>OY728128.1:114583536-119583536 GCA_963277665.1 Viscum album | reverse complement strand
CCATATTCTCATTTTTTCCTCAAGATGATGAGTACTTAAGATGAAATTTTTATGCTTGAAAAACTAAAACCAACATCCAATACAACAAGAAAGTACCAAAAATAATAAAAAAACTCCTAATATATTTATTCATTAAGACATACCAAAATGGTTTTCAAAATATAAAAATATTTCCACACAAAATAATCCTTTATATTAGGAAAATCAAATTAAACACCCATGTTCAAAAGTAATACCCAACGTTCAACATAGATCATTGAATAAAAAAGTACCCAAAAAATTACTCAACATATTCTAGACTAAAATCGAATCCTAAAAATTATAATTATTTCATCACATCATCTTAAAATATTAATTTTTACATTTATCACCAAATTAGATAAATGTATCTTACATTCACATACCAAAATGGGCACACCATAACCATTTAATTTCCATGATACCCTTACCATTTTCATAAATAACATGAATCTATATTAATTAAAAAAAATATATATTCCAAATAATAAAATACATTATTATTTCTAAAATAATGTTCCATAACATTCCATTTACCTCAATTATATAGGGTTCCTAAAATGGTGAATGTCATTGGAAATAACATTAATATCATAATTCCAATTGAATATTAAATCCCATTATAATGTATATGATAAAATATATGTTCCTAAAATGAATATACATTTCATTATAAAATATTTCAATTAAATTAAAACAAATTCATATTAAATTTGACATAACATAGAGTAGTTGTAGACGATGCACCAATTTTTCCTTATGGTTGTGGGATCAAGACTTACGACCTTGCAGGAAGTGGTCGGTTATCTCTAGGTCTATGTGTTTTTTATTCTATAATTTTTTTTAACATAATACATATGACATTCTTAGATATTTCGTAGACTTATTTACAATTAACTATAATACAATCAACATTAAAAGAAAGTACTAACCTCAAAAGATATCTCATACCATTGACTTTTTATCCTAAAAATGTAATAACCAATACTTACATAATAATAAATGGACATATAAACCCAAAACATTATAAAAAATTATAATTATGTCCTCAAATAATAATTCATGTTTAACATAATTCTTACATATACTTATCAAAAAATATCATTAACCTTTATAATATATCATCACTTAAAAAATAGATGAGTTATCTTAGACTCTGAGATAATGTTAAACCTCAAACATATACACCCATGAAGGTATCCATAAATCCTATGATAAATTATCCTGAAAACATGTTAATATGAAATTTTTCCTAACCCATTATTTAATTCCAACTACAATATCCTGAGACATGCACTCTTAGATTGAGTGGTCAGAACATAAAATTTATATTTCTATTATTGGTACAGATATATGTGACCCAGTTTATTCCATGAATAAAATTACAATGTTAGAAGTAAATTTTTGATCTATTATATACCAAATTTAATTTTATGTTTATATTTTTATAGAGTTCGTACAAACACATAACAACTTTATTTCATAAATAACATGATCATGAAGGATAATTTCTTCTACTACTATAACCATTTTTTCGTCTTCCTTGTTCATTATTAATTATCTGCAATAAAATTAATCTCATATTTAATACCTCTTTATATAAATCATTTAGCATTATTATTCATTACCTTGTAAATTAAAACAAACTATATCCAGATATCATATTCTATATAAGGGTAACCATGTTAGATATTAAGTAGTGATCATATGACCACATAAGATAATCATATGTGTCACAAACTGGCCTGATGGGGAATGATCTAAAAAAACCCCAATACCACACCATAGTCCAAGGGGTTGTGATAACAACCAAAAGGCATAATTAATACTCGATCACATTCCCTAATTTATATATGAAACTCAGCCAAAAATCACTATATAGAATTGAATATGAACAATAATTAAATTTAATATATCAAGAATATAAACCATGGATGTAAAAACTCTAGAGAGTACCAGAGTGAGACATGTGTAATCTAAAAATTAAAAAGGGGTAAAATACATGCCCAACATGAATGATTCTATAACCTAAAAAGACAATAAATGAAAATTCTAAGAGATCCTGACTATTAAACTTTAAGATCTAACCACCCTACATGGTCCACTTCACCACATATACATATAATCTTATGTAATATTTTCTAAACATTCTATAATCATCATAAGTCAAGAAATGAGTAGGAAAATTACTTGAAGGGATGAGTATATAAAAACCTAGTATGATGCCCCAAAAGATAATGGGGGTGAGTAAGAGACACGATAGGAAAAGGAAACTCAACCTAGAGATAGAGTGTAAAAACATCCAATGACATAGATATATATATATTCCACAAAAGATTCTTAGATTTTACAGAAATGAAATATCCATATACGATCCCATCCCAGCACACTAATGTGTTCCAACAACACCAAGAGGCCCATCAACGATGCACATCATCTCACACGTCTTACTGAAGATATATCCCTACCAACTCACCCCTCACAAGTATTCCACAAAATTGAGGGGAATAATCTATAGGTATATGACACATTACATAGTAAAATAGGTTGGTCCAACTCCAGAGAATGTTACAGGGCCAATACCCATTACAGATATTTCTGTTCATAATGATGGAAGTTGACCCATTCCCTAACTCCGTAAGAAAATGTTACACTATTACTCGAGAAAAATGACCTGATATTAAATAAGGGTCACACACTGATTGAAGTTAAAGGAACCATACCCTTCCCAATAATAGAGATACAATATGGTAGTTGAGGACCCATTCCCTAACATTGTAGGAGGTTCCAGTCGGTGGATAGTTAGAGGACTGATGTACTGTCTTGTAAGTAGGGTGAAACACTAATAGTCAATCGATGACCAATGACCTTCCTAGAGGGAGGTTTCTACAATGATGGTAGCCAAGGGACCCATTCCCTAACAAGTAGGAGGGTTCCTATCTGTAGATTGGTAGTGAACCCATGCATTATCTCAGTACCAGGGTTCTACTGTAGTGTCTCTGGTTATCTCGCCTGATCACTACCACCATCTAGAATTGCCTGAATTAGAGTCATGCAGAGAACATCTCTAATATAATCTCAAGATCCACTAAAATGTCCACCATATTGTTATATGTGTAAAGACACTCACTATAGGCCAATGATGTACAAAATCTATGCCAAATTGAAGGATATGTGAGAGTTTGATGTTTCCTCACATTGAAAGTAAGGGTACATGACTTGTATGAGGATCCACATGGAGTGTAGTCCCACCCCTCAATTTTGCAATGTCTCTTCTGGTAGATGGATCAGTAACCCTGTATAACTACATTTCATGTATGAAATCTAAAAATAATGCCTTATCCACCTGAGGTCATACTCTTTCCTTTGGTCATGTTCTTATATAATTTCCTCTATCTATTTACTTTGTTACTGGATGTTCCCTCATGTACGAGGTTCTACATGTGTTCTCCTATAACATGTAATGTCTACATGAGGAGGGGGGTCACATAGTTTTTATCACAGCCCTATAACATGTGATTCATAACATTTATAAAAACCTATTACAATAACCAAACAGGAAATTCATCACAGGATACACCTTGTAGTTGGGGTTTTTCTATATAAATTTATATCTTCATCCATTGTTCTGGAACCTCTCATAATGATACAGATTTCACCTCCATGACACCTGAAATCAAATTAGATGCTAGTTTTCAGTGATCTTGTATACCTATTTTTCAAAAATCAGATTTTGATTGGTTCATTAATCTCTCAAAAGAACTACGTGTGTCCCCCTTCACCTTTAGCATCTCATAGAGATTTTGACCATCTATATAGTATTACATATTCTAATATACATCTAAATCCATCTGTGTTTCATTTATAAATTTATCAAAAACTAATCATTCATGAATCCTAGGTCTGATAGGGTTATGTCATGCCTAACAATTTCGAACCGAGACCTCTTATTAAAATTAGTGAATTACGTGGAGAACATACTGAGGAAAAATTAACAAAATTTGAAATAATAATTCTCTTATAATTCTGGTCCAATGAATACAAATTAATTGAAAAAATGTGTCATAAAGAAGGGGAAAACATATATAGATTGAATAAATAATTAAAATCAGTACATAGGTTCATAAAAAGTGTCCAATTCAACAAATATTAAGTGATATATGCAATCACGATTAATTTATTTAATCCATTAGGGATGAATAAAATAAACTGATATTACCTACATTAATTTTAATTTATCTTTTTGGAAGAATGTGCTCACAAAATTTTAAAAGAAGTAGTTATGTTCACTATATCTTGACATTCCTAGATATATAATATCATCATCATTGATTCTTGATTCACCAATGGCGGGTGGAAGGAATTTGTCTCAACAATCCCTTATTTATGCGAGTATCCCTATAAATTATCCATAATAAGTAATTTTTACTGAAATTATATTTTATTTCAATTAATTAAATAAATAAATTTAATAATTTATTAGTTAAATACACCCGCTAATGGAAATTTTATCTTAACACCTTTTGTCGACCAACTGTAGGTCATGATTAGTTTATACCTTACATTCCATACTCGACCCTGATATCTTATTTTTTTATCCATGATTCCCATTAATATATACCTTAATTTATTTAATAAGTAATGTGCACATAATATACAATATATTTAATATTTTTTTAAATAAATCAAGGGCACACTGGTCCTAGTAATAGAACAGCTTCCCATCATCTGCATCTAAAAATATTTCATCCTATATTCAAAAGACTTGTGAAGAAATAAAAGGTCCTTTAAATCATTAATTATTTCATGTATTTCCTTCCTAAAAGGAATTATCTAAAAAATGGGTCCGGATACGGAGCATGTGTCTAGATCTCTTGATTCCTTGAGCTCTCAGGCATGCTCTTATGCGACCACCAAACATTGACCAAAGGAATGGTAAATCTATATAGGGTCCTCCCGAGTCGTTTAATGATCAAAATTGGGTTCTCTACAAATGTGGAACTATAAAAATTGTATAGATTACCCCAGTCAGTATATTGTGTGGGTTAATAAACATATACCCTCAACTGCAACACATGGTAATCATCAGACACCCACTCTAACTACTGTGGTTGGAAAATGCGGTAAGAAACCTCCCCAACACTCTATAAGATCATGAATAGTTTGAAGAACCTCACTGATTACATTCCTTCCCATATGAATCGTCATAATTTTCTTTATGGGGACACTCATATCAATACATGGTCTCCCTTCTTGAACTCCACATGCCTAAAAATTTGATCTTCATAATATTTCCATTTTTTCTCAAGGATATTCTCATCTATTAATTTATGACCTAAACTATATCAATCATCACCTTCACTATGTTTGGTCAAACCAGAGATGCCTTGATATTATCTATCCATCACGTGGGAGACCTTCTCAGTCACTTGTAAAGGGCCTAAAAATGATACATAATTATAGTATAGTGGTACCTATTTTTCTATGAAATATAAATAAGGAATGTGATCCTTGAATGACTGTCCACTATTGAAAATGAAAGCCCTCATCATGTCCTCCAACACCATGATAGTTCCCTCAGTATGACTATCTATATAATAGTCAAAGGCTATACCCTTCCTCATTTTTTCTATAAATCCCTCTTAATGTCCTCTACAATAATTTTTTTTACATGTGCATCATGATCAGAGACAATAGTCAAGGGAACCCATGATGGTGAACAATCTCCAATATGTAAAACATCCCAAGACTCACCACCAAACTCTACAGCCTAATTGAAAAGAATTTTGATGGCTTCATGATTTGATCAACTATCTCCCATATGGAATCATGGAATCATTCTTAACATGGATTCTCTATCAATATGCCTATATATATTCTATCCCATTCATACATCATTATATGAATAGTCTATAATAATCCTACAAAAACATGGTACTCATCGATCACTTTTTGAAAGACAAGCACCGAGATACACACTCAGCCACATATAGTCTCATGTTGGACCACCTAATAATTGTTTGTAGGTCTATATACATATTCCCCCCACCATGGTGTACAATTGAAGGATAATTTTGAATATATCTGATCAACTCATCATCCATCATGAATTGGAAACCCAAAAATCCATAGAAAAAATGAAGTGATTCCCAAAACAAAATCCATCCAGTGAATCCATTGAATATATTTATCCATGAAATACCTCCCCATCGATGACCCACAATGAGAGTCTCTCAAATGCAGAAGGACCAAATTAGTCAATTCCATCGACTAAAGAAAAGATTCACCTTCCATCTTATCTAATGACATCTTGTTGGATTCCTACATATCATATGCCTTTGGCACCAAATGAGCATGAGACATCCTACTATTGGAATGTAGCGTAATGTTTCCATTACAAGGATTATACAATATCTCATATTCATATACCTATAAGAACTAGAAAAAATCTTTTATCTTTTGTTCATGTCTCTCTTATTGAAATCACTCCTGAGACTCTGATGGTCTGAGTAAACAATATATATATTTCCCAGAAAAAGATGAATCTGAATCCAAATAGGGAGGAAAAAAAATTCTAGATCTAGTAAATTATTATCATTTTATCCTTATGGGATCCAAAATGACATAAACCGTATGAAATATCTATATATGTATTTATAAACATAGACGTGATCCCATCTCTTGATGCATCATAATGCACTATGTATTCTACACCCATTTATTGTTGTCACAATATCAAATCACTCTCCAGCTTCACCCATAACTCATCATGGGATATCTGAAACTTATCATTTTAGGTAAAAGGTTCGCATTTACACAGTAGTTTATTCAAAGGGGTTATAATCTTGGAGATTCATCCAAAAACCTAATTTAGTATCTCTTTGTCCCAATAAATCTATGCACCTCGGACATGAACTTTTTTATCTCCCGAACAAAATCTACATCATTATTTATTGAGTCCACAACTAAAACCAACTAAAAAATGACATGAACCAAATAGTAATCCTCGCATATCAAGATAGAAAAAATATGGATATTTTCTTATACCTGGTTATCCCGAAGAAAATCTAGGAACAACTTCAAGAGATTTACATTTTACTCCTGTAACATATAATATATTATTATGTCATCAATGAATAAAACAACAAACTAGTCCATTGAAGAACATATTACAGGGTTCGAAAAATTTATATACACAATGTTTGAAATTACGACACTGAATGGAGTCACAAATAAATTATATTGTTTGTATGGACAACAGAATGGTTGCTCCATTATATTGTCCTTGAAAACTATCAACTCGAAGTAGCCATACTAGAGACCCATCTTTTAGAACCATCTCGCTCCTCACAATTGATCAATGAGTTATTCAATAGACAACATGGGGTACTTTTTATTTATCATGACTTTATTGAGGTGAGGGTAATCTAATAAATAACACAAGAACCCATTAATTGTTTTCATAAATAATATCGATGCTACTGAGGGGTCACACTATGTCTAATAAAACCCTTCAATAGAAGGTCCTCCATCTAAAACCATTGTCACTATAGGTCATTATGGGCCATGAAATATTCCTTATAAGATATTGGAGTGGTATAATAATGCATTTCATTGAAAAAAATTATCTCGTTCACTAATGGTACTCCCAGAATGTTGTTGGGGAAGACATCTATAAATTCAGCCATGACTGAAGGAATCTAGATTCTTGAAGAACTTGATGCACCAAAGTATTCAATCAGAAATTTTTGGGTTTTGGGATTCATAATCCTACATGTAAAATCCACTCACAATGACATGACATCTCTCTCTCCCAAAAATAATAACCATGTCTCATTAATTTGAAGATATCGAACTCATCAGGGGTGAAAGTCAATATAGACATAGAAGGTGAAAAAATAATCTATTCCTAAGATGATGCCATAGAAATCCATAATTATCACCAAAATTTACAATGATAACATATATCTACTAATATATAGATTACACTATTGATTGATAAATGATATTGAAAAAGTGTTCCCTATATGAACCTCAACAAAAAGAATCTAGGATAAACCGTCTTCTTGTTAATCTGTCTCTCACATAAGGAGTAAATAAATGAAGGAATGTATGGAACATTTGTCTACTATGACTAAATAAATAGTATATTAAAGATAGATTATACCTTTAAAAATATATTTTTTTATTGGTTCATAAGTATCGAGATCCTATAGATATCCATGGCCCTGATTTCCTACTCCCAGAGCCTGACAAGGGACACTTTGTGTTGGTAGTGGAAGGATATCATAGCATTTTCCGCCACCCATATATCCTCATATATCATGACCTCTTCTTCGTCCAAATATATCTCCCTAGGGACCACCCTCAAATTTCTTGGG
Source organism: Viscum album (assembly GCA_963277665.1). Lineage (NCBI taxonomy): Eukaryota > Viridiplantae > Streptophyta > Magnoliopsida > Santalales > Viscaceae > Viscum > Viscum album. The sequence continues at coordinate 119,575,137 of OY728128.1, read as the reverse complement.
ATATTTGTGATCTTGGAACTGCCTCTATCATGGCAGTTCATCCCCTCCCCCCATCCAAATAGAAATTTTTATTAAAAAGGCACTTTGAGGACAAGTGGGAAACCATAGTTCAGAAAACCAAAACCACTACATGCTAAAGGATATCACAAAATTGTTAAAGAGCATACTAAAGTTATTTTAATCAGCATCTCCATATAATTCCCAGTGCAAAGTTCAAGCCTATGTGTTTGGATCCTCCAAGAGAAGTTCTTCGAGATGTGAGATCATCTTGTCCATTGTCTGAATGAATTCTTTTAGAGATATATTGACTTGATTTAAACCACGAGCAATTATTTGATCTTTCTTTTTGATCCATGCTTCCTACTCCTTAGTGGCCTCAACTTGAAACCTTCTTTCATAAATTATAGAAATTTACTCAATTGAGGCGTCGAGCCTCATGTCTTTCTGAATCATTTCTTCCTTGTAGGGGAAAATGAGTTTCAAGCTTTCCCCTACCTCTTCTTCTATTAGCTTTGGTTCTCTGCTTAGACCACTGTTATCTCTGTATTGCGTGGCCTTTCTTTCCTTGTTCCCACCATTCTTGACCGACCTGGTTTCCATTGGATGTGGCATGTAAGAATTGTCTTTAGGTCCCTTTGGTTTTTCCCTTGAATAATCCATTATATTTACAATGCCATGGTATTTTCTCTATAGTCATTTTATTGATTCGGATACTGGGAAGATCTCATACTCCATTAAGTTATCGCATGGCACATGCTACCTACTATTATCAATTCAGCTCTGAAACAGTCACTTCCACCCCCAACTATACTGTGTACCTCTAAAAAATAAGTCTCTATCACTAGTTCCTACACAAATACCCTGATGTAGTAGGGAATTCACAAGGTAACTACACTAAAATGGATATCACTATGGAGGCACTTATAAAATATTTATGATCAGAACTATCCATCCCATCTTGTGTTAATATTGAACCATGTATGGTAAGTGATACATGAAATGTTCTTAGCCACTATAACCACACTGGAATGCAACTACCTAATCCCATGTATTATAACCGATGACATAGAAGAGGGGTAGTACTCCACATAGAACAATTTATGGAATTTAGTCCATGAGAGTTTGATTCATCTTGAATTTGTGTAACTAGACTCCACTAACATCCAGATACTCTTTCGAAAAGGATTTCATCCATCACAACCACCTGATCAGTTAGTTTCCATATAAACCCTAATACATGGTTCACAAACTCAATCCAATCCTTTAATTCGTTGGGAACTTTCTAACTATGAAACCTTAGTGGCCTCTAGTTCTGGAAATCACAGAGTACAGCAAGTCCGTGCATATCCCCATTTTTTCCCTTCTAGTTTGATCTAATTCTCAATATGTGGTATGTACTATACCTTTCAACAAGAAAGAATATCCACATGAAATGGCCCCTGAAATGAGGCCTCATCACTCCTCGAATATTGTTTATAATAAAAAATTTGTAACTTGGATGGATATATGTATAGAGGCATCTTGAAAATTTAATCATGATATACAAAAGTAAAATGAGAATACATATACATGGGGATGTGACTCATGAAGGATAGTTAGAGGCTAATACATATATGATGCATGAACCATTGATCCCTTCAACTATTGTCTTAATACGATGAGTTAAAAATGATTTTTAAATAGTCTTGGAGAGTGGATATATCAACTGCCACACTAACATTAGGTAACATGACATGGAATCAAAACTAAAAAGTTGACAATTCTTCCCTAAATCCTAATAAAATAATCATATGGGGACAAAACCCAACATTTTTCCATGTAGTGAACTATTTTTCATGACATGACCCAGGGGTTATTGATCGGAAATTACCCCATGGTCGTCAACATAGGATAGAGGTAGAAAAATTTGTTGAAATACAATACTAATATGAGTGGCCTTCAGATAATGTACCAACACACAAACATATGAGCATATCCATAAAGATAGGCATACACATAATTATAAAATTTTAAACATATAGATTATAAACCATGAATGTAAAACCTATTGAGAGTGAAATAGTATGACTAGTGTGAACAAAAAAATTAAAATAGAGTTAAATTAATTCCCAACTAGAATGCTGTCCCAACTAGAAAAAAATAGAAAATTAAATTCTAAGAGATCCTAGATTCGAATTAACAACCTCTTACCATTGTATGTGGTTAAATAATAAAGGTATCCATATAATCCTCTATAATCACTGCCAAAATAACTATAATTTTCAAAAGATAAAACATATTCCTAAAACTACCCAACAAGGTTGTGTATATACATACATAGTAGAAAACCTTGAATGCTGTAGGGGGAGTAGTAAGAGGGATGATATAAAAAAGAAAACTATAGTCATTGGAAGGTAGTAACAACATCTTAATACATGGGTACATAAATACACACATAAATATAGACATGCTTATATATATATATATATTCTCAAATAAAATAATCCCAAACAAGATAGAAATGGAATCCCTTTCTCAGAGGGATGCCCAGGAAAGAGTTCCAACATTTCCAAGATGTCAATAAAAGATGACCATCATCTCACATGTCAACCTAAAGATATATCCATGTCAAGTAACACCTCACCTCTATGATGCACAATCCAGGAGAATAATATCAATATAGAGGTCCCATATCATGGTACGATAGGAGGGAAATGCCTTTTAAAAGCTAGAGTAATAATATCATGTAATGGAATAGTAGTTCCAGTTTGATGGCTGAGAAACCAATCCATGACCCAAGAGGAGGGTGCCACTGTAGAATTTGAGGACCCATTCCCTAATATCATTGGAGGGTGCCAATAGGATAGTTGTTAGGGGACCAATGCACCACCTATAAGTAGGGTTCCACTCTGGTAGTTAAGGAACCCTAAAATGACTCCGTCTATGAGTTTCACATGATTGATAGGTAGAGGACACAATCCCTATCCTAAATAAGGGAGACATGATAATAGTCGATCGTGGTCCCATTCACTAACCTACCATAGTCTGCCACTCAAATTTTAGATAATGGACCCATTCTGTTTCTAAAATGTGGGTTCCACTCTATAGAAATTTTGATGACCAATTCCATATCCCAGTAAGAGGGTGCCACTCTAGGGTCTCTAGTGGTCATTCTCGATCACTTCCATAAACAATCATCACCTGAATAGAAATAACACATAGAAAATATTTCACTATATATCTAGATAAACCATGGATACCACCATCATGATATATTTTGAATAAAACCAAGGATTTTCTACACACCACCATATTCTGACTCCAAAAAAGGTTATATGATTGGTTGAAGTTTCCACAAATGAAAATTATGGTAGATCATATTAAAGGGGATCTATACAACATGTGGTCTCACCTTACTAACTGGTCATGACCCTTCTAATTAATGGATCACTAACCAGGAAAAAATAAAAGACATGTTGGTGTACTAAAAGGTTTTTTTCAACCACCTGGGGTCTGACCCATTCCTATAGGCTTGTCAATGTATACATTCATGTGTCCATGTATTTTGGTACCCATCATGTCCTCCCATAAGGGGACCTACCTATGTGAACCTTTCACATGGATTGTCTACCCAGGGAGGGCCACACGATATGTAGACAATCAACATGGTGTGATATCCTTAATAATTGCAAAACCCAAGAATCCCACCCTAAGGGAAACTACATGGTGTGGGTTCGTCACAGTATAATCTATGTAGTCGGGTTCTATTTAGAATAAAATATCTACATCTAGATTTCCAAATCTTCTACTGAAACATTATTTCTAATGTCCATGCCACCAAAAATCAAAGGGGAATCCATTGATCAATGTTTTTTCCATCTATTGTTGGGAAATAGAATTTTGATTGGTTCATTCAACTCCCAGATGCACCGAATACATATCTTTTTTCCCATTTCACATCATCTATATTTTAATACTTGGTGGAATATTACATATCCAAAAATACATTTAAATCAATCCGTGTGTCATTTATCGATTAACTCCTTTTGAATATATAATGAATTTGGTGGTCTGAATGGTTTCATCCCCACTTGACAATTTTGGACTGAGACCTATTAGGACAACTGGAAAAGAAGATGATTAATGGAAGGGGAAAAGAAAAAGAAAAAATTGTGAAATAATCATTGAAAAATAATTCTTATCCATAGAATATGAATCAGGGGGAAAATTGGGTGGTAATGAATTTCACAGAATATATAGATTGAATAAAAAACATAAATCGGTACATGGGTGCCCAAAAAGCGTCAAATTGAACACATATCAAGAGTTAGATACAATAATGATCAATATATTTAAGGGAAAGAGTAAAAAAATTAAGGTTCATTACTCATTTTGGAAGATTATTCCAAAATTCTTGATCTCTCTAATAAATTAGAGAAATATTTTTATTTGGTTCTTCCCGATCTACATAGATCCTATGTTTCATCATCATCCAATATTGATTCACCAAAATAGTGTGGAAGGAATTTCTATCAAAAATACTAAGGTTATGAGGATATCCATAGAGATCCACCATAATATGGAATTTATATATAATTATTATTGTATATAATTTTATAAAATAAGTAAATTTGGTTATATAATTTAATTGAATGCACCCATGAACTCTTGTTTTATCCTATCACCCTATACCAACAAATTTAGGTCACTCTTATGATAAACCACACATTATGGACTCAAAGAGGTCCTCAAATTTCCATTATGATTTTATTCTAAGATATATCCATTTTTCATTTTGAAAATATGTTCGCTTCATAAATAATATATTTAATATTTTTAAGAAATTAAATATAGTACAACCGGGCATCTGAATTCCATGATGTCAAAACGCGTGGCTCCAAAAACAATTCTATTTATATATAAATGTCATAAAATTAAAAAAAATGTTTCCCTATAATATGGTTATTAGATAATTACCATAAAATAATAATTTCACACCAAATATGAAAAATTTCATAGAATTGGGAACATTGTAAAACAATATAATATCAAAAGATATGAATCAAAAGAATTAGATATCATCATTACTCAATAATAAACCATTATTTTATGTCATAATTGTGTTTCTAGAACCATCATATGTATAGAAACCAATTCATAGTTCAATGTTATATATAGAGTCAATTGGATGAGGCCTTTACACATGTTTCCCATTTTAGATGAAGCACATGAACTTGTTTATAATAATGGATCATGAATTTCAACTAGTTTATCATAACAGATTGGTAAAGTTGATTTATTCCCAATAATAGAATGATTAGGTAAAATTAATTACAAAAATAATGGGAATGAGATATCGGTACCACCCATATTGTGAAAATCAGATATATGTGTTCAAAAATATCAAAAATCATTCATTATATTCCAACACATAAAATGAAAGGGGTTTTATAAACTTATAATCATAAAATAACCAATATTATTGAGATTGGTTTCATAAAAAAATTCATCTTTTTATCAAAAACAGAAAACACTAATATATGGAATAAAAAATGGTATCAATGTTTCATTTCCCTAGTAAATCATAACTATAATCAAGGGTTGTTGTTGTTGATGAATAAAGATACCATTTAAACCATATTGGAGAAAATAAAATTTCAAATTTTAAAATATTTTTTTAAAATTTAATAATATGAATAAAATAATGAAATTAATTTACTTGAAAATAAAATCATAAAAATTTAAATGAATTTTCAAATCATTGAGGCACTATGTCGTGTGAAAATTTTCATTCCTTCTGTATATGTTAAAAAATATTCTGTTTAATGTAAATTCATAAAGATTCTCATTTGATAAATTACAACATGAATCCTTTCAAATAATTTTTTAAAAATTTATAACATGGGAAAAAATGATTTTAAATAATTTTTTCTGAATAGTAAAAATATTGAATGTATTTTATTAAACAAGGACCGGGAGGAGAAATATTTCCCAGTTTATACATAGACATTATGAATCCTAAATAATGATGGCATTGTGAAAGTAATCCTTACCAATCGGGTTTTTAATCTTAATACCCATTAAATAATAAAAAATGCATTGATATATATATATATAATAGTTTTTCTTATTTCAGTAACAAATTAAATTAATTAGAATTACAAAAACCCAAAAAACTCATGGTATATAAGACATATGAATCACATATGAAAAAGTGATATGTTACTATATTACCTTGAATTCAACTCATCAGGTCTAATATTTATCTTCTAGGAAATTTTTTTATATTTACTTTCTTATGAAGAATTTTCATTTTCATAATTCATTTTTCCTCAATTATAACCATTCTATGACAATTACATAATCATTTATGTTCTTATTAGATGTTTTCCTAAAATTTGGTATAAAAGTCCAAAATAACATTGGTATATTGACTATGGAAAAATATGTAATTATTTTATTTTCTAAATATTAATAATATTAATAAAAATACCATTTTTATACATCATATTTATAATTAAATACATCCATTAAATATATTTGTGAATAATGAACTATATTTCATTCATTTGGACGGTATATCATATGGACACATGAGTAACATTTTCCTTTTTTATGATCATTATAGATATTTGGTAAGTAATTAAATAATTACAAAGATATTATATATATATATATATATATATATTAGTTTGTTAAATAGAATTATATGTATCATCCATATGATGTGGTGATTAAAATTAATCGCAATGCCTCATGGTGGCGGTAGTCTACGTGTACAAATGAACAACGTTATCATTTTTATAGTGAAGTAAATTTTAAAAAATTAAATTATATATTATCTTTTTATAATGATATATATTGGATGAATATCATATGGAAAATTTAATTCCAATATTTTAATTAGTCATGTGATATGGTGTTGTAAACCAATTTACTTTAGTTTATAAGGCGGTAGTCTATCATACAGATGATCGATGAATTCCTTTCTCATTTGATTGATATGGGAGATATATATAGATTATTCAATAAATATGATATCATTCTTGTATTTGTATTATATTTGTGCCACTTTTATATCATGGTCTAAGGATATATGAATGAGGTGTAAAAATAAATAAACCAGAAACATTTGATTAAAAATGATGCATTTTCTTGAGAACAATTTATTTTCTTATCACGTTAAGAACACTATGGTTGATTTTATGAATTAAATAAGTCCAATATAATGATTTTATGGATAATATTAATTTATTTGTTAGTTACTGGAAAAAATGTTTTTATAGGTGATTTATTGACTTCCACTTTATAAGAAAGGGGAGGGGAACTCTTGGAATTTCCCAAAATATTAAATTAATATAAATTAATATTCAATTATAAATATCACCAAACTAATTTATTTATATTATATGATAATTAAGGGTCTAAAATTTCTCATTGATATTTTTTCGAAATTTTTAGGTCACATTTTTGCCCTTATCATTTAGTTTTAACCCCTCTTTAACATTATTAAATGTAACCATGACAACAAGGATTTTTAACATTTGAGGGCAAATATAGTTACCATAAAAGATAAAATGGCACATAAATAGACCATGGTTGATAGTATAAACCATATAATGAAATATTAACGTAATATTTTGTCTTTATAACTTTTAAATCATTTCAAAAAATATTATTTAATATAAAATACAAATAATATAGTTTTTAATACCATTCATTACTTTGAAACCAACATTGTCTAAATAAAAATTGTAATTGAAACAAAAACTTCTCTAATGTATCACGGGAATAAACAAAATTTTTCTTTCACATTATGTATCTAATTCATAACACGTTTAATATTTATATATTCATTAATATTATTTTTCAATTAATTAAATCATTACTCCATTGGCGTTGTGAAACAAATTATGATAATAATTTATACAACAAAATTTAAAAATAAATAATCATCACATATAAAAATATTTTATATTTAAAAATTATATTTATAGTAAAAAACATACTTTTCATACGCTAATATTAAAATATTGTATTTACATGAAACAATATTTTGACATGTTTAGCTTTTCATGAAATAAAATACCTTAATTGTATTAATCTCATCCAAATGGTTAATGATTACATATAAATAAATATCAGATGACTCTGTGAATATTTTAATCATAAGTTAAAATTTATTAAACATTTTTTAGGATTTTACAATCCTTGACATTTTATTTTTATCATTAATTACCTTATTTACCCTTTACCGTGTTAAAAAAATTACTAAGGTTAATATTCATATTGAAGATAAATAAAATGAAACTATTAATTGAACTTTTGAATACTAATTGAAAATATAGAATCAGATTTTAAAAATTCAAAACACTGAACTGGTAGAATTTAATTTCATATTAAATTTTCTTAATGTTATGAAAAACATTTTTCTATAAAAAAAAATCCAATTTCATATTTGATCCATTTTTATGCTAAATTAAAATATAAAGTCCATATAAAAATTAACAATTAATTATTTTGGCTCAAAATTAACATTTGAAATCTTAATTTTAATCCAAAATATTTATTGAATTTTTAAATACAATAAAATAATAATTAATCATTTAATAATAATAGTATTCTTATATATTAATTTAAAAATAAATCTCCTCTACAAATAATCAATCATTTATTTTACGATTATTTTGAACTGTTGAATTAAATAATAAAATTCATTTGTACAAAGAAATTTTTTTAAAATAAAATAATGAATTATATTGTTCACTTATAAAAATTATGAAAACTCGTTTTTTATGAAAACAAAATATTTTCTTATGAATAACATAATTTCTCTAAAAATTACGTGATTATTTTCTAAGAATTTTATGATTTATTTTTATTGATTAGGAACAATATATTTATTACTTATTTTTTTAATACTATTAATACCCACCAATTTAATTTCTAGGTTATAATGATCACATTAAAATAATAATATTTTTTCATCCATTTATGTTTGATTTCTTGTATCATATACGCTTGAAATATTATTTTTAAAATATCAGGATATTAAAATAATTACGGGGATTTGTAAAATATTTTTTGTTAGGTCATGTAGTGTTTTTAATTGTAAATCATGTATCAAAGAAGGTATTCCAATTAATACATTTCCATATCCATGCATGAGTTTGCATGTTTTCCCATGCTTGGGGATTGGGATCAAGAAGTTGTATAAGGGAATAATGTATTTATAGGAACTTGATGGGAAACGTTATATAGTTTTTAGGAGTTCTTGGTGTGAAGTTATTTCTAAATATATTTTAAGGAAGTCCAACATCTATTCAGAAAAGGGGATGATTGTATTATATATATTTATAGATCTCAAAATTTACATAACCCATAGAAAAAATGGATAATGAGCTATATTAAAACCTAATGAGTGGATTGAGGGTTTTTATGAAATTTTGCATAGGATATTTTACATAGTTGTGGGTCATTTAGAATTTTTTTGTAAAATAAATGTTTTATAACTGGAGACACTAGGAGCAGGGTTAATATGAGTCTTAAAAATTAGGATCTCTTATAATTCATCCCATTCCATTCAGATATTATTCATCTATTGGATGAGATACTAGTAAGTATATATTTTTATTGAATTCAGCAACTTTAAATATCAGTCACATTTTACAACATTAAAAAATACAAGAACACATGCATTTTACTTGGTGTAGCCACACTAGGTCACATCCATGGGGTAAACACTAAAAATTGTTACAAAATAACAAAAATCCACTATAAAATAACTATTTATTAGGATATAATATTTAATTGAAGTGAATCTTATCCGGGGATAACTTCCTATAAAAATGTTTATCAAATAGATCATATACATTCAAAGTAACCCCCATCTCATCATTCTCAAGCTACTATAGAATATATTAGTTCATTTAACATTAGGATTTTTCTAAATTTTTTAACATCAACATCATTCCATTATCAGTATGATGGAATAATATATATTGAATCATAGTTCAATATGTGTTTCAATAATGTACACATAATTATCCTCCTGAATACTATACCAAGATATATTGAATTCCATGTTCAAATACATAATAAAATGTCTAACAAACAATATTCACACAATAAAAAATAATATCTTCCATTCAAGATAATTTCATCAAAGGTAATATTTAACAATATTTTCTATAATCCTTTTCATATTTTACGTACAACACATTATTTCCATAAATATTATCTTCAAGGGAAATCTATTTATAAATTACCAAAAAAATAAAATTTAGATATTTAATAAATCCTATGTGGGTAAACACCTTACTTACTCTTCCTTCTCTCAAATTAGACCTCAATGTTTCATTTACTCTCTTCCAACTTTTTTATATTATGAAAATTACTCATTATTTTTATTCCCTCCATTTCACTCTATTTCTATTTAGGTGATTTCAATTCAAATTTAAAGTTATTTATATTAACTACATTGAATATAATATGTTTAAAATTCATCTCCAATATCATCTTATACTAAATCCAAACTATTAAGCTCTATTATATATAATGTACTTCATTACATCACAAATAAAAATTTAAATATGTACCAAATCATATATACTTATCCTGATATCGGCTTTTTCAAAATCAGTGGAACACCAACATCCACTGTGACATTACATGTTGATTCCTTTATTTTTTTCAATATTCAATATTATTATAGTTTGATAGGGTGATTTATCGAATGATCTTGATTTTTGATTCTAAATTATATAGAGACTTAAATAAACAACTTTATTCATTGTTTTTAATATGAAATTGTGATATGATTTGGTCTCAATAATCTTTGAGAAATTGAAAATGTATTTTATTAAAATCATATATAACTTGTTTATGCAGACATATCAATTCATCATGTGAAAAAAGTTACACATATATATATTGAAATACCTTTTTCAAATATTTCATATATCAATAACATTACTTAATTATGATTATATATCATTAGGGATAAGTTATAATACTCTTATTTTTTATGTTTATCTGAAAGATAACCCCTATGTATATTGATTTTTCCATCATGTGTCTTGTAGATTGCTATGTACTTTTTCATTTTTCTAATATAGTATTTAGGTATCCCTTATGTGTCAAAACATAAATACTAATTACTAAATCATTTTTAATTTAATATTTTTGTAAAATATTAATACATTACCATGTTACTATAAATCACATAAATATCATCTAGAATAATTATAATATATTATGAATATTAATTAATACGTAAAATTTCATTATAAACCGGAAAAATTTCTCATATATGTTACGCAAAACCATTTTCATCAGATTTTATATATTTTTTATCATCATTTAGATGTTTTATATCTTTGTAATATCTTTATTAAATTTACCATTTTTCATCTTAAATATCATACATTTCTTGTAGATAAATCCATATATGTTAACAATACCCTTTCATATCAAAGATGATATTTTTTTACCCATATATATATATATATATGTATAATTTTACATTTTTTCAAAACCTTAAATATATGTTCATTGTAAATTTTCTAAAAATATTATGGTTTCCATTAGACTTATATAAATTTCAATTTCATTAAAACATTATATATAGTTACATGACTAATTGTTTTGAAAAATACGAACCTAAAATCCTTCAGAAAAAAATTTATTGTAGCATTATCTAATCATCTAAAAAATATATCACGATTCTTCCCAAAAATTAATATATGATTAACATTCCATTTCCATGCTATATAGTGACATTATGATGTTTTCATTATTTATATATGGTTCAATAATAATTCCTATCGAAGTGATTGACTATAAATATGTCAAAAACATATTGAAATAAAAAAAATCAGAACCATCCATCACCATCAGTCTCCATTAATTATCAACAAGTCCAAAATTTAAAATACTATATGAAATAATACACCATTTATATATTATTGTTAATTCATTCCTAAAATCAACGCACCTCTAAGGGATGGAGTAATCTCTCCCCCAAGTATTTCAATCGATGATACTCCAAACATATATATTTTATAGACATAATTTATTCCCATGTATCACTAAAATTAATAAAATTTACGTCAAAAGATATTTATTTATTTTCCCACATTTTCCATAAAAGGTTCTCATCTATCATTACCAATTTTATACCTCCATTATCAATATGTTTCTTCTAGATGATTTTTATGAGATATCATTTTATATTTCTCAATATATGAACCTCATGATTTATAAAAACCATGTTATTAACTTTATATTCACATTAATGATCCATAGGGATCTACATAAATGATCCAAGATCATTTTTTCAGTTTAACAAAAAGTAAAGATATATGTAGTTAAAACACACACCTCTGGTAACCCATACCATCAAATCATTCATACATTTTGTTTCCCTAAATGATATTTGGCTCTTCAAACCTATATATTCATTATCATCAATAAAATTGAATATATTTTAACTATCATTCATTATTACATTATCTTCAATCCTCTTACACATTTAGCTATATCTTTTCTTAACAAATTTTGTTAAGTGAATATACATCTTAAAAATTAGTCATTAAGAATTAATTTAAGCCCAATGAGTTATAACATAGTGTAAAAAACATGTTTCAATGTAAATTAAATAAATGTATTCCAAATCATTAAATTATTTACATAATATCAACGAACTACAGTAAGTATATCCCTTCAGCTCCAAACATCATGTGATCTCAATCACACTTACACAATATCTCATGTGTATATCTATCAAAAAAATATGTGTGAATAATACTATATATTGAAACAAATTGTACCAATTATTCATGATAACATTTTGATTCCACTTAATCTACAAGATATTCTATTCTTCATAGATATAGTCACTTTATGGATTTGGTAAATAAAACATTGAATGGACATCATTAAAATATAATTCATTTCATTTATCTTAATAATAAATATTTCTATTATCCTCAATAAAAGAAAAACAGTTATTGGCTACAACATTCCACATTTAATTAAAAATTATTATCCTTCAATTAATTTATATGATACACAATTTTTAGTTTATAAACAAATAGAACATGTATTTTTCCATAGACGTAGCTCTAACTCAATCAAATTATCTACCTTATTATTCTGGGTCTACCAGTACATGGTAAAGTACTAATAAGTCATTTTTAATTTAAATTTTTTTTAATAAAATTTAGATATAATAATACATTATATTACACAACACATCATAGAAAATTAGATTTTTTACATCATGTGCTTCTTAATCTCAACACATATAATCTGAATCATTATTTATTTTTCAAGGTGGATACATTATATAACTTGTTGATTCAAATTTATCTTTGAAACCATATAATTCTTCCCCAAAACCATATAATTTATATATATTCATTTAGCACATGGAAACCCCATGTATTTTATCTCCCCTTTATTCATCTATCAATAAATAATATATACACCTCGGGAAATGTAGTTCATCCCAAAAATCCCCCAGTTGAAGAATGTGGTTGGATTATATAACCCAATACACTAAAATTTATCTATTTCCAAACTATATTAGTAAAAATTATTTAGATAAACCAATTTTATAATACAAATATTATAATTATTTAGCATGAATTATTATTCTTAAAAGTCTTGGTTTTCATCTCCTTTGTGAGAATCATCTCACTAATCTATGTTTCTCTATTAATGCATTATAAATGTATATTTTTCCATTATCCATTCTATGAATTGGAAACTTCACCAGTAATCCACTCAAAATTTTTGGTTTTATAGATAAAACATATAATCATGCCTCTTGTTTTTCTTCATAATTATCATCAATGTCAAATTTATATTTATTCTTCCTTATAAGTTCCTTATTTATGTTTCCCTAAATTTCCATTTATTCATCTAGGTTAATTGTTTTCTTAAACCTCCAAATTTTATTATTTTTCATCCATTTGTTTCTATAAATGGAAAATTATTGATACCTGATGTATCCTAAATTTCCTTCCCACTTCCTAATCAACATGTTCAACAATTTTCATTGAGTGGAAAACATGTGTTCCCTACCATTCATATATCATTCTTATCATAAAATATGGTAGAGTCTTCTAGGTAACTCTATTTTTATTTTTTGATGTAGTGACATTCATTATGACCATAATTAGTATGCATATATCATATCTCAAACAAGTCACACAACATATAATGGTTTCTTAGTTTATAAGTGGTTTCAATAGATACTACCCTTTTGTTGACCATTATATATTCCATACAAATAGTCACGGGGTTTTAAAATCATTCAAAAAACTATTATTGTAATTAAACATTTATTGTATTACCATTTCCATTAGTTTTAGAAGGATGGTTTTGTATTTTACTTCTTTTTGAATTTTAACTTTAAAATAATTCACTTGTTGCTGGTAAATTGTTGAGAATCTAAAATATAGTCCATCTATTCAAGATCTTTAGTTATATATGAAGATCATTGATCGTCACATATTTCTCTTTACACTAGGTAACCAAGGTTTCCATTATTGAACATTTCTCAATTTAATTTTTATATATTTTTTAAATTTTGATTTGATGTTTGACCCAAAAAAATTTCAACACCATTTCTATGACCATTTTAGTTTTCAACTATTGGGCATGGTCTTTTAGTAGAACACTTTGATTATTTAATTTTTAAATAATTATTGATATGGATTAATTAAACACACATATACTTGTATGAATCATTAATTCTCCAATGAAATATCTTCTATGAAAGTAAAATAATCTCTTTGTATTTTTTTCAATTGACCCACCTTTTAATTAATGGCCCACATATCTCCTTGATCACTTCCCAAAAAATATTTTAGTTGATGATATGATTTATTTTTCTCATCATCACCATTGAAAATAAATCATTCAATATACTTGGTGGAATATACAACTCATTACATGATGTCGTATTTTACTATAACTTCAAGATGGGATAAATAAATATAACTATGAACAATAACCTCACGCTCAGTATCTATCATTATAACGGTTTTTTCATTTTATTTCTCATTTTACTACATTTTGACAAAATGAATTAGGCATCAACTAATAAATGTGATTTATATGAGAAGATAACATGATTCGCACATTTTTCAACATTTACACTTCCATACATTCGTTCTAACATCTTCTAAATATTTTTATAAAACATATAATTAAATATCATCTTGAATACTCATTATCAAATGGTATCCTAAATGGACTTCATCAAAAAAGAATCAGCCGCTACATTTTTCCCCATATCAAATATCATTCGTTGATTGATTATCAGAAAAATTAAAATTACCAATATGTCAATTTTGATTCGAAAATATGCCCAAAATATAAAATTAACTTATTTTTTCTAATATAAAAATTACTTCTATAATATTTAAATGTTTTCATTATATAAATGATAGTTTGAATAAAATTAAAATCAGTACATGAATAAAATTTCATGTTTAATCCATAGTAAAACCTATTAATTAATATACTAATATTCATAACAAGATAAATAATGAGAGGGGGGAGGGGTGGTGAATTATAGTTTCCTAAATTTTATTCTCTTTCGCTTCATATATTTCACATTAGATATTTTCCACTAAATTGAAGGAACATGCTGAAATTTATTTTTTAAACGATAAACACTAATCAAATATCATTAACATATTTTATATCTAAAACCCATAGAAATGTATGGATTTTATTACTATTACCAATTTTTGGTTATATAGTGAGAAGGTACACTCAAAATTGTGTTGGTATAACAAAAAATTAAATATAAACTAACTATCTTGGTGGATAAAAAATATATGTTATGTCATTCTGTAAAAGGGATCATTGCCTATAAAATTTGTTGATGAGTAACCAAATGTATCCCAATTTTCACTCCCTTTTCCTCTCCCATTTCATACAGTAAAAAAAATTAGTTTCTAAACAAATTGGTCATTTTTCTTGTTATTAACAAGAAGGCCACTCCAATATCAATCTTATGACCTCATATAAACTGAATTATTATTCCAAATGTGATGAATCAATGTACAACACATAATAAAACCAAATTATAGTGATAGATATATTAATATTAATGTTATAATTGTTGAATATATATCTTCTAAACAAATAAACAAATCTTTTCTGTATATATAGAATAATTATATTTTTTTGAATTATATTCAATGGATTATATATTCATTACCACGTTTATGATAACTAATTTATCGATAATTATATTTTATTTGATGAAATTATTTTCTATAATAAGTCTAACCCATAAATCCAGATATTATATGAAACCTTTGATTATTAAACCCTATTTTAGATTCGTTATTTCTTCACAAACTCTATATTCCATTTCTCTAATTCACTATCGTCATTTAGTTAAGAAATGTTCTAATTTCTTATTCCATACCTATCCCACTATTTTGAATATGGATATTTTAATTTCAAATTTAAATTTAAAAAATTGGATTCCTAGAAAATATAATTCTCCAAATTTATCTCACATATCATCTCCACCTTTGTATCCACCATTAAACTATGTTTTCTCTTATAAAGTTCATTCCCAAACTTATAAATTAATAATTGATTAAAAATAATCAATAGGAATCCTGACGAATAGTTTCTAAAACAATATTGTATGAAAACCTCCACTATTCCATGGTAGGTTGTTTCTTTTATCAGTTTTCTTCAATTTATAGACGTATTGAAATTTTATTGTGTTCGTTATAATGTAATCATGATTTTTTAAAATATCATAGAAAATAAAATTCACATCCCTACATCTTTATTAACATTCTTACCAATGTATAATGATATAATCTCAATATTTTGTTGCAAAAATTAAAATAATATAAAACAAATCAAATAGGACATATTTATTATGAAATAGTGGTTGATCATGTGAAAACTCTAAATCATCGATATAAATATTCTCCCCTTATATATCCCTATTAAATCGTAATTCATCCTTATATATGAGAATATTACTCATTTGTAAAACAAAAATACTCTTCCTTACCATGTAAATATTTTATGTAACCAATGAAAATTATATGAAGATCTTTACATATCTTGTATATGATATAATAATTTTCAAAATTTACAGTCTAGTCTTCTCATAACCATTTTTCAAGAACCCCTACATATTATGAAAATTAATGTATTTTATTTTCAAATTATTTATGTGTTATTATGTTATCATATTACTTTAAATCCCTTATGTATCATATAGAAACCATAAAATATCATATATATATATATATATATTTTCCAATTAATACATTTCTGTTCACCCTAGAACATCAAATAAATTTTATTACTTTTTGAAAACATAAATATCATTTAAAATATTTTAAAAATCATCCTATAGATTTTAACTATCATAGTAATACGTATATATATATTTTTTAATCTATGTAATTAATATTATAAATATCATGTTTGTGTATTATTACAAATCAGAAATATACTTATGTATCCAAATGGAAATTACAGTGACACTAACAGATAGATACCTTTACATTCGGGCATTCCCATATACAAATATATTTAAAAAATCCTACATATTTTGTTACCCTAATGTAGATATACATTTTTATTCATCTATTCCATTACATATATATACATTAAAAAATTTCCAAACATTCCTCAAATCCACCCCTTTATAACATATATTATTTCTTCTTCTAATAATGTAAAATCATTCTCACACATCCTACAAATCAATAATAAGTTATTCAAATTCTATATCCATAACATATAATGATATCAATGTTTCATATATATTTATATCCATTTATTCAATAAATACGACCTTTGTTATTATTAAAAATCATTCTCAAAACATCATGAAAAAAAAGTTCAGACAATCCATCATAATATTCCTTTATGAGTTATGAATAAATCATACACAAAATATTATTTTTGTAATTTTAGGGAAAATATGTTTAATATTATAAACCATTAGTTTGAGGTCTAGGTATTTTTCATTGGGTCTTGGGACACAAGGTGATCTAATGGACATAGGTTGTTCATGTGATTCTATGTTAGGTGTGAATAACCACTCCTTAAGTCATACCTAGCGGGACTTGGTGAAAGTGAATATGGGGAATGGGATCACATGAAAGTGGGAATATATAGGTAATTAGATTGGAATGTGAAATTTGTTAGGTCATATAAGGAAAGGACATGATTGTATTATTTTTAGGGAAGGTGGACTTGATTTATGTGGGATATGTGGGGTTTTTGATAGGTTGTGTGTGGTCATAGCCCATTATAAATGTTATCAAGGGAATAAGACTTTGGTGTTAAATCAAAAGGGTGTGGTTGGAAAGTAGTAATTTTATATGTATTTGATTTTATGTTAATGAATTTTGAAGAGGTTATATAGAGTATTTCATGGCCTAGGTGAGAGGATAAGTGCTTTAATGTGGTGAGTTATGCCACGTTAGTTAGAATAGTGACTGTGTTTTCTTAACAGACAAAGATGATCATGGGTGTTTTTTATATTTAGATTGAGTGATGAATATTATTTATGAATTTAATTTGGGTGGTTTTTGATATTTTGTATATGGAACCCTATAGCATATTACTTGGAAGGGATAGGTATTTCCGTAGTTGAGCGCTGGACTACGGTTTCATCTTCAATGATTGATTTAATATTCAGGATATGGGTATTTACCCAATGATGATACATTAAAGGAAACTCATTTTTGTGACTGTGTGTGTAATATATGGATATATTAAAAATAATACATTATTCAATAGTAAACATGACACACGACTAAACAACAATTACTATGAAATATTAATAATTAAATATGACCATTATAACCAAGCCATTGAAATGGTGTATATGAATTTGACTAATTCATTTTTTTTAAATTTATATAATGGTAAAAATAAATGTAAACAAATTGATTAATTCTTACGAAATAATAAAAATATTTTTATCTAAGTCGTTTTATGCATAAAAAATAAGTTTTCATTAGGAATAGTTTTTATTAAATTTTTGTAGTGAATATTATAATTTATTTCAATCAATTTTAGAAATATTATTTTATAAAAATAAAATATTTTTTCAAAATTAGAAAATAATCATTATCTTGGGGTGATAATTTTGGTTTTTTCTAAAAAGAATGATTTTTATTGGATAGAGAAAAAATAAAATCTTTCAGAAAATATTATTTTCACCTCAAGTATCTAAAATTTCAATTTATTATTAATTTGTTTTTAAATTTTCATTAAAAAATGTTTATTACAATTATTATAATTATTTTTATTAGAATAAACATTATGATTCATTTTTATATAAAATCATTTTTATACATAAAATAAATTTTTTAGAAATTCTTTTTATATCACATTTTTAGTGATCACCTTAAAAAGTAATTTCTTCCAATTACTGTCATGAACCATCCCAGATACCCTAATACTTTTATACCTTATCCAAAACTAACATATGCCGAAGGGTTTTCCCAATCCTTATGAGTTGGAGACTACCATCTAGAATCCTACAAGATAACACAGGTAATTAATATTCCAGAAATTCATTTGAAGATAATGATATATATCATTATGCTCAAAAATCCAAACATAGAAAATACCATAAGAAAAATAGGTATATTAAAAAACTAAACAGTGCATCATCAATGTAGTCAGTGTTTGAAAAGAAAATTTCAAAGTCCCATAGGAAATGCCACACCAAATTCCCATGTGATCGAGATAAACAACCAACTCAAAGAATAAATTTAACTTTACTAGGACCTAGAGGAGAAAATCAATAGACAACCAAATGAGAATGTTGGTCATGTGATCACAATTCTTGTAGTGTCTCACCAATTGTTCTATAATAAGATTCCATAATAATTAAAAATATCATTCTTTAAATTTTAATAAAAAAGACATGGATTTATATTTTCATATTTAAAATGAAACATTATTTTCATTTAAAATGATGGATGAAAATACAATAACAATTTTATATAAGATAGATTTTATAAATATCTGTGATGAGAAAAAAAAAGATTCACAATAAATGGAATTTTTAATTAAAATATTCACAATTTCACCATGGTCATATGTCTTATTTTATGATATTTTTTCGTTAATATATCGTCACACATCTCATATTTGTGATTATGACAGGAATGTAAACAGACATCCCCCAGGCTCGAACTGAATAAGTCTAATCAACAACCCATCTAGGATAAGATAAATTAAAATAGAGTATTTTAGGGTTTTTGATTGTCAATATATTTCTATTTAACTACAATCATAGCATGATTATCCATTATAACACATATAATTTCCAGGATTACATTTGATAAATCAGTCAAAAAAAGGAAAAAATATTTCATTTCACAAAATTCATCAATCACAATTCTATCACATAATATTCCATTTCAACATTAAAATTAACAATCAAAAATAAGATCATAGATTTTTCATCATTTCAATCCCTTTGAAGTAAAACAAATCATAGGTTTTTATCAAATAAATTTAATCCCTTTTCAATAAAAATTAAAAATCATTTAACAATTTACAGCAAATTCCATTCAGGCCCTGAATTCCAAATTTCATTAGAATTGGCGGTTTTCCCCAATATCTATACCAAATAAATTTCAATACCAATTCAAATAAAATTGGTTTTTTCAAAACAATTTAACGATATTTCCCAAAATTATAAATTCAATGTGTATTCAATGGGAAAATTGAAAATGGAAACACCGAACTTTTTTCAGAAAACACAACACCTGCAGTGAGACTCACCAATAGAAAATGGAGACATATAAATTCTTGGAACTCAAGAAAGAATCAATATTCAATTACACAGAGTTTAGTTCCCCCAATACCAAGGGGATATATCAAACTCCATGGGGAAAATGAGAGAGGGACATAATAGGTAAGGAGCCCAACGAGCTGCACCATAACCAACTTGAATATCAATCAACTAATGGAAAATATTGAGGGAGTGTATCTCTCTAAAATTTCTTAGGAAGAGCATCTTGGACATGAGAGTGGGGTACTACAGGTGGTAAATAATAATTTCATCCATAAATATTCTTAAAACATATAATTGATTGTTTACATGTTGTGTAACACACATACACGTCATGTAATTGTAGATTTGTATATGACAATATATGTATTACCTTTTATTAAATAACAAATATTATTATCGAAATGTCGTGACTTATCTTCATAGAATGTAACCTTTTAATTATTTCACCAACTTCATGAAATATTATAGATGATCATTAAATATCATGTATCTCTATTAAATAACTTGTAAATCCCCATCATACTAGAAAACTACCATATTTATCGTAATGTTCTATCAAATCAATAACTTATCTATTATTGGTATCCTCCCAATTCTATCTCATCACTACTAGAAAAAATGAATAAATAATAAAATTTATAAAATAACTAAAAAATTTAATGGGACATTACAGCCTCCCCACAATAAAAAATTTATATCCCTAGAAAGACTGTCAAGAAGATTCCATATCAGAAAGGTGAGTTGGCTGGTCACTCATCACTGCCTCATGCTCCCACTTCTCAAGATAATTAGAACAGTGATTTCATTGATGATAGACTGAATGTATCATCCTTCTATTAATTAGCTTTTTTCCTATAATCAAGTATACTATATGAAGGCTCAGTCATCTATAAATCAGTCTCAACATCAACGTTACTTCAGATCAAAAAACGAGATGGATTTGAAATATAATTTCATATATGCGATAAATAGAAAATGTTATGAATCAACTTCTACTATAGAGGATGTGATAAATAGAAAGACACTCTACTCACCTACTCAACATCCTCCAAGGCACCCACAAAAGGAGGAGAAAGCTTCTATGTCCTCCCAAACCATCAATTAGCCAGCTGGGGTGAATCTATCAAGAAGACCTAGTCTCCAACTAGAAATCAATTAGTCTACACTGATGATCAACAAAATATTTATACAAGATCTATACAGTCAAAACCCTTTAATGTGTCGACTAAATCATTGTTGTTGTCTCTTTAACCGAGATTAACCCTGCCAAATAATTTTCACCAAACTCTAACCAACACTAAAGAGTTTTAAAAGGCAGGTTAATCAAGCCCTCTTAAGAATCTATTTAGATCATGGACCTATAACTATTATTATAAGAAAAGTATTCCTATACCAATTGGTCATCCCATGATCCAAAAAAATTGATGACACTTTCACAAAACATTTATAAAAGAATCTTTATAGCCCTATATATCAATCGATCTACTGGTAGATGATATTTCTTACTCAAATGAACCTATGATCCTTTTGTCTCTGGTAGGACTTTACGAAACTAAGAATTAAATCAGGGTTCTCTAACAGTGAATATAGAAGATGGAACTCTGTGAAAATGTAAAATCTATCTCACATAGATATTTATAAGATCATTAACATTGTTTTTATTGTTAATGTGTATAAAGTTATCCAATTTGTTCATCCTATAATTCACAAACCATATAACAAACTTCTTTCTCTAGGTATATGTCAACCCAACCAAAAAGTACATGAATATCTCATTCCACATCCAAGTCGACACTAAAAGTAGATGTATCAATCCTAATGGTCTATGGTGGTTATCCCTAACCTGTGTAATAATAAAACAGTGAGATACAAAATTGGAAATTCTTCTTATGATACATAGAAACTTGAATTTTCACATAATTTACTAGAATATATTTTCTTTTCATAGGTTTATATCCCAATAATAATTATGGAAATCACCCATCACATTATTCCTCATAGCTAATGACATGAAACAATTATTCTAAAAATCCAAAAATATCCTCTAGATAGAATAAGAACTTAGGTACATTCTCACAACCATAAAGAGAGTATATGATGGCATGGAATTCACCATCAAAATGTTTTTCCAAAAATATTCATCTTAGGAAGTTTTTAGTTAAATAGAACAGAGGCCTAGGAAAACTTATCCCCTATCTGCTAAACCCCAATATGAAACTATAAAAAATAGACATTAAGTTACACTATTCCGGTGATTCTTTTTTGGCATTGGTCAGAAGATTACTAATAAAGGAATCAGTGAATAAATTACCTATCCATAGGGTAAATAAAATGATGAAATAAAAATATTTAATGTATTCTACCCGACACCTATGGAGGAGATCTAATTTTTTTTATAAAAGATATACCTCAATAAATTGAGGTTGGAGTATATTGAAAACTAGTCTATGAAATGGTAATGTCTCCAACTATTTATTCTGTGCATCTCAGATTCAATTTTTTGGATAGGGTCAGATAATTTTTCTTGAGTGGCCTAAGCTTCCAATATCGATATTCTACCACATTATCACCCTTTATAAGAAAACTATACAAACCTAAACATTGTGCATCACAGAATACCATATATCCCTTCCCAACCTCGAGAAGACTCAATACCGGTGAAAATTGGAAAAAATGCTTCATCTAAAAAAAAGAACTCTGACATTTTATATCCCAATAAATGTTCACTCCCTTATGACTGATAGATTTCAATGGATATGAAAACATTGAGAAATATTTTACAAAGTGGAAATAATATCCGACTAATCCCAAAAATCATTGAATCTAAAAAATATCATATTGTTGCTTCCATTTATTAAATTATTTCAACTTATAAGGTTCAACAAAAATACCATTATTTAGGACCACATGTACCATGAACATCAATTCCATATTATTGAAATTTATTTTTAATATCATGAAATCAAGTATTTTATTTCTCAAAAATTCCAAAACATATCTCAAATAACACCCAAGATCCTCCTTAAAAATAGAGTTTACCAAGATGTTATACATGAAGTCTACTGGGGACATATTAAGATATTCAGGTGAAATATTATTCAAAAAATCCATAAAGACATAAAAAGAATTGGTTTGACAAAATTTAATGATAAGGTACTCATAATGGTCATACAAACTCCAAAAGGTGGATTTCTAAATGTTAAATTGTTTTATTCTAAACAATTGTTAACTAAATCTAATGTCAATCATTGAGAAAATATTTTTCCCTTTCAACAGATCACATTTATCCTGAATATATGGAAAACTATACATTTCATTAACGTAACTTGTTTGTTTTTTGGTAATCAAAACATAGATGAAGTGTTCCCTCTTCATTCATAGAAAATTGAATAGTCTCCTACCACGGTGATACATTAAATCATATAATTCCTTTATCCAACAGATCATCCATCTAAGCCATCAATTATTTATTTTATGTTTATGACATGTGGTAATAATGAATAGATAAGTGATGAGTTTCAGCCAATAAATCAAGAGAAAATGATACCTCTCTCACAAGTAGGAAACCAGAGAATTTAGAATGAAAAAATGATAATAAACACAATGAAAACTGAAGTGACATCTTCACTCATAGAATCTCACTCTAGATAAAAGAAACACTAATATTTTCCCCAATATATATAAGAAGGGACATATCTACTTGATCTTGGGTGTTGTTATCCTAGAAATATATTGACAAATCTATCTGGTGTAGTAAAGGAGACACATCGGAGAAAAAAATAAATTTGTACTCTATTAAAAATATTCGAATACATCCCAAAAATGATATCTTGTGGTTTATTTTGGTAACCAGATAATCCCAATTAATAATAATCTCTACTAAAGAGAAAACACAAACATGACAATGGAGTCCCTTCTCCCTCTTAATTATGAGTGGTGTATAAATATCTATCACATAAGATAAAATCTCCATATAATGATTTTGAAGAAAAATACTGTGAGTCAAAATGAATGAATAAGATACATCGATATCATATGATGAAATCACCAAAGGGAAATATGTAGTGTTAATAACTATCACAGTTATTAGACCCATATCTTCTTTCTAAAAATACTCATCCACTCCATGAAGAATCACCGTTCTGAATGCCTGTGGATGGAACACCTTAGAACAAGAAGCATCTGATTTCACTATTTTATATTTTATTGATGATGAACCCATTCAAAAACATTCAGAAAAATGTTTATTTCACAACTTCTACAACTATTCTAAATGATCAGAGGAGCCACATATCGTGGCTTACTCAATGCAATCCTATATGGAATGACCATGTTATTCACATTGCTATAATTTCAATGGCCCTCTTCCAGACAATCTATATGGTCTGTAAGAGCCCTAATTTTGATATCCACCATGAAACTCACCACTATTTAACATCTATTTTTAGGAAATCTCAAAACTACCATTAGGAGAAAAAGGTACTCATGTTAACCCTGGAATTATAGCCAAATCATGTTTGAAAAGAAATTCCCTCTCCACCATGTAAGCATCATAAGAGAGCTCCAATAATAAAACATAAGAATGAGTATTAGACAGAGGTCTCATCTCAAGCTATAGAGTCTTATTCACATCATTAGATATAATATCAAGTAAATATTTCACAGCATCTACAAATTGGTACACATATTCCTCAATGTCTTATAAGACATTTCGTGTTTGAAAAAATAAATAGCCTTAGAAATAATGATAGACTCTAGATAAAACTAGTTAGTGATAATAATAGTAAATCCTAGCCACTCCAAACCCTCGTACTTATTTGTCGTCACCATTTCGTCCCACCACCTTGCTCATGGGCCCCCCAAAATAAAGCTAACACATTTCCTTTTAATAACATTGAGATTTTACATGAAATAAAATAAAATATCAATATTTCTCAATCAATACTCAGCCTCTTGAGGATCATTAGATCATTGTAATGTTAATGGATTCTTATGATGAATCTCCTATGAATGAATCCACAATTCATCTCATTGAGGATCCATAACTAGATCCTTTATGGGAACATGCGCAAGTGCATCTCCTAGATCATGGGAAATGTAAACAACAACCTCAGCCATATGATAGTCCACATGAGGATTTCCTCATAGTTGTTCACTAATATATTCCTCTATAATCTCATTCACATGTCTTTATAGAGGACTGATTTTATAGAACATATTAAAAAACAATGAATACATCATAATATTATTCATATCAACACTAAAACATGAAACACATGGAAATTATTCCTTTCAGATAATAAAAAATAATAATTGAATTTCATCTCATCCAATTATAAACCAGGTAAAAAAATAAATAATACTCAAGGATTCATTCCCAAAACATTAATGGTTCCATGTGTCTCATTATGATGAGATCTATCATGGATTTCACTAGAAAATTACTCATCTTCATCATCATGATTACCAATAGTATACGGACATCATGGAATGATGCTCAACCTACACATTTGATTAAATAATATATCAAACCATCCTAGATACACTAGTACATTGATTCTTGAGATGACATTGACATATCCCGAAGGGTGTTCCCAATCACTAAAATATGGAAACAATTACCTCGAATCATAAAATATAAATGAGGGAATTAATTTTATAATGAAAATACAATAGAATAAAAATTTTCATATTAGAATACTAAAAATACAAAAAGGATATTTTAATAGTGAATAGTCAACTATATCAAAAAACCAAATACTATAACATCAAACTTCTCAATGTATAACAAGATTGTAACACCCTGAGATTTTATGAAAAATATTCTTTTTAATTTCATTAATGTCTTGTGTCGTATGCTATAGCAAAAGTATATTGCAAAACATACATCCTTGACTTGCCTTGTATTACATGCAATCGCAACCTTCCTCGATAGCGTGTGTAGTATGCAATACCGAGTTTCACTTAACAACGATATGCTATTAAAATATTATTAAAACTAGCTATTATGAATAGTAATAACCACTTTTTGAAATTTTATAAATTTTATTTTTCAAAATGGAATTCATTTTTGGATTCGGAATATCGAAATTAGCTTAGGGTGAAATTTTGGTACTTTTCGGATAACATTCATTTTCTGATGAATAGTGAAAATTACTAAATTTTAATTAAAAACAACCTTTATAATCGAAATAATTAATAGTGATAAATTATTAATTTTAGTGGTTTTAAAGTATATTTAGAATATATTTTTACAATTTAATAAAATGTTGGTCATTGGATGTAATTTCACATTTAATCCAGACATAAACAAGTGTCAATCTTTTGATAGTTATTATCTCTTAAGAACACACTATTTGTTTTGATGATGGGAATTTATTTTTAAATTAATTAATGAAACTGATATGTTTTAATTTGGAAAAATATACAACATATTTGAGTTCATAATATCAAATATATCTTAGGCTTATTTTTTGTTATTTTTCTGGAAACTTTCATTTTTTGACGAATAGTGAAACCACTAAGTGGTAGCTAAAAAAATGAATTTTTCATAAAACTTAATTTTACCGCTTCTGTGAGTGGAATTTCAAAAATCCAAGAGACACGGTTGATGTCAGTATGTAAAATGTGGTTCAATGAGATGAAAATAATTTTTGGTGAATATTATCTTTTTACTTTTTTACCACGGTTAAAAGTAAATAGGGTAATAAAGGGTAAAAATGATATTATTATTACCCTAACACATGTCCTAATTCTATTGGATAAGTATAATTCGACCAAATACAACCTTAGAAATAAAATATAACCATTTATGCCCACATGGATTAGATTAGGACATTTATCATTATTTAATTCAAAGAAGAGTTAAAAGAGTTAAAATCAATGTTTATTTACTAAAACATTTTTAATATAGGGTTATACATAAGATAAATTCGATTGTAAAAATTTATTAGAAAGAAATTAAGATTTCCTACATAATTATATTTTATTTATAATTTTTAGACATTAAATAAATTTATTTATTTATGACACAATGATGATGCAGTAATTAACATAATAGTGAAAAATTAGAATAATTGATATTATAAATACCCAAATATATAAACATTGAGACTTTTTATGAATTACACAAATTTTCTTGGTTAATATGGCATGTTAGGATTGCTTTAATTAACTTTGGTCAAAGTAATCATTCTTTTATGAGTTTCACAAAAATAAACTATTGAATATTGTCAAAATTGACATAAAATAATTTTTAAAACAAATATTATATTATTGATTGTTATTTTAATCCTAAAAAATCTAAGGTTCGGCCAATATATTTATATCATGACAGGTGTATCATTAATGGACCTCTTGGGGGTCTCTTGGATGTATATGGTATGTTTATTAACTATATAATATAAAAATACAAAGTGACATGGTAAATGTCAATCTAATTAACTAAGAGTTAAAACTAATAGATAAGGTTAATATAATGACCTAAACTTGTCTAAATTCTATTGTATGGGAGGATTTAGACCCATACCCACCTTGGCTTCGAAATAACTCAATTTGGAGCTATTTAAAACCGAATTTGGCTTTATAATAAAATAATATTTTTAGTTATTCAAAAGGTGCCCCTCTCCTCCCTTATAAAAGGGCACATCCTCCCCCTCTTCCTAACACCACATTGAGCCTTCAAGATCGGCCAACCCCTGGCAAATTGTCTTCTCCACTTACCTAGAAACATCCTAGAGATCCTGGTATTCTTCAAAGACCAATTTTAGTGCTTTAAGAGGAGGACTGAAAGAGGCGCTTCAAAGAAGAGGTAATGTCTGTTACCGATTCTTTCAACTTTATTTCTTCTTCCACTTTTTCTTATTTAGTTGTTTCATTATGAAGTAATAACATCAGTATCACTAATATACTGATATGTTATTATTAGTCTGAAACAACCCTATTTCACCATCTATCCATCCTACGGAAAACGAAATCACCGTGCGTGCGCACGTACGGAATACCGTCTCCACGCCGTGGTGTAATCTATTTTCCATCACCACCTTACTTGGATGGGTATAATGGTGTACATAATCAATAAAAATGATTATTTTAATGTGATATTGATTCTGAAATAGTATACATACACTCCAATACAATTCCATGATCATGAGAACGATATCATCACTCGTGCGTACGTACAGACTACCGTCTCCACGACGCGATTAGATTCATTCTCCACGTTAACCATTCATAAATGATTATAAAGTATATATATTAAGTAATCATGAAATATATGACATAATAATGATTCTGGATTTATGTGTATATATATGTATGTCATCTACTTAATTCCATTCAACTCAATAAGGAAACGAAAACAGCGTTCATGCCAACGTAAGGCCTACCATCTCCATGAATGGTGTATTTCTTTCCATTTACTGATATTTTATATATATGTATATTCTGAATATATATTATATACAAATCATGTTTTATAATCTGGAATTATGTAATCATTATCTATTTAATCATACGAATAATTACAAATCCAAACACAGACGACAAATGAAACGATTTTACCCAAAATGCTCTTTAAGATGGAATTTACAAAAGAACGGGTAATATAATATCATAAGTGAACCAAATATGATATCATAACAATGAGTACGATTCTGGAATAAGTCAATAATATTATTTAAATCATTATATAGGAGGTTCGGACACTTACGAATCAAATCGGACCTAAGGTAAGGGAAAATATCACAATCTCATTTTTATCCGAGATTGTTTATACTTTGGTATTTACTGGGGTGAATTTTATAATCCACATCCATGTTTCCTCAATATGTAATATTTATATCCTTGTACAGTAGTTTATATCCAATTTTACTCTTCGGTGAGTTTTTAGTAAAAATATATGAAAGGAATCTTTTGTCATTTTTCGTACGAGATACTTTTTGACTTTTCCGACAAAAGTACGAGAAGAATGTTTTTTTAACTTATACTGCATGAATGGATTTTTGAAACATTATTTCCAAAAATCTTCCTTTACAAGTTTTCTAGTTTATTTTTAATCAACTTCTTTTAGTTTAAAATTGTATGACATGTTAAGAAAGGAAAAATGTTTTTGAAGTAGAAAGGATATTTTCCTCAAGATTGGAGTTCAAGAGTTTAATCAAAATTATTTTCCATGTAAGATAATATAAGGTTATATTTTTATCCCTATTATTTCATGGATTTTATTATGTTTTGATGGAAATATTTTTATGAATTCCTTTATCTTATATGAATTTTTTTATGATGACACGATGTTTATGATTCCCATTTTTATTACAAGGGTTATGCTATGATGTATGGTTTATGATTTTGGGGCACACATAAGAATGGTATCATTATGAGATGGGTGGGACCTGTATCTCCCTCCAATGCATTGGGTAAAGATTTTATATCACATGAGATAGACATGGCTGGATGGGCAGGTTAAACCGGTTCAGTGAAACAGGACTGAAACGAGGAGTGAACTCGGTTCAGAAATGGACTTTGTCCACTAAGATAGTCTTGGTAATGAGTCTTGATTAATAAGAAATGATTCTCTATGATTATGTGTGTATGCCAAAAAGTTTCATGTTTTATGTTATTATTATTGGGATTACATTTCACTACAATAATTTATCCCATGTTATGATATTATGATCTCTTTTGCAGGTTAGGATTTCCAAAATGTTATGTCCTTATAAATATGATGTGATTGATACTTCTTTTGTTTACCCTTACTGAGAATTTGAGCTCACCCTATTATGTTTTATTTTCCCCAGGATATAAAGAATGGTGTTAGGTAAAAAAAGGAAGATCTTTATGGGAGATGTTGAAGATCATTCACCACGATTAGAATATTACATTTCAAGTTTCCAAAGATAGTAAACTATTACGGTCCTTGTGTGTCTGTTTTTGTTATGTATTAAGTATTTCGCTAAAGTAATGTAATGTACATGTACGTCAGGCTTTGGGTATCTACAGTTGGAATCCGAGGAAAGGTTTAGTCAACCTTTGGAAACTAGGATGCGGGAACTTTAGTGAGATCCCTAGAGATATTTCTAAGGTATGTCTAGGGATGTCCCTAAGGTTAAGTATAAGTATAGGTTATAGTCCTAGAATTATGGTAACAATATTAGATTAAACCTAAGATATTAGATATTGAAGTTACTCCCCCTTTATTATGATTTTTGCCTCTCACACTATTATTTCTGGGTTTTAGAAAATGGCTGGAAACAAGATGATTCACAATAATGGAGGATATGATGGACAATGGAATGATATTCTTCATGAGAAACCAAATGAAATGGGATTTGGAAGTCTAGACATCATTATTATGCCGAATCAGAAATCTCATAATATTATCAATAATGTAAAATTTGGTAAGATTCATGACTCGACTAATAAGAGAAAGATGGAGTTTCATGATGATCATAGTGGAAAGAAAGTTCAATTTCCCCTATGTAAATCATGTGGGAAGAGGCATCAAGGAGAATGTTTCAAAGGAACTGGAATATGCTTTGGGTGTGGAAAAGAAGGACACAAATCTAGTAAGTGCGAAGGAAAATGTTCAGTTAACACCAGGGATGAGGATAATGGTATTTCTATGACATCAACAATGGTTAAATGTTTTAAATGTGGAATGTACGGGCATTACGAAAACCAATTACCTAAAGGAAAGTCTCATGAAGAGAATCAGTATGGTCGTATGGGTAGTATTTATGTTGATGATGATGAAGAGACTACAAATGATATGTGAGTTGAAATAATTGTTGAAGCTCGATCAATGGTATAAGAAGGTAGTGGAATGACTACATGTTTATCAAGTGTAATGTTGTATAAGTAATCTCATGGTAATATGGAATAAAGAGACATCTAAGGATTGTTACACTGTTGTCTTTCCTTGAGTTTTGAAATGGTACAAGTATCAATTAATGGTTATTTAGATATTTTTGGAATGTAGATGATATGTGCATAATGAAGGGATAAGGAGAAAATTAAATGTTTGATAGTATTCAAGAGCTCATGACTGATATAAGGAGAAGGTTATATCATGGTTTGAGTTTATAGAATTTTTGGATTTTGGTAAGTGGAAAGAGTTAACTTTTGACAGCATTCATGTTTTCACTGAGGTTCAATGGGTATTAATTCTTCAAGAGAATACATGATGAAGGTATTCACATGTTTGTAATTATACCAATAAGATATATCTTATGATATATGGGGGATAAATGATGTCTTTCACGTGATTGTTATGTGACATTTCAAGTAATCATTTTCTTTATAATATGAACTTGGACTGAAGTATTTTATATAAGCCTAAATATTGGAATGGATTATGTTGGACCTAAGTTAGGATAAAACTTTTTTCGATATTATTGATGGGATGTTATAGTAATATAGCTTTAGAAAAAGTACAACCTGCAGGACGGGCGACATCCCATCGCATCGGACAAGGCTGTGGGAATCGAACCCACAACCGAAGTGCGACTGGCCTTTATCGCCTACCACTGGCCTACATGAAGTCCCAGTTTAGTAGAAACTAGTTTTATAATATTAAGCAGTATGATATATGATGTATAAGTCTATTTTAGGAACCATATATGATTAATCTCAATATAGATGGACTTATGTAAGTTTTGATAAATTTTCTAACCTTTTGTTTGAGACAGATGGAATGACCCATCATTCCATCACATGATCTGCTAACACATCACGAATGACAAATTCAACTTCATTTATTTAAGAGATGAAGTGGAAATAGTCCAAAGAATGACCAATGGCGAGACTATACCAAAATCATGAAAGTATTTCTTCTAATTCCAATTTCATCTACTTTAGGGAAATGATCCTGAAAACCAAAAATGTTGTCCCAGTGCTCTTATATCTGATTAATCAGATGGTACCATAAATCGTCACAAATTTATCGCTTTGTAATTGCTGGCTTTTCCATAGCCATGTTCTCTACCACTCTCCATCAGAACATGATGGTTAGATTTCTCTTCCATATCAATATTTTCACCTATGTGGAAACCCAGTTATTATTTTATTTGGGTATCTGTTACGTTTCATACTTTTGTTTTTAAAGATTGGTTTTGGTATTCCTTTTTATGATGTGGGTTTATATTAATGAAAATTTCTAGTAGTAAACCATTTATAACCCCGACGAATTATGAGGGCGAAATTCATTTTAAGGGGGGTAGAATGTAACACCTCGATATTTTATGAAAAATATTTTTGTTAATTTCATTAATCACTTTTGTTCTATGCTATAGCAAAAGGATCTTGCACAACATGCATCCTTGACTTTCCTTGTATTACATGAAATCACGACCTTCCTCGATAGCGTGTGTAGTACGCAATACCGAGTTTCACTAAACAACGACATGTTATTAAAATATTATTAAAACTAGCTGTTATGAATAGTAATAACCAATTTTTGAAATTTTTGAAATTTTATTTTTCAAAATGGACTTCAATTTTGGATTCTTAATATCAAAATTATCTTAGGGTGAAATTTTGGTACTTTTCGGATAACGTTGTTTTTCTGATGAATAGTGAAAATTACTAAATTTTAATTAAAAACGACATTTTTAATCAAAATAATTAATAGTGATAAATTATTAATTTTAGTGGTTTTAAAGTATATTTTGAATATATTTTTACTATTTAATACAATGTTCATCATTGGGTGTAATTTCACATTTAAACCAGACATAAACAAGTGTCAATCTTTTGATAGTTATTATCTCTTAAGAACACGCTATTTGTTTTGACGACGAGAATTAAATTTTAAATTAATTAATGTAATTGATATGTTTTGAATTTGGTAAAATTGACATCATTTTTGAGTTCATAATATCAAATATAGCTTAGGCCTATTTTTTTGTATTTTTCTGGAAACATTCATTTTTTGATGAATAGTGAAACCACTAAGTTGTAGTTAAAAAAAATGAATTTTTCATAAAACTAAATTTTACCGCTTCTGTGAGTGGAATTTCAAAATTCCGAGAGACATTGTTGATATCATTAAGTAACATGTGGTTAAATGAGATGAAAATAATTTTTTGTGATTAGAAACTTTTTACCTTTTTTACCACGGTTAAAAGTAAATAGGGTAATTAAGGGTAAAAATGATATTATTATTACCCTAACACAAGTACTAATTCTATTGGATAAGTTTAATTCGACCAAAAACAACCTTAGTAACAAAATATAACCATTTATTCCCACTTGGATCAGATTTGGACATTTATTATTATTTAATTCAAAGAATAGTTAAAAGAGTTAAAATCAATGTTTATTTACTAAAACATTTTTAATATAGGGTTATACATAAGATAAATTCGATTGTACATATTAATTAGAAAGATAATAAGATTTCATACATAGTTTTATTTTAATTATAATTTTTAGACATTAACTTAATTAATTTATTTATGACACAATGATGATTCACTAATTACCATAATAGTGAAGAATTAGAATAATTGATAATATAAATATGCAAATAAATATAATTTGAGACTTTTTATGAATTAAAGTAATTTTCTAGGTTAATATGGCATGTTAGTATTGATTTAATTAGATTTGGTCAAAGTAATAATTCTTTTATGAGTTTCAAAAAATCAACTATTGAATAGTGTCAAAATTGACATAAAACAATATTTAAAACAAATATTATATTATTGATTGTTATTTTTTTCTTAAAAATATAATGTTCGGAAAAGATACTTATATCATGATAGTTGTATCATTAATGGACCCCTTGGGGGTCTCTTGGATGTATATTGTATGTTTATTAACTATATAATATAAAAATACAAAGTGACATGGTAAATGTCAATCTAATTAACTAAGAGTTAAAACTAAAAGGTAAGGTTATTATAATGACCTAAACTTGTCTAAATTATATTTTATGAGAGGATTTTTACCCATCCCCACCTTAGCTTCGAAATAACTCAATTTGGAGCTATTTAAAACCGAATTTGGCTTTATAATAAAATAATACTTTTAGTTAGTCCAAAGGTGTCCCTCTCCTCCCTTATAAAATGGCACCTCCTCCTCATCTTCCTCACACCACATTGAGCCTTCAAGATCTGCCAACCCCTGCCAAATTCTCTTCTACACTTCCCTAGAAACATACTATAGGTCCTGTTATTCTTCGATGAGCAATTTTAGGGCCCTAAGAGGAGGACTCAAAGTGGCTCTTCAAAGAAGATGTAATGTCTGTTACCGAGTCTTTCAACTTTATTTCTTCTTCCACATATTCTTATTTAGTTTTTTCATTATTAAATAATAACATAAGTATCACTCATATACGGATATGTTATTATATGTATGAAACAACCCTATTTCACCATCTATCCATCCTACGGAAAATGAAATCACGGCGCGTGCGTACGTACGGAATACCGTCTCCACGCCGTGGTGTAATCTATTTTCCACCACCACCTTACATGGATGGGTATAATGGTGTAAATAATCACTATATATGATTATTTTAATGTGATATGGATTCTGAAATAGTATACATACACTCCAATACAATTCCACGATCATGAGAACAATATCATCGCTCGTGCGTATGTATGGACTACCGTCTCCACGACGTGATGAGGTTCATTCTCCATGTAAACCATTCAGGAATGATTATAAAGTATATATAATAAGTAATAATGAAATATATGACATAATAATGATTCTGGATTTATTAATATATATATGTATGTCATCTACTTAATTCCATTCAACTCAATAAGGAAACGAAAACATTGTTCATGCGTACGTACGACCTACCGTCTCCATGAACAGTGTATTTCGTTCCATTTACTAATCTATTATATATATGTATATTCTGAATATATATTATATATAAATCATGTTATATATTATGGAATTATTTAATCATGATCTAAGTAATCATATGAATAATTACAAGTCAAAACACGAACGACAAATGAAACGATTTTACCCAAAACGCTCTTTAACATGGAATTTACAAAAGAACGGGTAATATAAAGTCATAAGTGAACCATATATGATATCATAACAATGATTATGATTATAGAATAAGTAAATGACTATATTTAAATCATTATACAGGAGGTCGAACACTTACGAAGAAAATAGGTCCTAAGGTAAGGGAAAATATCACAATCTCATTTTTATCTGTGATTATTTATACTTTGGTATTTACTGGGGTGTATTTTATCATCCACATCCATGTTTCCTCAATATGTAATATTTATATCCTTCTACAGAAGTTTATATCCAATTTTTCCCTTGGTTGAGTTTTTAGTAATATATATGAAAGGAATCTTTTTTCGTTTCTCGTATGTGGTACTTTTTGACTTTTCCGACAAAAGTACGAGAAGGATGTTTTTTTTAACTTATACGGCATTATTGGATTTTTAAAACATTATTTCCAAGAATTGTCCTTTACAGGTTTTCAAGTTTATTTTTTTTCAACTTCTTTTAGTTTAAAATTGTATGACATGTTAACAAAAGGATAAATGTTTTTGAAGTAGAAAGGATATTTTCCTCAAGAATGGAGTTCAAGAGTTTTATCAAAATTATTTTCCATCTAAGATAATATAGGTTTCTTTTTTAATCCCTATTATTACATGGATTTTATTATGTTGTGATGGAAATATTTTTATGAATTCCTTTATCTTATATGAATTTTTTTATTATGTCACGATGTTTAAGATTCCCATTTTTATTACATGGGTTATGCTATGATGTATGGGTATGATTTTGTGGCACACATAAGAATGGTATCATTATGAGATGGGTGGGACCTATATCTCCATCCAATGCATTGGGTAGAGATTTTATATATCATGAGATAGACATGGCTAGAACAGCAGGATAAACCGGTTTAGTGAAATAGGACTGAAACGAGGAGTGAACTCGGTTCAGAAATGGACTTTGTCCACTAAGATAGTCTTGTCAATGAGTTTGGACTAATAAGAAATGATTCTCTATGATTATGTGTGTATTACACAATGTTTCATGTTTTAAGTTATGATTATTGGGATTACATTTCACTACTATGATTTATCCGATGTTTTGATATTATGATCTCTTTTGCAGGTTAAGATTTTTAAAATGTTATGTCCTTATGAATATGATGTGATTGATATTTCTTTTATTTACCCTTAGTGAGCATTTGAGATCACCGTTTTATGTTTTCTTTTCCCCATGATATAAAGAATGGTTTTAGGTAAAATAAAGGAAGATCTTTATGGAAGATGTTGAAGATCTTTGACCCCGATTAAAAGATTACGTTCCAAGTTTCCAAAGACACAAAACTATTACGTTCCATGTGTGTCTGTTTTTGTTATGTATTAAGTATTCCTCTAAAGTAATGTAATGTCCATGTACGTCAGGCTTCGGGTCTCTACAAAGATAATCTCAAAATCCCTAGGGAATTATAAGACAAATCTCGAAGTGATCATAATCAACCACCAAATTTAATATGTGATTTTCCTTTACTAATACCTAGGATGAGAAAATCTAAAATTTACCTAAACAAAAAGGCTTTGTACGTGAAATAAACCCATTTGGGTCTCACAATGTGGTCCATAATAATTTTCCACAATAATAAATATTATAATACTCTCAATTCTAATAAAAATTGGAATGGTAGTAATGTTTCATATTTAAAGAAAATTATTTCATAGGATGGAAAACATTTCAAAAATTTCTTAAATATTAATTTTATATAAAATATATTTTATAAATCATAACTATTGATTAAATAAGATTCCCTATGAATGGAATTTATAATCAAAATAATAAAAATGGTACCATTGTCTTCTGCCCTACTTAACGATAGGTTAGAGTTTTAGGATCCTAAAAAATGTCATATTAGTGATAAAATTATGTATGTGTAAATGCTTTCCACAGACTCATACATAATTGGTCTCATCAATATACCATTTTGGAGATGATATTCAGAACCTGTTTTTTGTTTGAGTTTTCATCATCAATTTTTTTGGTAGGGTAATACCATAATTATGTTCATTTATAATAAAATATACCAACTACCCATACATTCATGTTCTCAATCAATCATAAAAAAAGTGTAAAACCATTTCATTTAACATAATTTATCATTCACAATTAAATTTACCAATTTTACTTTTTAGAATTAAAATTCATTGTTAAAAACCAAATCATGGATTTTTAGTTATTTTATAACTTTTCAAATACAACAAATCCATGTTTTTTATCAAATAAATTTATTCGTTATTATCAAAACAATATCCATAATCATTTCAAAATTTATATCAATTTCAATTCATCCCCAAAATTCATAATTTTAATGGAATGATGGGTTTACAAAATCCATACCATATCAATTTCATACTCTATTCATGTAACACCTTATGAATATTTTCAAGTACTCTTAAATGAATATTTTGATCATTATTTGGTTGGATACCATGTAGGGGTTCTTCAAGTGAAATTTTGGAAATTTTAATTGGATTTTGTGTTGTTCACAGTAACTGTACAATTTTTCTAAAATGGGAGCAATGCTTGAGGAAGTTGTATAAACCCACAAAATAAAGCTTTTCATGGTCCGTACATAGGATAAAAATAGTGCACCCACTAATGAAAAACCATGAAACCCCATCAATATATTCACATGGCTAGGGCTCATAGTTTGAGAAATTATTAAGCCTTTCCCATGAAATCATGCGAGGAACATTATAATAAATTCTAATTTAAAAAAAAATTCATAACCCCTCACCCCGGATCAACCTAACTATCCTTGTTATGAATTTCGTTTTTATAGGGACTCAAAGACAAATATTGTCTCCAAAAAACCCCTTACAAGGATAATTGAAGTTAGGAAATCTTTGATAGATCCTTCCCCAGTAATTTCCCTCACCACATTCATTCTCCCCCACTCTCTCAATCTCACTTCACTAGGGTTTAATATATCTCCATATTGTTCGAGGATCAAATCCCCATTTATTTAGATATCTAATTTAGGTCTAATTCTTTGATCATCAGTACTAATAATATTCTTTTGAATTTCTCATTTAGGGTATTTTGATTCATGATCACCTGATCCTCTGATATGTTATTCCATATGATTAACCAAAAATTTCATGATTTATACTTAATTAATTTATTTAAATTTAATGAAATTAAATTGGATAGTTAAAAATATAATTCCATTAAATTATGGATTTGATTATAATTTGGTATGAAATTGGGAAAATTCCCCAATTCAATTGAATTTGTGTGTGATTTTAATTTGATGACATATTATTGAGATTTAAATTGAGAAATTTAAATTATGAAACTAAAATGTGAAATTTATTTTTGAAATATATTTTAATTTTTTTGAGAAAAATGGATTACATTTTTTAGAAAGTAATCCATTGGTTTTACCTTAAAAATAAATTATTTGATTAGAAACCAATTTTGGGTTTTAATTAAATTGGGTCATATAAAATGGGATATGGGATGAATTTTATATTAAATAGTTTTGAAATTAATTTCCTAATGTTTTATGTTGAGAACATTCAAACCGATGTAGTTAGGGAGTTATTTGAAAAAAATATAGTACATTGGAATTTCTATAACAAAGGATTGAAGGTGTAAAACTATGATATAATCTTATAGGTAGATATTATCCCTTGTGGGATGTTGGAGAGTCTTATTTGTCCATTGTAAGTGGGATATATGTGAGCACTTCAATTATCATCATATGAGTGTGTGAGGATCCCATAACCTTGAAATTTCATACCTCCTCAAATATTGACATTATTCTTATAGTTAATATTTTGAAATACATTCCATTTTTTAAAATATTTAAGATAGGATTTATGAATATTCATAAACTATATTGTATAAAATGTTTATTAATCGATTTTTTAATGTATATCCATAATTTTAATTGGATTTAATGATTTGTTTGAAATAATATTTTTGAAATTATTGGCATATTTATTTAATATTTAAACTCTTTTCTAGTTCATTATATTGAAATATTATTATGGAATAATTAGTCAGATTATACAAGGATTTTATCTCACCCCGTATAATTTCCCTTGGGGATCTTTTGATTTCTTCCATCTATGTTTGAGCAATGGGAAAACACAACATTGAACTGGTTGATTGCATTGATCTATGGGTTTGAGTGGCTATATCTGTTGGGACCTGGGATATTATAATGTTTTTGGTACTTTTTGTTTTTAAATTTTATTTTTTGGTATATATTTGAAATCTAGTATAGTACTTCTAGTGGAGTTTTCGTTTCGGAATAGTGTCTTTTATCACATTATTTTGTACTTTTTTGGATAATTTTCTCCCACATTAATATTGTCTAATGCCAGGTGCCTGTCTCTAACCCATTGGGATCCAAAGCGAACTTCTGTATTTGACAATTTCATCTTGTGTATTAGGGTACTAAGGTTTCTTTAATGGTTAAAGGCAATGTTCTACTATTGAGTGGTTACACATCTTTACTTAATGACAATAAGTAGTTGTGAAATCGTTTGAGGACATAGTTTGTAGTTTTGATAAATTTTTGGATAATATCTCTCAATAATGAGCCATATGCCACTAGGGGTGGTTGGGGAAGGACATATTTGGGGTTAGTTCTTGTATTTTACCTTATTTGTGTTGGGTTAAAATGAAATTGAAATCTTGATGATCTAAATGCAAGGGTTTATTTTCAATTGTTTCCCTATTTGAGAGTTATTCTGATGACTTATATGTTTTCGTATGATGTTTTTTATTATAATGTCTTAGAAAAGATATTAAAATATGAACTATGAGGAATATTCCGATAAACCTCAGCAAGTGAATCCTTTCATGGACTAGAATCTAGTTAAGGCTGTTGTTCATGATGTCCATGAACTAAGATAGGAACCTTCACTCATTCCCATTTAAGCATAAAATGTTGAGCCTCAGTGGACCTTTTATAGAATAGTACTCACGATTTCCTTTTCTAGAATCCTAAATCATTACAATGCTATAATAATCCAAAAAAGGTAGTGGATCGGTTGAGATATATCAAAATTTTGTCTTAGTTCTTAGATATATCGAATAAAATCAAGTGGAATCATTCCACCATTACGAAAGAAGGGCCTATAGAATGATAGTGGGACATTATGGTGATGGAGAATAACTATGTGGTATTAGAGTCTAAATACATTAAATATATTTTTACTAAATAGTTTTATCCAGAGTATATGGTTTTTCAAAATGATTTAGAGTTCTTCAATATAGAGTAGGGTGATTGGATCGTGACATAATATGCCAACAATTTTTATAATATTAGGCCATATTCTATTGTAATTTCATCAAATGAGAAGATGTATACATGCTGATTTGAAATTGAATATTTAACTAATATTCCATCACATGTTTATTTAATGTTTTGTTCTTATGATAATGAACGTTATAGTGTGTCGATGGTTTATCTAGAATTCGCTGGAAAGTCATGGTTTTCAGTAGTTCTTTTTTCTCTTTGGGGAGATTATATGAATTCCACTAAATAGAATAGGATGCGTGATGATTCAAGAATTGGTTCTTGAAAGCAGTGTTTTTATAGACCTCATTCACTTCTATGAAGAAGATATTTAATTTTATACTAGTCTGGAAGACCTGGATTATAGAAACCGGTTTCAACTTTGGCACAAAAAATATGCGGTCCATACAAATGCTCAGGTAACATGCATAATTTTATACATGTATATTATTCAATGTGTAGTATCACAAGATCATCACGACCTAATAAAACTATAGTGAAATCTGATTCCTTACAAAAAAAATGAGTTACATCCACTAGCATCAGAAAGGAATCCTCTTTATGCAGTGTAAGAGTCTTCATAGGAAGTAGATACAGGTCTAGTTACTGTGAGACGTACCATCCCTATAGATTCATCATTATCAATTTATTTATATTATTCCAGTGTATAGCATTAGTTTATTTCAAATTTTACTACAAATATACATAATCATCATAAATATCTTTTGTCTTAGGTGATTAATATTACTACAACCCTAAGAATGAAGAGGGAGAAGAATCTTTGTAGTCATTCCTATTTTTCTTGTTATCAGATATCAAGCTTTCTAGGAATTTTCTGGATCTCAAAATAAAATATATTGACATCATTTTTGTGAGGGATTTCCTGATTCAAAATACATATTATATTTATTGTGATCACCATTGATTCACCTTCAAAACACCTAATGGGATGCTCTCCATCTATCAAGGAGGATGAGACCCGAGGCCATGTAGAGCTGGACCTTGTTACCCAGAGATGGGGAATGTAATATCTGTGTTCTATTTTGATCTGTAGTTATAAAAATTGAGTGAAATTCTCCCAAAATATTTCAATTAGTTTTTCTGATGTTATACCATATTATTTCTCTCGTTATCCTCTAGTAAGAGGGGTGGAGTTATTTATTCACATACTGTCTAGTACCTAGCCTGTATCCATTCCTTCTTACTACTTTGAAATGGATGAAATGAATGAGTTGAATACTCAATTGGATGATATGGTATAGGAACTATTTATATGCCCGAGTTTGTCACCTTGGTTATTAAGGACTCACTTTGCAATGAAATTTAATGTGTCACATCACTATTATGATAATTATTGAAAACTAAATAAAGACATTTTAAAAAGTATGTATTTTTTCCCTCTATTGAATATATTTTTGACAAGTGAAATTGGTATATTTGGTTCACTATGATTTTTCTTTGATCTGGTTATAATAATTTTAGAATAATAGAATATAACA
This sequence comes from Viscum album, assembly GCA_963277665.1. NCBI lineage: Eukaryota > Viridiplantae > Streptophyta > Magnoliopsida > Santalales > Viscaceae > Viscum > Viscum album. The sequence continues at coordinate 119,532,539 of OY728128.1, read as the reverse complement.
TTCTAAAAATCTATTTTTGGAGAAGGTATGAGCATTATGAGTACCATTTCATGCCTTTTGGTCTAACCAATTCTCCTTCAATCATTATGGGTTTAATAAACATTATCTTTCATGACAATCTTGACACCTTTTTTGTGGCCCTTTTGGATGAAATCCTTGTTTACTAAATGTCATAGGAGGATCATGTGCATATGCATAGTTTATTAATTATTGATTAATTAAAATAATTATCCCTAATTTCAAAAATTATATTTATGGATTCAAGATGTGATGTTCTTCAGACATGTGGTGTCATAACAAGGTATTTTCCTTCATCCTGAAAATGGGAAGATGTTATGACATGGGAACAAGCCCGAAATGTTATTAATATTTAGAGCTCCATGGGTATATCTAGTCACTATTGTCAGTTACTAAAAGACATCTTAAATATGGATTCACCGATGACATCTCTAACCCAGAAGGGTTAATGATTGATTGGGATGAAAATTTTCAAAATTCATTTGTGGTGTTAAAATGTATTTTGACTATAGTGAAAGTGTTGACTCTTATAGTGGTCTTGTTGGGCTATTTGTTATTCTGTGATTCATTGTGTTAGGATTTTCTAATGTCCTTATGAATGTTATCATTTTTATTATTATGGCTATGATCATGTTATCACACACTACAAGAATAAAATGACCCATGTACTTGAACATCCATATGGGATGAACACATTTAACTGTAGGATGTATTAAATTTTTAGATAACGGATTACCATTTATTATGATCATAAGATCATAATTCTTTTCTTATCACAATAATATTAGAATCTCCATCATAGGAGGTGGATGGAATACCAGAAATATTTTGACTTTGATATCACGTATATCCTATGGAAAGAGAATGTTGTTGTAGTTTCCTTGAGTAGTAAAATTCCAAGCCAGACCATAAAATAATCATCAGAATAGTGGAACATGATGTATTTTATTCATATCTATATATTTAGTGTCTAGGAATCAATGGATATGGTTTCCTTGTCTAATAATTAGTTAACATTCACTATTCTAAATAATTTATTCTTTAATAGAATCTTCGTGATGATTTCTATAAAATTAGATACTCTATTTATTATGGGGATACTATTGTTCATTCATTAATATCCACACAAGTAATTATATGTTATCACAATCATTTTGGTGTGCCTTTTTTTCATAAAATTGGTGATGGGGGATTTACATAACACCCATTTGTAATTGCACCCATGAACCATGAAAAATTTCTAAAAAATGTAGTAAAGATTCTATTGTTTACGTATGAGATTTGGAATTGCGGATTTTTTCCCCCATTTTCATACATTCCTACTTGTTATGTGCAAGAACGAGAGACCTTCAGTTCTACTTCATCAACATTTGTTTACAACAAGAATGTTGGAGGAGAGCCCAATGTAATTTTTTTTAGTTTTCACATACACAGATAAAGAAGAATATGACACAGTTAATTATCAATAAGATGACCATATAGGATCACTTTATACCCATTCATGATATAACCAGTGTTAAATAGCTTGGAAATATATATGTGAATGATATTTTTTATTTACATAGAGATAAAACTTGTAATGGATCTAATAGGGATCCTCAATTAACTTCTCATTTTTTGAGAGGCCTTCTGGAGGCTCTACAATCATAGGTATGTTTGATTAGGGAATACCATCCATAGTCGAATGGATAGATACAAAGGGAAATAAATAATCCGGGGGATATTATTTGCTCATAAATTACTAACATTGGTGGGATTGTGATAGACATATAGGGATTTTTTATTTTTTCATTTAACAATAGTTACCAGTCCATGATTATAATTGATATTTTCAAGACCTTGTATGATTGTCATTGTAAATCTCTATTGTTCTAGTCAGAGATTGGTGACTATTCCCTGGATGGAATGAGAATGGATCAAGAGTTGATAGAAAATATTCCTTGGATTTACCAAATAATATTGACAACATGGAGTTGGAAAAACTCTAATGTAGATCGTCATACCAAACTGTTAGAATTTTTAGTTGGTGACTAGGTTTTCTTGAATAATTCACCCCATTTGGTTCATCGATGGCTTAGGAGGGACATAAATTTTCATCCACATTCTATGCGAATTTGTGAGGTTTTGTGCTTATAGAAAAATTTTATTATCTTTTTGAATATCCAAAATAGCAGACATCGATTCCTAATGTGTTCCATAAATTGCAACTATGGAAGTGTCTTTCAAATCCATATCATTTTCTTATCCGGAGAGATATTTTTGTTCGAGTAGGATTTATCAGTGATTGAGAATAAAATCATGATATTTGATTCTAAAACCAAGGTATATCATGATAGGATTATTTATTTTTTTCGAGAGATATGGAATAATGGTTTATATAATCATGTTATGTGGGAGAGGGAGGTACTAATGAAAGAGAAATCACCACATCATTTTGAAATTTAATGTTATTGACTTGATTTTTAGGGATAAAATATTTCAATTTAGGGAGGTTGTAACATTCTGCCAAAATTTTTATATACCCCTAAACCCATTTTTTATCCTGATTTGGTTTGGTATTTGTTGGCATTCCTTGGGTGAAATTTCAGAAATCATTAATAGATGTTGGGTTTTGCACAATTAGTGCATGGTTTTCCTAAACATTGTCCCTATCTAGTTAAAAACGTAAAAACCCTAGTAGTGTGGGTTATTGTGGTTGGAAAACATTTTAAAAATATATGCACCTACCACATATGAAACCATGGAACCCCGTCCATATGGGTTCATAGAGAGGGTGCATAATTTGACAAAATGTACAGCCTTGCCCAGGGAACTGTGCATTTGACATTTGATTAAAATAAAAAATATTTTAAATTTTTCAACCCCATTTTTGACCCCAACCCATCTCTAAAAAAATATTATGGTTTCTTGGTTTTAGAGGGTTCTAATGTACCAATTTTGACACCTCCAAACCCCTTCCAAGGATAAATTATGGTAACCAGTCTTCATTCGACCCTTTATTTGTATGTTTAATCATCTCATTAATTCGCTCCCTCTATCTACATTTTACATCCCTATGGTTTAATATATCTTCTTTTTTTATTGTTATAATTAATCCCCATTTAATTTGATCTTAAATTTGGGATTTATTATCGTGTTTTCAATTTTGATGTTCTTCGTGGGGGTTTCCCATGTAGGGCTCTTGGATTTGTGATCAGGTGATCCCAAGTTAGGTGGTTTTGCTTAATATTTTCGATTTGATTATCCATAAATCAATTTATTTAAATTAACATTACATTTCAAAATTTAATTTCATCCACTTGGATTATTAAAAGCCCAATTTTAATGAATTGGGGATTCCAATATAATTTTGAATGAAGTTGGGAAACCCCCAGTTTCATTGAACTATTGTGTGATTTGTATTTTACAAATAAAATTAGATATTTAATCTGGAAAATTTAAATATGGAAATTTATTTTTGAAGTTGATTTAATAATTTTATTTTAGAAAAATGGTTTAAATTTTTTTTCTATGAACCCATGGGTTTTTTAATGGAATAAATAATGATTTTATTAAAAACAAGTTTTTATTTTTAAATATAAATTGGTATATTGAAATGGTAAATGGGTAGAATTTTATTCTAAATAGTTTTGAAAAAAATATTTCCCTAATTAATTGTTTTTTGAGCATATTAATTCTAATGTAGATAGTGAGTTATTTTAGGTAAATTCCCTTGGAAGGAATTTCCCTTTAAATGGATTGACACATTACAACTCTGACATACATATTAGGAAGATATTATCCGCACTGAGATATTGTTTAATATTATTTAGCTATTTTCATAGGGGAGTGTATTCATATTATCATTATAATTATTTGAGGGTATGATGATTCTGTAACATGGAAATTTTATACCTATTAGATGATGAACATGTTTCTCTGAGATACTATTTCGAAATAAATGACATTATTTGTATAATATTTTAGACAACCATAAAAATTTATAAAACACTTTTTGAATAAAATATTTATTAAGACCATTCTATAATCTATTTCCCAAAATTTAAATGTAAAGAATCATTTATTAGATATATATATATTTATTTATAAATTCAATGCCTATTTATTTAAAATTGAAATTATTATATCATTCATTATGTTAAAATAATATTATTGAATCCTTTTAGGGTCTCTACTTTGGTTTTATCTAACACCCTACCTATGAATTTTGATATTTGTATATTTCCTCCTTCTAGGATCAATTAAGGGGGATTATCCTTTTCAGGTGGTAGTTGTTTTTGTTCATTATGGTTGAGTGTCAATATAAGTTGGGACTTGAGTGGTTGTCCTGTTTTCAGGTACATTGTGTTTTTAAATTGGGTTATTTATTCATATTTAACTTCTATTATAGTTCTCATGATGGATTTTTTTGGTGCATATTGAGTTTTATATCTTTTTTTGTGGAAATGTTTTTCCAACATTCATATTGTATGATTCTAGGTGCTTCTCTCCAACCCATGGGGATTTAGAATTCTTTTCATGCTATGTCTTTGTTGGATCTGTTATCAATGAATAATGATATAGAGGCTGGTTTATGATAGTTCAAAAAAAAATCTTATTTTTCTCAAATCAATTGAAAATAATTTTAAAAAATGATATTCTACATTTATTGAATTGGACACTATTAAATAGAATCCCCATCCTTTTTCACCGGAACACATTGTCTGCAATGGGACATGGTAGTAGAAAATGAAGCCACATAGGATCTAGGAACTAAAACTAGAATGAAAATTCATCCACAAAGAGTTTTTATCCATCTATACGAAGAATACCTACTGATCTCTAAGGAGGAAAATAGATATAGGTAGAATAAGTAAGGATATATCTTAACTAGAGAGATATTCCATAACAAAAATGATGATCAATCAACGAATAGATGATATATACAAAATGTAGATGTTCAAAATCATCTAGAAAGAGAATCAATGTAGAAGAATGGATTACTGTTGAAGGTAAATGAGGATTTTAACCGAAATGTTGGCTTGAAGCCAATACTCGGGATTTTACATGGTGTATATCCCACATATATATCATAAATTTTTTGAGTTGAATATATTCTAAAAAATTCGTCCAATTTTGATAAAAATATAATTTCTACTATATATAGGGAATTTCTGTTGTTCATGTCATGTATCCTTGCATTGTTTTTACCCACATTACAACATCTACAAGATAACGATCGCATGCCATGTATCACCATTACACTGCATGTCAATACCCAAAAGACTATAATTTTTTTATTCTACAAATTCCAAAAAAATACAAGAATTCACCAATATGGGTATGCTCTTAAAGCTTTCTCAGTATTACTTAGCCATAGAAAAAGGAATATAAAAAAGGATATAACATACCCAACAGAAAGGTAATTGGTCTACAAACTTATAGGATGTGAATTTGATGAACTATTTTATTTTTGGTTAATTATTATGTTCATGTTTTTTTGAATAAAAAGGGATTATTTTTTTACATTAGGAATAGTGATAGAAGTAAATATTATTTACCTTTTTAAGGATATATCCTAAAATAAATATTACAAATAATGTGTTGAGGCATTATAAATATTTATAACTCTTAATTTATTTTTAGTGTTTGAGTTATTTTTGAAAATTTAAATTGAATATTATAATAAATTGAATCATGGTTATGTTTCTCTTTGATATTTTCCTTAATAATTTTTATTGTAAAAAACTCTAAAATTCAATCTCTTTTATTAAATTACTCCAATATTTGGTTATATGGATAAATGTATATCATTTTTGTCAAAAATATTTATCTAAAATATTAATTAATATTTTTGATCATGGTAATATATTTTTAAATTTTAGTGATGAAATAATTTACATAAATGTTGATGCATTGTTGACATTGTTCTTCTCCAAGTAGTAGAAAGATCAAGTATATAACTTTTAAAAAATACAATGTATCTTTTTTGGTTGATTTATGAAGTGACGTGATTTTTTATAAAAAAATACAATGTAATAATGTTGTTATAGAATTATGTAATTATAATAAATTAATATATTTTTTTATAAGTCAAATTTTATTAATAGTTCAGAAAATGAATTTTATGGTATTTTATGTTAAATAATACTTTATAATACAAATAGAAATTCATAAAAACTGTATCATTGTCCATGATAATATGAAATGTTCAATAAAATCATTAATTGTACACTTATGTGAAAAAAATATTTTTATTTTGACTCTATTGAACCCTATAGTGTAAAAAAATTATTATTATGGTTACTATTAAATGTGTTGACGTGTGGTCAAATCCAATAAGTATTGGATAAAAAATCACCTAACCTTATCTATTTTTTTGGGTTCAAATGATTTTTATTAATATTTATCCTATGTATTAATTTATTTATTATTGAGAAACATTAAATAGAAAATAAATTTGTATTAATTTTATAGTTCTATTCATTCCATGGGTTCCTCTCACCTCTCTTATATTATGAAACAACCTATCATTTATTCCTCCCCATTATTGAGACTCTTATCTAGAGAAAAAGTAAAAAACACTTTGACTTATATAGACACATTATAGAAGTGATATGATATATAACATAACATCCCTAGGGCACCTTTGGATAGATCCCAAATAAGTTCTTCATAGAGGAGGAAACCATCTTAACCTAGATTTTTTCATTTTACTTATTTTGTAGACCATACTTAATTCCCTCATAGGTATTTTAGTTTAATATAATTAATAACCCCAATATATTAATAATTAATTATTTAAATTTCATAAACTTATTCATCTCTGTATTCCATCAAATGGGGAACAAAAACATCATTCACGTATAAATGTGGACTACCACCTCCATGAATAGAGTGTTTTGTTATCCATAATCAACTATCATAGATATTTATAATGATGGATTTATTGTATATATATGATATCAGTGATATTATTATCATTATTTATTGATAATATATCATCTTTTTTCATAGTATTCACTCTATTGAAAAATGATAACATCCTTTCTACAAACGTGTGTACTACAACCTCTATGAAGAGTTTTGCTTCCTATTTCATTATCTACCATCGTAGAGGGTTCTAAAATTTTATTTAATATGAAAAATGATAATTATGTCATGATTATTATTATGTATGTTTATTGATTATTAAACATTCTACAACTGTCTACCTACAAAAATTAGTTTTTCAATAACAAACTAAAAACCATAAAAAACATTAGTTATACAAATCTGATTAAAATGAATTTGTCATTTAAATAGATGAAATAAATTGTATATTTATAATTGAAAAAACCTTGATATTTTAATTAAACTTTTTAATAATTAATATGATTTTTCATAGATGATTTAGGGGATGTTCATAGAATTCATGCACTCAAGGTAATCAGTTTCTTAACTCAATTTTCATTCATTGGGTTAATAATATAATTGGTTGACTATGTCATAAAAATATTATGTGTAAAATTTCCTCTATTTATATTAAGATATATTTAAAAAAAATTAGTTTTCAAGTTTTCAAATATAAGAGCTATATTAATTATTTTTTACATTAATGATACAATATTTATCAGGATTATTCATCCCAATATTGTTTCATATAGAAATTATAATGACCCAGACATTACAAGGGAATTTTTTTCTTAAGTTCTCTGGAATTTTAGGAGTCTGTAGTTTTTGACGATGCCTGATTCTGAGGCCCAGTGTGCCCAGAATCAATTTCTGATGTTTTGTTCAGTACGTTCAGTAAAAGTACATGTGGGTTTTTCTATCTTTTGAACCAGTGCTCAGAATTGAAATCTGAGGACACCAATGAACTCACTGCGCCAGTATTCACTTAAAGCGACCTTTACCGTAGTTGTATTTTATACAGGATGGAAGTTATAATTCAGGGATTCATAATAAATTAAATTAAATTGTTGTGTTACACAATTTTAGTTTTAAGTGGTGGTTATCTTCTCCAAAGAGGAGTTGGAGGTGGGTCCCACACCCCACATAACATCCCTTGGGAGGATATATCTAAGGGTGGGGCCAACACGAGATTGGACTCTTCAACTCCCCTTTAAACCCCCCCTTAATCGTCATTAACTTTTGAAATTCCCTCTTGGCGTGTCATCTCTCCCTTTCGTTAATGGTGGATCCTCTCCACCTTCCTCTGATTAATTGTGCCAACACAATTAATTAAAGTCTTCTTTGGTTAATTTGGGGTGTCAAAAATTCATTTGAATTGTTTTGAATTGCATGGAAATGTTATGTTACTGGGGAGCCTTTTTATTATATTTTCCTTGGAAAATATTCTGGGGTGAAACTTTTCAAGAATTAGGGAGAGACCATTCATCTCCGGTGAAGAATTTGAAGAACTTCTCCAACAAAGCTTCCCTTCGGATGCACCCCGACGTCAATGAAATCGACGTCCATCTTCCGTGATGCCCGACTTCCACGACACCGTCCTCCGTGGTTCGTCGACGTGCAGCGTACCTTGAAATGAGGTAGGGAGTTATTATCTATTTTAATTGAATAAAATTGTATCTTAATCTTAGTTGAAAACCTTGGTTCGTCAATGGCCAAATGTTATCATCTAATATAGAGGGTGTGGTCCGAACCAACACAACCCGACGTTGCTCCGTTCCTTGTTGGCTTGTTTGGCGACGGAGGTGAAGCCGGAAGGGTGCGGTGTCATCGCACCATGCCATAGGATAAGGCCAAAACCATGAGGTGGTGGTGAATGAAGGATGTGGCAGTGGAGGACCAGCATTGTCGAGCTGACCGCATGGATGAAATTGTGGCCACAGTGTGGGCCGCTCAGATGAAGTGAACCGGCCGGCCGGGTAGGAGACTGTGGCGTCCTATGGGCGCCGGGCTGCGGAGGATAGACGTGGCCCGCTTCCGTGGGCCCCTCGGAGGGCAAACCGGCCGGCCACCTGCCAGTCGGGCTGAGGGGAACCATGGCACCGTGTGCAAAAGAACCACAACCCGCAACTATGGGCCTCTCATGCTAGACAAACCGGCCAGCTTCGGATGGCCGAGCAACAAGGAGGGGCGGCGCCGGACCGGACCGCAACTGGGGGCCTGGCCAACCCCCTAATCAGGTCGGACCCGCCAGGTCGGGTCCATAGGGGGGCCGCGCTCCACCGGGCCTGGGTGACCCCTAGCTTGGTCGAACCCAAAAAACCGGTTCGGGCCGACCCGCCATCCGACTGGGCATGATGGGCCAAGCCCGTTTCGCTTAAACGCGAATAACTTCTAGATTGCACGTCTGATTGACACGCCGTTTGCGGCAGTGGGATCCTCTCGACGAGGAAATAATTTTGCGATATTATAAGTGAGTTCTGGAAAAATTTGGAAAATGGTTGGGTTTGGAATGACCATAATTTCAACCGGGCCCCTGGAAAAGAAAAAGAAATAACTATCATATTTGGAATTAGATTGACTCACTGTATGCCGCGTTGGGTTCCATTTGATGAGACAGAACATCGGGGTTCAACAACATTGGACTTCGTGATAGTTAATGTAACGACCCCTTTGCTCGAGGAGCGGACCCTCCCAAAATCTAGTGTGCTGTTTGCGTGAACCCTAGAGCTGGCTGCGACTGCAACGACTACTGTACTGGGATCGTACGTGGGATCAGCAGCGACAACTACTGTATTGGGATCCCACGTGGGTTCGGCAGTGATGAATAATATACTTGGATCCTATGTGGGTTCGACAATGATAACTGTTGTACTTGGATCCTTCATGGGTTCGTCACTGATGACTTCTGTACTTGGATCTTACGTGGGTTCGACATCTTAGATGAATCAGTGACTACAACTTATCATCTCTATTTCTATACGAAAGTTGTATACCTATGTGAGCTGAGTCATTTATTTCAACCATTATCATCATTGTGTTTGACATTACTTCCTTTATGGACTGAGTTGTGCTTGGGCTCATGAGTTGGAGCCAGACTGTGACTGGTATCATAGGTATATGTATGGGCATATACCTATGTAGGGTTGGTTGATACTCATTGGTTGTATCTTTCTTCTTTTTCATATCCATAGTGTATATTGAGAGACCTCGGGGGTCTCATGGTCCCTTCTGAGTATCGTTATAATCACCCATGCACGGGCTATTCCCACACAACGTTTTGTTGGATGCAGACGATGGATAGTGCTGACTGAGGCCAAGAGCGCCACGACTGGATGATACCTAGAGGTGGACCTTGCTACGAGTCATCACACAGTGGTGAATGAAGGTCGTGGGTGCTGAGGTGGCTATCTGTACCTACCCTTCAGGTTGGAATCCCCGGAGGATGATCTAGGAGCTTCACTTTACTTTCAGTTGCTTTTCCCTTTACATGTACTTGTTGTTCAGTTTGGAATTTATACTAGCCCATTTACTTTCCAGCACACTCTTTTGTATTCAGTTTTACTTATTGTTCACATCCTATTGTGTATTCTGTTGTTTTTTTACTTTCATAAATGCAATGCCTTCCCAACTTAGGGATTCACGCCTACGGTGCTAGTTGCATGCCCTTGGCCTATGGATGACAGGCATGGGGTAGTCACATCATGGGCCTCGAGGACAGGTCGTGGGAAATTGGTATAAGTGGAGTCATTTCTACTGCAGAACTCAGGACTCTGATCATTATTTCTTATAAAGAAATAGTGTTATGAGTATTGAGTGTGGTTTTCAGTCCAAGGAGTCCATTGTTGGTGCGGCGGCCGACGTATCCATACATCAGGACACTAATCTATGATTTCTGGGTTAGTTCTTTAAAACACGGATTGTATGTGTGTTTTCCTTGAAAAGTTTTATTTGTGATTACCTTTTTTCAGCACACCAAGTATACTATTTTTACCATGGTGCACCTGCTTCCTTTCGAAATGGCCCCATGAAGGAAGCCAACTAGGGTTTCAGGTTACATATGAAATGGTATCCCACCAAGCAACAAGGCCTCATTTCAGGGCCCCATCACAGTGGAGGCACCAGCGGTACCACTAACTGCTAGACCACCAATACCCCCTAGCCCAAGTAGCAGAGAGTTCACGCCGCCTGAGTGTGTTACATGAGTTCCAGTGACATAGGCCACCCAGGTTCCATGGAGAGAAGGACCCACATGAGGGGGAGGTTGGATGGAGGCTGTCGTGAGAGTTTTCATATTGGTAGGGACACCAGCCGACCTTATGGCGATCCTTGATGCGAGTCTCCTGCATGTGGTAGCATGCAGATGGTGGAGCCTGATTCGCTAGGTGCATGATTAGGCATCTTTACTCTGGAAAGACTTTGAGATTCTATTTCACTCTGAGTTTCTTCCAGCCACCCTTCGTGCGGTGCGGATTTAGGAGCTACTATATATACAACAGGGTAGCATGACAGTAGCTCAGTACTCGACGCGGTTCAATGACCTCTCACGCTACTCCACGGATTTGGTATGGGACCCATTCATCAGGGCCCAGACCTTCAAGTAGGGACTCAGGAATGACATCAGGGCTTCGCGATTCCCCTCAGCATCCCGACGCAGGTGGGGGTGCTGGAGTGAGACCTTCTAGTGGAGAGTTTTCTGGCTGAGCTGTCACTAATGGAGAGACCCACCATAGGACAACACATAGCAGAGTCTTCAATATCCAGCAGTAGATATTTGACCTAGAGGTCCAAGAGGACCATGCCACCAGGTGGATGACCTCATGATACTTGTTCAGATGTGTGGGGCACATAAAATAGAGCCTGTCATTCGAGGGGCAGGCTGTAGAGACCCAAATCATGATGTACATGGACATTAAATTACTTTAGCAGAATACTTAATACATAACAAAAATATACAGACAAGGACGATAATAGTTTATTGTCTTTGGAAACTCGTAAAATAATCTTCTAATCATGTTGAAAGATCTTCAACATTTCCCATAAGATCTTACCCATTTTTTTCTTAACTAAATCCTTTATTTAAATCCTGGGAAAAAGAAAACATATAAAGGGTGAGCTCAAATGCTCAGTAAGGGTAATCATGGATAAAATAAAACAAATCATATATATTTGAACATCAAAACATGAACATAATATTTAATCATCAAAATCTTGAGCAATGACATAAATCATGGCAGTACATAAGGCATAGATCATAAAGAAACATTAATCAAGATAAAATAGAATGGGAGTAAAACATGTAATTGTGGAAACCATTCAGCACTTGTTATGATTTCCATAGTAGCCAATGAATTGCTTCCAAGACCATCTTAGTGGACAATGTCCCTTTCTGAATCGTGTTCACTCCACTTTTCAGTCCTGTAACACTGAACCAGATTAACTTACCATTCCAGCCATGTCTATCTCATGAGATATAAATCTTTACCCAATGCATTGGAGGGAGATATAGGTCCCACCCATCTCATAATGAAATCATTCTTACTTGTGCCACAAAATAAACATAAAACATTCCTCATAACCCAAAGAATAAAATGGGTTTCATAAACATCATTTCATCATTTCATAATCCATATAAAACAAATGGACATTTCATCATAAGAAAATTGAACCATGTAAATCATAAGGACATTAAACATGAAAGATACACATATGAAATAATTTCATCTTAGATGGAAAATCATTTTGATAAAACATTTGAATTGAATTCTTGATGAAAATATCCCTTCTTCGTCAAAATCATTTTCTTTTCAAAAAATGCAATGAACATTTAAAATAAAAATATTTTGTTGAAAATAGTCATAAAATCATGTAGATTAATCTTCATGAAAAAGTGGCGTTATGAAACTGTAAAAATCCGTTCACGCTGTATAATTTAAAAAAACATTCTCCTTGTACTTTTGTCAGAAAAGTCAAAAAGTACCTCATATGGTAAAAAATGACTCCTTAAATACCATGTAATAAAAGTAAAAAATGGTTAAAAAGGACTTTAAAAATAAATTAAAACACATTTATAAAACATGGACATGGATGATAGAAATAACCCCAGTAAATACTTACGAATAATCAATCTCAGATAAAAATGAGATTTGCAAAAATTATCCCTTAACTTAGGTATGATATTCTTCAAATGGATCCGAAACTCATTTGTATTGATTTAAATAATGTAATTTACTTGTTACATAATCATATTCCTTGTTATGATATCATATATGTTTCACTTATGATTTTATATTACCAGTTCTTTTGTAAATTCCATGTTAAAGCAGCGTTTGGGTTAAAATCATTTCATTTATCGTATGTGTTTCGACTTGTCATTCTTGATATTATTACATATATCATGATTTACATAATTCATAATGTAAAACATGATTTATATATAATATATATTCATCATATACATATATATTATAGATTGATAAAAGGAATGAAATACACCGTTCATGGAGAAGTTAGGCCGTACGTACGCATGAACATTGTTTTCGTTTCCTTATTGAATTGAATGAAACTAAATAGATGACATACATATACATATACATAAATCCAGTAGAATTATTATTTCATATGTTTCATTATTATTCATTATATAATCTTTATAATCATTCATGTATGGTTAACAAGGAGAATGAATCTCATCGCGTCGTGGAAACTGTAATCTGTACGTACGTATGAGCGATGATATCGTTCCCATTATTAATGAATAGAATTGGAGTGGATGGAATAATATATCAGAATCATTATGATGTTGTAATAAACATATATATTTATTCTTCACACCATTATACCCATCCATGTAAGGTTTTTGTAAAAAAACAGATTACACCACGGTGTGGAGACGGTATTCCGTACGTACGCACGCGCAGTGATTTTGTTTTCCGTAGGATGGATAGACGGTGAAATAGGGTTATTTCATATTTTTAATAAAATATCAGTATATGAGGGATACTGATGTTATTACTTCATAATGAAAAAACTAAACAAGAGGGGGTAGAATAGGAATGGAACTTGAAGAAAATGGTAGAAGTTATTACCTCATTCTCGAAGTGCCTCCTTTAAACATTCTCTTAGGGCACTAAAATTGGTCTTCGAAGAAGACCAGAACCTCTAGGATGTTTCTAGGGAAGTGGAGAAGAGAATTTTGCTGGGGTTGGTAGAGCATGAAGGCTCAAAGTGGTGTGAGGAAGAGAGGGAGGAGGAGCCCTTTTATAAGGGAGGAGAGGGGATCCTTAGGAAAAACTAAAAATATTATTTTATTATAAAGTCATATTCAGTTTTTAATAGCTCCAAATTGTTTTATTTTGAAGCTAAGGTGGGGATGGGTCTAAATAATCTCATAATATATAATTTAGACATGTTTAGGTTTCTATTTTAACCTTATCATTTAGAATTAACTTTAACTTAAATAATTTTACTTTTACCGTGTCTTCTTGTTTTCTTACACTATACGGTTAATAAGCTTACTATAATAAGACAAACGAACCCAAAGTTGTTTATTATTAATATATATAACCGTATCTAAGTCGTTTGGCTGAACCTTAGATTTTTAGGAATAAAATAACAATTAATAATATAATATTTGTCTTAAAAACTATTTTATGTCAATTTTGACACTATTTTGTAATTGATATTTGTGAAAATCATAACATAATTATTAGTTCAAAAAAAGTTAATTAAATCAATAATAAAATGTAATATTAACCTATAAAATTATTTTAATTCATAAAAAGTCGGAAATTACATTTATTTAGGTATTTATAACATTAATTATGTCAATATTTCATTAATAAGATAATTACTACATCATCAATCCGTCATAAATAACATAAATTATTTAATGTCTAAAAATTATAAATAAAATACCATGAATTATGAAATATTTTTATCTTTCTAGTTAATATTTACAATTGAATTTATCTTATGTATAATATTGTATTAAAAATGATTTAGTTATTAAACATTAATTTTAACTATTTTATCACTTCTTTAAATAAATTAATAATAAATGTCCTAATCTAATCCAAGTGGACCTAAATGGTCATATTTTATTTCTTAGGTTGTTTTTGGTCGAATTTAAGTTATCCAATAGAATTAGGAAATGTGTTAGGGTAATAATAATATCATTTTTACCCTTAATTATCCTATTTACTTTTAATCATGGTAAATAAAAGTAAAAAGTTATTATTCAGCAAAAAATATTTTTATCTCATTTAACCACATTTTAGTCATTGATATTAACCGTGTCTCTTGGAATTTCGAAATTCAATTCACAGAAGTGGTAAAATTTCATTAAAATGGAAAAGTCATTTTTTTATCTACCACTAAGTGGTTTCACTATTCATCAAAAATTGATGTTTTTCAGAAAAATACCAAAAATTCAGCCAAAGTATTATTTGATATTCCGAATTAAAAATTTATGTCTATTTTTCCAAATTCAAAACATATATGTGGCATTAATTAATATTAAAATTAATTCCCATTATCAAAACAAATAGTGTGTTTTTAAGAAATAATAACTATCAAAAGATTGATACTTGTTTATATCCATTTTCAAAGTGAAAATAATTCCAATGTCCAACATTTAATTAAATGATAAAAATATTTTCTAATTACACTTTAAACCCAATTAAAAAAGATAATCTAACCATAAAAAGTATTGCGATGAAAAAATTTGTTTTTAATTAAAATATAGCGTGTTTTTACTATTCATTAAAATATGAATGTTATCGGAATAATACGAAAAATTCATCCAAAGTAAATTTTTATATCATGATTCTAAATAAGAATTTTATTTTGTCAAATTGAACTTATAGACATGTCAGAAAAAAGATTTAAAGTGGTTGCACCATCAAAAGGCGGCAAAACTACATTTTTTAAAAAATACTAATTTTACTCGAAAAATTGAATTTTTTCTCATACCATGTTCTAGAAAATGTATAAAATGAATAATAATGTTATAAATTTTAAAATGTAGTTGATACAATTCATAACGGCTAGTCCACAATAATAATATTATATTCATATATCGTTGTTTAGTGAAACCTGGTATTGCGTACAACAACCGCTATCGAGGAAGGTCGCGATTGCGTGTAATGAAAGCCAAGTCAGGGTTGCGTGTTGTGAAAGACTCCTCCATTGTTTCGTATAACATAATACAACCATATTTAATTTATACATTGAATATATATATATATATACACTCAATGTTTCCTAGAATAACTACTATCAAAATTGTGTGTAACATGATCCATTAATAGTGTTGTGTATACTGCAAGCTCATACGGTGTTGCGTATCGTGAAAGGTAATATTGTTGTAGCTTACAACACAAGACATCAATGAAATTAAAAGAATATTTTTCATAAAATCTCGGGATGTAACACAGGCAGTGCTATGCATGCGGCGGGTAGGGTCACATGGCTCGAGACTGCCTGACCCGCCATGCAGACGAGCAGCTGACTGTAGAGGGACCTCCTAGGTAGAGGTAGAGGTTCGACCATGGTGGTCTTCCGGGAGCCGGAGGACATGGCAGAGGAGCTGGCCGAGCAGCGTGTGGCAGATGACGTTTCGAGGCTCTACCACCACCACCACCAGGAGGTCCACCTCAACCATAGGGAGCTGGCAGAAAGATGTCGGCTCAGCTCCAGGAAGTCGAGGCCTTTGACCACGACGCACCTGAGACGATTCGAGTTACTATCTGTGTATACTAAACCCAAGTTTTAGTACTTATTGAAACAGGTGTGAGTCATTCTATTATTACTGATGCCTTTGTTTGATGCTTGGATATTCCGATGGAGCCTCTGGCCTGATCCTTACGGATAGAGACTAATACGGGAGTAGACTCATTGATTATGTAGTGGTTCTGGAAGTGTAAGAATACTCGAGGAGGCGGGATATTTGGATGGGATCTTCTAGTAGTGGTGTCGGGGCCTTAAGACATCATCTTGGGTATGAAAAGATTATCCACAGTTTATGCTCAGATTGACTATATTAGGCATAAAGTGCGGTGTGTCAGCACGGATGGGACAAGGTTAACCTTCACCGGTGAGAAGGGATCCTTTGCAGCGCAGGATGGAATTATGTAGAGGAGGGGTTAGGAGATCACACATCAGTTGGATAGTCTCATTCTTGGAGCGGATGATGTGCAGAGTCTGATTTTTCCTGTTATGGAAGATCGGTATGTGGATGTTTTCCCTGACGACGTTCTAGGACTACCTCCTCGAAGAGAGGTAGACTTCTACATTGATAGGTACCCTAGGACAACACCGATATCTACTCAATCATATCGGATGGATCCCACCATGCTTCTTGAGGTGTGGGTATTGTTGGAGGATTTGCAGGGGAATGGATTTATCTGACCCAGTGTTTTACCCTGGGCATCAATGATTTTGCTCGCCAAGAAGGTGGATAGGAGCTTGAGGCTGTTTGTCGACTACCATCACCAGAACCAGGTGACGATGAAGAACATGTACCCACTCTCAAGTATTGAAGAACTCTTTGATCAGCTTAAGGGTGCACGATTGTTCTCGAAGATAGTCCTCAGGTCAGTCTATCACCAGCTCAGAGTTCAAGACGAGGATGTACAGAAAATAAAATTCTGGTGTCGGTATGGCCACAAGGAGTTCTTTGTTATGCCCTTAAGTGTAACCAATGCTCCAGTAATATTTATGAGTCTCATGAATAATAACTTCCATCCTTACCTCTATCCTTTTTTCGTAGTCTTAATCGACAACATACTGATTTTCTCGACTACTGAGGAGAGCGCTCCTAACATTTGTAGGTGGTACGGGATGCACTCTGATATCATTAGCTTTATGGTAAGCTCTAGAAGTTCCAGATCTGTATTTGAGAGGTTCAATTCATTGGACATGTCATCTCAGAGGCCGGAGTTGCGATGGATCCAGTGATGATTGAGGTAGTACTTGCTTGGGAGCCACCCAGGAGTGTGACGGTGGTACGGTGTTTCCTGGGTCTGGCTGGATACAATCTGAGATTTGTGCCAGACTTCTCGAGAGTCGCAGCACCGCTTTCAGCTATGATGAAGAAGGGGAAACCCTTCGTGTGGTCAGATAGATACCAACAGGGCTTTCTGGAGCAAAGGTAGTGATTTACTAGTGCCCCTATCTTGAGGCTACGAGGGGAGGGTGTAGGGTACATAGTTTAATACGACACATCAAGGACCGGACTCGGGTGTGTCCTGATGCAGGTGTGAGTAGTGATCGCGTATGGTTCATGGAAGTTAAGACAACATGGGAAGAACTATGCTACCCATGGCCTGGAGTTATCCTTAGTGGTCTTTTCCTTGATGATGTGGCGACACTATCTGAGGGGCGAGCGTTTTACATTCTACTCTGACCACCAGAGTCTCGGGTATATCTTTTCGCCCAATGACATAAACCCGAGACAACGGTGATGGCTCTAGTTCCTCCAGGACTATGAATTTTAGATACTATATACTCCTATGAAGGGGAACATTGTAGTTGATGCTCTCAGCAGGAGATCAGGCATTCAGCTGCAAGGAGATACGATAGAGTAGTTGGCCGTGTTGTAGATATCCATTGTGGATAGAGATGGAGATGCCTTTCTACCGTCTCTCATAGTCAGTCCTCCACTCCTTCAGCGAGTCAAAGTGGCACAACATGGTGATGTTGACTTTGGGACGTGACGTGCTCATATACCCTCAGGGCAGGCACCTGGAGGGTATTCTAATGGTGGGGAGCACATCATCCTTTTTTGGGGACATACCATGGTACCAGATTAATTACAAGAGGAGGTGTTGAGGGAGTTCCACACTTCCCCTCTAGTGGTACATCCAGGAGTGGAAAAGATGTATCAGGACCTCAGATGTCATCACAGGTGGCTGGGAATGAAGAAGGAAGAAGCAAAGTTTGTCTCATGGTGCCTCACTTGTCACTTGGTGAATGTGGATCACCAGGTACTAGCAGTCTTGGTACAACCCTTAGAGCATCCAGAGTGTAAGTGGGACGAGATATCCATGGATTTTGTTAAGGGACATCCATGTCCATCTAGAGGACACGACTCTATCTGGGTGATTGTAGAACAACTCACCAAGTCGGCCCACATCTTACCGATCAGAGAGTAGGGCTCAGTATAGTGATTGGGAATCCTCTAAGTTCAAAAGATCATACAGCTTCATGGTGTGCCATCGACTATTATCTCCGATCGAGATGTTCGTTTCACTTCCGGGATATGGAAGGGGTTATAGGAGACTTTTGGGACATAGCTTCCCTTGACTAGTTCCTACCATCCTGATATGGATGGTAAGACTGAGATGACCATTCTTACTCTCTAGGACTTGCTCTATGCATGTGTCCTCGACTTTGGTCGTAGTTGGGAGGATCACTAACCGTTGGTGAAGTTTGCGTACAACAACAACTAACACTCCATCATAGTGATGGCACCTTACGAGGCACTGTACGACAGCCCTTTCATATCACCACTATGCTGGACTGACCCAGGGGAGTCGGCATATGTATGAATAGATTTGTATCAGCCTACGACGGAGAAGGTGCAGATCATCTAGGAGTTGATGAAGACTGCACAGAGCAGACAGAAGTCCTATGCTGATAAGAGAAGGAGACCAATGGAGTTCTAGGATGGTGACCACATCTCCCTATGTGTCTCACCTCAATGAGGTCTACAGATATTTGGCTGGGGTGGTAAGTTATCTCCATGTTTCATCGGGTCGTTCCAGGTCCTCATCAGAGTAGGCGAGGCGGTTTACTGCCTGGACCATCCCCCTCAGTTACACCAGATGTATGACGTATTCCACATATGTGCACGACCCGTCCCACATCATCGACCGTGTGGAGCTGGACATCGATGACAGAGAGGCATTCAAATACTTCCAAGTTGATATTGAGTATGGAAAGAAGCATGTCCTATGTGGATGGTTGTTTCCTCTGCTGGGCATTCGCTGGCAGCACGAGAACCTCCAGGAGAGCACATGGGAGCGGGAGGCTCAGATGCGTGCTCAATACCCCCTTTTTTGTTTCCCTTGTGTGTGTTGTAGCTTTACGGGGACGTAAATCCTAGAGGTGGGATAATGTAAAGACCCAGAAATTTGAAGTAAATTTTTTTTCTAAAATTCTTTGGAATTTTACGAGTACACAGTTTCTGACGACGGCTAATTCTGAGGCCCGGTGTGCCCGCAATCAATTTATAAAGTTTTGTTCGGTACGATAAGTAAACGTACGTGTGAGTTTTTCTATCTTTTGAACCATTGATGAGAATTGAAATTCGAGGAAACCGATGAACTCGAAGCACCAGTACTTGTTTAAGGGGGCCTTTACCACAGTTGCGTTTTATATAGGATAAATTTTATAATTTGAGGATTCATAATAAATTAAATAAAATTGTAGTGTTACACAGTTTTATTTTTAAGTGGTGGTTATCTTGTCCAAAGAGGAGTTATTGGTGGGACCCACACCCCAAAAAACCTTCCTTGGAAGGATATAACTAATGGTGGGGACCACATGAGATTATATCCTTCAACTCTCCATGAAACCCCCCATAATCCTCTTTAACTTTTTAACTTCCCTCTTGATGTGCCAACTCTCCCTTTCTTTAATGGTGGAGCCTCTCCACCTCCCTCCCATTAATTGTGCCAACACAATTAATTAAAGTCTTCATTAATTAATTTTTGGTGTCTAAAATTCATTTGAATTGTTTTGAATTTCATGGTAATGTTTTATTTTTGGGGAGCCTTTTTATTATATTTTCCTTTGCAAATATTCTGGGGTGGAAATTTTCAAGAATTAGGGAGAGAGAATTCATATCCGATGAATAATTCGAAGAACTTCTCCAACAATGCTTCCTCTTCGGACGCACCCCGACATCAATGAAATCGACATCCATATTTCGTGACACACAACTTCCATGACACTTTCCCCCACGGTTTGTTGTAGTGAAATTTACCTTGAAATGAGGTAGGGAGATATGATCAATTTTAATTGAATAAAACTGTATCTCGTTCTTCATTGACAACCGTGGTTAGTCAATGGACAAATGTTATCATCTAATACGGAGGGCGGGGGCCTAACCAACACGGCCCGACATTCCTCCGTTGCATGTTTGTTTATTTTTGGATGGTGGTGGAGCTGGAAGGGTGTGGTATTGTCTTACCACGCCGGAGATAGAGGCCCCGGCCATGAGGCTGTAGCGAATAAAGGAGGCATGGGTAGAGGACCGACACCGCCCTGCCGGCCATGTGGAGGAAACTGCTGCCCGTAGTGCGGACTGCTCGGACGAAGCAAATCGGCCGGCCGTGTCACGACCCGTCCTCGGGGCCTGTTCCATGACTAACCCAAGCCCGCCTTTCATAGGCCAGGGGTTGGCGACTTGCACCAAAGGTGAAAATCCCGATAACTGGGATGGAATTGCCTTTATAAAAGTAAACAAAACACCACAGAGTACAAGCGGAAGTAAAACACTAAGTACAAAGAGATGTGCTGAAAGGTAAATGGTCCTGAATGCATACCCAAGTGAAAGTACAACTACAACTGAACAAAGTATAATGCAAAATGACAACAGCTGGAAGAACGGAAGCGGCACCTGGGACGTCCTCCTTGGATCCTACCTGAAGGGTAGGTATAGATGGCGCAACTCCTGGATCGTCCACCACGGATCCTTCCTGAAGGGTAGGTACAGATATCCTCCACAACGCTCTCGCCCGTGAACCTCCTCCGAGTGTCGTCTCTCCGTGAAGTCCACCTCCAGATACTGACTCGTCGTGTAATCCACCTCCAGGTAATGTCCAGTCCTCGAACACTTGGCCTTTGTCAGCACTTCCCGCCGTCTACAACCAACATAATGAGGTGTGGGCATAGCCCGAGCATGGGTGAGTATAACGATACTCAGTAGGGACCCAGAGACCCTCAAGATCTCACTAAAACCAACAAGGATAACCACAAATAAAATCTCATCAAATAACCTCTACTTAGGTATATGCCCATACATATATCTAAGTTATCACGTAACCCATCTCAATCATGATGAAACACAAAGATCATGAAATCAGTAGATAACCACTACCCATGTATATGCCCATACATATACAAAAGTTATCAAGTGACCCATCTCAATCAAGAGGTAAATATAAAGGTCAAATGTCTCAGCTCAAACCTGTATTTTCATTATCGAAACTGTAACTGCTGAAGAGCACCATCTCTGGAGTGTATAGTGGTCATGTCACGACTCTGAGGTACTTCTCACTAACCTAAGACTGTTAAGGTACTCCTCTTGTCGTGTACCACAGGTCAGCCACCCAAACACAGTACTGATTCCCGCCGGGGTATGCCACCTAGACACAGTAGTGCACACCCCCTAGTAGCCTGCTAAGGTACTCTTCGGATGAGTACCGTGGGTATGCACTGTCACACAGGTAGTGCGCCGTCCACCATGGGTCTGCACCTCACAAAGTAGTGCTCCGTCCACTGGGCTAGTCGACTCACTCCAAGTCGAGTCGGTCAAGCAGTCGTCAGGTCTCAGTCAGCTACACGGTCTCCATACACCGCACGCTCGTCTCCGGGAGGGTCCGCTCCACGAGCTACAGGTTGATACTCCAAGTATCTCAAAGTCCCATGAAGAAGTATCTCGACGGACCGCCTCTTCATAGAGGTCTCAATGCAATAGACGACCCGTCAATCGGACAACCGGTCTGTGAGTTATTATCCTTTTCATATCTGGGGCCCGTTTGGTTTCGTGTGCGATCCATACCGGCCGTAACTCAACTATACCCCGAACTCTCATAGGGTATACTCATAGGCACCGTTTCTCAACGTGATCACCAATGCCGTTGACGGTTCGTCAAACGAACGTCTGGTCTGAAAGATATCATCTTTTCTGTTCTAGGGGCCCAGTTGGATTTTGGGTACAATCCAACCAAGCCACTATCCAACAGCAACCAAAACTCAGGCGAAGTATTCCAAAAGTTCCATCTCATCAAGAGGAAAACAACGAGAAAGACAGAGTGTCAATCGGACGCTCGGTCTGTGAGTTATTGACTTTTTCGTTCTATGGGCCCGGTTGGTTTCGTGAGCGAACCAACCCAACCGCACTCTGACGGCATCCAAACCTCGAGCGGAGTAAGCCAAATGATCCGTCTCACTTAGAGGAATCCAACAAAGTTGACAGCACATCTTTCGGACGTCTAGAGCTCAAGATATAAGCATTTCCGCATCGAGGGCCCGGATGGTTTCGTATCCGAATCTACACGGCCGAACCCAATGTATTCCAAAACCTTGAGTGCAATATAAAGAAACGACCGCCTCGTTCCAAGGATCGCTACGCAACTAACGGTGTGTCGATCGGAGGTCTGTAGCCCAAGATATGGGAAAAAGACCAAAGAGGGTCTGAAAATTGGGGGTCTGGGCCCGGACTGACCCGGCCCGACCCCCCCCCCCCCCCCCTGGGTCAGCCCGAACCGGGCCGACCTGCCCCGAGTCCGACACGGATAAGCCCAGCCCTGCCCGGCCGGCGTGGCCCGGCCCGGCCGGCTCTGTCTGGCTCGACCGGCCAGCCGCGGCTCGGCCAGCGCGGCCGCGCGGCAGCCACGTGCGGGGTGCGCGGCTCCCCCACCCTCGCCGCTAATTGAGGACGGTGGCAACCGCCGCCGGTCGCCGGCGTCGCCGCCCCAGCAGGGCACGCCACCACCGCCTTCCGCGGACCACCGGACGCGCTCCGGTGGTCCGTTTCTCCTGCTGTCTTCACCAAAGGTCCTCCCGGGACCCGACCGTCACCGCGAAGGGATTCAAACACCGCAGCGGCCTACTTCGTCGTCGTCTGTCGATCCGCACATTGATAAATAAGCTGCGGAGTGTTGTCGGGCCGTGTTCGTTCGGCCCGCGCCTTCCGTGTTAGGTGTTAACAATTGGCAAACAATAACACATAATTTTAAT
Source organism: Viscum album (assembly GCA_963277665.1). Taxonomy (NCBI): domain Eukaryota; kingdom Viridiplantae; phylum Streptophyta; class Magnoliopsida; order Santalales; family Viscaceae; genus Viscum; species Viscum album. The sequence continues at coordinate 119,508,680 of OY728128.1, read as the reverse complement.
CATTGACGAGGGTATAATGTATCCAAAATAAATTATACAAACACCTTGCAATCAAAATACCCACGCACGAGGGTTTAAAATTTTGAATGTGCGGTGTGACGACGTCGCACATTTTTGCCTCTCGATCCCACGCGGCGTAACGATGTCGCACATCCTTGCCATTCTTTCCCACGCGGTGCGATGGCACCGCGTCACTTTCTTTCGGACGTCACGTTTTTCTTGCCGTTCTTTCCCACGCGGTGCGACGGCACCACGTCACTTTCTTTCGAACTGCAATGACAAGAAATAAAAAAAAGGAGGAGGATCAGCCGTGTTCGTGTTGTCCGACCTCCTACTATTAAACGATAACAAGGGGTTATCATTACTCGTAGAACGTCAAAGATAGAATTGAGAACAAAATGAAACGATCCCCTACGTTTGATTTGTCGATTGACGTTCGTCGTTCGTTGACGGTGATGTGGAAAGAAGACGATGAAGTTCGTCTTTCTCCGCATTCATCACACATTCCCAATCCCGAGCTACGTCGGCTATGGAAGACACTACATGTCGGTAGGATCCGAGGGAGGAAGTCGAAGAAGGTTGTTGACGTTCGTCGCTTCCGTCGTTGAAGAGGCGTCGTTCTTCGTTGAAGATGAATTTCTTCAAAAGAGGGAAGAGCTCTCTTCCAAATTCTCTCACACAACCAAAACTCCCAAAATAAAATAAGGCCTCTCCTTATTTTATTATTTTTCCATGCATTCAATCATACAAAAAATCAAAACCTAATTCACTTAATCAATTAAAAAATGAGTTGTCTAATTATTTAAGTGATAGGTTGGCAAGAATTTAAGAGGGAGAGAGGGGAGAGGAAGAGTTACACAACTTAAGTGGGGGGGTTTAGAGGAGTTAGGGAGTTATGGGGAATTTGAAAAGGTGGGGGATCGTGTGGGCCCCACCACACATTATCCTCTCATTTATCCTCACATGGGTAGTTAGGTGCCACCCCAAATTCCCCATGTAATATAAAACTACCTTATACTTACGAAATAAAATAGTCTCACAATTTTATTCATTCATCAATTAAGCCAAAAATTTTAACAACTCCTCCCGTGAAACCGAAACCCCAGAATATGCATTCCTAAGCAAATACAGGCGTTGTGGTTCTATCAGTGACCTCAGAATTTGATTCCGAGCACCGGTTTCAAAGATAAAATTCCCGCTCCTTCGTTCACTGAAGGTACCCGAGCCAAACTTCGGAAATTGATTCCGGGCACACTGGGCCTCAGAATCATGTGCCATCAGAAACTGCGTTCTTGTAAAATCCCAAAGAAAATTAAGAAAAAATTTCCCTTGAATTTTACGGGTCTTTACATTACTCCCACCTCAGGGATTTACGTCCCCGTAAAGCTATAACACGAACTAGGGGGAAAAACGTTGTACTGAGCACGCATCTGAGCCTTCCGCTCTCATGTGCTCACCAGGAGGTTTTCGTGTTTCCTATGAAAGCGCACAAGAGGAATCGATCGTCCTTGTAGAACCTGCTCCCATTGATCCTCAACCTCTACTGGAACTCTGCAAAAGTCACCTCATCGCCCAAATCCAGTTCATCATGGTCGATTATATGCGAAGGGTCGAACACGTATCTCCTCAGTTGAGATACGTGGAAGTCATCGTGCACCTGGTGCAACTGAGGTAGATGGGTCAAGCGGTAAACCACCTCGCCCACCCATCTGTGGACCTAGAATGGTCCGTTGAACTTCATAGTTAACTTTCCACCATGGCCACATCACTGTAATCCTCGTCGAGGTGAGACCCGTATAAGGACGTGATCATCATCATCGAACTCTAGAGGTCTCCAATTCCTATTAGAACTGGAAAAAAAATGACTGCTACCACGAGGGTAAGTTTGACTGACTCAAGAGTATTTGGTCGCACCCTCTTGTGAAAGAGTTTATCCTGTGCTGCGTGGGGTTTCCTTTTCGCTGACCAAGGAAAACCCTTCCCGACATTTTCCTAAAACCGTCAATTTGATTATGAATAGTTATAGCCCATTCCATACTCAAAATAACTTTGTAAGGCCTTGATGCTGCCACCAAGAGATTCGAACTGAAACTCTCGCCTCGAGGGTCTGACCACACCGTCAGCGTAAGTGTGATTATCGAGTCTCCTCCCAAGGTATCTCCAGACGTGAGGGTCAAGTCCATGGCTTACCAGAAACTCTCGGTCTGGGATAAGATTTTTGAAAGTGAGGAATGATTCATATCGACGTCTGTTACTACAGCAGCTAGTATTGGACATAGACTGTCCCATTAATCATTTTTAGAGCCATTGGGTCACACTCCTTGACCACATGCCGCCGCACTCTTCCTCCGCTCTCCAGCTCCCTGAGCCTGGCGGGGATAACTAAGGCGGGTGGTTGTGGCATGTTAAGATGTACACCACCTCACACTGCTCTCCTTAAAGATTCCTCTTCATGAAACATTTAACATGATTGAGTCTCTAATACTGGCACCGGTTTCTTGTTTCTTATTGGACTGTGCAGTCTTCATCCGCTCCTGGATGATCTGCACCTGCATTGCATATGATCTGAAAGAGCTGCTAAAATTTCTCCTTTGCCGAAAAGAGAAACTCGATCTCATCCCTTGGATGAACCACAACCATTTCCAAATACAGTCAATCCTGACATGAATGACGCATTCATGCCATAGATGACGTCGTAAGGCCTCGACGTAACTACTAAGAGATCCAACTATCACTCTCGCCTCCAAGGGTCGAGTCACACTGTCGGCATCAGTGTGAGGTCACTGGGTATCCTCCAGTAGAAATATCAAAAGTGAGGGTCAAGTCGACAGTTTTAACTGGGACCACTCAGTATCAACCAAACAAAAGGACATGAAAGAAAACAAAGATAAGTGTATTTTTATTATTGAAGCTCATAGTAAAAAGACACGAAAACAACAGCAACATGGAACTGGAAGTACAAGTGACGTATCCACTAGTTCCGCTCCTGTCCACCTACTCCCGGAGCTCTACTGCCTTGTCCACTGCTCGGTTGTTTCTCAAGAACTCGTTGCTACATCTGCCTCGGTGGCTCCTCCAATGCCTGTAGATCAACTATACGAGAAGTCAGACAGTCACGTGTTAGGTGACCCTTCCTGCCACATAAGTAACACTGTCTGTTTCTGGCATGCCTAGCTCTGAACCCACCCCGGGTGCCCCGCACCACTGGTCCTAAAACCCAAGATCATCCAACTGCTGGTCTTGTCATCCTGGACCTCTGCATCATCTGTCTACTTCCCACAGATGACTCGGCTACTGATCGAAAAACATGCGGCAAAGGCAGAATCTCCTGTACACGCTTGGGGTGTAGAGCTACTGGCATAAACTCCACCCTAAAGAAGGTATCTAAGTCTTCCCATGCGAAGGTCATCCCATCACAAAACTGAAACAAGTGGCTCCACCACCTGCCTGCTACTGCCTGAAGAAGGCTGGAAGAAAAGATCACCATGAATTCTGACGGCGTCCCCACTAGCCTGAAGATTCTCACCACAGCATCTAGCCAAACATCAGCCGCCTGCGGGTCCGTCTCTCCCCGGAACCTGGGTGGCCTCTGGCGCCGGAACTCATGCAGCGCACTAAAGTGGCGTGCATCGCCTACTGCTGGGGCTGGTGGCATCGGTGGCCCAACGTATGGTAGTACCGATGGTGCCTCCGCTGGTGCCTCAACTGCAAGAGGGCCCTGTACCGAAGCCTCGTCGCTCGACAGGCTGTCAGTACGCACATCCCTCTAGGCTCTAGCTGGTCGTCCGAGAAAAGGCATCCTAAAAGAAACAACGTGACACGGTCAAACGATTATAGCTGGTGAGTTGACCTGGTTTGAGATGATATTTAAAAAAAACTTATGGAAACACACACGTAATCAGTTTTTTCATGCACAAATCAGAAATCAATTGTCAGGGTCCTGGTGTATGGATATGTCGGCCGCCCGCACCAACACTGGAATCCCTGAACTGAAAACCACACTCGGTACTCTTAACACTATTGTTTCACAGAAAGAACATATCAGAGTTATAGGTTCTACGATAGGACCGACTCCTCTGATACCAATTTGTCATGACCCGTCCTCGGGGCCCATGTCGTGACTACCCCAAGCCCGCCTTCCATAGGCCAGGGGCTGGCGACTGGCACAAAAAGTGGAAATCCTGATAACTGGGAAGGCATTGCCTTTATAAAAGTAAACAAAACACCACAGAGTAGAAGCGGAAGTAAAACACTAAGTACAAAGAGAAGTGATGAAAGGTGAATGAGCCAGAATACAAACCCAACTGAAAGTACAACTACAACTCAACAATGTACAGAGGAAAAAATACAATAGCTGGAAGAATGGAAGCGGCTCTTGGGTTGTCCTCCTCGGAACCTACCTGAAGGGTAGGTACAGATGGCACAGCTCCTGGATCGTCCACCACGAATCCTACCTGAAGGGTAGGTACATATAGCCTCCACAACGCTCTCGCCTGTCAACCTCCTCCGAGTGTCGTCTCACCATGAAGTCCATCTCCAGATACAGACTCGTCGTGTAATCCACCTCCAGGTACTATACAGTCCTCGAACACATGGCCTTCGTCAGCACTGCCCATCGTCTGCAACCAACACAACGAGGTGCGGGCATTGCCCGTGTAGGGGTGAGTATAACGATACTCAGTAGGGACCCCGAGACCCTCAAGGTCTCACTAAAACCAACAAGTATAACCACAAAGAAGATCTCAATATATAACTTCTACTTAGGTATATGCCCATACATATATCTATGTTATCATGTAACCCATCTCAATCATGAGGAAAGACAAAGATCATGAAATCAACGGATAACCACTACCCATGTATATGCCCTTACATATACCTAAGTTATCAAGTAACCCATCTCAATTAATAGGTAAACACAAAGGTCAAAAGTCATAGCTCAAACCAGTATTTTCATTATCGAAACTGTATCTTCTGAAAACCCCGTCTCTGGAGTGTACAGTGGTCCTGTCACGACTCCGAGGTACTGCTCACTAACCTAAGACTGCTGAGGTACTCGTCCTGTTGAGTACCGCGGGTCATCCACCCAAACACAGTAGTGCTTCCCGCCGGGGTATGCCACCCAGACACAGTAGTACACACCCCCTAGTAGCCTGCTGAGGTACTCTCCGGACGAGTACCGTGGGTCTGCACTGTCACACAGGTATTTCTCTGTCCTCCATGGTTCTACACATCACAAAGTAGTGCTATGTCCTCTGGGCTAGCCGACTCACTCCAAGATGAGTCGGTCAAGCAGTCGTCAGGTCTCAGTCGGCTACACAGTCTCCATACACGTCTCCGGGAGGGTCCGCTCCACGAGCTACAGGTCGATACTCCAAGTATCTCAATGTCCCACGAAGAAATTTTTCAAAGGACTGCCTCGTCATAGGGGTCTCAATGCAATAGACGGCGCGTCAATCGGGCACCCGGTCTGCGAGTTATTAGACTTTTCGTCTCCGGGGCCCGGTTGGTTTCGTGTGCGAACCAATCCGGCCGTAACTCAAATATACCCCTAAATCTCATAGGGTATACTCATAGGGAACGTTTCCCAACGTGATCACTAAACGAGCTGACAGTTCTTCACACAGATGTCTGTTCTGAAAGATATCAGTTTTTCCGTTCCAGGGGCCCGGTTGGATTTCGGGTACAATCCAACCCGGCCACTATCCAATGGAAACCAAAACTCGGGTGAAGTATTCGAAAAGTTCGGTCTCATCAAGAGGAAAACAACGAGACAGACGGCGTGTCAATCAGACGCCCGGTCTGTGAGTTATTGGCTTTTTCGTTCCAGGGGCCCGGTTGGTTTCGTGAGCGAACCAACCTAACCGTACTACGACAGAATCCAAACCAAGAGCAGAGTATGCCAAATGATCCGACTCACTTAGAGGAATCCAACAAAGTCGACAGCACATCTTTCGGACGTCCAGAGCTCAAGATAAAAGCGTTACCGCTCCGAGGGCCCGGTTGGTTTTGTTTCCGAACCAACCCGGCCGAACCCAAAGTATTCCGAAACGTTGAGTGCGATATACCGAAACGACCGTCTTGTTCCAAGGATCTATATGCAACTGATAGTGTGTCGATCAGAGGTCCGTAGCCCACGATATGGGCAAAAGACCAAAGAGGGTCTGAAAACGGGGGGTCTGGGCCGGGACCGACCCGGCCGGCTCGGTCTGGCTCGACCGGCCAGCCGCTGCTCGGCCAGCATGAACGATCGGAAGCCGCGGGCAGGGTGCGTGGCTCCCCCACCCTCGCCACAAATTGAGGCCAGCGGCAAACGCCGCCACGCCGGCGTGGCGCGCCACCCCCGCCTTCCTCGGAGCACCGGACGCGCTCTGGTGGTCCGTTTCTCCTGTCGCCTTCACCAAAGGTCCTCCCTGGACCCGACCTTCACTACGAAGGGATTGAAACACCATAGCGGCCTGCTTCGTCGTCATCCGTCGATCTGCACATTGATAAACAAGCTGCGGAGGGTTGTCGGGCCGTGTTCGTTCGGCCCGCGCCTTCCGTGTTAGGTGTTAACAATTGGAAAACAATAACACAGGATTTTAATCATTGACGAGGTTATAATTTATCCAAAATAAATTATACAAACACCTTGCAATAAAAATACCCACGCACGAGGGTTTAAAATTTTGAATGCACGGTATGATGACGTCGCGCATTCTTGTAGCTCGATCCCGTGCGGCGTGACGATGTCGTACATCCTTGTCGTTCTTTCCCACGCAGTGCGACGGCACCGTGTCACTTTCATTCATACGTCACGTTTTTCTTGCCATTCTTTCCCATGCGGTGCGACGACACCGCGTCACTTTCTTTCGAACTGCAATGACAAGAAAGAATAAAAAAGGAGGAGGATCGGCCCTGTTCATACGGTCCGGCCTCCTCCCGTTAAACGATAACAAGGGGTTCTCATTACTCGTAGAAAGTCAAAGATAGAATCAAGAACAAAATGAAACGAACCCCTACGTTTGATTCGTCGATTTACATTCGCCGTTCGTAGACGGCGTTGTGGAAAGAAGACGATGAAGTTCATCTTTCGCCGCATTCATCACACACTCCCAATCCCGAGCTACGTCGGCTGTGGAAGACACTACACGTCGGTAGGATCCGAGGGAGGAATTCGAAGAAGGTTGTTGACGTTCGTCGCTTCCATCATTGAAGAGGTGTCGTTCTTCGTTGAAGATGAAGTTCTTCAAAAGAGGGAAGAGCTCTCTTCCAAATTCTCTCACACAACCAAAACTCCCAAAATAAAATAAGGCCTCTCCTTATTTTATTATTTTCCCATGCATTCAAACTTTCAAAAATTAAAAACCTAATTTACTTAATCAATTAAACAATGAGTTGTCTAATTAATTAAGTGATAGGCAGGAAAGAATTTAAGAGGGAGAGAGGGGAGAGGAAGAGTTACACAACTTAAGATGGGGGTTTAGAGTAGTTAGGGAGTTATGGGGAATTTGAAAAGGTGGGGGCTCGTGTGGGCCCCACCACACATTATCCTCTCATTTATCCTCACATGGGTAGTTAGGTGCCACACCAACTTCCCCATGTAGGATAAAACTACCTTAGACTTAAGAAATAAAATTGTCTCACAATTTTATTCATTCCTCAATTAAGCCACAAATTTTAACCACTCCTCCCGTGAAAACGCAACTCCGGAATAGGCATTCCTAAGAAAATACCTACGCTGCGGTTCCATCGGTGCCCTTAGAATTTGATTCCGGGCACCGGTTTCAAAGATAGAAATTCCGGCTCGTTCGTTCACTGAACGTAGCCGAGCCAAACTTCTAAAATTGATTCCGGGCACACCGGGCCTCAGAATCAGGTGCCGTCAGAAACTGCGTTCTTGTAAAATTCAAAGAAATTTAAGAAAAAAATTTCCTTGAATTTTAGGGGTCTTTACAGGCCGGGAAGCAAGGAGGGGCGATGCCGCTTGGCGCTGCCGGGTGCGCCGGACCGGGCCGCAACTACGTGTTGGGTCTGCGGTTGGGCCTCGCCCCACCGGGCCGGGCCGACCCCCAAATCGGATCGGACCCACCGGATCGGGTCCTAGGGTGGGTCGTGCTCCGCCGGGCCATGCCGATCCCCAGTCGGGTCAGACCCACCATACCAGGTCGGGCCGACCAGCCACCCCACTGGGCATGATGGGCTGGGCCCATTTCGCTTAATCGAGAATATCTTCTAGAACACACATCCGATTGACGCGCCATCTGACGCACTACGATCCTCTTGATGAGGAAGTACTTTTAAGATACTCAAAGTGAGTTATGGTAATATTTGGAAAATGGCTGGGTTTGGAACGAGCGTAATTCCTACCGGGCCCCTGGAATGGTAAAAGAAATAACTCTCAGACCCGGAGTCTGGTAGATGCACCTTATGCCGTGTCGGTTTCCGTTTGATGAGAAAGAAATTCAGGGTACAACAACTATGGTCTTCATGATAGTTGATGTAATAAACCCTTTGCTCGAGGAGCGGACCCACCCGGAATCGAGCGTGCTGTGTGCGGGAACCTTAGAGCTGGCTGCGACTACGAAGACTACTGTTCTGGGATCGTACGTGGGTTCAGCAGTGATGACTACTATACTGGGATCCTACATGGGTTTGGCAGCAGATACTACTGTACATGGATCCTACATGGGTTTGACAGTGATGGCTACGGTACTCAGGTCCTACGTGGGTTCGACAGAGACGACATCTGTACATGGATCGTACGTGTGTTTGACAACTTAGATTAATCCATTACTACAACTGATCGTCTCTATTTCTATAAGAAATAAGTATATCTGTGTGAGCTCAATCAATTATTTGGACCATTATCATCATGGAGATTGACTTTACTTCTTGTGTGGACTGAGTTGTGCTTGGGATCGTGAGTTGGAGCAGGACTGTGACTGATAACTTAGGTATATGTATGGGCATATACCTAAGTAGGGTTTGTTGATACTCTGTGGTTGTATCTTTCTTCATTTTATTATCCTTAGTGGATATTGAGAGACCTCTTGGGTCTCAGGGTCCCTAATGAGTATCGATATACTCACCCCTACACGAGCTATGCCTGCACCTCGTTGTGTTGGATGCAAATGACGGACAACACTGACAGATGCTGAGAGCGCCACAACTGGACGGTACCAGGAGGTGAACCTAGTGACGAGTCGGCACATGGTGGAGACTGAAGGATGTGGGTGCTGAGGTGTCCATCTGTACCTACCCTTCAGGTAGGAATCCCGAGAGGACGATCTAAAAGCTGCACTTTACTTTTAACTGCTTGTCCTTTTACATGTACTTGTTATTCTGTTGGGTTTGTATACTAGCCCATTTACATTCCACCACACTCTATTGTATTCAGTTTCATGTAGTGTTTACTTCATGTTGCGTACTCTATTGTGCTTGTTTACTTTCACAAAGGCAATGCCTTCCCAGCTTAGGGATTCACACCATTGGTTTCAGTCACCAGCCTCTGGCCTATGAAAGGCGGGCTTGGGGTAGTTAGGGTATTGGCCCCAAGGATGGGTCGTGACAGACATGTCTTGTTTTACGCAGCCACTTCCTTTTATAAGGTTTTTATTCTTCCTATAGATAAATTATACCATGAATTTATCTAATATTAGGATTTTTTAATTTCTTATGGTGTTATATATTTCATTATATTTTAAAGAAAATACTATATAGTTTATAAGGTTTTTTATGGTATTCATGTCAATTATTTCAGAAATAATTCGTGTTATACATCATTATATATGTTTTATATCGTACCGATTAACCAATGAATTTTTTTAAAATATTATTAATTATAAACTATATGTTTTAAATATTCATGTTATTTTCCAACATTCAATTAATTATTTATTCCTTAATTACCCATGTTACATGGTTTTCTCCTCTCAAATACCATTCTTTGAGACATATTTTGAACGGTGCACCTATATTAATTTATATAATGTACATACTGAATCATGATATATAATAACATGTAAATTTTTATAGTAATAGTATTTGATGTTCCTTATCATTTTTATTATTTCAAATGGTTTTTATAACCCATATGGATTTTTTAAAAACATTAATTTAAAGGATTTAAAGACTCATAACTAAACATTTTGTCCATGTACGTTACCTTATTCATGTTTATTAAAATAATTACTATATAATGTTATTTTCCCTTATTTGTGCGCTTATATTTGAATTTTTTTAAAGGAAACTTCTTTTCATTTTCTTCAAATTTCACTTTTAACTATCTTTAAAATATTTGGAAATGAATATATATTTTTAATATTTATGAGATTAACATTATTTTATTCCATCTTGAAAATTATTTTATTTTATGATTTCTTTAAAAAATATAATGGTATTTTAAAATTAAAAATCATTTTTTCTATATTTTAATAATTTTTATTTATGATGATTAAAAATAAAAATGGTATTTTCCCTAGTTTAAATAAAAAATGAATTTTTATTTTAAAATAATTTTTATGTATTGAAATTACCATCAATGATTATTATACATCTATAGGAAAATAGTTTTATTATTCCACCCACATACCTTATATAAATGGATTATCATTTTCTTAAATAGATTTTTTTTTGAAAATATTTTCTATTTATTAGGTGAATGATGATATGAGTGTTGTGATGAAATGAAAGTATTCATGTGTTTTTACTCAAGATTTGGTTCCTTGAAATTATTGTTGAAAGAAATATTATCGAGTGAAACCGAATACAAAGTGTATTTTTTTCCATATGTGGAGGGTGGGTATATTATAACCCTAAAATGCTTCTATAAATGAGTTAGAGTTACTTGGATGGAAGTTACACACATATGGAGATGATGTAGGTTACTCCTATGAGATGACAGAGTAAAATTATAGTATGATACTCATAAGAGATGATGATGTTTAGTGGTCATACGTTACTATTTAGAGATATAGGAATTATCTGATAAGGTGATTCCATGATGAATATATGAGGTTACAATATTCCAACACTATTTTTTAGTTCATCCAATGAGTTATAGTGGATCCTTTTATTAAGGATTATTTTTACATGGTTCAGTATTGTCGAGTTATATGGCTTTTTTTATTTGGTAAAAGCACTATCCAATGTGTCATAGTTTATTTTCCAAATTTTAATGACTATACATTATGAAATTTTATTTCCATGATCTTTGATTATATAATCAATAAATAATCATCATATTATGATTACTGTTGATATTCAAATTATTAATCACTATGTTTAACCTTAACGATTATTTTCCCTCATCCTAATTATGTTTTCTATTTCCCTGGGTTATGGAAAATTAAATCAAATGAACATTTAATAGAATGATCCAATCATTCAAAAATTTATGGGATATATTGAAATTATTTTGTGAAATAAAACAATATGGGTAAAATTTCGAAAACTATCATATAAATGTATTGGTATTTTCATATAGGAGTTTTTCTAAATCTATAAAACTCTAATCATAAATGATAATTGGGAATTTAAGTGATAAATTATTCACATATTTTTTTAATTATTTTTATGGAAAAATTAATTCATGTTTATTGATATCAAATACAGAAATCTATTGATAATGATTCTGTTACTCTATCTTTTAGTACGAGTTCAAGAATTTTATAGTTGTTAGTACGTTGTAGTTTAAATCACATTTTTAGCTTAATATTTTTTCATGTTATGTTAAAATAAATGTTTTTAATATCATAATTGGAATACATGTGTGTATTTGACCATAATATTAGCGGCATTGACACTGCTTGTCAGGTTTTATGTGATGGAAATTTATGGTGATTAATGATATTTTTGGATATGATTTAGTAGGATGGGGTATATTTAAACCATTATTTTGAAAAGAAAAATTATCTTGTAATAATAATATTATATTTTTAGGAATGTAAGATAAAAGTAATGAGATGACCTTTTTTGTTAAAATATTCTTCAATATTGTGGTAATTGAGCTTAATTTCTATTTTGGTCATTTATATTTGGAATTATCTATGTTAAAATTTTTGATTTATAATGTAATTTTTTAATTTTAGAGATTTACTTCTAGAAATTAATATTTATTTGTTTCAGGTACATTTTTAAAATGTTATAAAAATTTAATTTATGTTTAATTTGTTAAAATAGGAATAAATATAATATTGCCCTTTTTTGTATCATGTAATATGTTAGAAGTTGTTTCTAATGCTTCAGGAAGGAAAAGTTCATTTTGAATAATTATTTCTTAGAGTAGATGACAGGATAAAAGATTAAATTTATCAAATCACAGTAAATGGTTGAAATTATGCATATCAGATGGAGTATAATCCTATTAGTATTTTCCCCCTTTTCACTATAATGAAGGTAAAATAATCCCCCAACTATAGTAAAAGTATCGTAGAAAAACAATGTTATCATTTTAACATTATTTTTGATAATTTTATGTAACCACACTGATTTATGGATTTTTGTCATTAAAATTATCATGATTATTCACATTCCTATGATCAATGTTCTATATAACACTTCATAATTATATGAACAATAATTTTTCCAACTTGTTTCAATTTTTTACTTCCCACTATTTTTATCCTATATAGGAACCTAAATATTTTGTATCTCATATTATCTTCCTCTTTCGCTTTCCAACTTTTCAAAATTATGTTTTTTAATGATTTTTTATGATATGGGATTTCAAAAAAAATCCAATTTAAAAACATGATTATATAATATCAAGATACAATTAAAAGGGTATCATCTATTAGTGGGGATAGAATTTAATAAATAGATATTTTAAAAGAATATGTGATCAACCGAATACATTACACACAACACCGAGCATTAATGTCTATGAAATAATATTAATTAAAATTTAATGATATAAAATTTATGATTAATTGAATTATATGAATTTCAAGAATGTATATATATATATATATATAATGTTCAATATAAATATATTTTAATTAATTATTTCATTGGAAATAAGAACTCAATTTTTTTAGATAATTCTATTTATGGAAATAATATTATTTCATAAAAAATGGGATGTATTTATTTCATTGATTAAATATTATAATTAATTGTTGACATTTTTATACACTCTATTGGATAAAATATATATCAGTTTTTGAAATTAGTATATCAAAATTATCATCAATTGAATTTTTTTATTTCCTTGAATAGATTTTTTTTTTAAAAAATAATGAAAAATACCGATTCTATAGAAAATTATTGTTTCTTTGGATGAGTCTACAAAGACCCATTTTATTTAGAATCCAATTTATAAATCATTTTATTAAAAATATTAAAAAATATTATAATTAATGTTATTAAAATAATAGATATTCTTAATATTGATATAAAATCATATTTATACTTAAAATTTATTTTTATAGAAATTATTTTTCATTGCATTTTGTGGGTATATTTTAATATTAGTTTCATACACATATACAGATTGATTTTAGAAAAATAAAATTAATATTTTAAATAATAATTCCATATTTAGTATATAAGTGAAATTAATTTTTGTTGATTATGAGTAGTAAACACAGTAAATATTATTCACCTCTAGAAAGGTCAATCTGGAAAATAATGTTAAAAATAATGTGATAAGTCCTTGAAAATATTTATAACACATATATTTTTTCTATTGGATGACTTAAATTTTTCCTTATTTGTGGAATTTTCTAATATATGAAAACATAGTTCCACTTTTCTTTGATAATGAATTTAATTTAATTTTATGTATATAATAAATCCAAAATGCCGATCTCTTTGATTTAATAACATTTAAATTTTCTCATATTGATAATCGGAGGTTATGTCTAGTTATAATGGGTTTTTTTAGTTTATCTAATTTTAAATAATTCTATTTTTATATTTTTTGTGATTAAATATTTACCTTAGAATCTCATTCAATGTCGACACATTACTTGTACAAGATATAGAAAATTCATGAAAATCCTTCTCAAAACACAGAATGTATTATTGCTTTTGGTGATTTATGGTGTTACAATTATAATTTTTTGATAAATATATTTAATTACAAATGATATAATATAATAAATTCAAACTAAATTACTATATTTAATTATTATAATTAAAATTATTTAAATAGATTCAAAAATTACTTTAATGGTTTTTTACGTAAAATAATATTTTGTTCAATTATTAAAAATGTATTAAAATATTATAATGTTCCATGTTAATAAAATATTAAGTTTTTGTTTAAGAAAAATTATAAGAGGATGGTGAAATGTCAAATATATTATCAGGTTCCAAAAGGCTTCAAACAACATAAATAATCATCCATCTGTTGGAGAGAATTTTAATATAGTTAGAATCCTCCACCCTTTATAAGCTCCATGATGTATTTAATACCCTCATGTTTGAATCATCCTTTTTGATTTCCTTGAAATGATAGTCCAACCAATCCTTGTGGTTTGTATGTAGTCGATAATATCAATAATTTAACACTAAATGGTCAATTTTCCATTTATTTTATATTTATAGACCCTAAAAGAGTAAAATATGTTGTTATCACTATTGTCTTTATAAAATCTAATATGAGGTTAAATCAATGAATAATGGATTGTAACATCGCCTAAACATTCCAAATAAAAATTTGATGAGATTATTTAGTGATAAATCTATCATATATTTTAAATATTTCATTTTGGATAAACATAAAATTTTAATTTAATTTATATTAATTTAATAATCAATGTCATTCTTTAGGTTTCTATATCAAATCTTATATGAGGACCCCACCTCTCCTCCGAAATACAAAATTATTTCTCCACTTATCTCAAAAAATCCATTCAGAACCCTATTTTTTACATTCTCGCAGTATTTTATTGGTTACCATATTCTTATCATACCATCCTTATGGTCCTAAAGGATATATTTTAATGGGTATCTTTATAAATGGTGTAGTCATCATAACTGACTATTTTCATTTTACATATTCTACTACCTCCATAAATTCTATCATAGCCAATTAAGGTTAATAAAATCAGCATCTATCATGTAATATAATGTTATTATATTAATTTAATAGCCATATTCATCACCATTTTCCATCAAATGGGGAATATAAACATCATTCTTGTATATGAATGGACTACTATCTTCACAATGATATGTGTTTTGTTTTCCATCACCTACTATCTTGTATTTTTATAATGATTGATAATATATGGATATATATGTTTTATTTTAATGAAATTAATTTCATCCTATAATGATATGATATAATATATTTTCCTATGCTTCTATTTGTTGGAAAATAATAATGTTGTTTGTCCTTACGTATGGTCTATCACCCCCAGAATGCAATGTTATTAATTATCATTTATGGAATTCATGGATGGTGGTGAATTAATTTTTATGTATACACATGAAATTTCTTTCTTGATAAATATTTTTTGATATGGTGAGACTCTTGCACATTTTACCCTGAGAAACCTTCCAAATTCCTGTTGTAATTTTCGACTAAACATCTTCAAAACATGCATCATGGAAACCATTGATTGTGTAATTTAAAATTTCATTGATGTAAATGAAATGAATTATTTATTGATATGGTGATATATATATATGAATTGGTTTGAAACATATAAATAATTAATATATTTTTTATATATATGAGTTGAAGGACATACATAGAATGTATATACATGAGGAAATGAGTTTCATAACATAATATAAATTCATTATGTTATACCTATACATCATTTACTATGTTACAAAAATATTTTTAAAAAAATTACCACGTGTTGTATTATGTTTTATTTTAAATTCTTTTTTTTGGATTAAATGTTTTTAAACCCAATCACTTTATCAATTTATTCTGACTTCTATAATGTAATCATTGTAAGGATTATTTCTCGTAATATTTTTTAATTGATACATGTAATTTAATATTAACCAATATCATTTTATAATGTTTTTAGGAGATTAATTAATATGTTATATCCTGAATGAATGTTTTCTCTTAATTTTTAATGTTCATTTCATGCTCTATCTTTCATGAGATATTGATTGAAATATTATTAGATGTTTTAAGGGTTCTCAAAATAATAAAATTTATTCTATGACACAAAAATTCTTATTATGTACCAATATATATTTTATATGGGGTACCTACTACCACATGAATGTATTTTAACATATTAACTCATGAAAATAATAGGTTTTAAATATTGATGCTATATTCCATCAATCAATGGATTTCTGATTTAGGAATTACCCGTGTTATATAGGTTTATCATTACAATCATGCTTTGTTGACACATGTCTTGATTGATGCCCCTCTATTAATTTGTGTGCTGTACATAAAGCCTCTTGATATATGATATCATGAGTTTTTATGTTACTGGTATTTAATATTCCTTCTTATAGTATTTCATTAAATGTTTTTTTTGGTTTTGAAAAACCATAAAAGGGTTTTCATAAAAAACATAGATTTCAAGGTATTAAAGACATATAAAAAAAATATCCTCTATGTTCTTTATATTATTTAAATAATATTATTTTTTAAACATAAATTTTTCATAAAATTTATTTTCCATATTACATTAAATTATATTCTATTCGTTTAAATGGTAATTTCTAATCATTTTCTTCATGATTCACATATTATCTCTTAATAAAATCATAAAATATAGTATATTTTTATCATTTATGACATGAAAATAAATTATTCCATTAGGAACATTATTTTCATTGATGTTCTTTAGAAAATGTTCCATGATATTTCATGAATAAATTTTCTGAATGGTTTATGATGATTTTTTAAAGAGAATGGAATGATGTCTATTTCATTACCACGGGTAAATATATGTATCTATATTCGGATGGAATGCATTCATCTTTGTATATTTCATTTTTTGATACTTAGAAATTATTGATAATATTTAGATTGGGGAGTGAAACAAAATACTTGATGGAAATTATCTTATATGTGATTCAAGGACCCATTATATCCACCCAATGAATTGGGTAATGATATGGAGTAAATTGGATGGATGTTACTCCTAATTGAATATAATTTTTTTTACTTCACTGAGATGATGAAGCTAACTAATTTTAAGTTACGTCAATTGGATGAAAATGTTTACTCCTTATATGTATCTCTTAAGAGGTACTGAAATTTTTTTATTTTGTGATTCTATGATAAATTGTTTTTCCAAGTGACCTATACCCTTTTCAATGATTTCTATGAATTCTAATGGATTTTTTTTCATTTGTTGTTTTTATACAGCTCATGATTATTAACTTATAATACTAAAATATTATATTAATTATTTATATTATTTACATTAATTATGATCCAAATTTCTATGGGTATGGATTATTTATATTATATCCATGTTATTGGGTAATGTCATCATACCCTTTTGGTCATCTTATGTTTACTAATGAGATTCTAATTCTAAATCTTTTTTTTTTGCATTAATGAGTGTTTGTGATCACCCATATTATGTTTTATATTTTCCTAAGTTAGGAAGAATTATTTTAAACTATTTATATATAGAATTTAATCACGTGTGTTGAATTTTATGGGATGTGTTGAAGAGTTATTGTAAAATAATAAAATTTAGTTATAATTAGAAAAGTAATAATATTAGGATATGGATATTGTTATGTATGAATATATTATAATTATCTTTGTCTTTAAAAATTTAATGGATTTTCTTATTTAAATTATTAATCATTTATATTTCATGTTTATTGTTTTATGTGGATAAAAATGGTTCACTTTTGTTAGTATCAATGATAGAAATTTAAAAATTATGTTTTTAGCACTAGTCTAAGGAGTGCGGGTTTAGTGTTGTTATAGTTTGTGTTGGAAACATGTATGACACGTCACACTGAGTAAGAGGGTGTGGGTAGAAGAAATATATGACTACTCTCCCTGGGAGAGAGGATATACATTAAAACCATGTATGACACACGCCCCAAAAGTGATAAGGTGATAGTATGGGATGTGATATGAAACCTCAAACCGAGTGACAAGGTTATGGAATCTGTTATAGTAGGATGTGTGGTATGAGAACCCTCAATGAATAAGAGGGTGGTAGTAGGTGATATTGTATATGATAAGGTTTTAAACCCCACCGAGATTTACATGGTTGCTATAAGATAATATATATATGATTAGTTATCATATGGCATATTAACCTAAGTGATAGGGTATTGGTTAAAACCTAATTTAAGGATCCTACCCTAAAAAAATGGGTATGGGTCTATGTTTTTTGTTTTGAGATGACCCCTATACTAGTATTGGACATTGTATTGGAGGTCTAGAATCATGGTATCCAAATTAGAATATAATAATAATATATTATTTCTTATATATTTTATATTGCTGGTGACTAATTTATCCAAACATTTATAAAAATGTTTTTTACATAACGGCTGCTTTTATTGAGACACACTAAGTTATATGAACACACTATATATGGTATATATGGTGCATTAGTCCTTATTTTTTGATTTTAGGTGATATGTTATAGGAGAAACTAGTTAGGGGTAGTTGGATATAGTTTTGAGATTGGTGAAAGGAGTTTCTTAGATTTTATAGTTGAGAGTTCCCATGTTTTTAAAATTATTTTAAATTGTCGAACAAGTTGAGTTATAATTGTTTTATGTGTGTTTTGAAAATTTTTATCATTTCTATTATAAAATAATAGTATTATTTATTATTTTTTATTAATGCATTGAATAGAATTCATGAATTTACATTTAAATCCTATGATTCACACGTTATTTATCTTCTATTTGATGTGATGGTACTAGTAGCATATTCTCCCAAAACCCATTATATCCTCTCTATTCTAGTTGGTTTTCTCTGGAATATGAAGAGATTCACCCAAATTCATGTTACGCTCTAGGATTGGGACTAAAAACTGTTTTGCATTGGTTAATTTTAAAATACAATGTTAGAATTATTTTAGTGGAATTTGTATTTGGATATGGGTGATAGATTTAAAATTTTGTAAGGGCATAACATAAATAGTATTCTTATTTGTTTTTGATCCACTTGTTTGTAATGTCTATGTAACCATCATAAATGTATGTTGGTAATTTTATTTCTTTATTTTGATTCAAATTTTAAAAAACAAATATGATGTTATTCCGTTATTTTTTATGTATTGTTTACTCTTGACCTGAGATGGAACGATGGTACTTATTTTGTCATACAAGGATTCTAGATGTTAAAGAAATGTTCTTGAGTTATTTTATATGAAAAATGGTTTAAAAAAAGGAAAAATGGTTTTTTTAAACTATTAAAAATGACGTCTTTTTAGAAAATTCATATTTAAAAGAGGATCTAAATAATTTAAAAGGTAGTAAAAAAATATTTTTAGATTTCAAAAATACATTTTTAGTTGTATCTTAATTAAATATGAAAAATATGATAATTTTCATGTTTTTATGATTTAGTATTGTAATTTATTTTTTTATTGTAATTGTAAATAATATATTAGGCACATTTGGTTTTTTTATTCATTTTGATGGATCATAGATATGTTTGATGGCTGAGAAATGATTGTAGGAGAGGTTTTTATTTGATGAAGGACCATCATATGGTATTTGATGATTTTTTTTGTTTATTTGGTAATACATGACTCGTGATGAGGTAATTAGGGTTGGTAAGCTTGGTAGATCTAGTGGTTCTTCCTATTACTAAATCATTGTGTTTTTTTGGTATGTGGGCTTCAACATCATTCTCCATATGGAAATTTATGTGAGGATTCTTTATTAATATAAGAACATATGATTTTTTTCCATCCAAAAATAAATTCATTTTCGATTTTTATTCTTATATATGGCATTACATGAGGGACCCCTCGATCACAGTGTATGGGATGTGTTCGAGGAGTCTTCGGAACCCAGAACCTGGTTTTCGTCCGAAAAAGGTGTGGCATATGGTTAGTGAAAATCATGCGGGGTAAGCCATACTGTTTGACTAAACTATGTGAAGATGGTTATATGGGTGGTATAGGCCACACAGTTAGGCCCAATCATGCAGAATGGCTCACACGACCATGAAACCATGCCTAGAGGTTTTTAATTCTTCTATAGAGTTTTAATGCATGGTTTCTGCATAGATTGGATACCGTATGGGTAAACCATGTGGGTAAAACTTTCTGGTGTCCCATGGGCCTACATGAATCATTCATGTTTGGATCATGATTTAGTGAATCATAAACCTAATCCATGTATCCCCTGTATTATTTACTTTTTATTAATTATTAATTAAATTAAATTTCATTTTATAAATAAAATTATATTTCACTTCAATACATAGTATGTGAACCTTGTTTTTTACCTCCCAAGGTGACTATACTAGGATTTGATCCAGAATTTTTATCAGACCTCCAATTTAAGCTTGTTTTTTTCATCAAATAAGCAACAGTAATAATTACATTCCCTTTTATCAATTATCAATTTTTCTATCTATCCAAGGTGCTATTTGTATTTAGGATCTTATTACCAATTTTTCTTTATCAACTGTTCTTCCAATTTCTCCTAAAATGAGTCGAATCATGATTTTATATTGAATGATCACTCAACTACTATGCTGAATAAGGTGGTCTAAAAGTTTCTTTTTCAACTTTTGGTTCTTATTGATCAATTGACCATCATGACACCCATTTTAATTTATAAGGCGACCCCATATTTTAATTGTTTAATTAAAATAAATGTAATAATAACTCTTAGGAATACCGTTTGGATCTTTTATGGTGATTTGGTCATTATTATCCAAACCATTATCACCCATTTCTTGTTTATATTGGAATTAACCTTTTTATTCCTTGTTGAACCACCAATGGAGTGATTTTATCTTCACTTCATAGAGGAAGATCTAAAATAAATGAATTGAATTTAATTAAAGAAATGTGATATAGGATAACTCCATAGCGTGTTGACAATTTTGAATAATTGTATTAAAGGGAATGTTTATATACTGTTTATGAGTTGTTTTGACCCTTACATAATTTCATGTTGATATTCAATATTTTTTTGATCAAATGGATTATGTGGAATTAATTAAATGAGTGGGTAAAATCATTTAGTGTTTTTAAATTAATTAAATGATTTTTTGGAAATGTTGATGAATTTGTAGGCATACCAATGTGATTTGTTCAATTATTATTGACATAAATTGGTTGGTATACCCATGTTAAATTATTATTTGTGAAATGTGATAAATGGCTGTCTATAAATATTTATATGTTGAAATGTGGATGAATTACAAGTGTCGATAGACTCATATGTAATTAATAAAAATAGTATGAATATAATTTTTGATTAGTTGTATAGATTCCATTGATGGGTCTCCATGGATCGTGAATGTAGTGTTGGATTTTGTGGATATAATATGCACCAAATATCAATATTCTATGGGATCCCTCTGGCATTGCTTCCCATGGATCATGCATTCTTGGAATCGTTTCGGACAAGTTGGTACACTTGCTCCTAGGACTCCAATAAGTGGCTATACCAATCTTCCATCAAGATAATCCTAAGACTCGATGAGGATACCATGTTCTTCGATACCTTGGATCCATCCCTTCATGGTCTTGAATTCAGTACAAGAACCGAATATGGGTAATATGATGATTGAAATGTATGAAAAAATCATGGGATTATGATATGGTTTCATTATATAATAAGGAAGTATATATATGATATGGATATATGTACATGGAGGTCATGTTGATGGTTTATATTTCTTACAACAACCTTGTTAGTAGATAAAACATTTCATAGGGATCCTTGAGAGGAAGTTTGGTATTATCATTTAATTGTAACTATATCTTGTGGACATTCAAACATATATTACTTCTTACTTAATGTTTTTTAGGATATTGCATCATGTTGTTTCGAACTATATGGACTTCTATGAGCTTACCTACTGGGATGTTATCACACACCCTATTTGGGCCATGTTGGGGACACAAAGAGATTATATGGTTTTATGTGAGAACATGGGAATGTTCCCTAACCTAGGCAATTTGTCAATGCATTTGAGTTGGTGATTATAGGACCATGATGAGGCTTTCGATGCTACGGGGACACCATTTGTAATTTTTTGATGACTTTTTCTGTACTATATTACAATGTTCATGTTTTTAGTATTTCCTAGATACATGTATCTTATCCATTATTGTGTATGTGACATTTCATGATTTGTTATATATATATATATATAAATATGTCTTTTGTAGTTTTTCTTTATCTGCATCTGAAATATATACATTATGGACTTATTATTTGATATACTATGGTAGTGAGGGAATATTCTCTCAACTAACACACATAGGCCCTCACTACTAGTCAAAAAATAATGGCATTTGAGATGATGTGCTTGCATCCTTTTAACAAAATGGGCACTGTTGAGAGGCATCTGGGTTTTGGACATTACAATTTGGTATCAAAGGAGACTTTTGGGATTGACATACTATTTGGTGATAATAGATATTGATAAGAAGGAAATGGAACTTTGTATTATGCTATTCTCGGGAGTTACTGCCCCTCATTTAGGGAAAAATATAATTTTCTCACATGGAATTTTTACATCCATGATTTTGACCACTACATTTGATTTAATTTCTTTTTTTTGTGACACACTTGATTTAAAATATTATTATTTACACATTTGTGTGTTCTATTTATGTTTCATCCTTATGATATGAGGATATTCCTTCTCATGCATCATATTGACACTTTTTAGAAATCACATTCCATGACATTTATGATTAATTACACATTTTATGTTGTTGCAATTGGGGTTTTATAACTATATCTACATCTATGATAGATTTCTTATAGTTGATAGAGGAGTGGGGCCATCATTCAGTTCATATGTTCTGTGGGCCCTTATGGACATGGAAATAATTCACTATAAAAATTTATTCTTTAAATAGATTTTAATATCTATGGATTGAAAGGGATCCATGTTTTGGGTTCATGAGGTTTTATGGACCCTCATGGATTTGGAATTGGTAAAATAGTGGTTAAACCCATTGAACAATTAATTTTTTAAATGTAATGAGAAGTGAATGTGAGTCCAAGTGGAAAAGAAATGGAAACCTATAATGATGAACTAAAACATTACCTAGACCCTTCTTACGAGTGGGATAGAGGTAGTGTTTATAGTTGTGTTGTGAAATATCTTTTATATTATTGGATTTAGAAGAAGGTTGTGGATTATGACCTGTTTATAGGTGGGTTTAAACATATCCTATGTTTTTTAGATATTCTTTTTTATATAAGGTCATTTAGTGGCATGTGATAGGAATTTTAAAGTCATCCCACCATGATGAGCTCTAGTCATATTTCAGGAGGTGGGGTGATTTTCTAGTATTGGATCCTCCATTGATAACATCTTCATCACTTGATGTTGTTACATGATTAGTTTAAAATGCTCAATTCCTTGGGGGATTATTTATGTATATTTATTCTTTTCATTAAACACCATAGCCTACCAAGTCTATGGTTGAGCTAACACATGTCATATAGTAGTACAATAATCCCACCTTTTTAGGAGATAGTTTTCTAGGGAATGTTGTGCTTTGTCTTGAGACTACACTAGTGAATATTTAGTTTCCATGATTCCTCAGAAGAGGAGGGTGAAGAAAATGACGTATATGCAATGTGGGTTAGTAAGGAATTGGTGAGAGAAGTATTAAACCAGGGTGATATATTGTAATACATGGTTTTGGGTGAATTTTGAAATGAGTTCTTGGATAAATAATCCTGTTGAATTGGGATTTAATAGGTCTAGCAAGGTTATGCATCCATAGTAGGGAATGATGATTATAATGGGCTGTTTTTTGAACCCAAAGGATTTGAGACATCCATTTCCAATCATCATTCCATTATAAATGTTTTCGAGCCTAACCCCAAGGGGTGTGTACTTGTTAAATGGGATGGTACAATTTTCCTTACCAATGCTACTTGATAATCATGTTTCATATTCTATGCATGCAATGATAAGTGAGGCATGTTATGTTTTCTGATGCTGAACCTATAGAGATGTTTTATCATAAACCCCTAGTTATGGGTTATCATATTATATTATTTAATGAATTGTTTAGAGAGAATGTGTGTATTGTTGTTCTCTTAATTTTTTCCCTATTCATTGTTGGGTTGGACCAAGTGGATGGTTACTAATGCATAATGACATTAAAAAGGCGATATCTTAGGGGAGGTATCACCCTTAAAACATAATGTTTATATAAATTGTCTGGATTTGTTTTTATGAAATGTAATTTTTTTCAAGTATCAGTTGTCCTAAGTGGGACCTCTTATCCTGGAATAACTCCATGATGAGATGGTTGTTTTTTGTTGCTTGGACCTCAAGGGGGTATTTCCCATAGGTTGATACTCGGTTAGTGGCAGTTCTATTCTACTTGTGTTGTTTCGAAAATAATTCAGAGATCGCTCCCATTTCCAAATTTATGGAGTGGTCAGTTCCTCATAGACTACATTGGTAGGTGGTTCTAATATGCCTTAAATGATGGTATTTGACTATGTAGGTTGAGGTTACTTGGTTGATCCATGAAGGCTCCTTTTAGGAAGTGTTTTATCCAAGGGGGATTTCGTGTAATAGAATCCCATGTGTGAGTTTGGGTTCTTGTTTAGGGAATTATAAGGCTTTGTAATAGAACCTGGTAATCCTTATCTTTTACACTATTCCATGGGATAATTGGTAGACATTGATATCTCACTCTTGACTTAGACCTTATTTGGCCAATAGTGATAATATGAGAAGGGAAAACCTATGTGGGTGGTTCACATGAGGGTTATGATCTCATTATGGGAAATGAACTTGGCATACATCATTATTGATAGGTATATAACATGATCATGTGTCCATTATTTCGGGAATGGTGATTCATTTTCCTTCTAGATACGACATGGTTAATTGATTATCGAAACATGGTCAATTGGAGATATTGTTTAGATTCTTGACCTAATTGATTTGAGTTGGTCACGTTGTAGACCCATCTAAAAGGATGTTGTTAGTAGGGTGGTCTAGCAATGATTAAAGTTTCTAGTGGGTTCCAATTTCTAATGAGTTACAAGGGAGATCATACATTGATTAAATTGATGTTCGAAGTAGTACATTCATTGTAGTCTTTATGTTGAACATTCCATATGATTGTGAGCCATATAATGAACCTGGTGGTATGGGAGTGTACGTCAGCTTCTTATGAGAATCTTAGTACCCACTAATTTCTTGTTGTACC
The DNA here is from genome assembly GCA_963277665.1 of Viscum album. Classification (NCBI taxonomy): domain Eukaryota; kingdom Viridiplantae; phylum Streptophyta; class Magnoliopsida; order Santalales; family Viscaceae; genus Viscum; species Viscum album. The sequence goes on along the minus strand of OY728128.1, from coordinate 119,483,388 downwards.
TTTTTGATGGTTATTAGATGATGTTCTGAGTTCGAGCCACAGACTGATGGTTTCTTATTGAAGCTTCTGGAATGGTGATACGGAGCATGGAAAAATTAAAGATAGTTCCACGATGAGATTTATTCTGAAATCGAATTGTGTACTATAAGGAATATCACCAATGTTTTAGGCCACGTCACTCATGGTTGGGAGATGTGGTGTTCTGAAAATTTTAAGGATTGTGGAGCCTATTATCAATGTGAGCAAGGCTTAGGTGGAGCACTACATATCTAAAGATAAACATCATAGAGTATTCCATGTTTTGTGACGAGCTTGAGAACTTTCATCACATCATCCCGAAAACACCATCAGGGCGTAAGTAATATCTTGAGATTGTGTAATTTAATGAAATTTATGAATTGTTGAATTAACTCCTTTGAGGTATGCTCTAGGATCTCTTTATAGGGAGCTATGCATTGTGGATGCTGCCCAAAACTGTTATTTTATCCTCTTGAGAAGTGGGTTGGGGTTGGATGAGATTGGATGTTGGACAATATTCATTTCACATATATTTCAGTGTTTTTTTTTGATAAGGACATTTATCATATGTCAAGTACAAACCATGGTAGAAATACTACTATTTTTGCATAAGAAGTTTTAGGGGAAGGGGTTGGATAACAATTTTGAGGAGTGTAATCCATCTAAGTTGATCACTTTTGAGAATAGTGAGCTAGGGTGATTTTAACTAGTTTCATTTCATGGTGTTGTATGAAATGGTTCTGATAACATTTTATGCATGTTGTGGGTTAAAGAAAGTGTTATGTAAGGGTTTTATGGGCCTTTTTGGTGGAGCCAGTGTGACAATTTTCGTCAGTTAAATTTTAATTAGGTGGTAATACATAATGAGGGAAGTGACTTAGGAATCTTCGTACGTGTATTGATGATTTAATGATTTCTCAGGTTGTATAGCATCTCTAAGGTCGTTTATTCTTGAAAAAAAGGAGACCATTAGTATAGAAATTCTTTGGAGGATTTATATAACTGAGATAGCATGACTCTACAGGTGTCCCTCATTCTCCTATATCAAGTAGATATTCTTGATTTATGTTACATTTCTGGATGAGTTTATAAAGGGTAATGGATACACAGGTGCGTGTTCTCACAACATACCACCCATCGACTGATGTCTAGTCAGAGCATATGATACAGCTGCTAAAGGTGATTCTAGAAGCATACATCCTGGTTTTTCAGAGATCTTAGGGGAGGCATATACCCCTAGTTGAGTTCCCCTACAATAATAGTAATGAGGTGACTATATAGATGGAACCTCCTCAGGATTTAAATGGTGGGAAATTTTGGCCAACCCTACGTTGTAAGGAGGTAGAAGAGGGAGGTATGTTGCGACCTTGTCTTTTCTAGGAGTACAGAAAGAAAGTTTAGTTGATTTAGAAATGGAGGGATAATATGAAATCATGATAGAAATCATATGATTATCATAGTAGATAACCATTAGATCATGTGTATGGGGATCTGTTTTCCATATGGGTTTCATCGAGGATGGGACAATGGAGAATTAGGAGACATGGTATTATTTCACAACAACATATCATGAAATTCTTGATTCATGAGAGAGTCTAGTTGGTATCCAATTTGTTATTGTTCCCTTATAGGTAACAATCCATGAACAATATCTTACATGTATCTTATCCATGCGATTTCCATTCGGACCCATAACATTCTTTTCTACCAAGGGATGTTGAGTTAAAGACTGATGCATCCTTCAAGGATTATATGATTCGTATCATTAATAGCAGTACAATTGTTCTCTGAGGCCAGTCAGTTCCTCAAGGAAAATATGTTCTATGAGGAAATAGTTTCTCTAAAATGTTCTTCAATGATTCTCTATGGCAAGAATTGCTTTTATGGGAGCAGAACCATTTAAATGATTAAAATTGGGAGCTGAAAGATAATCTGCGTGCTCAGTGGCTAGATTTGTTCTCAGATGAATCTTGAAAACCCTACAGAGATAAATTCAAGGAATAATTTATATATGGGGGAATATTATAAGAACCCATGGTATCTTATTAGGTAAACATCCCTTAATTTCAGTTTGAATGCTTAGATATGTCCTTACGTGAGTGCTGAACATTATCATATATTTTTTGGAGGTGTCTAGGTCTTGTTAAGAGCCCGAATCTAGGTTTTTGGATGAAAATGTCCTCACTCATGGTTAGTGAAAACAACGTGGAAAAGGCCACATGGTTTGACAAAGCCATGTGAGGCTAGTCAGATGGGCGTTATAGCCCGCATTCTTAGGCAAAAAAATTGTAATAGGATTCATGTATATGCAACAATATTTGTAGTTTTTTTCTCAATTTAATAGTGGAATAACAAAATGTTTCTTCATGATTTTCACACCGTGAGAGAAAACCATTTATGTGGCCCTTTGGCCTATATAAACCTTGCCTGATTGGCCCTCAGTTTACTGAACTGTGCTCCTAAACAATGATTCCCTTATGTTTTATCTTATTTATTATTTATAAAAAATATATTTTAAAACCTACAATCACATTTCAAATCACAAAATAGTTGGGGAGCCCTATTTTTTCTCTCATTGTGACTAAACTTGTATTTGAGCTATATTATTCTTCTGGCCTCCAATTTAAGCTTGGGTTGTGTCATATAATCTGAAATTGTAAGAATTGCATTCATTTTTTTCCATTATTCATTCTTATGGCTATCGAATATGATATATGTATTTAGTTTCATATTCCATAATTTTTCATTCTTTTCACATTCATCATATTTCCCCTAAACCGATTTGAATAAGGACTTGATACATGATGCTCACTCCACTACAAAGTTGATTTAGGTTGTCTGTACTTATCATTTGGATTTGAGATCCTTATAAGGCTATGGACCATTTTTCCTGTTGGTGTAACTTTCAATGTGTCCAGAGGGTATAATTGGATAATTATAATAGATGTAATTAGAATAGTTAGGTATTCCATTTTGGTCTGTTATGGTGTGCTGGTAATCATTGGATGAACCATAGACACCCATGGGGTGTACCTATAGGTTTGTCTTTTTTTAATTATGTTTTGACCACCCAAGGGTTGAGTTAAATATTTCCTACTTAGTGGAAGCTTTTAAATAAATGAACTGAAATGAATTAATGAAATAGGATATGGGATGCCTCCATAGAATATTGATTCAGTTATGTAAATGGATAAAAATAAAGATGATTAGCTTTTTAGGAGATTTTTTTACTTGATATATGCCTTCTTGATATGTCATTATTGTTTGATTAAATGCATTAAGTGGAATTGATTAAATGATTGGGTAAAATTATATAGTTTTTTTAAAATTCATAAATTATTATTTTCCAACGGTGTTTAATGGGTGGGCATACCCATGCGACTTGTTTGATTATGATTTTGATAAATTTTTTGGTATACCCATGTTAAATTTTGATTCTGAATTATGTGAAATGGGTGGTTATACCCATGTAATATGATGGAATCTAAATGGATTGTAAGAGTGGTTAGAGTCATTTGTAATGAAATAAAATGGAATGAATGAAATGAATGATTGGTTGCATAGATTCCATAGCTGGATCTAAATGGATCTTGAAAGAAGGACCAGACTCATTGGATAGTTTATTCTCCAAGGGGCTTGATTCCATCGGAGGCATTAAGCATTGAAACTCCATGGATATGACTTGATTATGCTCACATAGGACATGTTAGTACCCAATCTCTTAGGACATAAACTAGTTCCATTATCACATTTCCATCAAGATGATCATATGACTGGATGAAGATATCTTGATATTCAACCCCTAGGATTAGTCCCTTAATGGTCTACACTTCAATATACGACATAGCCATGGGATATTTAATGCTTGGGATGTACGACATCACTGTGGGATTTGTAAATTGGATCCTTTTATAGAAAGGATGCGTGGACATGATATGTATTTTTATATAGTGAGTTCATGTTTCTTGTCTATATATCATAGAGTTTCCATGTAGGGCGATGTTACATATTACACAATGCCTTAGAAGGATATTTGGTATTACTCTATGCATTAGTTATATGTCTTTTGAATTAATAGTAACATTAATACTTACAAACACTTGTTCACCCTCTATTATCATGTTCCATTTAACTATATATACTTCTGTTTAGTTTGATTTTGGGATTTTATCTCACACAATGTTCAGATATACATAGGCACCAAAACCATTTATATGGTTGCAATAGATAATTTGCTAAATCAACATAACATGGGATGATGATCATTCATTTGGAGTAAGGGAGCATGGGAATATATTTAGTCTTATAGTGCTACTATGACACCTTTTGGTTTTTTTGTATATATGATGGATTTTTCCATACTATAATTCCATGTACCTATTTTTTTTCTTTTTATTATATACATTTATCATAAGAATCATTGTGTATGGGAAAATTCCGGATTCATTATATATTCATGTATTGTTTAATTTCTAATTGTATTCTTATTTATCTACATCCTATATATATATATATATATATAAGTTATTGACTTCAACTGTGTTATACTCAAGAAATTATGACCTAGTTTCCCAACTGTCAAACATATTCCCTCTCTAATAGTTTCAGCATAAGGTGTTTGGGGAGATGTTCTTGAGGGCATATAGACAACTAGGATCGAGGCATTATTGAGTGGAATCTAGGGTTAGGACATTATAACTAATCTAGATGAATGGGAGAGTGTAGCCTAGGTTGAAAGGGTTATGGTTAGAAACATCAATGATTGATAGAATATCGAGATTAGTGTGGGATAAAGCATTTAGTATGGGTGTATAAATTCCCTAGCTATATTATAATTAAAATACCATTTGCGTTTTTTCGAAATATGGAGGCATTAGAATAATTTTTTATTTAAAAAACCCAAACATATTATTTCAGTTCATAAAAATGATTTGATATTTGGATTTATTTTGTGCCAGTAAATATGGATTAATGAATGTTCCCCGATTTAACGAATGGTGGGTTGATGTGTGGGATGTAGAACTATTTGAAAACTATGTATGGCAAATATAATGGGGTTTTAATGTGGAGGTTTACAGATTCATGGGTTCATGGGTATTCATTGGTCTAATGTGGGAATCGATGGGTTATAGAATGGTACCATTATTTGATTATCATGGTGTCAATGAGAAATGACTGGTGGGAAATTACACTAGAAACATTTTTTGGTTCTGGGATATATCAATAATGGGTATTTCCTCAATGAAACTACATTGGGAGTGGGCATATGGTGTACTATTGAAATTCATGGTACTGGTTAAACAATGTGATGTAGGATTGTGGGCGGGGTTTGTCTCTATGATAATATTGAAGGTTTATTAGCGGGATGAATATTTTCATGACAATGAAATATATTCTCATGGATGGTAATATTGTTTCGATAATGTGGTTGTAGTTGAATGGATTTTGGGATGTTTCAAATGGTGGGGTTTTAATTTGTAATAAAACAAATTGGTGTTGTATTATAGATAATTTATTAAATGGGGAGTGTATGGATATCAAAATAGAATTCTAGTAAATATGTGGAAAAAATATGGTATAAAACCAGGTAACTATATGTAAGATATAAAAGCACCTCGCGGTAACTATATTGAGCTTCAATTTATACCATGTGTAATAATTGGAATCTACATGGACACTATAGAATGTATTTGATATGATCTAAATACATAGTGTATACCATATTAGGATAGAGTATTTTTAGGGTTTTTATCATTATAGGGAATATATGGTGACTTATTCGATTGAGGTTTTCAGGTTTTGATGAGCGAGACTCGTGTGTTATGAAATATATGAAATGTTTGTGCCAAAGTATTTTTTGTTCTATATTTCATTATGATATGAAGAAAACTATGGTGGTGAGAATCCTATTACTATTTTGTAATATAAACCATGAATTAGGTGGGTTTGTGGTTGATATTGTATTTTATGTTATTTCAACTATATATTGTATACTAAAGAATACACTGATGTCTGGGAAAGAGGTATGATAACCCTTTACAGATTCAAATATCGGGATATATATGGTGGCTTTTCTTTAACAAATGGTCAAATTTCTTTCTTCTCGTGACTTCGGTGGGGGTTTTTTTATGAACATCATGAGTGTAGATGGGGTGTTTTATGAGGTCCTCTAAAGTAGGTATCACTTTGTTGATTGGGTGTTGGTATTGGGTTGGTATTGTTTTGGTCGATGGGTATTTTGCAAGAAGTCAATGAATGGGGAGCTAATGGTAATTATTTCACATAGTTACTTGTGTGATAGTTTTTCGTGTAAGATACGTCATTCAAATGATTATTAATTTTTATGATGCTTCAATTAGAAAGATTTCAGTGATGAAATGACATGCCAAATTGGGCACTCGTGTTGTGGAACAATGACCAGATTGAATCATAGGAATGTAGTGTTATTGTATTCCGATGGACAATTATTATATTAAGGATTATTTTGAAATTATTATTTTGGATGATTATCAATATTTTTAGTGGGTTTTAAGGACCCATTATTTTATATACTTTTAAAATAATTATGGGTTTTATTTTTGATCTCTGGGGAATGAGATTGTTTCTTTATAGGATACAAATTATATATTTAAGTGTGGGTATATCATTAGTCGGTGATTCCATTTGTGTTTGAGTGGTTCTCATGGGTGTCATGTGATTCTAAATAATGCATGTTGGTTATTATTCCTTATGTAGGACACTAATTTGGTACCATGTAAGAGTAAACATGTTACACGATGAAACCCATAGATCTTAGGATTCCCAGGAGTCCTACCATGTGTGTGGGGGATTCAAATTGAGTTCCAATAACTGTCTTTTGGTGTTTTATGGGGAGGGGATTGACCCATAATTTTATGGACAACAAAAATTTCTTTATACCAGTGGGAAATAGAGAGTGTCCATTTTGTGAGAATCTTCCCCTATATTACTCCCTTAAGAATCCCTTATAATCCATTACAAATTTGATGATGATTAGAAACTGTTTAACCAAATCTATGTTTTGTGATCTCCCCCTTATCACTTTTCTATTTCTATTAATGGGTCATCCAATTAATTTAGATGGTTCTATTTTGGGTTTTGATGATGATTCCGCCAAATAATGGTGGCATAATCCAAATACATTAGGTTTTTATATAGTATTATGTAAGGACCCGACCTTTATAATTACACATTTTAATTACTTTAGACTATAATTACCATTCTTTTATTCCCAAATAACTTTTTGGTTTAGAGTTTTATAAAATTAATAAAAAAACTTACAATGTATACTCATACATTACATATGGTGACTTATAATCATTATACATTTTCCCACCAAACCAAATAATTCAAATTAAAAAAATTTCATGTAAAATAATCCTAATTTTAATCATGATATGATCCTTCTAACTAATGTTTCTTAAAACTAAAGGAATTTTTTTTATTATTTTGGATGAGAATACAATTTTCATTAAGGGCCATAAATAGAAAAATTATGTTAATCTATTGAAAAACCCAAAATCCCATTAAAACCCATTTCATAATGGATACCATTTTACACCCCTAAAAAATTATTATGCTTTTATTTCAGAAAGATACTTATCATAATTTTTTTAAAATCATGAATTATTTATGAAAACTAAATGGAAATCATAGAAATTTCATGGAGGTAACTTCATGAATAATTTTTCAATATCAACCTTACCAATGAATTAACCAGTATGATAAACATTGATCTTCATAGTACCCAATGCATTGGTGGTTATAACATAACCACCCATCCATGGCATATCATGAAAGCACCCATCACATGATAATAAAGTGACAACCCATCCACTATTTATCATAGAACCATCAGTATTTAGACTATAATGCAACCACACATCATCATAAACAATTCCCAAAAACCATTACATAATCATAAAATAGATAATCTTTTCACATATAAACACCTTTCAAAGAAAATTACTTTTAAAATTAAAAATCACATCAGAAAATATAAAAACTATGAAGATATTAAAGATAATATATTCTTTAAAGAAAAATATGATAATTTATAAATGTTAAATCATATAATTATGTTTTCATCCAAGAGATAAATTTTGAGCATTCTATATAATTTTTTAAAAAATTCCTTCCATATTTCTGTCTGAAAAATCCAAGAGTACCTTATTTGGAAGATGAAAAAAAACATTTCAACCCATTTTGAAAAAAGTAAAACATGGGTAAAAGTTCTTTTAGATAATTTTTTGAAGGTATTAAAAACAATCTTCGATTCCTTAGTATAAAATACGGATATCAATGAAAAATTATGTTAATGGAAACATTAAAAAATTATTTTTAAATGGATGCCCCTTACCATAATTCTGGTTCATCACATAAGTCCTTCATATTCACGAATAATAATATAAGGAAAATTCATATTTTCAAAGTAAACATTTAATATTTATTTTTAATTTTTTTCACTAAATACCATGTTACATACAAATAATTTGTTATTTAAATTCACAAAGTCCGTTTTGACAATATTTAGAATATATGTGCAAGATGTCTTTGGTTGGTTGAAAATTGTCAAAGAGACCGTTATTCCATAATCCCAAGAATAATAATAATGAAATAATTTCCATTTTTATATATTATATTTAACTTTTAAATCCACCCATCATTTATTCCTTTAAAAATGAACTGTGTTCGATTACTGGTCATGATAAGTCATACATATGCATGAGTATCTTTTCCAATTTCTTCAAAGATCATTATGAAGATAAAGTAAAAATTATTATTCAATTCCATAATGATAATAATATCATATCTATAATATTTTATATTTTAATATACTTATATATATGATAATGTGACGTGTTCATGGAAAATGAATAAAATCACTTCGTGGAGGGGGTAGTTCACACTATGCATGAACGATGTCTCCATTTATATATGAATGGAAAGATAAGAAGGTAGATGAAATATTATTTTTTATAATGTTAAATATTTAATTATTATAAAATAGTAATATAAATTCCTTTATTATAACCACTTTTAAATGATGTTGATGGAAAATGAATTAAATCGATTCATGAGGTGGTAGTCCACTGTACACACGAACAATGGTGGTTTTTCCATTAGAAGGATTAAAATATAGATATACATCATGAAACTATCATAATAAAATACCACTATATGTTTTATACATTTTTTTATTTTTTTATTATGGTTGAATAGGGTTTCACAATTGTTGATGGAGAAACCAAATTAAAATATAAAGATATAAAAGTAAACATCTTTAATTGAAATTGTACTTTTCATAAAACCATAACACCACTACTATTGGTATTATACATAATATAATAGCTATATAATTTCTGGAGGGATTATATGAAGTTATTTTAATATGTCTAGTCGAAAAAATGGTTTATAATGTGTGAATGATTGAGAATAAGTGGTACCATTTTATAACATTGTGGAGGGTCACTATAGGAATTATTCAAAATTTCTCATTAATATAAAATAATTTTAATTTAAAATGGATAAAATGTGAATTATTTATAGTATGGAATGATTATGGGTATAAATTACATCATAAACTAAAAAATGGTAATGTTTTTTCTATATTTTAAACCTTATGGGTTGGTTTCAACCACTACTTAATCTGTTTAACTCTTACCATGACCTCGTGTACTTTTTTACATGGAGGGTCAATATAGATATGATAAAATTAAAAAATAATTTCAAATTAACAGTGGGTGATATTTTAAGCATTACCATACTCACGTGGTTGAATTTAATATTTTTATAAATTTAATATCATTTAATAAAATATAATTTAATATAAATTAACACAATGTATATTTTGATATATAATCATTAGCCTAACATTAATATTATAAATAAAATATCCAAAATTAGAGAAAAGATATTTTATTATATCCCAAAAATATCACGATAATATATAAAAGTCTTTCCACATGTTATATATCTAAAGTAATATTTATTTTAAATTTATTAATATCATTAATTTTCATTTTAATTTATTGAATAACTTTTGAATGATCTTTTTTTATGAATTTAATTTAAATTATATATTCAACAAAAACTAAATATAAATTACCACGATGAAGATAAATCACATATATTTAAAAAATATTTAGTTGAACATAACCTTTTTATGGAAAATTTTTAATAATATTATACATATTAAAAATAACATTTTGACAAATTTGACTTTTCCTAAATTAAAGAACTACATAGGTCATAATATCATCTGAGTTCACCAAAAAAGTCTTAAATTAGAATATTTAATTATTATTGTTGAGATATATACATAAAATATGATTTATGTAATTTTTTGTCTCATTTTATGTTATTTATTATTTTATTTTTGTCCGTTAATTATCTGATTTACCATTTATAGGGATACAAATTTATTATGTTCACTATTCACCTTCTCTAAATGAATGGGATATATTTAATAAATTATTATGTTAATAATTATATATATGAAATAATTTTCTTAAAATTCATATCAAAAAATATTTTCAATAAAAATTATATTTATATATGAATAATGCAACGAAGAATAGTATTTTGTGAAAAATCACATTTTTAATATGAATTATTTTATAGTAAATTCTGGTATAATATAAATTTGAAAACTATAATTTTATTTTATTGAAAACAATGAATTAATAAAAAAATTAACTATGTCAAAAAAATAATTTGACCTTGTAAATACTTTAAAGTAAATTATAAATTTCAATAAAAATTGGTATTATTGACCATTCCTTAAAAGTGGAATATTTACCAAAATATCTAAAAACTAATCCTTTTATAATATTGAATTTTTGAATTAAAAAAAATGAATAACATTGTCAAATAAATTTTATAATGTTTTAAAAAATTATTTATAATAATCAATAAAAAACAATAAAAATAATTTATTAAGAAAAAGTATATTTGATGAATAAAATTAATTCACTAAATATTTGAGTGATTATTTAAGAAGCATTTGTCAATAAAATATCAACGAGTATATTATATATTTCATTATTTCGTTAATACTATTCATTCATTCAACTATAATGGATATGTTATAGTGGTCACATATTAATTACAATATTTCATTATTCATTTGACATCGATATTGTGTATATTATATGATATCAGACATTTTATTTCCTTTTAAAACACATAAAATTACATTGCCACACCTATTTATGAAAATTTTCAATAATTATTATAAATATGTTTAAAAATAATAATTTTTTTTTGACTTTTCAAAAGACATTTGTTGAAATACCACATTGTAAAGACTATTAATAAAGAATCATCATGAAATGAGAGAGAATGTAAGTTCAAGAGTCTTCTGGAGTAACTCATACACTATTACCATGTAGGATAACATAAGTGGGAATTCCAAATATGTATATGGAAGAGAAAAATATTGGTCAATTATTTATTTTTAGTGATAGACAACACAGTCATTAAAAATATATCCATTACCGAACCGTAAAACATGGCTGGGTTAAAATGAAAATGATTTCTCAGTTTGGAAAATAAAAAGACGTAGTTTTTTATAAATCCATTTCCAAATGTTTTGCAAATATATTTCAATCTATAATAATATCATTGTAAAATTTATTTATATGAAAAGTATAATTTCATCCATTAATCAATTTCCAACAAAAAACTATATATTTCACTAAATTAAGAGTTTAAATTGTTCATGCAAGAAGCAATAGAGTCAACTACAATGAATAAAAAATATAAAGAAGTAAAATAATATATTCCTCTTGTATTTAGACCTTAATAAAATCCCAAATGGTTAGAACACGATGTGATAATTCCCAAAATGAATAATCCTTCAAACAAATAAAAACTAATTTGTTAATAATAATTTAATATTAATACAAAATTATTAATATAGATCCTTTGATAAATAAGTGACATTAAAATTTACCAAAAGTATTGTATATTATGATTTAAAACGAAAAATTAGAAGTATTTAATAACATATTCTTCTACGATTAATTTTATCATTTATCCTCAAATTTTATTAACCACTATTAAAGTCTCATTCTAAAATGTAGTTACTCTAATCACATAATCTACATGAAATGTTAATTATTTCAATAAATTACAAAAATATCTATAAAATCTTATATGATTCTAAAATTTAATTCATCCTTTATTTCTGAAATAAAATTTAATGAAATTAAATTTACCTTATTCTTATAATGTTCCAAAGAGTTAGAGTGATCTTATTTTGAAATAACATTATCCACAAAATCACTAAATCATTTTCTAAACACAAATAGTAACTATGAGGTAAAACATATGTTCCCAAATTCAACTTATTTTTCAATAATAAAACCATTAAACTAAAATAAAAAATTCATATTCAGTGAAAATTCACATAAGATAGTGGTAGCTGGTGCATTAATTTCTCCCTTACTTTTTGTGTTAATTCCTTACATACCTATGTGAAATTCTGTGTTTTCACACATTGTGTGATGTATTTATTAAAAAAATTTATTCTTATAGAATTACAAGAAATGTGATCAAAATATACAAAAATAACTTTAATAAATCCATCCTTAATGATAATTTTTAAACCTAAAATATTATCTCATGTTGTACATTTTTAATACCACAATTTAATAACCTGTAATTACCTTCACATCATAATTCAAGATGTCTTTTATATCTGGAAATTTTATATTTCAAACCATGATGAATTAAATGAATATATTCGAAGATAAAATAAGTTTTCACATTGATCATGGTCTCAACTAGATTTCATTTTAATTTTGTTCTATTAGATAGAAGGTCCACAGATCGTAAACATGATTTAGAGGTTTATAAAATTCCCTTACATTCTTTTTCCAATGTAACCTTATAGAATTTTGGTTGTATGTATTTTATAAAAGAATAATTTTGGAAAATATTTTTTATAACATTTATTTAAAATAAAAATAATAAAATAGGATTTTTATGAAACATTCAGATTGTTGTTTTTACATTCAATCAATGTACCTTTTTAAAATACCTTAATTAATACCTGCAATAGTATACGATAATAAAAAATATAAATATATTGAAATGGAAATCCTTAATTTGAAAATGTATGAAAATCATAATATACCAAAAATTTCTAGTTGTATGTAAAAGTATTTTAAAATTCATTTGTGATATTTATATTTATAGGAAATATGAGAAACTTTTTGAAATTACGATTTGATTAAAATTAAAACATGAAATATGTTGGTATCAAGGTATATAGGATTTGTTTAATATTTTATATTTCTATTTTCAAGAGTGTTGTATGTAAGTGAATGTTTCAGAATCAAAATGATATAAATTTCTTATAATTTTATCAATAATGTCATCATGAAGTGATATAAATATTCATTTGGATCCTCCTCCTTCAATTTATAACTAAAGTTACCCTTTATTAAAATTTTCAAAAATATTGATTTTTCTAAAAAAAATATACCATGAAACATATCATATACATAATCATATTTCTTTGTCTCTAAATTTTTCTAAATCAAGATAATCCAACTGTTAGGACCAGATTTGAACATTACCCAATCTAGTTACATTAAACAATAAATATCATTATTTAATTTACAATGATCATTTACATTTATAGCTTTAGGGAATAAATAATAACTCATATATTGTGAAAATATAAATTATGTGTGGGGACATAAAGTCTATAATCATTCCCCCCCAAACAAAAATCATTATAATAAATAATTATTTCTTTTCATGAAAAAATCATCAAAATTTTAATATTGACCTCATTTGTGTCCCTATTCATAATTAAAAACATTTTTTTGAATGTTACATGAGAAAAAAATATTATAATGGGAAAATATAAATTCCCATGAAAAATCCTTTCATAAAACAATCCTTCTTTACTTTGAAAGGGGAAAAACAATTTTTTCAAAATGTTCATTGTCATATATATTTTAAAATAAAACAATTTATATTAAAAATAATTATAAATTAAAAAATTTAATGTAGTTATTTTGGTTCAATATTTTTTCATATCATTCTCACAAATTTGGCAACCAAGATAGTCCATTTAAATCTCATGGGTACCCAATTTTTTTGGAAGTTATATAATAACCACCCATCCTTGGTTTTTTCAAATAATCACACATAATTGGAAAATAAAAAGACCACACATCCTTCGATTAACATATTACCAGCCCTTATTGGTTTCTAAAAACAGACATCATCAGAAAAAATACCCATGAACCATAAAATAATCATAAATCGCGTACTGTTGCATCATCAATACTCGTTTTTAATAAAAAAAAATCCATTCTAAAATCACTTCTCAAAATCTAATAACATCACACATATTAATGAAACCATTATATTTAAATATAAGCATGGAAAAATATAAGGAAAACATCAAAAAATCAATTTATCATGATTTTGGTAAATGTAATTCACGTAGTTAAATTAAAAAACATTCCTTTAATATTATATTATAAAAGTCTAAAAGTGCCACATTGGGAAAATAAAAAAAATATTCCATTAATTTTTTTTAATAAAATTTAACATGGGAAAAAAATGAAATTTTTTTTGAAATCATTAAAAAAATTATTATATATAGTTCTTTTAAATATGGATATTTAAGAATAAGGTAGTTTTAAGAGAATCTTTTAAAAGATAATTTCTAAAAGAAAGTGTCTTACCTCAAGTCTCATTCATCACATATGTCATGATCTTCCTGAATACAAAATTATATTAATTTATTATATTAATAAACCTTTTTAGGTTTAAAATTACTTTAATATCACTTATTACAATGTTATATACAATTACATAATCATTTATGTTCACATTGGATGTTTTCCAGATATTCGGTACTTAAGTCCAAAATGATTTCATTCAATTGATAATGGTAAAAGATGTAATTTTTTCATCATATATAGAATAATTGTCATGAAATAATAATCATATTTATAAAATAATTATACAATTCAATTCACTAAATAAATATGGTTTCGAATAGTGAATTACAATACAATCATAGAGTCAGTAACCAATATGTATGCTTTTGAATCATTTACCATTTTCAATGATCATTATGAAAATAAAGTAAATATTATTTTATCACCTAGAATGATTATAATATCATATATATCTTATTGTTTCTATAAATATAAATACATAAATTCACACAAACATATATATATCATCTGTGTTATATGGTGATGAAAAATGAGTCACATGGCTTCATAGAGGTGGTAGTCCACACATACAAATGAACCACATTATAATTTTTCTATTCATGGAATGGAAGGATGGTAAATGATATATTATCCTTTTATAATGCTAAATATTTCCTTGATTGCTTATGTGAATATAAATTTCAACATTAGAACAAGCCTTGAGATATGGTGATGGAAACAAATTGCATCGGTTCATGAGGCGATAGTCCACCATTTAGAATAATGATGAATTCATTTCCCATTATATTTAAGTATAGATGTATATAAGTCATGAAACTATCATAATAACATATCATTATATTTAGGATATTGGAGATACCATTTTTTCATGGTTTAATATGGTTTTATGGTTGTGGGATAAGAAACAAAAATAATACATGAAAATAAAAATAATTTATATTACATGGAAATAAACCTTTTTTTAACACCGTAGGACCTCTATGATTGGTATTATTACTAAAAACATAATCTAGACTAGAGGATTGATTCTAGTAATGCGTTTGGGAAGTAATTTTATAAACTAAAACGGGTTTGAATTGTGAAGGATTGAGAATAACAAGGTCAATTTTATATGAGAGTGGAGGGAACTCTTTGAATTCCTTAAATTATTAAATTAATATTTATTTTTTTTAACATAGAAATGTCTCTAATGTGTTTAATATTGAACAAAATATGAGTATGGGTTAAAAATAACACATCCAATAGAAAAACAATGCTTTGACTATATTTATGCCATTATCATTTGGTTTTAACCCCAAACTATCATCTACATCTCTTACCATTAAAACATGGATTTTTACTCTTGAATGGTCAAAATATTTACTACAAAATGACAAATGACCAAACAACAGTGCGAAATGTTCAACTTTTCTTTAAATAAAATATTATCATTGTCTTAATATCATCTATGTGGCCCCCAAAAATCATAAATTCAACTATTATAATATTATTGTAAAGATATACTCATGAAATAAGATTTATATAATTGTTTTGGTCATTAGATTGTTCATATCATTTTATTTATAACCATATTGACTCAATTTACCCTTTATGTAGTAAAAAAAGTTAACCAGTTTACTATTCATATAGTGTATAAATAAATGGGACCATTTAATAAATTTACACCAACTTATTCAAAATATGGAATGAATGTTTAAAAAATAAGATCCCATAACTTGCATTATTTATTTTCAAATTAAACATGACAAATGTAATATAGATAAATTTTTCAGAAAAATATACATTTAAATATAAAATGACTATATATGAAATTCATGTATAAATTCAATTTCATATAACATACTTTGTTTACATTTAATAAATATTAATGAATTAAATTTTAAATTTTCTCAAAATCCAAATTTGACCTCATAAATTACTTATAATAAAATTCAATTTTCAATAAAAATAAATATATTTAATTACATTGTTAAAATTCAATATTTCCAGATAATTCTAAAAAAATCATCCTAAGTTAAAAACGATAAAGTAAATTCTAAAAGTAAATTAATTTTTTCAACAAATTAATTTCAAAAATTTGGAAATATTAATTATAAAATTTACTCACAAATTGAAATAAATATTACATTTCAAAAGAACAAATTATTGAAGAATAAAATAGATTTACTAAAAATTTTATTGATTATATAAAGACAATTAATTAATAAATTATCCATTAGTATGAACATTATATATTTTATTATTTTTATAGTAGTATTCCTTCCAACTAATTTGATGGCTTTGTTATAAAAGTCATTTTTAAATAATAATATTTTGTTGTTTATTTAAGATTGATATTGTGTATCTTCTAAAATATAGAACTTATTATTTCAATTTAACAACATGAGATCTTACTTATTATGTTAATTATTTATAAAGTGACTGAATATCACCCTTTGATCATCATTCCATTAGAGGTGAATTTACTAGTGTATTTTTTATAAATATTCCACCAAATTATCATATAATTTGTGGTGGATTAGAAGTCATATAAAAGGGATTTTTTAATAGAATTCCATAAATGTAATTACTGTAAATGTGGCCTTTAAAAGCACTAGAAATGTCCATTTACAACATTAAAAAGTTCTATTAATCGAGGCTCTCATAAAAGAGGTCCCTTTTATCAGCGCTTAAAAAATCTCTGAAAAATTCCCCTTTTATTAGTGCTAAAAAAGCACTGATAAATGGAACCTTTAGGAGATCATCTTTTATTGCTGAAAAAAGTTAAAAAAACAAAACAAAATCTTCATATAGGGGTTGGCCTTCAACATCGTCATCGCCCGAACTAGCACGCCCTAGCACCCCCACCCTATCACGCACACCCCAACAGCCCCACCCGCCATTTAACAGTGCCCCACCCACCATTTAAGAGTGCTAGCTGCATCCCCCCCCCCACCATGTAAGCAACCTGCTTCCCCCGGTATTTGAACTTGAGTCCTCTTGCCTACGAACCTAAACCTTTATGACTCCACCATATTTCTATTCTCTACATTTAATTATATATCTATTTATTTATATATATATATTGATATTTACTTGTATATTAATATATATTTATATTAACATATATATATATATATTAATATATATATTTCTTTATATTAATATATATATATCTTCGTATAATAATAATATATATATATAGTTATATTTATATATTTATTTATTTATTCATATATTAATATATATATTTATATATTCCGTATATTTATTCGTATGTTAATATATATTTATAAGATCAGTTTTATATACATTTATAAAATTTTCTTCTGTGTGTGTGGTTATAAATAAATAAATATGTATATACAACACACACACACACAGACATATATATATTATGGGTATATGTAAGTATAATTATTCATATATATATATATATTATATTAATATGGTTATACATATGTTTGGAATAATATATAGTATATATCAGTTTGTCAATACAGACGCACAAATATATATATATATATACACACACGTACACATTATATAGGTATATAAATATTCATATATCTGTATTTTAAATAAAATGGAGATTAGTTTTTTTAGATAAGTAATATATATAGATTAATTTATTTTATATGTAAATCTATTTAATTAATTATTTATTAAATTAAATTTTTTATTGCGAATATATAAAAAACATCTATATATTGTTTTATATGTGATTATAAATAATATTACATTATGAAAATTGATAAACATTTAAAGGCATAATATGAATACGATTGTAATCTCTTGTGATAAACTCCTTCCCCACTTAAAAAGTGAGAAAGACCCCCCTTAAATGAGGCTGAAATTCCATAGAATGTAAAAAAATTAAGAATCTTGACTAAAAACACAGTTTTGGAGGCCTTCTGGCCCTTTTTGGCCTAGAGAAATTTGACAGCAGTTTCTCTTCAGTTTCCAGCAAGTATAGTGATCACATGCTTCGATTTGTTATGTTGTAGAGTTCAAACAGACATCCGGTTCAGAAATTATGGTCGTTTGATGTTTGAGTTACATTATTAACTTATTATAGATCTTTTATATATTTTTTAATTTTTTGTGTCTACAAATTTTTATTAAATGATTATAAGTCGATGATAATTAGATGATTACTAATAAATAAATTTTTAGTATATTATATATTCAATTTTCACTAAATATATTATATATTAAGTGAAAAAGTTTATTTATACTCATCTAAAACATATTTAAATAATATATATTATATTTATATAAATATATATATATATCAATATATTAATTTTTATGTAATATAATTTTTTTTAAAATATAATCTTTACCAACACCATGGGAAAAGTGATGATAAAGCTTCCCATTTATCAGTGATACTAAAAAAAGCACTGATAAAGTGGGGCCTTTACCAGCGCTATAAAAAGAACTGATAAAGGGGCACACTTAACTGTGATTTTTTAGTGCTGTTAAAAGTAACCATTATCGACTCTTTTATTAGCGTTGTTAATAAAACACCCTTTATCAGAAATATTTTTAACACTGCTAAATGGAGACTCTACGGAATCCCAGTTTAGTGGTAGTTCATACCACTGGTTAATGGTGTGATGTTTCTCTATGTATTGTCCATAAAAGGTATTGGGGGAAATTTCGATGAATTATACATCATAAAATTATATTTTATATTCATTTTAAATTCATAAGATTATATCTTCAAATTTTTCGGAATTATATTGCTGATCAGATTCAATAATCAAGATTGTCCATGTTTGGTTGGGGAAAAGGGACTATCATTGGTTAGGTAAATCTAGTATAAATTTTTTTGGTTCCTTTAATAGTTATGCATATGTAGGGATTCTTATATTTATGTCCTCATTCGTGGTTTTAGGATCCACAATGATTATATGGACCTATTAGGGTTAGAGTACATATAGAGTCTAGGATATAACAATTTAGATGTGATTTTGGAGTTACCTTCTGGTTTCATAGTCTTATGATATTCCATGAAGATATTCCATCAAATGGAGTAGTGACTAGTATCATTTTTAATATCCCAAAATGGATCTAGCACATTGAATTATGGGTGAATATAATATGGTAAAATGTATTGAGTAAACTGATTCTTACCAATTCATTGGGCATTAATTAATGTAACTATTAGCAGTGAGGCCATATGAGAGGTGTTGTAAAGGATAAGGAATAATCATATATTTTTTAACTCCATGAATGATCAGAGTAAAATAATTTTAGTGGGTCCCATGTCTAATGGTAAACTATTAGAGTTAAAATATTTGTGATATTGGATAGTAGGGGTTATATATAAATCTTTAAATATATCATTGTGGAACATGTGGAGACTAAAATGGTGTAATGGGATCACTAGAATATGAGTCTCAAGATGGATTGGGAATGATACATTAAAAGGATTGGGTTTGGCTAGAGTAATATTATGTGGGAATTTGTTGTAGTGTATAGGTATGTGACATTGGTGTGCCAGTATAGTGTATTTTTTGGACTATTTGTGGTCTTAGTTCAGTTGAATTATTAAAAGCATTTCAATAATCAACTATAACATGTTAGGGTGTGGTTCGTAACTAGGAATGTTATATATATTTGAGTATATGTTAGTGTGTTTTGAGTGGACCTATAGATTAGTCCAAGAACATAGTGAGATATATATTTTTCTAGTTTACCTAGACCTGACCTATTGGTGGGGCAAGTGAATTGGTATAACGTGGGGATCTTCATTGTTCTTGAGATATTTGTATCCACGTATTATTAAATAATTTTTTCAATTTGGTCAGTCAAGGGGGGTTATTCCATGTTAATTTCTATCCTTGTATTATAGAGATAGGTGTAGATATGTGTGTCATTGGATACAATATTGGTTATGGTTGTGTTTTCCATTATTCATATCATATCATGAATAGATTCATACAGATCATCACAAGACATGTATGATACCAAACCTAGAATGTGAGGGTGTAACTAAGAGACTTTTATGAAACCATACAGTAAGTGACTGGTTATATGTAAGATAATTATATGTGAGATCATCTTAATTAAGAATGTGGGTGTTTGGAAACTATATGACACATCATCTTTATATATTGAGTGATGTTATGAGATATATTTTCTGTTTTCATATGAAACACCACCCAATGGGAGAGGGTTATGGAATGAGATGTGGTATAATGTACACTTTGATAACTCACCTAGTGCTTGAGGGTGGTGGTATGAGACATAGTATAAAATGTTGTGAAAAACTCCACCCTCTGTGAGTAATTGGTGGATAAAGACTCGAAATGAGTCTATAAATCATGAAAGACCCTACTCAGAGATAGAGGGAAATGGTTGGGAATCTGTTTTTGGAACCTACCAAGAGAAACAATGCATGGTTCTAGGATTTTGTTTCAAAATGAATCTTATAGCATTACTTTCTAAGTTATGTTATGTTATTTTATAAATTGGGTATGTTTGGACAAGGCCTATAATGATTTCATTCATATTTAATATTACTATATGAATTATTTTATTATATATTGATACATATTACATGATTTCATATAGAAGGGACTCATTGTTGCAAACAATACAAACTAATATGATTAAACTATACTTGAGCACCCTTGTGCCCATGAAATCCTTATGATTTTATTTCTGTGGATTGAATATATGATTGATCATATAGTGATATCATTATGGAGTTGGGATACTGCTCTAATTAGGGACCATATTAATTTATTTGAATCACCATTTTACTCAATTTATTTTCTATATGGTCGAGAGGGTAGGAAATCATTATTTTACCTTTTCACTCAAAAAATGACCATTTTTCTTATATTAGGTAGATATTAATAGTTATTTAATATTATAATATATATATATATATATTCATTTACATTGAATTTATTTAATGTTTCCATTATTTATAAACTATTTTATGTGATGGTACTAATACTATTGTCCCACCATATAGGTTATAGATTATCATCGCTAGTTTACAGACTATATAACATGTAGAGTCATGTATATAGTCTTGTGTCAGGTTTGATTTGTGAAGATGTAATATTATAAGTTCTCGGGTTACAAATATATTCTTAACATGAAATGATAAACTTTTATGGGTCCAAATCTATATTGTTTGACCATTTTTTGTTAATAAAGATCTCAATCCTTGGGGGTCATAGAGTACGTATGGAGGTGTCTAGATGTGATGAGTTGGATGCAATGAGAATTCATGACATGTAAATGATTCATATGGTTAACGTGTATTTCATGAATTTTATTATGATGGTTCATTGGGTGCTTCGTGAATTGTATTAAATAAAGGATAAATGTATCATGGAGATGTATTATTTTTTGTTATTTGTAAAACCACATCCGAATAGGATTTGAATGGTTTTTACATAATGAAAATGAACTGTGCAATGCACTATTCTACATTGGAATACCATTTGATGTCTAAACACCATTGAATTATATCCCAAAACCCCAACTACTACTTGTTATATATTCATTAATTTTTTTTAATCCCATATATAAGAATACTTTCAAGGAATTTTGTATTTGATCTGTTGTGATATGAGGTATATTCCAACTTTTCATGTCTATTTAATCAATTTGAATGCCCCTTCTTATTCATTCCAAGTGATGGAGGTTTCTCTCCATTATTATGGTAGGTTTTTTTCTATTTTTAAGGGCAATGTTATGGAATTGGATTCTAGGAGGGATTAATCCCTTTTGGGAGTGTTGATTGGGATCTATAACATTTTTCTATTCTTGTGTGAATAACTTTGACATCTTGGGGATAATTGATTCGTTTCTTCCCCTATTTATTTACCATAAATAATAATGTTTGCATGGTTTAGACCTTTGGATTGGAATGGAACTACTATAATAACTATCGAGAGTAGTAGTGAATAATTTGTTATAAAGATAACATGTTTTTTCCTTCCACAAGGATAATGTTTTGCCTTTTCATTTTATAGTAATTTTCCAATAGTTGTTGTTCGTGTTATAATGTATTGTGATGATAGGGATTAAAAAAATTCCTAATGGAATTTGATAAATATTGTATGTCCAAAATTAAGTGATTAATTTTTTCAATAGTTAAATAAGTGGAATGTTATAATCTGGAATTTATAATAATTTGATTGTAATAATGATTATTCAATGTTAGTGCTTAATTAATTACGTTTTTACATAGTAATGTTTTTGTTAAATATTTTGAACCATGATAATTATTTTTGGTTATAGATGAAATAATTTTTTTTTGTAAATTGGGATTGGTTCTTCTCACAAATCATTGAAAAGGGTTTAATGATAAAATCATTGGTAAATTCTGAAAGATTATTATTTATAAATTTATTAGTTTTACCATAGTAAAAAAATTTCAATATTGAATTTTTAATTCAAAACTAATTGTAAATAAGTTTTTTGAAAACCAAAATATATTGCTCTTTATTTTCCCATGTTATTGTGATGTCTCAGTGCTTTGAGTTTGGAGATTCAAGTGATCATTTATGTGAGAAGGCAAGATTCTTTATTTTAGTCCCTTGATTTTCTTTTTGGTTTTCATGTTTTTTTTCTATTTCGTTTCTGTAGTTATTCATATTTTAGATTCTAATTGTGATGTGATATCAGGAGTGGAGTCCGAGATGTGATATTGTCATTGGATGGATGAGTGTTGTATGAATGATGTTCCAATGACCTGGATTTCCCAGGATTTTTTTTAATACATGAGAATTTTACGAGTCCACAGTTTTTAACAGTGCTTCATTCCGAGTCTGGGTGTGCCCAGAATCAATTTCTAATGTTTTTCCTAGGTAAGTTCAGTAAACATGCGAGCATGATTTTATAACTTTTGAACCAGTGCTCAGAATTGAAATCCGAGGGCACAGTTGAACTCGCAGCGTCGATGATGGCTTAGTAAGATTGTCACCGTAGTTGCGTTTTAACATGATTGGAAGATATATTTTGGGATTCATTAATTAAATAAAATAAAAATAAGGTGATATCTTATTTTTTATTTCGTGGTGGTTAAAATCACCAAGGGTAGGTTGGAGGTGGGTACCACCACACAATAACCTCCTATTAGAGGTTATGGTGGTGGGACCTACCCGCATATAACCACCTTTGAGAGGATATTTATCCGTGGGGACCACCTGGGATTTAAACCCCTTTGAACACCCAATTAAGTGGTGCATCTCTCCACATTCCCCCATTAATTTATTGTGACAACCCATTCTTTTAATTAATTGAACTCTCTCTTCAATTATTTATTTGGAACCTTTTTAAATCTTTTGAATTTTTCCAACTCCCCAATTAATATGACAATTCTTGTGTATTAAATTTGGTGGAGATGGGTTATTAATTTAATACAATTCAAATTTTTTTCCAACAAAATAAATATGATTCTCACTCTATTATTTTGTTGGCATAACCTTTTGTTGGAGCTTTGGGTAGGGCTTTGGAGAACCCTTAGGGAATTCTATCTCAATAAAGAACACCCTCCTTCCAACGAAGAACGATGAACACCTTTCTTTGATCTTCGACCGAGCCAACCACAAAGAACTCCAACGACGCATATTCCTCGGTATCCTACCCCAGATGCCTCCCGACGTAATTGAATCGACGCCGCCATTTTCCCGTGACTTCGTCTACGAATGATATATGAGGTAGGGGGATCTGTGTTGGTTTTATTCTCGTTATATGATGTTCTATTTATAGAGTAAATTATGCCATTTGATATCAACTTAACGGGGGGGGTTCGGACCACACGAACACGGCCGACCCTTCCCCTTTGTTGTTCATGATTGATGATGACGACATGGAATAGAGGAGACGGCGAACAAAGGCCCCACTACTCGTGACCTACAAGAACCGAACCACCGGCCAAGCGGTGCCCAACCTACACCCCATGTGCTGCTCGGCAACCCTGCTGCCCGCTCCCTTCCGGTGCACTGCCCGCTCCTCTGGCGCACCGCCCGGCCCTACCGGTGGCCTTCACACACCCCGCGTCGCCCTGCCGCCCTGCCTGGTGCCCCCTGATGCCCCCCGGTGCCCTCATGCGCTCCCCGCGACGCCTAGCCACCCCCCCATGTGCCATGCTGTGATTCCCGGCACTCCCTGTGGTGCCCTACCACCCAACCCTACGCCCCCCAGTTCCCAGCCGCGCTGCCTGGCGTGCCCTAACAAGGTGTCCGGTGCCCTGCCCGGGGCACTCGCACGCTGCCCGGCTCCCCGGCATCCTGCCCATCTCCCCTACGGCCTGCAATGCCCTGCCCAGTGCACTAGTGGCCTTCCCGGTGTCCATCAAGATTGCCCGCTAGCCACCCGGCCACCTGCCTCCTGAGCTGACCTGTGGCGTCCCCCACTGTGTCGCTGGCCGAATTGGGCCGGTCTTCCGGGACGAGCCACCGAGCCGCCTACGTGGCGACTACCGGGCCAAACCTTCCTTGCGGTCTGCTGGGCCGGGCCCAGTGGACCGGGTTAAAACATAGCAGGCTGACCCACCCATTGGGTTGGGTTAGACCTAGTGATTATGACCGGATCGACCAAGAACATGTCGGACCGGACCCAGGCCAATTACTGACCCTTTGCTTTCCCTGGCCATTTATTGAGCTACGAGCGTCTTTTTGATGAACCGTCATTGGTGCCGTATTTCGTAGAATGAATATTTCCTTTTGAGAATACCCCATAGAAGTTCAGGTTATAGTTGAGAAACGGTTTGGTTGGTTCATACACGAAACCAACCGGTCCCATGGGACTAAAAGTCTAATAACTCACAGACTGGGTGTCCGATTGACGCGCTGTCTGTTGCGTCGAGAACCGTACGATGTGGTGGAACATTGAGATACTTACATGTGAGACTTCGTGACCCATGGAGTATCGACCAGTAGTTCATGGATCGGATCCTCCCATAGATGAACCTATAGAGTGCGGAGACCTAGTAGCTGACAGACCTGACGACTGTTTGACCGATTCGACTCGGAGTGATTCGACTAGCCCAGTGGGGAGCTCCTAGTATTTGGCGGTAGACCCATGGTGGACGGAGCGCCAGATATTTGGCGGCAGAACCATGGTACTCGACAGGAGGAGTACCTCAGTAAGCTATTAGGGGGAGCACCCGGTATTTGGCGGCAGACCCACAATGGACGGAGCACCCAGTAATTTGCAGTAGACCCACAGTACTCGATAGGAGGAGTACCTCCATAGTCCAAGGTTAGTGAGTAACGCCTTAGTGTCATGACATGCCCACATTTGTTAATTGAGGAGGAGTTCTCCAGCAGTCATGGATTTGATAATGAAAATACTGATTTGAGCTGAGTCAAGGACCATTGTGTTTTCCACATGATTGAGATGGGTTAAATGATAACTTAGCTATATGTATGGACATATACCTAAGTAATGGTTATCCGTTGATTTCATACATTGTCGTTTATCCTTGTTAGATTTTGTGAGACCATGAGGGTCCCGGGGCCCCTACTTAGTATCGTTATACACACCCCTGCAGCGGCTATGTCGGCACCTCATTGTGTTAGATGTAGACGACAAACATCACTGATTGTTGCTGAGAGCACCAGGATAGGATGGTACCCGGAGGCTGACCTCATGATGAGTTGGTACCCGGAGGAGACAGATGGACGTGGAGTGCGGAGGAGGTGATCTATGCCTACCCTTCAGGTAGGATCCTTGGTGGAGGATCCAGGAGCTATTAAACATCGTCTTTCTCTTTGTCTTTTTATTAGTACCTATTTTTCATTCCTTGTACGTTGCTGTTGGGCATGTATTTCCATCCCCTTTACTTTCAGTACACATTTTATATAGTTTTTACATAGTGTTTTCTTCTATTTGTACACTGGTTGTGTGTGTTTACGATTTATAAAGGCAATTCCTTCCCAGTTTTAGGGAGTTACGCCTTTGGTGCTAGTCGTCAGCCCCTGGCATATGAAAGTCGGGATTGGGGAAGTCACGATATGGACCCTAGGGGATGGGTCAAGAAAATTTTTTATCATAGGAGTCAATTCTACTGAAAAACATAGGACATTGATATTTCTTTATGTGATGAAATCGTGTTAAGGGTTCTGAGTGTGGTTTTCAGTTCAGGGAGTTCACTATTGGTGCGGCAGCCGACGTATCCGTACACCATGACCCTGACTACTAATTTATGACTTAGTGCATGAGAACATTTATTACGTGTGTGTTTCAAAAAGTTTTCTTTATGTCAGCTCAAACCATGTCAGCTCAACAAGTACAGTCTTTTGACCATGTCACATCTGTTTCTTGTAGGATTCCTCCCCGAGGACAACCAACTAGAGCCCTGAGAGTTATATGTACTGACACCCCACCGAGAGATGAGGCTACGGTGCATGGCCCCTTTCTAGTTGAGGAACCTGTAGAGTCACCAGTGGTACCAGCACCCGTTGGGCCACTGATGCCACCAGCCTCAGCAGCAGACAATGCGCGCCACTTGAGTGAGTTGCACGAGTTCCAGCGCCAATGGATTCCGATGTTCCAGGTCCATGATGTGGTGACACTTTTATGGGCATACTTCGAGGGCCTGTTCTGGGTGGAGTTTGTACCAGCCAACCTTAGAGTAGTGAATATTCAAGAGCTACTTCCTCAACAGCAGGGCAACATTAGTGTAGCTCAGTACTCAGCGAGGTTCACCGACATCTCGCACTACTCTACCGATATGGTACGAGACCCATTCCTTAGGGCCAAGACCATTGATCGGGGACTCATGATAGAGATTAGCGCTCTAGTTATCTACCACAACATCCCGACGTAGATGGGGGTGTTGGAGCAAGCCCTCCTAGTGTAGAGTTTCCTTGCTGAGCAGTCTCTATCAGTGAGACCGACCACTAGTTGACTAGCAGAAGAGTCTTCTACAGTAGGCAGTAAACAGATGACACAGATGTACAAGAGGATCAGACCCATAGGTGGTGGACCACATGACTTAGGATCAGTTGTGTGGGGCACCCAAAGTGGAGACATGGCCATACATGCCCGGAGCAGACAATGTTACTCCTACGGTGGGATTGGTCAAATGGATCGTGACTGTCCAACCCACCGCTCTGATGATCTGCAGATAGTTGAAGGGCATACCAGATATAGGTAGAGGTTCGATTGAGGCGGACCAAAAGTAGTAGGTGGATGTGGCAGAGGATCAGGCTGTGCGGCTGGTGGTGGATGACTCTTCAAGGTGTTTCCACCACCACCACTAGGAGGTCCACCCTGACCGGATGGAGCGGGTGGATAGGAGAGAGCATATCATTATGCAATTGAATCATATGACCATGGTTCTCCAGATATGATTTGAGGTACGATATTTGTCTACTCCACCGTAGTTGTAGTTCTTATAGACACAGGGGCCAGTCACTCTTTCATACCCACTGCCCTCGTTTGGAGCTTAAAGATTCAGATGGAGTAGTTGGCTTGATCCTTACGGCTAGTGACTCCTATAGGAGCAGACTTGACGATTACACACGGGTTATGGCAATGTGATCTTACTCTA
The DNA here is from genome assembly GCA_963277665.1 of Viscum album. Lineage (NCBI taxonomy): Eukaryota > Viridiplantae > Streptophyta > Magnoliopsida > Santalales > Viscaceae > Viscum > Viscum album. The sequence goes on along the minus strand of OY728128.1, from coordinate 119,455,125 downwards.
GGAGGCGGGAGCTTCGACTCTGATCTCCTCGTAGTGGCATCGAGGCTTTAAGACGTCATCTTGGTTATGTACTAGTTATCTGTAGTCCATGCTCAGATCGACTGTATTAGGTGCAATGTGTGGTGTGTCTGCATGGATGGGACCATGTTCACCTTCAATGGTGAGAAGGGAACCTTTGCAGCACATGATATACTTACTCGGAGGATGGTGCATCCAATCACTCACCAGTTGGCTTGCCTTACCCTCGGAGTAGTTGATGTGGAGAGTCAGACTTATCCAGTAGTAGTGGAACGGAAATCGGATGTTTTCCCTAATGATGTTCTAGGACTACCTCCTTGTAGAGAGGTGGACTTCTACATTGACATGTACCTTGGGACGACACTGATATCTACTCTAGCATATCGGATGGCTCCCGCTGAGCTTCGCGAGCTGAGGGTACAACTTGAGGACATTTTGGGAAATGGATTCATCCAGCCTAGTGCATCTCCCTGGGCAGCCCCAATTCTATTTTCCATGAAAGAGGATGTGATCTTGAGGCTCGGGGTCAACTACCGTTTCCTGAACCAGGTGACCGTAAAGAACAAGTACCCACTCCCCAGGATTGAATACCTCTTTGATCATCTCATGGGAGCACAATGGTTCTCGAAGATAGACCTCAGATCAAGCTATCAGTAGCTCAGAGTTTGAGACAAGGATGTGCAGAAGATATCATTCAGGTGTCGTTACAGCCACTACGAGTTCTGGGTTATTCCCTTCAGCATAACCAACGGTCTAGCTATGTACATGAGTCTCATGAATAGGATCTTCCCGCCTTACCTCAAATGCTTTGTCGTGGTATTCATCGATGCCATTTTGATCTACTCGAATACTAATGAGGAGCATGCCTACCATTTGTAGGTAGTACTGGACACACTCCTAGAGCACTAGCTTTATGGTACGCTCTCAAAGTGCCAGTTTGGGATTTGAGAGGTTCAATTCTTGGGACAAATCATCTTAGAGGATAGAGTTGCAGTGGATCCAGCAACGATTTAAGCGGTACTTGCTTGGGAGCCACCTAGGAGTGTGACGTAGGATCAGAGTTTCCTGGGCTTGGCTGGATACTATCGGAGATTCGTTCCAGACTTCTCCAGAGATGAAGTAACACTATCATCCTTGACAAAGAAGGGGCAGAACTTCGTGTGGTCGGAGAGATGCCAGCAAAGTTTTCAGGATCCGAGGAAGAGGCTGACTAGTTCCCCCCATTTTAAGGATTCTAGAGGAAGGCGTAGGGTACGTAGTCTACTACGCCACCTCAAGGACCAGAATCAAGAGTTTCTTAATGCAAGAGTGAGTTTTGATCGCGTATGGTTCTCGGCAGTTGAGACAGCATGAGCAGAACTATACTACTGATGACCTGGAGTTAGCTGTAGTGATCTTCGCCTTGAAGATGTGGCAGCAATATCTGAAGGGTGAACGTTTTACCGTGTACTCTGATCACTAGATTCTTTTGTAAATCTTCTCTCAGAAGGACTTGAACCTAAGACAGCGGCGTTGGCTTGAGTTCCTCCCGGACTAGGACATCGAGATAGTCTACACTACTGGGAAAGGGAACGTTGTTGCGGATTCTCTCATCAGGAGATCAGGCATTCAGCTGCTAGGAGAGGGGACCAAGCAACAAGCTACCTTGTAGATATCCTTTGTGGATAGGGATGGAGCATCCTATCATTAGTTTGTTATAGTCACTCCTAAACTACTTCGGCGAGTTATGGAGGCGCAACATGGGGAGGCTGAATGCGAGACACGATGTGCTCAGGTATCCATAGGGTAAGCATCTGATGGATTTTATGATGGTGGGGAGCACATCATCCTATTCAGAAAACGTACAATGGTACCAGTTGCACTTCAGGAGGAAGTGTTGAGAGAGTTCTACACTTCCCATCTAGAAGTACATCCAGGAGTGGTAAAGATGTTCCAGGACCTCCGATGACTGCACTGGTGGACAGGTATGAAAAAGGCGGTAGTAGAGTTTGTCTCATGAGGCCTCACTTGTCAGCAAGTGAAGGAAGAGAACCAGGTTCTAGCAGGATTGGTCCTACCTTAAGAGGTTCCATAGTGGAGGTGGGATGGGATATTCCGGGACTTCGTGACGGTTCATCAATGTACATCCAGGAGACATGACTAGATATGGGTGATCATTGATCGACTCACCATGTCGGCCCACTTCCTACCGATCAGAGAGAAGGGCTCAGTAGAGAGCCTGGGACACCACTATGTGCAGGATATTGTATGTTTACATGGTTTTCCTACATATATTGTCTCCAATCGTGACACACGATATACTTCCCAGCTATGGAAGGGGTTGCAGGAAGCATTCAGGACACAGCTTCGCTTGATAACCAGCTTCCATCCTCAGACAGATGGTCTGACCGAGAGGACCATCCATACCCTTGAGGTCATGTTATTCGTGCATGCATCCTCTACTTCGGTCATATCTGGGAGGATCACTTGCCTTTGGTGGAGTTTTACTACAACAACAGCTATCACTCCACCATCGGTATGACACCTTTCGAGGCGTTGTATAGACGACCATGCAGAACACCACTGTGCTAGACAAACCCAAGGAAGTCATCACTAGTGGGACCAGAGAGGTATCGGCTACCACAGAGAAATTGCAGATCATCAAGGAGTGGATGAAGACTGCATAGAGTTGCAGAAGTCTTATGATGAAAGGAGACAAAAACATCTGGAGTTCTAGGAAGGTGACTAAGTTTTCCTACGGGTCTCACCTTGACGATGTTTACTAAGATTTGGATGAGGCGGAATGTTATCTCCACAATTCATTGAACCATTATAGGTCTTCAACAGAGTAGGCTAGGTGTCATACCACATGGATCTTCAACCTCAGGTGCACTGGGTGCACGACGTCTTCCACGTATCTCTACTGAATAGATACGTGCACGACCCATCCCACATCATCGACCATGGGGAGATGGACATCGATGACGGGGAAAATTTCATGGAGGATATAGTGGATATTGAGGATTGACAGGAGCGGGTCCTTAGTTAATGGTCAATACCTCTGGTGCGCGTTCGTTGGAAGCATGAGAACCTCCAATAGTGCACATGGAAGTGGGAGGCTCAGATGCATGCTCAGTACCCCCATATTTTCCCTATGTTCATGTTGTAGCTAACGGGGCTGTAAAGACCTGAGGTGGGGAGAATGTAAAGACCAAGATTTCCTATGGATTTTTTTTAAAAAAATACATTGGAAATTTATAAGTCCGCAATTTCTGACGGCCCTTGATTCCGAGGCCCGGTGTTCCCAGAATCAATTTCTAATGTTCTTCTCGGGTATGTTCATTAAACGTTTGAAGGGGATTTTATAACATTTGAACCGGTGCTCAGAATTAAAATCTGAGGGCACCGTTGAACTTGCAGCATCTGTGATTGCTTAGTAAGACCTTCACCATTGTTGCATTTTAAAATTATTGGAAGATAGATTTTGGGGTTCATTAATAAAGTTAAATAAAAATAAGGTGATAGCATATTTTTTATTTCGTGGTGGTTAAAATCTCTAAGGGGAGGTTGGAGGTGCGGACCACCACACCATAACCTACCATGAGAGGTTATGGTGGTGGGGCCACTCTCACCTAACCTCCTTTGAGAGGATATTTATCAATGGGGACCACCCAGTCTTGAAACCCCATGGAAACCCCATTATGTTTTGACACTCTCCACCTTCCCCCGTCAATTAATTGTGCCGACCCATGCATTTAATTAATTGAACTCTCACTTCATTTATTTATTTGGCACCTTTTGAAATCTTTTGAAATTTTCCGACTCCCCAATTAAAATGCAATGCTCGTGTATTATGTTTGGTGGAGCCAGGTTTTTAAATTAAACCAATTCAAATTTTGTGCCAAAAAAATTAATAGGAATCTCACGCTATTATTTTGTTGGCATAACCTTTTGTTGGAGAATTGTGTAGAGATTTGGAGAAACCTTAGAGAATTATCTGTCAATGAAGAACACCCCCTTCCAATGAAGTATGATAAACACCTTTCTTCAATCTTCGATCGAGCATAAAGAGAAGGAGCCAAACGCGAAGAATGCTAACGACACATCATTCTCAGTCTCCTACCTCGGATGCCTCCCGACGTCAACGAATCGACACCGCATTTTTCCCAGCGACTTCATCTAAGAAAGAAAAATGAGGTAGGGGTATTTTTTTTGGTTTTATTCTCGTTCTCCGACATTATATTTATAGTTTAATTTATGTCATTTGATATCAACTTAACTTGGGGGGGGGGGTTCGGACCAGAAGAACACGACAGACCCTACCCCTTTGTTATTCTTGATTGCTGATGATGGCATGGAAAAGAGGCGACTACGAGAAAAGTCTTCACTACCCCCAACCAATGTGAACAGCACCACATGCCTAGCGGTGCCCAACCTGTGCCCTACGCCCAACTCCACGACCCTCCCGACGGCCCACCGCGCCTCGCCAGCGCGTTACCCACACCTCGCAGTTGCGCTGCCAGAACCCCCCGCACGCCGCCCGTCCCTGCCTGTGGCCTTCCCGCACCCCGTGTCGCCCTTCTTCCCTACACCCCCGACACCTAGACTCATTCCCCGGTGCACACTGCGGTGCCCCACAACCCTTCCCGGTGCCCCCGCACCCTTCTGCGCTTCCCGGAACTCCCTGCGGTGCCCCGCGACCCTGCCCGGCTCCCCCCGACGCTCTGCCACGTCGCCCGTTGCGCCCTCGCGCGCTATCCGGCACCCCCACGCTTCTCGGCACCCCCGCGCGCTGCCCGGCACCCCGAAATCTTTCCCGGAACCACGCGGCCAGCACCTCGCCCTACCACACCCTGCCCCGTGCACTTGCGGCCTGCCTGGTTTCCAGACGGCCTGCCCATGCCCCGCACGGCCTGCCCACTTGCCACCCAACCACCCACCTCCCGGGCCGACCTGCGGCACCCCCCGCGGTGTCGCTGGCCAAACTGGCCCTGTATTCTGGGCTGAGTCACCGAGTCGCCTACGTGGCGACTACCGGGCCGAACCGCCCTTGCGGTCCGCCGGGCCGGGCCCAGTGTACCGGGTTAAAACATAACGGGCTAACCCTCCCATTGGGCTGGGTGAGACCCAGCGAGTCTGACCGAGTCGACCCAGACTGGGTCGGCCCAGACTGGATCGGCCCAGACCGGGTTGGGATGAGTCGGTCCGATCGGGTCGGACGAGACCCCAACCCATTATTGACCCTTTGCTTGCTTTGTCCATATCTTGGGCTACCAGAGTCCATTTGATGAACTTTCAGCGGTGCTGACTTTCTTGGAATGAAGATATTCCTTTGAGAATACCCCATTAGAGTTCAGGGTATAGTTTGAGATTCAGTCAGGTTGGTTCGTACACGAATCCAACCAGGCCCCTGAGACTAAAAGACTAATAACTCCCAGACCAGGCATCCGATTGACGTGTCATCTGTTGCGTTGAGACCCCTATGATGTGGCGGACCTTTGAGATACTTCCACGTGAGAGTTCTTGAAACATGGATTATCGACAAGTATCTCATGGAGTGGATCCTTTCAGAGATGAGCATATAGAGTGCAGAGACCTAGTAATTGACAGACCTGACGACTGCTTGACCGATTCGACTCAAAGTGATTCGACTAGCCTAGTGGGGAGTTCCTGGTATTTGGCAGAGGACCCATGACGGATGGAGCACCTGGTATTTGGCGGCAGACCCGCGACACTCGACAAGAGGAGTACCTTTGTAGGCTATTAGGGGGAGTGCCCGGTATTTGGAGGCTGACCCACAACGGATTAAGTAACCAGTATTTGGAACCAGACCCGCGATACTCGACAGGAGGAGTAACTCAGCATTCCAAGGTTAGTGAGAAGCACCTTAGTGTTGCTACATGTACACTATTATCGACAGAGGAGGAGTTCTCCATCAGTCATGGTTTCGATACTGAAAATCATGGTTTGAGCTAAGTTAATGACCTTGGTGTTTTCCTCATGATTAAAATGGGTTACTTGATAACATAGGTATATGTATGGGAATATACCTAAGTAATGGTTATCCGTTGATTTCATACTTTTTGGTTTATCCTTATTGGATTTTGTGAGGCCTTTAGGGTCTCGGGGTCCCTACTGAGTATCGTTATACTAACCCCCACACGGGCTATTCCTGCACCTTGTTGTGTTGGATGCGTATGATGGACAGTGCTGACGGTGGCCGAGAGCACTAGCACTGGACGGTAACCGGAGGTGGACCTCCTGATGAGTTGGTACCCGGAGGAGACATACAGACGTGGAGTGCTGAGGAGGATATATATACCTACCCTTCAGGTAGGATTCATGGTGGATGATCCAGGAGCTGTTATAATCCTTCTAGCTTTTCTCCATTTTAGTTGTACATGTTTTTCCTTTCCTTGTACTTTGATGTTGGGCTTGTATTTCTGGCCCCTTTACTTTCAGTACAATTGATACACAACTTTTACTTAGTGTTTTTTTCACTTGTACTCTTGTTCTGTGTGTTTACGATTTATAAAGGCAAATCCTTCCTAGATTTATGGAATTATGCCTTTGTTTCTAGTCGTGAGCCCCTGGCCAATGGAATGCAGGATTGGGTTAGTCACGATACAGGCCCCTGAGGACGGGTCGTGACAGATGAGATATGGATGTGGAGTCTGGAATGATGAGCCACCGGTTGTCATCAATGAAAACCATATTCATCGATATGTTCATTTACACTTGGGGATGGAACCAATGTCAATAGAATGTGTTGAATATGGTATTAAAAATTTATCTAATTCTGTGTGAATCTAACTTTAAATGAAAATATTAAATGTTTTATGGATAGGTCTCTTTATTTATATGCTTTTATTTCCCATTAATTGAGGCATATGTATGTTATAGGTTACATTTTTACTCTCTATGGTATATTAGGATGGTAATAAAAGAGTATATATATTATTAAATGATGCTCATAATTAATAAATAATCCATAACCCATTGAATTGGTGTTGTTAGAATGAAAAGGATGAAATGTTTCTAAACATGATAAATCATGGTTTTGGTATGGATTAGGCCATGAAGCTGCAGAGATTACTATAAAAATTAATGTAATGTAATAAGGAATAATTTTAATGTTATATTTAATTGATAATGAAATAATAAACAGAAGTAATATTATTAAAAGGGAATAAGTAATTATTCCACCTTTTTTAAATGCTTCTGTTCTTATAGGATATCTAGTCTTATTTGTGGATATCGGGAGTCCAAGTGTCATTATCAATAGTTTATTATAAGACTTGGTTATTCCCATTGTGTGTATGTGATCTATTTTATATACTATATTTTTTTGATTTCATACGATGTCCCACCCATGTCTGTTAGGGTGTCAAACACATAGTGGACTATAGGCCAATATCCCCCCCACCATATCCTGAGGAATGATGGGGGACTGACTACACCCTTTTCCCCTGATCTCTTCTCATGGTAGATAAATTTTATGGTATACAGGGTAATTAGTTTCCCCATATATTTTTTTGTATAGATATATGATGACTTTTGTTTAATCACAAACATGTATCGCATGATATGGTATGCCAATGATTATTATTGGAATGATGTGTATAGTCTATAAAGAATTGAGGTTCTAACTCAATGTATTCTCTATAATATCTTGTGTTATAATAATTTCTGTTTGATAAAAATCATGTGGTCTACTATGGATATTGATAAATAATTGTTTACAATAATATATATGTGATTTGTGATGATTTTATGATATGATGGATGAGATACATTTTGTGATGCCTTGGCCAGGTGTCTTCAAGCATGATTATTTTGGGGAGAGATAGATTAAGTATAATGATCCATACTTTACATACATGGTTATTACTTCAAAATTTAAGTACACTTAATTAAAACATATACAAAACCATGAAAGGACAGTATAGGTATAGTGTCTTTAGAAACTGGGAAACATAAACAACTGGTTCATAAAGCATCTACATTGTCTCCCATTTATTTCTTAATATCTAGAGTCCCTTTTTGGCATATCTTACTTAATAACCTTCTTCCTGACCTGGGGAATGAAAACATAAAAAAGGGTGAGCTCAAATGCTCAGTACGGATAAACAAAATAAATATCAATCACATCATATTCATAAGAACATAACATTTTAGAAATCTTAGCCTGCAAAAGATATCATAATTTCATAACATGGGATAAATCATAGTAGTGAAATGTAATCCCAATAATCATAACAAAAAACATGAATCTTTGTGGCATACACACATAATCATTGAAAATAATTTCTTAGTAGTCAAGACTCATTTCCAAGACTAAGTTAGTGGACAATGTCCATTTATGAACCAAGTTCACTCCTCATTTCAGTCCTGTTTCACTTAACCTGTTTAACCTGTCGTTCTAGCCATGTCTATCTCATGAGATATAAATGATTACCCAATGCATTGGAGGGAGATATAGGTCTCACCAATCTCATAATGATTCCATTCTTATGTGTTCCACAAAATCATAAATCATACATCATTGCATAACCCATGTAATAAAAATGGGATTCTTAAACATCATGACATCATAAAACAATTCATATAAGACAAAGGAATTCATAAAAATAATTCCATCACAACATAATCAAATCAATGTAACAATAGGGATGCAAACAGAACCCTATATTATCTTTGATGGAAAATAATTTTGATAAAACACTTGAACTCCATTCTCGAGAAAAATATCCTTTCTACTTCAAAAACATAGTTTCCATTCATAACATGTCATACAATTTTAAACTAAAAAAAGTTGATTAAAAATAAACATGAAAACCTGTTAAGGAAGATTCTTGGAAATAATGTTTTAAAAATCCATTCATGCCGTATAATTTAAAAAAACATTCTTCTCTTACTTTTGTTGGAAAAGTCAAAAAGTACCTCGTATGAAAAACTACAAAAGATTCCTTTCATATCTTTTACAAAAAACTCACCGAAGGGTGAAATTCGATATAAACAATTTTAGAAGAATATAAATATTACATATTGAGGAAACGTGGATGTGGATGATAAATATTCCCCAGTAAATTCTGAAGTATAAACAATCTCGGATAAAAATGAGATTGTGAGATTTTCCCTTATCTTAGGTCCGATTTTCTTCGTAAGAGTCTGAACCTCCTATATAATGATTTAAATAATTTCATTGAATTATTCCAGAATCATACTTATTTTTATGATATCATATATTTTCATATTCTTAGCTTCTTATTAATAATATCTCATTTCTCCCTGTTATTCGGGTGTTTATTGCTTTATGTTCGTATGTCTGTTTTGTCGAATAAATTATTATTCCTATTTTTAGGTTATAGAAACCCCATTTACAGAATGGTATTAGTGTAATATATATATTATTTATTCATTCAATTCATTTATATAATCATTATGCAATGAGGATCATGTAGAATGAGTCGCATCACATCGTGGAGACGGTATTCCGTACGTATGCACGAGCGATGATATCGTTCCCATGATTGTGGAATTGTATTGGAGTGTATGTATAATATTTCAGAATCAATATAACTTTACAATAATCATATATTGTCATTATTTACACCATTATACCCATCCAAGTAAGGTGGTGGTGGAAAATAGATTACACCACGGCGTGGAGACGATATTTCGTACGTACGCACTCGCGGTGATTTCATTTTACGTAGGATGGATAGATGGTGAAATAGGGTTGTTTAATACATATAATAACATATTATTATATGATTGATACTGATGTTGTTACTTTATAATGAAACAACTAAAGAAGAAGAAGTAGAAGAAGAAATAAAGTTGAAAGAATCGGTAACAGACATTACCTCTTCTTCGTAGCGCCTCTTTGAGACCACCTCTTAGGGCACTAAAAGTGGTCTTCAAAGAAGACCAGGACCTCTAGGATGTTTCTTGGAATTGGGGAAGTGAAATGGGCAGGGGTTGGCCGATCTTAAAGGCTCAAATTGGTGTGAGGAGGAGAGGGAGGAGGTTCCCTTTTATAATGGAGGAGAGGGGAACCTTTGGAAATATAAGAAATATTAGTTTATATTAAATCGCAACCCCACGAAAAAACATCCAAAATGACTCATATCCTAATATTAGATGAGATAGGGTTGTAATCTCATCAACCTATAAAATTTAGACATGTTAGGAATTTATTTTAAACATTATCATCTTGATTTATCCTTATTTATCAATTTTATTTTATTTTTGGTAATAAGATTCTAAATTTTAAATTATTATAAATAATTGCATATGGGTTGTGAATTTTCCATAATTTTACACTTTATGACATTTTAGACCATAAAAATTTTAATTTATAATTTTTAAATATTTTTCTGTTTTTTAAAAAATTTTATAATATATTATTTTAATAAAATAACAATTGTGTCAATTTTGACACTATTGATCTATTTTTATTTAAATAAAATATATAAAAATATATTTTCGAGATAAAAGATTTAATATATTCAGAAAATGTCATATGTATCTAGAAAATTAGTGGAGCACATTAAATAGTTCATATAATATTTATTTTAATATTTTTAAAACCATATATTTGATATTTTAATTATTAAAATAATTTCAATATCACTATTCTGTCATGATTAATGATAATTATTTAATCCCTAAAAATTCTAAATAAATTCCTATGATGTAGATAATTGTATTAGAGTTCTGGAGACTATTCATGTTCGAATTTTCATTAAGTTTATCACTAAATTAAAATTATTACACTTATAATATTTAAGAAAGTGACATGTTGTCACTTTCATTGGTTTTAATAATAATTAAATTATATTCACGGAAAAAAGTCCATTAAATGAATCTAACCCAACCCTTAGGTGATATGGGTCGATGTTTAGTCATAAAATATGAATTTTTCAGGTGTTAGGGTAATTTTATAATCTTATATTTACCTTTAATTAACTGATTTACCTTTAACTATGGTAAATAAAATTTACCGTAGTTACTATTCATAATGTCCAAAAATAAAAAGTAGACTATTAACATAATTTGGACCCACGGATTCCAAATATGAAATCCATTTTTCAAAATTAAAAACACATAAATTGTTGTAATTAATTTAAAATTAATCTCGCTGTTAAGAAATCAGGTTTTAGAAGTTAAAACATTGCCAAAGAATAAAATGTTTTTACCTATGAATTAAATGTGAAATTAATTCTAATGACATAAATTATATTAAATGGTAAAAATATATTCTATTTATACATTAAAACCATTCAATATTATAATTTAACCATATAAATTATCTCAATGAAAAAATATGTTTTTATTTAAAAATTAGCGTATTTATACTATTCATCAAAATAAGAATGTTATCAGAAAAATATCAAAAATTTATCCAAAATAAATTTTTATATATTTATTCTAAAGAAGATTTTTATTTTGTAAAATTGAACTTATAAACATGTAAAAAACTATATTTAATGTGGGTGCTCCATCAAAAGGCCACAAAACTGCATTTTTTGAAAAATACTTATTTTACCTGAAAAATTTATTTTCTTCTCTTAGCATGTTCTAGAAAATTTGTAAGATGAATAATAATGATATAAAATTCAAAATTTAGTTAATACTATTCATAACAGCTAGTCCATAATAATATATCGTTGTTTAGTGAAACCTGGTATTGCGTACTACACACGCTATCGAAGAAGGTCGTGATTGTGTGTAATGAAAGCCAAGTCAGTATTGTGGGTTGTGAAAGACTCCTTTGGTGTTGCGTATAACATAAGACATAAAAAATATTTCTCAACAAATCTCAGGGTGTTACATTCTAACCCCCTTAAAATGAATTTTTCACTCGAAATTCGTCACTTCATTACAAACAGATGAGGATACCTCTCCCTCATCATATCCTCAAGTTACCATGTAGCTTCTTCTAATTGGTGCTTCCTCCATAAAACATTCACCAAGCGAGTGGTCTTGTTCCATAGGACTTTTTCGCTACGATCCCGAATCTCTATCGGTAGTTCTTCATAAGAATGATCTTGCTCAAGCGGTATAACTTTTGTGCTGAGTACATGTGAAGGATCGGGTATGTACTTTCTCAGGAGAGATACATGGAACACATCGTGAACTTGAGAGAGATTCGGTGGAAGCGCCAATTGTTAAGCTACCTTACCAACATTATCTAGTATTTCGAAAGGACCGATATATCTAGGGTTCAACTTTCCATTCTTTCCAAATCTCATGACCCTATTCCAGGGAGATATTCGTAAGAACACTTTATTACCCACTTCAAACTGTAGGAATTTTCTTCAGTTGTCGGAATAACTTTTCTTTTGACTCTGAGCTACTCTTTTGTGTTGTTGAATAGATCTGACCTTTTCTGCCATCTCATAAACAAGATCAGGTCCTAATATCTTTCTTTCCCCAACTTCATCACAGCAAGTTGGAGTTCGACATTTCTTTCCATAGAGGGCTTCATAAGGAGCCATCTGAATACTGGAGTGAAATATATTATTATAGGAAAATTCAACCAATGATAGGTGTTGATCCCACCCACCTTTTAAATCCATAGAGCATGCTCTTAACATGTCTTCTAGAGTTTGAATTGTCCTCTTAGACTGACCGTCTGTCTGAGGATAGTAAGTTGTGCTGAAACTCATCTCTGTATCTAGAGCATGCAGAAGACATCACCAAAATTTTGAGGTAAACCTTGGATCCTGATCAGATATAATGGAAAGTGGTACTCAATGCAATCTTACCACTTCCATTACATATATCCTAGCAAGCTGATCAAGAGAAAAATCTTCTCTAATAGCAATGAAGTGTTCCGACTTCGTAAGACGATCAACTATAACCCAGATAGCATTATTTCCATTGGATGTTTTAGGAAGTCATGTGACAATGTCTATAGTGATGTTTTCCCATTTCCATTCTGGTATGGGTAATGGTTGTAACATCCCCTTAGACTTTTGACTCTTAGCTTTAACTTGCTAAAAAACAAAGCATTGAGAGACATATTCAGCAACATCTCTTTTCATGCCATCCCACCAGAAGTACTCTTTCAGGTCCCTATACATCTTCAGGCTTCCAGGAAGAATAGAGAATGAAGAACTATGAGCCTCATCTAGTATCTCCTTATTTAATTCTGGGTTAGGAGGAACACAAACCTGATTCCTGAACCTTATTATGAAATCACAATCAAGGTTGAATCCAGGAACATTTCTCACCTTCTTTTGTAACTCTATATCTTCTTTCTGTGCCTCTTTAATCTTCACATGTATAGATGGTTTAACATTCATTTGAGAAGTATACAATTTTTCTCCTTCAATTATAATTCCAAGATCCATCCTTTGTAAATCCATAAATATTGGATCTTTTGTGATCCTCATCACGGATAAACTGTCATGGTCTTGTTGACTTAATGCATCTACCACCTTGTTTGCTTTCCCAGGGTGGTAATGAATTGAGCAGTCATAATACTTAATCACCTCAAGACATCTTCTTTGGTGCATATTCAGCTCCTTTTGTGTAGAAATATACTTTAAACTTTTATGATCAGTATAAATATCACACCTTTCTCCATAAATATATTGCCTCCAAATCATTAATTCAAATATTACCACAGCTAACTCCAAATCAAGTGTTGGGTAATTTTTCTCATGGATTTTCAACTGTTGTGAGGCATAAGCTATCACCATATTGTTTTGCATGAGAACACACACTAATCCCTTCTTGGATGCATCACTGTAGATCACAAACCTGTCTCCACTACAAGGTAGTGTGAGCACAGGTGCACTGGATAACCTTCTTTTCAACTCCTTGAAATTCTCTTCACATTCCTCCGCCCAAACAAACCTAACTCCTTTCCGAGTCAACTTGGGGTGTGGATTAGATAATCGTGAAAAATCTTTCAAAAAACGTCGGTAATATCGAGCCAAACCAAGAAAACTTCAGATCTCAGTTACTTTTGTTGGTCTCGACCATCTTTTGATAACATCTATTTTGGCTAGATCCACAGATATCCCCTCTTTTGAGATTATGTGACCCAAGAATGCAAATTTTTTAATCCAAAATTCACACTTGGTAAATTTGTCATAAATATTCTCTTTTCTCATGGTCTTTAATACAATTCTCAAGTGATATTCAAGTTCATCCTTGCTCTTTTAATAGACAAGAATATCATCTATAAAGACTACCAAAAAATGATCAAGATAGTATCTAAAGACTCTATTCATCAGATCCATGAAGATAGTAGGGTCATTAGTAAGACCAAATGGAGTCACTATAAATTCAAAGTGTACATACCTTGTACGGAAAGCCGTCATTGGTATATCCTCCCTTTTGAACCTTAATTGATGATACCCTGAACAAAGATCAATCTTGGAAGAGTATTGACCTCCGCGTAGTTGGTCAAATAAGTCATCAATGCCTGGGAGAGGATATTTTTTCTTGATAGTGATCTTGTTAAGTTCTCGATAATCGATGTAGAGTCTCATTGATCCATCTTTCTTCATAACAAAAAAAACAGGTGCTCCCCAAGGTGACACACTAGGGCGTATGAATCCTTTATCAAGATTCCCTTGGAGTTGCTTCATCAATTCCTGCAACTCAATTGGGGCCATTATATAAGGTGTCTTTGAAATAGGCAAAGCACTCGGTACAAGTTCTATTGAAAACTCAACATCACAATTTGGTGGATGACCTGGAAATTCCTCCAGAAAGACATCATCAAATTCCCATACAATGGGCATATTATTAATCGTGAGTTTCTCTCCAACCATTTGAGATAAATAACCTTCATTAAGTGGAATCATGACCCATAAGATGGATGAAATTTCCACTAGAAGTTTATGTTCATCCATGCATCAATAGATGATCATGGATTGAGCTGGAATATGAAATGTGAATTCCCTTCATTGGAAATTGGTATGAGCTCCATATAAAGAAAGCCAATCCATGCCAAGAATCACATAAAATTCCACTATAGGAAGGATCACAAGATTTGCAGGAAGAACTTTCCCACAAACTTTAATTGGAGAAGAATTGTAAACTTTTGACGCAATTGTTGTGCCATAAATAGTTGTCACAGCCAACTCAACATCCAATTTTTGAGGTAAGACGACAATACCCTTTGAAAATTCTTCAGAAATAAAAGAGTGGGTGGATCTATAATCAAATAAAATATTTTATTCATTAGAGTGTATGTTAAGTGTACCTCTAACCACTTTGTTGTCGATCTCCACATCGCTGATAGTAATTGCATGTGACTTTCCATTGTCTTTGTCCTTAAGATTTTGTTGACGTCGATCATCATCATAAACCCTTGGATTTGGGTATTGATTGGCATAATGCCCCATCTCCTTGCACTTAAAACATTGAAGTGTAGTAGGTTCATTTTGTGTATACCTTCCTTTGTTTTCATCATTAGACATCTTCTTCCCATTATTTAGACATTCAATTTTCCGATGACCATCTTTTCCACAGTTATAGAAATTTCTTGACCCCTTAAGACAATTTCCTCCATGTTTATTTCCACACTTTGAGAATAGGGGAAAACTCATATTCTTTTCAGTGTGGTCTTTAGATTTTCCTTTGAATTCCATTTTCCTCTTCTTATCAAACCCATGTGACTGATGGGTTACACCAATCTCCATCTCAACCTTGAGAGCACATCGAACAATTTCATCTTATCTATTGAAGTCCCTTATGTCTAATTCCCTTCTAAGACTTGGTTTTAAGACACTAAATAATCGATCGATCTTACTCTCAGGTTGGATAATAATTCCGGAAGCATACCTTTCATGTCTTGTAAAATTTTCTTCATAGGTACCAACAAATTCATCATCCTTTTGCTCCAGTTCAAGAAACTCCTTCCCCATCTTTGTTCGAAGAATATGAGGAAAATAATTATTGAAAAACAATTTCATGAACTCGTCCCATAACATGGACTAAATTTCATCCCTTTGCATCATATTCTTAATAATATTCCACCATTGATAAACATCACCTTCCAAAAGATATATTGCTAAGATGACTTTATCATGTTCTGAATATTGAAGAACTGAAAATATTTTTTTAGTGGTATTGATCCATTGTTCAGCCACTAATGGATCAAAAGACCCACTGAATGACGGTGGACGCTGCCTCATTATGGATTCAACAGAATTTTGCTCCTTCCTTTGATCCTTTGTAAGTCATGCATGATTCATAGCTTGAGAAAGTTGTGTGAGCATGGCTACACGATTTTTCATTCCAGCTCCCATAATGTTTGGTGGCTCAGGGGGACAGTCATTGCATTGCCCGTCACATTCTGCATTAACACGGTTCCTTTGGGTTCCATCTGTTGACTAAAACCAAGAATAATAGTGTGAGAAACACTAATTATAATAGGAAACCCACATAATCACGAATAAAATTTCACACTTAAGGTCTTATCATAGGTTGTTCATGGCCATTTCTAAAACACTAAGATTGTGTTCTATGCTTAGACATATCCTTAGGTTTGTTACTAAGGCTTTCACATCCTAGTTTCCAAAGGTTGACTATACCTTTCCTCGGATACCAAACTATAACGATCCATAATTTACATACATGGTTATTACATCAAAATTGAAGGCCACTTATTACAACTTATAACAAAACAATAAAAGGACCATATAAGTATAGTGTCTTTAGAAACTGGGAAACATAAACAACTGGTTCATAAAGAATCTACATTTTCTCACATTTATTTCATCATATCTAGCATCCCTTTTTTCCATATCTTACTTAATAACCTTCTTCCTGACATGGGGAAATAAATCATACAAAAGGGTGAGCTCAAATTCTCAGTAAGGGTAAACAAAATAAATATCAATCACATCATATTCATAAGAACATAACATTTTTGAAATCATAACCTGAAAAATAGATCATAATTTCATAACATGGGATAAATCATAGTAGTGAAATGTAATCCCAATAATCATAACTTAAAACATGAATCTTTGCGGAGTACACACACAATCATAGAAAATCATTTCTCAGTAGTCAATAATCATTTCCAATACTATCTTAGTGGACAATGTCCATTTCTGAACATAGTTCACTCCTTGTTTCAGTCCTGTTTCACTGAAACTGTTCAACCTGTCATTCCAGCTATCTCATGAAATATAATTCTTTACCCAATGAATTGGAGGGAGATATAGGTCCCACCCATCTCATAATGATACCATTCTTATGTGTTCCACAAAATCATAAATCATACATCATTGCATAACCCATGTAATAAAAATGGGATTCATAAACATCGTGACATCATAAAACAATTCATTTAAGACAAAGGAATTAATAAAAATAATTCCATAACAACAAAATCAAATAAATTTAATAATAGGGATATAAATATAACCCTATATTATCTTATATGGAAAATAAATTTGATAAAACACTTGAACTCCATTCTTGAGGAAAATATCCTTTCTACTTCGAAAACATTTTTTCCTTTATTAACATGACATACATTTTTAAACTAAAAAAAGTTGATTATAATTAAACTTGAAAACATGTAAAGTAATCTTCTTGGATATAATGTTTTAAAAATCCATTCATGCCTTATAAGTTAAAAAATATTCTTCTCTTACTTTTGTCGGAAAAGTCAAAAAGTACCTCGTACGAAAAACGACAAAAGATTCTTTCATATCTTTTACTAAATACTAACCGAAAAGTAAAATTGGATATAAACAATCTTATAAGGATATAAATATTAAATATTGATGAAACATGGATGTGGATGATAAATATTCCCCAGTAAATTCTAATGTATAAACAATCTCGGATAAAAATGAGATTGTGAGATTTTCCATTACCTTAGATCTGATTTGCTTCGTAAGTGTCCAGACCTCCTGTATAATGATTTAAATAATGTCATTTACTTATTCCAGAATCATACATATTTTTATTATATCAAATATTGTGATAATATTATCTTCTTTTTAGTAATATCTCATTGCTACATGTTATTCGGGTATTTATTGCGTTATGTTCGTATGTGTGTTTTGTCGAATAAATTATTATTACTCTTTATAGGTTATAGACACCTCATTTATAGAATGGTATTAGTGTAATATATATCATATTTATTCATTCAATTCATTTATATAATCATTATTCAATGAAGATCATGTAGAACAAGTCGCATCACATCGTGGAGACGGTATTCCGTACGTACGCACAAGCGATGATATCGTTCCCATGATTATGGAATTGTATTGTTGTGTATGTATACTATTTAAGAATGAATATCACTTTACAATAATCAAATATTGTCCTTATTTACACCATTACACCCATCCCAATAAGGTGGTGGTGGAAAATATATTACACCACGCCATGGGGACGGTATTCCGTACGTACGCACGCGCGGTGATTTCATTTTCCGTAGGATGGATAGATGGTGAAATAGGTCTGTTTCATACATATAATAACATATAAGAATATTAGTGATACTAATGTTGTTTCTTTATAATGAAACAACAATAGAAGAATATGTAGAAGAAGAAATAATGTTGAAAGAATCGGTAACAGACATTTCCTCTTCTTTGAAGCGCCTCTTTGAGACCTCCTCTTAAGGAACTAAATGTGGTCTTTGAAGAAGAACCGGACCTATAGGATGTTTATAGGGAAGTGGGGAAGTGAAATGGGCAGGTTTTTTCCAAGTGTGAAGGCTCAAATTGGTGTGAGGAGGAGAGGGAGGAGGTGCCCTTTTATAAGGGAGGAGAGGGGCACCTTTGGAAATATAAGAAATATTAGTTTATATTAAATCCCAAAATGACTCATATACAATGAATAGATGATATAGGGTTGTAATATCATCAACCAATAATATTTTGACATGTTAGGAATTTATTTGAAACATTATCATCTTGATTTATACTTATTTATCAATTTAATTTTATTTGTGGTAATAATATTCTAAATTTTAGATTATTATAAATAATTACATATGTGTTGTTAATTATCCATAATTTTACACTTTATGACATTGTAGACCATATAAATTTTAATTTATAACTTTTAAATATTTTTATGATTTTTAAACAATTTTATAATATTTTATTTTTATAAAATAACAATAGTGTCAATTTTGACACTATTCATTTATTAGTATTTAAATAAACTATATACAGAAAATATGTTCGTACTAAAAGCTTTAATAGATTCATAAAATGTCATATGTATCTTGAAAATTAGTGGAGAGGATTAAATAGTTCATATAATATTTATTTTAATATTTTTAAAACCATTTATTTGATATTTTAATTAATAAAATAATTTCAATATCACTATTGTGTCATGGTTAATGATAATTATTTAATCCCTAAAAATAATAAATAAATTACTATGATGTAGATAATTGTATTAGAGTTCTGGATACTATTCATGTTCGAAGGTTCATTAAGTTTATCACTAAACTAAAATTATTACACTTATAAGATTTAAGAAAGTGACATGTTGTCACTTTCTTTGGTTTTAATAATAATTAAATGATTTTCGTGGACAAAAGTCCATTAAATGAATCTAATCCGACCCTTAGATGACATGGGTGGACTTTTAGTCATCCAAGAGGCTTTTGGGAGGTTTTAGCGTAATTTTATAATCTTATATTTACCCTTAATTACCCGATTTACCTTTAACTATGGTAAATAAAATTTACCGTAGTTACTATTCATAATGCCCAAAAATAAAAAGTACCCTATTAACATAATTTGGACCCACTGATTCCAAATATGGAATCCATTTTTCAAAATTCAAAACAAATCAGTTGTAGTAATTAATTTAAAATTAATCCAGTTGTTAAGAAAACATGTTTTAGATGTTAAAACATTGTCAAAGATTAAAATGTTTTTACCTATGAATTAAATGTGAAATAAATTCTAATGACATACATTATATTAAATGGTAAAAATATATTATATTTATAATTTAAAACCATTCAATATTATAATTTAACCAAATAAATTATCTCAATGAAAAAAGATGTTTTTATTTATAAATTAGCGTATTTTTACTATTTATCAAAATATGAAAGTTATCAGAAAAATATCAAAAATTTATCCAATGTAAATTTTTATATCTTTATTACAAAGAAGAATTTTATTTTTTCAAATTGAACTTATAAACATGTCAAAAACTAGATTTAATTTGGATGCTCCATCAAAAGGCGGAAAAACTGCATTTTTTGAAAAATACTTATTTTACCCGAAAAATTTATTTTGTTCTCTTACCATGTTCTAGAAAATGTGTAAGATGAATAATAATGTTATGAAATTCAAAATTTTGTTAATAATATTCATAACGGCTAGTCCATAATAATATATCGTTGTTTAGTGAAACCTGGTGTGGCGTAGAACACACGCTATCGAGGAAGGTCCTGATTGTGTGTAATGCAAGCCATGTTAGTATTGTGTGTTGTGAAAGATTCCTTTGGTGTTGCGTATAACATAAGACATAAAAAAAATATTTTTCATAAAATCTCAGGGTGTTACATTATGATATATGATGATGGGGGAGAGTGGGAAAACAATGTGGATTTCGGAATGGGTTACCATTGATGTATCATTAATATAGGATATGTTTTCTTATAGATGATATATGGTGAGATTTATTCACAGTGAATATGAGAACATAGTATAAATATTTAGGTGATGATTTGGTTTCACTATTGGTCAATGTGATTTAGCATACATTCCTTATCCTTTTCAAGATAGGATTTATGGAAGATCCAAATGAGTATTCTATTATCCTCTACCTATGTATATATGACCTTATTTTCATGTCAATCATAGATGTTTTGAGACTGAGATGTATGTTTCATGCTCATGTTTTTATAAGATTTGTTTAGGTTTCAGGGTCACTTATATATTAAACATTTTTTACTGATAGTTTTCCATTCAATTTTTATATTATTGTATGGAATTTAATTTATTACTTGAGTGTAGAGACCTGAAGCCTGACATACATGGACAATACATTACTTTAGCGGAATACTTAATACATAACAAAAACAGACACACAAGGACCGTAATAGTTTAGTGTCTTTGGAAACTTCGAACGTAATCTTCTAATCATGGTGAAAGATCTTCAACATCTCCAATAAATATCCTCCTTTTTTTACCTAAAACCATACTTTATATTATAGGGAAAAGAAAACATAAAAGGGTGAGCTCAAATTCTCAGTAAGAGTAAACAAATGAAATATCAATCACATCATATTCATAAGGACATAACATTTTGGAAATCTTAACCTACAAAAGATATCATAATATCATAACATGGGATAAATCATAGTAGTGAAATGTAATCCCAATAATAATAACTTAAAACATGAAACTTTGTGGCATACACACATAACAATAGTGAATAATTTCTTATTAGTCAAGACTCATTTCCAAGACTAACTTAGTGGACAAAGTCCATTTCTGAACCGAGTTCACTCCTCGTTTCAGTGCTGTTTCATTGAACCATTTTGACCTGCCGTTCCAGCCATGTCTATATCATGAGATATAAAATCTTTACCCAATGCATTGGAGGGAGATATAGGTCTCACCCATCTCATAATGATACCATTCTTATGTGTGCCACAAAATCATAAACAATACGTCATAGCATAACCCATGTAATAAAAATGCGATTCTTAAACATCATGACATCATAAAAAATTCATATAAGATAAAGGAAATCATAAAAATAATTCCATCACAACATAATCAAATCAATGTAATAATAGGGATAGAAACAGAACCCTTTTTTATCTTAGATGAAAAATAATTTTTATAAAACACTTGAACTCAATTCTTGAGGAAAATATCATTTCTACTTCAAAAACACTTTTCCTTTCTTAAAATATCATTCAATTCTAAACTAAATGAAGTTGATTAAAAATAAACTTGAAAACATTTAAAGGAATATTCTTGGAAATAATGTTTTGAAAATCCATTCATGTCGTATAAGTTAAAAAAACATTCTTCTCGTACTTTTGTCGGAAAAGTCAAAAAGTACCTTGTACGAAAAATGACAAAAGTTTCCTTTCATATATTTTACTAAAAACTCACCGAAGGGTAAAATTGGATTTAAAAAATTGTACGTGGATGGAAACAATATTACATATTGAGGAAACATTGATGTGGATGATAAAATACACCCCAGTAAAGTTCAAACTATAAAAAATCTCATATAAAAATGAGATTGTGATATTTTCACTTACCTTAGGTCCGCTTGGCTTCGTAAGTGTCCAAACCTCCTGTATAATGATTTAAATAATGTCATTGACTTATTCAAGAATCATACTCATTGTTATGATATCATATATGGTTCACTTATGACTTTATATTACACGTTCTTTTTTGAATTCCATGTTAAAGAGCTTTTTGGGTAAAATCGTTTCATTTGTCGTCCGTGTTTTGACTTGTAATTATTCATATGATTACCTAGATCATGATTACATAATTACATAATATAAAACATGATTTATATATAATATATATTCAGAATATAAATATATATAATAGATCAGTAAATGGAAAGAAATACACCGTTCATGGAGACGGTAGACCGTACATACGCATGAACGCTATTTTCGTTTCCTTATTGAGTTGAATGGAATTAAGTAGATGACATAAATATATATACACATAAATACAGTATCATTATTATGTCATATATTTCATGATTACTTATTATATATACTTTATTATCATTCATGAATGGTTAACGTGGAGAATGAATCTCATCGCGTCGTGGAGATGGTATCAGTACGTATGCACGAGCGATGATATCGTTCTCATGAACATGGAATTGTATTGGAGTGTATGTATACTATTTCATAATCAGTATCAAATTAGAATAATCATATATAGTTATTATGTACACCATTATACCCATCCAAGTAAGGTGGTGGTGGAAAATAGATTACACCACGGCGTGGAGATGGTATTCCGTACGTACACACGCGCAGTGATTTCGTTTTCCATAGGATGGATAAATGGTGAAATAGGGTTGTTTCATACTTATAATAACATATAAGTATTTTTGTGATACTGATGTTATTACTTCATAATGAAACAACTAAATAAGAAGAAGTGGAAGGAGAAATAAAGTTGAAAGAATCGGTAACAGACATTACCTATTCTTTGAATCACCTCTTTGAGTCCTCCTCTTAGGGCACTAAAATTGGTCTTTGAAGAAGAACATGACCTCTAGGATGTTTCTATGGAAGTGGAGAAGAGAATTTGGCCGGGTTTGGCCGAGCTTGAAGGCTCAAGGTTGTGTGAGGAAGAGGGGGAGGAGGTTCCCTTTTATAAGGGAGGAGAGGGGATCCTTTGGAATAACTAAAAATATTATTTCATTATAAAACCAAATTCGGTTTTAAATAGATCCAAATTAAGTTATTTAAAATCTAAGGTGGGGATGGGTTGAAAACCTCTCATCCAATAGAATTTAGACAAGTTTAGGTCATTATAATAACCTTATCTTTTTGTTTTAACTCTTAGTTAATTAGATTGACATTTACCATGTCACTTTGTATTTTTATATTATATAGTTAATAAACATACCATATACATCCAAGAGACCCCCTAGTGGTCCATTAATGAAACAAATATAAATATATAAGTATCTTGGCTGATCCTTAGATTTTTAGTAAAAAAAATAACAATCAATAATATATTATTGTTTTAAAAAATTATTTTATGTCAATTTTGACACTATTCAATAGTTGATTTTTTTGAAACTCATAACAGAATGATTACTTCTACCAAAGTTAATTAAATAAATCCTAACATGCCATATTAACCTATAAAATTAGTTTAATTCATAAAAAGTCTCATATTATATTTATTTGGGTATTTATAATATCAATTATTCTAATTTTTCACTATTATGATAATTACTGCATCATCATTGTGTCATAAATAAAATAATTTATTTAATCTCTAAAAATTATAAATAAAATATAATTATGTAGGAAATCTTATTAGATTTCTAAGTAATATTTAAAATCGAATTTTTCTTATGTATAACCCTATATTAAAAATGTTTTCGTAAATAAACATTGATTTTAACTCTTTTAACTCTTCTTTGAATTAAATAATAATAAACGTCCTAATCTAATCCAAGTGGGCCTAAATGGTCATATTTTTTTCCTAAGGTTGTTTTTGGTCGAATTACACTTATCCAATAAAATTAGGACATGTGTTAAGGTAATAATAATATCATTTTTACCCATAATTACCCTATTTACTTTTAACCGTGGTAAAAAAAGTAAAAAGTTACTATTCACCAAAAATTATTTTCATCTCAGTGAACCACATTTTACCTACTGAAATCAAGCGTGTCTCTCGAATTTTTTAAATTCCACTCACAGAAGTGGTAAAATTATGTTTTATGAAAAATTAATTTTTTTTAACTACCACTTAGTGGTTTCACAATTCATCAAAAAATGAAAGTTTCTATAAAAATACAAAAAATTAGGCCTAAGATATATTTGATATTAAGAACTCAAAAATGATGTATATTTTACCAAATTCAAAACATATCAGTTTCATTAATTAATTTAAAAATTAATTTACGTCATCAAAACAAATAGCGTGTTCTTAAGAGATAATAACTATCAAAAGATTGACACTTGTTTATGTCTGGTTTAAATGTGAAATTTCATCCAATTTCCAAAATTGTATTAAATTGTAAAAATATATTCTAAATATACTTTAAAACCTCTAAAATTAATAATTTATCACTATTAATTATTTCGATTAAAAAGGTTGTTTTTAATTAATATTTTATAATTTTCACTATTCATCAGAAAATGAAAGTTATCCGAAAAGTACCAAAATTTCACCATAATCTAATTTCGCATTCCGAATCCAAAAATGAAGTCCATTTTCAAAAATAATATTTATAACATTTCAAAAATTGGTTATTACTATTCATAACAGCTAGTTTTAATAATATTTTAATAGCATATCATTGTTTAGTGAAACTCGGTATTGCGTACTACACACCCTATCGAGGAAGGTCGTGATTGCATGTAATACAAGGCAAGTCAAGGATGCGTGTTGTGCAAGATCTTTTTGGTGTAGTATACAACACAAGACATTTATGAAATTAAAAAGAATATTTTTCATAAAATCTCGAGGTGTTACATTCTACCCCCCTTAAAATGAATTTTGCCCTCGAAATTCGTCGGGGTTATAAATGGTTTACTACTAGAATGTTTCATTAATAGAAACCCACATCGTAAAAAGGAATACCAAAACCAATCTTTAAAAAAAAAAGTATGAAACGTAATGGTTACCCAAATAAACTAATCACTGGGATTCCACATAGGTGAAAATATGGATATGGAAGAGAAATATAACCATCATGTTCTGATGGAGAGTGGTAGAGAACATGGCTATGGAAAATCCAGCAATCACAAAGCCATAAATTTGTGACTATCTAAGGTACCATCTGATTAATCGGATATAAGAGCACTAGGACAACATTTTTGGTTTTCAAGAACATTTCCGTAAAGTTGATGAAATTGGAATTAGAAGAAATACTTTCACGATTTTGGTATAGTCTCACCGTTGGACTTTCTTTGGACAATTTCCACTTCATCTCTTAAAGAAATGAAGTTGAATTTGTCATTCGTGATGTGTTAGCAGATCATGTGATGGAATGATGGGTCATTCCATCTGTCTCAAACAAAAGGTTAGAAATGTTATCAAAACTTACATAAGTCCATCTATAGTGAGATTAATCATATATGGTTCCTAAAAAAGGACTTATACTTCATATATCATACTGCTTATTATAATAAAACTAGTTTCTACTAAACAGGGACATCTTGTAGGCCACTGGTAGGCGATAAAGGCCAGTCGCACTTCAGTTGTGGGTTCGATTCCCACAGCCTTGTCTGATGCGATGGGCTATCGCCTGTCCTGCAGGTTGTCATTTTTCTAAAGCTATATTACTATAACATCCCATCAATAATATCTAAAAAAGTTCTATCCTAACTTATATCCAACATAATCCATTCCAATATTTAGGCTTATCTAAAATACTTCGGTCCAAGCTCATAGTATAATGATAATGATTACTTGAAATGTCACATAACAATCATGTGAAATCCATCATTTATCCCCCATATATCATAAGATATATCTTGTTGGACAAATTACAAAAATTTGAATACCTTAATCATGTATTCTCTTGAATAATTAATACCCATTGAACCTCAGTGAAAACATGAATGCTGTCAAATGTTAACTCATTCCATATACCAAAATCCAAAAATTCTATATACTCAAACCATGATATAACCTTCTCCTTATACCAGTCATGAGCTCATGAATACTATCAAACATTTAATTTTCTCCTTATCCCTTCAGTATGCACATATCATCTACATTCCAAAAATATCTAAATAACCTTTAATGGATAATAGTACCATTAATCATACACTTTCAAAACTCTAGGAAAGACAACAGTGTAACAATCCTTAGATGTCTCTTTATTCCATAGTACCATGAGATTACTTATACAACATTACACTTGATAAACATGTAATCATTCCACTACCTTCTTAAACCATTGATCGAGCTTCAACAATTATTTCAACTCACATATCATTTGTAGTCTCCTCATCATCATCAACATAAATACTACCCATACAACCATACTGATTCTCTTCATGAGACTTTCCCTTAGGGAATTGGTTTGCATAATGACCGTACATTCCACATTTAAAACATTTAACCACTGTTGATGTCATAGCAATACCATTATCCTCATCCCTGGTGTTAACTGAACCTTTTCCATTGCACTTACTGGCTTTGTGTCCTTCTTTTCCACACCCAAAGCATCTTTTAGTTCCTTTGAAACATTCTCCTTGATGCCTCTACCCACATTATTTACATAGGGGAAATTGAACTTTCTTTCCTCTATGATCATCATGAAACTCCATCTTTCTCTTATTAGCTGAGTCAAGAAACCTACCAAATTTTACTTTATTGATCATATAATGAGATTTCTGATTCGGTATAATAATGATGTTTGGACTTCCAAATCCCATTTCACTTGGTTGCTCATGAAGAATATCATTCCATTGTCCATCAAATCCTCTATTATCGTGAATCATCTTGTTTCTATCCATTTTCTAAAACCCAAAAATAATAGTGTGAGAGGCAAAAATCATAATAAAGGGGGAGTAACTTCAATATCTAACATCATAGGTTTAATCTAATATCATTAGCATAATTATAGGACTATAACCTATACTTATACTTAACCTTAGGGACATCCCTAGACATACCTTAGAAATAACTCAAGGGATCTCACTAAAGTTCTCGCATCCTAGTTTCCAAAGGTTCACTAAACCTTTCCTCTGATACCAACGGTAGAGAACTGAAGCCTGACGTAAATGGACATTACATTACATTAGCGGAATACTTAATACATAAAAAAAACAGACACACAAGGACTGTAGTAGTTTAGTGTCTTTGGAAACTTGGAACGTAATCTTCTAATCGTGGTGAAAGATCTTCAACATATCTCATAAAGATCTTCCTTTTTTTACCTAAAACCATTATTTATATCCTTGGGAAAAGAAAACATAAAAGGGTGAGCTCAAATTCTCAGTAAGAGTAAACAAAATAAATATCAATCACATCATATTCATAAGGACATAACATTTTGGAAATCTTAACCTGCAAAAGAGATCATAATATCATAACATGGGATAAATCATAGTAGTGAAATGTAATCCCAATAATCATAACTTAAAAAATGAAACTTTGTGTCATACACACATAATCATAGAGAATCATTTCTTATTAGTCAAGACTCATTTCCACATCTATCTTAGTGGACAAAGTCCATTTCTGAACCGAGTTCACTCCTCGTTTCAGTCATGTTTCACTGAACCGGTTTAACCTGCCATTCCAGCCATGTCTATCTCATGAGATATAAAATCTTTACCCAATGAATTGGAGGGAGATATAAGTCCCACCCATCTCATAATGATACCATTCTTATGTGTGCCACAAAATCATAAACAATACATCATAGCATAACCCATGTAATAAAAATGGGATTCTTAAACATCATGACATAATAAAAAAATTCATATAAGATAAAGGAATTCATAAAAATAATTCCATCACAACATAATCAAATCAATGTAATAATAGGGATAGAAACAGAACCCTTTATTATCTTAGATGAAAAATAATTTTGGTAAAACACTTGAACTCCATTCTTGAGGAAAATATCATTTCTACTTCAAAAACACTTTTTCTTTCTTAACATGTCATACAATTCTAAATTAAAAGAAGTTGATTAAAAATAAACTTGAAAACTTTTAAAGGATGCTTCTTGGAAATAATGTTTTAATATTCCATTCATGTCGTATATGTTAAAAAAACATTCTTTTCGTACTTTTGTTGGAAAAGTCAAAAAGTTCCTCGTACGAAAAACGAGAAAAGATTTCTTCCATATCATTTACTAAAAACTCACCGAAGGGTAAAAATGGATTTAAACAATTGTAGGTGGATGGAAACAATATTACATATTGAGGAAACATGTATGTGGATGATAAAATACACCCCAGTAAATTTCAAAGTTTAAACAGTATCGGATAAAAATGAGATTGTGATATTTTCCGTTACCTTAGGTCTGATTTGCTTCGTAAGTGTCTGAACCTTCTATATAGTGATATAAATAATTTCATTTACTTATTCCAGAATCATAATCGTTGTTATGATATCATATATGGTTCACTTACGACTTTATATTACCCGTTCTTTTGTAAATTACATGTTAAAGAGCGTTTTGGGTAAAATCATTTCATTTGTCGTCCGTGTTTTGACTTGTAATTATTCATATGATTACTTAGATCATGATTACATAATTCCAGAATATAAAACATGATTTATATATAATATATATTCAGAATATACATATATATAATAGATCAGTAAATGGAATGAAACACATCGTTCATTGAGACGGTATGCCGTACGTACGCATGAACGCTGTTTTCGTTTCCTTATTGAGTTGAATGGTATTAAGTAGATGACGTACATATATATACACATAAATATAGTATCATTATTGTGTCATATATTTCATGATTACTT
This sequence comes from Viscum album, assembly GCA_963277665.1. NCBI lineage: Eukaryota > Viridiplantae > Streptophyta > Magnoliopsida > Santalales > Viscaceae > Viscum > Viscum album. The sequence goes on along the minus strand of OY728128.1, from coordinate 119,425,954 downwards.
ATTATATATAATTTATAATCATTCATGAATGGTTAACGTGGAGAATGAATATCATCGCGTCGTGGAGACGGTAGTCCGTACGTACGCACGTGCAATGATATAGTTCTCATGATAGTAGAATTGCATTGGAGTGTATGTATAATATTTCAGAATCAATATCACTTTAAAATAATCATATAAAGTTATTATGTACACCATTATACCCATCCAAGTAAGGTGGTGGTGGAAAATAGATTACACCACGGTGTGGAGACGGTATTCCGTACGTACGCACACGCGGTGATTTCGTTTTTCGTAGGATGGATAGATTGTGAAATATGGTTTTTTCATACTTATTATAACATATCAATATATGAGTGATACTGATGTTATTACTTCATAATGAAACCACTAAAAAAGAAGATGTGGAAGAAGAAATAAAGTTGAAAGAATCGGTAACGGACATTACCTCTTCTTTGAAGCACCTCTTTGAGTCCTCCTCTTAGTGCACTAAAATTGGTCTTTGAAGAAGAACAGGACCTCTAGGATGTTTCTAGAGAAGTGGAGAAGAGAATTTGGCAGGGGTTGGCCAATCTTGAAGGCTCAATGTGGTGTGAGTAAGAGGGGGAGGAGGTTCCCTTTTATAAGGGAGGAGAGGAGCACCTTTGGAATAAGAAAACAATTATTTTATTATAAATCCAAATTCGGTTTTAAATAGCTCCAAATTGAGTTATTTAGAATCTAAGGTGGGGATTGGTCGAAATACACTCATCCAATAGAATTTTGACAAGTTTAGGTCATTATATTAATCTTATCTTTTAGTTTTAACTCTTAGTTACTTAGATTGACATTTACCATGTCACTTTGTATTTTTATATTATATAGTTAATAAACATACCATATACATCCATGAGACCCCAAATTGGTCCATTAATGATACACCTATCATGATATAAGTATCTAGGACGAACCTTAGATTTTTAGGAATAAAATAACAATCAATAATATAATATTTGTTTTAAAAATTATTTTATGTCAATTCTGACACTATTCAATAGTTGATTTTTGTAAAACTCATAACAGAATTATTACTTCGACCAAAGTTAATTAAATCAATCCTAACATTCCATATTAACTAAGAAAATTAGTGTAATTAATATAAAGTCTCAAATTATATTTATTTGGGTAATTACAATATCAATTATTCTATTTTTTCACTATTATGGTAATTACTCAATCATCATTGTGTCATAAATAAATTAATTTATTTAATGTCTAAAAATTATGAATAAATTATAATTATGTATGAAATATTATTAGGTTTCTAATAACTAATTAAAATCGAATTGATCTTATGTATAACCCTATATTAAAAATGTGTTAGTAAATAAACTTTGATTTTAACTCTTTTAACTCTTCTTTGAATTAAATAATAATAAATGTCCTAATCTAATCCAAGTGGGCCTAAATGGTCCTATTTTATTCCTAAGGTTGTTTTTGGTCCAATTACATTTATCCAATAGAATTATGACATGTTTTAGGGTAATAAGAATAACATTTTTACCCTTAATTACCCTATTTACTTTTAAATGTGGTAAAAAAAGTAAAAAGTTACTATTCACCAAAAATTATTTTCATCTCATTGAACCACTTTTTACTTACTAACATCAACCGTGTCTCTTGGATTTTGGAAATTCCACTCACAGAAGTGGTAAAATTATGTTTTATGAAAAATTCAATTTTTTTAACTACCACATAGTAGTTTCACTATTCATCAAAAAATGAAAGTTTCCAGAAAAATACAAAAAATTAGGACTAAGTTATATTTGATATTATGAACTCAAAAATGATTTCTATTCTACCAAATTAAAAACATATCAATTTCATTAATTAATTTAAAAATTAATTCCCGTCGTCATAACAAATAGCGTGTTCTTAAGAGATAATAACCATCAAAAGATTGACACTTGTTTATGTCTGGTTTAAATGTGAAATTACATCCAATGACCAACATTGTATTAAATTGTAAAAATATATTCAAAATGTACTTTAAAATCACTAAAATTAATAATTTATCACTATTAATTATTTCGATTAAAAAGGTTGTTTTTAATTAAAATTTAGTAATTTTCACTATTTATCAGAAAATGAAAGTTATCCGAAAAGTACCAAAATTTCACCCAAAGGTAATTTCGATATTCTGAATCCAAAAATGAGGTCCATTTTGAAAAATAATATTTATAAATTTTCAAAAAGTGGTTATTACTATTCATAACAGGTAGTTTTAATAATATTTTAATAGAATATCGTTGTTTAGTGAAACTCGTTATTACGTACTACACACGCTATCGAGGAAGGTCGCGATTGCGTGTAATACAAGGCATGTCAAGGAAGCGTGTTGTGCATGATCCTTTTGGTGTAGCGTACAACACAAGACATTAATGAAATTAAAAAGAATATTTTTCATAAAATCAAGGGGTGTTACATTGAGAATTTATTATATATATATTTGAGTAGGGTTTTATTGTTGTATATGTCTTATCACACTATTAAACATGTTCTCTATGAGTCCAATTCCCCCATATGATTGTTTATTATACCCTCAGTTCAAGTTCCAAACCAAGGGTTTTCTGGATGTAGGAATTGGGCATTCTCCCTCTACCACATCCCTTTATTAGGATAATAAGGATTTAAGTTTCTAGTGGGGTTCATGAAAGTGTTGTATAAATGATTAATGTAAAGGTATAGGATGGTTTATGGAGTTAGGAATAGGTGAGGTTTCTGGATTGGTAGAGAAATGATGTAATCTATAATTATTATGAAATGTAATCACAATATATTAGATAATATATCGGTATTCGGGGACCCCTATGATCTAATTCATGAATATTTACATTTTTTATCCTACAAAATGATGTGACATATGTTTTAGGGTAGAGACATAAGAAATGTTTATCTACCATTATTATTTATGCATGTATTTGAAATGTTTAGTCGTTGTGATATGTTAAAATAATAAAAAATTTGAAATAAATTAATGAATTAATTGTAATGATTCAATATTCCATGTTTAGTTTCTCTAAATGTTTATCTTTTCAGTTATTCAAAGAGTTCAATTTTCTCATCAATATCTCACAAAATATGTTCAGTAGAATGTTCTAGCATATCACTGAATAGTAGAGGTCGACAAAGATGATGCATGGAGGAGATAACTAAGAGGGGTTTAGTGAAAGATTCGTTAGAATCATGATGGTTTAGTTTTAGATTAAATAATATAAGACTGGTTGGTTTATGGTGAGATGTATTCCATTTCAATATATTTTCTAATGTAGTGATGTGTTTTGTTGGATATGACGATGTGTGGTGCAGTAAGGAAGTGGTGGTTCTTATTCTACAAGAATCGAGAGGAGTTGAAAGACACATTGGTAGAGTTCCAAAACCAAATTTAAATAGTGTTACATTCATGGACTGTCAAGGTATAATTAAATAGTATATTCATAACATTCGATGGGGTATTTCTAGCATGTTAATGTTTGGGATCCATTTCATGACCCTAATGAAATATGGTTCAGAACTGTTTCTATATTTCAATTTCAAGGTGAGGATTTTTTAGGATGCTTTCCATCCAGTGATCCCACATTAGGTCAACCAAATTATTGTATTTAGAGGATTCTAGACCAATCAATATCATCTTAATATTTTATTTTCCAGGACTCCTCACAAATCCTTGTTCTGGACCAAGGTTACAAGAATACATTTTAGTAATGTTTTGGTAATCTTGGGAGGGGTCCTAGCCACTATTTTCATATTTATATTAGGTTTTATCTCTAAAAAAATTTACATTTGATCATATTTTATTCTTTTAGAGGCTATGATCATATCTAGAAAGAGTTCCAAAAAATTCTTAGCATCCTGTTCATGATAGGTGTTCCACATTCAGAACTCCTTTTGAGGTAGTTTAAGAAGAGGGAGTTGCAATAGCATGTTCTAGTTTCCATTCTATAGAGTGAAGATGGGGGAGGCATAATACATCCCCACGATTATCTTTATCCTCATATAAATGTTTTTATCCATGGAGGTGGTTGTATGTAGGGTCGAAGAGGCAATGGTGCATGTCATGGTCAAATTCATTCATTAAATGTTCACACAATGGGCGAGCTAGATGTTCTGAATGAAACCAATGATTATTTTCTAAATAGATGTATGTTTTTTTATCCACAATAAATTCAACAATTTATATAACATTCTATTGTCTATTCTATTTAGCATTTGGAATAATGTCTTCAATATCCCTTGTCATTTTCTACGTCAGGTGGTGGTCTAGCTGAATCGTATAAATTATTTAGATAATGTGATATATTTCAAGGGAAAAAATTTCATGGGGAAATTTTCTTTGTGTATAGATATATCCATTTGAAATCATCCTTCAAATGAATAGGTTTTATTCAGTGAATGATATTGATTATTTTTTTTTATAAAGACTGGTTTTATTCTATGATTTTTATAGAAGGACCACTACATTTATGGGGGAGAGAGACGCTATGATGGGTTAGAGGAATGTTTTTTCCTTGATATCCCAAATGTCTTATATATTTTCTAGTTTAGAATATGTTTGACCATCTATGTTTCACAGTATTTTAGAAGAGTACCCTAAGGTATTTAAGATGTGGATGTAACATTACCACGTCGATGGGAGATCAATTTTGAGATTGAACTACAACTAGGCATGTACCTTATCATGATGTATCTATATTGAATGTATACATATGATTTGATAGATATTCTAGTTTTTCCCCATGACCTATTTCATTTATGTGTTGTTTTTTTGATTGTGTCACTATGGGGAGAACAAATTTTATTCATGATGAAGGTTGATGGTGGTCTGTTTCTTTGTATTGATTATCATTTCATGAAAAAAGTGAGAATATTGAATGGTTATCCCATTTTATGGATTGATGTTTTATTTGATTATAATAAATGTGAAATTAGATACTAAATAACTGATATATAGTTAGGATGGCATAATATTTTTGTGAAGGATGAGGATATTCAGGAGCAATTAAACTATTTCCATCATGGGAATTATGATTTATTTTTTATTCCATTTAGTTTGAAGATTACCCATCCATGTTAATTGGGTTTATGACCATAATGTTAAAATATTTTGTTAGATATGTTCATAGTAGGTTTCATTAACAACATCCTTTAACACTCTATGTCTAAATATTGGAACGTACAGAATCAATATGTCATTTTTGGCGTCCTTAATCATAATAATATATTTGACAATTTGATGATGTGTGATATTTAAACTCATGAAGATTGTTTCTTGGGACATTTCATGTCCCAGTATGGAGTATTTATATATCCTTTGTAGATCGGGACGGTTTTTTTGAGGAAGGTTCCCTAGATAGTGGAAGAGGTGTGGGTATCATTTATCATGAATTCTTTTTATGTGGTTTTTATCTATTTGATATTACGTTTTAACTACTCTAACTTACTAGAAAAGAAATGATCAGGTATTCTGGTTAATATAATAGTGTCATGTATATTTTGATTACATAAGGAATAAGATGGTGAAAATTCCATTTTACTGTTTTCAATGAGTATTATATTGAGATTTTCTGTGAAACATTAACATTATCATGGGGTTTATAATAATTCAATAGTGATTTGTTATTTATTACATGTCTTAAAAATCTATTCCCCTTGAGCATAACTAGGACATTTTTGACATTGAGTTAGCATCAACATTGTAATATTTGATTTATTTGTGAAATTAAGTAATTAGTGACCATTTTGGGTGTTTTTTGTCCATAAGAGCTTACGGTGTTTGTTCTTACTAAATTACATGAACATTAATTAGTTTTAGTATATGTATGTATTATAGTATTATGAATATAATATTTCATATAAGTTTAGAAAGGAAAATGTATGGGATTGTTCATTGAGAATGAATTCAAGTGGTGATGTCATACATGAATCATGAAATTATTAGAGAGTGATGGACAAACACTATATGTTGCATCTAGATATGGGAGAGGTTGGTTTGTAGAGGTTGTGTTTCTCATATTTCAGTGGAGCCATATTAGGTGAAGTTAGTGGTGGAGTCCTGAAAATGGGGTCCTAAGCTGGAGGTATTGAGATACATTGTTTTTTTATGATCTTGATGGTTTCTAGAGGATGAAGATCATTATGAATTGTTCAAGGGAATTATATTAATTTCATTAGAGAAGTATGAGATGGTTCTCCATGAGATCCATTGTACTCCTTTGGTAGTTAAACATGACATGAAAAATATGTACCATGAATTAATATTATGACATCCCAAAAATCAATAGTAGGATCCTTGGATGTGATAGTGTGTCTGACACGCAACGCTAAGCCCATAAGAGAAAATAATATCCTGAGAATTTATAATATTTATAATATTTTAAATAAATTTAATTTAATATATATCTTTTAATGAATATGATACTATGTTATCATGCATCACCCACAATAATGAGTTTTTCAAATTACATGAGTTACATGCAATATTACGTTTTACCGAACAAAAATATATTATTAATATATTATTATTTATTTTAATAGGTTATAACCAAGGTGTTAATTAATAGTTATGAAAAGGGTCGAATTATTTATGAAAATATGTGGTTTAAAAAAATATAAAATCAATTCATTGCGTAAAAATTAGTTACAAATGAATATAATAACTAATTGAATATAAAGGTAATATTGTTTTTTAAAGAAAACTGTACTTTTGCTCACAAAACTGATTAATAATAATAAATTAAATTTTATATAGTTACTAAGTTATATTAATATGATATATATATATTTTATATTAATTAAATTTCATTATACTCTTCAAATTTAGTTTATAATAAAAATAAATGAATATTCAAATTTTTTTATAAATACTTATATTTTTATAAAGGCACATTTTCCACCATTAAATTGAGAACCATTTTTGTATAATTTTTTTTCCACATTTATAATTATAATATATAAATAAAAACTTAATATTTAAAATAGGAACATAAATTTTATGTTAGGTTGAATTTTTGTTATTTTTCAATGAAGTTTCGTTTTTTAATGAATTGTGAAAACACTAAATTTTAATTCAAAACATGTTTTTCATTTGATTTTTTTATAATGAAATATAAAAAATTTAATGGGTTATATAGTTTCATTATATAAATTTTTTGTTAATTAAAATAATTTTGGTCATTGTGATCAATTTCACTTTGAAATTTGATATAAACGAACTGCAAACATCTGACCATTTTTACTTTAAAAACATGCATTATCGTTGCATCTAAGGGATTAAATTGAAATTAATTTATTCCACTTATTTCATACGAATATTAAAAATAATATTCCATATTTTTAATAAGAATTATTTATAATGTTTAATATGGTTATGCTAGTTTTTGACCACAAATATCATTGATTATAATTAATAATAATTACAACGACATATGTGAAATTTTTCATAACAAGGGATTAAACCTTAAAATTAAGGGTCAAAATGACCTAGAAACATTCCTAAAAGAAAATTTATGAAAATATGTAGAACCTATATTCCATATTCTCAATCTTTTACCATTATTAGGTTCTACTTTTTATTGGAAAATCTTGGATTCAATTCCCATTTTCCCAAATTAACAACAGTGTCACTCCTCCTCCACTATAAATGGGAACTCAACCATCCCCATTCCTCAAACCTCTCGATAAAATTTATCCCAACTAGTAAATATATTAAAATATGCTATATACCCATCCCTTTAACATAGAGGCCTTACCTTGATCATAAATCCATCCAGGGATGACCTCCGATTCAAATCAAAATGAGTTACTCAATTTAGAGGAAACATATTTCTCAAGATCTTTCGTTTTATTTACATTTTACACATCCTAGACTATTCAAATGACATTATTGTATAAATTTAATAAGATCCTCAATATAAAGATATTTTTTATGTAAAGGGTTATATATACACTTACACAGACATCCATCAAATGGGTAATGAACATATTGGTTCTGTGTACGACAATCTTTGGCCTCAAGAAATGCTGATTTTTATTCTTCCTTTACCACCAATCAGGGTGGTAATTATGATAAAAACTATATTTATATATAATATATATGATATTTATAATGTCTTTATGCTTCTGTAATGGTAAAAATCTCTAATTATAGAGTACCACATTCTGTTCTATAATGTTTATAACATGAAACACAAACTGTAAAAAGGGAATATATTAACGTGGAAAATTAAAATATTAAATAAAAATAGTGTATTATATAGAATTGAAAGACTGAAAGTAAAATTTATCCTGGACTACATGCATGATCAACCTTCCATGATTGACTGTGTAACATGAAAAACCATGTTTCTACAAATAAAAATGTATTTTTAAAAACATTTTATTTAATATAATAAGATATAATGTAGATATTATGATAGTGTTTATGAATATTAATAATTAACATATTAAATACATTTTTTATATAAATTTAAAATTAATTAAGTTATTACAGATGAATGAGAAATGAAAATAAGATCCAATAGGAAATAAATTAAAATATTTTTATTTTTAAGCTTCCATAAATGTTTTTTCTTAGAAAACATAATTAATTACAATTAGTGAATTATATTAATGAAATATATATATTTTATATATTCATTAAGAAAGTTTTTATATTCATTTCAATGTTTTGACTGTCATATGATATGAAAAACTCCAATTTCATACATGAAACCCTATATTTAAATAAAGGGAATTTTACTACCTTTTCATGGTGATCTCATATTAAATATGAGTTTGAAACATTAAATAATTCATAAAATCATTTATATCTAATTTATATTGAAGGATAAATAGTAGTATTAAATGGATTTAATTATCTTTAAAATATAATTTTATCAATTTGTAAAATTTATTTCATTTGAAAAAATTTCACATTGAAATTGATTATAAAAACCTAGGAAATTATGCGACGTTTTTACATTAAAAAAGCGCATAGTTGTCTCTCCTGTAGGATTAAATTTAAATAAATTTCTTCCACATATCTGATTATAAATTGGAAAAATGGATTCCAAAATTGTAATAAGAATATTTTATAATGTATTATTATACTTTTTTAAAAAAATATTAGTGAACGTGGTTACAATTAATTACAACTATGATGGTTTAATTAAAATTAATATGGTACTAAAAATTATCCTTAAGGCTCAAAAGATCTATAAACATGTCTAAGAGACATTGATATGCCATATAAAGAATCCAAGTTCCATTGAATATATTCTTTTCTTTTATTTTTGATACTTATAATGTAAAAAACATGTATGAAATTCTTAAGTTAAATTATAAAAAGAGTGCCACTCCACCACCACTATAAAAAGGCATCCTCTCCTCCCACTTACTCACACCTCTCAGGAATCTTTGACACAACCATGAACATAAAAAATATATCCTTAAAATACCCACAATAATCCTATATTACTCCCTTGGGAATGAAGTCATACTCAAAAGCATTTTGCTACAAAACCAAATATGTTACTAGATTAAGAGGTAACGTCTTTCCATAATCTATTAAGTTATATTTCACTTAACTAACACCTAAAACCTTCATATTAAATTGTTAAATAACAACAATAGTATTATAAACATACTATTGTTTTATTTTTCTAATTATTTTACCTACACATACACACACTTATATTTAATTGGTAATTAACAAACTATTTCGTTGTTTGACGAACTATTTCTACAAAATATGATGATTGTTCATTTTTCCATTACCATCATTCATGATGTAATTTATGATGGAAAATATAATTATATATTATATTTTTTCATATTTATTATGTGTTTATAATATTTTAATCCTTTTATAACACATACCTTTAATATTTTATATTTTTCATTTATATGATAACAACATTTGGGGAAGTGTCAACTACCGCCTCCTTAAAGCGATGTGATTCATTCACACTATACATGGAACACATAAAGGATGGTTTTAATTAATAATAAGTGACATAAAAACCTTCTTTATGATATTTATGATATATTTACATTTATATAAATATAATATGTATCATTTTCTTTCTTACACATTCACACAATTAAAAGGTGATAACGTCATTCATGAATGTTTGGACTACCGTCTCCTAAACAAGATGTGATTACTTTTATATAACAATAATTATATATATAATATATGATTAAAGAATGTTTTATTTAGTATAAAATTACAATTATGTAGATATATTGGGTAACATACCATCTTTCTATAATGATCATTGAAGAAGGGGATTGTTACTAATGTGTATGTACGACCTACTATCTCTATGATTGTATCATTGATTCATTTTTCATAAAAGTATTTAATAAATGGGTTAAAAATTTATAAAAAATCTATAAATATGATAATTATATCATTATCATTATTTTTGAGATGTTATATAATGTCCACATTGACATAGTTGACCTTCCAATTTTGATTTTAACACATGAAACGATTTTGGAAAATAAAACTGACAAAAACATAATATTCTAAGTAGTTGTATACTATATAAAAAAATATAAATAAAAGTAATAAAAAACACGAAATTTTTTCCTAATCAAGTATTTATTTATGATAATATTTTTATTTAGGAATATAAATACACAAGATAAAAATCTGACATAATGTAAGGGATTTCGTCTCAATTTACATTCTATTGAGACTTATTTGTTGGTTTGCACCTAGTTTCATTAATATTATATAAATAATTCCATTTTCATGAAATATAATTAATATAAATAATCAAATAATACAGTAAATTTCATTTAATTTTATTCTTTAATGAGGTTTATGATTTAAAATGATTCAATGTGGTATGGGATACTTTGAAATGTTTAAAGATAATTTTCCTCAAGATAATTTTTATTAATAATTCAATTGAATTCTTGGAAATTATATGAAAATTGTTCAATAAACCATTTAATGTTCCTCTACTATTTTAAATTACACTCTTTTTCTTGTTTTAGTACCATTTTCCTAGTCTTTGGTACTCACGTTGTTTTTTGAAATGTATTTCAGAATACAAGACTTGATTTCTATCTTTAGTCAGAGAACCTATTTTCTTATGAAAACAATGTTTTATAAAAATTATAAAATTATAAAATTTATATTTAAATTGATTTGGTTATCAAATTTTTACCCTTATTTCCATTTTTAAATGCTTTCAAAGGAATATTCATATATCAGTAAAAACAAGGAATTTTTATAACCTTTATAGGGAAATAGGATTTTTATTTTTACCAAGTACAACATTTAGAGATTTACCCACCATAATTCCAATAATGTTTCCTTTGCATGACTAAATGGATAATTTGTATATGAAAATATTATTAAAACTTATTTAAAAATAAAATGTTTTCCAAATTTTTTTTCAAAACAAAAGGATATTTTCCTCATTTTTTTAAAAATATTTATTTATAATATTTTCATTCTTCAATAACAATATCCACTTATTTTACCCCACCTAGGGTATGATGTATTGATAGCTTCCTAAATCTTCCCACGGGAGGATTATGATTGATTTGGTCAATGATATTATTTACATTAACTTGTTGATTTCCTTTTTACCCTTTTAATATTCAATTTAACATGACCATTAGAAAGTGAATGTTCCTAAATTTACCATATCATATATCAAGAATATGTTCATTTCTTAATCTTTATATAATTATTATATAGTGTTTAAATTGTATGTTATTTTGAATATTTGGGTGAATAATATTAAATACATCTCTTACTATATATATATATATTTCATAATGAAAATTGATAAATCAATTATTCGATATATGATTTTCTTTGGACTTGTATGATATTGGTAGGCATGTTTATATTTATTTTCTGGATCTATCAGTACTATAATTGGACATGCCATTTAGCTAGCCACAATAGATGGATTTTTACTCGATATGTTGTGAACCATCTGAAGAATGGTCTTGATGGTAAATGTACCATGTACCATGGAAAAATGACATTCAATAGTCAAGAATTCCAATCATTCAGTTTATATTATTATTCATCCATTAGATTTTGTGTCAAAATATATATGAATAAATTTTATTTTAGTTCAGTGATTAAAACAATGTGTTTCAGTTTCTGACCTTTCAATATTGATTTTTCCTTATCCAGTTATTTGAATATAATGTTTTTCTTGTATTTATCATTCCATATTGTTTATAAAATTACTTATCAGTTTTTATGATTACATGGTATGGTTTTTTAATTATTTCTCTTGCCATAATTATTATTCTAAGAAATTCATTATTTCATCCACTATATTTTACCCTTCCTGATAATTTGATCTCACACTTATTATTTTCTATTTACCCATGATTCTATAGAAGCATATTATGAAAGATATGAAATTATATACTAGATGGAATAATGATACCCTCAATGTTATTAACCTTGAATTTATTTATTTAGAAAATATATCTGTTTTAATTCATTTATTAATTTTTAATAATAGTCTAATTTATATGTCTTTTTTACCAGGACTACTGAGCTCTTGATCCTTTATAATTTTATTCCTTGTTATTACGTCAATGTAATAGATATCAAACACCGGATCTTGGACTTCTAGTGTTAGGAAACTACATTTGGTATCAGTGGATATTTAGTATCCACCATGGGAAGAATATTTTGTAAAAAATTATAGAATACATCCCAAAAGTAAAATTTGGGGATAACTATAGAAAAACATCAAAATGATTCAATTAGATTGTGGTTATATTTTTTTCATAGTAAAATATCCCTATCTAGATACAACAAGTGGAAGTTATTCTGGAATAGATGTACCTAGGAATAAAAACATTGAAAATGTGTACAATGCCAGACTCAGTGTAAACCGGTATATAAAAATTGTCCTTATTGTGCAGCTGGTTTGGATGTCATAGGGGATATTCTTATGAAAATTAATATTTCCCTTACAACCCACTATGAAGGATTTTAACAATGAATAACCTAGGTTAAACCAATGATGTTTTTTTATTAAAGATAAGGATTCATGGATTAGAAACCCACGAAATGATATTATGGATAAACATTTTCCAAAGGATCTATGTGAATGTAAATGGATGAAGTATTTGTGTTCTAGGTTTGTATTGAAAACCTATATTAAACGATTATTTGGATATTAGAATAATGTTTATAATTTCCATTATAGTTATTTTAGAAGTAATATTAATATGGTTTTAGGATAGGATAACCTATATGTTTGATGAAAACCAATCACATAAACCATGGTTTCATATCATGAATCCATGGCTGAAGGACTATAAGGGTTTCACTCCAACCAATAACATGCATGATGACCTGGTTAATTTTTTTGTTCATAGTTGATAAATTTGACAAATAAATGTCAATGATGTACCAATAATATTGAATTCTAGGTTTATTGATTAATATATTAACCTTATTGGGTTTTGAAGTTAGATAGAGAGACATACTTATAGTTTTCACTCATTTATTGGCCTTACAACCAATTAATTTTTTTTACTGGTTTAGGAAAACAAATTTGTTATTCATTGTTAATTTCTCCAATTTTCAGAATGAAATATAATTTGATCAACGAGAATCTAAAAACCTTATAATGTTTCTAATAAATTTAATAACATCAACTAATAATAATTCCGTATATTCTGGATTAGTAATATAATTACTAGCATTAGAAAAATGAAATCAAAATAAAATGATGCCCTAATAAATTTATTTTTGTTGAAATGATGGTCTATTTAATCATCAAATAATCATAGATTTTTGTTCCAAAACATTTTATTTTATCATTAAAATTTTTGCGATTTTTGAAATCATTCACTCCCTAAATGTTTTTACACTTTTCCTCAAAGTACATATTATCACATAAAATTAATGTTCTCTTACTTATAAACCTATTTATCTGGTGGTTCATGTGACAATTGTACTTTCCCTTCACTATTCTATAGAACATGTTTTACGACCCATCTTCATGACGTGGGATTTAGTTGTATGAAATATCAAACTATATATTACCAATAATGAGTTTAAATTGTGAGGATGCAATTTAACAAATGTCGGGAGACTATAACACCATGAAATTCTAAAGTAAAATGTTTTAATCAATAGTATCAATGAAACGCAACAATGATTGTAAAAATTGATATATTAACCTGATAAATTATGATATTAAACACGTATAATATATTCAAAATCTTTTAATTCACAAATAACTATGTTATCTTGAATAAAATTATAGACCTACCTTCCTCAATAGTTTGTGATAGACAAAATATCGAGTTTCACAAAGTAACGTTGTATTTTTAAATTATTATTATTTAACATAATATAATATAACCAATATGTTATGTTAGAAGTGGTGATTATTATTAACTAAATTATAAGAATTTATGTTTCATATAAATAAAAAATGAATTCATTTGTTACAGATTAATGAGAAAATAAAATAAGAACCATTTAGATATAAAAGAAAATATTATTACTCTTATGCATCCAAAGGTGTTTTGGATTAATACAAATAATTATTTACAATTAGTGAATTAAATTATTGAAATGTAATTTTTATATATTCCATCAAATATTTTTCTCTTTCATCCATTATTTTGGATAGGTATAAGATAAGAATCTTACAAATTTCACACATAAAAACCTATATTATTATAAAGTCTCTTTTACCTCCTTTTGATGGATAAAAAATATTAAATTTTAATTTTGACACTTTAATTTATTTAATATTTAGAAATAATAATAATCATTGAATGATAAACATAAAAATTATGCTAGGGTTCATTTTTCTATATTTTTTGGAAACATATAATTTTTAATGAAAATTTAAAATATTGAATTTTAGTGAAAAACTTCATTTTCAAATTACATTATTCACTATTAAATTATAATTTTATTTGGTTTTAAAATTTGAACAATTAATAATTTTATCAATTAATACAATTTATGTCATTTTAATAAATTTTTGATTGAAATTTATTATAAAAACACAGCAGACATTCTCATGACTAACATTAAATCTCCACATTGTAATCATGCATTAGAGATTAAATTCAAATGAATTTATACCTATTATATGACTGGAATTTTGAAAATAGATTCAATATTAAAAATCATAAGAATTTATAATTTCTAACAAAACAAAATTTTTTGTTGACCAAAAATATTAGTGAAAGTTATTAAAATCAATTATAATGAATACGGTTAAATTAAGTAAAATAAGGGACTAAACCTTGTCATTACGATGAGAATGATATACTAAATTATACCAGATCCATTTCATTGAATCATTTCGACCCTATCATCCATTTTCCCAAATTTATTCTTTTATTGGTGTCACTAGAAATGTGAAAAAATGTGTATGGAATCCCATTGTCAAAATATTACAAGAGTTCCAATCCTCCATGATAATAATGCCTCCTATACCCCCAGTTCCTCACACCTATCAAGCCACATTGGCTCAAAAACACTAAAAATAATTATTTCCTCAACATCCCTCCACTAATCCTAGAAGCATAACCTTTGGAAACCCATCCAGTAAATCCATTTTTTATAAATCAAATTAAGTTACCCGATTAAGAGGTAACATATTTCTATAAGATATGTAGTTTAATATCCATTATCTAAAGCCTAAAATATTCATTTTGAATTATTGTATAAAAAGAATATAAAAAATATATTAGGATGTTTTTTTCGAGGTTTTATACTTACAATTACACACACTTCGTTCTAATGTCTAACAAACTAACTCTTTATTTCTATAGTGAATTACTTTTTCATGAAACGATGATTGTTAATTTTTCCATTACCACTACTGATAGTGGTCATTATGATGGAAAAATGTTTTCATATTATTTATATGATATTAATTAGGACATTATACAACTTTTATCATTTTATAACTCATACCTTTAACACATTCCATTTTTCATTAATATGATAACATCATTTATGGATGTGTGGACTACCACATTCTCAAAGCAATGTGATTCATTCACACTATATAAAGATCTTATAAAATATGGGTTTTTAATTATATTTGATATTAAAAACCTAAATATTATATTAATTACATCATTACGTTTCAATAAATAATATATATATCATTTTCTTTATTACCTTTTCACACACTTAAAAGTTTTAATGTCATTTGCAGAAGTGTGGAATATTGCCTCCTCGACACGGTGTGATTCCATTTAAATCAAAATATATATATATATGATTAAAAAATAGGTATTTATGAAATAATTGTCATTCTAGAAAGATATTTTGTATTTTAGCTTCTTTTTGTAAGGAGCATTATAAAATGGGAACATTACTCATATTTTTATACATCCTACCATCTCCATCACTATAACAGTGATTAATTTTTAATAACCATCATTAATGATTACTGTTAAAAGTATAATTGATGTATACATATGATAATTATGTACTGATTTTTATTATGATGATTTTTTATAATTACTACATTGACCATAGTTGACCTACCAAAGATGTTTTTAACAGATGAACCAAATTCAGTCAAAACACCCAATGTAAGCTTAATTGTGCAAGTAGTTTTATAAAAAATTGTAAACAGTTAAATAAATGTTATTATAAACATTAAAAAAATAGAAATCAAGAAATTAAACAATATAATTTTTTAATTCAGTATTATAATGACGTATAAAATAGATCAGACACAAGGTAATGGATTTCATCTCAATTTACATTTCATTGAGACTTATTTTTTGTTATGAACCTATATTATTTTATATGGTGTATATAAATAAATATTATATGATATATCATGAATCTAATTACACTTATTATATTTTTACTTTCATTTAATTTTATTCCTTCATGAGGCGTATGATTTAAAATTATTCAACATTTTATGGGACACTTTCAAATTTTTAATGATTTTTTTCCACAAGAATATTTGTAGTGGCCATTCATTTCTAGTCAAGTAAATTATATTATTACAATTATGTAAAACATTTAATTTTTTTATCCTCTATTTAATAATGGGGTTTTCAAATTATTTGTGCCATTTTCTCACTCTTTAGTACTAAAGTTGTTTATGAATATGTTTTCTTGAAAACTCGACTTCATTTATCTCTTTATTCGGAGAGCCATTTTTTGTATGAAAAACATGGTTTTATTAATTTTTTTAGAAATAATTTTTAAATGATTTATTATATTAATTATTATCCTTTTATTCATAAAAATTTATTTCAATGGAATTCTCTTATCTATTCCTGAACAATTCATTTTTCATGCCTTTTACCATATGATTGGATTGTTCTTTTTATCTAGTACAATATGTATGGATTTACCCACCATTATTTCATTGAAGTTTAATTTTCATGTATAAAATGTTAAATTTTAATGTAAATATATTTAATAATTTATTTTTGAAGAAATTGTTTTGAAAATGATTTTAAATAAAATGTATGTTTTCATGAAGAATTTTTTTAAAAGGTCCTTTTATAATATTTCAATTCATCAATGAATGAAACCCTTTATTTTCGATCCAATTTTTGCATTTTGTATTAATAACATACTTAATCTTCATTTGGATGGTTTCTGATTTAATTTACAAAGAATAGTATTCAAATTCGATTCTTTGCTTTCAATTTATCCCCTAGAAATATTCTATTTAATATGTTCATAGAAAAATTTAATTTCCAAGAATTTTTTATATCATTTATCATGAATATGTTCATTACCTAAACTCTATATCATTTTGTATGTTGTATAAATTGAATTATAATTGAATATTTGGGTAAATATATATAAATCTGTATCCCTTACTTTATATAGTAATTTGATAAGGAAATTTTTAAACCAAATATTCGATATATAAGTAATGTTTTTGACTGGTACGACATGGGTGGGGCCTTGTTATAGATAGAAACTTGATGCATCCATAGTCTTGTGGGATGAGTAATTTGCATAGCGGCATTGGATGGGGTTTTACCTGATATATTGTAAACCATAATTGTAAAAGGGCATGATGAATATAGAACCATGTCCCTAGGAATCATAGAATCTAATAATTAATCATTTCTATCATTTAGTTTCTTTTTTTGGACATCCATTAAATATTTAGTCGACATATATATAGATATATTTAATTTTGGCTTAGTGATTAAATGGAACATGATTCAGTTTCATTTAATTCCATGTTGATTTGTACATATCTAGTTATTTAAATCACATGTGTTTCTAGTTATTATGTTTATGTATTGTTTATCTAATCCCTTCTCAGTTTTTTTGATTACATGGTTTTTTGTTCAATTATTTACCATTCCAAAATTATTAATTTTTTTGTTTCATTATTTCACCCTCTATATTTTAACATTATATAACATTTAAACTCCACCTTATTATGTTTCCTTTCTCCAAGAATCTAAGAAGATTTCTTTGAATTATATATAAAGATATACTATATGTAATAAAGTTACCCTCGAAGCAATTATCCTCAATTTTTATTTTTTAGAAAAAAATTATGTTGTATTTAGTGTAGTAATTTTTTTATATGAGGCTCAAGTATGTAACTTGTTTACAATGTCTACTAAAATCTCAGTCTACGAGGATTTGATTCTGTGTAGTCATGACAATGAAATTGATAGTAGAAACTGGATTTGGGACATCTATGTTCAATGTGCTATTTTAATTTTTGTATTGAAAATACCCATATTATTTCCATTTTGGGAAAATATGATAAAATAGTTTGGGGACGTGTGGACTATTTCCCACTCAAATCAATGTGATTCATTTAATCTATCTTGGGAACATATAAATGATCTTTTCAATAAAAAATTTTAAAATATAAGAAATGAATATAACACTAGGATAATAATATACATATATATCATTTACTTTCCATTTTTTTTAATAAGGCTATTAAATGAATGTAGCGTTTATGCATACGTACGACTTACTATCTCCAAGAATGGGGAATTACATTTATTCCCCCCAAATATTATTGATTATAAAAGATATATATATAATTAATATGTATATATTATATTGACAGGCTATTTTACATTATAGAGATGATAAATCTATGATCATTGTAAGATGAACAATATGTAAGAAGCCAAAACATTTGTTAAAAATAAGGGAATTAACACCCAAAATATGGAAATTAAAGATTGATTACAAAAAAAACATGTAAAATATAATTTAGGAAGTTAATATTTGATATTATAAACTAATTTATGGTATTTTTAATAGTTAGTGACATATTTAAACCCCTTATATTTGATGTAACAGGACATTCACCTGAAAGGAAACACAACGCAAGGAATTCTCATCACACTTTTTACATATGTTAATTAAATGTCACATCCACCAATTTCTTATATTTTATATGGTATAAATACTTCCTTTATTGATATTTTATATCATGAATTATTTTATTTTCATGTTATTGTGAGTTTAAATTTAAATTATTTATTCAATTGCGATTGGAGTTAAGGGTTACCCTAGTGAAAGGGAAATTCTGTAACCCAATTCCTTTCCATTAGGATATATTACTTCATCATTGTCATTAATATTAATTGATTATGTGTAAAATGATTTAGAATATATCATGATATATATTCAATTAACTTATGTGTATTTATGGATGATACACATAAATATATTCATTTATTGATTCTCACTACAATGTTACGATCTTTTAAAGGGATTATTTCACAATCACATATTTTGTGAATTTTTAAATTTGAATTTCTATTATATGAAAGTATTTGATCATTTTCTAATAAAACCCCTAATTTTCATTAATTATTATTTTTCATGAACTTTATCAAAAAATATATCCATTATCAACTGCTTGGTATGTCAAATTTTTCATAAATTTTTTTTAATAAAATATCACTATATTTATCTCTTTTTTCAAAGAACCTATATTATTATAAAAACACTTATTTTCTAAAAATGGATATAACCATTAGAAAATAATTAATCATATAAACTGTTACCATTTTTACATTTACTAATTATTTCAATGGAATATTCTTGGGTTTTTCTACACAATAAATCATTGTGACATTTTTTGTATCAAAATTAAATGTTTTTTAACTCGTACAACTTCATTGAATCTTCCTCTTCTTGTTTTAGAGGATTTTAAATATTTTTTTGAATAATTTTTAACAAAAATTTCTTTCAATCATTTTCATATTGGAATAGATATTTTCCCAATTAATGTTTTAAAATAACATTTATTTTATTTTATTGAATATGACAAACCATTATTTTTACTCAAATTGGGATAAATTTTATTGATACTCTCCATAGTACTCATATGGATATTTTGTGATTTATTTTTCCTAGGGTATTATTGAAATTAACATCCATGATTCCTTTTAGTCCCCTAGAAACATTCAATTTCCTATGATCATTGAACATTTAACTTACCCTAATTATCCATATTATTTTTGGTCTATTTGTTTATTTCCAATACCATATTTCATTTTTACATACGGTGTTTACATCGACATGTTATATCATAAATATCATTTTTTCCATTATATTTAATTATTATTATTTTGTTATTCCTTCAAGGGGATTATGATTCAAATGTTTCAAAGTGGTATAAGAATCATTTTAATTTTTAAATCATATTTTCATTAAGAAAATTTTTATTGATATTTTAATGGTATTTCCATTCAATCGCATTGATATACCTTGTTTCTAATTATCCTATATTAGTTAATTATTTATAAATCTATATCTTGTTTTCAGTATGTATATATATATATGTGTGTGATAATACACATTATTTATTTTTATTATTCAATATGTGGATTTCCCTAACCAGTACGTCATGGGTGTGGCTTAGTTTTAGATAGCCCCTTGATGAATCTGTAGTCTCATGGGATAAATTAGTTTCACTAAATAGATGGGTTTCTACACAATATTCAAAATATTCTTTTTTAATGGTATTTATTGTAAGGGTTCAATGTACCTAGGAAAAATGAAATCCAATAATTAATAATTTCCCTCATTTAGATTCATTTATTATTCATCCATGATATTTTTCATCGATATATCTATGGATAAATTTCAATTTATATTCATTGATTAAATGGAAGGTGATTTAGTTTCTCAATAATCTATAGTGATTTGTCCATTTGAATTTATTTCAATGAAATGTGTTTCCAGTTATTATCTTTTGATATTTTTTATGCACTTCATTCTTTGTTTTTTTTCATGGTATGTGTGTTCACTTATTTACCATTCTATAATTATTATTCTCATTGATTAATTACTTATTTAATTAAAAATTATACTTTTTGAGCATGTGATATAGCCCTTATTTTAAATACTTTACCCATGAATCTGAGAAGCATACTATGAATGATATGCACAAACATACTAGATGGAATACAATTACTATCGTTGAAGAAAAAATATATTTTATAATAACTATATTAATTTTTAATCCATTTGGAATTTATCTATCCAGTTTTCTAAGACTGGAAAACTCTTTGTTCATTTTGGATTTTACTTCTCATACTCATAGAGATTTAGTTATAGTATACACCTACTATAGGATTTAAAGGATGAGGGTACTATACTTGGTATCCGATTAAGATTAGTAGCAACATTGAAAAATATATTTTGTAAAACATATATTAGATAATATATCCATATGATAGAATTTGAAGAAAATTATAGAATACAACCATTGATTTTTGGTAAAATAGATATTGGGAGGGTCTTACTAGAAATGAATATATATCTAGATTCATTAAGTGTCTGTGGTTCTGTCACTGATGAACATAGGAATATAAAAAATGAAAAGGTGTTCTAGCACTCAATCGATGTGACCTTGTACACACCAATTGGCCTTACTACACCCCTGGTTTGACACTCCCAAGGGACATGCAAAGAATAATTGAAATTTTATTTAGAAACATTTATAAATTATTTGAATACATAATAATAATGAATGAACTAGGTTAAATTATACCCTAAGAGATGACCATTGATGAAATAAAATAGTTGAAGTATTTATGTATTTAGGTTGTTTTGAAAACCTTATTTTAAAGGAGGTTTAGTGATTAAAAATATTTCAATGATTTACATGAAATTCATTTTCGAAATAATATAAATATAATTTTTGAATTGGACCACCTATATGATAGGTGATAACACATCGTGTCTGGGAAGGCAACCGGACTTGAACCCACGTCTAAAGGATGTTATGGGTTTAATGCCAACCACTGACCAACGACATGTCCTTGTTAAGACTATACTTTTTCTAGTACATAAAATTAATGAATAAATATTAAGGACGTACTAGTAATATCAGTTTTTAGTATTATAGTTTTATGTAATAAATAATTTTCCTTGGTTAATAGATAGAGACAAATGAAAAATTTATTAACTCTTTTGTGGACCTTACAATCTATTAAATGATTATTTTAGTGCTTTAATGATTAAAGATAATTTTTTATACACATTTCTATATAGAAGGGATAAATAATAAATTAATCAAAATATTACCAAAATAAGTAATTGTTAACATAAAATTATTAAGTATCATGCAATTAAATTTGATTATATTTTTAAGCATTAAGGTAATTTCTCATCCTGAGAAAAATGATCAAATATTTTTCCTAATATATTAATTTATGATAAACCGTTGGTCTTCTAAATCATCACTAGTTTATAGCATTGAGGAACTAAACATTTCATTGATAATTTATTTTTCCATTGTTGATGACTTTAATCAATCCCAATAAATATTTATTATTTTCTTACATATATGAATCTGAACCGACAAGTATCTTCCTCCAACATAGTGACCTATTTATATGTACTTCCATGTGGCCTTTGTAAATCCCATTATATCTTTATTAGAGGATTTATTATGAACCCTTATAATGATTTGGGATTTAAAAAATTGGAAATTTAAAAAATATATCTCTTATATTGAGTTTAAATTGCGAGTAAAAATTTTAATTATGGGTTGGATATTCGAACACCCCAAAAATCTAGAGTAGGAGCATTGTGTTTGATAACATATATGACACACACCAACATAAAAGAAAGAGTATATATTATCTTTTGAATTTAAATTATATTTATTATTTATTAAAATATTAATATTATTTAATTATTTTGATGAATGTGATACTGATTTATAATGTGTCACACACAACAAAAAGTTTCTCAACAGAGTTCCTTACATGGAAGACCAATATTTACATAACAACAATATATTAAGAGAATATTATAATTTAATATAATATGTTATAACCTAGCCTATAAATTATTAGCTATGAAAAGAGATAAATAAATTTTGAAATTATATGGTTTACACAAATAAAAAAATTATTTAATTGGTTACAAGTTTATTATAAATTAATATAATGACCTATTTAATATGATGTGAATTTTTTTTTTGAAAAATATTCTTATAATAAAAATGATTTTTCCCTAATAAATAACATAAATTACAATTAGTGAGTTATATTAATATAATATTTTTAAATATTATATATTAGATGAAATAATTTTTATATCCACAAAATTTATTTTATATGAATAAGATAAGAAGAATCCCAATATTTTCTATAAAAAATATATTCTTATAAAGGCATGTTTACTATCTACTAATGGATGACCTATTTTAAATCATTTTTATTAGATATAGTAATATTATATGTAAAAATAAAATTAATAATTTAATAAAGATCCAAAAAATTATGTTAGATAAATTTGTTATATTTTTATGGGTTGTTTTATTTTTTATGTCATAGGGAAAAAGACATATTTTTTATTTATAAATAATTTTTATTAAAATTTATTTAGGAAAATAAACTATATTTTAAATAATTTTTAAAGATAAATAACTTATTTTTTTTATAATTAATCCAATTTAGTTAATATTTATCAATTTTATTTTATTTTTTTTATAAAACATTGTAATCTTTTTTACCTCTTTTACTTTAAAAACCCACATTTTTTCCTGTTTGTGGGATTAAATTTAAAATAATTTATTCCAAATATCTGATTGTAATTTTTAATAATGGATTAAATATTCTTAATCCTAATAATTTATACTGGATAATATGGTGAATTAATTTTTTGAAACAAAATATTACTAAAATTAATTAAAATTAATTACAACGATTAAGGTGAAATTAAGCTTAACAGGGGACTAAACCAGAATCAGGATGTCCAAAATGACCGAGAAACATTTCATAAATCCATTGGATGTCCAAATTTAGACCATATACTAACATTAATATAATTTGGACAAATATTGGGTCAAATCGACTTGGGAAAACATCGGTGGAATTCCCTTTTCCAAAACATACGAGAGTGACACTCCCCCTCCACTACAAAAAGGATCTTAAGCCTCACCCTTCATCACAACTCTCAATCTAATTTTTCTAAAAAAGGATTATCTAAAAGAGATCATAAACTTATCTCCCTTAACCAAGATGACTTACTTTGTTTATATAACCATCCATGTAATTATGATGGTTCAAACCAAAGGAGTTACCCGATTATGAGTTAACATCTTTCCTCAATATCTTTAGTATTATGTCCATTTTACACAACCCGAACTATACTTATTGAATTCATATATAAAAAAATATTATCGTTAATGTATATATATTTTTTGTTATTGTTTCAACCTACACTTACACACACCTCCATTTAATGGGAAATGAATATACTATTCATATGTACGGTGAACATCTGCCTTATAAACTAAAGAATGTTTAGTCTTCCTTTACCGACTCTCATAGTGTTCATTTTTATGGAAAATAATATTATATATGATATATATTATATTTATAATTTATATACTATTCAATCATTTTTTATTTAACATACCCTTATTATTTCCATTTTTTGGAAATACGATAACATCGTTTGTGGAAGTATTGGCTACCGCCCCCTCAAAACGATGTAATTAATTCACACTATACACGAAACATATAATGTATGTTTTTAATAAAAAATTAAAATTAAATGTAAAATATAATATAAATTAATTATAATGTAAATCTATATCATTTACTTTTCATTACTTTAGTATGGAAAATATATTAAATTACTATTCATCTGTTTTTAAGGCCTCATCTTTATGAATAATGTATTTCATTTCTTATTTAAAAATATTATTGACTATTCTAAATACATATATATTAAATATATATATATACATATTAGTTATATCATGTTTCAAATTTTTGATATTATTAAACTATGATCGACGTAAGGAGAATAACAAGTAACAAGTCAAGTCATACTCCACAAATTGAGAAATTAACAACATAAATAGAAAAAAAAGAATGATTTTTGACAAATAGGTGATAAGATATTATAAAAAAGGTTAATATATAATATTATAAATTTGAATTTTTTACATCTATATATTATTAACCTTTTTAAAAACCTTATATATGAGGTTAAATTACATTTTCCCCAAAGAAATTGCAAGATAAGGGATTTTCATCTCACCATTTACATCCATGAGAAAAATGTCTTGATCACCAATTACTTATTTTTTTGGTCTATATACATACAATTATGATATATTATATAATTTATTATTTTATTTTCATGTTATTTTAGATTCAGTATAAATAATTTCTCTTAAGGGGAATTGGGTTAAAATATACCCAAGCGTAAATGAAATTTAAAAACCAAATTATTTTCAATTCGGTTATTTTATTTCCTTGTTGTCATTAAAATTTGAAAATTATTTCCACAGTGACATAGAATAGATCTTTATATATATATTATTCCCATATTTTTAATTATATTTTAAAAAATAAATATATTTTTTCACTGATTCTCACTTCAATGTTATGTTCTTCTCGAAGGTTTATTTAACAATAGCTTTTTGTTTGGGATTATTTTCATTTTAATTTTCATAAAGGGAAATTTTTTGGTCATATTATGATAAACCATAACATGTTCGTCTATTTATATTATTCATCAAATTTTTCAAATAATATAATCATTTTTACCCTATTTGATGCATAAAATATTTTAGAAAAGGTTTTTAAGAAAACCTGACATTATAGCTCTCAATATTTGAAGATCCAATTTTCTGCTAAAAACCCTATATTCTAAATGGTTTTTAAAAATTATTATAACCATTACAAAAATTTATTGAATAAATTATACCCTTTTTGACTTTTACTAACGTTTTCAAATGAAGATTGTTATCTATTTCTGAACAAGGTATATTTCAAATGTTTTTACTATGAAAAAGGAATGTATATTTTACCAAGTATGACATGTAAAGATTTACCCAACACCATATCTTTAAATAATACTCTTCATTTTATAAAATTAATCATTTAAAATTAATTAATTAAAAAAAGTGATTTTTAATGCAAATTATTTTGTAAATGCATTTCAAAATAAAAAAGATATTTTCCTCAATAATATTTTAATAGATCTTGTATTTATATCCATCAATCACAATGACCCTTAATTTTTACTACACATTATATATATTTTACTAATACCATCTTTATTATTCTTCTACAAGGTAACTATTGATATATATATAAGAATAGTATTGAAATTGACATCCTTGATTCCTTTTAGTCTACATGAAACATTAAGTTTAATATGATCATTGAACATTGAAGATTCCATAATTATCAATTTTAATTTACATGTATATGTTTTTTTTCCTAAAATGTGTATAAATTTTACATACTGTATTCACCATGACCTGTTATACCATTATTCTCCTTATTATGATTATATTTTATGTTTCATCTATTGGTATAACATCATGAGGATTATTATTAAAATGATTCTAAGTGACATGGGAAACTATAGAATGATTAATTGTATTTTTCCCAATAATACATTCATTAATATTTTAATGGTATTTCAATTCATCAATATTAAAAATCCTTCATTTTACATATCCTCTAATGGGTAATTATGAAAAAATATGTATCTTTTTTCAATAGCGGTATTTGATAAGGCATATTATTTATTTAAATTATTATTATATATATATATATCTCTTTGGATATGTATGACACAGGTGGGGCATTGTTATAGATACCCCTTGATGAGTTTGTAGTCTCATGAAACGAATATTTCCACAAAATACATTGTTATATAACCTTTATTCTAAAATACCATTTGAAAGGCCAATATGTTAATAGTCTTATGTACCTCAAAAATATTGATTCCAATAATTAATTATGTCAATAATTTATTTTTTTTGTTATTTATCTATGATAATTTTCATTGACATGTCCATGGATACATTTCAACTTCAGTTCATTGATTAAATGGAATGTTTTTCAATTTCATAACATTATATATATATTTTTCATTATGTATTTATTTTAATTGCATGTGTTTCAATTTATTACCTTTCCATGTTTTTTATTCACATCCTTATATGATTTTTTATTACATGGAGTTTGTGTTATGTTATTTATCATTCCATCATTATTATTCTCATTGATTCGTTATTTCTTATGCTATAATTTTCCCTTACTGATCATTTTATATTATCTATAATTGTTTTCCATTCCCTAGGAATCCAATAAGTGTAATATGAAGGATATAAAGATAAATACTATATAGAATAATGTTATTATCCTCACATGAAATTTTCATTGTTTTAATTAGTGTATTAATTTGCAATACAAGACACATTTATGTATTTATTTTTTAAAGACAACTAAACTCTTCAGTCTTTTGGGATTTGATTCTTTCTAATAATGGGAATGTAATTTCAAAAGACACCGTATGTAGTATTTCATGGTTGTAGATGGTATATAGATGATTTTAATGGAAATAGACATCATATCTGATCATTATAATGACAGTATGGGAGTGTTGCCAGATAAGGGTGAGATCAAGGATGCACTCATGCACCTCTACCCTGATAGCGCTGCGGGCCCGGATGGGTTCATAGTTTTTTTTTACAGGTGATCTTGGGATATGGTGAAGAAGGACGTGATTGAAGCTGTTCAGGATTTCATTAGAGGAGGCAGCATGCCCCGTGTTGCGAGTGCCACCACCCTTGATCACTTGTCGAAGATCAAGAGTCGGTCCTCGATCCCTCACTACCATCCAGGGAGTATGTGAAACGTTCCATATAATATCCTAGCCAACTTCATTATATCTAGATTGGATTCTCATATAACATAGTGGGTATTCTCGGACCAATACAGTTTCATCAAAGGGCGTTCTATTCAAGAAGCCATTGCTATGGTGCAGGAGATTCTCAAAGACATCAACATCAAATCGTGTGGGTCCAACATGGTTATTAAACTCAATATGAACAAAGCCTATGACTGGGTGTAATGGAGAATCATTAACAGAGTTCTTTCAGGTATGGGTTTCAACTCCTAGAACATCGATATTATATTCTATTTATTTAGTTCTTCATAGTTATCGATATCTTTCATGTGAAAATCCTATGCTTTCTTCTAGTCTACCTATGGCCTCAGGCAATGGGACCCCATACCACTGACTCTGTTTATTCTCATATAAGATTTTTTTAGTCACCTTATCCAGAGGATCCCTAGAAATGGGGGGATTCTCTCATATCTCCATCGATTGAAGGCTCCTGCGATCACTCACCTAATGTTCGCTGATGATACTATTATATTTTTGAATGCTAAGAGTAGATCCTTAATCAGCCTTAACAGAGTGATTTAAGGGTACTGTCATTAGAGTGGCCAGTGTGTTAACAAAGGTAAGAGTTTCTTCTTTATTTCTAATAGGTGTTCTGCCGATAGGGTGGCTTTTATGAGAAGGAGTCTTGGCATCCAGAGTGGGGAGTTCCCTATGGTGTACCTCATCGTTCCCATATCGCCAGGAAGACATTTGGTCTGGGGCATTGATTATCTTCTCACTAGGAGCACTGAGGGAGTTTTGAACTAGTAGAATATTTTCAGGTCTTCTGGTAGGAGGGTCTCCATGGTGAATAGTGTTCTACTAGCTTCCCCAATCCATGGCCTCCCCTCTATCAAGGTGCCTAATGGTGTTATCATCTCCATTGATCGAATTATCACAAATAATAGTGGGATCCTTCCTCAAAAGGGAGGAAACACTGGGTGCCTTGGAACAAAATGGAAAGGCCAATCGTGGAAGGAGGTATCAATGTGCACAATCTCAAGGATACCCTCCACTACATGCATGCAAGGCTTTCATGGGTAGTGCTGGAACGTCGTACTCTTTGGGGAAACATCATGCAAAAGTCTGCTCTCTGTCTTTGAGGCTCTATGGAGGGGTGTCACACTTCCCTCTATTCCATGATTGGTCCCACAATTGATGTTCTTTGGACATTCTCCCACTAGATGGTTGGGAAAGGGGATTTCTCCTTATGGCACCAGGATTGGGGTGGAGGAGTGTTGGGGTTTCTCGTTTGTACGGTCATAGGCATCTCGTTCAAGGTCATAAGTCTCTACTTGGAGTTCATAAATGCCATTCTGGATAGGAACGAGATGGAATCATTTCACGTCATCGAGCTCAATGGAGAGGAGGACAAATACATCTTTAGTGTGCCCTCCTTGGGTCTTTTCTCTTCGAAGGATTTTGGGAGTCTGTTTTATGATCAAGCGTAGTCGGGGGGCTGGGAAGAGATCATGTGGGTGAAAAATATCCCAAACAGGTAAAACTTTATCACATGAAGGCTTTGATGTAGAGCCTTACCTACTGATTATAATGTCCATATATGAGGTATAACCCTTTTGTCCAAATGTGTGTGATGCAGGTTACATAAGTTTGAGAGCATTTATCACCTCTTCTTCGGCAGTGATTGGGAAGTGAGGTGTGGAAATACCTCGAGGAGTTCTCTATGGGGCTCTCTCTGAATGACAATATCCCCTCATTTCTTGACAAATCGTTTCATGACACAGAGGGGAGAGGACCGAAGAGGGTGTCCCGAGCGGTGGTGCTGCATATAGGATGTTGGGGCCACTGGAAAGCGTGGAACAAGTAGATGCACGAGGGCGGGGTTCTAATGGCTCATGTAAATAATGTCTGGGCTAAAAACCTCCTTCATGACGTGAGTAACACAGTGTGTTGGTTTATGTAAGCACCTTCTTTCCACCGGTTTCAATCAGGAGCCATGGCAGGGTTTTCTACCAACAACAGTTCTTGAAACTATGTCAGATGGCGTCCTCCTTTGGGCGGGTTGAATCTCAATACAAACGGCTATTATGTCCAAGGTCTCATGAGAGAAGGAGGTGTTCTATGGGATACTAATGGTTCAGTGTACTTGGCCTATTCGTTCTAGCTGGGTCAGGGTTCTCCCCTCCAAGTAGAGGCCATTTCCCTCCTCATAGGGATCAATGTGTGTAGTCAACAGGGCCTGGAGATCTCTGAGGTCGAAACTAATTCCTTAATAGTTCATAATGCCATGAAATGTTGTGGTGCTTCTCCCAGGGAGATCTTCTATATTATAAGGAAATGGAAAATCATGCTCAAAAACAACATTAGTGTTCACTATACATGGAGGGAGGGGAATAAGGTTGCAGACAACCTGGCCTCAGTGGATTTCCCTAGCATGTCGGAGGTGTTCCTGCACACAGCTGACAGTATCAATCCCAATAGGGTGGCTCTTATTAAAGGGGAAGCACTCGGGCTTCACTATTTGATACCTAATTAGTTTCTCTCCTTAGGCTCGATCCCCTCTCTTTTTTCCTTCACCAATTTTAATAAAAATTAATTGATGATGAGGATGGTCTACCCAAAAGATAAAGACAATAACCGTGTCAGAAGGATTGATCAAACTATTCGATCTTTCGTAGTAAAAGTGGGAAGAAATCTCAATGTAATTTTTACCGTTTATCTTGAGATAAGTGATTCTATGATTATATATGTTTATTATTATATTTTTTTGAATAAAAAAATTACTTTATAATGATTAGGGAGTCTAGCGTATTGGTGGTTTTCTATAAGAGGTGTCTTATGGAGGATGTGTGGAGATAAATATTCTCATGGAAAATCATCTCTATATGGGAACCTAATTTTACATTAGGGGGTGGAGAAATATCAAACATTCATTTGGATCTATGTTATAACTTTGCACTAATTTTCCTCTATAGATTGATATTTAGATAGAGTGGACAATGAAGAATATTGATGATATGTTGTGCTCTTGTGTCTTGACATTTTGTGTTTTTTTAATTATGGTCCTTCCCTTGGTTGAGTCTTATTGAAATAATATTTTCCACTCCACTATTTCTATGGATCTCATTGAATCAATTTTTTCTAACCTTTTACTTATCTATTGTGATGCACTAAGTTCGGAGAGGTAGAAATTTTTTGGCTGAAACTAGTACTTAATTTGACAATAATTTTAATGGTAATTCATGAGAAGATGAATGTAGTAATGGATTATCATAAATCCAATCCAGATCATAGGAGGACGTCTTTATAGTTTTCTGTTGGAGATTGAGTGTTCTTGGAGGTGAATACTCATCACAAGCAGTGATGTTTTGTTCATGAAAGTATGATTTCTCCTTGTTCTATTTTGAACTATCATGGTTTTGGTTCACATTAAAACTTTGTACTATCATATTGCACATCCAACAAATATGAGACGAATATATGATATATTTCACACGCTGCAGCTCTGTTTTTACATTCATTAAAAATATAACATCATCAATGAGGGTGAGATTGATCCTGGAAAAAACACTATCATCATGGAGTGTAATTTAGAGGTGTAGGAACACGAGGAGAAGGTGTTTCAGGGGTATGATATTCCCCTGGTTCGTGTCTGTTGGTGAGATGGTTGTCTGATGGAGAGTACATGGGAACAGGAGTTGCATATGCACTCCCAGTACACTGAGATGTTAAATTTTTAACTCCTCTATTGTAAAATTGTTTCCTGTGTGGATGTTGACATTTATCGTTTATGAGATGGATTCCATTAGTTTATTTCATGGTAATTATACTCATTTAGATGAATATCTACTAAGATATTGTTTCGTAGTGACTTGTTAGTATTTTGTAGTCTCATGTTATTATTTAAATTAGTTTGTAATGATCCAATGATGGAAATATCATAGAGAAGTATCTCCTCAACTGGAAATTTGGATAACCCCCTTTAAGTTTCCCTTCTAGGATTTGTTTTTCATTCTTGAGGATGATAATTTTTTAATAGGAATCAAATTCAAGGGTACAAATTTGTTTATTTTTTCCATTTTCATGTTTCTGAAGCATGTGGATCTCTAAGGATTCCTAGAGATGGTTTATATATCTATTTCTGGTAAAATTATTAAGTTTGTATAATTCATTACATTTTTGGTTTTCATATCATGAATATGGAGTTTACATCTTTTGTGATGTGGGTTCATGAGGTGCTTCCAGATTTTAATTAAATCATGGTCAAATGGTTTGAGGAAATATTTTATTATAGAATATCGAATATAATAACTACATGATGTTAGAGAGTTTCACATCGTGAAAATAAGCTCTTTTTCACCCTTATTTATTGCATCTCCTTGGGATTCATAAAACACTTTGGATTTTCTCCCAATAAGTATGTGTCCATTGGCTATATTATCAGGAATTTTGGAATCTCTTCTATGGGTATCTGATCATTGATTTCCTTCATTGATTTATGGTGATCTGATGTATATTATATCTCATCTGTTATGGTTCTTCAATATGGATCATTGAAATTAATACTTCAACAAAATAAAATTTTCTCTCCATCATTCTAAATGAGTATTCATTTTTATGAATGGTGTGGTTTTTTGATGTAATCCTTTGGTGGATGCATATATTATGGATGGGTGATTCAGATCTATAATTTTGTTTGGTTCTAATGTGATGAACATCAATATCTTTGAAGTAATGGATTCATTTATTATCTTATTGATTTTTTTGAAATCATAATGGTGTCTTTTTTAAACCATTGGATGGAAATTGAAGTAATTATTTTATTGAAATAGATTAACAATGAACAGGATAAAGTGATCACATTTTGTTACATTCTATACTCTAATGGGTTTCCTATTGATTATATATATATTGTGCTAATTATGTTTTGGTAATAATATTCATGAAATGTTCTTGCCCAATTAAATAGTTTATTAAATATTAATGCAACTTTTAAGGAATTTGAAGCATGGAAATTATTGTTTATAATGATGAAATAAAATGGTATATTAATTGACAATGATCACTTAAAAAGTTTGTTGAATATTATTTTAATGTTGCAAGAATATTAAACTTTTGATATTTTGTAACAGATTGAAGCCTCTTGTTACCTCTTTTTTTTAACCTTTTACTAATGAATATTTAAATTTTAGATATAAACAAATAGGTTTTTTATTATATATAATTACTAGTACCTGAATTTCTCATTATCTTAATAAGGCCATGTGAATTGATATTGGATCTATGAGAGATCATTTTTGTGTGAAAGATGGATTCATTATTTTATTGAGTATATTAAACCTTTTTACATGCAATTTGTTTTACAATTTTTTTATGTGATCGAAATGTGATCATCTCTATGTGATGTGATATGGTATGGGGAGGCCCTGATGTGATATAATCCTTGTATGGAAATTATTGGGGTGGATAATGTGAAATGGGTTAGGAGGTAATGATAATGTGGAATCAGTTGATCCATGTGATGGATAGTTATATTAGGATATTCATGTGGGTGTCATGGATGGAAATATAGATGATGAGATGGGTTGAAGTGGGGATACCCATTCATATAGTAATGTTGGTTTTTTTTCTTAAAATGAATTTTTTTAGTGTTAGATGGTCGGTTTTCATGATTCATCTGGATTCATATACCCACTAATAAATGCGGTTGGATGTTCTGTCTGGAATGTTTCCCTTGTTGATATCTTAGGATGGTAATCCTATAGTATGTAGATTATGGAATAGATAAAATAATTAATAAAAATCATTATAATCATTGGTGTTATTATTGTGGGAATGAAAATTATGAAATGATTTTAAGTATTAAAAATTGTGGAAATGGGTTTGATTATACCTAGAGGTCATGGGATTTACATAGATGATTAATGTAATATAATAGGGAATAATGTTAATTTCCAATTTAATGGTTGATGAATTAATTAATGGATGAAAAATGATAAAAAATAACAAGTGATAAGGTAGCTCTTTTAAAATATTATCTGGTCCTAATAGTTCAAACTAGGAGTCTGATTAATGTTAACTACATTTGAGTATATGAATATGTTATAATCATAGATTATTTTATCTTTATTATATCATATATATTCTATGATTTCATACAATACACTTCCCATTTCGATAACGGAAACATAGATGTAGTTAACTCTAGTAGGGTATTCTCCCCAACATCCTAATGGGGTGATGGATCACTAACTATCCCATATTCCTCATCTCACTCCTCTTGGTAGTTTATTGCGATGCAAATAATGGTGGTTAGATTACTCTTATATGTATGAAGAGTGATGCGATGTCTTATGGTTATTCTCACACATGTCTCTCCAGATGAAGTATCCAATTGATTATTATAGTTATAATATGTATTGACTGTGATGACATGGGGTACTTTCTCAATGTATGGGAAGTGATTACCTATGTTATAATACCTTATGTATGATACATGTCATACACACTATTTTGGATCTAAAAAACAAAATTTTTATATTATATGGTAATGAGATATGTGATGATGTGATGATGAGATGTAATATGTAAATGGTTAGTATAAATTCCAATTTGTCTTTTGGATGGTTTATTTGGGAGAATGATGGCTCCAGACATGTGTAGTTTGGGTTGAGTAGAAAACCAGTGGTGAATAATGAGAGGGTTACCCTTCATGTTACAATATCTTTTATGTGATACATTTTGAGAGTTATCAATGTTTATGGTGGTAACACAGTATAGCTATTGAGGTTATGGGTCATTTTCATTATTATTCACTATTATTTTGTATTAATTGATTATCTCTTACACTAGATGATTCAAATAAGATCATATATTGTATATCATTAAACTCACCCTACATATATATAATTTGTTTCTAGGTTAACAAGAGTAGGTTAGTGATCTAGATAGATATTAAATGATCACGGTTTGTAGGAGCTTTTTGCGATTTGTGTTCACTATCACCTTTTCTTTTTGGTGCAAGTAATTTTATATTTAGTTGTTATAATGTTGTATGAAATTTAATTTCTCACATGGGTTTTAATTGAATATAAGTAGGGATATAATATTATTATAGTATTTTTTATCTCTCTCTTTCACATGTTATTTTAGAGGTTGATTCTTCCCATATGCATATTTGTTATACCATCGGTGGTAGTCTCCACACTGGGGAATACATGTGGTGGAACTCAGGCAATCAACATCTACATTATATAATCTTTCCCCATATGGGTAGACTTTTGAAGAAGGGTTCATGAAATATATAATATAATATAAACATTATATACAGAAAAAATATTTATGAATTGTGAGATGATGTAATAAATGAGGAGAAATATGAATAATTGTAATGAATTAGGGAAATTGATAATAATATACAACATGATTGCTAAAATTTATTATTTGTTAAATTTTAGTTGTTTAGACATGTAATAAAATATTACTTTAGAGAATAATCAAAATAAATAAAGTGAGAAATTATGTTGATATATTTTATTAAAGTGTTTCATTGATAATTTTGTATGACTAATATATAAAATATTTTATTATTTTAAATAATAATTTTTTTCATTAAAAGTTTTTACAATAGTATGAATTTACAATGAATAAAAATAATGATAATGAGTTTCAATTTAGTAAATTATATTATTAAATTGATTATTTAGGATTCTATAGCAGTTGAGATAATGCAGGATTCCGGGGCCTGGTTAACCAAGAATTAATCTTTGAAATATATTAAATACCCTCACATGCATTTTTTCATGTCGAAGTGGAAAGACTCTTAAACAAAACAGAGATAAAAAATATGTGGCGTCCAATGAGTTTAGAGCATGGTTATACCCTATTCTTCATATATTATATGTCGGCTTAGGGTTTCGGGGTTGAGCACCTTTCTAGTAATGTAATTATACAAATTTTGTTATATATATTTAACTATTTGAATAATATTGTAAAAATAATGTTTTCCTATAAATAGGATTCAATGGAAAATTTTCAGGGTTTACCACATAACACTAAAATTTTAAAGGATCCATTAGATAGGAACATTGGAAATGATATTGGTGAATGAAATTAGATAAGATTAATATCTAGGTTCATTAAAAAATTATAGTTCATGAATCTCCCTATCGATGGAAAAGCATGACTGTTCTCTATCAGCGATAGATCCAAACTCTTGGTTGGATTTTTTTTAATATGTATTAATGAATATGTGTTTTATCCTATGATGAATAAGAATAAATCAAATAAAAAATTTAATCATATATTTTGTTTATTATAGGAATTGGTTGGATTATCTCAGAGTGGGTATTTCACTTGTTTTTATATTATATCTTTTCATTATTTGTTCTAACTATAATGAATTTAGGCCACTGTGAACAATAGAAGAGTAAATTCCCTCATTTTTTTGGTTTTTTTATTTCCTCCCCCATTCATCATTCATTGGTGGAAATTCTCTTGGCATGTCTTTTGATGGATACCAAATAATCAATAATTTCACAGCCGCTTCTTTTTACAACAGATTGATATTGCTAATCTAGGGTCACATAAAATATGGGATTGAGTGGATATGGTAGATGATTTATTGAGTAGATATTTAGGGTTACCCATTAGATGTTTTTTGGAGTGCGATGATGATGTGAAGTGATGGTTTATTTATGAGAGGACTGGGGTGTAGTGTCTGAGGATCAAGCATTGACCAGGCTCAGTCTAACCATATCAAAAAACATTGCTAAATATTGATAACATAATAACAGGAGTCAAAATTGTGGGAATACAAAGAGTTTGAAATGTGGATTCAATTAAATCTTGAGTTACACAGTGTGTAATCTGAATTGACACACAATGTGGGACCCCCTATGTGGTCCTAGGGTTCCACGGAGAAGATAAATGTCACATGAAATGTGATAGCTATCACACAACATGTGACCCTAACCTGGAATATCGTTGTGTTTATTGGAGTGTAAAAGGACACATTATGGATTTCATGGGAAAAGACATGCCATGTTCTCATATACATACATGAATAGAAGAACTTGGGAATGGGTTGTCCCAGTGTCGAAGAGACATGTCATATTCATACAATACATGTTGTGTATGCTGTCAGTGATGTATTAGATCTATTCATCTAATTTCCTTTGATCCATTTCCTTATGGTATTTTACTGTAATCCAATCCCTTAGGTTTTAGTATGAATTAACTATTATGTCCCTACATTTCATACAAGAATACTACACCATTTTAAATAATATCCACATAAACGTGTTACAATAAATGATCAAATGTTTAAGTGTCTTATGAAAATTAGTACTACACATAAAATTTAAATAATAATATATAAAAATTATTTATTTCATTCTTCTCAAGATTCTTAATGTCCCTCATGTAAACATTAGTATTTTTAATTGACTAATGGTATACATCAATGAAATGGGTGAGCGAAAATCCATGTTAGAGGATAGATAGGAACATGAAACAATGTAACATGGGTGATAATAATCATCATAATCATAACATAACCCTTAGTATAATTATCATAATCATGGGAGGTAGTGTAAGAAAACTTCATAGAATATGGAAATGCATAAAAACAATACATCATGTCTTAGAGGTCTAACGCCACACACAGTTGTGGACAAAGCTAGAATCATATTCATGACTTACATATTTGTATAATCATACCATCATAAGCATTTTTAACTAATATAGAATCATTTTCATTCATATATCGTATTATCTCATGAGATAAACCATATAACCCAATGCTTTGGGGCGTTATCTAATTCTGGGTTCACCCATCACATCATAACATTTACATAATAATGCATTCCACATAGAACATAATTCAATATTTTCCCAAAATGAACCCATTTAATGGAAATGGATGTCATTATAATTTTATAAATAATGATGTAATGATTAAATTAGTTGTTTAAAAAAAATTTAATAACATAATTGGTATAATAATTATCAATAATTAGTGACGATGAAATAATATCAAGAGAAGTAAATGGTGTGTTTTTAGATGTAATTGTACTTTTGGAAAATTCATTTCATTTTTCATAAATCATATGGAAAAAATTTATATATTTTTAACAAAAGTGGAAGAGAAATTAAATTATACATAAATAATATTATATGAATAGATTGACAGAAATTTGTCCTAAAACATGAAAATAACAAGGAAAATGAGTTGGGTTTGATAATCCCCTCACCCTATGTCTGAATGATTTATTCACCAAAATTTCAGGGATAATGAAATTATATTCAATAATAACTAAATCAAGAACCTATTTAACATTTCATTTATTAATTTTTTGTATTACTAATTTATTTTACAGATTTTTTATGAGTTATATTTTTCAATTTTATCATTAATGAGTATTCATTTTCTCGGTTGTCATGATCTGTTCACAAGTATACAAGTAACAAACGTCATATTAAATGATAATAGTTATCTATAATTGAAATTATATGTTATTAATGAACATATAGAATTTTAAATGGCATTATATATTATTATTTTTTCCATATTTTAGAATTATTGATTAGATAAAATGATAATGATGATCATTTAGATTAATTTTTTGGTTTTTCGATCATTACAAAGAAGTGTTGTTTTATTATTTATTTATATGTATGTGTGTGTGTCTATGTCTGTGTTAGTTATCGAACATAAAAAAATTTACAAAATAAATTTTACAATATTTTGGAACAACTATATTGTTTTTATGACCATCACTGAAGGTGGTAATAGAAAATTAAAATCTTTCATCTTTGAAGGCGATAAATTAATACATCATGGATGATGTTATGATTTTTAGAATAAAACTAATAGTAAAATATATTTGATTATACATAATTCAATTAACATAATATTTTCCAATAAATATAAGACATTATAATTATTATCAGAATTTTATAAGGGGAGGTTAAGTGACAATAAAAGAAGAGAATAAATTGAACATAAATTAAAAGAAAATGAAATATGAATCTACCTATGTAATTTCTCTCCTTGAAAACCTCCTTAAAAAATTGGATTGGCATTTTTTGAGATATAAAGATCATAGATATGGTTTATAATCTTATGAATAGTATTCAATAGTGTTTGGACTATTGTAAAATTTTTAGAGGTGTGAGAAGAAGAGGTGGGTATGGGTGGTATTTATAGGTGAGGAGATGGGTGTTTCATGATTATTTTATGCGTCAGTATGTTATTTTGACTCATGAAAATGAATCATATGATCTTTATAATTTAATATAACTCATAAATAAGGGGGATTCATGATTATGGTTAATACATCATTCATGACTATGGATATAGTGAATTTAATTTATACTATTATATATCATAAATTTTTGTATTTCAATATTCACAACAAATTCAACTATTTTTGAAAAATCCCAAAAACACACCCTAATAATTTCTCAATTTGTCTAATTAGAAAATGAAATCCATTCATAGGAAAATAAAATATGTATGTAATAAAAAACTAAAATTTAAATCAAATAATTATTTATTTTAGAAACAGTGATTTTAAATTCCTAATTGATTTTATGAAACTTTGGAAAAAAAACATTAATTCCACCTAAATTTATCTTATAATCATAGGATAATAAAATATTAATTTATGAATCTATTTAATGAATCTATATTTTCTTTTAAATAATTATTTTAATTATAAATTTTTTAATGTAATAGTTATGAATTATAAAAATAAGGACACTAAATTTATCAATTTTTAAACATTTATTTACTTATACCATGAATAAATATATCATATTTTCAATAATAACATACCTAAATTTAATTAATACATTCATAGGTGAATTTACTATTCTATTGTATAGATTACTATTCATTACAGTCAATTTACTATTTCAAGTTTGAAGATAATATCGCATTGGTAAAAGTTCTTTAATTTCCCTTATTACAATAAATATTCATTTATAATGAAAATATTTTGTTCTTAATGTGATTTTATTTGATTCATACTATATTACATAATTAATAGAAGGTAATTTTCATTGATATAATCTTAGTTCATTACATTCTTCCCCCTTACGAAATTTTTCCCTTGATATTTCATTTTTCTAAAAATAGTGAAAACTAGTGAGGGAACTTATGCTTTATAGTTTCCTCTAGACCCCATTCTTCCTCTTCATACGTATGGTTTCACAATAGAAATATGACCATGTGAGTACTTGTTTTTCCTAGAAATTTATATCTGCAGTCCAAGATCATCACCAACTACTCCTCAAAAAATATATCATTATCCACTTGTACGACTTCTAAATTCAATATTTACGAGGGATCTCATAGAACTTCCTCAATAGGGGTACATGGAACACATAATGTTTTTGAGACATGGTATTTGGTAGTGCTAGTTGACATTCAATTGATATTACACAATTAGTAATATTCCATGGTATGATGTACCTAGGACATATCTTTCCTTTTTTCCCAGATCTCATGATCCTCTTCCAAGTAGATATGCAATGGAATACCATGTCTCTAACTATAAACTGCAGATATCATTGATGGTTGTCAGCATAGATCTTCTATCAACATTGGGATACCTGGATATATTGATAAATTGTTTTTACCTTTTCTAATATTTCTTCAACCTTTTCATCTTATAGTAGATTTTAAATACTGACTTTATCCCAGCTTCCTAATGTTCGACATCTTTTCCCATAACATGATTCATATAGTGCCATTTGGATTCTTTATAGGAAATTATTATTGAAAAGAACTCAACCATAGGTTGATTTGAGTATCATAATCCATTTATGTTCATAGAACAAGATCTAAAATTTTATTCTAATGTCTAAATATATTATTCATATTTTCAAATACTTTAGGATGATATGTTTTATTGAAGTTCAACTCAGTTATTATAGAATATTAGAGAACTTTAACGAACATGATGGTGATTCACAGATCTTGATCAGATATAATCAATATTGGTACTCTATGAAACCTTACCACTTCTCTAATGTATATTACTTCATGTTGATCCAATGTGATTTACTCTAGAATTATTTTTAAATGAGTTATCTTTATGAGAGGATCCACATCAACACATAAAGGATTGTTTCCTATGGATGTCAATGGAATCTGGTGAGAATTTCCTTGATGAGGTTTACCCATTTCCATGATGGTATTGGTAATTGATGCATCATTCCCTTATAGTTTTTTCATTCATACTTCACTTTTTGAAATTCTAGGAACATTCATGTATTTAAAGTTATCTTTTTTTTATACTGTCTCGCCAATATTTCTCTTAGATATCTTGATATATCATTGTTCTCCTTAGGTTAATAGAGAATGTTGAGCTATCTACATCATTCAAAATCTATTTCATTATATTTCCATTGTATAATACACATAGTCATCCCCTATATATTGCAACTCCTTCCCCATTAATTTTGATCGTTGAGGATTTCCAATTTCTAAATGCTTTTAAATTTTCTAAAATTTCCACACCATTCCTCTGAGCGTCCTTTATATTCATCATACGGGATGGTTGATAAATAATTTGTCAAAGTTTTTATGATGCTACTTATCCAAATATCCCTATGAATATACCTTTTAAAATAAATGACTATTGGACCCTGATCAATTCTCATCATTGATAATGTTGGAGGATCATTTATACATTGAGCTTCTCCCACATTATATTTCTACCAGGATTGCGGTGGTTTGAGAATTCATAATCCATGATGATATCTAACCATCATCATGGGAACATATTAAGGAAATTTTTTTTGTGAATATATATTTTATGCTCTTATGATCAGTATATATCTTACACTTCTCCCCATAGATATAATGATGACATATTTTCCATGCGAAGGTCAAGGGAACCAACTCTAGATCATGCGTATGATATAGTTTTTTAGGAATATTAAAATGACTTGAGTTGTAGTTTATATATTTAATATTTTTCATTATTATTCATCCTAATACATTCATTGAATTGTTGATATGTTCCAAAAGTAGTTACCCACAAGTTGGTAGTGTGAGTATGGGTGTAGTGATGAGTCTCTTCGTGCACTCTTTTACGAAGTCTTCATAGTCATTGGAATAGACAAAATTTTCATCCATTGAGACCATCATTGTTATTGTATTTGAAAATCATTATATTTTATTCAAAAATCACTTGAAATACATAGAATGAAGAATGAAACTATTGATCTCCATTAAAGATGTTTTCATGGGCCACTATTCGAATGACTTTTCTAAGATGGATCCATAGATATTCTATTTATGTTGATTAAATAAACCATGAATGACAC
Source organism: Viscum album (assembly GCA_963277665.1). Taxonomy (NCBI): domain Eukaryota; kingdom Viridiplantae; phylum Streptophyta; class Magnoliopsida; order Santalales; family Viscaceae; genus Viscum; species Viscum album. The sequence continues at coordinate 119,383,461 of OY728128.1, read as the reverse complement.
ATCCTCCATACAGAACTCAAATATAATTAAATTCACATATATATTCTCCATTATCAATCTATTTACTATATTATTAAAATACTCCTCATTCTCCTACATTCTCATGGAGTATATTATAATTTCATCAATAATGACTAGCACAAATTTGAGGGGGTAATATTTAATGAAAATATTCATTAAGTCAATGAATATTTCAAAATAATTAGTTTTTATGAAATTAATCACTATATATTCACATTTTCTATTACTCATTCAAAATGAATTCTAGGGAATATATTCCTTCCTTAGAATTAATTACTGACATCATAGCTAGAGGTCCTCCTTAGAGAAATGAATATCCCCATGCATCTAGTTGGCCACACCATAAATCTATGGAAGGGGATACTTGTTCATTATTATGATTTTTTGGAGATCATGATAATAAATTTAGTGGCATATTTACCCATACTTTTTATGGATGAATAGGATCAGCGCACCCCATGGTGATGCACTCAGACATATATACCATTGTCCATATTCTCTTTTAAATACATCCTAAATTCAAAAAACTCAACAGTTTCTATTTAATAAGGTGTATTTGATATTGTTAGAGATCCAAAAAAGATCAATTGAGATCTCAAAATCTCGTTCTGGTGGAAGAATGAAAAATTACATAGGGAACATATCTACTTAGTTCCTCACAATGGGAATGCCATTAATACTAATTATCTATTTTTTACCAATCATTCTAGAAAGATATTATTTCTCATAAGGTAGTTATATCCAAACATTATATGAAGATTCTAATGAAGAAAACTCTTCATCATTAATCTTGTATAAAATTGGAGGATATGTTGGGAATTGAATAATTTTACTCATTTTCTAAAAGAAAATGTTGTATTTCTGTAAAGATATCCAATCCATGCCCAATATAAAATCAAACTACAAAAAAGTATGTAGGGAAAGAATAGTTGGGAGGTTATTTCAAAAAAAATGTAATTGGGGATGAGTTATATATATTGGATGCAATAATTTCCCCATTGTCTATTCTAAAATATAACTCTTCCTCGATATGTTGAGGAGGTGTTTCAATAGTTCTACTAAACACAAAATATATTAATTAATGCATAGAACTAGAATCAAATAGCATGATTGCTATTTTTGAATGAATTAATATCATACATATCACCACATCATGGTCGAGATCCACCTTAGTAGCAGTGATGGAAAATGTTTTCACTTGATATTTAGGTTTGGTGATTGCTAATTCGAATTAACCTCAAGAAGTCATTTTGTTTATGCACAATCATCCATGGTGGAAAAACACCCAATAGTTGAAAAATTGAACCATCAGTGGTAATCTCCTTTTCTCCACCTAATTTCTATATTCCTCAAAAATCTTTGATATTCATGTTCTTCGAGGCCTTTTACTGCACACATGATGCCTTTACACATCTATTTAAAAAAATACCATTTTTATTCTCCCTACATTTTTTATATATGTGTGGTTGAATTTTCCTTTAACATTTTTAATATATTATATCGCTTGAAAATCCATCCTTTGTTTCATATATACCTATGCATGAGACCATTCTCCAAAATCTATATCCACTATGATAACATTTCAAACAAAATCTTCATAACCCCTAATGTCTCAAATTTCTAGAGGTATTTAAAGTTGTGGTTTTAAACCACAAACTAATCTATCTATTTTTATATCATTATTGGAAAAAAACATAAATAATACCTAGAAATACATGTGAAATTTTATTTTTAATCCATGATATATTAAACATCCTTTTTCATTAGATTTATGAGTTCTCATTGCATTGTTTCATAATGTGTTCAGGGTAAATAATTATTATGAAATAATTTCATAAATTCATCCAAATAATTCTCTTATATTTTATCCTTCAACTTCATATTCATAATCATCACCCACCATTGAACAACCTATCCATCTAAAATATATATGACTATTATAAACTTCTCCCTCTTGGAATAGTATATCACAAAAAATACATTTTTTATTGAGTTGAATAAATTTTCAACAATAATTAGATAAGAAGATCGACTAAATATCAGTGGTCACTTCCTCATAAAAAATTTGATAACCAATTTCTATCTCATAGGTGAGGGAGGAAATGCATCATTTTTCAGGATATTGTTGATATCCTGAGACATGTGGGTAAGCATCTCCATGATGTTTTGAACACCACATCCTATATTATTGTGAATATGTTTCAGAAATTTAATGCATTTTCACTCATATGGGTTGTTGTATTTTCTTCTCATGGATCCAACCATTCTCTAAAATAGAAAATATTTGATTAATACCTAAGTCAACAAGTCATGATTAAATAAGTTACTCCATTGTGAGATTAACTCTAATGGTATATCCTGTGGGATCCCTATGTTAATCATTTTTCTAAAAAAATATTATTTGGTGATTTCATAAACATTATATCAGACTATGATTTTTTACAAATGTTGTCTAATAATAATTAAAAAATATACACACCAAACTCTAAAAGTAACTATTGGGACACTACTTTTTCTTACATGACTCTTACTTCATTTTACAAAAAAATCATAAAAGAGTTTCAATTTATTATTTGATGAATTAGTGTAACCAAAAAATTAGTACCATAAAACATTTACATAATAAAAAAATATTTAATTCCTAATTAAATAGCTTCTTTGTAGCTCTCATTTACTCATAAGCATAAGTAGCCACATCATGATGACATTAAATAAAGGGTTGAGTAAAAATCCAAGTAAGAGGCTTGATAAGAACATGAATCAATATAACATAGCTGATCATAATCAAAATCATGATAATGTAAGAATGATATCGTCATCCTAATAATAAGAGTAATAATTCTATAATTTCCAGAAATGTGGGAATGTATAAAAAATAAACACCACGTCTTAGTTGTCAAACACGAAACATAGTTGTGAACAAAGATAACATCACGTTCATTCATAACATATGTGAATAATCACATCAACCTCATAATTATACAAAAATATAGAATTGTGTTCACACATATTTAAAATTATATCCTCAGATACATCACATTACACAATCCATTGAATTGTTGGAAAATTTTGGGTTCACCTGTCACATCATAAAATTTTCAAAATCAGGAATGCCACAAATAATGAAAATCAGTATCTTCTACAAAATAAAACGTGTAGCGGGAATGGGTGTAATTAAAATTTTATAAGTAATAAATAAATGTATACACTTTATACTTAAAAAATTAAAAATGGAATAACATAATTTGTATAACAATCAATAATCTTGATTAATGAATAAATTATTTCAAGATAAGTAAAAGAAGTTTTTTAGATGGAATAGTTCTTATTGAAAAATATTTTAATTTTTCCTAAAATTAGTTTGGAAAAATCTATATCCTCCAAAAGTAATAGGAAATATAGTGAAATTCTATATTAAGAATATTGAAAGAGTATCCACACTAAAATTTGGTATGAATGTGGAAAACCCCATAGAAAAGGGGTTGGGCTTGAGAATCCCCTTACCTCATGTTTGAATAAATTCTTCATGTTAAATTCTAAGATAAAATAATTATATTCACTAATTAAAAAAATCAATATCCTCTTTAATATTTATTTTATTAAATATAATTTTGTCAAAATATTTTTTAGCCAATTTTTTGAGTTATATAATTCAAATTCAACATTTGGGAGTGTTCATTTTTTAGGTTTCCATGATCGGTTCACTTTTATACATGTGTGAAAGGCCATATTAAATTATAATAATTATCCAAAAATGAAATAATGTTATAAATGGACATCCAAAAGTTTAAATGGTATTTTATTTTTTTTTCACATATTTTAGAATGATTCATTACATATACTGTTAATGATAATCCATTAGATTAATTTGTCTCTTTGTCCTTCATCACAAACAAGTTATGTTTAATTATTAAATATTATGTCTAAATGATATCTCTATAACAAAAAAACTGTTTAAAATATTTTTTAAATTCTTTTTCAACCATTATAATGGTTTTAAGACCCTCCATGTAGATGGTAATGTAAAATAAAAAATGTTTATTATAGAATGTTATAAATGAACACCTCACAGATGAGGTTTTCATTTTATAATAAAATGGATAGTATAAGAGGTTTGATAATAGATTATTATATTACCAAAACAAAATTACAACATATATAAGATACTTGAGTTATAATTTTTCTTAGATAAGGGGATGTGAGGATCAAATTGTAATAAACTGGTTTTTCACAGTGGTATGGAACTGTTAATTATTGGTCTAAATATTTACTTTGGACCTAATATGAATACCTAATGAGTTTATAAAGGAACCAAGGGTGTATGGGGATTTTTTGGATCTTGGATGCCATGTTTTTAGAGATATCATTCATTTCATACAATTTAGAGTAAACCGTGATGAGTTCAATATGGTTTTGAAAACTCTGTGGATTGTGTTTTTTTAGACATAGACAAAAGGAATATTATTGAACAGATGTGCGACCAAACCATGTGAACACCCATTTCTCCCCAGGAACCCATTAATGGCTTGTGCATGGTTAGACAAAACTGTGTGGAGGATGTATTATCATGTAGAACTATCTCGCATGGTTTGCACACGGTTTGATAAATCAAGCTGAAAAACTATGGGCAGAATTAAATTCGAGGTAAATATCTAGTTTCTCCCTTAGCAATCTTTCAAGAAATACCTACCTCCATAATCTATAAACCATTGTGATTAAAACCTTTTCATCCCATTTTTTGAGATTTTTAAACGCCAAATCTATGGATCATGAGTTCTCCTTTTTCTAACACTCGGTCGAGATATCATTCATCATGTTGGATGTGCAACGGTAAGTACTCGAGTCCTCTTCAAAAGTTATTATTCTCCTTTGATATCGACCTAGGTATCGTCATGTGAGAATTTTTCACCTTTTCATAGATATAATCTGATATGTGGAAAATCAAGGGCCGATGCCGGAGGAGAAGGATTGTACAACCCTACGGTGGGTGGTATATAACTCATCCTGAATGTTCATTGATTTAGGAATATTTTTTGTGGGCCAAACAGATTTTATCAGAGGAAATTTCGTAAATTTACATATCATGAATATACTTTTTAGAACCATATAGATACTATCTTTCCAAATATGTGATTATTTGTTAGTGGTTACACCCACAACTCAATCTACCTCATGTCGAAGGTGATGCCCGAATTGAGTTTTTATGTTTCGGCATGTTTGATCCACCTCTTGGGTGTGCCCCCGCATGAAATTCCTAAAGGTGAGTCTTTTTATATTAAATGACTTTTTGTAAATAAGAATATCATAGTGTCTTGTACCATGTATGCTCACCACTTGACCCACCTAATGTACCTGCTTTCAAATGATTATTAAATATGAAATGTGGAATGACATGAATGCAAAGTATATAAAATGTCATTATCAAAAGGGATTGAATAAAGGTTATGTGTCCATATAACCATATTTCATATTGATGGAAGGTAGTGGAGTGAACATCAACAAAATGAATAGGCCTTAATGGTTAATAAAGAATTGATTAAATGGTTGAAATACTACATGTCTTATCCACACTAATGGAAGACAGGGATTGAACCAAATGTATTATTACATGATTAAAATATCAAATAGGAATGAAAATACTTGAGCTCACCATGGATACTAATAGGATGCTACCTTGGGTCCTGGGAAACCCATTCTAATTCAAGGATGTGGTTTTCATAGGTTGATACACACCTAGAATCTGGTTCATGTATATTCCTTGGATTCTAGGTATACTACCATAGGGTCCTTTACATTATTACAAGATACCTTGGATACACTCAATGGGTCCATCAATGACTAGTTGGTGCCATGGTGAAATCCAATTTGTCATTGTCTTTGCTTATCACAGTTTTACCATGGTCGATCTCCTTGGACTTGGTAGGCACCTTATTGTGGAATTACATGGATTATTCTCTTCGGATTAAACACTTACTCTTATCTAGACTCAAATACTACTATGACAGTGTTCCGTGAGATCTATGTTATAGTGGAATTTACCATGGATCCCACACACTAGATATCATTTTTCACAATTCCTTGTAATGTCATGGATCCTTCACTACATATACTATCATGAGACGATGTCAGTGTTGGATATGACTCCCACGACATATTATCAATAAATATTACTTAATTAAAGAACTTGTTACTTGTTCAAAATACAACCGTGGCCTGAAAAAGGTACAAGGGTTTTTATTTATATTGTAATTTTTTATTTACTTATATATGCATTTCTTCACACTGCTATATTCCAATTCATGGGATGGATGTTATAGACAACGTTAGTGGTGGACCACTAGGATTTATCTCACAACCTCACTAGGCATCGTTTGGTACACAATGTAGATTAAATGGTTTCTTCTGTTGACAAAGAGATGAATATGGCTTCAAACACTTTATTTCTTGCTGATTAGGATGCGGCTTTATAGGAGATGACCGAGTTGGATCTTGGGATGCATATAGTAGTCTTTGTTTTATTTTTATTTATTTAACTATTATTACTATTGTATTTTATACATGTTTTATAGTTTTATATTGACCTGACATTACATCATCATTGTTCCATACATTTATTATTATTGTCATTTATCTATTATGTCATTTTTCTTCTTCTATTTTATAATATTTCCTCTAAAGTTTACTATTTATTTTTATTACTTCCTCTATGCTACACTCTGCAAATGAGGGAATAGTCCCCCAATGGACACATCCTAGGACCTCACTACTAGTCAGTATCCTCTGGCATTTGGTGATATGTGCTTGAGGACATGTGGCCCATCATGCATGGGGCACCTATTAAGTGGCATCTAGGTTTGAGACCTCATAAGTTGTGTATGAGTGGGTTACTTTTCTTGATTTACTATTTTGAAATAACATATTGAAGAATAGGAGCACTAGGGACTTTGTCATAAGTCATGATTTGGTGTCATGTACCTATTTTTGGGTTAAAATCCAATTTACCCAAGATGAAATTTTCTTTCTATTTTCCATATTACTATTGATATTATTTCATTGTTGGGTGACACACATGCTATTTGGTGTTTTTTATTATTACTCTATTTGAGAATTTCTTTCATCAATAGCCCAATGATATTACGGAATATAGCATTGTTACATGTATCAATGTTGGAACATATAGTTTACATGTCATGCCTATTGCAATGCCATATAGGTATATTTAACTACATTGAAATGCTTGATATGATTTGATTATAGAGTGATGTTGTGGTAGTTTCTTGTACATGTAATACAATTTGTTAACATTGAGTGATTTCCTCTCTCAATACATGATGTGTATGGGCTATCATGGGTTGGGATGAGTAATTTACTGAGTCAAGCTATTGTGCTATAAAGAAATGTGTGTCATTTATACTAACTGGTTTGTGAGTACTGAATCATCTGAAATGACAATCCATTATAAAGTGAATCCTGAAATATACAAGTAATTGGTTTCACATCCTTATCTCACCATGTCATCTATGAAATGTAAAGGAGTGAACCTGAAAATTAAGAACAAAATGACACAAAATTTGTACTTGAGAACGTATCGATATGTATCCATCTATGTGGGTAGTTTGAGTAGTATTCATTGAGTAGTGAGTTTTCATTAGTTCAGCATCTACTAGTGATGCTATCTTATGATTCTGAGCTTGTTCTGAGGTGTGTGATTGGTATTTATAGGCCAATTTCACCATGACATCCTCGTGTCATTCACCATGAGGGTGGTGACAACCATGCTCTAGACATGGTAGGTCTACAGTGACCAGTCATACTTTTAGGAGTCCCACATGAGGAAATGCCTATTGTATATCATCCAGGAATTGATGCCAAGTATGTGATAGTTTCCTATGTATGATGTAGTCTATACATTGGTGTTCCATAGGTTGTTCATATGACGGCTGATCTGACCCATGAGTTCTAGAAGCAGCATCCTCATACTTTTTCAGGGGATGGAAGTTCATAGTCTATTGAGTCTTGGCTAGAGGTCATTCTATATATATATGTGAACCAATAAATTCATCTAGGGTATTGAGTAATCCTTTCTACATACATTCATTGGGATTTGACCAAGAATTGGTGGGATGTGGTTACCAGGATAGTCATCATCAAGGCATGTTATAGATTGATTTATGGACTGCCTTCTATGATCATTTCTTTTCTCAGGCACTGAGAGTTGACAGAGCTTGATAGTTCATGATTCTCAAGAATTGGTATATGTATGTTATATAATAATCAGCATATTTCACTAATTTACAGTATTTTTCACCACTTCTAGCTGGTGTTGAGGTGTCGCGTGCTATATGTTTTGAGGAAGGGATCCAGTAAGCCATATGAACTCATGTGAATGTATCTCTCCTACCTGACGTTTCTACAATAGTTGATCATGCACTTATCACCGAACATCTCCTAATGCATGACACAATATTGAGATTAAAAGATCAGTTACAGATCATGAAAATAGTTCTTTTGAATGAAGGAAATGTTCCTTTGAGGCTTCTCGTCAGGGTAGTGGTAGCCAGGGTAACCAATTTCACAGCTCTACTGTGTGTCGTCAGTGTGGAATACCAGGGCATAAGAAGCCACACTATGACAGAGACCCTATGGATTGTCGAGCTTGTGGCTAAATGGGTCCTAATCAATGTTTCTTCAAGACCTTTCCAGCATATTCATGTAGAAAAATATTATCATCTTCTCCAGCATCAAGAATGAGTTCTTTTGAGCCACACCAGGAGGGGAGTTGGAATAGCACAAAAAGGTCTGATTGAGGATGCGTTCGTGTCCATGGTAGTCTAATCCTTAAACACCATTAGCACCAGCAGATCATTCTTGATCATGGTTCTCCATCTGTTGCACATGGCTATTGATCGGGATAGTTGCATGCTTTATAGTCGGTACTCGAGGATCATGCTGCGAGACCATCTACAGTACGAGGTACCATTCTAGTAGCCTCTACTATTGTGTATAATTTTTTGATATAGGTGCTTCAAAATCATTCATTTCTATATATATCATGAGAATTCTTAGACTAGAGATACAATATCACTTTGGTGTAATGTCCCTTTATACATATTTGGGAATATAGACATAGGGAAGTATCCAATATAGGGACTGTCCCATTGAGGTTGAAAATTACTCTTTCTTGTGTAATATCTTTTCTCTCAAGATGACGGGCTTCGATGTCCTTCCTAGGATGGATTGGATAGTCCACTATCACTATTTTATTGTCATTTATCACTGTAGGGTCTCCATTACATCACCAGAAGGCACTATTTATCTTTTGAAATGTCCATGAGATGTCCAGGTTGGGAGAGAAAGACCATTGCATCATGGTCTATGTGGAGAGGCTACCCAGATTTTAAATCATTTCATGTAGGATCAGGGAGTGATTCAATATAATTTCACTCGAATATTTAATCATTACATGTACGTTTTTATTAATGTCTTTTCTGGTTTACCTCTTAAGAGGGAGGTTGAGTTTACAATTGAGCTAGTTCCAGAAGTTTCTCTAGTGTCCATTCCTCCTCACAAGAAGACACTAACTGTGCTTTAGGATCTCAAATGGTAGATAGAGGGCCTAGGGACCAAAGGATTTATACGGCCCAATACACCCTCTTAGGGTTAACCCATGATTTTTTATAATTAGGTCGATTGAAATCATCATTTATGAGTGGATTCGAGAAGATTAAACCATCTTATGTTCAAGAATCCGAATCCACTATCTTGAATAGATGATATCTTTGGTCAGACCCAATGATCAAATTTTTCCTATAAGATAGACTTTAGATCGGGTTATCATTAGGTGCATGTCAGACCATCAGACATACCTTGTAATACATTCTTTAGAAGTTATGGTTTATATGTGTATATTTTTATTCAATTTGGTCTTAATAGCATAGCTACCATTTTTTTGGCTTTGATGAATAGGATTTTCCACCCCAATTTGGAATACTTTTTTTGTGGTATTTGTGGATGACATCTTGCTGTGTTCTCACACTTCTAACGACTATTCCATGTATCATTATATCGTTCTATGTACACTGAGAGAGAATTAGATTTATGCCAAGACTGTTAAATGTGAATTCTAGATCAACAAGGTCTACATTATGTGTCATATTATTTCAGAATCAGGAGTATCTTTATGCCATGAAAAGGTTAGTGTTGATGTTTCTTGGGAGAATCCCAATAATTTTTTTGATATCAGTAGTTTCTATGGTATCACTGGATATTATATGCATTTCATCTAGGAATCTTGAAGATGTATCAAGATATGTGATTCTAGTATTAGTGTCCTTGAATGAAAAATCATATTTCAGGATTCATCACTATTTATTCTACTTGGCAGCATGTGAAGGCAGTGAACCAAAAACCTACAAACTTGTTATATCTAATTCTAGTCCCGAAATTTAAATGTGTAGATGTTACTATGGATTTCATAGTCAGCTTACTCGGGTCTCCAAGGGGTAGAGATGCTATCTGGGTAGTCATTGACAGACTAACGAAGTCATCCCACATCATTTCTATGTGCTATACTTTATCAGTTTATTGTATAAGAAGAATGCATGTTCTTGAGATAATACAATAACACGGTATTCCACATACTATTGTTTCAGATAGGGATGCACGTTCACTTCCCGGTTCTGGGAATGATTGAAAAAAGATATAGTATCTTAGGTTCTTCTAATAACAACATTTCACCCTCATACTGATGGACAATTGGAATAGATGATACTTATTCCAGAGAATATTCTCCGAGTATGTTTCCTTGATTTTGGAGGTTTATGGGAGATGGATATCCTTCCCTTCGAGTTCTCCTATAATAATAGTTTTTATGTGATGATTCAGATGTCTCCTTTATAGGCCATATATGGTAGGTTGTTTTTTCCACCATTTTTCTAGCTAGAGGTAGTTGAGGTAGCCCAACTTGGTCAGGATACTTCAGAACTATTTTAGCAGATCAAGAAGCAAATGACTACTTCTCAAAATAGATAGAAATATTATGCTGATTTCTGTCAACGACCTCTTGAGATTGAGGTTGGGGATCAGGTTTTTCTTCAAGTATCGCCCAGTCTAGGGAATAGAAGGATAAGTATATAGAAAAATCTGTCGCCTCATTATGTCAAGCAGTTTGAAATTCTAGAGAGTGTTTGGCCAGAAGACAATCGGTTGCTACTACCTCAGAGGTATCATTCCATGCACGACATTTTTCATGCCTCATAGTTTCACCAATATCATGATGAGACGTATCACATATTTCATCCTGAAATAGATGAGTTAGATACCATTTATACTTTTGTGGAATATCCTATTTGCATCGTTGACCGAACAACAAAGGCTCTCTGAGGAATGTTTTTCCAACTAATATGGGTGCTATGGAAGCATGACCGAGTATAGGATAAGACTTGGGAGAGGGATGATGATGTACATTACCTATGGTCGGTGTTGTTATCAGATAGTTTTTCCGTACACATGGATAGAGAACTCGAGGGAAAGTTCTTTTCAGGGGGGAAGACTGTAAGAAACCATTTTTTCACTCAGGTATGGATCTTTTAATTTGTTGTCTAAATATTTCTATAAAACCTAATATGGATTCCTAATGCGTTAGTAATGGTTCTAAGGGTTTCATGGGCTTGTTCAATGCTCAGAGCCGGTCTTTTTGGAGAAAATAGACATTGTGTGCATTTTGGAAACTGTTCGGATTTTGTTTTTCTGGAAAAATACACCTTGCATAGTTGGTGAATGACTGTGCGGCCTAAGTGTATAAACACATCTTTTTCCAAGCTACCCATACATGGATTGCACACTGTTTGACCAAACACTGCAGAGAATTTCTTTTTTGAAGAACCGTCTCACACAGTTTGGGCACGGTTTGACGAATCGTGTGGACAAACAACGCATAGACTAAAATTCTGGGTAAATATCTAGATTCCCCCTTAATTATCTACTAAACTAATTTTATCTCATTTTGGAGCTTGATGAAGGTTAAATCTATGGATAAAGGGATATCCTTTGTCTGACACCCGATCAGGAATCCATTTTTTACGTTGGATGTGCAATGATATGTACTCAAGTCCTCTTTTGCCAATCTTATTCTCTATTCCTGTCAACCTACATATCATCATGTGAGTGTTTTCACCTTTTCTTAGATCAAATCTGATCTGAGGAAAATAAATGGCCGATACCAGAGGAGATGGATCATACATCTCTATGGTGGGTGGTATATGACTCATCTTTAATGTTTTTTGATTTTAGAATAAGCGTCTGTGGCCCAGCAATGTCATCAGAGGTTGTTTCATAAATTTACATATTAGGATTATAATTTTTATAACTGTATAAATATGATCCATAAAAATTTGTGATTGGTTTTTAGCTGTTACACCCACAACTCAATCCGCCTCATGTCTATGTTTAGGCCAAAATTGGGTTTTATCATTTTGGAATTTTTGATCCACTGCCCGGGTGTGCCCCTGCTTGACCATTCTTAAGGTGAGTTTTCTTTTAATAAATGACTATTTCTTAATGAAAATTTCATAATGACATGTAATATGTATTATCATAACTTGACCCGCCTAAGGTAAGTGCTTTCAAATGATCATTAAATGTGTAATGTGGAATGGAAAGTATACTAAGTATATAACATGTAATTATCAAAATGGATTGAATAAAGTTTACATATATGTAGAACCCCATTCCATATTGATGAAAGGTAGAAAAGTGAACATATAAAATTAAATACTCCTTAATTGTTGATAAATACATGACTAATCAGTTTCAAAGCTTCTTGGCCTATCCAAAATAATGGAAGACAAGGATTGAACCTAATGAATGATATCATGATTACAATATCAAATAGGAATGAAATGACTCGAGCTTGACTTAAATTCTGAAAGGAGAATACATTGTGTCTCGATAACCCCATCTGATTTAAGGATTCAGTTTTCTTAGGGTTGATACCCACCTTGACTCTTGTTCTTTTCTATTCCTCATATGCTTGGTATACCACCGTTGGGTCATTTACACTATTACAGGATACCTCATATACATTCCAAGGATCAAGCAATGACTTGTAGCTGCCATTGTGAAATCCCATAGGGCCCAATCTATTCTTAGCCCAATTTTACAATGGTCTGTCACCAAGGACTCAGTAAGTACCTCATTGAATTATTCCATGTATTATTCTCCTTTTATTACACTCTTTCCCAAAGCTAGACTGAGATACTACTGAGTTAGTGTTCCATGAGATCTACATTACATTGGTCTTTACCCATGAACTCCCTCACCAGTTATAATCTTTCAGGTTTTCTTGTTACATCATGGTACCTTCACTATTTATACTATCACAAGGTCTTGTCAGTGCTGTGTTTTACTCACGTGACCTATTAAAATTAAATGGTAATTACATACTTAATGAACTGGTTATATATTAAGACACCAGCAGGGGGATGAAGAAGGTACTTGGTTATTTAGTTATATTTTACTTCTAATGTTACATATATATGAATGGTTGAACACTACTATATTCCATTTCACAGGAAGGATGTTATAGGCACCGTTGGTGGTGGCCCACTGAGATTTATCTCACATCCTCTCTGGGTGATGTTTGGTACCTGGAGTAGATTACATTGTTTTATCTATTGATAAATGAAATCATACGACTTAAAACACTTTATTTCAGACTGGATATGATTGGGCATGATATAAGATGATTGATCTGGATCTCGGGATGCCTAGATTAGTTTTTTTTCATTGTGTAACTGTTATGTATGTTTCCATGTATACATGTTTTCCATTTTTCTACTGACATGACATCATATCATCCATGTTCCAGCCGATATAGTTATTTATATTCTCATTTATATATTATGCCAGTTTTTTTCTCCTATTTATTTATATTTCTTCAGCTATTTATTATTTGTTTTTATTCCTTCTGATGTGTTACCCTCTGCTAATGGGGGCATTGTCTCCCCACTGACACATCCTAGGCCCTCACTGCTTGTCGGAAGCCATTAACATTTGGGGAGATGCACTAGAAACCATGTGGCCCATAGGGCATGGGGAAACCGTTAAGTGGCATCTGGGTCCGGGACATCATCGATTAACAAAATAAAATAATTATAAAAAAAATTAGAAGAAAATTAAAGGGGATTTTAGTTCTTGAATTATTCCCTTTAGAACCTTCATATGGAAATTGTGTTTCGAATTTTATTGAGACCAAATGATCATAGATGTGGTGTATAAGATTAGAACTTGGATTGGGTAGAATATTGGTAATCATCAATTATTTGTAGGTGTGATGAGAATATGATGATAGGGGGTTCCTTTATATGGGAGGTGAGGGGTGTTTTTTTATTATTTTATTCATTAGTTTATAATTTTGGCCAAAAAATATGAATAGTGTAAACCCTGACCTAAATATATTAATTAAATAATGGGGATTCAATATTATGGTTCTTACATCATCCATGAATCATTAAAATTTGATTTTAATTTATACTGTTATATACTGAAAAATACCATTTATCACTATTCACCAAAAATACAACTATTTTCTAGAGATATAAAAAATTAACCCTAGGTATTTATAGATTAGTAGAATTTAAAATTGAAATCAATTTTATGAATATAATTTTCTAAATAAGAGAAATTTTATTTCTAAATAAATTATTTATTTATTTGAAAAATATTGATAGTAAAATCATAACTAATTTTATGACACTTTGAATAAATAATTAAGGTCTCATAAAATTTTCTTATAATCATATGAAAACAATATATTAATTTATTAATCTATATTGTCAAAATATATTTTATTTAAAATAATTATTTTAATTATAAAATTCTAATTAAAAATTTATGTCTTAACAAATTACTAATAATTAATTTATAATTTTTAAAACATTTATTTACTTGTACCATTATATGAATATAAAGTATTTTTATTCATAAGATACCTAAATATTATTTTTATTTTCATTGGTGAGGATAGTATTCTATTTTCTAGATTACAATTCCTTAGGGTCATGTTACAATGACAAGGACTACGTTACTATTCTATCAGTAAATGTTCATCAATTTTGATTATTTAATTAATTATTAAATTATAATGTTTTTATTTGGTTCTCAATAAAAACTATTTAATTTAAATTTATGAAATAATTATACAATTGAAATTGCAATTAATAAAATTCAAGGTTGTTACAGTCTTATCCTATTAAAAGTATGGTGATCCACTTTGACGAATACTATTCTTGAATAGAGTAGTTTCAATTCATTCATGAGGATAGGGGTCAGAACATGTATCATCATTATTTGACATTGGAAGAATTATTAGTATCACCAAGAAAAGCATTAAACATGATTTGATCCCATAATTTCTATTTTATTATGAGTAGGGTTGGTTGTATATCCCATGGCATTGAGATTGGTCCCCATCTGTGTGTCATTCTCTTCAGACATATAGTGTGAACTTATTATGGAGAGACCTAACGAGAATGACAACTCAGATGAACAATATTAGTGTTATATTTCTTTTATAGTATGTTCTCTGGGATGAGTTCTATATGGAAATATCAATAAAGAATCCTAGTATAGAAATATGATTAGGATCTTACATTAGACTGTGTGTCTATTATGACTAACTATGGATATTGTTGTTAAATTCCATTATCATATACCTGTGTAGAGATGCATTTTATTCTTGATATTATATACTTAGTATTCTATGGTTTCTCACAGGGTATTATTACACTTAGCCATACATGTTATTTTCCCGCACAAGTCATGTCCTAGGACAACGATCATCCATTTGACAGAGTCCTAGTGGGATCCATACTTGGAGGAGTTTACTGATATGAAAAAACTGAGGTGAGATCCAATGGTTAAATTTCAAAAAATCCATACATACATTACATGTTTGATATAGCGACCCATCCTTTTCTTACATTACTATTACATCATTTCAATGATAAACAACATAATAGTATTACACATAGAGGATCCAAAGGTTTAGTGTCTTGGGAAAACTAGGACCACACATAACAAATACAATATCACGCATAAACATTTATCTAATTTCTTCTTCTCTAGCTTCTTATTAGAACTAGTCCTATCCTTAGTACATGTATCCACCTGAGGATATACATCAAAAGGCATGAGCTAGAAGCCCATTAATAGGATGGATACGAACAATATATCATGGGTTGAGAATTATCATAACATAGCCAAAGGATTATGAACATGAGCGGAGCATAAATAAAATACTTGAAATGTGGCAATGCATAAAATTGAAACGTCATGTCTTAGTGGTTAACTACCTCACATACTTGTGAACCAAGCTAGAATCTTTTCCACACATCATTTCACATTTATTCATGAGATTCATCACTTTACCCAATGCATTGGAGCGCTGTATAATTTCGGGTGCACCCATCACATTCATTCATTCATATTGCGCTATATAATTACGGGCCCACCCGTCACCTCATAACATTATCATTAACATTCATGCCAAATAGAAAATATATCAATAATTAACAAAACTAAACCATGTTAAGGAATGAGTTTCATATCATAAGAATACATTCATAAGCATTAGGTTCCCAAAAGAAAGAGGGAACAACATAATTGATACAAGAACCATCAACCATGAATGAGAGGTAAAAGTTGAGTTCTAAAAAAAGTATTCTTTTGGAAAACATTTGGATTGACATAAACATCATTAGAATAAATTTATATCATTGAAAAGAAAATAAAATTATGAAAAAATAATATTTAAGGATAACCATATCAAAATGGAGTGGAATAGGTAGAACCTAAAGGACAAAAGTTGGGTTTGAGAATTTCCCCTAACCTTGTACCCGAATGCTTCCTTCAAATTAATGTCCTGTATAATGACATTATATTCATTAATTAGAAATCCAAAACCATGTGTACATTAATAGGGTTCATTCTGTTTTCAGTATGTAATATTATGTTCCTTTGGATGACTTATAGAGTTTAAAAACATTGTTCGGGGATGTTCATTTTTATGGTTTTTCTTGGGTGGTTCACTTGTATTCTTAAATTGATGTTTGAGTAGAACATGAGTAAACATCCAGAAATGATATTACATGTTATTAATAATATTACACTATATTGGATAATTTTATAATGAATTATATTAGTTCCATGTGGATGAATCATTAGATAAGAATTAAATGATGGTTATTTGGGTTAATTTGAGTGTTTTTTGGATCACAACGAACTTGTTTTAACATTTCACTTAGTAATATGGAAATGGGTTATTTCCATAACTTTAAATTGAACATAATACATATAACATATTCTGTTTCAACCATAAAAATGGTTTCATGACCAGATATGAAGGTTGAAATGGAAGAATAAGGCATGTTGTTCTTGAAGGTGATAATTTAACACCTCACGAACAACGTTCTCTTTAATTAAAAAAAAGAAGAGGGAAAGGGTGTTGGGTAATATAATACACAATTTGAATCATAAAATTACAGTATATGTATAATCCTGGAGTTAAAATACAATTTGGATGAATATAGGTGGGGAGAGATCTAGAAATGAACTTGAACTTTAAAGGAAATTAAAAGAGAAGAAGGAGGGAAATTGCCTCTTGAATCCTTCTCTTAAGAACCTCCTTAAGGGCCTAATCTTGGTCTTTTGATGAGAACATCAGCTCTTGTACATGGTGGAGGGGATATAGGAGATGACTGGTTAGTGAATAGACAATTCTTGAAGCTTGAGAGGTGTGGTTTTGCAAGAGGAGGGGGAGGGCTTATTTATACATGAGGAGGGAGGCGTTTTTAGTATAAAATATTAAATAAAATAATATATCAAAAGTTAGACATGTAATAGTAGTTCTTTGACACCCTAAATCATATATTAATATAATATAATTCGTTTTATGCTTTAATTATTCTTTATAATTAGAATTCATTAATTTATTAAAAGGAATGTGAAAGAAAGAGAAAAAGACACTTTATGAAATCACCTTTTGACGTTTGGCTTTGGAAAGTTCATTTTAGGTTTGAGAATTGTATTTATTGTATTTTAAGGAAACATTTATGAAATTTAATATATTTGGCCGAAAATAAATCTATTGAATGTTTATGTCGTCATTAAATCATTAACTATGCAATTTAGTATACACTGATTATGCGAGAAACATTATTTTTAACTATTCACCTGAAAATTGAAGTATTTCAGAAAAAACTCAAAAATTTACCCATACCATTTTTTGACATGTAGAATCCAAAAATGAAGTCCATTTTTCAAATATAATTTTGTCATTATTATTAATTTAATATTTAAGTAAAATCATAGTTTACTTAAAAACAGTTTTTGAGATTAAAACTTTTTTTTAGTGCTTCCAAAAATTACGTAGGGTCTTAAAAAAAATAAACCAATAAGAAATTGATTCAATAATTTATGAATACTTATTAGTGAATGTAAACATCATTTTAAATTAATCAATAAATTATAATTAATTATTTATGACTTACAAAATACCAAAACGTTTACTAAGGTCAAATTGTCACTTTTAAAGATGTCTAGATTTTATTTAATTATTCATAGGTAATGTTACTCTTATGTTGGATGATTTACTATTCATAAGGGTCATATTACTATTCATAAGGGTATGTCACTATTCACCAAAAGTTATTTTTGTTTCATTAGACTCCAAAAATCATCTTGAACACAACCGTGTATGTCGGATTTTCGAAATTCCAAATATAGAAGTAACAAACTTATGTTTAAAGGTCACATGTCACTTAGTAGTTCATTTTGTTGTGTTTTCTTGTTATTTTCATAAATAAATATTAGAAGGGAATTTCCATTGAAAAATTTTGGGTCGTTACATTCTTCTCCCCTTAAGAAATCTCGCCCCCGAAATTTCACTCTACACAAACAGCTGAGGGTAATTCTCCTTCAATGACTGTTCTGGTTCCCAAGTTTCTTCCTCAAACATGTAGTTCCTCCACAACACTTTGACAAGATGGGTTGTCTTGTTCCGTAGAACCTTATCTCTCTGATCCAGAATTTTTATTGGCTGCTCCTCATAGGAGAGATCATCTACTAACTGCACCACCTCTGAGTTTAGTACATGTGAGGGGTCTGGTATGTACTTCATCAGTAGTGATACATGAAAAACATCATGAACTTCATCCATATTTGGTTGAAGTGCAAGATGATAGAGCATGGCTCCTATGATCTCAAGGATCTCAAAAGGGCCAATGTACCTTGGGCTTAGCTTCCCTTTCTTCCCGAATCACATGACTCTCTTCCATGGAGATATTTGAAGGAATACTTTATCTCCAACATCAAACTCTGAGTCCCTTCGACGGTTGTCAGCATAGGTCTTTTTATGACATTGAGAATCTTTGATGTTTATCTGGATGGCATGAACCTTCTCCATAATCTCTTGAACAAGATCAGGTCCAAATAATTTTCTTTCTCCAACTATATCCCAACAGGTTGGATTTCTACATCGCTTTCCATAAAGATCTTCATATGGAGCCATATAAATACTCGAGTGGAAGCTATTGTTGTATGAGAACTCAACCAATGGGAGATGTTGTTCCCAAACACCTTTGAATTATAGAGAGAAGGCTCTTAGCATATCTTCATGCTTTCGAATAGTCCTTTCAGACTAGCCATCAGTTTGGGGGTGATAGGACGTGCTGTAATTTAATTCAGTACTCAAAGCATGTTGATGGATCCTCCATAACATAGATGTGATCCATGGATCATGGTTGGAGACAATTGATAGTGGAACACCATGCAGTCTCACCACTTCCTTCACATATATCTTTTCAAGTTGTTCACGTGATAGGTCTTCCCAAATATTGATAAAATGGGCAGTCTTGGTGAGTCGGTCAACCATAACCCATATCACGTTATTTCCCTTTGATGTCTTCAGGTGACCTGTGACAAATTCCATACTAACATTTTCCTATTTCCATAGAGGAATAGGCAATGGTAGCGTCACACCATTGGAGTTTTGTCGCTCAGCTTTAATTTGATGACATTCCAAGCACCTTGATATATATTCTGCAATCTCCTTCTTCATGTTATCCCACCAGAAGTGTGCTCAGAGATCACGGTATATCTTGGTACTCCCTGGATGGATAGAGAAATTTGAGCTATTTGCATTATCCAATAGCTCATTCTTTATCCCGAGTGATGAAGGCACACAAAGCCGTATTCCAAACTGAATCACACCATCATAGTCGATATGGAACTCTTGCAGCTTCCCTTCCTTTAATGAATTCACCCTATTTGTATCTCCACATCATCCCTTTGTGCTTCCTTAATCTTCTCTTGGATGGATGGTTGCACAATTATTTTGGAAAGGTAGGATGTATCCCCTACCCTTACTATTCCAAAATACATCCATCTAATATCCAAGAAGATAGGGTCTTTCTCAATCCGCATCATGGATAGGGTAGTAGGATCATTTCTACTTAGAGCATCAGCTACCGTGTTAGCCTTTCCAGGATGATAGTGAATAGAGCAATTGTAATCCTTGATTATCTCTAACCATCTCCTTTGATGCATGTTGATCTCCTTTTTTTGAATATATACTTTAGGCTTTTTTACTCGGTGTATATGTCACACTTCTCTCCATAAAGGTAGTGCTGCCATATTTTCAAGGAAAAAATCACGGCTCCCAGCTCTAGATCATGTGTCGGTAGTTTTGTTCATGGATCTTCAACTATTGTGAGGCGTAGGCTATCAAATTATCATTTTTCATGAGTACACAACCCAAGCCTTTCTTCTAAGCATCACTGTATATCCCAAAACATTCTCCACTTTTCAGTAGTGTGAGTATAGGTGCAGTGATCAACCTTATTTTTAGCTCTTTGAAACTTCCCTCAAATTATTCCGTCCGGGCATATGTTAACCCTTTCCTTGTTAACTTAGTTAGCAGGCTTGACAATTGTGATATGTTTCTCACAAAACGTCAGTAGTACCCAGCTAATCCAAGAAAAGTACAGATTTCTGTGACACTAGAGGGTCTGGGACATTCCTCAATCACCTTTGTCTTTGAAGGATCCCTAGAAATTCCCTCACTTGTGATCAAATGTCCCAAGAACATGAATTGATTCATCCAAATGTCAAACTTTCGGAACATGGCGTAAACTTCTACTTTCTCAATGTCGCCAACACAAGTCTTAGATGTTCTTCATGTTCCTCCTTGATCTTGCAGTAGATGAGAATATCATCGATAAATACTGCCAAAAGTTTATCGAGGTAATGTCTATAGACTCTATTCATCAAATCCATGAAGATTTCAGGGGGATTAGTAAGTCCAACGGGCATCACCAAAAACTCATTGTGCCCATACCTTGTACGGAAGGCAGTCTGCTGAATATCTTCCTTCTTCACATTTACCTGGTGATATCTTGAACGAAGATCCACCTTTGAGAAGTATTGAGATCCTCTGAACTGGTCGAACAAGTCATCAATCCTTGGGAGAGGATACCTGTTCTTTATGGTGATTTTATTGTGTTCCCGATAATTGATACACAGTCGCATTGTTACATCCTTCTTCTTCACAAAGAGCACTGGTTCACCCCAAGGTGATGCACTAGGGCGTATGCACTCTTTGTCCAGATGCTCTTGCAGCTGCTTCTTTAAATCCTCCAGTTCAATAGGAGCCATCCTATAGGGACACATCGAGATAGGAGTAGCTCCAGGTATGAGTTCAATTGAGAACTCTCCCTCATGATCTGGGGGAATTCTGGGTAACTCTTCAGGAAATACATCACTGTATTCCCTTATGATAGGCATTTCCTCAAGGTTGGAACTTTCCTTCGACTCATCCATTTGGGTGAGGTATGCTTCTTCATAGGGAATCAACACCCATACCATTGAATGACTTTTCAAAGGAGATTCATGATCTTCCTTGCATTTTAAGAGAATCATGGGATGGTTCAAAATATAAAAAGTTATTTCCTTTTCTCGACAGTTGATAGGCGCTCTATATAATGAGATCCAGTCCATTCCCATTATAGTGTTGAATTCTACCAAGGGAAGTATTACGAGATTTTCCAGCATAATCTTCCCACATACGCCAATAGGAGAGGAGTCAAACACCTGGGTTGCAATGATTGCACCACTTGGAGTTTTTACAGATATCTCTATATCATGGTTTCAGGGATTAGATTCTATAGTTCTAGCAAACTTTCAAGATATAAAGGAATGTGTAGAAGCAGAATCAAATAATAATTTTTCCATTATTCAGTTAATAGGAAGTGTACTTTGTATGAATTCATTATCATGCTCCACCTCCATAGTAGTGATGGAATAGGCCTTCCCTTGTTCCTTTGGATTTGGTGGCTACTGATGCCGATTACCCTCGATGGCTCGAGGTTTAGTGCACTGGTTTTCATAGTACCCAAGCTCCCTACAGTTGTAGCATCGAACCATGAGTGGTTCCCTCCTTTAATCAGCTACATTCTCCTTCCTTTTTTTGTCTCTTCAACACTCTTGAGCATGATGTCCTTCTTTCCCACGCTTGAAGCATTTCCCCGTCCCTTTGAGGAAGTTCCCATGGTTCAACTTCCCACATTTTTGGCATGTGGTTCGTTGATTTTTCTTCCCTCCTTTGTCATTAGATCCACCATCTTGAAAATCCATCTTTCTTTTCTTATCACCATAGCCATGTGACCATTCTCCAAACTCCATCTCCACTTTGAGAGCACACCGAACAACTTCTTCATAACTCTCAAAGTCTCGAATTGCAAGAGCCATTATAAGTTGTGGTTTTAATCCACTAAAGAATCTATCAATTTTTCTATCATTTTTGATAATAAAACTCGATGTGTAACTTGCGAGCCTTGTGAAATTCACTTCATAGGTTGTGACAGATTCTCCTTCTTTTTGTTTGAGCTCTATGAATTCTCTCTCCAACTTCGTGTGATGATTTTGTGGGAAATACTTATTAAGAAACATTATCTTAAAGTCTTCCCATTCCATCTCATCAATTTCCTCCCTTGGCTTGGTGGTCTTAATCAAATCCCACCATTGATTGGCTTCTCCATCTAGAAGATAAATGGCTAGAGTCACCTTCTCCATCTTAGAACAGTGAATAAGAGAAAAGATCTTCTCCATGGAGTTGACCCACTATTCCGCAACTAGTGGATTAGAAGATCCACAAAACATCGGTGGTTGTTGCCTCATAAAATGTTCGATAGCCAGTTTCTCCCTCTTTGGTGAAGGAGGATGTTCCCCATTATTATGGTTACTGTTCATAAACTGAGATAATTGGGTAAGCATCTCCATGATGTTTTGAACTCCACCTCTGAAATAATTAGTGATGTTTTTTGGGCAATCGTTGCATTGGCCCTCGCATGAGTTGTTGGACTCATTTCTACTGGTTCCCACCATTTTCTAATATAGAAACGGTTAGAACAAAACGTAAGTAAACAAGTCATGAATAAATTATACATTTAAACCATTATACCAAAAACATAGCATATGGGATCCATAGGTAAATATTCTTGGGTGCATATTTTTACTTAGTCTCATGCAATATGTTTCCTCTTGGGTTCTCTAATCCTAATTCCCAAATTATCTAAACCTTGCCTCTGATACCAACTATAGCGACCCAGCCTTTTTTTACATTACAATTACACCATTTAAAAGATATAAAATATAATATTATTTCACATAGATGATCCAATGGTTTAGTGTCTTGGGAAAACTAGGACCACACATAACAAATACAACATCAAGTACAAACCTTTATTTAATTTCTTCTTCTCTAGCTTCTTATGGGAAATTGTCCTCTTCTTAGTACATGTATCCACCTGAGGATATAAATAAAAATGGGTGTTCTAGAATCCCAGTAAGATGATGGATATGAACAATATAGCATGGGTATATAATAATCATAACATCAGCAAAAGATCATGAACACGAGAGGAGCATAAATAAAAGACTTAAAATGTGGCAATGCATAAAAATGAAACTTCGTGTCTTAGTGGTTAACTACCACAAATAATTGTGAACTAAGATATAATCTTTTCCAAAAATAATTTCAAATTTAATAATGAGATTCATCACTTTACCCAATGCATTGGAGTGCTGTATAATTTCAGGTGCACCTGTCACATTCATTCATTCATATTGCACTATATAATTCTGGGTGCACCCATCACCACATAACATTATCATTAACATGCATGCCACATAGAACAAAGATAAATAATGAACATATCTAAACCATGTTTAGGATTGGGTTTGATCTCATAAAAATACATTCTTAAGCTTTAGGTTCCCAAAAGAAAGAGGGAACAACATAATTGCTTCAAGAACCATCAACCATGAATGAGAGGTCAAAGGTGAGTTATCAAAAGAAGAGTTCATTTGGAAAACATTTGGATTGGAATAAACTTTATTATAAAACATGTATATCCTAGAAAAGGAATGGAAATGATGAACAAATGATCTTTTAGTAGAAACCATATCCAAATGGGGTGGAAGAGGGAGAACCCGAAGGACGAAAGTTGGGTTCGAGAATTTCCCCTTACCTTGTACCCGAATGTTTCCTTCTCTTTAATGTCCTATATAATGAAATTATACTCATTAATTAGATATCCAGAACCATGTGTAAATTAATAGGGTTCATTCTGGTTTCATTATGTCATATTATGTTCCTTTGGATGACTTATAGGGTTTAAAAACATTATTCAGGGATCTTCGTTTTTATGGTTTTTTTGGGTTGGTTCACTTGTATTCTTAAATTGATGTTTGGGTAGAACATGAGTAAACATACAGAAATGATATTACATGTTATTAATGATATTACATGAGATCGAATTATTTTATAATGAATTATATTAGATCAATGTGGGTGAATCATTAGATAAGAATTAAATGACGGTTATTTGGGTTAATTTGAGCGGTTTTTGGATCACAACGAACTTGTTTTAACTTTTAACATAGTAATAGAGCCATAGGTTATTTCCATAACATTAAATATAACATAATACATAATAAATATTCTTCTTCAACCGTAAAAATTGGTTCACGACCAGATATGAATGTAGAAATGGAAGAGGAAGGCATGTTGTTCTTGAAGGTGATAAATTAACACCTCACAAACAACGTTATCTTTAATAAAATAAAAGGAAGAGGGAAAGGGGGTTGGGTGATATAATACAAAATTAGAATCATAAAATTACAGTATATGTATAATAATTGAGTTAAAATACAATTTGGTTGAAGATAGGTGGGGAGAGATCAAGAAATTAACTTGAACTTGAAAGGAAATTAAATGAGAAGATGGAGGGAAATTACCTCTTGAATCCTTCTCTTGAGAACCTCCTTAAGGGCCTAAGTTTGGTATTATTAAGAGACCAGAAGCTCTTGGACGTGGGGAGGGGCTAGGGGAGATGATTGGGCAGAGCTTAGACAATTATTGAAGCTTGAGAGGTGTGGTTTGGCAAGAGGAGGGGGATGGCTTATTTATACATGAGGAGGGAGGTGTTTTTAGAATAAAATATTAAATAATATAATATATCAAAAGTTAGACTTGTAATAGTAGTTTTTTGACATCCTAAATCATATATTAATATAATATAATTAGTTTTAGCCTTTAATTCTTCTTTATAATTAGAAATAATTAATTTAATAAAAGGAAATTGAATGAAAGAGAAAAAGACACTTTAAGAAATAACATTTTGACTTTAGGCTTTGGAAAGTTCTTTTTTGGTTTGAGAATTTCTTTTGTTGTATTTTAAAGAACCATTTATGAAATTTAATATTATTTTTCCAAAACTAAAGCTCTATAATGTTTATTTCATCATTAAATCATTAATGATGGAATTTAGTATACACCGATTATGCGAAAAACTGTAATGTTTTACTATTCACCCGAAAATTGAAGTATTTCAGAAAAAATCGAAAAAATTACCCCTACCATTTGTCGACGTGTAGAATACAAAAATGAATTCCAATTTTCCAAAATAATTTTCTAAATATTATTAATTTAATATTTAATTAAAATAATAATTTACTTAAAAAACAGTTTTTAAGATTAAAACTAATTTTATAGTGCTTCCAAAAATTACACAGGGTCTTATAAAATTATCTAAAACTATAAGACATTGATTCAATAATTTATGAATACATTTTATCGAAAATAATAATCTTTTAAATTAATTAATTAATTATAATTAATTATTTATGACTTACAAAATACCAAAACGTTTACTAAGGTCAAATTATCACTTTAAAAGATGTCTAAATTTTATTTAATTATTTATAGGTAATGTTACTATTATGTTGGATTATTTACCATTCATAAGGGTCATATTACTATTAATAAAGGTATGTCCCTTTTCACCAACAATTATTTTTGTTTCATTATACTCCAAAAATAATCTTGAACACAACCGTGTATGTTGGCTTTTCGAAATTCCAAACATAGAAGTAACAAACTTATGTTTAATGGTAACTTATCACTTAGTAGTTAATTTTGTTGTGTTTTCATGTTATTTAATAACATAAATATAAGAAGGTAATTTCCATTAAAAACATTGGGTCGTTACATTTGACATATTTTCAGTTTCCATAATGTGTGTTGAATTTATCCATTAGGATTTGCAGTACTTTTTTCATACTATTATATTCCGATTTTAGATATTTGAAAGCTTGGTTATTAGTTTTTTTAAATATTTTCAATGTATATTGATAAAGATGTGTCCTTGTGTACAGATAGATAATGAAAATTCCAACAATGTTTTTGATATTCCTAATCAATAACAGTCAGTAACCCTTGGACTATGATTTTTAACTTGGGTTAATCATGTTATGGCCCCAATTGGAATGGGGTATGAAAGAGTAATATCATAGGTAGTATGTTCTAAATTAGGATGGGAGATTGGGAGATTTTTTATTGGGAAACAATGTTGATTGTTTTGAGTTCGTATTTCAGGTCAATGTTTCCATTATTTATGTGGAGGCCAACATATCAATACACCATGACATTAATAACCTTATTGTTGAAGTGGTACCAGTAGATACTGGTTTCCTTGAAATAAAAAGTATATTGATAATATAAGAATGAGTTTTGGTTCCCATGTCCTTATTAACCCAACTTTGAGGATATAATCATTGAATATTGTACATTGTGTTTGTTTCACAATGCCTCCATGAAATTTGAATTCTATGATTCACTAGAATGGTAATGGGGATGATACCATAAATAAATTGTATTCGATACAGGGAAGGGTTCAGATGTTTTTAACCCCATGTGGCACAATAGTCGTACAAAAACATATCTTCTAGAATATTATATGGGAAATACCAGTGGATGGGGTGCGTAGGTTAAGATTACATCATGAATTACAATTGTATCAAACCCTGATGTCTTGAGGTGATCCAGACCCCGGAGAATCTCGGGATAGGATTGTGGTGGTGAAATGAGTATTTTTTTCATATCCAGAATCAAGAAGAATAGAAAGTGGACCTGGTAGAGATCCATCTTCATGGTTCTGTAGGATTGTGGCGGGGATTAGTAACCCATTCATTCTATGACAAAAATATACCATAGTTATAGTTCATGTGTCATTTTAGATTGGATTTCTCTCCAACTATATTGATGGGTGTCCACATCTTTGTGTTTTTATAGCTTCAATAGGGTAGTAAAAAATGGTTGAATATTAATTGAGGATCACCAACCTATATCGATACTCTTTGGATATGGAATGTGATATGTTCATTCAGGATCAGACCATTATAATAGGATTACAAAAATTCATCAAATATATTTTTATGCTTCTTTTAATTCCTAGATATTATGGGGTGATAGGGAATGATTTTGTTGTTGATTTTTTCCTGGCCGAGAAGACAAAAATAGTTTGTTTTGAGAGTTGGAAAACAAGATATGAGTGTTTAGTGGGATGTATAATATGGAAGATAGAGACTAGGAAATCTGCAAAAGGTGATAAACAGTGGTCGTATCATGATCTGAAACAGCATATTTCTAGCTGCTGGGGTTTTACAAACTGGAAATCAATTCCCCTAGGTAGAGGATATTTTCACATTCTTGTTAATTCACATGATAACCATGATAGTGTTTGGAGACTGGGAAATATCCATCTTAGGCATGGTTTCCAACGTATATCAGAATGGGGTTTCACTTTCAATCCAAATACTCAAAGGAGTAAATCTTCCTAGGTTTGGGATAGATTCCATAACCTTAATTGTTTATTTTGGCATCCGAAGATCCTCAATGATCACTCTTATATAATTTTAAAACCTATAAAGATAGATCAAAGAACGCAATAATGTTGATCAGGGCATGTTTTCCAGGGTTTTGATTGAGGTTAATTTAGAAACAAAACCACCTCATTCAATCATTTTCAATGCCAATGAGTATATGAATAAGGTTAAACTAGAATATGATAAATTACCTCCCTTCTGTGACGTTTGTAAGATTGTGGGACATTCTATTCCATGCTTCAGAGTGGTACATAGTGTATCCAATCACGATCCCTCAGAATGGAAAGAAGTGAAAAAAATATAAAATGGATAAAGGACCTCCCACTGATAAATCCGGGCCCTAAATACAAAAAACTAGAAAATGGATTTTCAAACCACATTCTCTTCCTGGAATATCATGGGATGACTTGGTGGAGGGTCGTGATAAAGAAACCAAGGAACAATCCATTAGAAATGACATTGAAAGTGAGATTCTTAAAAATCTAGTTCAAGCAGACCTGGATACCCCAGCAAAAACTAATGTGGTGTCTTTACTTGTTCTGGGAGACGACAATGAACCTGAACTTTCATATCTTGGCCCATTGATATTGTCTAAGTGTGTGTTTATCTTGAACCAGAGTGTGAATGGGACTGTTTCCGGGCCTCACTGCTTCCATCCTCTTTCAACGCACAGAAAAGAAATTTTGATTCTACGCAAGGGGATGGACCTTCTATTAATCTTCCTCTGAATTTGGAACAAACAACTCTAGAGTAAAAACTTCCCAAATTTACCCCAAAAAATCCAAAATCCTCACCCTCCAAATCTTCTCCCTCTAATAGTCTTGTTGATGCTATCAACTACCCTGATATCCTCCCTAAGGAGATTGAGCAAACATGCACTCTTAATTTCCCTTCATCATCCAACCCTCAGTCCAAAATTATATAAAATAAAGGAGACAAGGACATCATTACCAAGAATGCTTCGCTATTGTCCCCCATTGAACCTGTTACAAATTCAGATGGTGGGAAGCAGGATAACCAAGACTCTCTTCCTTATAGCAAACATCTACCTCTTATCCCACGTATTCAAACTAATGTCATAGCAAGAGCTTTTGAGTAGAATCCTACTACTGAATTAAGTAAATAGGAGATGATTTTCCCACCTAACAGAGAATTTTCACCCAGAAAAACGAGAGGGAAAAACTCTAGAGGTAAAAAGAAAGGGGGTTCACACCCCAAATACAAGTCTTAATGCATCTATTGTTTTGGAATTGTTAGGGGTTTGCAAACCCAGACACCCTTAATGTGTTAAAAAGGCTCATCAACATTCATCATCCAAAATTTCAAGTGGTTTAGGAACCTAAAACTCACTTCATGCCTAGATTCATGCATATTTGTAATCTTGGATTTCTTTCTTACGCGCTAGTAACAACTGCAATGTCGTTGAAACTCTTTGGACCTTCATTAACACTTCCCTTCAAATTGTGAAACTTTTTAGTAGTATTGATCAATCTTTGACATGTGAATACTATTTTGATAACACAAAAATCTTCAAAACCCTTTTTTATGCTAAAAACATTTATTAGGATAGAATACCCCTTTGGAATGAATTCTCCCACATAAATAGAAAAATTCAGCACCTTTGGATTTTGGTTGGTGATTTCAATGATATTCCTTCTCCAACAGAAATACATGGTCCTTCACACTCCAATATCTCTTCAAAATTATTAAAAGCCTCTATAGAGGCTAATAATCTTATTTAAGTGACTCTCATATATTCCGAATTCACCAGGTATAGACGTTATTAAAATTTGGTGGTGCCGAGCGAACATGAAAGAGAATTCACTAATGATTCAGCCCTCGATAAATGTGATCACATTTAAATCATTACCATCCCTAATCTAACGTTGGACCACTATCCTATCATGGTCATCTTTGCTTAGAATTTTCTAAAGCCTTGTATTCCTTTTATGTTTAAAATTTCTTGGTCCTTATACCCCGAGTGTGTTACCTTAATTAATAAAAATTGGACCAACATGTGTATCCTTAATGATTCCATTTCTTGCACAACTAAATAAAAAAATCTCAAACTTATCCTCAAAAAGTGGTGCAAATCCAAATATGATCTTGGTGACAAGGAAATTCAATTCGTAGAAAAAGAGATTACTCAAATTCAAAGCAATAACTCTACCTCAAGATTTGTTGAAAAATCGAAAAATGAAATTAACATCTTTTCTAAATTACTATCTATGCTCAACATTAAAGATAATATCAAAAACAAAATCTTCAAAGATAAAGGGATAAATGGTGGAGATAGAAATAATAAATTTTATAACTCCCTTCAAAGGGTTAGAAAATCTAGTAAGCCCCTCTCCTGTTTAAGGGATGGTGGTAACCACATTGATTCAGATGAAGGTATATCCAACCATGTTGTTTCTTAATTAGGAAACATTTTTAGCGTCCCTAATATCAACAGATATCTCTTTCCTAATGTCTTCTCGAATTTGGTAACTGTTGAAGAAAATCATCTCCTTAATTGTGTTCCCCAAGATAATGAAATCAGGGACACTGTTTTCGGACTAAATCCTGATAGTTCCCCTGGGCCCGAGGGATTCAATAATGATTTTCTTCAAAAACATTATGATGTCATTCAAAATGATTTCTACTATATGCTTAGAACTTTTCTTGACAAAGGAATTCTCACTCATGGCTTAAACACTCAATTACTTACTCTTATTATGGAAGTGGAAAATGCTGATGAAATCCACCTCTTTTGACCCATTGCTATTTTAAACTCATTTCTTAAAATTATTACCAAGATCATTGCTAACAGAATCCATGACATTAGTAATATAATTGTTTCATGGAATCAATTTGGATTCATTAAAGGTAGATCTATACAAGACAGTATATGTGTCACCTTTGAATCCGCTAATATTTTAAATAGAAACTCTATAGGTGGGAATGTTGCCATTAAATTAGATATCACTAAATATTTTGATTCTATTGACTGGTTCTTTATTTTTAATGTCCTAGATAATTTTGGTTTCAATTTCATTTTTACTAATAGAATCAAAATTATTTTCAACTCAGCCCATATCTCGTTCCTTGTCAATGGATCTCTTAGACCCTACATTAAATGTTCTACGGGGGTCAGACATGGTGATCCACTCTCTTCAATCCTTTTCTCCATTGTAGAAGATTACCTGGGTAGATTACTCATTCAATCTATAGACCAAGGCAGGATCAAACTGATTCTTACCTCTAGAAACATAAATTCCCCATCCCATCTTATTTATGACAATGATATCATTTTATTCCTCCAAGGTGACAAAAGAAATATTAATAACTCAAAACCACCATTTTTCACTTTGAGGAATTGTTTGGACAACATGTCAACTAGATCAAAACTTCCATCTACATTGGTAAAAGATTCCCCTTAATATTGAAGGTCTTATTATTGATGCTCTGGGGATCTAGGAGGGTTTCCTTCCATTCGCCTATCTTGGTGTGCCCATATATTGGGGCTGACCCATACCCCTATATTTCCATAAAATTTTTGATCATATTCATTGGAAACATTCATCATGGAGAGGTAAAACCCTTACAAAGGCAGGAAGAGGTTTCCTTTGTCAAATCCACCATTGTCTCTAAATTGGTTTACTCCATGATGGTCTATAAATGGTCCGCGGACTTCTAAAATGTCTTAATATTGCTATAAAAGGATTTATTTGGAGTGGAAGTACTCTTGAGAGAAAACATTTAATGATCCACTGGTCTACCTATTGTAAAAAAATAGTAAAAGGAGGCATTGTTATAAAAAATTTCAAAGCATTAAGTGATTCACTCTAAGCAAGACTCACATGGTCTCTTATTAATAAAAACTCTCACTCTATGAATTTCCTTAGGGCATGATTCTTTGATAAAATAAAGCCAGGTAAGTTTCATTATATGGCTTCTTCTATTTGGACCTCCATCAGAAATACTTTTTCCTCCATCATGGGAAATTCCAGATGGATTTTCAGAAAGGATTCTACTCTAAATTTTTGGTTTGACAACTAGACTGGCTCCCCCCTCATTTTAAAGGTGACTAATTCTTTCACCCCGATCTCCACTATTAGAACCATTAGGGGTGTGTTTAATTGTCAATGTTTAAATTGTCTTAATAAGGTTAAAGAGATTGTCGATAAATACTATTTCACATCTGATGATGATCTTTTTATTTGGGAGCCATCTCAAAATGGAATGCTTCACTCAAAAAAATTTATAACCACTAATTTTCTAACTCTGACAACAATCTATTCTGGGATAAAAACTTCTACAATGTATGGTCAAAACCATCCCATTTTACACTTATTTGGAGGATTGTGCACCAAAAAGTTCCTAATTATATATGTTTTCAATCTTGTGGTATTAATCTTTGTTCTAAAAGTAGAATGTGCCATCAATATAGGGAATACATTAATCATATTTTCCTATATTGGGAAACTAGTTCTATGCATTGGTATTACAAATTTTATCGTTTGGAGTGCCGATGGATTTTGGATAACTACATTTTCTCCCAGTTAAAAAGGACGGATGAATTTATGGGGTCCCCACAAATAAGAAACCTCTTCCTCACAGCTATTGTGGAGCTCCTTCACATCCTCTGGTATAGTAGAAATTATTTTATCTTTAACAAAAACTCATTCATAATAAATTAAATTAAAATGAGGACACTTATTGCAATTTGAGAGGCTTCCTAAATTCAAAAGGACCACTGCCACAACTCTGTTAAGTCTCTCGAGAACCTTCTCCACATTGGAGTTCATGGAAACTTCCCAATGCCTAAATGTACTATTGAAGTTTTTTGGAAAGCCCCTCCTACTAGCTAGATCATAGTCAATGTGGAAGGAGATTCAAAAGGAAACCAAGACCATCGGGCTATGGTGGGATCATTCGAGACCATCTTGATCAGATCCTAAAATGTTTCTATGGAAGTAGTGGTCTCTCTTCTACGTTGGCGGCTCATATTTTGTGTGTTATTCACACTATTTCCTTTTCCAAAATGCACAAATAGAATAAAATTTGTATTGAGAGAGACTCTACAACCATAGTGCAAGCCAATTGGAATGTCATTGCCCATCTTGCTTGGACTCTCACCTTCTGATGGAATTATTGTCTTAACTCACTCAACAACCCCAACATCACTATCTCCCAACCATACCGTGAAGTGAACATGAATTTTGATAGTATTTCCAAAATGAGAGTTCCTCATGAAATCACTTGGACGAATGACATTCCTGCAGATTTGCTTCCTTACTATATTAGAGACACCAAAAAAATACATATGTATCGTCTCATGTAATTTCCCCTTGTTCTCCTTTCTTATTTTTTGAATAAAATTTTCTGTTCTAGATTTTTTCTAGAAAACAACCATATTTTAAAAAGAACCCTTGATGTGTATTATGGGATCATTCATATGAGGGTGTATCTAATTTCACAATAGTTGGGTAGCATGCCCCTTGGTCTGGAAGATGCTATAATCATTCAGTTACCCATAGTGGTGTTGAAGTATGATGATTTCTTTTTAAGGAAATTATATATATACACATATCCCCACATTTATATAGAATTATTCATTGACCTACACCATGGGATGGACTCAATATCATCACTAGCATATCAAATGGTTCTCATATATCTTTTTTAATTGAGGGTAGTTGGAGTACATGAAAAAATATGTAATTTTCTACACTAATGTTTCACACTTGGTGTCCCTGGTGTTTTTCTCCAAGAAGTAAGATTCATGATTGAGGGTTTATATGGATTATCATCACCTATTAAAGGTGATGGTAAAAAAAATATCCACTTTGAGGGATTTATGACCACTCTATTCAGTTGAGAGGGGCACGATGGTTCTTAAATATTGAAATCAAATTCAGATATCCCTAGTTGTGATTATAGGATGAGGATGTACTGATGATAGATTTCAAATTTCATTAAAACCACTATGAATACATAGTGAATCCATTATTCAGGAAGAACACACTACAATTGTTGATGGGTCTCATAAAATGGGACTTTCATCCATTCCATGGTAAATTCATCATATTATTCATCAACAATATCAAAGCGTACACATTATCTTAGGAGGCTCATGTGCTACACATGAGGATGGTTTTGGAAGTACTCTAATAGAACCATATTTATGTGAATCTCTCAAAGTGACATTTTTGTAATCAAGAGGTACACTTCCACGAACATGTCATCTTAACAAGTGTTGTTATAGTGAACTCGGTAGTGGTCGGGGTACTGTAATCTTTTGAGCCACACATGTGTGTGATAGATTTTCGGAGATTCCTTTAGTTGTAAATCAATTATCAATATTTTTACCTTATTTATCTTGGATATCTTCAAATTTATCATCATTAACCTAAATGGGGAAGTCATTGATGTTGAAAGAGCGGTGCTAGTATGATTTTCAGTAGTTGAGGTAGAGATTGATGAGAACGCCGATCATGATATTTCCATAAGAGAGTGTTGAACACATAGTTCCCATGATGCATAAGAG
The DNA here is from genome assembly GCA_963277665.1 of Viscum album. Taxonomy (NCBI): domain Eukaryota; kingdom Viridiplantae; phylum Streptophyta; class Magnoliopsida; order Santalales; family Viscaceae; genus Viscum; species Viscum album. Next base: position 119,348,627 of record OY728128.1, on the reverse strand, counting down.
AAAATTCATGTTTGTGTTTTAATTAAAAGTACGGTGTTTATTTTATATACATTGCATCAGTTTTTGACACATTAGCAGAAATGAACAACCCACAATCTTAATCAAGTAGTGATAGTCTTCACATTAAATTAGTGGTTACTTTAACTTATGAGGGAGTGATTTATCATCTATTCTTGACAAAATATTCTAATTTATATCTTTTTAGGGAGGTATCATAAAATTATATAGAATAAATGGAATGTGTTCATGTTGGATTATAATGTCATGAATTTCAATAGTCTTGAGAAGGAGAACAAGGTAGTTAATTTTCTTGGTAGGCAATATTGTTAAAATATAGTGAGAAATGAGTCAAAGTAGGTGACCCCATTGAAATTATCAATTCTTGATGATCATTGAGAAAAATAACTCCAAATGATTGTTGTGACACCACCATTATTACTGAGAGTTGTGGAGACACATCTTGGGGATATAGGCAGGGAGACCGTATATACTCGTATATTCACCGAACATATTACTAAATGATTCTATGTAGGTGTGGAGCATGTCATCATTTTTAAAGGGCACATTATCGTATCGGTGATCTTTTCAGATCATGTTTCAAGAGTGTTTCATACATCTACCTTTTCGTTACATCATGGTCTCGTGAAGATGTACCTAGACCTCTGCAATTAGTTTTTTAGATTTCGGATAATGATGGTAGTTGTAGAATTTTTATCTCGATTCCTTACTTTTTAGAATTAAATGGATGAGTAAAAGGTTCCAGAGGGTTTTGTTCAACAATATAAGGTTTTTGAGTGGGATTTGGATGTGATATCAATGTAATTAATGAATATTTTACCACATACATCTAAGGGACATGATTTTATCTAGGTGATCATATAATGACTCACCTAGTTAAACCACATCCTATCAATATGATAGTAATGTTCCCAGGGGATATTGATACACATTTATGTGAAAGATATAATAAGACTCCATAGAGTTCTCTTGATGATATTTTTTTGACTATGATTGTTACTTCATATCATAGTTATAGAAGGTGTTGGATGAGGCCTTTGGAGCTCAGTTGTGTTTGGACTTAGTCTTTCTCCCTTATACTAATGGTCACATTGTGTGGATAATTCATGTATGGGAGGATATTCTATGGGACATAATTTTATAATTTTTCCATTTATGGTCATATAACCTACCATTAGTGTAGTTTTCATAAATCATCATCTACCATTCCACTATTATGGCACTATTTGTGGCCTTGAAGGGGACCAACCTTAGTTCACCACTATGTCGGCCCGACCAAGGTGATTCAGAACATAAGGTCCAAGAGATGGTTTGTGGTACAAAAACTAATGTTCATATCATCAAAGATGATGTAAGTATTGAATATAGGAATCATATGTCCTATGTAGACTATAAAATGAGTCCTATGGAGTTTAGGAGAGAGATCATGTGTTGTTGAGTGTCTCACCTCGACATGGATTTCAGTGATTTGGTTGAACCTGCAAGATATATCCACGATTAATTGCCCCAATATAGATACTTCACATATTTTTCATGATGAATCTCTCCTTATCACTACTAGAATAGTTTAAATGGGTAGTCTATGTCTTCCACATGTCTTATATTAGGAGTTACGTATATGAACCTTAACATGTTATCAACTAGATTCATCTAGAAATTGTGTATGGGGATAATTTCATAGATTACGTAGTGGATATTGAGGATAAATAGGATAAAATAATTCATGGTTGATAAATTACTCAAATGTATGTCCGGTGGAATGATGGAAATATTTCGGAGAGTTCATGGGAACAAGATAGGTAGATATGTGCTCAGTACCCACATCTCCTTGTGTAATATTTTATATGTTCGGGAATGTAAATCCATAATTTCATGAGAATGTTTCAACACAAGTTTTCCATTTATTACATTATAAAATTAAATGGATTATTTATGTAGTTTTGTGCTTGGATGACATGAGATTCTAGAACTGGGGATATCAAAATTAATTTTTGAAATATATTTACTACAGAAGCGAGCAATTTTCCTGAATAGTGGAATATATATTAATCGGAGGCTCATATCAAAACATTGAGGGATATTATGAGTTTATATCATGGGATTTACACTAGTTGTCATATAATCTATGTCGTCATTATGTTTCAGGAAGGAGTGCCTTAGTGGGCTAGTAATTAAATAAAATTAGTTATTTTTATTAAATTATTTGGTTAAATACTACAAATAATTTTCCCTTATAAATACACTTCTAGAAGAAAATTTTATGGTTAACAAAATAACATTTAATGTCAGCATTTTACATTAGATTGGACCATTGGGTTATATATTGGATATAAAAATCATATAATATTGAGTTTACCAATCGATCTACCCTCAGAATTTGGGAATATCACAAACAATGACAATATATGAACATTATACATCATCAATAGATTCAATTATGAATGTGAATTAATTATGTAAAAAATAGATTCATGAATAATGTGTATTTTGGGTATGGTTTAGATTATCCATGATATGGGATTTAAATTTCAATTTGTAGTATAAATCGTCATTCATCATTAAAATGAAAAAAACTGAGGACCACAAAAAATTGCATAATGACCATTCCACATGATTCAATTTTTTTTATTTCTTCCACCGTTCTATAATCAGCATGGGAAATTAATTTGGAATGTTGTTTTATGAGTGAACTAGTAATCAATATTTATTCACATGTTTCATGCTACAACAAATTAATATTGCAGATTCTTGTTCATATCAATAAAGGGATTGAGTGGCTATGAAAAATTATTGATCAAGAATATATTTAGAGATACAAATTCTATGTGTTTTCAATATGTGATGAGGATGAGTATTTACAATTAATTTCCAACAAGAATGAAGAATAATTTAAAATGATAAGGGATGATGAGGCTCAATCATCCTATATCTAAGATATTTGGGTTAGATCAGTGGTGGAATCCAAGGTGTTCCTCGGGTGATGATATGAGGAGGATGAATTAGGGATTTTATAAAATCCTTGGTTACCCCACATGTAATCAAGATTTTCACACTATGTGGGTCCTCTATCTAGTGCTATGCTTTTTTGGAGAATATAAATATGACATAGTCTGTGACAAATATCAAGGGGAGTGTGGCCCTTACATTGTGGTGAGGAATTTATTGTGGAGTGTTCATGGGAACCACCAGTTGTATATTGGATTAGACACACAATGTAATTAGACATGATAATGGATAGAAAGACATGGGAATTGGATACCACTATGTTGGAGAGTCATGAAATGTACATACAGTAATGTTTTATACTCCATCAATGAAGGAACATATCCATTTGTCTCTTCTGGTTTGATATATTTCCCCATGATAAGTTCCATTATTAATTTAAATAAGGTATTATTTTCGAAGTTATTCCTATAAATTGGTTTTTGATCCCCTTTGAAGTACATTATTCATGTATAGATTTCATGGAATTGATTTGTAATGCCATCAGTGAGAACATCTCTCCTCAATGTTTTCCATTGGTGGGGTGGTCGGTACATTAATGACCAATACTATATAGTAACTGATTCCTTACTTTGTGGGATAATCTAAAATTGGTTTTTGGTATACCTCATTTCCTTGGGTTTTATCCCCATATATATATATATATCAATATATTTAGAATTTTAGAGTGTGCATCTCTATGTGAGTCCTGATGAGTACGACATATCGAACAGATGCCATAAATGTTATTTAACATATAGAGTGTGTCATTCAAAAATATATCCATATGAAACCTTTGAGAAATAATCCTAGTCTGAAAATAAATTTCTGTTCACACATCACACTATGATTTAACAATGAGAATATCTGGATATCCTTATTATTCGTTATTGACATAAACCTATGATGAGATTAAAGTTATTCTTGTTTCTATAAGAATTGTTATTTTGGTGTGTCCTATTGGGTAATGTTATAGTCACCCCTACCTAGTATTTTACCCCACATGTCGCGTCTTAGGTAGGTTAATGTCATATAAAATGAGAATTAGAGGGAATTGGACCAGTGAGAGCATAGTGAGCTTGATATACCAAGGCATGGTCTTAAAGTAACTATTCCAGTAGTCGTAACCAACATTATTGGTGGTAATTGTTTTTAGTTTCACAATGATGGGATTTAATTTGGCACTTTTTCATTATAATGTATAATATTTTATAAATATGGTGGGATTTTAGATATATGTATGTGTGGTTATTAGTTTTTGTTTTCATTTCATCATTTTATTGTCTTGGATATTTTGGTGTTTTCATGTGCTTTTGGATAAGTCCTCCCATGTGTAAGATATTCTTAATTGACATTTGTCTATATCCCCTAACATATAGGAGGAGGTAAGAGAGTATTCATGTAATGATCCATCTTCAAATGCATTTTTACATTAGAGAAGTTGTACTTTTTAAAATCTTGTATCTTGGTGACCAAAATTGCCATGGGGAAACACCCATTTATGAAAAGTATATCATAAACATTCCCAAAACCTAGTTTGGAAATTATTATGGTATTTCCAACTAAATATGATGGTTTTAAAAATTTAAATTAATGCATTCATTACTCTTTAACATTTGGTAAGATGATGGTTTATCAAACTAATAAGCTGCAGTGAACTCTATTTGTGCCATGTTTGATAATACATGGACTTTTCCAAATACAATTAATATTTACCCAACAATGAGTCTTCTAACTCGGTTTTGGGGGTTAGTTTTTTATATCAGAAATTCCAAATATTCACATGGATATAGATTATTATCATGTAGTTAATTTGACTATAAAAATTATGGTTCTTTATATGTAAGGGGATAATGGTAAATAAGGAATAAAAAATTTGATAGAAATTTTAAGATTGAATTTATTTTCATAATAAATATGGAGATTGGTAATAATGCGAAAAATATTTATTACTATAAATTATTAAATTAAATGAATATATAATTAAATCGATATGATCAATATTATGATTTGCAAATGTAGGGTTATGGTTTTGGATGATGGAAATTGATGTTGAATCACTAATTATATATATATATATATATGGGATTCTGAGTTATTGAGTTAATTTAGTTGTATAATATAGCGATGGGTTTATGCATGTGGGTGTCAGGGATGACATTGATGATGATGAAACTGGTTGGATGTGAATGATTGTATGATTTTGGAATCTTATTGGTTGTTGATCTACTTTTTCCACTTCATGTGAATGTTTTTCATGCTTACCATCCATCCAAAACAGGAGAAGATGCATGGGGTATGCCACATAAATTTTGTGCTTTGCATCGTGAGGGAGGATGGGTCTACACTCTTACTATAGGTGTAAAAGACTCTATGGGTAGTTCACCTACTCACCATGCTGAGACCTTTGTGTTGGTTGCATAGAATGTTTTTCTATAATTCTTTGGAATATTTGTAAGTAATAACATTGTAATTAAATGATTTAATACATGATGTTAACCCATGGTGTTGGAGCTTGTATGGATTCAATGTTGAGATTATAATTCCGAGAATATATTTACATGGTTTGGTCATTCCTATTGGGAATGAAACATTGGGGATCTGCTAATGTAATATAATGAGGAATTTTAATGGTTATTTAATGTTAAAAGAATTAATTAATTTTATGTTGAACTAATAAAAAGGGAATGGAAAAATGTAATTATTCTTTTTAAATGGTTATGTGATTAAAAGATATAATGTCTTAGTAGTGGATGCTGGGAGTTCGAGAGACGTTATATGCAGTAAATTTTGAGGCAAGGATTTTCCCAAAGTGTGGTTGTGAGCTATATTATATTCTGTACATTTTTTATATGCTAATTAACCATGTTAGTTATTGAAATTGTAACCCCATTGATTCTGAGCACGAGGGGGTGTTTTCCCCAACTTTCTGGTTGGGGGTTGGATGGTAGAATACCCACTTTGGCACCTCCCTCTTCTCTTGTTAGTTAAATGTGATGGTAGGAACTGTGATTAGTTTTACATATATATGTGTGTATAGGGATGTAATGGATTTTGGTTATTCACACACACATATTCTGGATATAGTTTCTAATGGTCTACTATAGGTGTAACGAGTATAGGTTGTGATGGATTGAGGATCCTTACTCAGCGTATGGGTTATAATGACTTGAGGCATCATACCTGACATATGATACATGTTATGTCTAATATGGTGGCTCCTGGAAACAACCATGATAATTTTGGTTGTGTCGATGGTGTGGTGATCTTCCTAAGTGTCTGCGGAAAAACATTGTGTTGTGCGAGGTGCATTTGGTAGTGATCGCCCAGTTTTCTTTAGGCCTGTTGTTTTGGAGATAGATGGATGAGGATATGAGACTTTGGGGAAATGAAAAAAACTAAAGGGGATGTAGTAGCGGGGTACCCTTGACATAATTTATTATATCATATACTCTTGTATGATGTACTTGGTGAGAGTAGTCATGTTAAGGTGGGGAATATAGTATACCTGTTCTGGTGACGAGTAAGTTTTACTTTTTTTTCACTATGTTTTATCTTACATTCATTCCTTTTTCACGAGAGGATATAGAGAGGATCATTGTGAATATACTATTATACTCACCGTATATATATGTAAACTGTTTATAGATCACTTAGAGAAAGTAGGAGATCTGGCAGGTTACTACTAGCTTGGGTTTGTAAGAGCTATATGGGCTTTTTGGTTGTTTCAATTTTTACATTCATTGGGTAATTTCATTTTATCCTTCAATTTGTAGTACCTTTTGAATTAATTTATATATGTACTTGGGATTTCATTTATATTTCATTCTAAGTTGTAGTTAGTTGGTCACTTTCTTATCTATATCTTTCAAATGTGTTCTCTTAGAGGGTAATGCTTCCCATTTGTATGTTTACTATACCATCGCAGCTAGTCGCCAAACCGAGGACTATTGGAGGCAGGACATGGGGGTCACAATCTACCTTCTAAAATTTACTACCCAGGAGGAGTACACCTTGTGGGAAGTGGGTCTTAACAGAGTTGTATCATAGGTCTTTTTTAGGGATAAGATGGAGTTTGGTGTTAAGAATAGGTGAGGATAAATGGGTTTGAAGGGAAATGATATCAGCCACATTTAGAAAATGTTGTAATCACTAGATACCAGCTAAGACATAGGCTTTTAGCCCCCTTATGATCTGATGCAAAAACTATTAAGTTTATAGTGACTACTAAATGAGGTCATACTAGTGGAAGGATATAGAACATAGAAAAGATCATGAATCATTATTCTATGTGATTGTTTTTGAATGGGTAGCCCTTGGTATAGGTTAATCTAAATTGAATAAAAGAAAAAAATTAATCAATTAATGTTGAGACTTTCATATTTCAGTATTAGGTGCTCTAACTATTTTTTAATTTTTAGTTATGTCTCCACGTTGATGTCCTTGTCAGGTTTGAGTAGAATATTTCCAGAAGGCTGCACTATAAGATCACCGTATGGTAGAGGTTGACGACGATGACACTTTGAGGAGGACACTCCATGAGTTTTAGTGCTTGATAATATATATGTAAGAGGGATCCATATCATATGTAGTCAGATAATACTCGTTAGAGGAGGATGAGATAGCCTTCAGTTCGTCCGTTCTTAGAAAGAGAACTGGGTGTCTTTGGATGTGATGATGCAGCATGGAGCAGCAAGGCAGTGGTTTTTCTTATTCCTCGGGGATCACGAGGAGTTGGAGATCTCATGAGAGGAGTATCAAGACATGTTTATATTTGAGTTTCTTTCTTCAACCACGATGGCATACATTCTCCAAGGGCTTCTTACCCTTAGATAGGGTATCTCCAATGTGTGATAGTTTGGAATCTATTTATAGAAACTTTTATGATATGTTTCGGACCAGTTGCCATATGAGGAGGACAAAGAGATGCATTTTACGAAGGCTTTGCATTCAGATATCTAGCTCCAGATCATCCTCTTAATGCTGAAGACATATCTTGAGGTGCTGGTGAGGGAATAGGTCATCAAGAGGACATTGGCTAGAACAGGATCATCATGAGAGGGGAGTCTTCATGATTCCAACTGAAGTATAACTGTGGTCCAGGGTTCTCAATTTTTAGAGAAAAATATTTTATGTTCGACTGGGTGTAGGTCTCATCCCACAACATATTATTTCTCTAGGGGCGGCATCTCTCAAGACTATTCAAAGTGATAAAGTTCTTATTTTTCTTGTGGAGGATGATTTCACCAATAGTGAGAGATCCTGAAATTTTTGAGAATTCTTCGTGCACAAGGTGTTCTACTCCATGTTCATCTATTGAGGCAGGTCCAACCGAGGAAGCTATATAAAGACAAACTAGCATTGGATCAGTAGAGATCATATGGGGAAGTTATTGTAAAACACTATGATACTCCCCCTAATTAGTGAGTAGAACACGACCGTGGTGCTGCTCATCATCAGGGTCAGAGAGGGAATGGAGGAGATCATGATCAGCATTATGCTTTAGCATTTCTAGTGTAAGGTGAGCTAGACATCATTCGAGGTACACTTTTCATATTTTCATCATGGTTGTATCCATAGTTTTATTCAGATGTGACTCACTCCTTCATATCACCTTCCCTTTTCAGGCATTGAGACTTTAGGAAGAGAGGCTTCTAGTTTCCTTGACATTTAATACACTAATTGGAGGTCGATCTGACTTATATGATGTATATAGTGACTGTGATAATGTAATGGGACCTCAATACTATTGTGGAGATTTTCTATGTTTACAGATATAACCATATGATGTAATAATTTTCATGGATTGGTTGTATTAGGTGTAGGGTGTCATGGATTTCTTCAGGAGGAAGGTGGTGTTCTCAATGGTAATAGATATCCATAAATGTTTTAATCAAGCGGTAACATCATATTTGTAAGATATGTGTGTCGTATTTCTCATCCTTGAGGACTCATCTGATGATAAGTACTTTTTGTGGATTAGTAGTTGGTTATTCCGAAGGTTGTAGTAGAATAACATGATGTATTTCTAGAATAGGTTATATCATTACCCCCTTAATGAGAGATAGATTTTTGGATCGATCTATATCCAAGAGAATCTACCATATCTAAATCTCAAAATAGGATGGCCCCTTCTATGTTATGGGAACTACGTATAATTATTGATAGTCTATTACTGTGCAATTTTGTTTGGCAGAGTGTGTCCCTGTGGGGTGCGACCATTTTTTTCTTGATGAAGGTAGATGGTAGTTTACTATTGTGTATATATTAACAGTACTTAATCATAGTTACCGTAAATAATATATATCCTCTTCTTCAGATTAATGATTTATTCGATCAAATATAGGGTACATGATGGTTCCGAATGATCGATTTGTAGTCAGGATATCATCTGATCGTGTGAAGGATGAGAATATCTGGAATAAAAATTTTCGCTGCCGTCATGGGAATTACGTGTTCATGGTAATGCTATTCGGTGTGACGAATTCTTGAGAAGTGTTCATGGGATTGATGAAAGTTGTGTTCCGTGAGTTCTTGGTTATGTTCATGGTGGTTTTCATCAACAAAATCCTTGTGTACTCTGCGTGTGAGGAGGATCACGTAGTGAATCAACATGTTGTTTTGGGAGTTATTCTTCAACAACAGATGTTTGGTATGTTTTCTAAGTGTGATTTTTGGGATCAAGAAGTGCTTTTCTAGGAGAATGTGGTGTCCCATCAGGGAGTATCTATGGGTCCATTGAAGATAGATGTAGTTGTGTATTGGGAATACCCCAAGATTTTGACAGAGGTTTGAAGTTTCCTTGGCCTCACAGGATACTACATGAGTTTCATAGCTGATTTATCACGGATTGAGACTCCTCAAACAGTATTAACTAGGAAGGGTCAATAATTCTTGTAGACTGATTGGTGTCAGGAAGCATTTGATTATCTGAAGAAGAAGCAAGTTAGTGATCATGTTGTTTTTCGTCGAGTAGGTGGAAGATTCTAGTAGGGGGATATAGAGGTAGGGTTCTAAAGAGACCATTTTGTTTGAGGCAAGTACCTTAATGGTTGGAATAAAGATGAAAAAATGATTTGTGGTATCAGGGAAGGCTTTTTGTTCCATTGGTGATGCATGAGATGGTTCCCACGGGGTTCCACACCTTGTCGTTAATGATGCATACTGGCATGAACAAAGATGTTCCGAGCCTTAAGGAGTCAGTTTTAGTGGCCAAGGATGGAGTGTATAGTTTTTGTGTTTGTGTCTAGATGTTTCGTCTTTTGGAAGGTGAAGGTCGAGCACCGTGTCCCATGTGGTTTTCCCTAGCCTTTAGATATTCCTCATTAGAAGTGGTTGGACTTCTCCATAGACTTTGATACTAGTTTACCATGACCTCTAGGGGGGAAATGATTCAATATTGATGGAAGTGTATAGTTTTACCAAATTGTCCCAATTTAGAGCAATCAAGGAGTCATTCTCAATGGATGTTTTTTCGAAGAAGTATCTTGATAAGGTGGTGAGAATCCACAGATTCCCAAGGACGACCACTTCCAATAGAGATCCTCGTTTTTCTTCTAGGGTTTGGAGAGGACTCCAAAATGATTTTGCTTTTCAGATATGCCATAGCATTTCTTTTCATCCTCTAATGAACGGTCTGACAGATAAGACCATCCATACTCTTGATGACATGTTGCGCACTGGTGTCCTTGATTTATGAGGTTTGGGTATGTGGAATATACCCTTGGTGGAGTTGTCTATGAAAATAGTATTCAGTAAACCATCAGTATGGAGCCATTTGGTCCTCATATGGCCGAACCTTTCATTCTTTGTTGTGATGAACTAGGGTGGTAGAGTCATCAATTTTTGGACCAAAAATATTATAGAATTGGGTAGATATGGTTCATGTAATTTATGAGAGGTTGAAGATAGTGCTGGATCATCAGAAATCATATGTTGACCAAAGGATGATACCATTGGAGTTTTATGATGTGGATAACATGTTTCGTAATGTGACTCTTCATCCTGGACAATGAAGGATTGGTCGGAGTAGTAAGCTATCTCCCCAGTTTGTTGGGCCCTTTGAGGTGTTGGATTGTATTGGAGTCATGATATATCAAGTTTTTGTTCCTCCATTTATGAGCTAGATACATAATGTTTTTCAAGTGTCGTAGTTCTATCGTTATCTTCATGATGACTCTAACGTCATTGATTAAGGTGAGATCTAGGTTGCCGATGATGCATCCTTCGAGGAGAATCTTGTTATGATCTAATACCGTCAAGAGAAGGTGTTATGTGGGAATTATATCCCATTGGTTCATTTTTTATGGAAACATTGTGGTGTGGGGGAGAGTACCTAGGAATGTGAGTCGCATATACACGATCTGTACCCATGGTTGTTTAATTTTTAACTATTTTCCTATAACGATGTTCACTTTGTGATTGTTGACTTTTCCTGTATATGAGATGACTTTTTTTTGTTCCTTCTTGTAGCATTCTATATTTGAGGGGATGCCTCTCCCAGGAGATCATATATGAGATGATTGTCATTGTCACGAGGTGTTGTGTTGTTCTTTTGATGTTATTGAGCTCTTGTGGTGGATGAATCCATAAGAGGTATTTCGTGGGGTGGTTTTTCAAACAACGCCTTTTCAGTTTCCTCTTTGGGATGGTTATGGAATCTCAAGGATGCGAATTGTTTTAGAGAAATCTGATGTAAGGGCCCAGATTAACGTGGATCCAACCTTTTCATGTTTTCAAAGACCGATGTTCTTGGAGAAGACTCAGATGATGTATGGGGGAGTTTGTTCACAAAAATCTAGAAATAGTGGGGCTACACAATGTGACCAAGAGGTGCATGACATCTACCATTTGGGTTTCATAAAAATAAAATAAATTTTGAGGTGATAGGTTTTCTAGTGGAATCGATGTCAAGGCAGAACCCAATGTTAATGGGATGTACACGTCGTTTACTGATCCACCGCTGGTTGTTTTAAAAACATATCAGCCTCATAATAATTTCAAACCATATAGCCAAGGCTCCTCTCACTCTCATCCTAGGTGACCCAACATACCCCTATATTTATTTTAATATATCATAATCTAGGATCGATATCTGGCTTCCTTCGTCAATTCATACTCCATTCGAGGTAATATCTACCTCTATTCTTGTGGATTATTCCATTCTTTTTCTCCCACTTATCTTTTCCATGTGATAGCGCTTGATTGTTTCCTGAGGGAAAAATTTCTAAAACCTTTTGTAGTAAGTGTTTGGAATAAATCCTTCTAGGTATCATTTCATTATTCTTGGGATTGTTGTGTTTGTTGAAAATTCTAGTTTTCATGGTGAATTGTTGAGTTCTAGAGATGTTGATGAAAATACATGTTGAAAAATAACCCTGAAAAAGGAATAAAAGATTTGGAGGTGGAACAAAACAACAAATATAAGGTGGTGCTATTTTCCAATGTTTTCCAAAATTTTGGGGTCAAAAATTTGGAATTGGGTGAGCATCGTAAAATGTGGATTTCCATGAAGATGTCAACAAAATATGGAAATGTCCTGAGATTCTCAAATATGGGCTTCATGAAGTGGATTAAGAAGATACTGGGAGAATGTTGACAATGAGCACTATGATTATGAAAAGCTTTGTGAATAACTGAGGTGAAGGAATTTACCGAGAAGATTAGTAGAGGTGGCAAAAAGGAATTGGTAGAACGCTCTACGATTATGATGAGCACTTTGTTCTAAGAGTTTCAATGGTGCTTCACTATTTAGAGGGAATTTTGGCTGAAATTTAGGATATTTATGATTTGAGATGATGTGGCACTAAATTTGCGTAGAAAGTTCTATAGTCGCTGGTCTCTTCTATAAATAGGCCTCGACCACATTGAAATAATTAGAGAGATACAAATCATATCATTATGCCCTCAAATTGAAAAAGAGATTCATAGAGAAGTGGGATTCATGATAGAAAATTTAATTCCCAGAGATTGTTGAGATCCCTGAAAGGAAGGCCTCATGTGAAGGCCATTATGGCTTTGCGGAGGACGTACGCTTCGCAAAGGATTTTTTATCTTTTCAAAAGCGCAATGACCAATGCTAGCTCTGTGAAGCAGTGATCCCTACGATCTAGAGAACTATGTGATCTAGTGAGATTTAAAAACATGTGGGCTCTGCAAACTTGTGACCTACAGAAAGAGGTTGGATAATTACAAAGGGTTGTTTCAGATTTGGAAATATGGGAGCTTCGTAATGGCATGTGTGATTTGAAAAAGAAATTCAAAAGGTATTGATATTTTCTATAGGCAACGGGTTATTCACCAGTGGAAGAAAGTGGTGATAAAAAGTGAGGATATTTTAATTTGTGATAATGAAGAGATGTACATGTCTATAAACAGTCAGTGGATCTTCTGAAGAATCAGTGACCTCACATTACTTGAGAGAGTTGTGAGTAATCAATTTGTGAATGATTGTATACTAGGAGGCATAGTGAGTTCACTTTGAACTTGTAAACAACTGTGAGCTTATAGTGGATTTGGTACATCAGCACATTGCCGATGTATTCTCTATTGACATAGCCCAGTGGGGGTGAATCAAGTGATATTGATGTGTCATGTTCATGCTCTAAGAGTCATTTATACTCTATATTGGGAATGAGAGAGATAGAGAGAAGAGAGTTGTGTGTAACATCTAAACAAGATAAAAATGGGTTTTTGTTTTAATTTTTGATACCCTGATTCACCCGCCCACTCTAGGTATCTAGAATTTTTGACATAAAAGTTGGGTATTCATTGATTCAATATTTTTTTATGTGCAACTATAGAGTTTTTATGATTTATCCACCAGATCACAGTGGAATTGACATAATAAATATTTGAACATGATAAATCAGTTGGGATCAATCATATGTTATTAACTCTTATTTTTCAAGATAGCATGATATCTATTTTATCCTTTTTTAACATGTTGTTCGTGATGAATATTGGTAAAGAACATAAAATGAGATCATTTGTAATTATTTTTCAATGGTTATGAGGTTTGTAAATGAATTTTGTTGTTGTTGTTATAATTTTAGGTTAATAAAAATGATTCATTAATAATGTTTAATTATTTGTGATATCTCATTGTTTAGGTTGCCCGTGGTTGGAACCTATGAATAATAAATCGGTTAATTCAAGATTGATTAATTAACTTGTGTTTTTGATAAAAGATAATTCCTCATGGGGTTATAAGTTAACCCTTTTCTTGTAAATTCCAAGAGCCTTATGCTTAGAGCAATGAGGGCAAATTGTTTTTTAAGGTTGGATGCCTTGTTTAAGGGCCAAAAGCCCAGTTGATATGATGTTTGTTTCCTTCTTCTTGTGTTGTGATGTGAGCATAAACAGATGTTGTGATAAGTGGGGATAGTGAGTCTCACGGGTTTTGGCAGTAGTTGATGCCTAGAGTGGCATGATGCATCAGTTTTTTCATGTGGGTGTTGATGAGGACATCTAAGATGATGAAACAGGTCGGATTTGAATGATAGTATGTTTTCTGAATCCTATTAGTTGTTTATATACTTTATATTCATCATTGTTTGAGGAATCTGGTCTTGCATACCCTCTATCTAAAAAATTCAAAGACATGTGTGGTATTCCACCTGATTTCCGTGTTTATCTTCTCAAGGGAGGATAGGTATATACCATTTTTATTGGTTGGAAAGACTCGACAAGTAGTTCACATTCTCACCATTTTGAAGCCCTTGTGTTGGTAGATTAGAATGTATTTCTAGAATTATTGGGAAAAAGGTAAAGTAAAAATACTATAAATAAATTATTGAATACATTATGATACCCATGTGGTTGGAGATTTCTGGGATTCAATGTTGAGGTTATATTTCTGAGCAGCTGTGGATTTGGTTTGGTTATTCCTAGAGGTCATGAAACATTGTGGTGATGGTAATAAAATATAGTATGGAATTTTTAATGGTTAATTAATGATTGAATAATTAATTAATGTAAAGTGAAAATGATAATAATGGAATGAATTATTGTATTAAATATATTTAAATGGTTGTGTGCTTATAGGATACCTAGTCTTAGTAGTGTTAGCTGGGAGTTTGAGAGATGTAAGATGTAGTTGAGAATGACACTATGATTTTCCCATAGTGTGGTTGTGTGCTGTAGTATATTATATAATTAATTTGTTTCTATATGATAATCCACCCCGTATGTTATGGAAACTTACACCCTGGGGATTCGGAACCCTAGGGGTTGTATTCCCCAACATTCCAGTGGGAGGATGGATGGATGACTACCCCCTTTGGCCTGGCTCTCATCTCTTAGAATATACTTGTGCTGGTAGGAATAGTGGTTCTTTTTCCCAATATATTTGTTTAGAGGGATGAAATGTCTTGTGGATATTCACAGAAATATATTATGGATATAGTTTCATATAGACTACTATAGGTGTAACATGTATGAGTTGTGATGGCTTGAGGATCATTATTTTGTGTATAGTATGTAATGGATTGAGGCATAATACCTAACGTATGATACACATTATGGGGGATGTGGTGGCTCCCATAAACTACTAGGTTACTTTTGGTTTGGAGTATGGTTTGGTTCTCCTCATAGGTTTCTATGGGAAAACATTTTATTACACAATGTGCATGGGGTAGTGCTCAGCCAAGTGACTTCGGGCCAGTATTTGTTGGATAGAGACGGATTAGGATGTGCGACATTTGGGAAAAGTTGCAAACTAGTGGGGAAGTAGTAGTGGGGTACCCTTGATATTATTTATTATATTAAATACTCTTATATGAGACACTTGGTGAGAGTATCCATACTGAGGTTGGGATCATAGTTACCTTATTTGGTGACATGTTAGTTTCAGTTATTGATCACTGTGCTTCAGAATGATTTCTTTAATATCACATGAGAGGATCTGGGGAGGATCCTTCTTATTATACTGTTAAACTCACCCTATGTATATATAATCTACTTTTTAGTTCACTCAGAGATGGTTGTATATCTGGCTAGTTACTAATAGTTTGGGGTTATAGGAGCTATTTAGGATTCATGGTTGCTATTGTTTTTAATTTCTTTTTGTATGTTCAGTTTTCACATTCAATTGTAGAAGTTTTTTTTCATGACCATACATATGTGTACATGTGATTTCGTTTATATTGAATTCTAAGTTGGAGTTTGTTGTTGTCTATCTTATCTCCCTCATTCATATATTTTCTCTTGGACGGTAATGCCTCTCATTTAGGTGTTTACTATACCTTTGGTGCTGGTCACCAACCTAGGGCCAACCGGAGGTTAGACTTAGGGGTCACTATCTCCCTTCTCGCATTTCTGACTAAGGAGGGGTACACCTTTTGGGGAGGTGGTCATGAAATAATGCTTGAACAATCTTAATAAACTGAAGAATTTTTGGATAATTTGATCATTTTCCCAATGATAAACCGAATGAAATAAGAGTTATATTGAGAATATAGCGAATATTACTTCTCATACATAATTATAATAAAACAATTAATAATATTATCAAAATAAATTCCTGAGAACCATGATGTTTTACAGAATTTTGAGTCTATATAAAAAATATTTTTATTTCCAGAATGATCATAAATATATCGTATAAAAATATTCCTTTAAATTACTCTTCTTAGATAAATCCCAATTAAAAAAATTCATCTAAACATGGGGGAAAGAAACATAAGAAAGTGTGAGATCAGAGGATCAATAATGATAAAAAACGGAAATATAAATTATTAAAGAATTGTAACATGATTAAATGTTAATGAAAATTTGATATTTAATTTTGAAAACCATACCTGTTATATCAAAGATCATATTTTTGGATCATGAAATAAATCAAGTTTTTATATAATACATGAATCGTAATTGAATCAAAGTTCATTATCAATGAGAGAATAAAATTTTAATAATAAATATTTTTATAGAGCGCAAATAAAAATAATATATCATCCCTTACTCACGGATGAAATCTGTGTTTATTATAGTTGATTGGATTTACCCAAATTCCATCATATCCTAAGTCATGTTTAACTCACAAGTGTATCATAGTTGATAGTACCTTACTAAATTAAGTTCAGTCCCCATCCAATTCATTATTATCTCATGATATATCCTTGTTAAACCATTACATTATAGGGGTTTATAATACCAATCCAACACATAACATAATAATAATCCCTTATTATGTTTTCTACGAGATTATAAAACATTCAACATATATATTAATCTAATGAAAATGAATCAATTTCATAATCATTTCAATAATTCATTTTAACATGACCCTTACAGTATAAATGGGTTTCATAAAAATATATTATCATAATCATAAACCATGAATAGAGAGAATATATATGCTATACATGGATCATATTTACAATAAAACATACCAAATATATAATTATGTTATCATAAATAAAAATACCATTACAATATCACATGTAATATTCTTGAGGAAAATACCCCTATCATTTTGAATAAATGCATTAAAATATATATATTTTCCCATGTATTATGTAGAAAATATTCATTTAATGGAACCAATTAAACATATAATGTATGGTTTAAATCATTGAGTATACATGTTATTTAGAAATATAATTCATGATGTGCACATTAAAACAATGAATCCATTCAAGTTTTGGGTAAAAAATTTAATGTTGCTCATTCTAAAAAAATAGAATATTCCTTTTAAACCATTTATAAAAAATACAAACATTGGTAAATGTTACTTTATACAATTATATAACAATAATAGAAACATTATTCTGAATATTTTACTGAAATTAGGGAAATAAAAGAAAAATATTTCCTACCAAAGTGAAAATACGGTGAATTTTTCTAAATAAATGTTTCAAAATTATTTGATATACCAATGAGAGTAATTTTTTTAATTTTATTAAAATTAAATGATTATCGAGAGGAGAATAAAATTTACTATATTATTAATATATTGATCAAGATATTTCATCATTGGAAACTATATCATAAACAATCTTGAAAAAAGTGATATTTTAATGTAAAACCCTTACCCCATTAGTAACATTTGAATTGTATACCCCATGAAAGAATATAGTAAAATTAAATAGAAAAAATATTAAAATAGGGGTAGTGATGATATAAAATAATAATGTAGTAGTAAATATAACACATTAACATAACTGGTTGGATAGAATAAAAAATGTATTTATAAAACAATATTGTGATGATGAACACTTACCACCTTGTTGATCACCAAATATAAACATATTGAAATATACGTCCATATATGGATTTCTAATTCATAATAATTTTTTGTAAAATATTATAAAAATTCATTTTTCTATATAATTTACTCAATTCATACAAGTGGTGGATATGGTACATGTCTCACAAAAATAAATTTGAGACAAGAGACCATTACCCCAAGGTTCACTTATTTCAAAAGCACTATAACCTCATCTATAATAAATTAAAATTTTATATATTATTTTAACATAATTATTTAAATTCTTATAATATAATATATGATAGTTTAATAATTTTTAAAAACAAATTTAATAAAATTTATTTATAAAAATACTCATTTCTGGGAGTCAACTATTTGGTTTTTCATGAGTGTTTTCGTTCGTTAGTTTAGGTCCCTGAAATTTGATCATGGTTCTATAATATAAATAATTTTAATAATTATATAAGTAAAATATATATTTACTATATATAATTATATTATCCATAAATGTTACATACTGAAAAATTATTTACGTCATTCTTGGCGATAACAGTCTATACATACCGATGATAGAATTTTTCATTCCCTAAAAAAAGAAGGGAAGAAAAATATATAATATTTTATCATTAAATAACCATAATAATATAATTAAATATCATATATAAATATTGAATTCATAAAAATAACAATCATTGTCAAAAGGTTTTGAAAAATGATACAAATCTCTTTGTGGAGGTGGTTGTCCACAAATACGCAACAATGATGTTTTATATTCCAATAGGATGGAATTGGGGTGAAATATTTTTTTTAAACTCATTATAATAACAATTATGTATATTTAAGAAAATTATGTGATTATTTTATAAATTATAATACATATTTTTAGGATTTATAATAAGTGATAAAATTTAATGTACTCGGTTAAGAGTTATACCTCATTGTCGGGAAACCTATTATTGGTTACAACTTAATTGTCGGAACGATTGTATTTTTAAAGGGAATAAAAAAATCTACGACATGTGAAAGTAATATTGGTAGGTAATATGGTATCTCTTGTTCGAGATTGATGGATCATAATTTGTGGATAAGAAATCCGATGTGTTATCCTTTTAATGGGATAGAAAAGACACACATATATTTACATAAATGATTAAATAATATATATATATATATATATTATGATTTAATTTTTAAAAATGGAACCAAAAATAAAGTGATAAAATTTGATATGGTCTATTAAACTTAACTACTAAAATTTGGTTTTTTATACTTTTTAGCTTTGCATCCATGTTAATCAATTTTCACCACATTTTATCCTTGACCAAGATGACACAACATTTTTTCCCATGATAACGTAATTATATAAAAAAATGGAACTAAAAAAATTATCCACATGAGGATTGATAATCTTTAATATCATTTTCGTATTTAATTTATATAAGTGTTAATAGATAATTATAATATAATAACACAAACCACATAAAAATTAGTTTGTAGGAAAACAAATTTTTATGTGAAAAAATAATTTTATCTTGAAATAAAGTAATAAACGGGTTTCTATGAAATTTTTAAACTATTATAATAAATTATATTTTTAAACTTTTGGATAAATCAAAAATATAATCGTATCTTCCAAGCATATCTTTAAATACAATGGCCCAAATTGTTTTTAAATTTCAATAAAATATATATTGACTTCATAGATGACATGTTAGAGCTTCCAAAATATAAATAATGAATTAAAATAAATTAAATATGACCTTATGGAATCATGTTTTAAATAAACTCATAAAATACGAAAAAGTCATGAGTAAGACATATTTTAATGTTTTACCCGAGGATTTTAACCGAATTTTACATCTTTTACGAACGTGATAAATATTTACTATGATTACAATTCATAATAACCAAAAATTGAGTTAAACATATTACATTATATAAGTTAATTCTATTAAAAATATGGAATCCATTTTTACAAATTTATTTCATTTATTTGGAATACTTTTATTAAATTTCAAACCAGCAAAATGTTGTGAAATGTGGTTTTCTATAAAAAATTATATATATAGTATAGATTTTTTTTATTAAATCATAAAAAATACAATTGATTCTAATGAAATTAATTGGATTACTAAAAATATTAATTAAATAATGATACTTTGAAGTCATTTTAAAAAACATGTATTTTTAAATTGATGATATTAATATACATATTCTAATAAAAATCATTATTTTTCACTTTTCACTATAAAATTAAAAAATTTGATAAATTATTATCATTCATCCTAATTTAATATTGAAAATATTATTGAAATATTTATATACTTTTATTAAATAATTGTTTCAAAAGTGATATAAATTATTTATTTTATGTTTTTACAAAATTAATAAAAACCTATACAAAAGAAAATGTATTTTTTTTTGTGTAAAATGATTTCAGTGAAAATTGATAATTATTCATTAAAACATTTAATTATGTAAAACATCAATAAATTTTTATAATTTTATTTTTATTACAATTCATACAACAAATTTTCATGGATATGTTATAATATTGACAATAATATAAATTATATATATTATGGTTTATTTATATTCGATATTTCTTGTAAAGAATGCTATCAAAGAAATGAAATTTATTTAGAGGGAAATATATAATTAAATATCACGGTGTTAAAATGTATATTCTAATTCAAATTTCCCCTCAATATTCAATCACTCTATTACTATCAACCAAGGATAGACCTACAATATCACATCCTTAGGATCCAACCAATCTTCCACTACCTTATGGTTCACCAAAAAAATGTTCACTATATGAGTTTTATTTCTAAATATAACATTTCATCACCAATCTAAAATCTCCAATATTTGTTCATCATTTGAGATATCGTTCTCCAACTGTATGACCCATAATATCCATTTCAATTGAAGGATAATGTAGGTAATTCCTGAGGATTGATACAACGAACATGTCATGAACATGATGGAGGTTTGGTAGAAGAATTTAAACATACACTATTAACTCGATATGATAAATAATTTCCTTGGGAAATATATAATTGGGCATTTGAATTCCAATTTCATAATATACTAAAATTATTAAATGTATCTTTTCTATGAATACCGTTTCACCATCATCACACACTATATATCATGGATGATTTTCGACATAACTCTTCTGGTTACTCTGAGATACCTAGAAGTGTGACTAAATTGATGTCAAATTTTACATTACATTCTCTTATATATCAGTTCAAAATAGATTTCTTTTTCCAACTTCATCCGAATACATTGGTTTTAATCAAATCATTACCTAGAGATATTAATATTTATATATCTAAATTTCAAGGAAAGATATTATTAAAAGAAGACTAAACTAAATGAATGAATTGATCCTAACCAACTTTGAAATTCAAGGAAAAATAAATTTTCATATTTACTTGGGTTTGAATGGTAATCTTAGAGTAACCATTTCTATGATATTGATAAGCAATTCTAAAACACTACTCTGGATTAAGAAATTTCATAAGTGTTTTCTAGATCATCATGTTAAACCCTAGATTCTGATTAGACATAATAGAATGTGGTACTCATTGAAAACATAAAACCTTATTAATATATGTCCTACAATATGATCACAAGAAAAGACTTTTCTAATTTTAATAAGTTTCATCACATTACATGGTGATAAACTATAAATAAAATAAAATTATAACCATTATTTTGTTTTTGGATTCTATCAAAAAAATCCATGGTGATGTTTCCCATATCCATTCTCATATGGATAATGGATTTAACAACTCCTCAGATTTCTTTCTCTCAACCGCAAATTCTTTAAATTGAAAGAAATATGATACATAATCTACAATATTTATCTACATGGTTCCCCAAATAAAATATTCTATTAACTCATTTTATATCTTGATAATTATAGAAAAAATAATTAATGATGAACTTTGAGCTTCATCCAACAACTCCATTTAATTTTTTAATGATAGAACACATATTAGATCCTTGATCCTTATTATCCCATCGAAATCAAGGATAAAATTAGGAACCTTTATAACCTTCTTATATAGTTCCACATAATACTTTCATTCCTCTTAAATGTTAAACATATAGGATTAATGAACATTCATCTATAAAAGATAATATTTCTACACATCTCTTAATATTTCCATTCCATAAAATTGAAATCCTCATATATTTGACATTTTTTATCCAAATCATATTTAAGATATTGTCATATTTTTTACTCATAACAGAAACCACATTTATCACTTTCTTGAGGATGTAATATTCTAATCATCCAATTTTTTTAATCTATTATAACCACATTCTCTAGTGTATATTCATATCTAGTTGAGTCAGAATATAATTTAAATTTTACTAGCAGTATATATTTCTCACCTTTTTCCATAAATATAATCTCTCTCAATCATTAAAAAATAATATATAATAGCTGGCTCCAAACCATGAGTACGATTTTTTTCCATAACCCTTTAGTTATCATGAATCATAAGCGATCACTTTAACATTCTGCATGGGGATGAATCCTTGTCCCTTCATTAAAGTATAACTAATAATAAAAAGTATTATCCACTTCTGGGTAGTGTAATGAAAGTAGCAGTGACTAAACTTCATTTTAGATTCTTGATATATTTATCACATTCATCTATCTAAAGGAATTTGGATCCCTTATCAGTTAACATGGTGAGAGGATTTGAAAACACTAATAAATATATCAAAATGTTTCAATAAAATCAATCCAATCTATGAAATAAATGGATATCAATCACCGTGGTTAGTATATTCTAATGGTAAATAAATTTTTTCTATAATGGATCTATCGATATAACCTCGTTAAATATTAAATGAAGAAAACATTAAACATTCGTTATCCCAAACTCATTGTTTGTATAATTTATATAGAACAACACCATGTTTAATGTATTCAATTCAATCATTAAGTGATTTTAATAGTCATATATAATCTTCTAATATATATTACATTATCTATAATGACTTCCAATAACTAGTCAAGGTTGTATCTATTGACTTTGTATATTTAATCCTTGAAGATAATAGTGGAATTAGTTAGTCAAAATCAAATGACTATAAATACATAGTTGTTGTACTGGAAAAAATGGAGATATTATGTATGCCTTCGCTTTTTTTCATGAAACTAATTATATATAAATCAATGATAAATCTTTGAAAAATATTGATCTACTCATTATTGGCAAAAAAATCATCAACATAAGGTTTATCATAAATTTTATTTGTTATCATCATGTTTAGTTCATGATAATCAATGAAGATTCTCATTGACATATCGGTCATATAAAATAAAATATATAGATCAATTTGTGTCTTATATTCCCAAATGAGTCCCCTATCTTTATTATCCTATTTTTTATGAATTTATTGTGGAAACTAAATTGATTTATCTCTATACGGATTCTTTGAGATATGGTTGGCACCAGGTAGGATTTTTTTTGAAAGCTCATCCTAATTAATTATAAAAAGAAAAGGGAATTATCCACAAAATACATCAAAAAAATTTCCACACAAAAATCAAATTATTGTTATTAACATTCTACCAAACCATCTGATACAAAAACACCCATTTTAATAAGAATTTATACCCATAGTATAGATATAATTTACCTTCAATTATCATATTTATTATCATCCTGGTAGACAATCATAGGATGGATGAAAATATATAATTTTACATCCCCTTATAGGAAATTGATATTAGATATATATAAAATATTCCAATCCATATCCACAACAATATAAAATTCCACAATAGGAAGAATAATGAGATTTTTTGGAAGTACATTACCAAAAAACCTTAATCAATGAGGGGATATAAACATTATATGTGATCATCATACCATAATGAATTTGTAATCCTAATTAAAAAAATAATAATTGAGCATATGAATGGAAATACTTATATATATTTCATGATGTAATGGAATCTATATGACTAGGATGAAATAAGATACATCAAAATTTGGGTTTCCATGTCACCACCTCAACTTCATCATTTTATAATAATTTTTCTACTAAAACCGAAATGGTAATCATGATCATCAAATATCATAGTGGGAAATCATATGACCATGAACATAATTTATAGAATGTATAAATCATGATACCAAAATTTAAACATATAACACATTCTGTTTATCCATAGGCATACACGGTCATTGATAACTCAAAAAATTCATAATGGTTAATATGGAAAATGTAAATTAATGTAAGCATATCAACCGAGAGATTCAAACAAGGTTTTCAGTAAGGTTCTGTTCAATGTACACTGGAATGATGTCTATGGTATACTCGAAAAACTCATTTTGGGATAATTTCCCATATCTGTGTCTACACAAAAACTGAATATACCAATCGATTCTAGATATTGTTTTATTGTTGGAAGGTAAAAATATCTCTATCATAACAAAACATTAGGATACTCCTTTTTACATATAATTATTTCCATTGATTTCACCAATGGTTACTAATCCTAATCTCAAAATATTTCCAAAATCCAATTTTGATACCGACTATATAAATAGGTAATTTTCATATATAAACACTAAATCCAAATAAAATATTATTTAGTTTAATTTAAAAATACATTCCCAAGGACCATGATGAAATTTTGTACATGGAGAGTAGATACAAAAACTTTTTACTTCATGAATGGTATTAAAAATACCCAAAAATACCATCCTATATATCACTCTTCTTATATATATCCTATATAAACCTGTCTTCATACAATAGTTAAAATTATCATCAGAAACGGTGAACTAAAAAACATAGTAATGTTAAATAATGGAATTATAAATGATTACATAATAAAAATAAGATCATGAGGGTATGATAATATGAACTAAAATTTAAAATCCATTACTGATATATCAAAGATTGTAGTCTTGAATAATTTTTTAATTATTGACAGTTTATAATACCTGAATCATATTAGATTGTGTTCACTCACAAATCTATCATATCTTTAGTCAAGCTTCATAGCAAAGACTATTATAGCGGATACAATCCCTATAAGAACTATGACCACTCCACATTATATTCCCTATTATCTCATGATATTTAAATAATTACCCAATGCATTGGAAAAATGTAAAATTTTAATACCACCCATCAAATAATCATAATCTATTCATGTTTATTCAACATGATCATAAAAAATTCATCATATATCATAAATGATGGAAATGAAACTTGTTTCTTAATCATTTTAACAATTCTTCCTTGAATTATACATATAAAATAAAAGTGTATCATAAAATTCGCATCATTATAATCATAGTATCTCTTGAGAAGGAATCTGGATGTTATCCTTGGGTCATATCTGATGTGAATGATAAGTATAATCATTTTATTATGTCAAAAATAAAAATTAAATTAAAATATCACATATAATATTTAATGAGGAAAATTAAAATTTCATTCTAGAATAAATTATTAAAAATAAAAAAAATGTTCAATGAAATATGGGAATATTTTTTGAATTGTAATTTGGATACATTAAAGGAAATATTTAAATCAATGATTAGTCAATGATTGCGAATATTATATCCATATCTTTTACAATAAAATAGTTCCTTTCACATTGTTTTCTAGAATCATATCTTCATACTCCAGTGATTGGTTGTCCCCTTTTTTACATTGGCATAAGATATAATGAATTCCATCATGAATAAATGAATAGTTTAGTAGTATTGGAAAACTAGATAAAAACATTAAATTCCCATTACTTTTTATAAAATAAATTAATCCATGTATCTTCTTTGAAAACATAATTATTCCTCTTACCATATCCCTATATATCAATCCAAAATCTCTACTTGGTACTTTATGGAAAAAAAATCAGAAATGGGTGAAACTAGATTCCTAGTAAAGGTAGACATACTAATGAATCCCTGAATAAATATGTGACAATAAATATGGGATGTTAAATAATTCAAACCCAATCCATTAAATAATTAGTAATTTGTCGTAGTTTTTATTCTACTCTAACTGTCATCTCTAGCGCAAATTCATACCCATTGGAGTGAAAATAAACATTAAAATTTTATGATCAGTATATATGTATCACCTTTATCCCTAAATATAATGTCTCCCAATAATTAATAAAAATTTCTATTATAGATACCTCCAATCCATGAGTACGATTATTTTTTTCTTGATCATTTAGTTATCATCATCAATAAGAGATCACTATATAATTCTGCAAGGGGTTTAATACATGTCCCTTCATTAAAGCATCACTAATGATCAAAAACCATTATCCACTTTTGGGCAGTGTAAGGAAAGTTTCACTCACTTATATTATTTGTAGTTTCATGATATATTCATCACATTCATCTATCCAAATGAATTTAGATCCCCTCTACGTTAACATGGCGAGAGGATTAAAAAATACTAATAAATAGTTCACAATGTTTCAATAAAATTTATCCAAACTATCAAATGAATTGATCTCAAATAAATCATCCACAAAAAATCATAACAAAATATTTTGACTTTTATATTGATTTATTAAATAAATATTCCACAGGACACATGAAGAAAAATAATCACCAATAATGATGAGGACTTTATAAGTAAAATTGTACCTCTTTGGTTACTTTTGTATCATAATCGCTTGAATGAAGTAACATTAAATGAAAAATTAAATAAAATTAAGTTAAATGAATTCATCATATAACATACCAAAAGGTAATTATATACTCTGTGCAAAAAGAATAAGTGTTCAATATGATGTTGTCGGTGGTTGCAAGATGAGTGTTGGAAATTCTATAGTTAATGAAATACTTGGATGAATGGTATTATTTTCTATAAAAAATCCAATGAGTAGTATGAAATCTAGGTGGCCCAATTATATTTATTTCATGACCTCCAAGATGAAAAATGAGTCCCTGATCCTTTTATGGTTATGAGAATAGAACATTTACATTGAATGATCGGCCCAGGATCATGTAAATCCCCTCTTATGACCCATCCAATTATTGTAGTGGTGTCCAAAAAATCAATAATGTTCATCTGAAGGCTAACAATTGAGTTCCTATCCTCCTACTCCTAGTCAATTTATAGGATCCTAATAATCATCTTATTAACATTCTAAAATAAATTCATACAATAACATATATTCATGTATACGAGAGTTACATTTCACATCATGTGACACTCTTAGGTGATTTGCAAGACCTAGAAGATCCCCTATAGATGTTTCCACCATATCATATGAGAGGAATATGGAATTACAATATCATCATGTCAAGGAACTCAGAAATATATATTCAATCATGTTATTCAACTTTTGATCCATAGTGAAGTTGAGAGACTATTTATGGAAATACTCATACATCCTAGTGACATCCAAGATTAATCAAGCAATGAATTATAGAAAAACCTATTGAATTTCCTTGATAATGATCATATGAAATCATGATATCCTATATTGTTGTAAACTATGCATTCCAATAAAGTGGGAAAAGTAATAATCTACTAACAACTGGAATATATGTTAATCTTAACAAAAATGAGTTACAAGCCACATGTGAACACCATTAATCACGTGGAGGCTATTTGAAAACACATCATGATCGTTTGAAAGTCCATTAAAAATCTGACATTGTCATGAGAATACCCTTTGATATGATATATCAGTCTCTAAAGAGGACCCTTGGAATGTTATCATGATTTCACTATAATCCCAAAAAAGCATTATTATTCCCACAATGGAACCCACATAAGTCCTCTTCAACGAAACAAAAGCCATTCTATAGGCCTCCTGATCTTGTCAAGACCATCATACCTATCAGATAAATAATAAAGACACCATTTGGTATGCCAAAATTTTCATGAAAAATCCCCGTGATTATAATTCATTCTAATGAACATTTTAATGATAGTGATATCTTCATATCACTAAATAATATATGATGAAATGGATGACATGTTGTAGGATCATGCAAAGCATCTAGATTAAATCTCCTTCTATTGACTCCAACACATATTTTTGAGATATGTGCAATTAATGGAATCATATAATAGGGATGGTGAGACCAAAAAATTTCCACCCTTATGACAAAATAACACAAGATGTTGTCAATAACCCCA
Organism: Viscum album; assembly: GCA_963277665.1. Classification (NCBI taxonomy): domain Eukaryota; kingdom Viridiplantae; phylum Streptophyta; class Magnoliopsida; order Santalales; family Viscaceae; genus Viscum; species Viscum album. Next base: position 119,320,255 of record OY728128.1, on the reverse strand, counting down.
CTCGCACAGAGCAGTGGACTTCTCCGCGCGGAATGTTCGGAAATTGTGAATGTATTCCAAAAGATTAATTATGCGGAAATAATTAACAGATCCCATAACACAAATATGTTCTTCATTTGATCACCCTTTAGATCATGATATGGAATTCTAGTATTCCATCCAGATTATGGTAAGTGACCTATGCATAGATATTTTGTCATGAAAAAACTAAAATGGAAAATTCGAGATGAACCATGAAGAACATATGAAATAATGAATGGTAGAAATACATAAGTATTATGTGAAGATATAAATTATAATTGTCATGTGAATTCATCATGAAATTTTCATTACCTATCCTGACCATGTTGAAGAATTACTTAAAGACATAAAAGCCACGTGAATTCTACTGTAAATTTCACCCATGTCTTGTGACGTACATAATAAATATTACCCATGTGTTGAAATGTATTATATACATGTTGCATAGGTTTTATGAAACCCTTGAAATATTCATCCCATGTAGTGTGATTTTGACTGGAAAACTCAACCATGACATATGGTGTCCTCTAGAAATTCCACCCATGCCTTAAGAAGTCCTTCAGACAAGCCACTCATGTCATGAAACGCCATCCAACTATGGCATCACGATCAGTAAATGTCTCCGAATCTTGTCTATAGAATCATATGATGTCATCTTGATATGTTATGGAAATCATGATATGTCCTTCGTACATTCCATCCAAATCATGTGATGGAATCTGGACTTTTTTTCCAGTTAAGGACACATACTTCATACATTCCATCATGTTATTGTCATGTCCTTAAGACACGTAAACTAGATAATGTTATATTTCTGGGACATATATTCTATAAAAATAGGACATATTAGGGAAAAATTAGAATTATAAAACAGAATCCCTGGACATTTTAGGTAGTTAATCATGACATATTAGGAAGATACCCTGAGGCATGATACTCCCCCCCAAATAGAAATTTTTTGAAATATTCCAACTAAATTATAGGAACTCTAGTTCTTTCTATAAGAAGGTTATATAGGATTCCATCTGAACGGATAAGTTCCACATCAAACAAACCATTAGATAATCCCTAATACAAAAATTATTAATCCATAAGGGATCAAAATAATCACACATTATCCCTTGTTTCTCATGCCGAATTGGGATCACATGGGATTAAGGATTTGAAATTATCATATCCTTCAAATAATAAATTCCCCTATCTATGCAGTCCTCTTTGTGTAGGACTCATTTAGTGGCATTGTTTGATTACAACATATAGTGTAATCCATATCATGGTGTGTCTAAAAAAAGATAAACTATAATGGCTTCAATTACTATTATAATAATAATACATAGGATTATTTCCCTGTGTGATCAATATATTTGGTTCCAAAGTGACCTTATATATTTCCTTCCCACATGATGTTAAATGGAATTGTTTTTTCACCTTCGTGGGTTTTGAATTAAAATATAAACAAGATACATAGGATTCTCAAAATGGTTCAATCACATCTTCAATATATAAATCACCTCTAGGGATATCATTAAATTCTAGAGTGATTGGTTATATGAAATCCAAATATAAGGATCTAACCACTGATAATGATTGGAAAATGATTAACAATATTGAATACATAATGATGGTCCCATAAATAGAATGCCCTTTACACATGGAAGGATTTGACACCTGATAAATTTTTTTGGTTAGTCGGTCACATATTGAGATTAGTAAAAGATTCTCTAACATATGAAAAATCATTAACAGAGTTCCAGAGATGGAGATAAATCCCCCCAATATGGTTTGATGTGCCTAACCACACATCCTCTTCACATTTATGGGTTCCTAATTGTTGTTCTGTGTGAAACCACTATTAACTAGCTACCTTTGGAAATGAGGTCTGAAAATTGTTTAATATATGGTATTTTTTGTTAGTTTCCATTAAATACAAATATGGAAATCTGGAGACAACTTCATATTCAACCACTCGCAATCACCCATAACTGATCATCAGGTCAAACCATTCTAATTTTTTTGAAATTAAAATTTTTGAACTCAACTAGAAATATCTCAAAAAATAAAAAAATATTGGTTGATTATGCATGAGTCCAATGTTCATTGTGCCACCTACAAAAAAATTTATAGTAAATAAAAATATAATATAATTGAGTTTCCCACGAGACAAGTCCATTGCCACTACAACAAGTCTACATGAGAAAAATGGTTGAACCATTAATAGGAATATAAAACTATGTTACATATGCATAACTAATTGAGAAAATATCATGACTGTGATGATATTCTATACAGCGACCTTGATCCTTATTTTCATTTTTTATACATATACTACTATCATTCAAAACACTTCCATCAAAGATCTTGTCATCATCTAGTGGTTGTAATGGAAAATCAACTACATCTACCACCCATGTAGGTCTCAAAAAGTCCCCACACAAATGAAACCTTTAGTTTCAAGTGGAAATTGTAATGGTTCAAGAATACAATCAACATGGTATGATCCTAAACATCAATGATACATGTAAGGTTTTACAAATACTAATGTTAACAATTTTTTTCTAGACAAGGAAGGATGTAACAAAACTAGTGGAAGCAATTTTCACTACCAATTTCTTCATAATATTATCACGGGAGCATGATAATAAAAACCCTCCCTATTTATGGAAGGTGTATTAAGGATCCAACATCAACAACACTCTAGTTTAGGGGCATCCATGGAGGGATCATTTCAACATCCATCACCATGGTCATCCCACTTGTGCCCTCAGTATCCTACAGAGTAAACCACATGACACATTTCTACCCTGGATACTCATGCATGGGTACTAAGGAAGACTCTCCATGAATGGAATGTTATGGATAGCAGGGAGTGGGATCATATTCTCCAATCCATTAATAAATCCCTATATTATTTTTTGGGAGGGTTTCTATTGGGAAGGCTCATATCAATTCCCCCTCGAATCAAGTGTAAATGTGTATTACTACAGAAGGAATATGGGAGAAACACATCCCTACACCATGAATGAAACCCATCTGTATTTTATAATAGAACCTAGAAGACGATATATGTTCTACATCACAAATTCACTAAATAATTTCATAATGTATATTTAGGATATTGAAAATGTGAAGGCTTATATTTTTGTAAACACATTTCTAAAGTGTCAATACATTCTTGAAATATATTAATTACAACACTATAATATTTTGGCACTAGAATATACACAGGGATGGGAAACAATTTCTATCCTGATAGCCAGAGAAAAACATCCCCCCAATCAGAATGAATAAGTTGCTTCTCTGGATTAAGTGCATATTCATGCTCTTATCCAGGATGATTTTGAACATACTCTATTAAATGAAGAGGCAATGGATCAATGTCATTTTCCCATTACAAATTTTATTCAAGAACTAAAAACATCACATGCCTCAAGATAGGTTCACATTCATATTAAAAAAGACTGGTGGCATAATACAATGGCACATGAGAAGTCTCATATCCCAAATCTGATTAGGGATCACTGTGATATATTGGGATATTATTTGGGATATGCACACATTACTATCAAAAAATACCTAATAAAAACTCAAAAGGAATGAGATAATGAACAAAACCCGTTTATAACTAGATATCACCATGTGAGATTAGCATATTCATCAATGCAAACTCATATTCTTGTTAGTGAAGATACTCATAATTTCCTAGTATCTCATGGAATCCTTGCTAATATCCCTAATTCAAATGATGAAAAACTGCACTCGCTTAATTTAGAGGCTATATGGGGGGAGGAACATGTCCCTTATCCCATTCTGGAGGTCCGTTGAAATATTCAGATAGTGAATACATATTTGAATAGGGATCATATCCATAGTCCATACAGTATTGAACAATATATTTGAGCCACCACCCTCATGTATGCTAAAATTCCACTAATAATATTGATTCATTATTACATAATATAGTATCTGCATTGCAACAGGATCATATCCCCACAACACCAAGATATTATACATGTATTTTTATAGCTATCATTTAGTAGACTCATAATCCTTGTCAAACCAATATGTATGGTCAGTATATTTTTTCCATGATGAAGAATGATATTCATATTCCAAAAATTATCCTTAAATGTGTCCCCAACGCCATTCAATGCATATCTGCAACACCTCAAGGGTCAATCGACTAACCAACTAAAGAATAAATCAATAATTTTCTCAATAGTCATCTTTGTATTAATGTGGAGACGGATCACATGAACTATACCCCTAACATCAATCATGGTCGACCTCCACATTATGATATCTCCATTGGACTAGGAAATCCTCCCTATTGACAGGGACCTCGGTATAAAGAGGTACTCAATGCTCAAATTCCATCATATAGAGTGTTACTGAAAATAGTAGGGAGAACAATACATAACTCATCATCTACTACTAGAAATAATTCTCCATGGTTGGATGGACACCCATAGAAGAAATTTTTTTTATGGAAATGTGGAGGAATATGTGTATGATGAAGAGGATGATGCCAAGGATATATAGGGTGATTAAGTTAGAAATACCCCCCATCCATATTATGGACCCTAGAATCATATAAATATGACATACCTAATAATGAATAGATGGATTTCATGTCATACCTAAGGAAAAATATATGTGTAATTCATCAATGATTGAAAGCTAGACACCATCCCTCTCCAGGATATGAGGGACACCTTTAGACTATAAATAAAATATGTTATTAAAGGATATGGATGCATTTTCCATTTACTAGAACCCAATGATGGAGGATTATGGAAAATTCCAGTTATGTTATTATCTCTATATCAAGACAACTCTTCATCAACTGATTTACAAATAACATTCAGGCATATATTACTTGGAATGGGGAAAATAGAGTCAATTTCACATCATTAGTCCCCAAAACAAAACACACCACAAGATAAAGAATCATATAATTTTATATCCTCTAATGAAATAAGGTCACCATGTAATGGGAAAACCATTTTCTAAATACAATGGAAGTCCCCATATTTAATAATTCCATGGATTCATGAACAGAGGGTGAGGAGAACTAAAATATCCTTATATTGGGTTCATCAAAACAATGGGACAACATTCCAAACACAAAGGATAATGTTATGGTCAATCTACAAACATCCGGTCGAAAATGACTCTCTTCATTGGATACTATGAAACCCAACTCAAACACAAGAATAATTATTCCTAATCAAATGGGTCATACTAAATGATTCAATGCAGTCCTCCAAGAGAGAACCCATCATTGGGGGTGTGGGGAATATTTTCCACTACCTACACCATTCAGGTCATTAATCCATGAAATGATTTAGGATATAACAATGGTATATACAAACCACCCCATGTACAAAGGGCTAGTAGAATTTTTATCTCAGTTCCCAACTCTAGGTTTATCACACCTCAAAAGGGTCTAGGAGAAATTAGTGGTGGTTCTATATTGTCCCTATCCCACAGTGATGGGGAATTTATATCTCATCCTTATATCCAACATTCATCATATCCTAAAAAGTTGGAAAAAATTCCTCAGTAATTTGAATAAACATTTTAATGAAAACCAAAAATATTTATAAGCTTGGAGAGATGTGGGAATGTTCATCATTATCATAAGCCCAGAAAAAAACACTATTGGGACTTAAATATTAATGGCCATCATTACATATATTCCTCTCTCCAAAAGAAAATCCATTAAAATTTGGGTCCCATTCCCCCAACATGACTGGAAATTCCCTCAAGATGACTATTCGTATTTTGAGACCACAAGAAAGTCCAGGGATGGAAATAAAACCCCATAGATATTTCAAGACAAAGAGATATAATACAGATATGGATCAAAGAAATGAAAATGATTCAACCCTCTACGGAGATTAAGTAACAAATAGTCACCTTGTATCGTATAGAGTTATAGGACATCATCCATTTCATGATACAACATAATGAATGTCACCATAATTAATAAAATTTGTCCTGTGTAACTTGTCTCAAATGTATAGGGACATAAAATTGAAATCATTGTATAAGATAAGTGAGATCGAGATAAACAAATTAGGATGCTTATATGTTGAATATAAGTAGAACCCTAAATCTGGAAGATAAAAATAATGATTTTCCACCACTATGGATAAAAACATAAAATTATAATGGGAATGCTGTAGATTATTTACAATCACCACCCATATGAACCAATCATACCTCTATGAAGTAATGGATAGAACAATATGCTAATGAGATTCAAACCATTAGAAAACACATTGAGGATATACTCATTAGGAAATTCATAGTAGTTATCATCTTTATATAGTGCTGAATATACCTCCTCCCACACATTAGGAAAAAGATTATCCATCTTTAAGAGTGACCTATATAAATTTCACTAACTCTAGATCTACATTTCTAGTCTATATAAATGTGTAAGTCAAAGTTGATCATGGAATTACTCTATTATGGAGATAGCCTCTCACTATCTAGTGAAATCATCCAATATTTTTTAAGGAGAAACAATTTTTAGAATATAAAAATTGGGACATATAATCAATCCCCACCATCCCCCAAAAGATAATATAATTTTAAGACCCTAGTACCTTCATAACTTATCAACTCCATTGAATCTATAGTAGGCCGAATATAACCTTTTGAAGGGAAACATGTAGCTGTTCTGCTTAAGAGGAGTCCATTTCCAAAATGGATAGATGTATCTGTTTCCACTCCCAATTTAAAAAATAATAACTTCTAAGACATTTATGATTCATGATATCTAGAACATCATCTCACACACATTGGGTTATAATGTTGTCTAATGATGGACCATCAAGATCAAGAGGTGGAGACCAAGATTAATTGTTTTGTACAAACTCTGAGAGGAACATCCTTATTTTTGTATAGCATTCCTCTGGAGGTATCCATTATCAGATGGGAAGACCTTATTTTTCAATTCTTTTATCAGTTCATCTCTACCCTAATGAAAACAAAAAATTTTGACCAAAAAAAATGTTTCAAAAGAGAAAATGAGAGGATTTAGAGCTTCATAGCCAGAATGAAATGGTCGACTGATTCATTCAACATCCCATTCTTATATGAGAAAATTAGAGAACTATTTGATGAAAAATAATGGGGTTTGATGATGATACATTTGATCCTGAAGAAGTATTGAAGAATATTCCATGAGTTTACAGAAAGATCACAACCACCAGAAGATTCCATTTATTGTACCTATACTATATCATGGAACATACCCTTAGAATATGGGATAATTAAAACTAAGGTATATAGCACAATTATTTAAATTAATATAGTATTATCACCCATTTAAGATCCCACTCAGTCCCGAAATCACCTATCACCTCTCATCGTGGGATAGCATTAGAAAAAATCACCCTCATCTTGAATAAAATAGAGATAAGGGTGTCACATGATTCGAGGAACAGATGAATAAATTATACTCATTAAAAATTATTAGGAAATCAATTATTTTCATTTATCCATTGAGATTAACCGTCTGAATCTACGAAATCATAGTAAACCAAATTAGTTTAACCACAATGATCATCTAATGACTTCCTTTTAGATAAAAGGCTCGGTTAAACCATTTATGTTTTTTTATTGAAAAACATTCTTCAAATCATGGTTGACTCTAGATATTTGATGTTGAAAAATTACATGACATGGTTTAATTTTTTATCCATCATCCAACCAGTTGAACATATTGAATGGGAAGAAGTTTTAGTTAGTTATGTGAAATGTATTGATAACATGATGATTAAAATGTCATTAGACCAAGCTCATGCCACCCTGAGGGCATAGCATCACAAACCAATAATGATCATGACACATGAAGAGGTTACATTGAATAATACTTCCATTGTATGATGTAATCACATGAAACAAGATGATAAAAATGATGAATATTTGTATCCTACTCCAACACATTCTCTGACTATTTCATACTACATTCCTGCATCATTTGAAGAATGGGACCTAACCCAACGAACATAATCCTCATTACATGAAAAACTCATCATTGGCTATGTTAATATATTTCATAAAGGATATCTTTTATTTGATGAAATATATGCCCTCGAGAATGAGTGTACACCACCTAAACAGGGAACAAGAGGTCAAATTGGATTGATTTGATGATAAAAGGGAAATGTGGGTGAAGTATCAACTGATATTTTGTTCACGTCACCCCAAAATTTATATATACAGATGATACACATTATAATGAACTCAAATATCCCAAAATATAAACATAGATTTCTTAGATCCCTATAGTTGTCATGTAATTCATTTTATCATACAAGACCATCTATTAAGGGTTCAATTGTTTGATCATTCTAGAAAAAGGGGAATTGAAAAAATGATGACAAACTAGCAGTTAATATTTCCTCAAACTATGATATTGTTCCAGGTTTATTGACAACAAATTCTTTTGATTGTGAGAAACATAACAGTGTGTAGCCCCACCTTGGGATGCATCGACCTATGGAACAAAATTATGACATTATGAAGAACTTATAAGTTATTAAAAACACAATATTAATCCCAGATGTGATATATATTAAAATATCTATCTTTAGAACTCATTCTGGGCCTCCTGAGATTATAGGAGTAATAGATATATGTTTCTACATCAGTGGTTTCATGAGTGGAGACCTTTCCATAAAAATACCATGATTATATCTCATTTACCACAAAGGATGCTGAAGATGTCATCCAGGGACATATCATTCCCCTGTAAGTTTTAGCAAAACAAGAAAATTTCTCTTTCTAAAGGTCAATATTAGACATTTGCTATAAGATTAACATCATTCCAATTTGGACCCTTCATTGTTTGGGATACAATGAAGGGTGATTATCTACTACAAAGATAACCATTCAAGGTTATGATAAGAGAAGAAAAAGACATATAGGTAAGATCAAACATGAAACCCTATTTCGGTATATGACATCTTTCACTAGTTTCATGTTTATCCATAAAGATACCAAAAATATTCTCCTTCTCAGATGACCTTTCCATCACAACCACATGGAGGTATCTTCAACATGTAACCAGTGATAAAAATACTCAATAAATGGTTTGTATGGCATGAAAAAATGTGATAATGTACCCATTGAATCTTGAAATGACTTATATTTTTATTAAGGATTATAATAAAGTGAAGTAAAATAATGAATGGTGGATGATGATATACATTTTTCATTCTCCAATGCATTGGGGACAATACTATATAGTACATAGAGTATGATAAAATGTGATTATGTTTTCCCATTATCCTAGTTGAGTTTTTATATCTAATATCATATGTACAAGCTCCTCCTATCACCAAATAATGAATGAATGAAAATAATCACCTCTAAAATCTCTCTACAAAAAACACTGGATGTTCAGGATGATAATATATCTTCACATGACCTCACCTACCCCAAAAAAGATAGATATTCTAACAGATATACTACAATCTCTAAAAAATACTACACAGACTCGATGATTGAAGAATAATAGAACGATGTTATGAATTTCCCTCCTTCATTTGTTCAAGTCATCTACCCCACCATCGATGAGCTCAAGATAAGAATATGGGAATAGAAGAGGACCAATAGAGAAAATTTATTTTCGATACAATGCCTCTCAAGAATAATTATATATCCATTTCATTTCGAATGAAACATTTATTTATGTTATCTTGTCATTATTTTGAAATGTATGATCTGAGCACATGTTTTTCCACACACCAATTATTATTTCTTGATAACCATCGTTGTTTTAAGAAGGCTGCGATGAGGATGAATGCCTATCTTACAACTAATGTAGAATCAGATATATAAATTCTATTAGGGAAATTTTTCTTGGGAAGTGAAATTTCTATGTTCGAATTCCATCATTATCCTATATTAAGTAAAATCTCATGCATTTTATGGTCTATATTGATTTTATAGACATTAATCACGTTTTCCTAGAAGTATATTTCACATTTTAATTTATAGAACTCCTTATAAATGAATCTCATAGCTTGTAATACCTTTCAATTATGCATGGGTATTCATGTTATAATCAAATAAATTGGGATCTTGAAGATGAGGAAGCCACATCCTTTAGAGCACCTCTAAATATATTTTCAATTGGAGCGTTCCCTTTAGAACAATAAACACAGGTGGTACATGCCAACATTCCAAAAATCCAATCTTTTTTTCCTTACTTGGAATAATAACAATATTCTATCTTGAAGAATTGGTTTCATAATGTAAATAGTTACTTGATCACTTCACAGATCATAACAAAATCTTCTACCAGTTACATAAGAATGGTTTGTTGATGAATACACTCATGTGTGATTTTTGGGGGTAATATAAGAGAAATTGTTTTTCATTGTAGAATGCCACTATGGCGTTGATGTTGTCCCAAAAATTCATGTTTAATCCTAGGAATATCTCTTAATTCAAATATATATGAATCGTGGGGCACTAAGGGAACCACAATTATATTTGGAATTTTGTAGCTATTATGTTCAAAAAATATCAACCCATAACCAAATTAATGATGTTGGGAGTCACCTAAAGATCATATGAGGACTACCAAGATTACTTTGAGAGTATCATGAAGAACATATTGAACACACCATTATTGATTCATTCAGTGGTTGAAATGATGCTCTTTTTATATATAGCCTCTATGTAATGATCACATAGCATTATCCTCACAGATAAAATAGATATTAGGATTGAATATAGATGCTACTACATCAAATAAATTATCCGAGTTATTGAGATAAAATATAATGATGTCAGAAGAATATGCACACCCATATATATTGGGAGAAAAAAATAATGATTCATTACCTGTAGCATGATGAATTACACGTGGTATCTCATATTTATTTTCTCATGTACATCCATATACTTCCTATATATACCATTAGTTTGGACCAATGGGTTGTAATTATTTAATATTATTAAATCATACTTCCTTTCATATAAGTTAGTGAATTGGAAGGTTATGGATGTTATCATTTTGGAACATCCATCCACAAAAAGTACAATAGTGAAAATTGAACATCTAGATGAAATGTTTTTCTATGCCCGTGACACCCCACACATGGTAGATGTATTTTCATTGTACCTCATGAAGTCTTCATGGTGAGAGGATTCATAAATGATTAATCAAGTTTTTATAAGTATTTAAATTATTTCTCTAGACCGAGTTATTTTTTATAATCATCCTCTATGATTGAATGCATCACTAATAATGAGTCTGAATGCAAATAACCTATTTCTAGCATGGAACTACCCTTTTATCAGTAGGTATCCTACTGGAAAACAAAGTGGATTCAAATATAGAGAAAAAAATAGATCAATGGAGAATATTACAACAAGATGGAGTAATTGGACCCTCACAGAATATGGTATAGGAATGATGGTAGAGTTCCCTTTCGAAAAACATTAAAGTATTTCCCATGATTAGAGAATGGTTTTTTATAACATATTGGATGATTCAAGTGTAGTTATAGACACCATTGATCTGGACACAATGATCCTCCACATAAAATGAGAAAGGATGGTCCCATTGATCATCATCAATGACATGGAATAGATCAATCAGATTAACATTATCCCAGAGCATGATAAAGCGATATCCACACATACAAAGATGGATCCCATAATCTATTATCTCCAAAATGGAACTCTCCTAAAGGAATGATCTAGAATTGAATATATATGGTGATAATAAATGAACGTTACCCTTCTCGATAAACCAAATTAGCTGATATACCCCTACAAATACAACTTAAAAAATTGAACCAGGAGAACAACATCATGTCCTATCATTCATCCCACTATCATCTACAAGAAATTGATTTGTTGACTCCTTTAATAAAAAACTAACAAATATAATCTACAAAATCGTAATAAAATACAATAAGTAATTTATAGAGAATATATTACATGATTTATGGGCCTACCATATTACCACATGCAGTACTACACAAGAAACTCCATATTTATTTGTGCATGGGACTGATGAATTATAACTCGTGGATGTCTATCTACCATTTCATGGAATAATTTTATGTCAACTATTCATAGGTGATGATAAATCAATATATTTGATGGATGTGTTATAATTGAATTATTGATAATCTTTGATAGACTAAAAAACCAGAATGTAAATTATAATCGGATCACATGAGCCTTCAATAAAAAATATCACCTCTTTTATTCGTCCAATGGGTACTCGTGTTGGCTCTCAGAAAACAAAAATTATACATAGAAATAATCCCCTAATTTTTGAACCCAAAAGGGAAGGGAATTACATCGTATATAAGGTCAATTCCAATGAATCATATTCATTATACATAATTTATGGGTAAATCATCATCCCCCCATTAATGCAATGGTTCTCAAGAAACACTTTTCAAAACTATCATTGAAGTCATCTATATCATGATCACATGAATTTAAACTACAATGAAATATGATTATACAAATGAAACTAAACATCATTAGTCTTTTTAGTCATATTACCTAAAACTAAAATACACCATTCATCCTCATGACAAGATGTTAAGCTGTTTAGGTAACATTCATCATAAATGACTCACAATAAAAGGGCTATATTTGTGAAAATGAGAAATGAAGCACCATAGTCTCTATGCATGAGTCAGATACACATAGGTAATCTATCTATTATATATCTAAACAAGTATTGATTCCTTCCATCATAGTATGCAGATGGATTCTAGAATCTCTAATTGTAGTTTAAAATGCAATGTATCAACCCAAGTCAAAAGACATCAGTCTGTTATACAATTTCTTCAGCATTCCCAGGGAAAACATCTCAGGATTCCTTGGTTCAAAAACACTATATTTCACTCATGATTTGATTTTTCAAATGAAAGGATTGTTCTTATGTGTATTTGGGAATTATTTTCCTTGTTTTGGAACATTATTCATTGTAATATGATGTTAGTTTTTATGGATACCATCATTTACCCATAAAATTAAACTATTGAGTTTTCATTAGATATATATGCCTTTATTCTCATTCCAATGAGATAAGTAGTTATTTCTAGATCATGTATCCTGGATCTATAACCACATGATAAAAAACACCACCTGTCATTTCCTTTGATGACTTATGTTTGGTGATATAATCTTTTTCTATTCCTTGTTTATCAATTCGAGAATAGTTCACATGTGATTAAATTTTATGTATAATGTTCCCATATGATTGAGTCATATAAGGTCACATTTAGTTTAGTATGGTCATATATTCTTGACCCAAAAAATAAAAAAAATATGTATTTAATGAATTATTTCACACTACATGGTCGATGTTGCTACTGTGACACAAAGAATCCTTGGTGTCTGTCTACCACCACACATCAACTAAAGAACTACATGTGGCTTTATTCCAGCTATAAAATGTTATGTTAAGATGTATGGATTTATAATCCTAGTATCATACACAATAAATAAAAAAAGAACTATATGTGGGTCAAAACTTCATTGACAGATCCTTATTAAAGAATTACATAAGTAGTGATTCCTATTAACACATGTTTTTTAGTGACGTCTAGATTTCAAATCAAGGGACCATCCATAACATTCAATGGGAGTAATGATACCATCATTATATGGGTGAGGTCTTTGTGGAGATATTATATTTTTAACTAAATATTGCTTGATTCCAATGATAACATAAAATTTATTGATTAATTGATTTCCAATCATGGGTCCACCCATAGTAATCAATGAATTTAATGACCTCGAATAAATATGGTTTAGACCAACATTTTCTTAAAGAGAAAGAAGAAAAGCATCATTAATGAGAAAATAAAGACATTAAAAAAAGGAGAAATTAAGGAAATTTACATTGGTCTCTTTGAAAAATAGAAAGAAAATATCATGTGATACTGGCTATATTAGTACGAGAATCTTCATAGATTCCCATGTTAACAATTCCATCAGCAGGTCGGTTGGCATCACGATAGACATGTGTTTTGATGTGGTGGTTTGAAGCAAGGATTTCACTGAACTTATTCCATTTCGATGTGTGTCTCCATAAAAGACTAATCTGACCAATTCCGACTACTCGAAAAACTTTGGATGAGATGTTTTGAAACTAGATTTTATTCTAATTTCATTATTAAGAAACATCCACTACATTAATAAGTTCCATGATTTATAATTATAGAGAAGTGACTTGTCCAAAGGGGCTAAATATCCCTTCTATGAAGTCCCCATTGTGATCATTGAATGAAATTCCATATCCAGAAGTTCTTGGGATGCCTCGCAAAGCACCATCCGTGTTTTATTTGATCCATCCTACAAAATGAGGAACCTAGAAGACTTCGATGGTGCTCAGTGGATCAATCCTAGGTGAAGAGATTCCCATTATTGAAATACATATGAAATGACTCATATCATTATAGTATACATAGTGAAACCCAAATATCCAATACAAGGTAAATCCACTATAAATACAAGATAAACTACATGATGCTTAATTCATGTCATCACAAGATACAATGTGACACCTAGTTCTTCATTCACAATTCCAACTACAACTAGAATCTGTAAAAAGAAACCCATTTTTGTATGGTTTATACCTTCATATAGTAATTCCCATAAAATAAAAATGACTTTTCTAACTCTATTCATAATAGGATACTTAGTGATGTATAAATTTAAAATCCTTTCTCCTCCAAAACAAACCATAGGAACAATACACCCCATATACACATGGGTCACCCTTTATGGAGAGTTTCCCATTCATGAAATATGTATGGATTGATTCCTGACTTCATAGTATATGATGTGATTAACATATAAATAATCATGGTTCTATCCTCAAAAAATGTATTTCCCCACCATAACATGGGTCAGACCTACGTAGGTGCTTCCATGCAGGCACTATGTGTGTCTTGATTCTATCCAACACATGACATGTATTAAAACACATATCTTTAATCCTAGTTTCAACCTTTCTGTATAAAGGGATACTAATTCACTAATAACCACATATAGTATGGAAACATGTATATAATCTTATAATACTCACTCTCATTTATTTAAATTGACCACACAGTGGTCCGTTGTGTCTCGCATAGAGATATGGATCATGTGAGTTTAGGGAACCTGGATAACTGATTTGTCTAACATGATTGAGTTTTGTCTTAGATCTAGGACCATTTCATATATTAATAATGAAAAACATCATCACAGAAGATATTCACATTGAAAAAATCATAAAATAAGAATATAAATATGTTTAATGAGGGATGAATCATATATGAACTTTTTTGTTTATGCATGAGCCATATCTACATAGGACTTTCTTGCACGTATTATGAATTTGTGCATGAAGGGATCCCATATATGGATACCCACCTATAATACCATAAATGGATAAAATAATATCCCTATATCTAAATTACGGAGAACAGTGAAATGTTTCCCAAATGATACCTTTCAAAATTTCCACATATGTTCCAATGTCCATTACACATGACGTAGAAAAAAAGGACACCATAATCATTGCATTTTTTTAAACATCATGAAAGATACTTCTCCACTACATGACATTAAAATGTGCATTTAATCACCCATATTCATTTTTGTAAATGACCACATGATCCTAACAATATTTAAGGAGAGTGCAAGATGATTTTGTAACCCTTTAATCCTCTCAAACCAAAAATAACAATTCATGTCATGAGTCCCTTTGGATTATATAGACAATTCATGTCCCATGGAAATGTATATAGATCTATATAATTTAAAATTCTAGAATCCCATAAGGGATTTGTACTAACAAAAAGATAAATTTTTTCGCAATAAGAACGGATTTCTGATCCTTATGATCCTGATGTCACCGTGGAATATCTCAACACTATATGGTGTTTTAGTTCATCCAAAGAATCATTGTACCATACTTATACTCAGGACTTGGGAGCCTTTATCCATATTTTACAACATTTCGATCTACTTCTCCAAAAGATTTTTTTGTACTCTTTACCTTGGTAATCATAATTAGGTTATTGAGTAACATCCTACTCATAGTAGATCAATGTGAATCATGACCTAAAACTAAACACACTTTGGTCAAAGATGCACGACCATAAAAATTATATTCTGATGGTTCAAATCACAAAACACTAAAACTATTATGGAGAGAAATAAAAAAATTAGCATGATGAAAATATTTAATGGTTTAATGAGAAAAAATTCTTCTCTCTTCTATCTAAAACTCTTCGTCGTAGGAGTTTAGAAAAACATTAGAGTGTAAATGAACAAGGAATAAAGATCATTGTGCCCACTTTCTTACCCTAGTAAATTTTGATCAATGATTTCATCACCTCGTAGTCTTGAAAAAAGATAAGAAATGATTTTTTACATATCCCCTCCATAATGAAGTGTTCACTAGGTGATGACACAAAATTTATGGGTATCAAAAACGTCTTGAATAGTATACTCTTCATAACCCACATTAATTCCATTAAAGTTTACGTTATCAAAATCGGTCCCCTTAGTAGATATCCTTCTCCTAAAAACCCATAAACCTTGGGATTCTTTTCTATTGGATCTACTTTGTAACAAACCTGTAACATGGACTAATTTATCCAAATTGAACCTTGGTTCCCATGAATAATCCTTTAAATATTTGATTTATTATCACGATTGTTTGGAACATTATAAACTCCCACAATTATTGATTGGGGGACTATACCCATTAGTTCACATCTCCAATTAATTCAGATATTCCTAGATCATGATATACAATCCCCATAGATTAACTATTTCGCAGGATCTCAGATTGTTGGTGTTATATCATATTGTATTATACCCTTTCTCAAAGACTGAATGAGACACTACATTCTCGATCATTTTGATAGTACACTTAACTTTACTCGAAGCCACATGGAATAGGGTCTATTCCACCCAAATGAAGTAATAATTTCCCTAGGATTCTAGAAAACTTCTTGTATATCACATTTTTCATAATCGATTTTATTTTCCACTTGTTTGAGTGGTCAAAGAAATTTAATGGTATTTGGAAGGAGATGGGATTTCCTCTACATGACTATGCATTTAAACCCCTTGGGTTCGTTAATATGGGATCTGTCATACAAGCTATAGGTATATCCCTTTTCCATGAAAAGAAATATAATACTCATGAGCACCAAAAAACTATGGTATAACTAATCGCCATAGGGTAATTTGGGTCATCCGTGGTATTCCATCAACATTCCATATTTATCGATTAAATCTTTTGGGATATGAATTACACTAACTATATAACAACTATTCAGGGTTACTCTAATTCAAAAATATTTTACCATACACAAATATTATCTTCTCAAATCAATAATTGAACTTCAGAATGAATGGGGATCCCTTATTCTTGAATATGAATTTATTCCCTATGAGAAAATGAATTAGGGATAGAACCAACCAATTGGTTGAATCTTTTACATGTATTGATGTAACTCTAATCATCATGAGTCCCAGCATCACTGCAGCAAAAATCATAACCATAGTGTGTTTTGGGTCATCCCTAATATTTATTCCCCATTATACATGTGATTCCTAAAAACATCTTGAAATAACTCAACACCTTTTGATTTTTCTGTTCATCCACAACCATTATTCAATATTATACATTAATAAATCATGTACTGGTTTTAAGACACTAAAATTCATAACATTTTGCATCCTTAATGATTGATATTAAAAGGTCATGTATGTTGTCTTCTTTGCATGGAAATAAACTAAAAGGCTGATATCCTACCAGATGATGCTAAAATAAACCAATAAAATTTCTTCACAGTCAACATTCTAACAGTAATAAAACTTATGATCGATAAGATCGTAAACAACTACACAATAATGGTCTAGTTCACTTGACCGTAAAACAACAAATATAATTGGACATAATTCTCAATATGCTAAAAACCCAAAATTTGATCCCTTAGGAATATTTGAATATCTTAAATCCATAAATGAGCATATTGTGTTATATATAAATTTTTCACTCATTCATTGGAAAAGAGAAAACATTCTGGCCAAAAACTAATCAGAGGGATTCCTGAGAAAAATTCGAGTCCCCACCTTCTTGGCCATCCTCTTTTGAGGCATATGAAAAACATAGAAAAATGTAAAAAAATTAGAAATTTTTTTACAAAGCACTACATTTCCCAATAAAAACCCATGCTATGCTCATAAAGTGCACTGAATTATGAAATAGTAGTATATTCTCTCTATCAGGCATACATCACACCCAAATAAAAATTTTAGATGATTTGATCTCAAGACATCTAGATAAGGTAT
Organism: Viscum album; assembly: GCA_963277665.1. Lineage (NCBI taxonomy): Eukaryota > Viridiplantae > Streptophyta > Magnoliopsida > Santalales > Viscaceae > Viscum > Viscum album. The sequence continues at coordinate 119,301,874 of OY728128.1, read as the reverse complement.
ATCAATAAGGAATCATGTAACGATCAAAAATTTTATCACTGAAAATTACATTTTTATAATTATTTTATATAGTATAAATCACATATCCCCACCTTATGAAAGAACTCCAATATTTCTCATAGAATAAGGAATGATATCAAAAGTATTTCCAGAAGATAAGGAACCTATACTGATGAAATAGTTACTTGACATTTGGAATCGTAATGTGACCCTTAGGAATAGTAACTCTGAAAATAAAATAGTAACATTACCTATGAAAGTATAAATAAAATTTCGGTATCTTATAAATGAAAATATGATATAATTGTATCCTATTTTTCAAAAATAACTATTTTAAAAAATTATTATTAAGGTTTTGGAATTTTATAAGTCATAAATAGTTAATAAAATTTTTATAACTAATATTACAATTTAAAAGAAATAATATTTTAAAAAATTTCAATCCAAAATTAATATTTTTTGTCCAATGATTTTAGGATAATATTATGTTTCCTTATTTAATTTCTCAAAGTGTTATAAAAATAGTTATAACATTAAAATTAATAATCTTATTGTAAATGATGATTTAAAAAAATTAATATTCTCATATTTATAAAACAATTTTCAAAAAATGGATTTTATTTTTTGAATTCTACATCAAAAATTGGTTACATTTAATTTTTGGGATTTTCCTAAAATACACACATTTTTTGTGAATTTTAAAATATAGTTATTTACATTATAAAATAAATAATTTATTTTCATTATAATATATGATGTATGGTTGATGTACGCCAAAAATCCTGAACTATAATTAATTAGTTTCTTATTTTTTAATGATAACTCCAAAATAATCGTATTCTTAAGGAAGAATAATAAACTAATGGGTAAAATAATGAAAAAACACCTCTCTCCTCCACTATAAATACCACCCTCAACACCACTTCTCCTCACACCCATGGGATTTGAGACTAATCCAAATTATACTCAAATGTCTTCCCAAACCTCTCCCAAATGTATAGTATCTCTTATTCTCATAATAAGTCTGAAAACATTTCCTAATGGAGTCTCTCAAAGAGGATAAATTTAACAGGTAAATCTCCATTTCCTTTTCATTTCATTTATTTTCATGTTCTTTACTTTATTATTCTCTAATCACCTACCCTTATATAAATTGATTGAATACTCCAGTGAATTAAATATATTGTAATTTAATTATGTTTATGGAATAATCCATCATCAATTCCTTCCACTCTTCTTTAATTAAAAAAATAAAATCTTCATTCGGGATGGGTTAATTTATAACATTCGAGGATAGAGAGTTCTCAATAACTATTACTACATTCAATGATTTTAATGAACCAAATTTTATAGTTGAAACATGTTATAAAATATAAATTATTTCATATTTAATGTTCTAACACCATGATATATACATGTTGAAAAATAATAGATCAAACGTTGTTTGTTTCCATTCAAAACCTTTGAAAATTAATCTGAACGATTATCATTGACATGTTATCTAAAGATTCATCCTCATATATGAAAAAAATATTTTATAACAGCAATTAAACAAATTTATATTCAGTAATTATGTATAATTTCAATTTATATAATTATACCAAATATAAAGGAACATCTGAAGTCATATACAATTAAACTAATCATGAAAACTATGAAAACTAGAACTCCCGAACAATAAAATTAAACAATATAACTCCTCAAAAATGAAAATAATGAAAATTATAAAATTATAAAAAACAATTAATTGTATAAAATTCTATCGATTTATTAATTAATAAACATAATTTTATTTTATTTTTGTCCATTAAGATCATTTGTCAAACCATTTTGGACATAAGGTAAGGGATCCTTTCCAAAACTCCATATTTCTTTATATTTATATTTTATCTCTATTTATCCACTATGAAATTCATAGTTTTTATTTAAATCATATATATTCAGTATATATTTTCCAAAATCATATATCTATGTCATATAATCCTTCTTTTATGTGGTAATACACGTTTTAATAAGGTTCCCTTCTAAAATCATACAGAAAAGAGAACCTTATTCAAGAGAAATTCCTGATTTCGGGACCATTTTCATGTTCATTTCATAATATATTTTAAGACACCATTATTTTTCTTAAATCACAACTTATATCATCAAAATATATAATCATTCAATTCTGGTTTTATAAATACAATTATTTATCTTCCATTTTAATGAATCTTGAATGTTTTCCCTTAAAACATACCAAAATGTTTTATTCCTAATATTTCATTAACACTATATTTAAATATTTTCACATTAGATTTACATATTTTACCTTGATCCAAAACTGTGTTACCTTATGGATTTCTGTGAATTATTTAAATCCATCCTTTCATTGATACCATTATGATATTTCCTTTTGATATTCCATTTTACTGGACTATGATACAAAATTCCTTTCATTGTTAACTATTGTAATCACCTGTTTTTATAATCCCAAATCATATTTTATATAATCCCAAATCATATTTTATATAATCCCAAATCATATTTTTATAATCCCAAATCCCGATTTCATTTATGTTAGATCCATGTATTAATTATATGATATTTATATTTCATTAACGTTTTATATTCCTATAGATTAATATTCATATACATTCAATATCATCGTTGATTGGTTAAGGTTAAACTGCAGAATTTATCTAAGTACAGAGGTCACCGTTACAAAGGTCACCATTACAGAGGTCACCATTAGAGAGGTCACCATTATGGAGCTCACCGCTATGGAGGTTACCGTAACAAGGTTACAGTTACAAGGTTACCTCTACAAGGCTACCTCTACAAGGTTACCTCTACAAGGTCACCGTTATATGGTCTCCCTTATAGGTTCACCGTGACAAGGTCACCGTTACATGGTTACTGGTGTGAGCATATTATTAAAAGATACAGTTGGAGATTGTTGTTGTGCTCCTACTATTGAAGCATTGTGATATGAAGGTTATCATTACTAGTATACCGATTCTTATTCATTTTTAATTTTTTGAATTAAGAATATTATTATAAAGGTCAATTTTGATAAAATAAATTCTCTGAGACAAATTAATGCTAATTGAAAATGTTTGAGGAGACAATACTATAGACAATACAAGGTACTAGAAAGCATGCACTTGATCTACTCATTCCCATTTTGAGACCTAAAATATAGAGACAGAGTCCATGAAATGAGAAGAGAATCAAAAATCAAAGATCAATTATAGTAGATAAAAAACAAGAAGGGTAGCATATACACGGACATGATGAAAGGGTTGCATGAGAAGGGTGATAGAGCATACTCGCTAGATCAAAAATCTGAACCATCCAGTACTAAAATCCTGAACCCACAAGGTTCACAAAAATCATTCTAGGATAAATTCATTCCTTCTTTCTATGCTTCAAAAACTCTTGATCAACACCAGAAGAAGAACACATGGAAGATGGAACCTGGTCTTGCGACACTCTGTTTTGGAAACAACTTTTAGAGATTGTCTAAAACTTCAACCTTTATCATTCTATGGTTTCACGAGCTGATCTTCAAGCACATTGATCCTTCTAAACTTTTTTTCATCATAACTGCTCTTTTTTATTTCTTTATTTTAACTGTTTGAGAAGGGTGTGTGTCTGTTTATATCACACACTGTCTCCTTTTCTTGAACTGGATGATATTGAATATCCTCACATCAAAACATCACCTTATCTGTATTTCCCATGTATAATTGTGGAAGAGACCATGTTTGGTCTATATTGTTTGTCTTTTCCATGAAGAACTATGGTAGAGGGTGTGTTCCCTGGATTTTTTTTGACAACTGTTGTAAAGCCTGATACAGGCTGTGTATAATATTTTACTATAATCTGCATGGTGGTAGGTGATCACCAATTGGAGTGGATTAGGTGTCATCTTGAGACTGAACGACTTGTTTTCATTATTGTGAAAATTATCATATACTCTGTTTTGATTTTATCCACTGCTTATGTTTTTCAAAACATAAAACTATTTTTGCATAAAGTTTGATAGTTAGTTTTGGTTAGTGTGTGTATTTTTTTATTCAATAAAATTGTTTTAAAAGTTGATTTGGTTTTCTATACCGATTCATGTGAGGATTCATCACCCTTTGAGAAATATTTTGATCAATTGAACCTTTACATTTCTGCTGCCTTAATTAACTGGGCCATTTTTAAATTGGGGGTTTTCATAACCGTAATTTTTTTAACAGAAATTTTAAATTGGATCGCATTTAACCCCCCTCTTGAGTATCCCATCCAAAAAATATTAGGTATCAGTTGAAGGTTTATTTATTTTCAAGACTTTCAAATTCTTTTCAACTGTGATTTTAGTTACATCTTAAATATCATAATATTTCTAACATATCTAAATTTTAAATTCATTAAATTCTAAATAACAATGGAAACCAGAGATGAGGGTGATGCTACTAACATGCAACCTTTCATTAATGATAATAACTATCTTATGTGGAAATTAAAAATGAAAATGTATCTAGAGAGCATGAGACCTCAAATATGGGATACAATTGAAGACCAATATACATTACCTTCTACTGCTAGGGACAGATGGTCCCGGTTAACTTAAGCCACATATAACAATAACTGTAAAGTTGTGAATGATTTGTATTATTCTCTAGGTGATGAGGAATTCAATAGACTATCTACTTCTGAAAATGCATATGAAATTTGGGATCATTTAGCTATTAATCTTGAGGGAACAACCAATGTTAAAGATACGAGACTAAATACTTGCACTATAAAATATGATAATTTTAAAACGAAGCCTGATGAACTCATTTCTTAAATGTATCTCAGGTTCAATGAGATAGTGAACACTATGACTCTGCTTAGAACATCAGTGGACAACAAGGACCATATTATGAGACCATTTCGATTCCTACCTGACAGATGGAGATGGACTTCTGTTTCTATTCGATAATTTTGTGACATTGGAAAACTACCAGTGAATGAACTAATTGAAAAGATTATGATGTATGACGAAGAAAAGAAGGTGAATCAAGAGGTAGATTAGGAACCATGGAATAAATCTATATCATTTAAAACTACTACCTCAAATAACAAGGATAAAGAAAAATTTCAAGCCCCTGTAGATACATCCACAAGTGAAGAATCAGATACTGATGAGGAGATGAATCATCTTTCTAGAAAATTCAAAAAATTCTACCAAAAGAAGAGATTATTTTGGATGTAAAACTACAAGGGAAAGTATTATAAAAACGTACAATTGAATAATGGAAAAAAAATTGAATGACAAATCTAATGAAATAATCATTTATGAGTGCAAAGGTCATGTGAAGGCAGACTTCCCCAAGATGAACTTTTAGAAGAAATATGAAGATAAGGGAAAAGGTTATAAAAAGGCTATTATAACTACCTAGATTACATCAGAAGACAGATCTAGTGGATCTGATGCTTCTAATAGTGAATAGAACAATCATGCCAACTTATGTTTCATGACAAAAACATATGAGGTAACACCCAATTACCCTATGTCTAATGATTATTATTCTGCGAATGAAGGTGAATCAAACAATGATGAAAACATGACTAAGGATGAACTATTTTAATACCCTAGAATGATTGAGGATAATTTTAATGAGATCAAGGATAAATATAAACTATTTAAAAGACAACATACTTTAAATCAAAATTATAAATCTGATCTATACATTGAGAAATAAAAATGAGCTCACCTATTAAAAGAATATACTGAACTAAAATTATCCAATGAACAATTAAAGAGAGATCTTGTGAAGTTTACTACCAGTAGAGATACCTTGACTCAGTTTCTTGGACAACACATTATCCAAAATAAACAACTGGTCTAGGATATCAGCCAGGATAGAGAAGAATCATTAAAACTAAATTTCATCCAAAATCTAGAAAATTCACTTATAGTTCCATTTCAGGATCAACTTTTGAAACAAAATTCTATAAATGATCAAACACAATGTTTATGTCTTAAAATATATCTGTTGATTATAGGAAATCAATGAGACATTTGTGGTTTCCCAATTTTTTACTTCATAACCTCTCAGGACCCAAGAAATTCTGGGTACCAAAGTTACCCCATGTCTAATATATTTTACAGGGGTATTGTCTAAAGAGATCATGTAAAGATCTATGGTACTTAAATAGTGTATTTTCCATACATATGATAGAATACTATTAATGTTTCAAAAGTTTGATTAATGTTTATGGTGGATATGTAACATTTGGTGATAATGCTAAAGGGACAATCTTCGGATTAGGCCAGATTGGTAATCGTAATACTTTATTAATTTTAAAAGTACTAATTATTGATGGGTTGAAATACAATATGCTAAGTATTTCTCAATTGTGTGATGATGGTTTTAATGTCATGTTTGAAAATGATGCATGTAATGTTTTTAAATCTAAAATTGATTTAATTGTTACTGCTCTTAGAAATGAAAATGTATATTCTATTGATTTAAATTATTTATCTTTGAAAAATGTTTCTTGTTTAAATGTGTTTCACAAGTAATCTTGGTTGTGGAACATAAGACTAGGACATTATAATATGAACTCACTAAGAAAACTAACTTGGAATGGTTTATTTACAGACATACCTAAATTGGAATTCCGACATTACAAAGTGTTTAATCCTTGTCAAAAGGGAAAGAAACACAATGTTTTTTCAATCCAATGATTGAAGTTTCAACATTTTAACTACTTGAGATGGTTCACATGGATTTATTTGGACCATCAAGATTATCAACTCTAAATGGGAAGCACTATGTTTATGTTCATGTAGATTATTTTTCTAGGTACACATGGATATACTTTCTAGCTCAAAAAAGTGAAGCTTGTTCATATTTTATCAAATATTCCAAGTCTGTAGAAAATCATAGTGGAATTATAATCAATACCTTAAGAAGTGATCATGGTTGTGAGATTTAAAATCAAGAGTTTGAATATTATTTCTCACATAATGGCTATAGTCACACTTTCTATACTCCTAGAACACGTCAATGGAATGGAGTCGAAGATTGAAGATATAGGACTATTCCAGAGATTCCCTGGAAATGTTTAATGAATATGATTTTCCAATTTAATTTTGGGTTGAAGCTATTAATACATATTGTTAAATTGTCAATAGAGTCTTGACTAGACCTGTTCTTAAGAAGTCCCCTTATGAGCTATGGAACAATAGAAAGACTAAGGTTAATTACTTTAGAGTTTTTGGTTGCAATTTCTTTATCATTAATAGTAAAGATAATCTTGACAAATTTTCTCCCAAAAGTCATGAAGGAATTTTCCTAGGTTACTCAATCTCGAGTAAAGCCTTTAGAGTATTCAATAGGATACCCAAATGTGTGGAAGAGTTAGTTCATGTCAAATTTGATGAAACTAGTCCACATAAACCCAAAAACTCTCTTGAATATCTTGAAGAAGATATGTCAATTCTGAACCTTAATGATAATGATAGTGAACCTCCTGTAAAATTAACAAGTTCTGTTAATCTTCATGAATCCTCACAAGTTGTGTCTGAACTAGTAGACAACCATGAGGAGTCTAGTCCAACTCTTTCTGGAGGTATTAGAACCCTAAAGAATCATCCTTTAGATGCTATAGTAGGTGATTTAAATCATGGAACACAAACTAGGGCTTCTTTGAGAAACAATGTTGAACCTCTAGCTTTTCTTTCAGAACTCGAACCTAAAAATATCAATGACACAATCAATGATGAATTTTGGGTGATGTCTTTGCAAGATGAATTTAATCAGTTTGAAAGAAACAATGTTTTGGGAACTAGTTGATAGTCCTAAGGAAAGTTGGACTAGAGGCACTAAATGGGAGTTTAGGAACAATGTTGATGAGTCTGGAAATATATTTTGAAACAAGGCTATACTATTTTCAAAAGGGTATTGTCAAGAAGATAGAATATACTATGAGGAAACCTTTTCTCTGGTAGCTAGGTTAGAGGACATTAGGATACTAAATGCTTATATAGACCATGTGAATTACAATCATTATCAAATGGATGTAAAATTTTCATTTCTAAATGGATATATAATTAAAGATGTATTATTGAACAACCCCCTAGATTTACAAATCCCCACTTTCCAAATCGAATTTTTAAACTGTCAAAAACCTTATATGTTCTAAAGCCAGCTCCAAGAGCTTGGTATGATAGACATAGTTCTTTTCTAATTTAATAAGGTTTTACAAAAGGGATAGCTGATCATACATTGTTTATTAGATTTTTTTTCAATGTTTTTTTGGTAGAACAAATTTTTGTAGATGATATAATATTTCGATCTTCTAAACATTCTTTTTATACTGATTATTCAATAGTGATGCAAAATGAATTTGAAATGAGTTAAATGGGTGAACTAAAATTTTTCCCTGGATTTAAAATTTTCTAAAACAAAGATGGTATTATTTTAAGTCAAAGTAAATAGTGTAAAAATATTTTAAAAATTTTTAGTTTGGATAGTAGTAAATGATGTTATACACCTATGCGTACCCATTGAAAATTCGATGCTGATAAAACTAGAGAACTAGTGAATCAAACTAATTACAGAGTTATGATTGGGAGTCTACTTTATCTTACTGCTAGTAGACCTGATATTATGGTCAGTGTATGCATGGGTGCTTGATTACATGATAATCCCAATGAGTCTCATTTAAATGTTGTTAAAATTATTTTTAAATATCTCATGTATACTATAAATTTAGGACTATTTTATCCAATAGGACAACCGTTTGATTTAATACGATATTCTGATCCTGACTTTTCTGGTTGCAAGTTAGACAGAAAGAGCACCTCTAGAGAATGTAACATTTTAGGCATGTCACTAGTATCATGGTGTTGTAAGAAATATAATTTTGTTCCATTATCTACTACATAGGCTGAATACATAGTTGTTGATTGTTATTGTTCTAAAATTCTATGGATGAAACACACTTTACTGGAATATGGATATCAATTCAAGCATTTCTCTATAAACATTGAAAACACAAGTGCAATTAAAATATCAAAAAATCCAGTATCTCATGCTAGGAAAAAGCATATTGATGTTAGACATCCATTTATGAGAGATCATTTTCAAACAGGTGATATCAGTATTGAATAATTTGGCACTGAACACCAATTGGCGAATATATTCACAAAGCCTTTGAATTCTAAGTAGTTAAATTACATCATCCATGAGTTAGGTATGATTAACTGTCACTATTAGAACCTCACCATTAGGACCTCGCTGTTAGAACCTCACCATTGGACCTCAATGTTTGAACCTTACCGTTAGACCTCACTGTTAGAACCACACCGTTAGGACCTTGCTGTTAGGACCTCACCGTTAGAACCTTACCATCAAACCTCACTATTAGGACCTCACTGTTAGACCTTATAGATACCTTCTTACCAATATACATTCGAAGTCCAGGACTTTTCATTTTGTATTCCCTCAACTATAATCTGAAATATTTTTCTGCTATAATTTATTTATTTTATCTATATTATTTTTTTATCCCTAAATGACAACAATAGAACACATACCACATGTATATCCTCATCAAACCCTCTTCTAAACCTCTTTCTCTCAAAATATCATAACCTAATCCTATATTGAAACCTAGAACTGCTCTGGATTAAGGGATGATTGGAGAGGCCGTTGGTCATTGATGAAGGAGACGCGCGTGATCCTAAGAGACACAAAGCTGAGGCGAGTAGTGGAATCCCGATAGTACCAAAGGTAATGAACCCAATTTTATCGAAAAGGGAAATATTAATTGAGAAGGAATTAAATTCAGAGTGGCTTCTTTCGAGCGGATCTTTAGTACTTAAGGAACTAGAAGCTCAATGCTGGGTTGAATGTTTTGCAAACAACAATGGACCCTATTACCTGAAATTGATGAAATAATTTTATGAATACCTCATGTTTGAACAATCTGATAATGAGAAATAGATGAATTTTAGAGTAAATGGAGTAAATGTAAGTTTCTCCTCTTCTGAATGGGCTGAATGCTTAAGGATTCCTCATGAAGGAATTTATGACTATTACTCAAAAGTGGTGCCTCCCACAAGTGATTTCTTTTTCTATGAAGAAACATTAGCTGAATTGATAGGAAATGGGATTCCTAGGAATGTCATTGATGCTAATATGGAATGAGAGGATAAGATGATTTTTAAATTTGTTCAACATGTGATAAGTCTTTGGAGAGGGGACTTCGCTGTTTTGAAGTATCAGGACATAATAGTACTGTATTTGCTAAAGCATGGACAAAATATTAACCTTTGTAGGCTATTGAGGATTCAACATGAAGACATGACCAAGCCTATTTCAAAATACAATTCCATATTCCATGCCATGCTCATATCTCTTATGTTGAATGTAAAAGCAGTTGGTGGAGATAAGGAATTAATTGTTGTTTTAGAAGATAATCATTGCATCACCAAAGTGATTTTCTAGCTGCTAAGGATTAACTAGAATCAATGGATGAAGAGATGGGTGAATGATGAGGATATGGTGTATGAATAGATTAATCTAGTGACTCATCCTACTTGGCCTGAGAATAAGAGAGCCCATTCTCTTAAGCCTGATGAAGCAAATCATTATTACTCAGATGAAGAAGAGGAATATGCTATTGTTCAAGGAAGAGAGAACTCTCATATAGTTGACAGGAGTGACACTGACCTTCCCTCCAATCCTCATGTGACTATTGTATCCTTTGGTGTGCCTATCTCACTAAAGAGACTTCCTAGAAGGGAATCATCCCTAAGGGGGAGTGATAAGGAAACTAGTGAAGAAAAAGGGGTTGAAATTGTTTTAAGAAAAGTTAGGGATACCTTAGATGAGGATGATGACTCTGGATCAAGTCATGATGACCTTGAGATAGCTACTGCCGAAAATGAAGAGTAATGTCCAAGTCTTAGTCCATTAATAGAACATATAGAAAGGGTAGAAAATGGAGAAAAAGAAGAAGCTGTTGAATCAGTTGAAGCTGGACCTATATTGGAAGTAGTTGAAGATTCTAAGGAGGAAGTGAGAGTGAACCTTCCTGTTGATGAAGTTGATCAAGGAGTTCAGATGGAGATAGATATGGTTGTTTAATAGAATGCTCCAAGTGAGGGGGGGGGAACCTATTTCCGAAGGATCAGTATGAGTTCTGCATGAGATTAATGGCTAGTGTGAGGGCCCTGGATTTATGATGTGGTTTCTAGAATATGATGACTCTGAAGAAGAGAGGATTAACAGAAGACCCTCAGTTCCAAACCACACTTTCGTCCCTTCAGAAACGTCTTTCCATCAGGACTATGTTAAAAAGACAGATTTTCAATCCTTGAAATCCATCCTGCAAAAAGTGTATAAGGATAGGTCATCAAAAGTGGAAAAGCTTGTTGCTCTAGCTCATGAGCATCTAGAATCTGACTTATCCAAAATGCAATCCTGTATTCAATCTTCACTACTATAGGAAGTAGGAAAATGACAAATTCAAATCAGTCAGTCAGCAAAATCTTTGGATTCAGTGAAATAGCCTATTTCCAAATTAGATTCTTATATGGATTAATGGACTCGGGTAGACATATACCTTGAATATTTAAAAATATAGTCCAGAAAATGGTCACATTGTTTGAGGATTTTATGAAACCTATGAAACCACATGTGAAAGGGTAAGATGATGATGTCAAAATATTGATCAGGGGGCTAACAAAATCTTTCAAGGAGACAGTGGCCTTCTCTCTAGATACTCTAGCTACATCTTCTTCAACATCAGCTTCTCCTATAGTTGAAATTGAATCTTTTAGGACCATTGTTCAAGAAGAAGTGGCAATGTTCTCGGGTGAAAGTTCCTCAGATTCTCAGGTCATTTCCATCACCAGGGAAATTCATAATCATGTGGGAAACTATTTATGTTCAGTTGATCAGGAGCAGAAGTCCATCAAGGATCAAGTTAAAATTTACTACAAACGGGTGTACACCAAACATCAGATGGATGGTCACTTCATGTTGGTGTTGGAAAACATATGGATCCCACCTGTCCCACATGACTTTAATGATCAGGTTAGGAGACTCAAAGAATTGACTCCTGCTTTGGGAAAATTCATGGAGAATAAGAATGATTGTATTTCATCTATGGAAAGAGGTGGCATTATAAATATGGACTTCAAGAATCTTCTCTTGACTTTCCTCCATGTGGACTACACTCCAGTAATAGTTCCTCCACCCTTGCCTACTTCTTCAGCTGCTTCAGTTTCCACTAGTGATACTCCTCTGATGAATCCTTCCCAGGCCATCAGAAGATTATCCCCCTTGATTCCTCAAAGATCTACTCACTACAGGTCTACTGATTCTTCTGTTGCAGCTCCTCCTACCTTGATAACTGTCATCCCTCGGCCTATCCCTCCACCTTCAGCACCTGAATCCTTAGCCTCCATGGAAAAAGCTCGTATGGAAATATCTGATGTGGATTGAGTGTGGACTGTCTTAGTTGATAGGGATTGGTCTATCAATTTTTTTATAATGTACTCCTGTTTTATTAAAAAAAAATTATCTCTTTTCATTATATTTAGTTCATTACACATTTTTTTAATCAAAAAGGGGGAGAAAATATTAATGGGGAGAACAAGGGGAGAAGTCATTCTTGGGGGTGAAAATATTCATAACATAAATCTTCGAATTCAATGACATTAGGAGATTTGTTTTACCTTGATTCAAATCTCTTAGGAATGACATAATTTGTGATTATCAAAAAGGGGGAGATTATTGGACTCACATATTTTGATAATCCCAAATCATATTTTATATAATCCAAAATAATATTTTTTATAATCCCAATTCATGTTTTCATTTGTGAGAGATCCTTGTCTTCATTCTATGCAAATTATGTTTCATTAACATTTCCTATTCCTATAGAGTAATATTCATATACGTTCAATCTCACTACATGATTGGATAAGCTTATAGTGTAGAATTTATCTAAGTATAGAGGTCACCATTACAAAGGTCATCGTTACAGATGCCACCATTACAGATCACGCTTTTAAAGAGGTTAACGTTACCATGATACAGTTACATGGACACCGCTACAATGCTACTGCTACAAGGTTACCACTAAAAGGTCACAACTATATTGTCACCATTATATGTTTACCCCAACAAGGTAACCATTAAACATTTACCGCGACAAGGTCACCATTACATGGTTACTGGTGTGAGCATACTGTTATAGGTTATAGTTGGAGATTTCCGTTGGGCACCTACTGCTGAAGCCTAATGATATGAAGGGTAACGTTAGTAGTCTACCGACGCTTATTCTTCCATACTTTGTCAATTTCATAATATTATTCTAACAATCATTTTTGATAAAATAAATTATATGACACTAATTAATGCTTATTGTAAACATTTCAGGAGACAATACCATGGTTAGTATGAGGTATGAGAAAGAAGACACGTGATCTACTCATTCCCATTGTCATACCTCGAATATAAAAAGTGAGACCATGAAATAATAAGATAATTGAAAATTAAAGATCAAATACAATAGATAAAAACAATAAGGGTAACAAATACGAAGACACAAATAAAGGGTTGCATGAGAAGGGTGATAGAGCTTACTCGCCCGATCAAAAAATCAAACCATCCAATACTAAAATCCTTTACTAACAAGCTTCATGAATATTATTCATGGGTAAATTCATTGGTACCATTTGTGCATCACAAACACTTGATCAACACTAGAAGAAGAACATTGGAAGCTAGAACCTGGAGTTGCGACACTCGGTTTTGGAATCAACTTCCAAAGATTGACTCGAACTTCAAGGTTTCTAATTCCAATGAGTCAAGAGCTCATCAGCAAACAAATAGAGTCTTATAAAATCTTTCTCATCATAACTAATCTATTTTTTCATTATTTAACATATTTGAGAAGTGTGTTTGTATGTTTATATCACACACAGTTTCTTGTGCTTGAACTGGAAGATATTGAATATCATCACATTAAAACATAACCTTATATGTATTTCCCATGTATAACTGTGGAAGAGACCATGTGTGGTCTGTTTTTTTGTCATTCCCAAGAAGAATTGTGGTAGAGGTAGTGTTCCATGGATAGTTTGTGAAAACTATAGTAAGGCCCGATACAGTATATGTATCATGTTTTAATATAAACTGCTTGGTGGTAGGTGATCACTAAGTGGAGAGGATTCGGTCTCAGCTTGAGACTTAACCTCTTGTTTACATTGTTGTGCAAATTCGCATACACTCTGTTTTGATTTTATCCGATGCTTATATTTGATAAAACATAAAAATGTTTTTGCTTACACTTTGATAGTTAGTTTTGGATAGTGTGTGCATTTGTTTAATTTAGTAAAATTGTTTCAAAAGTTGTATTGGTGTTCAATATAGGTTCATCTGAGGATTAATCACCCTTTGAGAAACATGTTTATCAATTGAACATTTACATTTCCTCTACCTTAATTAACTAGAACATTTTTAAATTGGGGGTTTTCTTAACCATAATGTTTTTAATGTAATTTTTAAATTGGAACTCAATTCACCCCCATCTTGAGTATCCACTCTGACCAATAGTAACCCTTATTTTTATGTCTGATTGTTTGGGTATGATTCGTTGTTTTGAGAATAAAATTGAACTTGTAATGGTGGGTGATCCCATACAGTTATTTAATTAATTGCATAATTTTTAGTCTCATGATATGTCATGTGAAATAGTATTTATGGATTGTCTTGACTCAGGCTCCATTGACAACTGTCTTGGTTGTTGGACTTGAGTCGTGATCCTACATGTGCAATAATCCTGGAATAATGATAAAGTCTTGTTTTTTGTTTGATTCACATTAATAGTATTCCATTTTTATATCGATTCATATTTTATATGTTATGATTCTATATATTTAATCGTGTTCCATTCATTTTTATTGCATTATGGTATTCACTATATCCCACGTTTTAAGCTTTATTTTAATTTTTTTTACCTTATATGGATTTTTAACTCACTAATATATGAATGTATTCTAATATGATATCCTATGAATATGAAAGGGATCAATGATATTTTTGAGATCGTGATGAATATTAAATAAAATATGTTCTTATTTATGAATGATGATGTTTAATTATGTTTCAAATCCCTATGACACTAGACATTATGATGCATGGATTGTAATGTGATGTTTAAATATGCATCAAATGATTTAATAATACCTGTAAATGTATAGGGTCACTAACATTTGCATCAAAGGATGGTCTAATTAGTTTTAGATACTAGAAATATGTCACTTTAGTATGAAACCTTTGGATAAGACTACGTATGAGAGAATATTACTAAATTTTCAATATTATTGAGTAAGTCGATTATCAAGAAAATATATGTCAGGACCCATCCTCGGGGCCTGTGCCGTGACTACCCCAAACCCTCCTTCCATAGGCCAGGGGCTGGCGACTAGCACCAAAGGCGTAAATCCCGATAATAGGGAAGGCATTGCCTTTATAAAAGAAAACAAACACCACAGAGTAAGCAAGAAGAAAACGTAAACACTAAGTACAAGAGAAGTGATGAAAAGTAAATGGGCCAGAATACAAACCCAAAAGAAAGTATAACTACAACTGAACGAAAGTACAATAGAAAAAGGAAACAGCTGGAAGAAGGATGCAGCTCCTGGGTCGTCCTCCTCGGATCCTACCTGAAGGGTAGGTACAGATAGCGCAGCTCCTGGATCGGCCGCCACAGATCCTACCTGAAGGGTAGGTACAGATAGCCTCCTCAACACTCTCGCCCGTCAACCACCAACATGTGTCGTCTCACTGTGAAGTCCTCCTCCAGATACTGACTCGTCGTGTGGTCCACCTCCGGGTACCGTCCAATCCTCGAACAATCAGCCTCTGTTAGCACTGCCCGTCGTCTGCAACCAACACAACGAGGTGCGGGCATAGCCTGTGCAGGGTTGAGTATAACGGTACTCAGTAGGGACCCCGAGACCCTCAAGGTCTCTCTAAAACCAACCAGGATAACCAAAAAGAAGATCTCAATAGATAACATCTAATTAGGTATATGCCCATACATATACCTAAGTTATCAAGTAACCCATCTCAATCATGAGGAAACACAAGGATCATGAAATCAACAGATAACCACTACCCAGGTATATGCCCATACATATACCTATGTTATCAAGTGACCCATCTCAGTCATGAGGTAAACACAAAGGTCAAAAGTCTCAGCTCAAACCAGGATTTTCATTATCGAAACCGTAACTGCTTGACCGACTCGACATGGAGTGAGTCGACTAGCCCAGTGGACAGAGCACTACTTTCTGAGGTGCAGATCCATGGCGAACAGAGCACTACCTATGTGACAGTGCAGACCCGCGGTACTCGTCCGGATAGTACCTCAACAGGATACTAGGGGGTGTGCACTACTGTGTTTGGGTGACATACCTCGGCGGGAAGCACTACTCTGTTTGGGTGGCTGACCCGCGGTACTCAACAGGAGGAGTACTTCAGCAGTCTTAGGTTAGTGAGCAGCAACCGGGCCCCTGGAACGAAAAAGCCAATAACTCTCAGACCGGGCGTCCGATTGACGCGCCGTCTATTGTGTTGAGTACCTGTTGACGATACGGAACTTTTGGCATCCTCCGCCCGAGATTTGGTTGCAGATGAATAGTGGCCGGGTTGGATCGCACCGAAATCGAACCGGGCCCCTAGAACGGAAAAGCTGATACTTTTTTGACAGAACGTCTGTTTGACGAATCGTCAGCGGCGTTGGTGATCTCTTTGAAAAACGGTCCCTATGAATATACCCTGTGAGAGTTCGGGGTATAGTTGAGATATGGCCGGGTTTGGTTCGCTCACGAAACCAACCGGGACCCTGGGACGATAAGGCTAATAACTCACAGATCGGGCGCCCAATTGACGTGCCGTCTGTTGAGTTGAGACCCCTATGACGAGGCGGTCCTTTGAGATACTTCTTAGTGGGACTTTTAGATACTTGGAGTATCGACTTGTAGCTCGTGGAGCAGACCCTCCGAGTGACGAGCGTGCGGAGTACTGAGACCATGTAGCTGGCTGAGACCTGACGACTGCTTGACCGACTCGACTTAGAGTGAGTCGACTAGCCCAGTGGATGGAGCACTACATTCTGAGGTGCAGACCCATGGAGGACGAAGAACTACCTATGTGACAGTGCAAACCCGCGGTACTCATCCGGAGAGTACCTCAGCAGGCTACTAGGGGGTGTGCACTACTGTGTTTGGGTGACATACCTCGACGGGAAGCACTACTATGTCTGGGTGGCTGACCTGCGGTACTCGATAGGAGGAGTACTTCAGCAGTCTTAGGTTAGTGAGCAGTACCTCGGAGTCGTGACAGGACCACTATACACTCCAGAGACGGACCTCTTCAGCAATTACGGTTTCGATAATGAAAATCCTGGTTTGAGCTGAGACTTTTGACCTTGTGTTTACCTCATGATTGAGATGGGTCACTTGCTAACTTAGGTATATGTATGGGCATATACCTGGGTAGTGGTTATCCGTTGATTTCACAATCCTTGTGTTTCCTCATGATTGAGATGAGTTACTTGATAACTTAGGTATATGTATGGGCATATACCTAAGTAGAGGTTATCTATTGAGATCTTCTTTGTGGTTATCCTTGTTGGTTTAGTGAGACCTTGAGGGTCTCAGAGTCCCTACTGAGTATCATTATACTCACCCCTCCACGGGCTATGCCCGCACCTCGTTGTGTTGGTTGCAGACGACGGGCAGTGCTGACGGAGGCCGAGTATTCGAGGACTGGACGGTACCCGGAGGTGGACTACATGACGAGTCAGTACCTGGAGGTGGACTACACAACGTGACGACTCACAGAGGAGGTTGACGGACGAGAGCGTGGAGGAGGCTATCTGTACCTACCCTTCAGGTAGGATCCAAGGAGGACAACCCAGGAGCTGCTTCCTACTTCCAGCTGTTGTCTTTTTGCTGTTGCACCTTGTTCAGTTGTAGTCGTACTTTCTTTTGGGTTTGTATTCTGGCCCATTTACTTTTCATCATTTCTTTTGTACTTAGTGTTTTGCTTCCGATTGTACTCTGTGGTGCTTGTTTTCTTTTACAAAGGCAATGCCTTCCTAGTTATCGAGATTTTAATCCTTTGGTGCTAGTCGCCAACTGCTGGCTTTTGGAAGGTGGGCTTGGGGTAGTCACGGCACGGGCCCCGAGGGTGGG
Organism: Viscum album; assembly: GCA_963277665.1. NCBI lineage: Eukaryota > Viridiplantae > Streptophyta > Magnoliopsida > Santalales > Viscaceae > Viscum > Viscum album. The sequence continues at coordinate 119,283,624 of OY728128.1, read as the reverse complement.
TCGTGACAATATATCCATGTATGGATAATACATGTAGATGTAGCTTTTGAATAGATGTACCTAGGAAAAACAAATCTGACAAGGTATTTTGGGGCTGACTCTGGGTTATTAGGTATACATCAACGAGCATTACTGTATACCTAGTTTGATTCTACAAGGGGATATGCTTTGGTAAATTCATATGTTATTTTTGAACCATTATTAAGGGAAACAAATGTCCATAAGAATGTATGGTAGGAAACATATCAGGGATAACCCAAATTGAATCCAATGGAATCACATGTTAGTTTATAATTTTTCTTTATATGATTATCCTCTTATGTTAACAGTTTCTTTTTTTTATTATTTTTTTGATTAAGTATTCAATCCCCCAAATTGTGGTATAATTTTCTTTTTTAAAGAATGTGAATAGAAGAACGCGTGAAAAAAACCCATGTGATATTAAATATAAATATTTACCTAATGTTATTCCTAATATGATGGGAAAGGGTGATCCAAACATTATGGAAATTCGTTCTCAACTTGATCAATTTGTGAATAATAACATGAATCTTGTGGAACACCCTACTTATCATAAGATGTACAAATTTTCCATAGAATCTGTTGTTCCAAAGTAGGATCGAGACCACTTAATTGTGGTGGGGTGAATTACTGGTTTGTTTTTATTTTATAAGATTCATTCTAAACATATCACCAAAAAAATTAATAACCCTTGAAACATGATTGAGTTTCCATCCACTCAAATAAAACACACATCCTCTACATTCATATGCAAAAAAATATAAAGAGAAGGCAGCACATAATAATTATCTATTTTTTTATAAAGACCCACTCCTTTCTATATTGGATAGTCCCACTAATATGGATTCTTTCACTATATTATTTCTAGAATTCAATGGAACATGTAAATAATAATTATAAAATACAAGTAGAATCAATCTTAATACAATTGGTTATACCCAAAAACTATCATTTCCAGTATCCACTTCCCAAAAAACCTTTTCAATAACCGGTAAGAATCCTTAGTTAAAAGTATCATTGTCTACTTCATTGCTGATCCACATAAAAAAGTATTTACTTCCACAAATAGTATGCTGAATCAATATTTACCTATGTACATTATTTATGAACTTAAATAATTCACCTACTGAATATGTTAGTATTTAATAGTCATCTATAAACTCAGTTTGAAAAACATGCTCAGAATTGATCGGTCTAATCTTCCCAGTCTGGATCCTCAATCCAATGGTGGTCAGTATGGTTTGATTCTACATCTATTGTTCCATCATTAATTGAGGAAGAACTCAATCAGTAGCTCTAGATTATTTCTTCTGATGTAACTCACTCTGATGAACTTCTTTAGGTGAATCTTCATCATTTTCAACTTGAAAAAACATTGTTCAGATAATCAATACCTGTCCCAAAAATTCTAGGGCTCGAGTTCTTAAACAGTCCCGAATCACATTTACAGATGAACTCAACTATCCTATTATAGGGACCTGGAAAAAATTTTAGGTGTGTTTCTAAAAATCATTCCCTCTTATCAGAATTCCTTGAGTCATCAATTCTGTTTAAATCATCGATATATCTTTGACTCATTAAATTTATTTTTTAAATGTAAAAAATCATTTATTTTCATGAATTCTTTCGACTTCTAAAATTCTTCAAACATACATGAATTTTTTTTCTATAGTAGGAACATCTTCTTGAATAATATATTTTCCATGCATAATAATTTTTTCTAGAGTAAGAAACATTTCTTGCACCCTATATTTTTCTTATGTATGAAACATTTCCTGATTTTGAACTAACTCTTGAGTAAGAAACTATTCGTGAGACTAAAAATTTTCATATGTTTGATTATTTTCATATGTGAGACCTTTTTCTTGAGTAAGAACCTTTTCTTGAGTCTAAAAATATCCTTCAGTAAGAACCTTTTATTGAGTCTAATCTTTTTCTTGACTAAGATATTTTTCTTGAGAAAGATCTTTTTCTCGAGTAAGAATTGTTTCTTGAGTAAGATCTTTTTCTTGAGTAAGTTCATTTTATTGAGTAAGATCTTTTTCTTCAGTGAGATATTTTAAATATGTAAGATATTTTTCTTCCTCAAGATCAAAAATATATATTTTATTACATTTTACATTAAAAATAATTAATCATATGTTCCACACCTTACTTATTGTTTATGAGAAATAAAAAACACTAATGAATATTTAGATTCAATTGAAGTCACAATGACTTTCAAATAGCTTCTTCATTACAATTTATGAATTTGAATTTCTAAATAAAAAGATATTGCTTCCATGATATGATTTTACTAAGATGATAAATATTATTTTCTCACAATCATAGACCTATTTTTAAAATAATGATGGATATGATTTTCACAGAATAATGAATTTGATTTTTGCAGAATGTTTCATCCAATTTTCACAAAATTCATGATCTGATTTTTTTGGAGTGATGGATCTGGTTTTAAAATCCAAGATCAAATTTTCATCATTCATAAATATTTATCAACCTATATTCTTTCTTCAATATATTTATCTATTGACAATAAATACATCCAAAACCCAGACGGGATCCAACAATCATCCCCTTTATATTTGTTGTCTATACCCACTTCCGTACCTACACATAACCTCTTCAAAACAATACATGTAACTATTTTTTTATCACACATTTTATTCTCCATTTCCTATTTTCTTATTCCCACTATTCTTGGTATCCACCAAGTTTATGTTTCGCTCCCCAAGAATATATTCTCTCCACCTTTTGTCAATAAAAATCAATTGGGACATCTTGAATTGTTCCCATTATTATTGAAAAATGTATCATTTCAAAACACTGTAACATTTATCTAAAAAACATGAAACTCTTAATCATAATAACAAATGTATCACATGAGTTTCTTAATAAATATTGATTAATGAAACAACAATAAGTCAACGTGGGTGATCCTGGTGTAGAAACAAAAAGTGTATAATCATGGTTATAAATGTTTTCTATTACAAAACCATTATGTAATGCATTTTCATGTTTCCCTAGACATTCTTATTTATAAGTAAATTTGGAAAACAATTTATCTATCATTTATATTAACTACACCCATCCTAATAAGCATATCAGAATGATCAGTTGTATAAACATAACATTCAATAAAAGATTTATATCCTTACTCCCTTCTTCTCCAATAATAATAATAGACTCATCAATATAAATATATTTACTTCAACTAAATTAATTAAATATATGTTTGTAAAAATATAAATATTTTGGGAATAAGGGGGGACCTCATAGCTTCTAAAAAGGTAATTTCAGACCGATACTCTTCTCTCATTCTTGACTTTTTCTTATTCTTATTTGATTTTGTATTGGATATTTTTTCATCTATATGATCATCATTCTAATCTATTGTAACTAGTTTATTTTAATAAGTATACTCTTATGATAAGGATATAAAATTATTCTCTTCTTTAGTAACATTTTTTTAATAAGGAATTTGTTACAACTCTTTCATTTGGTCTTCTTATTATGGTAGCATATTCAAAAAACATTTAGTATCATGACCATATTCCTCATATATCTAGAATATGTTCATAATTTTCAACCCAAAATCTATTGATAGATTTTTATAAACTTTTCTCATATCATTAGAGACCATTTTTCCCCTTTTCATTATATTTTTATTGTGATTCTTATAACATAATTTACATATCAACTTGTTCTGGCCAAATAACAAAGCAGTCATTCTTTTGGGATTTAGCTTGTTTTTTCTCCATATTCATAATATACTCATCTATCCTAAAAGTCTCAGTATTCATCATCAATTGATTTTCCCTGTTTAGTTCTACATAATTCTTAGGAACATTTAATCTTCATTTATCGTCATATATCACCCTTGATTGACTGAATGGCCCGAATTCCTTAATTTTTAAGAACATTTAATCTTCATTTATCAATATTTAATCTTCAGTTATCATCATATATCACCCTCGATTCATTCATATTTCTAGGTAGATACATGACATACCAATATAAAAAACACCAACAATGACATTGGAAACATGATCTTTGGGATTCTTAGTAAAACAGATAAGAACATTGTTTTTGTTTTTTCTACCACAAATGGGGACCACATTGCTCAACACGATACATTTTTAATGAATTCCTATATTTCATAATGAATGATGTTTTCTAAAAACCCCACTTTTATAGTACATTCTTTTCACCTTCTTTAGATGTTTCACCTTTTACATCAAAATCCATGGTGACGTTTTATCTCATATTTATTTTCTCACTTTTTGTTTTAAGAAGCATTGATTTTGTTTATAACAAATATTTTTTATCATAAAATATTCTTTTAATTATATCTATGATTTTTTTGGATTTATCTACCTTTAAATTTTTTTACCATCTTCAGCATGTTTAAATTAAATCTTTTTAAGACTCTCAAAATCAGCTAAATTATCATCACAAAATTTCAATTTTATTGCAAGGTCACCACTCTTAAAAGTTATTCATTTAACATATTTCTTCAACTTATTTCATTATTTCTTTAGTTTAGTATTCCGTTTAATTTTTTTCTCCACATCCCATTAGAGAAACCAATACATTTCAGTTATCTCATTATTCCAATCATCACTACTAGATGAAGAACTTTTGTTTGTAATATGAACAAAAATGTTGAGTTGATGATTATATTCAACATTAGATGAGGCAACATTCTTCATTCTACTAATACGATAACTTTTCTTCTTTTTTTCCAAAATGAAATCTGTTGTTATATATCTTCCACATTTACTTATGAGGTTTCTAATCATATTTTTCATAATCAAATTCTCAAACATTATAACAATGAATTTTTTTTGCGTAATTTCACTTCCCTTAATAATTCCAATAATTGATACTTTTACTATTCCATTTTATTGTATTTTATTTCTTTGAAATGAGGAAAACAATTGTGAAGAAATCATAATCTTCTTCATCAGCTTATAAATGACCAGATTCTTCTCTAACTTCTTCAAATATTTTATCAGTTTTAATAAAAATTTAAATGTTATTTCTTGATAAATATTTTCATTAATTCTCACAATATTCTATATTATAATTTCAAATGTAATTATAAAATTTTTAGATCATATAGAGATAGAGTTTCAGGATCTCTCTCCCACAAATATAAAATTATGGAATCAAAATTAATTTTAAGAATTATGAATATATTTTCAACAATAGATGGCTCTTCCAATTTCTCACCAAGACATATTATATTGCTAAAAATATCATTTACCCATGTAAACAAGTCACTAATAGAATTTTGATCAGTCATTTTCCCGTCATCATACTTCAGTCTATAGTGTTGAAACGTTTCCTTCTTCACGTACAAAGAGTAAATAAATCTATAGTAACTTCAAGAACAACATAACCAAAAGAAATAAGAAAGGATGAATTATATCTTTCTATATATGAAATTTCATTCCATTGAAATCTGGAGTCCCCTTATAGTTCACAAAATTTAAATTCTCCATTCCAGAGATGGATCTTCTATAGGGTACCTATCCACTAATACCAATTATAGTTCCCATGTAGGATGGAGACCAATAAGAGTGGGCGGGGGTGAATTAGTTGTTCTGTTTTCTTTTATGATAATTCTTCTTTACCTCTAAACACAAACATTACTAACCTATGAAACATGTTAGAGTTATGATCCTCTCAAATTTTACTCCCAATATAACCTTTCAAATGAAAAAAATATAAAGAGTGGGAGTGACATGATATTTACAAGGTTTGGTAAAATTTCCAAATCCATACCATGTTTGATAGTCCAACCAACATGAATTATTTTACATTATTCTATATAGAATAAAATTGTAGAAGAAAACAATAATAATAACATCATAATATATACTTTCCTACTATAGTTGGGTATACCCCTAAACCATCCTTTCTAGTATCTACTTCCCAAAAATATTATTTTTAGAAATGAGATAACATCCACAGTTACAGTCTTCACATTATTCATTTTTTATCTATTCAATAAACACATCACATCCTCCAAAATTAATCCGAATAAATCATTACATGTGTTCCTTCTTCAAGAACATCAACAATTTTCCTAAGGAATATGATGGTCTTGAATATTCTTTTTGTACAATAGTCCAAAAACGTGTCTCATCATAGATTAGTATGATCTTCCAAGACTTGATCCTTATACTAATGGTGGTCAGGTCGGTCTAATTATTATTCTTCTCTTCCTTATTAAATTGAGTAAAAACTCAACTGCAGCTCTTAATTCCTATGTCTAATGGAACTTGGTCTGATGAATTTACATAGATGAATCATCCCCAAATTCATCCTAAAACACAATTTTTGGTTGGATACTCAATACATGTTCCAAAAATTATGGAGATCGAGTTCCTGAACAGTCTAGAGTCACATTTACAAATGAACTCACCCCTTACATTACATGGTCATCAAATATGGTTTAATCGAGGTTCTGAAAAACATTCCTACTAAAAAAAAATTCAAATCAATAATACTTCTTTAATATTAGATCTATCATTTAATAATTCAATTTCATTTATAATATTCAAATATCCATGATTTACATTAGATCCTATGACTTCTAAAATACAACATATAATCATAATAAATTTTTTCTTGAGTAGTAAAATTTTCTTATGTATGAAATTTTACTTGAATAATAAATTTTTTTTATCAATGAATCTTTTCTTGAGTCTAGATTTTTTCTTCAGAAATAGAATTTTCTGGATTCCAATAAATTTCATGAGTAAGACACTTTTCCTGAGTTTGAAATTTTTCTTGAGAAAGATCTTCATCTTGTGTAAGATGATTTTCTTGAGTAAGAACCTTTTCTTAAACTTGAACTTTTTCATGAGTAAGAATATTTTATTGATGCTATATTTTTTTAGTAAGATACTTTTTTTAGTATGATTGTTTTCTTGAGTATGATATTTTTCATCTATATGATATTTTTCATGAGTAAGATATTTTACCTATGTATGATACTTTTCATCAGTACGATCTTTTCTTGAGTAACATATTTTTCTTCCTCAATCTCAACAACATATTTTATTTTCTCACAATTTCCATCATAATTACTGTATCATATTTTTGACATATTTATTAATATTTATGAAAAATAAAAAAATACAAAAGAATAATCTTGTTTTATTGGGGTCATTTTGAAAACAAAAAAGATTTTTCATTATAATATATGAATATACCGTTATCAATAAAAAGATGCCGGATCTATGATCCATTTTTCTAAAAATGATGGATCTATTTTCTTAAAATATTGGATTGTATTTTAATTGATTACTGGATATGATTTTTAAATATTGCTGAATATAATTTTTGAATAATGATGGATCCAATTTTCATAGAATGATGAGTTATATTTTTTTAGAAAGCTTGATCTGATTTTTAAATGCTGGATATGATTTTTCCAGAATGATTTATCAGATTTAACCAAAATTATGGATCCATATTTTTTGGAATAATATATCTAATTTTAAAATAATTGATTTGATTTTAATACATTCTCATATCCTACTGAACAAACATTATTTAATAAACATATTGATATACTGACAAATAATACAACTGAAATATAACCGGGGTTAATCATTCATGCGGAAAATGCCTACAATGTTGATTAGATCTTCTGATCCCCTCCTCATGGAATAATGGACTAACTCCATTGAAAAGATATTCTATGTCCTCTATCTGTTAGAAGAAGATAAAGATGTGATGGGGGTCTATCATTTTAATGGGGAAGCTAATCAGTGGAGTTCAATGATTGTGAAAATGAAGTCCATTGAAGTAATTGATTCCATGGATTGTGACGAATTCAAGATTTTGTTTTCAATAATTATTTTCCTTGATTACTAATTTTTAAGATATAAATAGAGTTCCTGGTGAAAAAGATAAATGTAGAATATTGTATTAGGCTGTATGATGAAAATATTACAAGTCTTAAAAGATAAACCTTCATCTTTTTTATGAACACATAAATAAATGTAGATCGCTTATTTAGAAAACATAAGCCAAGTCTACTAAGATTGTTTGTAATGTGAGACTTTGATATATATGAAGGGATTTTATGTTGTTCCCTTATATTTGAAATAGAAATTGGAAACAATCAATATTCTCTTGGTACCGGTGGAAAATAGTTGATATTTTATTCTATGATGGGTGGATCTATAAATAAATACCATAATAGATAGAAACCCAATATCAAACATGTAAAAATTGTTGGAATAAGAATCCTAGGAACATTATAAAGGGAACTATGAAATGCATCAACTGTGGATGAATGGTGCATCTAGATAATAACCATCGAAGGGATATGATGAATCCCACAAATGTGGAAGAATAAGGGAAGGTTCATATCAACCCTGATCCTTTAGTACAATGTCACAAATGTAATGAACTTGGTCATTCAATGAGTCCATGCCCGAGGACAACTGTTTTCGGAGGTAATCAAAAACAACATCCTCAATGGTAGTAATGAAGGGAATATGTTTTCAGTACTCCAAAGGTGGAGCCTGAAAATGATATGGTGATAGGTACTCTGATTATTCCATAAAAAATAGCGACCTTAGTATTTGATTATGGTTCTAAACATTCATTCATATCTCAAATGTTCATTAAAACTATTCAATCTACACATCAAAATTTGGTTGTCAAATAATATGTGAGAAGTGGAAATGGTGAAATTTGGGAATCCATTGTTTATAAATCCTCCTTGATTAAATTATGTGGAATGAACATCCTAGGAAATATTTTCATATGCCCTTTCTGGAGTTTGGCTAAATATTTGGCATGGATTGGCTATCATTATATAAATCCAACATCAATTGTTCGTAAATGAAGATTACACATCACATCTTGAAGATTCATAAAACTCTATAACGTTGTAATGAGGATGATAAACTTATTCAGAATCATTGTCTCATGTGTGCATATTAATTCCATATGTAAAAGTATATCAAGATCAAATTATTGAAAAAAAATATATAATCATGTTCAAAGACATGCCCATTACGTGGGACTACACTAATTTGTTTGCTAAATTGTTTCATAATCCTTTTATTGACATAGATGTTCAATACATAATTGAACATATTCTTATATCTATGTCAATATCAATGAAACTATATATAATTTCAACAATTTATATAAAAGAACATAAGCAGTTAAATGATAACATGAACAAGGGTTTTAAATGCCTAACTTCTTCACCATGGGGTGCACCAATCTTCCTTGTTAAGAACAAGGTTAAATCAATTAGGCTATGAATTTTTTATTATGATCCAATTAAAATCATGATAAAGAATATTTATCCCTTCCATGGATAGATTAATCATTCGAATGTCTATGTGGGTCCAATTATTTCTCTAAGGTCGAACTGCAGTCAAGATATCTTCAATTAAAGGTGAGAAAGAAAGATATTCACAACACTACATTTTGAATGAGGTATGGAAACTATGAGTTCATAGTGATTCCCTTCAGACTCACTAATTCTCTCGTAGTTTACATGGATTTAAATTTTATATTCCCTAGAGATTACATAAATTTTTTTGTCTCTTTTATTGATGATATTCTAATATACTCCAAGATCCAGGATGGGTAGGAAGATCATCTGAATGACTTTCTGAATGAAATGTGAAATGACCAAACTTATGAAATGTATATTGAATTTGATATCTATATAAAATATATATCAATCTTGGGTCATGTCATAAAAAAAGAAATATCCAAGGACCCCTACTAGAAAAATGAATTTGAAGAGTTTCCCAGACCAACATATATAAGGGAGATCCATAGATCCTTGGTCTAGAAGGGTATTACCGAATATTTTTTAATAAATTATCATTATTTTCAATCCAACTAACCTAGATGATTACGAAGGGAGTAAATTTCTTCGGAAAGGGATAATGTGATATCTATATTAAATATTTTAAAAAGAGAATAATCACTACACCAGTTCTCATACTATTTACAAGTGGGGAACTCTTCATAGTATAATGTTATCCTTCAATGAAGATCATGGGATATGTATTGATGAAAAATGATTAAGTGGTAGACTAAAACTCAAGGAATTTGAAAATCCATGAGTAAAACATTCCTATGCATGATCTGGAGTAAAAATCTATGATAATTTCATTGAAAACCGAGAAACGTTATCTATATGGGGATATGTGTGAGATATATACCGATCAAGAGAGTTTCAAATATATATTCACATAGAAAGAGGTCAGTAGGAGCCAGTGAATATGGTTAGATCACATCAATGATTATAATTTCTAAATCCACTACCATCCTTGTAAGGAAAATAAGATAGTGGATTCTATATTAAGAAAATATCCTATTCCATTATCAATTATGAGAATTGAGAGGGATCTAATAATCCTAGATTATCAATGGATAGACCTGGGAATAATTATGGAAGTAAAATCATCAATAATTTCTCAAATGATTTCTCACCCATCCCTTATGAAAAAATATCAGATGCTCAATGGAATGATCTAGACATATAGAAAAAGGTAGAATCTATGATAAAGAAGTAACCCTCAGTGTTTAAAATTGAGGAGTAATTAGTTGAAGATTTGGCTCATAAACAAGTGTACCATATGATCCATTGATAAAGAAGGTGATACTGAATGATGCACAATGATCAACCTTCTCTATTCACCTGGGAATCATAATGATCAATCGAGATATCCATGAAAAATAATTGTGGGAAAATGTGAGTAAGGAGATCATTGAATATATATTATTATGCAAAATATATCAGCAAGTTAATGGAAAAATATAATTATAATGTTATGATGCAACTAAAATCCATACCAACATGAATGTGGGAGACAATTCTAGGTACTTTTTCCCTTGACATCTAGAGGAAACAAAACTGCATAGGTTGTTGTTATTCATATTAAAAATATAGCACACTTTGTTATAATTTTAGAGGACATATCACTTGATCAACCTGCATGAATATTCATCAAATAATTGGTAAGGATTAATGGAGTAGAAATATCAATTTTATCTCATCGAGATCAAAGACTCACTTCCAAGTAAGTCTCTATCATGCTCTAAGATCTGAGATTAATTTTAGTACTTCCTATCGTACTCAAATTAAATTCTATTTTGAGTAGACAATTAAGAAACTAGAATATATGTTCAGAGTGTCTTCAATTGAATTGAAAGGTGGATGGGACCAACTCCAACCACTGGTCAAATTCTCAATGAACACTATGTGTCACTGAGGAATCCAAATTAAACCATGTGAAGCCCTTTAAGGGAAATGTTGAAGAAAAATGGAATGATGGGATTATTTCAGTGAATGTTGTCTTCTAAGATCTAAAAAATTCCATTAAATAGTGGGAAAGGAGAAAACAATTCAGTAGTACATTAAGGCTTCACCAATGTGAGGAAAGTGCTATGCCAAAAATAATGGACAAGACCATGAGATTATGGTTATATACACGATATTCCTCCACATATCTCTATAGAAGTGGATCATGAAATTTGGAAAGAGAGTAAAAATACACCCTACTTATATTGGACCCTTTTAGATCCATGATTATATCAAAGATGTATAATATCGACTAGCATTTCCACATACCATGTTTCGTGTACATGTTGTATTCCTCACATTCCTATCAAGGAAGTACATACTATAACCATCACATGTACTGAATTCAGAGGTGGTACAACTAGAGAATGTTCTCTTTTATGAGTAGTAAGAAATGAAGATTATAGATTGTAAAGATAATGTTCTACACAAAAAGACCTCTAACATAGTGATTGTACTATGGTGGAACGAGAAGTTCTAAAAGTCTACCTCGGAACCATATGAAGAAATGAAGGATAGGTACCCCCACCTAAATTACCCATTATTTGTAAAATTAAATTTCCATGGTGAAATTTCATAAGTTGGGAGTATTGTAAGGACCCAAAATTTTATCAAATAAAATTCCCTTTATTATAATTATGTTATATAGTATAAATCACGTAAAACCACATTAATAACAAAATAAATTTTCTTAATTAATGAATTATTAATATAAAAAGTATTTCAAGATGTTAAGGAACCTATATGATTAATATAATAACATGATCATTGGCATAATAATATAACCCTGATGAATACTAATTATTCTAATAGAATAGTTACATTACCTATGAAAGTATTAATAAATTTTTTTAATCTTCTAAATGAAAATATTATATATTTATATCATTGTTTACATAAATACATTATTTTAAAATTAAATAATTTTGTATTGGTATTTTATAAGTCATAAATATTTAATTACAAAATTATGATTAATTTTAAATATTCAAAGAATATATATTTTCCTATATTTTTATAATAAATTAATATTCTTTTTCTTATGATTTGAAGATAATTTTATGAGATCTACGTGAATTTTCCAAGTATTAGAGAATCATTATATTTTAGATTCTGTGTTTTCTGGTAAGAGAAGATTTTATTTAAATATTACATTTCTCATATTTTGAAAATAAATTTTTAAAAATGGAATTCACATTTGAATTCTACACATTTAAAAATTTCTAGGGTTAATTTATGAGATTTTTCTAACATCATGAATTTTTGTTGAATAGTAAAATATAATAATTTAAAATATTAGCTAAATACATGATTTATAGTGTCACAGATGATGAATAGCGGATGTAAGACAAAAATCACGAACAATATATATATTTATTTGTTAATTTATTATGATAATTCTCAAACTATTCATTTTCCTAAGGCACAATAATAAACTAATCGTTAAAATGATGATAAAAACGCCTCTCCTCTACAATAAATAACACCCTCATCACTTCTTATCCTCACACATCACATGCTTTGAGAATGGTCCTAATTAATATCAAATAGCTTCCCAAACTTCTCCCCCATATCCAAGATTATTTTTTAACAACAAATGACCAAAACCATTTCACTATGGAGGCCCTAAAGGCTGAGAAATTCAATAGGTAAATTCCTCTTTCCTTTTCATTTATTTTCTTTTCATGTTCTTTATTTTCTTATTCTATCCTATCCTCCCATCACATAAATGGAAATATAAATAAATTACCATAAAATTACAGAATTTTTATTATTATTATGTAATAATCCATCAGAACATCCTTCTTCTTTACTTTTTTTGAAAAAATGAAAACATTGTTTGCGATGTGTTAATTTATCACATTCAAGGATAAAAAGTATTCAATTTATATTAATGTCTTCAAGTATAGTCATAAAAACATTATTAATGTTGAAAAAGATTATAATAAATTTATAATATCTTAATTTATATTATGGAATAATTATAAACACATGGTATTAAATAATTGATCAAACCTATTTCATTGTGATTGAAAAAAATGCGAAGATCAATCAAAATAGTTATCGTTTACCTGTTATCTAATGATTCATCATCATATATGAAAAACATATAAGACAAATTAAAAAAATATATGTTCATTAATGAAATAAAATTTCAATTCATGATACTTATACCCATTCTACACGAACTTCAATAATCTTATACATGGGACCATTCATGAAAACATAAAGAACGCGAAATCATGAACGATGAAATTTATCAATATAACCCCTCATAAATTGAATAAATGAACTTAATAAAATAATAATAAATTAATTAAATTTCTTAAATGTTTTTAAATTATTAATCAGTGAATATAATTTTATTATTCAGTAAATTAAAATCATGTGCAGAACTGTTTCAATCATAAGTTAATAAATCCATTATGAACCTCCATATTTCTTTCAGGTTATGTTTTCTCGATATTTAGCCAATATAAATATTGTTGGTTATTATTTAAATCATGAAAATTAGGTTTATATGTTCCATAAAACATGGATCTAGATCATATCATACGTCATTAATGGGGTAACGCATGTTTTAATAAGGTTCTCTGCACAAATCGTCCCGAAAAAAACTCTATTCCTAGGAACATCACGATTTCTAACCCATTTCAAGGGAACATAATAATATACTTCAATCAACCAATATTTTTCATAAATAATAAAATTTATAATTAAAAAAAACCTTTCTTCAATTCTGGTTTTATAAAAAAAATTATTACTTTTCTATTGTAATGAATATTGATGTTTTCCCTTAAGCATTACTAAAATGTTTTATTTCAAAATATTATTATACACTCTTTTTAACAGTTTTCACTTTATTTTGACATATGTTATCATGATTTATGCCTATATTCACTTATTAATGTCTATATATGATTTAATTATATCATTTCCTTGAGACAATTGTGATTTCTTTTGATATGCCTTATGACATGATTATGATAACCAATTGTTTGGATCAGTAAACCTTATGTTTATGTGTGATTTCTAATGAATGATTTTTTATGTGGAAAAAATATTCATAAACATTTTATTATGGTTGAGACTAGATACCAGTCCAATTAATTGGGTAATTTATATTCTCATGAGACATCATGTCTAATAGTCTTGGTGGTTATCCATGACTCGTTCTCCATGTGCAACAATATTGGTGGTCAGCATTGAGTCATGCTCTTCTTTGTGAAATGAGCCTCGAATCATGATTAATTCATGTTTTATTATACTTCCATGTTACTATGATTCTATGATTAAATTATCTTTATTTTATATTTTTTGATTCCATGTGTTTTATCTTTTTCAATGATTTTTTATTTCATTATGCTATGACTTCTAACCCATGAGGTAAGATTTTTTTATGATTATTTCCTTACTAGGATTTTTAACTCACCCCTTTATTCAAGTATTCCGCATGGTTATCCTATAAATAGGTATGTTATAAAAGGTTTTTAGGAACTTTTTATTTAGATTAAATGAAATATGTTCTTATTTGGGAATCATGATGTCTTATTGTGTTCCTAATATCCAAGACACTAGACTTTATGATACTTTGTTTGTAATTATATGTTTATGTATGATTATAATCATGTAATAATATTTTTAAATGGATAGGGTCACTATAAATCCCACATAAATGGGACTCATGATAGTTTATTGTGAAAAATATATTGGGGTTTATGATTTCAAATCCAAGCATTTGGTTTTACAAGGTACGTTGTGGAGGATGGGTATCACTGAAAATTCAAAAAACATCAGATAAAATTTATGGAATGAACATAATGAATGAATGAAACATAGACAATGATATGTTATGTTCATGAGATTCATTAATTGATAAATTTTCACAAGGAGGTGGAATATCCATATACCAAATTATATCTCATGAATGAACAAATAATTGGAGTGTCTGATAAATGCACACCTATCATTGCATTAATTTAGAGGAGTCCATAGAGTCTATAAATTTATACTTCTGGGAGGAAAATAATTTTATATATTTTATCACTAGATTCCATTAACACCTCCACAATTCTTTTTAATTCTTATTCCCTAGAAATAACATCATGCATTGCCGTCTCTGTGAGGTCGAATAACTTTTTTTATCTGATAAATTTTTTTATATTCAAATTTCTTATTAATGTTGGGAAAAATCATCATAAATAAATCTTATTTATAACTATAAAAGGATGGTTTTAACCTTCTATTTACTAACTAATTCTCAGTGATCTTCAGTGTCTACTGTGCACTCAGAATCTTTGTTTAATTACTTTTCATGACTTCTTCATTGAAAAGATGACGTATTTGCTGCTACTACCCAAAATTAAACATCCATTCTTTAATCCCCCATATAGATCACATACATAACCCATTCATGATGGTTGCTATAATTAAAACCCTCATAACTATTAATGGTAAACATAAAGATAATATTATACATTCATTCCTTTAGTTCTCCTAAAGTATCCTCCAAAATTATGGTCAAAATCACCATCAACGCATGAAATCTCATAAGATGATAGTAAAAAATAGACTCTTAGCCTTTAATAATTTGTCAAATTGGGAAAATAATATAATATTCACCCAATTTATTTATCAAATCACACATTCTCACAATATTCTATGAAGTGGGTATGAATATGTATTCTGTGTTTGTTAAATCCATCAATGTGATTATTGAGGATGTAGGGACCAAAACATACAAGTCTATTGGTGATGACCCTATAATAAGAGTCACAAAATATTATCTTTTTGAATTTATAACATAATAATTGATCAACATGGAAACATAAATTTAATTATTGTGTCACTAGAAACACCAATATCTCAAACCCTATCTTTAGGTGTGGAGGTGATGCTATATAATGATGAGTGGTTGGGTGGTAGAACAAATCATTTCTATAATTTTATTCTTTTCTCACCATCTTTAAAGGATTAATGATTAAAAAAAAATTTAATGTCATGGAACAAAGTTAATCGTGTGTATAGTTTCCAATTATTAACTCAAATTATCCAAAACATAACTCTGGAAAGCATTAATTATATGTGGGTTATTTATCATCATTAGTTTCCACCAAGAGTGTGTATCCCTATTCCATGTCGAATAGAAAGATAGTAAGAACATAAATAGAAGGAACTAGGTCTAACTGAGCTGGAACATCAAACTCTTATACTTATAGGTTGGAATATCACTGTAGTAAAGGATTCTATTAAGAAATAAACTCCAACGAGTTTTCTTAATAATGGATACAAATTCCTCTAGGTTGGATCAGAGGGGACCTACATATTTTTCACAAACCAGAATTAGTCACTATAGTTGTTGAAAATAGGGGAAGGGTAAATAGTATTTATTAATTGATATTATATTGGAGAGGTATCTGATAGATCAAAGTTCTTCCATTTATTATTCCTCTCCAAAAGGGGGGCTCATTAAGTTTAGATACCAAAGACGTTGATGATGGAAGTGATGTTTGTAGAGACTCTGACACTATAGGGATGTAAATATTCACCCTCAAAAATGCCAGTTGAACTAGTAAATACTCATTATCAATCACTTGGTGACCACTCAATTTAGCTCCATACCTCGTAAACCAAGGAGAAAATACTGGGGATGAAAGGAATTCTTAGTCTTCATAAGCATCCTACTCTATAATAGAAATGTAAAAGACAACAATATGGTTGAACCAAAACAATTTAACATTGAATTCATTGGAAAAATTGGCCTTACCACTATCTTAATGGAGGTTTAGACTTCTCCATTCATAAAACCCCACAATGTTCCAAAAAGTACCATTTTCTCCACCAAAGGTGATTAGTGGACCCAATAATTCTCACTTTAGATCAATTATTTAAGGTTTTGAAGAAAGGTTATGAACTCAGGGGGATTTCGTTGAATGTAACTCATTTCAAAGAAGTAAACTGATAAATTCCTTATATGAATATCTCTTCCTCGGGACGTATCCCCTAGATCTCAACATTAGAAATATATCTCCTCTAATTCAACCATCAGTAAAATTTAGTGGAAAATAATAGTGTTGGAATGGATTCCCTCACAGGATCCATGATAACTATATCCACAGTGTTAAATTAGTATCTATGTCAAATAACATATAATATAAGTTTCACTTCTATATAAGGAATTGATGGGATTTTCTGTATTATTGAAAAAATACTATTTCTAGTCCTTTTATTTTACTAATTAATTAGTGTATGCCTTGTATCCTCAGGTACTAATTTGAATAATTGACCATTTGGATACAATATGAGAAAGATATATTAATAATATTAGGAAAAAATAATCCTACTAATCGTTGTAGGGATGAGTATCTGGACAAAAGTCTCTTGCATGGGAAACATCAACATGAACTGGAATTCCATCATCAGATGACACTCATATTGAATGTGAATAAGGGGGGGACTATTCTTCTGAATAAACTAACAATGGTTGCTAAACTAAAAAAGTGTATACTATTCAAAGATAATCTTCCCATCTAGAAAAGTAGAAAAGATTCCTAAAAGAATTGACATCAGATAAGATCATGCATCATGGCGTCCGTGACCATGGTCAATAATAGTAAATGTGGTAATTATCTCACAGGTTTTAAAGGAGAATTATCAATTCTATATTAGGAAGTCCCTTATCTCTAAACCCTTTAATGATATATTCCTCAACACATTGACGCACTAAAAAAGGGGTTTTAAATAAATCTTATAGAGATTCGGGAGTATTAAGTACTTGTAGCTGCATAGATGAGCACCCATCATACCCCATATTACCTGAAGGATACTGGAGATTCATTGGGTGGATCATTCCCTATAAATTTTATGATGGAGGTGATATATTTTGGAAGACATAAGGATGGATAGAGCAGCGAACCTCCCACAAAAAATTGTGGTTTCCATTATAATGTTCAATAAAATAACCCCAACATTTTCCTTCATTTGGAGTATGTACCCACATAAGTACATGGGAGAAATTATAGCAAAAATAATGGTCTATTAATCATCAATAAGAACCCTTTTCTGCCAATTGATGAATGAAGCTTTTTCAATTATGGGCCAATATTATCCCTTAACACTACATTAGGCCTTTATAGGGAAATAAACCCGCCTCTCTGATTTGGGATCATATTAGAATTTCTTGATCAAATATCACATCTTTTGATGAAAATGGATGTAGTCCCTATTAGTCGAGGCCTTCTAAAAAATTTTCTTAGCTAACCAGATTTGTTCCCTAGAAATTGTATGTGTCTTCATAATGTTCGGACACATAGACTATTGGGGGAAACCCATCATGGATCTCTCCTTAAATTGTTTCTACTCAAAATATCCTTGACATCCTGTTGACTGATACATACCTCACCAATATTCTTGTTGAATATGTTTTTATTTAGACTTTATAAGATGATCATTTCCACCATTAACCCCAATAATATGTAGGTAAAAGATTGGAATATCCAAATGGATTAATACATCACAATCTATTTCATCTCTACCGAATATTTGGTAGAAATATGATACACACAAAAGGCCCAACCAAATATAATTATAAACTCTCCCTGATCAATTAGTTAACCATCCAAACGTCTGGTTTGTATTAGGTTTCAAAATTATCAACCCACACACGTGAATGTCTAAATCCAGTTTATTATTATTATTATTATTAATGCCTTTTGGAATATATTTTAGTATGTATCCATCTAATAATTTTCCCCCATGGTTAAAATTTCATATATTTGATTTATTTTCCCATAGGATATAATGGGGCTCTCTAATCCAATATGGAGGACCAATTTATGAATAATATGTAATGATGGGAGTATAATATTTTAATCCGACCTCATAAGGAGGTAGGAAGTGTGAGAGAGGATATTGGATAATGACCATCCCGATCATGTCTATTTATCATTCCATTTATGTCTCGATCATGGCACACCAACTAGCATCCACACTTGCGATAATGAAATTATGGGAATCCACTATATATGCTTCCACAATCATTGATGAATTATTAGAACAAGATTCCATCAATAAAATAAAGAGAATATTTTTTATTGGAAGGAAATCATATCAAAGGAGATTCACACCCCAAAAAGCCATTGAATATCATGAACTATGATGGGATTTGTGATATATTTACCTGATATGGGTCTCTCAAATCCCTTGACTCTTATTTAAATTAAGTATTACATGACCCAAGAAATATTTTTCACCCACATGAGATGTCATGAGACTTACGATCGCATGAACCGTTGATGGTCATGAGAACTACATAATGATCAATTGATCATATTAATGAGAAATCAGATTACACAAGCTAAAAATATGTCCTTTTTGTTTAATACATATTTCTATTTTTAAAAAAATTACTATGTTTTGATATGTTATTGTTTTATACAATTTGTTAAGTGAGTAAAGTCATGCAGCATGAATAAGTGGTCAAATTTCTTGAAATATTCATGTGAAAATTCTTGTGACATGTTATTATGGAGTTATATTGTGAGGAGTATATTTGGGTGTGGTCATTAGAAAATGACACATGATGGATGAAATCATGATATATCTAGTGATTTTGATTCCCTATTAAAATGAAACAACATTTACTTCACTATTTATTGGATGCTACATAGAATACTTAATCTAACCCAAGAGACCAAACATCATTTATGAAAATGATCAATTAATTCCACAAGAAATACGGAAGTCAATTACATTCCTTATAACATAGTCCTTGTGCTTTTAGACATCACTCTTTTTCTGAAATTTTTTGACCCCCTCTAAATAAGCCTAAGAAATTCTTGAATTGATGTAATAATGGAAGCATGGGCATTATTTTCTATAAAAAAAATGATGTTGTAACATGATTTCCAGGAATAATATTCATGTGGATCACATAAAATCTAGTATTACATGAAATTTAATTACCATTATATAGTTTTAATAATATATCAAAGACTATATCTGATTTTTTTGATGAAGAGAAGACATGTACCAAACCATACTCTTCTTTATAATGTGTCTGTAATAGTGTTGATGGTCATGAAAAGGATTCTGGATGAGTAACATCAATCATAAAACATATAAATTTATCAGATCCTAATAATCATCTAAAATCCCATATAAATTAAATTAGGAAAAAGTAAATGATTCATGTATAGAAGAGTTGTGTTGACCTTTACATTATGTGGTTATATGATTCAAAAAACACCAAGAATCCCCTAAATACTTGTCCACCATGCCACAAGATATCATGATGACATGTCAAATTCATCATTTGGAAGACCTCAGAGACATCTACACAATATTTTCATTCCACTTTAGTACAAAAAAATGATGACGGATAATCTATGGAAATGCTTGGTCATCGTTGTGAGATCCATCATTGATCATGCGGCATGTCATATATAAACATGCTTACTACTGGTGAATAATATTGAATGACATTTTAATATCAATTGTACATTTAAAATAAGGAATGAAATAATATGAAAATAGTTGAATATTATTTTCAATGGAAGAGACATTTATATTCATATGAACAATTTAAGTGCCTCATGTGATTTCCATTTATTATAAGAATGCTATTTGAAAATCTATGTTGGTCTCATTAATGTTATTTGACAATCCATTTAAATCGTGGAAATATCCTTTGAAAATATAGCTTAATATTGTTAGAGGAACCTTGAGAAACTAGTTTTATGTCACAAAAAACCACTAACAAGTCATATTAGTCTCACAATGGATCCTATAGAATTCCACTTCGATGACACAGATGAGTTTCCACATGCATATTAATCCCATGAAAACCCATAAAAAATATCAGATGAATGGTAAAAATACCATTCTAAATGTGAACATGGATTAAAAAAATGGAATTGATAAGACACAATTTTTATGAATATAGAGATGATAGTGTGATATCATAGTCACTGAATATTAAGTGACCTCATTGATAACCTAGGACATGATCATGTGAAACACATGATGATATGCACCATCCAAAAACTCTATCTCATATTATCATGATACATGTTATTCAGGGTTGATTTTCACTAGGGAACGTTTTCTGATAAATCCCTCCACCATAGCTCTAAAAATATATTTCAAAAGATACACCCTCTAGATTTCAAAATAGTAAACATTTATACTTATAAATTCACAAAATGTGAGAGTCCTCTACATGGTAAAATATGTGGAATATCCAATAGGATTGTAAATCATGAATATTTTCATCACATGATGATCCTATGGATCAAAAAAGGGCTTATAGTGTGCTGGAATGATTACACGAATGGATATCAACATTTTGATTTGGTCATGTGATATCTAAATAAGATAACACTTGACTAAACTTGAAGAACCCTTGTAATAATGAATGGAAAAAATATGTAAGAATATTTACAGAGACATATATGATAACCATCATGTGAAATAATCTGGTTCTTCACATGACCTATTTATATCTTCCAGTGGAATTGTTACATATAAACAAAGTCTTGTGATATCCTCTGGACATATCTCCCATGAAATCGGATTCCCACTTTCAATTTCACCCACATCATGAAAATTCATCCACATTTATGTACATGTAATGTGATTCCCTAAGAACATGTCTCCCATTTTTTTATACATCCATTGGAAATGTCACCCATTCCTTAGGAATTCTTCTATACCTATCACCCACATCTTGTGGAGTCCCTTAAACATATCTCCCATATAATTTGATATCGTATAGAGACACCATATAGATCATATGACGTCCACCAGATAATTCACATGAATCATTTTATTTCTTCTAGACATGACATATTAATCATGTTATTTCCTCTCAACATGTAATATTAATCATGTGATGTCCTTCAAACAAGTTATTCATGTCATGCGACATTCTTCGCACATTCCATTCCAGGTCATACGACATACTCCAGATATTCCATCTAGATAATGAAATTTCCTCCTCAAAAGTCACATGTATTATTAAATTATCGTTATAATTGTATTCTCAAAATCTAGTATATATCATGGAATAGTCATACATATCATACTGACAACCCAAAAATTTCATACAAACAATCAATACTTTTTCTGAAAATACACTAGTACATGATAGTCTCTCCTTGTAGATATATTCATGAATTATCCAACTATATTATAAAGTATCTGATTCATTCTTTACTTAAGATATTTAGGAATCCATTATATGGCCTAATATCCATATCAAAAACCTCATAAGGTTCACCCAAATGCATAAGTCTCATGTTCATATGTGATGAGGAAAATCACTTGTTATCCATTGATTCTCACAAAAATCATGGGCCAATGGGCTTATGCATTTTGTATAATAATATTATTCTTGTGATAAATTCACCCTACTTATGGATACATCATGGGTAATATCTATTTACTATCATTGTATGAATACCGCTATATTGAACCATCAGCCTCAAGGTATGTTTTAAAATTTCTATTGAACTATTCTATCTCTAATTCATATTATAATAAAAATATGTTGTAATCGTTTTTATGTCACAGTATCAACATGTAGTTCATAGTTTCCCTCATAAATTCAATTACTTTCTCATTCTAAACTACATATTTTAAACTAAATGCACATGTTTTCATTCCTATTATAAAAAAAGAATGTATGATGCCTCAAAATGGTTCAATCCCATTATCAAAATATCAATTATCTCCATATATGGTCATATATATCAGAGTTTCTAGTTATATGGATTCAAAATATATGTAGATACCCATTTAGAATGATTTTAATCTGATTAGGAACCTTAGATACAAAAATATTTACTCATAATTATAACACCATTTACTCATGCACCGATTCAATAATTGTTCAATATGTTATGGTTACCAGTTTCGTATCATGAAAAAATTTATATTCATATTCATATCAAAAAATAAAAATTATAGTATAATAGTAGTTTATAAGTCAACTAAAATGGTTTTATGTTCCCAAACACTAATCCAATAAACCAATTTTAGTTACATAGGGATGTTTGGTCTGAAACCCCAATTTCCCGTCAGCTATTGGAAAATATGTCAATACTCATTTATGGATGTTGGAATCATTTGGGGTTTTTCATTAAATAAAAATATTGTAACCCTAAAAAAAATACTTGTTAAACCACCACCAATCTCCCAAAACTAATAATTGGGTTAAACCATTAAATATTATTTTGGAAACATTAATATAGGTCTCTTATAAATTTATGTGAGATGAGAAACCATTACATTTAGTCTGACTCATCATGTGCGTTCTTTATCATCCTGAGTAATAAATTTTGGTTAGTTAGATACATTTTTAAGAAAAATTTGCATTTTTAATATTCCTTTTATTTTATATACTACCATGTAATATATGATTACTTAATGAATTATGTATATATTAGATTCTTCGATGTTATTTGGATTGTGTGTCAAACATGACTTTTGTGGGTTGACAATTGTAAAATTGGTTGTTACTTAGACGTCAACTAAATAAATTTTTTTCATAATTATACTATTTATAGATCAATTGTACACGTAAAACCAAAAATGAGATATAGTTTAGAAAAATTTACTTTATTATAATCAGGGATTGGTAAGGTTGTATGTATACATGATAAATATTTCTATTTATCAATGATAATTACTGAAAGAATATAAAACTCCTCATTTCTATTTTTAATGATAATTATGAAAATAAGATAGGAAATAATTTTCATTAAAAAATTATAGTAATATCATATACACAATATTATTTACATAAGTATAATTTTATTTATCATCATGTGTTTTGGTGATTAAAATAGTGTCACTTCTCTTTGTGAAGGTGGTAGTCCACGCATACAAGAACAACGTTATCATCTATATGTTAGTGAAAATGTAAAAAATAAAATGGTGTACTAAATTTTTATAATTAAAATTATTTCAATAATAACCTAATTATATCATTTACATACCACATATTCATTAACAATATCCTTAATAAATTTAATGTAATTAATTTTTGAGAGATGAATAATATCACCTCGTCAGGTGGTAGTCCACCAAACACACAAAAAATGTAATCAAATCCTCTATGAAATGGAAAATAATGAAGTTATATATTATATAATGAATACAAGTGTATAATTATGTTATAATTATAAAATATATATATACTTTATATATATCATCATAACCTACCATGAGTAGTGGTAATGGAAAAATAAATGACATCAATTCGTCATGGGGTAGACCATCGAACACACGAATGATCCTTTTGTAACTAATTAGATGGAAGTGGGTAGTGTTTCAGTTTATTTGCTTAAAATAAAATAATATTAGTAATTTTAAGATACTTAAATTATTATCTCATCATGGTTTTAAAATAATTTAAGTATGTGGGGATGGAATAAAACAAAAATATATAGTTGAAGAATGTTACATCTTATCAGACCACATCATTAGGATTATACCAAAAGTATTCATAGAATGTAATAACAAAAAATAATTCTACTATGAGTTACTGTATATTTTTTAGTGATTTGGTTAGTATTAACTGATAAAAATTATTTCAAGGTGAGATGAATATAGGATAATGATTGGCCTTTTATAAGTGAGGTGAGAGGCACACTGGTATTGTTTTGTAATGAAAAGGTGTACCATGGTTTTATATATGATTTATATGTCCAAATTGGAGTATTATAAATGCTCAGTCAATATAAGGTCTATACATGGTTATTAAATATATTTTATATAAGTTTTCGATCATTTTTATCCTTCTATTTTAGTTCAACCACTTGTAAACACATTTTACCATAAGTATTGGGATAATATTCACTGTGTTTACTATTAATCATTGTGCTATGAATTCATTAAATTTTTATATAAAAAATTAGTCTTATTCCCAATATTGAATCATTTTTTTCAAATTAAATTAATATAATAGAAAAATTTTAATTCAAAATCAATCTCAAAGACGGGGTAAAAAATATTGTTTTTAAATAAAAATTGATCAAAATATTACACAGTTTTTATAAACAAAATTCAATATTAAAATGATTCAAATAACCTAAATTTATGCAATAGATATATAATTTTACTAATTTATCTTCAAGAAAATGATAATTAAAATTAAGATTTATATTTAATTTTAATGAATTTGTTAATAAGAATCATTTATTTTTCAATATTTTTCAATCATTTAAAAAAATTCAAAATATTTCACAATATGCTATTTTATTAGACATATTGTAAAAATAAATTTTAATTTATAAAATAATTTTCTTATTTTTTATAAATTAATTTTAAATTATCTGTAAGATGAATAATTAAACATTCTTTCAGAAAAAAATATTGTTTTTTAGAATACAATTTTTATTATTTTTAATCATTCATGTTTTATTTTTAGTCAATATATTACCATTGAATGTAGTTTATACAAGTGTAAATCATAAAATTTTCATAATTTAATATTGATATCGATTATAGGTCTAGAATATAATGGCATTGTAAAAATAATAATATTTTAATAAACATTCACATTTAATTCAATATCAATGTTTCCTTTATATCATGTTACTGAAGAGATTGAATTTATTTGAAAATAAATATATATTAAATTATAAATATGTTTTATTACCTTATATGGTTTTCTTCATATCATACATGTTATAAAGTATGATTTTCATATTTTAAAATCTTAGGGTGTAACATTCTACCCCCTTAAATAAGTTGTTTCCTCACAATATAATATTCATCCAGGAAATTGAGAGATTTTTATTTGAAAAAAGTTTTGCAGGATACATACATCGTAAAGTGGGTCAATACATTGTAAAATTGGTAAGAGATAATAAATCAATGAATTTGATTTGGAAAAGAACATGATGGTTTTCCAAACAGGAGAATATATATGGGATGTGATGATTTGTACATGGCAGAAAAGTGTATTGTGAAAATACTAATTGCGAGTGACATAGATCATTGGTTATAGGGAAGTGAATGATCATGTAAAAATAGGGAACTATAAAATATTAAACCACATAGGTGTGAAGAAATCATTAATATCATAAAATATTGGGGTGAAATAATACTAATTTATTTAATTATCATTTATCTATTGTTTTTGACATTTCAATTGAAGATATACATACATAATGGCATTCCATTTCTTAAGAAATATTTTATCATCTGGGTTTTCCTTGGTAAATTTCCACTATGTATCTCAGTCTATGAAATGAATATAATTTTTTTATTTATAAAGTACTAATGGAATATATATTCATAATAAAATTATAATAATTTCATTATTTAAGTTATCATTGTATATAAAAATCTTAACATATGTTATCCAATACATATAAATAATAAAATATTGAATTTATACACTAATCACTATAATGATTTTCAAATTTAATCACAATTCATTTAATAAATGGTTCACCTTATTAACCTTCCAAATGATTATGATCCAAAACATTATAAATGAGGTCACCAAATTTTTAAAATGAACTTATATACCAAACATTTGAATAAATTCATCATGTATTCTCTTGAATGATTTTAATAACTAGAATTAACATGAAATATAAATTAAAAAATTCATTATTATTTATTCCTTAAATAAAACACAAATTATTTCATATATTACATAAATCATAAAATGATATTAAATCCATAAATGATAGAATTAATCACGTTGTCTACAAATCATTAATCTATTCCAAGGTATTCATTAATATAAAATTTATATCCATTATAACTTCATTCAAACATACTTACCTCAACATAACAATAAAATAATTTGATATCATTCTTTTAAGAAGTTTTTTTCCAATGTCTTTATCCTTCCACGATATAATTTTTATTATCCATTTGTATTGTTCCACATTCTCTTTCAAACCAACAATTAAAAAGTTCTACAGAAACATCCTTCTACATTTCATAATTTTTATAACCAGGATATTAATAAAAAATTCTAAAAAGACATAATTCATGAATATAAACACAATAAAATTAATCAATCTTCTTCATCAATGGTGACAATATAAGACTGCCCATGATGTATAAGCTACTTTTGGGGTTTACTAATTTTATTGTTGTTGAATTGGTTTTCATAGTGGCCCATATATTTATTTTTAAATAAATTTAAATTTATGGGTCACTTATTTCACATTAAATCATGATCATGATCGAACTTTTCTACACACATGAAGAAAATTCCTTTTCCTTTTTGTTATATAAGAATTTTTTTCCTTCCATATGTATCACAAGTCGTGAAATCCTTTTCCCCCTATTCCCAATGTATTTTGTTTTCTTTTCCATCATATTCTTCTCTTTTTTACATTATAACTCCTACGTAAAACATAAATATTTCCTAATATTGATATAACACTATCTTATATCTATGTATGATGAAAATGTAAAGGATAATAGTATTATATGGATGATTTTATTAATCTGATAAATAAAAATAACCAGTATTTCAATTTGTATTATGTGCATAGTCCATATAAATTGTTTCTATAATTGTAATTTATGAATTAAAAATAGAGATATTTTCTATTTCTTATAGTTATAGACTCAATAACACTCTTACAGTATCTGCTCAGATGAGGAAAAATAATTTCCAAGAAGAGTACTTTGAAATAATTCCACTCAATAGTTTATATTATTTTCACATCCATTTTTGAATTAGTTACTCCCACTCATCGGTATATCATGGGAGACAATAAAAATATATTATAACATTCACCATTTCACTACTTCCCAATGTGAGAAATATCTTCTCTATGGAACTTATCCATTTACAAATTAAATGTTAATTTTTTTGTTATATTGAATGATATAGGTTGATGATTAATGAAGTTGTATGACGTTGTTACAATGTATTATGGATCATAAGGATTATCTATATCTGAATAGTTATTACCCATAACATTAATAAACTAGCCCAATATGGTTTTTATTTAACCTAGTCCATCTACAACTCCGACCCCATCCTCATTATATTTCTTAGGATTGAAATCCTTACATGGATTATGTGCTGGGATAATGTTACCATTCCTTTCGTTATGATCAATTTCTATACAATTGAATACGCTATATTAGATCATGATATTATTAAACATAATTTATAATCCCAAAAATTTAAAACAACTAACATTAATTTAAAAACTGATGAATATATAATCTCATAGTCATAAACATGTTTTTGGGGATACATTTATTTTCAACCCCATCATAGTAGTTTGTATTGAAAATGTGATTAATCGTAAGAATGTTCCCCAACAACATCAAAATAATAGGGTATTAAGGCCCATGTTCAGGAACCTTGTGATGAACAAGTTAAAACTAATACACCATTTTTAGAGTTATTAACCTAGGTACATCTATTCAAGTACTAAATCCTTGTTTATTATCTTGACATCAATATATTTTCAATAAAATGACATAATTTCTTCCTTACAAAAATCATTTGGTTGTTCATATATAAGTATCCTCAATTTTTATTAGATTTTTATGTTCCCTCATATATATTTTCCAAAATCAAGTTCCCATGGTGTCAACTAAACAACATATGATACCAATTGTAGCACTACGACACTTGTATAATGGATCATGATTCTACTTTGTTTCTTTTTCATATGATACATGAAATCACATCCCAATGTGAATAATATATTAGTATTCATGGAAGACAAGACATGTTTTAAAATCATATTAGATTTAAAAACATAATATTAGAAATGTATTTTCTTACATAATTCCGTCATTTCCATTAGCATCTCTCTTCATAACAATCATAGAGAACTTCATGGTATCATTATAAAAAGAAACATAATAAAGGGGGAGATAAAATTCCATGTAAAGGATTTTTTATAATAGATTGTATGAATAAATTATCCATAATCAATATAGAACATTAAATAACCTTAACCCATACAATTTAAAAAATAACATGAGCATAGTATGGAATGAATAAATGATGATAAATTTATTTTATATAAATAATCACATGATCTTTTATAGTACCAATTCATAATATTAATAATTTAATAATTTCATAGGATATAGATTTGTGAATTTATAATGATAGAATTCATAATTCTTGACATCTTAAAGATATCATTGTTTCTATGTTCATGTACTTTTAATATCACCGATGAATTGTTAAAATACAATTATATATATGGGTGAGGCCTCTACATGAATCCCAGTCTAGTTTTTCTTGTGAGAAATATGGATGAATCAATGGGATGTAGCTGGACACAACCATCACATACTAATTATAATTCATTCCTCAATAAAAGGTGTAACAACTATTACAAAAAACATTAATATTTTAATTGTGACATGATATATAAATAATTTCCAATATAAATAATCATAATAATTGAATACCCACCGTAAAATGAATGGTAACAATATATTACATCCCTTGTCCGACTGATCATAAACTATATAGAGATATAAATAAAGATTGTATCATTGTTCTGTATACCAATTAAAACATAATTAACATAAAATAATCTCATTATATTTGAAACATGTTTTTAAAGGTTACATTACAAATTTTCAAAGGGAAATAATTATTTTTAGAAAATAAAGGTTTTAATTTAAAATCTAAAAAAAATCATAAATATTATAAAAAATATTTTTCATTAAAATTAACTTAAAAAATTGAATTTCTAGTATATTATGTAATAATATTCATTGAAAAAATAATAATTAACATTCAAATTATGATTAAAAAATTGAAATAATGATGTTGGGTAATTCCATAAATTTTGTATAAGAGTATTTCATTTTCACTAATAAAATAGTTAGAAATGTTCCTAGTTTTGTAAATAAAAATATTATACCATTCAAACTATTTTTTAAAAAGTAAAACATGGGAAAAATGAAAAAAATAAATCCATTAAAAATTTATAACAAGATTTTTAAATTTTTTTTCAAATTATTTTTTTGGATGAAAAATTATTTTCGACCGAAGAGATAAATAAAGTCATATTTTCATAAAGTCATTTTATTAATCATTTTAAGTACCGAAATGAGTAAATTTAGTACAATTATTTTAAAAAGAAAAATAATAACCAAAATATAAAAAATATGATTAATTTCATCGTATAAATATAAAATAATTCTTTCATGGGAGACATAAAAAACAATCCTGAATATTGAATAGATTGGGAAATAGACCCCTACAACTTCAGTAACTTTTGTATCATATGGTTCATGAATGAAAAAAAATTAAATGAAAAATTAATTTAAATTAAGATATATTAATTCATGTCATCAATATAAAATTAGTCATTATAAAGTCCCTTATAAGGAAATAATTTGTGAATATGATGTATGCTCCGGGAAGTAAAAGTGAGATGAGAAACCCTTACCATAAGTATAAATCATCATGTAAGTTATTTATATTCTTAGATAATAAACAAAAATTAATTTTTTACATACATAAGAACATTTTTCATGTTTTTTATTTCCTTAATTGTACTTATTACTTTATTATATGTGATTACTTAATAAATTTCATTTACTTCAAATTTTTCGATGATATTTGGCTTCAATGTCAAAAATTTCATTGGAATGTTGACAATGGTCAAAGAGGCCATTATCTAGACATCTTAATAATAATAATATTGTACCAATTATCAAATTTATAGACCAATTTTTCTTTTATAACAATCATGAAAATTAATTTTTATAAATTAACTATGTTAAAATCGGGAAAATGGTTGGTCAAATGTATGCATTAGTAACATTTCAATTTTAAGTGGTCATTATGGATAGAAGTTATGTAAAATTTTATCTTATAGAAATGATAATAATATAATATATAAAATTTATTTTCATTAAATATACATATAAATATATATTAATTTGTTGGGGTGATGTTTAATATATCACATTTTTCATTACGTATAGATATTTTACATTTATTCTTAAACACTTGTTTAGTTTAAATTTTAGCTTTGACCCCATTCCATGTCATGGGATGGTTGCGTTATTGGAAATAATAGGTTGGAAGGATATTTTGTAACAATAATTACCATTAATTGTATGTTTTATCCCTTTATCTGTGTTTCCACTTTGGTTCAATGTTTTTAAAGGTGTTTTTCTAGGTTTACTACTAGATTTGAAGTAGGTACACATTGTGTATTTGAGGTACAGGTCATGTACATGTTGTTGGATAAATGTTGTGAGCGGATCATGTTATGAGATTTTACAGATATTTAATGGTGCGTACACATCATATATGGGGAAAATATCAGTTTTTAACATGTGGTGACTGGTTTTCTGCGTAACATTTCAAGTGTGGACTACACAACAACACCATTAGGTATAGGTCATGACCCGAACCATGCCAATAATTAAGTCACACAATTAGCATTTTTTCTTAGGATATTCTTTCCAAGCCTCTTAGATCTAAAACGAAAACTCTCCCGTGGCATTTTTCATTAGACCCCCTCCTTTTGGATCAATCTGATGGTCTTTGGATCATCCTTTCACTTGTGATGTGATTCCCAGGTATGTGTTCTCCCTCGTTATTCAAGTTTCTCTCTTCCTATCCTCCAGGTATTTGATGGATCACCTTGGTATTTATAGATCTGTGCCCTTTGGTGTGAGATCTTACTTCTAGGATGGGATTCAAGATCTCCTTCGCCCTCGGTCTCATTGATGGTTGTCATTGTGAGTGTTGTTATTTTGGGAGGATTTAGCTGGGTTCATCCCATTTTTTACAAATTGATTGCTATTATATTTCTTGATTTATTTCAATATATGATTTAAATTAAATTTCTTAAAAATATTTCCAATTTTTTTGGTAAAACCCAATTCTAGTGAATTGGATGTTTTGAAATGGTTTTGGCATGGAAAATTGGAAAACCCCAAATTCCATTGAATTTGGGTTGGATTATGGAAATTATATGATTTAATTGTAGACATTAAATTTTCGATTTAGTGGAAACTTTTTCAATTAAATTGTTCAATTCAATTATCAAAAGAATGGAATTGGTTTTAAATGGATTTGAATCTCATTAGAATGGCTTAAATTGATACTATAAATACATAATGGTTTTATGTTGTCGAAGATGAATGTTTTTCATTGAAATTGTTTTAGTTTTAAATTGAAATAAATTGTAATTTTTAAAATGTAAGAATGAGATTTATTGTATTTTAAGTAGTAATAAAAAATTCCCACAGTTTAGGAGCACAAGAAATCATGAGATTGTTTGTGACTTTTTTTGATACACATTATGATATGACAATATTATAAAACAAACATGTGACGGGTGACAACCCCGATGGGAGGATGATGAGTTGCCTCTAACTAGTGTTAGGGGGACATGAGTATAATCATTTTCCCGCATTCATGTGGAATGTGCGGATTCCTATATCTTTTTAATACTATCATACCTATTGTAATATTATCGTGTCCCTCACATATTTATATTTGAGATACAAATGTATGCCAATTTGGTTTTAATTTCATTTCATGCCTGCTGAATTTATATAAACTATTTTATATAAATTTTTTAATTTAGAAATTGTTTTTGAAATGATCCAAATTTTGTATTGAAAATAATATTATTTAGAAGTATATTCCCATCATTTTTAAAATTTATATCAAGTTTTATTTAAATATTATTTTGAATTTACAAACCTATTTACCCTGACGATTGAATGATTTTTTTGGATAATATATATTTGATATCTGATATGGAATCTTTGGTGGTATCTTATAGGGATTTGGCCCAAACCCTGCTTTTCCATTCAGGTGTTTGTATACTTTATTCTTCTAGGATAAAGAAATGGGATGAGATCTCTTGGTGGATCCAGCCGATATACCATGGAATTATTGTGTTGTTACTTTATGTATAATGGGGTTGTTTCTTCTCATTTTAATATACGGGTTTTAGTACTTTGGACGTTTGTTCCTCATTGTATTCTGATATTTTACTCCCAATGGAGTTACTTTTATATGAATATTTACATGTTTGTCTTACTTCTACTATGTCATGTAGAAATAGTCATTCTCACTTGTATTATGAATGATGCCAGGTGCTAGTCACCAACCCACTGGGATAAAGAATTTCCTTTAGGTCATGTCAAGAATAACTCAGTTATCGGGTTACCATGGTACTTGAGCTAGTTTGTGACAAAGTATTATCAAAGGAGGTTGTTCAAATTTTGTCTTGAAGTCTGTATGGATTTTTGAAAACTTTTCTGAACTTAAGAGGTAGTTGCGATTGAGTACTCAGCTAAGTCTCACTACAATGAACCACGAGTCTCCCTCGGTGGGTAGGGAAATACAACTTTTGGATTAGTTCTAGTCTTTTACCTACTTATAGTTGGATATAATGGAATCCAAATCTTGTTTGTTAAATTTGTAGAGAATATCTTTTCTTGTTACTTAGTTTGAGTGTTAATATAATGTATTTTTTACCAACTAATGTTGTATAGGATCATGCCGCTAAAAATATGTTTGAATAAGATAATGGAAGAAGTTACTGGTAAACCACAATTTCAAAATCATGTTGTTGATATGAATCTGGTTGGGGTGATTTTGTGCATTGTCTATGCCTCGTGATAGGAAACACATCATGTTCCAGCTTAGGATTCAGTTATAGATCCAATTGGGGATGTTCATCATAATCATTCTCATGATTTCCTTCTCCAGAAAACTACATTCTTTAAAGGCTCCACTGACCCTCAACATGATGGGGGAATGGTTGGGAAAGATATAATGTTTGTTTGAGTTCTTTGAGACATCGTACATGATCAGGGTGATGTGTGCCACCTTCATGCTGGAAGGACCAAGTAGGAAATAACTGTAGATAGTAGTGATGGTAGAGATACAAGAGGGTTTAAATTTTATAGCCATGAAGGTTATTCTCAAAAACCAGGTCTATCCAGAGTCAATAGTGTTGGTTATGCCTTTAGAGTTATTCTAGCTTGAGATAGATGAAAAAACTGTGACTGAGTATTAGAACCACTTTGCAAAGTTGGTGTAGTTTTCTCCTAAGATTGTATCTAATGAGAGGACTAAGGCTTTTTTGTTTGAGTTGGGTATTTGATTAGATATATGTTCTCAGGTATTATTTATTTAGATTCCCACATATGTATATTTCTTGGATAGGGTAATGATATTGGAGATGGACAGGGTTGGGTTGTTATGGACGATGGGAGTTACATTTTCTCCCAGGGGATGTTTTGGTTCCGTCAAAGGAAAATGGATGTGTAATAATTCATATGGAAGTTCATGATGGTTGTGTCTTTCCAATACTACTAAATCTCTAGGAGAATTTTCAATGGTAATCTCTCATTGTGGTATGACCAAACATTATATGAAGATTTTCACTGAGGAACCCAAGTAATGTAGTTCCTACGAACATTCATGACACTTACATTGGCTTTTCCATAACCTCTCTACTCTGCTTCGGTGGGCAGGATCCTAATCTCCTCCTAAAACTATTGAGTAAAAAATGATTCACGTTCAAAAGTGATCTATTAATAGTAATATAAAATGAAAATTCTTCACACAGTGGAACAGTTTCCAGAGGAACCAGACACATTGCCTGTGATTGTGAGAAGTACCATTACCATAACTACTTCATTAGTGACTAGACTTTTTGATACCAGTGAATCTCCGTATTTTATTTCAA
The DNA here is from genome assembly GCA_963277665.1 of Viscum album. NCBI lineage: Eukaryota > Viridiplantae > Streptophyta > Magnoliopsida > Santalales > Viscaceae > Viscum > Viscum album. The sequence goes on along the minus strand of OY728128.1, from coordinate 119,248,545 downwards.
CATGTATTGTGGATCTGATTAATCAATCTTTGGGGAAATTGTCTTGTCAAATGGATATTGCTACACCCTTTAGTATGAAGTGAGAGAAGATTCTTCATAGTCTGTCTTGTTTCTTCCCCCAATAATATGCTAAGATATCATATAGTTTTCACGTTTTTGATATATAATCTCTTAACTCCATATTTATTATGTATTGTATCATTACCTATAAAGACCAAAATGATTTTTATTTTTTATGGGTCTACATTACTAAACCCTGTAGAGAACCTCTTGTCATTCATGGAGAATGGGACCCAAGCTCAACCAGTGATGGAAAATCAAATCCACATTTGAGAAAGGTGATTTTAGTTTGTACATCCGATCTAGAGTGAGATTCAATGGGGGGGGGTGATCTTCCTCCAGTCATTGTCGAGTTTCCCATCATTTTTATTATATATTTCTTTATTCTACCACCATTGAGAGAGGATTATTTGTAATGAATTAATTATTGGAACACATATGGTAGCTATTCTATTATATTAAATGAAACTAGTTGAACTCAAAGAGATGAATACCCAACTGGATGATATTCTTGAGAGACATTATTCATTAATTTATGTCACCTATGGTTGAAGTAGATCTCTTTTCTATGAAGGATTATGGTTTTCTTCCCTTATGTGTTTATTATCAAAATATCAATAGAGTTACTCTAAAGATAAATATACACTTCCACATATTGATGATCTATTTGATCAGCTAAAAGGGGAGAAGTGGTTTTCAAATATCGACCTTTGATACAATTACCATTTGTTTTGGATCAATGAATAGGACATTTAGAAAACTACCATTCAAATTAGGTACAACTACTATTAGTATCTAATTATTACCTTTGGTTTAATAAATTATCATGACAATTTCATGGATTTAATGAAAAAAAATTCAATGAGTTTCTAGATACCATTGTGGAAGCTTTTCTGGATGATATTCTTGTGTACTCCATGTCTGAGGAGGATCATGCACATCATTAGTGAAAAATTTCTATTTTTTTGATAAATCAACACATTTATCCCATGATTTCAATATGTGATTTCTTGATTTTGGATGTGAAATTCCTTGGTCATCTTGTTTTGGAATATGGTTAATCTTTTGAACCTGAGAAGGTGATTGTCGTTATGAATTTTGAGCAACAATAAAATTTCATTGCGATTTGGAGCTTCCTGGGACAAGTCATATGTTACAATAGGTTTATGAATGTATTCTCAAAGATGGATTCTTCAATGATAGATATAAATATGAAATGAATTATGATTTCATGGGATGATATATATCATAGTTCTTTTATTGATATGAAATTTTTGTTGACTACTGCGCCAATGTAGACTCTTCCGAAAGTCAGGTAGGGGTATGAGGTATTTTTTGATGCATCCGGTTTTGGTTTGGGCTGTGTTCAAATATAGGTTGATCATATAGTGGTTTATAGTTCTTTTTAGCTTTGGTTGCACAAGAGGAATTATCATACCGATTACCTAGAGCTTTCATCAATTATGCATATTTTTAAGAGTTGGTGGTACTACATTTTTGGTGAATAGTTTACAGTGTATTCAGAGCAAAAAATCATGTGTTATATCAACCCCCCAAACTATTTAAAACTTCAGAAGAGGTAGTTGGTGGTTTACTTATAGTCTTTTATCTTTTACAGGCCTATACCCTAGAGAAAGGTATTTTCATTGCAAATGCGTTGAGTAGGAAACTTCCAATCCGATAAGTGAAAGAATCCTCAAAAGAGTCTAATTTTTTTCTCCCTTCGCAAAGTTTGATAATTGAATTCAGAAGAAAGGGAATGATATTTACTTTTCTACTGTTTAGTTGAGATATTCTCTTATTGAGATGATTCATCATGATCAACATCATGATGATGAGTTCCACAAATATATTGAATCCCTTTATGGTGGGGTAACAGTTTCCATGTGTTTATTCTCTAAAGATGGTGTTCTATGTTATGGGGAATGATATTTTGTTCTATTATTAGTAATGAATGATATGATGGGAGATTCCCACAACACCCAGTGGGTTGTGAAACTAATGACCACAATGATATTCTATATCATGAGAAGACAGTTCTGGTGGCTAGTTATGAGAAAAGACATTTATGATTTTCTCTATCTTTGGTATACGTTATAACAGGATAAGGACAAGAATCATAATCCTTCAGGTTTAATTCATCCATAACAAGTAACTACATGAAAGTTGGATGATATCTCAATGGATTTTATTTTGGGGTTCCTACAGACATGGAGAATGAAGAAGAAAATATGGGATGTGATTGGATGGATAGAAATGTCATCTCAACTCATACCAATTCAAGATACGGCCAAAGTTGAGGTGTTGGGAAATCTCTATATGAAATAGATTATTTGTTTTCATGGAGTTCATTATTTTATAGTCTCTGATTCAGATCCTCAATTTACTTATAACTTTTGTAAAGGTCTTTAGGAGGCACTGGGATCTCAGGACCACTTGAGAACGACCTATAATATACAGTGGGATGACCAAACAAAATGAGCTACATAGATTATTGAGAATATTATTCATGCATTTGTTCTCAAATATAGTTGTACTTGGGATGATCAGTTATGGATTTTTTAGTTTTATTACATCAAAAATTACCATTTTGTGATTATAATGAATCATTTAGAGCCCTTGTATGGCCGGACTTGTAAATCTACATTTTGTTGGTCATAGATTGGTTGGAGTTCCATGGTTGGACCAATCATAGTCCAAGAGACATCAACTAATATTCCTCTTGTTCATTAGAGGATGTTGACATCAAAGATCCTATAAAGTCATATTTTGGTCAACGTTGTAGACCATTGGTGTTTTTAGTTATTGATCGTGTGTTCTTGAAGGCCACTCCCCGGATGGGTCATCGAAAGTTTAGAAGACACGGTAAGCATGATCCTTGCTTTGTGGGACCTTTTGAGGTTGTTGGGAAGATGGGGAAGGTTGTGTACAATTTGGAGCATCCAAGTCATCTTACCTTAATAGATATGGTGTTCCATGTATCACATCTGAGAAAGTATCTATCTAATCCATCTCACATTTTGAGCTCTACTTATCTTAAGATCAAGCCTGGTTTTTCATTGACTGAGCGACTAATCAAGATAGTTGATTCGGAGACCAATGTAATTCATGGAAGAATGATAAAATTGGTTCTTATGATATGTATATATATCTTTGATAATAATGATATGTGGGAACATGTGTCAATGAGGAGAGAGATGTGGCCTCATTACTTTGACATGGGATCTTATTCCTAGGCTTTCTGGGGGGGGGGGCAGAATGTTTTTATAATGGTTAGGATGTAACAACTTATTAAATTGATTGATAATTTTTTTCCTTTTCATTATAATTCACATTTGGTTCAATGTTTTTTGAGAAGTTATTCTTGGTTAACTATAAGTTTTTATGTAGATACAAGTCATGTAACTGAGTTAAACATCAGGTACTGGTTGATGGATACATTTCATGAAGGGGGAAGCTATGTTGGGAACTTTTTGACATAATGAATAGTGGGTACACATTGTGTATTATAAAAATTTCCATTATTTATCCATGGTGACAGGTTTTTTGACATAACATAACCAATGTGGACTATACATCATGACCCTTGGGTACATGTCCTAAACCATCCCGCACTCAGCATTATGTCAAATGTTTTGGTAGTTTTTCTCGGGATATTCTTTCCATACCACTTAGCCCTCGACCCAAAACTCTCTTATAGAATTTTATCATAGGTGTCCCCCCTTTTGGAATGATTTGATCATATTTGGATAATTGTATAACTTGTGGTGTGATTCCTGAGTAAGTGTTCACCCTTGTTATTCATGTCTATCTTTTTTCTCCTCTTGGGTTTTTGATGGATCACCTTCGGTTTGATTGATCCATTCCATTTATTTTCAGATATTTCTTCTAGGTTGGGTTTCAAGATCCCCTTCACCTTTGGTCTTTTTGATAGGTGTCATTTCATGTGTCGTTCTTCGGAGAAGAGGTGGGTGGTTTTGTCCCATTTTGGCCCAATTGATTACCATTGTATGGCTTGATTTTTTTTCAACAATTGATTTAAATTAAATTGCATAATTTTTTTTCAACTACTTTGGTAAAAACTAATTCCAGTGAATTGGGAGTTTTTAGATGGATTTGAAATGAAAATTTGGAACACCCACAATTCCATTGAATTGGGGTGGGTTTGTGGAAATTGGATGATTTAATTTGTTGTATTTAATCTGTTTATTTGATTGAAATTTTTTCAATTAAATTATGAAATTTAATTTTTAAAATGAATTGTGGGAAGTATAGAATTTGATTTTAAGTTATTTAAAACTCAAAAAATAGACTAAAATGATTTTATAGAATCTTAATGGTTTTATCTAGTGAAATATGCATGTTTTGGTATAAAACTAATTTTGTTTTAAATTGAATAAATTGGAATTTTGAAAATAGAATAATGTGATTTATTGTACTTTATATAGTCCTAATAAAAATTACCCATCATGTAGGATCACATGGAAGCCTTAGGTAGTTAGAGAGTTTTTTTCTGGATACACTCTATACTATGACAACATTCTAAAAATAACAGATGGGGGCACATCCTCGATGGGAGGGTGATGAGTCCCCTCTGGCTACTGTCCAGGGGATGTTAGTATTATGATTTTGTTATGTTCACTTAGAGAGCGCGAAAACCTATATCTGGTTAATAATATCAATCCATTTAGAAGATGACCATGTTGCTCCCATGTTTATAGTTGAGATATAAATGTATGCCAATATTTTTTGAACTTCATTACCTGAATGCTAAATTTATATAACCTGTTTTATATAAATGTTTTAGTTAATCTATTGTTTTTGTAATGATCCATCTTTTTTAAAGGAAATAATATTTTTAAATCATATATACATCATTTTGAAAATAAATAACATGTTTTGTTTAAAAATTAATTTCATTTTGCAAACCTCTTTACTAAGAAAATTGAATGATTTTCTTTGTATAATCTTGAATTGGAATGTTTTATAGAATCTTTCATGGTATCCAATAGGGATAAGGCTCACACCCGATGTTTTCCATCAGGTGTTTGTAGACATTCATCTGGCTTGTTCGAGCGATGAGAAGGGATATCATAGAGGTGGATCCAGCTACTGAAATTTTGTCTTGATGATTTGTTTCCATAGGGGCCTTGAGGTTGTTTTAACACATTTTACAACATGGGGTTCAGATATTTGGTCTTTTTTCCTTATTATATTTTGGTACCTATCTTTTAGTGGAGATTCTTTTATATGAATATTGACTTTATTGTCTCACATTCGATATTTATTGTGGAAGGAATCATTCCCACTTGAATGTTTTGTGATTCTAGGTTCTAGTATCCAACCCATTGGGATCATGAATACCCTTTAGATCATTTCAGGGCTGGCTCAGTTATCATGTTACTAGGGCACCCGATCTGGTTTTTGACATAAGTACTAGGTGTAAGCAAACTACCTGATGTGTAATGTGATTACACATCATGAAATCTAATTACACTATCGGTAATTGTATGTATAGGACCTATCAATATTTTTAATTGGTTTTTTACCGTGATGGGAAAACCAAGAATTATATTTTGGGAATTTCAATTACACACTATGTAATTTACCGAGATGTTTTTTAATGGGGTAGTTGCCTCTATTTTCTTACATAGAACCCTATATTTATCTTATTGATGACTATATCCCTTTTTCTTGTTTTTTTATTTATCTCTAATATAGACTCTATTTCATTCTCCATTGTTCACGTTGAAACTCTATCGGTATGTCCTTTATTCCATTTAAACCATTATTTATTACTAATAAAAAACTACCCTATTTAGATTTAGTCACTTGTGCCCTAATTTCACATTCATTTTCTGTTATTCAGATTTCATCCAAACAAGGATGAATCAAGACATGGTACATGATGATCACTCTACTATCGAGATTAGGTTATAGATATATACATTTATTTTTTATTTTCATGATTTATATAGGTGTCAACTTTTTTTCTTCCCGCCAGACATTTCAGAATGGGCCATGAATTGATATGTTATATTGGAATAGATGAAATATGACCTATTAGGAATTCCTATATGTTCCATTAGATTATTTGGAGGTTGTTTCCCCAACCAAAGTCTACCCATGAGGTGTTTTATTCATTTTCTTTACTTTTGACCACAAATGAACTACCCAATGGGTGTGACCTTGATTTTCCCTAGTTTAATGAAGCTATATTGTACTTAAATAAGGTTGAATTACATGAATTTTAGATCTCTTACCTCATGTTATTTCCTAATAATAATATTCCTTTCCTAACATGATTATTTATTTTAATGTTATTTTTTAATAGAGTGGGTATTTTCATTGGGTTTTCTAGATTTATGATATGGTTTTGTTGGTAATTGTGATTAATGAGTGAGTATACCCGTGTAATGTGATAAATTACAACATTTAATAATTTGGTGGGTATACCAATATGAAATTATTAAATAGTATTGGAATACATGAGTGTGTCTTCTCATGTTATTTAATAGATTAAAGGAGTGGGTATACATGTTGAACGGTTTTGAATGTAATTGTTTATATGAGTGGGTAGACTCATATGGTTTGGCTTGTTAATTTTTTTAAAATGGTAGAAAATTTATATATATTCCATTGACTAATCTCCATAGATATGGAATGTCGTAGTGGACACCTTGGTTGTGCATGATCCTAGGGTCTTGATTTTGAGGGATGCATCTGGCTTTTCAACACCTTGGATCTGGATTGCTTGGACTCACATAAGACAAGTTGGTACACAAGATCCTTGGAATCTAACCCCTGCCTATAACAAGTTTCCATTTAGATTCTCATGGGACACATAAATGATTCCTTGGTCTTCTACAACTTATATTCAGACCATCATGTTCTACACTACATTATTCGACATGGTTATGGGAAATATAACTGTGTTTTTACATCAAGTTCATACATACTTTATATATTTTTCCGTATAAAGAAAGTTCAGATGGCAAAAATATGGACGTTTTAATGGTGTTTCCATGTTATTTTTTTAAATTTCTGATAGATTCCAGGATAAGTGATGAAAAATGTTGCACAGATCCATGAGAGGAAATTTGGTTTTAATTGTTGTCGGTATCCTTGAGCAACTATTTTTTTCTATTATTTGTAGTAGTTATATTCCTTGGGCTTTCACACATTCATTACTTCATACATACAGTTATTTTTCATATTGCAATGTGTCATATATAACATTATAGATATTTTGCTGGAATCCTATTAGGATGTTAATCTCACACCCTTTTTGGGGCTCCTAGGGTCCCAAAAACATTATATGGCATCATGAGATAATAGGGGAATGAACCCTAACACTAGCTATTGATCATTTATTTGGATAATGGGAGCATTGGACCATTCTGACTCTCATGATGCTACTGGGGATCTTTTTGGTCATTTTTTATTTTGGATTCCTGTATTTTACTCTATTAACTTGTATAGATTTTTTCTATTTTCTAGATACATATATCTTCTGCATCATGGTATATGAAACACCTATGGATTATTATATATTACTATCTTGCGTGTCTGTTTTATTTATTGTCTTCTTATTTTATGCGATAGTAATTTAACATGACCGACTTGTGTTTGTACATACTCTGTTAATGAGGGCATAGTCTCTTCAATGAATCACCAAGGTGGTTAATATTAGTTTCCATCCTCTGGCATTTGGGTAGATGTGCATGAGGCAATATAGCCAACTTGGCTTAGGACACAATTGAGTGGAATCTAGGTCTTGGACAATACATTGTGGTATCATACAATTTCATTTCTAGTATTATTTACTATATATCGATAATAGGTAGTGATTGAATTGAAATTTAATTTGGTGATGAGTTTTGCTGTGGTTTAGCTAACTCCTGTACAGGGAAAATACATGTTTCCCCGAATCAAACTGTTATTTTTTGGTTTTACAATTATAGTTGATTTTATTTCACCATTGGGTGATGCACATGATTTATGTTGTTAACGTTAATATGATTGGGTACTAAATCTGTTGTAACATGATAATATGAGGGTATCCCATCTCAAGTATAATGTAGGCACTTGATAGCAATCAGAAGTCATGCATTATTGAAATCCATTTATGATGTGTTATATAACACATTCTATTGTGATTAATGAATTTATTTTTCTCATTGATATAGTTATAGTGTTTGTGTAGAAGATAGAGGAGTGACGCCATCATTAAATTCATAAGTTGTATGGGCCCTTATAAAATAGAAAATGATGATCCTTTTAAATTCAATTGTTAAAATGAATTTGATGTGCATGTATTATATGGGCATCACATTTTGCTATATTATGTAGTATGTTCCCCCAAGGATCAAAGCATTGGTGGATCATTGGTTAAATCATATGAACTAATGACCGTTAAAGGAAAATGAAATGGTAAATAGAAATTTGACATAGACCAGGTTTTTTGGGTGAGTGAAAGGTAGTGTTTCTATTTGTGTTGTGGATGTTCATTATACAGTCCTGGCATTAGGAGCATGTCAAGGGATATGGTTCAGTTTTAGTAGTTTGGTTGACATGTTCTATGACTTTGAGCTTCTAACATTGATGTTATCCATTGCTTAGGTGTGTTTTTGGCATTGTGGAGACATTGCACCATTAAAATCTGTAGTGGTACACTAGGGGGTTATGAAAACAATGTTTCGGAGGTGGTTGTCCATAGAATAATAGTGGATCCTCCATCAGTGCTAGCTGCAGCACCAAATTCTGTTACGGTCATAGTGGTTGGGTCACAGTTCCACGAGGATTTCATTCACAAAACGGATACATTTCAGGGATCACCATAGTATTCCATGACAATTGTTGATTTAACAGTGGTGTTTTAGCATCAAAATCCTCTCATGATTTCTTTGGATGGTAATCCAGATGATTTTGAGATGTATCTTGAGACCACATTATCTATCTTTGAGCTTTTGGAGACATGTCCTGAGAGGAAGTTTAAGATCACCAATTATATTCTATGTAGAAGAGAAAAGTTCAGGTAAGATGTTTTGAACCATGCTGAAAGACTATGAGATATTGGTTAGACTAATTTATAGACCTTCTTGTATGACTATAGTTTCCCTGATTTTTGTGGGAAGTGAAATCTAGTGATTTCAACCATTTGAAGTAGACCTTTATTAAGTTTATGGACTACTCATAATGCTTTACAGAGTTGCAGAATTTTGCAATGATGTGCCTCGCTAGTGAGCTGTTGAAAGTGAGATGATTCAAGGAAGGTATCCAAAAAGATATCAAATCCCATGTTAATGTGTTTTATGTTGACCATTATCACTAAGATTGTGAATCTGACACTAATTACAGAGTATGACCTCAGGTAATCTGGGGACATATACCAGGCCAGTGTTGCTCCTCGACCAAGTGGTTCAACATTTTCAGGAAGGATGTTCCATTTCGATGATTCCAATGAGATGATCCTAATTCCAGATGTGGGTGCTAGAATCTTAGTTTTGTGTCAAAAGTTTGGTTAGTGAGGCCATTTAAAAAATCAGTGTTACTGTGAACAAATAAATTGTCGTGATTCAGGAAACATAGGCCTCGTGCAGTTGGTTAATAGGTCATTTTCTCTAGTTATGAGTGGCAGGGGTCATCATTGATATCTGGTTTAGGAGCATGTTTCTCGGTTCTAGGGCATGTGGGGAGACGAATATGTGTGGTCCAATCTGGACAATACCATAGTGGTCATGGCAGAGGAATCCAAACACTTCTTATACAAATGAATCAGAGTTTAACTACTCTATGAAGTGATGTTGTATCACATTACCATGGTATAATCCATTTCTATTATATAAATCCTACCCTTGAAGAGTATTGTTTCATACCATCTAAGAGTACATTTACTATCTTAGTAGCCTTTATAATGGAATCTTCTATTTTTTGACCTAGGTGCATCACACAGTTTCTTATCTACACCTACGGTGAAATCCTTGGGCTTATTCTGTGGACATTTGAGGGAGTTGTGACCCTAGACTCAATGTAGGGAAATAGAACGGATGATTTATGCTCGTTAAGGGAGTTCCCCCTTGAAGATGGTGGGTGTCACTTTGACTGGGTTCTTTATTTCCTCAAGATGATAGGGTTCGACATCATTTTGGGGATGGACTAGTCAGTTGATTATCAAGCTTACGTTGACTGCTATCATGGGAGGGTGACTTTCAAATAACTAGAGGGTGAAGTGTTTACTCACAACGGTGAATGAAATGGTGATGTTAGTCGAGCCAGAGCAGGGAATCATGGGATATACAGAATGAAATCCAAGATCTCATGTTTGTTTTTGAACGATCATGGTGAGATTTAGTCAGACATTCTTCCTGTCGTGGATGGGTTTAGAGACATTTTCCATATAAAATTTTTATTTTACCTCATAATTAATAGTTTTAGTTCTCCACGTAACTAGTTCTAAGATCATTACCAGTATCCAATCCTCCTTACAAGAGGGCTATGACAGAGTTGCATGATCATATGAAATAACACGATGATTTGGAGGTGAATGTGTTTATCTGACCTACTACCTCTCTATGTGATTCACTAGTTATTTTTATGAAAAGGAAGATATAACTTCTACGATATGTTTGGAGTATCAGATGTTGAATCATCTGATGATTAAAAACTAGTATCCCTTGCCACAGATTGATGAACTATATGATCCGGTTCGAGGAACCCAAGTATTCAAAAAATTGACATTTGGTTCGGATGACACCAAAAATGTGTTCAACTTGAATACATAATTGGATAGCCTTTAATAGTATTTCCGGTATAGATTAATATTGTGTTATACAATTTGGTGTCATGAATGCACCTGCAGTTTTCATGGAACCGATGAACCGATTCATCTATCATTACATGGATTATTTTGTGTTGGTTTTAATGTATTAATTTTGGTGTATTATCCCAATCGACACAACCATTCCAACCATCATTATATCATTTTTAATAATCATTGGGATAATAATTTATATTCTAATTTCACAAAGATCCACTTTTCTGTGGATCAGATACACTTACAGGGTCACATCATCTCAGTGATAGGAGTATCAGATGATATAGAGAAGGATACAATTGTATATTTATAGGAGAATCCTAATATTGTTTTTGACGTATGTATTTTTATGGGGCTAGCTGTTTACTACAATAATTTCAATATAGGACATCTCATGGTTTGTAGTGCCACTGATGGGATTTAATAGAAAGGTTGTTAAGTTTTTATGGTCCCATTCATGCAAGACTCCCATTCATGAGATCAAAGGTAAGATGACATCATCCCCAGGCTTGATATTTCCCAAGAAGGGTCAGAGCTACACTTAGTATTTTGTATAATAAAGTATTAGGCTTGGTGAAGTGATGATATAGGCGGATAGAGTCATGGTGTACGGTTCATGGAAGTTGAGGCCACATGAGAGGAATTACCAGACGAATGATCTCGAATTAGAAGTTATCATCCCTGATTTATGTTGTTAGAGGCACAATTTACTAGGAGTGTGTTTTGTGATGTACACGGACCAAAAATTCCTAAATTATATTTTTACTCACCGTCATTAAAATCCGAGGTAGTGAAAGTGAGTGGATTACCTACAATTTTTTGACATCAAGCATTCCTACATGCCTGGTAAATGTAATGTAGTGGCTGATGCACTGAGTATATAGACTTAGATATAGGAATTGCATCAGGGCTCTATTGAGTAGAATATTATTGCATTGTACATAGAGATTCATTTTGAGGTTCAGGACAATCATGGATAGATACATCTATCATATTTAGTTGTGACATCTTCCCTATTGGATAATGTACAAATGAGGCTGCTGTTAGATTATGATGTCCAGGTCATATGGGAGAGTCTGGTAAGTGAGGACCCTCCTCCTAGTTGGTTAATAGGCATTAATGAGATCATATATATATGTGGTTGTGTTTGGGTTCTAGTTGATATTATTGATGAGATGATCAGGGAGTTTTTTTTCATCATATTAGGCAGTGCATCCCAGAGTTCCCTTGATGTACCCTGATTGTGATGTCAGTACAATAGTCTGAGTATCAAAATAGAGGTAGTTGGTTTTATTACAAGGGGTCTCACCTGTCAGAAGGTGATGGTGGACCATCAATGACCAGATAAAATTTTAATGAAGTTATCTATTATTTTGTGGAAATTGGATGTTGTTGCAATTTATTTCATTATTGGTTTATAAAGGTCAGATCAAGGTAATGACGTTTTGTGGGTTGTTATTTGATGTATCGTGAGGGTTGATCATTTCATTCCAATCATGGATACATTTACCATTAGTGGTCTTTTAAAGCCATATATCTGTGAGATAGTTTGACTTCATGGGGTCCTGTACAATATCGTTTTGGATAGGGACACATTCATTACGTCTCATTTATGGAATTTTTTTTCACAGGCCACTAGGTACACAGTTCATTATTAGAACATCATACCACCAATTGACTGATGTCCAGTGAGAGTGTAAAATATTGGTGAGAGAGGACATGTTGAGATCATGTGTTCGGGATTTTGGATATCTTGGGAGAGTCGCATTCCCTGGGTTGTATTAGACTATAATAATAGTTATCAGGCGATGATACAAATTGAACCTTACGAGGCTTTCTATGGTAGGAAATTCCTATGACCCTTGTGATGGCTAGGGGTGGGTGAGGGAGCTTTACGGAGAAAACATATTATGAAGGAGAATTTTAAGAATGTCTAGTTGATTTAAAAATGGATGGATACAGCACAGTATAAATAGAAATTATATTTGAAACACAGAGGAAGACCTCAAAAGTTTGAGGATTGGGATTAGGTCTCTCTATGTGTTTCACAGAAGTAGGGACACTAATGAATAATTGGACTGGGTAATATTTCAAAATGATATGTGGGGACATTCAAGACTCTAGAGAGAGTGGGATCAGTAGGTTATCATTTTAAATTATCTCAGAGGTAGTCATACATTCATCACATCATCATGCATCTCATCTACATCATTATCATTTATACCTATATGACGCTTTTCAACCCACACTGGTTTAGCTACCGGTTGATGTATCCTTTTAGGATCATCCGATTCATTTTGTTTATTGGATCACAAAGGTTCTATGAGGCCAGTCAGTTCTCCAAATTTGTTTGTTATGGAAACCTGACTATTTATAGGATGAGACTGTGTAGTGAGAGTTTAACATATGTTTTATGTGGACTGAGTTGTTTTTAGAGGAATATTTACCACCCTTGAGAGAAAAATTAAAGTATGAATTTCGTTAATAGGGGAAAATTGTAAGATTCTGGTTGTTTCTTAAGGTAGAGATCTTTTAATTTTCTAGATAAACTCTTCTTTACTTTTCTAATGGCTTAAACCCCAATCCTGGTCATGGGTATATTGATTTTTTCATTGTAAATAAGATGTTGAAATATGTGTACTGATTGTTGGTTATCAAAATGCTATTCAATGGAATTACACACCATGTTATCCAATTACAAGACATGTAATGGTCTATCCATGACCTTTTCATTACGTGTAATTTTATTTCTATTGGAAGGAAAAATAGTGAATTAAATAACATTTAAGTTAATTAAACATCTGGTAATTTCAAGAGAAAGTTTTTTAAAGAAGAGGTAGATGCCTTTATTTTCTCACAAAATACCTTTTCCTTCTCCCATTAAAGCCCAAAACACCTATTTTCTAGATTTTCATAAATAGTTCCCATCCTGACTTCGTTTCTTTCTCTATCATTAACAGTGGAACTACATAAATTTTTCTATGAGTACTTATTATCCATTCTTGACTCTTTAGAACAACAGCTTCACTATTTGGATATACGCTCTTAAGAACAAATTTCACGTTCTTCATTTGTTATTCATATTTCTTCGAAACCAAGATGAATTAGGACTTGATACTAGATGAGCACTCTAGTATTAAGATAAGGTAGGTTTTATGTACTTTTATTTTGTGTTTTTATTCGTTCTAGAGCTATCATACTTTTTTTCAACCTATGGTCTTTTTGGAGCAGACACAAAATTGGAATGTTCAGTTAAAATATATGAAATATGACCTATTTCGGATGCCCCATGGTTCATTAAGATGCGTTCATGGTTTTTTCTCCTTCCCAAGGCAACCCAAAGGTTTTAGGATGCCTTTGATTTGGTTTTTAACATTGATGAACTTCCTAATCGATGTGAACTCGTGTTTTCCTAGTTTACAGAAGCATATAGGTTGCGAAATGAGGTAGAATTATAGGCATAGAATATTTTATGCCTCTTTATCTTATGTTTTCATAATATTCCATTCCTAATGTGATTAAATACATTAATTTAATTTTTTAAATGAGTGGGTATAGTCATTGGATGTTTTCAGATTCTTAACCGGTTTCATTGGTAATATTGATTAATTGGAGGGTCTGCCATGTTATGTGTTAAATTTCTATTTCTGAAAAATGGGTGGGAATACCCATGATACTTCATTAAATGGAAGTGGTGTAAATGAGTGTGTAAACCCATGATATGTAATATTTTAAATTATTTGTTATACTCATTGAATGGTTTTGAATGTATTTATGTTTATTGGTTTGTATACCCATATGAATTGATTTGTTAAATGGTATCTAATGGTTGATGACTTATATAGATGACATGGAATCTCTCCATGGTTATGGAATGTGTTAGCGGAAACCTTGGCTACGCACTAACCATGGTTCTTGATTCTATGGGTTGCCTCAAGCTTTGATACCCCTTTTATTCGTCTTGCATGACCTCATGTAGGACATATTGCAAGAAATTCTCCTTTGACTCCAACCAGGGCCTATACCATGTTTCTATCTATATAATCCTCAGACTCGATGAGGATTCTTTGGGATTCTAAACCTTGGATCTGGACCTTCAGGTTCAAGACTTAATTATATAGAACATTCCTAGGATATATGAATGTGGTTGTTTGGTAAAGATTTTTTTATATGATATTTATATTACATGATAGATGTGTTGACCGAATATTGAAGGATGCACTGCCTGGCCATGTTAGTTGTTTATTTTTATTTTAGATACCTTGATAGGACATAACACTTATTTCAATGATCCTTGAGAGAATGTTTGGTTTTATTTATTATAGGGAGCCTGAAGTGGCTATTTTGTTTTTCTTTTCTCAAGCTTCCTTGGTATTTTACATGTACATTATTTCTTACTTGAACTTGTTTATCATATTTAATTTCATTTCATAGAACTGTATATATCATTAGGTGGAAAAATATTGGTAATTTTATCTGAAACCCTTTTTAGGAATCCTTGGGGACCCAAACAGATTATATTGTTGCAATTAATAATATGGGAAATAACCCGACACTAGTTTTTGATCATTGATTTGGGTAATTTCAGTATGGAACCATGATGATTAATGTGATGAAACTGTGAAATTTTTTGGTATTTTTGGATTATGGATTCTTTTGTAATACTATATTTACATGAACCTATTTTGGGTGTTTTCTAGATACATGTATCTTCTGCTTCATGGTATATGAGACACTACAATTTTATTATATATTCCCAAAAAAATTCTATTTTTTCTATTATTTTATAATTTTATTTGCATCTTGTATTTAATATGATCATCTTCCACTATGATATAATCTAGTAATGAGATAATAGTCTCTCGAATGAATCACTTTGGCCATCTCTGCTAGTTAAAAGCCTCTCGCATTTGGGGGGATGCACCATAAGCCAGTTAGACCACTAAACATGGGGAACTATTATGTGGTATCTTGGACTAGGATTTTGTATGATAAAAATAGATTCATGTCAATCACTAAAGATAGTAGTTGAAACATATATAAAAGATGTTATAATATTTCTGTTAGTGTAATGTAAAATAATAAATTGATTTATTATCATATCATACTGATAAAGATTTCATTAATATCATAAATAGTTCATGTATATAGTATATATTCATTAAACTTATCCTTATCATCCTCTATGTAATATGTTAGTGGTATATGAGTAAAATTTCATCATAAGGTGGTATTCTACAAAACACATGAACATCGTTATCAAAACCCTTATTTAATGGAAATAGAAAAAATTATATATAATATATTGACTCCAAATTTATAATTATCTTATAATTTTCATATATATATTTTATATACCTCTTAATCAAATGCCGTATGAGGTTTTAATTGTAAAACAAATGAAATCCATTTCACGAGGTGGTAAAACGCAGTACACGCGAATAATGATTTCATTAGAAATTTGATTGATGTGAGGATGGTTAATGGTAATTATATAATAACAACTGCATAACAACTGCATATATGAAATTTTATTGTTTACCTTTTTATATGTTCCATTATTTGTAAAAATAGGAACATCATTGATGAGTACGTATGACCTACCATCTCTATGAATTAATAAACCTCTTTCACAATATGTTTAAAATTTATATAATAGTGTAAAATCTTATATAATGATAAAATTTTATATTTAAATGACGGATAAAATTATTTTCATGACATAACCATGATCAATTTACAAGGACTGAATCTACTAAACTAAAACAAACATGAAAATGTGGCAATTATCCCCTGAAATTGATATTATAATAACAAAGTTTAATAAATGGGTCACAAATGATTATAAGTAAATAATATTTAGTATAAAATATATTATTATGGTTTTTAATAGATCTATAATTATTATATATTTATTATACACGATTTTAGGTAACTTAAGAAGGAAATAAAACCTATAGTAAGGGTTTCTTATCTAACCTTTTATTCTATGAAACATATAACATAGTCACCAATTATTTATTGTGTGTAGCATTTATGTTAACCATCTGATATTTTATATAGTTCATCAATTTATATTAATTGTATTTAATGTTTAATTTAATTCTGTTTCATTATTGTGTATTATGATCCATAAATTTACAATGGGGTGTGGGATTATTTCACAATCCCATTATAATTCGAGATTGTTTCTATTTAAGCCTCTCATTGGGTAGTTATTTGTTATTTGAACCTTAAAGCAAATTAATTTTAGGATTATATAGTAATTCAAGAAATTTCATTCAATAATACCATTTACGTTATATTGGGGTGAAAATGGTTGATTTTTTTTATATAAATTGAAATTTATTTATATATATATTAAATACAATTTTCCATATCCATGTTTGGTATAACTATTTTCAAGAGTGCTTTAGATATATATAAACAATTAAATGAACACATCTTTACCAATGTTTTACAATTTTCAAAATATTTTGAAATGAATCATATATTTTCATTCTGAATGAGGGACTTTTTTAACCTTTTTGTGACACTGTGTAATTAGTTTTTTAAATTATAATACATATACAGAATTACCCACTATTATGAACTCCCATTACTTTCATGATTCCCATAAAATTTTCCTATGATATTTTTTAATGAAATTTTTTCGTTAATATTTTTTTCTTTGGTTTTCAAATATTATTTTTTATGTTAAAAGTATAATTTTCATAAGATGGGGTTTAATAGAATTTTTCTGTAATTTCTATTCATCAATGAAAAGAAAAAATTATTTCTTATTTTCCTCATTGGGAACATATTTTTATAATAAAATACTTATTATTTTTTTGGATATATTAAGATCATTTTACCATTGTATGTTCTATTCTGAGACTATACTAACTATTACTCAGTGTTATTTATGATTATTTTTCTTTACAAGGAAAACTGTTGACATTTCATATGATATTATTTAAATATGAATGTTTATATTGATTATGACTCACCACATTCATATTTGGATGGAAGTGAAATTAATAAGTTACTAGAAGGGCATGTTCTATCCCTCGATGCATTAGTAGGTCACATGAGTCCTAGAAAATATGCTATTTGGCTAAGGCCTTACCCATTTGATTATGATATCTTATCATGAAGAAATATTAGTATAGTAATTATAAATTACCTCATTATGAGATTATTTATTGATTTTCAATGTTATTATTTGATTATTTATAATAACCATTTTTATGTTTTAATATCTTGTAATTATCTATATGAAATTATTTAATCATCATTTATTCTAACCGAATTACACAAAATTAATTGATTGATTGGATTGTGTTTTAGTTATTTACCATTATATTTTAGTTATTCCTTATTTATTCATGATAGTTACTATTTTTTCATACCCTATTCAATATTATATATCCTACCTTTGTAATGTTTTCATTCCCTATGATTCCATAAAGTGTTTTATGATTGAAATGTGGGGATATTAATAGAGAAATAATATTGTTATCAAGGAAAATACTATGTTGTATTTTATGTTTTCAATTATAATATATGATTTAGGTATATATCGAGTTTAGAAAAACTAAAAAACTAGTATGTCATTTGGGATGTGATTCATTTTATGTCAGGAAAATATAATAATGAAATCATTGACTCTTGGATACAAGGTTTTGGTTCTTTACTATAGGTTTTAGTAAAAGCTTTGTAGAATCATTGGAAACTAGATTTTGGAAAACATAGATTATGAAATGTTACCCTATGATATACTATAGGGTACTCAGAAGATCATGAGTCAAGCGTAGATACTCCAAAGATAATATAATAAAAATAAAATTCTTAACAAAGCAGGACATCATTGAGCCACTCTAAAATGAAGAGTGTAAATCTTACCATAATAATCCACATGAATAAATGTATTAAAATATTTAGGTGACATAAATGACTAGTTCGAGCTGACCAGATGGATTTCTCTCTTTGAAAGGGTGTCTACAACCTTATTGGCTTCACAATAAACTTGTGTAACCACAAGGGAATGTGATTAAATAATCCAAAGTAAGTCAATCCATACTGGTAACATCTTCCATGGAACATTATATGAGAGATCTTTCAAAATTTGAAGTACTACAGTCGAGTCGGACTCTATCCATAATTCAGGCCCACCAAACTTGACATCATACCTAATCACCTTTATCATGGCCCAGAGCTCCACTTAAATCTTGAAACCATTTCCAATAAAGTGTAATAAGAAACATTTAAAAAACCCCCAATAGGTACGAAACAAACCTCTACATCCTGATGGTCCTAGAGCACAATATTCAGCTCCATCAACATTCACCTTTAGCCACCGCGAGATAGGTTGAATCAATCCACCATATTTCATCACCATTGGTTTCTTCATCCAGCCATTGCCACCAAAAGACCTAAAAAAAATGAGATAAAAAACATCATTCCTCATGAACATAGTCTGTATATAATTAGTTGTTCGAATAGTGTGAAGAATATATAGTACAATAGCATGAAACAATGGTTTGGTTTTTTGAAAGATCAATGAATTTATTGATTTCTAGATGTAACCAATTGTGCATGCTGCCACTGCTGGCACAAGAGCACAATCATACTCCCTACAGTTGTCCCTACAAACATACTACAGCAGTCCTTCAACATTTCTAATGGATAGGCATCATTGGACGGTTTCCTGCACATATTCCAATAACCTTCATACAAAATTACACGAAAAAAACAAGTGAAAAATTGTCTCATCAGCTTCTAGCTAGAATGGGAAGACCACAACGAGATGCCGTCCAACCCACTGTAACATGCCATGTAGTGGGTTTCTTCTCTTCCAAATTTTCCAATTAAGAAATGATTTGGATGGAGGAATAAACTAATTGTGTAAGCCTATAACCCAAGGTGGAGGATTTAGTGAGATCGCAAATAGGATTTTGTAGTATTATTTTTTAGAAAAAAATCCAATCAAATTCGGCATGCAAAAAATATTATAATAGTCAATGAAGCTGTAATGTGATACTTCCAGGAATAACTAACAAGGCACCATTTCATGAAGATATTTCTTGTTATATAACGCTTCAATAGATGGGTATTTTAGAGTAGGTGGGATAGAAAAATCAACACATATAATGGTAATAACTCTGAAAATAGTGCATTTGTATTTGACTATATTTTCACATGATACATGAAAGTATGATTTACATCAAAACATATATGAAACCCCCAGGGGGATATGCAATTGAAAAGTAAAATTTTATTTTCAAACCATTATGAGGGACAAGAAAAGTTTTTATGAAAGCAAAACATTCCCAATGTAACCATGTTCATTATTATGACAATATCTATTCATATTGTTTTCTATTAATGTTATATATTTCACTTGTTTTGGTATAATAAAATTTGTTTAATAATGTAATGTTTTAATCTATTTTATGGGGTTTTTTTACAAATGGGACATAGTATAAATAATGGGAACTGTATCATTTCATGTACTCTTTATAGAGATTTACCTCATTGGAATGATAATGATGATGAATATGGAAATGCTGCGAGAAATGATCAAATTATAACTATATTAGGGCAGTTAACTTAGGTTATGTCTAATAAAATCACCCATATAGAGTATCCTACTAATACAAAATATGGTCTAACAATATGTTACCACTTCATGCATCAACAAAAAATGTCATTTAATAGTAATAAAAATATGTTTTAGATGGGTAATAGATAATTTCATTATATAATTCATTTCATACATTGGCGATTAAGGAATGGGATAAAGATGTCATGAAATTTTATGATCACCCAGGAGATACATATCATTGGTTTTAATTTATTCATAAATCTAAGGATGAGGAGGATATAAAATTTATAGAGTCTATTAATTTTAAGATTATATTATTGGAAAAATATTTTCCTCAAGAGTAACAAGTGGATATGGAGATATAGTTCTTATATCTATGATTAAAGGAAGTTGAAAATGTTTCATTGTATGAAGAAAAAATTACTTTATTATCATGGTTTGATACAGACTACATACATAATACAAAGAGAAACATTTACCATTACATTGATGGGATTAAGAATAAAATTCTATGTAAGAGCATATGATTTTTAATGAACAATGCTCAATACAATATACAATACGCAAAAACAAGACTAAAACCCCAAATTTTATTATATAGCGATTATAATACAGATAATTATTTGTAAGGTTATAATAATATTAACAAAATAATGAAATATATAAATATATATCTTAAAAAAAATAAATATACATTGACTACTACTAGTAAAAATAGCACCCAATTAACAGTAAATTTATTTTATGCTGAGTAAATATGAATTATTCAAAATTGATTTGTATTTATTTTTGAGAGAAAATATTATTTATTTAAGGACCTTATAAGAAAATTAATTTTATAAAAAAAATCATTTTCAAATACTCATTTGTAAAAAATAAGAGGGTGATTATTTATATTTTTTTTGGATAAAATTCATTTTCAGCTGAATATTGAAAAATATTGTTTTCTATTGAAAACTGTATTTTTTATAGAATTTCTTAAGCTCCTTTTTATTTTAAAAAAAATTTAAAGAAAATATTATTCTATTATATTTTTAATAATTCAATTTATGTTCATTGGAATCAATTTTATTGTTCAATTTATTATTACACCATTTTTATACTTAAATATACAATATTCTGATGAAAAATTTTTCCATCACATATTTCATTTTTAAGATTAAATTTAACCATTCTAGTTATGTGTTTTGAGTTTTTAAAAATTTAATTAATATTTTGAATCAGGAGTTCCAAATTTATTATATGCATCCCTTTAAATTTTGGCCAGAATTAATAAAACCATTAGTAATTGTTTTATCGTAGTAAATGGAAAATCAGATAATTGTACTTAAATATAAAATCATAAGTATTGTAAAATGACACTAAATGTTGACTTAATCATATTTGATGAATAATTTTAATACAGATACTTATATTATTTCATTATATGGAATTTTTTGGACATTTTGATATGATTATGACCATTATAATATTTTATATTTAGAAAAGTCAAACTTGTCACACTCTTGTTTTTAGAAAGAATAATATTATTAATAATGGTTTACATAGAGGATATGTAAAACTATAAATAGTTTTTGAAATAAAATAATATTTATCTTCATCAGGGTAATTTATTTTTAATTTTTAGTATTGAAATAAGTTCATTCAATTGTTACACAATACTGATGTGGTAATTAGTCATTTAATAGAAATATCAAATTAATGATATTTAAAATATTAAAATTAATATAATTCTAGGGAAATAATTTGATCCCTAAATTTCCTTGATGACAATGAAAATTTAGGAATAAAATAAAATATTTTTTTTGTTCAAAATGTTTTCGTGATATAATTAATGGAAAATAAATGACTTGTTCTTAATATTGAGATTATTTTTTTATATAATTAATATTATTTTATTAAATGAAATAGATTTCAAAAAAAATTATATTCTGATAGGATAGTATTATATTTTTCAAAATATTATATATTTCCCATTATTGGGTCATTTTTTGTTTATAATTATTATACTACCCTCAATGTTTAAAAACATATTGACACGGTAAGTTTCAATAGGGTTATTGATGGGTTAAAAACAAGAAGATAAATACAATAATCTATTAAAAATGAATAAATTTTATTGTATGAGATTATGTTTTTCCCATTTTCATCTTCTATTTTAAATATTTCATATTAGATATATATTTAATTAAGCATTAATTTAATTTATTTAATGATTATAAAAAATTAAAAAGGAACACTACAACAGAATTATAAATGGGCACCTCATCCCTTACCTCTTTACAAGACATTAAAAAATATATCACAACTAAAACCAAAATATCATTCCTATTAACATCCTATTATATAATTATGATGTTATCAACCCTCCAAAATAAAACCCTATATCCCTTACAATGTTATCTAAAAGGAGTCCAGTGAAGAAACGTTTATCATTGTTACAGATGCTTTTAGGAATATTTAATCTAGTACTTACTCTTCTTGTGTCATACACATAATAAAAAAATAATTCATGTGTAATAATTATAAAATTATTATATTTTTATTTTGGTTAAACCCTGTTCCATCTCTTTTGAATCTGTTGAAATATAAGAAAACATCACTCATGCGTATATACGACTTACCATCTCCTCAAAGAGGTAAAATTAATTTTTTGTCATCAATTTATAAGAATGGTGATATAGACTGAAATAATAATTATATATTAGTTTTATGAAATACAATATTTTATGTGACTATATTATCATTTGTAAATTCTTAACATTCAATTAGTTCGTGAACTATAACATTGCTCATCTATAACTATTAACTACTATCTCCACAAAGCGATGTGATTCGTTTTTCATTAACACATTTCATAGATGATAATAATGTTAAATTTCATGAAAATATACATATAATTTATATTATATAATAATTATTCTTTATAAGAGAATTCTAATTTCCATATCTTTTGTTATATACAATAAATGGTAAAAAAACATTCATACATATGTACTACTTACCATAGCTCTGAATGGTGAAATTCATTTTTTTATTTATATCTTTCATATACACACCGAATATTGAATTTAATTACTATACATTACATTTATATAATCACTAATTTTATAGATATCTTGGAACCACAATAAAATTTATTTGACCGAAAGTATTGAATCCAAACATATATGAAAAACAAAGCGGCTAACTCTGGAAATATTGATAATAGTAAAATAAGAGATTAAAAATGGTAATAAAATTTTATAAATGTACAATATATGAAAATATTTATATTTTTTATATAATTATTATATATAAAAAATTATTATATAGTTTGGTTAAACAGATACTAAAAAAGTCAAACTGGAGTTAAGGGTTTCTCGTCACACTTTTACTTATGTCAAACATATATCATATTCACAACTTCATTACTTTGTGTGGTATATATAATACCCCTTTGATTATTTATATTATTAATATATTTATATTTAAGGAAATAAATGTCTAATTTTATTTTATTCCTTTCATGGGGGTTATGATTCAAAAAATACTACAACGAAAATGGTTTATTTTCACAATATCATCAATTTTTGGATTGTTTATGATTACGTCACTATGAGGGAATATTTTTCATCATTAGAAATTCATTCCACAAAAGGTATTAATTAATGTTTTCAATAGTATCATATAATTTTTTCAATGAATAACTTTAAAAAAATTGGATGAAATATTCTTGTCATTTCCAAAGTTGTGTACTTTCCATCTTTTTCTAAAAATTTATAAAAGGGCTGTTTATTTATCTTATACAATATAAACAGATGTCCCCAGAATCATGAATATTCATTTCTCAAAATCATAATTTACTAGTTTTAAAATTTCATAATAATGAATTTTATTTCCTTAATAAATTCATTTGTTTGTTATGTCTGGTATTATGAACATCTCTTATTATTAGATTAGTTATGGATTTAAAAGGGATTATTTTATTAGTCATGTTATCTATTGTCTTTTAGCTCATGTTTTTATTAGAATTATTTAATTTCCACTTATTTATTGTAATATTATTCTTGCCTTATTTATCTTCCACTATTTTCATTCCCTTACATAGAATCTCAGGTCCCTAAATTTTCTATATTTATTTTTACATGGATTCCAATATGTATAGTATGATTTATTTTAATGGACAATCATAGAGAATTGTGGTGTTCTCAAAATATATAATATGTTCTTTTTTATGATTTCAATTTTAATATAAGATTCAAGTATATATATTTTTTCCCAAGAATACAAAACAATTCGGTTAATTGATATGTGATTATTTGTATCTAATTCCATTTTATTATTGTAACCATTATCAAATTACTACTAGGGTTAGGGTATTTATATTTGGTATCATAGAAATATTTTTTGAACCCTTAGAAACTCTATTTATGAAAAAATATAGTAGGGAATATAAAAGTATGATGGACATTGAAGATAGGTTTATGTATACGATAATACACAATGCATATGGAAATAACCTAGCATAACCTATTTTAAACCTAAGGTATTATAGATTGAGATAATGGTGTCATGATTTATACATAATCTGAATAATAATTCATGATTATTTTGATATTTTATTCTCATTATTATAGTTTTATGGAAACATGATTCCTTTTGGTTTAGGTCAATAGTCAAAAATGAATGGGTCTAGGTTAACATTGAATATGATAACCAATTTATTTATGAGAACCCAATTAGATGATGAGAAGAGTGATGGAAATTATGATTATTCCTAATTAGATATCATGATATATTAAGGAAAACTCACACCTTAACCAACTACCAATGTTTCTAAAGAATATAAGGATGATGTTCTGTAGGAGTTCTGGTGGTGGAGACCACAGAGGATTATAGATACAGTGTCCTATATGTTATGAATTTGAGAAGAAATACCCAAGTGAATTTCATAGATGAATGGGAATATATTTTGTGTTTGGAAACTAAGGAAACAATTAAAGTAATTTATGATGTAAAATGAAAATTTCAGTTAACTAAATAGATGAATACAATGGTATCCATATAGTATCATTGAAAATTAAATAATTTAAATGTGTAATGTAAGGTAATTATTTAAAACACTATCATGGAGGGGATATCTTGAATCGAGTTATCAAAGTTATATGATTAATGGATTTAATGAAGAATATAAATATAAAAAATATAAATATGTAGGGAAGGATGTTTTGAATAATGATATGATGAAGCGTAGTAAATGGATATATAATTAATTAGAATGATTATAGTTCTCGTGTTTTTTATATAATTATACTGAAAAAATATTTTATCAATGATTTTTTTATTATTAAAATAATGGGATATAGAATAATTTCACAACCTTAATCATTCATTGATTATTTTATTATAAGTGAATAATAAAACTGATAACCAAAATGAGTTATTCATTATCAAGTTTATGTTTAGGAAAAATTATTATTTATGGAAGATATCACTATATATGTGTTCAATATTGAAATAATTAGGATAAATAGATGTTTATGTTATAATATTGTTTATAATAAAAATGTATAGTGAATTTCTGAGAAATTAATTCATGATGGTGTTTAGAACAATTTTGGGAGTTATCAAATACATTCAAAAATATGTTAATTTATTTAATGAATAATGAGAGAGTAAATTCTTTATAGCACACATTTTTTCATTAATTTTCATGATTAATGTTATTATCATGTTTTAGGATAATATTTAATAAACATATTCACATGTTTGGAATGGGTCATTATGAAATGATTTATGTTTCCTGGGGAATAAATTTTGATGCAATTTTTGGTTTTTGAGTATGTTCATTAATATTTTGAAAGAGTTTTATGATTAATTACTTATGGAAATGGTTAAGTTGAACAATGGATATTATTTTATGAGGATGTAGTATGACTTATTTTATTTTATAAATATGCTACCCATTTTGGATTTAATAAATATAAAGTGGCTAATAGTGTGACAAATGGATCTTTTGATTCATTAAATGTGCTTCAAGCATGAAAATATTTCACTTGTCTCCTAGCTTAAGAATTAATGATAGATAGAAACACAACATATAGATGAAATTATTGATATGAAATTTTAACAAATCAATGAATTGTTATTTGTTTTATGTTCAATATGAATATTTTAGAAAAATCTATTGTCTTTAGGAAGTGGTCCTTGAAATATATATGATATATGTTTTATCTTATCATATAACACCCCAATATTTCATGGTACATTTCTTCCTAAAAAATTTATATTCATTAGATATCTTATAATTCATGAAACACTGAATCTTTGTGTAAAATAGAATTTGTTACTTATAGTAGATGGTTTCAACATAACCATTAAGCATAATTTCTCCTCTAATATGTTTCGAATTTCAAAAATAGACATACATGGTTACATTCAATAAGTTATTTATATTCTGATCAGTTCTTAATTATTTTGGATGAATTACAACATGAACCTTATGAATAGTAATATCCTTTAGGAAGAGTAACAAGACCCTTATGATTATAAATTTACCATAATGAATAGAAACATCACCCAAGTATGTATAAATAAAATTTAGTCACCTTATAAACGAGAATGAATATTTTAAAAAAATATAGTGTGGTAATTTTTGTGATTAATAAGTATTTAATTAAAATTGTATATATAATATGTTAATATAAAAGATAAATAATTTTCATAATATGTATCCATATATCAATATTTTTTTGTCCTATGATATTTGGATATTTTTATGAGACCATAGTTAAATTTTCATGGTATTATAAAATAATTTATAATTATCAAAAAAATACTAGTCGACAAAATGGTAATTTTTATTAAAAATAAAATGTCTCATATCTAGAAGATTATTTTCATAAAATGGAGTTAATTTTTTAATTATTCACATAAAAAGCTCTAGGGTAAATTTTGTGGATTTTTCTAAAAGAAAATAATTTTTATGAATACCAAAATTTGATAATTTACGAAATTTTCTACAAAAACAAAATACTACCACATGATTGAGTCATGGGTGATGTAAATGGCCATTTGATCAAACAAAAATTAATTTATTAATTTTTTTGGTCACAATAATTAATACTATTTGTTGTCTTGAGAAAAATAAAAAAATAATGAATAAAATATTGAGAAATCACCCCTCTCCTCCGCAATAAAACAGACTTATCACCTCATATTCTTCCCAATATTATAAGCCATAAAGCATTTGAAAGTTCTACCAAAATAATATTACCTATTCTAGACACACTTCTAGGAGATATTTTCTTTCAATAGAACCAAAATCTGTCCCTTTATGGAGATTCTCATGGAGGAGTATCCAAGAGGTAAATATCCTCTTCCTTTACCTTTTATTTTCATTAAATGTTCCTTATTTATTTATTATTATATCATCACATACCATATAAAAATGATCATGATAACTCCAGTATCATATATATATATATTTTATATCATGTTAATGGAACATACACCATCAATCTCCTAACTCCCTCTCTATCTCATTTATTTTAAAAATTAAATCATCATCAGAGAGGTGTTGTTTTACTACATTCTTAGATTATGAAAATTATTTCTTCAATTCACCATTCATGTATGGACATGAAAATATTTTTATGTTATAAAAACAATATAAAATATGTTTTAAATATTATATATGGTTATAAAACCACAGTATATCCATTATATTCAATAATGAATCTAAACTGGTTTATTGTGATCGAAAACCTGCTATAAATAAGCTAAACGATTATCACTATCATGCTATCTAATGATTCATCAACATACCATATAAAAAATTATACAAATAAGAATTTAAACTTTTGGGTTCTATATAATATGATATAATTCTTATTTGGAATAATTATACATATTTTACATAAACTCCATTATTTATAATCTACTAAAGCAATCATGAAATCAAATTAACAGAAACTCTATAATAACAGAATTAAATCCTATATATTATAAATAAGGCCATGAATGAACAAAATATAAAAATAAATAATAAAATATAGGTATAATATTTTATTAAATATTTATTTAATGGATTTAATTTGATGGTCCTAGACATTAATATCAACTAAAAATCAATTTTTGGTATAAAGTAAGTGCTTTCTCATCTCACTTTTATATCTGTGAGATTTCCATTGTTCGCCAAATATTTCATATATGTGGAGTATGTATACATTCATTTCATATCTAATATCATGATTATATTAATATTGATTTTGATAGATGATTCATTTTATGATTATTTTTTTTTCTTACAATTCGATTTATTACAATATGGTAGGTGATTTTTTCTCGATGTCTATTTTATAGATACTTACTTCATATTGCGCATGTGATATTTTTTATGTTATGTATATAGTACCTCATGGATATCATTTTTAAATTTAAATTATAATTTTAGTAAATATACATATTCTTGTATCATAGATATGATTATTTTCTTATCCTTATACTATTATACATATTGTGTTTATTTTTAATGCAAATTTAACATGGGAAATATTTATGAATCCATGTACTCTACTCAATAACGATATTGAAAAGGTAAATATAACTTTTATAAATAATTATTTGGACATACATGGATGTTTTGGTCCCGCTATATCCCCTCAATTCAATGTAAGGTCTCCTGAGAAAAATTAGTTGGCGAAATATCATTTGAGTTTGTTTCCAGAACATAATCAAACAGGTTTCTACCCATAGACATTAACTATCTCCATGGTATGGTTTTCATTTTGATAGATTCAAGAAATCCAAATAACCATCATTCCATTAATTAATTCATTAGTTATTACCTTCCATAAGGGTTTCACTACAAAAAATTTTACGGATTCACTTTCTTTCTGAGTTTATTAATTGTTAGTGTTTTTGAATTATTCACCATGCCATATTCATATTGTCTAATAGATTATGATTCAATTAATATATCTTCCTGATTAACATATATATAACCCTTACTGATCATTTCATCTCACCCATTTCATTTTTTATTTCATCATGTTATTAATAATATATTTTTTACTTAGTTTTCAAGGATTCAGTTTATTAGCTTATGTTATGTATTATATTTTGTTTTCATTTCCAAATGTTAAATTTGTTCCATATATGTATCTAATTTTGTTAGGACTACTAAACTTATCATTCATTTAGGTTATGATTCCTTGTAATTACACAATTTTAATAAAATAATTTAGAATCTCCAATATTTTGGGTTATGGGCATTATATTTGGCATCAAAGGAACTTTAGTATAAACTGTGGGAACTAGATCATGAAAAATTAGATTGGGTAACAGAAACATATGTTAGTAATTGAGAATAATTATACAAGTATATCATATAATTTTAGTAAATTATAGATTTGGATGGTATTCCATGAATTGCTTCCTTGTCTAGATAGTACAAGTGGATGGGGTTAAAGAAAAAATGTATCTAGGAGTGACAAATCTGACATAGTGTTCTTGTCCTGATTCTGGGTGTCCTGGTACACAACAACCGTCCTTACTACACACCTGTTTTGACACTCTTGGGTGTTATGATTAGGAGAATTCATATTTTCATTACAAAAAATTTTCAATAAATTATAATTAAATAGAAAATATGTATATTATAATGTGATTAGCTATGAATAGACATTAAATTAATGTAAATTGTTTTCCCAGTTTAAAATTATACAGAATGATATATAACCTAATATAGTGTATTCTATTTTTTATTGATGGTTCATAATTAAAGAGAATTAATAAATTCCTTTGGACAATGTAGGGATTTCCCCAATATGTAAGTTAGCCTAGGTAGTGTTGGAGCTAAGAAGAACATGTGCATATTAGGAAAACATATTCTACCTTTGAAAAATATCTATGCCACTCTTGTGTTGGATTGTTTGATTTGGAAAAATCCCACATATTTTAGTGGTACTACTAATCCAGAGGTAGATGAGTATGGGATCAAATCCCTTGAAAAGATATTACGATCATTAAGATGAAACAAAATTGAAAAGGTAGTTCACGAAGTATATTTTCACTTGGGTGATGCTAATAAATGGTGGTCATTAATCCAGAATTTCACAGAGGAAGATGAAATATATGATATGGTATTAATATAATATTAGGAAGTATTATTTGAAAATTATTTCCCTCGTGAGAAATGAAATGAAATTAAGATAAAATTACATGCCATTAAAAAGGGAATAAGGGAAAGTTGCAGAGTTTAGGGCTACATTCATAGGCCTATCTAGTTATACTACAGATTACTTACATAATTCAGAAGACAATATTGATCATTTAATTGATGTTCTTAAGACAAGTCTTCAAAGATAACTTCATTATCAAGCATTTTCAGCATATGATGTAATAGTATTAAGGGCCATCAAAATGGAGAAAAAAATTACTAGATCTAATTTACACAAGGGAAATATGGAGAAGAAGAGTTCTTCTATTAATTATTGAAAGGGAGAATATCCAATAAGGAATAAGTGAACATAGAAATTCCCATTTTTCAATAACTTTTAAAAGACCAATACTGGAAAATTCTTGAAAGGCATGGGAGTTTTTTATATGTTTGGAGAAAATGTTCATCGATTTAATGAATTCAATGGTAAGAGACAAATCAATGATGTTCAATTCCATGATTTCGGATATATGGGACAATATGAAAATTATTTTCCTAAATTTCCAGAAAACATCCCAACAAAAAGGTCAAAGGAGTATGGGAAGGCTTATTCGATCATATTTATGGAGGTTGAAGTTTATAATGATGTGGTGGATGATACTTTAAATGTTACTTTTAATTTTTCTAATGACTTCTTTCATTATGGGTGATGAACTCATTTATATCTTACAATTTACCAATAAAAATAGACATTTAAAATTTGATTTGATAAAGGAGTTGATAGTGAGAATTCATCAGGGATGTATCATTTCAACAAAGATGTGTCGGTAATTCCCCTTTGTGACACATAAACATACCTCATTTTCTAAAATTATCATCATACATTTGATTGTCTTTTATATAACTATAAATATATATTAGATTTCAAATTATGATGAGAAAATATATTGAACAATGTTTGAAGTTTCATATTTTGAAAATGTTGTGGAATCCCTTATCTTTAGAGTAGAAATATAATCATCTAGATCAAATGCAGATCCACATTTAGTTGATCTTCTAAATAAAATTCTTGGGGAGGAAGGGAAAACATCATCTATCGATCTTGTATTTCAATATTTACCTATTTTGAATTAATTAATTTAGGAATTTCTAGATAATTTACCTAGACATCCTGTAGAGAATAAAGTTTTTCTCTATATTGATTTATTTCTTAATGAAAGACCTATATCAATGAATCCTTATATAATGGACATTGTTGAATTATTGGATCTAATGAAGAACTACAGTAATTGAGGGAAAATATATTTATTCTCCATATTGTTATCACAAGGGGTGTCCTTGTTCACTTTTTAAGAAGAAATATGGATCCACGAGGTAGTACATTGACTATAGAAAAATTTAGGATATTAATATAAAGAACATGTATATTCTACCTCGCAATGATGATCTTTTTTATCAACTTCATGGAGCTCAATATTTTTCTATGATTGAACTTAAATCTGGTTATCATTAGTTTAATGTGAGTAAGGAAGATATTCTAATGATAGCATTTCGAACATTTTATTGACATTGGCAATTTACAGTAATTCCATTTTCCCGAAATAATGAACCCTCTATTCTCATAGATCTAATGAATTATTTTTTAAGGAATAACTTGATGATTTCTTGTGGTATTTATTAATGATACCATTTTATATTACAAAAGATATTAGGACCATGGAAACAAAATAAGATTTATTTTCAAGACTATTAGAAGAAATTACTGATATTGAATTTTCAGGAAATAAGAATTATTTATTCAAATAACTTTTTTAATGGCCATATTATCTCTAAGCGTGGAATCTCAGTCGATCCTATGAAGACGAATAAAGTACATGTCTGGAATATTCAATTGAACATAACCAAAGAATTATGTTTTATTTTCTTACGAGGTTGTTATCAGGATTTCATATTGAATTTTTCATGATTGGATATCCCACAAAACAAGATCACATATAAAGGTGTTAGGTTCATATGGAAAAAAGAATGTACATAATGATGTGTTGAATTGAAATGAAGATTGTTCATTTCTACAGTTTTTATTCATCCATATGGAAATGATCAGTTTCTGATATGCTATTATGAATAAATAAATGGACTAGGTTGTGCCCTTATGAAATTTTTTTATTTATTACTTATGCCTCAAGGAAGTGGAACAATCATTAGAAAATTATCCCAATCAAGATCTTGAGTTAGAATACATAATATTTTGGCTAAAAATATTGAGAAACAATATCTATGGTGAAATATATGTGATATATATGGATCATAAGTGTTTGAAATACATTTTTTACATAGAAAGAATTCAATATGAGGCATGGAGATGGATATAGTTTCTCAAGGATTAAGAATGTTCTTCACACTACCACCCCGGAAAGGAAAATATGGTGGCATATGCATTATGAACAAAAGATCATGGAATTATGACCCAAATGATAATTGAGAGAGATCATATATTCATTCATTTAATAATGATGGATATGGGAATTCTTAAGGAATATGATACATCAATAATTTTTTATTTTCTTATAAACAATATTTACTAGAGAAGATAAAATGTTCTAAAAAAGATGATGAGAATATACAAAAGAATATTAAATCTATTAAGGATGAAAGAGAGTAAGACTTCGTGTATGAGGATGGAGTTTTGATATTTTGAATGTGGTTATGAATTACATCATAACCTAAGCTAAAAAGAGAAAAATTAGATGATTCTTATTTCTAAAATTTCCAATTACACCAAGGTGGATCCGTTATCTATATAGATCTAAAGGAAGATTTTTGGTGGGATAACATGAAGAGGGAAATTACTGACTATGTGTTAAGGAGTCTAGTTTTCCAACAAGGGAAGGAAAAGAGACAACATCCATAAGGATTCATGAAACCTCTACCTATTCTTATGTGGAAGTGGACTTCCATTATGATGGAAATGGTCACTGGACTACCAAGTACACATAAAAATAATGATGAAATATGGGAAATTGTTGATCTTTCTCAAATCTTTTCAAATTTCCATTCTAGAATAGTGGAATTTTCACTTGATAACTGAGGAAGACTCTATATTAATGATGTTCTAATACTTCATGATGCACCTCTATCATTTTTTACTGATTGAGATCCCTGATTTACATCAAAAAATCTAGAAACATCTTTAGAATAATTTGGACACCTTTCTTAATATGATAATTTCTTATCACCCCCAAACTTATAGACAGTCCAAAAGGACTATCCAAACAGAGGATTACATGGTGTTATTTTTAAAAGGTTGGGGCCGAAGCGTCATTTTATTATTAAAGAAAAGAAAATACCTCTTTTAACTTGGTAGAGGGAGACCCATTACATAGCCCTAAGGCCCAATGGTCATGATTCCCATTACATAGCCCATAGGCCCAAAATTGTGGCCTAAGGCCCATTCTATGAATAGTAACATGACTGCTATAGTGCCCGCCACTGCTACAGTGCCCTGCCACTACTACAATATCCATCGATAAACAGTACCACCGATGCTACAGTACCACTACAGTACTACTACAGTACTCGCGCCCCATGGGTTTTGAATCCCCATTTTAATGCAGGATTATGAGGTGCTTACCACTAAGCTAAATACCAACTACTAGTATTACATGTAGTGATCATTCTCACTTGACATTAAATGTATGTGAAATTAAAACATAACACTCATAGAATTTTCTTATAATAATATTTTCTATTATAGTAATAAAATGGTGTCCTATGAATAATAATATGGCATGAGTTATCCAACTCCATAATATTGGGATTAAGTTAGTTGGGGGAAACTTACAGTCCCTTATTTTATTACAGAGACAACTACAATGGTTTAGAAAATTTAGGCCCATATTAATGTATCCAAAAGTAGGAAAAATAGTTATACTGTAAAATGGAGAAAAGATATGGAATTTCATGTGGGAGATCAAGACATACTAAAATAACCTCCATCAGAATGCGTCTTGAGGTTCATTAAAAATGGAAATTTAGCCTCGGGAACATCATAAAACATGAAATTAAGAATAGAATTGGAGTTGTAGGTTACTATTTGGAAATTCCGCAATGTCTATCCAAGGATCATGATTGTATCCACTTGTACTTGTTAAAAAACATTTCATACCCAAGGATTCCACTCGCAAATGAGGAAATATAACTGGAACCTAACTTTTCATTTTCTAAAGATCCTATCTAGATTATTGACATGGAGAGCTAGTGTTGAGAAATTGGATGACATGATTGATAATGGTTATTTAAAGAAATAATAAAATAGACAAAGAAATGTTCAATCCTGAGGATGTTATGACGAGGAACCAGCCACATATTTTTAGAAGGAAATATACTTGAAAACATTCATGAATGAAATTTTTGATGGAGGGAAGAGTATAACACCCCAGTATTTCATGGTCTATTTCTTCTAAAAAAATTTCAATTCGTTGGATTGCTTATGATTCATGAAGCAGTGACTCTCTATAAAAAAAATCATTATTTATATAACATAGTTATATCCTAGATGTTAAAAATAATTTTTCTAATTCTATGTTTTTAATTTTGAAAACGGATTTACATGGTTGCATTCAGTATTTTATTTATAATCTAATTGGATCAACTTATATATTGGTGAACAATGTCATGAATCTTATGAAGAGTAGTTTACCATTAAGAATAGTATCATATACCTTATGAATAGTAATGTATCATTATGAATAGTAACCCCACCCATTTGAGTATAAATAATATTTATGCACCATATATATGAAAATGAATATTTTAAAAAAAATAGTGTTGGTATATTTGTCAGTAATAAATATCAAATTACAATTTTATAATTAATAAATTAATTTAAAATAAAATCCATTTCGTAAAATTTAATAACTAATCAATATGTTTTTCCTGTTATTTTTGGATAATTTAATGAGACATTAGTTTATTGTTCAGGTTATTATAAATTGAGTTATAAATTTTAAAAAAGCATAATTTTTTATGAAGTTGTTATTTTAATTAAAAATTAAATTTATCATATCTAGATAATAATTTACACATAATGCAGATCATTTTTTATTCTACATATCAAAAAATATTTAGGGTTTATTTATCATATTTTTCTGATATAATTAAATTTTTTAAATTGTGAAATTTGATAATTTTCGAAATATGCTAAATAAATGAATTTATGGATCATTCTTGAGTGTTGGATGAATTAAATAGGTCTTTTTTAATACTCATATGAGAATATTATTTTATGGTAATATGTAACAATATTTTTTCATTTCTTTAGAGAAACAATAAAATAATGATAAAAACAAGGAGAAATCAGTCCTCTCTTCAATAGGAAAAACCACCCCACACCCCCTCTTCATCTCAATCATATATTAATTTATGATTTTCATAGATCGTAAAAATTATTATTCCCATGTCTCTCCTCACACCTTAGAGATCATGGGATTTCTAAAAGTCCAAAATCAATCCCCTAAAAGAGATTCTCATGGAGGAGAGTCCAAGAGAGAAAATCCCCTTTATTTTCCTTTTATTTTCTTTTAATGGTCCTTTATTTATAATCTCTCATCACAAATATATACAACTGATAATTATAACAAAATTAGTATATACATACTCAAATAATATTTATTTTATGTAATATACATCACCAATGTTGTTTCTCTCAATTATTTTGAAAACAAAATCATCGTCAGTGTGGTGCTGATTTACAACCTTCTAGGACGATGAACAACCAGTCTTCAATTTATCTTTAAAGTATGGTCATGAAAAACAATTTTTGGTTAAAAAAGAAAAGAAAAGATACATTATCTCTTATATAAGTTTATATACCCATTTTATATACATGATCATAAATAATGGATCAAAACTAGTTCATTGTGATAAAAAACAGTCAAAATTAAGTTAAACGGTTATCATTAACATGATATATAATTATTCATCCTCATAACATATATCCAAATGATATGAATTACCATTTAAAAATTTTATTATCTTTTAAAAAAGTTTAAATCCAATTCTGGAAATTTTTTCTTATTTGACAAGAATCCCATTACTTATAATCGCACGACCCGATCATGAAATCAAGCAAACAAACAGTCAAGAATAATAAAATTAAATATTATAACATATAAATAAGGATATTAATAAGCTTAATAAATATATGATGAATAAAATAATTCTATTAAATTTTATTATATATTGAATAATTTACTTAATTTGATTATCCAGGTCATTAAGGTCATGTGAAGAACACTTTTGTGCATAAGGTAAGGGGTTTTTATCTCCCTTTTATTTCCGTTAGATTTAAATTGTTCACCAATAATTTCATGTATTTGGTGTATGTAGAATACAAGTTTATATATAATATAATGATTATAAATATATTCATTTCTTAAAATAATATTTTTATGATTATCATTTTTGGACATATTATTAGATTGATTACAATGTTGCAAGGTCCTTTTTTTCCAATTTCTATTTCATTGAGACTTAAATTGTATTTTTCACCTAATAATTATTATTTGGTCTATATAATTCCCCTTAGAGATAATTTTTACGTTTAACTTATAATTCTATTAAATATATATATTCTTATATCATGGATATGATTATTTTCTTATCTGTATACCATTTTACATAAGGTGTTCATTTTGAATTTTCAATAGGGAAATATTGATGAATAAATATAATTTAATCAATATGGATGTTAAATAGTATTAATTTTAATGTATAATGAATGATTTGGAATTTCAGTGATTGGTTGGTCCCTCTATAAACCCTTGATGCGTCAACAGTTAAGATGAGAGAAATCATTATTCAACAAACCATTCAAAATGTTTCCAAGAAAATAATCAGTCGAGTTTCTTCTCCTTTAGTTAAACTATCTCGATGGTATGATAGTTCATGTTCCTTATTAATGGAATCCAATTAATAATAATTAAATTTATTAATTATTCAGTTATTATTTTTGATATTTATTTCACTATGATGAAATGTATGGTTTCCCATTCATTCATAGTTTATTGATGGTGTTTGTTTTTCAATTATTCACCCAATCATTTTGATTTTGATTAATTCATTATGATTCAACTATTATTGTTTCTGGATTCCACTATATGTTACCCCTTTTGAGAAATTGAGCTCAACCCTTTCATTTTTTCCATCCCCATGTTATGAATAAGAGAACATTTATTGAGATTTTTTGGATGATGTTTATTTGCGTAAGTTATGTATTATATGTTTTTTCCATTTTCGAACGTAAAATGGTTCTATTCATGTATATAGTTTATTAATTTATAAAAAAATTGATTTTTCCTCTTGGATATGATTCCATGTAATCATGAAAATGTAATAAAATAATACACTGGATTTTGGCTACTGGGGTCAGGCGTTAAATATTACCATGAAATTAATTGTATTTTAAGCCATTACAAAATATAATATTTTATAATGGTTAAAATTATCATGACTGAATTCTATGTCACACATTATTAATCAAATATAATTAGTTTTACTTTAATTTGGTTTATGAAAACATCCCACCATCCTTATCCAACTCTTAATCCTCGTTATCAGATAACCATGACATTTCCATATCCCTGTTTTTAAAAGGATGTTTTATTAACACTTTTTACAATGATTATTTTCCAAAAAAGGGTTTTCAAATAATAAAACCCTCACTTTTTTCAAATTTTCTAATTTACAGGTAACAAATTATTTATTTGGGGGATAATTTAACACCCTGTGATTTTAATACAGTATTGTGTCTGATTGTTTATAATACATGTACCATTGAGTTTAAATAAACCCCAAAATATTATAAAATAATCATTATATACACATAGTATAATAGGTATGAATGAATATTAATAAATGAATATATATATATATAGTACCTAATTATTAAAAAATTATAAATTAACTCGATAAAACATGTAATCAATTTTTAGTAAAGTCATTTTATGATTCAGAATTACATTTTCTATATAATTTTTTATATTTTTGTATGAAAATATCAATAATTTAAAAATTTATAAAAATATTATTTCAGAAAAAAATTAAATAAATTTTGAAATCATATTTTTAATATTATCTTATCTATAATATTTTCTATTTTTCTAAAAATATTGATTTTACAATGAATAGTGAAAATATGAATTTTTATTGAAAACTGAATTTTTTGTTTCAAAAATTTATAAAGATTAATTGTACTTTAAAATAATATAAAATAAAAAAATTTCACTTATATTATTGAAAATCCATAATGATTATTGGAAACATATTTATGGTTAAATTTGACACCAAAACATTCTTATACATAAAAATGAATTTTGCTAGAAAAATGTTTCGTTGTATTTTAATGGAATAATATTTAATTAATATCATCCACTTCTATATATTTAAATTTTAAAATTTGGATTCCATTTTTTAAACATTAGTTTCAAAATTATTAAAAATTTCCCTTTTATTTTTTCCAATATGAATGGTAATCATAATAATTTTTTTACCATGGAAATGGATAAATAAAATAAGAAATGATAAAAATAAAATGATAAAGATAATAAAATAACCCAAAAACATTTAATAATATTATTGGAGTTTTCATTTTCATCCAAACTCATACAATAATTGGTTATATGGTATTTTATGGCCATTTTAATGTGAATATGCCCTTTATAGTGTTTTTTGAAGAAATTTCATACAGTTACACTCTAGTTTTGGATAACTATAATATTATTACTATGGGGTTGTCCAACTGATATGTTTAATCATAAATATTATGTTGAAATATAAAAATATTTTTTTCGTTAAGTTAACTTATTTTTATTTTTTATTAAATGTATAATTAAAATAATTTCGTACTCAAAGATGATGCAGTAATAAATCAAATATTAGAAAAATAAAATAAATAATATTTAAAGTACATAGATTAATATAATTTGAGGTATAAAATGTGATCCATAAATTTGGATGATGCTAATGACATTTTAGTTAAATAATATAATTTTTAAATTATATGTGTTGTTTTGATATTATTAAATTCAATTAAATATAAATAATATACATTATTGATATTTTATAATAAATACTATTTTATTAAATGATGTAAAATTCATTAAAATATTATATTCATCAATTTTATTTGGATATTGTTGATAACATTTACCATGACCTGTTTATGGGTTGTTTTTCTATTTAGAGAAATTTTATTAACCCTAAATGTGTAAAAAACATTTTTGACATGGTATGTTTGACCATGGATAAGATGGTGTTAAAACTAAAAGCTAAGGATAAAAATAGATAAAAGGGTTTAATTTTTATTATATGATAGGATTTCGACCAATCCTATCTTTGAAATACATATTATTTATCCACATGGAATTAAAAATTAATTTATATTAATTTAAGATTTTATTGAATTTCAAAAGTGACCCTCAATATAATCATAAAATTGAACCTCCACACATACCAATTTAAACCAATTTAAACAATCTATATCAAAAAAACCATACCCATAACCCGTATCAGGATTCTTATTCATGTTATTGAGGTTATAAACCTTCAAAAATAGTAACTCTATGTCTTTTATGTAGTGAACCGACCCTAATAGCCATGATTATGTGTCTAGTTTGTTGCATTGGCATAATATATGATGAATTTTATACTGAACAACTAAAGAGTTTAGTATTCCTCTAAACTAGATATATACTTCAAATTCATATTATATTTTAAAATAAAATAATAAAATGTAATTTTCTTTGATACTTACATTATACACATTAGTAATCCATTCTTATGAATCACAAAATACATATTTGTTTTCTTGGGAAAAAATCATAAGAAAAAGGTGATCACAGATGCCCAATAAAGGTAAACATTCACCATAATCTATTAATACATTAGGTATAATAAATATTTAATGTTAAATAACAAAAACAAATTATATTTAATAAATAACATGATCAAAATATGAACAGAAAATAAGATAATAAAATAAGGCCAATTAAAATATCAGATGATCTTAAAACTTGAACCTTGATACTCTAACTAAACTAATAATCACAAGGAATTTCAATAACTAAATTCACAATGATGGATCAAAAAATTGTGGATATTTAAATGATATTGTTGAGGCTCATTTCAGGACATCTAATACCATCTAGGATTATTAGAAGACATCAAATATTATCGATGAGTGTGCCAAGACCTCAATATAAATGTATATGCCTTGGCAAAAACTATATATTGATTTTCTCATGGGTTCTACTAATGAATCGAGGTGAAATATCTCGACTATCCCATTATATACAATATAAAATGAATTTCTAATAACAGATGGGTGAATCATTATTATCATAAATATTCATATATACACTACAATATCACAAGTAAATACTTTCCCCAATCAATAAATATAATCATAAACCATCTAATGTAATGTAAATGGTATCAATATAGTACATCACCATTAAAATGGATCATAAACCATATAGGGAAATAATAAGGATGGTACCATAGCGGTATATCTCTATTAATGTATTTGTAACATCAAAGAATTTATTCATAGAAGGAAAATTATTTTAGAAGATAACTTGGAGAATATCATGAAGAAAATAACATTTTTTTGAACATCTCCCATTTTTATTTGAAACATAGAAAATTATTAACATATTGAAAATATAATTTTATTAAAAATATCTTTTAGAACTATGATTTTCTATAAAAATAGGGAATAACATTTAAAATTATCCTTGTGAACTTCTAAAGGATATGTCAATGAAATGGTAGACATGATGAATGGTAAGTATATATATGTTGAATAAGCTAAATAGAACAATTCATTATCCCTATAAAAAGGTTAAATAAGTGACTCATTCAGAAAATCACAAGTATATTACTTTAGAACCATTTTCTCAATAAAATTAGAGAACTCATATTTTTTTAATAAATCATTTTTATAAATCTAAATGATTTATCACAACTGTTTTTTTAAAAAAAGTTTTTGTGGAAAATTTATTTTCAATCCAAGTGATACATAAAGTATAATTTTCTTTAAAAACAAATAATTAATCATTTTGAGAACCAACTAGTGGAAAATGGTGATATTAATCGAAAAATATCATGAATATCCAGTTGAAAATAAAATATATTGATTTTGTGATTGAAATATCAAATAATTACCCCATGTGAGACTTAAAGAAAACAATATCAAATAATGATGAGATTTCGAAATAATTCATTACCACTTGGGTAACTTATGAATCATAAGACCCATTAAATAAATAGAAATAAATGAACATTTAAATATTATAAATATAAATTAATCCATGATATAGAATACCTATAATGGAATTATATAAACCATACATAAAAAATCAGGGAGAATATAGTGTATATCTTAGAGATGTAACATTGATATGGGAAACCATTACATTGATTCGGACTCATCACATATTTTCATTATCATCCCTAATAAGAAGATTATGTTAATAATTTACATAATTAATAAAATATATAAATTTTATTTTTCCATTTATTTTACTTATTACAAATTTTTATTTGATTATATAGTGAATTTTCTTTTTATAGGATGTTTTGATGATTTTTGGTTTAGGTGTCAAAGATGACTTTTGTAGGATGATTGTGGTCTAATGAGTTATTATTTAACATTTATAAAATAATAATAATGAAATAATTATAATAATTATAAATAAATTATCCTTTTAAAACCAACATTAGTGTTGGTTATGGAAATTTAATTATGCTACAATCATGGAGATGGTAGGTCATGCATATGTGTGTGTCATATATCCAATTTTTAATAATAATTATAGAAATAAGGTGTGTAATATTTGATTATTATAAAATTATAATAATATCACATATATATGAAATATTATTTATTTAAATATACATATATTTATATATCATCAATTTGGTTTTGTGTTGAAAAGAGACTAAGGTCACTTTATGACGACAGTAGTCCACACGTACACAAGGGACATAATCCTTTTTCGATTTTTGAATGAAAATTATATAATATATTTCAAAAAGATAAATATGTAATTAATATAAAAATATTTATATTTACATCACATATACTTATTAAAATTATACCTTTTCACCTTCCATGTAAAGAGTTAGTGAAATATGAGTCCCAACGCTTCACAAGGTTGTAGTCTGCTATACATACGAGCCTTGTTATCATATCCCATATTGAATGGAATGTAAAAAATTATATATTATATAATGATAAAATATGTATAATTATTTTATAAATAATAAATATATATAATATATATATATATATATAATTATTCCAAACCATGTATATTGGTAATGGAAAAATGATTGACATTTGTTCGTGAAGCAGTAGTCAGTTGTACAAATGAATAATGATTTTATTACACATTTTATGGTTGTTTGGATATTTTTAGTTAAATAAATTATATAAAAAATGTTAAAATAATTATTATAAAAATATTATTAAATAATCATTGTTTATTAAGTATTAAAGGAGGTGGAGGATGAAATGAAAAAACACTTGTTGAAAAAAGTTAACTCCTCTTCGGGTATCCTCCATATGGTTTGTCCAACGCATTCATAGGATTGACTTATACTCAAGCTAATATTTATAGAACTAGAGGAGGGAATTTTGGAACTTATTGTATATGTTATATTCCAAACCAATGAGGATTGGATATGTGAATAAGATAAGATAGGGGTTTCCTTTTATAAGTGAGGTGATTATAACACACACAATATTTGGGAAGGGAAAGGCATACCCACGTTTTTCACATTTATCTATGGTCCAAAATGCATTATAATTGAGAATTTTATATGATAAGATGGAAATAACTACATGAAATTTATTTTATAAATGTTTTCATGTCAATTTTAAGGTTACATTTTTAGTTTTACACCAAATAAGTGTGTTCTTTACATTAATAGTGATGAATAATTTTTAGTGTTCTAAATTACGATTGTCATAAAAAATTTATTTCAGAATTTTATATAATATAAATTTTTATTCTTCTAAATATTTTATCTATTTTTATAAAATCCATTCACATAAGTGTAAAATTTTAATTTTAAATTATTCTCACAAATATGATGAAAAATAATGTTTTTAAAAAGAAAATGATAAAATGTATACAAAGCTTTATATCTAAATTAAAAATTAATTTGATTCCAATGAAATATGTATGATTAATTGATATAAAATTGAATTTTTTATATTAATAATATAATTTTACATAATAATAAATTTAAACCCAAAGGATGTTTTTAATTAAAATTTACTAATATTAACTAATTATCAATGACGAAAACATTTTGGAAAAGTACAAAATATTCACCGTAATATAATATTTAAATGATGATTTAAAAAATTGATATTATTTTATCATTTAAAATTTTCAAACCTGTTAAAAATAATTTATAAATTATATCTGCAAATCATGAATAAACCGATTATTTAAAAATAGCATTTTTTAAAAAATTATACATTCTTAGTAAAATGGTTCTAATTTTAGATCTAATAAATAAATATAATTTTTATTTATCTTAAAAAAAAATTAGACCATATAATCTTCATCATATATTATGTTTAATTCATTCCTACCAATTTAACTGCTAGTTTATAATGGTTATATAATGTATCTTGTTTCACTCAAACTTAGTGTTGTGTGAATTCCACGATATAAAAACAACTAATTTTTTTTAAAAAAAATTATTAAATAACGTTTCAGTATTT
Source organism: Viscum album (assembly GCA_963277665.1). Classification (NCBI taxonomy): domain Eukaryota; kingdom Viridiplantae; phylum Streptophyta; class Magnoliopsida; order Santalales; family Viscaceae; genus Viscum; species Viscum album. Next base: position 119,204,141 of record OY728128.1, on the reverse strand, counting down.
TATAATACTTTATGTTATTATTATTTATTTCATACATTCTTCATCGTTCATGATTTATGACTTCATGATAATGGTTACAAAAACATCTTCATCATAATAGAGATTGTAAACAAATTTTTTATAGAGAATAACACTTAACAATGTTTCTATGTAAGAGAACATTAGTGGAAGGTGAAGATATAGGCATAGAAGAAAAAAGTAAATAATTATATAGAGTAATAGAGGGAACTAACCATAATAAACTAAATGATCAAATGATAGTTAGGGGATTCAAAAACATAAATATTTGAGGATTAAAATGACCAACACAGTTATTAGATATTAATCTATTAAGATGTCATTTTTATTTCAATATAAATTTCTTATAATCGAGGAATTCCATTTCCATATAGAATATTAATGTATGATAATATAATTACTTGATATCATTATATTATATAGTCACAATTTCAATTTTTTTTGCATCGATCATTTTCCACTTCATGTCACACTTCAAAAAATGAATATCCAATAATAATGTTTTATTCCTGCAGCACTAAAACTCAATTTTAATGAATAGTAATATCTATTATATAATGATAAGTAATTATATTTATAAATATATATAATGATAAAAATTGGTTTGTATACGTAATCCAATATGAATAAATATTTATTTGGGGAGGTAATACATTTATCTCTAATGCCTCATCCCTATTTAAACATAAAAAATTAATAAATGGTAAACCATATGAACATTAAGAAAGACTACGATCCATAATTTTAATAATATGGTTTCTAAATTCCGAAAATTAAATTATCATTAATCTAAAAAAACATGAACTATCTCTTAATCGTCACATCAAAAATATGTGAATACCATTATCATGTATTCAATTGTAAAATGTTGATAAATTGAATTACCAGAAAAACGTATTGAAAACATTAAAGTTTTTCTTATTTCCATTATAAAAATTATTTTATTTGATATATTTATTAAATTGAAAAATTATTTAAACTCCATCAATAATATCATAAACTAGTTTTCATCCAATCATTATTCAGGTCCAAGGTAGTTATTAAAATAACATTTACATTTTCCATATTAATAATCTCATTATCACTGTAACACCCCAAACTTCCACGGTACGTTTCCCTTCGAATAATCGATAGCGTGTGTTGTACGCAACCTCGAGTTCTAACACACACCACAACTAATTAAACTAGCCGTTGTAAATAGTAATACCTACTTTTTGAAATCATATATATTTTATATTTCAAAATGGACTTCATTTTTGGATTCGGAATATCGAAATTATCCTAGGGTGAAATTTTGGTACTTTTCGGATAACTTTTATATTTTGATGAATAGTGAAAATTACTAAATTTTAATTAAAAACAACTTTTTTAATCAAAATAAGTAATAGTGATAAAATATGAATTTGATTGGTTTTAAAGTATATTTAGAATATAGTTTTACCATTTAATATAATGTTGGTCATTGGACATAATTTTACAATTAAACCGAACATAAACAAGTGTCAATCTTTTGGTAGTTATTATCTCTTAAAAACACGCTTTTTGTTTTGACAGCGGGAATTAATTTTAAATTAATTTCTGCCACTTCTGTGTTTTGAATTTAGAAAAATGGATTCCATATTTGGAATCAGGATGTTCAAATTGTGTAAATAGGTAACTTTTATTTTTAGACATTTTGAATAATTACTGCGGTAAATATTTTATTTACCATGGTTAAGGGTAAATCCGGTAAATAAGGGTTAAAAAAATAATATTATAATAATACTAAATTACCCTAAAACGTGTCTTAACCCTATTGGTTGATACATAGTCGACCATGGGCATCTTTGGGTCTATTTTGGGACCCCATGGATCCACTTGTAAGTGATAATGACACTTTATTTTAATTAAGTCAAAATGAATACAAAAATGACACAAGCATATATCTTTTAGAACAACAATTTTTACATAGGGTTATACATGTTGGATTTTCGATTATAAATATTCATTAGAAAGATAAAAAGATTTTCTACATAATTATATTTTATTTATAATTTTTGGACATTAAATAAGTTATTTTATTTATGACACAATGATGATGCAGTAATTACTATAATAGTGAAAAATTAAAATAATTGATATTATAAATACCCAAATAAATATAATATGAAACTTTTAATGAATTAAACTAATTTTCTAGGCTAATATGATATATTAGGATTGATTTAATGGACTTTGTTCGAAGTAATCAATCTGTTATGAGTTTCACAAAAATCAACTATTGAATAGTGTCAAAATTGACATAAAAGAGTTCTTAAAACAAATATTATATTATTAATTGATATTAAATTCCTAAAAATCTAAGGTTCGGCCAAGAGACTTATATTATGATAGGTTAATCATTAATGGACCACTTGGGGGTCGCTTGGATGTATATAGTAAGTTTATTAACCATAATATATAAAATAGAGAGAGACATTGTAAAAGTGAAACTAATTAACTTAGAGTTAATACTTAAAGATAAGGTTAATATAAGTACCCAAACCTGTCTAAATTCTATTGGATGAGTTGTTATCGACCTATCCCCACCTCATCCTTTGAATAGTCAACTTTGGAGCCTTTAGAAACCGAATATGAATTTATTATAAATTAATATTTCTAGCTTTTCCAAAGGTGCCCCTCACCCCTCTTATAAAAGGGCACTCCTCCTTCTCATTTCCTCACACCTCTCAAGCCTTTTGGTTCGGCCAAACTCTGCCCAAATACTCTCCCAACATCCCTCAATACAACCTAGAGGCCTTATTTTGATCAGAAATCCAACCTAAGGAGCCCTTTTGATCAAATCAAAAGGAAGAACCCGAAGAAGAGGTAATGATTTCACCACCCTTTTCTAAGTTCATTTCTTCTTCCACTTCTTCTTCCTTTGTTCTTACCATTCTGAAATAATAACTCCAGTATCTCACATATACTGTGATGTTATTATAAATATGGTACAATCATATTCAGTATTCTATCCACCCTTTGAATAACATGTCACCATACGTGCGTACGTACGGCTTACCGTCTCCACGTCGTGGTGTAATTGTTATTCAATATAATATTATTTGGATGGGTATAATAATGATGTGTAACTCATATAAATAATATATATAACATGTTAATGATTCTGTATATATGATATACCATCCATTTATATATTATTTTGATATCAAAAGAATGATATTGTCGCTCGTGCGTACGTACGGACTACCGTCTCCACGAACGCGATGAGATTCATTCTCCATCGTATCCATTCAAGTATAATTATCATTTGATGATTTAAAAATGATTTTTAAGGACTGTATATCATTCTGGATATGAATAAGATACAACAACCATGGCTTATGTAACAAAACATATAAAAGAAAATGAGTAAGTTAACTCCCGAAACGACGATAATTCTAAGATATTATTAACAAATCAATGTTAAAAGATCATATATGATATCATATTAATATATATGATTCTTGTATAATTTAATAACAACTATTTCACCATTATACAGGAGGTTAACCTACCCCAACCAATGAAAAGTAAAAGGTAAGGGTTATTTCACAATCTCTTCATTATCCGAGGTTGTTTATATGTAATAATCTACTGGGATCTCTTTATCATCCACATCCATGTTTCTTAAAAATGTATTTCAAAACATTTTTACTATTTACAAGAATATGGGTTAAAGACATTTATACCTTTTTTTGACTTTTTATAAGAGGTTTATAATGGAATCTTTCCGTCGTTTTCAAAACAAGGTCCTTTTTAACCTTTTCGACAGAATTGAGGTAAGAATGTTTTTTTAAACTTATACGGCGGGTGCGGTTATTTTACGCCGTTATAAAATCTTCAAAGCTTTCCTTACAAGCTTATAAGAATATTTTCAAAGAAAATGTTTTATTTTATATGGATCTTAAATGATTTCAAAATAAAAGGAGATATTTCTTTAAAAAGAATTTTGATTTCATCTATGTCAACATCCTTTGATTGATTTTAAGATTATTTGAAGTTGATTTATTATGATACAAAACTTCTATATTGTATTGAAGGTTTTGTGATATGTTTGACTGTGGATGTGCTATTTTTATACCATTCATAGTTTATTGTGAAAGTATTGACATTTCGTATGCTAGTTTTAATACGAATGTTTATGTTATGTTTAAACCTTTTCATATGGGAATGCATTGGACTTAATAAGTGACGGGTGGAGCCCGCTATAGCTCCTCGATGCATCGGTAGGTCTCATGAGACAAACTAGTGTCTTGGCACAAGGCCTTGACAAAATCTTATTTGTAGTCTTGGCACGAGGCCTTGGCTATGTGGTTATGATAATCTGGCATTATGCATTCCAACATTATGAAAGTGGTTATTTATTTTTGCATGTGATTATTCGATTAGTGGAATATCCATGTGAATAAGTAAATGGCATTATTTCATTTTATTTATGACATACCATGTTGAAAGTTCATGTTTAAAAGGCTTTTGTTTTAGTTATACATTGCCTTAAATGTTTATTCTTATTGATGAAAGTTTCCGCTATATTGTTATCCTTACTGGGCATTTGAGCTCACCCCTTTTCTATGTTTTATTTTTCCCAGGAAGTGAAGATGTAAGTTATGAATGACCTGCAGGGATATTATGAGGGGATTGTAGTGTGGACTGTGGAAACATTATGTTGTTGTAGTAGTTTTTGATTTTATGATGTAATGTAAAACTTATGAATATATCTAGTGTTTCCAAGGCTACTAAACCAATCGGTCTTTCGAGATTTGATCTTTCTTGTGATCATGCCAATGTTACGAAGTAATGCACCGACTCTGGGTAGCTGGGGTCGGGGCGTTACAGTTGGTATCAGAGGATGTTTAGTACAAACCTTGGAAGCTAGATTTAGATAAACTCTGATTAGAGCACGTAGACTTAAGATGAACTTTGAGGATTAGTATAGAAGAACTTCCTAGAATTTTGGTATTGTAGAGATTTTGTGAGTTTTCCGAGCAATACATCCCTGTCTGGATACGAGCAGGTAGAGGCGGCTCTGGCACAGATGTACCTAGGGGTAAAACCCGAAAACACCGCTTTGAGCTAGACTCGAACGGGAACTGGTGCACGACAACAGGCCTTGCTGCACTCTTGGTTACGACACTCCCGAGGGATATGCTTAGGATAACTCTCACTTTCTTTACAAATCATTATGAAGGGTTTATGAGTATATACTTCCTCAAAGAAAACATATTTATGATTATGGATTATATCCATAGATAGTTCAATTTATGTTTACTGTTTTATAAGTATGGGATTATGTATTTTGATGCATAAACTGATCTAGTTTATGCCATTTTTTAGAAATGGCGCCTAGTGGAAGAAATGGAAACCGTATCAATGCACGCACTCCATGTAGGGATTTCCCTCCTGCTCAAGATAATTATAGTGGGGCTGGTGATGCAACTGGTGCTGATCAGCTAATCACCGTACTGGGACAACTTACTCAGGTTATGAATAATAACCTTACCCGTATGGAGCACCCTGATCCGCAGCGTGGAGGATCAATGTTAGATCGATTCATGAGACAACAACCACCAACGTTCAATGGGAGTACAAATCCCTTAGTAGCTGAGCAATGGAAATTTTCCCTAGAGAAAATATTTCAGGCTTTGGGGAGTAGTGAAAGGGAAAAAGTTACCATGGCAGTTTACCGCCTCACTGGAGATGCTGATCAATGATGGTAATTGATTCAAAACATGAAGGAAGATGATGAAGTATCAAACATGGAATGGAGGGAGTTCAAAGATCTGTTTTTAGAAAAATACTTCCCTCGCGACCATCGAGCAGATATGGAAAGACAATTTCTGAGTCTGAGACAAAAGGAGGATGAGAATGTCACAAAGTATGAGGCTAACTTTACAAGGTTAGCGAGGTATGATGGAGATTATATTCGCAACCCAAGAAGTAAGATTGATCGTTTCTTTGATGGGTTAAAACCATTTATCCGTCGAGCATTAGTCTCACAATCCTTTTCATCGTACGAAGACATTGTCTCATGTGCTATCAAGACCGAAAAGGAATTCTCTAAGTCTTATGACTTTAAAGCAAAGAAAGAGAAGAAGAGACCTGCTGATCAATCTGGGAATGGAATTAAGGGGAAGAAGGGAAAGGTTGAATATCCATCTTGTGGTAAGTGCGGGAAGAAACACCCCGGTGCTTGCCTGAAGGGAATGGGAGTCTGTTACAAGTGTGGTGAAAAAGGCCACCAAGCTCATGATTGCAAGGGGAAGAAGGAAGCTACCAACGTTCAGTGCTACAATTGCAGGGAGATGGGGCATTATGCAAATACATGTCCTAAGCATCAGGAGAACTTACCTCAGAAAAGACCAAGGGATCAAGGCCAGGCTTATGATATCACTACTGCTGAGGTAGAAACTCCGAAAGACGTGGTGGCAGGTAATTTAATGGTTTCCTCAAGTTTAGAAAATGCATTTTTTGATTCTGGATCATCGCATTGTTTCATATCTTCCCAGTTTGCTAAGAAAATTAGATATTTCCAATTTGATTTAATAAGGGAGTTGTCAGTTAAAACTCCTAAGGGAAGTATCGTTGCAACAAAGTTTTGTGAATCAGTCCCCATTAGAGCACATAAATTTTCTTTATCTGCTAATTTCATCGTCATACCTATGATTGAGTTTGATATAATCCTTGGTATGGACTGGCTTTCGGACTATGATGCGAAGATTTATTGTAAGAAGAAAGAGGTTACGATTCTTGATGATAATGATAAGGAGCACCTTATTTTTAGAGCAGAATCGTCACCACCTAATTCTTATTTAGATCCACCCCCTGTAGCTCAACTTAATTCAATTATCGGGGAGGAAGAGAATGAAATAACTGTCAGTGAGGAAAGGAATGTTCAAATAGAGGATGTACCTGTTGTGAAAGAATTTGTAGATGTATTTCCGGAAGATTTACCTGGACATCCTCCAGAACGAGAAGTAGAGTTTTCCATTGATTTAATTCCTGGATCAAGGCCTATATCGAAGACCCCTTATAGAATGGCCACTGTAGAGTTAGTCGAACTAAAGAAACAACTAGAGGAATTGAGTAATAAGGGATTTATTCGCCCTAGTGTTTCTCCATGGGGAGCCCCTGTTCTTTTTGTTAAAAAGAAAGATGGATCTATGAGGTTATGTATCGACTACAGGGAGATCAATGCTATAACGATAAAGAACAAGTATCCCCTACCTCGTATTGATGATTTATTTGACCAACTGCATGGAGCTCAATACTTTTCAATGATTGACCTTCGATCTGGATACCATCAGTTGTGTGTAAAGAAGGAAGACATTCCGAAAACAGCATTTCGAACCAGGTACGGGCATTACGAGTTTACTATAATGCCGTTTGGATTGACTAATGCACCCTCTATATTCATGGATCTGTTGAATAGAGTTTTCAAGGAGTATCTTGATGAATTTGTGGTGGTATTTATTGATGATATCTTGGTACACTCCAAAACCTACAAAGATCATGAAAATCACTTGCGCATTATCTTGAAGACTCTGAGGAGGCATGAATTATATGGAAAGTTTAGCAAGTGTGAATTCTGGCTTCAGGAGATTTCTTTTCTTGGCCATATTGTCTCTAAAGATGGAATCTCTGTTGATCCTTCTAAGACCAAGGCAATCCAAGAATGGCCAGCACCTACGAGTATAACTGAGGTACGTAGTTTTATTGGTTTGGCAGGTTATTATCGACGTTTCGTCCAGAATTTTGCCCGATTGGCTAACCCATTAACGAAGCTCACACGTAAAGGGGTTAAATTTGTTTGGACAAAAGAGTGTGAAGAATGTTTCGAAGAACTGAAGAGAAGATTAGTCAATGCTCCTATATTGACTCTACCATCGGGGAATGATGGGTTCGTTATTTATAGTGATGCATTAAAGAAAGGACTTGGTTGTGTCCTTATGCAGAATGATAGAGTTATTGCCTATGCATCACGACAGTTGAAAATTCATGAACAAAACTATCCTACTCATGATCTCGAGTTAGCAGCAGTGATCTTTGCTTTGAAGATATGGAGGCACTACCTCTATGGTGAAAAATGTGAGATTTATACTGATCACAAGAGTTTGAAGTATATTTTCTCACAAAAAGAACTCAACATGAGGCAAAGGAGATGGCTTGAATTACTCAAGGATTATGATTGTACGATACACTACCACCCAGGGAAGGCAAACAAGGTGGCAGATGCTTTGAGTAGAAAAGACCATGGAGTTTTGAACAATATGAGAATTGAAAGGGATCCAATTTTCATGGAGCTAGTGAAGATGGACATGGGAATAACCAGGGAAGGTGAAACATCAATGCTTTTTCAAATGGTTGCCAAACCATCTTTACTAGAAAGGATTAAGAGTTCTCAGACCGATGATGAAGAATTTCAGAAGAAGATTAAAGTTGTGAATGATGGGAAATTGAGAGACTTTGTGTATGAAGATGGAATTTTGAAATTCGGGAAGAGACTTTGTGTTCCCAATATACCTGATCTAAAAAGGGAATTGCTGGATGATGCTCATAGTTCCAATTTCTCTATACACCCTGGGAGCACCAAAATGTATAGAGATTTGAAGGAACATTTTTGGTGGGACAACATGAAGAGGGAGATTGCTGATTTTGTGTCAAGATGTATGGTTTGTCAACAAGTGAAAGCTGGAAGGCAACAGCCTGGAGGAGTCATGCAACCTCTTCCCATACCGGAGTGGAAATGGGACAATATTACAATGGACCTTGTCATGGGGCTACCAAAGACTCCTAGAAGGAATGATGCAATATGGGTTATTGTTGATCGTCTTACCAAGTCAGCACATTTTCGTGCTATAAGAGAAGATCTACCCCTGGAACGTCTAGCAAGACTATACATTAATGAAGTTGTGAGACTTCATGGAGTACCCTTATCGATTGTTTCTGATCGTGATCCCCGTTTTACTTCAAGATTTTGGAAAAGTCTTCAGAAATCCCTGGATACTAAACTTCATTTGAGCACTGCTTACCACCCTCAGACAGATGGACAATCAGAACGGACTATTCAAACCTTAGAAGACATGTTGAGATCATGCTCACTTGATTTTCAGGGTATGTGGGATCAATATTTACCACTGGTAGAATTTTCCTATAACAATAGCTTCCATACGAGTATTCAGATGGCACCATATGAAGCGTTATACGGAAAGAGATGTCGTACACCAACCTGTTGGGATGACGTTGGTGAAAGAAAACTTGTAGGCCCAGAACTGGTGGAGGTAACGGTGGAAAAGGTGAAGGTAATCCAAAATCACATCAAAGCAGCTCAAAGTAGGCAGAAGAGCTATGCTGATATTCGAAGGAAGGATTTGGAATTTCAAGTCGGTGATCATGTTTTCCTGAAGGTATTTCCATGGAAGGGAGTCATACGTTTTGGTAAGAAAGGTAAATTGAGTCCCAGGTACATCGGACCTTTCGAAATTCTAGAACGAATTGGGGTTGTAGCTTACCGATTGGCAATGCCGCCAAGTCTCTCCAAAGTTCACGATGTGTTCCACGTATCTCTGTTGAGAAAATACATGCCTGATCCGACGCATGTACTCACCTATGAGGAATTAGAACTGGAACCCGATCTGTCTTATTGCGAAGAGCCCGTCAGGAATCTTGATACGGGAGAACAAGTGCTGAGAAACCGGACGACGCGTCTGGTAAAAGTTTTGTGGAGGAATCATAAGATGGAAGAGGCAACGTGGGAACCCGAGGAACTTATGATGAAGAACCACCCGAGTCTTTTTATGTAGTAATACCCTAGAAATTGCAAGGACGCAATTATTTGAAGGAGGGGAGAATGTAACACCCCAAACTTCCACGGTACGTTTCCCTTCGAATAATCGATAGCGTGTGTTGTACGCAACCTCGAGTTCTAACACACACCACAACTAATTAAACTAGCCGTTGTAAATAGTAATACCTACTTTTTGAAATCATATATATTTTATATTTCAAAATGGACTTCATTTTTGGATTCGGAATATCGAAATTATCCTAGGGTAAAATTTTGGTACTTTTCGGATAACTTTTATATTTTGATGAATAGTGAAAATTACTAAATTTTAATTAAAAACAACTTTTTTAATCAAAATAAGTAATAGTGATAAAATATGAATTTGAGTGGTTTTAAAGTATATTTAGAATATATTTTTACCATTTAATATAATGTTGGTCATTGGACATAATTTTACAATTAAACCGAACATAAACAAGTGTCAATCTTTTGGTAGTTATTATCTCTTAAAAACACGCTTTTTGTTTTGACAGCGGGAATTAATTTTAAATTAATTTCTGCCACTTCTGTGTTTTGAATTTAGAAAAATGGATTCCATATTTGGAATCAGGATGTTCAAATTGTGTAAATAGGTAACTTTTATTTTTAGACATTTTGAATAATTACTGCGGTAAATATTTTATTTACCATGGTTAAGGGTAAATCCGGTAAATAAGGGTTAAAAAAATAATATTATAATAATACTAAATTACCCTAAAACGTGTCTTAACCCTATTGGTTGATACATAGTCGACCATGGGAATATTTGGGTCTATTTTGGGACCCCATGGATCCACTTGTAAGTGATAATGACACTTTATTTTAATTAAGTCAAAATGAATACAAAAATGACACAAGCATATATCTTTTAGAACAACAATTTTTACATAGGGTTATACATGTTGGATTTTCGATTATAAATATTCATTAGAAAGATAAAACTATTTCCTACATAATGATATTTTATTTATAATTTTTAGACATTAAATAAGTTATTTTATTTATGACACAATGATGATGCAGTAATTACTATAATAGTGAAAAATTAAAATAATTGATATTATAAATACCCAAATAAATATAATATGAAACTTTTAATGAATTAAACTAATTTTCTAGGCTAATATGATATATTAGGATTGATTTAATGGACTTTGTTTGAAGTAATCAATCTGTTATGAGTTTCACAAAAATCAACTATTGAATAGTGTCAAAATTGACATAAAAGAGTTCTTAAAACAAATATTATATTATTAATTGATATTAAATTCCTAAAAATCTAAGGTTCGGCCAAGAGACTTATATTATGATAGTTTAATCATTAATGGACCACTTGGGGGTCGAATGGATGTATATAGTATGTTTATTAACCATAATATATAAAATACAAAGAGACATTGTAAAAGTGAAACTAATTAACTTAGAGTTAATACTTAAAGATAAGGTTAATATAAGTACCCAAACCTGTCTAAATTCTATTGGATGAGTTGTTTTCGACCTATCCCCACCTCATCCTTTGAATAGTCAACTTTGGAGCCTTTAGAAACCGAATATGAATTTATTATAAATTAATATTTCTAGCTTTTCCAAAGGTGCCCCTCACCCCTCTTATAAAAGGGCACTCCTCCTTCTCATTTCCTCACACCTCTCAAGCCTTTTGGTTCGGCCAAACTCTGCCCAAATACTCTCCCAACATCCCTCAATACAACCTAGAGGCCTTAGTTTGATCAGAAAGCCAACCTAAGGAGCCCTTTTGATCAAATCAAAAGGAAGAACCCGAAGAAGAGGTAATGATTTCACCACCCTTTTCTAAGTTCATTTCTTCTTCCACTTCTTCTTCCTTTGTTCTTACCATTCTGAAATAATAACTCCAGTATCTCACATATACTGTGATGTTATTATAAATATGGTACAATCATATTCAGTATTCTATCCACCCTTTGAATAACATGTCACCATACGTGCGTATGTACGGCTTACCGTCTCCACGTCGTGGTGTAATTGTTATTCAATATAATATTATTTGGATGGGTATAATAATGATGTGTAACTCATGTAAATAATAAATATAACATGTTAATGATTCTGTATATATGATATACCATCCATTTATATATTATTTTAATATCAAAAGAATGATATTGTCGCTCGTGCGTACGTACGGACTACCGTCTCCACGAACGCGATGAGATTCATTCTCCATCGTATCCATTCAAGTATAATTATCATTTGATGATTTAAAAATGATGTTTAAGGACTGTATATCATTCTGGATATGAATAAGATACAACAACCATGGCTTATGTAACAAAACATATAAAAGAAAATGAGTAAGTTAACTCCCGAAACGACGATAATTCTAAGATATTATTAACAAATCAATGTTAAAAGATCATATATGATATCATATTAATATATATGATTCTTGTATAATTTAATAACAACTATTTCACCATTATACAGGAGGTTAACCTACCCCAACCAGGGAAAAGTACAAGGTAAGGGTTATTTCACAATCTCTTCATTATCCGAGGTTGTTTATATGTAATAATCTACTGGGATCTCTTTATCATCCACATCCATGTTTCTTAAAAATGTATTTCAAAACATTTTTACTATTTACAAGAATATGGGTTAAAGTCATTTATACCTTTTTTTGACTTTTTATAAGAGGTTTATAAAGGAATCTTTCCGTCGTTTTCAAAACAAGGTCCTTTTTAACCTTTTCGACAGAATTGAGGTAAGAATGTTTTTTTTAACTTATACGGCGGGTGCGGTTATTTTACGCCGTTATAAAATCTTCAAAGCTTTCCTTACAAGCATATAAGAATATTTTCAAAGAAAATGTTTTATTTTATATGGATCTTAAATGATTTCAAAATAAAAGGAGATATTTCATTAAAAAGAATTTTGATTTCATCAATGTCAACATCCTTTGATGGATTTTAAGATTATTTGAAGTTGATTTATTATGATACAAAACTTCTATATTGTATTGAAGGTTTTGTGATATGTTTGACTGTGGATGTGCTATTTTTATACCATTCATAGTTTATTGTGAAAGTATTGACATTTCGTATGCTAGTTTTAATACGAATGTTTATGTTATGTTTAAACCTTTTCATATGGGAATGCATTGGACTTAATAAGTGACGGGTGGAGCCCGCTATAGCTCCTCGATGCATCGGTAGGTCTCATGAGACAAACTAGTGTCTTGGCACAAGGCCTTGACAAAATCTTATTTGTAGTCTTGGCACGAGGCCTTGGCTATGTGGTTATGATAGTCTGGCATTATGCATTCCAACATGATGAAAGTGGTTATTTATTTTTGCATGTGATTATTCGATTAGTGGAATATCCATGTGAATAAGTAAATGGCATTATTTCATTTTATTTATGACATACCATGTTGAAAGTTCATGTTTAAAAGGCTTTTGTTTTAGTTATACATTGCCTTAAATGTTTATTCTTATTAATGAAAGTTTCCGCTATATTGTTATCCTTACTGGGCATTTGAGCTCACCCCTTTTCTATGTTTTATTTTTCCTAGGAACTGAAGATGTAAGTTATGAATGACCTGCAGGGATATTATGAGGGGATTGTAGTGTGGACTGTGGAAACATTATGTTGTTGTAGTAGTTTTTGATTTTATGATGTAATGTAAAACTTATGAATATATCTAGTGTTTCCAAGGCTACTAAACCAATCGGTCTTTCGAGATTTGATCTTTCTTGCGATCATGCCAATGTTACGAAGTAATGCACCGACTCTGGGTAGCTGGGGTCGGGGCGTTACAATCACAACAACATTATATAAACATTATGAACATATTATGGGATATCGTTCCAACAATCAAGTGTTTTCCATGAATATTGTCTTTCCATAGAAATATTTTTCCTAGTTGTGGCTACCATTCAACATAAAAATTTAAATAATTAATAAAACATACTACAATAAAATATTATTAAATTTCTGTAATTTCATTAATATATTACATTGAAACATATTTATTAGATCCTATTACACAAGAATAGAAATCATTCTTATTCATTTCTATTAATTTAATTATTTTGACCATTACCCTTAGATAATATTTAAGTATTTTTTAATCATTTTTAGAGAATTAATTATCATGGTTCCCCATATCCTTATATTGGATTCATTTCCCAATGGTATATTCATTAATTCCCCTGAAATCATCATCATAGTGTATTTTTTCTCCGCTTTTGATGAATAACCTCTTCCTTTTTAGAGTATACCAATTTTTTTCTTCTAAATGTATTACATGTTGCAAAGTAATTCTCTCCCTAATTCCATTTATCTAATTTTTTCAATGTCATCCACATCTTCTTTTATTTCCATTAGAACATATATGACATGGATAATTATTTCACTATATGGATAATTAATTTCTTATATTGATAAATCATTACACTATGTCCTCATAGGATGATAAATTTTGGGATTGTATTGTACGTTGAAGTATTGGCTTACGCCTATTTATGAAACAATCAATATTTCTCTTTCTACTGTATACATAGTCTATAATATTCCTTTCAAAAAATGAAATATTGGATTCAAAAATAAAGAAATGTTATTCTTATTTATGCCTTAGAATCACGAACTGTCATTCCATATATGGTCATTCCACATGAAGAAATTTTTAACCAATATCATTACCTTAATGTACTTTTAATCCATCTTCTATATTTCATCCTCATACCAAGTTTTTGAATAAATTAATAGCATCGATGTAAATCTACTGTGAGAAAATAAACTACCATGAAAACATTTAACCATTCACTACATCCGAGAAGGAAAAATATCTTCTCTAATGAATATATCAATTGTCTAAGTATAAATAGATTTTTAGTCCCATTGAATGATGGAGGTGTCTAGAATATGAAGTTGAATAACATTGTTACACTATATGATGGGTTAGATAACTAATCTCTATATAAAATGTTTTTACTCAAAACCCACGTTAGTCTCGTAGAAATTGTTATAATTTGATTAGTTACCTCTATATGTCTATCTTCAGCTTCACCTTCATTATACATCACAAGAAAAAAATATCTACATTGTGTACCTGAATTTATACAATTCCTATTATTTCTATTAGGTGTAATTTTTAAACAATTTGACACACTAGATTAGGTCATAACATTATGAATCATAACGTACAATCACAAATCTAGTGAATATCTTAACATAAATAGAAAACATTATGCACTATTATTCTAATAATAATAAACATATTTTATTTGGGGATATAATTATTTTTAATTCATTTATAATGGTTTTGAATTAAAATGTAAATTATCCAATAAATATCCCCTATGATTATCAATCTAGGTTCGCAATAAGGTATATTTTTGTACCAATTGATACAATAATTTAAAACCCAATGCACCCTTTTTAGAGTTATTACCCCTATGTACCTATTATTTATAACCATTTCATCTTGTAGTATCCAGAAAGGTATTTATTTCTATTTGAAACCACATAATTGTTCCTCAACAAAATATTAGGATTTTTTTATATTTTTATCCTCTAATATTTTCATGGGTTATATTCCCTAATCTATGTTTTCCTAAATCTAGTTCCCAAGGTATTCAATAAACTACCTCTAATACCAACTATAGTAACTTGACCCTTGATTTATAGATCCAATTTCTACATTTTTACAATGGAATTATATATAACGAATCTTATCTCGAAGGGGAGAACGTTTTATTAGTAATGGTTAAATATAATCCTAATTTAAATTCACATTATTTATTGAAACATTATGTAAAAAAATATATTTTTTGGTTATATTATTATTCGTGTTATTTTTTCATTTTATATCAATCACAAAATATATCATGATATCTTAGGGAATAAAAAACATGTGAATGTAGTGATCTGGGATGCTCATTATGGGTAAGTGTAAGAAATACCCTATGAATAAATATAAAATAATTAATAGAGAAAGGTAAACAACATAATAAAATTCCATTTAATAAATTAAATGACAATAATATGGAGTTAATAAAATATGATCATATAATTCCATATAAATAATCAAATGATCTTGAAACCTGACCGTGGATATTTTAACTAATTGACGAATCAAAAGGATAATCAATAATTTAATTTATAATGATGTAATTCATAATCTTTTATATCAAATACATATAATCCAGGCTTGTAAAAAGACATTTAATATTTTAGTGTCTTGTTCCATGATATCTAATAACATTGAGTCTTGTGCCAAGATGTCCATATAAATGGGTATGGCCTCATCCAAAACCATATCAATCTTGTCTCCTGGGACCTACCAATGTATCTAGGGGATATACCGATCCACACCCATCACAAACATGGTCCAATTCATTCTGAATTAAATGGGGTGAAACATAATTAAAAATAATTCATATAAAAAATATTACAATAAATTTAAATACATTCCTCTATAAATAGACCTAATCATAAACCATCCAATGTAAATTAAATGGTATCAATATTGTTCATCCATAGTCAATCTAACTATAAAACATCTGTAGAAATCACAAAGAAGGGGTCATGTTATTCAATCCCAATTAATGAATAAGTAACATAAACAAATTTAATATTATATCAATAATTAATTTGAATAGTTATATGGACCATTTCATTCCTAAAATATCCTTTCATTGAAAATCAACCTTTTTATTTTAAAAATATAAAATTCATAAAATACTGTAAAAACCATTTCGTAGATAATCAGCTTTGAAATTAATAATTTCATTAAGGTATGGAAAAATGATAATTAATAAATAACCTTTTAATCATTTAAAGGAATCTTAAAATAAACTATAATCATGATGGTTGTAAATTTTGTATATGTTTTATAAGTTAAAAGGAATATTGCTATTAAACTCAAAAAATGTAACAAAAGTGTATCATTAAAAAATGTCAATAGTAAACATATAAAACAATTTTTAAAAAACATTATTTATATTTTAAAATGTTTTAATAAAATTTTGGATAACGCAAAAATATTTTGGTAATTTTTAGAAAACATGCTTTTGGAAGAAAGTGGATTTTTAACTAAAGGGGGAAATATTATTATATTTTCTTAAAAACATCTTTCAATTAATTAAATAATAAAGAGAGGGAAATGGTATTTTATGTGAAAAGATTAATTAATAACCAAAGGGTAAGAAGTTATTTTTATTTTAGGATAGTATTTTTATATAATTTCCCCAAGGGTGAGTTAAACATTAAAAATCATGAATAATGTTGAGATTGTGAAGTAAACCATTACCACATTGTTAAATTTAGAATAAAAATTCACATTTAAGAAATAATAGTAAATAAATCACTAAGTATCATGAATCTAAATTAATTCATGAAATATCATAAAAAATATGCATTATATACAATTCTCAAAAGAATGAATTTCTGAATATGGTGCATGACTCATGGATGTTAAATTCAGATGAGAAAAATTTATATTGAGTCCAACTCATCACTTATGTTAGTTATCATCTTGAATAATAAAATTTTATTAATTATTAAATTTATTATTAAATTTATTTGAGTTTTTTTCATTTTAGTTTACATATTTCCACATTATATTTGATTACATATTCAAATTTGTCTATGATGGATGTTTTGATGATATTTTGATAATGTGCCAATAATAATTTTTATAGGATTCTATGTTCAAATAGGTTTTATTTAAGTATTTCTAGAATATTAATAATTGAAATAATTAACATATTTTTATATCAATTATATTTTTAATCACATCATGAAATTTGAATATAAAAATAAGTTATGTTACAATAATTGGGACGATGGGTCATATATATGCATGAGTAACATTTCAATTTTTCAATGATCATTATTGAAAGAAGTTAAGTAACATTAAACCTTTAGGATAATCATAATATATATATATATATATATAACATAGCTTTCATTAAATATAGTTATGTATGTCATAAATTTGGGTTTGTGAGGAAAAGAGAGCTTCATCACTTCGTGAAGGTGGTGGTCTACGCGTACAAGGGTGATGTTATCATATTTCAGTGTTATAGATAGAATAAGATATTAAATTTTATAATTATAAATATGAAATTAATATCATAATAAATACATTTATATCACATTTGTTAATTATTATATTTTATTTATCACCTTACATGTAATGTGATTTTGAAAAATGAATAGCATCGCATCCTGAGGGGTTTATCTACCATACACATGAACGACTTTATCATATACACTATATAATGGAAATTAAAAAATGTATATATGATATAATGATTGATGATATATAGCTAAATTATTAATATCAAATGTTTATATTAATCCATCAAAATATTCAATCTTGTGTGGTGTTAATGAAAAAATAAATGACATCAGTTCACAAGGTGGTAGTCCATCGTATACATGAAAAATGATTTTGTAACCCATTTGATGGATATGGGGAGGGTTTTAGGTGACTATGTAAACATAAAAACATCTAATAATATATAGTATAATTATTATATAATATAATAATGTTTTATTAATAATTTATGAATGTGGGGGCGGAAATAATATAAACATTCACATTGAAGAGCATTATGTCTACTTTGGCTTTCCTCCTTAGTTTTTCACCAAATCATTACTAGTTTCAATTTACATAAAAAATAAGGAATATAGGTTGATATGAGTTATGTTTTAAGTGATTTTGGAAGGTATTTTATGAAAAAAGGTTATATGTAGTGATGAATAGAGGAGAGGGTGTATCCTTTTATAAGTGAGGTGAGTGGAACACTAGTTACTTTTTGAAACAACAATTTGTACCCAACTTTTTCAAAACCACTATGGATCCAAAATGGATTATTATCAAAAAAATAAATTATATATGGTAAATATATCTAAAAATATATTTTAAACAAGTTTTCATCTACATTGTTTAAAAAAATTTAATTTAACCCCCATAAAATTATTTTTTCCTTAACTACGACTAATATATTTTCCTATTTTAACTTTTATTTTTGTTTAAAATTTATGATTATCTTATTATATATTATAATTTATTATTATAATAAATATTTAATCAGCTTTTCTCAATTTCAATCACATATTTGAAATTTTTTAATTTGTAATTAATCATGCGGATGTGATGAGGAATTGAGAATTTGAATAGAAAATAGTCAAATGTTTAAAATATTTTTATATTAAAAATCATTATGGAATTTTTTTTAAGTGGAATTTTTTTTTAAATTAAATTTTAATTGAAATAATATGATTTTATAAAAAATTAAAAATTATCATTATATAAAACATAACTGAAGAGGAAATTTTCAATTAAAATTCGGTATTTTTTTATTATTAATAAAAAAATGAAACATTTATGAAAAATTAAAAAACCAATGATAAATTTAATGAGGTTATTTAAAAAATTAGTTTTTTGTAAAAAATAAATTTTATATAATTGTAAAAAATTAATTATGAATTCTATATACAATGAGAAACTAAACAACCTTCATGATTAATACCATTTTCAGAATATATTATATTTCATTTCCAAGGGATCTAATTTTATCTCTAATAAATACGAATCTATTTTATTTATTTTATAAATATTTACCCCATATAATATAAATAATGATTTATTATTACTCATCCCCAATAATTTAAAATATTTTTAATAATGGTAATATAAAATATCATGTTTCGTTTGAACCCAGTGTTTGTGCATTGCAAACTATTGCAGAGATTAAATTTATTTAAAAAAATTATTTATATTATTTATTTATAATTTTATATTATATTACAGTATTATTTTAATGTCTCATATAACTTTTTTAATGTGATATTAATATTTTAAAATATAAAGGTGTTACACCTTAAGAAGAGATCTAATTGGATCCCACTGAAAAATATGTTACTGTCTTTACAAACTCTTTCAATTTTATTTATTATTCTAATACCTATTTATTTTTTATGACCATACAAAAAATAATAAATCCAGTATTATAAGTATATTAATAAGTTATTATAATTATGGAACAACCATTTTCTATCTAATTTCCATCTTACAAATTGAAAAAATATAACTTTCCCGTACGTATGAATTACCATCTCCACGTTGTAGTGTAATCAATTTGTCATAACACCATTATATTGATGATTATAAATATATAAATAATGTCAATATATTATATAAATGAAAAAAAAAAATTAAAAATTAATATCATTTAAACATTCTTACTATTATATTTGTTGATAAAATATTATGTCACTCGTGTGTACATACAATCTACTATCTCCACAAAGTGATGGGATTTGTTTTTCATTTTTTCCTTATAAAGATGGTTATGAGGTCATATTAAATGAAAAAATTTATACACTTTTTATGATATATTAATTATTATATTGTGGAATATTAATATATTATATTATTTAATACAATCTATCTTATAGTGAAAAAAACTTTTTTGTGTACATACGACTTCAAATCTCCATGAATGGGGAAATAGTTTTTTATATATTTCCTTTATAGATGCCAATTTATATATATTTAATGACAGTAAATTTTATTTATATAATTATTAATATTAGATATGTCTATTTAACCATAATAAAATCATAAGTACTAGAACTATCGAATCAAAACATATATAAAAAATAAATCACTTAACACCCCAAAATATTACAATAGTAAACAATCCTTATTAGAATGGTAAAATAATGTAATAAATAGATAATATATGAAATTATACATAATTTAATAGAAATATAATAGAACTAAAATTATTATACATTTTTTTCGAACACATAAAAATGATTTCAGACCCTAAGGTAAGGGTTTCTTGTCTATTTTTTTCTTCTATTTGGCATAGGTCATATTATTAATATAATTATCAACATGGAATTTAATGTATCATGTTTTTGTTCATTTCATGTGGTAATGATCAAAAAATTACAACAACGATAACAGTTTATTTCACTATATCATCAATATTCGGTATTGTTTATTATTTTGTATATGTTGGGGAATCATTTCCATCCATATCAATTTTTCCAAAAAATATCCTTTTAAATAATATTTTAAATACCTCCTATTAATTTTAAATTCATTTTACACATGTTTTATTTATTAAAGAATTTATTTCAATAAATAGTCATGTCGTTTTCTAAATAAGGTACTTTTTAAAAATTTCGACAATATTGTTGAAGGAATGTTTTAATTTAAAAAAGTATATAACAAGAATATATTTTACCACCATAATGACTAATATTGTCTTCTTATATTTATTTTATATATTTGAAGGACATTTTAAAGGAAAATGGTTTCCTTCAATATTGAAAATTATTTTAAAAATCAATTAATTCAATAGTTAAAATATTATTTTCCTCAATAATATTGTTAATAAAATTTTTATGGATTTTTTATTCATTTATTAAAACAACCGTATTTTACATCTTCTCTAATTGGGATAATTTATTATGATAAAATCATTATAATTTTTAATTATAGTTTATGATCTATTTGAATAGGGATGTACTATTGTGATTTCATTCCCCATGTTACCTTGGATAGTTTATGGTTATGATTACTGATTGGTAAAATTGTTAAAATTTTATATGATATTTTCAATAAAAAATTATTTTTAAAATGATTCCCCCCTATAATATAGGGAATGAATTGTTAAAATTATGTGAAAAGAGGGGTATGTTTTATTACCCTGATTCTTCATTTGGTCTCTATAGATAAACTAGCTTTGGTATAGTTTGAGGCCATACCCATTCAAGTAATATTTTCTGGCATGATCCCTAAATGGATTGTTTATAATGTATTTAATTATTCATTTCCCTTATTAGAATATTATTTATTGATGTCTATGTGAATATATTTTATTCGTGATATCCATGGATATGTATTGAGCAAATCTCATTAAGAAATTATTTGATTTACAATTATTTTATGTCATATTATACATTCCTTATTTAGCATTTTTTATACACAAATCCTTACATTGAATCTGAGATCACCATTTTTATTATGTTTATTTTTCCATAATATAAAAATAATTATATTATGATTTATAATAAGGGGTATGATATGAGATTATTGATGCTCTTAAAATAAATTCTATGTTGGAAAAGAAATATATAGAAATACTATGTTCTATTGTAATAGTCATAGACATTATAACATGAACATTTTAATAAATAGAATATAAGAAACAAAAAATAATGAGTATAATGGAATATAAAATCATAATAAATTGGGATATATTTACTTTTAAACTAATCTTATGTCTTTAATATCTTGCAATTCACACAACACCATGTTTGATTGAAACAAGATACTATATTCAAATATTATTATTTAAACATTACATTTGTAGAAAATATATTCATTTTGGTGGGTTTTGAAAGGATTAAAAAATATAAAAATATTTATTGTTCAAATTTAAATTAAATATATGTTTATCAAAAAAAATTAGAATCATTTGAAATAAAAAAAAATTTCCAGAAAATGTTTTTTTCTAAAAGGTTGTTCAGTCACACATCACACACATATTTTCATATTATTTTTTAAACATTTAGAAAATTTAATTGATAAAATTACATTATTTTTAAAAAATTATAATATCAAAATTATATTATCAATAAGTGTATAAATGTTTCTAAATTGTCTCATATTTTGATGATTGGTGAAACATATGGAATTTTAATTTAAAAATACCATTTCCATAAAATTATTTATGATAAAAAAAATTATATAAAGTTTTATTAAAGTAAAATATGTCTAATAATAATGTAATAATACTATAATGGTTAATTGAATAATATTGATGTTTAATTTTGATATAGAATAATTGTAAACTTTTTAAAAAAATTCTTGTAAAACTAGCATTATCCTCACATTTGTGGGATTATTTTGAAATTTTATTCTGAAACATCAATTAATAGAATTTTAAAAAATTAATTCACCATATTGAATCAGAATAACTTATATTATATAATAATTTCTTCGATACATATTACAAAAAATAATATTAAAAATATAAAAAATTAATTATCACGATTAATGAAGAAAATTTATTTACAAGGGAATAATCTAAATTGATAAGATTAAATTGAAATAAAAACACTCTAAAAACGATTATTTATACATATTTAAACCTTATAATGTCTAATAATCAATAATACTCAATTTTTTACTATTATCCCATGTGAAAAATGATGGTTCACCTTTTTCATATCAAATAACTAAATTTATGCCACTCACCTCACTTATAAAACGCCACCTGTCTCACTTCATCATAAAAAATTGATTTTTTTTAGAAAATACATATAGAAATCACAAAAAAATCCATATTAACATAATAAATGAATTAATTTTGTTAGATATATTAAAGAGGAAGGATTTTCATGCTGATATAAGGAGGTTACCTAAAGAAGAGGTACATTCTTAAATTTCCATTTTTATTTAATTTTCTAATCCACATCATTAAATTTTTATTAAATAATGATGATATAATAGCTTAATATCTTAAATAAAATTATATTTTTTATTCATAAGGTCGTAACCTAGAACCATTGACACTTTCATCAAATGAGTTACGTAATCATCATTTGTGTGTACGGTGGACTACCGTATCTCGAACTGATATAATTCCTTTTTCCATTCTACATATAAATCTTGTGTATTATGATATATAATAAATATATTTATGAAATTTTTAACTCAATTATACCTATAGAATAATTTTATCATATATACCATTTTTACATTACATTCTATATGTTATATGATAACGTCACGCGTGTTTGTAGTGGACTACCACCTAATAATGTAATGTGATTCGTCTCACAGAAACTCATTATATAGAAGGAAATAAAAATAATGTTAATGAATATATGTGATATATATGATATAATTTTTCAAATTAATTATATTTTTATCTTTTTAAAAATATTATTAATCGTTTTCTTTTTTTAAAATTTATTTCCCTAAAAGATGATACCATTTTTCGTCTATATGGGGACTACTACCTTCACGATGTGCTGTAACTCTCTCTTCATCACCTCACCACATTGTTGATATATATATATATACATTTAAATAAAAAATATTTTATGTAAGATATTATGATCATTATTTAAAGATAAATTATTACTTACATTCTTTCCATAATAATCATTGAAAATTATAAATATTATTTATGCGTACATAAGAACTACCATCTCCATGATCGAAATATACTAAATTTTCAAAATAATAACTAATGACTGGTATTAAAATTATAATTTATATTTTAATATGATAACTATTTGAATAAATATATACTTTAATAATGCAATATTTGACATTATTCGACCTACCAAAGACATTTTTTACAAAAAATAAAAATATTATTGAAACATGTGACATAAACATACTGATTATGTTATAAAATAATGCAGGTTATTAATTTAAATTAAACCATTAATAAACTTGAAAATGGTTATAATCAATGTAAAAAATTTACAAAAAATTAATTATTATAGAAGATAATGAATGTGGGTTTTGAGTTACACTCAAAGTAATGGTTTCTCATCTCACATTATTTCTATTAGACATAAATTATATTCACGAATTATTAAATTTTTTGTGCATATACAACATATTTTGTATTTTATATAATGAATGAATTAGTATTCATTGTTTTTAATGTTTTTTCAATTTTATTACATTGAAGGTACGTATGATAAAAATATTACTAATGTTTGTAAGTGTTTGTTTCAGAATCTCATTATTATTCTAGATTATTTTTGTTTAATTTGTAGATTAGGGAATCATGGGTTTTTATTTCAGAAAATCATTATATTTTCTTCTCCTATAGTCTATAATGATTTATTTTAATTTCAAGTACTACTTTTTCACTAACGGGTATTAAAATTATTAAGAAATTTTTTTTATGAAAATCCATCATTATATTTCTCTTCAGTTGAAAATCATTTTTCATCCAAAACCATGTATTTAAATGTTTTTTAAAAATTTTACACATTTTAAAACGATTTATTAATTAAATTTTAATTGTTTATTAATTTTTAAACAAAAATTTAAATAATATTACTCTTATTCTAAAATAAAGCAGGTTTTTCTTTTAATCAAAAATTGAAATGAATATTTTTTAATCCTAATCAACATATATATAATTTCCAACAAATATTACAACCCAATGTTTTAGAATCCTATAAAATGTACAATGTTTATTTTAAAATAAATTTTTGTATAAAAAATTATTTTAAAAAGGGTCATTTTTAATATGGAAAGTATATTTTCCTCAAAAATGATTTTAAATTTAAATTTATTTTATTTATACACATAAATATTATATAAATATTATTAAACATATGATCGACCAGGGATAAAAAGTATTGATATCAATATTTTTCTATGATTGGATGGTTATGATCAGTTTGATCAAGGTTGTACAATTTTATTATCATTCTCCATATTACTAGATATGGTTTATGATAATGTTTTTTGATTAGGAATTATTCTATCATTTCATATTACAGTTCATTAATATTAATTTTTATGTTTAAATTTTTCATTTTCCAATTGAGGAATGCATTTGACTTTGTATCTTATGGGCAGGCCCACCTTATCCCTTTGATGTATTGGTGGGTCTCATGAGACAAACTATATTTTGTTTTATTTGAGGCTTTATCCATGTATATAAAGGTTTTGGAAAACTATCTCGACGGTATAATATATCTTGGTACAAGGCCTCAATAGTATAATTTAGATGTTCGATATTATGCATTCCATCCTTTTGAATTTTGTTATTGATATTCCATGTAATTATTCAATTAGTTATAATATAAATGGTTATGATTCACTATTATGTGATTATTTATATAGAATTATTTTATCATCATTTATTAAATCCATATTATGATTACATTATTAATTAAATTTATTGTGCTTCAGTTATTTAACATTCTTTATTGATTATTCCATATTTATTAACAGCTTCAACAATATTATTTCATTTACTGAGCATCTAATCATTCCCCATTTTTATGATTTAATTTCCAAAGTATATGAGTATTTATATATATATATTCATGGATACACTAAGTGGAATAATATAATTCTCAATTAAAAGTATTTTTAATTATATGTTTCAAAAATTAATTTAAATTTCATGTGTCTGCCTATATTAGCTAGACTAATAAACTATATTTCCCTTAAATATGTGATTCATTATATATTTTTCCAATTTCATAATATAGATAGTATTTTATGGCTAATGGGGATATGTGAGCTATAGTTAGTACCAAATTAATTTTAGTAGAAACATAATAAACTACATTTATGAAATATTGAATATAAAACATAAACCTGTGATAGTATTTGATGAAACGTATTGAAGAAAATTGAAAAAAATTCATTAGTATGATATAATGTAGTTCTTCCTATCAATAGATATCGGTATAGATAATATAACAAAAAATGGTTCTCTAATAGATTTATATAGGGGTATAATTTTGAATAGTGTGCATTATGTTTAAACTAATAATCACCCAGTTGAATTAAATGGCCCTCACTAGACACCTATTTTGTCACACCATGGGGATATAATTAGGATAATTTAAATTTTCTTTTCAACCCAATATGAATTATTTTAAAATAAAGATTCCCTAAGGAAACAAATATTCTAATGATGAGATTATCTATGCATAATTTATTCAATTTATGTTAATTATCATAATAGTTTTGGATTAGACATTTTTTTCATTGTGTTATAAGATAATATTGTGTATTCCATCATTTAAAAATGGTTCATAGAAAATGTAATGGGAACCATATCAATTAACATAATCTATTGAGTAATAATGATCATTTCATCAGTGACTATTACCTAATATTAACAATAGAATTATTCTCACAAAATTTTCATTATATGAAGAAATATTATAATGTACTAATAAGATAGAGAAGAAGTCATCTGTTTATAGTGGAATTGATGGGAAGAAAGAGAATAAGATGTCAGAATAGAAATATTCATATATAGGGAAGAACTGTAAGAATAATTTTCCTAATTTTAATAATCGTGAAATAAAAACCCTGGTCATTAATTAAAGGGAAGGATAGTTTGAAAATGTGGAAGGAGAAAGTAAAAATTTATTTTAATTAAAATGGAATTAAAAATAATTCCATTGTTTAATGCTTCAATTTTAGGGAGATGGGGTACTAAAAAATTTAATACGTCAAGGTTCAAAGGAACATACCTCAAAATTATCAAATAGATCATTTAAATCTTATTCGAATACCATAGAAAAAGAGGAATGGTTAATGTGGTTTTTGGGATTCCTGATTTATGAAATTTTAGTATCTTATCAATGATACCATAGTAATAAGAATTATCAAATTTATAATTATTTTACTGCATTACCATTTCATTATATATTTTAATGTGCTTGTTGAACAGTACCAATAACCATGAAAAATAATTCATTGTCAATTTGAACATCTTGGGAAACAAACGATTGAAGGAAAGATAACCCCTAATTTGTTGATTTTATGATAATGAGAATGTTTTTATATATATTTTAAATTGGATAGTACTGAATAACTTGGGACAGATTGTTGATTTATTGAAAATGTGGTATATGTTAATATTAATTGTGATAAATGTTTTTTTATTTAAGGAACATATACAATAATCTATGTTTTATGGAATGAATAAAGAAGAATGAATTTTTTTAATAATTATTGATAGTAAATCTAGTTATTACTATGACTCAAGATAACACACGATGTAGGAAATTACGTGATTTATATGGGACGATTAAGAGATACTTCTTTTTGTGTGGGAGATTAATTATATGTTCATTTTGAAAATTATGTGACCATGTTTCTGATTTTATGGATCATAATATTTTGGAAGGTTGATTTGGTTAACCATCTATAAGATGGTTTAATTGGATAATTGTACAAGATTTTTGTGATTAATTTATTACCTCACCATATAAATATTTATTCACATTGGTGAACTTGTGATAACCATATTTTTTAAGAAAAATATTTATAAATATACCTAAATATTTTTTACCCTTTTATGTATCTTATAACATAATAATAATTAATTTTTATTCTTCAGGAAAAAATTATCTTGGATATTCTTTTCTTATATTGATAAGTGATGTTCAAATTTATTTAATCACAAACAAAATATGGAATTTTTCCTATGAGATTTAAATATATCATCTAACTAAAATTTCATATATTCTCAGTCTAAATGGTATCTGAATTCCTCAACTCTAGAAAATGGATATTTAAAGAAATTATCTTAATAAATTTGTTATATTCAAAAAATTGTGTTTTAAATCATCATCATTTTATGGTTTTTAGGTCCTAAAAATTCCATTGATCATACAATATTGTGTGACTAATGACCAATAACACTCTCTATAATTATTTAAAATTTTCTTGCCTTTTTGTATCACTAATGTTCTTATACATAGATACATATTTATCTATTATTCCATATGAAATTTTTACTTCCCTTTCTCTATTATTGAGCATATTTTTATTAACCCTTCTCATAATGTGGTATTTTGAAAGTATTTTTTCAAATGACAATCCTTTGATTATCGAGAACAATTTTAAATATTAGAGATACAATTTAATTATGTAAAAAAATGTAACACACTAATATTTTAAAATATGATCATCATTTCATAGAGAATATATGAAAAAAAATAAAAGATAATATAAAAATATTAGACATTATGATATAATAATTTTTAAATAATTCATTCACTTCGATAACTTGTAATGCACGCACACTATGACTGAATTAAACTCTTTACTCTAATACAATATTATTTTTTAAATGTTGCCAATATAAAATGGAAATTAAATTGGTGGCCATGAATATGGAATTTTTTTTAAAAAATCATATAGTTTCTAATTGTACATTTGATATCTAATTATAATAAATAAAAATTAGAACCATCTAGAAGGAAATGAAATTTTCTGTAATTTTGTATTTTATTTCTAAAAGGTGGATTTATTAGGATTAATTCAGTTAATATAAAATTAATTTTTACAATTTTTCAAATTTATTTTGTGAAATAAAAATGTTTTTTAAATTATAATGTCAAATTTAACTTATTTTTATTATTTGGGGAATTTTCGGAAAACTACCATTTTTCGACGAATAATGAAAATTTTGAATTTCGATTGAAAACCACTATTTAGTTTAAATTAATTAAAATTATAAATTACCTTTTAATTGGGGATAATTTTACTGTAATTCAATTATATATTCATTAATCCAATTCATGTAAATTGAATAATTTTAATATTTAATTTTGATATAATAAACCTTGTAATGTTTCGAACATTTTCACTTGGAAAATTTCCTTCACTATATCATCTATTGGATTAATTTAATATTAAACATAACACTTAAATGATTTGAATTGTTAATAATGGATACCATTTTTTTAATATGAATATTTTATATTATCTAGCTGGATCATGCTAATATTTTATAATAATGAATAGTTAAAACCGAAAAAATTATTTATATTGGTTAAGGGAAAAACTAATTTTCATACGTGTTAAAATAAAAAGGTAAGGATTAAAATGAACTAAAACATTTCCTAAAATATGATTTTTATTCATATTTTGACAATATAATGTATAAATGTCTCACATAAAAAAATTGGGTAATCATTTTTCTTTTTATGAACATACTACTGTACCACTAACCTCAATTATAAAAAACCACCCCTCCCCTCTCTTCTTTAAAATAAATAAATATTTTAAAATTTGAAAATTCCTACCTAAATACCCTAAAAATCCCAAAAATATTATATAACATTTTTAAAAAAAAATCCACCTTAAATATCTTTTTATCCAAATATATGGTGTTCACGTGAAGAGGAGTAACGTTCTATAGTGAGCATTTTTATTTTATTTCTTACTACTCCAAATAATTTCATTATTATTAGAAAATGATGATATAATTTCCTATTTATCATACATATACATATATTTTGTAATTTTTATTGTATTATTACCATCTATCTCCACTTCCATCAAATGGGTTATGAAATCACCTTTTATGTGTATGACATATTACCACTTTGCTAGCTAATACCATTCATTTTTCAATTAATGTATCTCACTGTGAGTTTTGATGATAGATATAAAGTACACATAAGATATTTATAAAATAAATATACCTTTGATGTAATTATATCATATTTACATTTTTTTCCCTTCCATGGTGTACATGATACATTCACATCACATGTGTGTATGGTGGACTTTCACATCACGAAGTGATATGATTATCCTTCACTAGTGATTTACGTGGAAGGTAATAATAATAAATATAATGAAAATATGTGATATAAATATTATAATTATGATATACATTAGATATTTATATCTCTTAAAATTTAATATATATATTTTCTTTCTTACCCTTTTACTCACTGAAAGATGATAACATTCCGTTGTGTAGATGTAGACTTTCGTCTTCACGAAGTGATATGACTCTCTTTTCATCACGACACAAAATGGATAATATATATATATAGATAAATAAATTCTATTCTAATCATGATTTTATTATCATTAGTTATAGTTAAAATATTACATACATTCATTGCATAATGATTAATGAAAAATTGAATTGTAACACATGTAGATGTACATCATACCATCTCCATGATCAAAACATAATTACTTTATCAAATTAATAATTCAGGATTAGTCTTAAAATTATAATTTATTTATAAATATTATAACTACTTCCTAATTAATAATATAGATCAATGTCATATTTTCCCATAGTCAACCAATAAAATATAATTTTTACACATAATCCAAATATTGTCGAAACATACAAAAAAATTTAATAGATGAAGTAAACAAATATAACAAGGAATCTGGTGATATTAATTGAATAATAATCATAACCTTCTTTAATAATCATGTAAAAAAGTTATAGTATAATATTATTCATAAAAATTCATAATGTGTGTGATGATTCAGACTCAAGGTATGGGTTTCTCCTCTCATTTTTTTTCATCATACATGGACCATATTCACCACTTATATACTTTATTTGTTTTATATAACTCTATTTTTTGTTATATGATTAATTAATTTATCATTAAAGGATTTAATGTTTAATTTTATTTTATTTCTTTCATTATTTAAATGATATAAAATGTATTAAAGTGGTAAAGGTTTATTTCAAAATCTAATTATTATTGTGCATTGTTTTTATAGGGCTCTATTGTGGTGGTTATTTAATGTTTATAACATAAAATCAATCAATTTATTCTTATATTTTTAATAATGCATTATTTAAATTAATAGAACTATTTCCCCCTCATTGGTAATTAAAATTATCGAGAATATTCTTTAAAAAAATGTATCATTATTTCTCAATTCAGACGAAAATCTTTTTTATTTAAAAACATTATTTTCTAAAAAATATATATATTATTAAACCAATATATAATTATTTATTAAATAAAATTTTACCCATTTAACATTTCGAAAAATGTTTGTAAAAAATATTCTGGATTTTTTAAAAAAATACTCGATTGGATTTTAAGGAAATATTCAACAGAATATTTTAATTTAACATACCTAGAATGTATAATTTATTTTGTTATTACCACTAAATATTTCAAAATATACATTATAAGTATCAATGGTCATTTTAAATTAAAAATGTTTAATTTTATTGTAACATTTAGTTTTAAAATATTATTTTCAAAATGAAAATGAATTTTTTTTTAATTATTTTATATATATTTTATGGTATTTGTACAAAAAATGTTATAAAAACATTATTGAACTTCTTATAAACGTTGTATATTTTTTATTGATTTCAAACTTATTATTTTTCTAGATTTTTTAGGACTAGATTGACTAAGGATGAACAATTTCATTACGATTCATTATATTACGCTAGATAGTTTATGAATATTTAAATTGATTAGGTAATATAATATCATTTTTATTGATACTTCATAAATATTAAATTTAATGTCCTTTTCCTTTCACCCCTTAAATATAATTATGAATGGACTTTTTAAGTGATATGAGTGTCCCCCTACATCCCCTTAATGAAAAAGTGGGTATCATGAGAAAAACTAGATTTGGTTTTTTCTAAGGAATTACCCATTTATATTGTTGTCTTCATAGATGGCATCAATGATATCGGATGTCCTGGAATAAGGCCAAAATTATGTGTTTTATATATCCATTATTATTCATACCATAAATATGATATATTTTATTTATATTCCATGTGATTATTTGATATTTTATAATATCTATAGTTATTTTTCATGGTCTTGAGATTATTTATATAGAAATTTTTAATTATTATTTATTTATAATCTATTATGATTATGTTTTTGATGAGCTATTATGTGTTTAATGTACATCATATTTAAATATTAATTATTTTGTATTTATTTATAACTAATAAATTATTCTAACCCTTAAATGGAATCTATGTTCTTCAATTTCATATGTGGAGTTATCCCTTCAATACGAGGAAGTTTTTTAATTGATTGGAAGAGATATGTATGGTTAATAATGGAATTATCAAATAAAATTAATTGTGTACTTTATGATTTAATATGAAATTTAAAATTAAATTATGAATCTAGTTTAATAATTCTACTAAATTATTTGGCCCTTTTTATGAGATTCCTTGCATCTTATGCCAATTTAATAAATTAAACACCTTTTCTATGCTATTGAGTTTGGGGAGTTATATGTATTTTATGTTCTAAATATTATTTTAGGATTAAATTATGTATCAAATTTCCAAATATTAGTAAACAATTCTATCATTTGGGATGTGATTATTTTTATCAAATGATAATGTAATAATGTAACCGCCGAGTCTAGGTTACTGTGTTGGGGAATTTATATTGGATGGGATCTAGTATCAAAAATTTTCATCATATGATGGTATATAATCTTTTTTTTATAAATATAGATAAATAATATTATAAGTCATATGGATTCTAATGTAAGAATGGGAATATGATTATAATAGGGGAAAATTGGAAAAGCTGAATAAGGGAAAAATATTTTCTGGCACATGTTAGTAGAAGAAAGAAACACTTGGGGACTTTATTCAATAGATTGTGAGTTTATATAATAATTTAAGGTAAAGGATATTATGTTCATGAATTAAATGGTAATAAATAGTACTCTATCTCTCAATGATTAAACTATAATAATGTAGGGAACTACATAAAAATACTACACAAGTATCATGTAATATACCTTAGAATGTGCAATGGTACCATGGTCAATATTATGATTTTAATATATCTGAATTTAAACGATTAAATGTCATGTGGGTTTAGATTCATTAATTATTTTTTAGAAGTAATTTACCAAAATTATTTGGTTATAAGAATCATAAAACATATTAAAATAGTGTAAATATTGGAAACATATATATATTCATATTTGATTAACTTAATTAATTTTGATAACAAAATGTGTATAGATGTTTAAGGTTGAACATATGTTCAATGTATTAAATACCACTTCTGAGGTTTTAGTTCATGAGATTTTATTAATATTTTGGATTTGTTGGTAGACTATTATAAAAATTAAACCTATTAATTTAGTATATGTTTTAACAAACAAATTTATTTTTAATAATAAGGGATTTATATTTTTTGGGTAAAATATTAATCATATTAATAAAATTTTGGTTAATTATTACCATTTATGTTTTGGTAATAATAGTCAATTTTGATTATTGTATTTTAAGGGAAAATGAAAGCTCATATAGGAAACCACTGTAGTTAAATAGGGATTTTATTATCTATGTTATCATTTTTGGATATTCATAATTTTGGGGGACATTATTTGAAATATATTACGATGGTTGTATAAAAAGCATAAAATTTATTTTGGGTGATAACCCATCACATAAGGAAAGGCCCAAGGGCTTGAATCCACAATCAAATAATAAAAAGGGAACAATTCCAACCATTTACCAACAAGATGTTTTAGTTAATATGAAAATGTTTTTACATAATCAATTTTATAGATAAATATGAATGTAGTGGATTATATTGAACATTGGTTGCTACTAATGATGTTTAAAGAATAATGTATTATGTTTTATTAATTATGTTAACCATTTTGACATTATTAAATATTTAGAGATATACAGATGGTTATAATACTTTAATATAAATCATATTACTTATTTAATGATAATTTTTTTAAATAATCCATAAGATAATTCATCATAGATATAGTTTTCAAGTAGTACGAAAGGATGTGGAAATTGATCGGAGAACCAAAATAGAATGATGTTTTTCGTATGAAATTGAATGATATCGAGTAAGTATATTTCAATATGTTCTTATTGAAGATTATAATGTGAATCCTAAAATATAGGGAAATGGCCGTGAAACTAACACTTATCCTATTATCATCATATCCAATGAATATATTTTTCTTCCGCACCATATTTTTTATGGATTTTTGTTCATTAACTCTTTCTCGATCATTCTCTTTACTGTGATCAGCAATCACGATCAATAATGATAAATATTTATGCTTTTATTCAACATCCATATTTTCACATCCCTCTAATTGTTTCTAAATTTACACCTAGTTATGTGTTATTATAGATGACCTTAACACTAATAATTCAATTTAACCAATTAAATGTTTTATTTACCCTTTTTAAGACGTGGGGGTTAAAAAAACTATAAAATGTAATTACAAAAAAAACATTGAAGGCACAATTTGTTTAAACGTGTATAATGTAACAACAAATGATTTTGAAATAATAAAATTATGTTCAATAATGAATCTTACACAAACAAAAAACTATAAATGGCACATTAAATATATTTCATTGAATTTAATTGCATTTATAGTTGTTGTTCACTCAACCCACTGATTGAATGAACCGTAATATAGTATACTTTTATAACCTAGTTTTTATATTGGTAGTTTTGAATCAATCTAAAAAACCTATGAAAATTATAGGTTTGAAAAATGAATAAAATAATATTAATTGGATACCCATTGATAGAAATACAAAAATAATCATTTCAAATAAAAGGACATGTTTCTATAAGACCATTATTTATCGAAAGTGTACTCCCATTTGAAAAAATCCACTAAAATTATTATTTATCTGTTACAGAATATTTAATTTTTTAAAAAAAATACAATCTTATAAATAATAATTTCAAAATTATCATAGATTTAATTTTTTTAGTAGTGTTTGAAAAGAAAAATATTCTGATGAATAGTGAAAACATGTTTTTATTTGAATTTACTTTTTAATTTAAAAAATTGAAAAGTTAAATTTGGGTATGAAATTATCATTAAATTAAAAATTAAGTAATTATTTTATATAAAATAATAGTTAGGAAAGTTTAATCAAATTAAGTTTTATTTTTTGATATTAATACAATATATAAATAATCTTATTATCTATTTGGATACTTGATTTTTCATCACATTTTGGGGTTTCATTTTAGATAAACAAAATTTTAATTATTTGAATTGAATTTGTAAAAAAATATTCTAAAATAGTAATCATAATTATTAATAATATATAATCATGGTAACATTATTTTTGGTTATAATGATAATTAAAATCAAAATAAATTAAGAATTGTGGTAAATTTTGAAACTGGATTATAGGGCGGTTAATGTAAAATGATAAGATTTAAAATTATCTAGAAACAAGCCCAAAATAAATTGTGTGGATATATTTATAACTTTTATAATCCATGTTATGTGAATAGGAAATAATGGATCCTTCTTCATGTAAAAAATTGGCTATCACCTCTTCCTTTCAGTAAATCCAATTATGTCCTAACCCTCACATCTAAAAGGCCACCCTCTCTCCTCTCCACATCTCACCCAAAAATAATTTTTATTCATAAATTAAATGAGAAAATATCTTACACACAATACTCCCCACTTCCTTTAGTAATTTGTTTCATTAATATATACAATATGGGAAAGCAAGATGTTTAATCGTAATGAGTTTGTTCGAAAAAGAGGTAAAGTTCCTAACTAGGCATATTCATTTTACTTCTTCTTCTAAGTCAAAAAATTATTATAAAACTATTATGAAAATATTATAAAAAATTATATTGTATTGAAATATATTTTATTATGTTAATTTAGTAACTTATATCCTTCTCTTATTCCATTATATGGGAAACGAATCCTTCGATCATGAGAACGACGAAATACCACCTAGCGAACTGATGTAAATAGTTTTCAGTTCCCACCTCTAATTGATGGATTTAATGATGGATTTAACATATTTATATGATATTTATGACATTAATATAATCATTGAAAAATAATATAATGTAAATACATGTTTCACCTAATATGTTAGAAGATAAAAATATTTCTCATGCATACATGTGGACTACCTCATCTACGTACCGATGTGAATGGTTTTTCATTTTATTTTAAATGGATATTAATAAGGTAATATTTAATTAATCTAAATGAAATATTTTTCCCTAATAATGGTTCATTGAAGGGGAATCTTCTTTCATATTCTTTACATTCTACCTGTCTAAAAAATAGAAACAGTGTTCATGCTTACGTTTGACATACCATCTCCTTTAACGTTGTAAATAATTTTTCAATGTATATCATTTATAGACTAGTATAAATACATAAATATTTTTTTTATATTTAAAAAATTGTTACAATTATGTTAATTTTTTATTAATTATTAGATTACAAGGATTGAATCTTCGAAACCAAAACATACAAGAACAACTGATCAATTATCACATGAAATAGTGATTTTAGCAAAACAATATTTTAAAAAACATGTCCGAAAAGTGCATAAGTAAATAATATATGGTATTAAAGATATTATTACAGATTTATAAGAGGTATTTTAAAAATAGTATACTAGAGTTACAGACACCTATAAATGAAATATGACCTGAGGTAATAGTTTTTTGTCTCTCCTATAATTTTATGAGACATATGCCATATTCACCACTAATTTATTTTATGGGGTTTATGTAAGAACCATTTCATATGTAATATAATTAATTAATTTATATTCATGATAATCATGGATTAATTGTATTTTATTTCTTTCATTTAGATTGCAATATAAAAGTTATAGATGGTTTAAGGGTTTATCTTAGAATCTCATCATCATTGGATTTTGATTATGTTTAATTATAACATTGGGTAATTATTTTATATTTCTCTCAGAAAACGAATATATCTTATTATCCTACATATATTCAATAAAATTATAATTATTATTGAAATATTACTCTATTTTTTTCATAAAAATATTAAGAATTTTTTATGAAAAACCAATATTATTTCCATTTTCATTTGAAACCACTTTTTCTTCACTATCATTGATTTCATAAAATGTTTTCTATAATGTTTTAAAATTATACAGATGATTTATTAAATAAATATTCATAATTATTTACTTTTAATAAAAAAATTATGAAATATTATTTTAATTTTCTGAATTAGATATTTTTTATTCTTTCGATAATAATTTGAAATAATTTTGTTACTTATATGAATTGAATAGAATTACAAAATTTAATGACCACTCATTACATTGAGTATTAATTTAGAAAATTATAAGAAAATTGAGTACAAATTCTTGGTTAATATTATAGAAATTTTATGTTTTGTAATGTTACTTTCAACGTGAAAATGATATTTTCATCAATAATTTTATTTAAAGAATTTTTATGGTATTTGGATTGATTCGTGACAACGATACTTATTTAACATATTCCCCATTGGGAATTTCCTATAATGATACAATATTTATTATTTATATAGATTTGTTTTTATAATTTAACTAGGTATTTAATATTTTTATACCATATTCCATGTTACTCTTAATGGTTTGTGATTACGTTTATAGTTTTGGGAATGTTTTCATACAAAGTATGCTAGTTTTACAATATGACTGTTTATATTTATTATAGTTCTCCCCTTTCATATGAGTAATTAAATAGACATAGTAAGTGATGGGTATGGAATTTTATAACCCCTCACTACATCTGTACATAACGTTCTAATTATTATACATATTGTTCGAGGAATTCCACATTTAAATAATATGTCTTAGCTTAACTTTTCGGTATTATGATTATGACATCAAGAATTTTACATTGCCTCTTTAGATTCTTCGTTGTTGATGTTCCATATGATTTTTCAACTAGTTAGAATATATAGTGTTAGGTTTCATGATCATGTGATCATTTATACAATATTATTTTATCATCGTCTATTCATTCAATTTTATGGTCAATTATTTTATTGAATGACGTGTGTTTCAATTATTCAACATTCCAATTTTATTATTCCATATTTAGTCAAGATATTATCATTATTCACATA
The DNA here is from genome assembly GCA_963277665.1 of Viscum album. NCBI lineage: Eukaryota > Viridiplantae > Streptophyta > Magnoliopsida > Santalales > Viscaceae > Viscum > Viscum album. The sequence continues at coordinate 119,165,835 of OY728128.1, read as the reverse complement.
CCCTTATTGGGAATTACATCTCACCCCTTTCTTATTTTTCCTTTACATATTATTACAAGAAGTGTTTTATAATTTGTTTGTAAGGATATGATAAAATGAATAATTATTTACAAAAAGAAAGCAGTAGCTTTTTTTTGTTTCAATTGAAATATGAAATTCTTATATGTATCAAATTTACTTGGTCCTTTTTTATCTGATTCACAATATAATATTCCAATATAATGATGTAACTATTGACTCTAGGTAATTAGGTTGGGGGTCTTTATATTTTTTAATATAAATTTTTATTCATTATATTTTTTATTTTAATTTGAAAACTAAATTTAAAATTTTTATAATTTGAGATTTTTTAAATAAATTATCATTCAATTTATAATTTCAAAATTATATTATTGAATTATTTGACATTTTTATGAAAATGAAGAATTTTATGGTGAATGGTGGAAAAAATTGATTTTAAAAATAATATATATTTAATAAAATTTTTATAATTCAAGTTTAATTTATAATTTTCAGAAAATTTAATAAAATAAATAAATATTCAAAAATTAAAATAAATCAATTAAAATATATGACTAAATTTATAAAACATTTTTTTAACATTGTGGAAACACAGGTAATATATTATTCTAATAAACAAATTGGTCTATTTCTTTTAAATAATTATAAATAGGGTAAAATTTTGTTTTGGATTGTAATATACATAAATATTATATGGTCAATATTAAATCCAATGTTTTCAGAGAAATAAAATAATTTATTATTTTATCTTATTCATAAACATAAAGCATAAAAACAAATTTTTCCAATAAAAGTTACTACGTATTATGTGCACTAATATTGAAATTAATTTTTTATCACCAATATAAACTTCATAGAAAATTTACTAGTTTATATTTGGAATCCTTACAGAAACTAATATTTTGTAATTATCATTATTAACACATTAAAATTTAAGTACATTTGAAAAAAATAGTCACCATGGTAAATAAATGGTAATCTTGGAACATCTATAAACAAATAACCATAAAAAAGTTAAAATAAGCTTAAAGTATATGGGGGATGATTTCCCAACCTTAAACCTTCCCCAACTAAATTATTATATATTTTTTGGATACACTTGTCACATTTATTATAATATTACCTTTAATATTATAATAATATTTCCACTCCCTATATAACTAAATAGTGACCTCACCACCACACCTCCACTCATACGTAATGTATCTTTGAATTGATGAGAAAATTCCCATGTAACTCACCAACATTATTATACCAGACCTAGATGTTTTGGTAATCTCAAAATGACTCTTCTAATAGTCTTAATCCCTTTTTGAAAGGATATGTTCTAATGAGTAAAGAGGTCAGGGCCCATTCAGAAAATCGGAATTAAAATTTATAATGATGACTATAACACATGAGATGTATTAATGGGATTATTGATTGATGATTTTTTTAATTTAAATAATTATCGTAAAATAAGATTCATGTGTAGATAGTCCTAAAGACACTAAACCTTTTGTTCTTGGAGTGTGATTTTTTTATATTTAATGATTAAAATATGATAATTATATGAATTATATATATATTTATTCTATGTAATATCATTATATATTATAGAAAATGTTCAAAGAAATATTTTAAAGCACCAAACCCAAGATTTTAGATCTGAGTTTCATTATATTCGATTTATATTTTTAGGGTCAGTTTTATATAGATTTTATATTGTTATATTTATTTTACAGCTTGTGAAAAAATAATAACATATCATTAAATGAAAGATATATGAAAAAGATCCATATGTAGTTACGATTCATTTATTTATGCTTATTTACTATGATTTTTCCATATAATTTAATGATTGAGAAACCGTTAACAAGGATGGGATGTTTCGAGATGATTTCTATAGAGGTAAATCATAAAATGGGTCGATAGGATAATGTTTAAATATTAAAAAGTGGTGAATTACCCAGAATGGTCATGGATGTATACTATAAGAATAGACTAATTTCACTATGGTGGATTATAAACATTTATTAAAGTTAAAAAAAGTGATATAAAATTTAATTATATTCAAATATTTGATTCTTAGTTCGTAAAACTGTTGTTTTATAGTAGAAAATGCGATCAGGGTAGAATATGGATATTGAGAGACCACCAAATCAAATTTATCACCCACTCTGAATATAATTTCTATATATGATACTATATAGAAAACATTGGGGACCACCAAAAAAATTTGTACAAGGACATAATTTAATTTTCTAGATAAACATCCATAGGGATAAAGATATGACAATAGAGTAGTTAAATAAAATATATAGGTATTAAATAGAAGAGAAAATAGAGTATTAATATAAGATATATTCATTCAAGAGTAATATATAAATGACATTTATTTTAGATATATTTTTTATAGGTAATACCTTTATTTTTTTAGATAATATTTTTTCAACTTCTTATCCCTATTATATGGATTATAAATTTCTATAAATTATATTCAAATGTAATTAGAGTTGATCAATCTAGTAGAAAGTTAGACTATATTTCGAGTAGTGTTATTGTATGTTGATTGATAGATAAGATTAATTTTTATGGAAGATAGTCACTGTATAATATAATTATATGATATTATACATTAGATGGATTACATTTATTCTATAAAATATGTTATATATTTTTAAAAATATATAGATATATTTTTAAAATTTATGATGATCATGTGATGTTTATTACCAAATGTTATATTCATTTCAGGTAGATCTGGGTTGACATGAATAGATTTACATCTCACCCAATAAATTTGATGTATTGTCCATTGAAAATGAATATGGAATAATTTTTGATAATTTAAACAGATTTTTCGTATAGTAATATAAATAATTATATGAGTTTAATTTCAAGATGTTTAATTACATTTAGATTTAGATATATTTGGTTGTCTCTCAAATTATTATCACATCTTATCTTGACATACTTATTGAGAGTTTATATTGTACAATTAATATTGATTATTTTAGAGCGGTTATATTCAATATATTGTGTCACATAGGGCCTTTTTATATAATTTTATATAAAATAAATGGAATATTTTTGTTGTGTATATATTATTGATGGTTTAATATGGTGATTGTAAAGAATCACTATAAATATTAAAGCATTTATATTTTAATTTATTAAATCAACGGTTCAATTTAGTTTTATATTATCAATTTCAGATCATGGTATCATTAAATTATGGAAAATGTTAAGATATATGTGATAAAACCATTATACACTGTTATATTTGTTTCATGATTATAGTGATTTATTTTTTAGTTAACAATGCACCCATTATATTTATTGGGTAATAAATAATGTATCACAACTATACAGTGATGGTGTTTTATTTTTTCAATTAAGTGATTGTATAAGACAAGATAGGGTCCTATTTTTTATATTTCCCATTCATAACATACATATATATATATATATTATATAATATTTTATTATTTTAAATTAAATCTAATAATAAAACATGAACATTCAAAATATGAATCCAATACTTGAGTATCTTTGAATATTATATATATATATATTAATATCATAATCCATGAAATTCTTCATTAAAAATGTTGTAATTTCAAATTATTCCATTACAGACATATCACAATGAAGGAAATTGTGGGAAAATATATAAATAATGGGAAGGGTGAATGAAAACCATAGAAAAAGATGTTACCAATGTGATGCCAATAGTAAAAACAAGAACTAACCTAAATTAAGACATAATATAATGATAATATTCCATCCATGAACATGATTCAATAAATATGTGTGTGTAGTACTGTAGCAGAATAATTATTAACTATAGAGACATAACTGTTAAATTTTTATATGTTAGGATAACATCAAAATAATCAAAACAAAATGGAATAGTATAATTGATGATGTCTAGTCAATTATAGACAACGATAATTACTCATGTACCGTGATAATAATATTATATATAAATCATTACCCAATGAGTTGAATTTTAAAATAAATATTGTAAGGACCATAACATGAAATGTATCCATACATATTTCTTCCCTAGGAATTATAAAACTAGGATTAATTAATCAAATTTTAAGACATGATATAACAACAATAATAAAATGTGTTCCAAAAATATTTTCTAGAGGTATAAAAAATTAATCCCACAAATGAAAATAGATGATACAGTGATAGTATATCCGACTTTATTTTTGTGAAAACTTAATATATTAAAAACCAAAGGAGTGTTAAATAAATGGGTATTAAAATAAATGAAAAATAATTTATAAGAACAATACAAATTATACAAATACATTACGGGGAATTATCATTTTCCATTGGAATATTTTCATAAATAATGAATGTATGATTAAATACACTCCAATATAAGGATAATGGATATAATGATATTAAAAAATAATTGGATTAATAAAGCTTCTAAAATAATATATATGATGAAAATTAAAGAGTTTTTTTGAATCAGACTATGTGAGAAATTTATTAGAAGATTGTGAAAAATACTACCTTCTACATTTGCAAATAAGTCTAAATTAGAGAAACTAGATATTAATCATCAACTTAAATATTGTAAATTTTATATTATATAAAAAATATATCATATATAATATAAATAAAATAGACATGTAAGATAAAGTATCTAATATAAAGGGTGATAAAAAATGACCCAATTACATTAACTCAAAATTTTATTAATCATGATATAATCCCTTATATATTAATCCATGATTTATTTTTATTTTTTTTATTGATATAAATATTAATTAAAATTTAAATTAAAAAATTATACTCATTTCCTATCTATATATTAGTTTTTTATATTAAATTTTCATTATAAAATTTTAGATAATTTAACTGTTATATGATTTATTTTTATGGATGTTTTTATCATAATTTCTTGGAAAACATAAATTTATATCTAGAATAGTAAATATATAACATTTAAAAACAATTAATAAAACAAAAAATATTATAATGTCATAATTAGTATGATTTTATTGTAGAATTTTTCTTTTGATAATCATCCAAAATGTGAATACTTAAAATTTAATATTATTTTACATGTAGGAGGATAAGTTGATCCCAAAATTATAATGATATAATTATATGATGTATAAAAATATGTTATAATATTATATTAATAATGTTGTTATAGAAGTATAATCCTGTCATTTATATAAATTTTTGTGATCAATTTGATTTATGAATGAAAATTATAAAAATATCATGTACTAAAGATAATGATTAAGTTGTTAACTACGTAGCTGAAATCATTCCTTAACTTAATGATACTCATTATAATGTATAATTATTTAATATATACATTGAATAAAATATCCCAAACATGAGAGAAACCTTTAGGGGTATAAATTTGGTCTAATATAACTTATGAAATCATTCAGTATCTACATAATTGAATGTTTGAAGGTGGGGTCTATTTAATGATGGGTTTTAGTGGTATATATGAAAATTATAATGATATAAATGTTGAGAATAAATATGAAGGGAATATGCTATAAAAACTATAAATTTATATTTTCAATTTATACAAAACCAAATTAATTTAGGAGAATGATCTATGATATTTTCTTAATTAAAAAATACTTTTTATTAAATTTTATTTTTACAATTTGAATACAATTTTCACTATGCACCATAATCAATTATTTTTTACTAAAATACAACATTAACATTCTTTCAAGAAATTTATTTTTTAGATAAAAATATAAAAAAAGATTTTTAAATCAATGTCTAACAATTATGAATCTTAATTTTAAGGAACATCATATAATATATATGAAGGATTTATTTTGAGAATAAACTTATAACAATCACTATACATGTTTAAAATGTTATTAAATTTAATTAGTTATATATTCATGTAATATTAGTAATTTAAAATTAAACATTTGATAAATAAATTTTTATAATTTTAATTAATTTTCAATTTTACATTCTTAAAAATTATAAAGATATACTATATTTTTCAAAAACAAATAATTATTCCATTAAGAATTAGTTTTTGATAATATGGAAACAAATATTTTCTCTATCCATCATGATGTATTCATAATATACATAGTTCAGATATGATATAGGGGTAGTCATTATTGTTGATTGATCATGTATTGATCATAATGTCATCTCTCTGAGCATAAGATTCTCCATTATATTATTCTAGTCAAATTATATTTCCCATCTTATACAAATTCTGCAAGAAGAAATCCTTAGAGATTCTACCGTTATACCAATAATAATAAAAATGATCCTCATATCAAATTATTTTACCAAATGCTTCCATGAATTCAAACTCACTATATGTGGTTAAAAAAATAATTACTTCCATTTACACTGACCATGTGAATGACTACATTAAAAAGATCATATATCCTAATTAAATCCATTGGGTATCTAATAATTTTCAACCTAAAAAATAATGAAATAAATTAACCCATATATTAGATTTCCCTATATATATCTAAAAACCTAATGGATATATATACCCAAAAAATATATAAATCAATTTTCAATATAACAAAATAATTAAAAGATTACATTCTAATATATATAATTAGATAAATTTTCCAAAACCTTTCATTATATTTCATATAATTTTATATCATATTTATAATTTTTATCATTCTTTATAAAATTATACTCATAAATATGATTCTAATGGGATGTTATTGGGAGGAATTTTTATTGTATTCCTTATTTTTTTACTTTTAATAATTTTTTTCTTGTTGTTTCTATAAATTTATTACATATGTGTTTATTATAAGAATATTTCTAATTCAATTTTTCATTAAACTAATATTTTTTTCATTTTATATTTTCATATTATTTGTATAAACCTACTCAAGGAATAAAAATTATGTAACTAAAATTATATTTAAATATGTAGTATTACAAATCTACCCATAGAAAAATTATCTCTTATAATTTCAGAACTAGGATAAAAATAGCTGATGGAATTGTTGTCTCATTAGATCATCATGTTTACATGTCAAATCCATACAATGTTTTATTATTTATATAATTATAACTAGATGATTGGTCATGTTTCAAATAATTTCATCTTTATAATCACATAAATCTTTGGTTTATTCCCAATGATTGAGAACATGATTTATTTTTAGAACAGTTAATTTACGAACATTAAATGAATCTAGTTTATAATTACTTTAAAATGATACAGAGAAAATATTATGCACTTTTATAAGGTTTATTAGAAGTCTTTGTCAATAAGTAACATTTGTACTGTGATAACGAATATGAGATATCATGTTATACTAAGGGAAAATATTTCATTTCTTCAAGTATTAGGAACCTCTTTTATAGTTACATTTTACTAAATTCCATTTCTCTGATATCAAACTATAGAACTCATGGTTGATTATCATTTTTACTAATTTAAAAACATTTAAATAAATTTACTTTTCATATAATTATTTTAATATTAGATATTACTTTTTTAGAATAATGTAATCCTAATAATTTCCAATCTTTAATATCATCAATGAAGGTTTATGTTCTACACATCTTCCCATATAAATCCTTATAGATCACTATTTGAATTATTAAGTGACTGTTTTTGTTTTATAATAACTCAAATATTATATGTTGATAATCCTATCCACATTTGATATCTATTGCTATGTATCTCTACATTTTACACGAGGTAATAAATGTCACTTATTATTATGAAACTATTTTTATGTTAATTAGTGCTAAATTTATGTTTTATGTTGAATGATATTTAATGGATTATATAAAAAATTAGGGTCACTATTTGATATCGATTCGAAAAAAATTAAAGTTTTTATCCAAGTAACCTTACAACATAATTTAAATATCACATATAAATATAATTTAGTATTAAATGCTCTCATTTTTAAATGATTTTTATTGATGTATTAGTATAATAAATAAAAAAATTCAATTTGCTATATAATGCATTCGGAAGATGTATGATAAAATCCTTGGTGGTGATATCCTATTTTTATGTGGGTGTATGATAAGGTATCACTATAAACATTGAGTTCATACATTAATTCATAAATTGTTCGTAGAAAAACAACATGATTTATAATATCAAATCTACCCATTACATTGTACCATATTAAACAATTATTATGATCTATATACATTGTTCTTCTTCATTCGAATATAGATAATTGTGATATATCTACATTATTGAATATCCCATTCATTGATTTGGGTATGTAGGAGGGACATGTTTGTATTAAAAAATATATAACTCAATCATTTACATGATTTAACTCTATAATAGTTCCAACCATATTTTCTATCTCCCAATTAATAATTGAAACTTCTATGAACTTAACTTAGATATATGGTTGAGTAATAATTTTAGAAATGTTGGACATCATTCTTTCACTTAATACATTTATGCCTATAATTTTTATATCCATGAATATTTGGTATCACTGAGTATTTATTGTAGAGAAGGTAGTACAATCCTTTATATATATAAAATTTAGTACCATGTTACACATATTGGGATGTTATTATATTGATAAGAATTAATCCCTGATCAATTATAATTTTCACCTTCATAACCAAATAAGACGATTGTATTTGAATGTATAATTATGATCAATATAGATTTACATTTGTCACATTTTAACAAATTTCTGAAAATCTAAAAAATATATATACATATTGTAGACTCAAAATTATGATTCGACTGATTTTATAATAATTTCTTATTTAGTGTGATGTTATTGTTATTACAATTTCATTTAATATGACAACCTATTAAATTTAATTCCTTGATGTTTTTAATATTTATTAAAAAACCTTCTTATAAAATTTGAGATTAATATATATAATTTTATTTTAACTTTTGAAAAATATATGTATAACTATTTCACAATTTGTTTCATGATATATTAATATTATAACAACTATGTGTATATATGATTATTTAAAAGATAAATAACTCTTTACAATTACCATCACATAAGAAACGTACTTTTTTTAGTCATCACATTACTATACTGATTCTTTTATTACATCATTATTGTAAAATACACACTAAAAACAATGTTAAATATAATGTCCATGACTAGTGCTGCATAATATATAAAAATATAGGGCACGACTATAAAATTATGTTCTATAGGATTAAACTCTAAAAATAAGTAAATATATATAATTTACACTAAAATTATAAATAATGAATATGAAATTTAAAAAAACAGTAAAATGAACAAATAAAAGAAATAAAATGATTTTAGATCGTAAAATGATGTGTATTTATAAGGATAAATAACATTATTGCAATGGTATGGATACCATTGGTATATAGAAATTAGTATTGTAACCATTATAATAATAATTACAGAATTATACCAAAGTATATAGAATAATTCTATAATATATAATATTATTTTGTAATAATCTATATTGATATAGGAATAGTAGAAAAACTACACACATGTACAATAGAATTAAAATTATATTTATGAAAAAACATTTTTAAATTTTAGCCACTAAATTCATGATTTGGAAATATAAAATGATAATTCATTATTTAAATATAAATATGAATTCAACTAAAAATTGATTTCAAATTTAAAATCAACACCTAATAATTAATGAATTGTTTATTTGTTATAAATATTATATAATGTGGAATTTTAAGGTAAACTAAAAATACGGTATGAAAATAAATTAAATATCATGACTTCATAATTATCTACTAACTAATAATATTTAGTATTCATCCAAAAACATTTTAATCCATTAAAATAACCTATTTTAATGTATTAAAATAAATTTTGATGTATATAATGAATATTCCTAGTCTAAATTTGAAATTGACTTTTTTCATGAATACAATGTATTCCAACTTAAAAAAACTATAAAAAAGGGTGTTTAATTATATAATATAAATATTTAAAATAATCATGAACTAATTTCAAGTAACATTGTCTAAAATCATGGATATGAAAACAGGCATCGCCTTTTACAAACTATATTACAATGTATATTTTTTGAATTTAATAAACAATTCCCCATAATTTTCTTTAAATATCCAACCATAATCCCATTCTTCTTCTATCTAATATCATTTAACATGATTATCTTTTCATATTCATTCTATGCAGTTTCTTTATGGTTTTCATAATGTTTTAAGGTGTTCAATGTCACCCTCTAAAAATCAATATTCCAAGGTATGAGTTTCTAATCACTTAACTTATTTAATTTGTGTAATCATTTACATTTCTACTTCATTTTACTATGAAATTTTATTATCAGTCATTATTATAAATTACATATTATTTTAGTCATACAATATAAATATTTTACTATCATTATACAAACAAAATAAGATATTATAATTCAAAAATATTTTCATAGACATAAACACCATTATCTCAGTCCCTACATATTCCACATATGTGTAGTATCATGGATTTATTATTTATATACGGTATTATTTTTTTATGTAATATGTTTGTATAGTAGGTGGATTCTTTATCAATTTTCTTGTTTATTTAACATTATATGTGCTCAATTTTAACTTTTCCATCAATGCATTCCAACCTAAAATATTTATATAAGGAAATTTTGTATCCCTAATGTGTGTGAAGAATAAGTGAGATCAATATTTTTTCCATAAGAGATTTTTAATATTATTTCTTCAGTATCCTTTCATTGAATGTATTGTAGAAAATGATTGTTTCATATTGGTATCCACACACCATTACTATATCATGCACAATTACATCAATATCATTATTTTGATAAGGGTGTATTCTATTAAATTTTTTATATCATAATGTTTGTTAGTAGACATTATATATTATTCTAGATAAACATATTACTCCATTTAATAGAGAAATATTTATATTTCTAATATCAATTTATATTACATTGAAAAATATTTATTACTTATCCATTAATATATATGATTTCCTCCAAGGAACATTGTGATTTTAATTACTTGACAATTCATTTCATATTACATATGCATTGGAATTTTTATTTTACGGGTAGGATTAGAATTATATTTCCCCAAAATAAATATTAATCTTTCATTGATATTTTGCATAGGACATACTAATTTATGTATGATGTTCTTGAATGATAACATGAAATTATGGCAATGATGTCTTACATTGTACAATCCATCACTGTGAGAATAGTTATTATTATCCATGTGTATATTTATTATTATAGTATTGATAGATATATTATGAAAAATGGTTCATTTATTATATATTTATTCTAATATTTATTCCTTATTTAATATATATTCTGTTATTATGCTATGAATATTTATGAATTATTTTATCCCTTAATGTGTATTTGATCTTGCCACATTATTTTATTTTCTATTTACCTAGGAAACCATGATGGTTACCATGTGTGAAATAATGATTAACGAGAAGATGTGATATGATTTTTATGTATTCATATTATGTATCTTCAGTATTCAATGTACAATAATGATAAATTATATATCTAGTCTACTAATATACTATTAGATATCATGTATTTTATTCAATATATTATGGACTATTGTTATAAAATAACCACCCACACTTGTAGGTAGAGTAAATATTGCTATAATTATCTACCACTATGTTGTGTGTGTATATGAATAGTGACCAAGATCTTCTTAATATGCTTGAGTTTTTTTTACATATCATTATTTTGAGAGAAATGGTGGTCGCTTTTGAGTTAACGTGTTTAATATATTTGAAATTTGGTATAAATTTTAAACAATATAGTGATATTATTTATCTAATAAAAGATTATTATACATGTATGTTAATGTATTTTTTCTTGTAACAATATTTAATCACCTTTTTATTTGAAGGTTCTAAATAGATTTCAAATATTATTATTACAAGTGCCAATATTGATTATTTATATATCAGAAATTACTTTTTTTAAAGGTTGGGGCCTAAGCCTCATTTTATTATTAAAGAAAAGCAAAGACCTCTTTCACTGGGTAGAGGGAGACCCATTACAAAGCCTGAAGGCCAAGTGGGCATTTAGCCCATTACATGACCCATAGGCCCATTTTGTTGGCCAAAAGACCATTATGTGAATAGTACTACAGTACCGGTGTTTCTATAGTACTACACAGTACCCACCGCTGCTATAGTGCTATGCCGTCGCTACAGTGACCTGCCGCCGCTATAGTGCCCGCCATTGCTACAGTGCTGCCGCTACTACAGTACGCTACAATACTGTTACAGTAATTAATATTATAATTAATGGTGATAAAAAAAATTATCAAGGAAATATATAAAAATTAATTAATCAAATTATTGAATATATTTAAGGATTTCTCTAACAAAATGGGATCACATTTAACTGATTTTGTCTATATCATTTAGGATATGGTATCTTTAAAATATCATCATTTCCCCCCTTAGTTAAGGATATCTATATTAGACATATGTTATTAAGAAATTTTAACAACTAAAAAGACCATTGAAAAATTTATGAATACATGGTGGGGATAGTTTTTATTGATTATGATCTAGATATGATCTTGATATATATTTTCAAATAAATATGATTCCCAGAACCATAGTGTTCATCATAATGGTGTATAAAATATTCCTAAAATTATGTTGTATTTTCTTCCTTAATTCATCTATTTAAAAGAAGGATATTATATGAGGTATTATTTATTTAGGAATATCATCAATCATGAATTTAACTAAAAACTCAACCTCATGATCTAACAGATTTCCAAAATACAATTTTTAAAATATGTCACCATATTTCTATAAAATTGGAAAATCGTCAATATGAAATTTTTTTAATTCATTTGAGGCAAATATCACTCAATGTTTTTTATAAAGAAAAATATTATGGAATCAATTTGCATAAGGAGTAAAAAATATTAATTATATAAATATAGAATTTTTTTTTGATTTGGGATATGAAATCAGACATCTCAAACCTTATTATTGATATAATATCATTATAAATAGTTATAAAAGAAGACAACCATCACATATAATTCTATATAAGGTAGAATTAGTAGATTTATTAAAAGTTTATCCTATAAAAATAAATTAGAGAAGTGTTATGTAAATTTGATTGAAATATCTCACCACATGGTATTTACATTGATAAATCAATATCAACTCTTTAAGGATGTTAATTAACATCCTTATATAATCTTCAAGATACCAAGGATTTTATAGTACTAGAATAAAATTTAACAGTCATAGTTAGTCAATTGATGGTATTTATACCTGTTACTATTTTTTTATATTCCACATTGGATTTAAGGATTATATAATCTCTTATATATTCCCATAGTTTTTGATGTTTTAAATTGTGATTTCACATATCAACATATTGATTTGATTACTGGGTTTCATAATATCTATATTATATTTTATATAATACTAAATTTTTTATTATTTTCTATGAAAAAAATTCTTCTCCTTTTTTTTGTTTATCAACTCATCCACACAGACTTAAATAATATTGTACATTATAGACTCCTTCAGAAAACATGAATATTTCTCCTGTTCAATTGAGAAAGCTCCCTTGGTCCTTTTCCACTTATTTTTGACACATATTATATGAGTTAATTTTTCATTCATAATTTTATCATTATGTATTATATAAAACAACATTTTCTTCATCTAATTCACAAAACTCTATATATAATATGATTTCAAAATTTATATATCCATACAATAAATTAATATAAAATTTATTTTTATATTCAAATGTTATTCAGGTTAGTAAATTTTGGAGAGTCTGTTTTAAGACTATGAATAATTGATATATTTTATATTTAGTATTAATGATAAATTTAGAGTGATAAATTTCATGTATCATAATGTTTTCATAATTTTGAGCAATAAATTTTTAAATATTTTTTATAACTCATGTAATTCCGAATTTATTTTTAATAAATATGTTATGTGAATGTATTTATTAAGATATAATTTCTATCTTATCATATTTTTTAGATTTTATTTCATTTTTATGTCTTGTTTTTGGATGTGTCCCCTTCATTGATCTACACCATCATAAAATTATCAAACAACCAAAACAACCTTATCATTTTCTAAAAATTTAAGTATAAAAATTATAATTTCTATCATATTAAACCACTCCATAGAAACAATTTTATTGGATGATTAGTTATATGATGTTGGACATTAATAGAAATAAATATTTAGTAACAATATCCTTCATTAGTTTATATGGTTGTTTTACATGGTTGATGACATTAGACATAACATTAGATAGTTGGGTAAGAATGTCAATGTGGGTTTTAGAGATTCTTTTTTCATAATCTTTGGTTCATATTAGAAATACTTATATTATCTATCATATTCAATATTAACATGGTTCATCCTGGTTTAACCATTTATGAAAATAAAATTTTTTAGTGTAGATATAATACAATAATATCTTATATAAATAATGTGTGAAATGATATAAATATAAAAAATTAATTTTTATATTATGATACCTTATGTTCAATCAATGTTTATTTATATTTTTTCCTTTTAATATTCTTAAACTAATACATAAAAGTTACTAAACATCTCTGTGATATAAAAATATATAACCTAATCATAACATACATTTTTCTAATATCATTTCATATTATTTTACAAAATAGAACATATTAAAAAAATAAACTCCCATAATATTAAGTTTTTATTCCATTAATGATTTTGTATATATAAATCTTATTACATCTTATACCATATGTTTAATCAAGATATATTTTAAAAAATAATTTTATTATAAACATGTAACTACATTGAAACACCTAGTGAAGACTATAAATAATAGTAAGTATGGGATAACAACATATTAAGGAAAAAACATGAAGGATGCCAATAGGAGATAAAAGAATGATCATTATCATGAAATAAAATAATGATCATATTTGAACCATGAACATTATATATGAAATAAAAGATATAAATTAATATTAGATTATCCATATAACATATATACTTAAACAAAACATTTGAATGAGGAGTGGTATATGATTGTGGAATATAAATTATTATAGGATTTCATAAACATAAGATCGGGTTAATTAACATGACCACTGTAATAAATATTACATGGATGTCACTAATGTCTAAAAATCCACCAAGGTAGTACCAGAGGGGTCTTCCAACATTTTGTTCTATGTCAATGTTGGGGTTTTGTTCCACCCATATCCATATTTTTTATTTTTTGAGGCTACTTTATATTTGAAGATCAAACATTAATGATGTATCATTTAAGGGGGAAATTCCCCTATCTTGTCAGTGGATAAAACATTTGATGGGTTTCATGGTTTCGAATAACATCTAGATGGTCATGACTAGTGTTAACAAACATTGGTGGGGGTATATTAACCCCTTTTAATGTATTAGGTGATAATGAAAACCCAATATTTTCTCAAAAAAATGTGAATCAGGTAATGATAGTGTGTCAGTATTTTAATATGGTGCAGGTCAGTTGGAATTTAGGGGGGTTTGGAAATGAAGAGGATATATACAATGTTCTAATATGAAGAAGAAGGTTGAGTTCTAGGTCGATTAATTGAAGGGACCACCCACCATTCATGAGAAAAATGGGCATGTGGTCATGTAATTATTGGCCTTCATGGATCACAGTTGAGGCCTCTAACAAGACCATGTACAAAAATTAAGTCACTAAGCCATAGATCCAAATAATAATTGTAATGAAATAGGAATAAAGGGTTCTATTAAATAAATAATGGAGGGATGAAGAATTTTCCAATAGGGGTACCATGGATTGTGTGTGTTTTCATTTATTATTTTATAATCCTAATAAAAACAACATATTTTGATTTAGAGGGACACAAGGTATCATGAATGTAACAACCCACTCTAGGATTCCACAAAATGGTACCCCAAGCCTGGCTGGTCACATGGCGTAAAGTGTATCTTCCCAAATTCTAGAGACTACCAACTAGCAGTGAGGGCCAAAGGTGTGTATTTGGGAATAATATTCCTTATTTCTAGAGTGTAAAACAGTATTATAATCCCAAAGGTAAATATAAAAAATATTAAATCAAAAATATAATAAATTAATAGTAGGATTACAAAAATAATTTCAATGGAAATTTTATATAGATAATGTTGAATATTTCATGTCTACAAAGTAGAAATCATGTGCATACATGGATTTTTATAATAAAAATATAAAAATATATAAATGAGGGAAAAAATATAATCTGTATATATCATCATGAGCCTCAGCTCGGTCTTTTTCTCCCCTACTCATAAAAATAAAAAAGTCAAGCATCAAACTGTGGGTTATTAACTAGATCCCTATATACATCCATATATTCGATTTGAGTAAAAAATGGTAGATTCAATAGGGAGTGAGATACAATCCAAGTACTTCAACACCTAAGATGTCTATAGTAAGTTTGATCTATGAAATAAAAAATAAATAAGAGTTCATAACATAACAAGTATTGTAGACATAAAATTAATTTCTTGATGAAAATATAACCATATAAGGGATCCTATAGAGAGACATAAGACTCCCTATAATTTTTTTTGCATTCTCAAAAAATAATAAATCAGTAATTCAAAATGATATAAACACCATGTCTATTGCAAATTAAAAATATGTCCCATAAACCATTGATATTTTTTATAACTTGTATATCATGTCAACCAAAATTGTGACATAAAATCAAAAACATAATACCACATAATTTAATATATAAGGTATAATAGACTATGTAATAATATTCAAGTCATATGAGTATCCCTTTTGAATCATATTTAGTATTTAATTGGGGTCTGAGGAGAATATCAATATACCATGTCCACATTGATCCTGAGAAAACCTAAACAAAGTGGTAGTAAGGCCAAAAGAATCCCACTGAATCATGATCCATGGACCATTATTGGTCTAAGGAATCTACTATGATTACCATGACTAATTCATTAACAAACCCAAAAAACCATTTGAAATCATTCATCAATAAATTCAATTACTATTTATTGTTATGAGTTTACCCACTCATATAACAATTTATGGTTATTCACATTTCACATGTTTACCCACCCATTTCTAACAATTATAAATAATCCATTCAAGAAATTCAATCAAATAACATATTATTAACACATAAGTAGGAAAGAAACCCATATCCTATTCAAAAAATTCAATTCAATTCCTTTATCAACTGGACTCCTCAAACATTCCCCATGGGTTGTTTAAAAAAGGTATATACAATTTCAATTCCCATGGAAAACCCCATGGGTGGCATTGATTGAAGAAACAATGTCCTACACCTATCAATGGAACTAATGGGAATCCGTAAGAGGTTCTATTACATTCAATATATTTATTCTTTTAATTTATCGATGGAAGGCTAGAATATCTGACAAATTCACAATGGAAACATTATATTTATACCACAAAATGACTTGGGAAACTCATAAATGATGTACAATAGGTCCATAATAGAGAGATCATCTTGCGGGAGCTTCTATTTTCTTACAATTAGGGATAAAAATGAAGAATGAATGATTAACCTGGAAATAGGGGATATTAGTTTACACCAAAATAACACCATCATTTCCTAGAATAATAAATAATGAAAAAAGGGATTTGAATACCCACATGTGGGGATCTAACGGGACAAACAAAATCCATTTATAAGTCTTGATTGAGAAGTGGGATAAAAGACTAGGAAATAGATTCAAATATTTCTCTCTATATAAATATTCTACCCACCATAGTAGAAGAAATGAATTTGTGTGATATTACATAATTTAAAGAAAAAAATTGTATTTTCCCCATCATATCCTGTGCCGCACAGTTTGGATGCATGATTGTACATATCATGCACCCTCTATTGTACTAAGGGTGCACCCTCATAGTCACTATACTCATTTTAACTACAAAATCCCAAAAAATAAATTTTGGATTTACTAAAATTTACTAGATCCTAGAATGGAAATGAATGACTAATCGCACAATTTCATAAAACCAAGTTGGCACATTAATCCTATCATCCTTCTCATCATAGATTCATCTAACCTTGAAAATATGGGAACACTGTTACTACTAACCAGGAAGTCAATATATTTTCTCTATGAGGTAGGTTTTGTGCTTCAAATAATCCCTTGACAACCCTAATAGACTAATAATATCAAACGGTATTCCCATATGGTAATAAACATGCCTTTAACATAATATTAAAAGACATATGTTCCTCATAATAAAACACTGGATCTTATAATCTTCCCCTATAAAAAATTGCCTTTAATTTCAATTTTATGAGTGGTCTAGAATCATATAAGACTAAATCTAGCTAATGAAAATTTGTTTTATCCTCCCACTCCAATGTCTCATCCAATATACATCAGTTCTACCATAGAACCCATATTGGAGGTACTGACTATCCATAGAGAACCTTTAAGATCCTATCAATGATGCAAAACAGATGCTCTTCAATGGATATATCACCCTGTAACTCCATATCCTCAGGATGCATACTATGATATGATTTTTAAGGGTAACAGTGTAGATATGATTCTTACAAGATGTCATGCATGTACCAAAACCACTAAGGTAACTAAAACCGATAGGCTACAGACCCGACCATCTCCAAAATCTCAAACAACTCAATATATCATGTTGTAATCTTATGATGTATCATGATATATTACTATCCCATACTTGATGAGATATGTAAAAATATATGACCCCCATCCTCATACTCTAGAGTCCTTCTATGAAAATTAGTGTAAGATTTATATTGATATTCTGCATTAGACATTCAATTCTTGATAAACTATAAAATATCATATGTATTATTTTTGAGATGTTGTCCTTGTAAAGATTCCTCACATATATCTAAATAGTATAGGTTTTTTTGTCATGAACTACCATAAAATCCACATAAGGTGTTATTTGTATCATCACCAAATTACTATTATTTTTAGTGAACTCATTATTTTATATATGACTCTCCCAAGATCCCCTATTTCAATGATTCATTCTCGCAAAATGTCTTAAATCAGCTATATCATACCCTCTTACTATCCATAAGTATAAGGGTCATATATTATGCTCATAAGCACATATTTACACAAATCCATCTATAAACTCAACTAGAAATGAGATGTAAACTAGGAATACCAATATTAAATGATAGTGTGAGGGACCCCATGATGTTGTACATTATCCCATATATATGAATTCCTAATATAATCAACATTTATGGTCTCATTGATTGACAAGAAATGTGAAACCATCAACATCCTATCAGCAACAACCCAAAATGCATGACCTCCCTAAGGAGATCCCAGAAAACAAGTCATGAAATACCTCACAATTTCATCCTATAACAACTCAATATTGGGTAACTAGTGTAGAATTTTTTATGGCTTCTAATGTTATTCCATCTTCTTTTAATATGTAGAATACCTCATAAGAAATTTTCTACCTCAGACATCATTCATAACCACCAATGCTTGAGATGTAACTCATTATTCATCTTGTAAACTCCAGGATACACTTCCCAAATTATCCATGAAAGTCCTACATAATCTCTTCATCAATGTCTACTAGAACCCAAATGCGGCCATTATAATGTCAGATCTCATCCACACCTAACGTCCATCCTCGTGATGTCTCCCCACCTACCACAAATTCCCGTTGTACTAGGCCCTCAGAATTTGATTGCTACTTCGTCATCTCTCTATCTAGAAGGGTAGAGTTCACAAAAAATTATTCAAGATTATTATTCCCCTGACTAACCTAATCCTCCATGTGAATCATTGGAACCCTATCCATGAGCCTCCAATCGCTACTGGAATCCTAAAACTAATGTATTAGTGTCCCTCTTCTCAGTGCATCAGCCACTACCTTGCATATTCTAGTGGTTTAGGAAATCTAGAAGTCAGAAAACTATAGGTACTCAACCCACATTATCTGCCTCATATTTAGATCACATTGTGCTGATATTTTCTGGATGAATTTTTTGTTCATATACCAAATAAAATTATCTCCCCATAAATAGCATCTCCAAAATTTAAAATCATTAACAATAATATAAAACACAAGATAATTAATTGGGTAATTCATATCGTGAGGCCTCAAATTTTGAGACCCATAACCATGAATCTCTACCCCTTCATCAAAACTATTATATTCCTCATACCTAAGGCTTCATAATAAAAAAACATCTTCTTATATAGTGTATAAGAATCACAACCAACGCTGAATTCAATCTCCCTTATATTTCATGAATGGTTATCCGATAGGTATTTATCAATTCAAACTTCACACCATACATATTTATGACCACGGGTGGAACATTTAGGCCTGATAATTACTTAATGAAATGCATATAATATCAATGTATCCATAATAAACTCTTTATATCAGAAAAATTCTTGGGATTCCCATATGAAAATACAACTCCCATCCTCTCAAGGTCATCAGATACTCTTATATCTCAAGTAATATGACCCACGATGTAAATATTACCAATCTATAAATTTCCCTTCATAATCATTTAATATAATGTTCCCTTAATCAGTGCATTCTAAATGTTCGCAAGAAGATTGTAATAGTTGGGTCGATTTTGAGAATAGACAATATATCTTCAATGGAAACCACTACAAACAAATCAAGAAAAGGGGGTAAAATACTTATCATTAGATCCATGAAAAATGTTGGTGCATTTTTTAGATTGAATTGAATATAGAGATACTCGTACAAACCATACATTTTCTAAAATGATCTATGTGGTTTTTTTGAGGTTTAAACAAGTAATGATGATGTGTGGATCTCTAATAAATTTTTTGAGAACACTTGATATATTTGATGCAAGTAAAAAATATCATATATCCATGGAATGTTATATCAGTTCATAACCATTAACTATTTTATATTCTAGTAATGATAAAAAATCATAATGATACAATCTTTATTTTTCTAAAAAATGAAGGAAGGCTCCATAGAGAAATATAGGGTTGTATAAACACATTTTCTCCATATCATCTAGATATCTCTCGAGCTCCAGTAAAATCATATATTCCATCCAATAATGATGAATGGATACCAATGAAGATCCTAGCACTATATATATGGATAAATCAGCCACTTCTATAAGGTAGTAAACCAGTTATGTTTTTTTGTAAGACATCTCGAATATGCTCCACCACTAGAGGAAGGTCCTCCCAACACACTCGTAGATCATCCATAAAAAAAAGAAATCTCATAAATCATTCCACTGAGTGTATGATGTTTTTGGATATATTGGATCTCACAAACCACTAATTCACCTTTTTATTTAAAAAATTATCCCTTTGGTTTGGTGATAGTCACCCATTATCTATAGAAATCAATATAGGATTGATAATTCAATAGTGATTAATAACTCCTTCATCTAAAGTAAATAATGATTTAAAAAGAAGTTACACTAACAAATATCAATGGTTAACTCAATGTAATATATTACATCCTCCATTCTAATCCCCAATGGAGTGAAAGTCAACATAACACCCTCTAAAAATTGAACAACAATCTCAATCCATTACACTATTGGTATAGATATGAAGCAATGTGATAAACCTATATCAAAGATAGGAGAAACAATAGTAGATGATAGAAATATGAAACCACTCATTGTTGACTATTTATCACATTTCTCCCTAAGCATTGGCTATAATGAAAATATATGGCATGAACTATGACTCTGGGACCCAACCTCACTACCTAGAGTAGGATTGCAATTATATTTAAGTAAAATTGATTTCTTGTTACCCATCCATGAACAGTAGAACATCATCCATAATGAATACTATTTTTTCTACTCTTGACCTACTATGGAGCTCTAAAATCTACTCGTAAATGTTGATTTAGAGATAAACCTCTTCCACTAACTACTAAAGGTTAGGTCCTTCAAAATTACTAATTCATTCCCCTATTGTGGAATGTTTACCATGTGACTGTGTCCCAATCACATTGATTCCTCACATATCCCATTCTCCCACAATATTGATATAAAAATGATCTTCTAGAACTAGAGGTCTAGCTGGTACTCATCTCACAAAGAAGCCTCAAAAAGTTTCTTCCTGCCAGTGGAAGTCAATATATAGGGTCGAGATACTACACTGCACTACTTTTCACCGCAATCATTCCTAAAGTTCTAATGTATAATTAGTGCCAAATTTAATATATTAGTAACATAGGTTAATATGATCACATTGAACTAAGATTTAATTTCATTTCAAAGACCTTACTCAATACATCTAACCCTAGAGATCTCATCAACAATGTATTTGAGAACAAAACATTCTAGTTGAGTAATTTGTGTTGAGTACTCCATAAATATCACATTTTTACCACTCAAGATGCATAACCTCACTAGATTTCTATGGTTTGAGAGTCTCAAGGTAAATTTATTATTAGATTCTAGTGCTTAAATAAAAAAAATCCATTTCTCACAGCCTACCTTCTTAGTTTAGAACATACAACAAGGCTTTTAGTCTCTTCAATGAAAATTACTCACAAGCTTGACTCCCCTCTCAAGTGGTGTCTCTATATTCTTAAATATCGATGGTGTAGTCTCTTGAAACAACTAAATAGCTTTTAAACCAACTTATCTTGAAAATGTGGTAGGATTATGGTGTGGGAACACATGCATCAAGTCCTCCCAAGATGATTCAGGTTGTGGTTCTCCCTAAAAATTCATCATAATGACTTTAATTGTTATGAGAAATATGGCATCAACACCTAAGTCGGGTAAAATTGCTTATGTCATAGCTAGCCAATGGGATGTTCCAATAGTATCCCATGGACCACCACATCCATAGTGTTTCAATTTCAACCATTTTTTGTATGTTTAGAGTTTTTCTTATTATTATTTCTCTACAAATCCATACATTTTCCACATAAGTATTTGATATATTGAGTCCACAACTCCAATTAATTGATAGGTCAGAACCTTCCAAAAAATATTTCATACCACATAGACCTCTCTTGAATCCTGTATTAGTAAAAATAAACTACCACAAAAATCACTATATATTCTTACTAAATCCCACAAAAAATAGTGTTCAAGTTCTTGTCTCTTTATCACAATTTTAAATTTCTATTTTATTGACTAATCCTTTCACATTTCATTTTAAATTTTTTAGCCATGTGTTCATTAATTTTTATTCATAAGTTCCAATACATATCATGAATCAAAATATAGAATCAAACTTACTCACACCATAACATGTTCCAATCCATGAGACTATTGGTCCACGACTCAACGTTCCAAAATTTGATTATTAGGGTGTCTGTTGTATCCTAACCATTGAGACACACCATATTATCCTAAAGTCACTCTATGTACTAATTAGTTTCCTCAAATCATTGTATGGATCACCTATCAAATTAGCTTATATATCTATAATGGATCCTGTCAAAACATCATGATAACACATAATGCATCATATATGGCATGTCATAATGCATGAGATGTGATTCTTGTAATGTACCTAAAATGATTCATATGATATAACACCCTCATCTCATTAGTTTAAAACACAATATAACACTCATTAATATCAATTATAAAATCACAATTCAATTATATAACAAAAATCTTGAAATAAATAAATAGTAACAGTCAATATCTCGGAAAAAATTCCATTCAAGAAAATTTGGATTTTTCCCATACATGGTTTAGATACTCCCAGGTATTGCCCATTCGAAAATTGAAATTCATCATAATCAGCCTTAAATTATCTAAATATAATAAATAAAGAAAAAAACTCCTTTGATAACATATTAAAACATCATGAACCCGGATTCCATTTAATTGTTCTCCAAGCCCGGTTGGTCACATTCCCCAAAGCACATCATCCCAAATTCAAGAGGCTATCAAATAGACCAGAAGGCATAAGGTGTTTTTTTCAGAATACTATGCCATATTGTTAGAATGTAATGAAGCAGTATAGTCAAAATAATAAAAAATAAGTAATAAATCAATAAAAAATTAGATAAACACATGGAAGATGCTAACCCTATAAAAAGTGATAAAATATAAATAATAGTGATCATATCATGTCGATAATGAATAAAATAATTGTATATGTGATATCTATACATTACTTCTAGAAAAATATACAATAAAGGAAAAAAACTATTTTCTTTAGATAGAATCATGTGAATCCTCTTGTACATATACTCCCCTGCTCCTAAGAAGAAACAAGTCAATCATCAACCTGTGTGTGCTTTCCCTAGTCGCTACTGGCATCCATATATTCATTATGGGTAACAAAAAATAACTCGAATGTTGTATGAGATTGAATCCAAGTAGGTCACCAGTCATGGTGTCTTTATCAATTCATTGTTTTGAAATATATGATAAATAAGAGATCATATCATAACATGTATAGAAGTGATATAATTAATGTTCCCAAGGAAAAATTAACATGGAATGTGGTCATGCACATTCATACATGGATCCCTGCAAAACTAGTGTCAATATCCAATTAAATGTCACATGTAAATGAAAAGGAATTAAAAAAACACCAATATTCCATATACACAATATGTCACAGCACCAATAACCATGTTGTATAACCTGTATTTTATGCAAACATGTACCTACCATATAATTTGAAATGTCAGAAACTATAAGGCTGGATCCCAGGTTTAGTGGATTAAGGAAACCTCATCGAGTCCTAAGAGTATATCGTTGTAAATTGTTTTATTCTATAATTGGTGTCCATGAATCATGTCAATAGACCATGTCCCCTGGGAGCCCAAAACACCAGGTACAAGGGGTATTAAGGCCCATGGAATCTCATAGAATCTATATCCAAGGAACACTATAGGTCCAATGCATCTAGTACATATCCCATGCCCGATGGTCTTGCACACCCATGTCTTCATTTGAAATCATTCATC
Source organism: Viscum album (assembly GCA_963277665.1). Classification (NCBI taxonomy): domain Eukaryota; kingdom Viridiplantae; phylum Streptophyta; class Magnoliopsida; order Santalales; family Viscaceae; genus Viscum; species Viscum album. The sequence goes on along the minus strand of OY728128.1, from coordinate 119,140,866 downwards.
AATAAATTAAAAAACAGTTTCATACCATGATTTTATCCCCTCATATTATAATTAAAAATCATTCACAATTCATGACTTTTCCCACCCATTACCATAATTTCTAAATAATACATTCATGAAATTCTATAAAAAAATTTCATAACACTTGGGATTAGAGGAAAACCATATCCTATTAAGCCAATTCAACTAAATTCATTTATTAATGGTATTCCTAGAACTAGGCTGGCACTTACTCAACCCATGTGTGGTTTAAAAAATGTATAGGGAAAGGAAATTCACAAGTAACCCCCCATAGGTCGCCCTTGATAGGGAAAAAATCTCCAACACATATAAACAATACAAAAGACTATCCCTAATAGGTTCCATTTTGACGAATTTAATTACACAATAATTTTTTTAGGATATATCATAAATTCTTGTGGTTTTACCATGGAAACATTCGCTATAACGCCCCAACCAACTCGGGAAAATTATATACCAACTAACATACTTCTATATTAGAGTTCTCATCTTGTTTTCAACTTCTGAATTGACTTAGATTATGAAAAAAACGAAGATTTGATAAATAACCTAGACATTTCGCATATTAGCTTTCACCAAATATACTCTATTGATACCCTGATTAATTATTGATGACATAAAAGGGATTCATTACTCACTAGATTAGATCCAATGAGACTGACGATCTCAAATTATGAATTATGATCGTGAAACGGGATCATCGCTGACGAAATGGCATCAATTGGAGATCCCTGCATGAAGTGGATTCCCAATGAAGTAGACGAAAATGATTTTTAAAATATAAAAGAATTTAAGGGGGAAAATTTATTTTCTAAAAATATCCTAGGGTTCATGGTTGGCTGAAATGTGAACCATATATGCACCCTCTATTGTTCTAAGGGGGTACCCACTATATCACTACACAGAGTATGAATAATTGTGCACAAACCATGCATTTTGGATATTCAAAAAATTGTAGTTTCTCCTGACATGCGTGCACCCCCATCTGTATGGTTTCCTCAAACCCTGGTGGCTCTTATATCCTACTATTTATCTATGCACATTTTCATCCAATAATGTGGATTGGGTTACATGGTTACTACAAACCATGCCTCTAAGTTGTTTTCCTGTAATATCTAGCTTTATGGATCTGAAAAATCGTGAGACTATGAGGATACCCTAATAACCTGAAAGGTTATTCCCATTAGGTCATAGATAATCATTTAAATCGATAATAATGAGATATTTACAACATAGTCATATCCAAGATCTTACCATGCACTCCTACCCATACATAATAGGATAACTTCTAGAAGATAGGGTCTTTGTCTGCCAATGTGGGGAATATTTCCTCACCAAAACTACTTTGATAATATAACAATATACAAAATAATACAACATCATAGTCAATAAACATATAATAAATAATCAAATCACTACATATCTATTATAGATAATCATTACGATCCCATAGTGTCAATCCAAACTAGTCTATATACTGTAGTTGGTAAATAAAAAGTAAGTAACTATGGAAAATCCATAGTGAATTTCCTTGTTCCTCCTTTATTTCCATACCCCATTACTCTACCATCATTTATGAAACCATTTCCTTTGTCAAACCCCTATACATTGATTAGGAATGTTCATCGAGATGACCACACATTGTGTCTGTATGAAACCAAGTTGAACACAAAAAATTCATCCATAACTCATGAGTACAAGAAAAAGAGTTTTTAAAATGATAAAAAATCAATATAAAAAATTAACAACTATACCTGTCATTTTTTCTGTGACCAAGACACTACAATCCTCAAAAAATACATACATAGTAACTATTAATAAAACTATAAAAATGGTCCGAAATATGTCATAAACATAGGATTCACCCTTGAGGATTATCAATAGTTAGATATACTATAGTCCTCCATGTATGACCAAACTAGGCCATCATACCCAATCATTATAACTTGTAGAAATTCGTATAGAACATCATTCTTCACTACATCCATGTGGTTCCAATCACATATAACTATTATTCCCCTAAGTCTATTCTCACTAGGCCATCATAACGAATTATTTATCATGGTCCTGTTATCACATTACATGAAGTGTCTAAACACACTCTCCCTATAGGGATAGAAAATCATGATGGGTACACTCTTAATTTTGGTTTCATGCATATAACTAAAACATATGATATTCCAAAATATAATAAATAGGAAGGGATTCATTATAATAAGGAACATAAGGAATGTCATGAGTGTGAATAAATACATTTCTCCACATATGTGATCAAACAGATCATAGTATAATCATATCAACACACATCATTACAGAATTCCAACTATAATAAACAAGGAATAAATATGTTATTAAACTTCATAACTTTAGTTACTAATGAATAATATCATTATACATCAAGGGAACATATTATAAGACACATCCATGTAAAAATTGTCATAAAATGCTTATCATGGATTGTAAAAGAAATATCATTCAGATTTTATTTCCAACGGAAATGAAAATACGTAATTTATAACATCAATATCTCTTGGATAATCCAAACTAATAAATAATAATTATTCTTTACTATGGTATATTTTTTTTATCCAATATAATCTCGAATAAATTTTAATTAATTATTACATTATTAATATGATAATTTTATCTAATTATCCTTTGATGATTATTTATAATTATCCTTTTCTAATTCAATTTTATTATCGTATAATTTAATATGACCATTTCCAGAAGGTTTTATAAATCCAAATTCACATACACTAATAATAACCACTCTTCATAATAATCTAAGATAAAAATGAATAATATATATTATCCATACCCATAATCCTATGTTATTATTGTAAAATATCCTTCCATTAATTCATACAAAAATCATTAGAAAGTTTATAATCACATTTGATAATAACTCTACAATTCTTACGTTATAATCTGTTAACAATTATTTATCCTTAATTTTTATAAGGCATCAAAAAACTCAATTTATAAAATCCCAAAGGAGGAAATACTTGTAGAATTATCCTTTAAATAATGGACCATAATAATGAAGGAGAAATTTTTTTCCCATCCTAGAAAAGGGAGATGAACTCAGATCACCCATAGGTGGTTTTAGATATTTATAATGAATTCATTTTGAGGCTTCTCATACACAAATGGATCATCCAATGCCCACAATATTATTGTTCCAATATTTTAGAGAACTAGTTCCACATAATTTTTCAACAAAACTAATATTACAATTAAATTAACTACCTAATTTTTATCCTAACAATTTTAAAACTGTAGAAAATATAATCCTAAAACATTTACCTAATGGGAAGAGAAACAAAGTATTTTAATTTCAATTATTTAGTGTTTAAAATTTTTGAAACTTTTTTTAAGGGATCCATGGAATAAGAAGCATAAATTCTGATGAAAATTGTTATAATTATTACCCTTATTTATGGAGAATGCACTCTGTGAGGGTAACGTGAGTTAACCGTTACACGACGGTACATACCATCCTGAAAGATTAAGAAAAAAATGATTTGAATTATGTAGTTCTAATATACCCTTACATGGACTTTATAAATTATCCTATACCCTTTCGTAGTGCTTGTAATACACTCTCACAACACCTTACATGAGTATTTATTCCCAATCATTTCATGGTTACACATACACAATTCCTAGGCTACCCTTAAACATCTTAATAAAATCATCATCTACCAATTCATATCACAATTGATACACATACAGAAACATGTATATTACCCTTATGTATATCATTAAACATTGGTTAGGGTATTCATTACCCTTATATAACTGAGGGAAAAAGCGATTTGAACTTTACACAATAGATGTAAAGGCCCTACTATCCCTACACAAGGACTTGGAAACACATTTTACCCATACATGATGAAATAAATTCTTGTATAAATAATGTTTAATGAAAAATAAAAACATTTTACATTAAAACATATATTATAAAAATAAAATTGGATTTTATTATCATATAAAAAAATATAGATACTTAAATACTCCCCAAATGTTGATTTATATTCCTTGATAAATTTGTATACTTTTTATTCTAAAATAACCTAGCACACTTAACCTTAACATCAAAATTATTATCTCACATATCCTCTTGGATACATTAATACTACTATAGTATCCAATCAAGTGGTAACATATTCCACAAAAACACCTTCAATATTGTTTTATAATATTTGAATAAAACTCCTCATAATATGAAATTAGCTGTAACTCAACATCCTCACATTCAATAATAGGAGAGGGATTGATAATGTACCAGTAAATTTGAGAAAATGTGAACATGTCATGCATGAATTGATAATATATAGGATCATCCATATGCTATTACAATTCCCCAATTGGTTTATTGATCATGAGGGGTCCAACAAACATTGGTCCTAGTATACCTTGCTTCAATAAAGGATGATGCCCAAACTAAGGTAACACTCAGAAGAAATCTCAAACATCAATAGTGAACTCCAATGATAATCTCACTTATTATACCTTATATCTATTAATTCTTATATAATTCTACCAAAAAATTTCCCATAAAATAACAACTATTAGATGTCTCCAATACCAAGTTAGTACCAATAGATACTACCTCACTATCCTCATACAAAAACATTAAACAGGACAATACTAAAGAGGGAGACTCAATGGGTTCCGTCTATATATATATATTCCTAAAAATAGATACTGTACATGAAATATACCAAGGAAAAATGCTCATCCATAACTCCATCAAGTTATTGAAATCAAAAATGTATCATGTCCTATATTATAAAAATCATCTAATCGAACTATCAATTTTTAGGTTTATGATACCCAATACTCTATATCATATGAGTCGGTTGGGCCTTATTCATGAATTACCGATAAAAAATGTGAAGTATGCATACTAGACTGAAACAATGTCGAAGGTAACATAATAAACTAACATGATCTATCATAAATGAAAACTTCTATGTTCATGTCCTAAGTGATTCCCTCGAATTGGTGATAAGTGAGAAATTATTATCAACCTATTGATACACCCCCGAACATCATAACGAATCCATAGTGTCATTTGTGACCCTAATGTGGTCTATGTTGTGATGTACTCCAACATCCACATGGGAAGTGGATGTTTTTCAAGAAAATCATCATGATATTATTGATTTGAATTTTCCTTGCGAATGGTAATGAATCAAGGAACAACCCCAATGATGACCCTCTTCAATCCTGGACAGCAAAAATATCCCCTATGGTTATGGTACACCTTGGTCACACAGAGGTATTCCAACCATATGGAGATATGGAAGATCCTCACTATCTACTCTCTATTATATTTATGGAATACTACTCCCCCATGGAATGAAATCACATAATCATCACTAAAAACTATCCGGGTATTGAGTCCCCTCTAGCTAGTTGATCCAATATAAACTTATATTCTTGGCCAGACACATGTCCAACCTTCACATTGTCTATAAGTGATGATGTGATCACTAAATGGGAAAAATTATATACTCCTTGATCCTCATAATAATCCAATTTACCCTCAGTCAAAAAGTTCATATTTCTCAACTATTATCTTGAGGTTTTCTCACCAAACTCTTGTTCAACCTATTTTTTATTTCTACTATAATTTAAAATGACATTACCATTCCATTTTCATACATTATCTCAAATTAAAATTATTATACATAATTAAACCAACACCTTTATCTTAGATACTGGTCTCATTGTGAGAATATTTAATGGAATATCTTGTTGTCAGTGTAGACAAAAAACCGATCACTAAAGAGAATGATTCACTAACAATTTAGTCTCTGGAAAACATTTTTTCACTCCATGTCATTAGTGGAATAGTCACAATCATGGGGGTCATATGAGATGTCATCCAAAAGAAATGATATACACCATTTATTTTTGTGAGGCTCCTAACCTAATTCTTTATGCATCTTAATAAACTATATATCCAAACCAAGATTTGGTAAGTATAATTAATGGTGCTCTAGTCAACCAATAATTGAAAATAAATAATTCATCTTCACACTTGTCTAAAAAATTGAACATCACTCCCTTTTTTCATCATCACAGGTGATGGTAATAACGATAAGTCCTAGATAAAAAGATAGAAGTATATATCTAATCCCAAAAATATTTAGATCTCGGACACATTTTATGGATGTGTTAAGGAAATAATTTCATTCAATTTTTACGGGTCCAGGGTTATACAAGTATAAGAATCCATTTTCACTAGAAATATCAGCTATTGAATCCATAACTCATTCTTCAACAGATTGGAATAAATATACTGAACGAAAAGCATACTCAGGACAATGTAAAAAATCATGGAATACTGCTTTTGTGACGGCAAGTAGATGTGGTTGTCATGAAATAGACTATGATGAATGAGTCCATTTATGTCAGAAAGACCTCATTCTTGATATCCAAGAAAATTGGTGACATTTTCATCATCCCAAACATCTTCAACATGTACTCATACAAACCACACCAGCTCCTAAGCACCATATTTAATATTTAATTATCTATAAACCCCAATTAGTAATAGTCTAATAGAAGATCAATGTAAAATAACTATTGGGATACCCCTAACTAATCAAAAAGATAATCATTAATGGTGAAATGATATTTATTCTTTAGAACCAATTCATTTATATTTTATTAATATAGTCGGATTGTAAAAATATCATTTAACATCATACTTTACTACAATGTTTCACCACACTGTGAAGTACAAAGCTAGATAAAACCCTTCTCTTATGTGTTGTCAAGATATACCTTATTCTCATTTATATTGTATAACATCGTACATTGAGGGGATATCAAGCTGGGTTACACACCAAACATGATCCCTATCTCAAATCCATCTCTTCTATTAGGAAGAAGTCATATGATGTAATCTAAAAATGAAATGTGGATATTGATATACGAATGGTGAAAAATAATAAGGGTATTTTATTGATCTTTCTAAAAGAACCAATCTCTCTAACTATTTCATGATCAATCCAAGATAAATCATGTCTGGAACAACTTCACATGATCCCATTTCACACTCTATGATAATCAATAACCACTCTCCAATTGGTGATGTAAATGACAAATATATATAATTGTAATTAATTAGATTTAAAAAATATTCCTCATTACAATTATAATAATTACATTAATGATTTTCAAATATAAAATTATGAATTTCTCACATTTTTTCCGCATTCGGTGACAACTATAGGACACTCTAGGAATCATTGGAGGATATCCACTTTCATACCCATCTGTGAATCAATTGAGACTAAATCATTGGATAACATTATTATTTAGTCAATTCCAATAAATACATGTGAAGATATACATTAATTAAAAACACTTCAATAATGTTGGTTTCTATCTTGACATGTTGATCCTTGAGATTTTCAACTAGTTAATTGATTTCCAAACAGACATTAACATATTCCTCAGTATACAAAGGGTATCTAATTCCCTAGAAGGATAGAAAATAACAGATCTGAATGTATTTAATATTAATTTTAACACATCATCATTTTTTTGAAATATATCTCTTCAGATAATTTAATTTATTTGATAATTTGTGTTACACACAACACCATGATTAAACAAACCACAATATCCTTTTAAAATAAAATTATTCTTTTTGAAAATTATCAAAAATACATTATATTAGATGGTATCAGTAAAAATATATATAACATGAAAAATTTATTTTTATATATGTTTTAAAATAATTCATTATTTATAAATTAAATCTATATAAAAAAATCATTAGATGGAAAAAATAAATACTTTTCCAAAATGTATTTTTATCCATATAACATATATTTATCCTAATAAATCCCTCTTTCTGAAAATTTTTAATTAAATTTATATATATTTTTCATGATCAATTTTTTTAATCAATAAAAAAATATTTTTCAAGGAATATGATAAGAATAAATCCAATTTTTTTATTTAAAATGTATTGGATTCTAGAAAGCTATTTTTTCACAATTAGTGGAATTAATTTGATATTATTTAATTAAATTTCTAGGTAATTAAATAAATAAAACGAATTTCATATTCATAATCATGATTTTATAAATTTAAATATGACTCTTTTATTTTTTTATCATAATGAATAGTGAGTGTTTTAATATGTATCACCATAGTAAAGGGTGAATCAAGTTAAAATCTATTAATAACAAGAGATATATCTGTAGTTATTCATCCAAATGCTAATTGGATGAATTTAAATAAAACATTAACATATTATCCTTGATAATTGTTTTCATAACAGAAACTAATCCATTACAATGGCATATTTATTATTTTAATCAAATAATGTTTCAAAATGTCACTATGTTGGTTTTAAAAATCATTAATTAGTCCTTATTGGTAAAAAAGTAATTTATGAATGAATTTAATATTTTATTTTTATCTTAATAAAATTATGCTCATGATATAAAATTACTTTTAATTACTAGTAATTATATGATGGCCTTAATATCTTATTCAACACGGATGTATTATGTCTCCATTTAAAAAAATTATAAAAAATGTTTTTTAAAATATTACCTAATATAGACAATGAATGATTTTTTATAAGGAATTTTTTTATATCTATAAGAAATTATAGGGAGGTTTAGAAGCATTATATTCGTATATTCTATTTTTTAAGTATTTAAAGTAAAATAAAATTTATAGTCGAAAAATTCATAACAATTGTTTTTTTTTCAAAATAACCATTTATTAGAAATTATAAAAAAAATAAAATTTTTAATATAAAACAAGGTGGTTATTATATTGTTCGAAATATTATTAATGTTCAATTTATGGTCCAATATAAATTTAAAAATTATGACCCTTTAATATTTGAATTTTTTTCCATGGTTAAAATAAAAAATTCTTATCTAAGGGTTAATCAAGATGATTAAGTGTAAAATTACAACAAAACATATCCAAATAATACTTTTTCTTGGTATTACAACCTTTTCCTACCATGTGTTCAATATATATTTACATTTGGAACATTATGATTGATAAAATATATTTCATTATTTAATATTTTGAGATGCTTAAAAGGTGTCAATCACCTCAATTATAAGGTGTTCCTCCTCCCTCACTTCTCTAGACCACTATAAGCCTCCTAGATCAACCAAAATCATCTAATTTCAATTATAAAATTCCATATAAATATTCATTACATTCTATTACTCCAAAAAAACCAACCCTATATCCCATTGAAAGTGATTTAAATCTTGTGTTTCATATAATAGGTAATCATCTTACCCGATCACTTTATTTTTTACTCTTAATTATCTTTAGAAAATATATTATATATATATATATATTAATTTTAGTATCCTAAATATTATTAAATTTTTTTATTTTTATTAAAACACTATTATATATCTTCTTTATTAGAATACAATAAATTAAAATTATCATTCTTATTTATGTACAACTTACCATGTCCAGCTAGCGATTCCATTTATTTTTCTTCACCATATATTATAAATGGGTATTATCATGTGTTTACTGAATAAATATGATATTAAAGAAACAATTGTATATTTTTAATATTAATATCTTTTCAACATTGTTACCCTATAATAATTTCAAAAAGTATAAATTTTCTCATTCATATATGTGGAATACCTCCTCTATTATGTGTTATGATTAGTTTTTCATTTATATTATATGTGGACGATAATTAGGATTAGTTTTATGAATATATATAATAAATATGATTTAATAATGATACATAAATGGTTAATTAATATTAAGATTTATTTTTCTAGATGTCAAAAAATGAAAAGAGAATTCATCCATATGTACTTGCTACAATCTATATGACTAGTGTAATTATTTTTTATGTATATAAATTTTATGGATGATTATAAATATGTATTTATATATATAATATTATATTTTAATAAAGAAAATTATTCTATATATGGTAGATACAAGATACATGTCCAACGACTAGATCTACTAAACTATTATAATCCTGGTAAGTGAAACAATTATCATCAAAAAATAACAATTTTAATATGGAATTATTGAAAAAATGGTATTTTGAAATGTTTTAAAGGATTAATATATGATATAATGAGTATTTATATTAAATTTTTATTGAATTATAATAAATAAAAAATTATTATATTGTTGGTCAGAGTGCTTTCTAATAAATTTTAACTTGATGTAAAGGTTTATTTCACAAAATCATCAATGTTCGAGATTGATTACATTTCAGTCTCCATATTGAAATATTTATATTCTATATCATGGTTTTCTAAAAAATATCAAAAAAATTACATCTCTAAAATGATTTTTATGGTTATTTTTACCCATGTTTTTATTTTTACTACAGGGTTTCAAAATATTCTTTGTTTCATTTTACAAATGACATACTTTGTGACTTTCAAATAAAGGTATAGAAGTCATGTTTTTAAAATTATTAAAAATTAATGTATTTCCCTACTATCATGACTGATGTTGGACTCAAAAAATCCATTATATTTTACAATATTCTTTTAAATGTTTTTTCTAATTTCATACACTTTTTATTCGAAATGATTTAAGAATGCATTTTGTATTTTCCTCATGGATTGTTCCAATTGACCTTTCCAGATATTTTGTTAAATTAAATGAAATAATTTAATATTAAATAGTCATTAATAAGTATATAGTTGTATGATACCATCTTTATCCATTGTTTTAATTGCTTATTTTAATGACTAAAAGATTAGATGTTGATTTAAACCATTTATTATACATAGTTTATATTATAATGAATTATTTATGAAACCAATTTCTCTCCCATGGGTTATGTTATGTTATATTTTTTTGAAACCCATTTACATTCATGGGTTTCAATATGATGAATGATCTATGATCTAGTGGCTCATATAGGCATGATTTTCATTATGTGACAGGTGGAACCAATTTCCCCCTCCAAAATAATTGAGGAAATATTGAGATCTTATAAGATGGATATCATTGGATTATGGAGTTAATATTGTACAGTAAAGGATATATGTCCAGTATAAGAGTATTTGATGTGATCCTTGAAAACAAAGATTTATTGCAGAGCGTACCCATTCCACTATGATAGCCTTGAAAATGAGAATTTACTACTAAGAAAATGAGTGTTTATACTTATGTGCATACAAAAATTTAATTTCTTATGCCTATATTGTGATATAATTGTTTATGATCACTCATTCCTTTCAAATTTATGCCTTACTAACTACCCTAATTTATGAAATTTTACAATATTATGATTATTTATATATGGGTTATGGTTTAAAAAATTAATATCATGTTCAAATAAACTTATTAACATGATATTCTAAAGTATCATTGATAACTACCTTATTTACCCTTATAAAGCACAAATATGGACCTTTAATATGCATCAATTTTTCAATTTATTAATAATTTTCTCAAGAAATATATTTCTAATAAGGGTTCTAGTTATTATGAAATATGATGTATTATTTATAAATATTATATGAATCTATTATTTATGATTCAAAGTATATAAGTGTACATTACCTAATAGATTCAGGCATGGATCAAAATTTTAGGAAGAAAATACTTTTCTATTAAGATGGTTTATATATTTTTTAAATGTGTGGTTACGATTTTTATTATTAGATAAATGTTTAATTTTCCTTTGGAAACTAGGATCAGAAATCTTTAGTAAGAACCATATGGATAATTCTATGTATATGATAAAAACATAATGATTTGGTAATGATCATTAATGAACTAGTTTAGAAAATGTGTCGTAGAAAAACGTTTCATGATTCATAAATAAAATAAATTATTTTTCACTAAAATATGGACCTTCACAATGATTATTTCTTTTAAAACTATTATTTTTATAGTCAATAGATATAACCTGATGAAATTATTTTAATGATCAATGAGAAATATAATTCAATGATCTTCCTTCTATAAAATGAATGTTAGGGGAGATGAAATGAAAAATATTGATTCTATGATCACAAATCATTATCATGCTACAAATAATGGGGAACATAAAAAAGTGTAAAGGAGGGAAAATATTTAAATGATTCCATTATGTGGAAATAAACAACTTTTTATTGGGTCATCTTATTCACTAGATAATAAAGAATTGAACAGTAACACTGAAGAGATATTTTAAATTCCCATGTGCTTGCAACATGAAAGAGTAGTTTTTCATCTTTATTGTTTGTAATGGGAAATAGATCAGTGGTGTAATCTTATAATGAACATGTGCGACCAAGAATAAATGGAATCTATATAGTGTGGTGAATTTAAAGTATTATTTTTCAATAAGTAATTTCCCATTATTCTTTATATGAAAACAGATATTGAAGACCTTGGGTTGAATTATTGGATGATGATTTTTTCAGTAGATATGTGAAAATTTCACATAGGATTTTAGGAATGTTTTCATTAATATCATCCATCTAGAGAGTAAGGTTGATCAATTGTTTGGTGTATTCAAACAAAGTCTACAAAGGACATTGGACATAAAGGAATTTAGTATATACTAATAATGGATTTGATGTTCTATCAATAACGAGATGGAGATTAAAATTAACCATAAAAATAATTTTCTGAAAAGAACATATAAATGTGATATAAAGAAAATTTTAAAAACCATTGAGAGAAGAAGGTGAAATTTCCATTATAATACTAATGGAGATGGAAAATTTGGTGAAATTTTCTAAAGAAAAATTGTATATATCTCAAGTGGGGAATGTTAGGTCACTAGAATATCATATGGAAAACGACGGGATGATGATAGCTAATTACACACATATATATGGAAAGATACATACAATTTACCTCCCACACACTATTATTTTACATGAAAGATGTATAAAAATTATGGAAATTCATTCCCCAGTCTGGCGGTTAATGATCATGATCAATGCTAATACTCTATTAAAAATAAAGACAAAGGTAAATCTCATGTGATCATTATATCTAATGAGGGATATAATAATGATATTGTGAAAGGTACACATACCATCAACTCTCTACATGATATTGACTTATACAGTTCTGGGTTATGCCACTATTTTATACCAAATGAAATTTTCATGGTTATTATTGTACCACCTATAAAATTAGATATTGATATATAGGTAAAATAACATTGTGTTATGATCTTCCAATCATAACAATATGATTATTAAACATTTTTTGATTATGGGAATTTTTTTTCCTTCTATCCTTTTTATTCTTCCTCTATCTTTATTCGATGATATTTTATGAATGTATTGGATTTTATAACATAAATCCCATATAAATTACTGATTAATGGAAGATAAATTTGATATTACGAATCAACCTATTATATCATATAAGAGTTGTGAAAATATGGACATCCATTGAATATTACATAAATTATATTGCAAATAATTCATATTCAAAATGTGTATTCATCTCTGGTTGCTAGAGAAAAATGAAATTTATGATATCCCTATTTTCAAAGAGTTTATTGTTGAATTTAAGAAATATTTTCATTGTATTCCAGTGAACTGTGATGTAGATATTTATATAGAAGTATCGATAACATAACAAATATGGAATTCATACACGTAATGTGACCACGGAAAAAGTAACCTGGCATGTGATAAGGTACTTCCACACATGGATCCCAACAAAACCAGTGTAAAATAACATAAAAAGTAAAATTTAAAATAAAATGATGTAAATACAACAATAATTAAAAACACACAATATTCCACATCACCGAAAACCATTTATTATAACAACTATCTCATGTCAATAATGTTCCAAACAAATAATCAGAAATGTGGGGCCCTGTAAGGCCGGATACAAGGTATAACAGTCCAAGGAATCCTCATAGAGTCCCAATATCATATCGATAGAAAACATATTAGGCTATAATTGGTGTCCATGAATCATGTCAATAAACTATTTCAAATTTGAGCCCAAAAAACCAGTTACAAGGGGTAGTAAGGCCCAAGGTATCTCATAGAATCAATATCCAAGGAGCATTATAGGTCCATGGAATCCACTATCGATTCCATGACTCAAGGCTATGAACACTCATATCATCCTTCAAAATCATTCATTAATAAATCCAACAACAATTTCATACCAGGAGATTTCCCACTCATATCAAAACTCACAATCATTCACAATGCCAGAATTTACCAAACCATTTTCATCATTAATAAACAATAATTTCATGAAATTCAATCAAAATCTCTATATTAACACATGATAACAAAGGAAACACATATCTCATATGATCAATTCTATCAAATTAATGTATATATGGGATTTCTCTAACTACGATGGCACTAACTCAACCAATTAGTGGGGTATAACGGCATAGGAGAGGAAATTAATAAGGAAATCCCCATGGATGGTATTGGTGAGGAAAAACCCAACCACATGCCTTAATGAAGCTAAATGCAATACCTAATATATTACATTATTAATAATTTTATTATACAATTCAATTTTTAGTCCATGTCATAATATTATGTGGAATCGCATTTGAAACTAGCTATGTAAATCACCAACCTCCTCTTGAAAAGTATAAACCACCTATGGTAGGTTTATAGTACAGTTCTCATCCAATATCAACATCATATTTCCGATAGATGATGAAATAAATGAATAATAGATAAAGAACCTAGAAATTTTACAGATTAAATTTCACTTAAATGACTCTATTTATATTCCAAATAATTAATAATGACATCAACAGAATTTATTCACCACTCTAGTAGACCCAATGTGATAGAAAATGTCCAATTCTGAGTTCAGATTGAGAAACGGGATCAATGTCTACAAAATGACTTCCATTGGACATCCATTCATGAAGAGGCTTCCCAATGAAGGATTGGAAGGGGATTTGTAGGGTATGAAATAATTTAAGATAATACATTAATTTCCCCAAAATTTCCTAGTATGCATGGTTGGACAAAATTTACCCTAACTGTGAACCCTTTATTATACTAATGGTGTCCCCACACGATCACTGCATGTAGTTTCAATAATAAGGGTGAAAACCATGAATTTGGAATCAGCCAAAAATTATAGATTCCCCTAACGACCATGCACCACTGTCCACATGGTTTCTTCAAACCCTATGGGCTCTATAATCCCACTATTTATCTCTGCACAGTTTTATCTAATCAGGTTTCCTGGGTTTCATGGTTACTACTAACCATGCATCCCAACAATTTTCCTCTATGATTTTTGTTTCCAGATTTGAAAAATCCCCAGAAAAACGTGATACCCCCATAACCTCAAAAGGTATTCATATTAGGTCATAATTAATCACTTAAACCGAAATTAATGATATATTTACCTTTTAGAAAATTATAGGATCTTATAATGCACACCTCCCCACACATAAGAGGTTATAATCTAATAGGCAGGGTAATTGTCATATAATTGGGGGAATATACCCTCATTGAAATCCACTGTGAAAATAAATATATAAAATATTCCAAGCCATCGCAGAGAACATCCATAAACTAAATAATCATATCAGTACATATTTCATACAGATAATCATCAAGATCCCATTGTGGCAATCCAAACTGGGGTATAAATTATTGTTGGTATTTAATAAATATAAAACAAAGGAAAATCCCAAGTGTATTTCATTGTTCCTCCTCTAGATGTATTCCTCATTACTCTACCATATTTCATGAAACCCTTTCACTTTATCAAGTCCATATATATTAAATATAAATGTGCATTGAGATGACCACACATGGAGTGAGTATAAATCCTAGTAGGACCCAAACAATGAATAATTCACTCATGAACACTATAAAAAGAGTATATAACCTGATAGAAAACAATGTAAACACAGATAACAACCATACCTAGAAATTTTGTCCGGAAAAACACACTATAAGCCCCAGAAAATTTATATAATATCCTTTACATTAAAAATTAAAATAATCACGAATATGTCCCAAATGTTGGAGCCACCCTCGAGGATTTCTAATAGCAATACATACCATAAGACTCTATGTATGACTAATCTATGACATCATACAGTATCGTTATACCTCCATTCAAGACACATAAAACATCATGCCCCACTACTTCCACATGGGTCTGATCAAATATGACTATTATTCTCTTAGGTATAGTCACACATGGCCATCATAACTCATTTTATTTCTTCGTATTTCAGTAATATCACTTTTAGCATCCAAATATACTCCCCCTCATGGGATAAAAAATAATGACAGATCCATCATTCAATTTTTTTTAATGCGTTGAACAATAATTATCACATAATAAAATTTAATACATGGAAATAGTTTCATCATATCAGGGAACACATAAGAATATCATGAGTGTGAATAAATCAATTTATAAAATTATGTGATCAAAATCATCATAGTATAACCATATCAACACAGATCATCAATGATTTCTTAGAATGACAAACTAGGAATCAATATGTTATAGAACATCCAAACTCTTGTTTCTAATGAATAATAGTATTGTTCTCAAATAAAACTTATTTTGAGACACATACATGTAATCATCATATAAAAACATTAATCAAAGATTATATGAACCTAATATATCTTATTTTATTTCCAATAGATATGAAATGACATAATTGATAATATCACTCTCTCCTAGATAATCTCTAACAATACATAATGACTATTATTCATTATTGTCAATTTATTTCTCTAAAATAATCTTAGATAAATTCAAATTAATTGTTACATTATAATTAGGATAATTTTTTCTAATTATCCTTTGATCGTTATTTATAATTAAGCTATTATAATTTAATTTTATCATCATATTAATTGAATATTATCCTTTATTCAATGTTTTATTGAGGAAAATTCACATAAAATAATAATAACCACATTTCATAATATTACATGAAAAAAAGAATAATATATATTATTCATCCAAATGATCTTATGTTATTTTTGTTCAAAATCCTGCCATTAATTCTTACTAAACTAATTATGAATCTTAGGACCACACGTGAAAATAATTCTATAATTCCTACATTATTGTCATTTTTAACTATTTATCCATAATTTGTATAAGGTTTCAAAACAACTCAATTTATAGAAGATCAAAAGAGAAAATACCTTATTAATTATCCCTAAAATAAAATTAATTAATAATGGAGGAGAAATATTATTTCATTCCTAGAAATGTGATAAAAAATTGGTCCACCCATTGGTTGCAACTATTATTTATGAAAAATGAATTATGAGATGTCCCAAATAGAAAGGGATTATCCAAAGTCCACTATAGTAATTTTCTGATTGTAACAGCCCATGTAAGTAATGAATAATATATATTTTTATCTATGTATATTAATGAATTAGATAGCGTTTTAGAGGCTTAAAATGAGAATAAATCCAATCTTAAGCATGGAATACACTAATTTTTTTAAAAGAATGTTTTACTCCCTTTTGATTGAAAACCATTTTTAAATCTATCATTTCACAATTTTATAAGATATATTTGTCAAAATAAACTTATTCTTTATGATTGGGACATTGAAATTTACTTTGGGTAATTTTTTGGTATTTTTTCGATAAACATCATTTTTTTAATGAATAGTGAAAAATGTGGTATTTTAATTCAAACCCTCTTTTTAATATAATTTATTTATATGATTTTATTATCATATGAATTTGTTTTAAAGCCCAATTAGAATATATTTTTACCATTTAATCCAATAGTGGTCATTGTAATTAATTTCACATTAAAATTGGACTTAAACTAGTGTCAATCTTTTGATACTTATTGTTTCATAAAAACATGCTATTTGCTCTGACAGCGGAAATTAATTATTAAACTAATTAATGTAACTTAAATGTTTTGAATTTTTTAAAATATACATCATTTTTTAATTCCAAATATCAAATATAGCTTAGGGTAATGTTTTGGTATTTTTCTGAAAAACTTCAATTTTTCATGAATAGTGAAACCACTAAGAGGTGCTTATAAAAAATGATTTTCTATTGAAATGAAATTTTACAAACTCTGTGTTTTGAATATCAAAAATCCTATATACATGGTTGTAATTAAGAAGTAAAATTTGGTTTAATGAGATTAAAATAAATTTTTGGTGAACAGTAACTTTTAAGTTTATTAGTCGCGAATATAGGTAATTAGTGTAGTTTAATGTAAAAATAATGTTTTAATAATATGAAATGACCTATACACATGTCCTACCCTTATTGGATGTGTCATGGCCGGCCAAGAAAACCCATGGGTCGATTTTTGGGACCCCATGGAACCACGTGGGTAAGATAAAGACATTAATCCCTTTTATTTAATGTTAAAGTAAAAATGACACAAACATGAGTTGTTTTACTAAAGCAATTTTTAAATTGGGTTATACAAGTTATATTTTTTTACTATAAATAGTAATTGAACGGATAAAAAGATTTCCAACATCATAGTATTTTTTTCATAATTTTTAGACATTAAATAAATTAAATTATTTATGACACCATGCTGATGCAGCGATGACCTAATTATTTATCGATTGAAATAAAATGAAAATATAATGTATAATCTAAGACCTAAACTTGACAAATACCTATTTTATGGGTGGATTTCGAACCCTTATCACCATATCACCGAACTTTATAATTGTGGGACCTTTTTTATCCGAAAATAATTTTATAAAAAATTATATTTTCTTAACGTTCCAAGAGTGCCCCTCCTCTCCTCTTATAAAAGGCCCCAACCTATACCACCTTACCCACACTTCCAATGCCTTTTTCTCGGCCAACCCCTGCCCATTTTGTCTCTCCAAATACCTCTCTATCTCTAAGAAGCCTCACTTTGTGGAGAAGTCTTCCCAAGGAAGCCTTTGAGCTCAAATCAAAAAGAGTTACCTTATTTATAGGTAGTGTCTTCTCTTGTGTTCTTATGTTTTATTTTGCTTCTCCAACCCCCTAAAATCTTTTTATTCCAATATTTTGTAACATCACCAGTATCATAAATATACTAGGATGTTGTTATAAAAAGGATTCGAGCTACACTTACACACACCTACATCTAATGGTTAATGGACATAATGTTTCCGTGGATGGCGAATTTCTACCTCACGAAACGATGATTGTTCAATATTATTTTAACACCTTAAAAGGTGGCCATTAAGATGACACTATATTTATATATGATATATAATATGTTTATGTTTTACTTAAACTTATGTATTTTTCATTTATAGCATACTTTTATGCTTTCCATTATGGGTAAACGCGATATCTTCATTTTAGGAAGTGCGGACTACCGCCCCCTCAAAGTGATTTGATTCGTTAATGCCATATGTGGGACATATAAAGGATGTAATTAATGATATCATAATGGAATTATAAAATACCATTATATCATAATAATTCCATTCCATAAAATACAAAATAGAAATGAAAGTTGTGTTAATGTGTACGTACGGCTTACCGTCTCCATGAACGGTGCATTTCATTTCTTACCTCTAAACGTTATGTAATATTATAAATGCATGTATATACTGGATATATATGATATATATGATATCTACATCATGAGTGTAACTCTTGATATAATGTATACATGAACAAATTGTAATTATATAGAGATTATTTTTTACTCAAGTACCAATGATCGTTAAAACAACCGTTATTAACATAAATAATTACATAGTGTTCATTTCATGGTAATAAGTGATATAAAAGGAATAATGAACTTGAAAACGGTTCTAAAGCAAGTATAAATTATCTCAAGTTTATTATTCATGAGTTTAATGAACGATCAAGTCATGTCGGACCCGAGGTAAGGGATCTTCTTAACCCAATTTCCGTTCTTTGGGTTAATCTCCTACTTTCAAATTATGTCATGATATTATTATATAATATCTTGTATTTGTACTTTATTTATGTGTACTTATAGTGAATACACATAATAGATCTATTTTATTTCAAAAATTATATTTTTGTGGGACTTCGTCTCAATCTCCTTTCATTGAGGCATATTTTGTTTTATAAACAACCTTATTTTATACGGTGTATAAACCCCTTTGACATTTACGTTTATCTAAAAGGAATATTTTTTTTATACGAATCATTTTACTAAACGACAAAAGGGAATGTTTTTGTCGTATGTTTGCGGCGACGAAGACTTCTATGCCACCGTGACCATTATTTTAGTTTCGACTTCCTCTACATGCCATGCCTTTTTTAAATGACAAATAAATACCATGTTTTACTTATCTTTTACTTTGGTATTGAAAATGGTTTTCATCATGTTTTTATTATACCAATGTGTTGTATTGATATCTTGTGATTGAAATGTGTAAATGTTATGTTTCCATTATGCATGTTTTATGTGAAACGATTATGTTATGGTTCGTGGGCATTGTTTATGAAGACGGGTGGTTCCATGATAAACTAAGGGAGGGTGAGCCCAATATAGCCTTCCAATGCATTGGGTAATGCGAATGGGTTAAACGTTGAGGTTTTTCTAAAGAGATTTAGGGAATATACTGTGTTAGGTATTCCAAATGTAACCATGAGGGTTACTCCCTACGTAAGAATGTTATGAATGCCTCAAGTTACCTTTATGTCTTATGATTTCTATGATTTATTCATGATTTGATGAGATATGTTAAAGTTCTTATGTTTTATGGGTAAAGTATGATTTCATTCTTAGGTATATATGTACTCATGTTTTCTTTCCATATTTTTTATATCCCTTACTGAGCTTTTTATGCTCATCCCATGTTTTTGAAATTTTTTTCACAGGTCAAGGGAAATGTACATGATATGCTCATAGTGTCAAGGAAGTGTCAAGAATGAATCCATGTTTTATTTTAAATATGTTTCTGTTGATGGGAAAAATGAATACTATCTTTAATGTATCCACTTGTTTTAAATGTGGAATGTAATGAATGTTTTATGATCTAATTCTCTAAAAATATAAACCTGAAAGATCCTCAATGTGTAATCTTGATGTAGCTCAAGATTAAGTAAGGTTTAAGGCTGGGGCCATATAGTTGGTATCAGAGGTCGATTTAGATAACTTTAGGAGTTAGAATTCTATTAAATTATTATCCAAAAATAATTTTTTATGGTCAAATTGAAATGATATAACATTTTAAGATTACTATGTTGCTTCACCTAAGGTATTTCTGTGATAAGAATTGTTTTCCATAGAGGAAACTGAGAAGCTTTTCTGGGAAGGCATACAGAGGGAAATGTCATTTCAAATCAGTATCCTGAGATGGTCAGAATCAGAAATAAACTGTTTGTTGCAGTGATGACTCAGTTGAATCAGGTGATAAATGGTGGTTGTGTTTATTGATGATATTTTAGTATTTTCTAAAACTAAAGAGGAGCATGAAAGACATTTAATGGTTATTTTACAAACCTTAAATGAAAAGAAATTGTTTGGGAAATTCATCAAGTGTGAGTTTTGGTTGCAAAACATTTCCTTGCTTGGTCACATTGTTTCTAAAGATGGGATAACAGTTGATCCTACAAAAACAAAGGTTGTTGAAGAATGGCCATGACCCACAAATGTAACTGAGATTCATAGATTCCTTGGTTTGGCAAGGTATTACTGAAGGTTTTTTAGAAATTTTTCACGGATATCTAGTCCAATGACTAAGCTAACTTGGAAGGGTGTTAAGTTTATCTGGAAAAAAGAATGTGATGATTTTTTTCAGGAACTGAATAGAAGATTGGTGAATGCTCCAGTTTTGGCACTACCTTCCAGGAACGGGGAGTTTGTTATCTACAGTGATGCTTCATTGAAAGGACATGGATGCGTCTTAAAGCAGAATGATCAGGTAATTTCTTATGCTTCACGACAGTTTAAAACTCATGAGGTAAATTACCCTACACATGATTTAGAATTAGATGTTGTTGTCTTTGCTTTAAAAATTTGGAGGCATCATTTGTATGGAGTAAAGTGTGAAATATATACTGATCACAAAATATTAAAGTATATATTCACTAAGAACGAATTGAACATGAGATAGAGGATATGGCTAGAATTAATCAAGGATTATGATTGTACAATTTATTACCATCCAGGAAAAGAAAATAAATTGGCTGATGCTTTGAATCGAAAATGTAATGCTTCATTAGTAATGTTGCATTTGGAATGTGATCCTTTGTTTAAGGATTTGATGAAATTTGGCATAGAAGTTGTTGGTGCAGGATGTCCTTCTATTTTGTTTCAGGTATCAGTGAAATCTTCTCTATCATACAGAATTAAGCAAGCACAGAAGTAAGACATCGAGTTGCAGAAAAAGGTAGTGCTGGTTCAGGTATCCGTGGACTTCGTTGTTGGATTTCCGAAGACACCTCGAGGTAATAATGCAATCTGGGTTATTGTTGATCGCTTGGATAAATCTTCTCATTTCCTTGCTATACGAGATAATTTTTCGCTAGATCAACATTACCATTTGTATCTTAAAAAGATAGTCAGGTTACATGTAGTTCCTCTCTCCATTGTATCTGAATGTGATCCCAGGTTCACTTCTAACTTTTTGAAAGGCCTTCAGAAGTCGTTGGTTACTGAATTAAATTTTAGTACAGCTTTTCATCCCCAATCAGATGGGCAGTCAGAACGAATAATTCAGACATTGGAAGATATTCTACGTGCTTTTTTGATGGATTATCATGGAAGTTGGGACCAACATCTTTCTTTGGTTGTGTTTTCTTATAATAACAATTTTCATTACATTATACTGATGGCACTATTTGAGTCATTATATGGGAAGCATTGTCTAACTCCAGCTTTCTGGGATGAAGTGGGTGAAAGGAAGTTGATGGGACTAGAATTGGTAGAAGAGATGGCAGAAAAAGTTCAGCTGATACAGAAACACATGAGAACAGCTCAGAGCAGGCGGAAGAGTTATGCGGATAACCGGAGGAAGGATCTATCATTCGAGGTAGGTGATCACGTTTTTCTCAAAGTACTACCATGGAATAGTGTGATGCAATTTGGTAAGAAAGGAAAGCTGAGCCCAAGGTTCATTGGACCATATGAAATTCTAGAGAGAGTTGGATTAGTTGCATACCGAGTGGCTTAACCTCTGAGTTTATCTCAGGTATACAATGTTTTTCATGTTTCAGTGTTAAGGATGTACATTCTAGATCCATATCATGTTTTGAGTCCAGAGGTAGTTTAGCTGGAATATAACATATATTATGAGGAACAACCGGTCTAGATTCTTGACCATAAGGTGCAGGTGTTACGGAATAAGGTGATTCATCAGGTAATGTTTTTGTGGAAAAACCACATGATTGAAGAGGGAACATGGAAATCTGAAAATGCAATGAAGGCTAAATAACCACACCTTTTCGATAAGTAAATAAATTGCGGGGATGCAATTTTGAAAAGGGGGGAAGGATGTAACATCGAAAGTAAGTAATGAATAACAGATATTTTTATCTATGTTTATTAATGAATTAGATAGTGTTTTAGAGGCTTAAAATGAGAATAAATCCAATCTTAAGCATGAAATACACTAATATTTTTAAAAGATTATTTTACTGCCTTTTGATGGCAAACCATTTTTAAATATATCTTATGAAAATTTTATAAGCTATATTTGTCAAAATAAACTTATTCTTTATTATTGGGACATTTAAATTCACTTTGGGTAAATTTTTGGTATTTTTCTGATAAAGTTCATTTTTTTAATGAATAGTGAGAAATGTTGTATTTTAATTCAAAACCTCATTTTAATCTAATTTATTTATATGATTATATTATCTTTTTATTTGTTTTTAATGTTCAATTAGAATATATTTTTATCATTTAATCCAATAGTGGTCATTGGAATTAACTTCACATTGAAATTGGACTTAAACTAGTGTCAATCTTTTGATAATTATTGTTTTATAAAAACATGCTATTTTCTCTCACAGCGGGAATTAATTATTAAATTAATTAATGTAACTTATATGTTTTCAATTTTGTAAAATAGAAATCATTTTTGAATTCGGAATATCAAATATATCATAGGGTGAGGTTTTGGTATTTTTCTGAAAAACTTCAATTTTTGATGAATAGTGAAACCACTAACTGGTACTTATAAAAATTGAGTTTCCGTTTAAATGAAATTTTACGACCTCTGTGTTTTGAATTTTAAAAATATGACAAACATGGTTGTCATTAAGAAGTAAAATGTGGTTCAATGGGATTAAAATAATTTTTTGGTGACTAGTAACTTTTAAGTTTATTAATCGCGATTAGAGGTAATTAGTGTAGTTTAAGGTAAAAATAATGTTTTAATAATATGAAATGACCTATAAACATGTACTAACCTTATTTTATGTGTCATGGCCGACCAAGACAACCCATGGGTCGATTTTTGGTACCCCATGGAGCCACTTGGTTAAGATAAAGACATTAATGCCTTTTATTTAATGTTAAAGTAAAAATGACACAAACATGAGTTTTTTTACTAATGAAATTTTTAAATGGGTTTATACAAGTCCTATTTTTGAATATCAATAGTAATTGGAAGGCTAAGAAGATTTAATACATCAAAGTATTTTTTTCAAAAAATTTAGAAATTAAATAAATTAAATTATTTATGACACCATGATGATGCAGCGATGACCTCATTATTTAACGATTTAAATAAAATGAAAATATAATGTAAAATATAAGACCTACACTTGTCAAAAACCTATTTGATGGGTGTATTTGGAACCCATATCACCTTATCCTATAAATTAATAATTTTAGGACCTTTGTTATCCAGAAATCATTTTATAACAAAGTATATTTTCTTAACTTTCCAAGACTGCCCCTCCTCTCCTCTTATAAAATGCCCCCACCTATACCACCTTACCAACACTTACAAAGCCTTTGGCTCGGACAACCCCTGCCCATTTTGTATCTCAAAATCCATATCTATCTCTTAGAAGCCTCAATTTTGGCAAAAGTCTTACCAAGGAAGCCTTTGAGCTCAAATTAAAAAGAGTTACCCGATTTAAAGGTAGTGTCTTCTCTTGTGTTCTTATGTTTTATTTTGCATATCCAACCACCTAAATTATTTTTATTCATTTCTTTTGTAACAAAACCAGTATAATAAATATACTAGGATGTTTTTATAATTAGTAATCTAGCTACACTTACACACACCTACAACTATTGGTTAAAAAACATATTGTTTCCGTGGATAGATATTTTCTGCCTCACAAAACGATGATTGTTCAATATTCTTTTAACACCTTCATAGGTGGCTATTAAGATGAAACTATATTTATATATGATATATAATATGTTTTTGTTTTACTTAAGATTCAGTATTTTTCATTTATGGCATACGTTTATGGTTTCTATTATTGGTAAAGGCGATATCTTCGTTTTAGGAAGTGCGGACTACCGCCCCCTCAAAGTGATTTGATTCGTTAATTCCATATGTGGGACGTATAAAGGATGTAATTAATGATATCATAATCGAATTATAATATACCTTTATATCATTATTATTCCATTCCATAAAATACGAAATAGAAATGAAAGTAGCATTCATGCGTACGTATAGCTTACCGTCTCCACGAACGGTGCATTTCATTTCTTAACTCTAAACGTTATGTAATATTTTAAATGCATGTATATACTGGATATATACGATATATATGATATATAAATCATTATTATAACTATGGATATAATGTATACATGAAAAAAATTTAATTATAAAGAGATTATTTTTGACTCAAGTACCAATGATCGTTGAAACGCCCGTTATTAACTTGAATAATTACATAGTGTTCATGACATGATAATAAGTGATATAAAATGAATAATGAACTTGAAAAAGGTTCTTAAGAAAGTAGAAATTAACTCAAGTTTATTATTCAGGATGTTAAAGAACGATCAAGTCAATTCGGACCCGAGGTAAGGAAACTTCTTAACCCAATTTCTGTTCTTTGGGTTAATCTCCTACTTTCAAATTATGTCATGATATTATTATGTAATATCTTGTATTTGTACTTTCTTTATGTGTAACTATAGTGAATAAACATAATAGATCTATTTTATTTCAAAAATTATATTTTTATGGGACTTCATCTCAATCTACTTTCATTGAGGCATATTTTGTTTTATACACAACCTTATTTTATACGGTGTATAAACCCCTTTGACTTTTACGTTTATCCAAAAGTAATATTGTTTTATACGAAGCATTTTACTAAACGACAAAAGGGAATGTTTTTGTCGTACATATGTGGCGACAATGTCTTCTCTGCCACTGTGACCATTATTTGAGTTTTTTATTCCTCTACAAGCCATACATTTTTTTAAATGAAAAATAAATACCATGTTTTACTTTTCATTTATTTTGGTATTGAAAATGGTTTTCATCATGATTTTATTATACCAATGTGTTTTATTGATATCTTGTGATTGAAATGTGGAAATGTTATGTTTCCTTTAGGCATGTTTTATGTGATACAATTATGTTATGGTTCTTGGGCACTGTTTATGAAGACGAGTGGTTCCGTGATAAACTCCGGGCGGGTGAGCCCGATATAGCTCTCCAATTCATTGGGTACCACGAAGGGGTTAATCATTGAGGTTTCTCTGAAGAGATTTAGGGAATATACTATAATGGGTACTCTAAACATAACCAAGAGGGTTACTCCATATGTAAGAATGTTATGAATGCCTCAAGTTACCTTTATGTCTTATTATTTCTATGATTTATTCCTGATTTAATGAGGTATGTTAAATTGCTTATGTTTTATGGGTAATGTATGATTTCATTATTATGTATATATGTACTCATATTTCCTTTCCATATTTTTTATATCCCATACTGAGCTTTTTATGCTCATCCCAAGTTTTTGAAATTTTTTTCACAGGTTTAGGGAAATGTACATGATATGATGATAGTGTCAAGGAAGTGTCAAGAATGAATCTATGTTTTATTTTAAATATGTTTCCGTTGATGAGAAAAATGAATACTATCTTTTATGTATCCAGTTTGTTTAAATGTAGAATGTAATGCATGTTTTATGATCTAATTCTATAAAACTCTAAACCTGAAAAGATCCTCAATGTGTAATCTTTATGTAGCTCAAGATTAAGTAATATTTAAGGATGGGGACTTATACCGATATTTTAGAAAACTAGTACCGAATATTTAGCCACTATAACTAATTTTCCAATTAAACTCAAAACGTAAATTTTCTCCTAACCATTTAATGAAAGTATAAGATATAATAATTGAAAAAAAATTACATAATGGAATGCCAAAAATGATTTTAAAATACATTTTAGAGTGTTTAAATATTTTGGAAAAATATTTAGGAGATCTAGGGAAAAAGTTGCATAAATGTTGATGAAAATGGGTACCAATATTACACTTATGTATGGAGAATTCACCATGTTTAGGTAAATTTGTTTTACCCTTACACGGTTGTACGTATCCTTACATGATATTTAGAAAAAATGTTTACCATTATGTAGTTCCATTCAACCCATATATAGACTTTATAAATTTTAGATTACCATTTCATAGTGCCTGGATGACGCTCATGCAATGCCCTACACAACCTGTTATGCTTAATAATTTCATGGTTACACCTAAATAATTCCTAAGACACCCTTACAAAAACATAAAAAATAATTGTTTACCCTTCAATATCATATTTGATACCATTATGCAACACATATCTCAACATTATATAGTGCTTGAACCGGTGGTTACCCATAAATTGTGGCTTCCTAACCCTTATATAACTAAGGGAAAAAGATATATTACATTTTTTGTGATAAATGGAAAGGAACCACTAATTTTCAAAAGGACATTGAAACCCAATTAACCAATACATGATGAGTTAAAATCATGTATAAGTAATTCTTTGAAAAAATTAAATTTTGACATAAAACATATAATATAATAATATAATCAGATTTTAGTATCATATAAAAAATTATAGATAATACTATTCTCCACCTTTGATGAATTGTTTTTCTTTAGATGTGTGTCTAGTTTTCGGTATCGAATAACATCAAACAGAGAACATGAACATCAATCATATGATCTCACATCTCCTCTAGGATCTTTCTATACTACTATAAAATCCTAGCATGTGGTACATTCTTCAACTAGAACTCTGTTTATATTTGGTTTATAATCCTTACACAAGACTAGTCATCATATGAGTTTCTCTCAAACTCATCTTTCCCACAGTCAATGACATGTTCGGGATTAAGCATGTACCTATAAATTTGAGAGAGGGTGAACACATCACACATTCCTTGATATTATAGAGGAACGTACATATGGTATTCGAATTCCCCATATAGTCTTTTGATACAGAGGGGTCTAAAAAGTTTGGTCCTAATTTACCCTACTTTTGTAATGTATGATTCCAACACTGAGGTGACACATGAAAGAAAACTCATTCACCAATAGTGAACTCCAAGGTCCATGTCCCCCATTATACATAAGATCTATTATATCATTGAGAATTCCCCCAACAACCTACTAATCAACTACACATTATTATTTTTATCGTATACCAAGTGAGTCCCAATAGCTAGTAACTCAATCTCATCGTTGAAAAAAACAATTAGTGGCATATTGACACATAAGGAGACTCCAAAGGTTCCATCAATAGATATGATGAAAACTTGTTATTGTACATGACATCTACCAAGGCTAACTACTCATCCCTAGATCCGTCAAGGTATATAATAATAGAAATGATAATGTCCTCTAGTATATGAATCACCTGCTTAAAAAATGTTTAGGATAATGATACACAATACACAATATCAACTAAGTCTCTATGAACATAGTCAATACCTATCAACAAATTTTGAATCATGAAAATTGGCCTCATAAAATTACCATGTTAACACTATAAATGGGAATGATATCTCATGAATAAATCATTAATTGATTATCTACTGAGTGAGTACTAAAGTTGGTAATTTTTTATAAACAATAATCAACCTATTGATATTCACATTAATATAACCACGATTTATCAGGGTCTTACTTGTACCTACAATGGTTTCTATCACGATGTACTCTAACATACACATGGTATCTGGAAGTAGTAGAAGCAAACCAGTATGAATCCAGTGATCAGCCATTAACTTACAAATGTTAAGGAATCAAGACACAAACCCAGTGTTGTCCCTCTTCAATCATCGACACATGAAATAAAAATTATGTTTGTTGTACGTATATGTCATCCCAAGATGTACCAACCATCTAGAGATATGAAATATCCTCCACATAACCTCAATAATAAATGAATGTAAAACTATTGTCCCATGAAAAGAATCATATCATCATCACCAATGACCATCTGGGTATCAAGTCACCTCTAGCTAGTGGTTCCCATATAACATTACTCTCTAGTTAGGAAAGTTTTCCAACCATCACTTACTCTAAAGGGGAGTATTTGATCTATAAAAAGGAAAAATTATTCACTCCACAATCCAAATAAGAATAAATTCTTCACTCAGTCATGAATCTCACAATTCTCCACTACTCTCTTGATTTCTTCTCACTAACCTCTTGTTGATCCAATGTTTTAGGGCTAAAAGAATCTGAAATGACATTACCTTTCTATATGCCTATGTTATCTCAATGTCAACATATTATGCATAATAAACCATGAACCTATTTGTTACATTCAGAAATAATTGTGAGAATATGTAATGGAGGATCATGTTGTCAGAATAGAAAATAACCGTCTATGAAGAGAAAGTTTCTCCCATTCATTATTGTTTCAACCACATTTTTTCACTCCAGGTCATGAGGAGAAAAGTTCCTATGATGGGGTCATATAATATGTGACTCCTTTTAAACTATTTACTAAATATATATTATGGAGGCTCCCAAAAAATTTATTAATGCTTCATAATAAACTGTATATACAATCCTAGTGTTGGTCTGTATGAGTAATGAAGCTCTAGTCAACCTCTACTAGGGCCTAAAAAATTCCTCTTCACACTGGTCTGAAAACTAGATCGCACACCATTATTTTTTTGGCATAACTATAGGTCATTATAATCAAGACATGTCCTTGATAAAACGATAGTGTTATATAGATAATCCTAGAATGATCCCAATCTTGAAAACATTCTATGGATGTGTCAATGACACTACTTCATTCAATTTATCGTAGTCTGTGGATATCTTAGTCTCAAACTCCACTTTCCCAAAATACATCATCCCTTGAATCCATAACTTACACTTTGACACCTTGGAATTAATATGTTGTACAAAAATAATTCATAGGGTAATTTCATCAATTGGGGGAATACTACTCTTATGTTGGTGAGTAGACGGGGATTTCATCAATGACATCATGATGGATGAGTCCTAAAAACATATAAAAACCTTGTTCATGAGATCCATGTACACTAGTGACTTATCCGTCGACCCGAACATCATCACCATGTACTCATACAAACCATACCATCATTGAAAAACCATCTTCATGATGTTATTATCTTTAAACCATACATAGAAATAACCTAATTAATGATCATTCTAAGATAACCATGGGAATCCCCCTAACTTGTCAAAAATATCATCAATCATGGTACAATAATATTTATTATTCACTTTGAATTCATTCAACATTTATATGTAATCATGGATTTTATGAATATAATCTCACATCTTGGAGAACCATAATGTTCCACCCCAATGTGAAGTACCCATGATGATAAAACCCTTCAGTTCTATGTTTTCATGATGTACATTGAGCTCATTTATCATGTCTAGCATCATTCATAAATGGGATATCAAAATGGGATACACACCGAGCATGATCCATATCTCAAATCCATCTATTTTATCAGGATGATTTCATATGATGTAATCTAAAATATTCATACTAATAGACATATATTATTAGAGGAAAAGTATAAGGGTTTTTAATTGATCCTTATGAATGAATGAAGATTAGTATCTATTTCATGATCATCCCAAGCTAACTCAAGTCATGACCTACTTTACATGATCTCATTTCTAACTCCCCGATCAACATTAACCACTCTCCCACTGGTGATGTAAATGACACTGGTATCAAATTTTAGTTAATGAAATCTTATATATGATTCATCCATAAAATGATAATATATACATTAGAGGATTCAAAATATAGAGTCATATTGTCCCCCATATGTCCACATTTCATGAAAACTATAAGATACACTTGGAATCATTTGAGAGTTTCCACTTTCGTATCAATGGTGTATCAAGGGAGACAAACTCATAAGAGAAATTGATTAGCAATTCCATTCTAGTAATGAATTGTGTAGTTGTAATTGAATGGGAAACTCTTAAATAATGGTTATTTTTTTCTTGACTTTTTTGTCCTTGTGATTTTCTACTATGTAATTGATTTCAATAAAGACTTCAACCAATTCTTCAGAATCCTAAGAGCCAATGATTCCCTGAAGGATGAAAAATAATTTGTCTGAATGTAATGAAATATTCTTTTTAACATATCAATTATTTGTAAAATATATCTCTTAAAATAATTTCATTTATTTTTGTATTTTTCATTACACACAACATCATGTCTAAATAATCCACAATATATAATTACAATATTATTATTTGTGATGAATATTATATCTTATCAATTATGTTGGAGATGATGAGTAGTAATAACTATATTATAACATATTTATTTTTATATAAATTTAAAATTAATTCATTATTTATAATTTTACTATAAATGAAAATAAATATCATTTAAAGGAAAAAAGTTATATTTTTATAAAAATAGGTCTTTACTTATATAACGTGTTTTTATCCGAATAAATCCCAAATTATAAATGTTTTCAATTAAATTTATATATTATTTTCTTGATAACATTTTTTATATAATATTTTTTTTTCTTGGCATAGGATTATAATAAATCCAGTTTTATGATTAAAAATGTATTTGATTCTAAAAAGTTGTTTTTATACATTTTGTGAATTTAATTCAAAAATAATTTATACAATTTATACGTATTTAATTATATGAAATTAATGTCATATTTTTATTCATGAGTGTTTAATATTATAAATAGGCCCTATTTATTTTGGTTCACAATGAATATTAACTATGGTAAATATATCACATCAGAAAAGGGTAAATCAAGTTAAGCTAGATTAAGAATAAGTGATATAGCAATAATTAATCCCAAAAATGATAATAAGATTAATTTTATTCGAATATAAAAATATTAACTGTGATATTGGGTTGTTTAATGGAAAATATTCTATGATAATGAAATATATATTATTTAAATCATGGAAACTTACAAAATGTGACATTGTTTGTTTTTAAAATCATTCTAGTGTCCACATAAGAAAAAAAAGTTATGAATGAATATATGTTTTTATTTTTATATTAATAAAACTTGGTTCATGATATAAACTTATATTTAATTTTTAGTGATTATATAATAACATTAATTTCTAACTAATCCCCGATGTAGTATTTCCTTATTTTAAAAATTGTAATAAATGAAATTTAAAATATTAAATTTTTAAAAAATTGAATTATTTATTATTAAAAAATATATATATTTATATAGGAAATTTTAGGGAGGTTTTAAATCATTATATTTAATTTTTCAATTTTTATTTATGAATTTATTGAAAAATTAATTGAATACTCTCAAAACTGATAATTGTTTTTTAAAATATATTTTTATAAAATTATTTAAAATCATAAAAATAATAAAATAAAACAAGGTGGTTGTTATATGGTAAAAAATGGCATAAATATTCAATTTATTTTATAATTTACATATAAAAATTATTACCCTTTAATATTGGAAATGTTTAACAATAGCTAAAATTAAAATTTTTTATCTAAGAGTTAATCAAGATGGTGAGGTTTAAAATTACAACAATACATTTATAAATTATATTTTTGGATGGTATTAATACCTTAAAATCTTATCCTACTTTATCATCAAATACATTTTCATTTGGTGAAATACTTGTTAGTAACATATTTATTATCATTTAATTTTTTGAGAGGTTCCAAAAGTACCGTTGCCGCTATTATAAAGGGGAACATGTTGCGTCAATTTTTAGAACCACTTTGATTCTTCAATTTCAACCAAATTATTCCAATTTCAGTTATAAACTTCGATATCAACATTTTGGATACTATTATCCTCCCAAAAAACTACCCTATATACTTTTATAAGAGAACAAAAGTATGTTTTTGAAAGAAGATGTAATAATCTTACCCTATCACTTTTTTATCTAATATTATTTACTTACTATAAATCAACTGTATATATCATATAAAAATAATTTTAGTATCTTATATATTAGTAAATGTTTTTATTTTTATTAAAATACTATTATATAACCACTTTCCTATCATTAAATAAATTAAGGAATCAATCATATGTTTGTATAGCTTTCCGTGTCCATATAACGATGCAATTTGTTTTTCATCACTATATTTTGTGAATTTGTATTATTATTGGTTTAAGGAATATATATGATATTACATAAACAATTACAATTTTTAATGGTAATTGATTTTCAACCTTGTTACCCTATAATCCTTTGATTAACTATAACATCGCTCTTGTTTATGCAATGAATACCAACTCTATTGTGTGTTGTGATTAAATTTTCATTTATATTCAATATATTTGATAATAAGGATGAGTTTATTGAATATAATATATATATATATATATATATATATTTGACATATTTATGATATTTTAAAGGACAATGAATACTTATCTTATTTTTTCCATCTGTCAGAAATTGAAAAGAATATCCATCTGTACGTACGTCCTACCATCTCTATGACTGGTGTAATTCATTTTTATGTCTCTAAATTTTATATATGACTCCAAATATGTATATATATATATATATTATATTTTAATCATGATAATTATTCAATTAATGGTGGATCCAAGATACATATATGAGGAATAGAATTAATACTATGATATACTCATGGTAAATGAAACAATTAACACCCATAAATAACAATTTCAATATGGAATTTTTGAAAAAAGGGGTTCTTAAAATGTTGTGAAGGTATAATATATGATATTATTAGTATTTAATTGAAATTTTCATTAAATTATAGTAAATATAATATTATTATATAGGATGTTTGAGTTCCTTTTAAGAAACTTTAAATTCATGTAATGGTTTAATTCGCATCCTCATCGATATTCAATATTGTTTATGTTCAGGTCTAAATTGGGGAATATTATCTTATATATCCTAAAACTCTAAAAATAATAATTTTTACCACACTCTAATGATATTTAATAATATTTTGACACATGTATTAATTTTTACAATAATTTTTTAAAAGGATATTTTTATCATTTTCCAAAGAAGATACATTGGGAATTTTTGATAAAATTATAGAAGATGTGTTTTTTAACATATACAGAATAATTGAAATTACCAAATATTATTACTAAAATTCGATTGAAATATTATATTATATTATTAAAAAGTTTTTTTAAAAGAAATTATTTTATTTTATATTTTTTTATATTTTCAAAAAGAAACGTTTTTGGAAGTAAATGGTTATTTCCATAAAGGAATATTCCAATTGATATTTCAAGATACTTTTTCATCTAAAAGGGAATTATTTTTTGTTATATATTATTTAATATGTATATAATTGATGTATATCATCTTTATTATTTCTCTAAAGAGTTTTTTATGATTAAAATATGTAATTTTTATTAAAACCATTTCTTTTCCACTGTTTCTATTATAATGAATTTTTTATAGAACCCTTTTCTTTTACACGGGTTATGTAATGATAATTTTTCGTGAAACTATTTAATTAAATGGGATTTAATATGATGAATTATCTATGATGTTGTTTCTTATTTATGAATGATTTTCATTATCTAATAGGTGGGACCAATTTTTCCTTCTAAATAATTGGGTAAATATTAATACCAATTAAGATAAATATCATTGGATTAAGGAGTGAACCCATTTCAGTAATGGACTTTCCCAAGTATAATATTATTCGGAGTGAACCTTAAATCCATGAATATTTTTGGGAGTGAACCCGTTCTACTATAAAAACATTGAAACTGACCATTTACTAGTAGGAAAATTATTATATATAGTTATTTTTATGAAACAATTTCATGTCTTATGCCTATATTGTGATATAATAGTTCATGTTCTTTGATTCCACTATGATTTATTCCTTATTAAATAAAATTATTTATTCCTTGATAAAATATTATAATGATTTATATGTAGTTTATGGATTTAGTAAAGTAAAATTTTGTTCTAATACCATTATTAACATGATATTCTTATGTTATTATTGATATATCACTTGTTCACCCTTACCGAGAAAAAAATATGACCATTTATAGTGTTTAATTTTCCTAATTTATGAAGAATGTTCTTATGAATTATATGTCTAATAAGGGTTATAGTTATGATGATATATATGGTAGAATATGTAGATATTTTATGAATAAATTATTTTTGTTTCAATGATTCCAACCATACTTTAACTAAAATATTCAGTCATGGATCAAAATTTTATAATGAGAATATTATTATATAAAGATGGTTTTTAAAATTATGAATAGTGTGGTCCATTGTTGACATTATCATAGAAAGATTTTATTTTCTATTGTAAAAAAGTAACAGAAAACTTTTTTAATACCAATATGGATAATTCTATGTATAGGGTAAAAATATAATGTTTTGGTAATGATAATTAATGAACTAGTTCTAAAACAATGTTTCATAGAAGAAGGTTTTATGATTCATAAATCCAATAAATTATTTTTCATTATTATATGGGAACTCACAATTATTATTTATTTTCACAATATGGTTTTTGGTTTCATTCAATGGATAGAACCAGAGGAAATTATTTAAATGTTGATTTTGATATACAATGGAATGATTTTCCTTCTCTGAAACTAAATATTATTGGCTATAAAATGAAAATCCATGATTCTATGATCAAATTACTTTTTCATGAAACAAGTATTTATGAACATTAAAATTTTTAACATTGGGAATAATATTTTAATTATTACTTTATGATGAAATAACCACCTTATTTTAGTGGGACATATTATTCAATAGTTATTGAGAAAAGGATTAATACCACTGAAATGAAATTTCTTATTCTCTAGTTCATAGGACATGAATGATTTATTTTTACAATTTATTTATTGGATGGGGAAGTATATAAGTGGTATTTTCATATGAATAACATTAGAGAACAAGAATAAATTAAATCAATAGAGTGGGAATAATTTAGAATGATATTTTTCAATAAGTAATTTCCTCTAATTATTAATATAGAAACAGGAAAATAAGACATTGTCTTAAATTGAAGGATAATTAATTTTTGTGTACATATGAGAAAAGATCACATAGATTTTGAGGTATGTTTCTATTATTATCATCCATCCATAATGTAATGTTGATAAATGATTCAGTGGATTTAAGACTTACTACAAATGGTATTGGACATAATGAAATTTATTAGTTTTTAATAAAGCATTCCATGTTTTATCATGTAGAAGATGGATATTAAATTTACACATCAATCTATTTTTGGTTGACTAGAAATGAAGTTTTTAATACGATAGAAATTTCTAAAACCATCGAGTGATTATGATTATATTTCCTTCGTAATATGTCTATAAAATGATTCATGTGGGAAATTGTCATAACGAAACGTTTAAAATCATTAATTATTGAAGATAAGGTCACTTGGAAATCTGTTTGAGCATAATTGGAAGAATATAGTTAATGAAATTAATATATTTAATTCTATATATAATGGAACACCCACACTCTAATGTTTTAAAATGAAAGGATTGTAGGAATTATGGTATCGAGATCCTGTATTTGGAGGTTAAAGATGATGATCAATTTCAGTAGCCTCTTAATCATAGTGACAAAGGGAAATATCTTGGGATCATTATAACTGATGAGGGGATTTGATAATGACATGGTGAATGTTATATATACAATAAACACTATAAAATATACTATATTATTTCATTATTGATTTAACATATCCTTTATACCTAAAGAAAGTTTCCTATGTATCCATATACTACCTACAAAATTAGTTGTTTTTATTAGTAAAATTCTATAGTGAAAGGATGATCACATCCTAACACTATGATTATCCCATATTTCTTTGGGAAATGTGTTTCCCTTAAAACTTTTCATTCTTTCTCGAGTTTAATTGGGATATATTTTTTTCATAGTTGGGATTTAATTACAAAATTATGATATA
The DNA here is from genome assembly GCA_963277665.1 of Viscum album. NCBI lineage: Eukaryota > Viridiplantae > Streptophyta > Magnoliopsida > Santalales > Viscaceae > Viscum > Viscum album. Next base: position 119,103,529 of record OY728128.1, on the reverse strand, counting down.
AATGTTGGACGAAGGGATGTTCTATTTGATATTCTGAATCAACCAATGAAATTCTTCTAGTGTGATGGAAATAGTGTACTTCCACTGGAAAATATATACATTATATGGTAAATTATACATTTTAAAAATGGTTATTAATCTATTATGGCTGGGGGAAACAAAATTTTTTTATATACATATTTAATAGAAGTCAATTATTGTATTTATGAATGTTTTTTCAGTTTTCTTGTGAACATTGATGTTGATATTTCTATATAACTCATACCTAGTGAAAAACCAATTCCAAAGACTCCATTGAAAATCTACATTATTAAGTTGAAATAAAAAAATAAGAATCTACAAGACAATATTAACAAGGGATTCATTTATCCAAGTGAATCACCTTTTAGTGCACCTACTCTATTTGTTAACAATATATATGGATCTATGTGTGACTAGATTGATTATCTATTACATAACTGTATCATTGTCAAAAAAAATTATCCTCTAAACAATATTGATTCCTTTTGTATTATATTCATGGAGAAAAATAAATTTACAAGCTTTATATTAATTCTAGGTATCACCAATTTAGGGGCAACTAGGATGATATATCCAAGATAGTACTCTGAACACATTTTGGACAGTATAAATTTATATTGATGACGTTTTTTATTTTTAACACCCCTGAAATCTTTAGGGTTTTAATGATTGTATTCCTTATATATTAACTTGATCAGTTTATGTTTGTCCCAATAGATGCTATTATTTTTAATTCAAAGAGAAATGAAAACCATCAAGATCATTTGAAAATTGTTCTGAAGACCATTATGAAGTATAAGATCTATGAAAAAAGTATCAACATAGATTTTTGTCTTTGTAACATTGATTATAATTTCATATAATCTCATTTGGCAGTATATTAATAGACCCTTAAAAGAAACAAGTTATTTAACATTTCCCTACTAAAACCACTATAACTGATATCCTTATATTTCTTGGTTTTTTTTGGTAATTATTATCTCATTGTAAAGATGTTTTCATGACTATAAAATAAAATATCCATGTTAACATAGATGAGATCCAAGTTACATTGGAAGGATGAATGTGATTAATGTTTTATGTATGTCAAGACAAGGATAATTAGCATACATGTTCTTACATTTCACTAAAGAAGTGAAGGTCTTTTAATCTATAATAACTAATAGAAGAAGTAATTATGATGTTTCCTCATATAAAACAATATAGTTATAGATTATTCATTATTAAATTTGTATTTATGGGATTAAAATAAAAAATCAATTTATACAGTGTTTGTTGTGGTAATTATTTCATTAAATATATGGAGAGTGGCATAATAGGTTAACTGATCGAAAAATATGAATGTATATAATCATATATAAATATTTTAATATTATCTACTGGTGATGGTTGGAGATGATTAATGATTATGACTACCATGTACATTTCCACACTAGGAAAGTGAAAAATGTTGTAGAGTCACTATTTCAAAAGGATAGTGATAGTTTTTATATGATGACGATCACTAAACATCAGGAATTTGTTGACTTATAACTGTTGGATATTGAAATCATGAAGGAATGAGAGAAATTTTTTCTTTCCCAAATGTGTGTTCATCCACCTATCCATGAGATGATTAAAGAGGAAAATAATGATGATATAGAGAACCAAAAGAGTGTGAGAAATTTTTTATAGTTCTTCCTTATTTTGATGAAATTATAAGGTTAAGGGGGAATTTCTATGTCTAATTGGTACTGGATTTGAAGACGGAGCTAATGGATGAAGCTCAAAGTTATTTTCACTGTATTAATCCTTAATATACAATAATGATTTCAGTTTTAAAAGATTATTTTTTTTGGGATTCGATGATGAAATATATTATAAGATATGTTTCCTAGTTCATATAATATAATCAAGTTAATGTAATGTCAAATACTTATATGGGGATGTCATAACTATTCTGTATACTATAAAGGATATGGTAAAATGTCACTCTAAATTTTGAAATTGAACTCCCCAAAAAATCTAATGTGTTTAATTGTATTTGTGTTAGTAGTTGATAACCTTTTGAGGAAAGGAAAAATCTTTTACATTAGATAAAACATCTCTCTTGAAGAAAATAATCAATTATACATTAAAGAAGTGCTAATATTTCATGGTGCAACAATATCATCTATATCTGATTGGGATCCTAGGATTACCTCTATGATTTGGTGATGTCTTCTATTAGATATGTATATAGGGTTATGATTCAACACTAGTTTTCATCCTTAAACAAATGATCAGTATGAGAGGGGAATAAATTCTCTAGAAGACATGTTGACATCTTTCTCTATAAATTTCAATGTTGTTTGGGATAAACACCTTCTATTCATGTAATTTTCTTACAGTAGTATCTTTCCCTTTAACATTTTTATGGATCATTATAAAACATAAAATATTAGGATGTTTATCGCTTTAACATTCTAGAATAATAATGGGGAAATAATGATTTTAGGGATTGATCTAGGTAAGGAAATGGAATATAAAATTAAATCAATTCAAAATCACATTATATAATCATGGATTTGACAAAGAATAAGTTATACTAACAATATCATGAATGATATATATTTTTATTTTTGAGATAAGGTATTCTTAGGAATATCTCCATGGATGATGATGATGATACTTGGAGAGAATGGAATGATAATATGTACATATATCAATCCTTTTTAAATTCTTGATTGTATCAAGATTGTATAATATCATTTGGTTTGTCCATCAAATATCTCCCAAGTTCTTGATATTTTCAATGAATATCTCCTAAGGAAGTATATAACTATACCATCAGATGTTCTATGTTCAGAGGCTATACAGATGAAACAAGATCATTCTTGTGAAGGAAAACAAGTTGATATTATGTATCATTGAGGGAATGTTCGAAAAAATTAGACCAATATCCTAGTAAAAAATTCATGTTGAACCCACCATTTTGAGAAACCTACCTGGGAACATTAGGATATGATGAGGCAGAATTATCCTTTTCTCATTATATCAAAATGATGAATTTTTATGATGAAATTCATTTTAAGGGGGTAGAATATAACACACCTAGTTTAGTAGGAAATATTTACCTTAAAATAATTTTATTTCTTCTATATTGTGCATTGCATGCAGCCCCATGTTTAAACGAACCGCTATATAATATTAAAATATTAATATTTAAAATGAAAGTTATCACCCAAACATTGGATTCATATGTCTGAATAGTAAAAGCTAAATTATAAAAAAAATATTGTTATATATTTATATAATTATATCATTTGTTATAAATATATGACATGTGAAAATAAAAATAATTTAAAATAAATAGATATATATTTATGATATACATTTTGAATGAATGTAATATATTTTTATAATAATAAATAAAAAAATTGGTTGAATTTAATTATTTTAATATATTCATTACATGATAAGATGTTTTAGATATGGAAAATAATTTCTATAAATCGAAAATAAATAAGTCCTTTATTCTTAAAAATGTATTTTTCTTAAAAAACATTTTGTCACATTTTATGGACATAAATTACAATTAATTTCATACATTTATATGCATTTAATTAGAAAAAATAAATAAATATTTATTATTAGGAGGTTCAAATTTGGTAAATATTCCACTTGAATTTTTGTTCAATTTGAATAGTAAATGTGGTGTAATTACCAACACAGTATGGAGTAAATAGGCTTAATTTATCTAAAAAATAATGGGTAATGATAAAATTAAAAATTAAAATTCACATTTGACAAAATTAATTTGACCTAAAACATGTTAGGCTCATAAATGAGTTTTTAAATGGACACATTCTCATGCAAATGACTTTTATATTATTTAAATCATTGAAAGTTACAAAAATGCTAGTCTCTTTGATAATAATATACTTTGTGTCCAAATAAGGAAGAAAAATATGTTAGATATGTATCTAAGTGATTACTTTGAGATATTAATAAAATATTCATGATATAAATTTATTTTAAATTTTTAGTAATTTCATTATGACAATAATTACTTATAAAACACTGATGTAGATTGATTCCAATTAATAAAAAATATAATAAATTATTTTAAAATTATTAAATGTGATATAATATGAATGATTTATTATTACATGCTAATACTATAGATTTATTTTATATATTAGGGTGGATTGATATAATTATATTGAAATTATCCCTATTTTATTTATGTATTTTTAGATAAATTAATTTTATAGAGTAAAAATTAATAATGATTACATTTTATCAAAACAAATATATTATTAAATTATTGGAAAAACATAAAAAGCTTAAAATAAGAAATGTTGGTTATGATGTGGTATATATTTTGATAATTGTTTCATTTTTTTTCATATCTTCACCATATAAGTACAAATTACATCCCTTTAATACTAAAAACGACTTACCATTGTTTAAATTAATATAGGGTAACTAAGGGTTAATCATAATGATACATTTTAAAATTAAACCGAAACAAGAGTAAATTATATTGTATCTCAATATTACAACACTATCCTAACTTAATTTCAAATAAATTGTTTTTATGGATTCATTTTGAATGAGAAAGAATTTTTTATAATTTAATATTTTGTGATACTCCAAAAAATACATCACACATTATTTAGAAAAAGACAACATCCTTCAGTACTTATTTAAACCACATTAATCCTTTTAGTTTAGCCAAAACCTACCAATATCTTTTATAACCTTCACTATCCACATTATAGAGGTTCTGGTATTCCCCAAAGGAAAACCCTAGAGCCCTTTGGATTTGATCTAGAGGAGTAATTTTGAAGAACTGGTAGTCATCTTACCAAATCACATTCTTTTATACTCTTCTTTACCTACACTAAAAATTATATTACCTGTCAAAAAAACATATTATGTATCCTAATTTTGTTTAATTCTTCTTAATGATACAAGATCTCTATTGTAAACCCACTTTCCCTCAAATTATAAGTGGATATATTTCAATTACATATGTATGACTTACAATCTCCACATAGCGATACAATTCATTTTTCATCACTTCCATTTATGGATGGATGTTATAATTAGTGTAATTTTTATATATTATTTTAATTGATAGAATTTTATTTCTATAACGATAATAACATGTCTACTTTCTTAAAATCAAATCCTTTGAGAAAGGATAACATCACTCATGTATAAATGTGGATTACCACCTTAATGTAGTAATGTGATTTTTTCCCATGTATATGTTACATAGATGGAAATGAGTAGGAATGTGATGCATATATATTATATATATATAATAAAAATGTTCTTGTAAAGGTGAATTAATATTTAACGTTATATCATTCCATCTGTAAAAAAATAAAAAAAAACAGTCACGTGTATATAAGTCCTACCATAATAGTACTATAGCTGGTACTATAGCAGGCACTGTAGCAGTACTATAGTGGAACTGTAAACTATGTAGTTACTATAGTAGAACTATACATTGTGCAGGTATTGTAGTAGGCACTATAGTATCTACTACAGCATGTACTTTTCGGTACTGTAGAATCTAGAACTATTCACCTTGGGCCATCGGTTTGGGATTGGAGTCCTTAAGGATTTTAGGCCACCCAGGCCTTTGGGTTAGTAGGGAATTCATTCCACCTTTTAGGCCTTTAGGCCACCTCATGGCCTTCAGGCCACATGCAGTTGCCCTAGATAGACTCTACTAAAAAGGATCATCCCTAGAAGTGGATTCAAAGCAGGCACACTCACCAGAGAAGAGCCAAATTGATTTTCTAGAATGAGGGGGGTATGGCTATGCCATCGGGACCAGCCTGGGCTTGCACGGAAAGCCTAGAAAGGCGGACATGCTAAGGTGGAGAGCCACTATCATGATGTAGATGCTAGGGAGGTGCATATCCTTGTATATATTCTGTTTGAGTCCCCTAGGACCTTCATGTCATGTAATCTCCTAAGTCTACGGGCCATGTAATCTCTGAACCTATGGTTCTTGTAAGGGTACCCCCTCATCCCTTGAAAGGGGGGTTATCTAAAATCAATAAAAATGAATCCCTTTTGGCCATTCTAGGAATAGGAATTATTGACAGAGGGGATGTTGAAATGTTATATAGGGATAATATATGATATTATAAGTATCAAAATTAATCTATTATCAAAATAGAATAAATCTATATGTATTATACCAGAGGTTATAGTGATTTCTATGCATCAAAAACATGATATAAAGGATTATTTCACTACCTAATTAGTATTCATGATTTTTTATGTTTATGTATCTGTTATGGAGTATTTCAATTCCATGTCAATTTTATCTAAAAGGTTTTTACCATTGTAATTTGATTTCGAATTTATTTTTTACCTATATTTATCTTTTTTAAAATCTTTTCAAAATTACTTTTTCCTGATTTTTGAAAAAATATTCTTTTGACCTTTTAAAAAAAAGGTGAAAGTATTGGTTTTTTAACTCATATGGAATGAAAATATTATTTTATCCTGACTAATGTTTTATTTAGAGCTTCTATTATAAGTTTAAATGTTTTTTTTTTCAATGAAAATTTTATATTTTATAATTTCACAGTTTATTAATAAGAACTGATTTAAAAATGGAAAGGTTACTTTCCACGATAACTATTATACTTGATCATTAAAAATAATTTCCCATATAATATTGTATTCATTAATGTTACATATTCTTTTCTGGGTATATTATCCATAGATACCACCATCCTGATTTCTCTAGACGGTTGATGTTTATTTTGAAAAGTTGAAATATTTATGAAACATATTTATTTTCCACAATTAATGTTACGATGGACTTTATATGAAAAACATATATTTTCCATGGGTTATCTTATGTTGAAATTTTCATGAATCCAATATTTTTTCATGGTTTTTCTAATATACTGAATACTCTATAATATTTTGGAACACATGTGTATGGTTTAAATTTTGTGATGGGTGGTACCTATATCTCCATACAATGTATTGGATATATATTGATATATCATTGGATAAATAAGACATTAATAGGTAGTGATCCTTGTTTAAAATGGTTTTATATCCACTAGTATAATCATGGGAGTGAACCTTCACAACTATGATTATTTTGGGCATGAACCCATTCCACAATTATAACCATGGAAATGAGAAATTTCTAATTATAAATGATTTTATATTATTTTATGTATTTCATAATCCCATGTATTATTCCTTTATTATGATCTCATGGTTCATGTTAGATGAATCCATTATGATTTATTTTTTATCATGTTTTATGATTTATTACATGACTTAAAATTATGGTCATTGGTATGTTGTGTATGGTTTTTATATGTTAATATCATGTTATTATACCTTTACTATCATATAATTCTTATGTGATCATTGAAACCACATTCATATAAGATTACTCTGAATTAGTTCTCTCACATTATTATAATTTCATTCCCCTATTATGAAGAATGAGGAATAAGAATGATATGACTAAGAAGGGAGATATTTATGAAGAAAAAACTGAGAGATGATGAAGACATTTTATGAAACATTTTCTTATGTTACCATGTTCCATTGATAATCTACCTAACTAATTTGTGCATGGATAAAAATTTTATGAAATGAATAATAAAATTTTATGATTTAATATATATGTATAAAAATTATGGTTTCAATATTTACCCATAGATATTCACTCATATGAATAAGATAGATACTAAGATAGGCTCCTCTAATAAAATTATCCATACTGCATAAACCATAGAGAAGGTTCAAGAGAATGCTCAAATTTATTCTCTAACATGTTTTGTGGTAGAGAAGAAACATGTCCCCTGAGTGTATACCCATTACCCAATTTATACCCATCCTTACTCTAACCTAGGTCCTCCCTGAAGACATGTTAGAATAAAACATCATATATGTACTAACACAACAAGATTGCCAATTAAACTAATTATTTCAAATAATTATATCTCACATCAACATGGAAATATATATATATCAATAAAAATAGAACCTATCATGAAAATATATCAAAAATCCTTTAAATATAATAAATAACTAATTTTCACAACAAAAATTGTTATACATATATTGAATATGGACCCTTTTCCCATTGAAAATCTATTAGCAGAAACATAGCTTCATTATATAAAAAATTACCATCAACGTTAAATTAATGGTTTTTTTCACATGTGAAAGATGGATATAAGGAAACAACCTACCTGTACCCCACAGAAAAATACATTTATACTATGTCCCAAGTTGATCTAAAATGAGAATAAAACATCTGATGATCAAATTTTAATAAACCAACCCAAACCACCAAGTATGATATAAAATAACACATGACCTCATGAATGTATCCTTGTAAGAAAGATATTACTGACAATAATTGAGGGTATATGTTCTTGTTTGAGATAATATACCCTCATTTTCAAATCATTTATAATGTAATAAAAAATTATATTAAATAATGAAGTTTATCATGTATAATTTAAATAATCCAATGACTAAATACGTCATACAGATATTCATGTAGCTCCCAAAGTGGAATTATAATCTACTATATAAAGTGAAATGGATTAAAAATAAATATTCAAAATATAAAAAATGTGAAATTTATCCCAATTCCTTCTTCCTCTCAATGCACCATGAGTCAACCTTCTTTTACAGCCTCAATGTACTTTCTCAGATCCTTGAACATGAAATCATCCTATGCGATAAGATTCCCAAGATGTTTGTGATTATAATAACCACTATGATACCACCAGTGCATACTTTCCACTTCTGTAAAAGAATATGAATGTATACTAAAATAAAAAGGAAATTATTATTCAAGTAACATCCATACTGAGCATTCGAGTGCTAACTAAGATGCAAAAATGGTATTTGTAACTGATTTTCCTTCTTATTATAATATATCATAATAATCATGGATATCTCAAAAACCTAGTAGATAGCCTCAAATCTTCTCAATAGCCACATATACCTTATTCTTATATTTCACATCATATTATGACATCTTATCTTATAGTTATCCCTTTGATCAGGCCACGTAGTCCACCATGGATGACTATTTCTACACGAGTCCAATCACAAATGACCATCATGCCCCCATGTTCGACTACACTAAGACAACATACCCTCTCATCTATCATAGTCTTATCATCATATCATAGACATTATCTAAAAATATTCCCCATCTAGGGATACCATTCCATGATAGGTCCACCACGAATATACATACAATGCAAATAACAATAACAAATAATATTCTTAAATGTGTTAGAAAGAACCAATTGAATCATATATTGTTAGCCCTAACATATCATTAGTTTTAATAAATCCATCTTCACACAAGTGTGATCATAATAATTAAAGAATAATAATTTCAATATGATGTTATCGGGGTGTGTGGCGCATGACAGTGAGTTTGGTATTTAAAACAAATCATCATCAAATTTATAGAAATTTTCTAATCCCACTATCTAATTCCTGGTTTAGCCATGTATCATGCGTGAATAAATCAAGGAAAAAAATTAATGATATACTCTTTCGATTTGGTGGTGAGTTGAGCTTTAGAAAATTTCGAGTGATAGTTTCCTAAAGGATCTAAAGTTAAAAACCTCAAGATCATCCGCACATTCTTCAAAAATATTCATGAGCATGGATTATAAAATTATGGGTGCTAGTGCGGTGAATCAATGATTTCATTCACGTCCCAATGATAACTGCCTCGAAATTCCTTCAATTAATTTGAATGAGATCAATCCCATCACATTGATCAAAAGACTATATCTCTAGAATAATGGAGGATAGAGAGGCTCTCATTCAATTGGAATGAATGTTTCATGAATTCAGTTCCCCCGTCTATTTATTTAGTGGTTCTTCCAATTTCCCAAACAGGTTTCCCTATCTACAACAAATAAATTTCCCAAAAAAATAAATAAATTAACATGAAAAAATAAATTGAATCTTGACTATCACTTATATTTTATCACACACCCATAACGTATAATAAATATATTTCATGTTATAATTGAGTAATTCAAATCGACTCATAATTCCATCTTTTATTAAATGAACCACAAATATTAATATAATATTACTTTGTATAAGATTTATTCTTGTATTCAACAAAAACAACATAAATAATTTTAATAAAAAACTCATATAAATTATTCAATACTCAAATAATAATTAATTTACTTATTTTCATATGATTGATAAAAAATGGAAAACTTTTAGACCCAATGGTGTGTCCTACCATTTCCCATATACCAATTTAACATAATATGGTAGATTATCAGATATATACTATTGTGTGTGAACCTCTTGGACCTTGTCTTAAAAGAACTGGTTATTATACACAGTCTAAGATAATATTCTAGAAACCTATCGAGGCTAATAAAGATATATCGATATTTCATGGTAACAATAACCAACATAATAACATACACTCTTTAATATACTCTCTTTGAGTTTATATATCACATAAATAATGACAGATACTTGGTTCAACTTCCTCTATTGAATTATTGTTTTTTATCTAACTATATGGATTTTCCTCTGAATACCATTTCCAAATATTTATGATTGTAATGACATCCTAAACAACTAGAACCAAGATATTACATCCACAAATTAAATGTTAAAAATTCAATCATGGTCATTCGACATATTTCATGCCCCCAATAATGCACCCAACACAAGTACCACATAATGACTTCATTGTCATTGTTTTCTCATTTCATTAAATTAAACTATCAAATGGAACATAATGGTAATGATCTAAAGTCATGTGAACAATAAAAATGTCCATAGATTGGATCATCCAGTGACACCATAAACATATGGTGTTCCTATTGGATCTTATATCCTTATGATATTAGATACAAGTGATCACCTGGTCAGAATGTCATGAGAATAATTCTATATTCCTATGATCCCCAAGAACCTTATAGTAAGACAGAAACTATCCTTAATCATTATGTTGTTTCTAGACTATTGGTAATTTATCTAAGATTAATGTTGAAGTATCCCAATATCTCATTATAGCATATGATTTTCAAAAACATTTTTATATGATAAAGTATTTGTGGACATTAACATTAAATAATGGACACAAAAATGTATAAACTATAATGTTAATTGAACATCATGAATATATAACTATATTGATGAATTGGAATTTTTAATTATTTTATAATTTGGTCTAGGGAACCCACTATTTAAAAACTCCATCTTTTCTTTAGACCCTACTTGTTTAACAAAACATTTATCTCTCCCATGATTAATATCATGTTTCTAATGAGTCATATATTTAGTTGTTGGGACATCGATGTCTCTACTTCATGACTATCCTAATACGTGTGACTATACCACATGGAGTAAAACTTCTATAGATATAATATCTCGATGTATGTCCCTATTTCCACAATCTAAACGTCATATCGTAGAAATTACTAGAAATTGAATTATCATAATGATAAAATTTATTCAGTTGGTGTGATTCCAAGAGCTGGTATAAATCATTTCATATAATACCCTACTTATTAGCTACCTCCAAATTCCCAACATACTCTATATTTTTTTTCTATGGATCCTGGTATCTTTAATGGGATTGTTTTTCTCATCACCATATCCTAGCTGTGATATTAGGTCACATTATTCAAAAGAGGACTTGATTGTGTCCCCAAATACTAGTATCCCATTATATCTGCATACTAATAACATATCCTTTATACTTTTTCAAGTGTGATTGGATAGTTATAAAAACATACCTTGCAGTTCTCCTGGATATAACTTCTATTTTACTTCATTATTATTTATGTTGGTAGTATCATTTCATATACATATAATGTAATATGGGAATGATCCATCAAATATTTATGTTGAATTCAACCCAAACCATTAAACTCCTCTTATTCTAAGTCATGTCTTCTTGGAGAGATATAAACATGTGACACCGGAAAAAATTACGTATCAAACTATTTCGAGATGTATATTTCTATTCCATGTTAGTATATATTCTATTTACTCAGTCTACGTAACTAAATATAAACCACAATTTATACTTTCTATTATAACATAGGATTCTACATTATGTCAATATTTTTAGTATTTCATTTATTCCAGTCTTTACCAACAATAAAGTGAATATTTTCTTCCATATGATACCAAAAATATTTTTGCAATAAAAGTAGTTAGTATCCCACTGGACACTTGTAGACATATTGAAAAAATTTATTCCAAATTAGTATTCTATGATATTGTTTTGACATTAATCCATAATCATATTTTAGTAATTTCAAAACATATTGATATTATATGGTATCACCATCATTTTCTGGTTGTGTTGTATAAACAACTCCCATGATTTGTGGCCTTGAAATCCAATGCTAAAAAATTAAAATATGAAATATCATTGTTATGTAATATTATAATGGATTTCGGAATAATGACTTGGTCATACATGTTATGACTTATTAGGACCATTATTTTACAATCTATGTATAGTTCATCATGAATACCCACCATATTATTCAGAATAAAATCCCCATGCACATCGATACATGGAATATATTGTAGAATTTTAATTGATCTTTCTAATCATTGATAATTTTCATATACTAAATACTAGTAGGATTTATTATTCTCAATAAATAATTTACCATTATCCATGGTTAATAAAGAACCATCAATATAGTCTTAACCTTATGATCCATTATTTATCTCTAGATCATTCATCTTCCACAAATATTGTGGAACAGGTTCATATGAAAAACAATTGTGCATCATTAGGATTGACTAAATCCAAGTCAATATTTCACCCACAATCCCATGTAGAGATTTTCACACTTTTATAAAAATATACTTTGTCACTTAAATAAACCTTCCCAATCGTAGTTTTTTCTATAATATAAAAATAAAATAATATGATAATTACTTTAAATGAACATTTTTATCCTAATTCATGATTGTTTATATCGTAAATAACACTTTTCATTGAATAACATGTTGTTTTGAAATTATGGATTTCCAATATACTATGACTCATATTATATCAATTTTTAATTATATTTGGATTATTCATATGTGATATCACTATTATTTTTTAAAACCATCCTCATATATAATTGATATTTTTACTATGCATGTATACTTCAACATTGATGCACCTTTTACATACATAATGTTTCTAATGTATATAAGGAAATATACATTTGAGAAATAGTCCATGGCACATTTTACTGATTAATGTTAACATGAAAGACTCATCCTCGATACTCCTTGTTAGAATCATTGATAATTGGGGGATAACATAATGTGAATTTATGAATTACTCTATTCCCTAATTTAATCATCGATTAGTTATTAGTCTAGATATTATTCTGATTTCTTTTTTAAGGAATAAGATATCGTCTTGCAATGAATATACAATACTTTAATTTTACATTCCCAAACAAAATTTAGTAATTGTGTGACATATATTTACTATTATCCTTCCCATGGAATAGTTCACTCTCTCTATATGAAATAGTTCTGTATTCTTTGGGGATTACATTTATTTCTAAATTATTATATATCTAGAAGTATATAAGTATATATATCAATAATACCTATGGTGTTTAGCTCCAGTGAATTCGAATATCATATTGGGTATATCTTTGGAAACAACATAGTTTTTTATGATAAACGTTTATCATTCCACAACTATATATATTAGTCATACATTTTATATCCATCATGTATTTCTAATGATTTATGTATCACTAATATATTTGTTTTTTCTGAAACACTATAATGTACATTCATTCCTAAACCACAATAATATCACCTAATGTCTAGTAGACACAAGATATTAATGCTTTTGTACTACGTCAAACAATTTCTTATAGACTCATTAATTTGTAAATAGTAGTTGTTTTATTCCTTTGGCTAACATAGGATCAACCCTTTCTTAGTATCATGTAGAACACACCTTAGTTATTGTAATGTTTCTATATTTACTTGGATACTATATTTTGATACACAGGTGATTGACATATTTTACTTCAATACCCATTAATTTTAACAGAAACATTAACTGTAATTCATGAATATAAGTAACGAATAACAGAGTACTTACTTCATTGATTATGTACACTGAATTTAAACATCCATTGATTTTATTTCATCATTTGAATATATAATAACCTCATGATTCTTACCTCTTAATAATGATTGATGAGCTCATGTTCCTTCGATATCACCCATTATATTTTCATTTTTTCCTAGTATTTAAAAGTTTTTCACAATAAGAAACTAAAATTTATATTTCATCAATGTTCTTATTGATCGGTGAAAAATACCTAGAAGGTAATGAATAATTTTCTCTCGATAGTTCAATATATATATTATTAAATGAAACTAGGGTAACCGGGTAAAATAAATTAGAAATGGATCCATTGAATGATACTAACACATCATTCAACTGAAACTTATGATGGGTAATCAAACCAATTCATCTCATATCTTCTTTTTGTCCTACAAATATTCTTGAAGATGATTATAAAAATAATATATTCCTTTTCATAATATAGTATCCATGACTCAAAATTTAAATTGAATAGAAAATTATGATAAAACCATTATATGGATAATACATAATTCCCATATAGGCATTTTTTGACCCCCTTAATTCCTGAGGTGGACTAATGGGTATTGCGAACAACAACACCTTGAATTTATAATGTCGTAGAATGACTCCCACATTCATGTACAATGCATTGTAAAATCCTGCTTGAAAATACATTTACATTGTCGAGAATTAATTACATTGTATTGGTTCTAAAAATTTTCATTTTTTGTATAAATAAATATATTAGATTTTACTTTTATCTGGATTAAAAATTCATTCATTATGTATTAATTATATAAATCACTAAATGTATTCAACTATTTTATAGAACATCATTTACCTTATTTACTATATTTAGTATAATTTTTCTCATGAAATTTTTAGAATCAATGATCCTTGATCCTCTCCTCATTTTCTATAATCTATGGCTAAACTACTTCGTATATAGTTTGAGGTAGGGATTTCACTAGACAATAATATAATCTTGTGTCTTCATGAAATATTGTGTTAAGTATCATCTTCTAAAATCATCAACATAATTTACTCAATGATGTATTCTAATGCTAAAACAATCATGCTATGGTTACTGGATTTTTCGCACTTCAGTTAAGTAAACTAATCACACTTATAATAACTCTCTTTTACTACATGACACCCTAAACTATGGTTGATCATGATCCTTATACACCCAATTTTATTAAAATTTTATTGTTGGATGGTGTTTTGAACATAATATTTTGGTGATGGTTTTTATAATAGTTTTTAATGAAATTATTCCATTTATATTCATATGGTCATTCCATGTTCTTGAGCACAAATTTTATCATTAGTAGAGAAAATTTTATCTCCTCTTTAGGCATTTCAATTATTAATATTTTATTAGTTTCCCACTATCGTAAAAATGAATGAAATAATAAACACAATACATAATGGAAAGGAAAATAAATTATTGGATCTGAGCACCTAATATTAGTTGATCTACTAAATCTTAATAGATTAACCATGACCTAGTGGAATTATATCTGAGTTGGGTATTTTCTCATGATGCCTCTCACCAACATCTAGTGATTGTACTTATCATATGGATTTCATTTAGTCTATGTTGGTCTAAACACTTATTACATCCTCACCAATGTAAAATTTGTACTCGCATATAGTTGATGGGATAGTTCTTGAATTATAAAATAGATAAATGAGACCCATAGACCCTTACACAAATTGAATGAAAAGAATATGTAAATTCTAGAATTTAATTAACAACTTACTACCATCGTCACCCATATAAATAAAACTAAATTATTTATGAATAACTGAATGGTTAGTCAAATTTACAAAACCGATTGGTTTAACATAATAAATGTGAGCCAAAATTAAAATTTTACATATTTAACATATGATGGAAGTTAAAATAAATTAACTAACTTAATTAAATTGAAATATACTATTCTTCGGTCTCATAGTTATTTTTTTCATTTAAAAAATTAAGTTAAATATTTTTCATAATATAATAACTTTATATATTTTAAAAAAATTAATAATTTTTATTTAATACTTAGATTAAATTAAACGAATTCCCTAATTTAGATAATATAAAAAACCATGTCCCGAAAAGCCCCATAATGTCCCATAGTGGGTTAGCACAACCCCAAAAGGGATATTCAGAGCTGGGCAGGCCCCCTATAACCCATTCTTATTTAGACCAACACACCCATCCCATTGTGGGTATAATTAGGTATAATGGATGTATTTCACAGGTTACCTCGCAGTGGAAGAAATACAATTCAATCATGGAAGGAAAGGGAAGCACTGGTATGGATGTGGTAGTGGTGCTCAGCTAGAGAACAATGTGGTCATCACCATCGATTGTCACTAGCGACCTCATGAAGGCATAAAACATTACAAATTGGTGTTCAACAATAGCATGAGAGGCGTGGGGGGTATCTGAAATAGTGGTGTGATGTTGTATGTTTTTCATTGATGTTAGACTGCGGTCATGGATGGGGGCATAATCCTAGATGTCTACAGGCTCACTGGTGATCCTAAACGGTCTTCCAACACATTGGAGCAGTGGTGGTCAGGTCTCTCGGTCCACCACATACCCAAAAGTTAAAAGGATATTTATAATTAAATTAATTAACAACCAACCGCTATTAAAAAACTATTAATCCATGAACCTTTAATGTAATTAATAATTTTTTAAAACAATAAGTATTTTCAAAAGGATGTCGAATTATGGATAACTGTACAACACAGTTATATCTATAGAATTATTCCCACTAACTAATCATAAAACTATAATTCATTATAATTTGCACTAAAAACCAAAAATATATATTTTTTATCATTTATAATAGCATATGTTCTTAATTTTTAATATCGGAAAACTGCTGTGAAATGATTGAAATAAAAAATTTCCACTAACCATAACATGACTATTATAAATCTGATCAGCATGTGGTATGTTTCATTTTTGAATGATTTAAATAACACTACATAAATTATAAACTAATTAAATTTTCTTGGGTCATATAATTTACACAATCCATTTTCTACCAATTGTTGATACATGGGTGCACATCGATATATGGTGGGAAATGGATTTAAAAAACTTATCCTTAAAGTTATAGAAGTTTTCATCTTATATGATAAGATCACCAATAGAGGTTAGAAGATATTATGTGAATTATTCAATGTCAATAAATTAAATGAATGAATGATTTGTTTGATTCAGTAGTGAATTAAATTATAGAAAGACCCTAAAAAAATTTTCCTCAAATTATTAGAATACTAACCCCTCTAGATCATCTAAACAAACATAAAAAATCCACTAGATCATCGATCACTAAATTCATTATTCTTGCATAGTCATCTAGTGATGCCTTCAACATCCTGATGATCACTTCATCTATGTTCCTTAGATGGAAGGAGATGAGCTCAACCTGATCACTTAGACCAAGAGATTTTCTCACTAAAATGTGA
Source organism: Viscum album (assembly GCA_963277665.1). Classification (NCBI taxonomy): domain Eukaryota; kingdom Viridiplantae; phylum Streptophyta; class Magnoliopsida; order Santalales; family Viscaceae; genus Viscum; species Viscum album. The sequence continues at coordinate 119,085,909 of OY728128.1, read as the reverse complement.
GAGGAGAGAGAGGCTCTCATTCCATTGGAATTAACATTGCATGTATTTAGTGCCTTTCTTCTACTTATAAATTTAATATGTAAAATACCTGTAATAGGTTCCCCAACCCCCATAAATATAAAACCCACTAAATAAATAATAAATAAATAATCATTTAAACTAAATTAGTTAATAAATATTATTTATATTTTCTCACATAATTGTCATATATATTAAATATATTACAGAGTAAAATTGTCTCATATAACTGGACTATTATATCTTGAAAATATTAAATGAACCAATAATATTAAAATAATATTCAATCACATTATATTTTTTAATTAATTCATTAATAATTCATGAATAATTTTAACAAAAAAATGAAACCCAATTATTCTATTCATGATTAATAATAAATTTATTTGTTCCCAGGATCATCAAGACATGGACATCTCTAGGACCCCATAGTGGGGCTCACTACATTCCATATAACTATTCACCATGATATGAATGATTCTTCAATACACTATATTATGTGACCCTCTACTCTCTTATCTCAATATCATGGAGAAAAATTCACAGACAGAACGTATATTATAGAATCCAATCAAGGCCCCAAAATAGATAAGGAAACGTCAAATCATCAAATACCAATCTACAAACATTCATTGGGTAATATGATAGATTTTTTATTTATATCTCAAAATATTGGACACACACTTGTGACCTTTTCATTTATTTAATTATTATTTATTCATCTAATGGGATTGATTTACCTCAAACTACATTGGGAAATGATTTATGAATATTCATCCATCAATATCTAATGGGTGTGATATATTATATCCTCACATGAAATGGGATTAATTCTTTGTTGAACATTCAACCAATATTATACTACCAGTTATTCATCCAACACAAGATACCTTTCCCCGACTTCATTTCATGGATTTTGACATCTATTATTGTATGTGATGAAATGTCACACAATGGTAATGATATCTAGTCCGGATACCAATAAACAAGATCATATATAGTAATATCCTAGGAAACCTAGAACATTCTTTGTTCCATTTGGTGATTTGGTCCTTATGGTATAACCTACTTGAGATCACCAAGTGAAACCATCGTGAGAACATGTATCAATGATTAGGAGCCCTATCCACCTAATATTTTGACGTCAACCGTATCCAGTCAGTACGGTGTAACTAGACCATATGGCATTTATTTATGAATAATTTCATTGTATATCTCGATTCTCATTAGAAACATTGATCTTCTATAACCATTTGATATTTCATATAATCTATGGAATTTACCATTAAATATTTTATGTAAAAATGTATACACTATAACTCTATTTTTACTTCTTGTATATTTCCTTGTATACATGAATTGGTAATTGAAATGTATCATATAGTTCAATCTATGGAACCCACTATTACAACAAAACACACATCATCATATCCAACAAAATATCATAATAATTTGTTTTTCACATCAATGAATATCCAACATCTGGTTGTTGATTAACATTCTTATGGTTCAACAAAGGATTATCATCCATGCCACGTACAAGTACTTATCATCTAAAATTGATTCATGGATTACTAGATCTATATGTATATTAGTTTAATTCTATTTATAATAAAATAGAAAAATGATAATATCCATATATTTATGATAATATAAAATAATCTATAATAATTATTCAATATCATTGTATGTTTTTATCTAAAAATAATCCTGGATAAATATATATTAATTTCTACTTTTTTAGGAAGCTATATCTATATAATTATCTATTGATAATTTTTTATGATTATCCATTGATTATTCATTGTTAGAATCATTTAAAGAAACAATATGGTTTCTAGATGGATTTAGTTATCATAATTGACATATTATAATAGTATACATTTTCAATAATAATCCAATAAAAATGAATCATACTTATTATTATACCCCATGATACAGAGTTGTTATCATTCAGGAGCCTCCGAAAAAAATTCATAAGGATTAGGGAAGCATAGAATAACATATGATAATGAATTAATGATTTGTAGAATATTATCATTTATGATTTATTTATCCATAATTTAAAGACCAAATCAAAGGTACTCAATTTTTATGTTGATCATAAGAGGAAATACCTAGAAAGTTTCTTATTAAATCAATTTCCTTGAAAATATCCGGGAGATATTCTATCATGCCTAGAACAATTTTAATATCTTTTACAATCTATGTGTGTTTTCACTAATTCTAAAAAAAATTAATTCCAATGATTCATGATCAAAAGGAGTCAACTAGGGGAGATAATAGTGATCTTCTTAAATTTTAGAAGACAACTATAATGTATAATGTCTCAACATATAAGGTACAAATTAAATTGGAGATTACATTTTTCTATAAACATATTTTGAAAAAATTGAAATTAATTATTTAAAAAATGTTTCAAGGTAGCACAAAATGTCACGAACCATCCCCTAGGGCCCGTGCCATGACTACCCCAAGCCCACCTTCCAGAGGCCAGGGGATGGTGACTAGCACCGAAAGGCGTATTACCTAAATCAATGAAGTCATTGCCTTTATATCCTTTAAACACATACAACCCAGAACACATCAAGATACGAACAAAAGTAAACTACATAACAAAAACAGAGCTGAAATTAAAAGGGGCTGAAATACAAGCATAACTATAAAGATAATAGTACAACGAAAATACAATACACCTATAGAAAGAGAAAAGATTCTATTAGGTTGTCCTCTAAGGTTCCTACCTGATGGGTAGGTACAAATCACCTCCTCAACACTCCATGTCCACCCGTCTCCTATTCATAACACACGCCATATGGTCCACCTCTGGGCACAGTCTAGTCCTAGTAATCTTAGCCTCAGTCAGCACTATCCATCATCTGCATCCAAGATAATAAGGTGTAGGCATAGCCCATGCAGGGGTTAGTATAAAGATACTCAGTAAGGTCCCCAAGACCTAAACGGTCACACAAAATCCTTCAAGGATAAACCAAAAACTATGAAAACAAAAAATAACCCTACATTGGTATATTCCCATACATATACCTAAGTAATCAGTTAATCAATCTCATTCATGAAGGAAAACAGAGGTTTTGACTCAGATCACATCAGGTATAACTTATGTACGATAATGGAGTAGATTAGTTATAACTATTTAATCATGTTACTACATTAAGAGGCTCTGCTGCTGACCTGTAAAGGGCCTCTATGAGTTGACCCACACAGTATCACTAAGAGATGACCGTCACAGGATCTCTAGGAGCTGACCCACATAGTAATGCTAGGAGCTGACCCTCACATGATCATTAAGATATGAAAACCACAAGATCTTTAGGTGGTGACCCACAAAATATCTCTAGGAGCCGACGCACACAGGATCGTTAGGAGATAACCGAAAGAGGGTTTCTAGGAGATGACCCACACAATATCTCTAGAGGGTGACCCACACTGGACCTCAAGGGGGTGACCAACAATGGATCATGAAAAGTTGACCCACACATGATCACTAGGAGCACTCTTCTCATCACATCCAACTATGGGTATTCTGTACTAGGCTTTCTCATCTCTAGGAGAGTTTGCTCCCCATGCCAATGGTCAATTCTCCAATGGCCACGATGTCCGATGAAGAATTATCTCAAAGTACCTCCATGTTATAAGGGTCTCAACGTAATAGATGGTGCGTCAATCAGACTCCTTATTAGTGAGTTATTAGCATTTTTGACCAGAGGGCCCAGTGCGACTCGTGCTCCATCCAACCCCACCATACCTCAACATTACTCCAATCTCTAGTGGGGTATACTGAAAGGTACTGTTCCGCTCCAAAATTTCAATCACCCTAGACAGTTCATCAAATGGACGTCTGGTGCAAAATTTATGGCCCAAGTAATGTATAGGTTTATATTGGGTCTGGGTCTGGTCCGACATGGTCTGACTGACCTATCTTGACCTGGACTAGGTCGACCCAGTCGTTGATGCATCCCAGCCCACTGGGCGGCTTGACCCACTTGGTAGCTCTGCCTTCTGGGCATTTTGGAGGGCCACGAGGGCAACGAGGTGGCCCCAGAGGCCACTTGTGCCATGGGGTGGGGGAGGCCACGGGTCATCACGACCACAGATGGTGGCTCGGCCAAGGGGGTTTCGGAGGGTGTGGGGCAGCTCAACCCAGCCTGGAGCGTCTCGGCTGGAAGGGTGGAGGCCGCCTGGTGGTTCAGCCAGGGTGCCATGAGGGCTCGGGGCTACTCGACCCAGCATGTGGTGGCTTTTTCATGAGGGTGGTGGTCGTATGACGGCTCGAAGAGGCCGCACGCAGCATGGCGGTGCGGCGGGATTCAGAGTCGTGGCTTGACTACATGGTCGATGGACATCTTGGCTAGAGCGGTTTGGTCGGGTGGGTGCTGCAAGGCTGAGGGGTGTCCCGTCCATGGAGTGTAGGCCCGGTCGCGGGGCGGTTTGGCTGCAGAGAGGAGGCCGTAGGCGGTGGTTCCATGGGGCATGGAGGTTGTGGGGTGGCAATGGCCACAGAGAAGCGCCATTGCATCGTCGCATTGGTTGCGGAAGGCGATTCATTCGGCCACTGTTCTCATGCCTCATTGGTGCTAAAAACCTGCTCTGGTTTCCGTCTTCCTCCATCTCAATGAACACCACATATCATCACAGGAATTGAAAAGAGGGCGTTCCATGGTAGTTTGGCCCGCACTCTCTTCATTAGAGTAGTAGAAAGCGGCTCAACGTAATCATGAATCAAGAATGAGTATGGAAGTTATTTGAAAACATCAATCCCCACAAATCTCTATTCCCAATCCCACTAAATAATTAGAAGGGGAGTACATGAGAAGTGATAATTATATAAAAAACCCCCCACCTCGTTCTCTTGTTGACTTTGATGAGGTCGCAAGAAAGAATACGAATCATTGGGAAAATACAGACGTCAGTGTCATTAGCATTTTCATCGATTGTCGGTTCATGTGTTGTCCTCATTATTGATTCTAAAAACGTTCTTCAATGGCATTCATCATTCATAGAAGAAGTTCATCATTGGTGTTATTCATTGGAGGAGTTTTTTGTGTGGAAGAAGTGTACTCCTCCAAAGGTTCTCCTCTCACAATTCCAGCCCAAAAATGAAAGAGATTCCAATATAAAAAACTTACGAATAAATTATGTTGGCACACTCACACAATTTGGAAGATTTAATGTGGTTTGTTGATATAATTATTTTCGAGGAAGCTCAAGAGGCTTCTCCACATTAAAGAGGGAGTTGAGAGGTTTCTCTTCTATTTAGAGGGTTCAGGGGGTCCCTGCCTCTAGGAATTCAAAAATTGTGGGTTATTCTTGGGTGGTCCCCCCACCATAACCCACACATGGGAGGTTTCATGAAAAAAAAAATTAAAAATTTTATTTTATTTTTCCCATGAAAAACCCAAAAACTGTCTTTCACCCTCGACCTATTGGGGTCAAGGTGAACGTGTACTTAAGAGAATATCGGATGTGTGAGTTCTACGGCGTCCTTGGATTTCAATTTCAGTCACAGGTTCAAAATTTAGAAAAAAACCTCTTGCACGTTTACTAAACGTACCCGAACAAAAGATTATAAATTAATTCCTGGAACTCCGGGCCTCGGAATCATCCGCTGTAAATTTTTACGGGCTTGTAAAAATTCCATTTAATTAAAATAAATTACAGGATTTTCCAGGTCTTTAAATTCTCTCCACCTCAGGGCTCTACGTCCCTGTAATCCAAAACTCAAACTTAGTAATCAACTGGGGGTACAAGGCACGCATCTGAGCCTCCCGCTCCCATGTGCTCTCCTAGATGTTCCGGTGCTGCCTGAAAACACGCACCAAAGGCATCGACCATCCATGAAGGACCCGATCATGTTGATCCTCAATCACTATTGGATCCTCTATAAAAGTTTCCCCATCATCGACGTCCATCTCTCCATGGTCGATGATGTGAGAAGGGTCATGCACGTATCTCCTCAGATGGGATATTTGGAAGACGTGTGCACTTGGTTCAACTACGGTGGAAGAGCTAAGTGGTATGCCACCTCGCCAACTCTACTGAGGACCTGAAAATGTCCGATTAACTTAGTGATAACTTTTCACCTCAGAAAATCTCTGCATACCCCATCGAGGTGAGACCCATAGAAATACATGGCTTCCATCCTCTAATTCTGGAGGTCTCTATCCCCTGTCAGCATACAGATTCTTCCTACCGTGTGCAGCCTTCATCCACTCCTGGATGATCTGCACCTTCTTCGTGGTAGCTTGTTCAATCTCTGGTAATACTAGTGCTAACTCCCCTAGATCAGTCCATCACAAATGTGATCTGCAAGTTCAGTCTTACAATGCCACAAAAGGTGTCATCCCAATAGTGGAGTGATAACTATTGTTGTATTCATACTACACCAAAGGAAAATGATCCTCTCAGCTGTGACCGAAGTCAAGGGTGCAAGCAAGAAACATGTCCTTGACGGTCTGAATGGTCTGCTCAGACTGACCATCCGTCTGAGGATGGAAGGTGGTGCTCAAACGAGGCTATGTCCCGAAAGCCTCTTTTAATCCATTCTAGAGCCTGGGATGTGAATAGTTTATCACAATCGGAGAAAATCCTTGAGGGTAATCCATGTAACCGGACAATATTCGGCTCATAGAGGCGTCCCACGCTCTCTATTGATCATAGCTCTCTGATTAGTTGGAAGTGGGCTGACTTGGGGAGTGGTTCAACAATAAACCAAATAGAGTCGTGGCCCCTAGATGTATGGGGAAGACCGATCACAAGGTTTTGGGATATCTCATCCCACTTTCACTCTGGGACTACTAAAGGCTGAACCAAGCCTACTGTTACCTAATGCTCCGCCTTTACTTGCTGATAAGTGAGGCACCATGAGGCAAACTTTAATATTTCTTTCTTCATTCCCGGACACCAGTGATATCGTCAGAGATCCTGGTACATCTTTGCCACTCCTTGATGTACCACTGGAGGGGATGTGTGGAACTCCCTCAAAAGATCCTCCTAAAGTGACACTGGTACCATAGTACGTCCTCTAAAGAGGATGAAGTGCTCCCCACCTTCATGAAATCTATCCGGAGATTTTCCTGTGGGTATCGGATCATGTCGCATCTCACAGTCAGTGTGCCCATGCTGCTCCTTTCTAAAACACTGAAGAAGTGGGGGAGTGATTGTAAGAGACTAAATAAAAGCTGCACCATCGAAATCCATAAAATATATTTCCAATGTGTCCAGCTACTCTGTCGCCTCACCTAGCAGTTGTATACCAGCTCTCCAACTGAGTGCATCTGTAAAAACTTTACTCTTCCCAAGAGTATAGAATATCTTGAAGTCATAGTCCAGGAGGAAATCAATCCAACTTTGATGTCTTGGGTTTAGGTCCTTCTAAGATAATATATACCTGAGACACTTATGATCAGAGTATACACAAAAATGATCTCTCATAAAGTAATGTTGCCTCATGTTCAAGGAAAAGACCACTTCTAAAAACACCAGGTTATGGGTTCTGTTGTTTGTCTCATTTTGTCTCGGATTTCGAGAACCATTTTTGATCATTGCTCATTCTTGCATCAGGACAAATCTGAGTCTGGTCCCTGATGCATCGCAGTAGACTACGCAACATACGCCCTCCTCTGAAAACCTCAAGATTGGGGCACTAGTCAGCCTCTGCCTCAGCTCCTGAAAACTCCACTGACAACTCTCTAACCACCTGAAGGTTTCCCCCTTCTTATTCAACACTGAAAGTGGTGCTTAAACTCTAGAGAAATATGGCACAAACCACTGGTAGTAATCGGCCAAACACAAGAAAACTCATACCTCCATCCCACTCCTGGGTGGCTCCCAAGAATTTGGACCTCTCAGCTTTAGAATAGTCACTTCGATAGAATACCATAAATTTGGTGCTCTCAGAGTGTGTCCATTACTACCAACAAATGATAGGCATACTCTTCCCCTGTAGCCGAGTAGATCAGAATGTCGTCGATGAAGTCTTCTACAAAGCATTCGATGTATGGCTGAAAGAACATGTTCATGAGTCCCATGAACACTGCTAGATAATTGGTCACATTAAATGGAATAACAATGAACTCGTAGTGGCCGTACCGATATCTGAATATCGTATTCTGCACATCTTCATCTCACACTCCAAGCGGGTGATAACCCAAATCTATAGTCTATCTTCAAGAATCACAGTACTCCCTTCAGCTGATCTAATAGGTCATCAATCCTCTAGAGTGGGTACTTTTTCATCACAGTGACTAGGTTCTAGTGCCGATAATCGACACAAATCCTCAATCTCCCATCTGCCTTCTTGGAGAACAAAATCTTGGCTACCCAGGGAGAAACACTAGGTTGGATGAATCCCTTCCCCTATAAGTCCTCTAGCTATACCCATAGATCTTAAAGCTCCACGAGAGACATATGACACGCTAGTGTAGATATCGGTGTCTCCCCAGGGTACAAGTCAATGTAAAAGTCCAACTCTCTGTGAGGAGGTAGAACCAGAAAATCATCAGGGAAAACATCCGCGTACTGGTCCACTACTACAGGATAACTTAGAATCTCCTCATCAACCGCCATGAGGGAAATACATGCCAAATGACGTTTAATCGGTTACACTCTCCTCCGATAAAGTCCATCCTACACCGTAAAGGCTCCCTTATCTCCGGTGATGGTAAAATTGGTCCCATAAGTTCGGACACACCACATGTTGTGCCTAATACTGTCAATCTATGCATAAACTGTAGATAAATAGTCCAATCCCAAGATGACGTCATATGGCCTGGATGTCGCTACTAGGAGATCTCAGCTGAGGGTCCCACTTCATAGAGTAAACTCACACTACCAGAACTAGTGTGTAATCGTCGAATATGCTCATGTAGGAGTCTCTATCCCCAAGGATTGAACCAAAGGCTCCATCAGATTCTCTGAGCTCTGAAAGAGGGTAGTTATAGTAAAAGAATGACCGGAACCTATGTCTATAAGTACTGCAGCTAACGTCAAGTAGACACAGATCATACCTCATATCATCTCTAGAGTTCCATGATCATAAGACTCGTCTGTCTGGAGATGAGCTCTCTCTAGTCCACCTGCTACATGTGGTCTGGGTGGACCTCCTGGTGGTGGTGCTGGTAGCAACATGAATCATCACCCATGGCCAGCTGCATGACCAGCTCCTCTTCCACGTCCGCTTTCTCCCTACGGACCTCCTCGGTCGAATCTATGTCTCTTTCTGGGTAGTCCTTGGTCCTTCTTTTGACCATCTATACGGCGGGTCAAACAGTCACGAGCCATGTGACCCTACGCGCTGCATGCATAACACTGCCCGCTCCTGGCGTGACCATCTCTGCCTCGGGTGCCTCATACAACCGACCCTAAATCCTTCCGTTGTCCACCTGTAGGTCTGTACTCTGGGACCTCTATGACATATGTCTGCTGCTAGCTGTAGAATACTCTTCTACGTGATGACTGGTTGTGGGTCTCGCTACTTGGGAATGATCATCAAAAAAACTATCCATTAATAGGTCTCTCCCCACCTGCGTTGGGATGTTGAGTGATATCATCGAACCCCTGATCTCCCGCCTGAGGCCCTGCTTGAAGGTCTGAGCCCTAACAATGGGACATGCACAATATCTATGGAGTAGCGTGAGAGATCACTAAACTTTGCTGAGTACTGAGACAATATCAGTCTTCCCTGCTGTAGATGAAGCAACTCCTGAATGCCTACTGCACGAAGAGTCGCTGGAACCAACTCTTCCTGAAACAGGCTCTCAAAGTCTGCCCAGAGAAGCATCACCTCATCATGAACCTGGAGCATCAAACCCCATCATCTGTCTGCTAATTATTATAGAAGGATGGCGGAAAGGATCACCATGAGATCTTCAGGTGTCCTTACTAGTCGGAAGACTCTCACCCCAGCCTCCTTCTAATCCTCAGCCGCCTGTGGGTCTGTCTCTCCCATAAAACTGGGTGGCCTCTAGAATAGGAACTTCTGCAACACGCTCAGGTGGCATGCACCATCTATTGTTGTAGGTGGTGGATTGGTGGCCCAATGGGGAAAGGTACTGTTGGTGCCTCCGCTGGTGCCTCTACTAGAAAAGGGCCCTACACAGAGGCCTCATCGCTCGGTGGGATACCAGTGTGTACAACTCTCGGAACCCTAGTTTGCAGTCTTCTTGATGAAATCCTGAAATGAAACATGTGATGCACGGTCAATAAGTTATACATGGTGAGATGACTCAAGATATCACAAAGAAAAATCTTGAAAACACACACTCAATCAGTGTTTTCATGCACTGATTCGGAAAATAAAAGTCAAGGTCCTAGTGTATGGATATGTCTGGTACCGCACCAACACAAGATTCCCTAAACAGATAACCATACTTTCTACACATAACACTATTTCCATTAAAAATAATGATCATAGTCGTATGTTCTATAGTCTAAATGACTCCTCTGATACCAATTTTTGATGAACCATCCCCTAGGGCTGATGCCGTGACTACCCGATGCCCAACATCCATATGCCCAGGGCTGGGGACTAGCAACAAAAGGAATATTCCCTAAGACTAGGAAATAATTTCCTTTATATTCTATGAACAGATTCAACAAAGCACATCAAAATATACGAACACAAGTATATTGTATGACAAAAGGAGTGTTGAATGTAAAAGGGGTCGAAATACAAGCCCATGAATCAAGATACATGACCAACTAAAATACAATACAACTAAAGAAAGAGAAAAGAAGCTATTGGTTCATCCTCGAAAGTTATTACCTGAAGGGTAGGTACAGATCACATCCTCAGCACTCCATGTCCACCTGTCTCTTCTGCATAAGTAAACTGCATATGGTCCACCTCCGAGCACCGTCCAGTGCTAGTATTATCAGCCTCAGTCAGCGATGTCGGTCATCTGCATCCAACCCACCAAGGAGCGGGAATAGCCCATGCAGGGATGAGTATAACGATACTCAGTAGGGACATAGAGACCCTAAATTTATCTCCAAATCCATCAAGGATAAACCATAAAGTATGAAAACAACAAATAACCCTAATTAGGTATATGCCCATCCAAATAACTAAGTTATCATGTAATCCATCTCAATCATGATGAAACACACAGGTTTTGAGTCACCTCACACCAGATATAACATAGGTACAGTAATATAAATGATTAGTTATAACTGTCGAATCATCTTACTCCATTAAGAGGTTCTGTTGCTGACCTGCACAAGATCTCTAGGAGCTGACCTTTCCATGATCACTAAGAGATGACACTCACATGATAGTTAGGAACTGACCCCCATAGGATCTCTAGGAGCTGACCCACACATGATCCCTAGGAGATGACCCACACAAGATCGATAGGAGATGACCCACAAAGTTTTACTAAGAGCTGACCTACACCAAATCGCTGGGAGCTGACCCACACTGGATCGCTAGGTGATGACCCACACAGTATCACTAGGAGCTGACCCACACAAGATCGCTAGGAGCTAACCCGCACAGGATCACTAGGAGCACTATTCACGTCACAGCCATCAACTGGTTTTCCGCACTAGGCTTTCTCATCCCATGGTGAGTCCGCTTCTCAATCCACTGGTCTATTCTCCAACTACCACGATGTCCCATGAAAGAGTATACCAAAGGTCTGCCCCCATCATAGGGGTATCAACTCAATATATGGTGTGTCAATCGAACGCATGGTCTGTGAGTTGTTAGATTTTCAGTCCCAAAGGCCCGGTTGGATTCATGCTCAATCCAACCCAACTGTACCTCAACATTACCCAAAACTCTAGTGGGGTATACTCAAAGGTACCGTTCTACTCCATGATTTGTAGCGCTGCTGACTGTTCATCAAACAGACGTCCAGTGCCAAAGTTATTTCCCAAGTAAAGTATATGTTCATATCAGGCCTGGGTCCAGTCTGACGACGTCGGACCGACCTGACCCGACCCGAAACATAGGGTCATGCCTGGTTCATGATGCTGACCAGCCCGTTGGGTGTTCCAGTAGGCTGCGAGGGCTACGAGGGGGCTGCATAGGCTGTGGGGCATTAGAGGTCATGGCTCGGCTTGGCCGCAGGGGTGTCGTGAGGGTGTGGGGCAGCTCGACCCGACCCCAAGCGGCTCGGCTGGAAGGGTGGAGGCAGTGAGGAAGTTCGTCCGGGGCATGCCACGAGGGTGCGGGGTAGCTTGGCCTAGCCCTAGGCTACTCGGCCGGGAGGGCGGAGGCCGTGGGGCGGCTCGGTGAGGCTGCTGGTGGGGTCGCTGGGCCGCGTACGGTGGATCTGCAGCGCAGCGGCCCAGTCGTGGGGCGGCTCGACCAGAGAAGCGTGGTCGAGCGGGTGTCGTGAGGCTGCAGGGTGGATTGTCCACAAAGCAATGGCCGAGCCACCGGGCGGTTCAGCCATGGAGCAGAGGCCGTTGGGCGATTGGCCACATAGCGATGCCCACAAGTGGCATTGTCGTGGGGCATGAAGGACGCAGGGTGGCGGTGGCCATAGGGTGGCGTCGTCGCCTTCATCATGGGCGGCTGAGGTAAAGACCTCTATTCTCATGCCTCATCGGTGACAAAAAACCACTCTGGATGTCGTCTTCCTTCGTCGCAAAGAACACCACATATCATCACAAGAATTTCTTAGAGGGAGGGCCATGTTATTTGGTCCCTCACACTACTCACTATAGTGGTAGCAAGCGGCTCAACGTAATCAAGAATCAGGAATGAGTATAGATGATATTTAAAAACAACAATCCACACAAAACTCATCAATATATATTTCCAATCCCGTAAAATAGTTAGAAGGGGATTACATGGGAAGTGATAATAATATTGAAATAAACCCATACCTCATTCACTTGTCCACCTCGATGATTTCGTGAGGAAAAATAAAAATTGTTGGGAAAAGACGAACGTTGGTGTTATCAGCTTTTTCCTTGATTTTTGGTTCGTGTGTCATTGTTTATCTTGATTCTGAAGAACGTTCTTCGATGGTGTTCCTCGTTCAGAGAAGAAGTTCATCGTTGGAATTGTTCATTGGTGGAGAGTTATTTGTGGAAGAAGTGAAATCCTCCAAGGGTTCTCCTCTCACAATTCCACCCCAAAAATGAAAGAGGTGGCAATATAATAATTTAAAAAGAAATTATATTGGCACACTCACAAAAGATGGAAAAATTAATGTGGTGGGTTGGCATAATTAATGCGAAGGAATTTCAAGAGGCTACTCCACATTAAATAGGGAGTTGAAAGGTTTCCCCTATATTAAGATGGGTTGGGTGGTCTCCACATATAGGAATTCAACAATTGGGGGTTTGTGTTCGGGTGGTCCCCACCACCATTACCCACACATGGGAGGTTTTAAGTAAAAAATAAAATGTTAAATATTTTTTTATTTTCCCATGAAAATACCTAAAACTATTTTGCTCCCACGACCTACTATGGTTGAGGTGAAGGTCTTCTTAACCAAATACCATTGGTACAAGTTCAACTGTGTCTTCATTTTTCAATTCCGATCACTGGTTAAAAAGTTAGAGAAGCCAAATTGCACGTTTATTGAACGTACCCAAACAAAAATTCAGAAATTCATCCTGTGTACTCCAAGCCTTGAACCATGTGCCATAAATTTTTTTGGACTCATAAAATTCCCACTTAATTTAAAACAAATTACAAGAATTTTTGGGTCTTTATAAAAAACAATAGAATTTAATTTAAATGTCTTTTCGAATTTAAGAGTGCTAAAAAAATATTTTTGATTAAAATAGGTAAAAAGTACATAAATTTAGAATTAAATAGATAATATTCACTAATGTTGAATATAGATAATTCCCTGAATAAGGGTTAATTTTTTTGCACTTATGTGTTAGTAGATACCCATAACTGAGCTTTGAAAAAACCTAATTACCTTTTAAAAACTACAATAAACCCTTATGTGGCATTTGGAAAGTCTGGGTTACCCTTACAGAATACATGGAATACTCTTACGTGACATCCTTTCACAATATATTACCCTTAAAAAGTGAATGGTTACCTTAATTCAAGTCCATGGATACCATTACAAGGCCTCAAAAATCACAACTTACCCTTACACAATGCTCTTTCTAACCTTACATAGTGCATGTATTATCCTAATGCATCCTATAAACCCTAGGTTACCCTTAGAAATAAGATTCCCTACTCTTATGTAACATTAATAAATCATTTTACATTTATTCATGCCACTTAAAGGCCCTTATACCCTTGAACATGTCTTTGAAACCTAATTTACCCTTATTTGATGCATTGAAAACATGTACATGTGTTTTTTATTAAAAAAATAAATTTTCAAATAAATAACCTATAATTTAAAAATAAAATAGGGTTTTATTATCTTTTATAATTTTTAGATATTATACTTATATTCATCCCATCCAATGACAGAATTCCCATTACATTTTAGACTATGATAACTAGGCATATCCTATACATCAAAATATCATGAGATATAATGATTTATACGATAAATTATTGTGATATATAATTATAGTCCCACCCATTAGAAAAAATACTTCCTTTTTTATGTTTATAACATGAAAATGAAAAATATTAAGTCCACACAATTTCATTACCAGATGAACCCATTCAAATAGAATGGGTAACATGACTTGCTTAATAATTTATAAAATTGAATCATCCTAAGAAATAAATTTTACGATAACATTAAGTCAATTAACAAATGAAATTATGAAATATTAAATTTGAAATACTAATGGAATATAATTTAGAAGTGTGTTGATATATAAGAAAAAACTATTAAATTTAAATCATATTTTTTATTAATACTATAAAAAGAAATATAATTTTTTTATATTGACATCATTTTAATCAAGGAACATATCAACGAATCATTTCTATGGAAATTATAATGGAAATGAAAAAATATTTAAAAAAATGGAATAAGAACATAAATAAAAGAAGGTAAGTGGAAAAAATAGGTAAAAGAGGAGGGGAATAGTGGAAAAACATGAAATATAAATATTATAGGGAAAGGATTCCAAACACTCTATCCTAATAATGTCACAATTAAAGAAAATAGACATGAATAAAATAATAAAAATATATTAATGGATAAATAATTCAACCATTAAATGATATATATCATATATAATTTAGATATCGAAAATAAAAGAATATAATTGAAGGGGGTGATGAATAAATGTTTCCCATAGAATACTTTGTTACTAATCAAAATGTGCTCTAACTCATTGTGTTATAAAAATAGAATTTGTAATATATATTTTAAGAATACATATTTCATTATTACAATAAATATAAACAAATCATATTTATTTTTGATATATTTTCTTATATTTTCCTTTATTATAGAAATATTGACCATCAATTTTTGTACATAAGAACATAATTTCTCAAAAAAACAGTGGTATAAGAATAATAATGCTTCAATAATTTATAAACCCTATTGTTCATTATATATAATATAGTATTATGTTCCTTTTGTAAATAGTAAATGATTCAATGATTTTTGAATATTCATTAAACTATATTTTTTAGTTTATTAAAAATATTATTATTTTTATTTCATTTTTAGAAAGAAAAAATTCAGAATTTGAAAATTAGAATCACATATTATAAGTATTTATCTTTTAATAAATTTCCATGATAATAATATTGACATTATCCTTTTTTCTTATTTGTTTATGGTTAAACCAACATGGATGTGAAAATGTATCAATGAGTGAATGATATATAATTCATAGTTATATTTTCGTAGTATCATTATTAAAGAAGAATAATGATGTGTATAATTTGTTATTACACTAAGAAATAAAATTCAACATGTATATGGTGGGTAGTAAATTTATAAATATAATGGAAAACACATCAACAACATTCATGACATAACTTATTTAATTAGTGACCACCTTTTTCATAATGGATTTAGGAAACCATCAGGTGTCTAAAATCTCTGTAAAATGAGTGTAGAGTTAGGGGTATTTTTTATAGTGGAATCTAAACACATGGTTCATTTTAGAAATGAATTTATGTGGTATATTATTAAATCCATTATGCAAAAAAATATGGGAATTAAGTTTTTATCAAATTTAATGATGATTTGATAAAAATGATACATGTAATTTACTATTTATCAATTTATGTAGGTGATAATTGTTTTTGTTTTTGAAAATTATTTATATGTTTTAACAAAATTTTCCCTATATTTTAATAATTGATGTAATTTATTATTCCCCATAGTTAATAATTTTTTTTTACCAAAATATAATATTATCCATCATATAAAATATTGAATTATAAAATCCAATTATGATATTAATTTTGAAGATTTAATTTGATAAATATTAAAAATTCATCTTCAAAATAGATATATATCCCACCCACACACACATATATATTTATGTTATTGAGAATTAAAATGTTTTTCTACGATTGAATAATAATATTTCTAGTCCTTATAAAACATTATTTATTAAATTATTATGATTTCACACATCTAATGAGGTATTTTGTAATTTATTTTTTGGTTATAAACTATTTGTTTGTTAATAGGCTAGATCTAGAGAGTTTAGGGACTTTTGGGGGTCTCCCAGGGGTTCAGAGAACAAATTGTGAAAATAATGGCCATCTGGTACATGTTGAATGGATGTAATATGGTTTGAAATTACTATGCAGGATAATCATGTAGTATTGGAGGTGGAAGGTTCACCATTATTAAATTGTTTATTTGGGTAGACAATAATATTTTGGATTTCACAGATCCATTCTGCATGGCCACTTCATGGTTTGAAAGACTATGGAGGCTCCTAGGATATCGTGCGACAAAAAAACTTCGTAGATAGTGCGTGCCCTACAATTTGGACTAATGTGTGGCCCCGACCATGTTAATCAATAAATATTTGTAATTTCACATCCCACCCTTTTGATTTAAGGTTTATAATATAAATTTATTCACCATTATTCTTCCAACGGCCTAGGTGATGAGCCTGTTCTTCTTAAGAATTCATTGGACATTTATTCTTCGATTATTTTTCATTTAGAGTGTGTTTGGGTTTGAATCAATTATATGAGTTTATCTACCAATCCCCTTACTTTTATTTTAATGATAAGGGTCTGTGTATATTTTCTTCACCTATTTGAACCCCTAAAACACTGCTTTTACAGCAGATTTTGGGATCGGACATTGATGTTTTTTTAGTTTTAATCAAAATTCATGGTTATGGGAGCATTTATCTATGAAAATGAGGTATTTTTTTAACATTTTTATATACCATAGAATTTATTCCCAAATTTATGTATATGTAATTTTTTGGGGTACGTTGTTTTCATATATTTTTATACCATTATTGGAATCTATTATTGGGTTAATTGAATGCTGAATTGAACCTGTCATGATCCCCATGGGATACATTGAGATTGAGTATACCATGTTTAAGGAATCCCAAGAGTACTCATATTCATTAAACATATAATTAATTTTATAAATGATAAATTAAAGGGTATATGAAGTATAAAACATGATAATTGTGTTTACAATGTTAAATTCCATAAGGGGGAATTTGTCCAAACATGAATCTCTAAAATTAGTTGTGACAAGTATGTATTGAATGATAATAATGGTTAACAAATAATGCATACATGAATGAATATTATAAATGGTGTCTTATGTTGAGTATCTACACCCAAAGGTTATTTTAGACAGGTTCTCTAGTCCCCAAAGAGTTAGTGAATGAGCTACAATGTCAATATAAGGTTCTATACCCCTAAAGAACTCACATGATGTGAATGACTTGACTGCGGCTATAGGGAATGTTGAAATATGAATTATTTTTGAAATAAATTTTTATTTGATGTAGCGAATTTTACTCGAATTGTTTGATTTTTTTGAATGGTATTGACCAATGAATAGTTCGTAAATATGGGTTGAACAATGATCTAAAGATTAAAGAGGTAATGTAAAACATGATAAATAATTGACCCTAGTTATTCTTTTTTATGTATTAATTTGCCATACTTATGTATATACTATTTAGAATATATGTTTTGAAGACACCATTGGTGGGGGACTTTATATTTTTTCTCAAACCCTACTTTAGATTCCATTGTGTAGCTGAGTAACATCACTATAGAAGGATAAGAAAAGGGAATGTGCATATTCTAGATGGTGTATTTAGGACTCATGGATGTTCATGGATGATGAATCCATACATGGTTTCGGGACCAATTTTGGGGATTCTTTGGCATGACCTCATTTAGGGTTTTTCATTCATACTTGGAAATGAATGATATGATATGGAATATTTACCATTTGTTATATGAATGTTCCCTATTTTGGAAAATTGTTTAGTGATGTTTTTTTATTTATTTATACTAATTCCAGTATTCATTTTTCTATATATTATTCCATAATTTGATAAATAATTTATATCCTCCATAGACATTTTATTTGACCCTCACTTCTATTTGGATACATCTGGCTTAAGGGGAGGCGTACCCGAGTTCCTGCATGCACCAGACCTGTGCACCAGTTTATTATCCCATATTCCATGGTGTGCCAAATTGATAATAGATATATTATTTTTTTAAATAATTTTATTATTGGAATGAAAATTGGTGATTAATATGTGTTGGTCCTTGTAAATGGTCTCACGTGGGTGTACCTAACCTATATATGGAGAAAACCCAAGAACCCTAGGGATTGTTACTATTCTTGAGGTTCATTGTTACATATGATTTTTATTTCTCCTTTGGTGATGATCATGGTGTGGTATGTTATTATTTTATTGGATTTTTCTCATCTACTAAAATGTAATAATGTGGTGAATATATGCATCACTTTTAGACACTTACTGATATATGTGACATGCATCATCTTTTTAACAAATGGGGAACATGATGTTGATGGATATTGGTTTTTAAAAATAATTTTTTTCATTCTTTTATTATCAAAAAATGTTCCCAAGAAAATTTATAACTGTATAATTAGAGGGAACACAATATCAATTTGTTATGAAATATTTCCTAATAATAAATTATTAATTATTTAAATAATCTAATAATTTTAACAAGAATGGATTACTATGGTGTTTCATTTGAATGTAATTTGAATGATTTTTTCCCTATGTTATACATGACCCATTATAGAGATGGTTGATGGTAGTGATATAGATTTAATCAGGTCTATTTGGAAAATGTATGAGAAATGGGTTATTTATGGATGGTAGTGAGATTTAATTTTTTTGAACTATGTAATATTTATGTTATGTGATTTGATATGTAGTTTCGGAATTGTAAAGAGATTCCACCATGAATATGCCTACATTTATGGATGCATGAATAAATTTCAGAGAATATCCACTTTTAGTGGGGTTAGAACACCTATGGGTTTTTGTGTCACATATGGGATGATTACTTCCATGAGAAAATAGATCATTGTAACTTGTTTATTCAGAGACACCCAGGAATTGATGAATTGAGTATCATTCAGAAAAGAAGAGTTTTATAATTTAAGCACCCTTTGACATTTTATGTAGAGGGTAGACCAAAGGTAGATTTGTTTGGGATAAAATATATACATATGAACCTATATCACTTAGATACTCATTTGAAATATAGTCAATATGGAAGCATATATTTAGTAATGACCAATGAAGATATGGTGGGATATCCTTGTTTATACTCAGCAAGAAGATGGTGTATAGTGGGAATATTTCAAGGAAATTTGATTGGTTCTCTACTATCTAGAGACTCTGGGATGGTAGAATGTTGGGGAGTTTATGAAGTTATATCAGGGTACTATATCTATGATTGATTCTATTGGACAATTCACAAAATTTCAAAGCATTGTTCCAGTGTTGGTTGGTGATGTGGTAGCTTATTCAGGATTCATTTAGGATTGAAATAGATATTATATAAATTCTTGGGTAAATATATTTAATTTTAAATGGATTGTTGGGGTGGTGGATCAACACACATTTCAGAAGGGAACCTAAAGGATTATTTTACTAGTAGTCATATGAATTTAGTTTGGTAATCCAGTGGTACAGATTCGATAAGTTACTTCTTCCAATTCGAGGGATTTTACTAGGGAATTTGAAAAAATAGAATCCAGGGAATATTATTGATCTCATTGTGTGGTGATATGGTGTTACGTTATCTATATAGAATTATGGTACACATGCATGGTCAGTGTTTCTAACCACAAGTGTAGTGGAGTGAAAGTGAAATGATGGGGAATGTATAGAGGATCTATTGGAACCCTTAGTAGATAGGAATTGAAGGGGGTTATGAATAATGTAGAGTACAAAAAGGGGGTTGGTAAACCACAACATGTTGTCACTATGAGATCTACAGTCTATTCCAGTCAGGGGTGGTGGATATGATACTCTATGGATATATTTTTCATATCAAAAAGGATGTCCATCAATTAACTTAGTCTGGAGCCCATGGTACTGGAGTAGGTCTTGTTTATGTATATAAGCCTCCAGTGGGTGGTGGAATGGTTGTACCAACAATGTTTTCGGGTAATGTTCTTATAGATTCCATGCTTTCTTGTGATTTATTTGATATATGGGCCTCACTCTCTTTAATATTCTATGGTACAAGATGTGATAGTCTTAGGGGTGAAAATAATGTGAAGTGTTATGTTAATTGAAACAACATTAGGAGTAGGAGATGAATATATTTTGCAATTTAAGTGGTGTTCTCTTGAGGTTGTTGGGTATGACTACCATTGTGACTTGTATGCTCTTGAGATGTTTGGTGTTGCCTTGATATTGGGGATGGATTGGTTAGTGTCATGATGATCTGATATAAATAATTACTATTGAATTGTAATTTTCATATCTCTTGTGGGGGAGACTAATGTTCACCATGGGTAATGGGATATCGTGGAAGGTTATCATGTTCTATTTCATCAGCAGTTAGGTTATATAACAACAAAAGTATCATGTACTGGGCATGATGTTGGGGGAGTGTGGCATCTTTCTTCTTGTGGTGGATCATTTACAATATGTGTTTCCCAATGACTTATATTGGATTTCACCTAACATAAAGGTTAATTTCACTATTTTTCTATGTCCTATAGAAGATCCAATTTCTATCGCTCCTTATCAAATAGAATACATATATTTTTATAAAATTATGTCTCAATTAAGTGAATTGGGGAATAAAGGGTTTTTTCATCATAGTAAATAACCTTAGGGTTTCTCCAGTTTTGTTTTCAAAGAATGATGGTGAGATGTTTCAGTTTTATGCTGATTAACAAAAGTTGAATTTGATGAAAATTAATAATCGTTATCTGATCCT
Organism: Viscum album; assembly: GCA_963277665.1. Classification (NCBI taxonomy): domain Eukaryota; kingdom Viridiplantae; phylum Streptophyta; class Magnoliopsida; order Santalales; family Viscaceae; genus Viscum; species Viscum album. The sequence continues at coordinate 119,064,569 of OY728128.1, read as the reverse complement.
GCATATAAAGGATATTTTGGACAAGCTGAAGGGTTATTTTTTGTTCTCCAAAATTGATTTTAGGTCGAGGTATCATCAGTTGATGTTGATACCGAGTGATGTAACACATTATACTTTTAGGAACATGTATGTTTTTTATGATTACATTTTGATGCCTTCCGGGTTGACAAACACTCATGCTGTGTTTATGTCCAAAATGAAACAAATATTTCATCAATACCTGGATCATTTTTTTAGTTTTTATATTGATCGAATCATGGTGTACTCTCATACACTTGAATATCATTCCAAACACATTGATGTTGTCTTGATTACAAAAAAGGATCATAACATATACAAAAAATCTATCTATAAGTATGTACTATATTGAAAAGCTACATTTGATGGGTCACAACATATAGGAGGAAGGTGTATTGATGGACTAGAAAAATGATCATGTAGTTGTTTCGTGGGAGAAAAAAAATTATATATTCTATATCTAATGCTTTTTGGGTTTAATAATATATATTCAATGGTTCATCAAGGTCATTACACTCTTTACCACACCAATTTCAGGATTAACCAAGAAGGGTATCAGGTTCCACTGGTCTGGAGAATGTGAATATTCATTCCAGAAGAAAAATAAACATATGACTACAACATCACTTTTGAACCAACTATATCCAGATAAGGATTATACCTTTTTTTGTGCATCTGTTTTGGACTTGTGGTAGTGTTGATGTACGGATATAGAGTTTTGGTATATGTGTCATGATAATTGAATCCTAATGAACAAAATTGCACCATTCAAGATATCAAATTGGCTGTAGTGATTTATATTATAAATTTTTTGGAATTACCTATTTATGGAATGTAAAATTTTTCATAACACTTATAAAATCTTGAATTATATATTTTATCACTAATATTGGAAACTATAAGGGTTATGTTGGGTTGATTATATAAAATCCTTATATCTTGAGTTTCCCTATACACTAGGTGAAGGTAATAGTGTTTCAAATGAACTGAGTCGAAAGGAAAATACTATGTTAGTTTAGGAGTGTATTTTTGAATAGATAATGATGGCCTTATTTATGAGGATAATATAGGAGCTCATGAGGGATAGTGACAAATTACCCTCATATCACTCTCAATTTAGTCTATAGTTATTAAATGATCAATGAGAATTAATATGACGATTATCAGTGTTTTTCCTTGAGGGAAAGACTTATTAGTCTATAGTTACCTTATGAAAGATTTATCATTGATGATGATATCATTTATGGTTGTGCTTATGTTTTACTTCCTGTGTGTATGTGATAGGAGATGATGTGTGAGTTCTATGCCTCAATGTGGTTAGTACACTTATGGTTGAACCAAATATATCCGGATATTCATTCATAGTATTGGTGGCCATGTAAGAAGAATGAGGTTTCATGCATTTTGACGTGGTGATACACCTATTAGTAGGTGGATAACATGAATCATGACATATTGTTTGGTTGCAGTTGTTACCCATTATCGAATTGAAGTGGGATGATGTCATCAATGATTATTGGGTGGGTATCATAAGGAATCCTCAGAAAAATTATGTGATATGGGTAATTGTATATCAGTTTAAAATGGTGGAACATTTCTTACTAATCAGAATGAAAATTAATGTTGATTAGTTGAGGGAATTTTATATTCTGGAGATAGTTTGTTTTTGAGGGGTAAATAAGAATAAATATTTTGATCATGATCATCTTTTTCACATTATACTTATGTAAATTGTTACTAAAGGGGGTTGGTATACAGGTGTTTCTGAGAATATCTTTTTACCCATAGATAGATGATCATTTAGAACAATCTATTCAAGTTTTAGTGGTCATAATGTGGAAATGTTTCCAAGACATTTTTGTATCTTGGGAAACGAACATGGATCATGTTGAGTTCTCGTAAAAAGTATTTATCTAGAGACTATTGAGATGGAATAATCTGATGTGCTCTACCGTAATCCATTTGTATGTCCATTGTGTTGGATAGAGGTTGAAGAATCAAAATTTTAGTGTCGAGTCTCAAAATTGAGACATTAAGACAGGTCCAGTTGATTCAAATGAATATAAGTATGTTCCATCATAGGTATAATTCACATGTTGATCTACATAGTTGAACTATTGAGTTTAACGTGGGTGATAATGTTTTCCTTCAGTTGTCTCTATAGATAGGTCTCCATTAGATTAATAAAAATAGGACATTGGAACCTAGATATTAGGGACGTTTGATATTGTGGAGAGGATAGGACTAGTGGTATACTGATTGGATCTTCCATAGTGTTATATTGGAATGAATGGGTTTTTATCATGTTGTAGCATTGGTAGTTTCACCCATATCCTTCTGAAGTGATCAATGGTTATGATGTTTAGCTTGAGGCTGATGTTTCATCTGAGGAGCTTCAAGTTATGATTTTGGATCAAAGAGAGAATGTTTTATATAGTAATAATATGTCATTGGTTTGACTATTGTGGTAGTATTGTAATTTTTTAGATCAAACATGGGAGATAGAGACGGATATATGGGACTAGTGGACTTATCCTTTCACATTTGATCCCTACAGATTCTTGAGTGTGTAGCTTCATAATAATCCTTTATAAGTTAGGGAGGTTGTATGATCTGAAATTTCTATAGAGGTAAATTCCAAATTAATATTAAAGTGAAATCTAATAATTATTATTATTGGAATAGAAGTCAGGTGTATGAGGAGTCTCGAGGGTGTCCACATGGTTTAGGGAATCAATGGGGGGAATGTAGGTCCATAAAGATATTATTTCATGGTTTTAGAATTGTTAGTAATAACCTAACACCATAACCATGATGATATGGAGGAGGCACATTCTCTATTGAGAAATTATGAAAGGAGAAGCACAGAATCAAGTTACCATTGAATGATACATTATTCACATCCATCAAATAGTTTTTAATTCTGTGTGGACTCCATGGAGACTGTGTCAAACATGCCCCTATTTGACAGAGCACGTGACACGGTTGGAGAATGGTTTGGGAAACCATGCAGCCCAAACCAATTGCATCATTTAATATGGTGAATTTACCATTTACACCCTTTGGATTTAATTTTTATAACCTATATTCCTTCCCCATTATCCTAATAGTAGCCTAAGTGTTGAACCCCTTATTCTTGATATTCCAATGAATGAAATTCCTTCAAATAATTAATGTTTGGAGTGTGGTTTAGTGTAAATCCGAAATCACACTACATCTACCACACAAATTCCTTTTATTTCAAAAAAATGGTATTTTTCATATTTCTATTCTCTATCTAATATCTAAAAAAATACATTAGATTATAGGTTGTGGATTTGGAAGATCATTGAGATTGAAGAAATGTACAATGTTAAATAATTGTTGCTCTATGAACCCACAGAAGGTGTTATAAGTTTTATATCCAATAGTCATACTTCCCAACTTTATATGTATGTCTTTGAACTGTTGTATAATTTTATTTTCCACTTAGATTCCTTGGTATGGTGATTGGGTTAATTTAATTATTAATTTAACCCTAAATGATCCCTTTGGGTTCTTTTGTGGGTGAGTAGAATTATTTAAGGACACCCATGGGGTGTTTCTCTTCTATGAACATAAAATTTACTTTCTAAATGTTAAACTGATGTTTTTATAAATTTGGATTAATCGTAGTTTTGTTTAAATTTATAAATGGAATAAAGGGAATGTGGTACAACATAAATATGATAAATGAGTTATGACATGTCTATGGTAAATGAGAATAATTGTTAATGGAGTGTCATTGAATTAATGAATGGTATTAATTGGGTATTAGAATGGGGATCTACTCCAAAATGTCAGGCTAGACTAATTCTCTATGCCCCACTGAGGCTTTTCATGGGTTAATATGTCAAATAGAGGCTCTATTCCCCAAAAAAACGCATAAGATTTGAATTTCTGGATTAAGGGTTTAGGGATTGTGGATATATGTATTGTATTGTTAAATAAATGATCCTACAATATAGAGAACATGAATCCCCTTCTATGATTTATAGTTGATCGGTATAGAATAAATCATTGTTGAAAAATATTGGTTGAACAAGGAACTAATGATTAATGTATTAATGTAAAACAACATAATAAATAGAACCGAGTTATTTTTTGTTTATGTTGTCATTTACTATACTTATATATACATTTTATATAATGTATATTTTTTTAGACACTAATGGTAGTGGCTTACTAACTTGTATTCAAACCCTACTCCGACCTCAATTTGGTACATGAGCAGATTTCTTGGTTTCATGTCAGGATAAGGGAAATGTCATTTTCTAGAGGGTTGATTTGGGGATCATGAATATTCATGGACATGGGAACTGAACACAGTTTCAGGACCAATTTTGGGGATTCATAAATGTGTCTCTATTTTTGTACATTATGTTACACTTGGCCTTTTATGACTAGACATGGAATATTTACAATTTCTTGTGCACATGTACCCAATTTTGGAAAATTTTAGAGTCATTAATGTTTATTTATTTATAATCTTCACTTAGTTTGTTATTTTAATTGTTTTAGATTCCTCTTATAAGGTTCTTATTGTCTTCCCACACATTTAAGTAGGTTTTTTAAGCTAGTCGGTAGCATTTGGAAGATAAGGAGGCATGCATGTCGTCATGTCATGCACTAGCCTCGGGCACTGTATTTCTGCCCTTGGGTCAAGGGATGACACAATTGATTATATTTGTTTATTATATATATATATAAATTTATTAATTTTTATTGTAATTATATATATATTTGTATCCATCACTAATATATACAAAAATATATGTTTTTTTGAAAATAATATACTTATAATAATTATAAAAAAAATATTTAAAACATTATAACATTTATATTAATAACGCCTCAAATTTTATTTATTATTCCTAAACGTTTGATATGTAATGATGGTTGTCCAAGGTGGAGAATCAGCAGGAATATAAATTATAGTGGCCATTATGTTCTTAAACATCTCAGATATATGATTTTTTATCAAGAATCACCTATTTTAATGTATCTTTTCCTTTGTCAAGGGATAACCCTACTAATTATCTCTCTTTAGAAAATATAAATATATATCCTTCTATAGAACATTTATTTTACATGATTTTATATGTTTTCATTTCTATAAATTTTTCACAATGTTATTATATATTTCTATACTCACCGTATAAACATAAACATTATAATGGTCCCAACCCCTATGCATTATCCCCAATTCGAGACCACTAATCAGTGACCAGACCAGAGAGCCATGGGACCATAGGCGCACATCCCTATATTCTAGTGGATTCCATATTGTAGTGCGGGACTAGAATGTTACCATAGAGAGACTATAGCCCCACATCAAAGTGGACAAGAAAATAAAAAATTTACCAAACAACATCTGTTAAATAAAAAATCAAAGTACACAAAATCAATAATGTGAATGGAAAATAAGTAAATATTGAGGAATGTAGTTAATTAGATTCATGATCAAGTTGGTACATAGTAACTGATATCTAAAAAATAAAATCACATATAATGAAATAAATGAAAGAAAAAAATATTATTGCTCTACCTCAGTCTCTAGGCACCATGTTATGCCAATTTCCAATCCATCTGAGTTGTCCTGCTCAATCACACTAGATTATACAGTTTCATAACCTGTACCTATGATATTTGTAGTCTTATCTGGTTCCCAAGGTCCATGATCATTCAAGTTGGGTTTGAGTAAAAATTATTAGGGAATTAAAATAGTAGTCACAATCATTACCAGTAAATCCAAGGTATGGTAATGAGAATAGAATAATTCCACAAGCATAAATAAACAACCACTCTTGATCCTCTCGTTCTATCAAAACTTTTGTGATAATCCCAATCCAACTTTTTTCAGTTTAAAAGTTTAATTTACCATGTTTTTAATGAAGCATTGTTTTATCGATGAAATTACATTCATATAATTATTTCAAATAGTATAAACATATAAGATTACATATATAAAATAATAAATACGATTTAAATTAATACTGAGTATAACAAACGGTATATCTAAAAGTTAATTTAAATATATCGATGAAATAGTAGCTTGACCTTTGAAATAGTAATGTGAACCATATGAATAGTAAATTGGCCAATTGAATAGTAACATCAGTAATGAAAGTAAAAAAATTATTCATTTTATATGTGAAAATATGCTATATTATATCATAGTGGAATTAAGTAAATATTTTAAAAAATATAAATTAAGTACTGGTCATTTATATTTAATTAAAATTCAATGAATAATATAATAATTAAAAAGAATATTTATTTTCATAAAATGTATACATAAATAATTATTTTGATGACATAGTATTATATGATGATTTTAAGCGGCCTCAATTGTTATTTCAACTGTTTGAAAAACTGTATTAATTTTAAAAATTTTGCCTTTCAAGAAAATTAGGATTTGAATTAAAAATTAAATTTCACTTGTTAATAAAATTACATTTATACGATGGATTTAATTTCTTAATTACAAATGTAAAAAAAATGTTTGGTGTGAATTTTTTGGATATTTATAAAATAAATAATTTTTGTGAATAATAAAATATGATAATTTAAGATAAATGATAAATAAATGAATTTCTGCATCACGTTTGAGTCATGGACTATTTAAATGGCCATTTTTTCGAACTCACATGCTATATTTACTATTATTTTCACAATAATAAAGACTATTAATTGTCATGAAAAAAATACTATATATTGATTAAAATAATGGGAAACCCATCCTCTCCTACACTATAAATACCACCCCTCTTTACATCCTCTACTCACACATCTCAAGCCTTCTCCCAAGTCCAAATACGTGTCAAATATTATACTAATCCCCCATCCCATGTATAAAAATCCTTGGTCTCTTAAAAAAGACCAAATAATCTTCCGTAAAGTGGTTATTAAAGTAATTATACTCCATATGTATGTTTCACTTTTCATTTCATTTATTTTCATTCATATTTCTTTCAATTTTTTTCACTCTTCACATCATGTCATCCAAATGTTATGAAAACTACATTATCATAAATGTACTATAATTTTGTTATGATTATATAATATTTCATCATAACTCTCATTTTCAATCCTTTTATAAAATAAATGAAAATATGATCTGAGATGTGTTAATTTATCACATCTAAGGATGACAGTTTTTCAATTTTGATTACCTTCTTAAATTATAGTATTGAAACCATTTTTATAGTGAAAACAACCTATAATATATGTATCATGTCTATGTAAGGTTATATAATAATTTGTTCACAAGATATTATTTTGTTAAGAAAGTTGAGTTCGTTGTGATTAAAACCCACCAATTAACCAAAACCATGATCATCAACGTTTGCTATAATGAGTCATCTTCTTTCCAAATGACCAAATGAATTTTATTAAAGTTTACAAATATTTATCTTCACTAATAACCTAATCCTTAATTTGTATTTAACCATTATTATCTTACATGTTTGTCCATACAAATATATAAGTAAACCAACCATGAGAACCAAGGAAACAGATCACTCTGCAACAACGAAATTGAACCTCTAAACCCAAAAAATTGCAATGAATGAACATAATAAGGATATATAAAATTAGTTTCCTGAATATGTTGTTATGGAAATATTAATAAATTAGTATAAATTGATTATCCAGGACATTAAGATCATGATAATAACAACATCAGACTTATTGTAAGGGATACTAACTGAACCTCCATTATTCCATCTGGTTGTTTTATCATTATTTTTACCCAAAGGAATTAATCTGTTATTTTTATGTAAATATTATAAATATTTTTTAAATTATCCAAAAACATTTATCAATATCCATCAATCATTCTCTTTAAGGGATTTACCTGTTTTTAATGATTCCCACCTCAATTATTTCCGATAATCAAGCTCATTTCAGGGGAACTTCTCGAATTCGTACCCAATTTCAAGTACACCATATCATCAGTTATACGCCACAATGGTTTTTTATATTTTCATTATTTTCATTATGTAATCCTTCTTGGTTCACCACCTTTTTAATATAAAATAATATTCCCTTCTCTATATTACATTCTCTTTAGTATTTTCCATAAAAGAGTACTAAAATGTGTTGATGCTAAAAAATCTTGAATACCCTTCTTACATGTTGTCACTTCTATTTGAAAAAACATACCATCATATATGCCTTTGAATTTCCATGTATGTTTTATTTCATTTTTTCATGAGAACTTGTAGGATATAGTCATTCATTATACATTATGATATGATTATGATACCATTTTCATTCCATGGGTACCCTAATGTTTATGAATGATTCATTATGTATGAATATTTATGTGGAAATCATATTCATGAACATTTTATGAATTGTGTACTAATATAGTGCTCTAAATCATTTTGTAATGTATAGTCTCATGATATTATATGTGTAATGGTCATGGCAGGTATCCTTGACACGTTCTACCATGTGAAATTCTCTTTGTGTTTATCATTTACTTGTGATCCTCTTTGTACAAAGTGCCTTGAAATTTTCCAATGATATGTTTTCTATTTCATCCACATTACATTGAATAGATGTTTATATGGTCCCATGTTTATATGATATGATTACATATTTTATTTGCCTTTTTATATCATTACGTCATATTGTCTAAACTATGTGCTAAAGCGTTATCCTTATGTTTATTTACATACTGGTATTTTTACCTCATCCATTAGTTCATGTTATCCCTAGGTTATCTAATGGTAATGTATGAGCACAATTGATGTTTGGATATCTCTATAAAAATTAAATAAATAAATATTTTATTTTGGACCATGATTTCAGTTTTATATATCTAGTTTTCACAGACACTATAATTTATGATCAATGGATTATAATATGATATTTTATTATGAATAAAATCATTTAATGATATGTGTTAAAATATAGGGTCACTACTATTGGAATTAGAGAAATGAATATTTTTTGGAGATTAGGTTTAGGGAACATCATTAAGAAACATTTGTATTAGACTAAGTATAAGAATATATTTGAAAATTTCCATAAGTATATAGTAAGTGGTTTATCAAGGAAATAAATACCAGTTTGGATAAGAACATGTGGATGTGGCTATGGAAAAGATGTTTCTTCAGGAAAAACCTTGGAACTCTACTTTTTGGTAGAATCGAAATGAAACTAGTTCCCGAAAACAAGCCTTTCTATACTCGTGGTCTGACACTCATGTGGGATATTCTTTTGTAAAATAATAAGATTTCTAAGAACCAATATTAATGGAAAAAATAAAGCCCATAAGAGCAAATTTTATGAAACAGATCATGGATATCTTAGATTGAAACCTAAGGAATCTCATGTTAGGATATATTTTTATTTTATGATATGATCATTTAATATTTAAATATTCATTTTTTAGCTTATTAGCAAATGTTGAAGAACCTTAATTGAACTTTCATTTTCATAGTTAATGGCATCAAATTGAAGAAAACATATCTACAATCAATGTGGTAGGAAATGTGATGATTAAATAATGATATGAATCATATTATGGTAACATGGGATTAAAACATTATAATAGTACTTCTATGTTATTTCATGGTTTTAATAATAAAATGAATCCTGTGGATTTCCCTCCTGCTCCAAAAAAATTGCAAGTTGACATTGAATTCTATATGTAGAAATAGCCTCCAATGATTAGTTGATCTTTTGATCCCCTCCCCATATAATAGTGGATCAATAACATTGAAAATATATTCTATGTCCTCCAGTGCTCAGAATAAGTGAATGTCACACTAGAGGTCTATCGTTTTGATGGTGAATCTAATCAGTGGTGGAATTGATCAATAATATGACGTCTTATGAGGAAATTGATTCTATGTATTGATAGTAACTCATGATAAATGTTTTCCAATAAATATTATCCTTGAAACTTCAATTTCTAGATAGAAATAGTGTTCATTGGACATATGTAGAAGGAAGAGGATTCCATCAGGGAGTATGATGGAAACTTCACAAGGCTTGAAAGATACACCTCTTACCTTGACATGATCACTGAATGATAGGTCAGTCACTTCATTAGTGGACTAAATAAGATTTTATAAATAGTTTATTCAATTAAAGACTTAAATTGTTAGGAGGATATTTTACATTGTTCCCTCATGGTTGAAAGGGTGATCAGAGTCCCTCATTGGTCTCATTGCCATGGTGAAAAAAAGTCGAAATGGGAGACTAATATGGGTGGTTTGGAAAATAAATCCCATGATGGAATTAATATTGAACAACCCATGTGACAAAATTATTGGATGAATAATCCAAGGAACTGTCTAATGGGAACTCAGAATTGCATAAAATGTGGATGAATTGGTCATTTGGCTAAAAACATCCAAAGGGATTTGATGAATCCCATTAACATTGATTAGGGATGGAATGTTTACATAAACACACCACCAATAGTTTAGTGATAAAAATATAAAGAATAATGGAATTATGTGAACAATTCTCCTAAACCTTGGGTTGTTAGAGGAAATTGACAACAACCTTGAATGAAACAAGGATGAATTATGCTATAACAACTACAAATGTGGAGATATAAAATGATCTAGTGATAGGTACACTAATAATTAATTCAAGAATAGTGAGCACACTATCTTATTCTAGTTCTATGAATTGTTTTATATCATGGAAGATTAGAATAACTATTCAAACACCACCTAAAAATTTAAAGGTAATGATATCTGTAAGAACATTGGATGGATTAATTAATGCATCCATGGTTTATACTCCTTCTCAAAAAAAATTTGTGAACTGAACTGCCCGACACATCTCTTCATTCTTTCACTGCAGGAGTTCAATTTTATTTTGGGCATGGATTGGACATATTTTTAAAAAGTCAAAATTTACTATTGAGGGATTACACTAATGTATTCAATGAAGAATGGCATGCTCTTCCTCATGATCGAGAGGTTGAGTTCTCAATTGATTATATTTCTGTATGCCTACCTATATCAAAGGAACCTTATTTAACAGCCACCATAGATCTTGAAGTGATGACGAAGTATTTATAGTGGTATCTGGAGAAGTGTTTTATATGCCTGGGTGCTCACCATGGTGTACGCCAGTCCTCTTCTTCAATAATAAGGACAGATAAATATTCCTCTATATTAATTATGGTGATCTCATTAATATCATGATAAAGAACATGTATCCCTTTCATTTTATAGATAAATTGTCTGATCAGCCCTGTGTGGCCATTTATTTCTCTAAGTTAGACCTTGGGTTAGGATATTACCAGTTAAAGTTGAGGAAGAAATTTATTTCAAAAAAAAATTTACAAATGATTTATGGAAACTATGAGTTCAAATTTATTCCTTTTGGAATCCCTAATTATCCAATAATATTCATGGAATTAATGAATAAATTATTTAGATATTACCTCGACAAATATGTTGTGGTCTTTATCATTGATATTATGATATAGTCCATGATCAAGGAGGAACATGCGATGCATTTGAATATTGTGTTGATGATGATGATAAGGGAGAAAATATATATGGAATGTATAGTAAATGTGATTTTTCGATTGAGGAAGTATCATTATTTGGGCATGTTATCACTATAAATGGAATATCTATAAAACCTTACAAGAAAAAGAAAATTGATGAGTGCCCATGCCAAAATCTGTAACAGATAACCACAACATTCTGGGACCCTCGAGGTATTATCAATGATTTATGAAGAAATTATCACTATTTTCAAAACTAATGACCAAGATGAAATGGATGGGGGTGATGTTTTTCTGGACTCAAGAATGTGAGGAATAAATTAAAGAGATTAAAAAGGCTTATCACTTAACTAGTACTCACACTCCTAATAAGTGGAGAACTCTTTTTGGTGTGCATTGACGCTTCTATGAATGGATAGGATGTGTTCTATTGAATAATTTTATATTTAATCCCTACACCTCAAGGTTTCTCAAAATCAATGACCAAAAGTATCCCACACATGATTTGGAGTTGACAGTTGTGATCATTGAGTTGAAAATATGGAAGCATTATCTATATTTGGAGAAGTGTGAGATATATACTAATATCAAATATACTTTCACATAGAAGGATTATAATATTCACTAGTGAATATGGTTATAGATCATCTATGATTTTAACTGCTCAATCCACTACCATCCCGATGAAGCATATAATGTAGCAGATGCTTTGTGTAGAATGAATTTTGAATCATTATGAATGATGAGAGATTAAAAGGATCCAATCTCCTTAGATTTTATCTGAATGGAAATGTAAATCATTAATAGAGGAAAATAATTAATACTTTCTCAAATTATTTTTCAACCAAACTAAATAGAGAATATAAGGGATTGTCAAAGAAATGATATGGAAATTCAGAAACGTGTGGAAGTTAATAAGAATGGGAAATCCTCTGAGTTCAAGATTAGAGAGGAAGGAGTTGTAAGATTTTTATCAGGATTATGTGTATCATCTCATCCAGTGATATAGATGGAGATTCTGATTGACTCACATATCTTATCCTTTACTCTTCATCCAGGGATCACAAAGATGTATAAGGATCACCGAGTGATTTTTTTGACAATATGAAGAAGGAGGTTACTGAATATACATAAAAATGTTTGGTATGTCAATAAGTGATGGCCAAAAGGAAATAATCTAAGGGGATGATGAAAAAAACTATCCACACTAACATAGACGTGGGATAACATCCCCTTGGACTATTTCACTAGGAATCCAAGGACATCCAGAGGAAACAATGATACATGGTTCATTTTGGATCATCTTACAAAGACATCTCACTATATTCCAATTTGAGAGAAATTATCATTTGATAAACTCTAATGAATATATATCAAAGTGGTATTAAGGATAAATGGAGTACCACTATCTATTATACACAATAGATATTATAGATTCACCTCGATGTTTGGAAAAGTCTCTACCATTACGGAAGAACTAAACTGAACGTCAGTACGTCCTATCATCTTCAAACAGATGGACAAACTGAAAAAACTATTTATACCTTGCAAGAGATTTTGATATCATATTCAATGGGTTTAAAAGGAGGTGAGACCAATATCTTCCACCAGTAATATTCTCATAAAACAATAGTTTCCACTCCATCATATGTGTTTCTCCATCTGAACCACTTTATGATAAAAGGTGCAGAACACAGGTGTGTTGGGATAAATTCAGTGAGAGTAAGCTTCTAAGACCTAAAATGGTAGATAAAATTGTGGAGAAGGTGAAATCCGTTTTGTAAAACATCAAGTATTCCCAATTTCAAAATAGTTTATATGCTGAATATCTTAGATATGAACTTGAGTTTAAATTTGGAGACATGGTATTCCTCTTCATATCTCTATGGAAGAAGTTCATGTGGTTTGGGATGAAAGGAAAGCTAATTCCACGGTCCATAGGTTCCTTCAAGAGTCTTGATTATGTTAAATCTATGGACAATCGAGTAGAAATTCCACCTACCATGTCTAAAGTACATGATTTATTCCATATAGACCCTTATGAAAGTACATACCATACCCATCACATGTACTCTATTCAGAGGTGGTATAGTTGGATAACGATCTTTCTAATGAGGAGTAGACAGTGAAGATCATGGGTTGTAGAGAGAAATTTATAAGCAACAAGACTAGTCGCCTTATCAATGTACTGGGGAAAATCATACATAAGAAGAGGAAACATGGTAAATAGAGTAGGAAATGAAGAAAAATTACCCAAACCTTTTTACGACATCGAATTTAAAATGAAAATTTGAAGGTGAAATTTCAAAAGGGGGGAAGAGTGTAACAAAACAGAGTTTTAACAATGAAATTAAATTGTTATAATTATGTATTATTTTATAATTATATAATATTACATATAGAAAAAAATAAAATCCTTATAAATGATGGACGAGTAAAATGAAAGTTATATCTAGAAGTTAAGGAATGTATAACGATGAAAAATTAGATGAACCTCAGAATAGTAGTGCAACCCTTATGAATAGTAAATTGGCCAATTGAACAGTAATCTCCATAGATATGTATTTTTATAACTATGTATTATAATATAATTTTAATTGAACTTAATTAATTTTTCAACGTGATAGAAAATCAATTTTAATTTTGAAATTTGTATTTATCCAACAATATATGATTTTAATTAAAAAATAATTTTCAAGTGTGTATAAAATTATTTTCATAAAATGATGTTAATTTTTTATTCGTATATTTTAGAATATGTTTGGGGAGAATTTTTTGGTTTTTTATAAAATACAAGATTTTTTTGGTAAGAGTACAAAATGATGATTTAGGAAAAATGCAAAAAAAATGAATTTTGGAATCATGCATGAGTGATGGATGATGTAAATTGCCATGGTTTTTATGAAACATGATCTATTTAGTCATTTTATTCATAATTATCAAGAATATTCAAAGTTGTGATTTTAAAAAAATTATTAATATAATGGTTAACCCCTCCTCTCCTTCACTATAAATACAACCCCTCATTAACTCATATCCTCACACACCATAGTCCATGTTCCTAGTCCAAATTATGATAGAATCTCTCCCCAAACCTCTCTCGATTGTCAATCAGCCATTGTTCTCTAAAAAAGATCTAATCATAAATCATATATAAGTTCTCAAGGATGTAATATTCAAGAGGTAAATTCCTCATTTCATTTTATTTATTTTACTTCGAGTTCCATTCATTCGTTTTATTTCCATGACTCCTTTCATTAAATTTTTTTGAAAACTATATTACCATACATGTACAAGAAATTTTTAATTATAATGGAATATTTCATCATTATCTCTCTTTTCCCTTACTTTCATATGTTAATGAAAAAACCATATGAGATGTGTTAATTTGTCACATTCAAGGACAATGGGTTTGAAATTTCTATTATCATTTTCAATTCCTATAATGAAACCATTTTGATCCTTGAATCATAATATAATATTTTTATTAAGGCTAATATAATGTTCTAGAATATTTTTACCATGATATTGATTTCTAAAGAAGAAATGTGACTGTAGGGATTAAAAACATCCAATTAACCAAAAATGTTGTTATTAACGTTTGATATACTAATTCATCTTCACTCCAAATAACCGAATGAATTTCATAACCATGTAATATTTCATATGTTCTCTAATAACAAACAACTTTATTTATGGAAAACTATTCTTATATTATAGGTTTACCCTTATATATATAAAAGAAATCCAATAATGAAAAATAATGAAAAACACTCAAAAACATTGAAATTATTCATCTTAGACCCTGAAGAATGCATTGAATGATTGTAATAAGGTTATAATAAATGTATTTCATGAAGAAGAGGTTCTAAAACTATTAATTAATTAATTTAGATTGTTATCCATGAAATTATGATCATTTGAATGACACCATCAAACATAAGGTAACATATAGTACCTGAACCTCCATTATTGTGTTGGGTTTATCCAATTTTATTTTTATCCAAAAGAATTGATATGTCTTTTTTATTTACATAATATAAGTTATATGTTCGTGATCCAAAATCTTGTATAATTTTTCATTCATCATTCTCTTTTTGGGAAATATGTGTTTTTAAATGATTCCCTTGTCAGTTATTCCCGATAAGAAATCTCGTTTAAAGGGATCTTCATGAATAGTTAACCAATTTCATGTAAACTATATCATCTACTTTAAGCCACCATTTTTTTCCTTATATCATTAATTTTATTTTTTAATCCATATTGGTTCACTTCTTCTTTTATAAAATGATTATCTCTTTTTCTATTTTAAATTATTTTTATTTATTTTCCTTAAAACCATAGTAAAATGTTTTAATGCTGAAATTCCATATATACTCTTCTTACCTGTTGTCACTAATGTATTACATAACTTACCAAGATATATGCCCTTGAATTTCCATTGTTATCCCCATTCATTATTCATTATGACATGATTGTGATACCCATTTATTTCTACGGGTACCCTTATGTTTATGCATGATTATTTATGTGGAATGAATATTCATGAAAATGTTTTAATGGGTTCTCCCAAATATCACTCCAATTCATTGGGTAATTTTGAGTCTCATGAGAAATTATGTACAATGGTCTTGGGGGTTATCCATGACTCGTGCTACCACATGAAATAATATTGGTGGTTAACCTTGACTTATGCTCCCCTATGTGAAACAATCCTCGACTCCTACTAAAGTAATATTTTATGTTTCTTTCACATTACTATGAATAATTTTTTATATGTTCCAATGTTTATCTGTTTTTATTCAATATGTTCGGTTCCTTTTTATATCATTATTTCATTCCATATAACCCATGTTCTAAACATTTATTCTTATGTTTATTTCCTTACTGTAATTTTTATCTCATCACTATGTTCATGTTATCCCCAGGTTATCCTATGAAGATTTATGAGTACACTGAATGTTATGAGCTCTTTATGAATATTAAATAACTAACTTTTTTATTTAGTTCTTTTTTCCAGTTTTATCCACCTATTATTCCTTGTTAGTAGACTTTATGATCCTTGGATTGTACTACAAATTTTTATTGTTATTAAAATCATGTAATGATATGTGTAAAAGGCTAGGGTTGATAAAATTTCATATAACGTTTCCATCCAATATCGAACCCCAAAACCATAATATAATTTGTGTAACAATGGATTCTATATGAGATGACACTACGAAATAAAATTACATCATTCATAAGATTTGTATCTAATAATTGTGTCCATGTAATCCCTATTTATCATGTTCCATTACAAAATCAACGAATCATTCCAAAGTCATCCAAATGTGTTACTAATATGCGCTGATTCCTTTGGTAAACTCTATATAATCATTTATATCCTACATAACTACTTATTACTATATGGATAAACCGTGAAAATTATGTTATAATGAAGAACAATTGATTCTATCTAGTAACCCTATGATATAACGTAATTATGAATCATCATCATCCCTATTAAATTATCCTATAAACTCTTGTAATATTATGAAAAATTTTGATCACTGTGATTTAATCTTAGGACATCAATAAATTCATGAATAAAATTTCACTTTAGGAGGTAATAATAGGGGATTAACTATTATCAAACACCAAGACAATCCCAAAGATCTAATACCATGACATTCCATCGTCATTGATCATCATCATAAATTACTTGGGGGTTATCTTGGGTGAGTAATAAACACTAAGCTTCATGTCGATCGTATGTTTCTAATCCACGGTAATAAAAATCTATCTAGTGTCATCATCATTTTTTAAGGGGTGATAATAGGCAATCCATATGCACTCATGTGTAAAGTACAAATACTAGGTTTCACAGTTATCCTTGATAAAATTGCATCACAACGAAGATCCATGTTCATTAGTGAAACCTAAGATCATCACTAATCATTCCCATAAACATTATATTAATGGTCATTATATATTTATGTCACTCAAAATGGTCCCCTAGCCGGCATAAAATTTTGGTAGATGAAATGGGCTCCTAAAACAATTTCACAACATTCAGATCAACACGAGTCACGTAGAGGAAATATTGTCCCTCAATAATCTATTAATCACATCAGTATATCAATATCCATAAATAAAGATCCTAAATATAATCATCTCACAATATGGCACAATGAGCATCTCACTTCCCATGTTACCTTATGCCAATCATCTAACTGCAACCATCCATAATATAAATTGAGATTATAAAATGTTCTCTCATATACTATATATAGAAGAAATATCACACTATGGTTATCCTCAATATCCCAGAGTCTAAAATGTATATCAATATTCATGAAATAATATTAGATACATTTA
Source organism: Viscum album (assembly GCA_963277665.1). Taxonomy (NCBI): domain Eukaryota; kingdom Viridiplantae; phylum Streptophyta; class Magnoliopsida; order Santalales; family Viscaceae; genus Viscum; species Viscum album. Next base: position 119,046,682 of record OY728128.1, on the reverse strand, counting down.
CCCCAATCATATCACATCCATCTACTCAGATATCACCAAAGAAAGTATATATAGTGAAACCAAATAAAATTGACTCCATTTAATTAACACCCCACATTTTCTATGGATAAAATTCAATAAATTTATAATCATTTCCTTATCCATTGATTTAAATTGATATAAAGCTAGTAAACAAGGTTAATATTCATCCTCAACACTTCATTTAATTTATTAATATATAAAATAATTTCATTAATATGTTTATTAAGTTCAAACAGGTTGACCAAACTAAATGTATAGACCAAATATATCATGTTCTAAATGTTAAAATACAAATATTGATACCATAGGGGTATGCTTAATGGACCAAATAACACAATCAAGTTATTTACATTACTAAATCTCTCTTTTCCATCGTCATTTATTCCCGTTGAAGCTCGAATCAACATCATAGTCACCTAGTTCAGTCCAAAATATCAAATAATTAATCATAAAAATTTCTATTTTTTATTCAATTTGTTTATTTAATTTATGATATAATATTTGTTTTTATTAAAAAAAGCTTAATAACACCTAAAAACTAATGGTACCTTAACATCTCAGGAAAAACTTGATCCATAGGGTGTAGAAAACACCTCATAGACATATACCTATTACAAAGATCCTATTTAAATTAATTATTAATTTTAAAATTAATTGCTAAATATAATAAACTACCAATAATTTGTGATACTTTAATTGGTTATCCCTCTATACAAAAAAACACATTCATAGGACCCATGAAACACTGCAAAATCCATCCCATGAAAAATATAAAAGACATAAATCAATTATATCTCTATTTAAATTTAAATTATGCTAAAAACATGAAAAAATATCTTATGTAAATTTCCTCCCATATTAAAAAATATTTAATGACATATATATACTATACTTCGACATGATATTGATAAGATATAATAAATCCCAATAATTCTCATCCAAACTGTCAATGAATCAATGGATTTCACACTGAAAACCTAAACTATAGAACCCATTTTTAAGAGGAAAATGATCTGGAACCATGTGAATGGAACAAAATATGTTTCCTAACCTATATATGTTTATAAAATTTTGTAAAATAACACATTAATGCATTGGAGAATGATATTAATTAGATAATGATGTGTAGTCAGGTTATACATGTGGTGAATAAGAAATAGGGGATTCCACATTTAAAAAATGAGAGGAAAATTTTGAAAAAACCCAATTCATTATTATATAAATTTTGAGATGTGTGGTTGGCCAAACCATGTCCCAACCATGCATCTTCTATTTTCCAAGGCTACCCACTTTTCAGGGTTTCCCTAAATTATTTACAAGGCCACGTGTCAACCATGAAGAACATCTATATAATTTACTATATGTTTCACATGATTACCATTAATCAATGTAAAAACTATGTGCCAATCCCTAAAACCAACAAATTCCACACAATTTCCACTAAAATTGGAATTCTTGACCATAAATTGAGTTCTAACTATGAACCCTAAACATTCACATTAAAAATTTAATAGAGAATCCTACCTTGATTAGGGTGTTGTGTAGTTTCCCATAAACCATGTACACCAATCATTGACCCCTTGATTATAAATTTTTCAATGTTATCTCAAGACTCATCCAAGATCCTATGGAAACTCTCAGGCATAAAAAATACAAAAAACAAAAACTATTTCTAGAATATACAAATCTCATAATCTTGATTCAAATCCTGGTTCTCAAAATTAATAGCTTGCCATCTCAAAATTTAGATTCCCCCAAAATCATTTTAGTCAAACTGGATTGATATTATTAACACACCACAATATCATATCTTAACCTCAATAATCATATTGACTATATCACCCATTTGTCTCAAAAAATCTAGTCAACCAACTCATAACTTTTTCATTATCTCCTACTCAAGATTGATCATCGAGATCTTACGGCACAAATCTAAACTTATGCTAGATTGTTCATCAAAATATGATCCATGAATTTTCAATGTCATTGACTAATTTATTTAATAAATTTCCATTTCTGTGTAAATTTATACAAAATGTGTACATCAATTAATTCCTTACTATGACGATGTTTCTCTCCACCACAACACTCAACGCATACAAGACAATTAAGATCTCTAATTCTCCACATTATCAAACTCACTTAATGAAAAACACTCTCAATGGTTTAATAAAATGATAGGTATGGTCATATTTTTAACACACCAATAATAGGGTATGAACATTGAATAATACTGTACTTATCTTCATTTCTAATTCCAATCCATGAAGATTGAGTATCCAATGCCCATGCCAAAGCCCAAATATGAGGTTTTTTCAAAAACAAATACTTGAATGATCATCAAACACTCCAATTTTTTCCAATTTGATATACCTAATGTGGTTTACATAACATGTAAAAAAATTAGAATTAGAAGTAACATCCATACCTCCTCTTGATAAATTATTCTAGAAAATATCTATTTGGATATTCCAACACTTAGATTCATCCCCTTATCATGATTCTTGAACTCATGAATGCATCCAATGATCATCCAATACACACAATAATCTTTTAACATGAACAGAAATGTTATTATATGGTTATATCTGTGAATAAAAAAACTATTATCATTATCTCACACCATGAATCGGTACACCCTCAATCTAATTCCCCCTTAGAACATTTTAATTTCACCCATATCTCAATGATAACATTCATTATCCATGAAATTCTACGTAGAAAACCTGAATATGGTTTTTATTCATCACCAAATAAATACAATTCACCACAATATCATTATCCCATAACATCCCCAACCATCCAAATACTAGTCTCATCACTCCCCAACCATTTCACCATATGAAAACACTGCTATGACCGATAATCTATTCATTTCCACACAAAAAAACTGGACACAATTGTTCAACTCATACACAATCACCAACATGAAAGATTAATTGTAACCTATTCCCAACTCAAAAATAACTTCATTATTATAATTTACCAAATTTTATTCCATAATGAGGGTTTCACCCACAAAAGTATATGGTTCACTCCCCACCATAACGATTCACTAAAACCACTCATTAATGGAATCCTCATTAGGTTCCATTATTGTACACATGTGACTAATCCTAATACAAAACAATCTAATCTAATGGTACACGTTTCTAGGATTCAAAACAAGTTCAAATATATCCTTAAAACCCATATATTTCAATTTCATGTCACTTTATATAAAGAAATTTCTAAATTTTCAATGGTCTAGGAAACCAGGCCTCATTGTTCCATGTCAAACCCATTAGTCTATATTCTGTACACATACACCCACAAAATACAATGTAAAATTACACCATGAAAAACTTTTATAAACCACCTCAATCTATTTTAAAATCAATAAGGTTCATTATCTAATATAAAATAATCTCAGAATCTATCTTGTGATCCAATTAGCCCCATTTTTTCAAAAAATGGTTCATGTACCTAACTGCTAGTCATGATCCCCTCAGATTTCTACCTCATCTAACTAAAAACATCCTCAATTCTTCTCTACATAAAAATATTTCAGATATTCTAGGATCTATCTCATTATCACCAACCCAACATTATTATTTCTAAAAATCACAGGTAGCCACCAATTCTATCACTACACTAAATAAATCAAATCTACAATCAATAGGTTTCGGCACTTGACTGGTCCACCCCTAAAAATATGTTCTCCATACTAAAAACCCCTCATGTTCATTACAAATAAAAATAAAAATACAAATCTTAAATGAAAAAATATGCACATTAACACTTCAGGTTCATCAATATCATAACATGGAGAATCTATCCATGTTTTCCATCTCTAAGGAAACAAAAAATCTATCCTAACACCCCTCTATTGTTACACTAATATATTAAAAACATCATAACTACCATACCTATACAACCAATATCTATAGCTACAACTTAGGGGAACATCATCTACTCTAGGGTTCTCATATATTGATATACATGTTGGGTTTGATATTCCAAGTCAGCATCCTAGTCAAACACTGATTCTTACTAGGCATCAAAATATGGGACTAACCCCTAGAAAAACAAAATCTCATATAGCTATATATAATAATTTTTTTCAAGAATATTCATGTCAAATAACTATATTCTCCAAGACACAGTATGTTTAATTAAATCAATGAGTTGTATATGAAATCAATATAAAGGTTGTTGGAGACACTATATATAATAATACATATATTATATGATAAATAATGTTTGGATAACATCTCAAGGATGTATCACTATGGAATAAAATTCCTATACAGACCTACAAAGGTCACCATACATCCCTTGTATGAGATATTTTATGTTTTCATCATGTATAATCTCCCAGTAGATCCCCATAAAAATACATCAAAATGAAAATACACTCTGTTATTTCATTGTAATATTATACCACTAGGTTATATAAGAAAATCCATATTAGTTCTTGTATTAAAATTAATCAACTAAAACCACCAATTTAGTGATATCAATGAAAAACTAAAATTAAATATTTATATTAATCCTATGTTCAAAAATTATTTATTTATGCCTCCTACTTCCACTTAGAAAAAATATAAAAAATCATAAATCATAACTCCATAAAACACTTTTGTGTTATGCAATGTATATATGATAAAACTATGGCGTAAATTACAAAATATCATTCTAGGAACACCCATAATATGTTAATCCTACTAGAAAAAAAAAAGATTTTGCAGATCACCCATCAGATACCCATCAAAACCTATACAATATTCAATTTTAATTAATCCACCATCTCCCCAAATTGAAATATAAAATAAAATGAGTGAAAATATTTTATGTAAAAGATTAAAAAATGAACTAATGATACTTTATGACATCCCTAACCCATGACCTCTCATTATGGTTTAGCCCATAGAGAAAACTGAACTCATTCCTTCCACCGCCTATTCAAGAGGATTCAAACTACAAGTAGGGGCTTTGGGTGTTACCGTTGGGAGAATATAACACCATATCAAAGTGTGTATTAATATAAAAAAATAAGTAAATATCATTCATAATAATAAAACATAGACCAATGTATGCAGAATCTATATGAAGTATAAGAAATTAATGAATCTTGATGAATTGTTTCATATATAATTATGATCATTCTAGTAATAGAAATAAATTTACAAAAATATGATCACCTATATAAAAATAAATAAAATTATAACTATAAAATTAGTCTCTTATTCCTTCTATGAGCCTCATGCCATCCAAATATGAAATATCATTTTATTATTCCTTCTTAATCAAGCTACTCTAGTCCTCTTCCCAACCAATACATACATTCTATGATTTCTAAATGGGTACCATGTTCTACGACCACCTTATAAAGGTGATATCAGTAGGGAAAAACCAATGTGGTCCCATACATGATCAGTAAAATTCAGGAATGTTTTTGTGATATGGTAAGAGTTGAAAATAAAATAACTACAAATTAATAAATAAAACCTTTTATTGTTCTCCGGCTATTAATGTGATTCAAAAATTAAATCCAAAAAATACGTTTTGTTGTATTGGTCAATCTATGAACATTTTACATAGCTATTCCAACCAATACTAATCCCCATGAACATATTTTAGATAGTTCTATCACAGATTCCTAGTGTAATAACCTTATGAAGTAAAATTATAATATCTATAACTGTAAGATTCATTTAGTGTTTCCATGGAATCCCTGGGTGTCATGAATAACATTAAATAACAAAGGGGTGAATGTTGGGAATTAATTCATTAGTCATCATAAATAATCATTCATTATAATCCATGATGATCCTATTATATATAAATAATTGATTATACATGGGAGGTAATTCATGGAAATCATGTAATATTAGGAAGACACAAATCCCTATGAGGTAATTTTAATTAATCAAAATTCATTAGGATCTAGTCTGATCTCATGGAGGTTATACTCAGTGATACCATTTACACCAATAATCATAACAAATTTCATATGTTTGATCCTTCGAAATTAATATCCCTTAGGAACCAAAATTTACACTCTGAGTTAATCCTAGGAGATAATAAATAAATAGGTTTATTTATTGATTTATAGAAGGTTTCTTTTGTAAGTCCATAAAATCTCACGTGTACATTTTATAATATAGGAATTCATGGTATCCCAAATAAATTTGTTTCTCACTATCAATTCAAGATCAATGGAGACCCCTAACATCATTGTTATCAATTCCCAAAAACATTCCCTTTGGTATTGTTATATCACAACATCACCCACAAGGATTCCCTAGGAATCATCATAAAATGAATACCGTACATGGGTTACTTAATAAAAATCAAGTATCCCTAGTGAACACCATTAACACAGAGGGAATATAATGCCTCAACATTATCTAAGTCACATCATGGTGTCAATAGCCTTATAAGGAATTCCTCAGATACATCGTTACACAGGATGAAATCAATCTCGTATCGCTTCCTTGGTCATCTTATGTCATTCATGTCACACAATCCCGAAAATATATACAATGGTAAAACCCAAAAAATGATCATATATAGAGGGGAAAATAAACCTCACCCCATAGTTTTCCTAAATATCTTATAGGCTCTAAATAATTTCAAGGTTCACTATGTATTACTATACCTACTCGCTCGCATCCCATCATATCAATTTTTATGTAGTTCACCAGGGAATATATACTATGGAACAAAATATTATGTTTAGTTCATTAAATTTATTCCCATCATTGTTCTAGTATCACATCGTGTGCATAAATAATCATTTACTTGTCCATTTGATGTTTAGGCAATCACGCTAGAGCACAGGATCTGTCATGGTCCTAAGAAAATTATACAATTCACATATATGCATTCAATTTTAATTATAAATTTTATTAATTTTAAATAATTTTATTACTCTAGGTGGATAGATTATACATATCACCATACATGTATAAATTAACAAATTATCATACCATACATGTATTCATAAGGGTTCACCTACTTGAATCTATCTATTTCCATTATATAAGAATGATTCACCATTCTCACTAAAACCCATCCAAGAATGTATCAATCTCCCAATTACCAATAAAAAACCCTAACATAAAATTGTTAATTACCAATAGTTTATAATTATATATTCATTATGTTTCAATAATTTATGAGTTATTCTAATTTTAATTCAAAATGTTATAATTCCTAGAAACTCGTAGAGCTATAACTGATCACTAAATCTTACGACACTGGTTGTATCCCACTACTTAAGAACACCCATAATTAACCCACACTTTTCAATTCAACTAATAATCACATTCATTATTAATTTAAAAATTAAATCATTTGTGTGTAATTCAAAAAATATCATGTACTGGTATTTTAACATGGAAACAACATCCAAATTCTTATGGGAGGCCCAAGATGTACTTTGGAATGCTTCCTAGTAATAATACTAACAAATAGTATCTGTTCCTTTTGATGATTAATTTAATTTATGTTAAAACCATTATAAAATACATATGGTTACATTAATCTACAAAACACAAGTGATACATCAGTGATATATTGTCTCATTATGTCCTTGTTAAGTTGGTATCGAGTATGATATTCTCATTTGATACCAACCATAGGATCAAAATGATGTAGATTATCAATATTCAAGAGGGGATTAAATTGTATACAGTAAAAAATTACTTTATAATTTTATAGATGGTAATGTTTAACAATGTTAAACAAGGTAAATTCACAAAACCTCTAGTTCAACAATCGTACTGGATTCAGGAAATGTGATTCTGAGAATGTAATTCTGGAAATGTGGTTCTATAAATGTAACATAACAAAATTTTACAAAGATAACGATTTTAACATAAAGAATAGAGAATCGTAATAAATCAGTATATACAAGTATTAGAAAATATAAAATAGTTATACTTTCCTCAACAACCAAAATATAGTGGAAAAATTGAAACAAAACAAGTAACAAGAAGTAAATCATTTAACCAAAAGAGAAAAGTAACCAAGAACCTTTGATAAAGGTCCCTTGATTTATACATTCAAGAATGTATGTATTACCCACACCAGGGTAAGCCCTTGATATGAAGAACAGAGTCTGTCTTGCAATCCCCACAATCCCTTGAAATTCAAGGTATTCGGCACCTCCATCTTCCTATCCCCGGAAGCCCTGGAATGAACTCAGCAACATTCGGCGTCACACAAAGCAATTATGAACAATATTTTCTGTACAAACTAAGAAATAAAGTCTCTCTCTCTTTAAATCACTTCAGAATCATGTAATCTCTAGATTAGTAAATTTCATATTGAGCTCGTTCAAATGAGATCTTATTTATAGGCACAACTTCAACGGTCGGCTCCCTCCTCCAACGGTCATATTTTTCCTGGAATTTTAGAAGGACTTGTACACATGTCACTCATACAATGGTTAGTTTGTAACTAAATGCACGGAATCATTTTATGTCTAAATAAATTTAAAAAAAATATGGCTTCTAAACCAAAATCAATTATTCGGAATGTAAGTAAAATAAATGTTTGGATTCTAACCAGAAACCATTCAGTGTCTATAATACATGAATATTCATATTCTATCTTCTAAAGAATTATGATCCTGAATTATATAGAATTTCAGAGTCTGAATTTGTAGGAAATTAGGTGTCTGAATTCTCATAGAATTCAGATTCTGAATTCATAAGAATTCTGAGTTTGAATTCAGATGAATTCGGAGTCTGAACATAGAAAGTTCAGAGTCTGAATATTGAAGAATTTGGAGTTATAACATACAAATTTAAGAGTCTGAATTCATTAGAATTTGGATTCTGAATTCATAAGAATTTGGAGTCTAAATTTAAAAGAATTCAGAGTCTGAACATAGAATGTTCGGAGTCTGAATTCATTAGCATTCGGAGTCAAAACATAGAAAGTTCAGAACCGGAATTCAGAGAATTCAGAACTTGAATCCGTATCTTGAAAACAAAATACTCTATATAAAATTATTTATAAGATTCTGAGGTTTTATATACGAAACCTAATTTCACACTTTTAAATAAAATGATTTAGTCTAAAAATATGAACAATGAAAAACTGGTAAGGTTACATTTTCCTTGGAGAAGGAAAATTTCCCATACCAAGTAAAAACGTACGGTAAATGAAATTTTCCGTTAGATAGGGTGTTTGTGATTTTGAAAAACATGAAGGATTGGAAAAGTCATAAAGAAACCTTATTGACTCAACAATCTCACCCTTTTTGGAAAGCACAAAATTCCTTACGAAAAATAATATAAGGACTTAGAGAATATTTTCCTAGACATTGAAAATAAAAATTATCTCCCATAACACATGGACAGTGAAAAATATGACTAACTCCCCCTTAGGCTTTGGAAACACTATGGTTTGTATTATTGATTTCTGGATTGAGGCTTAGGATTTTATTGCATACGAAAATTTGCATGGATAAGAACTCCCCCTTAGATAAACTCCCCATTACATAGGAACATTTCATCATTACTTAGTATTCTTTTTTTCATTCTTCAACTTTTTGATTTTAAAAAAAGAATAAAGGGAATGGAAAAAAAATATGGTACCTGAACTATTAATACTAAACAACCAATATATATGATGGGAAACCCAAAATAATATTACGATTTGAAAAAAAAATTATACATGGAAATGAATAAAACAAATAATCAGAATTAAACAATATTATCCATCAGTTTCCTTCAGCATAAACTTCTTTACTATGATTTTGAGATTCTTGAGTTCCTTATAGTCTTCCTCTGCTCATTTGAGTAACGGATCCCAATATTCTGATTTATTCTCTAAAGCTTTGATTTTTTCTTCCTGAGCCGTAAAGGATTCTGTCTGACCCTTCATATCTTCTTTTTGCCTATAAAATTTGTCTTCATGTTCAATTCTATGATCTCTTTCCCTCTTTCAACTCTAAGAAACTGGGTACAACTGCCCATTTAGATCATTTACTTCATGCATCCAGGAATTCTGTTCTAGAGACAGATTTTCCTCATAAATATTTGTGAGATAATTTATCTTCACTTCTTCGGTTTCAAATTTATCCTTGACACATTCATGGAAATCGTCATGAAATCTCATGTATTCAACTGTCTTCATCCACCAACATGTCACCTTTTTACATGATCTTTTGTGAGCATCATTGTAAATAAGAAAAGTCTTGAAATATACCTTGAGTTTAACAAACTTATCTGTCACCATGGATACTGAATAAGATTTCTGATTCAAGGTATGTTGAAGAATTTGTAATCTCAAGTCAATACTAGGAAATATATCAAAATTTCAAACAATCATCTTTTAGGGCTAGACTAAAAAATCATGTCCAAGATAGGATGATTCCAAATCAATGATTTTTCTTGTTGAGGTTTGTTTTTATAACTCAGCCGCTCTCCTCTTTGAAGATCCACCATCATCTTTCTTCCTAACCACAGCCTTGGTAGTTGTATCAACTACTACCTATTTTACATTATCAACCTTTAGAATGAATTCCTTTGGGTCAGGAGATTCATGTTCAATATCAAATAGCTGAACAATTTTGTCTTCATTAAATTCTTCCATTTCGGTTCCTGCCACAACATCATCTTGGTGAATGAAAACATTATTTTTATTGTCTTCTTCAGATGTTTTATCTACTTCGTATTCAGACTTCTCTTAATCCGTCCTAGGAGTATAAATCTTTAGTGATTCTTCATAAGAGTTTTGTAATGATAATTTATCATAAGGGCTTTCCTTCTCATGAAAATCCTCAACCTGCTTTATCATATCTTTAGTATCACCACAAAATTTTTCTTATTCTAGTTCTTCTAAATTTTTTTCATTTACTTATTTTTCATGGAATTTTTCTAGAGTTACAAACTTCTCTCCGGGTGTCTCTAGTAAAGGTTCTAAAAAAAGATTCTAGTGCCGGAATATTCTTAGAAGATCTCTCAACAGCCTTCGGAAGTGATTGCACTATTTCATCCTCAGACATCTTCTCCTTCTGCTTCTTCTCTTTTTCATTCTTTTCATGCTCTTCTATTTCCTTATCCCTCAAGGATTTATATTTAGAAGTGTCCAAGCTAAACATAGGATCCCCATATTCGTAATTTTTCTTATCTTCTCTCAATTTATCCATAACATCATCATGATATGATTTTTTGTTTCTATGCCTTCAGTGGTGCAGATTGGGTTTCCTTAGACATATAATTTTTTCTTTATCTTCCACTTCCTTCAGCTTCCTCTTCCTTCCACCCTTGTTGGAATCCCAACCTCATCATGTTTATTCAGAAAGTCTTCTACCTCCTCCTTTGTAAAGTCATAAAATTATTCGGATACTGTAGAAAATCCATCTCTCATCCATCTCAGTGAGTCATCACCCAACAACATGACTTTTCAATTCTCTGACATAGAACTGCAAGGAATTTTAAAGGATTCTAGACACCGAACAATCATTTTTGAATTAATGGATGGATACATGATAATATGATATTTCATATTTTCATTATTTTTGTTCCCAATCATAACCAATATGTTCTTAACCAAATTTATCATCCTTAGGTTTACCAATAAATCTGGAATGTATATATCACTTTTCATTAAAGTATCCTTGTCTCTATTTTCTCGGTATGATGAATCCTTGAACCCACAATTCAATAATATGATAATTTGTAGATAGCTGAATAATTTATGGAGTTATTACCTTTGAAAGAAAAAGTCAGCCATGAACTTCTCCTTAAAAAAATGTCCTTGAACATCAGGAAGCTTATGAGAACAAAACTCAGCTTCCCCTTCATAAAGGATTTCAATCAATCTAGCAGCCTTGGTATATGATAAAGAATTTTTATTTCCATAAAACATGAATAAAAACATACTCATAACTTCTCCTTGATGAATATTAATGACTCATATAATTCTATTAACAATTCCGGATAAATCAAATCCTGAGCCGTTGGTTTTGAAAGGAAATCGCTTTCCCACCGATTTAGCATTATATTCTTGGTTATAACAGAATCATACATGGGGAAATACTTTGGATAAACTAACCATTATCATTATATCTTCCATTCCAAGATTGGTATGATAGTTGGCATATCATTCTGAGAGGAGACTTCATCAGAAATTCGTAAGTAAGAATGATATGAGAAGTTCGGAATAGGCTTATGTGAGTGGTCAGAGATTCAGCATGAAAAGTCTTGAGTTTCGATGTGTGAAAACCATCGAGAGACCTTTATATAGGCAATTGAGGCAACGATTCAACTTTTATACTCATTATAATGATTGAAAATACATCGGATCATATCTGATGGTTGAGATGATAGACGAAAGATGATTTTGATAGAATCCGATCATTGGAAGTTTTTAATAAAAACATACAGTTTTAAGAAAATGTGAATATGAAAGTTAAAAAACAAATGAAAATAATGACTAGTAAAAGTTGATTAATCAAATTTAATAAATGAAACATACCTTTTGGATAGCTAGGAATATTATTCGTATTGAGGAAAATTCTTCTTGAAAACATTAGATTCAGAAAAAAAAATTTGATTAAGAAAATTTTCAATATGAAAATCTCCATTATGAAAACTTTATGTATGAAAATCATCATTATGAAGATCTTAAGTAAAAAAATCTTCATTACAAAAAATTTCAGGAAAAAAAATTAGAGTATGAAATAATTTAGACTACAAAATTAATTTTAAAAAAAAATTACAACGTAATATTTTAATACGAAAAATTTCGAAAATCATATTACGAAAATTTTATTTAGAAAAAAATTTAGATATATTCTGACTGCAAAAATTTTCATTACGAATTTTTTTTATTTTTATTTTGAACTAACTACCAAGAAAATATACCCCATCCCTATGATAAAGATTTCCCTACTGTAAGGAGATAGGATTCAACAAGATGTTAAAAAAGAAGATTACCTTACAGTTATAATTACTAAATTCTATTTAATGTATTCAAATCAATCAAAGGGTAATGATTTTATGAAAATATCAGCAATTAATATTGTGTTTCGATAAATTGAAGAATGATATCTCCTCTTTGTGTGTGATACCTAAGAAAGTGATTCCTAATATCTATGTGTTTTGAACGAGAGTGATGTGTAGGGTTTTTATATAGGGCAATGGCAGTAGTATTATCACAGAAAATTTGTGTTTTGGTAAAACTCATACCAGAGTTTGAGAGTGTGTGTTACATCCACAACACTTGAGTACAACAACTTTTTCCTGCTACATATTAAGCATCAATATTGTAATGTACTACTGAGTGTTTTTTTGGTTGACCAAGAAAATAATGAATCTACTAAGAAATGAGAAGTTCTGGATGTGCTTTTTCTGTCCATTCTTCGTCCACCAAAATCAGCATTCGAATTTTTTTAAAACAAAATCATTTACAAAAGTATATAAGATTCCAAGATTAATGGTTCCATTTATGTTGTGAAAAATATTTTTCACTTCCTTTAATGGAGATTACTTAGGATTGGATTGATATCGTTCACATAATCATACTGAATGAATTAGGTCTAGATGAAAAGATTTCAAGTAAATTATACTTCCTATCATACCTCTAAAATGTGTTTGATCTACCAGTTTCCCAGATTCATCATGATCCATTGAATTTGAGGTACTAATGGGAGTACTTATACTCTTAGTGTTGTCATATACATAATTTTTAAGAATATCATTAATAGAATTATGTTTGGATATATATATTTCTTCTAGTTTTTGAGAAATTTTAAACCCAAGGAAAAATGTTAACTCCCCCATAATACTCATTTCAAACACAGATTTAATTAGAACCACAAAGGAATAAGTTAATCATTTCTGAGTTGAACGAAATATAATTTCAACAACATAAATTGGAATAATAAAAACATTTTTCTAATATTTATTTATAAAAAGGGTTGGATCAACATTTCTTTTATTAGAATTATTTTGAATCAAAAATCATGTCAGTATATCATTCCATGCTCGAGGGGATTTCTTAAGTCCATACAATGCATTAGGTAGTTTGAAAACATGATCAGGCTGTTTTGAATCATCATAACTAAGAAGTGTTCAAGAAAAACTTCTCTTGTACAAAACTACTAAGGAAAGAACATTTAACATCCATTTGAAAAAGTATGAAATTGAAGACAGTTGTGAAGGCAAGTAGAATATTAATAGAATCATGTTTAGTTAATGGAGAATAGGTTTCTTCAAAGTCTATTACATCTTGTGGATTATAGCCTTTAGAAACCAATATAGCTTTATTTCTTACTATGATTCCATTTTCGTCACATTTATTTTTGAATACCCATTTTACTCAAATAATAGAAGTTTCCATAGGTCTTTCAACCGAGGTCCAGACATTATTCTGTTCAAATTCATTTAGCTCATCTTTCATAGATTTTATCTAACCATCATCACCTAAATCATCATCAGTGATTATGGGTTCTAATTGGTATTGTAATTCTAGATGTTCTATTTCATTTCATATGTAACTTTGAGTCCTTACAGGTTGATTTAATTCACCAATTATTCTATCATTGGGATGATTCTTATGAAACAACTTATTTGGGTTTTTTAGAACCTGTTCATCAACGTAGGGTAGGAAATATTATAGGGTAAATGATTCACAAATACCTTCATAAACATTTTCCATATGAGAAGGTTCTTCTATCAAGGGTTGATAATTTCTTTTTTAAAGCACAATACGAAGATGTAGGTTGGGGTTGTTTAAAATCAAAGGGATCGGTTTCGTCAAATTGGACATGTACTGTTTCTTCAAAACAGTATATTTGTTTTTATTAAAAAAACTATATGCCTTAGATTTTGTGTAGTAGCCTAAAAAAATTCCTTCATCATATTTTGGTGTGAATTTTTTTAGATTATATTTAGTATTCAGAAAGAATACCTTACAACCAAAAACATTGATGTAGGAAAGTCTAGGTTTTCTACCATTCCATAACTCATATGTATTTTTATTATGAAAAGGTCTAATCAAAACATGCTTTATAGTATAAAAAGTAGTACTTATAGCTTCAAGCAAAAAATGTTTGGCTACCGAATATTCACTCAACATGGTTCTTGTTATCTCTTGGAGAATTATATATCTTCTTCCAACATTACCATTTTGTTGAGGTGTTCTGGGTGATGAGATGTTATGATTAATGCATTTTCTACTATAAATAGTTTCGAAATCAGAATTTTCAATTTATCTTCCATGATCACTATGAATAGTTTGAAATGGAATGTTTTTCACATTTTTATCTTTGTCCCTAAAACTTTTGAAATAAGGAAAAGATTCTAATTTCATTGCTAGAAAATAGACCCACATAAATAATGTAATCATAAACTAAGACAAATACCTAATACTTGCCTCCAATGCTTCCAGTTTCTGTTGGGCCAAAAAGATCCATATGCACTAAGTGCAATGTATCAGTGGTTGAGACTTCACCGACTGATTTAAAACATGATTTATGTTTCTTTCCATTTTGAAAAGGATCACAAACTTTCGAAGAATCAAATATATGCTCCAGTAGATCCTTAACTTGTCTTTTCATTAAGATTATGCAAAGGTTTTTATGGTTAAAATGTCATAACCTTCTATGCCACTACCAAGAATGATCTTCCATTTCACTAAGGAAAGGTAGGTCTTGGCTCCTATAGTCTTATATGTTTAGTGTGTAAACATTCTCTTGCTTATTGGAAGAAAGAATAAACTCTTCCTTGGAATTGTTTTCTAAGAATTTTTCATTCCTAAAACTCACAAGGTACCCTTCATCACATAATTGTCTTATGCTTATGAGGTTGTGCTTTAGACCCATACCAAATAAAACATTTAAAATCAATGTTTTTCCAAGAAGAGGGATGTTACCTACACCAATAATTTCCCCCATAGAATTATATATGAAAGTTAATTTTCCTCCTTTCATCTTGAAAATCTTGTCAAAGAAGTTTTTGATACATTTCATTTTCCAGGAACATCCACTATCCATGTATCAAGTATTTCTATTGGTACATTCATTATTTTCCCAAAAATAAAAGTGTTATAATTTCAGACTTCAAACATTCTTTGATCCCGAAACTTCAGAAAGGAAAATATTAGGAATCCCCATTTTCATAGAAAAATAAGCTTTATAAAAACCTAAAGACTGAGTTTTGTTTAAGAAACAGTTTTTTTCACAATTCCCACCACAATAACACTTATTGCTGAAAAGAGAACATTGAGGAACAAAATAATTATTAATAAAAATATATTTAGAACTAGTATAACCAAATCCCGAAATATTCCTTAGAGGTCTAATTTGAGAATACATCTAATCAAAATTCTCCATAACTAAGGTAAAGTTTTACAAACACTTCCTCAAGGACTAAATATATGTCTTTAGTCGAATAACTATGTTCTTATCTTCCAAAACATTATATTTACATCTAGAGTTATTCTAGAATAAATTTTTCATAGAAATTACTTTTTCTAGATCCTTAGAAAGAGTATCCTTCTCCAAATTTACATCCTCAAGGTTTTTTGAAATACATTAATAATAAAAGGTTTTCTTATCATGATCTATATAATGAGATTATTTTCCATAGTAAGAAAATAAATTCTAGAATTTTCCTTGTCAAGCTCTTTCTTGGCATTAGAATTTTCATTCGAAAGATGCTTAGAAAACCTAGAAACTTCTTCATAGGTAGATAAAGTATTATCTTAATCATAAGAAGATTCTTCATCCGGGGATTCATAATATTTACTATCAATATAATTATCATTCAAAGTTACATTGGTGATGGATTCGGAATTGTGTTCCTTTGCCATTAAATAAGGATTTTCAATAGGTAATGTGGCATGTAAGCCAAGATTCTTTTGACTAGAAGATTCGTAATATTAAGATTATTCAGAAGAGTATCCACCAATGGTACTCCAAGTGTAATTAGTTTTTAAATCATTCATAGAATTATCTTTGTTGTACATCTTTCTCATCCTTTCATAATGATTTTACTTTCTATATCTTCTCCTAAGCATAGGACAATCTAGACTTATATGTCATGCTCTTTTGCATTCATAACAACTGACTTCAGATCCTTTCTTATCCTTTAATTCTTTCTTTTTATATCTATATTGAAATTCCTTCTTCCCAACTATCTTGTTCATCATTTGAGTAAGATTAGCTAGTTCATTCTCAGAATGTTCACTTTCACATGATTCAGATAAATCAGTAACCTTATAAGACATAGATCTTGTAACACTCTCAAGAGTTTTGGCTTTCATATGAATTGAAGTAGTTGTAGAAGCAACACATCCATTCCCATTA
The DNA here is from genome assembly GCA_963277665.1 of Viscum album. Taxonomy (NCBI): domain Eukaryota; kingdom Viridiplantae; phylum Streptophyta; class Magnoliopsida; order Santalales; family Viscaceae; genus Viscum; species Viscum album. The sequence continues at coordinate 119,029,347 of OY728128.1, read as the reverse complement.
TTCTTCTTAACACCGTCAGCATCTCTCTTCATTCTAGTCTCATGTGGAAGAAGAGTTCCAAAAATCTCATCAAGAGTAATTTTTTATACATTCTTATTCTCATCTATAGCTGTTCTCTTTGATTCCCACTCATTAGGCATGATTTCTATAATCTTTTCTAGAAGTTCCTCATCATCTAAAACTTTTTACCCACGAATTTTAAGATATTGACAATAGTCATAAATCTCTGTTGTACCTTACATGTATTTTCTATATAAGGAAAGAAAAAGACATGGTACTCGGCTCTAAAAATAGATCGTCCAGTTTCAATAACATTGGAAGTACCAAAATGAGTATCTTCAAGATTCTTCGAAATAAAATTTGCAGCTTCACAAGAAGAAATCTGGCTAAATATATTCCTAGTCATGGAACACAACAAAGTATTGCATACCTTATAGTTAAGTTGATATTCTTACTTTTCATGATTAGTAAAAGTTGTATCTTCATTATCAGCAATCTTGTAATCTCCAGTAAGCATAACAAAGTTGTAAAATCCTATATTAATAACAAAATTCCCAATATTATCTCTCTAATATTCATAATCCTTCCCATCAAAAATAGGTGGTCTAGTATGATTATGATCATCAATCGAACACACATCCATTCATGCAATATCAAAGAAAATCTCTCCACAAAAACAAGTTGTAATAAAAATTTGTAAACAACGATAAAAATATAATAATCAAGGAAAATATAGAACAATGAAAAAAATGAGCAAGAAATCATATATGTGAATATAATTATTTCAGATACTAGCTCTGATACTAATTTTTAAGTTTGTATGGAGTATGATATTCTCCTCTAATACCAACTGTAGGATCGAAATGATGTATATGATCAGTATTCAAGAGGGGGGTGGATTGTATGCATTAAAAAAAATTATATGGAACTTTTATAGATGGTAATGTTTAACAATGATAAACAAGGTAAATTCACAAAATCTTTAGTTCTACAAACATCCTTGATTACTAAAATGTGATTCTGATAATTTTATTACAGAAATGTGGTTCCGTAAAAGAAACATAAAAAAAGTTTAAAAAGATAAATATTATACCATAAAGCAAATAAAATCTTAATAAATCAAAGTATACAGGTATATGAAATTACATGATAGTTATACATTCCTCAATAACCAAAATAAAGTGGAAAACGTGAAACAAAACAAGTAACAAGTAGTAAATCTTTTAACCCGAAGAGAAGGGTATCCAACAACCAGGGATAATGGTCCATTGATTTATACATTCAAGAATGTCTGTCTTACCCACAGCATGGTAAGCCATCGATATGAATATTGGAGTATGTCATGCTATCCCGGCAAGAATTCTAACTTCAAGGTATCTAGAACCTCTATCTTCCTATCCACAAAATCCCTCGAATGTATTTATTATCATTCGGAGTCGCACGAAGCCATTCTAAATATGATTTCTGTATGCACTAAGTAATAAAGTTTCTTTCTCTTGTAATCACTTCAGAAGCATAAAATCAATAGATTGATCAGCTTCATATCGAGTTCATTCTAATGAGATCCTATTTATAGGCCCAACTTCAATGGTCGACTCCCCCCTCCAACGGACATATTTTTCCTTGAATTTTAGAGGGACCTGTACACGTGTCACTCAAACAATGGTTAGTTTATAACTGAATGCACGACATTGTTTGATAAATAAAACAAGTATGAAAAATATGGTTTCTCAACCAAAATCAAATATTCAGAATGTAAGGAAAATAAACGTTTGGAGTCTAACCAAAAACTATTCGGTGTCTATAATACATGAATATTCAGAATCTTTCTTCAAAAGAATTCGGAACCTGAATTCTATAGAATTACGGAGTCTGAATTTCAACGAAATTTGGAGTTTGAATTCAGTATAATTTTGAGTCTTAATTAATAAGAATTTTATGCCTTAATTCTGAAGAATTAGGAGTGTGGAATTAGAATGTTCAGAGCTTGAATTCATGAGATTTCAAAGTCTGAATTCGTAAGAATTTGTAGTCCGAATTCAGAATAATTCGAATTCTGAACATACAATGTTCAGAGACAGAATTCATTAGAATTTAGAGTCTAAATTCATAAGAAGTTGGAGTCTGAATTCTGAAGAATTCAGATTCTGAACATAGAATATTTGGAGTCTCTATTCTTTATAATACAGATTCTGAACTTAGAATGTTCAGAATCGGAATTCAGAGAATTCGGAACTTGAATTTGGACCCTGAAAACAGAATACTCTATATCTATGTATTTATAAGATTCCACGATTTTAGATATGAAATAAAACTTAACACTTAGAAATAAAATGAGTTAGACTAAAAATATGAACAATGAAAAACAGGTAAGGATAAATTTTCCATGGAGAAGGAAAATTTTTCTTATCAAGTAAAATCATGGGGTAAATGAAATTTTCTTTAAGATAGGATGTTTGTGATTTTCAAAAGATGAAGGAATGGAAAATTTATAAGAAATACTTATTGTCTCAACAGTCCTCTTTCTAATCCATATTAATTCCACATCAATCTCAGTTGACTCCAATATGGTCCAATGGAATCATAAATAAATACCTAATCAAAAACCCCAAAGTAAAAAAAAATTATAGAAACAATGAAAAAGTAAAATTAGGGTAGAAATCACATTGAAATTGTAAATATGTTACCACACAATATCACCTTAGTCCCTAGGGTATATAGGTATATTAGATTAAGGATGAGAGATCATCTTATGTGTCAGAGAATGTTTTAATTGGGGATTCCCCTATAAATGATTCATAGGCCAAATGGAAAAATTGTAATCTTTAGCTAGTTTCTTGGTTTTTCCATATTTTTGGATAAATCAGGTTCCAACCATTCCATATTCACTATCATAGGCTAACCAATCCACCTGGATTTTCCAAAATGTTTACAAAATCATTATCCAACCATGAAAATAATAATTAGAACTAAACCATAGGTAGCACGTAGTTTCAAGGTAAACATACAATTACAATGTAAAAATCCCAACAACCAACCAAAGCTACGTAGTTTTATATGAAATCCACATTGTTCACCCTCAACCGTGAGTTAACTATAATCCCCAACAACACACTTTAAAAATTGAACTAAAATAGTCCCCATGAATAGAGTAGTTTATGATTTTCCCTAAATAATGAAAATTAAATCATGTATCCTGGGAAGAATCCTTCAAAATCTTCTGAAATTTAACCTGATACTCATGACACTCAATAAAGAAACGAAGGCACTACTCAAGAATCAAAATATATCCTTAAAACCCAATATAAGAAACTCTAACTATCAATATCTCAATATTAATATAGTTCTAAATAAAATATCCCACTAACACAAAATTTATATTTCCCCATAAATTGTCATCTAAAAAATGTTTTAATTTTAATATACTGATTAAATTATTTGATATTCCAATACCCATCAACCAAAAAAATGAAATAAATTGTCATGTTGTATAATTTTCCTAGAAACTATATGTACACCCAATGGATATATTTAACCATTTAAAATATGTAACCAACAAACATATAATAGTATCATTAAATTTAACAATGCAATATATGTCCTTATGTATTTTTATAAAAACAATTCCTAGTTCCATTGAAATATCTATTATATTTATAAACATAATCATTCATTATATTACCATAGTTGAAAATTAGATTGTAATTGAATACTGTAAGAAATAATACATAAATACTATTTTATTTAAAAATACATGTATCCATTATCTTATTATAGAATAAAAAATGTCCCAACTATGATTATTTTAATAATAGTTCTTGTTTTATTTTATATATAAATATATTTTTTTTTATTTTTTATCTATATTAATCCTATAGAAAAGAATTTAACACATATAAATTAGTAATTTAAATTTATATAAAAATATGGGGTCTTACATGTATAAAATTTCAAAGAATTAAATCAAATATTACAAAATATTATTTTTATGGGATGATTTGAATGTAATGATTCAAAACATGTGTAGCGTATTTTCATAAAACTATTATTTCAATGAATGTTTTATTATTGAAAAGATCTATGAAATATTAGATTATTTCTCTATACATAATAAATATTGTTTCTGAGTAAAATGATTCTTATAAATTTCTAGATATTTTTGGAGGGTTATACCTAGTTATTCTTTTAATAAAAATAAATTTGCAATATTAATGAATAAACTTATCACTTTTATTAGATACAAAAATCCAGGATACTATATAAACAATGTAAAATAATTTATTGAGTGCTCTAGTTTATTTATTTTTTGGGATGTTATTTATTTTTTAGATAAATTGTGAAAAACTAAATCTGAGATTTGAATACATTATGTTGTAATTGATCGAATTAATTTCTAAAATTCTCTAGATAATTTTATCTCTCTGATAATAATTTTTCATCTTCCAAATTGGTTCGTTTGATGATGTTGTTTACACTTAATTTAAGGAATAAAGTTTTTCATTGTAAATTCTCACTAGTTAATGAATATCATATTTTTTAAGATAACATTTATTTTTATGTATTTTAATTTATAATATTGATAACGGCTCAAAGGTCTTTGTGACTTTTTATTTAAGATCACATATACCAATGGGATGGACAACACATAATTTTGACTATTGTGTTTGAAGCCTTATGAAGAAGTTTATTATCACGTGATGAGGAATGAGAGGTGCTTTTTTTTGTATATTCTTCTTAACCTGTATTTTTGGAGGTCAGATATAGATCATGTCTTTATCATATTGAACAAGTATCCCCACTAGTGTGACAGAGGATGGAGGCTTATCTTGGAGACTTAGGGGGGATATGAGAAGATATCTATCTTTTTATTGTCATCCAATACAATTATTAGACTAAGGATGGGGAATATATAATGTTATTTCATGGGATGTATAGTGATCCATACATAACATATTTGGATATTAAATCACCTTTGATGAATATTAATCACATTAAAAAATGCATGCCAGAGGACCGTAATAGTTTAGTGTCTTTGGAAACATAGACCAACATCATCTAAGTAAATGAATATAAATGAAAAATAATAGAAGGGGTTACATAACAAACATATTTTAGGATAAATAATGGAAATAGATCACAATAACATGAACATAAGGGTATTAGAAAATGATCATAACATTATAAAATTGTACCCTGCATATCAACCAACATAATAAAAGTTCATGGAATAAATTTTGGTAATTTTTAAGACATGAATCATAAGGGGTTAAATATTATTATCCATGAGATCGTAACATAAGAATAATACAGGTGATTTTTGTAGACCCATAATCATATGAAATAATTCTCATTGTAGCGAAGGTTTATTTCCATGGACATCTTAGTGGAATGGGTTCACTCAACAAAACCATCTTAGTGGAAAATGTCTTCTATTGATCTATGTTCACTACCTATTTCATCCTTGTATTATTGAACTTGGTTCACATCCTATTTTATCCTTGTAGTACTGAACTGGGTTCAATTATCATTTCGACCATGTATTTCTGAATTGGGTTCACTTCTCATTCTAACCATGTATCATAGAACCTGGTTCACTTCCTCTTCTAGCCCTATATTACTAAATCAAGATCACTTCCCATTAGATCCATGTATAACTGAACTAGGTTTACTTATTTATCCATCCATGTAATATTGAAATAGGTTTATATCATATTCTATCCTAATATTAATAATTAGATAAAAATCATCAACTAATGAATTTTAGGGAGATACAGGTCCCACCTACCACATAATAAAATCATTCATACATATACCGCTAGATAGTAAAACATTTATCCTATCATGACCAACAAAAAGGGATGGATTTATTAAAAATAAAATTATAACATTTTAAACAAAATGGGTATCAAAAAAATTTAATTATATCACGACCTTTATAAAATAGATAGGTTTCATAATCACTTTTTCTAAGAATAACCTATAAATTGAAGCATGTTTCATAAAAATATTTCCATTGATGTAGAAAAGGTAATAATAAAAATATAACCAGTTTCAGAGAAAAAGATTTCATAAAAATTAATCCATAACAAAATAACATTTTATAGAAATAATATTAATCTTATAGTTGGGTCATATCCCAATTAAATCATAAACTACGACTAATTAAATCTTTTTTTATAGAGAAGGATATTGAATGATCACAAAAAACATACCTTTCTTTGATAAATCATTATATAAAAAATATAACTTTTTAAAAATCCTCGTTACTGGAACATATTTGAAAACATATAAAGTAATCCAAAAACAAAATACATTAAAACCTTTCGTAAGGTATACATCCTTTATTCTTTGAAAATTTAATTTTAAAACATTAAACCTTTGGAATAGCATTTTCATAGAAAATATCATTGAAATCTTATAAAAGAATCATGGAATCATTTTGAAATTAATTTTTCTGTAACTTTTATAAAAACCTAATTATAAAATTTAAATAACATATTAGGAAGAAATATTTTTTTTAACTTTTTTAGAAGGCATGGTTTTGAAGGAACAAAATATTTCAACTGAAAAGAGAAATATATTATGATGAAAAAAATTATTAATTATCTGTAGTACCAAAGAGTGGATAAATGGTAATAATAAATGAATATATCATGTATAAATATAGGATAAGAAAACACATGAGTTTTAGTGAGATATTTAACAAAGGATCTCATCAATTTAATCATAATCTTAAAAAATCTTGATAAATGATGATATTGTAGGAATAAAATCTAACTACTTTGGTAACATTGAACCATTATATACATGATAAAATAATATTAAATAAATATTAAAATTTCATTAATTATGTATATTCATGATATAAAATTTAAAATGAAAATATATTCACTTTGTATACAAATATAGATTAAAAAACATGGCATGTGTCTTATAGATGGAAAATTTATACAAAACTAATTTATGAATTCAGTAACATTTAAAACATAAATCCCCTAAAATAGAGATAATGAAAAGGATATATAAATAACCAAAAAAATTTATTATATGTATCAAAATACAAATTCATCTATAGTATATACACAACACCAACTAATTGAGTGGTCAACATGGCATGTATATCACAGATAATAAAAAGTGAGAGGAGAAAACCTTTACCTTACTTCTTAAACAACATTGTACATTTTCAAACCTCCTATATAATAATTATAATTTTTATAAATTTAAAATATAACCATATTATAATAAAAAATACTATATATGACTCTCTTATGACATAATATTATCCATTTATGAACATTTTTCATTAATGTAATGTTTCAGGAAATAACAGATTTGATTATCGTACATGTTTTAACATTTTATTCTTCATCCACATTCATAGATAATGATTTAATAATTTCCAAAATGTATAAAATTATCTATATATAATAAAAAAATTAAATAGATTTTTTTAGTAATATATAAAAAATATAAATTTTAAATGAAGGATACTATTTATTGAGACGATTTTCCAGACATACACATAGACACTAAATCCATTTTATTATCACATTTATAGAATGATAGTAAATAAAATATGTTTATATAAATATATAATATAATAGAATAAAAATTATTATTTAATATTTATCATATATATTTACTAAACCAATACATAATAAAATTGTTGTAAAGTGTGAATGAATGACATCACTTTGGGGAGGCGATAGTCCACATGTCCACATAAAAAGTTTTCGTATTTATAAAAAATAATATGTATAAAGGTATGTGATATATACTAACTCTATAATAATAAATGAATTAAAAATATAATATATATCATAAAATTTTACAAATAAATCTTTAGCACGTTTCATTCATTGTGTGAACAAATAACATCTCCTTGAGGAGGCGGAAGTCCACACATCTACAAACAATGTAATAATTTTTATAAAAAATTGAAATAATTTAGGTAGGGTTTATATAATAAATAAATAAATATAAATAAATCATAAATATCATTTATAAAATATAAAAACATATTTTACATTATAATTATCATCTATGAGAGGTGGTAAAGTAAACACCCACAATATCATTTCATGAGGTTGTAGTTCACCGTACAAAAGAATGGTAGGATTTTTACCCATTTAATGGATGTGTGTCCATGTGTGGGATGAGAACATAGATTAAAAACATATATTTGTTTTGAGTATAATGTTTTCATTATATTATAATGAAATAAGAATAATTATGGTGGTGGAGGGGAGAAATAAAGGAAAGGATCTTGAGGAAGGATGTTACATCTTGTTTGGGTAAATCATTTTGGATTGCACCAAATGGATTCCATGGTTGAATTTATACCAAAAGGGTGGCTTCATGGAGGAAGGGAGGGTTTTGGGGAATTTAATTGGGTATTTCTTGGTCAATCTAAAATGTCTTATAATTTTTGAGGAATGGAGAGATGTGGTGGACTTTTATAAGGGTGGGATGGGACACAATAGGATTTCATTTATATCAAGTTAGGTGTGCCAACATATTTAACTATAAATTTCATAAAACCGAAAAACAATAATTAATGGATTTTATAGGGAATAAAAATTTCCCTTAAATGTGTGGTTGACTACGGTAAGGTCATTTTCTCAATTAATTATATGTTTTAGTCTCATGTTGAGCTTAATTTTATCTTTATCACTAAAGTTAATTTTAATAACATTCAATAAAATTTTGGACAAAATTAAGTTTATTAAATTACAGATTAAATACATTACTAATAATAAAAATGAATTTTTGTTTTTTTAAATTAATTTCTCATAATCATAAAAATAACTTTAATGATTACACATAGAAATGGTGAGAAATTACATTTTTAAACTGATAATGTTCAAATGATCATTGGGATTTTATATCGAAATTCAATATGAAAATGAATATAATGACAAAAATTTGGCTAATATATTTATAATTAATAAAATTTTGATATTAAAACAAACTCAAAATATAATTTAACAATATAAATAAATAAGGCTAAAAATAAGATCTCATTTAAAATGCAGTATTTTTTACTATTCACCCAAAAATGATGTTTTTCAAAAAAATACCAAAAAATCAACCAATATAATTTACAATTATGAAATAAAAATTATATTTATTTTATCAAATTTATCCTCTAATAATTTCTAAAATTAATTTTATTATCATTCACAAAATTACATAAAAAGTAATTCATTTTAGAAAATGCTTTTTTAAAAAAGATAAAGACTATACCAATATTACCTTTTTTATAATTGATATATTTTAATTGTAATAATATATTATAAATAATATTTACTTTTTTTGTTTCTATTGGTATTTTTATTTTTTAACATCTATAATATAATGTTCTCTATTAAATATTTTTAACAATAAAATGATATTTCATAGAAAAACATAATATTTTGTATTGTAAGCCAAGTCGATAATGTGTATAGAACAAGATAATATAAGTCTTGATTGTAGTTTATGCAATCCCAATGTAAATATTAATTAATAATAATATAATTATCAACACATGAAAGGAGAAGTGTTAAAAATATTTATTTAATTTAATAAAAACTTTTTACAATATCTCAGTGAGTTACATTCTACCCGCCCTTAAAATGAATTTTTCCCTCACAATTTTTCTATCCTATAAAAGGATTTATACTTGAATTTTATATCCAGAGAAAATGATATCATAAAAATGAATATTAAAACATATATTAGAAATAAATTGGGAAACATAATGTTTACCCAAAAGTAACACATAACCAGGTTTTCTATATAGGAGAACATTGATTGGATGTGAAAACATGGAAATGGAAGGAAAATATAATCATTATATTCTATTGTATAGTGATAGAGAACATAGATCAGATAATGTTAAATAAAAATAATCCATAAGTCAAATAGTCTTCAAAAATTTCATTCATATAATAAAAAGGATGATAACGGGGATACATCATATTTTAGACACTTTTCCTAAATTTGAAGTATTTTCATGTGAATATATACATACATAATATTAGGACTACCATCCCCTATATTTTACCTTTTCTAATTGCACATCATCTATTATTCTGAAAAAATGTGGTGAATGTTTCATTCCAGACGAATTAGAATATCCTGAGGTCTATATATAGAAGGATAGGTCATTAAATCTATTTTTATCACAACACAATGGTTAGAATGAGTTCATAAATCCCCATATCGGGAGATGAAATTTTAATATCTAAAATCTCAACTGATTTTTAACACAAACCATTTCATAAATGGTCAACCTCATAATGCCTAAAAAATATAATTTACCCCTTATTCTATTAATAATATCTTATACAATGACAAAAACATTTACCATTGAAAACATGGGACAGTGCTTATAACGAATGAATATTAGAATTTATTTTATTATACAAAATCCCATATAGAGGGAGATAATAAAATGAAATTTCACCAGATGATAAAGAATTATATTTTCATTGGGAGTAATCATTGAAAATATGTCATGAGAATCCTTAAAAAAGGGACATAGACAAGTATGATATAATCATCATTATTTTCTTTATCTATTTGGATTTCATAATCATTCAATTTTTTTCCTTTCTCCATAGATGGTTTTGTGGATTATTATCCATGATCTCCTTTAGGTTTTGAATTGATTCACATAATTTCAATACTCCATAAAATTGTAATATTATAGTGTGAGAGGTGTAATCCATGCCACTTTCTCTCTATTAACATTATTTCCTAACATCATCCCATTATTTCAGCAATCAATTTTCTAATTATCATCTTTTGAAATCATAAATCATTTACTATTCCCTTAATGATGATTTCCTCTATAAATAATCTCACACATTAATCCTAATGGAAGATTTTATAATTTTCACTCCATAGTCATTAAATTTTTCTTTTAACACAATTTTCTAATTCTTATCAAACTCATGATGTCGATGTGCTACGCGATCCTCCATTTCTCTTTTTTGGAAAATCAGAAAACATCTTCATCTCTTATATAGTCTCCAATATCCAATTCTTTTGGATTACTTTTTTTTTGACAAAAAGAAACCAAGAATATTTTCTTTTATGTTGTATTATTATACCTAAAAAGTACAACACAATCCTTGTAAAATCGGCTTCATAGAACACAATAGAATATTCATCCATCCTCTTAAGCCCTAGTAAATCCTTTTACATCGTAATATGAAAAATAAAGGGAAAATAATTATTGAAAAATAAGTTCCTGAAACATCCATTTCTTGGGAGTAATCTACATTTTGATTCCTCGTATTCTTAATAAGATTCCACCATCGATCCACCTCCCCATCTAGAAAATAGACATGAAACGATAAATTTTCATTCTCTAAATACTGAAGAATATAAAATAACATTTTAGTTTCATTTTTCCAGTGTTCATTAAATACTAGGATAAAGGCACCACTGAAAGAGGGTGGCTACTTCCCCATGAAGGAATCTACAGTTCATTGTTCCCTCCTTTTCACATATATATGTTCATCGTGATTCATAGCATGAGAATTTTGTGTGAGATTAGAAATAAGATTTTTTATTATCTCTCCAAAAACAATATCATACTAATGTGGCCAATAATTTCATAGTCAATTTCAATTTTACATTTACATAGTCCATTCGGGATCCATCCATTGAGTAAAACCAAAAATAATAGTGTATGAAACAATAATCATAGTGGGGAACTACATAATCATTAAAAAAATACTTATAGGATTCCTAAATCATGCCTTTAACATCATTAATATATCAAAATATAAGTTTGTACTAGGTTATTTATAGAAGTATTATATTTAAATCCATTATGATGGTTTGTAAGTAGTTTTTAAATTACCAAAGCAAATCCCCCATTGTTCTGAAACCATGTGTGCAGAAATTCCCATTATCATGTACCTGGATACACTCATGTTGATCGATATGCACCTTTTTAGAGTTATTATAACTATGATAATATGTTCTGAATCCCCATCCACATGTAGTATCCAAATAGGGATGTATTTCTATGAAACCACCCACATTATCCATTAAACAATTATAGTAAATTTTCCTATAATTATTCTTATCATTATACTTATCCTTAAAAATTCCATTAGTATTCTCTGTAATCATTATTCGTCCTTGTTCCCAAAGATTGACTGAACATTTTCTTTGAGACAAACTATAGCATCTGAGGCTTAACATACATGGATATTATATCATTTTTTATCAATATTCAGAAAATTGAAAAATGAATTTCCATAAGACTGTAAATGTTTATTGTCCTTGGGAATATGAAAAAATGTTCTATCATGGTGATAAATATTCAATGATTACCGTATTGAACATCCACTTTAGTACTTATACTTGTAAAATTAATACATAACATCAGGTAAGGAAAAATAAGAGAAGGGGTGGTCTCGCATTCTCATTAGGGGTAAAAAAGGAAATTCAAAATCATAAAATGAACATAAAGGTGTGCGAACAAGATCTTAACATTAGAAGACCACACTCTGTATATCAAAAATAATAATCAAGACCCACGACATACCTATTGAAAATTCATAAGACATGAATCATAAAATGATTAAAGGTAATAATACAAGAGATCGTAACATAACCATAAGACATGTGATTTGGGAAGAAAAATAAACATATAAACTTACTTCCATAGTACCCAAGGATTATATCCAATTCAATCATTGTGGAATAGTTTCACTCACCAAAACCATCATTGTAGAAAATTTACATTACTAAAATGGGTTTACTACTAGTTATGGCCTAGTATTACTTAACCAGGTTTACTTCCCATCCCATCCCTACATTACTGAACTTGGTTCTCTTCCTATATCAGCCTTGTTTACAAAACTGTGTTTACTTCCCATTGTAGATCTATATTATAGAATAGGGATCACTACCTGGTCCAGCCCTGTAATAAAAATCCAGAATCAATTATCATTCAATCCATGTTTTACTGAACATTGAATACATTACATTCCATCCATATCATACACATGAGATTCAAATTATTACCCAATGAATTGGGTGGATATCGTGGTCACAACAATCACATAATAAAATCATACATACATGTCCCACAAGATAGTAAAATATTCATCCAATCATAACCCATAAAAAGATATGGGTTTTATAAAAATCATATCATAAGTCATGAAATAAATTGGTTATCATACATTTTTAATCAGATTACGACCTATGGAAAATAGATACATTTCATATTCACTTCTCCTAGAATAACTCTTTAATGGAAGTTGGTATCATAAGAATATAAATCACTAAATAGAAATGAAATCTATAAACATATATCCTATTGAAAAGAAACATGTTTCATTAACATCAAGATATCGAAAAATTACAATTTAGAGAAATAATATGTAGGGTATCCTTGGATTATATCCCTATTAAATCATAAACTATGACCAAGTATGTTATCATATACGGAGAAGGATTTTTAATGATCACACGGAACATAAATTTTCAATGAAATTTTACTTTTTCAGTTATAAAAGATTATCATAATAATCTACTTTGAAACAAATTTTAAAACATATAAATAAATCATGAAAAAATCATGTAAACTATTACTTCATTAAAATATCATTTCTTCTTAAAAAACCCCTTTGAATACGATTTTAATTTAAAATTACCATGAAAACATTAAAAATATAACTGAAATACATTAGAAAACTTTTTTCCATCAATAAATATAAAATTACATTGATAAATTTTAAGGAAATTTTTAAACAAACAATATTATTCGAATTTTTTTAGAAAACATGGTTTTCAATGAAAACAAATTTCCAACTTAAAGGAGAAATAATGCCAGATGAAAACATATTCTTAATTATGTTAAGTACCAAAAAGTTAAAATTATACTAATACAAGAATATATCCTGAAAAAATATAGGGGATGAGAATTCATGATTATTCTTGAGATATTTATCCTATGATTTCATTAATTAAAGAAAAGTCATAAACAATCCTGATAAATGATGATATTAAATAAATCAACTATTTTCACTTTGAAACATTAACCCCTATTATACATGAGAGAAAAAATTACATGATTATTTAAATATAATGAAATATTGATATTCATTATATAACTTGTATAATGGATGTATATACACCCAATATAATAATATATATGCATAGCATGGCATGTTTCTCAAAGAATGAAAATTTAGACAAAACTACTTTACAGTCTGGGCATCTTTTGAAAACAAAACAAAATGAAAGAGAGATCATAAAATGGATATGTAAATAATCATTAATTTAGTTATATGTATCATATAATAAATCCATGGTTAGTATAGACACCACACAAAATAACTAACTGTATAACATGGAATGTATCACATGATTAATAAAAAGTGAGAGGACAAAACCCTTATCCTAAGTCTTGAGATTTTTTTTACATTGAAAAATACTATATAATAAATATAAAATTTTTATAAATCTAAAATAAATAAATATTATTATATATAATAAAATATATTATTTTCTGCTGAATTTATATTATCAACTTATAAATAATTCCATGTTAATATAATGTTTTTGGTAATAACCACATTGTTTATGATATGTGTTCTTTCTTGATATTCAGGATCCAATTACCTAGATCTTCATTTTCTTATTTCAAAAATATAAAACATGATTTATATATCAGATATATTATTTATAAAAATATTTATTTTAGTATGTAAAAGATATAAATATTAAACAAAATACCATGTTCATTGAGATATTTGGCCATACATATGCATAAAATATGGTTATGTTTTATTTTCACTTTGAGAGATAGAAATAAAATGAAATATATGTATATAAATATATAATATCCTTATAGAATAATTAATATTCTAGATAAATATTATATTTTCGCTAAATACATTTTTAATACATCTCATGTAATGTGTCAACAAATCACATCACTTAGAGTAGGCGGTGGTTTAAATGTACACAAATGAAGTTATTATATTTACAAAAAATCAAATCCAAGAAGCGATGTTGAATATAATAACAACATAAGAATAAATTTTTCATATATATCATATAATTTTAATAAGATAATTATTAATACATTCCATTCAATTTGTGAATGATTCTCATGATTTTGAGGAGGTGGTTGTCCACATGTCCACAAAAAATTTACCGTATTTATAAAAAAGGGAAATCAAGAAGGTAAAAATTATATAATAACCAAAAAAAGAATTATTAAATCATTAATATAAGATATATTATTTAGAAACATAGTTTCCAATATAATTCCCAATAATTATAGGTGGTATTGTTTAAACAAACAACATCATTTCATGACACTATTGGAAAATGCACGTATACCCATAGTTTTAAACAATGGGTATTTCCCCCAAAACCACGTGTATATGGTATTACCATATTTTTTAGAACCATTGTTTGTTAATCCATCAATATATATCTAAGTTATACCCATAAATTGAAAATTATATACTTATTTTTTCAAAATAGTAATAATATATGTATTCCACTTTTTCATAAACCTTGTATCCATGGTTTTGAAACTATGGGTATAGGTTTCAAAAAATCACCAGCCACATGTTTCGATCCCTAGACTGACTATATACAATTCATGGACCTAAAAACTATACCACATAGCCTTATATGTGTATATATTTATATATATATTATATAATTATATAAACTGTGGCTACAGGTGGAAAACTGTGGAAATTGGTGTTCCTTCAATTTTTTTGTTCCAAGGATTTTTTTCCCTGCTTTAATTTGGGAACACTATACCCATGGTATTGGAAAACCGTTGGTATATGCATGACCTACACCCATGGTTTTAATGGGAACCATGTGTATATTTATTAAAAAACCCTATACCCATGGTTTTTCATAAAAAACATTGGTATAAGTGTAAATTTCAAACCAATACCTATGGTTTTAAAATAATTATGTGTATAGGGTAATTTTCCAGTAGTGTGAGGTGGTAGTTCTCTATACAGAATAATCACATGTTTGTGACCCATTATATAGAAGTGTATGAACGTACATATAGAATCTTCTAATTTGAAATTTATAAGTATATTTTTGATACTAATTTTGTTATAAGTGAATGTAATGAGAATGAAGGTTGTGGTGGAGAAAGAAAATAATAGAAAGGTTATTAAGGAGGCATGTTACCTATTATTGGGGTAAATCTTTTTGGTTTGAACCAAACAGATTCGTTGGTTATATTTCTACCAAAATGGAAGCTTCAAGGTGGAAGATATGGATTTTGGGAATTGAATTCAGTTGATAATGTATGAAATTAAGTGGTATGTGATGTATTTTGAAGGAGGGGTGGCTTTTTATAATGGATTGAGGTGACAAACATGACTTTTTTTTTGGAAAACAAGTTATGTGTACCCAAATTTTTACATAAAAACATGAAACACCAACAAAACTCAAGAATAAAATGTTTATGGCCATGATATATCCATATAATTGTTTTCTGAAAAGATTCTATGTCATTTTGGGCTTTTTTTTTAAGGTTCAGTCCCTTGTTAAGATTAATTTTACCTTAATTATTGTAATTAAATGTAATGAGAATAACTAAAAAAATTTGTCAATAATAAATTTGATCTTACTATAAAAATTTTTTGATACATTTTAAAACTTTTAATGACCATTTTTCAAAATTCAATTCACAAATTATGAAATTTTTTATTTAATTATAATTCCTTAGACATAGCGAGAATGTATAGATTTAAAGTGAGATTGTACAAATGTACGTCAAGATTTTATATCTGAATTAAATAGAGAAATGCTTCCAATGAATAAATTAGATTTATTGATGTATAATTGATATATTGTGACATTAAAACAAACATAAAAGGTTCTTTAAATATAAAAATAAATTGGATGAAATTTATGTTTCGATTTAAGATTTTCTTTTTTTTCTATTAACTAAAAAAATTCGCAAAAAAATCATAAAAAATCTCCCTAATCTAATTTCGAAATTCAGAATTTAAAATTTATTTTAATATTATAAATTTAAATATCTTGAATTTTCTAAAAATATTTTTATAATTATACAAAAAATTTCATAAAAATGACGTTCATTTGAGAAAATTGTATTCTAAATCATATAAAGTCATTACCTATATTAGAAGTTTTATTATCAATAAATGTTTTTATATTACACTATTATAAATAATTTATAAAATTTATTAATTTTTTCTCATATTTTTATGTTTAATGGTTATGTAATAACTCTATTGTTTAAATAATTACTAGGGTAAAATGATGTTTCATAGAAACTCGTTGTCGAGTGTAACATAAGCCAAGCTGGTGTTGTGTGTATTTCAAGCTAATATATGTCTTCTGTGTAGTTTATGATAGCAGTACATAGTGAATAATTTAAAAAACAATATTTAGTGTAGAGTATAATGAAAAAATATAAAAAATATTAAATTAATTTGGAAAAAATTCACACAATATTGGGGTTTTACGGGATAATAACTAGCTTTGAACATACTACAACATGTAGTCAATAATCATGAAAGGTGATGCATAGTGCACAATTTATAGAGAATTTATTTAATTTCTCAACAATAAAATTTATATCTAATAATATGAATCTCATATTAGGATTTATAATGTAAAAACGTTCCTATGGTAAAATTAAAATATTTTTATGAAATAGTTGATTTTATGTGAAAAGTAAAAAATAAACATTTTACCAAAACCATAAATTTTTATAAGTAATAAATATTTAAAATAATTTTTAACTGAACAAATATGTATTAGGTAAATCTATATATTTTGAAAAATAATATGATGAATTTCTAAAAACTGTTAATGATATTTAAATTAAAATATTCATAATTTATAGAAAATATTTGTTTTCTTCATTTCATTTAATTAAAAATAAATTTGGTAATGGTAATTATTCAATTTATTTGGGTGATAATATAAATTATATACATTTTATAATAAATGAATTTATTTCCTTTGAAAAAAAATCTTTATTAATTTTATCATATACATAATTATTAAAATTAAAACCTCTACTTCAATCAATTGTACTTTAAAAGGTATATTCACTAATATTAAATTTTTTTAAATTTTTTTTAAATTGAATCAAATTTATAAATATATATATATTAAATATGAATTTTGAAGATTTTTTAATTTAGAAAATCAAATTTTTTTAATAAAATTATTTCAACAAGGTAAATATTGGTCACCATGTAAAAATATGTATTTTTCAAAGAATAATACTTTTCTAAGTATTATTTAGTTATAAATGGACCTATTTTAATAATAAAAATATAAAATTATGTTATGATATATTTAAAAACATTAAAAGATTTTAATTTATATTTAATGTTAAATAATATTATGAACTCCAAAAAACTAAAACATCACCTTTCTACATAAATAAATTTCCAACACATTATCTAATTTAATTTATACATTAAAATTATAAAAATGATTAATTGAATTATATTAAATAGAGCACACATTTTGATTTACGTTATATACAATTAAAATGAGGGGCCATCTAATATTTTTGGTGATAATGTAAGAAACATTATTTATATTTAATCAATATTAATTACTATCATAATTTTTATTCTATTTTGGATAATATATTTTATAAATAAAAAATAAACATATACCTTATTGAATAAATTTATTAGTTCATAATGTCATACCTACATGTCTCAGCTTAATTTAACTACCTAACTCACCTAACTCAACATACTCACCAAACCCCCATGTGATAGCATTCATACCCCATACATAACATTAGTTTTGAAGGGGAAAAATACCATTTTCACCTATGAAAGGATCTCAATTCCACTAATTATCTCACTCATCCATACCCCAATGGTATTAATCCTAAATTTCCATTCCAACACCTACTCAAAATCACTTTTAGGGGGTCCTTATAGTTCTATAGAGTCCCTAAAATATTTAAAAATATGCAAAGTAATTTAGAATTGTCCAATCCTTCTCTTTTCCTTTTCAATTGAATGTAATATTTTATAAAATTAAAAAATAATTTTCTCCTATCATTTTAACATTTTATCTATGATGTTATTATGCTGAAAAATTGGATCTCATTCCTTCCCTAACATTTTCAATTACAAACCATTATTTTAATGACATAATGATTGTGATTCTATGGAATTATAAAGAATTGTATATATATAAAACATTATTTAATATCATTAAATTATTTTTTTCTTAAAAATTCCCAAAAATCATTAATATATAAAGGAAAAAAATTGGTTTTTCTATAAATGAAATAATTATATAAATACCAGTAGGTGAATGTTTGTGTATCATAGATTAACGTAGGGGTAATCACCATGAAAAATGAAATTTTAGTTTAGCATAAATCATCACCCTGGTAAATAATGAGTGGGCCTAAAACTTCACCCATAGATGGAAACTCTTAGGGGGATTGCATTTAATAATTATAATGATCTTTACAAAGCATAATGAAGAATTTTATTTCCAATACCATAGTCTCCAAATACTTTAATCTATTGAACACAGTTATTATCTTCTATTGATAACCTAACACATTGAAATAACCCTTCAACACTATCTTATATTAAATTATTCTGTAAGGGTATATCAATTTACAATGAAAATACCCTATAGTTTTTATATTTATTATATACTATTTAGCTATACAAATTATTTATCTAGGTTTCTTACATGCATGACTAGGAAATTATTTACTTTACATAGGTTGTTTTCACAATATTGTTGGTTACGAAAACCTAAGGAAGGTGGATTATTTATTTTATACATTTTAAATATTTTAAATTCAGAATCCATTAATCATAGAGAAGTGGTCATTGGGGATCAATATTATATATCCCTATGATGAATTTGTTGGACTAATGAGACATAAGGTTTGGGTATTTATTATATAACTTCCCTAGGAAACCATGTTGTCATATCTATGATCTTAATGAAAATAATGATTTCTAGGTTGTGGAAATTCTGGAATGAATAATTTAATTAATAAGACCTTGATGGTAAATATCAAGATGTCTGATACCACAAATTACATCACCATGAATTTTGTTTTTTTATTCATGTGATTATTTTCATTTTTATTTTATCAATTGAAATATTTAATTCAAAATATTTTTATTATATTCAAAAATTATTTAATATTCACTCTACAAGAATGTGTATGACTATTAATAATTATTCCATTTTATTTTTATCAGTTCTTCGCTTTCAAAACACCCTTCTAATACGTTTATTTACCTAGGGTACGAGGATGAAATTTATAATTATATTTTGGGAGGGACTGACTTTGTGTTACTAGAGTTAGAGCATTACAATAGGTATATGACCATTTTTTGTAGAACCCATAGGAACTAGAATTAATATAAACATATTTATCATAATAATTATGATACACACTAATGATGTCCATGAATATTTAGTTAATATAAATTTTTTATATATAAATAATCCCAATTTTATGGGAAAATTTACATTATACCACGAATTATTAAATGCATTATTATTGGAAATCATATATGTACCTATCATTAGTGAAAATGTTTTCTTTGGGATAATGTAATTAGTTATTATGTTAGAACTGATAAAAAATATTTCTATATTAGTATTTTTTTACTCGGTTTATGCATTGTAAACATTCTCATATAGAGAAAATTACTAATACCCAACTTGCTGAAATAATATTGGGACACATCATATAACAGAAACTAGTATCTTCTAATGGGACCAATAATCCAATAGTGGATGAAAAATATAACAAGTCCCTATAAAAGATATTTCATAAAATATTAATTAATGAAAGAGGGATTTTTTTCCTAGTATTTTTATAATTTAATGAGAGATGTTTATCAATGGTGGTATTTTATTAAAAATACAATGGGTATGAGGAGATATAATACATAAATGAATTCATTTTTAGATGATATTATTTGAGAAATACTTCCTCCACATGGAATAAACTAATATGTAAATAAAATTACATTATTGGAAATTGAAATTAGAGGAGATTTTTTTTAGTATTAGGCTAATTATACTAGTTTTTCTAGTTGTGTTGTAGACTAAGTTCTTAAATAGGAATTTATGGTCACATGTACATTGATGGTCTTACGATGAGCATACTAACGCATCTATTACTTCCAAATTTTTATTTATATGAGTATAAAGTATATGGGTACATTAGGATAATTAAGAGATTATGTGTTTAAAATTTTAAATGGAATTAAAGTTATTAAGATTAATCCATAGTAACATGGACAAAGAAAAGATGAAATAAAGAATTTGGGAGTGATAGTACACCCCACATGACTTAATTGTGGAATTAAACACCATTGTAATGTATTAAATAGGGAATGATTTTCTATAGTTATCAAGAGAAGGGAAGTAATTTTTTTCAATCTAATTGATAATTGGATACTAATAACATCTAACACTTCTACTATAATGATATTGTGTATTACAAGAACTAATATCCCATTTGTTAGGGATTCCACCTTAGAAGAGTCTATGATTGGATGTCCTAGATTTTTCAATTACCATAGTTATAGTATACTTTCATAAACAGATATAGTAAGTATAGTGTTCATACACTCATATATAAATTACGGATTGTCTCATTCTTGTATATCGTGATTATATATTGAATAAACAAAATAAATTCAAAGAACCCTATAAAATGTGATGATAATCATGAATCTTTATAGATATATTATTGCAATGGTGGTATGTCTATATATCCCAATAATGTTTCATAGACACACCATCTTGAAAACATGATTATCATGACTATTTTTTATTTGACAAAATATTTTTTATTGATTGGACTATGAAGTATAATGAAAAAAATCCAAGTAAAACTGATTATGACTCATGATTAGGGAGCGTGGTTATATTTATTTATATGTGTGGCCATGTCATCTAAGTGATAACAATATACTCCTATAGTATCCACCTTAATAAAATAATTATAGTGTAAAAAATAAAACTTATTTTTGGAAAAGAAAATATGGAAATTGAGGATGATCCGCTTGTGCATAAATAAATTCATCTGTTTTTAGAATAATTACGTAGTCATTTTTTCCATCATGTTGATGATTTTGGGATTAAACTCATTCAAAAATTCATATATCTAAGACTCCATAACTAAGGGTCACAATGTAATTAATATATATGAATAAAAAATCACATGAATTGTGTTATGAGGGATTCATTTTTCCAAGTGCTTCACCTTAGGGATCCCATATTATTGTTATTAAGAAGGAGGATTTCACTACATTGTTTTATAATGAATTTAGGGAGGTAAATTACATTAATTTAATAAATCAGAATCATATCCCATGCATTGATGAATTATTTGATCAAATTAAAGATGATTAATATTTAATAATGATATATATTCACTCTGGTGGTCAATAATTATCGGAAAAAACTTATTATATACCAATGAGTGAATTTTGTATAAAGCATGATCATTTTCAATTTACAATTATGCCCTTTTTATTTATTAAAAATCCTTATGTTCTTATGAATATGATGAATACATAAATAAAGTATTATAAGGATGATTTTATACTAGTATTCATTGATGATATCTTGATATAGTCAAAAATATATGGGGTGTACAAGAATCATTTTGACGGCATGTTTGAGACCCTCAAAATTATGGCATTTTATAAGAAATTAATTATATATAAATTATGGAACTAGAAGATATATTTTCATTTAATATATTTTCTATATATGTGGAGTATGTGTTGATCCTGTAATAAAAATGGTTGTTATGGAATTTCTGACACCAAAGAATATAATTTCGATACATATTTTCCTTGGGTTAGCCAATTACTATTGATTATTTGGTCCGAATATTTCTTGATTATCTGACATGTAAATAAATTTGACACATAAAGGGGTAAAATTAAGATGGTTGTGAGGAAACTATTTTGGATCTCAAGAGGTTATTATTTAATTCACCAGTTTTTAATCTACCATCAAGTATTAAAGGATTTATAAAATACAGTGATGTGTTAATGATATGATTTGGTGGTATCCTTTTACAAAATGATTTAATTATTTTTTATACATTATGGAAATTGAAAATCCTTTAAAATAACAATCAGAGTCGTGATCCTAAACTGGAATTTGTAATATTTTCCATGAATTCATAGAGACATAACTTCTATGGTGATAGATAAAAGATATATACGGATCATAAGATTTTAAAATAAATTTTATCTAAAAATGATCTCAACATGAGATAATGTAGATGGATTGAATTACACAAGAAATTTTATTTTAAAATGTACTACCAACATGAGATAAAGAACATGTTGGATAATGGCTTATCTAGGAATGATCAAGAAGATTTTACAATAATATAGATAAATAAGGACCCTATATTATTGGATATGGTAATGTTAGATATGGGAATAATTATGTTAGGGAAATCATAACACACTTACAAATTAATGTAATCCATCTTAACTTGATTATATAAAAACTTAGAGCATGAAGATAATTTTTTTAGAATGATAATAAAATCTATGAATCATAGGATATTATCAAAAATCCCTAAGGAATATGGTAAGTTAATGACTGAAAATAGAGTATGTTTTCTATCTATAACTCATTTAAATTTAATTTATAGATTAATCAAAAATCTCAAAAATCCCTATATAACATGGTATAATATATATATATATAATAATTTATGGGTAAATATATGTTACAGTTGTATAATATATGAAATTGTAGATTAGGTGTGTATATTCTTAGTATGCCAGTTTTTAAAGGATGAAAGGAAAAATTTTAATGTATGTATTGAACCCTTCAATATACCATTGTGGATGTGGGATAATTTAATAATTTACTTTTTTAGGGTACTTCTAATGAATCCTAAAAGTAATAATTCCATAAGATACATTATGAGTTTCCTTACCTTGTCATTACATTTAACATTAATATGGGATTAATTAACTCTGAAATTCCTTGAGAATATTTATCAGTGAGGTGGTGATAATTTATAGTGAACTTATATCAATTATATCTATTAATGACCCTAATTTTTCGTCACAATTTTATAGGATCATTCACGAATCTCTCAAAATAGCGATACCCTACAACACTTAATATCAAGACCAAACTTATCTAATGTCTGATAGGATTATTCTTATAATATATTACATGTTATTATTAAATTCTGTCGACTTCCATGGTTTCTTGGATCGATATCTACCTATAGTAGAATTCACATAATATAATGGTCTCCAAGGAAGCATCATGATGGTACCATCTAAGGCCATATATGGGAAAAAATTTAATACTCAAGCCTGTTGTGAAAATATATCATAAATAAATAATGTTGGCCAAAAACAATTTGAGTAAGCTTTTGTGAAAGTATATAATATACCAAATTATATAAATGTAGCTCAAAAATTAAAAATTATATATGATAAAAATAAATTAAAATACATTGAAATTCTAGTGGGTTCTATGTATTCGTAAAATTTTCCCCATGGAATGAAGTTGTAATATTTGGTTAAAGGGAATGTTAATCCCATGTTATATTGACAATTTTGAAAATATAATGATAATTAGAGTTATATATAATTAATGTGATATGACACCGAACCTTCCTAAAGCACACTACAAATGAGATGTTATGTTATTAATGAATAACATATAGGATTAAATTTAGGTACTAACAAATAATAGAATAGTATATAAACATAAATTTCATTATATTGACTATCATGCACATATCCTCAAAAAAATAGACCAAGTGTTGAAAAATTACACAACAAGGTTTCTGAATGTCCTTGGAGATATCAGAAATTAGAGGAGGTAGCATTTGTTCCTAACAGTGCTATGAGAATTTAATACTCTAATTTTATGGTATCTGAATTGTATACTAAAAATGAGGATTAAAATATTTTAGTTTTTTTAATTTAATACGTTATAACTTTCTCTAGTAGTTTAACAGTACATCTCAAAATACATTACACATTGAAAAATTAAAAGATAAATTATTAATGGTCATATATGTTAAAACCCAAAATAATAGATTTTATATTTGATAAAAGTATTTATTATTTTTGATTAATTATGTGAAAATTTTCTTTGGGTAAATTTCAATTTTTTCACTGAAATTGATGATTTAGAGTTTAAAATTTAGAACACAGTTTTTACCAAAACTATAAATTTATATAAGCATGGATTAGAGGGTTATAATCTATATTCATTCATTAATGTTTTAATAAGAAACATATAAATTTACAAAAATATGTTAACTTTATTAAACCAATGATTAATATTTTTAGGTCAAGATTAATAATTTACAATAAAACTAATTTGTTATATTTTTTAGGTACATATTATTTTTTTTAAATTTTTTTTAGATTAATATTGATTCCACTTTACATTTATTTTTTCTATTATACAAATTTATTTCATGAACACCAAAATACTTGACAATATTATCCTATTAATAAATATTAACCATATAAATACACATGTTTTCTAAAAACATGTATTCTTAGTGTTTTTCATGAACTAATATTAAATTAATGTTTTTCGATTTTATAAATTGAATATAATAAAATGATTTTTCATGCTATCAAACATAATTTTAAATTTATATAATATGTTAAATAATATTATTTAAAATATATTAAATTAATAATGTAAATAATAGTTATCGTAGTAAAACATTTATCTTCCAAATAAAATTAACTTTCTAAATGTCATGTATTTTTAAATTCATATATATTAAAATTAATAATCAAATTTGAATTTTAGACGTATATATATTAATTAATTAACACTTTTAAAATATTTAATTTATGATAAATAATATTTATAACACTTAATAATTAAAACATCATATTATTAAACAAGAGTTTTTCATAAATTTTATGTTTTAATTAAAAGGATAATTTTTAAATATATAAAAAATAAATTAATATAAATGGAGATCAAATTTGGGTTCATTGTTTATAAATTTGTAATAATGGTTATATTATATTTATAGTGATAAAATAATAACCATGATTAATATTTAATAGATGTAAATAAGTGTTATTGTGGGTAATGTATCATAGTTAAAATTTGACTAAATAAAGTTGACACATAGACCTTAATGAATACATTTTTAATTTTGGAAAATCATTCCTACATGTATCATCATAATTTATATGTATGACTCACTTAAAACATCAAACCAACAATACCCCCATTTTATTGCATTCTTACTCCTAACACAATATTTGTTTCCCTGGAAAATCCACTTTTGCACTTAATAAAGGAACTCATTCCCACAAATTCTATCACCCCTATCTATCCAAATGTTATTTTTCATTAATTTCCCACCCCTCTAACTCTATACATCCATACTAAATAGATTATAATGTTCTTATGAGTCCTACAATGATTTAACAAACAAAAAATATAGGAAATACTATAAAATCCTTCACTTTAATTTTTAATTTATGTTATTTAATTATAATTCATTTTACACATACTTTCTATATTATAATTTCATTGTGTTATATCCGATTTGATATTGAGAGCCTAATTATCCCCTATCTTCATATTCATTCATCCTTGCTGATATAATGACAACATTAGGGCACTCATTCCACCCCTTCAATTTTCAATTGAAATCCATTATTATAATGTCATCAGGGTTTTAATTCACTGGAACTAAGCTTATAATTATGTTGAATTACAATCCATTTGATATATATAAAATTTTATTCTATATCATTAAATCATTTTCCTATGTATTCATAATTACCATGAATCCAAAATAATTGAATGTAAAAACTGTGTGGTTTTTCTAGGAATGATATCCATGTATGAATATAAAAATGTGTTAGTTATGTGGCATAGGTGAACCTATGGGTAATCACCTTGAAAAGTTTACATTAGTTGAATCTAAATATTCATTCTAGGGCATGATTATTTGGCCTAATAATACACACCTAGCTAGACATGATCAGGGGATATGATTTTTATATTTTACATGATCATTAAAAACCATAATGATTGGTTGGTATTCCATTTCCATGGTATCCTTCAAATGAAGTATGTTTAACTCAACTACAATTTTCTATTGATAACCCAACACATTGAAAAACCCATTTCCACTATCTTAACATAATTTTTTTAATAACGGCATATCCAGTTACATTTAAAATAACCTATATGTTCTATGTTGACTATACATTGTGTATCAATCCACCTTCGTTCTGAAGATGAATTGTTTCCATTACTTCGAAATTAATGACATTCCATGTGTTTATTTTCTTAATATGGATGTTTATTGATTCCGAAGAAGAATTATTATGAATTGTATTGGTATTTAAACATTTTAAATGTTTATATTTTTTAAAATAAATATGTGATAGATGAGGGACAATATTATATTACCCATGGATGCATCATTTATTCTCATAACGTGAATGGGTTTGGTATTTGGCGTATTCCTACCAAATGAAAGCATGATTTCATGGATGAAACCATGACTACAAGAATAACTTCATGGTTGGGATAATTATAATAAGTATACATTTTTATTCTTGTACATGAATGTAAGGATCAATATGCCCAAAATTATATATTCCATATCCATTAATTTATTTATTGTTATCCTGGAAATTTTTTTCATTTAAATATTATCTATAGATATGTTTAAAGCTCACAATATTTTTGATATGGAATGTTTTTTTATTATTACCCTTATCTTTATGTTTTTTCATATTTTGATATCATCATCTATACTTGTACCCTTACTAATCTGTTTTTCACATTCTTGGTTTGAGTATATTTACATAGGGTACAAATAAGTGATCATTGATGATATTTGGGGATGCAATAAAAGGAATAAAACGTTTCAAGAATTTTTTAAGCTATATTTGGCTCTTCCAATTTGATAAGGAAACTATATATGTATCTAGTATCCTGATACTTCTAATTTATTCTATCTATTATGGTGTAATACTATTTTTGTACAAATGTAATAAAGACTCCACCCACTATAGATATTGGACCCAATGCATTATAGGATGTCATTTTCCCTTAGTGATTGCTGGCTATGGTTTTTGACATGCTTCAATGTAACAATTTTATGGTAAATTTTAATGATTTAATGATATAACCGACACTAAATAATTATATTTCATTTAATGGGTGTAATAAATTATTGTCTAAGATTACATATTGATATCCATTATACTAGAAAAGGAAATAAATACATGAAGATTCATTGATTTTTTTCATCGAATATATTTTCTCTGATTAAAGGGGAAAATAAATTAATAGAGTTTTATGTGGTGTTACTATAATATCTTATAATATTTTATGTTTTTCATGGATCAATTTAGGGATTCAACTTATCCCTTCATTTCTATTTAGATAATCAATTATAGAAAATAGTTCGATAATTAATTTCATAATTTATTAGTGAACAATCAAAGAGTATCATATATTATAATTGTTATCCTAATAATTAGTTAATATGATATATTTAAATGCTATTATATTATACTTTTGGATAATAATTATACATTAAATATGATTTATTTTCATAAAATGAAGTGAAAACGTAGTATATAGTCATAAAAATATATGATATTTTTATTTTGAGCAACTTGTAATTTGGTGGATCCTGGATATATCATATACCATTGGATGAGTATTCGTAAAATAACATTCATAATTTTCTTATTACTAGGTCACTATTGGTGCGAAAAATCATTATGCTGAAGACATGGATAAGGTTATGGCGAGTTTGAAGATAAATTGGACACAAATTACAGAAAAATTCATTATGGAGTCAGTTTGATGAAGCTTCATCATGGAGATTCCCAACCCAAATGAGTCTAAAGTGAACCACATGTGATCTTACATGATGGGTCCTTTGTTATTCTGATGAGAACCATGAATTAACATCCCTGATGGTGCGTCCGTAAGCCTAAGGAGCACCACGGCCGAATATCATTGACGGTCTCTCTGTGAGTTCGACATAGCCCAACCACTTCGTGGTGTATTTTCTTCATCACTGTGAGCCCCACAAGCATTGTTAAACACCATTTCATATAAATAACCATATCATATCCTATTATAAGAATTTTTACCCTTACCATTCCCCTTCTGATCTCCCATTTGACGAAGCTCCTGAGCACCATGAACACTACAGAAAAAATAGATCACCCAAGGTAGATTATCCTGATGAACCACGCTTTCCATTATTCATCATAGGGCCTACATATAGTAGGGATTCATTTTTATAGCTATTCCACTTACAATAAGGGGGTGGTGGTGAGTCATGTCTTGTAGCACCTGCACTCAATTTTTTCTGACATGTGCAGTGACTTTGGAGGGAACTAGATTATCCGATTAATAAAAATCTTCCCCTAAGTAAGGGAAAAATTGAAACTAACTTTGGAAAGAAGATCCATTAGAGAACTATCCATACCTATTTAGGTGATACAATAGGTTTCCAATTTTGAGGAATAGTATTAAGGTGACTAGGGAATTCCAGGCCACATGATAGAAAAAGTCACAAGGAAGCTCCACATGATAAAATTGAATCTTATGGGCCAGATGAATCTCTTGTTGAACCCCTTTGAAGACTCCCCATTACCATGATTTCTCTAGACTAAGGCCACTAGGTCTTGATCAACTACCTCTCTCTATTCCCTAGCTGGGATGCCACCCTTTCTCCCACAGACCCTTCACCATGATGTGCATTAGAACCACCATCATGAAGTCCCCATACATCCTCTCTACCTATGCTTCAAGGAATGAGTACAACTCCATTAATAGCCTAGATCATTAGCTACGTTATCATATCAACTGAATAAGCATCTTCCCAGCTTCGTGTGTATTCATGGATAACAAAATATAGCAGTGGTTGGTGGAAGCTCAATCCATATCTTGATTCCTTCCTGTGTGAACATCATCCATAGATACCTCATATCACTGAGGGTTTTCTCATAACACACTCCTAGGTACACCATTTGTTTCATCCTCTATAGACAATTTAAATTCCTCTAAAATCGGTGTGGGTGTGTGGTTCACATTTTGGAATTCAGTCCACCAGTTCCACATGCACTTTTACTCAAAATGTCAATTGATAAGACATTTTCCCTATCATTTTTGTACAATCGGCAATGAATGATCTAGTTGGTAGAGGGAATTGGTGGAAAATTAACTAGTCTACTAGCATCATCTTTCTTAGTGTAGAAACCCGACCAAGAATAAATGAAAAACTCCATGTAATGCAATTATTTATATTCAAGACCTTATCCCTAGTGGAGAGATTGGTTTGGGGTATTCGTAACCTCACATGGGCGTTGTGACCCGACTTTTTTTGATGTGAAACATCCCACACAGACAAAATGGACTATTACCCTTATTGATGTTTCAAATTACTTTATATAACTTCTTTAGTTCTAGGACACCCAAATTTATGGGCTGCCCAGGGGAAAGCAACTCTTCCCTGATGAATGTGTTCAATCATTCTCCCATGTGTCCATCTGTCACTGGCGTCATCCATCAACAAATGAGCACCAAAATGGATCCAAATAGCTTGAATTTTGGTTTCTACTAATTCTTGATACTATATCCCAATAGTTTCCTTTGACTATCCTCTAGGATCATCCATTAAGAGACATCCCTACCTCACTGGGATCCACTTGGATAGGTGTGGTGCCTCGTTTGATGTTTCTTGAGAGCTTCCTCCCCCTTGGATGGATTCTAAAAAAATTAGAAACTAACAGAACAACTTCCTAATGTTTAATTCCCTATTTTCCTTATTGTCATTATTCTAGATCGAAACCTGGTCCACCAATTCCTTCTTCAGAGGTGAAATATTTTCTGCATCCTCCCATGCATTCTCAGTTGGGATGAACTCATCATATATGCTTCCCAGGATTAGGATTCCTGAGATTTTTTGGAGATCCTAGTGTATTATTCAAAACAACTAATGATTCAAGATAAACATATTGGTATCTAGTTACCACTAACTCAATAGCTTTGATTTTATGTCTTGTTGTTGAATGAAATGGAATTTCTAATCCCATGCTACTTCATACAAGCCTACTCTCCTCAAAACCATCTGAAAATATGTGAAATATACAAAACCATTGTAGGCCTAGACTTATTCCACCATGAAATTTCCACTAGCCTAGATCCAAACCATCTTTCCACCTCATCTCAGTGATCCCATGTACTACCTTCATGATTTTTATATACTAATACATGGACTTTTCTTTCTCCAATGGATTTTTGTCGATGTTTTTGAGATTCCTGTAAAGTAAATATCCTATGATAGGGATATGGTACATCCTGATATGAATTTTTGTATCCATGTACAACATATGTAGTCCCGTTGTATACATAAATGAGTAGGTCAGCTCATTTATGATTAATTATGGGATAATGGCATCATCTCTATATCTGAATCCATATATCGGAAACCATTTACATAGTTGGTAGTCTTTTTGGGCATATGAAAGTAGCTATGTTAGAGACTCATGGTCGGAATGATTCCAGACATAATCCCTAATCAGAATATTATTCACCATTTCATTCCTCTAGGTTGCATCAACAAGAACCTCTTGATCTACATCATGAGAATCTTCCTGAGAAGCCATCTTTCAAGGAAATTGAAAATTTGCTGATTTTTTTCAAGGAGGTCAGTCCTGATGCTCAATCAGGAATCATTAGTTCACAGATAATCTATTTTTTGGAATGATTCAATGAGGATAAACATATCGAAATGCCTTGTTTTTTAGAAATAATTTATATAGAAAAGGAAAATGAGACCAGGTTCACAAAGATGTGTTTCTATGGTGATCACTTCATGAAAATATAGCATCACAACAATAAATCCCACATATGCAGAATGGAAAATGGCCCCTCACACAATATGTATATGTCACTCCAATCAATGTCTCATGGTAACCTTTACCAACCCATGATTTTTAGTTAACTTCACCGGTTATAGCTTAGTGGAGTGACATTCATGTATGCCTCAAAATATGATGTGGTTTCATTTTCAGCGAAGGACCCTCGTAATTGGTCCATATTTTTCCCTCATATCCCACTCTGAGGTGGGAATTTGATTGCACCAAAGATGGTGCTACAAAAGACATGGAAATTATCATGGTCATTTTGATTATAATTCAAATTGAAATGACCTTAAAATTCATCAAGGAATTTTTTTCGCAAAGCTCTTTTATGGAGATTCATTACCTTTATGATTTTGAATAGAACTGTGACTGAAAATCCAGGATGGTTTATTTGTGAGTTCGATGAGAACCATGACCAATCATCCTTGATGTTTCCTCTATGAGTCCGATGAGCACTATGATCAAAAATTGTTAATTGTCCATCCATGAGTTTTATGGAGTTGTGTCACTTTTTCGTGTCATATTTTTTTCATACTGATCCCCACAAGGATCAAGAAACCAGGTTTCCTATAAATATCCAATTCACACCCCACATAATCATTCTTATCGCAATGTTTCTACTTCCAATATCCAATATCATGAATCTCCCCAAAACCTCACACCCTTGATAAAAAATATATATCCTAAGGTACATGTGCATCTGAAGCTATCCTTTTGTTATTCATGTGCCCAACATATAATATGAATTCCCTTCACAATGCAATACTACCTCAATGTATGAGGGATCCCCTAAAGGTTTTTCGATGCTCCAAAAATACATAATACTATGTGGATAACTCTCCTAATAATTATCCATATACTAATGTGGTGTATCACTTTTAATTTCCCTACCTTACTCTTATTCTCGAGGGCATATTGATAGATTTTTCTTCTTTGCCTAGAAAAGCGAACATGGACCCCAAAATTGAAAACTAATCCACACAATTGTATCTTTGAATTTCTGATTCATTTTTTTACCCATCTGTGGGTCAGTACCGTCATGTAAGTACCATCGATGTCAAGAAATTCCTCTCCATCCATGATGTAGGATGTTAATCATATACGTACCAACATCCTCAACCCATGAATTTATACTACGGTATCTGTAAGATAGTTAAATCCAAGAAAACTAGGAAAAGGATGGGATTCATATCCCTCTCACACACACTCTCTCCATTTCTACTTGGTCACCCTCTTTGCCTCAGGTAGTATCCTTGTATTCCTTGGTACACCATGATAGGGTACTTTTGGTATGACTGGCCTGATATGAGATATTCCTCACATGGAATTAGATCCTCCTTGTGTACCATGACATCCTACTCTAGAATACACCCTAGAGTAAGCCCCAATATCTTTCTCTATGGGCCACTAACCATGAGTAGGCCAACACCATTCCACAATAATTCGCATTCCATGACAAGCCCATCTATTCTACTACTACTTCTTGTTTCTCTCATCGAGCATAACTCACATGGACATAAACTTTAGAAGTGACTCTGACACCTTTTATCAATGAATAAATCCATGTGTAATATTCCAACAACCTAAATACATGGGTTTTGATCCCTTCTTTCTATACAGTGTACATATGATGCCACTCTAAGTTTCACTCCATACCAATGGTAATCTATGGTGGTCCCTCCTAGGGACGTACCCTCATGATGTGACATCTGGAATTTTTGGCACAAATCCCCCGGATCCACCTCCTTGAGGAATCCTAATCCATTCACCTTGGTTGAATTGATGTGGAATCCCCACACCACATTCACGGGCCTCCTTTTCATGCTCAGTCCCCTATTCACCCTTCAGAAAAACATGAACTTTGATTCCCAACAAACTGAGATATGTAGGATCCATCTTCAAGATTCAATCCCAAAAATTTCATCTTAACATCAGTTATATCTCATCCACTATATTCAAATTCATCACATCCTCCTTTTCTATACTTATTCTTACCTGAGCCACCATGTCTTGAAGATATTATTCCATCCACATTATCTCTTCTCTATGAAGCATCCATGTAGCTAACCCTGGAAAAAACCCAAAAAATTCATATTTATCCAACCAAGATTTTCCCACATGAAAAAGGAATCTATCCTTGCGTAATCCACTAACTAAACCTTCAATTTATATGAATTTTGATCTCTGTCTTCTATAAAGGGTATATAGGGAACCTCTTTAAGGGTCAATCCTTGCCTATTGTCAACTATGGTCTGCCCCACCACATTGGGGTCCACCTTCTCTGATACACTGTATGTGGTGTATGGATGAGCTTTAAAAGTGAAAAATCATTCCTTTTTTGGGACTCACTATCCTGGGTCAATCCTCACATGGCGTTCTGATCCATCCATTCAATAAACATTCCAGAAACTCCCTCCTAGGGATATGCACATATGATCCACCATTATATGTTTTCTAATTAGTCTCATCTGTCTCTGGTTGGTGGTAAACTCATGAGATTTACCATGTAAAACATTGGATGCTTAGGAAAACCTCAGAATTCATGCCTCTTGCATTAGATTCCCTAGAATCGATGTCGAATTTCATGGGTTTTGGTGCACTTTAGAAGCCCACTTTTGAGGAATAAAGTTATTCCAATTTCCTATTTTTTAGAAATGCTCTTGGATTCCTAATGTGACTACTAACCAAATCAAAGGTTTCTTTAGTGGCTAGACCCTTTGGAAATTCTAACAAATTTATCCTAATTAACTTGAGTCCACAAAGAGGCGACACTGAGAATGAGGTTCAAAGACAACATCTTAAACTATAATGTAGACCTAGAATATGAGAAAAATTTTGATAAGGAATCCGTAGAAAGCATAACTGACATCCCATCATACCATTTCTATAATGTATCATACATTGCTGAAGATTTTATGAATGCCACCAGCCTTTGGAAAACATGAATTGAGGGAAATAGTTTGGCCCATCCAGCTCTGAGTAGATGATGATGTGGGGTAACCCTAGTGGAAATCATCAAAATGAGTCACATGATGAGGAATTTTATTAGAGGAAATTTAAGTCAATAATTTTTTTTATTGAATCTGATAAAATTCATATAGAACAAATTGATGTAATGTACAATATACTTGCATTTATTATATTTTTTAATGATTAAATGTTAATTAATTTGATTAGATTAAAATCCTAGGCATACAATAGGAATATAATATTTTAGAATTTTGTGGGATGTTTTTTGTTTTTATGTTTTTTACATAGCATGGGAAAAATGGATTCTAAAGGGAAATTTTTTTCTATAATAATTGGAGATTTGAGGTGTAAAAAATAATTTTACAACAAAACCTATTAGGAATAAATTGAATGATAATTATATTATTCAATGTGAAAATTCAATGTGTCCCAATATAAAAAATATTATCATAATCCATTTCATGTGATTGATATGAGTGATGTTGACATTGATAAGGATTTGAATATTTTTGGAAATCCTCTCTGAATTCACAATCAAAGATATAATTCTATAAATTTTGGATTTATTCTGTTAGTAAGAGTGCCTTTGAAATATGACTATAAAGAACATATAATGTGGTAAATTTAATCAATGATTCTATTAGAATATCTAAAATAAATCAAATTTTTATGATGATTGATTTTGGTATTTTTTTCATGGAAAAGGATAGAATAATGAGATGATTTTATATTTTCTTACATTATGATTATTTTTTAACCCTTTCATGGATAAAATGATTTAAATGGGTGAGTGGAATGAAGTGTAATGAAAAATAAATGTTTTGGATTATATGAAATCATTTATTTTGTTTTATTTTATTTTATTATTAATTGTTAAATGACAAGTTTACATTCCTAAAAATAATCATTTGAATGTGTTTTATGATACGGGAGGACATATATATCCCTGGGTGGGGTTATGTTTTTTCTGTATTTATTTTTATTAAAATTATACATTATTGAAATAATTAATAATTTTTATTATTTTTGTAATTAATATTAAATAATTATTTTCTCGAATAAAAAATATATTATCAATGGAATTTATTTAAAATTATAAAAATTTAAAATTTGATGATGTTGGTGATAGAATTTTTATATTATCTAATAAAGAGATTAAATCATCATTAAGTGAAATGATATATGTATTTGAATTGAAATGTAAATGGATGTTTGAATAAATTAAATGGTGTTTTTGTGATGATCATTGAGGATAAAAAACAATTGAATCTATAATATGGTATGTTTTTAAATATATGAAAAGTTTTTTAATATATCATAATATAATCCACAAGAATATATGAGTCATGGTGGATAAAAGAGAAATATAGGAAGAAGGGAAATTTATGAATGATTGGTGTTCATTAAGGACTGATGAGAATCATGGATTTATAGTATGAAATTAAAAAATCATATTATATTTATCAATATAAAACATTCATTGTTTTAAAAATCTATAATTTCAAGATAATTGATTGTTGTATAAGATAATTATTATATATGTAATCAAAATATATCAATGATTTAATTTTATTAATGAGAGTAATTTAAATATTTTTGAGTTTCTATATAGTTTAATTCAAGTGGAAAAACACAAAAAATGACATATCATTATAAAAATTATTGAAATATTTTTTTTGTTATTTAGAAAGACTAGATAATAAATTTTTGGTGGAATTAAATATTATTAATAGAGACAATGAAAAATTGAATTTTTAGTAATTTATGATGATATTTTTTTGAATTTTTTGGTGATGATAATTTATTATGAGAGATATATAAAATAATTTTCTTAATAGTGATTATTTATAACCTGATATATTGTGAGGGAACGAAAAAAAAATTAATGATGGGATAATATAATTTTTTTAAATTTTATAATGGGTTTGTTCCAAATTGGTGTAGGACAATGAATATTCATATATGGTTAATATAGATCATTTCCATTTCACAAAATGTGTTTGGGGAAAGGTGATTTCATATCAGAATGGTGGTGTTCCAAATTTCATTAGAACATCATCATTTACTCGGTTGTTTCCAATGGAAATGTATATTTAGACTACTATATGGATATTTTGTGTAAGAGTTCTTCACTGTTACATGGGGTTAATTTAATTTAATATTAAGGGTAACGATTCATAATATTAGATATTTTGGGATGATATTTATTTCATTTTTTAAATTCCAATTATGTGTGAAATTATTCCTCTTTAGAAAGGGTGCCCTGTGACATGATGATATTTGGTTCTTACCTCTTTTATGGGAGAATGTAGAAAGTTGAGGCATGTGATTGATTGAGAAAGTAAGTGTAAATGTGGTTTCATTCTAAGATATAGTATATAGTTATCATGTTAAACAAATTTATTCA
This sequence comes from Viscum album, assembly GCA_963277665.1. NCBI lineage: Eukaryota > Viridiplantae > Streptophyta > Magnoliopsida > Santalales > Viscaceae > Viscum > Viscum album. Next base: position 118,992,012 of record OY728128.1, on the reverse strand, counting down.
TCTAATATGAGTTTTGTTTGTGATGTGGTAATTAACATCCTATAATATATATTATTATAGACATACGATAGAATATGATAGAAATTTAAGATATTTTTGTTTAATATCTTGGGGTTGTTTATATTTATATGTTTGATTGGACTATATGTGTATTACAGTGTATTTTTACTGTCTAAATTCATTTATAGAAGAATTAAATGATGTTTCTATTGGTGAAAATATTATACATTTGTGGTTATTCCTTGAAATAGTGATTTGTGTTATGATATTTGAGTTTTTGTGTAATGGCAATGTTGTTTTAGAGATAGTTTAATCATAGGTTAGGATACACCCTATGATTTGGCTCTCACCAACACCTTATGTCCATATTGGTGGATATGAAAAGAATCATTGTTATATAATGGATATATGATGACAATGATGGTATTTACAAATTCTAGTGATGTTTTGTTGATGATTTAGTTAGAGGTGGGGGATTTCATGTGGGTGTATGTTCATTAATTGTGAGAGTCCTTATAGGTGGAAAGCATCCAAACCCTTATGTTATAATGGAGACGTCTTGAGCTTAAGAGTATATATAGTGGGTGAAATATTATAATAAAGTGAATCTCTATGGGTGGTTTTGTAAGGACCTGACCATAGTTTCCTGAAGTTGGGGCCTAATTTTATTAAATTGGCATATAAACAATGAATATACATCCTGTAGTAGAGATTAGTTTAGTATATTTGGAAACAAGATACATACCTATGTTCAACATTACAGCTTGAAATCAAATACAACATATATGTTTTATTTGGAACATCCAAAACTCTATGTTTATCCTTGTATGTCATTTATAATAAACATCGTCATGTATTGAGAAAATGAAATATAAGAAAGGGATGAGCTCAAACACTGTTTAAGGGTAATAAATACAACATAACATATCATAAACCTAAATAGTAGGCATAGTGAATAACTTAAAAACAATATCCTTTAAAAAATTAACCTGGACATAATACGACATGAATTAGTGATGAGTAAATATTTATATAATAAAACATAATCATGGATATTCTACTTGTATAAATAAAATTGTACATTAAATTATGTGTTCTATATAGAGGTAATGCATAATTTGGGACATCAGAACCATACCGTCGAGGCCTTGTTCGAAGACCATAAATAATCATTTTGTCAATGCATTGTTCCATGTCTGTAGTTTGTCTCATGAAACCTAAAATTGCATCGTGGGGATATAGAGGGCCCCAAATGACACTTCCTATGAAAAATAAATTACTATAAAGATTTAGGATAAATATAAGAAACATATACATTCATATTGAAACTAACATATGAAATGTAAATTACATTCCACAAACATTAAACATAAACAGAAACCATTGGAATTAAATTGGTGAATCTTATCGTGATAGAAAATCCAAATTTAAAATAAAAAAAAACCCTTAAACAACATATTTTAGATGATAACCTATGATATAAACCCTTATGAAATACAATATTAATCATAGGATGTTGACATAAATAAATATACTTTTAAATGAGACCATTGAGAAATTATTCAGGAAATTATCCTTTAACATTCTAAAGTTCCCCATACCACCATGAAAAATGTAAATAATAATCCCTTAAAGTGACATTATTATTAGGATACACTTGGTATTGAATACAAATGGGCATTTAAAACACCACATGCAAAGACCATGTGGGGAACATGACATTTTTTTATGAAAGTTAATGTGAAGTGAGAAAAATCTATTTTTCATTGGAAAAAAGGCTTATTTTGAAATTATTTTTATTTTTTATAAAACAAGTTTTAAAAATGTATTTCCCATAAAATAAAAGTTTTGTATGTTGAGATTACATTTTATGCATAAATTATAACCCACTGAAGTGAAATCATCTAAAAAGTGTTTTTATATAAGCATTAGAATTAAATCATTTTATTGTTGTTTAACGAAATCATTAATGAGATTTTAAAGAGTGAAGGCACGTATTCTTTCATAAAATTAGAAATGAACTAAAATAAATTTTGATTTTAAAATTTTCAAATTTGGAAATATTAGTCTATTTTACAATAGATTATAGAGATGACATCAAAATAGGTATGAATTCGAGAAGTTCCTGGAATCGGGCTTGCATTTCAGAAGACTTCTCAAAACATTTTTTTAAAAAAATTAACCCCCTATAAAATATAGAAGTATTATGATTGGTAAAAATATTTACACCATTAACACATAATATTTTAAACGTATATAAGAATACCAAATAATTTCATTTAGGTTACTATAGAAGAAGAGAAACCCCAATGAAAATAGAGTTTTTGGTAGAAAATACTTACAATATTTATATAAATTGAATCATATGCCCCATTTTAATAATAATAAAATGATATAATGAATATCATGAATCAAAATAGAGACATGATATGAAATACAAATTTTCAATATTCATACCACATAAACAAGTAATAGTAGTGAATATATAATATCTCACAAAAATTGAAGTGGGATAAAGAAACCCTTACAAAGATTTAGATAAGGAAATAGGAGTTATTATGAGGGATTAATGAGAGATAATGGGGTATAATATCATTTATATATCATAAGGGATGTATAGTGGAGGTGAAAAAATATACTCCATTATTAGGAATTAAAAATAAAAAGAAAAAACATAGGGGGGATTATTGAATAAAAGTGATAGAGATGATCCGTTACAATAAATCTGAGGGTGTTCTTCATTTGATCTTAATGAAATGAATAACAAAATTAAGTTCATTAATTAACAATTAAATAACCCTTAATACATTAATTTTATTTATTATGACATTTTTTTGTTATTTCAAGGCCCTATTGACGGATTGATGGATTCAATTTCATTGTTCATGAGTTCTTGTTTTCATAATATTCATGATCGGCTCACTTATAATAGATTATGGCAGTTAATGTAAGTTAGGAGTTGAAGTACAGAATTGATTTTATATGTTAATAATGAAAATTCATAAGATTTAATTGTTATAAAAATCATTTTTTTATTTTGAGTGAAGGTTAGTCATTATATAAAACATTAATGATAAATTCTTGGATTAATATAGAGATTTTGCTAATAATTACCTTGTTTTGTATTGTTGTTTTTCCTCACGACAAAATTAGTATTTCATAACATTACATAAGATAAAATACATATTTAATATTATTTTTCAACTATAGAAAATTTTTGATGACAAAATCGTAAGAAGGTATATCAAATTGAAAACATCGTAGTCCTTGAATGAGATAAATCGGCACATCTCAGATGATGTGTAATGTTTTTCATAAATGGGGAGGAAAAACGACATGAAGATGAATTATCACATTAGAATAACAAAATTATAGTACATGTATTGTACCATATATTTCATAACAGTTTGAGGAAGTGATGTTAGGAAGGAAAATATTGCAAAGGAACATGAAAATGAAAGAAAAGAAAAGAGGAATTTTACCTCTTGAATTAACCTTCCTTGAGTGCCTCTTAAGGGAAGTGGATTTGGCCTTTTAATGATTTTAAGGGCTGTTGGTCGTGGGGGAAGAGCTTTGTAGGATATTTGACCCTAATTTAGGCATGAAAAAAGTTATAAGAGGATTGAATAAAAGAGGGAGGGGTTATAGTGGAGGAGTGGTGGGTTTCCCCATTATTTTCGTCATTATTTTATTATTTTTCCAAAGACAACCAATATTATTGATTTTTGTGACCAAGAATTGTAATATGTGAATGAGGGTTCAAACCCGGTGTGCTTATGTTTTCAAAGATTCTAGGAATAATTAATTTAATTTATAATGTATATATACCTTAAATTATCGTATTATATAATTCATCAAAAAGTTATATATTTCAGAAAAATCCAAAAAATACACCCTAACCATTTTTTGATGTGTATAATTAAAAAGTGAATTCCATTTTTTCAATAATAATTGTTTAAATATGATTAAAATAATTTATAATTTAGTCATAATTTATAGTAAAATGTAGTTTTCAAACTATTTTTTTACTTATTCCAAAGCATATTTACATTATACTTTCACTTAAATACTATATATTTACTATAATAGGTGAGGTTAAAAGTAATAATAGTATGTCACTATTCATAAGGGTAACATTCCTATTCATAAAGGTATTTTACTATTCATGAAATATTAAGTTACTAATATCAGAATATTAATAACTTACAGATCACCACAGTGTATGTCAGATTTTCGAAGTTCAATTCATAAGGGTTTTAAAATAATGTTTAGTTGATAGGTTACTAAAAAGTGGTTTTCTAAAGACTCAGTGTTTCGTGAATGAAATATTAAATTTATTTAAAAAGTCTTGGGGTGCTACATTATCCACTCCTTAAAAATATTTCATCCTCGAAAATTGACATTTTACTTCGAATGATATTGGTTGATACATGAAAAGTTCATGTCGATAAAAACACATATCAGGATTAGTGTTTATTGAAAATCCTCCTTTAAAAGGTTATAGGAAAATATGTGTTCAATAAAATAACTGTAAATAAATAAATAATCCTATAGAATGGGGTGACATTTTTTGGAATTGAAATCTTGGACATAGTAGAAAACTCTAACTATGAATTTCTTATGATAGAAAATAGGTTTAGATGAAAGTAGATTACCATAAAACCATTAACTAAAGCTGTGAAAATTTTCCTTATTTTTATCAAAGATTATGATAATAGATCAACATTTAGGTCACATTTATTGGTGTTTATGGATTATTCAACTCTATAGGTGTATAAATATACATTTAGATTTCATAAACCTGAAATTATCCTTTGATTTTCCCGGAACTACTTATACATAATCTCTTAGAATAAGTTGTATAATATGGTGACATTAAACTCTAAATCCTCATACAATGATAAACATAAACAATTTCATATATGGTTTAACTTTCTAAAAGATCATGATCCAACACTTAAGAATCATTCCCATATACATCCTTTCTAGATCCATGTATATTATTTCCTTGGCAATAGTCATTTTTTAGGACTATATAATCCATCTTAATCAAATAATCTGTTACGATATTTTCCACTTATCAACATGAAGAAGCATTAAATTCTCACATTCCAAAATTTTGAATATCTTTATCATGCATTCTATTGAAATATTGGAATAACTCAAATTATGAGAAATCCTTATTCAAAAAATTCATTCATCCATACACATGAAATTTGATACATTATGTACATCCAAAAATGTTGTAAACACCATCAATGATAGCATAACCACTTGTTGATAAGTTAATTTTAATTTTTGATGTAGTCTGTAATTATCCAAATCAAACATTTCATCATCATAATATTAACCATATTGAATATATTTAGGATTGTATTTCCCTTAACTATATTCTTTCCCATTATATTAACTTCCCCTGATTCACTTATCCTTGGTACAATTCATCATACAAATTAAAATACCTAATGAAATAGTACTACAGAAAAATCATAATATATTATATAACTCCTAAAACCAGTACATTGCTGATAAAATATTCAAATGGAATGATTCTTAATGAGGCATATTAATCGTTCCACTTAATCTGCGCTAGTATATCAACTTGATCATTATCTAGTAACATTATTTGGGTCCTATTTATTCGACACATGGGACATTGATTCCCATAGTGTCCCATATCCATGCAGTTTAATTATTGTACATTAAAAACCATTTTCTAATTCTTGAAATAATTAAATTAGGTTTATTTTTCTCCACACTTATATCAAACTTTTATTTCCTTCTAACATTTAATAGGATGATTATTTTGACAGTTATCAAAAGTGGGGAAACCCTTATTTACCTTCTTCCATTTATCTATATTATTCACTATCATTCTCTTATTCTTTTTATTCTGTTAAAATAAATAGCACTCATATAATTCATTACATATCTTGTAAACATGTGGTATTATTTCCTCATATGACGAGGACACATGGGTGGCTATATTCCTTTGAAACTATTGATTAAGAACACAAGAGATATGATCCTTATTACTCATTGAATCATGTGGGTTAGTGAAGTTCTCGTTCATTCTTATTGGATCCATTTCTAATCAATTTTAAATAATATATTAGATCACAAAATTATGTACTCTCTATACCTCTAAACATGCTCTAACACATATTATAAATTTATGCATAGTAAATTCTAAACCATATAGTATGGCTACTTTGGGGGAATAAATCCTTCATAATGGTTTGTAACAAGATTATGAGTTTACCAAACTATATCTCCCATGAGTTTCAAACCAACAGTGTAGAAAGGCCCATTTTCAAGCACCATTTCTTGTTCGAGTCGTTCTCAAAACGTTTTTTAGGGTTTTACCCCTAGATAAATCTGTACCAGATCTATCTCTACCTATTCATATCCAAAAATGGAGGTATTTTCTTGATAAACCACATTATCTATTCCTTACCGAAATTCTAGAATGTCCTTGTATTCTTATCCCCAGGCTTTATCTTATTTATTTTTTAAATAATCTACGTTTTCTATATAAGGTTTCCTAGTATCTACAAAACCTCTTTTAATACCGACTCTAAGGACCTGACCCATGTTTCATAGAGCCAATGCCCTATTTTATATCAGTGGAATATAAACAAGAAATATGCATCTCTAAGGACCAAGTATTTTAGTATCATTGGGAACAAGATACATACATAAGTTCAACATTACAACTTGAAATAAAAAACAACACATAAGTTTTATTGGGAACATCTTCAACTCTATGTTAATCCAATAAGGTCATTCATAATTAACTTCTTTATGTCCTAAAAAATAAAACATATGAAAAGGTGTTCACAAAATCTCATTATGATTAAGAAATATAGTACATGATATCATAAACATAATCATTAGGCATTTTTAATCACATAAAAACACATTATTTTTAAAAAAAATAATTCTGCACATAATATTGTAGGAAAATGACAAGAGTAAATATTACTATAATAAAACATAATAAATGGAATTATGAAAGTCAAATAAATACATGAACATTAAATTACTTGTTTCATAATGAGGAAATACATAATAGAGTTCATAAAAACCACATAGTCAAGGCCTCATTCCCAGCCAATAGAAAACCATTTTTTCAAGGCCTCATGCCAAGACAATAGTTTGTCTCATTAGACCAACCGATGCACCGAGGGGATATAGAGGGCCCCAACAAACACATACTATGTCTAATGAATTCCTATTATGAATGAGGATAATCCTAAACAAAATATACATTCATATTGAATCTAACATATAAAATGAAAATAACATTCCCCATTCATTAAACATAAAAACTAACCATTCGAAGTAAATTGGTGAATCGTATCAGGATAGAACATCCACATTGAAACTAATAAAAAAAACAAATATTTTAGATGATATCATAAAATATTAACCTAAATGAAATAAAATATTCATCAATGTATTTTGATATAAATAGAGATACTTTTAAATGCGATCATTGAGAGTTTCTTGAGGTACTAATCCTTAAACATTATAAACTGTCCCATACCACAGTGAAAAATTAAAATCATAATCCCTTAGAATAAATGATAATATGGATACATTATATGATATACCATGGGGAAATACAAATACCACCAGCATGGAAGAAGTGGAGAACAAGGAATATATCTCATAAAAGTTAATGTGAGGTGATAAAATTCTATTTTACGTTGGAAAACCAGTTCTTTTGGAAAATCATTTGTATTTTTCATATATCAGGTTTAAAAAGGTAAATCATAAAAATAAAAAGGAAGTACATTTATATTAAATTTGAGGAATAAATTTTGTCTCATTTAAGTGAAATCATATAATAAGTGTTTTTAAATAATATTTATATTAAAATAATTTATTGCAGTTTAATAATATCATTAAAGCGGTTTTTAAGTGAAAAGGAATGTATACATTAATAAAACAAGAATTAAACCAATATATCTTTCAATGTTAAAATTTGTTTCATTGTAATGATAAATATATATTAATGTAGATTATAGAGTAAACTTCAAGATATTTAATAATTTGAAAAGATCCTTGAAATGGGCTTGTTTTTCAATAATTTTTTTGATATTTTCTTTTAAAACATTTAACAACAAATAAAATAAATTTGTAATATGAGTAGTAAAAATATATTGAAAATTAAAACATAATTTCTGAGGTGTACATAAGAATAAATATCAATTTTATTGAGGTTATTAGAAAATAAGAGAAACCCAAATAAAATTAGAGGTTCGGGTAGAAAATACATACAACATTATATTCAATTGAATCACATGCCCCAAAATTAATAATTATCAAATGATATATTAAATACCATGAAAATGAATAGATTCATGATATGAAGTACAAATGTGCAGTATTCATACACCGTTAACAAGTAATAGTAGTGAATATTTAATATCTCACAATAATTTAATTGATATGGAAAAGATCATAAAACCATTTCGGCATGGTAAATGATGTTCTTATTAGGGATTAATGAGAGGTAAAGGGGTATCCAATAATTTTTATATCATAAATAAAGTATGGGAGAGGTTATAAAACATTAACCATCATTAGGATATAAAAATAAATAGACACAACATTTGGGGGATTCATGAATAAAAGTGAGAGAGGGGATCCCATACCTTAAATGTGATAGTATTCTTTGCTTGATAATAATTACATAAATAACAAAATGAGGATCATTAATTAACAATTAAATTACACTTTATAAATTAATTTTGTTTATTATGACTTTATTATGTTTATTAAAATCCTTTTAGATGGGTCAATGTATTCAATTACATTTTTCATGAGTGCTTGTTTTCATAATATTCACGATCAGATCACTTATAAAAGAGTATAGTAGTTCATGAATGATGAGGTTTGAAGTCTATAAATGATTTTATTTGGTATTAATGAATTTTTAAAAGATTAAATTGTTAAAAAATTATTTTTTTATGTGAAGATGAATAAGTATATAAAGCATTAATGATAAACTCTTGGATTAATCTGTCAATTTTTCTCACAATTAACTTCTTATGTGTTTTTGTTTTACATCATGGGTGGATATATATTACAGAACATTACATAAGATAAAATAAATATATATTAGTCTCGTTCAACCATAAAATGGTTTGATAACCAGAAATTATGAAGGTAAATCAAATTTAAATCATTGTCGTCCTTGAATGTGAAACATCAACACATCTCTGGAAATGATTCATTATTAGTAGAAAATTGTGGGAAAAGGGAGATGGAAGTGAATTATCTCGTTAACATAACAAAATTACAGTACACGTATGGAAATAGAGTTGTAATACCATTTGGATGAGGAGAGTTTATGAAAGATAATAGAACAAAAAAACATGAAAATTAAATCAAAGAATAGTGGAATTTTATATCTTGATTTATCCTTCATTGAGAGCCTCTTCAGGGAAGAAGATTTTGCCTTTTTATGAGACCAAGGTCTTTTGATCGTGGGGAAGGAGATAGGTAGGATATTTTATCAGAATGTAGTCATGGAAAAAGGCTTTATAGGAGTGAAAATAATAGGTAGTGAGGGGGGTTTTATAGTAGAGGAGATAAGGGTTTTCCCATTATTATACTCAATATGTTTTTATTTTTTCAAAGACAACTAATAGTATTGATTCTTGTGGCCATGAATAGTAATATGTTCATTTGAGATCAAACCATGATTTCCTACACTATCCATGATGCTAGTATGAGTTAGCTAAACTGATAATGTATATATATGCTAAATTCTTGTATTTTACTATTCATCAAAATTTCTTGTATTTCAGAAAAATACCAAAAATTCACCATAACCATTTCTTGACATGTAGAAACCAAAAATGAAATCATTTTTTGAAAAATAATTTTCTAAATATTATTAATTTAATTTTTAATTTCAATCACAATTTATATGAAAAATACAGTGTTTATTACATTTGTTTACCTATTCCAAAACACGGGTGCATAATACATTCATTTAAATCCTATATATATTCTATCACATGGGAGATTACTATTTATAAGGTTATGTCACTATTCATAAGAGGAAAATTAATATTCAAATGGGTATGATACTATTCACCAAAAATTAAGTTGGTCATATCAGACTTTAATAACTTACTGATAACGGCCATTTATGTCAGATTTCTGAAATTAAAATCATAGGGGTGGTAAAATTATGTTTTCGGGATAGGTTATAATAAGGTTATGTTTAGAATAGACACTATGTTTCTTTTATTCAATCATATATTTGGTTTCATAATCATGGTGTGTTACAGGTTAACTACGAAAATATTATTTGTAAAATGTGATTTTGAAAAGGATGTCTTATATTCGAGGGAGGTACATTATAGATCAACAATTTGTAATATATAGTCTCACTAGGAGTGTTCTACTACCAACAAATTTTAAATTATAATATGGTTATTATTTGGTAAATTTGATAGACCGAGATAATGTATTGGATTAGTGGTGTAGTTATAATGTGAGTGATATGATGTTTTTCTATAGGAGGTATTCGTAATGACCCAGAATCATATCAATAGAATTAAAATTCTTATAGTTATGTTAAATAGTATAAAAGGCATTAATATTATATAATAAATTATACTTATAACTAAAGAATGTAATAAGTTGTATTTATAAAAATTATGGACCCCATTATAATTTAATATTAACCTAACAATTAGAATTATAATATGACCATTATGAATAGTATTCCAACTAGTAGAATGGGAACCTCATACATAAATGCATAAATAAAATTCAGGAATCTTATAAATTAAAAATGTATATAATTTTATAATGATATAATTTAATAATTTTTTGAAAATGATAAATTTTGTGATCGAAATTTTCTAAGTAATAAATTGTTATTTTAATTTTTAAAATTAATATAATTATTAAATTTAAAATATATTTTCCTAATGTACATTCATAAGAAAATATTTTTTTCTTTTATAAGTAATTCTTAATTTTATGATAACTTAATTAATATTTCATTGTGTTATAAATTCCATTATAATATTAAAATCAATATTTTCTGAAGATAGAATGATTTTAAATAAATTTTAAAGTTCTCATATATGGAATTCTAATTTCGTAAAATTTATCTATTTTTTAAATGTACCCATAAAAAATTATAGTGAATTTTTGATATTTTTCTGAAGTAATTAATTTTTATTTAATAGTGAAATACGATAATTAATGGTATTTAAAAAATACATGAATTATTGAATCCTGGATGATGAATAGATGAGTTAAGAAAGAATTTTTTATAACTCTATAGAATCATATAATATAATTACACAAAAATAGTAAACAAAATAGATAGTCTTGAGACTAAATAATGAATAAAATAATACAAAACACCACTCTCCTCCCACTATAAATTGCACCCCTCAACACTCTTCTACTCACACATTATAACATTTGGAGCCTAATAATGATCTAACTAATTCCTCTCCTAAACTATCTCCTCATGTCATGGTCTGTCTCGTCTCACCAAAATACCAAACCCAGGATCCATAAATAGGTACTCAAGGAGACGAAATTCAAGAGGTAAAATACTCATTCTTTATCTCTTAATTCCTTTTATTTCTTATCCTACCCTTACCTATAATATCCAATATAAAAAAATCCAATATAATATATCAATTGTAATTGTTTTGTGATAATTTAATATACATCATCATGTATCTTATCTTCTCATATTATTCTAAAAATGAAATCATCATCCATGATGTAAAGACCCGTAAATTTCAAGGAAATATTTTTTTCTTAATTTTCTTTGGAATTTTACAAGAGCGCAGTTTCTGACGGCACCTGATTCCGAGGCCCGGTGTGCCCGGAATCATTTTCCGAAGATTGGCTCGGGTACGTTCAGTGAACGGGCGAGCGAGTTTTTCTAACTTTTGAACCGGTGCCCGAAATCGGATTCTGAGGGCACCAATGAAATCACAGCGCCGGTTTTTGCTTGGAAACGCCTCTTCTGGAGTTGCGTTTGCTCGGGTGTGGTTTTTAATTTTCGGGCTTAAAGTTAAGAAATAAAATAATTTTGTGACAACTTTATTTTATTTCACTTAAGCCACTTGGAAGCCAGTTGAAGCCACATAAAGGCGGCTTAAACTGAGTTGAACTGGATAGGATGCTATCCAGAAATATCCTACCCCCTTGGTAGGATATTTATGAGGTGGGGCCCGCACGAGCCCCACCGTTTCTTTCCGCTAATAAACGCACCTGTGAAAACCCGTCTTAATGAAAGTCAACCGACGCGTTTTCTAAATTCTTAACAGACCATTTAATTGGGCGGTTTATTTCGTGAATTAAATGGATTGTTTCTTTCGTTGAATTAATTCAACGAATTAATTCAATCGTTTCTTAACCTATTTTCGTGTGTTGGCATATTAATAAAATAAGACCAACCTAAAATCATTGGGGAAAATTTGAGAGGATTCTTGTTTCTTCTTCTCCCTCGCGAAGAACGCGAAGAACGCGAAGAACACGAAGAACGCCGAACCCGAAAATCGATGACGCTTCCGTCCGAGACGTTCTTCCACGCTCCGATCTCCGATCATCGACTGTTTGAGGTGAGTGATGTCAGATTTTTCCTCTCAAGTTCTTTTCTTTTGGTTTTAATCGAAACACAAATTTAAATCTGTTGTTCTTGGTTCATTGAGCTCGCCGACTCAACACCGGATTCCGCGACGACGCGACGCCTCCCCGCGACGACGCGACGATCCCTCTCTTCCGCGACGATCTTTTCCGCGAAGAACGCCCGCGCGCGACGATCGACGAGGTAGAGATTTTATATTTTGGGAATTACCTTTTTTTTTAATTTTTTTTCCGTCAATGTTTCTTTAAAGAAATTAAAGAACCGTTTTTATGAACAATTTTTAATCTTATTAAAAATTGTTGTTTCCTGTGTGGAATAAATTTCTCCCGGTTGTTTATCTCTAACGCGGAGGGTGAGGGACAAATGAACACGGCCCGACGACCCTCCGCCGTTCTTTGTTTTGTGCGGATTTGACGGACGATGACGGAACGTGCCGCAGCGGATGTTTGACGATCCCGCAGTAAATAACAGATCCCGGGAGGAGCAACGGCGCAGATGGGAAGGAAAATGGGACACCGGAGCGGCGCCGGCGGCAGGAGGCGGCGGCGGCCAACGGACCCGAGGCCGCGCGGGTCCGGTTCGCCCAGGCGGGACGCGGCAGAGCCGCGTCCGCGGTTCACCAGCGCGGCCCACGCGGGCCGTGGTTTTCCTCAGGCCACGGGTCAACGCCCGCGACGCCTGCCGCTCGGCCGAGCCGAGCCGGACCGGCCCTGGCCGGGCCGGGCCGGGCCAACCAGGGCGGACCCGAGTCGGGTCGACCCGGTTCGGGCCGACCCAGGGGGGTCGGGCCGGGTCGGCCCGGGCCCGTACCCCCCTTCTTCGGACGTTTTAGTTCAAACGCCCGTAACTTGAGCTACGTACCTCCAAACGACTCGCCATCCGCGGCAACGCGATCCTTGGATCGATTCGGTCGTTTCAGTATATCGCACTCAAGGTTTCGGAATATTTTGTGTTCGGCCAGGTTGGTTCGTACACGAGACCAACCGGGCCCTCGGAGCGGAAACGCTCATATCTTGAGCTACGGATGTACGATCGACATACCGTCAGCTTTGTTGAATTCCTCTAAGTGAGACGGATCTTTTGGCATACTCCGCCCGAGGTTTGGACGTAGGTGGAGTGCGGTCGGGTTGGTTTTGCCTTAAAACCCAACCGGGTCCCTGGGACGAAAATGCCAATATCTCTTAGACCGGGCGTCTGATTGACGCGCCGTCTGCGACGTTGAGTTCCTGTTGATGATACGGAACTTTTGGATACATCAACTTCAGACTTCGTGACAGATGATGTATCAGCCTCTCGGCTCGTGGAGCGAACCCTCCAGAACGATCTTGCTGAGTGCGGGAACCCTAGTGCTGGCTGCGACTGCTCCCTCGACAGCGACGACTGTGCAGAGATCCTCCGTGGACTCCGACAACGACCGTGCAGAGATCCTCAGTGGACTGCGGCGACGACTGTGCAGAGATCCTCAGCGGACTGCGACGACTACTATACTCAGTGATCCTACGTGGATCAGTACTACAGGTCCTGCGTGGGCCCGGTCCTGTGTGGTCCCGATCCTGTACGGATCCGATCCTGTGTGGGTCAACACTCAGCGGTTCTGTGTGAGCCAACTCCTAGAGGTCCTGCGTGGGCCCGATCCTGTGTGGGTCCGATCCTGTGTGGGTCACTGCGAGGTTAGTACCTATCGATCCTTCGTGGGTCCGACGACTTAGATGGTTCAGTGATCATCTTTATCGTCATCCGAAGAATTATACCTGTGTGAGCTGAATCTTGTGTTTCTCTCCTTTGTGGATTGTGTTGAGTTATCCTGTGTGGATTTACTTTTTACTCTCCTTTGTGGATTGTGTTGTTCTATCCTGCGTGGGTATGCGTTTTGCTTTCCTGTGTGGACTGGGTTGTGCTAGGGCTCGGACGTTGGGGCTGATCGGGAAATTGATGACTTAGGTATATGTATGGGCATATACCTAAGCCGTGTCAGATGTTACTTCGTGATTGTATCTCTCCTTCGTGACTTATCCTTTGTGGATTTCGGGAGACCTTCGGGGGTCTCGGGGTCCCTACTGAGTAGCTTATACTCACCCCTGCACGGGCTATGCCCGCACTTCGTGGTGTTGGTTGCAGACGACAGACATCGCTGATCGTGGAGGAGGCGTGCGGAGCAGGACAGTACCTGGAGGTGGACCACTGGGCGGGACGTACTCAGAGCGGTTAGGTGGACCCGAGGAGCAGTGGAGGCTATCTGTACCCACCCTTCAGGTGGGACTTCCGGAGGACGGCTCGACGCTGCAGTTTTTCCTTTCAGTTGCTGTTTTTCCTTTCAGTTGTACTTTACAGTTGGGCTTGTATTTCTGGCCCCTTTTACTTTCAGCACAGCTCGTACAGTTTTTACATAGTGTTTACTTTTCTGCTTGCTTACTCCGTGGTGCTTGTTTACTTTTCAAAGAAAATGCCTTCCCTTTTTGTTGGGATTTACGCCTTGGTGCTAGTCCCCAGCCCCTGGCCTATGGAAGGCAGGCTTGTGGTAGTCACGGTACGGGCCCTGAGGACGGGTCGTGACAAATTGGTATCAGAGGTGGTCGGTACTACCGCAGACTCTAATCTTTTTTCTATGTGAAGCTATAGTGTTTAGCGTATTGAGTGTGGTTATCAGTCCAGGGAGTCCAGCGTTGGTGCGGCGGCCGACGTATCCACACACCAGGACCCTGACTTCTGATTCCCGACTTAATGCACGAAAACATTGATTGCATGTGTGTTTCAAGTTTTCTTTGTGATTAATTGTGTCAGCTCACCAGGTATACTGTTCTGACCATGGTGCACTTGTTTCCTTTTCAGGATGGCACGACGACAGCAGCCAGCTAGGGTTCCTAGAGTAGGGCGTGACGACAGCCCGCCGAGCGACGAGGCCTCGGTACAGGTCCCGTTGACAGCAGAGGCACCGACGGTACCTTTACCCGCCGAGCCCCCGATGCTTCCAGCACTGGCATCTGACGACGCACGACGCCTCGGAGCTCTGCACGAGTTCCAGCGCCAGCGACCACCCAGGTTCCGTGGGGAGTCGGACCCCCAGGCAGCCGAGGACTGGCTGGAGGCGGTCGTCCAAGTTTTCTGGGTAGTGAGGACACCAGCAGACCTCATGGTGATCCTTGCGGCGAGCCTACTGCACGCAGCAGCCGGACGCTGTTGGAGCCTGCTGCTCCAGGTACATGATGAGGCCACCCTCATCTGGATGGACTTCGAGAGCCTCTTCCGCTCAGAGTTCGTCCCGGCCACCCTCCGTGCAGTGCGCATCTAGGAGCTTTTCAGCTGCGGCAGGGCAGCTTGACGGTCGCTCAGTACGTAGCGAGGTTCACCGACCTATCTCGCTACTCGACAGACATGGTACGGGAACCCTTCTTCCGGGCCCGGACCTTCGAGCAGGGATTGAGACACGAGATCAGGGCATCGCTGATCTCCCTCAGCATCCCGACCCAGGCTGGAGTACTGGAGAGAGCCCTCCTGATCGAGAGCTTCCTGGCTGAGTCCACAGCGAGACCTACCGTAGGGCGGCAGATAGCGGAGTCTTCGGCAGCTGGTAGTCGGCGGATGATTCAGGGTTCCAGGCGGACCAGACCTTCCGGCTGGCGACCTCGGGACACTGGCTCAGCAGTGCAGGGCACCCAGCCCAGAGCCAGTCTTCCGAGAGGCATGCAGTGCTACGAGTGCTGGGGGCGGGGCCACATGGCTCGTGACTGCCTGACCCGTCGTACCGAGGGTCAGCAGACGGTGGAGGGACCACCCAGGCAGAGGCAGAGGGTCGACCGTGGTGGTCCACAGGGAGGAGGCGGACGAGGCAGAGGAGCTGGCCGAGCAGCAGGTGGTGGGCGACGCTTTGAGGCTCTGCCCCCACCACCACCAGGAGGCCCGCCCCGACCACAGGGAGCTGGCGGGCAGAGACAGGCTCAGCTCCAGGCAGCGGAGGCCTACGACCACGGTGCACCAGAGATGATTCGAGGTACGATCTGTGTCTATTCCACCCTTGCTGCAGTTCTGATAGACACAGGAGCGAGTCACTCTTTCATAGCCACTGCCCTTGTTCGGAGTTCGGAGATTCCGACAGAGCCGTTGGCTCGATCCTTACGGCTAGAGACTCCTACGGGAGCAGACTTGATGATTATGCACTGGTGCCAGCAGTTTGAGCTTACTCTAGGAGGCGAGAGATTCGGCTGGGATCTTCTTGTAGCGGCGTCGAGGCCTTGCGACGTCATCTTGGGCATGGATTGGTTATCTACGGTCCATGCTCAGATTGACTGCATTAGGCGCAAGGTGCGATGTGTGCGCACCGACGGGAGCAGGTTCACCTTCACCGGCGAGAAGGGAGCCTTAGCAGCACAGGATGGACTCACGCAGAGGAGAGGTCAGCCCATCACTCATTAGTTGGCTAGCCTCATCCTGGGAGCAGTTGACGTGCAGAGTCCCATTTTTCCTGCAGTGGTGGATCAGTACGCGGACGTCTTTCCAGACGACGTTCCAGGACTACCTCCTCGCAGAGAGGTAGACTTTTATATTGACACGTACCCCGGGACAGCCCCGATATCCACTCCAGCATATCGGATGGCCCCTGCTGAGCTTCGAGAGCTGCGGGTATAGTTGGAGGACTTGCAGGGCAAGGGGTTCATCTGACCCAGTGTTTCACCCTGGGCTTCCCCGATTTTGTTCGCCAAGAAGGCGGACGGGATCTTGCGACTGTGTGTCGATTATCGTCGCCTGAATCAGGTGACAGTGAGGAACAAGTATCCGGTACCCAGGAATGATGACCTCTTCGACCAGCTCAAGGGAGCACGGTGGTTCTCGAAGATAGACCTTAGGTCAGGCTATCATCAGCTTAGAGTTCGAGACGAGGATGTGCAGAAGACGGCCTTCAGGTGTCGGTATGGCCACTATGAGTTCATGGTTATGCCTTTCGGCGTGACCAACGCTCCAGCAGTGTCCATGAGCCTCATGTACAGGACCTTCCAGCCATACCTCGATCGATTTGTCGTGGTCCTCATCGACGACTTTTTTGTGTACTCGACGACGGAGGAGGAGCACGCCTACCACCTGCGTGTTGTACTAGACACACTCCGAGAGCACCAGCTTTATGGCAAGCTCTCGAAGTGTCAATTTTGGTTACGTGAGGTCCACTTCTTGGGGCACGTCATATCTAAGGTGGGAGTTGCAGTGGATCCCGCAAAGATCGAGGCAGTGCTAGCATGGGAGCCACCCAAGAGCGTGACAGAGGTGCGGAGTTTCTTGGGCCTAGCCGGATACTATCGGAGATTTGTGCCGGACTTCTCCAGAGTTGCGGCCCCACTCTCAGCATTGACGAAGAAGCGGAAACCCTTCTTGTGGTCAGACAGATGTTAGCAGAGCTTCCAGGAGCTGAGGCAGAGGTTGACCAGCGCACCTATCTTGAGGTTGCCTGAGGAGGGAGTTGGATACATAGTCTACTGCGATGCATTAGGGACCGGACTCGGGTGTTTCCTGATGCAGGATCGGGCCATGATTGCCTACGGATCACGTCAGTTGAGGCCTCATGAGAAGAACTACGCTACCCATGACTTGGAGTTGGCAGCAGTGGTCTTGGTCCTGAAGACATGGCGACACTATCTGATGGGCGAGCGCTTCACAGTCTTTTCTGACCACCAGAGTCTCAGGTACATCTTCTCTCAGAAGGACCTGAACCTGAGACAGCGGCGATGGCTCGAGTTCCTCCAGGACTATGACTTTGAGATAGTCTGTACTCCTGGGAAGGGGAACGTGGTGGCTGATGCCCTCAGCAGGAGGACGGGCATCCAGCTACTTGAGGAGGCGACAGAGCAGCTAGCTGCTTTGCAGATATCCTTCGTGGATAGAGACGGAGCATCCTTCCTTCAGTCTCTCACAGTCTCTCCTCCACTTCTCCAGCGGGTCAGAGAGGCACAGCATTGGGACGTTGACTGTGAGACACGGCGTGCATAGATATCCTCGGAACAGGCACCTGATGGTTTCTCCCTAGGAGCAGAGCACGATGTCCTTTTCAGAGGACGTACCTTGGTACCAGTCGCTTTACGAGAGGAGGTGCTGAGAGCATATCACACTTCTCCTTTGGCGGTACGTCCTATAGTGGAGAAGATGTACCAGGATCTCAGACGACAGCACTGGTGGCCGGGCATGAAGAAGGTTGTGGCAGAGTTCGTTTCACGGTGCCACACCTGCCAGCAGGTAAAGGGAGAGCATCAGGTACCAGCAGGTTTGGTACAGCCCTTGGAGGTCCCGGAGTGGAAGTGGGATGGGATATCTATGGACTTTGTGACTGGACTTCCACGCACTTCCAGAGGTCACGATTCCATTTGGGTGATTGTTGACCGACTCACCAAGTCGGCACACTTCTTGCCCATCAGAGAGCAGGGCTCAGTGGAGAGCTTGGGGCATCTCTACGTTCAGGATATTGTACGACTTCACGGTGTGCCATCGACTATCATCTCCGATCGGGACGCTCGTTTTACTTCTCGGCTTTGGAAGGGGTTGCAGGAGGCGTTCGGGACGCGACTACGTCTGAGCACCGCCTTTCACCCTCAAACGGATGGTCAGACGGAGAGGACCATTCAGACTCTCGAGAACATGCTCCGCGCATGTGTCCTCGACTTTGGTCACAGCTGGGAGGACCACCTACCCTTGGTAGAGTTTGCGTACAACAACAGCTACCACTCCACCATCGGGATGGCACCCTACGAGGCGTTGTACGGCAGGCCTTGCAGATCTCCTTTGTGCTGGACAGACCCTGGAGAGTCAGCACTTGTGGGACCAGAGATGGCCCGGGCCACGACAGAGAAGGTCCAGGTCATCCAGGAGCGGATGAGGACAGCACAGAGCCGGGATAAGACATATGCTGACAGGAGGCAGAGGCCACTAGAGTTCGAGGATGGCGAACACGTCTTCTTGCGGGTCTCACCTCGACGTGGTTTGAGGAGATTTGGCCGAGGCGGCAAGTTGTCTCCACGCTTCATCGGACCCATCTAGGTCCTCAGCAGGGTTGGCGAGGTGGCTTATCGTCTGGCTATGCCACCTCAGTTGCACCGGGTACACGACGTCGTCCACGTATCCCAGCTGAGGAGACACGTGCACGACCCGACATACATCATTGACTATGGGGAGCTAGACGTGGATAATGGAGCGACTTTTGCGGAGGTCCCAGTGGAGATAGAGGATCGACAGGAGCGGGTCCTACGTGGGTGATCGATTCCTCTTGTGCGTATCAGATGGCAGCACGGGAACCTCCAGGAGAGCACTTGGGAGCGGGAGGCTCAGATGCGTGCTCAGTACCCACATCTGTTTCCCTAGTTTTTTGATGTATCATTACGGGGACGTAAATTCCTGAGGTGGGAGTAATGTAAAGACCCGTAAATTTCAAGGAAATTTTTTTTTCTTAATTTTCTTTGGAATTTTACAAGAGCGCAGTTTCTGACAGCACCTGATTCCGATGCCTGGTGTGCCCGGAATCATTTTCCGAAGATTGTCTCGGGTACGTTCAGTGAACGGGCGAGCGAGTTTTTCAAGCTTTTGAACCGGTGCCCGGAATCGGATACTGAGGGCACCAATGAAATCGCAGCGCCGGTTTTCGCTTGGAAACGCCTCTTCAGGAGTTGCGTTTGCTCGGGTGTGGTTTTTAATTTTCGGGCTTAAAGTTAAGAAATAAAATAATTTTGCAACAACTTTATTTTATTTCACTTAATCCACTTGGAAGCCACTTGAAGCCACTTAACGGCGGCTTAAACTGAGTTGAACTGGATAGGATGCTATCCAGAAATATCCTACCCCCTTAGTAGGATATTTATGAGGTGGGGCCCGCACGAGCCCCGCCGTTTCTTTCCGCTAAAAAACGCACCCGTGAAAACCCGTCTTAATGAAAGTCAACCGACGCGTTTTCTAAATTCTTAACAGACCATTTAATTGGGTGGTTTATTTCGTGAATTAAATGGCCTGTTTCTTTCGTTGAATTAATTCAACGAATTAATTCAATCGTTTCTTAACCTGTTTTCGTGTGTTGGCATATTAATAAAATAAGACCAACCTAAAATCTTTGGGGAATATTTGAGAGGATTCTTGTTTCTTCTTCTCCCTCGCGAAGAATGCGAAGAACTTGAAGAACGCGAAGAACGCCGAACCCGGAAATCGACGACGCTTCCGTCCGAGACGTTCTTCCATGCTCCGATCTGTGATCACCAACTGTTTGAGGTGAGTGATGTGGATTTTTCCTCTCAAGTTATTTTCTTTTGGTTTTAATCGAAACACAAATTTAAATCTGTTGTTCTTGGTTCGTTGAGCTCGCCGACTCAACACCAGATTCTGTGATGACGTGACTCCTCCCCGCGAGGACGCGACGATCCCTCTCTTCCGCGACGATCTTTTCTGCGAAGAACGCCCGCGCGCGACGATCGACGAGGTAGGGATTTTATATTATGGGAATTACCCTTTTTTTTAATTTTTTTCCCTCAATGTTTCTTTAATGAAATTAAAGAACCGTTTTTATGAACAATTTTTAATCTTATTAAAAATTGTTGTTTCCTGTGTGGAATAAATTTCTCCCGGTTGTTTATCTCTAACACGGAGGGTGAGGGCCAAACGAACACGACCCGACGACCCTCCGTCGTTCTTCGTTTTGTTCGGATTTGACGGACGACGACGGAACGTGCCGCAGTGGATGTTTGAAGATCCCGCAGTAAAGAACGGATCCCGGGAGGAGCAACGGCGCAGATGGGAAGGAAAACGGGCCACCGGAGCGGCGCCGGCGGACGGAGGCGGCGGCGCCCCGACGGGCCGCCGGGCGAGGCCGCCGCGGCTTAAGCCGCGGCGGGGACGGCCAACGGACCCGCCGCCGCGCGGGTCCGGTTCGCCCAGGCGGGACGCGGCAGAGCCGCGTCCGCGGTTCACCAGCGCGGCCCACGCGGGCCGCGGTTTTACTCAGGCCGCGGGTCAATGCCCGCGGCGCCTGCCGCTTGGCCGAGCCGAGCCGGCCGAGCCGGACCGGCCCTGGCTGGGCCGGGCCGGGCCAACCGGGTCGGACCCGGGTCGGGTCGACCCGGTTCGGGCCGACCCAGGGGGGGTTGGGCCGGGTCGGCCCGGGCCCGTACCCCCCTTCTTCGGACGTTTTCGTTCAAACGCCCGTAACATGAGTTACGTGCCTCCAAACGACTCGCCGTCAGCGGCAACGCGATCCTTGGATCGAGACGGTCGTTTCGTTATATCGCACTCAAGGTTTCGGAATACTTTGAGTTCGGCCAGGTTGGTTCGTACACGAGACCAACCGGGCCCTCGGAGCGGAAACGCTCATATCTTGAGCTACGGACGTCCGATTGACGTGCCGTCAGCTTTGTTGAATTCCACTAAGTGAGATGGATCTTTTGGCATACTCCGCCCGAGGTTTGGACGTAGGTGGAGTGCGGTCGGGTTGGTTTTGCCTTAAAAACCAACCGGGCCCCTGGGACGAAAATGCCAATATCTCTCAGACCGGGCGTCCGATTGACGCGCCGTCTGCGACATTGAGTTCCTGTTGACGATACGGAACTTTTGGATACATCAACTTCGGACTTCGTGACAGATGATGTATCAGCCTCTCGGCTCGTGGAGCGGACCCTCCCGAACGAGCTTGCTGAGTGCGGTAACCCTAGTGCTGGCTGTGACTGCTCCCTCGACGGCGACGACTGTGCAGAGATCCTCCGTGGACTCCGACGACGACCGTGCAGAAATCCACAGTGGACTGCGGCGACGACTGTGCAGAGATCCTCAGTGGACTGCGATGACTACTGCACTCAGCGATCCTACGTGGATCAGTACTACAGGTCCTGCGTGGGCCCGGTCCTGTGTGGGCCCGATCCTGTACGGATCTGATCCTGTGTGGGTCAACACTTAGCGGTTCTGTGTGAACCAAATCCTACAGGTTCTGCGTGGGCCCGATCCTGTGTCGGTCCGATCCTGTGTGGGTCACTGCGAGGTTAGTACCTATCGATCCTTCGTGGGTCTGACGACTTAGATGGTTTAGTGATCATCTTTATCGTCGTCCGAAGAAGTATACATGTGTGAGCTGAATCTTGTGTTTCTCTCCTTTGTGGATTGTGTTGAGTTATCCTGTGTGGATTTACTTTTTACTCTCCTTTGTGGATTGTGTTGTTCTATTCTCTGTGGGTATGCGTTTTGCTTTCCTGTGTGGACTGGGTTGTGCTAGGGCTCGAACGTTGGAGCCGATTGGGGAATTGATGACTTAGGTATATGTATGGGCATATACCTAAGCCGTGTCAGATGTTACTTCGTGATTGTATCTCTCCTTCGTGACTTATCCTTTGTGGATTTCGGGAGACCTTCGGGGGTCTCGGGGTCCCTACTGAGTAGCTTATACTCACCCCTACACGGGCTATGCCCGCACTTCGTGGTGTTGGTTGCAGACGACGGACAGCGCTGATCATGGAGGAGGCGTGCGGAGTAGGACAGTACGTGGAGGTGGACCACTGGGCGGGACGTACTCAGAGCGGTTAGGTGGACCCGAGGAGCAGTGGAGGCTATCTGTACCCACCCTTCAGGTGGACTTCCGGAGGACGGCTCGACGCTGCAGTTTTTCCTTTCAGTTGCTGTTTTTCCTTTCAGTTGTACTTTACAGTTGGGCTTGTATTTCTGGCCCCTTTTACTTTCAGCACAGCTCGTACAGTTTTTACATAGTGTTTACTTTTCCGCTTGCTTACTCTGTGGTGCTTGTTTGCTTTTCAAAGGCAATGCCTTCCATTTTTGTTGGGATTTACGCCTTGGTGCTAGTCGCCAGCCCCTGGCCTATGGAAGGCGGGCTTGGGGTAGTCACGGCACGGGCCCCGAGGACGGGTCATGACACATGATGTTTCAACTCACTGCCTTTTTGGAGGAAGACTTTTTGTTTTCCATTACCACCATCATTGATTTTCCTGAAACCATTATAATGGTTAAATAATTAAAATATTTGTTATAACTTTTTAAATATTTTTAACTAATATATATTCTTACTATTAAATAATGAATCAAAACTATTATATGATGATCGAAATACCACCAAAATTAAGTAATCGTTTTTCAGTAATGTTTTAACTAATAAATAATTATAATATCTAAAAACAAAATCATATATGGAACCATTTAAAATTATGATTTATAATAATATAATATGATTCCACTTATAGATTTTTTTTCTATTTGACAAGAATCCCATAATTAATCTCAAGGTAAATGATCATAAAATAATGAGATGAACGCTCTTGAAATAACAAAAATAATCAATACAAATTATTGAAATTAACATAAACAACCACAATAAAATAATAATAAACAAATATATTTAGGTGATTTTGTGGACTAAATATTTAATTAGTATATCTAATTTAATTATTCAGGTTTCCAAGTTAATATTTATAACACATTCAGCTATAAGGAAATGTATTCTCACTGATCCTCCATTTTTTCCTTTGAGATCTATATTATCTATATTAAACCGAATGTAATTATTAATTATTCTTATTTATTACAAAAATATTATATTTTTATGTATCAAATTTTTGTACTCAAATAATTTATTATTTATTTTAGGGGGAAATATATTTTTAATATGTTTCCAATTACAATTCCTACCAACAATCATGACATATTAAAAATAACATCCTAAATTTTTACCCATTTTAATGTACACTCCATAATATATTTTAAGCCACCAATATTTTTCTAAATTCATTATTTTAAACATGAAAATATAATTTTCTCATCTCTATTTTTATGGAATTATTATGTTTTTCCACTATAAAGACACTTTTAAACTTTCCCTTAATTTAAAAAAATGTGGCTCATTTATAAGGTTTCTTAAACACCCTATTTACATGTTTTCCCATAAATTGGATAATATTTTCATTATTTATTTATATTTTCCCTTATTAATTTCCATTTATTATTTTAATCCACTAATTCATTAACACATATAATATATTCCCTTGTTTCTGATTTTCGACATGAATATTGTACCCTATTCATTCCATGGGCAACTCTTATTTTTTCCCCTTATATTGGAATCTTCATCTTGAAAAAATTGGTACAACCATGTTACGATGGTTTTTCCTATATTGTTATACCATGAATTTTGAAATGTATACTCTCATGATACATCATGTTGGTATATGGAGTAACCCAAATTTTATGTGGGACACTGTCTACAGTGTGATAAATTTTTAGCAGTTATCCTTGAGTGATATTTGTATCATGTTGTATATTGCAACCACATTTCAATGCTTCCATTATTATAGAGTCTTATGTTCTGTAAGATGTAATTCGATTTTTTTATTCATATTCCGTGCATTTTTATGTCATCATGTTTTACCATCTATATCCTGTGAGATTTATTATTCCTATGTTTATTCTCGCACTGGGATTTTTAGCTCATCACTTTATTCATTTATTCCTCATGTTATTGAGTGAATATGTAAGAGCTCAAAGGAAGTCTGGAGATCATTATTGAGATTAAATAAAATATTTTTCTATTTTGGTTTCATGGTTTCTAATTATTTTGCAATCATAAAAATACATAAGATTTTACGATCCTTGGTTTGTATTTGATGGTTAATTATGCTTAAAATCATGTAATGATACCTATAACAATATATGGATTCTATAATTTGTATCATAGTGTAGTCTAGTTATTTTTTGATATTACGAATCAAAATCATTAGTAATAATCTTTAGAAAAATTCTATCACTATAGATAAATGTGATTGAAACTATGAGAATCACATGTTAGGCTATACATTTCATTGGAATTTTTATCTTTCTATTTTATATTTTTCAATTTTATTTGATTATTACCTATGACTTTAAGCCTCCATATCTATATTTTTATTATCTTAGATAATGGAGGGTAGTAATGGTATATATTACAATAAAACATTTGTTATAAAAAGTAACTATTTACCTAATGAAATGAAAAATATGATGGAAACATCAGCTGAAACATACATTATAGTACATGTTCCACTATCTCAAGTTATTAAAAGTAAATTTAATCATTTGGAACATCCATCTTCTCTAAAGAAATATATTTTTTCAGGAAAATCCTTCATACAAAAATTCCATCATATATTTGTTGGATCTTCGCATCCCCTTGTCACGGAATAATGGATTAACTCCATTGAGAAGATAATTGGAGTTCTTCAGTGCTTAGAGGAAGAGAATGTTATGTTGGAAGTATATATTTTTTATGAAGAAGATGATTATTTTTAGACACTAAATATGAACACAAATGATATAGAAGAAATTTATTCTAGTGATTGGGAAAAAATTATTTTTAAATAAATATTTTCCTAGAGCTGTCTATGATAAGATAGAAAGGGAGTTCCTCAGACAAATGAAAAAGTAATACAAGTCTATCATGGCATATGAGGAAAACATAATGAGTATTTGATGATATTTGTTTGTATTTATCATGAACACCGAATTTAATATAGACCAATTATTTAGAATATTATATTTTATTCTATGAAAGGTGTTGGATATTCAAGTCATTGATATCTATGAGAAAATTTGATGTTATTCCCTAAATGTTTATATTGAGATTAGAGACTATTTCATTTCTTATGGTATTTTAGATTAAAATGAAAAATGGATTTTAATAAGGGAGGATAAATATCTAATCCCATGGTGGAATGAAAACCTATTATTCCATGTCTCAAAAGTGTGGGTTGATGCATTCTTGGAACTACCTAATGGGAACTATTAGATTCTTCAAATGTGAAAAAATAGTTCTTTAGAAATATTATTTATGATGTGATATGATGAAGCCAATAAATTTGGAAGGATAATGTATGGTTTATATTAACAAAGTGATTTTATTGTAGTTTTTAAACTGAATGGAACAGGGTAATTATGAGAGTCAATGCCCAAATCAAGTGGTTTTCAGATTAATGAACAAAAACAACCTCCAAGGGATTAAGGGATGGAATTTTCTATCATTACTACTAATGTGGACCCTTGAAATGATGTGGGGACTGGTAAGATCGCTATTCATTAATTAATATGGAATATACAATTTGATTATAGTTATACACAATCCTTCATATCTTTCAGGATTAGCATAACATTTCAAACACTACTAAAAAATCTAGAGATTGAATTAACTGATCGAATAGAAAATGGGGAAATTATTTCCTAGAATGTCTAAAACTCATCCCCGGATAATGTATTTGATATAACCTACCATGAAATATCAACTTACCTACATTTGTGGAGTTTAAAGGATTATTTGGAGTGTATTTCCTATCTCTATACAAAGAAAACCTCGACTATTAGGAAACAGATGTCACTATTCACATCCATAGGAATCCTATAACTCTATACATGTGTAAATAAGATCAATACATTCCTTTAAAATAATTATCCAAACTATTTATATTATTTCCATATAATAAATAAAATTTATCTCAAATGATCGTTAAAAATCATGGGATTATTATTGAAGACATTCCCATAGTGAGTAACTATGAAGATGTGTTCCCGGATGAATTTTCCAGTCTACCACATAACCGAGAGGTTGATTTATAAATTTAATGTATTCCCTGATCACTACCCAAATCAACAATACCATATATAATGGTCACCATTTTGTTTGACTAACTGAATAATCAATTAAAATAGACTATAGAAAAGGGGATCATACACCTTAGGGCCTACCTATTGGGTGATATAGTCCTCTTCTACGATAAGAAATATGGATTAGTGTTATTATTCATTGAATTTGATGGGATTTAAAAATCCCAATAAATAAAATTTTACCCTATCATGGATAGATGACATGTTCAATTTTTTACATTGGGACAATTATTTATATAAGGAGGACCTTCGATCGAGATATCACCAATTAATGGTGATGAATAATGAAATTCCTAAGAAAAATTTCTGAATGAGGTATAGAAACTAAGAGTTCATTTTGATCCCATTTAGACTCAAAAATTCTATAAAATCATTCATGGATTTAATTTATATAGTCATTATGGACTGCATCGATAAATTTTTGGTCGTATTTATTGATGATATTATGATATACTCAAAAATAATAGAGGATCCTAATGAGCATTTGAATATTATGATAATGAATTTTTTAAGGGAGAAACTGTATGAAATTTATTTCAAATGTGAGTTATTAATAAAAATGTATCATTTTTTGAGAATGTTATAAAAAATTGAATATTTTTAGACCCTTTGTGAAAAAAGTAATCGAATAGTGGCCAAGGCCATCATCTGTAAAAGAGATCTATAATTTAGATGGTCCATCTTCTTATTACAAATGATGTTTTAAGAACATATCATGATTTGAAAACCTATTAACCAATATGAATCAAAGGGGATTAGTGTATTATAGAATATTGAATGTGAATACTGCTTCAAATAATTAAAAAACATGCTTATCATTACACCAGTACTCACACTACCACAAAATTGGGATCTATTTGTGGTATACAGTGATGATTCAATGTAGTTTTTAGGATTTTTACTAGATATAAATTATAAATTGGCATCCTAGGCATCTTTTATGTTCAATGCTCTTGTGAAAGAACTATCTCATGCATCATATAGAGTTTCACGATCTTATCTTGATGTTGAAAATATGGTAGAATAATTTAAATGGGGAAATGTGCGAGATATATACTGATCATAATATCTTAAAATATACATTATTGTAGAATAATATTAAAATTTCCCATGGAAGATGGTTAGTGATCCTAGAGGTTTGTATCTTCTCACTTCAAAAAAATCCTAGAAAATACAATTATGTGGGGGATAATCTAAGGGGAAAGGATCCTACAACTTTTTTAATGATGGGAACAGATAGGGATCTAATATTCATAAGCTTGAAAATAATGGGAAAGGGTATAATTAATGGGATGATGAATATATATCATAGTGCCGGGTATGTCTACATGTGAAGAATGAAAGGAAAAACTCTAATGGGATGATGAAACCCTTACCCATACCAAAATTAGAATGGGATAATATCATCATGGACTTTGTCATTGAAATTCCAATGATATTGATAGGAAATAATTCTATATGAGTCATTATGGATCATCTTATAAAATAAAATCACTCTATATCAATTTAAGAGGACAATCCAATTGAAAAACATTCATGAATATATATATCAAATTAGTAGTGAGGCTTCATGGAGTACCATTATTGTTTTTATTGGATTGAGATCTGATATATTCCTCCATTTTATGGAAATTTATCCAACATGCTCAAAATATAGATATGAACTTTAGTATAAACTATCATCCTTAAAATGATTGACATTTTGAGTTGAAAATTGGGACACTAAAATAAATTTTGATAGCATGTTCTATAGTAATCATATGAGGATGGGAACAAAATCTTCCTTTGGTCATGTTCTCATACCGCAATATTTTCTACTCAAACAACAAAATGAATCCATATTATTACCTTTTGTGGAAATGATGTAGAACACCAACATGATATAGTGAAGTCAGTTAACATTAGTTACTAGGACCTAAAATAGTCAAATAAATGGCAGAAAATGTGAAACCCGTTTAGTAACACATTAACCATCCAAATGTTTATAGAAGAGATATGTATAAAATCCTCAACCTAACATGGAGCTTATGGTTAGAGACATGGTATTCCTATTTATATCTCAAGGTAAGAGTATCATGAGAATTGGGAACAAAGGAATGTTAATCCTTAAGAAAAAAACCCTTAAATATTATTGTTCAGGTAATATTTTTTTCTAATAATATAGTACATCCACCAACCATATATCAAGTACATGATGTATTCCTTGTATCTATCTTATAGAAGTACTTACTAGACCCCTCACAAGTATGGAATTTGGAGGTAGTACCATTGTAAAATGATCTCTCTTGCGTGGAGAAGTCAATGAATATCATCGACCATATAGATAATGTTATATGAAAAATGACTAATCACCTTGTAATATTACTATAGTGGAATAATAATTTTTTACAGGTAACATTGGAACTGGAGGAAGGGACGGAAGAGAATTTCCAGCACATGTCTTCACTATAGATTTTAAAATGAAATTCCAAGTGTGAGATTTCATAAGGGAAGGATATGTCAAAAAATTATATTATCAATTTAATTTCAATTCTTTTAAGTATCATTTATGTTATAAAACACATACAAAACATTGAATACATTATTATCGTATATTTGGAATGATATATGTGGTATTTATAATAATTAATTAACCAATCCTGATGGATTAGTAATCAGACTATTAAAATAGTAATATCATTATTATGAATTGTAATATGTCAAATAGAGTAGTTATCTCACCTATGAAAGTATTAAGAAAATTAAATAATTTTATAGTTGAAATATGATATAATTATATGAGGATATACATAAAAAAATTAAAGATGATTGATTAAGTGTTGGTATTTCATTGAATAATAAAAATTTATTTAAAATTTCATAATTAATATAATGAATTAAAAGAAAATATAATTTAAAAATGTATATTCATAAAGTAATATTTTTTGTCTTTTAATTATATGATAATATTTTGAGGCCATAATTATTTTTACAATGTGTCATATAATCAGATATTATCTTAAAATCATTATTTTTAAAATAAAGGATGATTTGAATTAAAAAATGAAATTTTAAAATAAAGAAAACTATTTCCATAAACTGTATTCCATTTTTGAAATATACATGTTAAAAATTGTTAGGGTCAATTATTTTTATTTTTCTAAAATAGTTGAATTTTTGGTGAATAGTGTAATACGACAATTTATGGTATTTAAGAAATACATGATTTATTGATTCATGGATGATGAATGGTTGGAGATAGAACACAGTGGTTAAAAATATAATATACCATTTAATGTAAATAGTGTCAATATTCATCAGTATTTATATTCTTGACCAAAAATTACAAAACAAATGATAAAAATAATCAGAAACACCTCTATCCTCCAACTGTAAATACCACCCCTGATCTGATATTCTCCTCGCACATTAATTTAAAATTATATAAATTATATTCTGCAAAATTACACTCAAAAGATTCTTCCTCGCATGCATTTCTTTATATTATCACCAATAGACCAAACCAAAGTGCATTAAGGAGGTTCTCAAGGAGGCAACATAAACGAGGTTAAATCTGCCTTCTTTCTATTCTAATTTATTTTATTTAGTATCCTCCCCCACCTATTCTATTAAAAATAGATTAATTTCTTCACTATAATATATATAAATATATTTTATTATTTTAATGTTTTATCTATCATCAAATTTCTTCTCTTTCACTTTTATTCTAAAAATAAAAAAAAATCATCCATGATTTATCGATTCACCGCCTTCCTAGAAGAAGAGTTTGTATTCTCCATTACAGGCTTCATGACTATTCATAAAACCATAATAATGGAAAAATAAGATTTTAAAATGTATGTCATAACTTGTTTCATGTTCTGTAAATAATATATATTCAAAATATTAAATAATAATGCTATACTATTTTATGATGATTGAAAAACTACTTTTTTATACTAATCATTTTTCCTCAATATTTCATCTTATAAATAAATATTAGATATGAGATAAATAGGATATATAGATACATTTATAATTATGGATGTATACTAATACCATATCCTTCCACTAGTTTATTTTTTCTTCTAATTTATGTTAACTCTAATAATTATACTCAAGGGATCCGATCATAACATCACGAAACGAATGCTTCTGGAATGATAAAATAAAACAATATAACCTATCTATATAATACTAAATGAACTAAATAAAATTTTAATAAATCAAATATAAAAACAATAGGTTCTTAATTAATAAATAAAATAATTAATCTAATATAATTTTCAATTTTTTAATTGGAATAGGAAAAACACATTTGGACATATGGTAATGGATTCTCTCAAAACATCAATTTTTATTTCAGGTTACACATTATCTCTCCATAAAGTTGTGTAACTATTAATTTTTATGTACTACACAAAAATTATATTTTTATTTTCCAAACATATTTACCATGATTTATTCTTATTTCATTGTTGGAGAAATATATTTTTTATAATATTCCATTTTCAATTCTGCATAGTAAGAAAGCTCAATTAAATGGATCTTTCTAATTTAATATTTATATTCTTATACCATATATAGTATTTTTAAAAACAAAAATACCTTTAAAAAATATATATATTTATCCTAAAATTATATATTTTTCATTTCTAGTTTTATGAAAAAATTATGCTTTTTTCATCATTAATTTCTCTTTTATATTCTTCCTTGAACAACACAGAAGTGACTCATTTCTAAAGTTTATTAGGCACTATTTTGAAATGTTTTTACTTTAGACAGACATTATTTATCATTTCCTATTACTATTTTCTCTTATTTCTTTTTATATATTATTTTAATCCATTCTCCCATGGCCACCATTATGATAATACATTGTTTATGCTTTATGAGAAGATTATGATACACATTTCATTCCATGCTTAACCCTTTTCATAGTATCCTAAGATATCTTTTTGGGATAGTGAGTAACCTTAAGTCCATTACGGGTCTTTGTGTACCATGTGATATATTCATGTATGTAAGCCTTGATGAATTTTTATCTCATGTTGTATCTTACTTCCACGTTTTTATGATTGTATTATTAAATTTTACCATTTTCTAAATTTTATTTGTGTATATGTTTATTCAAGATCCATTTTTTTATTTTATCACATTATGCCTTATAACCCCTGCATTGTTTATTTTTTTCATGTTTATTCCCTTTCTAGTCTTTTTAGCTCTGATTATTGTTCATGCATTCCCCATGTTATCCTATGAATATATAACATATCAAAGGATGTTAAGAGATAATTATGTATATTAAATAAAATATGAATTTATTTAGGATTCTTGATTTTTAATTATGAACATAATCATCAAAAGACAGAAGACATTTTGATCCTTTTTGTGTGTGTGTTAATTATGAATAAAATCATATATTAATATGAGTAAAATTATATGGTCACTATGGTCCATCTAAATATGGTTTATGTCGATATAAATTTATAGTTTTACATTGGTGATTATTTTTTTTATCATGTTTTATTTTTGAAATTTAAAAAATTTAGTCTTTTTCTTATTTCACATAGAATCATGGATATTCTGATGAAGAATCTACATAGTATACTTTTATGTATACCCTAAATTTATATATACCTTTTCCCAAAAAAAATCTATATAGGGTTGGATGATATTTTATATGATCTTAGATCTATACATGAGATAATTATAGTATTTAGTGTGTTCTATTATACAAAATTTTAGGTATAAATGTGTCTTTTGGTCAAGTTGTCGTTTTGACACTCTTCCTTCCCCCCCAACATGGTAATACCTGTATTTGATTATAAATTATTCTTACATTACATAATAGTAATGTAATGTTGATAATATTTATGTTATGGGGAGTATTTACTTATGATATTGTAATTTTTTCTCTATATGTGTGATGATTTTCCATTGGTGTGAGTCCCTAACCCATGGCATACTAATGAATTCAATTGGGGATCACTGATTAATGTTATTTTTAGCTAAATTTGATACCTAATCGGTAATGTCATGAAACATATTGTCTTCCCAAACAATTATATAAGCTTATGTAGACCAACGTCTACTTTGAGTGTTAGGTGAATTTAAAAAATAATGTACACAATGATATACTAAACATTCTTCATATAGACTTTCACAATTTCCCATTCAATATTTAAATGAATAAAAATAAAGCTTCATGAAATCAAAATAATATAAAAGTCTCAATTGATGGATTTTTTTAATCACGAAGATGTTTTAATATGGATATTATAAATGAATATCCAAGAGTTACATGTTTTGGAATATTGTATAGTATAAAACACATGAACCACAAATTACAAGACAATAATCATTTATTCCACTAATATGGAATGGAAAATATAGTTAAAAAATATAATTTATGATATTTAATATTGTTCAATGTGATAGTAGAAAAAATATAACATAATTATGATAAGAATATGTGAAACAATTTTGTATCCCATAAATATCAAAATAAAAAACAAAAATATAAAAATAAAACAAATGTTTATAATTTTATTTTATCCTCTATATGATAGAGGTCAATTTGAGAGAAAACAATATTAATTATGATTAAATTAAATATACGGTATCAATAGGAAGTATAAAATCAATATAGAAATTAGAATAGTGTCTTCGCTATTTTTAACAGTATCATGATCGTTACAATTGTAAAATGGTCATTATATTTTCAAACAACTTATAATTGATATTTATTAGGTATAAATAATATAATTAAAATTTTCTAGATCTATAAAAAAAATTCAAATAAAAAACCTAATTTAATATATAAATACATTTCTAAAAAGTTTATTTTAAATTATTTTTTAAAACAGTAAATATTATATTAAATATTATTATTAATTAAGTTTAAGAATTATATTGTAAAAATAAATTTCATATGTAAAATCAATATGTTTATCTTCTCAATAGTAGTCTATTGAATATTTCATCAAACAAATGAATTTATGTGAACAATAAAAATAAATTTCATGAAAATAAATATTTTTATGAAATAATATAGAAATAACTAGAAATTTATTGATCATAAAATTTTAATGCAAATAAAAAAGATAATCAATTCATTTAATAATAATAAAGTCAATTTCCTCACCCAAAATTTAATTTTTATTGTCAAAAACTATAAAATAGATAATACATTTTGTCACATTTTTTTCATTCTTCCATATTTATAAATTCATTTTTAGAAATACAAAGAAGAAGCATGATCGTGTTATTTTATATTAAAATAATTCATAATTACAAATATGAGAAATAGTTTATGTTTTAATTTGTGACTATTATTTTATTCAATATTTTCACTAGAAGATATTCCTTCACTTATATATAAATAACCAATTTACCCCCAAAAAACTAATGACAAATGAATATCAAATTTCCCCTGTTATATCTATTTAATTCAAAATAATTTTTCTTAAACCCATAGGGATTATATTGTTTCCTTAATCTCTAATAATCGAAGAAATTTATTACTTATAAAATGAGTGTCTTAGAAAATAAGGTAACCCCTTTTTTCATTTCACTTCTCTTCATCATTGTATCGATTCTTCCACTATCCTAAAAAAAGAAACATACACAATTATTTGATTATTATTTTAACATATTATCACTGATATTAATATATTGGAAAAATATTCTTACAATATATACATAAAATATATATATATATCCCTCATTGAAATGACTAATTAATTTTCTTTTTTATCTTCCTTTGAAGATGTTGTAAATTATTAAATTATTACAACCTTCTTAGATGGTGATCATACAATCTTTAATATGTATATGTATTTAATTAATCATATTTTTATACTTTTTTTGTTTTTTATCTATAAAATAATTATCAATGAGTCAAAACAAGAGAGTCAAACCAAAACAGGTTAATTCCTAGAATCGTGTTTTCAAACCAACATATTTATAAAAAAATATTATAAAATATATTTTATTTTTATAATTTCTCATGAATAATATATTTAATATTGGTTCACTTCTTTATTAATTTTTTAATAAGTTAATTTTTTCGTTTAGGAATAATAATTGTGAAAAAATCATAATGGTACCTAATGTGTGGATATTTTAGAATGAATATGTTTATTTTATGTTTATGTTATCTTCACATATGTTTTCTATATGGTTATTCTAAAATCCCATAGACGTGAATTTATCTTTTATTCCTATTTATTTCATATAGGGGTATGAATGACAATACATTATTGAGATATATTGTTATCTATAATAAATATTATTGATAAACACATTATTCCCAAAGACTATTAGTGATTATTATTTTTATACTCTTCATGAACTATGATCTCTTCACTATAAATTTGAAATAGGATTATAAAATTATACGAATTTTTTTTTTTGAACCACTATGTTTTTTATTGATATGTTCTTTTGGAATACAATATGGAACACATTGTTTTCATGTTTTTGTTTTAGGTTTATGTTTTATATAAATTTTATTACTATATAGAATATATAATTTTGTGCATATTATAATTTGGTAGGTGGGGAAAGTTTATATAACCCTCAAATGCGTTAGGTGATGTTATATATATCATTAAATTATATATTTTATGCAATTACATGCTGAAATCTTTTGTTCAAATTATATTATTGAAGATTCTTATATAAAATTTTTATAAATTTTTTTTGTATTATTGTTCACATTTGACTATTACATTAGATAGTATATAACATCAGAGGGGTGCGATTTAGGTTTAGAATATCATTATGAAATTAAAATTCTTTCATTAATGTTGTTAGACTCTGTTGGACTTGAAAATCTAATTTTGGTTAAATTGATGGATCATTTTGAATTTTATACTAAAAAATAAATTGCCTTAAAAATAATGTAATTATCATTGAATAATTATTTTTGAATAATCAGGAACCACATATGAATCCTTCTCCTCTCAATTAATGGGATTACATGTCACAAAAATTACACTATAATCAAATGACGAATATATAATTGAATATGGCTAGGGTTCATCATAAAAATATTCACATCATATTACATAGGTGTGGAGTTCACATTATTAAACATGTGAAGTTATATAGGATACCACGACAGTGCTACAAAATGGAATCCCACATTCATTATTTGATTATCATCCCATCATATGGAATTATATCAAATAGTATCACAAAGGATGACACAAAACCCATCGTACTGATCTGCATTCTCAATAACACATATTGTTTGAATTCCATAAAGAGATTCATCAACTTATGAAATTAATCTTAATCTCTAAACATTCCACCCTTACATAGATTATTTATAATATATCCCTAACCATTCAATTCTGAAATTTTCAAAAAATTATTTTGTTTAAAAATAATTATGGGGATAAAACAAAAAAGTCACCTTTTTAGACACTTCATCTCCAACAAATATGCTATTAACTTCCTCATTACCGAGAAGGATTCAAATTCCCAATTTAATTTATTTTTCATCTAAATAGTTTGAAACAAATTCTAATACTTTTTCCACAAGATAAATAATTTATATCTTATTACTCACACTAACAGAAAATAAGATTTAGTATCTACTTCTTACTTATCTCATTTTTTCTTTTCAATATTCAGAACACGTCATGTGTATGAGAGATTTTATTAAATGGATCCATTAATTTCCATTATCCATATATTTAATTAAATTTTATATTTTAGTTTTACATCCTAATAGAATCATTATTAAATAAAAATATCAAGTCCAAAATGTATTTGATGAATTATTTTTGAACTCAAAAATATTCCCATAATAGCCATAATAAATGCACCTCATTTTGACACTCAATATAAAAGATCATCAAAAAATATATTTAGTATACTTGAAATCCCCTTCTTAAAATAACTCTATAATATAGAAAAATAAATTCATCCTATGATTATTAAAATAGCCCAAAATATTTAATTTGTTTGATCTAAAAACATCCACTTATAGATTGATACATTTTATTAAAACAAAAAAAATTGAATATCAGGTATTGAAAAAATATAATTATTTCACATTCATTTGTATATCATCCTTATTGACTCAAAATAATGATTATGATATTTTACCTTACAATAAACAACAAATTAAACAACTCATTTGGTTCAGGTTTTTATAGATTATTTTATATTATGTTGACGAAAACATTTTAGCCTTAGTAAATTTTCAATCCCTCTAAAACAGATTCATTGATAACATTTATATAAACTAGGATTGCCAAAAAATACACTAAAAAAGCTCTAAATTAACTTTTTACACTAAAAAACATATCATGATTCAACGGAACAGGGTAACTATTCTTCATGAAAATCTTGTAACTTAATTTTTCATCTTCAAGAACAGTTATTCTCATCCTAATCATATTTTATATTATTTGAAACTACTTGAATCAAGGATAATATTATCCTCATGATGTTAAGTACACATATGTACAACATAACAATTCAACCCATAGTACTTACAAAGAGAATACATTAAATATTATTATTGGGAAATATTAAAATTTATTAAAATAGTATAAATCCATCTTAAAAAATTAATATATAATAGAATTATAATTCCAATGGACTTTTATAGAGACATAAAAATTTCCAATGGTTAATTCTTAGTACTTTAAAAATTATAATATCAATCCAAATGCTTATTCTGAAATATTATCACTCTTCATACTATAAAATTTACAATTTGGAAAAAAGTCCAGGGATTTTTTAAGTCATGCAATGAGTTCAAATACATGATATAGACTACTAAAATTAAAAAATTAACAATGGAAGAAGTCATAAGATCATCACATAACATCTTACATTTAACTTAATCCATGTGATCACTATAGTTAAATTTATGTGATGTAGACAAAACCTATTTTTTAGTTAAACAATAAAAGTATTGATTCCTAAAATTATCATAAAAATGACTTCCAGCAATTCAATTGATTCATAAAACCATTATAATCTTAATCCAATGACAATTCATAAATTTAATCTATAATATTTCCCTTTATTCAAAGGTGGGATTCTCTAATGGAGGATATCTCTCTAAAAAATAATCATTATTAAAACACGAAAATTACAAAAATATAGGCTACCTAGTAGTAGATTCTAAAACACTATCTATATTTTTTATTTAATTATTTAAAAATACTATAAATAAGTATTTTCCACCTATATAACTTTTCATAGTCATAATGTCTATATCATATAATCATTTAAGGATATAGTATTCCCATATGAAATTTTTTTTCCTCTTATTCATGGGTGGCCAACATCAAATTCTATTACCCATGTATATATGGAAGGCCTCTTCACATTCATTACAATGTTGAATCATTAATCCAACACCTCGGATATTTACATATTATTGATTCATTGACAATATTAATTCACAACAAATAATATCAAAAACCATTAGAGATTTCATCATCCCCTGTTGTGTTTTTTTATTAAAAATTAATGACATTAGTAGATGGAATACATTTCCCCATAATTGAAAATAAATTTACCTATAGGGAAAATGTTATCCCCTTATTGACATGATAGAGAAGGGTCAAAATATGTGTCTCTAACTTTCTAGATATCACACTCTTCCAAGGGAAAAAACTAAATCCTCTCCACATACGTGTTCATTCAAATCAAAGGAATATGATGCCCCTACAAGCAATTCATAGAAATATTTCATCATCCAACAAACTATATTCATACATGGGTTACCTAATGTATTAATCTACAATGATGATTTTATAATAAAAATATATACATTTAATCACTTAAAAATGGTATCAACTTCTGTCATTTTAAAAAAATGGGGAAACTCAAAAAGATGTTTAAGAAGAATCATGAAACAATACTCAATTTAATGGATAAATCAATTCATTTCATCTTCCTTGCCTTCCCAATATGGTATGTTAATCACATCCCACTGATGTGAACAATATATACCTGTTAACCCCAGAATGGAAGAATGAAATCATTCCTCAAACCTTAATTTTTAAAGAGGGTAATAATTTCTAGTTTCAATATAATTTTATAATTCCCTATGAGTATCATATTTTTTGAGATCATACACTAATTAGGTTCCATTAAAAATTAATTATATAAAATTGTTAACATTAAATCACAACCTAACATATCATGGGAATAAATTTGATCCTCAAGGATTATTTAGTTTGAGAAATTTGGTAGAGAGAAATTTATCAAGCCTTAAAATCCATTACTAGAAGCTCTGTAATTTTTAGAACTATTTTTATAACTCCAAAATTGATTCTCTAATTTTTATCCCCATTATACAACATGAAATTTTTTCCACTATGAGAAATATTCTTAGATGGAATGGATTTCATTACCTTGGGATCAATATCTATTTAACTATTTTCACATTTTTCTAATCTCCAAGTCCCTTAATTTATTTAGGATATATTATTAATTTATAATTATGTTTATGAACCATTATCTCCTTGGGTAAGGATTCCTTTATCGATAGATCACTTTTTGACAAATATTTAATTAATAGTCATTCCTTGCACCTTAGTTTTCTATTATAGATAATTATATATCTGAAATATTTTTTTCTTATATTGTTTCATATTCCACACACTTATATATCAAAATTTAAATTTTTTCTCCTGAGTATCTTCTCTACCTCTTCATCAGGGGTTTCAACCACTTATCTAATAAAGTTGTAATTTTATTGGACAAATCCCTTCTTGATTCTATATTAATCTATTTTTATATAATATATATGGACATATTTTCATGGTCCATGAGATAGAATATTTTTACATAGTTAAATAACATCATTCATTTGGTTTTACATCCTGATTATATTTATTTATTGTTGTCTATAGATTAGTATGAGCTCTAACTTTTAAAAAATTTCCCCCAAAGAACAAATACATTATTTTTTATGTACATATTTGTCTACGGTGATTCAATTTTTTCATCTAAAAGTCAGTCATACCTAGTAATTTCATAAAAATATTCATCATAAAATTGAAAACATATATTACATAGATTAAAATATTAATTCAGTGAATCAAACCCATTCCTTTTCGGAAGAATATTATTCATTTGTGTTTTATTATTTACAGAACATGTTGTATCCTAAATTAAAATTTTATACCCATATATCTCCTCCTTTAATCACTGTAGGCATAAAAATGTTGTTTTAGAAATAAACAACCCTATTCTTGAATATCTAGATGTGCCAAAATCTCACAATATATCTATTTCATTAACAAGTAGGTCTAGTTTTTCTATATTTTCATGCTTTTAATTTTTTTGGATGGGACACCACATTTCAATGTTCTTATTATTAGGATATTCTTAGACATGATATCATCAACCCTTTATAAATTCTTTCGATTATTATTATTTTTATTCTTATAAATTATTAAATAATTTTTCTATTTTCATACCCCTACACAAAAAAAAACAAATTTAGTGTAATACGGATTTATTGAGGTGTACAATGCCATTTTGTATGCTTTGGTTGGGGATGGATCTCTAGATAATCTCAGTATTTATTCTCCACCACCAGGAGACTTATTTTATAGGAAACACATAGTTTAATTGTAAATAATAACATATTTATATTCAGTTGTTTTGGTGGTCTATGTTGGAAAGATTCTAATTTTTTTTATCTTGATTTCCTTCTCCAATAATATTATGTTTACATTATAATTTTTGACATAAATATTATTCAATCTATCTTCTCGATCACTCTAATAATTCATAATATTATCCTCATGATGATTCATCTCTCTAAATAATAATAATTTATTATCTTTATCATTCATGGATTCCATATAAAACTTGGATTATATTGTATTTATATAAATTCAATGAATTTTCCCAGGAACATACATCACCTATTTGATAGGAAAATTATCTGAAGAATATTTTTTCAATTCATCATATATCAAAAAAAGTATTTTAGTTTAAACAGTAATTCATATTCACATTTATATATCCAGTCTTGTGAGAGAGTTGGATATTCTAACATGTTCATCCAATACATATTCCATTACATTAAAATCATTCTCCAATTGTGGTTTATCATCTAGTAGTCAATTAATATGTGTTAGTATGCATAAAAAATCTTCAATGGGGTGTATTTCATGGAATATCATAATCTCTAGATATCAAAAATCATTGATTCATCAATTTAATTTTAATTAAAATCTACACAGATTGAACTAACCTCATTAGATGAGTCATTCGCAAGAAGGTTGATATAATGAATACCATTATGTGTACATTTATTTTGGGTTTTTATTGTTTCTGCATTAAAATCTATGTCAATATTCAATCACATTAATTTTTTTTTTCCAATTAATTTATATGGACATCCAATGATTTTATGTCTATGTTGAAATGTAAATTTTACAATAGAGGATCTTATTTATACAACTAATATCATCACATCAGGTATATCATATAAAAACTACATAGGAAATTCAGATAAATCATAGGTAACCATTTGATTATGACCCTTGTTTTTATTCTTTAATAAATATACAATCATAAGTAACCTATACTCCAATGAATATTTTTGTATCCTAGTGGAGCGTGAGGTTGAATTTGGGGGTAATTAGGTGTGGGAGGAATTTCAAAATTTCCAATTATTTCTTGAAGTTTTTTTTATCCCATTTGGAACTAAACCTCTGATACAACTAATGAAGATGGATCATTCAGTATATTGACATAGAATACATCGAACACTGTGAAAATATTGAGTGTAATGTGTCATGAGGATTTTTTAAAGGTTTGGACCAACCTATAAATCATACATTGTCCGTTCTTGGGATGACCAAGTCATAGATTCTCCACTAAAATAAAACACACAATATATTATCATAGATATATTGGGATCATCCTAAAATTAAATACAAACTATTAAACTGTTTTAGAGTTCTATATTTTACTCATGTGATCCTGTACTACATCCCACAAATCCTCTTTAACATAATATCTCAATTTATTGGCATGGTATTCATATCAACCTTCTTATCTAGATAAATATTTTATATCCATTAATTCCTCTACAACCACAATACTGATCTACATCTTAAATATCATAGAGTGTTCCACTTCATTTAAAATCATTAATAAGTCAAAACATACAACATGATCTCTATGATTTAAAAGGTTATAACTATTATTCAGAATATATTACAATCAAATAAACAAAAATCATTTTATCAGAATATAAGGTTGATTGAGTAATAAAATGCATAAAACAATAACATAATATTCTAAAACACTATATCTCATAGTTATTAATGGTTACCTTCTTCATGATCCTTTATTTCTTATTGGATCAAATGACTCTGTTATTATTATTCTTATTCTTCTTCCTCAAATTATTTTATTTATAATGAAGTACTTAAACTAACTCACACAGTGTAGTAATAACAACTTCTCCCTTTTCAAAATTATTTTCCTCAATTTACTCAATAATCCAGCTATGTCTATATGTGTGGATTGGGTCATTAAGTGGTATCATTCATTTCTAATATCCAATAATTAAATTCAATT
The DNA here is from genome assembly GCA_963277665.1 of Viscum album. Taxonomy (NCBI): domain Eukaryota; kingdom Viridiplantae; phylum Streptophyta; class Magnoliopsida; order Santalales; family Viscaceae; genus Viscum; species Viscum album. The sequence goes on along the minus strand of OY728128.1, from coordinate 118,949,168 downwards.
TTCATTTTCTTGTTTCTATCGTATTATAAAGATTATTGTATAACCAATTGAGTTTTTCATTATTTTTTATTCATTCTTATTTCAACTAAAAGGATATTCCTATAATAAGATTAATAAATGAAACTAATTTTTATTCATAATTGAAAATATTTTTATGAAATATTAACATTTTGATGGATGTCATCTCCCTCAAAAAAATATCAACTATGTCCACACATCAAATCATCAATGTTATTAGAAAATATCACACAATATTTGATTACTTTGGTGTGAATAATTCAATTTACAGCTAAAGACATTACATTAAAATAATAATAACATCAATCAATAATCATTAAACTCCAATAGTGTAACACGACATGATATTATATGTATAAATCATGAAGTCTCTAATATCGTAACTGAAATGCAACATTGAGACAATAAGAACCTTGATATAGTAAACCGTAATAACCTAGATATAAAACGGGAAGGAATGAATATTAATAAAACAATTCAAAATAATGTATTAATTTTTATATAATTAATATTTATTGACTAATTAAAAATAAATAAGTCCCCACTTTTCATAAAAGTTATTTTACCCTTCAAAAATATGTTTTCTTCCAAAATAATTTTTATCACAATTTTTCGCGAGAAAATTATAATTAATTTCAATTATATTTAAAAAAAATCGAATGAATTTAATATTTTTATTAATAATGTAAATATAATCTTATGGATAATTTTTAGGACTCTTTTATAGTGTTATTTTTCAGCAAATAGGAAAAATACCGTTTTTATAAAATCAACTCCATTAAATTAAAAGTAATTTTATAATTTTAATTATGCCTTAAAGTAACAAATTTATCCTTTAATTTAAAATAATTTAGTTGATTTCATAATAATCATTATTACATTTGATTTTGATATAATTACATTTTTTGCGTAAAATCACATGTTCCTAAAAGTTGTTTCTATACATTCAATGAGTTATTTTCTTATTAACCTAACATAATTTAATTTAACTAATGACTATAATGAAATATATAGATTAAATGTTCAATAATATTTTTTAAAATTTATTTGATGGTTATTACATGGGAGGGAATGTATGTAAATTATATTTTTTTATTAAAGACTCATTCATCTAGAATGGGTTTTTTTGATAGTTTCACAATTATTTTAAATTATTTTCATACAAATTATTGAAATTGAATATGGAAAAAATGGATTGAATATTGGGAATCACATAAATTAATGCAGTATAATTGGTGAATCATAGATTATTCTTAGTTAATAGTAAAAAATTAATCTTTTATTTCCATTATTTGGTTTGAAACATGCTTACTGTGTGTGGTTATACCGAGAGATATGGATAGGATTTCCTCCCAGAATTTTTTAATTATTATAGGATTATTCTATTTCTACATTATCTTATAATACCTTCTAATATAGAGGTATTTAGAGGTATATTACCCTAAAATTATACATATTTCATTGATATTTTTTACAAAATTATATATGTGTTCCTCTCCGTACTTATAAAAGGGGGCCTCTTTCCTATCTTATTAATAACATTTGTGCCTCCTGTATTGGAAAATAAATTCTCCAAATACATCCTAGAATTTTTACATTGATCATAGATCTTATTTTATTAGTCTATGTGAAATTATTTGAGGATTATGTTGTAAGAAAACGAAAGTATATCAATGAACATATATAGATCTTAAGAGTATTATTTCAATATTACTTCTTCTTCTCATTCAAGTAAACATGATTATCAATAAAAAATTCGGATATATTCAAATAAATATACAAATATGTTATTAATGTCATGACTCGATCCATTGGAACCCTCTTAGAAGGTTGAAGGCCATGTTGTAAGTACCCCAAACCTACCTCCACAGGCAAGGGGCTGGCGACTAGCGCATATATGGATAACAAAAATGGGATGCCTTTTCAAAATGTACCTATTGGTATGCAACCAAAAAATACCCATTTGTAATTGCAACGGAATAAAATATCTTTTTTAAAAAAATTCATGCCATAAAAATTATGAAATATAAATTAATATTAAAATGCAAACCAATATTAATGGGGAATAGTATACTCCGACCTAGAAAAGATTTCCTAGCCTGAAAAAAGCCTGAAAATTAATGTTAAGGGATCCTTGATTTAGATCTTCATTCCCAGACCAACATTCAAGGAAAAATGTACCTATATACCCATATACTAATCTAAAATCACATATGACAAATCTATCATTTGTATAATACATGACACATGTGGGATATTCCCATATAGGGGTGGGTATATACATACCCAATATGATGCCACAAAAACATTAAGGGTTGAATTATAAGAAATTATAAAATTAATCATCTCAACCCCAAATAAGTGGGAAACGAAGCATAGAAACAATGATATATATGCTCATAAAGGAAAATCATATGGGAAAGATTGGGGATATCCAAATCATATCCTATCCTAGGATAATTAGTATGCCATTAATTTTGATGGACCACCAATGATCCCTTGCATCCCACATGTAATTCCAAATCCTTTATGAATAGGGTCCACACCTCTCCACTACTCCATAGCTTGATGGGTCATATCCTGCCAAACCCTCATACAACAGGAGGGTTCATCTAAATTTGTAAAGTACCCATGCCCTAGTATTATAGGAGGATTCCGCAAAATTGTTAGAGGACCCATTTTTGTGTACAATATGAGTGATCCACTCTATAGGTAGAGGACCAATTCCCTGATATAATAGGAGAGTTCAATACAATTGGTAAAAAACTCATGCCTTGATACAAAATTAAGGTTACACTCTATTGTTAGGGGACCCATACCATGATACAATAAGAGGGTGACACTCAGTTGGTAGAGGACACATGTCCTAATACAAAAGGATTCTTCCAGTGAATAAGTATATGAACTATGCCCCGATAAGATATAAGGGTGCCATTCCTATGGTAGATTACCCATGTCTATATAAGATAGATAGGTTCAACATAATATCTATATAACCCATTCCCTTATATGACTAAAGGTTTCCACTAAACTGGTTGAGGACCCATGAACTGATATAATTGGAGGGTTCCACTCAATAGGTATATGATCCATTCCTTTGTAAAATGGTTGGGTTCAACCAAAACCTTTATGAGGAACATGGAGGGTTTATAACTGGGCCCCTCTCTGATGATCCTATATGATCATTACCATTATAGAGTGCCTCCTAAAAGGCATCATTCTTGGAAAATATCATGTCGTATCCCAGAATACACTATTAATACCACAATTATCTTTAATGTGGAAAAACAATCAGGATTTGAAAATCATAGGACAAAATCCCAGTCAAAACGATTAAGTTATGACAAGTAGATTATTATAATGATGTATAGAACATGAAAAGTGGGTCACATGGCTGTGATCTCACCTGGAATCCTGGATAATTTCATAATATCACAATGTATAGATAGTCATATAGGAGTACATGACATATAGTGATGTCAAAGGGCATGTCTCAACCACCTAGGAGCTACCTGTGTACTCTCGGTCATACCTTTTCACTTTGGGTCATGCTAATGTACCTAGCCATATCTATGTCTATGTACTATTGGAGAACACGTCATGACACCAACATTGCATCACATGGAATTATCTATCAATAAAACCATTGTCACCATATCTAGGGGACTACATGGTGTGTATTCATCTTAGTAAATGAATTGTATTCTGTATTTTCAAATAACATGTTGTTCCTTCACATTTTTTTCAAATATAGTATATCTATTATAAATCTAGCTAGTTAAACCATTTTAATCCACTAAGAATATGAAAAAAATCCCTGATAATCAATTTATGATTTCTAAATACCATAAATCTGGAATCTAAATCGCCCATATGAGGATTTAAAACCTTGCTCCATCTCACGTGGTATACTGATCTATTACGAATACCATATATCTGGGAATAATTACTCTAATCCCATAATGGATCTCAATACTTTCCTAAATCTCCATCCTAAATGAATTTCACACATCCAGTATGGATCTGGGGGTACTATCACACTTCGACATGCCTGACAATGTCAAACTATTGTTCATAGTCCTTCAACAAAGAGCACAATGAAATATTTGGGTAAAGGTACATGAACAATTCTTCAATAATTTTTATCCAATCACTCTTTGCAAACAAGAATAGATAAATGATTTTTGGTGTGATAAATTTGGTATAATGGGGATAATATAATTTAACAATTCAAATTATGGAATGACTCGTGTGAAGATTGGAAAATTCCATAAATCAAAGTATATAATTTAGTTCATAATTTATTGATTCAAAAGGGATTAAATCCATTAAATAATGTTCATTTTCCCAATAAGGAAAGATAGTTTCTGACAAATGAAATTTATAATATTTGAAAGGACCTCTCGTGTTCATTTCACATTGATTAAACTTTATCTGGTTGTCATTAATCATCTGATCACAATCCACCAATGAATAAAACTTGAATCCCCCTATCAACTATACTAGGGTTATGTGGATAATCATTGTTATTTGTTATATAACCACATATTTATAAAGGGAAATTGTTTTAAGATATTAAATAAAATAATGAAATTAATTAGTTAATTAATCTACATAACATACCTGCAAAAGACTGTCATATCTGAAGGTCTATTACTGACCTTCTTTAGGTTATTCCTAAAAAAACACGACATTCCAAATTCAACCTTAGTATTAATTTTTTTCAAGTAATTTGTTCGTGATATATTAAAATATGTCAAAAAATTGAGTACACATGATCCAAAATATATTCCATATTTTTATAAAATTGATTTCATTATCACAGAGCCTAAGAATTTCATTTCGTCTTATCTCCTATCTCTGAAAATATTTTTAATATATTTTGACGTCATACAATGAAAATATATAGTATCTACATTATTACATACTTCATGATTTTCATCCATAAAAATAAAAAACTGTGAAAAAATGTGGGGATACTAAGCCCGTGTCTAGCTCTCCTACTCCCATGAACTCTCATACAATCTCTCATGCATTCACAACATGTGAACTAAGGGATTCTTCCATCCATGCAAGATCATATCCTTCTAATCCTCGATCACCACCAGGTACTCTACAAAGGTGGATCTAACATTTTTTCCTTGATTTTCATAATAAATAATTTTAATAGGATTATGCATGGATCCCCTCAACTATGACACATGCAATACATTAAGCACCCATGAAAACTATGGTGGTAGGGTGAGGTAGAATGAAATATCACCAACCCTCTTAATGAACATTATTATCCTGATGAACCATGGGGATATCATTTATTTAGGACTAATCTCAGAAATCCACTTCATGGGGAGATTCAAAGGAAACCATGATGTCCCACTCAAAGGGCCTATGGTGTCAATATGTATAATCATTCCTCCTACTCTAGGAAATTTTCATATGTTAATGGATCACCATGACCTTTTCCACTGTCACCTCCACCACCTACGATCCCACAAGAGATTCATCACCAATCTATTTCAATCATAATCTTATCCTACAGGTTCCCCAATACAAGGCCTATAATGTTTATAAATCAACAGTATAGTGATAACTAATTATTAAGAAAACTATACTAAAGGTGTGTGATCCTCCTAGCTAAACCAGAAATATAACATGCATACCCTTTTTTATTTCCTCCAGCACCTGGATAGTGTTCTCAGTTTTCAAATCCATTATGGGGAGAAAATATATAATCATCCTAAACAAGGTACCATATAATTCATATAAGACTCTCACAAATTGTTAAATGAGTTGCACATCGTAGTCAGAGACAATCCTCAGGGGAAGCCCATGATGATGGATGACATACCTCTTATAAAACATTTACGAACCATTCATTTAACTTTTCCTACTAATGGAAATGATGTGTTCTGACTTTGTAAGTAGATGACAATCACCCTATTTGTGTCCCTTCTTCTCACATTATATGAAATACCTATCACAATATCCTTGGATATTCAATACATATTCCTCTACTATATCTAAAGAGGTTGAAACAAACCTATTAGAACATGGGGCTCATCCTGCACTTTTTAACATGTGAGACACTGATAAATTAACTTGACCATGATCTATCCCATTTCGTCCCACCCAAACAACTACTAAATTTACCAATACATTTTTTTATATAGGGATTAAAAACCTAATGTAGAAGTGTAAAACTCACACATCACATCTTTTTGCATCATAGCATGAACAATCATTCATATTTGGAAATAGATGACATGACTCCCTCCTTCATAGAATCAATATGGTGAATCACTTGAGGATATCAAGTCATATAGGATCTCAAATTTGATGTATTAAAATTTAGGCCCTCTCACACACAAGATAAGTGAACGAACCAACACCATTTAATGAAGATATGTTTCAGTATCCTCCTTTACCATGATTAGATGCTATGAACCCAACTTCGTAGATACTTCCCCCACTATGTGAGAATGTGTCTTCCCGGAAACGAAATTTAATACCACATTTCCAATTCAATAAATATATAATATATCATGGAAATAGTCATGTAGGAGCTCTATCAAGCACATCCATCTCAAGTTTTGGTCTCTCTAAAGAATGATATACATGAATCTCATTGTTTGAGTAAACAAAAAACCACATTCCCAAAGGATATTTAAACCATATCCTTAGATATAATACTAACACTTACAACTCTATATAAAAATTTATATACATCAAGTCATGGGGTATCAACTTCCATGAACCATGTAAGAACACTACCTACCACTCCATCCCAATGCTTCCAATGTTAGATCCTTATGTATCATAATATACAATGATCGCTACACCCTCATCTGGTGGATTCAATGTAAGAGTACTATCCATCCATAACCTATACTACTAAAATTATCTATGCAACTATTCAATGTAGGTAAATGGATTCCTATTTAATTTCATGGTAGCCAAATTTTATAGAATTCTTTAGAGTCCATTATAATCATCCCACATTACACATCCTAGCCCATAAAACTCTAAACCAATAAAATTATCTTGGGTTTCTTCCAACAAAGAACTATATTAATATTTTCTTGGCCCTTAGCTAATCCATTCTCAAAAAATGACAGACACCCAAATGTGAACCTCTCGGATCCAAAATTGGTGCTCTTAGATCTTAGTATTAATGTAGTTCTCGGAAAAAACGTATAGACACATACTAAAAATTTGATCATGTGCCTCCAAAAACATAGAATGGATGAATATTTCACCATTTTAGACCACTAAAAATCAGTTAATGTATATCTAAAATACCTGGTTCATGAAATACATAAATACATTGGGGGATTTTTTGGATAAAAGGGTCACCAAAACCCATAATGTCCATAGAAACATCATATCTTTTGAATGATATCCTCACAAACACTGAACTGGTTGTATTCAAGCCTAATATTGATCTTTGAGAACCATATCATGCCTCAAAACCTTTTTAAGTGGACACCAGTGATTTTCAAGGTGTTCATTTTCTTTATTTCATCCTAGTTTATCTGATGATAAACACAAAGAAAGAAGATTTTGTCCTTTATTTCCATGAAAAAAACCAAGTATAGCCTTGGGGAAACACTGGATCTAATATAAACCTTATTCTAAAGTTCCACTATATTCACTCATGACTCCAATATCTCAGTAGGATACAAATAGAATATTGAAAATGATATTGGATAAATCATGGGGTTAAATTCAATGAAAAGATCCATATCCCACCTCAGAGGTAGTCCTCGAACATCCTCAGGGAAGACATACACATGATCCTATATGATTAAAGGAATCTAGAGCCTTTATTATCCTATTGTTCCATGGTATAAACTCACCAGTACTTGAGTGATTGGTAGTGACTTCCATCTTGAATGACCCACTCACTCTTCTATGATATATCTCTTTCCCACAAATGAGATTCTCATACCATCTCTTTAAAACAATCTTACACATTTGTGGTGTTATTTAATCTGAGTATGGACAATAAAAAACCATCCCATACCAAATATGATTTCATATGATCTCATACTGATGGCCAATAGGTCCCATGAGAAACACTCTTCACCATTTGAAAGCTCACAATGCTGGAAGATGAATTATATCTGCTAGGCACTACTAGTAAAAACCCCATGGAAATGTTGTTGTGCTAATGTCTCAATCAACAGTCCCATCTCTCACAAAAAGATTAATAAGATGTAGGAATGACTCATACATGGGTCTACTAGTACTAAAATAAGTCTATAATAAACACATATCTTGCCTTTAATCATCTCATGAGCTTCCAATTCAAAATACCTCTACCCTACAATTGCATGTTCCCTAAAAAACATTCTATCTGAACCAGTTTCTCCCTACAGGTGGTAGATGTGGAAGTAGCTAAAAATGTTATCCACATCCAGAAATCCCTCATCTAGAATCTTCACCTACTCCTCTGCAAGCTCCAACTCCATATGGACCGCCCTAGATATTCCTGGGAGATCCATTATCATATCACAACATCAACCATACTTGTATATTGGACGTATTTCTTCCCTTTTTAGTACTTTGATTTAGTAAATCATTTTCCATGTTACCTCCCTCATCACATGAAAAGTATATCCCCTCTATTGGATTCCCTAGAACATTGCAGTGTCTATATTACACAAGGTTTTGTGCTTGAATCTATCCACAAAGAAGATATTCTTCACCAAGACCCTTCTGAATAGAGCCTAAAAGATACTATATATGACTCATCACTATGTTAACTTCATATATATCCAGCATTAAGGAGTCCCATAGATAGTGTTCCATCTATAACTACTCCTTCTCTAACATGCCAGCATAAGGGGGAACGTATAGGGACACCACACTGATTTGATGACTCTTTAGATACCCTTATCAAACTTCAATTCCATGTTGTATCCATGTTAAACCGTGTCTATGGAGTTCCACATTAGGGTAAGGAAACTTGAGGCAACTCAAACACATTCACCCCCAACTGTAGCGCCAAAATTGCTTTAAAAATAAATTGGTCTTAACCATGGGTTATAATACTCCTAATGTAATATATTCATAAAGTTAGACTATGAGAGTGTCGAATCATTAGTTCTGTGCATGAAAAGATCCACTGAAGCTAAAATGATCATTGGAAAATTTTCGCCAATAGTGCAACTATTTGATTATTCAAGATATACACATGTCTGAAAACCCAAATCACTGACTTGATCCAATACTCCACTTCATGAGGATATAGATCACCATGAAACATTGTCGACATTTGTTTTCTGAAATCATGGAGTATTATAATCTTTTAATTCACCCATATATATATATATTGGGGTATAATATACTTTTTTACAACTTGAGAAGCTGTTATTTACCATCCGGGGGGAATAATATGATGATATGGCCCCTGAATTGAAGGATCATCACTCATTTGGTTGTCCTCATGATCCTGAATCAGTAACCAAACTGGATGTCCTAATGGAGGTATCCTGAAAATTAATCAAGACACTCCTTGGAAATTTTAGAATATATATGTGATAAGTTGAATCAATAAGGGAATTGAAATAATCCAATCTTATTTGATACATGTACCAAAATTTTCTGAAACCAATGTCTCAATATTCTGAGCCAAAAACTGGTAGTTAGAGTGTTGGAGAATGGATACAATCCCCACTACACTAAAACCACCACTGAAAAGTACATCTTATACATATTATTTTAGGTTTATGGGAAAATTCCATTAAGGGTTGAGTATAATTATTTTTAGTAGGACACCACAAAAAAATAGAAGGGAAGTAGTCTGATGAAAAATATAAGTATTATGCTAACCAAAAATAAATAGGATGAAACATCCAAATAAATGGATATATATTCTCCAAAAATAATCACATATGTTTGGGAAATCGGATCTCAATCTCACAACCAAGCCCTGGACGATGAGTCTACCCACAGTTCCAAGGGTCCATCAACGATTCAAAACATCTCCCATGTATGTCTGATGATATTTTGAGGAATTTCATCAACTCACCACAACTCACCATATAAATGGGGAACAACCTATATGTAGAGGAACAATACATTGATAAAATTAAAGGGTTCAATTAAATAGGTAGAGGAATCATTCCCTCATAAAATAAGGGGTCTCCAATCAATAGCTAGAGTACCCATTCCCATGTACAAAACGTGGGTACCACTCATTATGTAGAGCAACAAAGGCTTGATACAATAGGATGGTGACACTCAATAAGTATAGGACCCATGTGAGAATAGAACAAGTTGTTTACACAAAATAGTTAGCGGACCCATTCTCTGATATAGAAGCTGGGTTCTTCTAAGTATGTGGATGGCACATTCACTAATACAATAGGGGGTTACTATAAATTTTCAGCGGACCCATTACTTGATACAATAGGAGGGTTCGAATTAGATGGTACATGACCAATACTATGAAATTATATGAGGATACCCTTTAATAGGTAGATGACTCATTTCCTAATATGAATGTATGGTTCCACTCAATAGTAAGAGGGTTTATGAACTGATATAATAGATGGCCTTCATTTAATAGGTAAAGTATCCATTCTATAATATAACCATAGGGTTATACTAAAAAGGTACTAGACCCATGCCTTCATACAACAGAAGGGTTTCACTCAAAGCAGTATATGGAATATGGTTGATTATTGACCCCATCCTCATATAGATGATATTGTCTGGTCACTATCATCATTGTGAACCAACAAAATAAGTATCATACTCATAAAAAATATATAATCTTAAAATTCTCTATAATGGACACCATCACGATATTTTCTAAAAAACACTCTTCATTGGCTACTTAAAAAAATATGATCAAAAAATGAGATACTGATGGTTGAACATTCTCATTAAGTACATGGAATACGGGGTGGGTCATATGGAATGTCAGATCACATGGAATCCATGTGATTTGCATAATAAATCATTGTTTTGTTGTTTGTGTAGCATCACATGGTGTGTAGTGTTGTCGCATTCTATGCCTCTTCTGATTGGGGCCATCCTGCATGCTCTTGTTTATGCCCATGTTCTCCACTTCTTCTCAGTGTACCTGGATGTGTACCTAGATATTTCCATCTTCACATACTTCCAATTTACACTCTCTAACTCCAACACCGGGCCACATGGTGTGTGGATGTCCCAAATAGTTTGTGATACTTATCTCTCTTAAAAATACTATCCACTATAGTAAGGGTAATACACTTAGTGTGTTCATCTCTATACAAGTTGTGTAGTCAGGATATTCACAGAATGAATAGTCCATTCACAAGTATTCTATTTCTAGTATCTCCTCCACAATTATTTCTAGTTGGTTACCAGTAATCTTCTAAAAATTAAGGACTAGTCACCGACCATCAATTTCTGGGACCTATAGGCCGAAAATCTATAATTCAAATATCATGTATGATACCACAATGCATATCACTATATCCAATATTCTGAGGATACATGTTTGATCTCAGATCCTTTTGAATCGTCACTTACATCATCAAGTTGAAATCAATTAATCGATAAATCACCTTACTGATTGTGGTCCACATATCTTCCTTGAATCTGAGGGTCTGATCACACTCAGAGCTACATAGAAATTTCATACTATGTTCCTATACATCAGAATTGAAGAAGATGAAGAACTGGTGGGAAAAAGAAAACGAAAAATGTTTCTTCATTCCATGGCTTGTCTTTCTTGTGAAAAACAAAGAAAGAGGATATCTATGTTGAGTAATAAATAATAATGACAACAATATAATTTAACAATTCATATTATGGAATGGCTCCCATGAATGTTGGAAAATTCTATGAATCAATGAAAATAATTTATTCCATTCATGATTGAATAAAAAATTGTATGAATCAAACAGATAATCTAATCTACCTTTATTTGTAGTGGTATTTTCGAGAGAAAATAGTTTCTAATGATGGATAAGACCCTTTGTGTCTCATGTACCTAGATTAACCTTGATCTTGTGGTCCATTATCCTCTGATCACAATTCCCTAAAAATTAATGGTAGAATACTACCCACAAAAATACCATGGTTTTGAGGATAAAAATAGATATTTACCATTACCATATTTTTATTAACAGAAATATGTTATAGATATTAAATAAATATATTTTATTAATTAATTATTTAATTCACATAAAGTACCCACAAATCGCTACCTCCCCCAAATGATTGTCACTGACCAACATTAGGTCATCCCTGTGGTAAAACACTTATTATGGATTCAACTATGGTCTCATATTTTCTATATAACTCTCTCTTATGGATATATTCCATTTCCAATAAAATGATATGCATGTGTGATATCAAGTATATATAATATTTTTTAAAATTGATTCCTGGATTATAGAGCCTTAGAAACATGTTCCTAGATAAATATAAATATCCTAATCTATGTTTAATTTTTAAAAGAAAACACATTTTCTCTAAAATTGTGTTTTTGGAACAACCATTTACCACCTCTACTCAATAAAAAGGGAGATGAAGGTATCTCTCATGTGTATTTGTGGACTACTGAATCCACGTAGTGATGAAATACATTTTTCGATATAATCATTCATGGATGGTTATTATGATATTATAAATGTTTATATATTATATTTGTGATATTATAATGATTTTGGAATGTCTAATTAGTATGTTATTTCCTTTCATCACATCAAACTAAAAATGGAATTATCACTCCTACTCACATACAGAGTAACATCTAAACATAATATTGTAATTTATTTTTCATAATTTCTTAATGAGAATGGTTATAAATATATAATGAATATATATGATATTAATATAATAATTAAAATTATGGAGATAAAGGAAACATTATCAATGTGTATGGACCATAACCAACGAACTAAAACAAACATGAATATATAATCCGTGAATAACTAAATTGATGATGATAATTAAAAGCTATTAATGAAATGGTTATAAGACGTCATAAGTATAACATTTATGGTATCATAATTATCATTATTATTCTTTTATATATGTTTAAAAATAATTTAAATTAGTTTTGAAGGAGGATATAGTGATTCTGAAACTAGAATAAACTGAGGTATGATTTTTATGTTAAAATATTTTTCTATAGATATTTTTTATTCTTAAATATCATTTAAATAAAAAACATGATATATGATGAAACAATAATATAAATTTTATTCTAGTTTGGTTATATATGGATATAATATTTTTTACCCATGAATTTTCCATTCATTTGGAACTCAATATTTTGTTATATTTTTTTATGGAAAATCACCAACATTTTTCTATTCTATCAAGAATATTTTCTATCAAGTCTATATTTTAATTAAAATAATTTTCATTGTATATTAAATATTATCCAAAAATTATTTAAATTAATTTTTTGAATTTTTTTTAATTTAATTAAAATAGTTTAAAAGGAACCGTTTATTAATTATCCAAATGTGGTACTTCTGACTTTTTACCAAAAATGTGAATTGAATTTTTTTTCATTGAAATCCACATTATATGTATCCCTTGATAAAATGAATAAAATTTTCATTAATTATTCCTGTATGTTTTCCATTTTTTATTTTCAATGAAAAAATATCAATAATGTTTTCCAATTTTATAGATTTTAAATAAGGGAATCTAAATAAAAATGTTTCTTTTTCTCAACAAATGTTATGGCAATCATTTAATGAAATTTTTTTAATTTAAAACATCCTTTTATTTTTATTATAATTTAAATTAGATAAAACTAATTTTACCAATTTTATTCATTCTCTAGATGGTTTATGATTATGATGATGAAATTATAATGATACTCGTATCCATTCAGCAATTTTTGATTTGGTCATATGTTGAATGTTTTATGATCTTATAGAAATAATATTCATAGTTTTTATTATGTTTTAGGTCTTCCCATAATTATATATCTCTATAATGAATTGTATAAGTAATGATATTTCATAATATAATAAATACTTGGATGAGGAGTGAACCCAATTTAGATAGTAAATTTGTCTAACAACATTGTCTTGGGAATAAACCTTGACTATTGAAATGAATGAATTATGTAGTGAACCCAATCTACTATGATGGTCTTCAAAATTATCCATGACTATGAAAATTATTTTCTACTATTTTTTTAATAAGACTATGTCATATGGTTTTCATCTTTTATCATGGATCATGACAGATCATTGATGATTCCATACTCTTTTGTGATATGTTATTTGATTGATAATTCATTATTCCTTGTTTATTGAATAATATATATAAACTTATGGGCATGATTCTCTAAGTCTTAGTTAATTAATCATTCATTTACTCTTATATTATGCTCACTTATGGTAATTTATTAATATATCTTAAATTTACACGCACTAATCATTTGATCACAACTATTAGTATGTTTCTTTTCCCAGGCTATAGAGAACGGTTTTAAATATATTTTTCCTAATAATATGGATTTAAAGTATTAATTAAATGGAAAATTTTATATATAAATTATTTTAATGTTTTCTATGTATCTATACTTCAATATATAATAAAACATTGTGGTCATAGCATGGATCATATCGATATGTAATGGATATTTATACTAATAAGATATACTATTTATATATCAAATGTATGGGTCTCTATAAAAATATTATCATCTAATATATTATCCTTTGATGATTAAATACCAAATATATTTTATGTATTTAATCTTAAAACAATAATAAAAAAACGGCGAATTTAGATTCAACATTTCTTGACTGTATGAAATCTGGTAGACATCATCATTTCTAGCAATGGAAAATTCCCAGATTCTAATCGAAATTTCATCAATTCCGGTTATATTATACAATAAAATTTTGAGACACACTAAATGATTTTAATTTACGTGTTTTGACTATGATATATGGTTTTATATTTGATGGAACAATGTCTATGTTATTGTTGAAAACAAAAAACATCATTTCCTACGATCAATAACTATTAAACTCATCCTCATCACATTTTGTCTTGAAGAAAATCAATCTAAAATGATAGATCCTGTTATATTAATGATAATTATGACACTTATGAAAAAATTAAAAATCAACCCCTTACTTTTTATCACCATCTGTTTAAAATATGGAAAGATAATTTTCCAACCTGTAAAAATGTAATTTGTTTTTATACGGGTTTAAGACTTTTGCTAGTGTATTTTAAATAACTAATATGTAAAATTCAAACAATTACTATTTCAAAAATCATATTATAAACCAAAATTAATCAAAAAAATATAAATATAATATACTTATGCTCTCAATGAATTATCAAGAATACTTATACAAAGCTAAAGGATAACTCTGAGCACTTCAAGGAGTTTTATGTTGGACCAAAGGCTTCTATTGAAATACTATGGTTCTTGACATTGAATACATTTCTATTTACCTTAAAACAATATGATTTTTGAATTAATATGACCAGTATAAAGACTTATGCTGAAGTCCAATGAACAAGATATAAATTGTGGCTAGAGTCATATGATCGACAGAAAAAGTATTATGATCAAAAGATGTTATACAATCACTATTGTAAAAGGTATAATATCTAGACATAAACAATTATTAAGTGAAACAAAAAATACATTGGATTTTTTAAATGACATCTAATTGAATTTAAATTAATCTAGAGCTTCCCTTGAGCATTCTAAATAACTTGAATGGATAATGTTCAATTATTTGTGCATCCAATATGTTCCTGACTCCAAGGATTGATTCCCAAATCTACATTATATATCTAAAACAATTTAAACCATTAAAGAACATGATTATTATATATATAATAGTTTTCCAGTACTAGATTCAATATAAAAATCCACTTTAATTATCTCGTTAATTCAAAATATTGAAGGTAGGTCTTACCTCATCAAATTATCTAATGTAATTGGTTTCCCAATTGAATATATAATTCCATTTATTCAATGGAATGTAGCTCCAAACTACATTACCCATGTATCTATGTGAATCCCATTCACTTATTTAAATTTGTGGAAACATTAATCCATAAACTGAGACATCTTTATGAATTAATTGATTTAAAATCCTAATAATAAAGAAAACTAACGAAAAGCCTCTTGGTACCTCAATATTCTATTTATAGGATTTTTCCACAGTATTATTTTATACATTATTAGATTTGATCCATGTTACATGTCTCAATAATATTGTTTAATACTGATAATAATGATGATCCTATACTTATGATATGATGATTACATTCCCCGATGTAATATATTGATTCAAGTTACATGTTTCGTGTAACGCCCCGACCCTAGTTACCCAGAGTCGGTGCATTATTACAAAACATTGGCGTGATCACAAGAAAGATCAAATCTCGAAAGATCGATTGGTTTAGTAGCCTTGGAAACACTAGATATATTCATAAGTTTTACATTACATCATTAAACGAAAAACTACTACAACAACATATTGTCTCTATAATCCACACTCATGTCCCCACATAATATCCCTGCAGGTCATTCATAACTTACTTCTTCACTTCCTGGGAAAAATAAAACATAGAAATGGGGTGAGCTCAAATGCCCAGTAAGGATAACAATATAGAGGAAACTTTCATAAATAAGAATAAACTTTTAAGGCAATGTATAACTAAAACAAAAGACTTTCAAACATGAACTTTCAACATGGTATGGCATAAATAAAATGAAATAATGCCATTTACTTATTCACATGGATATTCTACTAATCGAATAATCACATGAAAAAATCAATAACCACTTTCATAATGATGGAATGCATAATGCCAGACTATCATAACCACATAGCCAAGGCCTTGTTCCAAGACTATAAATACGATTTTGTCAAGGCCTTGTGCCAAGACACTAGTTTGTCTTATGAGACCTACCGATGCATCGAGGAGCTATAGCGGGCTCCACCCGTCACTTACTAAGTCCAATGCATTCCCATATGAAAAGGTTTAAACATAACATAAAAATTCGTATTAAAACTAGCATACGAAATGTCAATAATTTCACCATAAACTATGAATGGTATAAAAATAGCACATCCACAGTCAAACATATCACAAAACCATCAATACAATATAGAAGTTTTGTATCATAATAAATCAACTTCAAATAAGCGTAAAATCCGTCAAAGGATGTTGACATAGATGAAATCAAAACACTTTTTAGAGAAATATCTCTTTCTATTTTTGAAATCATTTAAGAGCAATATAAAATAAAACATTTTCTTGAAAATATTCTTATAAGCTTGTAAGGGAAGCTTTGAAGATTTTATAATGGCGGAAAATAACCGCACCCGCCATATAAGTTAAAAAAACATTCTTATCTTAATTCTGTCGAAAAGGTTAAAAAGGACCTTGGTTGAAAACGACGGAAAGATTCCTTTATAAACCTCTTATAAAAAGTCAAAAAAGGGTATAAATGACTTTAACCCATATTCTTGTAAATAATAAATATGTTTTGAAATACATTTTGAAGAAAACATGGATGTGGATGATAAAGGGATCCCAGTAGATTATTACGTATAAACAACCTCAGATAATGAAGAGATTGTGAAATAACCCTTACCTTGTACTTTTCCTTGGTTGGGGTAGGTTAACCTCCTGTATAATGGTGAAATAATTGTTAAATTATACAAGAATCATATACATTAATGTGATATCATATATGATCTTTTAATATTGATTTGATAATAATATCTTAGTATTATCATTGTTTCGGGTGTTAACTTACTTGTTTTCTTTTATATGTTTTGTTACGTAAGACATGTTTGTAAAGGATAGGTTGTATATTATTCATATCCAGAATGATATCATGTCCTTAAAAATCATTTCTAAATCATCAAATGATAATTATACTTGAATGGATACGATGGAGAATGAATCTCATCGCGTTCGTGGAGACGGTAGTCCGTACGTACGCACGAGCGACAATATCATTCTTTTGATATTAAAATAATATATAAATGGATGTTATATCATATATACAGAATACTTAACATGTTATATTTATTATTTACATGAGTTACACATCATTATTATACCCATCCAAATAATAATATATTGAATAACAATTACACCACGACGTGGAGACTGTAAGCCGTACGTACGCACGCATGGTGACAAGTTATTCAAAGGGTGGATAGAATAATGAATATGGTTGTATTATATTTACAATAACATCACAGTATATATATGATACTGGAGTTATTATTTTAGAATGGTAACAACAAAGGAAGAAGAAGTGGAAGAAGAAATGAACTTGGAAAAGGGTGGTGAAATCATTACCTCTTCTTCGGGTTCTTCCTTTTGATTTGATCAAAAGGGCTCCATAGGCTGGCTTTCTGATCAAACTAAAGCCTCTAGGTTGTAGTGAGGGATGTTGGGAGAGTATTTGGGCAGAGTTTGGCCGATCCAAAAGGCTTTGAAGGTGTGAAGAAATTAGATGGAGGAGTGCCCTTTTATAAGAGGGGTGAGGGGCACCTTTGGAAAAGCTAGAAATATTAATTTATAATAAATTCATATTCGGTTTCTAATGGCTCAAAAGTTTATTATTCAAAGGTTAAGGTGGGGATAGGTCTAAAACCACTCAACCAATAGAATTTAGACAGGTTTGGGTACTTATATTAACCTTATCTTTAAGTATTAACTCTAAGTTAATTAGTTTCACTTTTACAATGTCTCTTTGTATTTTTATATAATATGGTTAATAAACATACTATATACATCCAAGCGACCCCCATGTGGTCCATTAATGATGAACCTATCATGATATAAGTCTCTTGGACGAACCTTAGATTTTTAGGAATTTAATATCAATTAATAATATAATATTTTTTTTAAGAACTCTTTTATGTCAATTTTGACACTATTCAATAGTTGATTTTTGTGAAACTCATAACAGATTGATTACTTCGAACAAATTCAATTAAATCAATCCTAATATATCATATTATCCTAGAAAATTAGTTTAATTCATTAAAAGTTTCATATTATATTTATTTGGGTATTTATAATATCAATTATTCTAATTTTTCAGTATTATAGTAATTACTGCATCATCATTGTGTCATAAATAAAATAAATTATTTAATGTCTAAAAATTATAAATAAAATATCATTATGTAGGAAAGTTTTTTATCTTTCTAATGAATATTTATAATCTAAAATCCAACATATATAACCCTATGTAACAATTGTTTTTCTAAAAGATATATGCTTGTGTCATTTTTGTATTCATTTTAACTTAATTAAAATAAAGTGTCATTATCAATTACATGTGGATCCATGGGGTCCCAAAATCGACCCAAAGATGTCCATGGTCGACCATTTATCAACCAATATGGTTAAGACACGTTTTAGGGTAATTTAGTATTATTATAATATTATTTTGTTTAACCCTTATTTGCCGGATTTACCCTTAACCATGGTAAATAAAATATTTACCGTAGTAATTTTTCAAAATGTCTAAAAATAAAAGTTACCTATTTACACAATTTGAACATCCTGATTACAAATATGGAATCCATTTTCCTAAATTCAAAACACAGAAGTGGCAGAAATTAATTTAAAATTAATTCCCGCTGTCAAAACAAAAAGCGTGTTTTTAAGAGATAATAACTATCAAAAGATTGACACTTGTTTATGTTCGGTTTAATTGTAAAATTATGTCCAATGACAAACATTATATTAAATGGTAAAAATATATTCTAAATATACTTTAAAACTACTAAAATTCATAATTTATCATTATTAATTATTTTGATTAAAAAAGTTGTTTTTAATTAAAATTTAGTAATTTTCACTATTCATCAAAATATGAAAGTTATCCAAAATGTACCAAAATTTCACCTTAGGCTAAATTCGATATTCCGAATCCAAAAATGATGTCCATTTTGAAATATAAAATATATATAATTTCAAAAAATAGGTATTACTATTCATAACGGCTAGTTTGATTGGTTATGGTGTGTTAGAACTCGGTGTTGCGTACAACACACGCTATCACATTATTCAAAGAGAAGCGTACCGTAGAAGCTTGGGGTGTTACATTCTCCCCTCCTTCAAATAATTACGTCCTCGCAATTTCTAGGGTATTACTGCATAAAAATACTCGGGTGGTTCTTCATCATATGTTCCTCGGGTTCCCACGTTGCCTCTTCCATCTTATGGTTTCTCCACAAAACTTTTACCAGAAGCGTCGTCCGGTTTCTCAGCACTTGTTCTCTCGTATCAAGAATCTTGACGGGCTCTTCACAATAAGACAGATCGGGTTCCAGTTCTAATTCTTCATAGGTGAGTACATGCGTTGGGTCAGGCATGTATTTCCTCAACAGAGATACGTGGAACACATCGTGAACTTTGGAGAGACTTGGCGGCATTGCCAATTGGTAAGCTACAGCACCAATTCGTTCTAGAATTTCGAAAGTTCTGATGTACCTGGGACTCAATTTACCTTTCTTACCAAAACGTATGACTCCCTTCCACGGAGATACCTTCAGGAAAACATGATCACCGACTTGAAATTCCAAATCCTTCCTTCGATTATCGGCATAGCTCTTCTGCCTACTTTGAGCTGCTTTGATGTGATTTTGGATTACTTTCACCTTTTCCACCGTTTCCTCCACCAGTTCTGGGCCTACAAGTTTTCTTTCACCAACGTCATCCCAACAGGTTGGTGTACGACATCTCTTTCCATATAACGCTTCATATGGTGCCATCTGAATACTCGAATGGAAGCTATTGTTATAGGAAAATTCTACCAGTGGTAAATATTGATCCCACATACCCTGAAAATCAAGTGAGCAAGATCTCAACATGTCATCTAAGGTCTGAATAGTCCGTTCTGATTGTCCATCTGTCTGAGGGTGGTAAGCAGTGCTCAAATGATGTTCAGTATCCAGGGATTTCTGAAGACTTTTCCAAAATCTTGAAGTAAAACGGGGATCACGATCAGAAACAATCGATAAGGGTACTCCATGAAATCTCACAACTTCATTAATATATAGTCTTGCTAGATGTTCCAGGGGTAGATCTTCTCTTATAGAAAGAAAATGTACTGACTTGGTAAGACGATCAACAATAACCCATATTGCATCATTCCTTCTAGGAGTCTTTGGTAGCCCCATGACAAAGTCCATCATAATATTGTCCCATTTCCACTCTAGTATGGGAAGAGGTTGCATGACTCCTCCTGGCTGTTGCCTTCCAGCTTTCACTTGTTGACAAACCATACATCTTGACACAAAATCAGCAATCTCCCTCTTCATGTTGTCCCACCAAAAATGTTCCTTTTAATCTCTATACATTTTGGTGCTCCTAGGGTGTATAGAGAAATTGGAACTATGAGCATCATCCAGCAATTCCCTTTTTAGATCATGTATATTGGGAACAGAAAGTCTCTTCCCGAATTTCAAAATCCCAACTTCATACACAAAGTCTCTCAATCTCCCATCATTCACAGCTTTAATCTTCTTTTGGAATTATTCATCATCGGTCTGAGAACTCTTAATCCTTTCTAGTAAAGATGGTTTGGCAACCATTTGAAAAAGAAATGATTTTTCGCCTTCCCTGGTTATTCCCATGTCCATCTTTACTAGATCCATGAAAATTGGATCCCTTTAAATTCTCATATTGTTCAAAACTCCATGGTCTTTTCTACTCAAAGCATCTGCCACCTTGTTTGCCTTCCTCGGGTGGTAGTGTATCGTACAATCATAATCCTTGAGTAATTCAATCCATCTTCTTTGCCTCATGTTGAGTTTTTTTGTGAGAAAATATACTTCAAACTCTTGTGATCAGTATAAATCTCAAATTTTTCACCATAGAGGTAGTGCCTCCATATCTTCAAAGCAAATATCACAGCTGCTAACTCGAGATCATGAGTAGGATAGTTTTGTTCAGGAATTTTCAACTGTCGTGATGCATAGACAATAACTCTATCATTCTGCATAAGGACACAGCCAAGTCCTTTCTTCGATGCATCACTATAAATAACGAACCCATCATTCCCCGAAGGTAGAGTCAATATAGGAGCATTGACTAATCTTCTCTTCAGTTCTTCGAAACATTCTTCACACTCTTTTGTCCAAACAAATTTAACCCCTTTACGTGTGAGCTTCGTTAATGGGTTAGCCAATCGGGCAAAATTCTGGACGAAACGTCGATAATAACCTGCCAAACAAATAAAACTGCGTACCTCAGTTATACTCGTAGGTGCTGGCCATTCTTGGATTGCCTTGGTCTTAGAAGGATCAACAGAGATTCCATCTTTAGAGACAATATGGACAAGAAAAGAAATCTCCTGAAGCCAGAATTCACACTTGCTAAACTTCCCATATAATTCATGCCTCCTCAGAGTCTTCAAGATAATGCGCAAGTGATTTTCATGATCTTCATAGGTTTTGGAGTATACCAAGATATCATCAATAAATACCACCACAAATTCATCAAGATACTCCTTGAAAACTATATTCATCAGATCCATGAATACAGAGGGTGCATTAGTCAATCCAAAAGGAATTACAGTAAACTCGTAATGCCTGTACCTGGTTCGAAATGTTGTCTTCGGAATGTCTTCCTTCTTCACACACAACTGATGGTATCCAGATCGAAGGTCAATCTTTGAAAAGTATTGAGCTCCATGCAGTTGGTCAAATAAATCATCAATACGAGGTAGGGGATTCTTGTTCTTTATCGTTATAGCATTGATCTCCCTGTAGTCGATACATAACCTCATAGATCCATCTTTCTTTTTAACAAAAAGAACAGGGGCTCCCCATGGAGAAACACTAGGGCGAATAAATACTTTATTACTCAATTCCTCTAGTTGTTTCTTTAGTTCGACTAACTCTACAGTAGCCATTCTATAAGGGGTCTTCGATATAGGCCTTGATCCATGAATCAAATCAATGGAAAACTAAACTTCTTGTTCTGGAGGATGTCTAGGTAAATCTTCCGGAAATACATCTACAAATTCTTTCACAACAGGTACATCCTCTATTTGAACATTCCTTTCCTCACCAATAGTTATTTCATTCTCTTCCTCCCCAATAATTGAATTAAGTTGAGCTACTGGGGGTGGATCTAAATAAGAATTAGGTGGTGATGATTCTGCTCTAAAGATAAGGTGTTCCTTATCATTATCATCAAGAATCGTAACCTCTTTCTTATTACAATAAATCTTCGCATCACATTCGGAAAGCCAGTCCATACCCAGGATTATATCAAACTCAATCATAGGTATGACGATCAGATCAGCAGATAAAGAAAATTTATGTGCTCTAATGGGGACTGATTCACAAAAGATTGTTGCAATGATACTTCCCTTAGGAGTTTTAACTGACAACTCCCTTATTAAATCAAATTGGAAATATATAATTTTCTTAGCAAACTGGGAAGATATGAAACAATGCGACGATCCAGAATCAAATAATGCAATTGCTAAACTTGAGGAAACCATTAAATTACCTGCCACCACGTCTTTTGGAGCTTCTACCTCTGCAGTAGTGATAGCATAAGCCTGGCCTTGATCCATTGGCCTTTTCTGAGGTAAGTTCTTCGGACGCTTAGGACATGCATTTGTATAATGCCCCATCTCCCTGCAATTGTAGCACTGAATGTTGGTAGCTTCCTTCTTCCCCTTGCAATCATGAGCTTGGTGGCCTTTTTCACCACACTTGTAACAGACTCCCATTCCCTTCAAGCAATTACCGGGGTGTTTCTTCCCACATTTACCACATGTTGGATATTCAACCTTTCCTTTCTTCCCCTTATTTCCATTCCCAGATTGATCAGCAGGTCTCTTCTTCTCTTGCTTTGCTTTAAAGTCATAAGACATAGAGAATTCCTTTTCGGTCTTGATAGCACATGAGACAATGTCTTCGTACGATGAAAAGGATTGTGAGACTAATGATCGACAGAGAAATTGTTTTAACCCATCAAAGAAACGATCAATCTTACTTCTTGGGTTTCGAATATAATCTCCATCATACCTCGCTAACCTTGTAAAGTTAGCCTCATACTTTGTGACATTCTCATCCTCCTTCTGTCTCAGACTCAGAAATTGCCTTTCCATATCTGCTCGATGGTCGCGAGGGAAGTATTTTTCGAAAAACAGATCTTTGAACTCCCTCCATTCCATATTTGATACATCATCATCTTCCTTCATGTTCTGAATCAATGACCACCATTGATCAGCATCTCCAGTGAGGCGGTAAACTGCCATGATAACGTTTTCCCTTTCACTGCTCCCCAAAGCCTGAAATATTTTTTCTAGGGAAAATATCCATTGCTCAGCTACTAAGAGATTTGTATTCCCATTGAACGTTGGTGGTTGTTTCCTCATGAATCGATCTAACATTGATCCTCCACGCTGCGGATCAGGGTGCTCCATACAGGTAAGGTTATTATTCATAACCGGAGTAAGTTGTCCCAGTATGGTGATTAGCTGATCAGCACCAGTTGCATCACCAGCCCCACTATAATTATCTTGAGCAGGAGGGAAATCCCTACATGGAGTTCGTGCATTGATACGGTTTCCATTTCTTCCACTAGGCGCCATTTCTAATCAATGGCCTAAACTAGATCAGTTTATGAATCAAAATACATAATCCCATACTTATAAAACACTTAACATAAATTGAACTATTTATGGATATAATCCATAATCATAAAAATGTTTTCTTTGAGGAAGTATATACTCATAAACCCTTCATAATGATTTGTAAAGAAAATGAGAGTTATCCTAAGCATATCCCCCGGGAGTGTCGTAACCAAGAGTGCAGCAAGGCCCGTTGTCGTGCACCAGTTTCCGTTCGAGTCTAGCTCAAAGTGGTGTTTTCGGGTTTTACCCCTAGGTACATCTGTGCCAGAGCCGCCTCTACCTGCTCTTATCTAGACAGGGATGTATTTCTTGGAAAACTCACAAAATCTCTACAATACCAAAATTCTAGGAAGTTCTTATATACTAATCCTCAAAGTTCATCTTAGTTCTACGTGTTCTAATCAGAGTTTATCTAAATCTAGCTTCCAAGGTTTGTACTAAACTTCCTCTGATACCAACTGTAACACCCCGACCCTCATTACCCAGAGTCGGTGAATTGTTACATAACATTGGCATGATCACAAGAAAGATCAAATCTCGAAAGACTGATTGGTTTAGTAGCCTTGGAAACACTAGATATATTCATAAGTTTTACATTACATCATTAAACGAAAAACTACTACAACAACATATTGTCTCCATAATCCACACTCATATCCCCACATAATATCCCTGCAGGTCATTCATAACTTACTTCTTCACATCCTGGGAAAAATAAAACATAGAAAAGGGGTGAGCTCAAATGCCCAGTAAGGATAACAATATAGCGGAAACATTCATAAATAAGAATAAACTTTTAAGGCAATGTATAACTAAAAAAAAGCCTTTCAAACATGAACTTTCAACATGGTATGACATAAATAAAATGAAATAATACCATTTACTTATTCACATGGATATTCTACTAATCGAATAATCACATGCAAAAATCAATAACCACTTTCATAATGATGGAATGCATAATGCCAGACTATCATAACCACATAGCCAAGGCCTTGTGCCAAGACTACAAATAAGATTTTGTCAAGGCCTTGTGCCAAGACACCAGTTTGTCTCATGAGTCCTACCGATGCATCGAGGAGCTATAGCGGGCTCCACCCGTCACTTACTAAGTCCAATGCATTCCCATATGAAAAGGTTTAAACATAACATAAACATTCGTATTAAAACTAGCATACGAAATGTCAATAATTTCACCATAAACTATGAATGGTATAAAAATAGCACATCCACAGTCAAACATATCACAAAACCTTCAATACAATATATAAGTTTTGTATCATAATAAATCAACTTCAAATAAGTGTAAAATCCATCAAAGGTTGTTGACATAGATGAAATCAAAACACTTTTTAGAGAAATATCTCTTTCTATTTTTGAAAACATTTAAGAGCCATATAAAATAAAAAATTTCTTGAAAATATTCTTATAAGCATATAAGGGAATCTTTGAAGATTTTATAATGGCGGAAAATAACCGCACCTGCCGTATAAGTTAAAACAACATTCTTATCTTAATTCTATCGAAAAGGTTAAAAAGGACCTTGGTTGAAAACGACGGGAAGATTCCTTTATAAACCTCTTATAAAAATTCAAAAAAGGGTATAAATGACTTTAACCCATATTCTTGTAAATAATAAATATGTTTTGAAATACATTTTGAATAAAACATGGTTGTGGATGATAAAGGGATCCCAGTAGATTATTACGTATAAACAACCTCGGATAATGAAGAGATTGTGAAATAACCCTTACCTTGTACTTTTCCTTGGTTGGGGTAGGTTAACCTCCTGTATAATGGTGAAATAATTGTTAAATTATAAAAGAATCATATACATTAATGTGATATCATATATGATCTTTTAATATTGATTTGATAATAATATCTTAGTATTATCATTGTTTCGGGTGTTGACTTACTTTTTTTCTTTTATATGTTTTGTTACGTAAGACATTATTGTAAAGGATAGGTTGTATATTATTCATATCCAGAATGATATCAAGTTCTTAAACATAATTTTTAAATCATCAAATGATAATTATACTTGAATGGATACGATGGAGAATGAATCTCATCGCGTTCGTGGAGATGGTAGTCTGTACGTACGCACGAGCGACAATATCATTCTTTTGATATTAAAATAATATATAAATGGATGGTATATCATATATACAGAATCATTAACATGTTATATTTATTATTTACATGAGTTACACATCATTATTATACCCATCCAAATAATAATATATTGAATAACAATTACACCACGACGTGGAGACGGTAAGCCGTACGTACGCACGCATGGTGACATGTTATTCAAAGGGTGGATAGAATACTGAATATGGTTGTACCATATTTATAATAACATCACAGTATATATATGATACTTGAGTTATTATTTTAGAATGGTAACAACAAAGGAAGAAGAAGTGGAAGAAGAAATGAACTTGGAAAAGGGTGGTGAAATCATTACCTCTTCTTCGGGTTCTTCCTTTTGATTTGATCAAAAGGGCTCCTTAGGTTGGCTTTCTGATCAAACTAAGTCCTCTAGGTTGTAGTGAGGGATGTTGGAAGAGTATTTGGGCAGAGTTTGGCCGAACCAAAAGGCTTTTAAGGTGTGAAGAAATGAGAAGGAGGAGTGCCCTTTTATAAGAGGGGTGAGGGGCACCTTTGGAAAAGCTAGAAATAATAATTTATAATAAATTCATATTCGGTTTCTAATGGCTCAAAAGTTGATTATTCAAAGGTTAAGGTGGGGATAGGTCGAAAACCACTCAACCAATAGAATTTAGACAGGTTTAGGTACTTATATTAACCTCATCTTTAAGTATTAGCTCTAAGTTAATTAGTTTCACTTTTACAATGTCTCTTTGTATTTTTATATAATATGATTAATAAACTTACTATATACATCCAAGCGACCCCCAAGTGGTCCATTAATGATGAACCTATCATGATATAAGTCTCTTGGATGAACCTTAGATTTTTAGGAATTTAATATCAATTAATAATATAATATTTGTTTTAAGAACTCTTTTATGTCAATTTTGACACTATTCAATAGTTGATTTTTGTGAAACTCATAACAGATTGATTACTTCGAAAAAAGTCAATTAAATAAATCCTAATATATCATATTATCCTATAAAATTAGTTTAATTCATTAAAAGTTTCATATTATATTTATTTGGGTATTTATAATATCAATTATTCTAATTTTTCACTATTATAGTAATTACTGCATCATCATTGTGTCATAAATAAAATACATTATATAATGTCTAAAAATTATAAATAAAATATCATTATGTAGGAAATCTCTTTATCTTTCTAATGAATATTTATAATCTAAAATACAACATATATAACCCTATTTAACAATTGTTTTTCTAAAAGATATATGCTTGTGTCATTTTTGTATTCATTTTAACTTAATTAAAATAAAGTGCCATTATCACTTACAAGTGGATCCATGGGGTCCCAAAATCGACCCAAAGATGTCCATGGTCGACCATGTATCAACCAATCGGGTTAAGACACGTTTTAGGGTAATTTAGTATTATTATAATATTATTTTTTTTAACCCTTATTTACCGGATTTACCCTTAACCATGGTAAATAAAATATTTACCGCAGTAATTTTTCAAAATGTCTAAAAATAAAAGTTACCTATTTACACAATTTGAACATCCTGATTCCAAATATGGAATCCATTTTCCTAAATTCAAAACACATAAGTGGCAGAAATTAATTTAAAATTAATTCCCACTGTCAAAACAAAAAGCGTGTTTTTAAGAGATAATAACTATCAAAAGATTGACACTTGTTTATGTTCGGTTTAATTGTAAAATTATGTCCAATGACAAAAATTATATTAAATGGTAAAAATATATTCTGAATATACTTTAAAACTACTAAAATTCATAATTTATCATTATTAATTATTTTGATTAAAAAAGTTGTTTTTAATTAAAATTTAGTAATTTTCACTATTCATCAAAATAGGAAAGTTATCCGAAATGTACCAAAATTTCACCTTAGGATAAATTCGATATTACGAATCGAAAAATGATGTCCATTTTGAAATATAAAATATATATAATTTCAAAAAGTAGGTATTACTATTCATAACGGCTAGTTTGATTGGTTATGGTGTGTTAGAACTCGGTGTTGCGTACAACACACGCTATCACATTATTGAAAGAGAAGCGTACCGTAGAAGCTTGGGGTGTTACATTTCGCTCAAATTATCATACAATATATTGGTGTTTTAGATGAACTTTTAAAGACATATGTCCCTTGTGATCAAATTAATTTTATTGATTATGATATATTATTTAATATACATTGAAATGGATTTAAATTATGTTTAAAATTTAACAAACAATTATGTTTCTTCAATATAAATTCCCCATGACACTAAGCTACTTATATATTAAATGATTTATAATTTTTATATTTATCAAAAAATGACATGATAATAGTTAATTTAATGTGTTAGTAGCTATTGATTGTAATAGATAAAGGTTTATATAAATTTGTAATTTTTTTAGGAAAATATGACCAATTATAAACTCAGTGAACTATAAATGGAATATTTTTTAATTAACTTAGTATTGTTAATTTGTTATCTAATCATGATCTATGGAATTATATTTTTTACAACCATTTTTATTTCATAAAATGGTAGGAACTCGATGAAAATTGACAACTAAATTATATAATGGATAATATAATGGTCTTATAATGGTTATCCCAAGGTAATGAGAGATGGAGTACATAACTATTTCATGTAATAAACAAATTTCCACGGATTAAAAAAACTAAAACCTAGGAAATGTTCACCTTCATTTACAAAAGTGAAATTAAACATTAAATCTTCCATATAAAAAGGAAGACTAATATTTAGTAAATATTATTATAAATTTAATATAGATAAAATGTTCAACTCTATGGAAAAGTAATTTTAAATTCTATAATTTTTTAGAAGAAGATTATTTCTTCGGTCGTCTAATGTTTAGAATTATAGGATAACCAATAATGATCGTTGGTCTTTAATAAAAATACAATGGATGAAAATAAATAAATGGAGTGGTAAGACCTTATGAAAATATTTCATAACAGGTGTTTCCCTTTATCACTTATTCCAAAATTGTGAAGAATTGTTTGGATCATAAAAAAAAGAATGAATTTTCTGAACATTAATATTATATTTTTACTAATGGTCATTTTTATGCATTTTATTTTGTTATCTACCATGATATATAAATATACTGATACTATAGTGGTCTAGAACCACAAATTTAAAAATCTAATGAAATTAGGCGCTTAAGGAGTTATAAAGAAGTGGTTCGGTATTCTCCCTTATTTATAATAGTGTTGGTAGAATATTCCTTTCAACAATGAGACAAGAGTTTGTGAATTGACTTTCATACTAAAGGATAAAATGATAAAGGATGTTGGAATATCATAATATCCAAATTTCCTAGTTGTGGAATGAAGAACCAAGATAATTGCATCAAAGGAACAAGGAAAAATATTATGTCTAGAAAACTGGGTACCAGTCTCTTGAATTTTTATATGATAAGAATAGTACATCTGATATATTAGAGGAATGGAAGGAACAAATTAGTGAAATACTTATAGTTTATTTCTACAGTGATAATGAACATAAAAACAATGAAAGATAGTGAAAAATATAATGGGTCATTTAGTTTAATAAATTTCCACAAACACAAAATCCAATAGAGAATGTGAAATAATAATCTCTCACCAATATTGAGGTAGATTAAGAAAATTATGTATTGAAAAGGGCACTTAATAATCTACCAATAATGGTGATTTTATCATTTTATATCTTTTCAATAAATTCCTTTATAAATTTCTTGATTATTATTGTAAAGGTCTATTTTTCCCCGATTCGTTACATTATTGTTACTGGAGGAGGGAGATGTTAAGTTGAGTTTCGAAGAGGTTCAGCTGTTAAAGGTTGTATGTGGGTGGATTACATGCCATGTAATGAGGTTAGAAAATCGTGGGATCATGGTTATTCTGGAAGGGTACATGATGTGAGGGGATTCAGGGTCTGGAAAATAAAATAAATCTGAGAGGTGACTTGTTTTATAGTAGAAGTGGACCCCAATGAGTTACATGATGTGAAAGGGAATAACACATCATGTAATACCCTGATCCCATTTATTTTATTATTTTATTCAACTAAACGTATCATTTCATTCAGTTGTTTACACTTTTCCTCTACCTCTAGATGAACCATGGGTTCCCTGAAGACATCTGCAAGGCCCACTCATCCATCCTTTGTCAATCTAATCTGGTGGTTGTTCATGGTTGATCTGTTATCTACCCATTGTATTATTTCAACTACTTTTAATCCATTTTCTCCTATCCCACCCCCAAAATTTTCTTCTACAATAAGGGTTGGATTTGGGTGAATTTTTTGGTAGAGTTTTGACAAACCTCTAGTGGGGAATAGGTTGATCTATGTTTCTTGTGGTGAAAGCATAACTTCTGGGCGTTATTATCTACCCTATGGTGAATAGATGAATCGAAAACATCCACTGAGGTCAGTTTTATCCATCATTTATCTTTGTTAATGTCTCTAGTGGGAGGGATATACTTTTTGTGTCTATGGGTAGTAGTTATTCCACCCCAATTAATGATAATGAACTAGATAATAGAATTTAAAGGGGATGTAGGGTGTGTTATCATTCTTTTTATGGACATGATATTCTAGTGATATTGTGTCATTGTGTGAGCTAAAAACTCCACTAGAAATAGTGGTCATTGGTGTTCCATTCTTATACAGAAAAAAGGTTTCATGTTTTTTGGATCTTCTTAAAAACCTGAGAATAGAAATTAGTTAATGAATAAAATTGGATAATGAAGGCATACCCCATGATTTTTCCATTACTTTTTTCATTGATAAAAACTGAATTATGAATTGAAATAAATCAGTGTGTTTTTATTAATCTGGAAATTGTATTGTGATTTAACATGTGGGGTAATGTGTAGTGTGGGATGGTTGTGGTTATGAGTGCAATGTTTATGAAATACTATGTGGTTATGTTGTGGCATGTGGGTTTTCATTGTTATATGGTGGTATGTTTGTGGATCACAGGTGTCTGTTGTGTGTTGATTGTGGAATGGATGAACTTGTGGGGTACAACAAGGCTGTGGGAAAGTATTGTGGTGTTGTGAGGATGCTAGATAGTTGTCTGTTATAGTATGGTTATGGGACCATTAAATAGTTATGTGTGACAGTATGGGGTTGTTTATTGGGTTTTGGTTTGGTTGGAATGTTTCATGATGGTAGATGAATGTGGAGATACTTTAGTGTCTTGTCATTATTCCTTACAAGATGACCTGGTGGTGTTTCTTGTTATGGATTGTGTATAGTAGTTTCTCGGTAGTGATGGTTTTGATAAATTAACTATTTAATAATGAACGGAAATGGGTAAATAAAAAATTTTATTGAAAACATGAAATGGGATTGTGACTTGTTATGTGGTGTGTTCATTAAATAGGTATATTAATAGGTGGTAGTTTTATGGGGTTTTTGTTTTCTTCAGAATCCATTGGTTGGGATGACTATATAATATCTATATACATATTCATGTAGATCCTTGTTATTTTTATTCGTACCATACCCTAGTTGAGTACTGTGTGACGAACTCCCTAATTTCTATGGGGTAGGTAGCCTTTTCCAACATCCTAGTGGGAGGATGGTTGGTAGGTTATTGGTTTTTATCTCATCCCTCTTCTAGGTATTGATCGCACAATATTCTCCGGGAAAGCTGTAATGGATTGAGAGATATTACCCTATGTATGTGGGTAAGTTGTTTTTACCTAATCTCTTCGTGATGAGGAATGTTGTGCTTTCCCATCTGTCTTTGGGATAAGGCCCATGTGTCTATGGGCAAGAATTTGGTGTTGTTTGTGTCCCATGTGTCTCTGTGATGTAATGTGGGTTGGATTGTGGCCTAATTATGTGTAGGAAATTTGTGATAGTGGGGATTGTGGATGAGAGTTGAAGCATTAGGAAATTCACTATTAGGGATGAGTACTTAACTGGTGGGAAGTGGTGTGGGTTACCCAAATATCGATGTTCTTATTTCATTACATTATATTACATTCATTTATAGTTGAGAATTATTTTGGTGAGGTTGGGGAGGATAATATAACTAGTTAGGTTATTTTGGTCTCTGAAATTTTCTCACAGGGGCATTAGTATTCTTCTCCACTTGTGCACAATAGACATTGTATTTTTTTACATGGTGTACTAGTATCCTCATGCTATTCATATAATTTTTTTTCATGTTTCCAAGAGGATTTCACAGATTGTGCTAGGAAGTACTAGCTTGGAGATTGGGGCCTTTTTTGTCATTTCATAGATTTCTTTTGCTATGTACATTAGATGCCCTTTATTTTGTATCAGTTACATATTAAAACATGAAATTGTGATGAATTATATTTCTCATTAATTATATATATAGTACATGGAGTTTTTTGGGTTTTACCTTTTTATCTTCTGATCTTATTCTCTAAAAATGGAAATTCCTTCCATGTTTCAGAGATTATATACCCTAGGTGTCGGTCACCACCTAAGGGCCAATTGAAGACAGGGGTCAGGGGGTCATTATCTCACGTTATTCATTTCAACTCCAGAATTGGTATCATTGGATGGAGGGCTTTGTGAAATTATGGTATCAGAGGGTGGTTGATTGATATAATGGATGGGGTCTAGAGTTAATAATAGTGAGGATTGCATGGATTGTTAGGGAAACAGTGCTAGGTATCCTTGGTGCATTACATAAGCTAATGAAGATCAGTTACGACAATAGATTTTGGGGTCCCCTACGAAATGATTAATGGACTCTATGTCTACCGAATGACCATGTGAGGCTACACTATTTGCAGGGTAGAGTCCCTAGGAAAGGTACATGCATCATGATGACTTGATTTCTATTTTGAATTGGGTTTTTTGGTGCAAATAATTAATAAATTGTTATAATAAACCATAAATAAAATTCAATTATAATCATGCTTAGGATTTAATTTTTTTAATTTTCATCTATGGGATGATGTCATCGTATATGAGTTTCTTAGGTAGCTGAGGCTCTGCAAGACAATATGACGTATTAGTGGAGGGTTGATCTAGAGGAGGATAAAAACTAGTGGTAGATAATGTTATGTGATTTTCATTGGTAGAATCTTGGAAATACAAGTGTAGATTATTGGACATAGTGATTATGATCTTGCTCGAGGATCATGAGATCACCTTCAGCCAGATCCGGCCTATGATGAAGTTCTATATTCCATTGCTTGTTTGCCCGATGAGGGGAGTTATATGTCAGTGGTGGACATTGTACCTATGGGAGATAAAGGAGGGTGATGTTTTTTGGGATTATTTTTTGTAAGCAGTTCCATGAGTAATTCCTTTCCTTGAACATGAAGGTCGAGGAGATGTAGGTGATACTCTCCCACAAATAGAAGAGTATGTTGGTAATATAGCTGGGAATCAAGTTCAATGATCTCCTTTACTTTTCTCTGGATCTCTTTCTGGATGAGGAGTCTCATGTGAGATTCTTAGAGGAGTCACTTCATCCTTCTCTCCAGTACATAGTTACTCCCTTCACTATACTGACATACATAAGGGTTTAGAATAAGGATGAGTTAGTTATAAAATTCACTCATGATGGTCGATTTTCACAAGAGGTGAGTTAGCATTGCTCTACCAAGAGCAAGGCTACCAATAGGATGTCCCGGGTTCATAATGCATACAGGTTTAGGCCACTAGAGAGTCTACCCCAGTAGTATCAGTTCTAACCTTTTGGCCCACATAATTTTCCAATTGGATTGGGACTGTTGTTTTTCTCTTGTGTATTCCAGGGAAACCATCAGAGTTAGTGCCCATTTTGATCATAGTATTGTGGCGTTTGGTTAGTTCAGTTACCACCTTAGTAGAAGTTGTCAGCCAGACCATTTTAGAAGCAGGGACAACATGCTCCTACTATACTGAGGGGGGCAGAGTAGTTAGATGGCTGACCTCATGGTGTTACTTAGGGACCTCGGCCTAAGAGTGATTGGGGGGGGGGGCAGTTATCATTAGAGGGGTAGAGAATCAATGTGTGGTTAGTTGCATCCAGCAGAGGTAGTAGTTCAGTTGGGTTCATAGATCATTCTATGTACGATCATCGTATTTAGTACTTCAGTTTGTGCCATGCATTATTTGGGAGCATAGAACTCTTGTGTTTCACCCAGTCTAGCCCATGCTCTGGTATGGGACATATAGAGACTTTTTATGCACCAGGTGTGGAGTAAACTAGTTTACAGATAGGTTAGGATTATTGAAATGCGGTTGGAATGAAGACTAATGATGTAAATACATCAGTCATATAGGGATATTTTCTTGTGGTAGATGGAACATTACGATACCATCCTTGACATCGAGTCGATGTACTCAGTGCATTTTCTTATCGACATCTTCCAGAAAAGAGTCGTGTTTTCATACGTTGATGGACAACATTTGGCCTCCATCCTCAAGTGGTGCTTTTATGGGAATTTAATGTGATGAGTCTATTCATCCCTAGATAGTTTATATATTAGTGAAATCTGTGGAAGCTGAGATGGTGGGGGTACTAGGAGTTTTTGGAGAGTTCCTGGATGTTTTTTCGAAGGAGGTTGTGACTCTACCCCTCCGTCTGATGTTAGGTCCTTGATAGACTTGTATCCCAGTGCTTCTCCGATCGTGATGGATTTATATCAGATGGCGCATTCTGAATTGCAGGAGTTCTGGATTTAGAATGATGATTTTATGAAGAAGGCCTTTATCTGGCCGTGTTGTTCTCCATGCGGTGGTCTAGTCTTGTTTTCCAAGAAGGAAATGGTGCTCTGATGATGTAAATATACTAATAGAGAATGAATAATGTAATTTTCAAGAATTTTTATACTATCCCTAAAAAACCAGTCTTTTAACCAGCAAAGGGGATAATGTTGGATTCCTATTATCTATATTCACCCTGGGTATCACTAGTTGAGGGTGGAGGTGGGTGACATCCTAAAGAGTACATTTAGGTGCACGTTTGTGAACTTTGATTTCGTGGTTATGTTTTTTCGATGTTATGAATGCCCCGTCCGTGTTCATTGGAATTATGAACTCTATATTTCATGAGTTCATAGAATATTTCATTTTTTTCTTCATTAATGACATTTTTATTTACTCGTGGTCAGAGGAGGAGCACACAAAGTATCTTCAGACTGTCATAGAGGTATGTTGGTGCCATTATCTCTATGGAATGTTTTCCAAGTTCAAGTATTAGACTCTGGGAGTCTACTTTAATGAATATATGGTGTATAAATTGTCCTATCAATGGCAGAGGAATTTTTTTCTTGGTTAGAACCCCAAAAAAGTGGTAGAGGATCGCAATTTTCTCAGTCTAGCGATCTACTACTGGAGATTTTTGCAGATTTCAGTTGATTTGTAGCTCCATCGAATGCTTTTACCAGGAAGGACCAAAACTTTTTGTGGAGTGAGGAGTTTCAGAAATATTTTGGCTACCTGATTGGGATGTTATTTAGTTCTTTAGTGCTCTGGTTTCCAGAGGAATGGGTGTTTATGGAGGTGTTTTGTGATGTTTCCCATTTAGGATTGGGATGATGGATGATGCAGCAATTAGGACTGATCACTCATGTGTCTTGAAAATTACATCCCCATGAATGTAACTATTCCAACCATGATCTGATGAATGAAGAATTCATGTTTTCACAAAATTTGTGGCAATATTACCTAATTGGGGAGTGCTTTTTGGTCTTCGTAGATCAAAATACCTTGAGGTATATCTTTTCCTTGTGAGATCTAAACATAAAATAGTGGTGGTTGATGATGTTTCATTGTGACTGTGATTTTGAGATATCTAAAAACCTAAGAAAGGGGAATGTTTTTCTTTGTATTTGAGTATAAGCCACAAAGAGAGGCAACTATATAATCTGTGGACTCTTGGAAGGCATTATAGGGGTTGGGTTACATACGCATAGATGTCGGAATAAACTGTGGCGTGGGTTGTATATTTCAGATGACAATGTTGTTTTCACTGATGCAATAGGTGGAGGAGTCTCAGTGGGTATAATTGTTGGCATAGGTCAACCTTGATCACATTGACCCAGGTGAGTCTCTTGAGGGATAGATGAAGGATGGTAAAAATCGTATGATGTTACATGGGAAGCTATTTGATCTAGTGGTGATGCATGAGAGTGTTCTTCGTGTGTTTCATAGCTCACAATTTGAGGTACACCTTGGATTTTCTAAGATGTATTGTGCCTTGAGGGAGCAGTTTTGGTGTCCTTGGATGAAGCGTGTTATGGAAAAGTTTGTGGGAAAGTGCTTATTGTGGAAGCAGGTGAAGGCATTGCACCATGTTCCAGGAGGTCTATTAAATCCCTTAGATGTCCCCAAGTGGATGTGGGAAAAAATCTCGATGAATTTTAGCACAGGGCAACCTAGGTATCAGGGAGTCAATGATTCAAAATAAATATTGGTGGATTGGCTTTTGAAATTGGTTCAAATCATAGCCATCAAAGAGTCATTCTTGATGGATACCTTATCCTAGAGGTACGTGGATGATGTGGTGGGGCTTTATAAGGTTATTATATCCATTGTCACGAACTGTGATACGCGCTTCACATCATGAGTCAAGAAGGGATTACAGCATGTTCCGAGAGCACTGTTATGCCTTATAAGTTTCTTCGACCCTAAGACAATTTGGATAATAGATAATACCATATATAAGTTGGACGATTTTCTACAGGCATGTTGTCTAGTCTTTTGAGGATCATGGGTATGAAATATTCCATAGGTGGAGTTTTCTTGCAATAATTTCTATAATTCATCCATTGGCATGGTTCCATTTGAATCCTTGTATGGGATATCTTGTTTTTCACCATTGTTCAAGATAGAAGATGGGGAGACAACTATTCCATGTAAAGAGGTAGTGTATAGAATGACGGAGGAAGTTCACCTCATACATGAGACGATGAAGGTCGCTCAGGACTAGCAGCAGTCATATTCCAATCACATGAGGAGGCCCTTGGAGTTCGATGTTGGGGACTCGGTGTTATTGATGATTTACCCATGACATGGGTAGTAGAGGTTTAGTAGAGTGAGTAAGCACTCTATTACCTTTATCAAACATTTCTAGGTGTTGGGATGATTTAGATAAGTGATTTATTAGCTATCATTTCCACCACAGTTGGAGAGGATCCATGGCGTCTTTCATGTCTCCCAACATCATTGTAATCTTCACGATGAATCCCATGTCATTGAGTAGGGATTCCTGGATATCAAGGATGATGAAATATTCATGGAGATCTTATTGGAGATCTTAGATCATTAAGAGAAGCAGCTGCATGGAAGAGCCATTATTTTGGTTCAAGTGTTGTGGAGGTATAGATGAATGAAAGGGAGTATATATTAGTACGAAGTGCATATGCATCCCCAATACATATAGCTACATTGGGGTTGGATTGTGTACTTTTATTTATGATGTAATTATTGACCATTGTTCGTTGTAATCTGAGATATCTCCTATTTCTGTAACTTTTCACAATGTATGGACCATTAGGAGAGATGGACACAATTACTAAACAATATGTATCAACTGAGATGTTATTTTACTTGTATAGTCTTGTCATTTCCACCTAGAGAGGATATTGTCATAACATGGAGGAAATAATTCCCTAATTCATGGGCTTATCATTGTGGATTTTTAGTTCTTGTGTGGTGTGTCATATGGTCATTTGGGGTAGTAGATATCAGAGCATGTGTTATTGGGTGTTGAGGTTTTACATTAGGAATCAAAAAACACATGATGGTATATAAATGAGAGGTATCTCAGTGGGTGGTTGTTCAGACCCATATTTCATTCGGGATTGGTTATAAATTATCGAGGGTGAGAATCATTTGAGTGGTATCTGATGTAATGGATCATGTTCCCCTGGTCAATTAATTTGTTGGTTTTGGAGGTAGGACAAGTTCAGTGGTGTTCTAGAGAGGTTTGGATTCTAAAGGATATAAGTGGGAGGATTACACGCTATGAAATGAGGTTATGAGATTCTAATCCTGGGTTCACAGTTTGCTTGGAAGGGTTAACAGTGATAGTGGATTCAGGGTAATAAAAATATCATAAATCTGAGAGGAAACGAGATTTTCTGTGGAAGTGGACCTCAGGGGGTTACAAGACCTGAAAGGATATTACACATTGTGTAATACACCAATCAATTTC
Source organism: Viscum album (assembly GCA_963277665.1). NCBI lineage: Eukaryota > Viridiplantae > Streptophyta > Magnoliopsida > Santalales > Viscaceae > Viscum > Viscum album. Next base: position 118,910,216 of record OY728128.1, on the reverse strand, counting down.
TACTTTAATGTTCAGTTTACTCAAAACATTTATTTCATTAGGATTTCACTGTAATTCACCTCTCTAGACAAACCCTAGGCTCCTTGATCATATATTTGAGCCCCACACCTCCCTCCATGGTAAATAGAATCTTGTGGTTGTTCATGGGTGATCTGTTATCGACTGATGGTATTTTTTCCACTCCTTTTCATCCATTTTCTCTCAATATTCTCCCATAATTTGCGGCTGCTATTCTAGATGGATTTGGATGAAACTTTTGGTAGCATTTTGATATCCCACTGGTGTGGAATAGGATGACCCATGTTTCTTGTAGTGGGATAATCTCTATCAGTATTTATTCTTCTCCATATGATGTAGAAACGAATTGAAAGGATTCTCGATTGTGCACTAAACAAGTTTCGTGTTTGTTGGATCTTTTTAGAAACATGAGAATTGAAATTGGTTAAAATTAACACTAGGATTATGAACAGATTCCATGGGATTTTTCATTTCCTTGTTTCTGTTATAGCCCCTAAATTATATACTGAAATAAATCAAGGGGTGCACGTTAATCTGAAAATTTGGTTGTTCATAGATAAGTGGGGTATTGTGTTGTCTGGGATTGATATGGTTATCTCCTCTGGGTGGATGAAATATGAATTCATTGCATTGTGGAATTAGTCTTTTCTTCATTTTGTGGTGATATGTATGAGGGGCACATGTGTGTGATCTAGGTTGAGTGTGGAATGGATGAAATTGTATGGTATAGTGAATCTACAAGAATGTTGTGTGGGGCACTGAGGCTGTGGGACTATTGTGTGATGTACTTAGGCTATAGGACCATTGGGTGGTGATGTGTGACTGTATATGACTATTTTTTGGTGTTTTGATTGGGTTTTACATCACATGAACATCAATGAATGTGGAGATACTTTGTATTCTTTCCTTTTATTCCCTCTAAGATGGTAATAGTGGTGTTTCTTATTATGGAATATGTTCTTCAGTTTCCTGATAGTGATGGTTTTGATAAATGAACTATTTAATAATGAAGATAAATGGTTAAAATGAAATTTATTTGGAAATCATTAAATGGTCATGTGGCTTCTTATGTGGTGTGTGCATTTTAGATTTATTAATAAAGGTGGAAGTGTTGTGTGGTTGTTTTTTTCTTGAGAACCCATCGGTTTGGATGAGTCTTCGATGCCTATATAAAAATACTTGTAGTTCCTTGTTACTTCTAAATATACCCAACCCTATTTGAGTATTATGTTCTAAACACCCCCATTTTTATGGGGGGTTGAGTATTTCCCAACATCCCGGTGGGAAGATGGATGGACTTTTATTGGTTATTATATACTCAGTCTTCTATGAATTGATCTCCTGAGATTCTTCACACCAGCTGTAATGGATCAAGGAATAATGCACGATGTTTATGGGTGAGGTGTGTTTCACAAGTGTTTTTGGGATGAGGTATGTTGTTATTTCTCAGGATTCATCGGGATGAGGACAAGTTTTCTGTGCGAAGGAATGTGGTGTGGTTTGAGGTCCAGGTGTTTATGGGGTAGGAATGTGTTGTGGTTTGTGTCCCAAGAGTGTGTAGGCTGGAATGTGTTGTGGTTTGTGGACCAGGTGTATGCGGGTAGGTTATGACTGTTTGGATTATGGAAGAGCATTGGAGCATCAAAACATTCATCATTATGGATGAGCCAATAACTAGTGGGAATTTCTGTGGGATATAGAATTATGGATGGGCTTATTGGAATACATTACTTATCTTGCGTTATTTGGTGAGTGTTTCATTGTTGAAGATGGGTTGGTTATTATACCTTGTTAGGTGATTTTGGTTTATGTTGTCTTCTCATGGGGGATTTAGTATGCTTATCCATTTCTACATGAGAGACATTGGATTTTCCATATGTTTATACTATTATGCTCTCCCTGTGCATATTAAATTGTTTTCAGTTTTCTAGGAGGATTTCATTGACTATGGTGGGAATTACTATCTTGGATGATGGGGAATTTTTTTAGTTTTGTTTCTTAGCTTTCATTTGGTATTTACATGGGATACTCTCTCTCTTGTATGACTCACATTTTGAAATGTGCATGTGGGATGTATTTTGGAATTACTTAATTATATATATACTACTTGGAGTTGTTCGGGTTTGACCATCTTTTTCACCCGATCTTATTCTATAAAAATGAAAATTCCTTCCATGTTTGTGAGATTATATACCATTAGTGTTCGTTTCTAGAATATGTCCTTCTTAGGGTGGGACTTGAGGTTCATTAACACATTTTCTTCATTGAAATACCAGGAGGTGTATCTTTTGAGGGAGGGGGTCATGAAAGATATTATTTTTCATCCTCCCCTAATACCTATATGTAGTAGTATTTATGGAAAACATATTTTTTTTAAATTACATAAATCCAAGTATTTTAATCTCACCCAATTAGTTTATTTTGGAATATTATCCCTATATTACCCATATTCCATTATTTTGTAAAATTTTATGTTATCTTATTCATTTATTGGATATAATTTTTTAATGAATGTATGTACCTCCATGAAATCGATAATCCCATTCCATATCATTGAACATCCCATTATATTATTGCAATTCATGTAATGTTATGTTTTTTCCATTAGAAAATCAATTATTGGTAAGGGTATTGATAACAAATAAAGAATCATATAATTATCTTATACATGAGATAAATGAAAACATCAACCCTATAGACATTATCATTATTTTTGAAAAATATTAATTTATTTCATTATGTGTTTCATATAATTCACCTAGAAAATGGGGTTGGGTTATAAATATAATCTATAATTATAACCACAACTATATCGAAGGACCCCACGGGATGAGCCGAATAGATTCAAGGGTTTTAAAGAAGCGGCATCAATAGATTTTTGTTAAATGGTTCATAAACCCTTGTGCATCACTATGGGGTGTCTACTACTCTTTGTCAATAATAAGAGTGTCTAAAGGTGATTTTTAATTCACCACAAAGAGATCAAAAATATAATGATGAAGAACATGTATCCACTACCATGGATTTATGACTTATTCAGTCAACTAAAAAGAGATTAATACTTATTATAATTGAATCGTCATTCTAAATATTTTAAAAATGAAATCTCAGATATCAATATTTGACATTAATTATATAAGATAAGAATTTAAAATCATTAATAAAATCCTAATACCAAGAATTAATGGTCTAGATAAATTTGGGGAAAGATAAAGAGGAAACCTATTGAACAAAACTTCTAAACATTCCTCCATAAGAAATCCACACTATAATCCCTTTCAGTATTTTTGAAAATTATATTCATCATCATAAAAAGGATAATAAAACCATAAGAATGTGTGGAGATTTAATTTAAAATAAGATAAGAACAAATCAAAGGGTTATATCATAAGTATATGATAAAACATGAGTATAAAGAAATTTCATATTAAAAAATGTTGTAGAAGAAGAGTTATTCATAAATATTGATAAAGGGACACGAAATCCAAATAGAAGAAACATGTACTGTGGAAAAAGACTGTAGAATCATGAGATAATAAAAATGTTACATGGGGTTTAATAATAGAAATATATCATGGAAATGTAAGATTTTCTTGGTATAATGAATTATGTTATACATTGGAAAACCATAGGCATAGAGTATCATGATATTGTGATCACATATAAGATAAAACATCATTTTTTCTAGTGTAATAAAAGAATTACTTCCCTTTTTTTATGTGCATAATCTAAGAAGGGACACCATTTAATTTTTCATAATGTCCAAGAAATCCCACACTATATTATTTCATGAGATATTAAACAACAAACAATGATTTTGAGGTTGGTATCAGGAACCACACATTATCACCCATACATATGTGTGAAATAAGATATCAATAATTCAATATATCATGATTCCCCTAATTAATAAAACTTCTATAATATCATTTCCAAATGGTATCTAATATCATGATATAAAAAATAAAAATTTTAGTACCCAAATTTAAATCACCATGGAGAATTTTTCCATCAAATTATTTAGAAAGTGATTTATAAAACATAAATCCATTAGAGTTATATATTTATTTTTTGAAAATTGATGATAAACAATGAAAATTAATTCAGATAATAAATATTAATATTCGTTTAATTAGGGATAATTATGAATAAATTTTGAAAAATTCATTTTCAAGAAGGTAAAATGAAAAAATATTTAGAACACAAATTTAATAGATGTCAAAATTAAAGATTCTATGAATGGATTTATATATTTTACGTAAGAACTATGGTTTGGAAGATAAAAATTGTAAATTAATGGTAAATAGTTTTAAATTTTTTTTAGAAAATATTGTTTCTTGAAATCAAAAATAAATATAGTGATAAATAATTCATTTAAAAAGTGAAAATTTTAATTTTATAATTACTAGAAAAAACTAATACTTTTCTTTCAAAATTGTAATATGATAACATTAGATGCTATTCTAATTATAGATTTGGATGAAAAAGATCTCATTTATAAAGAATGTGATTTATTCATAACACCATTTGATTTTATGAAGAACTATGTTCATCAATGTAATAATAAAAAATTGTTGGATGGAATGAATAATAATATCAACATAAATAATAATAATAAATATTTAAATAAAAATGGTCATGAAAATTTCATTATGAATTAGGAATGAATATTGATTTAAGAAAAACCATTAACTTAATTTATAAATTCCTTTAATGAACCTCAATATCCTATATAAAAAATTAACTATCTTAATAACATTTTATAGAAACATATTCATATCTATATTGTCTTATAAAATTAATTTATAATTACTCTCTACCATTATATTACTTATTTTTTATTTATTTTCAATATTGAGTGTGATTAATATTGATCATTTTGAACTAGTTTCATAATAGTTTTGTATTTTCATTATTCTCCAAAAGTTCATCATTACTAGATCATGAAATTTATTTTAATTTTTTATTTATAAATATTTATCAGTAATTAGGTTCTTGTAGTAATGATATTATTTTAAATAATTTTTTAGTTAGGTTATTAGGCATACCCAAACATTAACATACCATAATAAATGGATATGTATTGTTATGAAATATGATTATTTTCAAAATATCCTTATTATTGTTTAATATTGAAATTATTTATATATTTCTAATGTGGTTTAATCATAATTTCTATGTTTTTAATTAATCATTAATAATATTCATGGAAAATGAGATATATTACTTCCTGGAGGCGGTAGTTGACACAAACACATGAATAATGTTTTTTTACTCATAATGGAATTGGGAAATGTTGTTAAATATTAAAAAATAAAATATACTATATAAAATATATTAATAATACCATAATATGAAAATATATTTTAAATGGAAAGATATAAAATAATCAATCTTATGGAAATATTAGTACATATGTTGATAAATTTAAATGTTCCATATGAGGAATACATTGAGATAGAGGAAATAAAAAAAACATCAGGTAAATCGAAGATAAAACAAGTGGAAAATGATTCTATGGAATGAAAAAATGGAATATTTTCAAATGGGAACCCAAATTTAGAGTGTCCTTGAATTTTTTGTATGAAGTCCCTTTTAAAATGTTTGATAATGGAATTCTGGTAAATATTTTATCTTTTTATAAAGACAACACATTTTTCACATGTTAAAAAGACTACAAAATGGTCAATAAAGGAGTGGCTATAATTCTTGGTTTATCCACACCTCAACCATTCCAGCATAATCATTTTTAATATGTTATTTCGTTTACCAATTTGATTATTCCATTTTTTCCTCTTAAATTTTATTGTTATAACTATTTTTTATATATGTAATTTTATTATTGTGAAAAAAATATATTTGTAATTCAAAAAATTGAAATAATAATTCCATGTTATAAATAATTTTTTTATATTCAATTTCTAAAAGCGAGAAAATTAAAATTAAAATATGAAATATATAATGCATTAAAATAGTTTTTGGTAATAGTTTAACTACTGTTCTAAAATATTAAATATATTATTTTACACTAAAAATATATTTTTAAATTTAATATATATCGTATAAATATATTTTTATTTATAAAAATGTTTTCATAAATTCTATATTATTACATATATAGTGAAAATTTTATAAAATTCATGCTATTTTTAAGAACGATATTTCACAATATTTATATTAAAATAATTATCTCCAAAAAAATACAAAAACATTATATGAAGATAATATTTTTTTAATTTAATTAATGACTCGAGTTTTGACAGATAATAAATTTGAGTATTTATAAAAATATTTTTGCTGCATGGAACTAAGTCGGGGAAGGGATTTTGGGCTTGGAGAACCTCAAAAATGTGATATTAAATATATTGAATATAATTTTGTCACTTGAATAAAGTTTCTATAAAATCTAGAAAAAAATCCCGATAGGGATCTTGAATCATAACATTGATACCGCGGATGAGTCTATAACATTGTTTTTAACCTTGGAAGGATATAAAGCAATCTGTGAATTGAACACAATCGATGGACAGTTAGTAGTGTGTTAAAAGGAGATATTATTAATTATGTAAACATTTATTCATAAATCAACAGAAACCTAACCCCATCTATACTCATTAATGATCCCGATGTAGGAGGAGGAACTACACTGCATTCCCCTTTGGTAGTTTGGATGAAACTAAGGTTAATAATAGAGACGAGGTGATTTCAATCTCGTTCATAGCTCGTATTATCATCATATCAATGAAAAACATGATTCGACCGTTGTAATTGACCTGATGCTTCGGAATTTTACCTGAGAGGTGGGATAATTTGATTTTTGGTCTTGATCCATTCGTTATGAATTTTGTTAAGTTTAAAGAGAACTATTATGGTTGCTATAGATCCATTATTGGTCGATCATCATGATTTAGGGGAAATTGAGGTGAATTGGGAAAGTCTTAGGGAAATTCCTATCATAATTATCATCTACATGTTGTTTAAACCAATAAAACATGATATTTCTTCTTCCAATTTAAAAAAGAAGAATGTTGGGGGCAACAATTTATGTACTATGGTTATAGGTCTGGTAGTGACCCATGTCTTATGGCAAGAAGATATGGATTGGGTAGTCATTTGATGGTATAGGTCTATGAAGAACGACACCACCAATGTAAATGTCCATGTCGTGGTAGAAATGGGGAATGGAAAATGGCAAGGCAAAGATGTCATATATATTGGACACACTATGTACCCAGTGGGACATGTTGTGTGAAAGGAACAGCTGGAAGATCCATGTAAAAAAAACATAGTTTTGGGGCATGTGAAGTATTACATGCCATGTATGACTAGTACTCAACTGGTATGAATACATTGATTGGGAAAATGTATAAAAATGGAAACAACTAGGTTCATGGCAGGGTTCACATGCCTTGTGGACCCCAGTTCACACCATGTACTTCCCTGGAGATCTTCATGAGATCTTTTTCCATTTGTTTCCACTTCTATAGAACTCATGTTTAGTCTCAGGAGTTTCCTATCCTATATAGTTTTATATCATGAACATTTTGGTTTCTTCTTTAATGGACAATGAGAAACATAGTTGTAGGATTGAAGCATGATGTTGTGGGAGCAGTGCATAACCATTGGTGGTGATCAGGGTAGATAACTTGTAAGACATTGGGGTTCGCACCATTCATTATACCCTTAGTATGTGGTTCCGATAGACTCTCTATAGAGGTAGAGTAGTGTGGACATATTGTATTAGGTTGTGGGGGCCTACCTATGGATGTGTTGCGATTCAAGGTAGGATAATATTGATGCTTCTTTCTGCAATTCTTCACAGATTTTGTAGTTTGGTGTGGTTCTTATAGAGAGAGACACTTTGAAATGTACTGCCCTATTGATACAGGTTGTGGGAATCCCTTACCTCTCTTCATTGGTTGATATAGGACACCCATGTTATTTTTTCTAATTTTCTACCCTTGTGATAGTTCTCTTGGGACGGTACTCCCCTATCAGAACAGGGTGTGGGTTCCCCATATCATTCATGTAGTTCAAGATAGTTCACCCTTGTCATGATAAGATGTATGCTCTCCATACACATTAGCCAATTGGAGTAGCTACTCCCATTTTGGGTTAGGGTATGGGTCCTCTATACATGGATTCTCTACACCCCAACCATGTCGGTGTGTAGTCCCTCTATATGATATGTATAAATATAGTGGGTACTCCATAATCATGATAGTCTGTTGGAACTTTATCTTATTATTTGTAACTCCATTGCCATTCATGGGTGAGGGTCCACCATATGTGTTATCCTATCAGAGTTTGTACTCTCATGTCATACTAGTGAATGAGTCTTCTTGCCTGAGGTCAGTACTCCCCTGTCATGTACGGTTAAGGGTCCCCCATAATAATAATTCATGTAGAGTGGCACTCCCCTATCATGTTACGGTGATGTTCCTCTATCTAGGGAGTTGTACTCTACTTTATTTTCACAGTTTAGGTCTTATATCCTCTTAGCGGTACTCCCATGTCGGACCAGGGGATGCATCCTCATATACGGTGTAGTACTCACCCTTATTTACATTGTAGGGGGAGTGTGTAATCATTTGAAGTTGGATCTTCTTCGATTGTGGGGTACATTAACGAGGAGAGGGACCCTACACTAGTTACCTGTGATACATAGTCTATAGTTAGTGATCCCTTGAAATATTAAAGTATAGTCCAATACATACAGGAGCGAAATAGGTTTATTGGGATGGTTAACAGATAGCACTCCATTGAATGCAGGGATGTGAATAGATGTGGATCCCTCCATTTTCTCTCATTATAGAGGATTCATGTAAAGAATAGTTTGGAGAGTGATCCATTAATTTTTTTGTAGCGGTGTGGGGGGGCCTCTCTAATTGGGTTCATAGAACATTGCATAGGGTATAGATTACCATTAAAAAAGATAATAGTTTTGGGTACTAGAGGTTGACCTAGTGAGTTGTTCCAAATGGATCTTGTTCTATAATAAGTATGATCAGAGATGGTAGATTTGTTCTCAATGGAGTGTATACCTCATATGGGTTCCATTTGGGATGGCTTACCTCATGGAGTGTGTTCTCCTAATTTAATTTCACTTTTACATCCACAATTAGAATCATATATCTGCCTATGTGTTTATAACAACATAAGGCATAGAGATTAATATTAATAAATGTTCGTAAATTATCAGAGTTCTTTTAGTGCTTTCTCTTATCTGGGTTCATACCCCTTATGAAGTGTGCTAACTATTCATGTACAACCAAAAATGATTTGAGATTGAGTTTCTATCTTGATTGGGTTCCCTATTCCTAGGTTGATCAAACTGTTACCCGTCAGTTTCTACCTTTCCTTTTGAGGTTTTTGGTGCCTACATAGAATTTTTATAATCACACATTCATAGTACTTTCCAATAATTTTTGTGTTATGTGTAGAATATAGTCTTTCAAATGGTGGTCTCATAGCACCTGAGGTAGGTGGAGGTTAATGAGATAGAATAACCCATGTGTTTTTTGTAGCTGGGCCTATGAGCATTCTAGATGTTTTAATTGATAGTGATCGCCTCTTTCAAAACAGGTTTGGAACATTTACAGTTTTTGGTGTGTATGTGTTTTCCATTTTTTATGATTTCTATACTTCTATTTTATGCTAGTTTGGGATATATCTATACATATAATTTTTCAATCTTTGTAAATTTCTGCACTGATGCATGGAAGAGTATTTTGGTGTATTCATACTTGTACATCATAAAATGGCCTCCATTTTGTGTGATATTCCAAATAAGTGATAGTCATCATCCATTGGCCTATTGGTGGTAGGTTTTGGGAGTTATGGCTAGGGACAAGTCGGGTCCTGTCTTGATATAGTGGTATTTGAGATATTTTCAATACTAGGACTACAACTTCATGAGTTTTTTTGGGTTCTATAATGGTAGTGTTTGGTTTGTTTGAGTTCAACTATTAGGCTAGAGGTTCTAGTATTTGTGTGGTAGCTGACATGTCCATTCAATAGGACTCTGGTAACTTCATTTTGGACTCAGTTCATTAGGACACAAGTCATAGGGAAATAATGGAACATGCATAATATTAGACTGGTATGTGGGTTCTTTTTACCTTCTTGAGTCATCACCACATATATACTCTACGAAAATGGAGTGTATTTATTATATTTTTTGATTTCACTACCATTAAAATCATATATGGTTCCATAAAAGGATTTTTATGATGATCTACACTATGAAAAGTCTTCAGTGCAGGGCACTCGTTCTGAGGTGATACCTCTAGGTAGTCCTCCAATTTTTCTTCCACCAGTTGTGAAGATATTTGTGTCAGCAGTTCGGGATGATGATGCGTGAAGACATAGTTTGCTTCATGAGTTATTGAGGACGTTTCCTCTATACTGTTGGGGTGATCTAGACCCCCAGGTAGATGATTACTTGATTGAGGTTGTTACTGGGGGTTTATCCTTATGATAAAGCCTACTGAGCATATGGTGGTTTTAAAAGAAATACATATGAAAGGTTCAGCTGATTGATGGTGGATTCTTGTGATAAAGACCCACAATGAGGCAGAACTCCCTTGGGATGAATTTTAGAATATCTTTAGGGATGCTCTTTACCTATCCATGTTGAGATAATTTTATATACATGAACTTAGAAAACATTTGTAGGGAAACAATACTGTTGAAGTGTATATAGTGAGGCTCATAGATTTGTCTCGATACTCCCAATATATGGTTCGATACTCATTCATCACACCTCAAAAAATTGATATGTTCCTCGATAGATTTGTTCATGATGGAGTGGTAACCTTGTTCCTTCACGCTTATGTCATGGTACTAGAGTGAGTTCTAGTAGTATAAAGCTTACTCGCAGAGGGATGTGAAGATGTGATTCGTAGTGGTGGTGATGGGGCTGTCACTTCTATGGTGGTTGGCAGACGGCAGATGATAGGACCCCAACAACGGAATAATACCCAATCCCAGACAATGGCATGTGTAAGTTTAGTGCATGATCTATGTCGGGGACCAGGTAATCCATAGGGGAGGTTTTATTAGTCTTATGATGGAGTAGGATATCTATCAATATATTTTCCTACCCTTTGTGCTACTGAATGGGATTTGGATCATATACCACCTTTGTAGAATCTTCGTTTATAGAAACAAGTTTTGTATGATGGATAATGTTGAAGGGGATATAGGAGGGAAATAAGAGGTGGTAGGGTTTTCAACATGTTTCCACCACCACCTCCATATGGTCCAAACCATTCCCAGGGATTTGGATGAAGGGGTGAGCACATCTGTAGATCATAGAGGCCTTTGACTTGGATTCTCCTAGGTTGAATAGAGTTACACTCTATTTCCTTTATACATTCTACATTAGGAATTTTTATAAACTAATATGATATAGTCTTTTCATTATGATTCTTGGTTGAGGTTTTACATGGGTGATGCAGGGTGTCTGTCGGACCCTGTGTTGTTGTTGTTGTTATAGATTCGAAATCATAGAGAAGGTAAATTATTCACCCATCGAGAAACATTTTTAAAATGCAATTAATAACCGTATGGTTCATTAGTTCCAAAAAATATTTATAGTGTAAATTTATGGTGGGAGAGTTCCTAACACCATTGGGTTAAGGTGAGTTAGCATGATGGTGTGTTAGAGAAGGTACTGGTGTTTCCATTTGATCTTTTCTTCTTGACTTTTATGCTTATTAGCCCTGGGGGGGGGACAGATATATATTCGTATAACTATTCCATAGTGGAATAGTTAAACTCTACAATATTTTTGTGGTACGGGTTGGTTTTCTACCATCCATACTCAACTAGGACGCCAGTAGTGGGTATGATAGTGTTTATTTTTTAGAGAGATATGTTATAGCTCCTTTTTTATAGACAAAGGTCCCTATAAGACCCAATTTTTACTCGTTTCCATCCATTATTTTTTGATTGGTACCATCACATGCTTGGATTCAACAACGAACCTAAGATGCTTGAGCAGGTTATGGGGCGTTTTAACTAGGGGTGGATGTGAACAATGGGGTTACATTGTTATTTACATCAGGTTAGTGATGTGGCTTACCTCCATACCCTATGAATACAGACGAACTATGGTGGATTGTTCTTTTCCACCTATCAATGATGAGGGGACATGTTCATAGATATTTCATGTTGTTATCCTAGTTGGATGTATATGTGAGTGTTGTTTGGCTAGTGTGGTTCCCCTTATTGCGTGCTTATAAGAAGCACGGGAAATCTCGGTGAAATCACTGGTGTGAGAGTTCTACTATAGAGATCAATTTCCTTCCCATGTACCTGTTATTTCCCTTTTCATGGAAGAAATGACATAATGTGGGTATAATGTAATGACTTGGGTTTTGAACTGTATGATATTGGAATATTTATAAAGTCAATCACTGAGTCGATGTACAATTTCGGGACATAGAGTTCCTTGTCATAATGATATTAAATGTTTTAAATATATTTAATCACATAGGTGATGTTTTCATTCAAACATTTAATAACACCATAGAGGAGTATTGGATATGAATTATGAGACTCTGGTTGAGTTATTAACGTCATTTTTACCATATACATGACATATAGTTGTCAATGTTAAGTGTGAGATCAAGGGTGAGTTATAGTTGTCTTATGTAGAGTGATTATTAATTAAATGAAAATTTTATAAGTAAATTAACCTAAACCTAACCCAACTCCGCACCCCTTGGTACCCATGAAACAAGAGGAGGTTCTACCACCCTTTCCCATTTGGCTGATGGATGGAACTAAGGTGAGCAGAATCAATGGGTGCTATGAATCTCTATTAATGGTGACAATCATAATATTATTGATGATGATCATAATCCACAACTTATTTTGGACCCAAATCACCAAAATTTCACACTGTTGGAAGGTTTATTTGTGTTTTTTCTATGATACCATTTTTTGTACATTGTTTTAAGGTTGAATAGTCCAAATATAATTTCTAGAGATCCCTTCAAAGATGATCTATAGGTTTTGGGGGGATCCATGACGAATCAGCTAATTCGTAGGGGAACATTCATCCTAATTGTCATCTACACGACATATACACCATTGGTATATGTCTTGGGTTCTTAACATTTGGGTAAGAGGACATTTGGGGACTACACTCCATGTAGTAAGGTTAAAAACTGTGTAGTAACCCCATGTCCTGTTGCTAGAGGTCGTGGAAAAGGTATCCATGTGATGGTACATTTCATATAAAACTACACTACCAATGTATGCGGGCATGGGTACTTGGACACGAGAATATGAAAAAGGCACTACCTAGAGGATGTTTATCTTGGAGATGCGGTGTACCTAGTTGTACATGCCATGTGTGAGTATAACAAACCATGATTAACATAAATTTATATTGAATCATTTTGGTTGATATCCATCACATTAATAAAAATAAAAGCTCAAGAACCATATTAATTAAGTGTCCCTAGAAACATGAAAAACATTTTTCTAATTTAGGGAAAGATCTTCAAATTGTTCATTAAATATCATCACCTTTAGTACACATACATAATACCATTTTTCATAACTTATGGAATATAAATATACTAAATGGGTGAGCTTGAATTCATAGTAAGGGTAAATAGTGTTAAAATGTAATCATAACCTGAAAATAAGGGTAAAATAACATGGGAAAAACATTTTAATATCAAACACTATATAAAAAGATAATAATCATTATAAATTTCATAAATATTGGTAGTTTATAAGAAATTATTAATAAGATAATTAAAAACATGAACCATGTGATCTTATCAGAGGCATAATACATTGAATGTGTGGGAGGTACATCAATAAGAAACATCATAATCTATAATTCTGGAACATTTCCGAAAACATACTAGGGCTCTTCATGGGGACTATACCTACATGGAGGGACACACCACCATCCATAGTGATAGAACATTCCATAAAAGTGATAAATTTTACCTATATTCCCATTGTGGTGCAGGTTTTCCCATATTCCAATAGTGGATTGTGTTTCCCCATCTCGCCTTAGTGTATCAAGTTTCTTCAATATTCCATATTGGATCTGCATTGACATGTTTCCCATTTTGGATCAAGCCAATCAACTTGTATCATTTAATTATATCATGATATATTAATAATTAACAAATACATTGAAGGGATATATAGGTACCACCCATCTCATAATAATGACAATCATACATTTTCCACAATATAATAAAACATTAATTATATCATGATAAATAAAATTGGTAGGTTTCATTAACATCATATGATAGCCCATGGTATGAAATGGGTATCCTAAAATATTCAGCATATTAATACCCAAGGAAAATATATAGATATCATTATCATTTCATCAAATAATAACTCGTGAAAAGAAAAAGGTTTCAAAATTGTACAACTCAAAAAGGTAAACTAGTGTCATAAACATCATTCCATCAAAACATAAACCATTCTATAATGAATACGCATAGTATTCATGGATAATATACCCAGTAATTAATAAACTATATAAAATTATTATATATTATATAGATAAGGATTTTATATAACTCATAGAAGATTTAATAAGATAAATATCATATCTTTCCACCATTTTCCATAAATCCATTTCAAAAATCTATTTCTTATAAGTACAAAATTACCATTTTATTTAAAATAGTTCTTGAAGAAAAAATTATTTCATTGGTGAAAAATTATGTTTAAAATATAAATCCATTAGAAATAAATTTTCATTTAAAATAGACTATAAAATATATAAAGAGGTGAGAAATCATTATTAAAACATTTTTCTTTTAAAAAAATTAAAATATCCCTGAATACATATTGAAACCATTTCCTTGAAAACTTATTAAATAATTTGGAAGTCAATCAGAAAAAAACTAATTCGAATTTAATTTTAAAACCTAAATAGAGGGCCTTAAATCATTTTAATAACCACTTTATTGAAAATTTATTTTAAATATTTTAATGTAAACTTCAACCATTGAAATTATTTTCAATAAAAATACACTTTCAAAATTTTTAAATGAATATTGTAAACTCAATTCAAACTACATTTAAACAATGAATATTTTGGAAATATTTTCAATGAAAACCAAATTAACAACATAAAATTTTCAGAATACGTGGAATATTATTTCTATAATGATAACATACAAAGTATGGTTCAAGGAAATAGTGGCCATGACGGTGGGTATGTTTGTATTTGGTGAACATTCATTATTCACCATATAAGTTTTGAAATCTGCCTCAATTAGAAAATAATAAGAATATTTCTTGTAAATTTATTTTATAAAAAGGTGTAACATGGGTAAAACAATTTTCTAAAAAACAATGTATTAAATAAAAAAATGATTTTTTTAGAAAACATGTTTTTGAAAGATCATATATTGCCAACTGAATGAAAAAAATTCATATTTTCATAATTTTTCTATTAATTATCTTAAGTAACAAAGATGGTAACAAACGAAATCATATTTGAATAAATCATGTGTAAACATATTAGAAGAAAATTAATTACTATTCCTTATATATGGATGATAATATTTCATCAATGGAATTATAATCATAAACAACATGGATAAATGATGAGATTGCTTCCAGAAACTCTTACTTATTATTAAAATTGAATTTTAATCCCTATGTAAGAAAATGATTTTAAAATAATCCCAAAATATCTTGAATATAATGAGGTTAATGATATATCAAGTCAAATTAATGTATGTAGACCCTATAGAAAAATATAGGTGCACAACATGGTAGGTATCACAATGAAAAAAATTGAGATAAAATTACTTTTCATATTTTTTATCCTTTTAACCATAAATCCCATGAAATAAACATAAAAACAAAGAAATGTGAATAAAAATAATTTTATGTATAATAATAATATAATAAATCAATGGTTATTAAACACACCAAACATATGAAATAGGTGGTAAATATGTCTTCTGTCTCACGAAATATAAAATTGAAATGAGAAAACACTTACCTTAACTCATGAATCTCTCCGTACTCATCCAAAACTCATGTATTATAAATACCTATTTATTATAGATATATCACATAAGCATATTAACTTATCTAATACCTTATATTATTTAATTATATATTTAAATTACCTGTTTGTTAACAACTCAATGTTAATGTTACATTTTGTGTAATAATATCTTTTTTCTCTAGTGTTTTGATTTGTTGTAATTTTGGTCCTCATAGCTATATCAAGATAAAAAAATTATACTATGGTAGAAATATAACATATATTTATTATATAATTATTTATCATTATCTATAAAATATCGAATTGATAAATGAAATACACTGTTTATGGAGACTGTTTGTCGTACGTACGCATGAATGTTATTTCTGTTTTATTGGCGTATTTAAAGAATGGATGTAAAAGACTCAATTTAAATATAAATATATATATATATATTTATAATATCATTAAAAATTAATTATTTTCTCGATTATATTGAGTAATAATAAAAAAATCCTTAATAAAATCCAATTAATATATGAATGAATTACATCGCTTTGAGGAGCTGCCAGTCCACACTTCAACAAACGAATTTATCTTATTTACTTAAATGGAAGTAGTTAATGTATTTATTTTATAATAATTAAATATGAATATATAAGGCATATATATAATATAAAACATATTTTCCATTATAATTTCCATCCATTATTGGTGGTGAAGTAAATAATTCAATAACATCATTTCGCGAGGTGTTAGTTCACGGTACGTAAGAACGATATGTTAATTTCTGGAAAAATGGAAGTATGTGTATTTGAAGGTATAAGACACTGAAATTAAACATACTATTAAATTTAATATAATTATATAATAATATTATCATGTAATGAAAATAATTTTGGGGGTTGATAATCAACAAATACAAAAGAGTTTGAGAAAAGATATTACCTCTTCATTGGGTAACTCTTTTTGGTTTGCCTCAAATAGATTCCTTGAATGGATTTATACCCATATAAATTCCTCTATGATTACTGTATAGATTTCTTGATATTAAGATATTATATTTTATGTGATAAAAAGTGCTATAGATGTGTGAATAAGGGGGAGGGGTGACTTTACTTTTATAGTGGAGGAAGAGTTGAAATCATTTGAAATTTTGAAAAAGGGAATTCCACAGAGCTTTTACCTATGGAAGGTTGATCAAATAAAAAAATTAATTGAAATAGAGTATAGGGTCAATATATGTCTATAAAGTTTCTTCATGGAATGTTTATTGCTCACTATTTCTTTTTTGTGTATGGTTTAGTCAATGGTTAAGCAACGTTTTCTCTTAATCGTTGTAATTAATTTTATTCAAAATCAATAGTATTTTTTGTCATAAAATAAAATTACCTTATAGGAAATAAAAAATAATTATATTCACAAATATAGTATAAAGTTTACAAAATTCCAATTCCAAAATTACTAGAAATTAATTTAATGGGAATACCACAGATGAAACGACACAAAATGTTTTTAAAGAAAAATGTTCAAATGTTTGGTATGTTTTTATTTTCAATTTCAAAGTAAATCTGATACTAATAACCTACATTATATTAATTTATGTACCATTAATATAATTTATATTTAAAATAAATAATGAAATTATTTAACCTTACAAATAACTTATAAGAAAAAAGGAGTCTTGAAATGAAATTTAGTATTTTTCATAATTAATCAAAAATAAAACATTATAGAAAAATAAAAAAAATTCACATTATTGTAGTTTGTGTTATTATATATAAAAAATGATATTTATTTTAAAAAATAAATTATAATGGTGTCAAAAATAATACATAAAATTTTTTCTCCATTAAAAGTTTTTGAAATTACCTTTTAAAAAAATACAACTTATTATTCATAAAATTGGATTTGATCTGATCTTATACCAATAAAATATACTGGATGAGTGTAAAAAATATTTATTTAATATATAGTGTAAAAATTAATTGAGTACAGTAATTAATTTTTTTTTTGTAAATTTTTTATATAAAAAAATTTGAATGTAGAAAAATAGTTTTATTCAAACAGTAATTTCTTTATTTTCAAATAGTTCTTATACTCAATTATACTAAGTGATAAAAATTTATTCATTTTATATACATGAATAAATCATATTTTATCATTTTTTATATCTTATTCGTTTCATCCATTCCAATGGCTAGGTGGAAGCTATGATAATTTTTTAATATTAATATTAATAGTACATTATATACCAATAAAACTCAATATTGAATGTAACACGAGTTGTAGAACAGACATAGCATTGTCTGTAATAAAAGAAAAAAAATTGTTCCATGTTCATTAAGATAATAAATCATTTTATTGTACCTTATGGATTACTTGGTGTTCCATATAACATAAACTGCATATAGTAATTTTTTATAATAAGTATTTATTATTTGTTGTGTGAAATAAAAAAATAAAATAAAATTAAATTAATTAAGAAAAGGAATTCCCAATTTCATGAGGTGGTTCATTCCACCCCCATGAAAATGAACTTCTTCTTTAAAAATTTTCTAGGCTAGTAATTGTGTAATACTTGAAATTTCCTTTCAAAAAAATCCACATCATAAAAATGTATACAAAAACATCCATTGAAAAGTTAATGTTTAAAAAATTATGGTTACCAAGAGTAAATCATAACTATATTTCCACATAAGAGAAAATTATGTCACATTAAATTTTATACTTAGAGGAAAGTCATATATATTTATATTTAGTGATTGAGGTCATAAATAAGAAACAAGTGAATGATCAATGGAATGATTAGGGATTCATGTGATAAGTGTGTGGTAATATAAAACACCATTAGTTCAATAAAAATTCAGGTATTAAGAAAACATATTATTTCAAGATCATTTTCCAAAATTTGATGAATTTTTAGGAAAATATATAAATAGATGATTTCAAGACATACTCACCCGTTGTTGTTCATCGATCGATTTTGGGTTCATCTATTATTTTATGAAATGAATGTCAATTTTCCATTTCTAGATCATTATTTTCTCATGAGATCTATAAATATAATGATATTTAATTCCATATATCACAAAAAAAGCTTATCAAAAGCTATCCAATATGTATAAATTCCAATATGGAGAGATAATACATTAATCTCTAAAAACTCATCTGACATTTAACATAAACCATTCCTTAAATGGTTATGTTTATAGACCATCAAGATGATAAAAATCCCAAAAATTATAAATAAGGTCACTAAATAGGTATAAAATTTATCCCCAATAAATCATAAAGTAACTCGTGGTTTTCACATTCCAAGAAATTATATATCCTCACTGTATATTCTCTTAGAACATGGTAATAACCTAAATTACGATAAATACCATTGAAAAAATAGCTATCGTCCATATTTTGAATATTAATGGATATATTATTTAAATATAATAAGTGTTAATATTAATCTATGATAACATAGATCAATTTTTTAAAGAATAATTTATTGGTTATCAGGACATAAATATTATCCAACCCAAATAAGTCCTCTCTTTTTCCATGTTAAACACAATTGTCTCAAAATCATGAACACAATAAGGGTTGCCTTTCCTCATATCAAAATATCACTTTTATAGGACTTCCACTTCATTCATCATGTCATTTTCAAATCATAATTAAAAATATATACCGAAAATAAATATATATTTCTTTATTAATTTAACATAATCTTTTTTCAAAACATGTACACTTCAATCATTCAACATTATTCTTAAATAATTACTAAGTCTTCAGCATCTCTATGCATAAAAACCATTATCCTATAATATGACATATAAATCATGTCTTAAGTTTCCTAAACTTCAAAAGAATCATTACTCTTATGGTAAATGTAATCAATTCAGTTAATACATTCCATAACTTTCACATGTAATTTGTGGAATCTTTTTTTCATAAGTAAACCCAATAATCATACCACCTCCATGATTTTATCCAGGAGGATTTCACTAGAACATTTATTTCTAATATTTCAATACGAGGATTGAGAATGAAAAGATCCTATTGGATATGAAATGGATAGGATGTCCCAGTATATTGGAATAGAAGAAATCATACCTAACACAAATTATTTCATAACCAACTATCAAATAGAAAACCACGAAGGCACAAAATAATTAATTGGTGATTCAAAAGAAGTTGTCTTCAATAATGGATGAGAGGACTCGTGAATTCAACATTTATAAAGATGAATTTATTATGTTTGGAACTAAAATCTTATTTTATTATCAATATATAATATTAATGATCCATTTGATATTGAATAAATCTAAAACTTAAAAAACTACCTAGGATTTACTAAGGTATACCATGATATTCAAAATCATATTTGGTTATAAAATATAATAATGCGACTTAGGGATATAAAAATATGGTATGTATGAATGAATGTTAAGATATAGAATCAAAAGGTGAAGGGGGTGAGGAAACCATTTCTAATGCCTATAAATAAATGGGAAAAAATCATATTGGATTTATCATAGGTATTTTAAATAACTAAAAAGGTTAAAATTTGATGTTTCTTGTGGTTGATAGACTTACATAGACATATTATTTAATTATTATTCATGAATATTTCTAACACTAAAATTATTCTATGTTTTATGTTAAAAAGAGTAAAACCATTAGGGAGAACCCATTTTCATCAAATCTCATCAGGGTCAAAGCTCTATTTTTAAATATTGTAGGATTCTTCTATATGCACTTAATATTGAATTATAATTCAATGTAGACTATCACCACCAGATTGATGTTTAATTTGAAAGGTCTATTTAAAATCAATAAGAAATGATGACATCATACATAATGGACTCTAGAGGATAAGTCCTTCAAATTCTCATGATTTTTTTTCTAGTAGCTATAGTTTCCACTTTCATACTCAATTCCCCTATATAATTATATATATGGTAAGATATTTGGAAACCCATGATTATTGGATAAATTTGGGGCATAGAAGTTACTATAAGTCAAACTTGTATAAGTAAGAAAATAGAAAATTCAAGACATTTAGAAAATCAATGTTTTTATTAATTATGAATATATATATATATATTCATAATCATTAAAGAGACATGGGGTTTGATGAGGAAAAACATATTCCATTGAATATCCCCCTAGATGAGACTTATTATTTTTTAAAACAAGGGAAATCTCAACCGTAGGAACATTGACCCATTTAAGATCCTTTATTGTATAAAATCATTGACCTTTTGATTATAACATCTATAATACTATCCCAAATACATGATGTGTTTCATGTATCTCTAATTTAAAACAAGATTCCTAAATAGTTTAATGTACTAAATCTGGATGTGGTATAACTAGATCAATGCCTCTCTTATAAGGATAAACCAGTGAAAATTGTAGACCATGATGAAACATTTTACAGAACAATAAAACTCACTTTCTCAATGTTCTATGATGAAACTGTTAGTATAATGACGCAACATGGAAACCCAAGAATAAAAATGTACATATAAATATTCCAACTAATGTATTTGTATTGATATTTAAAAGATGAAATTTATAAAAGGTGTAAAATGTATTTATTCAAAATTTTGTATAAGGAATTTTAAATCTCAATAAACCTGTGATTCATATTTGGAAATATAGTTTATTATAATCACTTTCACCATATAATAAAAACCAAATAATTTTTTTCAACAATATAAGAATGTTTCATATAGGGAATAAATATACATAAAAAATAAATATAATATTATGGGACTACAAAGAAAAAAATTGACATAAAAATAATTTAAAAATTATGATCATTGTTGACTACTAGAATTATCATTGTTGTGAATAACACTATAAAAATATTAAAAATGGTTGTAAATGTGGATCAAATGATATTGAAGACTAAGATATATATGAGAGTATTGTATGTGAATTATGAATAAAATAAATATAGGGGAATTATAAAAGTATAAAAAAATATAACAACTATAATAGAAACATGATTGTTTTGCGGAAAAACATAACCTTAACAAAGTGTAACATGGCCATTAAAATAGTAAATTTTGAATTTGGATAAAAACATTCAATTTAAATATGATTTCATAGGAATAAAGTAAAGAAATAAAAGTTTACCAAAATATAAAATAAATTTTCAAATTAGAAAAAATGAAAAATGTATAAGTGAATTTTTAATTAATTGTTTTTAAATTATTTTGTAAATATTAATTTTTTATTTATTATTTTAATTAACAATGTTAAAAAATATAATTTTATAGAATTAATTACATTTTTTAAATTATCAAATATTATTTCTATAAGAGATATTTTTTGATAATTTTTTGAAATGTAATAAATATTTAAGGATTAATAAAAATATAGTTTTTCAAAATGATGATTTTTTAAAACAGAAAATTTATATAATGGTTTATTAATTAAAATTAAAATTATTTTACGGATCTAAAAATTGATTTATAAACATAATTAATACATTTAAAAACAATAACATATATTTCACAACGAAAATTAAAAATTCTATAAAATAAACTATGTTATAAAAATAAATTTTCAATTTTCTTTCTTTTCCTTTGGTAAAAACATATAAATTAATTTTTAGAATTTTTTAAATGTAATAAACCAAATATTATTATAACATTATATTATTCATAATTTTAAATATGATCATTGTTGAATGTTTTAAATTAGGGAAATAATTGTTCCTTATTTTGATCAAGCAAATACACTTCCCCTAAATTATAATTACCAACTCTCTCCAAAATGGAAAAATCCAGTCCCAAGGAATTCTCATTGAAAAATATGTACACAGTAACCCTATCCCATGTATTATTATAACCCTGTGGTTTTATTAGATTACATATCTCCAAACATCTATAGTGGGTATTCAAACAAATTTTAAACCCTATCTTTTTTTCTTTTCATACAATTTTCTTCTTCAATTGTTAAAACATACCAATCCTCTCAAAACCAACTCCCCTATTGTTATTTAATCCCTATGTTAACATGAGTTTAATTATTTCAAGAAACTAGATATATTGTATCATAACATATATAATATATCATTTTCTCTCCCTCATTGACATGTTTGTTTAATGGTTGATTTTACCTACCTGTGGGAGAATTTTCAATTTTCTAGTAAGAAACACCTTCACAAAAGGATATAATCCATTTTTTATCATATATAAATTCTCAGTTTAATATAGTTTTAATATTTATGAATTTCTTTGACAAAATAATAAATAAAATTTACTTGAAACTATAATTTCAACATTGAACTGGTAAAATTATGGAATGATATCATCAAACCGTACAATCAATAAAAGACATTATAAAAAAATATAATTCTTATAATTATTTATAAATAATTTTAATAATTATGAATTACTTGTATATTTATGTTTTGATAAATATATGTTTTTTAAACACGTTGAATAAATGTGATGAAAAATGAGACCTAATGCAATGGGATACTGAAACCCATCTCTTAATTTTGCTTTTATCTTATCCTACTATATATATTAACCATGATTATTTTGAAATAACCTTTAAATATATATTAATTTTCATTCATTTTTTATTTTGATATTAATTTCTACACTTTTATGAGATGCCTTCTTATCCATCGTCATAATTATATATAAACAGTATTCTAAAACTATCCCATTACTTATTATTCTCATTTGGAACTATAATCATTTCATTATAAAAAACACTAATGAATAACCAATGTATTTTTCCCTTAATTATATTTTAAAACATTATATTTATTTATGGGAATATTCCTTATGAAATGATTATGTATCCCATTCATTCTCAAGGTTTTCGTTATTTTTATATGTTCCAATCCTATCTGAAGTAAATGATTAAGACATATTAGAATGTGATTGGTTTGAATAAAATTTCATATACCAATAATACATTGGGAAAATTGATATTTACCATAATATTATTTAATTAATTACTCAATGTGTATCTATATTTTTTTCTCATTATATATATTTATCATTATACAAATATTCTATATGGAAAGATGATTAAATCTCTATGTGCATTCTATGTATGTCATTTTTTAAAAAATGGTATGATGTCTAATTATTATGTATGTATTGCATTTCCTGCCACTTTTAAATGACTTCCTCCTAGTTATGACTATGGTAACATGCTTATAATATGATTATGATGATAATAAATTTATTATATGGACTTCTATCTCAGGTTCCTTTTATTGTATCACTCCCCATACAATTATTATAATCTCCATTTAATTAATGTATATCAATATGTGATTAAATTAATTAAGTGAATTATAAAAATATAGGAGGAAAATACTGAAGGTTTTAAATTATTATTAATATTTTTATAAAACCACTGAGTAGAAACCTAATATTCCAAAATCACTGAACCTCCCATTATTATAATTTAATATTTTTATGTTATATATTTTAAAATATTGTAATATAAATTTTTTTAATATTTGGGTACATATAAGAGTGATCATTTTCACCCACATAATTCTATATCACTCATGACTCTTGACTATATTCCTCTTCATCATCTTATAATACATGTTTATTAGTATATATGAATAAATATATAATTAAATTATCCACGAAGCATAGAAATTTTAATTCTAATTTTATCTTGATTATCATTATTTATTATTAAAATAAACAACCTTTATAATTAACTCAAGTCAATCACAATATCATGAACACACTATAGATTTTTCTTAAATAATATATCATTAATAATATATTTTTGAAAATATTGATTAAATTAATATATTTTAAATAAGTTATCTAAAATAACATTCCCATGAAAATAAAACCATAAAGTAAAATAATAATTCATCCTACATATTTCATATCTCTTGGTAAAAAAATTATTTAGGAACATTTTACCACCCACTCAATGTCAAACTTAATTTGATAAAACCTTGAAAAATATTCATTGAATTTACTAAAATAATATTTCATTAAATGTAATTGTCATAATGCAATATTCCTTAGTGAATATTTATTAAAAAAATCATAATATTTAACTTATTTAATATTTTCATATATTAATAATTTAGTTTCTATTCATTTAGGATGAATTTATAATAATTAAAATTTAAAAAGTATAATTCAATTAGGTATTTTATATTTTTATGTTTATTGGAGTCATTATATATGTAATATCCAAAACTAAAAAATTCCAGAGCACATATTTATATTACATAATTTTTATATAATAAACGGTTTTCTAAAATATAGAACCTCTTAGTATTATTATAGTAATATATATGTATATACATTCCATTTGAAAACATATGATAAAACATAAACACATTCTAAAAATAATATATGGCAGTACATCATATCCCTAGAAATTACACATAGTTTTCCTCTATGTTTCTAGGGGAATGGAAAAAATAAGGGTTAGTTTAGATGATTGGTAAATGGTTTGATTAAAAATTTCATCTTAACATTATACTATGACAAGTAAAATTGAATTAATAAATAAAAATAGGTTCCATAATCAACTAAAACTGATAGAATAATATATCCATGGATATCAATAAAAATAAAAAGGTTACATGGATAAAAATAAATGATTTAATGGAAATAAAATGTGTAATTTCATATATCTAATTCCATACCATGATATAAGAAAAAAGGATCTTTGACATAATGATCTTACCACCATGGAAACATCCTTCTCTAGCTAGGTATACCCCAAAATAACAAATCATGTTTGTCTCAAGACACCTACAGATGCATCAGGGTGATAAATAATGATGGACCCCACCATAACTTATTTAATTAATATGTATTTTTAATGTATTAAATAAATATAAATTCATTATATACTCTTCCAAAAATCATTAATATAAGAATAAAAATATACATAACACCAATACATTGACATGCTAATAAAATTTATAACATTATCATAACCCGTATAGAGAGAGTAGGTGTATGGATGACCTATATATATTAAAATTTTCAATAAATATATTTATTATAATAAAAATATTAATATATATAATACCTTTTTCCATTTAAATGAAATGGATAATATGATCACAACACATCTACAGAAATAATGTTGATGGTAAAAATATACATAATCAAAATAGATAATATGGGGTATTTTAAATGTAAAATTAAGTTTCCTTATCGGGGAAACAAATTTAATATAGTGTATATGGGAACAATTAATGTCACTGGAGATAAATATAAGATAGTAATTGAGTTCAATAGTTTCTATTCGTAGGAGACGATAGAAATTGTAAGAAAAATCATTCATCAATATTCATAAAGAACATGTGAATATTCCAATTCCAATGATCCAATACCCATGTGGTATATGAGAATTCTATTTTATAATGTAGTAAAAGATTAATATTAGTGACAAAAAAGCATTAATGGAACAGTAGTAGCAATGATTACTATAGTAGGGAATGTAGGAGTGGTGGTACTATAGCAGCCTTGGTATTGTTGTAGTACTATACACTTGACGGTCCTTTAGGACAAAATGGGCGTTCAGGCCCTATCTTTGGGTTTCATTACACTAGTCCTTTAGGCCACTCAAAGTGGACCTATAAGTCATGGGTATATATTCTCTGTAATGGGATCCCATCGACACATAAAAAATAACTTTCTTTGAATGAAAATAAAATTTAGTTTTATCGCTAGATTTTAAATAAAAATCATTTGAATATTTGAAAGAATATCCCCTAAGAGTGTCTATCCCGATGTGAAGTCTTAGTACCACTCATCATGAATCTAGGTGTTGGATGAGATATTGATTCAACCACATCTTCTACCGGTGATTACCAATAGTTTTATCTATTCTACCACCACATCCACTTTCTTGTCTCCACATATATATGTTAACGCTAGGAAAACATTACACTCCATACATTCTATATATATAGGATTTTTTGGGCATTATGAAATATTTGGATTAGTCTTTAATTATAACAAAATATAAATTTCAAAATATTTAAAATGGAAGATAATTATTCATAATTATAAGAATTATCACATAATAATAATGTTTTTTAATTGAAAATGGAAGGGTGGAATGAGATCCCTTATGTAAATATTGAGACAACATATGAAAAAGTATACAATGATGTGCTATAAGTATTATTCCATTAAAAACATATCAATTTTGTTATAATAACATTAAATTAAAGGTAAATAAATATATCAAAATTATATTATATGAAAATAATTTGAATTATGATTTTCATATAATGATTGGAAATCCTTCCCTTGGTATGTAGTTTCCTAATGATTGGTATGACTCATTATGACCATATAAACTCCTTAGGTAAGATAAAAGTATGGATATGGTAGGTAAATTCTTGAAAAAAATCTTCTATAATGGAGAGGTATGAGATATATAGTGGGAGTGATAACATTTTTATCAATGAAAATATGATATTTTATGCATAAAGTAGTTAATTAACGTGTCAGAATGGAACCACATGTTTGATAGATGTTTATGCACTCAGATCAGTGTGAATCACCAAATGGAGGAGGGGTGAATCATTTATCCATTTAAATCATTTAAAATTTATTCTTTTCAATTAATCAACTATGGGTTTTATAACGCCTTCATCTAAACTTCTTTTGTCTCTCAACTTTACCTCGAATTACGTTGTAATTTTAAAGGCATTGGACAAAAGAATTTACAATGTTCAGTACAAAGACATAGTCCTTATTGTGTTGGTTATTCTCCCAATCACAGATTCTCCAATATAATCTTATTATCAATTACAATGGTCATTACAGAGTCACTCTATATCTCTCCTTAGTCCCAAAAATGGTCATTTATACTATTTCACATAGTGTTACCAGATTCCCACTGGCCTACTTCAGAGTCCAACTAAAAACATTATCATCGAGGCTTCCACAAGTGATGATTCTTGATTCACTGTGGATGGTTCTTTTTTACATTCCCTCACTAGAATGATGAATCAAACTTCCTTATAAATCTATTAACGAATCTTCAACAACCCTTAGTAAGGTCAGTTGGCTGGGCATAATAACTCGGATCGCTTTTTTGATCATTCCTCGATTTCCCATTGCTCAGGAAATTATTTCTTCTTATGATAATGGCATGGACTCACATAGACGTGTACCAATTTTTCACACAACTTCTTCAAGAATATAATATACAAGAATGAACTTTCCATAATATTATCATTACCTCTCTTCTTTGATTCTCAAAAACTGTCTACTTAGATAAACGATATTCTTTATCATTGTCTGGATTTAGTCTCAATCCATATTTACATCATTCATTTATTGAATGGGATCCAATACCTATTGTATCTGGATATATAAATTTCTTCTTCTTTAGTGAAATAACTGAATGGAATAATATTTATCCTTATATTAATATAACAAATCACATACACATATCTGATTATTCATATAGAGAGGATCGTCTCACTTGGCATCATTCAAATAGACACACGGGAATATGATTATTCATGATTTCATACATGCATATTATCTTTCTTGTTAACCCTAACACATTGTATCCTATATATTTTAGATTCAATCACTATGTTTCTTTCACATGCATTATCTCTCTATTTTTCGGTAATCAATTTTCACACACACAAATTCTTCAATCAAGTGTCTTTATGTGTGCATGGGAATGCATGAATGCATTCACTCTTCCCCATTTTCCTTTTCTCTTTCTTCTCACTTCATTATTTCTTCTTCATAAGAACACTCGAAATATCTTATTTTTTTCATTCCATTTTCTATGTCATGTGTGTGTTAAATCTATTGTCTTTTTCAAACCAGAATGGCTGTAATCCATCAATTGGGTTGTTCATGCATCTCAAATAATGCATGTGCATTCTTGTGCATTAGGCATTCACTTTCACTCTTCCACATGTAAAAACCAAGTGCCTCAGGTCCCTTCTTCTTCTCTAAGGGTACTGTATTTGTTCACTATCACTTTCTGAACTCTTCTTCTTCTCATCTTGAGAAAAATGAGGCTCGGGATCGAGGAACATTGCAAAGTATCACAAGGTTCTGTGGCACTGGTTTTGTGCATGCGGGAGATTCTTCACACATGAATCACGGTGAGGGTTTGATATAACCTGTCAAGTGTTTGGATTTTATGGTGAACCAATTTGTTTTTTGGTTCTCCTTCACACAATGTGTGTCTGGGACTCCTTCTTGTAATTGACGCATGTCACCCTTTCTTCATGTAGCTAGGCTGGGTGTAACTCTACCTTCCACGAACTAAAGGGGTTCGTGTTTTCCCTATTTATTTGGTGAAAATGGAGCTCCATTATTTAATAATGGATGTTGTATATTTCATCTTGGGGCTACTCTCTTTTTAGGCAGAGGATGGTTGTTCAAATTCACATATATAGAATGATGATCAGGGATTAGATTGCCTGTGATCTTTGGATTTTAATATTTAAAAAAATGATGTGATTTACTGAATTTCTTGGTTTGGTTCTCTTCAATGTGGGATTCTGGATTTCTCTGTGTAATCCTCATTTTCATCCGAAGAGGAGCGCATGCATAGTTTCTTATTGATCGGTTGAGCAGCATGATGTGGCCTCACACAATATTTTTCTTCATCCACATTCTATTTTCTTCATTCATTGCATGCATAATATAGTGTTTCTCAAACGATCATCATGCACGAGATTTCATCATCATCAATGGTGGGTATCTCGATCATGGTGGATCGGCTTCATTTGCAGCGAGAAGTGGCGTCGAGATTTCCAGTGGATAAAGATTATCTTGTGGCCTCTCCTTGGCTGCTGGATAAACATGGATCAGTCACGTATAGCCATTATTATATTATAGGATGTTGGGTGGAGCGTACATCTTGGATTCATCAGGAGATTAGTTGAACAATGAGGATTTATTCTACAGGTTAAAAATATAATCGACATCAGAATGCATCATGGTTTGTGGGGTCTTTAAATAAAAAATTCAGGGAAACCATGGATCATAAATTTCTTTCCCCATCTCCAAGTGCTGCCCCACATCGATGTTCTGTTGGTGTGCTTCTCAGCCCACTCTTTCCTAATGAGGCACGTTCCTAGAAACCACTATAAAATTTATGCAATGTCTGATCACCATGCATGCTCTTGGGGGATTACACATGGTATGCATGCCATGTGCCTCTTGTGGGGCTGTCCATGAGGCTTTTCATAGGCATGGTTCTCCCTCAGGTCCCACATGTGCCTGATTTTGATGTCATCAGCTAGCCTCCTTGGTTGGACTCTATTTTTAATGTAAGGCCATAGTAAGTTAAAAACCATGTTTACAAGAGTTCATGGAAACCTTCTTCCTATTAATCCTATGGCCACCTTCTTCCTACCAATCCTATTCATTCGAAATGCACTTAGTTGATACCATAGTATTCCCTTCCTCCTATCTTCATCATCTTCAAACATCATCCATCTTTTCTTTTTGGAATAACAAATCCAAAATCTTTAACATTCCTTTAATCGAATCATTGATGATGCATGGATCATTTTTTCCTTCCTCATCTATTAATGAATAAATCATGGCCTTTATTTTTTGAGGGATGTGTTCTCCATTGACACATACCTTAAACATTGAAGAACATCTCAAACAATCATCTAATTTGACTCTCAACCTTCATCCAAATTAGAAGTCATTGGATAGATCTTCCACTTCCATCATGAAATAGAGTATGGAATGGGGATCTTTATATGTTGTATGAATGTGACATTCTTTGAGACAATATTATGAACTTAAGATCAGTTCCACAATCATCTGTTTTTATTCACAGTTTTCTTACATAATCAATGTGTCTTATTCACTGAATTACCGATGTGGGATCTTCACTGAATTACTAACATCACATTAGGCATCACCACTAAAATCACTAGAACAACTATCATCATCATGTTTCTATACACATATTTAAAACAGATTGAAACTTGACTCTTTATTGAAATCAAATGAAACAACATGCTCTGTAGATGTGTTAGGTGTGCCTCATGCGGGGCAAGCCGTGAGGATTCCATTAGGCGTGATTGACCCTCAGGTCCGGCATGATCGTAAGGATGATTTTCTAGGATGGCCTCCATGGATGGAAAATATTTTTATTGTATGTCCCATGTTGGAAAAAAAGTAAGGGTATAATAGTGCATGACCTCCTTCATCCTATTAAGCCCATACATGGGAATTTCACTTAGTAGATTCCATACTAAGACCATCCCCCTAACTTCTTCATCTTCAAACATAATCCTTCTTTTCTTTTTGGAATAATAAATTAAGTATATTTAAAATTCTTTTATTCTAACCATGGATGATTCATGGATCATATCATTATTCCTCATTCATTAAAGCAAAATGCAGGGATTTCCGGTTGGGAGGTATGTGATCTCCATTAAAACATATCTTATACTTTGAGGAACAAATCCAACAATCGTCTAATTTGAGTCACAACTTACATCCAATTAGAGGTAATTTTATGGATCTTCTACTTACATCATGCATTAGAGAATTTCATGGTGCTCTTCAAATGCTGTAACAATGTTTCATTCTTTGACACATGATTTGATACTTAAGATCATTTGTACAATCGTCTACATTTATTCACAATATTCTTCCATAATCAATGTGGGATCTTCACTGAATTACTAATGTGGGATCTTCACTGAATTACTAAAATCACATTAAGAATCACCAAATCATTCTTTCCCACAACATTAATCATCACCTTTCCGTAAACATGTTGACAAATTATTGACACTTGACACCTTATTGACAACCAATGCAGCACCATGCACTACGGATGTGTTATGTGAGTCCAGCGTAGAAATGGAATGTGAGACATGAGGGTATATATTTCATACCTATGAGTTATTTCTAGAAGTTTTGGGTGACCTTTAATTTTTTAAAATTCGTGAATCATCATTTACCCATTTTACCCATATTAATATGGATTAAAAATTAACCACGGTAATTATTTTTTTCAAAAATTATAAGATGAAAAGTATTATAATATTTATAAATGTTAAATATAAATTTTGGAAATATTTAATTTAATTGAACATATTAATTTAAAAAAACTAAAATTCAATAATTATAAATAAGATATTGGATTAATAGATATTTATAGAAAAATGTATTTTTGAACACTAATTGTTTTTTATTCTTATTTACCTTTAATTTTTAATTGAATAATTATTTATATATTTTTTTATATGATTAATCATTATATTATAGAAATAATTTAAAATATATTAATATAATTTTTTTATTTCAAAATTTATGTAACTTGTATAAAATTAAATCGTTGAAAAAAAACATTTTACATTTACTATAGTGATTAATAATTAAGTTGAGTAATCTAATTTCAATGTCTAAAAATAATTTTTTACTTGTTACAAAATTTGGACCAACTAATTATGACTATAAATTTAATTTAATTTTATAATATTAATATCTTCAAGGGAAATTAATAATTACATTTTCATAAACAATCCACAATTTGTTTTAAAAAGAGTGTATTTTTAAGAGTAAGAATTAAAAATTTGACAAAATTATCAATTATTTCGATTTTCATGACATAAATTTGTTTATTATAAAATATATAAATTTTATATTCCTTTCAAATAAAAAAACATAATTTTTAAATAATAATATTTAACATAAATAAAATAAAAATATATTATTTTAAAATATTACATATGTTCCTAAATTGATAATCAAATATTTCATGTTTTAATAATATTATTTAAAAAATACATCTTCCTACTCCTTAAGAAAAACATTTACCACTTAAAAGGTTTAAAAAGCTTATATGTAATTATTATGCAGTGATAAATTCTTAAAATCTATATGTTTGGTAAAAACTGTATTTTTCACTAATCACATAAAATCAATTATTTCAAAAAAATCCAAAAAATTGAATTGAGTTTATAAATTCATTTATAGTTTAAAATAATGGACATTTAATTTGTTAAAATAAAAATTATATAATTTAAAATGGAATAATTATGATATAATTCGAAATATATGTTCTTTTCAGTTTATAATATTCAACAATTTCACGAAGAAAAGTTTGTGTCACTTAGTAGTGTCTTTCATGTTACATTCCCCCCCCCACCCACACCCCATAATTTCATCCGCAAAATTGGATAAATGACTTTGGTTATTCAATTCTCGTAGATTTTTTAGTATCTCATGTTGTCTCATATACTTTGTGATTTCATCAATGTAATTTTCATTTCAAATTTTTCCCATTCATTAAAACAAAATGTTCGGTATCAAGAATCTCAGTTGGATCTTCATTATAATAAAAATATATTCAAACTATATTCTCATTATATGAGCTTATGAATTTGATCCATATTTTATATTCACTTACAAGACATCATGGACATTGGGATGTTTTTTAAGCATAACCAATCAATATGTTACAACTCAATTTTTTTAGTACTTTAAATGGACCAATATACCTAGGGATTATCTACCCCATTAAAAAAATATTTCAAATCCATTCCATGAGTATAGATTAATTAATACATGACCCCCACCATATGAAATTCACTGTATGTACATTTATAATCATCATAACTATTTTATCTTCTTATAGATCCCGTAATATAGTCTTAATACTCCAAATATTAACTATCATATCTTATAAAATCTCCTTGAAAACTATATTTATATCTTCAACTTATTCTCAATAAGATAAAGAATGAATCCTCTTCCTATAAAATTTGTCACATGGTTCCATTTGGATACTTGAAAGGAATCTATTATTGAATGAAAATTAAATTTGTTTTTTTTTGTTCGTATTCATTCTTCCATGGAAGTTAATATAAAATAATCAAGGCATGTATTCCAATTCATATATTTCCCCTTTAGACTACCCCATGAATTTGTCTTCTATAGGTGGTTCAGAAATATATCTTAGTGCTGAGATCCCTTTGAACATTCATAAAGAATTTTTTTATGATGCTTGGAAATTGATATGACAGAATTGATAGAGGTTCCCCATGAAGAATTATATATTCATTGACATAGAGTCATGAATGGAACATAAGGGGTTGATATCCTATTATCAATAAGAAATTTGTATAAATATTTAGGTGATCAAAAAATGACCCATATTGAATCATTTCCCCTTGGAGTCTTAAGATCTAATATGAAAAAGTACATTGTAACATTGTCCCACTTCTATATAAGCATGGGTAGATATTTCATGGCTCCCTCAGGATGTATTCTTTCACCCATTTCAAACTATGGTACCTATAATCTGGACACATAGTCTATAATTATCTATTTCATTCCCTCCCTAAATAAATATTATCATAATTCCATATTCATAATTTTTTTATCAGGGTGTATAGAGAAATTTGATATTTCCTTCATCTAACATGTCACTTTTCAAATATGGTATAGATGTAACACAAAAAATAATTCAAATCCCCAAAAATCCTTCTATATAGATGAAAACAATCTATTTACCATCATGTAATTCTTTAATCATCTTTTCTATGTCATCATCACCCTATTAGGAAGTCTCAATAATTCCAAGTAATAATGGATTAATATTTTCTAATAAGAGGAATGATGACTCCCCGTGACTAAAAATAACTATAGCGATAATTAATAGATCTATATATATATATAATATCCTTATTCGTCAGAATTTTTTTTATAATTCCATAGTTTCTCCTACTTAATTCATTATCCACCTTTATTCCTTCCTAGGTTTGTAGTGTATCGAAATTTTTTATTCAATGTGTATATGAAACCATATTCTATTCCTCAGGTATAGCATCTTCATAGAGATTATTTTCTTCAATATCTTATGGTTCATATATATATATTTATTAACCATGAATAATGCTTAACCATATTTTTATATAAAATATTATGGAACTAGATCAACCTTGTGAGTTAGATATTTATTTTCAAAAACATTCAATTTCATTGATTCATTGGTGACCATCCTATTATTCCTCATAATAACATGCTAGGTATTTTTGAAATGAATCACTATATATCAAAAAACTAACCATATTTGATGGTAAATTTACTGATGGTGAATTAATATGTACCCATTTCATCTCTTCAAATTTTCACTAACATTCCCATTACCTTGTGAATTTATCCCCTCTATATATTAACTTGGTTCACCATTAGGACAACAAGTTGAAATTTGAACAAACCACCCATAGTAACCTGATAAATGCATGATAATTTAGATATCAATTATGTTTGTTTTTGATATCCATTAATTAATAACCTTTTAATTGATGTGGAAAAAATATTCCGTCCTTATAGAAAATAAAACCAACAAAAAACAACATTGATCGAAAATTCAAAGTTTCTATATTTCATAAATAATTACATTTTTTATAAATGTCTCCAAATTTATTTTTAGATGACACTCATTATCTATAAATCTTTTAGAGAATATATAAAAATATTCATTAAAAACCACAATAATATTTTCAAGATATTACTTTAATAATTTAATCAAAGTATACATAGACACTGAAGGTTCTTCAATCAATCATAATGGAATTGTGGTAAACTCATAATTTTAATTTATTGGCAAAAATTCCCTATTTTTATACAATCATTATTCATTTTTTTATAACTGTAGTGATGGGAGATCATTGACATGTGTTATTATCCTTTAAGATGATCATATAAGTTATTGATAGCCATTATGGTGTCATTAATTATTTTAACGGAAGAAAACAATTAATAATTTATTAAACATAGTTAACCTAACTAAATATTTTTTATGATGTAAGTCCGAGTATCAAACCCACAAAGATGGATCATATTTTCATAACTAAAAATTTAGACTAAATTTGAATTTTTTTTATTAGTTTTAGAAGAGATAATGTGAATTAGTAAGGATTGGGTATTTAAATCAATAGAGATACATGTCGTGTTCAGTGATTCTCCAGTTCGTGAGCTAGGGATTCAATCGATACAGGATTATTCGGGATTGGTGCAACAATTTAGTAAGAAAGTATCATTGGTATTGGTATAATTCCCCAATTTTAACACCCATGATTTTGAAAATAAATTTAATATTAAATTCTAGATGCGATGAGTCTCTACAAAACACCACTTTCTTATAACCTAACAGGTAAATATAATTTTACCTCCCCTATGATTTGAATTTTTAAAATTTGACCTGCACAGTTGTACTCAGTAAGTGATAAAAAACATAGATTTTAGTGAACATTATCATACCCCGATAAATAATAATGTTACCCTTATGAATAGTGAAATACCCTTCTGAATAGTAATCTCACCTATTATAGTGTATATGTAGGAATTAAGTGGAATTATGATGTACATATTTTTTGGAATAAGTAAATAAATGTTTGGAAAATGTATTTTTCATGAAAATTATGATTTTAATTTTAAATTTAATTAATCATATTTAGAAAATTATTTTTGAAAAATGATCTTGATTTTTTGATTCTATACATAAAAAATGGTTATGGTGAATTTTTTTGAGTTTTCTGAAATACATGAATTTTTGGTGAATAATAAAATACCATAATTTACAATAAATGTTAATAATTGATTAATTGAGTCATTTATTATGGTCTGATGATTTAATAACCAATGGTTCAAACTCACATGCACATATTACAATTAGTTCTCATTTAATCATCATTATATCTTTTCTTATGGAAAAATAATAAACTAGTTATTTAAATATTATGAAAACCCACCTCCCCTCCACTATAAATACAACCTATTCCACACTATTATCATCACTCCTATCAAGCCATGTTATTTCTCCAAATTCATCAAAAATCTCCCCCCATGTTCCTCCCCTGCGATCAAAAGAACTTCGCCTCATAAAAAGAACCAAATCTGTGTCCCTCATTGGCTCTCAAGGAAGGTTAACTAAAGAGGTAAAATTCATCTTTACTTTTCCTTAATTTTCATGTTACTTAATTCACATTTTTTTCCTAATATATCCTCCGAAAAATAGTATGAAACTCTAGTATCATACATTTTTTGAAATTTTTTATGATAAGGGGATAATTAATCTTCATCTCCCCTTTCCACCTCATTTATGCTAAAAATGAAACATCATCCGATATGTGTTGATTTAAAACATTGAAGGACGAAGATGCTTTCAATTTGATTTACCATCTTCAAATATGGTCATCAATAAATTTTTTTGGTTTCAAACAAACTTGTACATATTTGATTTGTCTTTCCGAATGTTTTGGAATCCCTATTCACCCATGATATAAAATAACATTACAAAAAAAGGTAATTGTGAGAAAACATTACAAATTAATGGAAATATTTATCATTATTGTTTTATATAATGATTCACCTTCACTCCAAATTTAAAAATTGAATTTTATAACCACTTAATATATTTAATGTTAATTAAAAATATATAAAATAAATTATTTCCTTAAAATCCCATCTTATATGAACTACCATATTCTATTATAAGTGAGCTGATCATGAATAATATGAAATAAAAACACTGACGAATAATGGAATTTAATCCCTTAACCCATCTTAATTTCCATGAATGAATATAATAATATTATAATTAACCAAATTAATGTATAAATGGTTCTTCTATTGATAACTAATGAACCTAATTTGGTTATTCAAGATAGTACGATCAAGCGAAGAACACCATCAGATTTATGGTAAGGGATCATCTCCCTCAATTTTATTCAAGAATCCCCCCTATGTTGTTTACATTTAGTTTTAATTCCTAATGATGTTGTATGTTTTATCACCTCCCCCATACTTCCATTATGATATATAAATGATGGGATACACCATTAACTCTCTTTAGTCTCTTAGAAGAACACATGTTACCATGCTAAAATGTTTGTATGGGGTTTCTCAATCTCACTTAAACTTTTGAGAGATATTCTGTATTAACTACTATTAATTGTGTATGATGTATTTATACTACCAATTCATGTTTCATATAATTAATATCTTTATTTTCCTGATATTATATTTATAATTTTATTAATATTAATTTTTGGGCATACAATACAATTGATCACAAAGTTGTAAGTATTTTCTATTCGAACGTCCATTTTCTTTCGGGGTACTCTTATTATCTACTCACCTCAATGAGACTATTATTTATTATTATTTACTCCTCATAAATTCATTGTGAATGTTCAATATATGTGTACCAAATTAAAATCCTTTTTTATTTTTTTTGTGTGATATATGTTTAAAATTAATATTTCATAAATTCTTCGAAAATGCAATCCAGATTCAAGGAACTTCTCGATTTCATTCCTATTATGATGTTCACTCTATAGTCTTTTTTATTCCATATTTATATTTCTAAAATAAAAAATTTTAAAATAAAAATATATTTTTGTTCCTTTCTTATTTTATGAAATAAAACATTCCTTTTCACTTAAAAATCATTTAACTTTTTCCTTAAACTGTACTAAATTTTTTTATTTATAATTCTTATTTAAAAATTCATTTTAAATGATTTCACCTAAATAAGAAGTTATTTATGCCTAAAATATAATTTCAGTGACCAAAAAGTTTATTTTTTGTGGATAAAAATTACTAGAATAAGATTTCAACAAAAATAGAAAGGATTTTCCAAAAATAACTCTTCTTTTGATATTAAAAAAGAAATTTCACATCTCACGTGAACTTTTATGGGTTATATGCCTTGTTAAGCACTTATTTCTTACATTTAGTGTATTTAATTCCATTTTTCATATCATGTCAATAGTCCCCTTATTCTAAACATATTCAATGGTATTATGATTTTAAAATTTCTATATGGTATCCGACACTTTGGAATGTTGAAGGCTTATTTCCTCAAGGAATTTTCAATGGTCTCATTTAAAAGTATATTCATCTATATCAACATCCTTTATTGAATCTTGTATATCATTGAGGTTTATCAAATATGATATCATCCACCATGTTTTATTTGATTTTTTATTATTAGTTTGAATTTGGATGTTCTGTCTTGAGACCATTCACCATATTACTACGAATGGTTGGTGTTTATGTTCAATGATTGGAGAAAGTTATTAACATTTCATATATTATTTTCAATACGAATCTTTATTGTTTTTATATTCACATCAATTCATATGGATAATTCATTGGCTTTTTTAAGTAAAAGGTGGGTCGTGCTATAGATCCTCAATACATCTATAGGTCTCATGACGAAAATAGATATGGACTTGGCCAAGGCCTTACTAATTTTTAGATATGGTTCTCGCTGAGGTATTAATCATTTATATATTTCTTCACCGAGTCCTTGATGGTATTCTCTAGATTGTTTAGAATATTGATTTACCTAATTATGTAACTAGAAATTGTATGTTCATGATTTTATTCAACTCTTATAATACCTTTATTTATGATTTAATATTAAATTATTTATTCATCTATTATTCCCTCATTAATATGTTCATGTATATTTCTAATGGAATGTGTTTTTAGTTATTCAGAATGCCTAAGGATTAAGTTTATGATATATTACACTATATTTTATACCCTTAATGAGAATTTGAGCTCACCCAATTATTATTTATTATTCTTCCATGTTATGAGGATGATTATGATATAAATGAATTTCAAGGTTAATATTATATATTATGGGATTTTTTGTTGAATTTATTATGTTGTTTTTATATTCGAGTA
Organism: Viscum album; assembly: GCA_963277665.1. NCBI lineage: Eukaryota > Viridiplantae > Streptophyta > Magnoliopsida > Santalales > Viscaceae > Viscum > Viscum album. The sequence goes on along the minus strand of OY728128.1, from coordinate 118,870,487 downwards.
GTTATTTTGAAATCTTATATTTATCTTGTTTCTAAAAATACAAAACAAATTAGTTCGTTCAGATTAATCCTCTTTGTATCTATTCCAATGTAACTAAATAAGGCACGAAATCTTAGAATCTAGGGTCAGGGAAATACATTTGGTATCAAGGGATGTTTAGTAGAAAACAAGGAAACTAGATTTAGAAAAATTAGACCAGTAAACAAAACCCAAAGATATAATTTCGGGATAAGAATACAATTACATCCGAGAATTTTGGGAAGGACTAGATTATGTGATTTATAAATAAAATACATTCATTTCCATATATGAACATGTAGAGGTCGCTTCGTCATAAATGTATCTAGTAGTAAAACCCAAAAGCATAGCTTTTAGCTAGACCTGAATGGGAACTGGTGGATGACAACTGGCCATACTACACTCAAGGTTCAACAATCCCAAAGGAAATGATTTGGTAAATTCATAAGGTTATTAGAAACCATTATCAAGGATTTATTCCCCTAATGTATCCAAGGTATATGGTTTTAGGATTTATGATTTATAATTTTTTTATGTGTTAATCTATGTTTAGAGGTATAGAGAGTTCATAATTTTATGAGATAATATATTATATGGAATTGATTAGAAATGGGTCATTACAGAAGTAATGAGAACATCCCCAATGCACATGATGCAAATAGTATGAAAGATCATATCTCTAATGGTCTTAAAAAAATATCAAAAGAATATAATCTCCCATGTATCCCCATCATATGATGAAATAATATCATGTGTTAAGAAGGTATATAAGGAAATATATGAGTCCTATGGATTTTAATGGAATATAATGAAAAGTGGATGGTATAGACAAATATAGATAAAGGGAAGTAGGGGAAAAAGGGTTTTCCCACCAGTAATAACTTGGGAAAGAATAAAAATGGAAAATGATTGAATGGATATGGATTTAGTTATATTATTGCAGAAAAAGGACACTATGTTCTTGATTTCAAGGGTAAGAAAAAGTTCTATAATGTACATTGTTATAACTGTATGGATATGAGACACTATTTGATTCAATGTTGCAACGGTGAAGAGAGTATAACCTATATGATTTTACTAGATAAAGATGAAGTTACGATACTTCCATAGATAAAGTGGAAGGATTAATTTGCCTAGTTAAAAAACCTATCATTTGAATATTTTATCATCAATGTACTGGTTATATTAATTTTGGAATATATAAGGACTGTACTACATTACTGTTTAATTAAGGATTATATGTTGTATGGTAAATTGTAAAATGAAAAATTGACTCAATAACAGTTCAATGTTTTGGAAAAAGTGTGGTCAAAGGATATACAACATTTATTATGTTAATTGTACTGAGATGTGAATTTTTTAATATATATATGATTTATATGGATAATATAATTTGTATAGTACTAAATTCCATCGGAATGATTCTAATGTATTAGATCTTTGTTTTTTGGAATGTTAAACCATTTATGAAATGGTTTAAATTGATTATTGTATGAGCTTTTAGTGGTTGATGAGATACCATGATGAAAAATAATCTAAGAGTTGACTTATACGTAGTTTAAGAAACAATCAATTGATAAGATAATGTTTATGAAATATAAATGAATATTTATACACATATATAGTGGAATATTCCCTTAATTATTTGAAAGGAGTCATAAATGTTGTTTGTTTATCATAATCATTGATAAAGTTAATGAAATTTTACTTTAATATATTTTATGGTTTTTTATTAATCTACTTTCATCTAAACCTATTTTGTATCACCATAAATTCACATTTTATTTTTTTTATATGCCTGGGTTTTAAATTCAAATTAATTTCACACCATCCAAAGGATAATTAATTAATTTAATTATTTTATATATTATTACTATTATAATTATTATTATTTGACCAATAATTTTCCCTTAAACTATTTATAGAGTATAAACTATTAATCCAATTTATGATATGGGTTTTTCACAAGGAAATTCTCATGTAACACCCAATAACGTCCAAATTGATATATCAAATTTTGAGGATGCAATATTTGTAAGGAGGGGATAATGTAACACCCCATGATTTTTCGAATAAATTTAATATTAAATGCATGAAACATTGATTCTCTATAAAACACAACATTTTTATAACTTATCCAACAAACATAATTTTACCACCCCTATAATTGGAATTTTGAAAATTTAACAAACACGGTTACTATCACTAAGTCGTGACCAACTTTTTTTATTGGTGAACAGTAGCATACCCTTCTAAATAATAATGTTACCCTTATGAATAGTGACACACCCTTATGAATAGTAACATCACCTATGATAGTAAATATATAGAATTTAAGGGAGAATATGATGTATATATGTTTTGGAATACGTAAATAAATTTTCTAAAAAAATATTTTTCAAGTAAATTATGATTTTAATTAAAAATTAAATTAATCATATAGACAAAAATTAATTTTAAAAAAATGGACATTTTTTTTGGATTCTAAACGTCAAAAAATGGTTAAGGTTAATTTTTAATATTTTTCTGAAATACTTGAATTTTTCATGAATAAAAAATACAATAATTTATAATAAATGTCAAATAATTGATTTATTGAGTCATTGATGATCTTCTATTGTTGTAAGCACAAATTTATTTAACTCAAAATCACATATTACATTTTTTTGTAATTTAATCATCAATATTTCTTATCTTATGGAAAAATAATATACTAATTATTTAAATATGAACAATACCCACCTCCCCTCCACTATAAATACCACCACTTCAACCATCTTATATTCACTCCCCTGAAGCCTTGTTCCTTCTAAAAATTCTTCGTAAATATCCTCCCATGCTCCTCCCATATTTTCAAAATCCCTAAATCTCATAAAATGGGAAAATCCTCTCCCAATAAGTGAGTCTCAAGGAAGTTTAATTCATGGGGGGAAATTCCCCTTTTTTCGTTCATTTTTATGTTCCATTTTAACTATTATTTCTAAACCAATCATCATAAAAATGGTATGAAAACTATGTAAAAATAAATTAAATAAAATGTTATTATTCTAATGGGATAATTCATATTCATCTCTCTTTTTTCCCTTATTTATAGAAAAAAATGAATCATCATCTGAGATGTGTTGATTTATCACATTCAAGGAAGATGATGCAATCAATTTCATTTACCTTTTTCAAATATGGTAATGAAACAATTTTTATGGCTAAACCCAACTATTATCTCTGTATTTTATATTATGTAATGTTCCAGAATCCTAATTCACTTTTTATATAAAATAAAAGTACAAAACAAGGTAATAGTGAGAAAAATCACAAAATTAATCCATGAATTTATCATTAATGGTTTGTATAATGATTCACCATCACTCCAAATACCTAAATGAATTTTATAACCATGTAATATTATGAATTTTTAGTAATAAAATGTAAAATCAAGTCTGGAATTCAACTCCCATTTACATGAACCACCAAACTAATCTATAAATGAGCTGATCGTGAATAACATGAAAATGAGAACTCACGAACAATGAAATAGAATCCCTTAACCCATCTAAATATCCATGAATGAACATAATAAATTCATAATAAAAACAATAACTGTATAGATTTTCCTTGAATTTTAAATTAATAATCCTAATTTGGTTATTTAGGACATTAATATCAAGCAAATAACTCCCTCTGATATAATGTATGGGATCCTCTCTCTAAATTTTATTCAAGAATTCCCCATATGTTGGGTCCTTTTATTTTTATTCCTAATGAATGGGTATATTTTCAAACCACCACCATTATTTCCTTATAAAATATATATAATGGGATACCCCTTTACCTCTCATTAATCCCCCACAAGAATACATGTTACCATGTCGAAACGTATGTAAGTGGTTTCTTCATCTCACTTCCAATTTTGTGAGATATTCCATATTCCCTACTATTACATGTGAATGGTGTAAGTATATTTTCCATTGGTGTTACATATAAATAAAATATTTATATTCATTATATTTAATGTATAATTTAATGATTAATAATTTTGGGGTATACGATTTAATTAATTTCAAAGATGTAAGTATTTTCCACCCAAACATCCATTTTCATTCGGTTTTGTCTTATTACATATTTACCTCAATGAAATAATTATTTATTGTTATGTACTCCTCATAAATTATTTTAAAATATTATATGTTTTAGTACCAATCACATTTCTTCTTTATTTTATATGAGGTTACATGTTTTAAAGGAATCTTTCAGAAATAATTCCAAAATGCAAGTCTGATTCAAGGAACTTATCGAATTATTACATATTTTGAAGTAAAATATATAATATATTTTTTTCCATATTTATCATTCTAAAATTAATAATTTAAACATTAAAATGTTATTTTGGTTTGTTTCTAGTTTTATGAAAGCAAACATTCCATTGGTTTAGAAATCCGTTAATATTTTCCTTAAAACTCACATAAATTCTTTATTTCTAAAGCTTCTTTAAAAAAAATTAAATCATTTAACCTCAATTATAAATTATTAAAGACTAAAAAAAATTTCAACGACCTTCCATTTTATTTTCTAGGATATAAACTTTTACAATCTAATTTCATGAAAAATATGAATGATTTTCCAAAATAACTCTTCTTTCCAAAGTAATAAATATTTTTCTCACCTCACATTATCTTTTATGAGTTATATTCCGAGTTCACCCCTTATTCCTTTCTTGTTTTGTAAATAGATTAAGTTTTTATATCAAATCAAGAGACTCCCATTCCCATGATATTATAATGTATTATTATTTTAATGTTTCAAGGTGGTATGTAACTTTTTGGAATGTTAAAGGATTATCACTTCAAGGATTTTTCAATGGTCTCATTTAAAAGTATCTTAATCTTTGTCAACTTCCTTTGTTGAATATTGAACGTCATTGAGGTCTATCTCTTATGATATCAACCACCATGTTTTATTGAATGGTTTAATATTATTTTGACTTTGGATGGGAAATCATGAAACCATTCAACATATTACTCTAAATGGTCAATGTTTATGTTTAATGATTTGAGGATGTTATTTATATTTCACATGTTAATTTCTATATGAATGAGTATGTTGTTTATGTTGATCCCCATTCAGATGTGGAATGCATTGGAATTCATAAGTGATATGTGGGGCCCATTATAGCCCCTAGATGCATTGAAAGGTCTCAAGAGACAAATAGATATGGAATTTGTTGAGTCCATGTCCATTTTTAGATATGGTTTTGGCTGAGGCCTTAAACATTTTTATATGTCATCGCTGAGGCCTTAACGGTATGTTTTAGATTTCCTGTCATATGATTTTCCCTCATTATAAAACTAGTAATTGGAAGTTTATGAGGTTATTCGACTAGTATAATATCCATATTTATGCTTTAATATGAAATTATTTACTCAGCTCTTATTCCTTCCATTATGTGGTCAAGTTCAATTTTAAAGGCATGTGAGTGTATTTATTCATCTTTCCCAATGATTAAGATTATGATATCTTCAGAAATATTTCATACCCTTAAAGATCAGGTGATATCACCCCTTTCTTGTGTTTTATCCTTCCAGGATACAAGGATGATTATACTATGAATGAATTGGATGGTTATTCTACGAGATTTGGGGTTTTTGTTGATTTTATTTTGTTGTTTTTAGTTTTGGGCTGTAATTCTGAAGTATTGCATGTATCTTATTCCCAAAACTACTAAACTAAATAGCCCTTTGGGATGCATCTTCCTGGTTTCTATTCCAATGTAATAAAATAAGGCACCGACACCAAGCTTCTAGGGTCGGTGTGTAAGAATAATCCAATGAAATCAGCATTTCAATGGTGATCTATAAAATAAAATAATAAAAAAAGGAAACCCAAATATATATTTAATAATAAATTATCAATATTTTATAAATTTTATAGAAAAATTATATCAATTAATTGTTTAATTTAATTTAAAAAATCAAAATTCAACAATGATCATTCTATACAAAAAGTGGGGATTTGGAATTGATATGAAATGTTTTAGAAACCAAATACAAGAATATTATATTGAAAAAAATTACCACGAAATACCACCCTAAAATAAAATCCCCTAACACAAGGAAAACTAATTTCAGATGGTATGAATAAATAGAGTTAGCATCAAGGGTACCTGAAGAAGAATATTAGTGAAGAATGATGACAAATCAGGGCTCTAGATCATTACTCTATCATCTAGAATTCATCGACAAGTGTCGCACTACTCCCTCTGGTCCGAGACTCTATTTAACGGTGCATAAGAGCTGTTATTTTATATTAAATCCTATCAAACCATAGAATCATACTAAATTTTTTTCTATTCGCTGATAATTACCTGACATGTAACTAACTTTCACATCTTGTAATCCATTTAATTTCATTCCATGAGAAGGCATCATTATTTTTGGCTTAAATATATATTTTATGATTTCATGTGATGTAATATAATGACAAGATGAGTGTTTTTTGGTCTTCATGACTATTCTAGTTGTTATTTATTCTCTTGATTAGGTAATGATCTATAACTGAATTATACAGCATGTAATAATTCAAGCCCAGTTTTCTAGAACCATTATTTAAAAAATCTAGTGTTGTGTCCCTTTTTTTTGTTCATGGTGTAAAGTTTCTTTTAGTTAAAAAATTATTATTTTTCACTAAATTTCCAAAGATTCATTTTTTCCTTCCATAAAACATAAAATTGGTAAAATCATTCAGCAATTGGAATGATTATTCAATTAAATACATAAATCAATACATGAAACTATCTAAAATGTATGAATGACATACAGTTATCAGCCATCAATGTGTGGTAAATGATATTTATTCCTTATAATATTAAAAATGATATCCATATAATCAATTCCTAGACTCATAGGAGTATCCTTTATTAATGAATAAAACTAGGACAAAAAATTACCATATTAAATAACTCAAGTGTTTTTTTCCTAATATCTACTAACTCCACTTGTTCCATTCTATATTGAGTTTCATATGTAGTTCTTTCATATGGAATGTGTTCAACAGATATCTGAACATCACACTCTGTTAGATGACATGTAAATTCTTATAGAAGTACATCTGTGTATTTTTATAAAATGGGTACTTATTTTATCCTTAATATGTTCTTCCCATACAAATATAATGGTTTATCTTCTTCTTCTCTCATAATCCCATTATAAAGAAACATTAAAGGATGGTCTAAAAAAATACTCGAGGGTTAATGTGTCTTCTTTGAAAATAAGGGATTCTATACCCCCTTCAAAAATTGTAATCTCCTTCTGTCGATAATTTATTATTTCATTATAAATTGTGATCTAATATATTCCAACTAAAAAAATAAATAATAGGTTTAAAAATTAATATTGTGACTATGAGATATATAATCATCATAATAGAGACCTCTTATTATGTCACTATTTTGCATAGAACCCCATTAGGTATCTTTAGTAACAACTCCGTTTTAGGGTATTGACAAATTAGTCAATGTTCTAAACAACATTTCATGATATAAAATGGTATTTATATATGAAATAAAATAAGGTATTCCCTAAAATTTATTCTATGATCAAAGTAAACACTACCATATAATTAGAATCATTGGATTTAGATTTAGTAATAATATAATCATTAACAACCATTATTTGAATATTATAATGTAAATTCCTTTTATTTTTACTACATTTGTTCTTATAATGACCCTTCCCCTTGTATTAAAATAATTGGTCATTAATATTTTCATCCATGTCTTCAAATTCATTGTCTTTAATTACTTTTTATAAATACTAATTTCGAACTTAGGTTCCCTTCTAATATGACCAAGGTTTTTAATTCCCATTAATGTATCTTGTGGTAAATATCATCATTATTTAATATCCATTTTTTTATTCTTCTAAACATGGTGCTCAATTTTCCTATACATATCCTTATTTCCCTTGAATAAAAATATCCTAGATAACTCCTTTTATATCATATTGTCACATGATATTGTATCCTCATTTGATAAAATTGATTAAGAGCCCACCCCATCCATGTGTTTTATTTAACCCATAAAATAAATTATAAATATTTTTTTTCTCTATAAATATTCCACAACATTTGTAGATAACCATGTAAATATTTCTTCAATCTCTGAGCCATTTCCTCCATTGTTTGTCTAAGGATGAGGAACTCCCTTTCAAATATTTATTTATTTCTTATGAGGAATATATTTTTCATAGAATGGCTCTTTAAGATTTCCCCTTTCAATGGAACATATCACATATTATTCTTCAACTTTTTATGTTAAAGACCTTCACTGGCCCACATTTCCCTTGAGATTGTAGACCTCTATGATGACTTTTTTTCCACCACTTACCATGGAGTGAAATATATTATCTAGGTATATGATCAATTTTTCATCTTCTAATGGATTAATAGATTCACTGAGTGAAAGAAATATTTATCACATGAAGATGTCCAACATTGCTACAAAATATTATGGATTAGGAGGTTCCTCTATGATGGTGATATTATTTTTTATGAACTTCGTCACAAGAAATTAAATGAATATTATTTGATTATGAAACAAAAATTCATTAATTCAATTTCATGATGGGATTATCCCTATATAGTCTTTTTTATATGATTCTCATTACATCTATATGTTTTTGTCTCCATAACATGGAATAAACATTATTATAACAGGATATTGTACTGTAAAATATAATTCCAATTAATTTTTTCTAGACAGTTACCAAAAAATCCTGATTGTTTTTCATGGAACATTATTTTTCTAACTATATCACTGAAAAAATTGTCCCAGAGTTTCCTACAAATCATTCAATGATAACGATTAACACACACTAGACTATATCACCGAAACATTTTTTTTCCTTTTTCAATAGTCGGTTTATGGGTTCCTGGAACTCGTACAAATAGTCCCCAAAACCAGATTTCAAATTTCAAATTCAAACCAAAAAGCATCCCTCAAAAGCCACGTGCCACACCTCGAGACTCGAACCCATGTTGCCTTCACTGAATCTTAGTAACTGCAGGTCAAACCATTACACAACATTGAAAAATGCAGATCATCCCTGCCAGTTGACGGTGAGACCTGTCAGAGGCGTCGTCGTCGGAAAATTGAGATCCATCACCACACACCACCGTTCACCACAGGAAGACTCTGGAACCATCAGTTGTCGATATCGCTGAAGCACTGTGAGACAACCACCTTCATCCTGTCCACTGGAGAACAAACCCTGATGCACAATCCACGACCTGTCTCGAACGAAAAGCAAAACGATTCATCCGATTCAACCGTAGCACTGCTATGTTTCACCATCATCCTTAGAAAACACCAAAAAAACCAGACCAAGAAACAAGCCCTAAGAGGTCAAGAACAACTAGGGAAAAATCGGTGAGAAACAATCCACCACGAGATCGATAAAAAACAACATGAAACATCCATGAAATCCAATAAGCACTCGCATAGAAGATTTTGAGAGGTAGAACATCACTTGAAACCCATAAATCACCAAAATTAGAAAATCAAAAAGAACAAATAGCACAGTACATCACCAGTTTCATGTAAAAACCAGCCTCAAACGATCACACACCAAACCCCAAGAACAAGAGTTTGTCTGAAAAACTGTCCCGACGTCATCCTCATCATCTCAAAACAAAACAAGCTCCCAATGCCGCCATCCGAGAAAAACAGATATGCAACGCTCAACTTCCAAACACCCTGATCGATGGCCAAAGTGCTGATCTCGAACCATCGGGCAAGGGGACTCAGGCGCATAATAAACACCGAGTCGCGAAGACCACAGTGCGAGCAAGACGAGCCGATAAAAGGCCCCGGCAGTATAAAAAACACCACCTGAAACCTCTGAACCATGGAGGAAGGAGCGCATATCCGGGATGAGGGAGGCAGCATGAGAGAAACCCTAGCCGAGCGTTGTGCCCCTTACGGGCTCATCCCACACACTAGACTATAGAGAACCAGATATTCTAGTAATATTGCATTACTAATAAAAAAATAATAGAGTTTCTCCATGATCAAATAACATATCATTCTCAAAATACTTGATATATACAAGATTTACATTCATAAAAATAGAACAAAACATGAAATCTTTGCACACACATTATTACATATTCCTACATATCCAAAAAATTTATACATAGTTGTCATTCATGTTTCCTAGGAAATGTAAAACAAAACACGGTGAACTAAGATGCTCAATAAGGTGTTTCATAAAATGAAATCTATCATAATATAAAAATTTCATAAGTAATATCGAAAAAATTATTAAATTTCATGAATCCATAATAACAAATAAATTCAATTTTATAATATTTAATTGATAAAATTGAAAATAAATAAATCACATTGATAAGAATAACTAGTTACATAGAGAAAACAAGTAAGTTTTCAATTGATAATTATATTCCATAATCCAAAATATAACGATATTTGATATCATGATCTTAAAAATATGGAAACACCATTTTCTAGGAAGGCAAATAAAAAAATTCCTATACATGTTTTTCTCTGGAGACCTATCAATGAGTCATGGATATATATAATTTCAGGACCCAAAAGTTACATGTTTATGTCAAATTCACTCATTTTTTTAAAAATTAATAAATAACTCATAATCAACATTACCAATAATTTTTTTTATTTGAATGAAAATAATTGAAATGTCAACACATTTCCCCACGAAAAAATGAATAACTTGACCATAAACAATCATGGGAAATAAAGGGTATTATTAAATAATTCATAATCACTTTACAATAATAATAAATCGTATAACAACAACATATTGAATGCCAATATTTTTTCACATGTCAATAAATGCGAAAACCAGATCATAATTCATTAAGAGAAAGAAGGTGGATGGTTTAACAAAACAAAATCAATATAGGAACTATGGGGTATTCTTATTGTAAAAGGTTGTACCCATATTTAATAAGTAAATATAAGGTACTGGTGAAGGGTTCCGTCAATTTTCATATTTTTTTTACTATAATTGATTAATTGAGTAGAATAGGTTTCATAGTTAGGGGACCATATAAATGGTCATAAAAATCCTTTATCACATTACATAAATAGAATCTAATTATTATAGTGCATATCTCACATGAGTTTCTATACATGTGTGAATTCATAGGCCCACACATCATGTATCTTCATGATGGATAAATAAAGGATTCAAGAAAACCATTAGGGAGGTATTTCCCCATGATGTATATGTTCCACATCCTTATACAGATTCTAGTATCTAGACATGGATGTCATTTCAAGGATAACCAGGATCTCTTTATTTTCCCAAAACATTGGATTTTTTGGCATTATAAAATATTATGGTAAATATATAATGATTGAAATATAATTTTGATATATAAAATAGTTGAAAATTAAATACAATTACATTCATGATGAAATTACAATAATTATTTGAAATTTAAAATTGAATGGGTGCAATGAGATCTCTTTTGTCGGCATGAAAACGAAATTGGAAAAATTCAATAATGATTTTGGATAATTAATATCCCAAAAACATTATATAGACATGGGTATAATACCATGTAATTAAAATAATTTAAATATGTGTAAATGGTATTATAAAAATTTATTTTCTATTAAAAAAAGAAATAGAGGTATTATTAAATCTTACCATGATAAGTGGATTCTTAATGATTAGATGGTCGCCATAGAATCTATAACCCCTTGGGAGGGATTTAGAGATGGATAGGGAAATATAATTAAAGATGAATTTTATTTGGGTGGAGTGGGATGAGAGAATGGATGGGTGTGAACTACTTTTATATGTGGAAAAGAGGGGCTTTTAATGGAATCCAAATTTAGGATTGAGGTAAAAATGAAATCCCATTAGTGTTATGTGGGTCAGCAAAAAGTTATTTTTTTGTGAAAAAGAGTAGATGAGGAATGTGGGTATGACATTAATTGGTAAAAATTATTTATTAATGGTTTTAGTGACCTTTAAATTATAAAAAATTGATATTCTTCGTTTACCCATTTGTACGTGCATAAATAATGCTAAAAATTTAATCACGGTAATTATTTAATTAATAAAAATATTAGATAACCAATATTACCAAAAATTGATATTTCAAATATGAATTCAGACTCCATCTAATCGAATTATAGTTCTAAATGTGATAATCCCAACTTTTAATTTAAAAAATACGATATTATAAAACTATTTATATTGAAACATGTCTCTATAGATTCTGTTTTTCATTCTTATTTACTATTAAATATTAATTTAATGAGTTTTAATATATATTTTTATTTGTTTGATAATAATGTTATATTTAAAATTTAATATAGAGTAATTTTATTTGTTTATATGAAATATTTATTAATATTATATAATGAATTATTCACAAAAACCATTTTACTTTTCTAGTGGAAATTTATCTATAATCTAGGTAATTAATTTCCAATCAATAAAAATATTATAGGTGTTTTCCATGATTTGGCCTTATTTATTACCCAAAAAAATTACCATTTTATCAAATAAAATTAATATGTCTCCAAAATTTGTTTTAAAATTTTCATGTGGAAAACTGCTTTTTAGAATAGTTCTATTTAAAAACATTACAATTATTTTTTGGATAATTATTTAAAAACATTTTAGCTTCATAAAGTAATTTTTTTCTTTATAACGATATATTATTTGGTTCCTAGAGTAATACAAAATTTAATTTTACAAAAAAAAATATATTATTAAAATAAAAGACCAAAATCATTTTCTTTTTTTTGAAAAAGTTACTTATTTTCATAAAATTTTAAACATAGGCTTCATAACTTCAAAATAGTACTTGAAAAATATATTTTTACTCTATAAACACATATTTAAACATTAAAATTGTTTTATAAACTTCTATTTCATTCTTATATAGTGATAATTCCATAAACATCAAAATATCCATTAAAACGCTATTTTCACTACTAACATAAAAATCAACTACTTCAGAAAAATACAAAAAATATATCATAAGATAATATCATTTTTAATATTTTTAATATGAATTCAATTTTTTATATTTAAAAATTATATAATATTTAATTACAATTTTAAATACAAACATGAATATTTTCTCTTTAGAGTGCATTATGAAATAGTTTGGGATACAATGTTTTCATTCTATAGTTGTGTTTGCGGAATAATAATATTGAGGAAATTTATGTTTTATAAAAGATAATATGTGATATCTTTTGTGTCTTTGAATTTAAATTTTTGATAAGGTGATTATAGCTAGCCATTTAATATCGAAAGTTTTTTGATAATATACTTAGAAATCCTTGTACTAGGGAAGGGTCCCTAAAACATCCATAAGGTTTGTGATTATGTACCACTGAGTACCTTGTAGATCATAGACATCTTTTATAAATGGAATAAATTCCATAGTTTTTATTTCTATTATTTATCACCACATATTTATTCCCTTTAACTATGTTCCATGATAGAGTGATAAATCCCCCCATCTCTCCATCAATCCCCCATATAAGACACCTTGAGACTTGGCGTTCAAGGTTTCATTATGTCTATAAATTGAGGGTAATAATTCCACCTCCTCATCTCCCTATTTTCTTCATTCCCCCTTCTCATATTACTTGTCCTTGGTTAAATGAGTTTGTGAAATATTTCCATATAGAATTCTAAATTGAATTTTTAACAAAAGGACATCCATCTATAAGGTGTATACGAGTTTGGGGATTCTTATTCACACATTTTTAATCTTCCTTTGGATATATTTTAGTTTTCTAATGATTTGTTTGACATTTATATCAATTTGGTCTATATTAATATTTTTTAGGTCGGATATTTTTATAAATAATTTGTTTTTTTACCATTCCACATAGTGTTTTTTTATATTTTTTATTCTTGTACTTTGTATTATTTTTCTATAAATATTAGATATTTAATTATATGAATTTGTATTTTTGTCCCCATGTATTTAAAAGATCAAAAATAAATTATTTCATTAGTTAGAATTAATCAAATAAATGGTTAATTGAATTTTCAGTAGGATATTAATAATAATTTATTTCAATCCCCTAAATACAAATTGATCAGTAAATTGATAAAATGAAACATGATAGTTTTAATCAATTAATTTCATAGTTCATATTGATTATTATTTTCCACAGTTTTAAATGAATAATATTATACTTGAAATATAATATTTTCTATTTTCCTTATTCATTATAATGTTTATATATAAACAATTTAATTTTCGTGTATCTTTACCATCCTTTTTAATTTTTATATTCATTGAAAGAACATTTCATATTTTAAATATTTTAAAATGTTATATTATTTTCATTAGTTATTGATTTATTCATCATGCATATCATTTAATTAATTATAGAACATATTTTAATGGATCATTATTATAAAAGAATAATAAATTATTTAATTATATTAATAGTAATAATAACTTTTAATTTAATTAACACCACATAACATTTAAATAAGTTATAATGTTAATGGATGTTTAATTGATGTTTGAGAGGTGTTGGAAATGGGTTCATTAAATAGAGATATTTATATAACATCTATAAAAATATATATTGAATACATATTTATAATTTACAATTCCATAATATTTTATAATATTATATGTGTCATTTGAATCAACCTAATATATATGAGATAGTTTTCAGCACATTCATACAAGGTCTTGTTGGATAAATGATTTCTTGAATTAGTTTTCTTGGTTCAGTTAACATGGATAGTGATGAATTATTTATTTTTCAATGTTTTCTCAACTATTTTTTAAGTTATTTATATCATATAATATATAATATAATTATGTAATCTTGAATTATATTCATTTTTTGGTTCGATTTATAGTTTTAATTTAATTTTTACATTCTCCCCATTTATTGTTATTTATCATTTTATATATTTTAAAAAAATTGATTCCATTTTTTCATTTAATTTTTGATTTAGTTGTGTAATTTTCATTGTTATTTAAATGTTGAAATAAGATATATTTAATGTTCATATTAATTACAATAATTTAAAATAATTTCATGGCAGGAAGGCAGAGTTATATGATATGTTAGTGCACTAGTCATAGGCAATGTGAATGAGATTTTTCTGTTAGGATTTACTCATACATTCTTATGTTATATGTTAGATTAATGGATTTTACAGATTTATGTGTTATTCAACATAATATGTTTAGGATTTTTTTATATAATTGATTGTTCACATGTGATGAGTGGAGAAGGGGAAACTATCTTCAGAAATTTTTGGGGATGAAGATGGAGTGGTTTATGGTGACCAGGAGTCCAGTTTCTATAAAGTTTGACATGATCTTATATAGAGGATTTTATATGAGGGGATTCCCAATGGAATAATATTTTATGGATAATTTTTTTAAAATATATATGTATTGGATCAAGATGTATAGATTATAAAAACACTTCCTTTAAATATTTTCTATTATTTGATTATGAATATTTAATTATTATAATTTTGCATATTGTAGTTATTTATTAAAATTCGGGATATGTTATTGCATATAAAATAGTAGTTGTAAATTACATATAGAGGTTGTATGATCCTTGAATAAGGTTCAAAAATTTTATATGTATCTGTATTTATAATTATAAATATTTTTATAAATATTATATTATAAATAAGAATATGTATTTAGGTATATTATCGTTATTTTATATCGTATGATAGAATATATAATTATGGTAAATTGGTATCCTAATATGTGATGTGTGTGTATGGGGAGTCCACTATATACTTAAATAAGAGTGTAAAATATTGGTAGGAGGCATCAATGGAATGTATTCTTGTCTCTATATATGGATTATATTCATTTTTTTAAAATTTAATGTTCTCTAGGGATATAGATTTTAATTTTACATCTCCTAGGAATGTTTTTATTACTTTCATTGATATATAATAGAAATTTTTTAAGTTGATGATTTATGGACCCCACTAAAGGGTTTATTTTCTCTGGTGACCTGGTCATAGGTTTTGGTATGTCTAATATATTGATGGTATATAATAGGTTTTTAGTAAAATATCTTATTAACAAAAAATATTTTATGAAAATTCTGTAAATATTGACTTAAACCCTAAATGTTGCCTTTCAATCCTTGGTGGTCAGGGAACATGCCTAGGGAATATGAAAATTAGAAACTAAAAAATATAAAATATAGTTTGGGTCATTGAAATTTTTATCAGACCAATATTAGGTAATTTGGGTCCTTGATAGAATTTATATGGTCATACTATTTTGTTTAAATTACTAATAAATTTATTAAGATATCAATTTATTTATATAAAAAAATTAATAATATAATTATTTTTATCACATAGAATTTTATACGGGGAACATAATTATTTAATGTTTCTATATTTTTATTAACTATTTATTTTCTCATGAGAAATGTATTACTTCCCTATATTCATTATTTTTATATTTGAATTGATAGTGGTTTTTTTATTTTTTTATTTGTATAAAGGGAATTTCCTATAGGAATTTCATGTATACAAAAAATATATATGATTGAGTTTCTTTAAAAAAAATTGTGATAGGGATTCTAAAATGGGATTTTAAAATATGTTTTGTCTTATAAAATATATTGTTTTATTAATTATTTTATGTACCATTTTTACCAGTAAAGATAAAATTTATATAAAAACTTTAATATTTAGTTTCTATTTATGTAAGGATTTTATTAGTTAAATATTCAATATTTTGTTGATAAAAATATCAAAAATTCTCCAAAATTATCTCATAAAAGAGAACAGTTAATTGTATGAGGTTATAATGGTTTATAAAACTGTATGGTTTTTTATTATATTGATCATTAGTATTTTTATATAAATAGAAATGTTAGTGTATTGATATAATTTTTTATTTTTAATATTGAGTAGTGTTCCCTATATTTGGGAATGGTATGATAAAAACATGGTGACCATTAGAGGATAATAATTTAGCATTCTGATATTTAATTAGTGATGAAGAATAGTATAAACTTTTTGGATTATATGTCAATTTTCATTTTGGGATATTAATAGTGACCTAATGGGGAGTTTTAGAAAACACACATAGTTACAATATGCTGATTTTAGTGATGAAATTTGTTGTAGTGTAAATTTTTTTGATATATTATATTTGATTAGTTGTGAAAATTTGACATCATTTTAGATTTATTGTTTTAATTGAACGTTTTTAAATTTTTTTCATATTTTTAGAAACATTCTTATTAGTATTTGAATGTGATGTTATTAATAAAAAATACCTGAACTTAAATATATGATGTTTCAGATTTTACTGATGAAGGATAAATATTTCCATTGCGTACATAATATATTTCAAATTATTACCCACTTTTAAATATAGAGGAGTTGTGTGCACTAGAAAACCACCATGTGGACTATTGGTAGATGTAATGGCTCGGACCTCTCCGGCCCATTCCATTGTCAAAAAGAAGGCCACAAAGTGTTCTGGAGGGTAAAATGGACTTTTCCCACACTTTCCAGAATTGTGAAACTACACGTCGTGTAGTGTTAGTACACGCCGAGTACTACCTCACCAGGTATACCTCAGGTTGAAGACAGTGTCCTCCCCATGTACAATAAATGGGTGCACTCCATGTGTCCAGTACTACATGATGTGTAGTCCTTTCCCACGTACGCGTTGCCAGTCAACAGTCGTGTGCCGTGTTAGAGCCGTGTCCTCGCCGTGTGCAATAAATGGGTGCACGCAGTGTGTCCAGTACTACACGTCGTGTAGTCCTTACCTGCATACACGTTTCCAGTCAACGGCCATGTGCCGTGTTGGAGTCGTGTCCTCACTGTGTGCAATAAATGGGTACACACCATGTGTCCAAACTACATGCCGTGTAGTCTCTCCCCGCGTATGTGTTACCCTCAAACTGTGTGTTGACCAGTCAACAGCCGCAGAGCGGTGTTGGAAGCCGCGTGGAGACCGTGTGAAATAATAGAGTACACGCTATGTACTTTTGCTTTTCTCTCCTATAAAAGGAGGGTTCCCCTCCTCCTTTAAAGTCACCCCTCTCCTCCCCTTTCCTCTGAGCAGAGTTCTCCCAAGATATTCGAAGGCTCTTTCTTACTTAACTACTTCATCCGAGCTCCGATTTACGATCCATCAGTGGCCACAGGATCGTAACAATGAGGAGGATCTTTCGAGCATGGATCTGTTGTAATTCCTTTGGACTTTTCTTTCTGACATCCACCCGAGGAGGTTTTACCGGGACTAGACAGAAGTGACAGACACCGACGGACATCTTCTAAAGTTGATCCTGGGGAGCATTGTGATCAGAACCTGTTGAGGTAGGGATCTTACCTTCGTCTCTTTAATTTGTGCATCATGTGGGGTGGTTGTTCTCTTGTTTACGTGAAACAATTTTGAACCAGTTTAAAAAAGATAGTAACTGGCTTATATAACAGGGTTGGGAAGTTTGTGATTATTGTTACTTTATATCCTGTGATATTATGTTTTGAATTTAATGATATTCTACCTACTGGAAATCATGGTCATTGGGGGCCTTTGCTTATGCAATTAAATGTTTCCCTCTCCTTCTGGATATTGTTATGGATGGAACTTTGGGGAATGTGGAATTTGGTTAATCACGTAAAGTTGGATGATTAAATGAAAATTTGGAACCCTTGAGTGATCACCCCGTTTGAACAAAAAAATGGAATAACGAACAAGTGGGTGTTGGCTTGGATACATGACATGTGATGGGGGTGTTTTGTGGGATGCTGTGGATTGGGCGGGCAGCGGGGCTGTGATAAATGGTATTAAAGGGATATTGATGTACGGGTTTCGGTGCAGTTTTTTTTATGGGAGTTGGCAGCGGGGCTACAGGGATGGGTTTAAATGTGAATAGACTATGATTTGTGGATAATAAATAATTTGTGGAAGAATTAATGAATGGTGGGTCATGGTAATGAAATGGGTTTAATAAAAAATGTGGTAGTTTGGATAATAAGAAGGGATAGGTGTTGTTGCTTGTGTTTTCCTAACTTGATTTGTGGATGGCAGGGATATGTTTTACGAACGATTGATGTGGTTGGTTGTGGATAGTTGCCTAGTAGTTTAGGAACTAAATAAACAAATTTTGCTGAAACGTGAAACCTAAATGGGGTTGGGGTTGTTTGTTGTATGCATGCTTCATAGTAGTAGTGCTGAGGCACGTGCTCAGTTTCTTTGTTTAGAAGACATAGATTGGGACGTGTGTTTGGTATATATATATATATATATCTATATCTTTTGTGTTTTATCACACCCCACTCATGTTTAGCACTTAGTTCTGAACACTCCCATTTCATGGGAGAGGGTGTTTTCCCTTAGTTACTAGCCCTTTCCTGCTCCTTCTCCCCTAGGCAGTGATGGATTTAGGCAACCTTACACCAATGACTCTTCGGGTAGGTTTCTATTGTGGTTGTTTTAGCCCAAGACTCTTTGGGAAGATTGTACTGTATCCCAAGAACCTTCGGGATGAGGCCAAGGTGTGTGCGTGCGGGATATGTGGTTGGGAGGCCAAGTGTGTGCAGGAGCGAGACGTGGTTGTGAGGCCCGGGTGTGTGCGGGTGGGATACGTGGTTGTGAGACCCAGGTGTGTGCGTGCGGGATATATGCTTGTGAGTCCCAGGTGTGTCTGGGCGGGTTTTGTGGTTGGGAGGCCTAGGTGTGTGCGGGTGAGATGTGTGGTTTGTGAGGCCTAGGTGTGTGTGGGCGGGGAGTGTGTGGTAGCATCAGGACGTTCTTAGTTAGGAAGAGCAGCTAACTATAGGGAAATAGTGCGGGGTACCTAATACTCTTGTTCTTATACTACTACTACCTGCTGTGATTGTGTTTTTGGTGAGTATGGCTGGTGAGGTTGGGTGGATATATTTCCTTTCTAGATTTCTTATGTAATTCTCACGGGACATTAGGATGTCTCTCCACTTGTGCACGAGAGCTTTAGGTTTCCCTACTGAGTATACATGTATGATCACCTGATGTTTACTTTCATGTTTCCCGGAGGACTACTAGGGCTGTGCAGGACCCTACTAGTTAGACAGTTGGAGTTGCTGTAGTTGTTGTACTATTGTTTTCTTTTGTTATTATACCATGAGCTTTCTTGAACTTGTACCTTGTTATAAAATTATTTAAACTTGAATGTGGGATTGGTATGGGTTTATTTATATACACTTGTTCTTTTCCTTTTTGGTGGTTGACTTGTCATATTTCCCGATCGTAAATAATAAAAAGGGCAATGCCTCCCATATTTGTGAAAACTCATACCCTTGGTGCTAGTCACCACCCCAGGGCCTTCTGGAGGCAGGACTCAGGAGTCATTATCTCCCATTCACCATTGCCAGCTCAGGAGGGGCATCTTTGGTGGGAGGGGGTTGTGACAAAATGGTATCGGAGGTCATGGTTGAGAGATAGGATGGATTCTGGAGTTAGGAACAGTGAGGATTGCATGGGATGGTAGGGAAATAGTGTTAGTTAACCTTTGTGCGTGACATAGGCCAGTGTAGACTGGCTAGGACATGAGATTTTAGGGCCCCCCATGATCCCATGCAAGGAATATGAGCCTACCGAATGACCAAGTGAGACTACATTGATTGCAGGGTAAAGAACCTTGGGAAGGTACATGCATCATCATGATTGTGTTTTACTTGATTTGGGTGTTCTAGGAATGAAATTGAAATAAAATGATAAAATAAAACCATGAGATTTTCCTTACTAATTCGGCTTAGGCGGTCCTTGTTTACCATACAGCTATGGCACATGGACGTTGTCCCCAGGTGGCTCAGACGGCTGAGGCCCTAGCAGATTCAGGCGGTCGATCAGTTGAGGATTGACTGATAGGAGGAAGATAGCCTGTGGTAGAAGACTCTTCATTCCTTTTAGCGGAAGACCCTCAAGAAGTACGAGGGTAGTAGTTCGAATACGGAGACAGAGGGGTGGCTTGAAGAACTATGGATAGCTTTTACATTGATTTGTCCTTAGAGGGAGTACTAGGTTCCCCTAGGAGTCAGTTAGTAGAGAGGTGCGGCACGAAAATGGTGGACCCTCTACCTCGGAGAGAGGGTAGAGGCAAGGGTTCCATTGGCTGACTTTGAGAAGGAATTCTGAGAGGAATTCCTTTATTCCATGATCAAGGCGGAGAAGCGGCAGAAGTTACTCTCCCTTCAATAGGGGAGTATGTCGGTATGAGAGTTGGGGATCAAGTTCAAGGATCTCCTGCGCTATGCTCCGGATCTCTTTCCGGATGAGGAGTCTCGAGTGAGACGTTTTGAGGAGGCG
Source organism: Viscum album (assembly GCA_963277665.1). Classification (NCBI taxonomy): domain Eukaryota; kingdom Viridiplantae; phylum Streptophyta; class Magnoliopsida; order Santalales; family Viscaceae; genus Viscum; species Viscum album. The sequence continues at coordinate 118,849,127 of OY728128.1, read as the reverse complement.
ATTCGTCCTTCTCTCCAGTATCATGTCACCCCCTTCACCCTTCCGACATACATGGCGGTATAGATGAAGGCATAGGTTGTCGAGAGGATGCACTCGCTGGGAGGTGCACCCCGAGAAGGGATCCAACCAGGCTCGTCGAAGGGAAAGGCATTCCGCAGCAGGTCTCCTGCAATGGGACCATCCAGGTTCAGACCAGTGGGGAGCAAGCCCCAGCTATTCCAGTTCAGATCTTCGGGTCCTCTTCCCTTTTTCATTAGACCGAGACCGAGGTGTTTTTCTTGTGGAGGATTCAGGCACGTTCAGAGTTGGTTCCCGACCCGAGCTCAGTACGGTAGAGGTGGGAAGGTTCAGTGCCCACCTCAGGAGCACCAGTTGCCGGTGAGGCCCTTCCAGCGGCAGTAAGACCATGCTCCTCTGAGGACAGAGTTTGCGGAAGGAGGCCGACCTTAGGGTGCTCCTCAGGGACCTCTACCAGGGCATGGTTGGAGAGGTGGAAAACATCAGAGAGGCAGAGGAGCTGGGTGTGGACAGTTGCACGCAGCAAAGTTGACAGCTCTAGTAGGACTAGAGGTGGTGCGAGGTACGATTTGTTTGTTCAGCACTCTTGTTTCTGCTTTTTTCGATTCGGGAGCCTCACACTCTTTTGTTACACCTGGTCTATCCCATTTTTTAGGACTAGACATAGAGAGACATTCTGTGCCACTGTTTTTGAGTACACCAGTTGGAGTCCAGACCAACGTATCTTGTGTTTTCCTGGGATGTGGACTGATGTTGGGACCACATCGATCTAGTGGGGACCTTCTTATATTACAGATGTAGCCATATGATGTCATCCTAGGCATCGACTAGTTTTTCTCTATTAGTTCCGTTATCAACTGCTTCCGAAGAAGAGTCATGTTCTCCAACATAGATGGGCAGTGTGTATCTTTTTTTGGTGAGAGGAGCTATCAGGTGGGAAGCTGGCATCTAGAGCCTCTCTTTTCTTTGTTAGGCGGGTTATCAGTAGTTCCAGCTGATACAAAGATGATGGATATCCCGGGGGTTGTTGGGGAATTCCTTGATGTTTTTTCTGGGGAGGTTGTGACTCTATCCCCCCGACGTGACGTTGAGTTCGGGATAGACTTACAGCCTGGGGACCATCTCATTTCGATGGCCCCTTATCGGATGTCACCTTTGGAGTTGCGGGAGTTGCAGATTCAGATTGATGATCTAATGGAGAAGGGTTTTGTTCGACCTAGCGTATCGCCATGGGGTGCTCCAGTTTTGTTCCTGAAGAAGGCATATGGTGGTCTCAGGCTATGCATAGACTACCGAAGGTTGAACCATGTAACGGTCAAGAACCGTTACCCCCATCCAAGGATTGATGATCTCTTCGACAGACTGAGGGGAGAAGGTTGGTTTTCCAAGATTGATCTACGATCTGGATATCATCATCTGGGGGTAAAGGATAATGACATCTCGAATACTGCTTTCAGGTGCAGGTATGTGCACATTGAGTTTGTAGTGATGTCGTTTGGAGTTATGAATGCACCAGCTGTGTTCATGGGACTTTTGAACTTTGTCTTCCGAGAGTTTCTAGACTAGTTTGTCGTTGTGTTTATCGATGATATCCTGATCTACTCAAGATCATAGTAGGAGCATGTTGAGCATCTTAGGACAGTCTTGGAAGTCCTTAGACACCACCCTCTCTACAAGAAATTGTAAAACTGTAAGTTCTTGATGCAAGAAGTACACTTCCTTGGGCACGTAGTGTCTCAACATGGAGTGTCAGTGGACCCGTCGAAGGTGGAGGTAGTTGTTTCTTGGGCAGCACCCAAGATCATGGCAGAAGTTTGTAGTTTCTTGGGGTTAGAAGGTTACTATCGGAGGTTCATTTCCGAATTCTCCCGAGTTACTGCTCCATTGACACCTTTGACTAGGAAGAACCAGGTCTTCCTATGGAGCGAGCAATTCCAAAATGCTATCGACTACCTGAAGGAGAAGTTGGTCAGTGCTCCTATACTCAGGTTTCCAGAGGAAGGGTTGTCATATGAGGTGATTTTTTATTCTTCTGGCCTTGGTCTGTGGTGAGTGCTGATTCATAAGAAGGGAGTGATCTGTTATGGGTCTAGGCAGTTATTCCCTCATTAGAGTAACTATGCCACCCATGACCTAGAGCTTGAAGCAGTAGTGTTCGCACTGAATTTTTGGCGACATTACCTCTTTGGGGAGCGCTTTGTGGTCTTCTCAGATAACAAGAGTCTGTGTTATATCTTCTCCCAGTGTGACCTGAACCTGCGGTAGCGGATATGGGTCGAGTTTCTCCAAGACTATGACTTTGATATCTCTTATACTGAAGGTAAGGGCAACATTATAGATGATTCCCTAAGCAGGAAGTCGCATAATGAAGTGGTTCAGGATTCCACTGAGGCTTGGAAACCGATGGGAGAGTTGGATGCCTTTCACTTGGATTCCAGGGTAGAAGGTGTTAGAGGATGTTTGTTTCAGATGACAGTGCAGTCCTCCTTGTTGTAGCAGGTGGAAGAGTCTAAGTGGGGGGACTCCGAGGTGGAAGTGACGCGGGATTGTGTCGATCAAGGGAATGCTCCAGAGGGACGGTCAGAGGACAACCGACATCAGATGCTTTTCCATGGAAGGTTTTTAATTCTGGAGGCAATATATGAGGGAGTTCTCTGTGAGTTCCATAGCTCTGCCATAGCGGTACATCCAGGAGTTTCAAAAATTTACCAATGCCTGAGGGAACCATTTTGGTGGCCCGGGGTGAAACGGGCAGTGGCAGAGTCTGTGGCTAAATGCCTAGTGTGTCAGAAATTGAAGGCTGAACGCAGTGTTACAAGAGGTTTATTGCATCCTTTAGATTTCCCCGAGTGGAAGTGGGATAACATCTCGATGGACTTTGTCACAGTACTACCTAGATCTCAGGGTGGTTATGATGATATTTGGGTAGTGGTGGATCGACTGATGAAATCAGCTCAATTCTTAGCAATTAAGGAGTCAGGCCCAGTGAGTACCTTAGCACAGAGGTACGTAGACGAGTTTGTGTGGTTGCATGGATCCCCGAAGACTATCGTCTCAGATCAGGATACACGGTTTACCTAACGAGTCTAGAGTGGGTTACACCATGCTTTTTGCACCCAGCTACTCCTTAGCACTACTTTCCACCCCCAGAATGATGGGCAGACAGAGTGGACTATCCAGACGTTGGAGGACATGTTGTGACCATGCGTTCTGGTTTTCTCAGGATCATCCTTAAAAAACTTTCCATTAGTAGAGTTTTCCTACAAAAATAGATTCCACTCTACTATTTTCATGGAACCATTTGAGGCTTTGTATGGAAGGCCATGTCGTTCACCCATTTTCTGGGCAGAGGTTGGTGATACAGGTGCTCTTGGGCCAATGGTAGTGCAGAGCATCGCAGTGAAATTCCAGCTTGTACGTGAGAGGATGAAAGTGGATCAGGACCGATAGAAGTCTTATGTTGATCATAGGAGGAGGCCTTTTGAGTTCTAGGTGAGAGATAATGTGTTCTTGAATGTTTCCCCTCGATGGGGGCAGCGGAGGTTTGGGAAAGGGAGCAAGATCTCACCTAGGTTCATCGGACCTTTTGAGGTGCTGAGGCAATTCAGCGAGGTGGCATATCAGCTGGCCCTACCACCTCATTGGGAGAAGGTTCATGACGTCTTCCATGTCTCCCAGCTTTGTCGGTACATACACGATGACTCCCACGTTATCGACTGGCGGGAGTTAGATATGGGAGACGATGCGACCTTCAAGGAACGACCAGTCAGAATCAAGGTTCGTAAAGAGAAGGTGCTCTATGGACGAAACATTCCGTTGGTCCGTGTGTTGTGGAGTCATGGAGGCCTCGAGGAGAGAACTTGAGAGTGGGAGACCCAGATGCACGCTCAGTACCCAGAGTTGTTTTGACTTTTTCTCCCTTGTTCTTCTGAGCTTTGTGTTGATGTTGTACTATGTACCTTTGATATATGGAATGCATGGCTTGTTGGTTGTGAGGCCATTTTTTCCTTGTTCCCTGGTAATGTGTAACATGTCCGGATGTGTGGGGAATGGGAATAACCTGACCCTTAATCGAGACGCATTAATGAGGATGCGATTAAACACATTTATGCGAGTCAGTGCCGTCTAAAGCGGATAATATCTCGACATAGGAGAAGGAATTTTCCAAAACCACATGTTCGGGTAGTGTGTTGGTTGTGTGGTGTTGTGGGCAGTACGAGTTGAAAAAAAAAATATTTTATGAAAGTGGGAAGACCTAATTTTTAATCGAGACGCATTAATGAGGAAGCGATTAAACCAGTGCAGGTGAGTCAGTGCTGCATAATGCGGATAAAATGTCGACATAGGATGGGGAATTCCGAACGCATATGATTAGGGTTGTTGGTTGGGTTCTTGTTATAATGAGAACCCTAAGAGGTATCTTTTTGGGTTCCTCTGGGTTGGTTTTGGAATTATTGGGGACGCGAATGTTTTAAGAGGTATCTAATGTAACGTCCCGGACCTCTTTGGCCCATTCCTTTGTCAAAAAGAAGTCCACGAAGTGTTCTGGAGGGTAAAATAAACTTTTCCCACACTATCCAGAATTTTAAAACTACACACCGTGTAGTGTTAGTACACGTCGTGTACCACCTCTCCAGGTATACCTCGGGTTGAAGACTGTGTCCTCACCGTGTGAAATAAATGGGTGCATGCCATGTGTCCAGTACTACACGCCGTGTAGTCCTTTACCGCGTACGATTTTCCAGTCAACAGATGTGTGCCGTGTTGGAGTCGTATCCTCACCGTGTGCAATAAATGGGTGCATGCCGTGTGTACAGTACTACACGTCATGTAGTCCTTTCCCGCTTTCCTCGACGTGTGAAATAAATGTTTACACACCCTGTCTCCAAACTACATGTCATGTAGTCCCTTCTCACATATGTGTTACCCTCAAACCGTGTGTTGACCAGTCAATGGCAGCAGAGCCGTGTTGGAAGCCACGTGGAGACCGTGTGAAATAACCGAGTACACGTCGTGTACCATAAAGTACATGTCGTGTACTTTTTCATTTCTCACCTATAATCGGAGGGGTACCCTCCTCCTTTCAACTCACCCCTCTCCTCCCCTTTCATCTGAGCTTAGTTTTCCCAAGAGACTCGAAGGCTCTTTCTTCCATAACTTCTTCATCCGAGCTCCGATTTATGATCCGTCAATGGCCACAAGGTTGTAACGATGAGGCGGAACTTCTAAGCTTGGATATGTTGTCGTTCCTTTGGCCTTTTCTTTCATACTTCCACACGAGGTGTTTTTTTCGAGACTCGACAGAAGCGACGGACACCGATGGACATCTTCTAAAGTAGATCTGGGGGAGTGTTGTGATCAGAACCTGTTGAGGTAGGGATCATACCTTCATCTTTGTAATTTTTGCATCATGCGGGGTGGGTGTTCTCTTGTTTATGTGAAACACATTTGAACCAGTTTAATAAAGATAATAATTGGATTATATAACAGGGTTGGGAAGTTTGTGATTACTGTTACTTTATGTCCTGTGATATTATGTTGTGAATTGAATGAGCTTCTACCTATTGGAAATCATAATCATTGGGGTCCTTTGATTACGCAATTAAATGTTTCCCTATCCTTCTGGATTTTCTTTGGGATGGAACTTTGTGGAATGTGGAATTTGGTTAATCACGTAAAGTTGGCTGATTAAATGAAAATCTGGGACCCTTGTGTGATCACCCCTATTGAACAAAAAAAATGGAATAATGAACATGTGGGTGTTGGCTTGGATATATGGCATGTGATGGGGGTGTTTTGTGTGTTTTTGTGGATCGGGTGGGTAGCGGGGCTGCGATAAATGGTATTAAAGGGATATTGATGTCTGGGTTTCTGTGCGGTTGTGGTTATGGTTATGGTAGTTGGAAGAGGGGTTGTAGGGATGGGTTTAAATGTGAACAGACTATGATTTGTGGATAATAAATAATAAGTGTAATAGTTAATGAATGGTGGGTCATGGTAATGAAACTGGTTTAATAATCAATGGGGTTGTTTGGATAATAAGAAGGGATTGGTTGTGTTGCTTGTGTTTTCCTAACTTGATTTGTGGATGGCAGGGATCTGTTTTACAAACGATTGATGTGGTTGGTTGTGGATAGTTTCCCACTAGTTAAGGAACAAAATAAACTAATTTTTCTGAAACGTGAAACCTAAATGGGGTTGGGGTTGTTTGTTGTATGCATGCTTCGTAGTAGCAGTGCTGAGGCACGTGCTCAGTTTCTCTTTTTAGAATCCATTGATTGGGCCGTGTGTTTGGTATATATATATATATATATATATATCTGTATCTTTTGTGTTTTATCACAACCCAACCATGTTGAGCACTTAGTGCCGAACACTCCCATTTCATGGGAGAGGGTTTTTTCCCGTAGTTACTAGCTCCTTCATGATCCCTCTCCCCTAGGATATGATGGCTTGAGGTGACCTTACACATAAGACTCTTCTGGTAGGTTTATATTGGCATGGTTTTAGCCCAAGACTCTTCGGGCAGGTTCTACTATTTCCCACGATCATTCGGAATGAGGCCCAGGTGTGTGCGGGCGGGATACGTGGTTGTGAGTCCCAGGTGTGTCCAGGCGGGATACGTGGTTAGGAGGACTAGGTGTGTGCGGGTGGGTTACGTGGCTGTGAGGCCCAGGTGTGTGCGGGCGGGATGTGTGGTTTGTGTGGCCCAGGTGTGTGTGGGCGGGGAGAGTGTGGCATCATCAGGATGTTCGCTGTTATGAAGAGCAGCTAACTACTGGGAAATGGTGTGGGGTACCCAATAATCTTGTTCTTATACTACTACTACCTGCTGTTAATTTTTTTTTGGTGACTGTGGCTGGTGAGGATGGGTGAATAGATTTCCCTGCTAGGTTTCGTCTGTTGTTCTCACGAGACATTAAGATGTCTCCCCACTTGTGTATGAGAGCTTTAGGTTTCCCTACTGAGTATACTTGTATGCTCACCCTACCTTTACTTTCTGGTTTCTAGGAGGACTACCAGGGTCGTGCGGGACCCTACTAGTCAGACAGTTGGAGTTGCTGCAGTTGTTGTACTCTTGTTTTCTTTTGGTATTGTACTTTGAGCTTTCTTGTACTTATACCTTGTTATAAAATAGTTTAAACATGCATGTGGGATTGGTTTGGGTTTATTTATATACACTTGTTATTTTCCTTTTTGGTGTTTGACTTGTCCTATTTCCCCATCCTAAATAATAAAAAGCGTAATGCCTCCCATATTTGTGAAAATTCATACCCTTGGTGCTAGTCGCCACCCCGGGGCCTACTGGAGGCGGGACTCGAGGGTCATTATCTCCCTTTCACCAATGCCATCTCAGGAGGGGCATCTTTGGTGGGAGGGGGTCGTGACAATAGATTTTATCAATCTAATATGGAAAGTAATTTTTTAAATAATGGGGAAAACATTCATTTTTTGGTTCCTCCCATTTTTACACACCTTTTGGGTTGCATAAAAATTGTGTATAACTGTCCTTCTAACCATATTCTCCTCCACTTTTTTTCCATGATTGACAGTGTTTGAGGTGTCATTATCTCACTGAATTTAATTAAATCATTCCTCTTGTTCCTATATTGCTTGTATTCTATCATTATTTCTGATTTACATCCTCTAGATTAGGGTTTGAAAATGTATTGACATACATCATGTTAAAATCCATATGTAATTAGATTATTTTCATGTTTTTTGTTTAGTGGACTCTATTTGTGTTTGATAAATCTCTATTAATCAATTCTCAGATGGATGTGAGTTGTCCCAGATTATTTTTTTCAAATGATTTTTTTATTAAATGTGATTTAATGTATTTGTGTTTGGTAGTTTCAAATGTACATTGACTATTTTTTACTGAATTTTTAGTTATTTGTTTTGAAATTATTGTTTATGATTATTGTAATCAACCACCAATTTATTTGTATTATAAAAAATGTTCTTATTTTTTATATTAGTGCTTTTATTTTATTTTGTATTATAATCAATATCATAATTTTACATTTCGATACATATCCTAAAAAAAGTTAATTATAACAACTACAAAATATAGGGAGGTGAAAAAGAAGAATAATGTGGACACGAATGTAAACACCAGAGGATCAAATTCTCCTATGAGTATTACTCTTGCTATAAAAATAGTAAAATTAAATAGTTACTTTTGTAATATTATTGACATTATCATGGTTAGTTTATATCCTTTATATAGAATTATTAAGTATGGTAATTGTGGGATATCTAAATTTCATGTGTAACCTCTACTGCGACAATTAAGATATATTTCTTTCCAGACCATTCGTCCACATGAATATTGGTCAATCTAATTATTGGGAATTATAATCAATTGGAATTATGAATGTAGGGTATTATGATTATTGAAATTTATTTATATAATTTGTAACAATGAAATCTAATTGATTAATAAGGGAGAAAAAATTGAATCAACCAGCATGATCATGTGTCCTGAAGCCCATTTATCAATGCTCTAGAGGGATTTGGAATCATTGGAGTTCACCATTATCTATGACCAAGAAGAGCATAAACAAGTGATCCTGAAGATAAATCAATTATGGGTGATGTTCATCTTTGGGGAGTGCACCATTAGGTCAATGTTTCTTGAGAAACACCAAGAATATATTGTAATCAAGCACCTTTTCCTTGTTGTGTATACCATTTCAACCATGGGTTATGTATCTATGAAATAGTATTCTAAATGTGTAATTTACTCTTTATAAAAAAAATAGTGTTCTTAAAAATACCATTTAATTGTTATTTTATTTGATAAAATACACATTAATATAAGATAAATATAATAAATATATTTTGGGAAAAAATTAAAACATAATATTTTTTTAAACTATATAATTTTAATTAAATTACAATTCTATGTTACATTAAAGAACATTTATGAAAAAGAAATATGCATTATATAATATTATAAAACATTATCTACTTAAATATAAATTATAATATAATTTTATAATGTCCCATATAATTTTTTGAGTTTTCAAAAATTAAATTACATCATCATAAGAATTATTTTTAATAATAAATTATGAAATTAGTTTAAAAAAATCTCTCATTTTAATATGTGTTTTTCAATAAAATGGATGAAATATTAGAATTATCATTTCAAAAGTAGACGATAGTTAATTTTTATAAATATATAAGGCAATAAAATTATTTTTAAAAAAATATATTCATGTTATATATTATGAAGTGATAATGACCTAAAAATGATGTAATAAATAATTAAATTTCATTATCAAGAAATACCTATTTTATCATAAAAATAATTTATTTTTGAATGACTTGATTAAATTTAAAATCATATACAGAACATTAAAAACATAAAAGATAATTCATGATTTGGGAAATAATTAATTAATAACATTACTAACTTCAACATCATAACAGATATTTTTTATGTCTTTGGAACTTGAACTACTAAAATATTAAAAACACCTCCTTGGAAAATATCGAGGAAAAAATCCTTGTTATGGCCGAGGGTTTTGTTTTATTTCTTAACTACGTGTCTAAGGTAAAATGTTTAGAAATTTATAAAAATTCCACCCATCAATAAAACCAACACAATATCTTATTCCTCGGTATTCACAAGTCTTTTAACATGAAATTATGATTACTTTGTATCCATAGAATCCTTCTAATGAGTTCTTAATGTACCATGTTTCTATTACCATTATTTAAGATAAATCCTCTCATGGTATGGTTCTCTCTCCCTTCTATTTTCAATTCATACACTAAAAATGTTATAATCCTTTTGATATCCAAGTATTTATGTTTCTATATGATCATAGACATACACTTCCTCCAAAATATTAAGACATCACCTTCATATCTCCTTAAACCCTTCAATGAACACATTTTTATAGCTATTGTGCTACCCAATATATATATTGATCTTCCATGCCATATTTTTTTAATACCCAAGAATATTTTCAATGATTGGATTTAATTTAAATATAACTACTCTTAATTAATTTGGGAATTGTATTTATGAATACAATATTCCCTACTCATTAATTATCATGATGATAAATGTTCCTATGATATATGATTTATATTGAATAGTTGAATTATATATAGGAACAACGTTCCATAAGAGACCACTACTTTATTTGGTAATTATTTAATCTCGAGATATTACATGATTAGGATACCATGGTGAGTAACCTTATTTATGTGCTTTGCAGAACATTAGTGGATAACCTTATTGATATACTTTTGAATGTATAATTTTGATATTATACCAAAATTTCCATGTTATACCACATGTAATTACAATATTTATCTACATTATGCTTCATGTACGTATGACTATGATCTATTTTTATTCTTGTTTATTAATCAATGATGATCAATCATATTACATTTTTTTCTATTATTCATTATTTATTTTTAACATTTTCTATTGATGTATGTCCCTAGGAAATGAAATGTGAAGAGGTAACCTAGGATGGTTTAATAATGGAAACATTCTGGATTATTAAATAAAGAATATGTTTATGTTCTATTATGTACATCATGTATTTTATACCTAATTTCCAAGACCCCAAACATCCAAAGATCCTTCGAGGTTATTACTGTATTATTTTTAAAATGATTTATGATAATAATCATGTATGAAAAATATATGTCTTCATAGATTGTGTCCGAACATGGTTTTCTTATTTTATGGATATTGGGACTAGAAAACATTAATATGAACCATACGGATAAATCTAAATATTGGAAAATATTGCTAATTTTTTCAATTATAATATAAAATGATTCCATATAATTTAATTCTTTTTTGGTTACTAGGAATTGTATAAGAAATTGACATAGATGAAGCTATGGGGTAATCGCCCTGAAAAGGATGATTGAGAATTTACTCAACCTTTACTCAATGAATGATGAGTTGGCCTATGAAGAAACAAATTTCTAGACACTCTTGAATGATATTCATTGGTTGATCACATTCCTTATGTGAACTTACATAAGGTATCTATAGTGAATTTAATTTTTTTATAAGGTATGTTTTAATTATATGATCATAGAAGCATGATTTTAGATAATGTTTAGGATTAAAAATCCCCTATAACTATTATCTCAATTTTTTTAATAGTATATATTTTATGAATTATTTTTTCAGCTAGAAAAGGGAATAAAATAGAAGGTCCCATGTGTATAAAATATTTCATTGAAAATCAATGAAATATTTATTAATATGATATAATATGTAGATCAAAATATCATGAGTATGATAAATCGTATTATGAATACCAACCATAACCATGTGGGGAATCAAGATTCATAATGGAAAGAGAAGGAATAATTAAAATCCATTATATATCAATGGAAACATGTATTTAGTGGATCCACTATTCCTTTTGTCCCAGATCAAGGGATTAACACTATGGAAACAATATTTTATGTTCTATAATATTAAGGAAATGAGAAAGTAACATTATGATTATAAATCGTAGTGGGTGAATATAATCATTAATGGAATTCAATCAGTAACACAAATGCGATGGATTATGTTGAAGCTATGGCATGAGAAGACATTAAAAATTCATCTTCAAAATTTATTTTCCTCACACCATTAAAACCAGGATTAAAATGAAATTCCTTATGCTAAAACGGATAAATAATTAATGGGACATTATGAGACGAACATTAAAATTATTTTTTGATATATTTCATGATCACTCATTTATTCGGATATGAAGATTGACTATTTCATTGGTGGATATATAAACATTCATAGAAGGCTCTTGAAATCCAAGAAATTGGGTGATATAGGGAAATAATTGGGAATTTCCTCAATGTTGAGATATATTTTGGAGATAAAAATTATTATTATGTGTTGAATGATAATAATATAAGGGTATATCTATATTTTTTGAATAATTTGGAAATTAAAGTAAAAGGGAAGAAAAAATTACTACCGTTGTGAAATCATTATTGGAAAAAAGAATTTAAATAACATTCATTAAGGAAGTTGAATGTGTAACAAGTGCATAAAAGGAGGATACCTATATCTCCAAACAATCATAGAGATGTGAAACCTCAACATCTAAAGACAAATGAAAAAGGGAATATGTTATAGGAATAAATTCTCATGAATTGATTTATCATTATAGAGTATGTAAATTTCACTAATCATTATCCAAATAAGAATAAAATTTAGGTAAAATGTTATGAAACCCAATAGGTTCCTGGGTAGAGGGGTTTGTCTTTTATAACCATGGAAATAGATGATGATGTTCCAAACGAAGGAATAGAAGCTATACTCATCGTATATGCATACCATGTAATTACAATGTTTGATTCCACCAATATTCATTATATTATTTCATTTATTTTTATGATGAACATAAAATAAACCCCTGAGTTTCTAGTGGGGGGTTTACATAAAACCTACAGAGGATTTCATGATCCATCCTTGTCTGACCATAAATTTTGAAAAGAAGTCATATTTTGACAAACTAGAGAGTGTTTTATATTCTAATAAGTTAATTAAAAGAGTCACGGGAATCATTAAACAATAATTGGGAATGATTTCACCAAGAAGAGAAAAAAAATTTGGAATATGATTCCTAACAATGCAACCATTTCATCAGAGTTCCATACATATAACGATAACTAGAATGAAAATAATCCAATATAATCATCGAATATAAGAAATAAACATCCAATATGCATAATAAAAAAATGTACTAGTTATAGAAGGATAAACATTCCATTACATTTTCATTTGAACTGAAAAAAATAGTAAATTTCATATCTTTGTGACATCTGATATCATTATCCATACATAGAACCATCATTGTCCAATAGAAATCTAGAGAAAAAAACTATAAAAATATCATTGATTTATTATTTTATAGTGACATAAGTAGAGTGTAAAAATAGACAAATTAGTGGATTATCATAATAAAATCCATATATTTCCTTTCCCAAAATAGGACACAAATATAATTTTGAAAATATTTGTTGAAAATATTTACTCCACTCAAATATTTATAAATTTCGGTATCATGTGTATGAAATTTCACAAAAACATATTAAATTGATATTCACAACATTATTAACCATAAGACCACTTCCCTAGGCTTGATACCCTATTAAAATAAAATCATGATATAACTCAACATTTTAAACCTGCATTATGTATATAACTTTTTTATCATTGAAAATTAATTTAATAACAAAATCCGATGGCATAAAATACACCCACAATATAGAGATAAGGCATGAGAGTGACTGTAGTTGCATGTCATAAATGAAATATAGAGATGTAATGTAGTTGAGAAACTAAAAGAAATATCTAATGCACAAAAGTTATAAATAATCATGACAAAACCATAAAACCCAATAGAAACCCCTATATGTACTCTTTTCATGACTTGTTTTTTACCTACCTATAAAACTCCTATGTCCAAACCCAAAAATATTTCGTTAAACATGTATCACTTCTGTAAAAACCAAATTTTTCATTGAATCTATAGGGGTTCTAGTGCATCTCATATATACTAATGGAATCATCTCATATCTATCACTTTCAGTCATATGATTTGATGAGGATAATAGAATGGGTTGGTGGAGATCCCAGTAAACATAAAACATCTCAACCATGAATCATCATAAACCAACATGTATATTAAGAAACCTATCTAATTGATCCATGGGAAAACCATCAAAATAAAAGATAAATATTCCATGAATGTTCCCATATTTCAATGGAATCTATTTAATGATTATAACCAGGCCTTCTCTTTTCACATTTTTAATATGGTTGAAATAAAATCCTACTCCACTTAAAAATTATTTCAAACCCGATGAGAAATTTTATAACCTTTTATTAATTTTTTTAATTGTACCATTAAGAAAATATTGTAAACCACCTATTTGGGATTCACATAAAAATATATTTTATAAAACAAAAAAAAAATTTAAAAACCAAATTATTGTATAATGTAATCTGAGAAAACAAATAAATCTATTTAATGGAACCAATATTATAGAGAATAAATTCGACTGAATTTCAATTTATATCCATATATAAATAAATAATTCCACTAAAATTTACATATATATATATATATATTTACAAATCACACTTATATATATTAAAATATAAGGTAAGTTCCATATAATTTTCATGGATCCAAATGATGAGGCACAAATCCAATGACGCATTAAAGAATAATATATTTCTAGGTAACACCATTAAAATAGAAAGACCCATGTAAACCAAAAAAATACATTAATAAAAAACTAAAAATAATATATAAATTTGTATTCATCATTTAAAACACAAATGAAATTATTTTACATTTCTTCTTGGGAGTTTTTAAAAACATGAATTATCTATATGTTTTATATTCAATAACACGAGACATTGGAATTATTTGTAAAACCCATTTTGTAAACAAAAATCAAGTTGAAAATATTATTGAAATCAATTTGTAAATATATAAATAGGATAATCACAATTAAATGTAATTTATAAATATATAATAATAACATAGAATGTTTCATAGTAGAAAATTATGGAAAACCCAAACATAAAAGTGTGCAGATATAGTGAAGACATCTATTATTGAAAAAATATATACAAAATAAACCACACACATAATCATCAAAAAAACAACCTTTACATTTCATAACCGTAGTGTTGTTTATTGATGTAAATAATCCAAATAATTATTTAATGTAATATATGAACGAGAGTAGAGGAACTATAATCCTATACTAAAAAAGAACCACCAATAGTTGGAAGAAGCATCCTCAATATAAGATGGAGGTAAATGATAAGTCAAAAAGGGAATATCCCTCAGAGGAGACATAAGATGTAGGCTGATAAATAACATGCTTATAGGGTTTTAATTAAACTGTTTAAAATGGATGATACCTAATATTTATCCATGTGTACAGTCTAATGGTTTTGATGTATAGTTTATCAAGTAGATCTCCATCCTTACACCCCTCCCTGGAGTCACACAGAAACATTCAATGTCTGGTTTCATGGTTTGGTGAACAATGTTATAACCATTAAAACATGTATATTAATGTTTTAGAAACACCCAAATTCAATCCACACATTTCATATATCATTTTTATAGGTCACGCACTAACTCCCGGATACACTAAATCCTCACATGATTTCTACTGAGAATCACATGGGTCTGAATCAACAATATGATTCCTACATGATATAAAACCAGAATGAATAAAATTAACTAAACAACCCACTACATAAAATTATTTTAACTGTTTCTTGTGAATTGTGAATACTAACCATACACATAGGTAACTACTATAAAAAACATTAAAACCCAATATTTCGGCGGGGATTTTACTGAAAAGTCAATGAAATTTTCAGTGAAAATGAGAAACATAAAATAATAAATATAAATTTAGTTATTGTAGACTATAACTCCTTATATTAAAACAATATTACCGATGAAATCAGTGAATTAAAAAATTAATAGAGAGAAAGGGACTCTTATCCTAAAACAAATAAACCTTTAAACATTAATTTTCAAACCAAAACCAAAACCAAATGATGATAAACCTATGGAATGATTCATGACAACATAAGTAATAGTTGACTATAAAAATAGTAAATGAAAATAAAATTCCCAATTTTTACCTCCCAATATTATGAAATCTACTAACATATTGGTTCCACTAGAAAATATACAAAAAGAGACTATCACTAAATATGATGTGGGATTAAATCTAAATAAACATAATCAGACTACCTGGAAAAAAAATAAATTGTACTTAAAAAATAATAATATGTCTTAAATGAATAATTATTTTTATAATCATACAAAATCAACTCACATTTCCATAAAATGCACTCACAATTTAAGGAATGGCCTAATAAGAAGAAAACTACTAATGGTTACATTAAAATAAAAAAATGTGATAATTGTATTATTAAGATGGAAATGAGTTCCCTTTCTTCTATTGTGATACCAAGATATAGAATTTTTGAATATTACCTAGTTGACTATAATGCAAGAATTCCTCTTGAGAACTACGGAAAAAGGAATAAAATCACTAACTAATAATATAGGAAGAATTCATGTGAATACATAATATTAGGAGAATCAACTATAGATTATGGAGACTACACTATAATGGGAACCTCCATTATGTAAATCTCATTTTATATGTAATTTTTATCACCACTATGTTTAATTGGTATGTCACCATCAATGTGTTTCCCTATTAAAACCAAATCTCAAAAAAAAATATTTAACTAATCATTTAATTTAGACTCATCTTGGTGACATAAATCAGTCATTGAGATTTGTATGATGTCAATTCATGAAAAAAACTATCCTTTAAGGACACACTTAAAAATATCTATAAGGAATAGGGAATCATAACCGTAAGGTGTTAACGTACTCTATCACTGGCTGTTATCCCAATAGAATAACCATATGCTTCTCTAAATTCATTACATGGATTTTCTCATGAATAAACATATCGATAAATGTAGTCTTGATGAACAACCACACAATTACATCTGAGAAGAGGGATATAACATCCAATATCCAAGGGTATAAAAGGAATCCCTCAAATATACCTAAAACAAGTCCCACTATCAAGGCTTCTAGAGTTTATAGGGACCTAAATAACCATCTAATTTTATATTTCCATTATGAATTAACTAATATTCATCAATCACCATGAAGTATAGGTCGACATCCAAAAGTGTGTATCTTCACCAATCTACTTGTGGCTTGAGAATATTTATCCCCTAGAAGAGACATCCTAGTATCCTTCAGGACCTTTCTCAATGGAATCATATATGTACAGAAAAACAAAAAACCCCATGACATATCAACCAACCATAAATCATATAAAAAAATTCAATACCAATATTCATATATATAATTGCCTCGCTAATCCATAGATTCCTATAAAAATTATGATCAAATCCCTACTTATTAAATTTATCCATTTTAATATTAAATTTCAAAACCACATATAAGAATAAATTTTTCAATTCCAAGGGAAAACCTTTTTCAAATCTCAAAACCATTCCCTTGATTTAAAACCCAATATTTATTATAGAAGCTATTTTTTTCATAAAAAAATAATTATTCATTAAATCAGATTCATAGTAAGAAAAATATGTCTAATTACACCATAGTTTTTTGTTGGAATACATATTTCTAACATTACTATTGAAAATCATAGTTCGATATTAAAAGGTGTTCCTATAAAAAATCATTATCTTTCTGAATTTATAATTCTTTGTAGGAAGGATTCTAGTTTTAATGTATGGAAAAATATGATACTATCTTATGATTTTTAGGACGTAAATCATATTTTTGAGTACCAAGTATTTCAAATAGACATTTTAAAATTACATAAAATGGATATAAACAATTTCTATCATATAAAAAGATTATAGATTCCTTCATGTAAAATTATATAAAATCTATTTGACATTTACCATCTGATATAGGTATACAATTTTTACAATATAATGGTATACTAATACAACTAGATTATTCTGAATTATTTAAACTGAAAAAAATATTTATTATTTCTAATACATGGAACTCAAAATTAATATAAAATGAATCTATAAAAAATAATTTTTTTTTAAAATTTATTGTTTTTTAAATATACTCATAGAAGAAGAATGTGTGATTCCAATGAAAATGATCCCATGAAGTGTGAAATCCATATATTATAATATTAATTATAAAATGTACCATAACCACAAGTATACGAAATATTTTTAAAAAGAAAATATAAAGTTTTTTTAATTTTTTCATCATCTTATTTCGGAGTGTGCATCATTTGTAGTTTCTTTTTAGTTTTCTAAGGATTTATATTTGAGGATTCAATATTGATTTTTAAAAGGATTTAATATTTTAATATCTTTTTTGTATTCTAAAGTCCCCTAATTTCTGGGAAATTTCTTTTCTTAAATAAATGGTAATTTTAGGGGTCTGTGGAAACTGGCGGCACGTGATTCCGAGTCCCAGTGTGCCTGGAATCAATTTTAGAAGATTTTTTCGGGTACATTTAGTAAACGTACGATTGAGATTTTATAACCTTTGAACCGGTGCTCGGAATTGAAATCTGAGGGAATCGTTGAACTCCAAGTGCTGATATTCTCTTAAGAAGACTTTCACTTCTATGATAGTGGGTATATATTGAATGATAGTTTTTGGGTTTTGATAAATAAAATAAAATAAAGTGTAGCTACACTTTATTTTATTTAAGCTCCCATGTGAGTGGTTGTTGGTTAAAACCTCCACTTGGGAGTTGGAGGTGTGACCACCACACCCAAACCTCCCATGAGAGGTTATGGTGGTGGGGCCCACCCGAACATAAAATCCCTCATGATGTTACATTGTGGGGACCACTTGAGTCCATGACATCTCACTTAAATAATAGGGTTGGGGACCACCCCACCCCTGTTAATTGGAACAGAGTATAACCTCTCATCTCACCCTCATTAATGAGGGAGAGCCTATCTACCTCCCCTAGTTTTTTGAATTTGTAACAACTTCCCAATTAATGTACCTAAATAATGAATTTAATTGAAGGATCCTTTTCGATTAATTCACCCTTTTGAATTTTGTGCCAACGAATAAACTAATAGACAAACTATTATATAGGGAACTTTCATTTTGGTGGAAGATTGGGAGAGAAAGAGCACATGGAGAAACTTATCCTCTCCAATGAAGAACTCCCCTCCCAATGATGAACATGAAAATTTATTCGATGATTCTTCTTCGACCATCTGCCCCAGACACCTACCGACCTACCCTCCGCAACATCGTCAATGAACAGACACAGCTTGCAATTGGGGATGTGCGGCGGATGCGACGAACGATGGTCTTCATCGTCTTTCTTCCATGACTCCACCAACGAGCAATGAAAAAGTGGTAGTATGATTATTACATGTTGAATTTATTCCTTTTTCTTACCTTTTTCAAAGGATAATAAGGTATTGATATGGATGTATTATTGATAATCTACTTCTCATGATTAGCCAAATGATATCTCCCTAAAAAAAAAGGATGCCGGCCAACATAACATGGCCCAACATCCTCTGTCGATTTCTCTATTCTTGAGATGTTCTACAGACTGGTGAATTATCAATGACAAGGCGACAGAGGCAGCAACTTCAAAGGCCGCACTACGTGCGGCCTCTTCGAATCGTGCCGCCGGCCCCCGCCGGCCCGAGCTCCGCCGAACAGGACAACCAGTGGCTCCCGACACGCTGCCCGTCGCCCAGGCCGCCTACACACGGCCCCTCCGGAGCAATTCTTGGCACCCCATGGCCTACCTGGTGCCCTACCCGATGCCCCGCGGCCTACCTGGTGCCCCCACAGCCTGCGCAGCGCCCTGCATGGCGCCCTACTACGGCCTACCCGACCTCCCTAGAGCTGACCTCCGCGTGCGACACCCCGAAACGGTCGGCCGCCATCCGGCCTCCACGTGACTCGCAAGCTCCCGGCCGAGCCGGCATCACGAATACCCTGTGACCTCTAGGCTGATAAATGTTGGGCCTCACCCCCGCAACACTATGGGCCGAACAGGACCCATGCCCCGACCAAACCGCCCCCGCAATCCGCTGGGCTGGGCCCAGCGGACCGGGCCAAAATTAGCGGGCTGACCCGCTCAAAGGGCTGGTTCAGACCTAGCATGTCTGACCAGGTTGACCTAGACCAGGTTGGCAATGACTAGGATGGGTCGAGTCGGTCCGACTAGGTCGGACTGGACCAAGGCCCACAACTGACCCTATTACCTTCTTAGGCCATATCTTTGGCACCAGACGTTCATTTAATGAACCGTCAGTGGCGCAGGTATTCATGGAAGGTGATGGCCCTTTTGAGAATACCCCACTGTAGTTTGGGGTATATTTTTTGAGTTATGGTTAGGTTCGATCGTACACGAATCCAACCGGGGCCCCGAGACTAAAAGGCTAATTACTCACAGACCGGGTGTCCGATCAACGCCATGTCTGTTGCGTTGAGACCCCTATGATTTGATGGACCTTTGAGATATTTCTTTGTTTCACTTTATGATAGTTGGAGTATCGACCAGTAGCTAGTGGAGGGGATCCTTCTAGAGGTGAGTGGACAGAGTACAAAGACCGAGTATCTGGCTATGACCTGGCGACTGCTTGACCGATTCAACTCGGAATGACTTGAATAGCACAGTGGGGAGCGCCTCTGTGTGACGTAGAAGACCCACAGTGGGGAGCACCTCTTTGTGAGTGCGGAAGACCCTCGATATTCGACAGGAGGAGTACCTCAGAAGGCTATGAGGGGGAGCGCTTCTATGTGAGCACGACAGACCCATGGTGGGGAGCACCTTTGTGTGACGTGGAAGACCCATGGTACTCGACAAGACAAGTACCTCAGTAGTCCAAGGATAGTTGTAAGTTCTTCTGGGTGACGCGGCAGGCCCATTGTACTTGATAGTGGAGGAGTTTTCCACCATCCATGGTTTCAATAATACAAATCCTGGTGTGAGCAGAGTCAATGACTTTTATGTTTTCTTAATGATTGAAATGGGTTACTAGATCACTTAGGTATATGTACAGGAATATACCTAAGTAATGGTTATCCATTGATTTCATTATTTTTTGCTTATCCTTGTTGGATTTTGTGAGACCCTGAGGGTATTGGGGTCCCTACTGAGTATCTTTATACTCACCCCTGCACGGGCTATGCCCGCACTACATTGTGTTGGTTTCAGACGATGGACAACGCTGACTGGGTAAGAGAGTAGCAGAACTGTTCGGTACCCGGAGGTGGACAACTCGATGTGACGGTACATGGAGGAGACAGACGGACCTGGAGTGCTGAGGAGGCCATCTGTACCCACCCTTTAGGTAGGAACCCCATAGGACGACCCATTACCAGCTTTACATTTTTTTCAATTGCACTTGTACTTTCTTGTAGGGATTTTATTCTTGGCCCCTTTTACTTTCTAGAAATTATTTTGTATAAATTTTTAGTTAGTGTTTTTCTCCCACTTGTGTACTCTGATATGTTTGTTTACAATTATAAAGGAAATTCCATCTTAGTATAGCGATTTACACCTTTGGTGCTGGTCACCATCTCCTATCCTATAGAAGGCAGACTTGGGGTAGTTACGACATGGGCCCCGGGGGATGGGTCATGAAAAATTGGAATCATAGGGGTCAGTTCTACCACAGAACTTATAATAATGATCTTTATTTAATTGCAATCAATAGTGTTAAGGGTAATATGTGTGGTTTGTAGTTTAGGGAGTCCAGTGTTGGAGTGGGCGGCAGACACATCAATACACTAGGACCTTGACTTCTGATTTCAGACTCAGTGGACGAAAACACTGATTGCGTGCGTGTTTTCAAAAGATTTCGTTAACTCAGCTTAACCAGGTCAACTCAC
Source organism: Viscum album (assembly GCA_963277665.1). Lineage (NCBI taxonomy): Eukaryota > Viridiplantae > Streptophyta > Magnoliopsida > Santalales > Viscaceae > Viscum > Viscum album. The sequence goes on along the minus strand of OY728128.1, from coordinate 118,827,648 downwards.
CAGGTATAATATTTGGCCATGTCTCATCTATTTCTTTCAGGATGCCTCATTGCGGACAACAAGTTAGAGCTATTAGGGTCGTATGTAATGACATCCCACCGAGCAATGAGCCCTCGGTGTAGGGCCCTTTTCCAGCGGAGGCACTCGCAGTACCACATTCCGTTGGGCCACCGATGCCACTATCCCAAGCAGCAGACGATGCACACCTCTTGAGTGCATTTCATGAGTTCCAGTGCCAGAGGCCTCCTAGGTTCAGGGGAGAGACAGACCCATAGGCGTCCGAGGATTGGATTGAGGTTGTGGTGTGAGTTTTCAGCCTGGTAGGGACACCAACAGACTTCATGGTGATCATTTTTGTGAGTCTCTTTTAGGGTGAAGTGGGCCGATGGTGGATCTTGATGCTCTAGGATCACGACAAGGCAACCCTAATCTGGGTAGACATTAAGAGCCTGTTCTGAGTGGAGATTGTACCATCCACCCTTCGTGTGGTGCGGATACAAGTGCCACTTCATCTACAGCAGGGCAGCATGAAAGTAGAATGGTACTTAGCGAGGTCCACCGACCTCTCGCACTACACCACAGATGTGGTTCTGAACCCATTCTTCAGGGCCCGAACCTTTGATCAGGGGCTTAGGTGAGTGATCAGAGCTCCGATGATATCACATAGCATCCCAATGCAGACATGGGTGCTAGAGAGAGCCCTCTTGGTGGATATATTCCTTGACAAGAAGTCTCTAACAGCGAGACCCAAAACTAGATGACACGTTGTGGAGTCTTCTACAGCTTTCAGTAGACAGATTTCGAAGAGTTCCAAGAGGACCAGACTTATAGGTGGTCGAACACATGACCTAGGATCAGTTGTGAGGGGCTCACAGAGCAGAGACACACATGCCAGTAGCTGAAAGTGTAACTCATGCGGTGGGCAGGCTCACATGGATCGTGACTGTCAGACCCTCCATTCATATGATCACATGACAATTGAGGTACCGCCCAGTCAGAGACAGAGATTCGATCAGGGTGATCCGCATAGAGCAGGCGGACGTGGAAAAGGAGTTGTCGTGCAGCTGTCGGTGAACGATGTTTCGAGGTGTTACTGCCACCACCACAAGGAGGTCAAACCCAAACACAGGGAGCAGGTGGATATGTAAGATCTCAGCTTCAGGTAGCTTAACCATACGACCATAGTTCTCTGGAGATGATTCGAGGTACAATCTATGTCTACTCCACCTTAGTTGTAGTTCTCATAGACAGAGCTGCCAGTCACTCTTTCATTTCCACTACCCTCGTTCGGAGCTCGGTGATTCTGACAGAGTTGTTGGCTCAATTGTTACGGCTAGATATTCCTATCAGAGCAGACATGGAGACTAAGAACTCATGCCGGTAGTGTGAGATTACTCTAGGAGGAGAGATATTCGGCTGGGATCTCTATGTAGCGTCGTCGAGGCCTTACGATGTATTCATGGGTATGGACTAGTTATCTAAATTCCATACCTAGATCGACTATATTATGTGCAATGTGCATTGTGTCCTCATCGATGGGATAAGGTTCACTTTCACCAGTGAGAAGGGAGCTTTTGCAGAACAGGATGGACAAACAAGGAGGAGGGTGCGGCTGATCACTCATCAGTTGGCCTTCCTTACCCTCGGAGCAGTTGACATGGAGAGTTCAAGATATCCAGTAGTGGTGGACTAGTACGTGGATGTTTTCCCTGAAGATGTTCTATAAATACCTCCTCGCATAGAGGTGGACTTCTACATTGACATGTACCCCTGGATGACACCGATTTTTACACCAGCATATCGGATGGCTCCCTCTAAGCTTCGTGAGCTGCGGGTACAGGTGGAGGACTTGCAGGGGAAGGGATTCATTAAGCCCAGTGTTTCTCCCTAGGCATCCCTAATTCTATTCTCCAATAAGGCCGAAGTAATCTTGAGGCTTGGTGTCGACTACCATCTCCTGTACCAGGTGACCATGAAGAACAATTACCCACTCTCGAGGATTTACGACCTCTTTGATCAGCTGAAGGGAGCTTAGTGGTTCTTGAAGATAAACCTCAGATCAGGATATCACCATCTCAGATTTAGAGATGAGGACGTGCAGAAGATGGCCTTTTGGTATTGGTACGACCACTACGAGTTATTGGTTATACCCTTTGGCATAACAAATACTCCAGTAGTGTACATGGGACTCTTGAGAAGAATCTTCAAGCCATACATCGATTGCTTTTTCAGAGTCTTCATTGACGACATTCTGATCTGTTCGACTACTGAGGAAGAGCATGCCTACCATTTGCAGGTAGTACTGGACACACTCTGAGAGCACCCGATTTATGGTATGCTCTCAAAGATCCAATTTGGGATTCGATAGGTTCAATTCTTGGGACCTGTCATCTCGGAGGCTAGGGTTGTAGTGGATCCAGCGAAGATCATGGCGGTACATGCTTGGGAGCCACCCAGGAGTGTGACGGAGGTACGAAGTTTCCAAGGTTTGGCTGTGTACTACCAGAGGTTTATTCCATACACCTTGATTTTTGCAGCACCACTATCTGCCTTGACGAAGAATGGGAACCCTTTTTGTGGTCGGTGATATGCAAACAGAGCTTTCAAGAGCTGAGGTAGAGGTTGAACAGTGCCTCCATATTGAGGCTTCTAGAGGTAGGCGTAGGGTACGCAGTCTCCTGGGACTCATTAGGGACTGGACTCGGATGTGTCTTGATGTAGGAGTGAGCAGTTATTGCTTATGGTTCTTGGCAGCTGAGACATAACAAGAAAAACTACGCTACCCATGACCTGGATTTATCAGTAGTGGTCTTATCCTTGAAAATGTGGCGACACTATGTGATGGGAGAGTGTTTTATCATGTACTCTGATCACAAGAGTCTCAGGTAAATATTCTCTCAGAAGGACATGAACCTGAGATAATGGCGATGGATTGAGTTCCCCCAGGACTATGACGTCGAGATTTTCTATACTCTTGGAAAAGGGAATGTTGTTGTTGATGCACTCATCAGGACGTCTGGTATAAAGCTGCTAGGAGAAGTGATAGAGCACCTGGCTACCTTACAAATATCCTTTGTGGATAGGGATGGAGCAGACTTTCTACAGTCTCTTACAGTCACTCCCCCACTTCTTCAACGAGTCAGGGAGGCATAGCGAGGGGATGCTGACTGTGAGACGTGACGTGCTCGGATATCCACAGGACAAGAACCTGATAGATTTTTTGAAGTTGGGGAGCATGTCATTCTCCCCAGAGACCATAATATGGTACCAGTGTCACTTCAAGATGAATTGTTGAAGGATTTCTACACAACCACTTTATCGGTACATCTAGAAGTGGGGAAGATGTATCATGACCTTCGATGACAGCACTGGTGTCCAAGTATGAAGAAGGAAATAGCAGATTTTGTTTTATGGTACCTAATTTGTCAGTAAGTGAAGGCAGAGCACCAGGTACTAGAATGCTTGGTTCCGCCCTTAGAGGTCCCAGAGTTGAAGTGGGATGGGATATCCAGGGACTTCATGATGGGTATTCCACGTACATTTAGGGTTCACGATTCGAATTGGGTGATCGTGGACCGAATCACCATGTCGGCCAACTTCCAACCGATCAGAGAGAAGGGTTCAGTAGAGAGCTTGGGACACCACTATTTTCATCAGATTGTGGGGCTACATGGGGTACCTTCGTCTATTGACTCTGATCGTGATGCATGGTTTACATCCTGGAAATGGAAGGGGTTGCGGGAGGCTTTCATGACGTAGCTGCGTCTGAGCACCGCCTTCCATCCTCAGACGGATGGTTAGACTTAGCGGACCATTCAGACCTTCAAGGACATTCTATGTGCTTCTGGCCTTGACTTTGGTCTTAGATGGGAGTACCAATTACCTTTTGTGGAGTTTTCATACAACAATCGCTATCACTCCACCATAGGGATGGAACCTTTTGAGACATTGTACGGGTGACCATGCAGATCACCCTTGTGCTGGACAGACCCTTGGGAGTTAGCACTGGTGGGACTAGATATAGTATGGGCTACTACAAAGAAGGTGCAGATCATATAGGAGAAGATGAATACTACATAAAAAAGGAAGAAGTTGTATGATGGCTGGAGATAGAGACCTCTGGAGTTTGAGGATGGAAACCACGTCTTTCTACGGGTCTCACCCCGATGAGGTCTACGAAAATTTTGCTGAGGCGGAAAGATATTTCCAATATTAACCGGACCTTTCCAGGTTCGCAGTAGAGTAGGCGAGGTGGCATACCTCATGTCTCTGATACCTCAGTTGTATCGGGTGGAGGATGTCTTCCACTTATCTCAGTTGAGGAGATACATGCAGGACCCTTCACACATCATCGACTATGGGGAGATGGACATCGACGACGGGGTGACATATACAGAGGTTCCAGTGGAGATTGTGGATCGACATGAGCGAGTCCTATGTGGATGGTCGATACCTCTGGTGCGTGTTTGCCGGCTGCATGGGAACCTCTAAGAGAGCACATTGGAGTGGGAGGCTCAGCTGCATGCTCAGTACCCCCATTTGTTTCATTAGTTCGAGTTGAATCTCACGGGGATGTAATGACCTGTGGTGCAGAGAATGTAAAAATCTGGAATTTCCGTGGAATTTTTTTTCTTATGTACATTGGAATTTTAAGAGTCCACAGAAATAGATGGCGCGTGATTCCGAGGCCTGGTGTGCCCAGAATCAATTTCTGAAGTTTTGTTCAGGTACATTCAGTAAGCATACGAGCGAGATTTTATAACTGTTGAACCAGTGCTCAGAATTGAAATTCGAGGGAACCATTGAACACGCAGCACCGATATTCTCTTATGAAGACTTTTACTTTGATGGCAATGGGTTGATTTTGAACGATAGTTTTTGGGTTTTCTTAAAAAAATAATAAAATAAAGTGTGGCTACACATTATTGTATTTAAGCTTCCATGTGAGTGGTTGTTTGTTAAAACCTCCACGTGGATGTTGGAGTTGGGACTGCCACGCCCTAACCTCGCATGACAGGTTATGGTGGTGTGGCCCACCAAAAATTAACCTCATGTGAGAGGTTATGACATGGGGACCACCTGAGACCATAACCTCTAATTTAAATAATAGGGGTGGGGACCACCCGACCCCTATTAATGGGAAGGGAGTATAACCTTTCAACTCTCCCACATTAATGAGGAAGAGCCTCTCCACCTCCCTTAGTTTTGGAATTTTTTCCAACTTCCCAATTAATGTCCCAACCTAATGAATTAAATTGCAGGAGCCTTTTCAATTAATTCACCTTTTTGAATTTTGTGCCAATGATTAAAATAATAGATAACCTATTATTTTGGGATCATTCATTTTATTGGATGCTAGGGAGAGGAAGAGAACTTGGAGAAACATATCCTCTCCAATGAAGAATTCCCCTCCAAAAGAAGAATGTGAAGAATGTCGGCGGCGATTCTTCTTCGACCTTCTACCCCGAACACCTACCGACATACCCTCCGCAATGTCGTCAACGAACCGACGTAGCTCAAAATTGGGGATGTACGGTGGACACGATGAACAACGGTCTTCATCATCTTCCTTCCACCACTCCGCCAACAAGCGACAAACAAGAGGGTAGGGGGTTTATTACTTGTTTAAGTTGTAACTTTTTCTTACCTTCTTTGAAGGATAAAAGGGGATTGATATGGAAATATTATTGACCATCTTCTTCTCATGATGAGCCAAATGATATCTACCTAAAGGTGGAGGGTGTCAGACAACCTTACGTAGCCCGAAATCCTCCATTGATCTCTCTCTTCTTGTGATGATCTACAGAATGTCGACATATCAATGGCGATGTGAAAGAGGGCGAAACGACAAAGGTCGTGCTACCTACAGCCTCTGCGAATCGCGCCGCTGGCCTGCACCATCATGAGAACTGCTGAAATTGCCTGCCTGTGGCCCCCCGGTGTGATGTCCGGTGCCCAGGGAGCCGACTTATGGCCCCTCCAGTACCATTCCCAGTGCCCCCTATGCCTCCCAGTGCCCTGCCTGACACCCCCACAGCCTATCCGGTCCCCCTCGAGCCGGCCTTCGCATGTGCCCCCAAACTAGCCGCCCCCGACCCAGCCTCCGGGCGACCCCCGTGCTCCCGGCCGAGACGCCGTCTTGACTCCCTCACTCCCTCCAGAACGACCTCAGTCGGGCCACACCATTGCAACACTCCGGGCCGAACTGGCCCTGAGCCCGAGCCGAACCGCCCCCACAATCAGCTGGCCCAGGCCCAACGGACAAGGCCAAACATAACGGGCCGACCCACCCAATGGACCGGGTCAGACCCATTGTTTCAGACTGGGTCGACCTATACCAATTTGGCCTAGACTCGGTTGGGCCGAGTCAGTCCGACCGGGTTGGACCGTATCCAGGCCCACAACTGACCTTATTACCTTCTTGGGCCATATCATTGGCACTAGATGCCCGTTTGATGAACCGTCAGCAGTTCCTGTATTCTTGGAACGTGACGGCCCCTTTGAGAATATCCAACTAGAGTTCAGGGTATATTTTTTGAGTTACATTCTAGTTGGATCATACACAAATCCAACCGGGGCCCCAGGACTAAAATGATAATAACTCACAGGCCGAGCGTCCAATCGACGAACCATCTATTGTGTAGTGACCCCTATGACATGGCAGACCATTGAGATATTTCTTGGTGGAAATTCATGATAGTTGGATTGTCGACTAGTATCTCATGGAGAAAATCCTTCCAGAGGTGAGTGGACATAGTACAGAGAACTAGTAGCTGGCAGACACCTGACGACTGCTTGACCAATTCGACTCGGAGTGACTCGACTAGCCCAGTGGGGAGCACCTCTGTGTGACACGGCAGAACCGTGGTGGGTAACTTCTCTGTGTGGGCGCGATAGACCCTTAATACTCCATAGGAGGAGTACCTCATCAGGCTATGAAGGAGAGTGCCTCTGTGTGAGCGTGGCAGACCAATGGTGGGGAGCACCTCTGTGTGACATGTGAGACCCACAGTACTCGACAGGAGGAGTACCTCAGCAGTACAAGGATAGTGGGAACCACCTCTATGTGACGCAGAAGGTCCACTATAATCGATAGAGGAGAAGTACTCCCCCAGCAATGGTTTCAAAAATAAAAATTCTGGTTTGAGTTGAGTCAATGAATTTTGTGTTTTTCTAATTATTGAGATGGGTTGCTAGATAACTTAAGTATATGTATGGGCATATACCTAAGTAATAGCTATCCGTTGATTTCATACTTTATGGTTTATCATTGTTCTATTTTGTGAGACCTTGAGGGTCCCAGGGTACCTACTGAGTATCGTTATACTCACCGTTGAACGGGCTATGCCTGCACTTCATTATTTTGGTTGCAGATGACGGAAAGTGCTGACTGAGGGAGAGAGTAGCATGTCTGGATGGTACCCGGAGGTGGACTACACGGTGTGATGGTACACTGAGGAGACGGATGGATGTGGAGTGCTGAGGAGGTCATATTTATCTACCCTTCGCGTACGAACCTCGGAGGACAGCCCAGTAGCTGCTTTAATTTTTTTTTAGTTTCACCTGTACTTTCCTATTGGGCTTGTATTTCCGGCCCCTTTTACTTTCCTGCACTTCTTTTGTATACCGTTTTACATAGTGTTTGTCTTACAGTTTTTTACTCTGATGTGTTTATTTATGGTTATAAAGGAAATTCCTTCCCAGATTGGGGATTTACGCCTTTCTTGCTAGTCGCTAGCCCCTGGCCTATGGAAGGCAACCTTGGGGTAGTTACGACACAGGCCTCAGGGGACGGGTCATAAAAAGGGTTAAATGTTTGAATTAAGTAACTATGTTATTGATATATAGAAGGATTTTTTAAATTTGTTTATTAATGGGTCCTAGTCATAAGGAGACATAGATTTTCTAATTTAGTGAATAAAGGGATTGCAAGTCTTATAAAATATACATTATTATATGTTAAGACGTGGATTCCGTAAATGGATTCATAGAATTCTTTTTCAATTTTAATTATAGTGTAGATCATTCTTATGAAATATTCTATAAGTTTTCTAACATAATTTATAAAAAAAATTATTACTTTGTTCTAATTATTCAAATAATTTTTTGAATTTTTTCCGATATTTTATATAATGTTCCTACAATATATTATAACTTTATTACTATGGTTTTTATGTATATAGGTACAGTAGTTTATCTGAAATATATTTTTAAATATGTTAGGAAAATTGTATAATTTATTTTTTATAAATTAAAATTAGCATCCCCTAATGTGGTGCATTGAATACTATTACAATTTCACAATTGGTGTCATATTAGGTCTCTAAATATGTTACACTAACACTGTTAGCAGAGAAATGAATTTTTTTAATGGAAGGTTAATCAATTATAAATATTAATATAATAATCCTAGAAAAAAACTAATTTTTTAGAGTGTTGACTATGCATTATGGATAAGTTTAATTATGTCTTTTGTTATTAAAAATGTTGTTGATGACACTATCATTCTGAATAGAAATTAAAAAATTTATGATATGGATATTATAAGTCATTCTATTGTAAAAATATTAAAATATCTTCTGAATTCTATATTCACAAATATATTTATCTATTCCATGGAAATGAATCTCTAGAGTCAGATATCTTCCTTTGATTTCATTCCACCAGAACCATTCACCCATAGAAACTAACTTTAAGGAATATCGTTAATATTTTCAAATATCTAGGTAATAAAAATTTATCATAAAATATTAAATACAGACTATTATTATTACCTTTTAAATGGAATGGGAATATACGTTTAAAATGATAATGATTCGAAAATTACACCCAATCTGATTTTGTATGATTTGATGGGAACGCCCACATATTATGGGAGTACGTTTGAAAGATATGCTAAAAATGGGAAGAAAAAAATGGGTTTTTTTAATTAAAAAACTAGAGATATTGTAAATAAATAATAGGAAATTTTAAATATTTTTCAATTTAATAATTCTATAAATAAATTCTTTGTTGATTCATATTTATTTTCAACATAAGAAAGTGAGAATGATCTTTCTCAAATACAAAAGGGGAAGAATCATATAATTGGTATGAATTATTTTTATCTATATGTATTCCATGAATCATATCGGAAGTGGGGATAAGAAATATTCATCTAATATCATTTGATATGATTGCAAGATAATTAGGAATGTTAAACCATATTTTACAAGGGAAAAGAACAAAAAAAGGCTCGATGATTTATTATAAGTACAAATGAAATAAATTTTTGAAAACATCATATACTTGGATTTCTACTAGAGATTACTATATTTATAAACATATTAAATTAACTTATTCATTTTTATAATCTTATGTGATTTTATAATAAAATTAAAATGGATAATCATGGTTTTAGGGAAATATTATCCACTAAATCTATTAAAAATTTAATTTAAATTCTAATTACCTCATTTATAATGATGAATATAGTTCGACATTTATAGAAGAATAAAATATCCTTCCATCAGGTAATGAGGATAATAAACTTAGTTTTGATTAAATGACTAGATATCATACATTATTAGTGAAAAATAATACTATTTTTATGAAATAATATGGGGGTGATAAAGAAAAACATTTTATTGTAAATTCTAAAATTTATAATCATACATAATTTTATTTTAATATTAAATTAAAATTATAAAAAAATGTATTCTACATTAACTAATATTGATAAGAATTTAATTGTAAAATTTTATGATATGATACTTATTATAATAAAACTATCATCATATTTTACTTTGGGCATATGAAATGCTAAAATATATACATATAGTTGATATCTCATAGAAATACTTCTTGAATAGGTTTCACATTTAAAAAATTTATTATTTAATTTTTTTTTAAGAATGCAACTTTATTGAATAATTTAAATAAGGATGATATTGGGAAAAATAAAGATTAATTAAATAAATTCTTTTCATCTGGATTACATTTATGTAATATAATAGAATAATTCGTAGTGATATAACTTATGAAATATTGGAAGATGTCCAATCCATTCTACAAATATTTTTTGCTGTTAGCATGTATGACTAAAAAATTGTTAATATTTTTAATTTATGGAGAAAAGAAAAGTTCACATATACAAAATATGTGGTACATATATTGGTTATTATACACATACTATTTGAAACAAAATTTTCTTTTATAATATAATAAAGGTGAAAGATTGGAACATGAATTATTGTGATAATGATGAAAGATAGATCTATTATGTTAGTGATATTGAATTCCATTGTAAAAATTTAATTTTTTATTTTTTATTTTTGACTGCTAAATTAATCAGAAATTTGAATAACTCAATAATATGATGAATATTATCTTTATATCCTTAGGAATAATAAATTTTATATTACATTTTCAGAATTAAAATTTATTATGTCTATAAATTTGGATGAGAATGTTTACAGTATAGGCATAAAAGACATTAGAAATAATTTTCTAAATTTTCAAGAGTCATATATTACCAATCAAGGTTGTTTCATGGAATTTTTGTATAGTTTAATATAATATAGTTATCAACACATTCTATGAATCGAAGAGTTAGACATTTACTATAGATTTATATTATTTCATTGAAATTATATGATTCTTTAAAATAAGTTGATAATGATAATTAAATTTTTAATACTTTTCATGAAGTAAAAAATTAAGAAAAATTATAGTTATTTAACATGGAATTATTTTTTATAACACACAGTGGATGTATTGGTGAAAATATTTGTGTGTATATCATTGTTGATGAAAACAGAAGATAAACCTGATTTTATTTACTAAAAAGTGAGTTGGAACCTCATATATATTTTTAAATTTTTGTACCACATGTTATATATTAAAAAAACATACATTTGTATTTTATTCCTAGTTATCATAGTGGATACATTGATTGTTTTAATTTTGAAATAATTTTTATTAAAACAATTATTTCATAAAATTTTGTAACTCGTAGAACTCCTCAAAAACATGTACTACTAGAAAGAAGAAATATAATTCCTTAAGAGATTACCACATCCATGATCACTAAAAAATAAAACACAATACATTTTTTGGGATAAATATACGTGAACTATTTTATATATTATAAATTGAGTATTATTTATATATTTTCCAAATAAAACGCCTTATTATATGGGGATAGGAGGAAATACAATGAATTATTATTTTTGAGTTTTTGGACACAAATTATTCATCCTGAATACTAATTATAATTTAAATTAATTTAATCCAAAATATAATGAGGGGGTATTTTATGAATATTCAAAAAAAATTAGGTTTACATTGTTATTAAAAATTTGTATAAACTATTTAGGAAATGGTGTTTTTTGTTTAATTAAACTCATCATTATAGATTGAAACATATTGAAATTTTATCTTCAAATTATGTTTCCAAAACAAATTTCAAACTTATTTGAAAATACTTCATATATAAGAAAATATGAATAAATAATTTTTGAATTTGTACCTCTTAAATATGTCAAATATGGTTTTAAATAAAAACATTTTTTATATTTATGATATCATTGTATCTTAGGGAATTATCCCATAGGAAATATCATTACGGATGTAGATCAACCATGAAAAACACATTGTTCCTTATGAAATTTTTTTAACATTGTGCAATATAATCCCTATTTTGATCCTATAACACTTAATGAGGGTCTATGTGATAAATATAAGATAATTTAAAAACAATATTATTTCTATAAATTTTAAAGGAAAAAAGATTCAACATTGGTAGGATGGACTAAATATATTCTTGTGATTTGAGGAAATTTGTTTTCCATAGGCCACATGATGAATTTTGATTTATATTATGAAATAAAACAAGGATATTTTATAAGTTTAATAATAAACATATATTAATTTACATCTAATAATATAATTATCCAATAGAATTACATGAATATATATGTATACTTATAGACATTGTAGCCTAAATAAATTTTACTCATTATAAAATAGATGTGAACAACGCTTTTAATAATTGTTATTTATAGGAGGATTATTCTAAAAAACATACACCTAGTTTTCAAAATAAAAAATCCTGGAACCATGATTCAAACAATTTTAAGGATCTTTACAAACATAAATAATATCCAGGATCTAGGTATGATTGAAATAACAAATCTCTATATCAAAATAATTTTTTAATGGTGTTTCTGATCCAACACATTTTTTATAATATTAAAAATGATATATTCATTTTTCAAATTTATTTTAATTATAATATATTTTGGTCAACCAGAAAATATTTTATCATTCCTTTCTAAACATATTATATCTATTTTTTAAATGATAATAAATTTTAATCTTACTTTTCTTATCAAATTTCAAATTTCTAAAAAATTGGATGTATCATTGTTATCTAAAAAAATTAAATACGATATTTACTTAATATGTTTGTCTAAAACAATGATTAAGAATATGTATAGCTATTGGAACATAATAACTCTTATTCTTCATTAAACTTGGAAACAATTTATTTGAAAAAATATACAGAGCAATGATTGGAAGTTTCATATATATTACAAAAGTCAACCAATGTTATGTTTTTTTTATATTTATGTATGAGAATTTGAGGAAATATGAAATAATCCCATATTAAATAAGTTAAAATAATTATTTTTTATCCTAATGTAACTTTATATCATGGAATATTTTATTCTTATGGAAATGATTGTGAGAAAAAAAATCAAATACTAACATTGGTTCATGTAAAATTTATATGAAACAAATAACCTCATTATTTCATTTCATAGGATAATATTTTCTATCTTTGTCTTGTATGAAAAAACACTCTTTAAAACATTCCAATAATAAGTATTAATATATTTTATAATGAGGATGATATTCCTAGGAATTTTGGATACAATAAACACTATATATTTTGGCATGAGTTTTTTGAGATGTCTGTTTTGTGCAACAAAAAAATTGGTATAGATTTTTCTAAACCACCCACAGTTCAATCAAAATGTTAATAAAGACCCCATTAACATCATAATTATAAAAAACTATAATTTTTTTTATAGTATATCAATAATCCAAAAAATTACTAATGTGTTTAAAAAACCTCCTTATATTTATATTTTTGAAAATATTAAACACAATATTGTCAAGATAAAAAATGTTCATTTATCTACTTTTTGTTTTAAATATAATTTTAATGTGAAAAATTAATCAAAAATGGGAGAACAATTTTTTTATGTCTACAAATTTTTTTCTTCTAAGATTGATTAGAAAATTATCAAGATATATATTTTTTAATATCCTTTTCATGTTTCATCATAATGATGTTCATCCCAAGATCTACAAACCCACTCTATTCCAATAATATTTCCAATATTGTCATGTTATTCATATAAAAATTCAAAAATTCAAAATAAGTTATATGATAAATTCAATATGAGGTATAATTTATATCCCTTATTATAATTTCATCATGATAAATGATGATAAAAGTATATGTTTCAAATATTTAATTTCTATGGGGATGATGTCTGTCAAGTAAAAAAATTTAACAAACTGATTACTATATTTAGTATTCCAAAACCTAAATTATTTTTATTCCTTATTTTTCAATATCTTATTATAATGAATCTTAGTTATTAAATATCATCAATTTCCAACTGTTTAAATCCACTATTATATATTTAAAGATTATCTCATCATTTACTCACTGACTATTTTTGAGAATACATAATCTTTTACTAATTCTATAATATTCATTCAACTATTTTGTATGTCTATTTCACATAAAAATTTTACATTCTATCTCCATTATAGCCTTGTATGATTGCATACACAAGAAATAGTGAAGAAAATATTGATGAGTCTATGTTTGTTTATAAGGCATGATTCACTTTGGAAATTAGTTATTATCTCTCATGATTGAGATATAGTTTAACTATCCATGTATAACATTGATTTCAATTATATAATTATATTTTGTGCATTTTATATTCCCCTAGAGTTTTATGATATTGATTGGATCAAAAATATTTCACTCACTATTTTTGGAAAAAGAAATAGTATGAATGTTAACTAGGTTTCTAAGCTAGTTTAAAAATAAATTAAAAGTAAATAAACATTCATAATAATTATGTAACATTAAATTTTTTAAAATTAAAAATATATCGAGCTGAAAAAATTATGGATTTCATTAATTGAAACTATAAGGATGTTATCTTCTATTTAACATGATCAAATAATAGTTTTTATATGGATTTAGAAATATATTTTATCGAGAAACGACGTACAAGAAAATTTAATTTTCAAGATAAATATGAGTTATATTACATAATTAATATGAGGAATTCCATCCTTTTCATGATATTGTGAAATTATTGTGAATCAATCAATAATGGAACAATAACACTCCATATTCAATGGTAAAACAATTCAAAAAAAATATAGTTTTAGTTCACGGAGATAGTAATATGATGAATTAAATTTTTAGAATCAAAGATAAGCTACCTTATTTTAGATATGAAAAATTGATAATATAAAGATAATATATTTTTCTACTGGAAAAAGTTTGATAAGAAAATATTATAAATATTCTTCTGTTTGATAATAAAGATGTTATTAAGGGAAAAAATATTGAGAAAATTGAATATTGTGAAATAAATCTCAAAAAAACATAGATTACCAACATTGAAGAAAATTAAATTTAGCAAGAATCTATCAAAGTATTATTAAAAATGATGAAGGAAAATAAATAGGGGGATCCTTGATTGGAATTGGATGCCACTATGGCAAAATACATAAAGGAAAAAGTCTTTGAAAACATAGAGAAATACTAAATAATAAGTATAAAGCTATAAAATAAAAGATACATGATGTTGAATGAGTCTTCCAAAAGGATATATAATGAACATATGTGAAGGAATAAAAAAATAAAAAAATATTTCCTAGGATTGTTAATGTTGATATGGATCAATATGTTCCAATGTTTTTTCTCCTATGTCCATTTTCTAGACTAATCCTATGTTCATTCATAAGGAAATTACTCTTATGTATTTTATTTATATGTTCATTGAAAAAAAAAATTAGAAATTTTTTTGGATGATATTGATAAAAATTATAATCATTTTATGAAAAATGTTATTGAAAAACAACTCAATGGTTCTTTCAAATATTTATATACTAAAGAAAATCCTTATGTACCAAGGAAGGAAATGGAATTGGTAATGTAAAAGGACGTGTTAAAACCAATATTATAATATTTGGTTGATGGTGGATCTTATAAACATACATTAACTTTCTTGAAATCCCAATATGATGGGTAGGATGTACCTCTTAATGCATCAGAATATGAGTCTATATACTGTGGAAGGAATGAATCTATATCCAAGGCATCAAGATGTCCATAATCCAATAAATAAGGGTTTTTCATTTGGGTTTCAAATTCTCATTTTGATAAAATAGAAGAAACCCCACCTTTGTGGTATATAGAATCGTTACTGTCATAATTTTATAGTTATTCCACTAAAAAATCTCCAATAAATAGTTCTAAATAGAGTGTGATGAAAATGAATTAATTAAATTAATTAATAATGATATATAAATAAATAGTAAAAATATTCTTATAAATACAAGTTAGATGTAAGTACATCAAATTTTATGTTTAATTTATTGATTATCCAAGCTCTCTCATGAGAATATATTAAATTGTTATTCCAAATAAATTAATTCATAAATATCTCAACTGATAATATTCTGTTGAATTTAGAGAGCTAAAAAATTTATAATGTTCATGAATTCCACTAAAGAGGATGTAAATTGTTTTATGGGAAGTTTTAAATAATTAATAGGAAACACAAAAAAGTATTTTTATTTTTGGATAGAATCATATCTAGTGATTCAAAATTTTCATGATCTATTGATGATATTCAGATTCTAATTATTCAATAATACTAATAGATTTTTAAATAAATTATGAAGATATAATTAAAAGATGAAATGGTGTTAAATAATTATTAAAAAGAATAATATTAAAGGAAGACTCAAAGTGACCTGAGGAATATAAAGTCCATTTTAATGATGTTATCTAAGAAATATTTATTGATTTTTTGTAAAACATTAATATTTTTGTTAATTCATCCTTGAAATTTTGGATGGTTATTACATCTTTCATATTTTGATGAATGTTACTATTTTTATATTTATGCATGAATGAATTATATTTTAAATTCTTAATTAATCCTTAATATATTATTATAAAATGTTTTTCTATCATTGTATGTAGCATTTTCAACTTCATATATATCTTACCTTTCAAAATGTTTTTCAAAATCACAATGTTGTGAAAATAGAGAAACATAAAGTTATGTATGTAAGGGGATGTATGTGTTTTAAAATATTATCCATTTTTCGTCCATACCTGTAATGGATTTTTCTACTAAAAATGATGGAGATCGTTGATTAAAATGACCTATTTGTGTCCATAATTTTGAAAATAAATGTTTAATATTTGAATATATTCTAATTTATAATTTTAATATTTCAATAGATGTGATTTTTTTATATGAAGGATTTCAGTTTTACAAGGACGAGAAATTAAATATTATCATATGTATATTTATGATGTATATAAAATGGATTAATACAAGGTACATCAAAATGATATGTAAAAACTATATTGTATGCACATTTATGATGTATATTAAATAGAAGGTTTATAAATTTAATGAAATAAAACATTATAAATTATAAGGGAAAGACACTATCAGATAGATACCCATAATGTCTAGTGAATGATCTTTTACATAGCCTACCTAAATATGAAATATAATGTATATTAAAAAATGATTTCTTATTTCAACCCAACTGAACTCTATAAAGAATTGTAATTATTTTATACCAAATTAAAATTAGAAAAAAAATTATATTGATACACTGAGTGATGAATAATTGTGTGTGATGTTATTAAAACTAATCATTGGA
The DNA here is from genome assembly GCA_963277665.1 of Viscum album. Taxonomy (NCBI): domain Eukaryota; kingdom Viridiplantae; phylum Streptophyta; class Magnoliopsida; order Santalales; family Viscaceae; genus Viscum; species Viscum album. The sequence goes on along the minus strand of OY728128.1, from coordinate 118,810,656 downwards.
TGTGTCGAATCTTATCGGAGGAAACAAAACTATAAATGTGATTGTAAAATCAAGGAGGATAAATTTTTTTCAACATGATGATATGAAGTCTTATTAATGTTTTATAACATATCTATGTTCTGTTATCTTTAATTTTATTATTTAATGAGTTCTTTAAAGCACATTTTTTTGTATCTCATCAAAAATGTTGTACTTTTTTTATAATGTAATAGTTTTTTCTTTGATCTGTATTGTCATGGGATCTTAGAGATAGGACGTTAGATGAATTTTCATATCATGTTAATTAAGGGCACCTATAGATAATGAGATATGTTTTGTACTATCTGGTCTATTGAGGGATTCCATGGTTTCAAAGATGGACCTTGTGAGATCTTAAGTCATATTTACCAAAAGATATATACAAAAAAACCCTTATCACCTAATGATAATGTAATGATCCATCCTTGGATTGAGTTTTTTTGTTTTGATACATATTTTATAATACATATAATTACTTCATTTTATATGATTCATAATGTTTATTATTTCCATTGTGTGTTTTTTTAATGTTCATATTATGTATTGTAACATTATTTCATTGGATATAACTATATCATCACCATTTTTTGTCTAATGGACATTATTAAATGTATTGGGAAAACATTATGATTAATTTCTCATAAACTACAATTAACCTTACCCATTATTTTACATTGAATATTATTATTATCTTTCCCACAGAACCAAAATCCCCATAATAAAGAACTAGTGGGTTTCCATGACTTAGATATATAGTTTTGTGGTCCATGTGAAAATTGTGAAACCTTCACTAGTTTCCATTCAGAATAAGGAACATAGGTTTCACATGGTTTTCTATAAAATGTCAACTCATATAGTGTCACTCATTCAAATCCCATTACCTTCACAAAAAATAAATAATCAATAAAAAACTAAAAATTGATAAATTTAAATTCAAGACTTAATAATCAACTACTCATTATAACTCATGGGTCTAGTTTATAAATAGTATATAACTCTCTTACCACACCTACCTATAAAGTTCTAAAAAACCTATTTCTTTTTATTCCAAAAATCAAAAATAATTTAGGGATACTCTGATACAATTTTTTCTGAAACCATCCTAGGATACAAAATTTATTTCATAGCTGAATCACCTTGGGATATTCACGAGGGGAATAATTTATCTCCTTATTTTAAAAACAGGTGTAATGGGAATATTTGAATAATTTTTGTAGAATATTTCTACTAGAAAACAAATAAAAAATAATGAATATCCACTAGGAAAAATTACATGTAAACCCCATTAATATGAGTTCCATGTGCTGAAATATTACAAGAAAGAAACATTAAACAATAAAATCATGGCTTATCAAAATTAAAAATCAAAATACATTTAAATAAAAATCACAGGAAATAGGAAAATGATACATAATTCAAAACTAGGACATAAAATTTTGATTTTAAATAAAAACCAAAATATTGAAAATCAATATTATGTGACATCTGAGATCACTATATGTCATGACCCCCTCACACCAAATATTCCCCCTAGAGTTGGAAATGGTGAAATGGAGATAATGACCCCCGAGTCCCACCTCTAGTAGGCCCGGGGTGCCGAGTAACACTAAGGGTATGCATTTTCACGAATGTGGGAGGCATTGCCCTTTTTATTATTTATGATCGGGAAATAGGACAAGTCAACCACCCAAAAAGGAAAAGAACAAATTTGTAGAAACAAACCCAAAACAATCCCACATTCATGTTTAAATAGTTTTGAAACATGGTACAAGTACAAGAAATCTCAAAAGTATAATACCAAAAGAAATAAGTGTACAAAAACTGCAGATGTCCGGACTAGGAGGGACCCGCACGGCCCTGGTAGTCCTCTTGGAAAAATGAAAGTAAACGTAGTGTGATCATACAAGTATACTTAGAAGGGAAACATAAAGCTCTCGTGCACAGGTGGGGAGACATCCTAATGTCCCGTGAGAACAGCAGAAGAAACCTAGCAGGGAAATATATCCACCTAACCTCACCAGCCATACTCACCAAAAAAACAATCACACCAGGTAGTAGTAGTATATAAGAACAAGATTATTAGGTAACCCGCATCATTCCCCATTAGTTAGCTGCTCTTCCTAATGACGAACGTCCTGACGCTGCCACACTCTCCCCGCCCGCACACACCTAGGCCTCACAAACCACACATCACGCCTGCACACACCTGGGCCTCACAACCACTGATCCCACCCGCACACACCTGGGCCTCCCAACCACGTATACCACCCGCACACACCTGGGACTCACAACCACGTACCCCGCACGCACACACCTGGGCCTCAAAACCACATATCTCGCCCGCACACACCTGGCCTTCACAACCACGTATCCCTCTCGCACACACCTGGGCCTCATCCCAAATATTCTTAGGAAACAGTAAAACCTGACTGAAGAGTCTTGGGCTAAAGCCACCCCAATCTAATCCTACCTGAAGGGTCTTACGTGTAGGGTCACCTCAAGCGATCACAGCCTTGGGAAGAAGAACCAGGAAGGAGCTAGTATGTAAAGGGAATACACCCTCTCCCATGAAATGGGAGTGTTCGGCACTAAGTGCTCAACATGGGTGGGGTGCGATAAAACACAAAAGATATAGATACATATATGTATACCAAACACACAGCTCATCTTATGGATTTTAAACATAAAAACTGAGCACGTTCCTCGACACTACTATTAAGAATCATGCATACAACAAACTGCCCCAACCCCATTTAGGTTTTCACAATTTAGAAGAATTAATTTATTTAGTTCCTTATCTACTGGGAAACCAACCGCAACCAACCATAACAATTGTTCTTGAAACATATCCCTGCCATCCACAAATCAAATTAGGAAAACAAAATCTGCACAAAAAGTCCCTTCTTATTAACCAACCAACCCATTGATTATTAATCATGTTCCATTACCATGACCCACCATTCATTAACTCTTCCACTTTTTTATTTATTATTCACTGCCCATAGTTCGTTCACATTCAATCCCATTCCTAAACCCCCGCTGCGAACTACCATAACCACAATCACACCGAAACCCGTACATCATTATCCCTTAAATACCATTTATCGCAGCCCTGCTGCCCGTCACCATCATAGCATTCACACCAACCCACAACCAAGCCAACCACAGCCCCACTGCTCACCCGATCCACAAAAACCTAAAAAACATCCTCCTTTCACATAAACGAACCCCATCACATGAAACGTATCCATGCCAACACCCATATGTTCATTATTCCATTTTGTTCAACTGGGGTGATCACACAAGGGTTCCAGATTTTAAATCAGCCAACTTTACGGGATTAACCAAATTTCCACATTCAACGAAGTTTCCATCCAAAAAATGGTCTATAAGGATAGGGTAACATTTAATTGCATATGCAAAGGCCCCCAACGACCGTGATTTTCAGTAGGCATAAGCCTATTCAATTCACAACATTATATCACAGGATAAAAAGATAAACATAACAACTTCCCCATACACGTTCTTTAAACAGTTATTATCTTTGTTTATTGGTTCAACCATTTCCCACGGAAACAAGAGGATACCCACCACGCAGGATGCACAATTTAATGATACAATGGTAAGATCCGTACCTCAATAGGTTCTGATCACAACGCTCCCCCGAATCAACTTTAGAAGACATCCGTTGGTGTTCGTCAGTTCTGTCGAGTCCCGGAAAAACCTACTCGGGTGGATGTTGGAACGGAAAGGCCGGAGGAAAGACAACAACTCCAAGCTCAGAAGTTCTGCCTCGTCATTATGATCCTGTGGCTGCTGATGGATCGTAAATCGGAGCTCATACGAAGACGTTATGGAAGAAAAAAATCCTTCGAGTCTCTTGGGAGAGCTCTTCTAAGAGGAATGGGGAGGAGAGGGGTGAGTTGAAAAGGAGGGGGGACCCCTCCTTTTATTGGAAAGAAAAACAAAATTGCATGGCGTGTACTTTATGGTACACTACGTGTACTCAACCATTTTACACGGTCACCATGCGTCTTCCAACACGGCCTTTAACACGGCACGCGACCGTTGACTGTTCAACAAATGGTTTGAGGGTAACGCCTACGCGGGGAGGGACTACACGGCTTTTAGTATGTGGTACACAGTGTGTACCCATTTATTTCACACGGAAAGGACACGGCTCCCACATGGCACACAACCGTTGACTAGTCAACACACAGTTTGAGGGTAACACGTACGCGGGGAGGGACTACACTGCGTGTAGTATGGGGTACACAGCATGTACCCATTTATTTCACATGGAAAGGACACAGACTTCAACACGGGGTACACCCAGCAATGTGGTACACAGCCTGTACTGACACTCAATGGCATGTACATACAAAATTCTAGAAATGGTGTGAAAAGTCCATTTTACCCTCCAGAACACTTCGTGGCCTTCTTTTTTAAAAAATAATGGGCCAGAGAGGTCCGGGCCATTACATCATATACCACCTAAAACATTATTGTCCCCGAGAATTCAAAAACCATCCTAGAGGAATCCCAACAAGATACCTCTTAGGGTTCTTGTTATTACAGGAACCCAACCAACAACCCTAATCATAGGTGTTAGGGATTCCCTCTCCTATGTCAAGATATTATCTGCCTTAGGTGGCACTGACTCGCCTGCACGGGTTTAATCGCATCCACATTAATGCATCTCAATTAAGGATTGGGCCTTCCCACTTCCATATATTAGGATGATTTTCCATATTACACTGCTCCCAACACCATACAACCCACACATTGCCCGAACAAGTGGTTTGGGGAAAATTCCTTCTCCTATGTTGAGATATTATCCACTTTAGGGGGCACTGACTCGCCCGTACGGGTTAAATTGCATCCGTATTAATGCGTCTCAATTAAGGGTCAGGTTTTTTCCTTTCCCCACACATCCGAACATGTTTCACATTTCCAGGGAACAAGTAAACAAAATTTCTCACAATTGACAAGAGAATAATTCCATATATGAAAGGTACAAAGTATAACATCAACAAAAAGCTCAAGATAACAAGGAAAAACACAAGTAAAAACAACTTTGGGTACTGAGCGTGCATCTGGGCCTCCCTCTCCAATGTTCTCTCCTCGAGGCTTCCATGCCTCCACAACACAAAAACCAAGGGAATGGTTCATCCACAGAGCACCTTATCTTTATGATCCTTGATTCTGAATGGTTGTTCCTCGAAGGTATCGTCGTCTCCCATATCCAACTCTCCTTAGTCAACAACGTGAGAGTCGTCGTGTAAGTATCAACATAGCTGGGAGACGTGGAAGACGTCATGAACCTTCTCCAACTAAGGTGGAAGGGCTAGCTGATATGCCACCTCGCCGACTCGCCTCAGCACCTCAAAAGGTCCGATGAAGCTAGGTGAGATCTTGCTCTCTTTCCAAACCCTCCACTGCCCCGTCGAGGGGAAAGCTTCAAGAAGACATGATCCCAAACCTCGAACTCCAAAGGCCTCCTCCGAAGATCAGCATAAGACTTCTGTTGGTCCTAAGCCGCTTTCATCCTGTCACGTACAAGCTGGACTTTCCCTGTGGTGCTCTGCACTCCCTCTAGCCCAAGAGCACCTGTCTCACCAACCTCTTCCCAGCAAATGGGTGAACGACATGGTCTTCCATAAAAATCCTCAAACGGTGCCATGCCAATAGTTGGGTGGAAGCTGTTATTGTAGGAAAACTATACTAAAGGAAAGTGTCGTACCCAATCCCCTGAAATCTAGAACGCATGCTCGTAGCATGTCCTCCAACGTTTGGATAGTCCGCTCTGTCTGCCCATCGGTCTGGGGGTGGAAAGAAGTGCTAAGGCATAACTGGGTGCCAAAATCATGTTGTATCCCCCTCCAGACTCGTTAGGTAAACTGAGTATCTTGATCTGAGATGATAGTCTTCAGAACACCATGAAAATGCACCACCTCATCTATGTACCTCTGTGCTAAGTTACTCACCGAGCCCGACTCCTTAATTGCAATGAAGTGAGATGATTTCATTAGTCGATCCACCACTACCCAGATAGCATCATAACCACCCTGAGCTCTGGGTAGTCCTATGAATAATTCCATTAAGATGTCATCCCACTTCCACACGGGGACATCTAAATGATGCAACAAACCACTAGGAACACGGTGTTCAGCCTTCACATGCTGACACACTAGGCATTTAGCCACAAACTCCACCACTTCCTATTTCACCCCGAGCCACCAAAATTGTACCCTTAGTCCTCAGTACTTTTTTGAAACTTCTGAATATACCACCATGGCTAAGCTATGGAACTCACGGAGAACTGCCTCACGCATCACTTCCAGAAAAACAACCTTCCATGGAAAAGCATCTATTGTCGGTTGTCCTCTGACCATGCATCTGGAGCGTTTCCCTGATCAACATGATCCCGCATTACTTCTGCCTCGGAATCCCCCCACTGAGACTCTTCCACCTACTGCAACAAGGAGGACTGCACTGTCATCTAAAACAATCAGCCTCTAACAACTTCTACCCTTGCATCCAAGTGCAAGGTGTCTAACTCTCCCATCATTTTCCAAGCATCAGTGGATTCCCTAACCACTTCCTTATGTGACTTCCTGCTCAGGGAATCAGCCACAATGTTTCCCTTACCTTTAGTGTAAGAGATCTCGAAGTCATAGTTTGGGAGTAACTCGACCCACATCCTCTGTCGTATGTTCAGGTCACGCTGAGAGAAGATATAACACAGGCTCTTGTGATCTGAGAAGACCACAAAGCGCTCCCCAAAGAGGTAATGTCGCCACAACATCAGTTTGAACACTACGGCTGCATGCTCTATGTCATGGGTGTCATAGTTACACTCGTGAGGGCGTAACTACCGAGACCCATAACAGATCACTCACTTCTTCGGCATCAGCACGCACCCCAGACCAAGGCCAGATGCATCACAAAACACCTCATACAACAACCCTTCCTCTGGAAACCTGATTACGGGAGAACTGACCAACTTCTCCTTCAGGTAGTCGAAAGCCTTACGGCACTACTCGCTCCACATGAAGGCCTGGTTCTTCCTAATCAAAGCTGTCAATGGAGCAGAAACTCAAGACAAGTCTGAAACAAAACTCCAATATTAACCTGCTAACCCTATGAAAATTCGAACTTCTGCCACTCTCTTGGGTGATACACAAGAAAAAACTGCCTCCACCTTCGACGGGTCCATTGACACTCCATGATGAGACACTACGTGCCAAAGGATGTGTAATTCTTGAATCAAGAACTTACACTTTGACAATTGATGATAAAGCTGGTGGTGTTGAAGGAATTCCAAGACTGCCTTGAGATGCTCAACGTGCTTCTCCTCTGATCTTATGTAGATCAGGATGTCATCGATAAACACAATGATGAAGCAGTCTAAAAACTCTCAGAAGACAAATTTCATAAGTTCCATGAACACAGCCGGTGCATTTCTAACTACAAACGACATCAATACAAACTCTATGTGCCCATACCTTCACCTGAAAGCTGTCTTTGAGATGTCACTGTCCTTTACCCTCATATGATGATATCCAGATCGTAGATCAATCTTAGAAAACCAACCTGCTCCCCTCTGTTGGTCGAAAAGATCATCTATCCTTGGATGGGTGTAACGGTTCTTGGCCATTACCTGGTTCAACCTTCGGTAGTCTATGCATAGCCTGAGACCACCATCTTGCTTCTTCATGAACAAAACTAGTTCACCCCATGGCGATACGTTGGGTCGAACAAAACCCTTCTCCATCAGATCATCATTATGAATCCGAAACTCCCGTAACTCCAAAGGATCCATCCAATAAGGGCCCATCGAAATCAGACAGGAACCAGGTTGTAAGTCTATCCCGTACTCGACGTCACGTTGGGGGTCTAGAGTCACAACCTCCTCAAGAAAAACATCAAGGAATTCCCCAACAACCTCTGGGACATCCATCATCTCTGTATCAACTAGAGCCACTAATATCCCGCCTAATAAGGAAAGGAGAGGCTCCACACGCCGGCTTCCCACCTGATAGCTCCTATCACCAACAAAAGCTACATGTTTCCCATCCACGTTGGAGAACAAGACCCTTCTTCGGAAGTAGTCGATAACGGAACTAACGGAAAACAACCAATCGATGACTAGGATGACATCGTATGGATGCATCTGTAACAGAAGAAGGTCCCCACTAGATCGATGTGGTCCCAACATCATCCCACATCCCCGGAAAACACAAGATACGCTGGTCTGGCCTCCAACTAGTATACTCAGCACCAATGGTATGGAAATACCCTCTATGTCCAGTCCCAAAACATGGGCTAGACCAAGTGCAACAAAGGAGTGTGAAGCTCCTGAATCGAACAAGGAATAAACGAGAGTGTTGAACAATCAAATTGTACCTCGCACCACCTCTGGTCCTACCGGAGATGTCAACTCTACTATGTGAAACTATACACGCCCACATCATCTACCTCTCTGATGTCATCCACCTACCTGACCACGCCTTAGTCGAGGTCACTGAGGAGAACCCAAAGGTCGGACTCCTCCCACAATGTCTTCCCTCGGAGGAGCATGGTCCTACTACTGCTGGAAGGGTCTCGCCGGGAACTGGTGGTGTTGAGATGGGCGCTAAACCTTCCCACCTCCACCGTACTGAGCTCGGTTTGGGCACTGACTCTAAATGTGACTGAAACCCCCACAAGAAAAACACTTCAGTCCTCGGCTCATGAAAAAGGGACGAGGACCTGATGATCTGAAATGGAACTACTGGGGCATGCTCCCCACTAGCCTGAACCTGGAAGGTCCCGCCGCAGAGGACATGCTGCTGACTGCCTTCCCCTTTGACAAACTTGGTTGGATCCCCTCACGTGGTTCACCACCCTACGAGTGCATCCTCTATAGAACCTATGACTTCTTCTGTACTGCCATGTACGTTGGAAGGGTGAAGGAGGTGACAACATACTTGAGCGAAGGACAAAGCGCCTCCTCCAAACGTCTCTCCCGGGACTCCTCATCAGGAAAGAGATCCGGAGCAAAGTGCATGAGATACTTTAACTTGATCCCCAACTCTCGTACTGACATACTCCTCTGCTAAAGGGAGAGTAACTCCTGCTGCTTCTCCGCCTTGATCATGAATGAAAGGAATTCCTCTCAGAATTCCTTCTCAAAGTCTGCCCACGAAACTTCTGCCTCTATCCTCTCTCCGAGGTAGAGTGTCCACCACTTTCGTGCCGCACCACTCAGTAGACTGACTGCTAGGGGAACCCAGTACTCCCACGGAGCGCGAATCAAGGTAAAAGCGATCCCTATCTCCTCAAGCCACCCTTCTTTCTTCGTATCCGAAGTACCACTCTGATACTTCTTGAGGGTTTTCCGCTGGAAATAATGGAGAGTATTCTCCCACTGGCTATCTTCCTCCTGTCGGTCCATCCTCAACTGATCGACCGCCTAAATCTGCTGGGCCTCGGCTATCTGAGCCACCTGGGGATGACGTCTAGGTGCCATATCTGTACTGTAAACAAATATCGGCTAAGCCCAAGTATTAAGGAAATTTCATATGGTTTTATTTTGTCATTTTTATTTCAATTCCTTTCCCAGAACACCCAAATCAAGTAAAACACAATCATGATGATGCATGTACATTCCCTAGGGTCTCTAACCTACAATCAATGTAGTCTGACTTGGTCGTTCAGAAGGCTCAGATTCCTTGCATCGGATCACGAGGAGCCCTAAAATCTCGTGTCCTAGCCGGTCCTCCCTGGACTATATCACGCACCTAGATTAACCAACATTGTCGCCCTACCGTCCCATGGAATCCTCACTGTGCCTAACTCTAGACTCCATCCTATATCTCAACCATCACCTCTGATACCATTCCGTCACGACCCCCTCCCACAAAAGATGCCCCTCATGAGCTGGCGTTGGTGAAAAGGGAGATAATGACCCCCAAGTCCCACCTCCAGTTGGCCCCGGGGTGGAAAATAGCACCAAGGGTATGAGTTTTCACAAATATGGGAGGCATTAACCTTTTTATTATTTATGATTTCGAAATAGGAAAAGTCAACCACCCAAAAAGGAAAAGAACAAGTGTATAGAAATAAACCCAAACCAATCACACATACTTGTTTAAATAGTTCTGAAACAAGGTACAAGTACAAGAAAGCTCAAAAGTAAAATACCAAAAGAAATAAGTGTACAAAAACTACAAGAACTCAAACTGTCCCGTCTAGTAGGGTCCCGCATGGCCCTGGTAGTCCTCCTGGAAACCTGAAAGTAAACATAGGGTGAGCATTCAGGTATACTCAGTAGGGAAACCTAAAGCTCTCGTGCACAGGTGGGGAGACATCCTAATGTGCCGTGAGAACAACAGAAGAAACCTAGCAGGGAAATCTATCCACCCAACCACACCAGCCACACTCACAAAAAACACAATCACAACAGGTAGTAGTAGAATATAAGAACAAGATTATTGGGTACCCCACACCATTCCCCATTAGTTAGCTACTATTACTAACGGCGAACGTCCTGACGCTGCCACACTCTCCTCGTCTGCACACACTTGGGCCTCACAGACCACACATCACGCCCGCACATACCTTGGCCTCACAACCACATATCTCGCCCGCACACACCTGGGCCTCACAACCACGTATCCCGCCCGCACACACCTGGGCCTCACAACGACGTATCCTTCCCGCACACACCCGGGCATCACAACCATGTATCCCGCCCGCCCACACCTGGGCTTCATCCTGAAGATTCTTGGGAAATAGTAAAAAATACCCAAAGAGTCTTGGGCTAAATCCACCCCAATAGAAACCTACCTGAAGGGTCTTAGGTGTATGTTCGCCTCAAGCCATCACATCCTCGGGAAGAAGGAGCATGAACGAGCTAGTAACTAAGGGGAAAACACCCTCTCCCATGAAATGGGAGTGTTCGACACTAAGTTCTCAACATGGGTGGGGTGCGATAAAACACAAATGATACAGATATATATATGTATACCAAACACACATCCCATCTTATGGCTTCTAAAAATAGAAACTGAGCACGTGTCTCAGCACTGCTACTACGAAGCATGCATATAACAAATAGCCCCAACCCCATTCAGGTTTTCACATTTCATCTGAATTAGTTTATTTAGTTCCTTATCTACTGGGAAACAAACCACAACCAACAATATCAATTGTTCGTGAAACATATCCCAGCCATCCACCAATAAAGTTAGAAAAACACAAGCTGCACAAAAATTCACTTCGTGTGAACCAACCAACCCATTAATTATTAATCTCATTCCATTACCATGACCACCTATTCATTAATTCTTCCACTTTTTATTTATTATTCACAACCCATCTTTCGTTCACATTCAAGCCCATCCCTGAAGCCCCGCTGTCAACCACTATAATCACAATCACACTGAAACATGTACATCATTATCCCTTAAATACCATTTATTGCAGCCCCACTGCCCGTCACCAACATAACATTCACACCAACCCCCACCCAAGCCAACCGTATCCCCGCTGCTCACCCGATCTACAACAACCAACAGAACACCCCCCTTTCACATAGACAAACCCCATCACATGCAACGTATCCATGCCAACACCCACACGTTCATTATTTCATTTTGTTCAACTGGGGTGATCACACAAGGGTTCCAGATTTTAAATCATCCAACTTTATAGGATTAACCAAATTTCCACATTCAATGAAGTGTCCATCCACAAAATGGTCTAGAAAGATAGGGAAACATTTAATTGTTCATGAAAAAGCCCCCAATGACCATTATTTTTAGTAGGTTTATGCCTATTCAATTCAAAACATAATATCACTGGATATAAAGATATACATAACAACATCCCCATCCCCGTTCTCTAACAAGTTATTATCTTTGTTTATTGGTTCACCCGTTTCCCATGGAAACAAGAGGATACCCACCCCGCATGATACAAAATTTAGAGAGGCGATGGTAAGATCCCTACCTCAACAGGTTCTGATCACAACGATCCCCCAGATCAACTTTAGAAGAGGTCTGTCGGTGTCCGTCAATTCTGTCGAGTCCCAGCAAAACCTCCTCGGGTGGAATTTAGAATGGAAAGGCCAAAGGAGAGTCAACGGATCCAAGCTCAGAGGTTCCACCTCGTTGTTACGATCTCTAGGTCGCTGACAGATCGTAAATCGGAACTCTGATGAAGATGTTATGGAAGAAAAGGAGCCTTCGAGTCTCTTGGGAGAGCTCTGCTCAGAGGAATGGGGAGGAGAGGGGTGAGTTGAAAAGGAGGAGGGGACCCCTCCTTTTATAGGCGAGAAAAACAAAAGTACATGGCATGTACTTTATGGTACATGGCGTGTACTCGACCATTTCATAGGGTCACCATGCGGCTTCCAACACAGCCTTTAACGCGGCATGCGGCCGTTGACTAGTCAACACATGGTTTGAGGGTAACGCGTACGTGGGGTGGGAAAACACGGTGTGTAGTATGTGGTATATGGCGTGTACCCATTTATTTCACACAGCAAGGACATGGCTCCAACATGGAACACGACTGTTGACTGGTCAACACATGGTTTGAGGGTAATGTGTAAGCGGGGAGGGACTACACGGCATGTAGTATGGGGTACATGACGTGTACCCATTTATTTCACATGGCAAGGACACGACCTTCAACACGGGGTATACCCGGAAAGGTGGTACACGGCGTGTACTCATACTACATAGCGTGTACTTACAAAATTCTGGAAAGTGTATGAAAGTCCATTTTACCCACTAGAACACTTTGTGGCCATCTTTTTGACAATGGAATGGGATGGAGAGGTCTAGGCCATTACTCTATATATCATTCTAATAAACCCACCCCATGATAAATCAATTACATGAACATAAAACTTAAAAAATAGCCTGTTTAAATTGATAATGAGTTGGAAAAATTAATATTTTAGCTTAAATAGATGAATCGGTAATAATAATAAAATCCATACCTTTCATTTCCCAAATAAGACAGAGGCACTATAATAAATAATGGTTTAATATAGGTTGTTTACAACCAAATTTATAAAATCTGGTATCACGTTTATGAAATTAATTAAAACCCCATTAAATTGATTTAAAGGAAACCCATCATTGAAAAATATCTTCCCACCCCTCGACCAATTTTAAATAAAATAACCCAATTTTCATTTCCATATAAATCCCTCTTAATAAATATTTGGTAAAAAACATTCAAATTGTTTTAGAAAAGTAAGATAAATTCATGAAACATACCCACAATGTTGATACAAGGCCTGAGCATGAATGTTGTGGCATATCATATAATAACTATCGATTTGTGAGGAAATAGAATAAAAAAGAATATTAACTCAAAATTATTAATATATACATATTAATGGGTAATCCATAATTATATCGAGAAGAGACCCTAGAAGTATACTTTTCATAACCATTAATGGCCTATTGATTAGATCCTAATGTCTATAACAAACTCGTCTTCTATCAACTACCTCCACTGGTAAAATTACCCCAATAGTTTTGAACACCATATGAGATATAGTCTATCTGATCATGACTAGGTATAAATTCCTCCCATGTATCACTAAATTTACTAATATCAAATGAAAATAATAAAATGGAGAATTTAGATAGGGAATTCATATACAAAATGAAAATAATTAATAAGAAACCATTATGTTTGATAATCCCACCTCCTAACACAGTCAATGAGTGAATCATCTATAAAATAAATATGTATTGTATAAATGTTACCACATTTAAAAGTAAACAATATAATGATTCTGATTTTGTATTCTTATTTTAAATTATTTGTAGATTTCTGTGAAATGAATTCTATATTTAAAAGTCATTCCAAAACGAAATAGAAATGTAAAACCATCTGTTAATGTCAAAAATAATGACATAAAAAATATTTTAGAAACAAAAAATTTTAAATTGTTTTGAAAATTTATTGTTGAAACAAATTAAAATTTTATGAATCCAGTCCTTGAATAATGGAATTTATGAATAGAGAAATCCTTTTTAAAGATCCGTGTTTTTTTCTAATATATTCTGTAGAGTTTCCAATAATATACATATACACATTTATATTTAAAAATTAGTGTACATATAGAAATAAACTTATCCTGTATATATATATATATATTACTTGAATAATAATGAAAATGATTAAATTGATGAAGGAAAAATAAAATCCCAAATCAATATTTATACATTCTCTATGTAATATAATTAAAGCCTCAAAAATTTACAATATCCCCTGTAAATCATAAACCACCATAAATAAAAAAACTCCAAAAAATTATTAAAGGACAAATTTTATTTAAAAAAAACAAATCCTATTTAAGATCCACTTGGTTGTTTTTACAAAAACCAAATATAAATATATTTTAAATATAATCCATCAGAATTTTGAATTATAGAATAACCCCTTTTCTAACCAGCACTCAAGATTACAAGGATTTTAAAACCAATTTAAAAATTTATAAACATATCAATATCAGTTAAAAGAAATGTAGAAATATATAATTACCATATGTATTGTTATTGAAATGAAATTGTTTGACACACCTTCCATGGACATTTTTATAAGTATAGAATCCCCCTAATAAAGAAGAAATTATGTCTAATAAAATAACATTGTGCCAAAACATAAAAACCAAAAATAAGAATAACCAAAATAGAGGGTTTTTACAATAAGGAAAATTGGAAATAATGAAGATAAAAACTTGTTCGGAAAGAGGTAATAGGAATAAGAAAAATTTACCTATAGAGAACCACCAATAATATAATGAAAATGCTTCAAAATCAAATTAATAACGAGTTAAAATCCCCAAAGGCCTCTCCCTAGGATTAAAAACAAAGAGTTTGGGATAAGGAATCCCTTATAAAGAGTTAATTTAATATGTAAAAAGATCAAATCAGAAATTTAAATCCTATGGGACATATGACACTATTTAGCACGAAATTCTACTAAAACGTGCACTAACGATGGGCCCCTCACTAGATTTAGTTGGACACACACATGGTTTGGACAGGCGGTTTGGTAATATAGTTCAATTAACAATGTTCTAAACATGTAAAAAGTCTTTACTAAATTTTAAAATGAAACTGCACACTTCCAGGATGATTTTTATATCATATATGTAAGATGTGCACAAACTCTAAGATATACAAAAATCATTCATGTTTTTCCCAGATTATCACTCTATTTTAAATAAATAATTTCTCAATCAAGTGAGCTATACTATGAAATAACAAAGTGATCTAAAAAATTTCCCATCATTTAAGTATTCCTACAATTTCTATAAAACCACGGGAATTAATCATGCACCATGGTAAAAACTACCATAAAACAGCCTAACTCAAAATTTCAATCGGAATTCATCATAAAACTCAATGGTGAGGTTAGGGACCAGAAAATTATGAAATAAAAAACAAAATGGTGTTGGGTGTGATATAGGAACTATTCATCTCTCATGAGCATATATATTGATTTCATTATTAATAATTCTAAATTCAATATCTCTGAAAACCTTGTGAACATCCCAATGGTGAAATATAATATTATAATAGGGATGGATTGGATATTAAAATATAAATAAATGATTAAATATAGAAGTGATAATTTTTTTGTTTATCCTGATTACTTTTTTTTCAAAGGATAGATATCCTAACTAGATTCATGGAATGAGTCACCTCTAATTGTATCTTCCGCATAAATTGTTAGGGAATAAGTGCAAGAAATATGAATTACAAATATATTAAAGGAACTATTTATTTAGGAAATTTGAATCTAAAATGTTTATTTTTATAGGATAATATTAGTTTTCATGTTCTTGAAAGAAACCATACACTATTAATCTTTTTACTCCCAATGATTAATACATTGCAGTATAATGTTTTTTTTCTCACGTTCTGTGGGTGAGACACACATTCGTATATTTTGTAATTAGTTTTTTTTGTAAAAATATAATTTCATGTGACAACTAAAAAGGAATACTTTGGTATAAAACCCCCACACATCACTCATAATAAAAAAACACACATATATATAGGGCACCATTTTATAAAGTAATGAACAAAAGAAGTAGATATTATTTTCAGAATTATCATAAATAAATATCATATTTATATCATTTATAAAAAATAACTTAATTATGATAAATTGGAAAATGTTAAACCAAATATTTTTATGATCAATATAAAATTAGCATTTATCTAATTCTTTTTTACCTAAACTTTTAATGTGAAATAATTCTTGGAAAAGGGGGAAATTTTTCTTTATGCTCCCTTTTTTATTCATAACATGATTACAAAAAATCATAGGAAGAATATTTTTTTTTTGAAAACTCTCATGTTTCTTAATAATTATGTTCATATAGTTTAATTTGATGGACTTTATTTCTATAATAATTATTATTTATATAATTAATTCATATCACTATAAACATTACTAAATTAAATAGAAATGATAAATTATATTGTAGGTAAAATTTATGTTCCTTTTTATTATTTTCTCATGAGGATAGACGACGATTTTTTCTCTATTTATTGTTATATGGGGAGGAATGTTGTCTAATAAATAATAAAATTGAGAAAAAATTAATTCAAGAAATCAATATATATATATATATATTATGAATTTTATTTCATTATATTTTAAGATTAAATATTATATGTTGGATATGTATAATTAAAACCATCACTCACCTCACCAAAAAATAATATGAGTGTCCCATTTTCCCCCTAAATGACTAAATATGATAAAAACAAATATTTCGCTAGTCTTATTCTATCAATTCCACTCTATATTGTTTCATCTTTCCATAAACATTTTTTGGTTCAATCTCCATAGAACTCTTTAGTGATATTCGCAATGGAAATATAGTAAATGAAATATTTATTGATTCAAGTTGGTTTGATTGGTAAAAATATCTTTTGAAATCAAATATTACCATTTAATAATGGGAGGTAGTTTTTATATACCAACTTGACCTATATTTACATTATCCATATATTGTACATAAATTTATATTTTGTCATAATTTAATGGATATATTGGGACTAGGAATGTTTTACTCAATTTTATTAAAATAATAGTAGTTCCAAAATTAATATTGTATCTTAGACACTTGAAATACCATTAAAAAGTGAACCCTACAACATAAATAATAACTTTTTAAATAAATTTGGGTCAATCAAAGGATTATAAGATAATAAATAGATGTTTTTTTCAAATGAGAATGTAAGGATTGTGTCTCATCATTTTTAGGAATAAATAATAGATTCAATATTGATTTTAATATATATTCGATAGAGAAAATGATATGGAGATACCTTGAACGTCTAATATATCTATGTGTTATATTTTATATGCAACATGAAATTGTTCATCCTTTTCATGTTAATAATGAATAATGATGAAAATTATCATTGAATTGTAAATCTCAATATTCTATTGTCTCTAATAGTCATAAATGTTTTTGGTTAAGTTCATTGATGATAAGAATATTAAAAACTAAACTTTTTTCTAATCAAATTTATTGAATCCTATTTTAGTGATGACATAATTGAAAATATGAGGATAATATATTATTCTATTGGAAAAAATTTCATTAAAACACAACAAAAGTATTATTTACTAACAAAATTGATGTTCTTATGAAAAATTTATTTAATAATTGATAATCTAGTGAAATTTCATGAAAATTTCTCGAATTCAAAAGAGTTAAAACAAAATAATATTCTAAAAAATATTTCACAGATTTATTACAAATTATTGTAGAAATAGAAAGTGGGAGTTCTTTATTTTGTGTTGGATATTTCTATCGAAGAATATAGAAAATAAAACTCCATTAACAAAATTAATAGAAATAAATGGATAAAGGAAGAATATATAAAATAAAATAGGAAAAGATAAAAGATTATTCCTAACGAATCTAAACATTGAACATGATAAAATATAGAAGAATGAGTAAAAATTTCTTCTATCTATTAAGTTAATATGGAATTAGAGGTCCATGAGTCTGTTTCTCCTACAATTGTTCCCCAAAATAATCCTCTATTAAGTCTTTAGTAAGTTTCTCTACTATTTATTGTTGACATGTTCACTGAAAAAGATTACAGAAAACAACTTTTTGAATAAGTTTATAACATTATTAAGAAAATTCTGTAAAGAACCGATTGATGTTTCTAAGACTTCATATCTCAATGATACATCTTGAGTAATAAAAAATTGAATGAAATTTATAATGTTAGAGGAAGAAGTTAAACCTCTAGAAAGTTCTTTTCATATTGATGAATTTGTAGTACATACATCAAATTCCATACCTTAACCATTATAGGAGTAAGAATTATCTCTTACTGAATTTTAATAAGAGTCTCAAAACCAAAAAAAATAATGAATTTACAACCAAGGAATCAGAATATTCCCTATTTTCTAAATAAGTGAATGTTGTAGTGATTTAATAATCTCATTTTGTTTAAATATAAGAACCATAACCTTTGAGAGTTAGAGAATCGATCAGACCAAAAGTTTCTACAAATTTAAAAAACTCTTCTCTAAGACCATCTTCAAAACATAGTATATTGAAAATACTTACTACAATGAAATAATAAATAGACATTAATTAATAATATAAATATTCTTGGATATCCAAATCTGATGTATATATATAAAATAAAATTTTCATCCCGTTGAAGTTTTGATCTCTCTCAAGAAAATATATGTAATAAAAATTCAAAATGAAGTGTTTCTTAATGAGATAATAAGATTATCTTCAATGGAGTTTATAAAGCTGAAAAACATTACAAATTTCTTGAGTCAAATCGAATGGAATATAAAGTTTTTCGATGACCATATATCAAGAATAATGACGGAAATCAAATCATCCCAAAATCTTTTGTGTAGTATATATTTAGAAGATTGATATTTTTTGTAGGTATTGATAACCTTAATAATTTTACTATATTTACAATAATCAGAGTTTTCTATACAATGTAAGAAGATAGAGATACTATATGAAATACAGGAAAATATTGAGTTGAAAGATGAATATTAATGGAAGACACAAAAAGGTTATTTAGGATATAGGACATTATAACGATTTTACGATTTTTTTTTCCTAAAACATGTAATATTTATAATAAATTTTTATTAGTCATTTTAGATGTTAATTATTTATTTAATATTTGCATGAATCTTTCTTATAACGCCCTGAGATTCATAAAGTGGAATAACATGTTTGATAGTGTATAGGAAATGAAAGACTAATTATATAATATAGTATAAAAACCTAGTAATTTTTTATATATTTATTTTTAAACTAATTCAATATCATTTATATTTTGTAAAGAACCCAAAAAATGGATTAAACATAGTGTGATACTGTATTAAAATATGATTATTACCATTACAACATTTATGTTAAGTAATAGGGTATGAATAGAAATAAAAATATGAATATTATATTGTTTACACTTTTATAAAATTAATTAAATGGTTATATATATATTAGATATAAAATAAAAACCATTTGAATGATAAAGAAATTATTTTTGAAAAAAAACTTGTATTTTCATTACAGGTAGATTTGTTTTAATTTTAGAACATAATTTAAATGATTTTTTAAATAGAAACATCATTTCATAAAATAAAATTCATTTTTAAATTATTAATTTCAAAATTATATTTCAGTGAAATTTTTTTAAAAAATTTAAAATAATATTTTTTATGAATATTCAAAAATACATATTTTTATTGAAAAATACTTCTGTTTATATTATTTAAAAGATAGTTTATTTTTTAAAATTATTTAAAATTAAAATTAGTAAAATTATATTAATATTTAACTATTTTTGTTCCATATAATAAATTTCATATTCATTTTTCAAGTGAAAACAATCTATAATTATGAGAAACTACTCTTTTGAGAAGCACTCTTTCATCAAATTTGAATTTGAATTTTAAATTGAATTTGGAAACATTTGTTAATTGAATTTAGAAAAATGGATTTCATATATGGAATAAAAATAATATATATTATCTAATATGGTAGAATTTTGTTTTTACTATAATTAATAGTGAAAAAAATAAAAAAAATAAATTTATTTGCATGATTAATGTAAAAATTGGTTAATCAAGGGTTAAAATAAAAATATAAGGGTGAAAAGTTATGTGCAATTTCTAAATAAAATAATTGACATATATAAACCCAATATTCTCTATGTCTATATAATGACACATTTTATTATCCATTGTTCATGATAAAAAAATTTGTATCACTTTTTCTTTTCAAAATTTTATATCTATCTTCCCCCACTTATAAAAGGCCACCCACTCTACTCCATCTTTCTCACATACAACACACATTGATTCAGTAAATCCCAACCCAAGTCTATTATTTAATTCCCCCCTAATTCTTTATTTCATGGTTTGATTAAGAATCCCATCAATTAAGTCTTTTGAAATCAACCAAAAAAAGCACTCGGAAAAAGTGGTAATATTCCTAATCCTCAGTATTTTGTTTTTTTCTTATTCCACCTCCTCCAAACCATAGAAATATTTTGTTATATACAAAAAATATATATAATATATATTTAGAGGTTATTATGTTAACATAATTACCCATATCCATCTCAAATTACATAAAATGGGAAATGATACAATCTACCATATCAATGACGGACAACCACCTCATGAAATGCTGCAACTTGTTTTTATACCTTATATAAGAGACTGAACAAAATTACCTAATTAAGAAATTTATATCATATTTTTGAAATAATTATACTTTTTTTAATTATAATATCACATATACCATCTTATATTACATTATGTGTGTGATATGACAATGTTGTTCATGCGTAGGGTGGACTACCTCCTCACGAAGTGATTTTATTTTTTTCACATACAATTTACATGGTAGGAAGTATGGTGTAAAATAATGAATATATGTGTTATTTATGACCTAACCATAATTCAATAAATATTATATCATATCTATCTTCTTATGAAAAGGTAATATCCCATGTATCCCAGAGTCAGTGGTTACATTTTTATATTGACATTATTTACAATAAATCATATCACAAAGGATCAAATAGTTTTATTGTTTATGAAATTTTGATACGTTCATAAAATTCAAATTATATTTTAAAGCATTTTTTTTTTCAAAATTCCATTATTCCCTGTAGTGCAACCATGCATATGAAACAAAAAAACATGTAATCATATCCTACAAAAGATAAAATATAAATGGGTGGGATCAATTGATTAGTAAGGGTAAACATATAGATAAATTTATGAATAAATAATATATAATAAAACTAGAATGGTAAATAACTGAAAAACGTGTCATTTAATTAATAACATTTGAATAATGTGGTAGGAATAAATGATTATTAATAATTCCATAATAACATTAGCAAGTACTAATCCCTGGACATCATAACTAATAATATCATCACGTTGACATCAGTAACCAATCTCATAATGAGTGAATAATTAATGTCATACAACATAAATATAGCATCAACGATTAGGCCAAGACACCATATATAAAAAGTTAAGACCTCTCAGAATGACCAAATTAGTTTGTCTCATGAGACATACAAAAACATATATAGGATACAATGGGCCCCACCCATCACATATTATATCCAATGGATTCCCCATATAAAATGTGTAAAAAATAATCAACATAAAAAATCATATTGAAACAATCATAAGAAATGAAAAAAAATTCCCTAATCAACAAACGTAATCTTTAACTATCCTGATAAATATGAATAATGGTATCAATGTAGTAAATCTCCAATGAAAAATGATCATAAAACATTTAATAAAATATGTTATATGGTATTATAAGAAATCAATAACAATGAATTTTAATATTTAATAAACTATACTAAAATAGATGAAAATATTGTAATGAGATCATTAAAAATTTATTTACAAAAAAATTGCCTTTTAACATTTAAATTGTTCTTCAATATAGGTGATTATAAATGAAAAAAATTGAAAACTATTATTTAATCTTGTAAAGTAATCTTAAAATCATTGATTTCTAATTATTGTGGGAAATATGCTTATTCCTTATAAGTTAAAAACAATCCTATTTTATTTTTGTAGAAAAACACATAATGAACATCGTTTAATAAATAATAAAAATATTCCTTTCAAAATATTTTATAAAAATACAAAAATGGGTAAATATATTTATAATTATAAATTTTTGAAACATTTTTACTAAATATGAACAATGAAGATAACAATTCACTAATATAGAGTCAAACGTGAATAATCTCTAATATTGATTAGATTATAAAATAAACACTCACAACTTGGGTATCATTTGAATCATAGGAACCATTCAATAAATTAATTAAAATTAAACTATAAATAATAGAAATTAAAATATTTGTGATAAAATATATCAAATCTGATATAGATACACTACAAAAAAATTGAATTAGTGGTTAATATAGAATATGTCTCGCGGAAGGAAAAGTGAGATGAGAAACCCTTACCATCGATCTGATTTCCTGCACATGTGTTTGAACCTCCTGTATCAAAAAAATATAATATTATTATAAATAAATTATAAAAATTTAATATTATATATCTTTAAATATATTATTTATTTGAACACCATCATACCCCATTTAAAAATTTCATTATTAAATTAACATTCAATGTGAAAACCTTTTTTAGGTTTGTTTTGATAAGTTAGTCTTGGTCTGTGTATGTTGGTCACGGTCCTGTTATCTCAAAATTCATAATGATGATATTAATAGCATATATATTAATAATAAATTTATTTATAGTGAACCATAAAAGGTATAGATATAAAAATAAAAAATATCATTCATCTACGAGGTAGGTCGTACACACGCATGAACTATATTTATATTTTTTGATGAAAGGAACAAAAGAAATGTGACTAGTAATTAGTCAATATAGAATAATATATATTTCATTATTATAATATATTCTATTTATTTAAATCATTTTTACCATCTAAGTTAATAGGTGATGAAAAACAAGTTACACTGCTACATGGATACGGTAAGTCGTGCAAATGCACGAGCGATGTTTTTTATTTTCATATGATGGAGACAAAATGGAAAATGGTTTCCGA
The DNA here is from genome assembly GCA_963277665.1 of Viscum album. Lineage (NCBI taxonomy): Eukaryota > Viridiplantae > Streptophyta > Magnoliopsida > Santalales > Viscaceae > Viscum > Viscum album. The sequence continues at coordinate 118,787,471 of OY728128.1, read as the reverse complement.
ATAAATATAATGACATGTAATTATATTTTGGATACTACACATATTATCTTTGAATTTATAAAACATACTTTGATTATTTTTTCATATGAAATAAAATTGAAAGAGTCTGTAAAGACGATTAACTTCTCTTAAATAATCCTCCTTTGAATATCCTCTTAAAGAAACTAGGGATGGCCATTTTAGTATAACATGACCAAAAAAATTGATAAATATTTTTTCAAGAGAAATAGTAAATTTTTTATTGATCTATATGGATTAAATTTGTGTGTATAAGTGAGTTATGAGGTTCCATTTTATAATTGAGGTGAGGGGCCCCATTGGAATTTCTCAGATGATTAAATTATAATAAAATAATTCATCATTCCAAATTTCTAAAAATGAAAATATATTTAATTTGAGGATTTTATAGGTTTTTAGTACGATGATAATATAAAATTTGGATAGGTTTTGGTTTAATTTTAGGACCATATAATTTTTATTTACTTCTTGGTTAGTTATTTTTTAGCATTATCGTAGTAACCACTATCTTAATAAAATAGGGTTAATAATATTACTATAAAAGGGAGAATAAATATCAATTGGAACATGTATTATTATTTAACATATATTATATTTAAATGGATGCCTAGAATATTTTTGTAAATAATAAATAATTTAATAAATTATTATTTTGATAAATTATCATAAACATCCATTTGGACAGTAATAAATTTATCTGACTTAAAATGCATCTAGAAAATTGATAAATTCAAATATAATTTTTTAAAACCACTAAAATATTTCATATATCTGTATATAATTTTTTTTACACATTAACACATTGAAATTATATCACAACATGTATATATAAAATATTTTTTTATTTTTCTATTTAACAAATAAATAATTTATTAGTATTGCACAAGGGGTTAAGTTAATTATAATTTTTTAAAAATTATAAATAAATTTTTATAATGAATTTTATTAATAAAATAAAAATAGATATTTATGGTAGACAATATCTTTCTTTATTCCATATTTGGGCACATAAAATATTATAAAAACAAAGTGACTGACATTATTTATCTATCCTTGTTTAATATAATATATACGTAAATTTATTGGAAAAGTGGAACTTAAAAAAATAAAAAAATACTAAGGTTATTAGTGCTTAATCCCCTTCATAAATATTTTTTGTAAACTTTTAGGTCAGGGTTATACCCTTATCTTTTTTTAACCTACATAAACTCTTCTTACAATTACTATACTATTAAAATATTATACTATATAAGGATTGATAGTAACACCATTAAATTCCAAAATAGACATATATTTAATATGGTAAATTTAAATATAAATATAATTTTAATTTGGAAAAATTTAATATTTTTAGGATATTCAGTGATTTAGTAAAATATTATTTGCTATAAAATATTCCTATTTCCAATTTTTAGTAATTTTATTACTTTTTCTTTATTAGTATCAACAAAATATTTTTAATTAAAAAAATTATTTAATGATAAACCTATCTTGTCAAGTTATTATATAAAATTAATTTCTCTCATTAATTATCTAATCGTTTATTTATTTTAAAATTTTAATTATCATTTATTTCATTTTTAAAAGAATTTAAAAATTACATCATCCGTTTTGTGTAAGAATTTATGTTAATTATTTATATACTAAAAAAGAAAATAAATATTCTTGATAATTATAAATATATTAAATTAAAGAAGAATATTTATAATCAAACATATCAACTATATCTCCATATATTATACATTTTATGTTTATTAAAATCATGACTATGACATCTTTTAATACTCTTAAAATAAAATATTATTAATTTAATAATATATTCAATAAGTAAAATATGATCATATATTTGAACCATGAATAATTACGAAATAAAATTAACCATAAATAAAATAGGGTTAAATTTTATGATCATTTTATTGTTGTTGTCATATTTTTCCTTTAATTTCCAATTTTTTCATTTAATATGGTATCTATAATTACTAGGGAAATTCTAAACATTTAACAAAAAATAAAACGGGTATATATATAAAATTTAGACGTAATTAATACAAATAAAGAATGTCACAATCTGAATCTGGTCGCCACCGAAACCGACACCAAACCCAGCCCGTGACAAGGCTCGAAGGGCGTTCCTGATCCCCACAGGCTGGTACAAGTGCCCGGGTATCATATAATGATAACTAGGAACGATTTACCAGATTTTATAAACATTAAACAACAAACAAACTCAATAAAACAAATCTGGATTTTGCAACTAAAACCATCTTTTACAAAATTTTAGAAGTGAATTACATAAGTTAAAAATATGTTTAAAGACCATTATAAAGTTAAAAAACAAATAAGTACAGCCCAAGATCCCTCATGGCAAGGGGCACCACCCGTAAGCCATCTCCACAAGACTTCACCACCAAGGACCTGCCAGAAACCTGAACAACTAGAACTAAAAACTGTACCCAACCTACGAAAACAATACAAACCAAGTCTACTTACACCCAAGGGTGTAAGTATGGTGTGATCCAAAGCCCAGTAGGATACCACCACTAATATATTCAATGTGATAAACATTTAATGATGAAAATCATGCAAGTTTTCAAAAACATGAGATGCTAGTTAAAATTTCTAAAAGATGCAACATTAAATAAAAACAGTTTTTAGGTGGGCTAATTTAAATAATAAAAACATTTAAAATAAACACCATAGCTACTGAATTTTCCAGCCTCTCATATCATATTCCTACGGTAGGGAAAAAATATCTAGTGAGCACAAGAAATTGGAATTAACCCCTAGACACTAGCTAGCTATGGGTCCCAAGTACCTCTTATCTCGGTGAGAGTAACCATCACAAATATTTGTTCTCGTTCACAAGCCACTAGAAGGGAACATACCCAAAATCTTGTGGCCTCCAATAATCATCATCATAGTTTAGTTAGAGTTTTATTCATCAATCTTGTTAAGTGAAACTTAGGCCAAACCCCACGGATTCACTAGCATACTAGTACACGTCCACCCACCTAGATACCCGGGGTATCCCTTTGTGCTCAAAGAAGTTCAATAAGTCAAGATATATACTTTTCACATGAAAATATCATTTCCATATCATAAATTCCCCAAACATCCCACATTTATACAACACAAGTCACAAAAGTACACTTTTCATTCAAATTGATTTTGAAATCCGACTCATACAAAAATAGCCCACAACACTCTTGGCATGACATTGACACTTCCACAAATCCTTTAACCAATTTTTATAACCCATTCCAAGACATTTTAACTCAAATAAAATCCCACTCAAATAACATATAATACCACTTTCATCAAAAAAATTCAATTTTCACAACACACTCACACAAAATAGCCCACAACCATGTTTTTCATCTCTCTTTCCATTTTCTAAAACATTTTAGCACTTTATAAATCATTCAAAAAAAATATTTGAAATCATAAATAACCACCATACCTTTAAAAAACCCATATTAGGTGAACACCCCCCCCCCCCCCCCAAACAGTATATATACACCTTTTATCCACTTTGTTTAGTCAAACAAAACATTCACAATTTTCATAACACAACTCAAGTGGTGTAACTATGTCTTGCACACAAAACTCATTTCAAAACCCCCATTTAAGACCAAAACCATACCAATTCCTATCAAAAATATAATTTTAATCCCTAGATACATTTATAAAAACTCATTCAAGGATTATAAAATAACCTTTAATATTACCAAAAAAGATACAAATGAAAACACACATTTTCCTAAAATGACCTCAAGAAGTTTAACAATGTTTTACACATCAAACCTATTCAAAAACCTTCTTTTTAGGACCACATGACACTAGTAAATTACCAAAAATTAATTGGCAGTCCAAACAAGATTTAATAAACCAATTTCATAAATTATAAACCACCCCCAAATAAAACCCCATGGGTTACACATTAAAACACCCAATTGCATGTTAAAAAGCGACTATAAATCTTAACACATAACCAAATCAATCATTAGCAGTTTTATCACCACACCCAACATATGAGGAATATGAAAAATGGATAAATACAGCACGCTAACTCATAAATAATTGTTTACACATGGAACCACCGACCTTTTGTGTCAAAACCCTTGAATCTTGGTGCGAAACATCAACCACACCTCTACCGCACCCCAAGGATGTGAAAACAAACTCTAAACCATAATATTTCACCAAAAATACACCAAATAAAACACTAGGTATGAACCCTAACTTTTGGACACTCTATAAATTTATGAATGTTTGAGGAAACCCTAAAGAGAAGGAAGGAGTTGAAGAGGGAAACTCATGCCCAAAATAATCCTAAAGAAAACAACCCAAAATCGACTAGAATCTGAATTTTAAAACATCCAACTATTCATGGGAGGTTCGAAAAAATATTAGGATATCTCTAAGGAACGTAAATGGGTGAAAATAGTAAATATAGAAGAAGTTATTAAAGGATCAATTTACCTCTCCAAATCTAAACGATTTCTTAAATCTAGTAAAGATTCAACCCGTTTTGTGATCCTATCGAGCTCCAAATTGTGGGAGGATGGAATGAGGTATCTCCTTAGGTAAGTGGGTTGGGGTGAGAGTTCGAATCACCGAAAAAATGCAAATATTGAAGGAGATATTAAATAATTAAAATTTATTTGTAATGCAGAAAATGGGCTTTCGGGTAGGCCCAATCCCTTACATAAAAACCCATATCCACCATAATTATGGATTTCAAAATGGTCCAAATTAATATGGTGGTGTTAATAGGTCATGGTATGAAAATTAGGAATTGGAATGGATGAAAAATGTTGAAAAATGAAGGAGTAATAAAGGAATCAAAATTTATTTTTAAATTTGGAATTGGGATCACGATTTGGCCCAATTCATAAACACTCCCCCATTCATCCATAAATGCTTGAGAAACCCTCAAAACAAAGAATGAATGGAAATTAAATGTAATTTAAATTTAATATAAGTCATTTATGTGAAAATTCTCCCCACCATGAATACTTTCAGCCCCGGAAAGTCACATCATGGTCAAAGCAACAACCAAACCCAACTGAGAAACCAAGAGGTACTCCCTTGCTAGGTTTCACCCCCAAAGGCCAAAACACCTCCCATGATCAAATAAGGATTACTCTCACAACCAAAACATACACCAATTTCCTGAAATGATCAATCACATTCATAGGTTATCCCAAAAGAAAACTCCTCAAACCCTATCTGAACAAGACTCAAGAAATTCACCCAAACGAACAACAACATCGAACAAGGTTACACTTACCTTTAACTAAACCATTGGGCACTCTCCAATCCCAAAATTTACACATGGAACGAGTTGGTAGCTAGATAGTTCCAAATAAGAGTGCCTACTTCCAAGCCAAGACTATGGATAAATCTGTGTTATTGGTACGGGGTGGACACAAATAAGCTCCCCGCCAAAAGAGACAACCTATATTTTTCTGAGACAGAATCAGGACACTAACAGGGCAGGCCTGAATGGACTCCTTAGTACAAAGGGTAGAATTCCATTCAATGATTTTTAGGGAATTTACATGAGAATAATAGTGGGTATCCCCACCATAGAAACTAACCATCTTAACTGACCAGCATGGGACGACATAGACAGGCCCAAAAAAGTTTAATGATTTGGGAAGGGCATAGGGTTAATCTGCACGATTTGGGAAACCGTGCACTAGCTGTGCAGATCATTCTTTCTGCATGGCTTCCTAGAACATGGTCACTAATAATCGTGCACAAACTATATCCTCAATATTTCTATCCAAATTTCCAACCATTCTATAATGACTCCATGGAAACCAAAGTGGGAGGGAATGACATTACACGTTGTCATGGGTACAAGGCCCTCCACCTATTTCCACCGAACGGGAAGAAAAGAGAAAAGATGATTAAACCAGAGGTTTAAAATCTTACTATATTTAATGATAAGGATAGGACATTGTACAAGGGTTTAAATGAACCTAGGATTTCCCCTGACTGTGATGCAACTTCTCTTTGAGACCAATGGCTAGAGCTCAAATGATTGAAGCACCTTCGGCCTCACAGTTAGGCTTTAGAAACCCCTTGAATGATAATTATTCATTTTATGCAACCAACAAATACACTGCAATCCCTGATATGTTTTCCATGACATAACACATTCCAAACACACATTACCCTAACCTGATGTTTCACTAAAATAAGGGATTATAAAATGCACACACAACGATCCTTGTTTGTTCGGGTGAGAAAAAATAGAAGTAAAGAACACCTAAACTCACCTTCCCCTAAAATGGAATATATTGATGTTTTTACAAGGGAGACATTATCCCAACATAACAGGGACTCTCAGAGGATTTCAAAACATTCACCTATATGTTCAATTGAGCACATGACATCATAAGACATCACCAAACATGACCATTGCGACTGATATAAACAATGCATGGAGAGAGACCTTATACGACATCCCCAAACAACACACAATTCTATAAAGTGGATAAAATATCCTATCGTGACAATATTTCCTACACAGTTGGTTTAACATGAACTCATGCTTTATAGAAACATTGAAGAACCCAAAGGCACTCTTAGACACCATCGAGACACTCAACCACACTAACAACCCTAGACCACATCCACCTTCAACGAATCAGGAAACTAAAGAAACTAAAGTCTCTTTCAACCTTCCACAAGCACTCCCCCATTACAAGAGGATCTAAAAATCAAATAAAATAATCTGTGTAGACTCAATCTATAGATCTCGAGAAAAAAAAATCCTTATATTGATCAAAACCCTTGAATCTTGGTGTGAAACCTCAACCTCACCGCCGCTGCACCCCAAGGATGTGAAAATACTCTAAATGATAATATTTCACCAGGAATACCCCAAATCAAACCCTAGGTATTAACACTAACTTTTGGACACTCTATAAATTTATGAAAGTGGGAGGAAACCCTAAAGAGAAGGAATGAGTTGAAGAGAGAAACACATATCCAAAATAATTTTGAAGAAAATGACCCAAAATCCACTATCATCTGAATTTTAAAACAACCAACTATTCATGGGAGGATCAAAAAAATATTAGGAGATCTTTTAGGAACTGTAATAGGGTAAAAGAGAAATAATAGAAGAATTTACTAAAGGATCAATTTACCTCTCCAAATCTGGACGATTTATGAAATCTATTGAAGATTCGACCAATTTCACGATTCTATTGAGCTCGAAATTGTGGGAGGAGGGAATGCGCTCGCGCCATATGTATGTGGGCTCAGTTGAGAGTTGGAATCACCGAAGAAACGCAAATAGTGAAAGAGATATTAATGAATTAATAATTATTTTTAATGCAGAAAATGTGCTTTCGGGCAGGCCCAATCTCTTACATAAAAACCCATATCCACCATGATTATGGATTTCTAAATGGTCCAAATTAATATGGTGCTGTTAATAGGTCAGGGGATGACAATTAGGAATTGTAATGGATGAAAAATTTTGAAAAATGAAGGAGTTATAAAGAAATAAAAATTTATTTTTAAATCTGGAATTGGGCTCACGGTTTGGCCCAATTCATAAAAACTCCCCCATTCCTCCATAAATGCTTGGGAAACCCTCAAAACGAAGCCTGAATGGAAATTAAATGTAATTTAACTTTAAAATAATTCATTTATGTGACATGGAATCCATTCTTTAGAATTAAATACAGAAATGTTTCAAAATTCAATTTAAAATCAATCCAGTAAAATGCAACAACAAACAATTTCTCAAAAAAATGTCCCATTTATGAATAAAATGTTTTTATTCAAAATTATGTATAAAATTCAATTGTGAGGCCACAATTAAATTAAAATAATCTAATTTATTTTTAAAACTAATCCAAAAATAAAATTTTAAATTTTAAATTCACTAATAAAAAATATAGTTTTCAATGAAAATCATTATTTTCATAATTCATTCAAAATTTTCTATAATATTTAAAAATTTCAAGCTATGCTATTTTGTACTATATGATTCCAAAAAATGTATTTTTTAAAGTAAATTTTCTAGAAATTATTTATAATACTCTTAAAAAATCCAGAAAACCCATTATTAAAGAAAACATATTTTTGTAGAACAAAATAACATTACTAAACTGAAGTTCTGGTAAAGTATTAATTAATAAATCTGTACATAGTAAACCTTATATATTTATATATAATTGTATAACAATATTTATACTCAAAAATATAATATCTAGGTTATAATGGTCATATAATACTATTTTTTGGTTCATTTACGCATGGTGTTGTGTGTTGTATATTCTATAGATTATAGTGTTCTTTTAGAATCTCAAGGTATTACATTATCCCCTGCATCATTAAATTGAGTCTACGTAATTTGAACTTTTGATTGATAATCATGATATTGACATATGAAAATTACATTTAATAAAAACTACACCATAAAATTGGTTGACAAAACATCCTCTTAAAATATTGAAATGGAAAAATGAATATAAGAACAAGACTATGATACTGAATTGGAGAACATTAGTGGGAAGTGAAAACATTGATATGTAAGAAAAAACTAACTCTTAAGAACTGATATAGTGTAATTGTCAAAATTTTCAAGAGAAATGTAACCATTAAAATATTCAATTCTATGATGGGTTAATGATCCATTGATTTCATGATAAGAAAGGTAACTAGATTACATATTTATATGGGGGACCTTTTATGAAAGTCTAGTGATTCCTTTAATATCCTTATAACAAAATCGAGAAAATAAACATACATGGATCCAATATATTTAATAATCAAAATCTCATCATTTTTATCTATATACACTCCATTTTGTACACCAGGATATGTATAGTGAATATGAGTTTTTATTCCTAAAGAACTATTAGCAAATCCTAAGATCCATTAGTTATTCCTTCAGACTTGAAATATTTACCCAAAGAAAATTTTTAGCATGTTTTATCCAAAATTATAAAACATACTTTAGTAGTAAACAATAATATCTAAAGTTAAAATTAATCCTATTAAAAATTATCAATCATTGGGCTCTAACAAAATGTTAAATACAATATTCCAAAATTGAAAAAACTATGAGTATGGTCACCAAATCAATAAATCATTATTCCCCTATAATGTAAATCTAAATGACATATGTAAATACCTTGATCACATATTTTATAAAAACATTGTGACACTTGAATTTTCATAAAACCCTAATGGAAAAAATGCATGGCTCCATATTCCTCAAATAAAAAACAAATTTGTGGGAATATTCCTTAAATAATAAAATTCAATTAAATCCACTAATGATTGCATAAACAACATTTTCAAAAAAAATAATTAGTTCTAAGATATAATGAATTATAAAATTTAATTTATCTATATCAATAATATATTTATAATAAAGTCATTACCTCAACATCGGGATTATTTTTTTGTCATCATCCCTTAATCTATGTTTTCCAAGACGATCGGATTTTCACTAAATCACTTATACAAGTCATCGGTTCTATTCAACATATGCTCTTAAATAATTTTATAAATTTTAATTTAGTAAAATCCATTAATGTTTCATGATTATTATAACAATATTATGATTAATAAAATACTTTTACAACATACTTATGGGATCAAAATACACTTGAACATTAATTGTTCTAGTTCAGTTTAATTAATAGCATAGAAAAGACCATGATCCCATCGCTTCTTCTAAGGTATATTTCCTTGACACTTCGAGAATTAATTTTCTTTGTGTACAATATCTATGTAGTTAAATAAAATCATAATGGAAGACTTTTTTCATTCCATTAACATCACAAGAATGGTGGCCTTTTCCCCACTCCTAACAAAACCTCCTTTATCATTTATGAATGTACGAAGTTGTTTTGTTATACAAGAATCCCATGTTGTAAAATCCTTTATTCCCTTATTACCTTTATCAAAATTTTATTCTTATTCTTTCTCCTTCTATTAATTCCCATTGAATCCATAATACTATAATTTTTTGTTCTCTATCTTGATATCACATGATACTGTGGTCATGTATAATTATAATGTTTGGGGGAAATGTTCTATTCGATAGGTTGTCATAATATCATCAAGGAAATGATCATTAAGAATATTTGGATTATGTGCATTGATAGTGTTTCAATTCCATCAACTATGATCCATTTTAGAGAAATAATGGAATACAATAGAGTGGTTCACGGCGGTGGCGTCCTGTCGTTGAGGTTACGGGTTCGAGTCCTTGCAAAGGCAATGCACACTATATGCCAGCGATCCTCTCGTCCCCTTGACTCTGTGTGGAACCGGACCAAGCCCAATAGTTGGCCACCATGGGCGTAGCTGGGGACGTGCGACAGGGGGCAGGGTAAGGCCGCCTCAATATCCTCTAAACTGACCAACATGTTTGCCCGCGGGGGCTAGGTGAGTTTGTTCAAGGCGGTGGTGTCCTGTCGTCGATGTTCCGGGTTCGAGTCCTCACAAAGGCAACGCGCACTATATGCCATTGATCCTCTCGTACCCTTGACTCCATGTGGAACTGGCCCAAGCCCAGTGGTTGGCCACCTTGGGCCTAGCTAGGGCATGCGACAGGGGGTGGGGTAAGGTTACCTCAATATCCCCTAAACCGACCAACATGTTTGATGGAGTCTTAGGTCAGGGCGCAGGGGGAAACCCTAGCCCTGGAGTTTCTGAACCAATTGCGAAGGATGATTATGATCCGCACAAGGTTGATCAATCATTGGTAGGGAAATTCGATTGTGTTAGTCATCAGGAGATGTTTGGTGTTGCGATTAAGAAGCACACTGTGGTGGTTCCGGTCTCTGAGTCTTCGGGTTTTAGGAAAAACTTTGCCGACGTCCTTAAATCCTCAGGTAACTTCCCAGAGTTTGAGTGTCCTCCTCCTAGTAGGATAATAATGAAGGGTTGTGTTGCTCATGATTCTGATGATCAGGGTGCTATTGAAGAGCGTGTCAATTTGTGTATGTTCTCCATCATCGCTCGTGTTCTCCACCCAAAAGGGGGGAGTCTGTGGAAATTCAATGATCTTGCGCAATCCATATCATTGATATAGGTGTTTTCTGATTGGAAGATGATTCTTATGGGCCATGGGTATTACCACATTCTCTTTTCTTATGATGAATCCAAGTGTAGGGCATGGAGTTTTGGTTCTGTTTCTTTAAAGCCGGACCTTCTTCGAATCTAGGAGTGGGATATAAATTTTGATCCTGCTAAAGTCAAAGAAACTCATGCTCAGGTATGGAGGCGCATTCAGAATCTTAATTAGCTATATTGGCACCCTCGAATTTAATGGGATATTGCCTCATCAGTTGGAAAACCAATTTGAATGGATAAACAAACTGAAAATACAAGTTTTGGTCAATTTTATGGGTTCTAGTTGAGGTGGATATGGCAGCTACATTGGTTGTGGAGGTTGTTTTGACAACTAGGGATGATCGGTTCAACATGGAGATCTAGTATGAGAGGAAACCAAGATTCTGTTTAAATTTTCATTTTTTTGGGCATATGGACTTTGATTGTAACAGGACTAAGGACTTTGGTTTTTGCAAAATTAAGGGGCACACTGATGCTTTCTCTAGGAGGAAAACGGCTATGGATCCTCGGTCTTCTGGTGACATGATGAACAACACCAGTTAGGCTATAGAGGTCACTGTTAAGGGCGCAGTGCAACATCCATCACAACCTGGTTCTACTCAGTCTATTCCTATAGAGCAGGAATCTGCTGATCCTACCTCTGAGTCTGGTTATGCTGATCATGCACCAGCACATGGAGAGCTCGAGTCTGGTTCCCAGGCTTCAGTAGAGGTCCCAGTTGTGTTAGGTCTAGTTCAGGTTTAAGCCGGTTCTGTTTCAGTGCAGGTCTCATATGATTCTTTGGCTATAGTGAAGGTGTCATCCCTAGTGCAGGTCTCATTCAGATTGGTTTCAGTGAAAGACTCAGCTTATTCTTTTGGTCCAGTGCAAGCCTTCGCCCCCTTGGAGGTCTTAGTCAGGGCTGGCTTTAGTACAGGTCCCTATGCCGGTCCCGGGGTAGGTCCCAGATTCATCAGTTCCTGTAAAGGTTTCAGATGAGTTGGTTCCAGTGAAGGTCTCAGAAAAATCGATTAACTCTCATTGTGAGATGGTTTCATAGGTCCCAGAATAGATTATATTAGAGGTCTCCCCTGGTTCTGGTATGGTTTCAGTTCTGGAAAATGCTGGCACTACTATTTCTGAGTCTGTGAGCAGGGTTCTTGATGGTAGTGAGGTTTCTGAATCTGTGAGCAGAGTTCATCTTCAGGCGTCAGAGACAGATAAAAATGAGGATACTTTCCAAAATCATGTTCAACCGGTTGTGAAGGGTACAAGATGTGTTGAAGTTGAGGGTGATTTTTCTCAGGTCCCACTATCTAAGGCTGCAAGGAAGACCCCTTCACATGGAGTCCAGGAATCGGTTCGATTCCTTTACAAATTCACTCTATTGAGTGGCTCATTTTAGGGTGATGACAAGGATGATTCTTCTACTGAAGAGTAACCCCAAACATTGGGATCCCTTGTGGCTATCTCAGATCCTACCTCATCTGTTACAGACAATGGAAAGAAGAAGAAAACTGAGGAAAATATCAATATATTGCTTATGCATTGGGATGGTGGGCCCAACACTTGGTCTAAATCTTCCCTTCCATGAATATTTTCTTTTATAATTTCCTGGGGCTTGGGAATTCTCCCACAGTCATGGACCTTTGGCACTTTATTGTGGCCAACAATCCATTATTTATTAGAATTGATGAGCCTCAAATGTCCTTCTATAAATGAAAAACTTTTAAATGGTCGATTATTGGATACTCTCTAGATTCCCATAATGTATCGCATCTCTCTTCAGAGCCTTTTTAGGTTTTGAAGAATGACATCATCTCGTTGATTTCTTCTCATTATGATCATAAATCGATCACCTTGTCTGCTAATATTGATAGTAATGTTATTTCCTTCACCTTTTTTATGCTATGAATCAATATATTGGAAGGCGTGCTTTATTGTCAGCTCTAGAATATTTAGCACTTGAAATGAGGCAGAGTTGGATTATCATTGTGGATTTCAACTCGGTGCTCAGGCCTGAGGATAAGACCGGAAATAATTTCAACAGGTTTGCTGCTACTGAATTATCCCCCCTGTATTGACACTTGTAATTTGATTGAGGTTCCAATTACAGGAGCTGAGTTTACATGGAGAAGATACACTCTAAATGGGATTCAAGCTAGAAGAATTGAAAGGTGTTTTTTTATTTGGAAGACGGATGTCATAATTTTTTTCTTTCTGGTATCACTCTTCCAAGAGTTCAGTCTGATCACAATCCACTTTTAGTGGATTTGTGCTTTGAACGGTTTAGATCATCTCCCTTGCCTTTTAAGTTTAATAATGCCTCGTTATCTATCCTAGGTTGGAGGCATCTTGTTATTAAAGCATGGGAGACCTCTATCATTGGAAGTCCTTTTTACATTATGATTATGAAATGTAAGTCTATGTAGGCTAAGCAAGATGTTTTGTGTAAACAGTCTTTCTCAGGTCTTGATCAGGATATTCAAAATGCAGAGGCTACTCTTCTGCAGTGTAAAAGGCTTAATGAGGGTCAAGATGTGATATCTAGGAATGAGCTTCTTGCCCTTTCAAAATTTAATGATCTTCTGGCATTAAAGTAAACTCTCTCTCAGAACCAATTTAATTTCAGATGGTTGAAACATGGTGATAGGAACACAAAATTCTGTCACTATTTGAATAGGGAAAAGAAGGTGAATAGTGGCACAAATTCCCTCTTGGTGGATGGAGTGCTTTTCAGTTCTGATTATGATATTTCTGGTGCAGCTTGAAAATACATTGAAAATATCTACAGGGATTCTGGTACTGACAATACTCATAAAATGTTTGGGAATATTCCTTCTGTGGTTCTGGATTCTCATAATGACATCATCACTAGTATCCCCACTAAGGAGGAGGTCAGGAAAGTTGTTTTCTTGATGAATGATGATAGTGTGGAAGGGCCAAATGGTTTCTCCAATACGTTTTTCATGTCTTATTTGGATATTATTCATACTGATTTGGTTAATGCTGTTAGATATTTATTCTATAATGTTTACTTCCTTTTTGGTGCCAATTCTAGGTTTATTTCCTTGATTCCAAATAAGAACAATGATCTTGATATTTGTGATTTCAGGGCTGTGGCTATTGGGAATACTCTCCCAATGGTTATCAGTAAAATTTTGGCTAATTGATTGGGAACCATTGCTAATGATATTATCTCCATCAATCAGTTTGGGTTCATGCCTGGTAGAAACATTCCAAACTTCTTGTTTACAGATAATGAATGTGTCAACATTATGAGGAGGAGAGGGAGGTATGGTAATATGGATCTTAAAGTTAATATTTCAAAGGTTTTTTATATAACGAAGTGGTATTTCATTATTTCGGTCGTGAGAATGCATGGGTTCTCTAATTGTTGTATCATGTTGATTAGATATATTCATAAAATCTCTATGCTCTCTGTTCTTGTTAATGGTTTTCCAAGAGGATTCTTTGGGTGCTCAAGTGGAGTGAGACAAGCTTATCTGTTTTCTGGCCTTCTCTTTACATTTGCTAAGGATTATTTATGTTTTTTTTTCGATATTGTGCATGCTAGTTTGTTTCAACAGATGATCTTCAGAAGATGCCTTTTTTTCACCTTCACATCTTTTTTATGCTGGTGATATTCTTTTGATTGGGAAGGATGATAGGATCACCATTCAATATATCATGGATAATTTTCAGAATTATGAGGAGGTCTCTGGTAAAGTTATCAGCTGGGGGAAATCCTCTGTGTTTTTTGGAGAGTGTGTGATCATTTCCAAGAAAAACAAATTTTCTCGGAGGCCTGAGGTTAAGAGGGGATCTCTTCCTTTTAATTATAATGTGGTTCCTCTTTTTGGGGTGCAGCTAAACGATTCTATTTTGACAATATTTATCTCAAAATTCTTAATCAGTTAGCTACCTGGAAAGGGAACTCTATGTCCCAGGCAGGGCGGGTATGTCTGGTAAACTCTGTGATTACCTCCATTTGTGTTTATGTCTTCTTTATTTACAGATGACCTATAAGTCTACTCAAATATTTCCAGAGATTGATTCGTAATTTTATTTGTACTGGCTCGGTTTATGAAAGAAAGCTTATTATGGTTTCTTGGAGTGATTGTATTTGGCTTGTTGACATGGGAGGTATGGGGATCAAAGATATTAATTTTTTAATGAATTTATCATTAAGATGTTTACCTGGTCCCTTTTAAATTCTAATGATTTCTATTTGGAATTCATGTGCAATAAGCTTGGGTCCAAGATATTGTGGGGGTATTCTCTTTATGTCGCCTCTTCCACTTTTCTCTTCCATCAAGCATGCTTATTTTAGTCTATCTCTCTATTTCTAATTTTTTACATACAAACAATGCTCAAGAGATTCTCCCAAGTCTATTTAAGATTGAGTTGGACTGTTATCATTTCTCTGATATAGATACTCCGGTTTGGATGCCTAATGTTCTTGGCTCCTTTAACGCTAAGGAGGATTACATATCTATGTGTGCCTCTCCTTTGCTGGTCCCCTCTTGGTTGCTGATGTTTCACAGTGCCTTTATTCCTCTAGCTCATTATTTGCTCATATGGAGGATTAGGAAGTGAGGCTTCCTTTGCTACGAACTTTGTAGAAGACTGGGTTTTCTCTTGCTCCTTTTTGTCTCTTTTTTCTCACTGCATATTAAAATTTTGATCATTTATTCATCTTTTGTAAATTTTCATCCTATATATGGAGATATTTTCATGGAATTTTTGAAACTCAGTTGCACTTGGAATGTTATGGTCAGTTTATGGAGTCTGTATATCAGGCTGATTGCAGCACTCAGGTGAAACCTTTGCTTATCTCTTCTGTTTCAGTGATTGTCTCTTTTATTTGGAGAGATCAGAATGCCCTTGTTTTTTGGAACAACAGTCTCCCGACTTCTGTTGGCTTTCAGGAGCTTCATATTGTTGTTTTATCGACTCATCGGGCTGATATTGTTCTTATCTGGTACGATGTTTCTGATCTGGTGATTCTGAGGTCTCTTGGGATTTTTAGTAGATGTAAAAAGCCTCGTGTGATGAAGTATATTCATTGGATACCCACAATTTCTCAATGTCTGAAAATTAATGTTGATGGGGCTGTCTCGGGTGCTCCAGGACCTTCGAGCTGTGGTGGTGTATTTCTCACTTACAGAGGTTTTGTGAAAGGTTACTTCTAAACTCTTTATAATACAAGCTATAGATTCCATGAACCTCGTATCCAAGAGTCATTAGTTTCATTATTACATAGTAATTATATAAAAGGAACCCCAACCCAAAGAATTCAGTATTTTTGTATTTTTTTTATAAAAATATACATACATGAAAATAAAATTACATTTTAATTAATCAAAATGAAAAATGAATTTCATTGAGATTTCCATTGTTAACCTTACTTTATCCCCGCCTATGAAACACAAAAATTTCCTCATATATGATGGAGAAGAACCCATAAAGAAGGGGTGAGCATAGATTCTTAGTAAAGGTAATCATTTTTAAATATCATTTAATAATAAAGGAATATTAAATATGTAAATTTATTTAACCAAAAGACATTCCATTTAATTAATAACATGATCATAATATGATAGGAGGGAATTTATGATCAAATACTATAACAATAACATGAGATAAAAGTTATCTATGGGTATCATAACTAATCTGATAATCCACTGGACAACAATTACAAATCTCATAATGAGAGAATTCATAATTTTATGCATCATAAAATTATAGTCTAGTAATTGGCCATGACAACAAACATGAATGTGTAATACCTCATGCAATCCCCAAATTAGTTTGTCTCATGTGACCTAATGAAACATTTAGAGGTTATAGTGGTCCCTCCCATAACATACTGAGTCCAATGTGTTCTTCATATGAAAGGGGAGAAAATAAAAAATATAAATTCATATGAAAAATATCATTAAATGTGTAAATAATTTCCCCAATCATTAAACATAACTAAAAACCTTCCTGGGTAATATAGCTTATTGTATCAAAGTATTAAACATAAAGTACAATTGACCATAAACCATTAAATAAAATTTCCTAGATGGTATCATAATATATCAATCTCAAATAATAATATGATTCATTATAGATTTTGAAATAAATGAATATACGAAAATAAGATCATTAAAAAATCCTTGAGAGATATAACTTTTTTCACATTCAAGTCATATATTTTTAAAAGGTAGTGTGATTATAAAAATCCCATTTTCATTGAAAAAAACCAAGTAATGTATTAAAGTCATATTAAAATTATTTTGGCTACATGATTTTTGGAATAGCTTCCCATTACATATAAGGTAAAAAACCCCACTTCCATATTCTTCTCAAAAAAGTCACGAAGAATAATATTTAGAAAATGAAAAAATTATTACTTTAACATCAATTTTCAAATCTGAAATCAAAAAATATAATTTATAGGAAACTAATTTTTTTATATAACATGGAAATGGAATAGTATTATTCCCCAATGGAGACATAACCTTGAACCATCCAAAATAATGATGATATTGTAAATAAATCCCTTATGACTTGGGTGTATTTTTAAATGTAGGACCCGTGTAAAAATTAAATTCAAACTATAATTTAAATTCAATTTAATTAAATTTTATTCATGATATAATATAAAAAATGTGAAAATAGATACACAACACAAAATATATAAGTGTTCAATATGGAATATGTCTCATATAAATAAAAGTGAGATAAGAAACCATTTCCTTAGTCCTAATTTACTTCAAACATGTCTGAACATTCTATATCAAAAATATATATTTTTTATAAATCAATTAAAAAACCATTATTATATATATCATAAAATCTATTATTTTATTATTCTATTTTTTCACCCATTTAATAAAATCTTAAATAAATAACTATTTTGAGTGATTACTGCATCATTTTTCTTGTTTTTTTTATTTGGAAGTCATAATCCTTGAAAAATAATTATGTATCCCAAATCTAAAAAAATTAATCATTATATTTATGCCATATATATTAATTTTTTAAATATTTATCTTAATCCTTAATAGGTAGAGACAAAAAAAATAAATGATATCTTTCAGGGTGATGGTTGTCGTACATACATGTGAATGCTATTTACATTTTTGTATGGATAAAAAATAATGTTCAATGTTAATTTATCTGTCCATAATAAAATTAATTTCATATATATAATATATAATTAGTAGTTCCATATATATAACCATCCAATAAAATTGGTGAAGAAAAATTAATTACCCCGCTACATGGAGATAGTAATTCGTACGTACGCACAAGCAATGTTTTCAATTCTCATTGAATGAAAAAGAGATTGAAATTGGATTTCCCATTAACAAAATATCCTATAATAATCTATATGATACTAGATTTAGTACTTCATAATTATACCAATGCATTAAGAGGATGTAGAAGAAGAAATAAAATTTAATGATTCAATAAATATTATTACCATCTCTTAATTAATTATCGTTTGTATATCCTCTTATAGACAATTGGGTTTGCCTTTTTCGAAGACCCATAACAATTTAACAATGATAATGATTTTTGGAAGATAAATTGTAATTAATTAGTGGTAATATATGGATCAATGTAGTATAAATTAGTAAGGGGGAGGTCCCTCTTATAATTGAGTTGAGAGGAACGTTTGGAATTTCTCAAAAGAATAAATTATAATACATTAATTTATCTTGAAATTTTTTAAAAAATGGAAATGAATTAAAATATAATTTATGATATTGTTTTAATACTATCAAATAATGGTATTCATATATGTTTTCTGTCATTGTAAGCCTAATAATATTTTATTAACCCCTTCGTTTATTTTGTTACCTTAACTATGGTAACCACTATATTAATAAAAAATTGTTAATAATGTGACTATAAATAGAAAAATGTCTCACAAATGTAACATATATGATTTTATAAACTATTTTACATTCACATGGATTGTGATAAATGATTTTGTAATTTCAAATAAATTAATAAATTATTATTTTGATTAATTATCATTAATATCAAATTTTGAAACTAATCATTTAATTTGACATCATGTGAACTAAGGCAGAATGAAAATTTTAATATAAAGTTTTTATACATCTATAATATTTTATATAGATCAGTAAAAATTTTCCAGACATTAACTAATTCAAATTATATCAAAATTACGATTTTTCAAATCATTTATTTCATTTTTTTTATATAATAAATAGTGTAATAGTATTTCACATAAATTAAAGGAAATTTTTTAATTTTTAAAAATAATAAATAAATTTATATAATAATAAAAATTTCATTAGTATAAATTTTTTTATTTATTTTCATTCATATATTTCTTTTGTCTCAATGAGCACACATAAATTGTAATAAAAACAAATAGATTTCTATTTTGTAATTATCATTGATTTTAATAATATATAAATCATTTGTATTTTTAGGGGTCCATTAAAAAACTAAAACTAATAAATAAGATGATAAGGTTCAAATAAAACTCATCATATAATATTATAACATTTTTAGGTCATAATTATAGCATTATCTTTTGTTTTAACCTTTCTTTGTCTCTTTTGATAATTAACATGCCATTAAATGTTTCTAATATATATTGTACAATAATGTCACGATATACTAAAAATTACCCTTAAATGAACTATGGAGGTTTTAGTTAAATATATACCATTAATTTTGAAATTTATAATATTTTTATATTTTTTAAAAAATTTAATGAAATATTATTTATGATAAATTATTCATAATGTCATTTTTACAACTACTTATTACTATTTCTTTAACAAATCAAGATTACACATATAATTAGAACCAAATATTTATTACATACATAAAATTTCAAGTTCGTATACAGAATTTCTGTGTAACATTAATTATTGAAATTTATTTTCATTTTAATATATTAAGAATCATTTATTATATTTTATTAATAATTGAATTATTAATGTTCTATCATTATATATGCATTTAAAGATATTATTTTATCACTATAAATTAGAAAATAAATATTTATGATTTATATAAATATTTTATATTTAAAAATAATGTATATTTTAAAACATATCCTCTGAATATCCCCATAGAGAAAATGTTTTATTTATTAAAAATATGGATGTCAAATCTTTGATTATTAATTAAATAAAATATTATAAATATCATAATCACTTCTATATGGAAAAAAAGTCCCATATATTCTATAATGAAATAATAATGGATTAAATTTACTCATAAAAAATTATTTATGTTTTAGAATCATTTTATTGTCCTTATCATATTATTTTTCTCCTTAATTTTCTGTTTTACCCATTACTGTTGTAACAAAAATTAATAGTGTTTCTATTCATATTAAGAAAAAATTAAAGAAATATATTTACTAAATTTGGACATACTAAATCAAAATATTGAATCCCTTTTATACAATATAATTTACCCAAGTTGGAGAATTTAATAAAAAATTAATCCTACAAAAGGAAATGAAAAACATAATTTCATAAAATTTCTATTTTATGCATAATATGTCATTATATTTAATTATTTTGTAGTACTAATTTCAATGACCAAAATAAGATTAAAATAAAATAATTCCATCATGAAAATAATACAAAATAGAACTGTTCATAGTAAATTCCATAAAATAAAATAGATTTTTCAATGAAAATTTGTAGTTTTCATAATTAATTCAATCCTTTCAAAAAACTCTAAAAAATTCATCCTAAGATAATATTTTAATGATAAAAATAGTAATGAAATTTTACTAAATAAATTATCAATAAAATAATGACAATAATATAAAAAACACATTTGGTGTGAAGAATATATTTGAATAATAATATTAATTTTCTAATATCAAGTTTTTACATAGCATTAATTAATAAATGTGTACTACGTTGTACTATATATATTTCATAATTTTCTTAATACTATTTACACCCGCTAATTTAAAGTGTATGATAGAATAGTTGTATAAAAATATATTTGGATTTATTTAATCTCGTTATTTAGTGTTTTATAAGGTATCAACCGTTATGTTCATTTAAAATCATAGTTCATTATATATTAAATTCCAATCAATTAGGAAATAATAACATCACTTGTGTGTACTTGAGAAGTACCACCTCCATGTAGTGATGTTGATCTTTTTACATGTATGGTAATAATGACTTATTTTATTAATATAAATCATATATATTTAGAAATAATGAGTCTAGAAATCTAAAATAATATTTATATCACATTATTCCATCTATTGAGAAAAATGGAAATAATGGTCATGTAGATGTGCGGGCTACCATCTCGGTGAATGGTGTAAACTTTATTATATAGTTAAATTTAATATATTACTATTAATACATATATAATTAATATATAATAATATATATTAAATTCAATAGATAATTTCACCATGATCATATAAATATCACTATAATTATTGAACTAAAATATACATCAAAAATGATGTGAGTATCACAAAAAATAATGATTCTAAAAATGGATTTTTAATAAATAGGAGATAAAATAATATATTTAAAGAATATATGGTATGTTAAATATGATTATGTGTTTGTAATATATTAATAATAAAACTATGTTTATTATATATAAGGTTTGGAAACATATGATGGTTATTAAACCTGAGGTAAGGGTTTCTCTTCTCACTTATACATCTAGGAGGTATACATCATATTCACCAGTTACCCCATTGGTAGGTATATATACTACCCATTTTGTTATTTTATATCATGAAACTACTCCACTTCATGATATTTTGGGTTTCATAATAATTTATTTCATACATGGATCTTCTGATTTAATGCTACCAAAGTGGTATGAGTTTATTTCATAATCTCATCATTATTAGGCATTGTATTTGATTAAGTATCCAATGGAGGAATAATTTTATATTTCTATATTAAAATCAATATATGTTATTTTACTATAGTTATTCATGAATTTTTAATGTAACAGTAATTTTTTTTACACTGCGGCCCTTAAAATGGTTGAGAAAATGTTTTTTTAGAATCTGGGTTTATTTCTATATTCAGTTTGAAATCCATTCTCATCAAAGTCCATGATTTATAAAAAAAATATAAAAAATGTTTTCACCATTTTAAATATTATATATTAAATACATTTTTACCCTTTTTTCATTTTTCTCAAAATTATAAAAAAAATCTTCATATCGATATAAAAATAAGTCCATATTGATATTTATCGAAAATGTAAAAGGATTCCTTTCATTAATGTGTATAGTATGAATGGAATTATCTTCTAGAATGAAAACTAAAATTTTTAAATCTTATTTCAAAATATTTAAAATCTTATTTTCAAATAAATTTAGTTTCATTTTTTTTATTTTTTGTTAATATATTTTATATGTAAAATGTTTAGTTCCCAAAAAAATGATTCTATTAACATTTTAATGGTGTTTCTACTCATTAGGGACATCAAAACATTATTGTAATTTTGATGCACTAGGGATATGATGTATTTATAGAATCTGTATTATTTATTTCAATGGATTATCATCTGTTTGACCTAGGATGTACACTTTTATTACCATTCCCTATTTTAAATTGGACAGTTCATGATTTTCTTTATTTTAATTGGGGTAAGGAAAAATATTTCATGTAATGAAAAGTCCCAACGGGCCCTATCTATCCTATGAAAGACTAGTCTTCAACAACTATAAGTCTTCCTCTATATCCCAATGTCTGGTGAAAAGCATCGAATAGACATTACAAAAATTAGAGGTTTTTTCCTAAAGTACCTATACATACTCATCCAATAATATCCTTGAAGAAGTGTAGAAGGATAAAAATTAAATAAAGTAACCTCTAGGTTAAAAACCATGAATTTAATAACCATTATGAAATAAAAAAAATTGTACACTTCTCCCAAATTAAAAGATAAAAATGGATGCCCACTTAGAAAAGATGTTCGAACCTGAAAATAGTTTTAATAAAGTTAATCTGAGAGAGCACGACTATAAATCTACAAGTCCTGGCCATTTTAAGTCATCTAATGCACCCTTGTATCCATAGTCTCCACCAGTTCCACTGTTGACCATTATATCAACTACATAATACAAGCACCTGTAGAAAAATCACATATAAGGGTACTCATACCTGGAAGGGTGCCGCAAGAAGTGAAGAGGGATAACTAGATTACATGATAGTATAATCCAACATAACCCAAATAAATATGAAAATAAAACCGAACAACAAAAATATGATCTCATATATTTAACCCATATGAGGGATAAAGTGGATCTCCATCTTATAACCCATCCCCGGATGAGGAGTTTTCCTATTCCTCCAAAGGTCTAACATTGATTCTCAAAATCTCATGTGTTAAATAATTAACTATTTGAAGTAACGAGACCTCTCCAGTATGCCACACAATCAAAGGGGTACAATATCTATGTAGAGAAACCATGACCTAGTGCATCAAGGGGTCCCACTAAGTAAAACATTATTCCATTTCCTAGTCTGTTGGGGTGGATCCACTCAGAAGATTAAAAAACCATGCCTAAGTTCATCAGGGGGTTCCACTCAAAACCTAGAGGAACAACACCCTAGTTTGTTATAGGGGTGACACACATATGATTGTGGATAAAAACCCAATTATACTATTGGTTTCCACTCAGAAGGAAAAACACCCACTCCCTGGTGATTAATGGAGGTTCTAATCAAAATATAGAGGACCCAGGACCTAGTCCCTCAAGGGGTTCCATTCATAATATAAATGAACATTCCCAAGTTTATTGAGAGGTGTTCTAATAAAAATGTATAGGGCCTATTCCCTAGTGTGTTAGCGGGTAAACTCTGAATATTGAGGACCCATATCCTAGTATGTTATTGGGTACCACTCAGAATTTAGAGGATCCAAACCCTTGTAGTTCAAGGGGGTGTCACTCACAAAATCGAGAAACCATGCCCTAGTCTATCATGGGGGTAACACATAGAAGGTAGAAGATCCATGCACTAGTCCACGGTTTGGATCAACATAGTTGATAGAGGACCTATGCCTTAGTTCCCTAGGGGTTCCACAAAAAGGATATAGTACCCTTAACCTAGTCTATCTGTGGTACCACTGACAAGGTTGATTAAAAAATCACAAATGCGTCAAGGGTGCCACTCTGAATATAGAGTACCCATTGCTTTTTCCATTAGGGGTGTTCCACATAGAGGGTATATATTCCCCTCCATAGAATGTTATGTGGTTCAACATATAAGGTAGAGGACCCACACCCTAGTGTATCATGAGGATGACACAGAGAATAATCTGGATCCATGCACTTGTGCATCAGTTAGTGCTACTCAAAAGATAGGGGACCAAAACCCAACTCCATCTGGTGGGTATCATCCTTATCTAAATTCACTGATGATCCTATCTGACCACTACCATCATCATTCATCACCTAAAAATATTTACACTATTAGCATTTCCAATCATGTATAAAACTCCACTAGAATGGATACCATCACATTATATGTGGAAAAAACTCATGATTGACTACTTATAGGCCAAAATCCAATTCCAAATGAAGGAAATATAAGGGATGAAGTTGTAGAGGCAAGTGCATGGTGTGTATTGGGGTCCAAATGACATGTGACCCCACCTAGTTTCCTAGATATGTCTTCTTTAATTATTAATGGGTGGTCATATCACTATAAATGGCATGTATTGGGACCAGAAGGTGTTTCATGTCCACATAGGGCATGGCTGTGTGTTCATAGTCACGATTATGTCCTTCAAGACATGCCATTATCCTATACATATACCTAGCCATGTATAGAGATATTTCCTAGAACATGTACCTGGCCATGTCTAGGTCTATGTACCTAGCCAGGTCTAGGTGTCTAGATTTGCATATTCATGTTAACTCTAAGAGTATAGGCTAGAAATCTGGTACCACATCACAAAATGTGTGTGGGACCCATATAGAGTGTGAAACTTATCACCACAAGGAAAACTAGACTCAATTTCATGGTTACTACATGGTGTGTGTTACTCTGAACTACACATCGTGAAGTCATGATTTTCATTGAATGAATTGTTCTTTAAAATGGATCCAAGATACACCACTACTATGGTGATTCCCACCGTCAACCACTAAAAATATTCCAAAATCGAGGGTAATATTGTCTTCCATCAAATTTCCTGCCACTGGTGTACAGAAATCAAACATTTTAACCCTTATAAATCATATATAACATCTTACTTGCCTCCCATGTCACTAAAATCTCCACCTTAGATGCTAGATCCATAAAACAATCACTGCTACCAACAATCCATCTCAATCTATCTACAAATCACGAATCTGATCATTTTGTGAATATATACCATGAATCCTAAGGATTGATCATGTTTGGACCCACCTATAAATGTCAAACCCTAGACCCATATCCCAACACTAAAGAAGATAATCAACATGTGTGGGAAGGGTTACAACAATGGTGCATCAATCATTTTCTAGGTGTTATTGGCCAATAATATTGGATTGGGGTTATTTATGGTAAGAAAAAATGAGTAATCAAAATGAATATTATAATCAATTTGATTCGATAAACTGAATCATGTGAAGGATAGATAAATCACATATAAATTAATGGTTAATAAAATCAATTATAAAAAATTTAATCACAGGAGGAAACCACAATTTATGGTCCCTATATCAATTATTGATTGTTCATAAGAGAATAAAACATTAAATAGTCATAGGGACGATCCATTAAATATTTTTTCTATAAATAAACCTATATCTTATCATCATCTGATCTTGATCCAACAATGACAATTGTTGTATCCTCCTCTAAAACATCCCAAGGTTATGCAGCCAACCCTCATGATTTTACATAGTTATAAATTTTAATGGAAAATAGGTTTCGGGTATTAAATTAATAAGTTCAAAAAATTAACTAATTAGTCCACTTAACAAACCCACCAATTATTTCTTCATCTAAACATCTATTTTCAACAAATGTTAGATCATGCCTAGTGGAAACCCCATGCTCCAGATTCTAAAGATGTATTAGATTAATGATTCTAGACTACATTCATGATATAATAAATTATTAATTGAAAACTATTCAGGAGTTTTGAAAAACATATTTAAAAATTATATGAAATAAGGTCTAGGATCCTCGACCGTTAGAATATCATGCCTTCTCTTAAACTAACACTAAAAATATTCCATAACATATTTTAATTTACAAAAATTAAAAAAGTGTCTCTAAAATATTCCCTTAAAAACACCCATCCTCAAAAAGAGAAAACTAAAAAGGTTGTTGATATTGATCCCATATCCGGATCTCCCACTCCCATGAGCTCATATACACACTCCCATGTGGCCCAACACACAGACCATGTGAATGGTCCATCCATAGAGGATCAAATCCTATCGATCATCGAACACCACTAGGTACTCATTGAAGATGGATCCATCCACATTGTCTAGCTCACCCTAGTCAATAATGTTCATACGAGAATGTTCATTTCTCCTCAACCAAAACGTATGGAATAGGTAGTGTACTTTTCTTCAATTTTGGTGGTATGGATATGTAGTATGATACCTCATAAATATTCTTAAGTTTATAGAATTTTTAATGAACCTTTTGGTAATATTTTCTCTTTAGTGGAATCTCTATAACCCTCATTTCATTGAGAATATCAATAAAAAATGGACTCATTAATCGAACTCCAAGGTTATACAAATTAAATAAATAAAATAGTTTTTCCTACTATGGTGATCCTCATCCTCTCAGGGATTACATGGCCCTTCTGTGTTACCATTTTCACTTATTCTAGTCCCACAAGTGATTCCTCGCTAATCATAGCCCAATAGATGGGTGATTTGTAGTGTATCCCATACAATGCCTTGAATGATTACATATCTATAGTAGAGTGACATAAATTAGTATAAATAAATTATACCAAAGTTATGTGATCCTCCAAGATTCAGTTGAAGTCAAAATACATTAAAAGAACATATCCGCCATTACATGAATAGTGCATTGAGACGACCCATCCATTGGGTGGTAAAATACAGTACTCATCCTTAAATTGGTAATTAATGCCTCTTGATGTTTCTATAAAACCATTATGTGAACCAAAAATCATGTATAGAGAGAGTAATTATGGTCCCACAAGAAGGTGGATGATATGCCTTATATATATCTACCCCAAAATGTCAACTAATCTCTTATACAAGATAAAAAGGATGTATGCTGATTTGCTTAGTCGGTAAACTATCAACTAGATGCAATCATAGAATATCATTTTCCTCATAAGAACTATCTCTACTTCCATAAATTTTCCATAAAATTTGTACAATGGGAACCCAAGAGGTTGCAAAAAACCTACAATAACCCATTGTTCAACCTTCCCCAGGACACGTCAGAAACACTCATCCCCATTATTTCCCATAAAAATATTAAGGATGGTCCCTATAAATTTTTCCTACATACGGATGTACATAAAAAGGATTAGTGTGACACTCCTTAATCACCTCCTCTCACAACATTACTAAATTCACCATTCATCCAAACGAAATGATTACATGATTCCCTCCTTCATAGTATATATCTAGTGATTCTTCTGATGATATTTAGTCACATAAGATGTCATATATTATTTATTCAAATAGATCCTCCCTCACATACCTGATCATTTGAGGATTCCAAAATAAGAACTAATGAAAGGATGTACCGCTCTACCCCCTAGGGTCAATTACAAGGAAGTCAACTGCTCATACACCTCCTCCACTAAATGAGAATGGGACATCCTACTGAGTGAATCTTACACCACATTTCCCTTCCCATTAGTATTGAAAATATAAAAGTCATAACCCAAATGGAACTAAAACAATAAAATCTATCTCAGGATCAGGTCTCCATGTATAAATACATACCTTAATCTTTGACAGTCTAAGTGAATAGAAATTAACTCTCCCATAAGATAGTGTCTCCACAACCTCAGAGAAAATACCACCACTGCTAACTCGATGTCATAATTCACCTAGTTATACTCATAGCCTCTCAAATTCATCAACCCATATATGATCAAGGCATACCCATTCATTAACATATAGAGGAGCCCAACTCCGAAGTCATAATAATACAATAAATACTATCTGCCTTCCTCAAATAGTCTAAAAACATGATCACTTGTTAGCCTCATCCACTACTCCTCAAAATATATATAAAACATATCATTCAAGTTAAATGGATTCAATTTCTATGTCAAAGTAGAAAAAGGTGATTTATTCCTAGAAAATACATCCACAAACCTCTTATAGTATGCCACAAATCAAAGAAAACTCTGCACTTATGACATGATGATAGGTGGCTCCAAGGAAATTACTATATCAATATTTGTTTGATCCATAACTATGTTGTGATAAAAAATTACACACACTATAAATTAAACCTCATGGATCCGGATCTAGACCATCAGTAGGTTACTATTAAACCAGTGCTCTTAATGAAAGTATAGGACCATCTCCAAGTGCTCTACATGCACCGCATCTGACATATAGTAGATGGGTATGTCATCAATGATGAAAATAGAAAATTATAACCAAAATGGATAGAAGATATAATTCTTCATATCTATAAACAAAGTGGGGGAATTCTTTTCAACAAAATGAATCTCCTAGAACTCATAGTTTCTATAGTTTCATGAGGGTTCCACCTTTCTAATTTAAACCAAATAACCCTCAACTTGTTGTATCTAGACTGATGATCGATATTTAAGAACCATCTATCTCTTCATAACAGATCAATGATGTAATTTTTAATCATCAAGGTATACCTTTTAATTATATTTTCATAGTTTAGGCATTTTTAATCCAAAAAACATT
Organism: Viscum album; assembly: GCA_963277665.1. NCBI lineage: Eukaryota > Viridiplantae > Streptophyta > Magnoliopsida > Santalales > Viscaceae > Viscum > Viscum album. Next base: position 118,758,457 of record OY728128.1, on the reverse strand, counting down.
TCTATCACCCAACCGTATTTTTTCATGAACAAAACAATATCTATATAGGGGTACACATTGGGTAAAACAAAAACCTTCAATAAAATGTCTTCAAACTAGACAAGTATCTCTTAGAGATTAATAGTTGACATCCAATATACAACAAAGGATGTCTGAGGGTTCCTGGGGTGAAAGTCATTGAAAAAATCCATCTCTCACCTAAGAGGTAGTCATAAAATGTCTTTTTGGAAGATGTACAAATATTCCTCCATGAATGAAGGAACCAACTTTCAAAAGAGAAATTTATTCAACGAGATAAAATCACCAACTTATGGGTGATGGGTTATAAATTTCTACTCCCAATACCCACTCACACCACTAATATATCTCTCTCATGAAAAAAGGAGAACACCATTCCATCTACCTGAAGGCCTCTGACATATCTATTTTTATACTAAATCTATTCATGGATCATTAAAAACTAGTCCATAACCAATATGGAGTTATAAGGACTCTTCATGATAACCATGATATCCCACAAGAAATTCTCTCAACCAAGTGATTCCTCACACTTCCAATTGATTAGTGATATCAATGATGTGTTCCCTGTAGAAATATATATCCAAAGTTATTGGATAAAGTCTCAACTAGGATTACCATATATCACACAATAAATACATATATAGTGTAATGAATCAAAAATGGGACTAATATTAGTGAATAAGTAGTATAAAAAACATATACGGTACCTATAATCATTTGTTGATCTACTAGGTTATAAGGACCCAGCCTTAAACCATACATAATATTGAATTAAATGAATAATTCACAGTGAAGATCTTTTCAGGTTTAGATTTTTAGAGAAGTAAAAAATAACTATTAAATCTCAAATGATTACAAATTAGACACTTTTACACAGATTCCATTTTTTCATAAAATAAATACTCTAAAAAAACATTTCTAGTTCCATGTTTTAGACAACATTAATTTTTCATGATCCCATCCTTGATCCTATTCCACATTATATCCTATGGAATACATTTCAAAAAAAACATGGGATGGGCATAAAAAGCTCATTAAGGGATTCACAAAGAAGAAAAACTGTTAGATTTTCCAAACACCAAGTAAACCATGAATACTTTAACATATTTAATACATTTACCTTTATGAAGTAGTAAATACTCTTCACTGAATAAAAGATCATTTCTTACCCTTTAGTAACCAAAATATTACCATAAAACCCATATAAAGAACACATAACATATAAAGGTAACTTGGGACATAAGCATACTTAAATGTAAAAACCATACGGTCAACTTCCACACATATCACTAAATGGAGTAGCCATACGGCTGACTTCTGTACCCAATGCATTGGATGTTATAACATAACCACCCATCCTAGTATTCACGGAACCACCCGTCATATGGTTTATCATGTAACCACCCGTAAAATGTCCAAGTACCATCATAAAAAATAAAATATCGCAAATGTAAACATTTCTCTTAAAATATTTCTTTTTAAATAACAATTAGTATTTTCAAGATATTAAAATAATCAATCCATTTTCATAAACCATTTAAAAAGTGATTTACCAATCAAACTGTCCCACACCACATTGAAGATTTTAAGTGAATTATCATTTGAAAATATTAATGTTCATATAAAGAAATCATAAAACTCATTTTTAAAACATGTACATTAATGTGAAATATTTATAAGAATAAATCATTAAAACATTTAAAATGATATTTTAGTTAAAGAGTTTTTTAACAAAATGAGAGACTCTTGAATACAAATAATTGAGAATAACATTTAATAAGAACATTATAATATCATGAAAATAAAGGAATTCATGATATAATATGACAATGGATAGTATATACACCATATTAGATTTAATTGGTGCATAACAACAATTAAGTCTCAATGGAAATGTAGATTGAGATGAAATCCCTTATAAAGATGGTATCCTTAAATTAAGGACAAATCAATCACATAATTATGTGTGACAAATATAAATGCACCCAATATAAGGGGCTATTAAGTGTAAAATAATCAGAGGCCATTCACACATATTCATAGGATGACATATTCAATAAGTACAAGTTGAACCCAAAGAATCAAAATTCGGTTAAGAAGTTCCCTTGTAAGAATTTGACAGCCTAAAGGCATCCCTTTAAAATTCAGAAAATGAGTTGATGAGACAAAAAATGTAATATCATCACTTGGAAATAAATTTTACATCAATAATGATATAGAATAACATATCCCGACATAATAAGATGTAAATTAAAAGACATATAAAAAAGAAGTCTTTTAAAAAGAGGAGGGAGAAAGGTTCCCTTACCGATTTGGTAACTTACAAAACATACGCCACATGAAAGAAGGATCATAAAATGAGGAATTGATTACTCAAAAATGAAATTATTTTACACAGTGAGATCAATCATGGGCAGTACATACACCACACAAAAGGAAATAGTGGCAAATATAGCATGAACCTCATGGGAATAAAAAGTGAGAAGAAACCCTTTACCTCATTGAAATCAGCTGAGTCCTATGTAAAAAAGTTAATAAACACCAAATGAATCTACGAATATGATGAATATAATAATAATCATGATATCATATATCAAATGGAAGTACACAATACACCACATGCACTGAATAAGTGGGGAACAATGGAAATCTCATAGAATTAAAAGTGAGATAAGAAAATCCCTTACAAAAATTCGACAGCCTAACGGCGCCACATAAAAATTCTTAAAATGAATTGATGACAGTAAGAGGGGGTCTCTCATCATATAAAAATACAAATTACAGTTTGGTTAATATAAAACAACAACCTCCAACATAAGAACATAAAGCATAAATGAAATGACATAAGAGAGAGTACTTGAATAGAAAGAGAGAGGTCAGATCCCTTACCTTGTTGTCTGACTTGACCCGTTCGTTCTTTAATCTCATAGATAATAAAATAATGTTAATTTCTACTTGCTTAATAAAATTTTCTAAAGTTTATTATTCCTTTTATATAACTTATTACCATGTTATAAACATTATGTAATCATTTAAGTTAAAAACGGTCATTTTGTCGATATTTGGTACGTGAGTAAAAAAACGAACACCTTATAATTACAAGTTGGTCATGTGGTAAGATATATATTATATTCAAACTGATATTAATTATTTATATAACATAAGTAATACGTTTCACCTTTATGATGTAGCAAATACTCTTCACTGAATAAAATATCATTACATACCCTTTTATAACCAAAATATTAACATAAACCCCATATAAATAACACATAAGATATAAAGGTAACTTGGGACATAAACATACATAAATGGAATAACCATACGTTCTACTTCCACACATATCACTAAATGGAATATCCATATGGCCGACTTCTGTACCCAATGCATTGGAGGTCATAACGTAACCACCCATCCTGGTATTCACGGCACCACCCGTCATATGGTTTATCACATAACCACCCTTCAAATTTCCAAGTAGCATCATAAAACATAAAATATTTGAAATTTAAACATTTATCTAACAATATTTCTTTTTCAATCTCAAGAAGTAATTTCAAGATATTGAAATAATCTATCCATTTTCATAAACCATTTAAAAAGTTATTTTTGAATCAAAGTGTCCCATACCACATTGAAGATTTTAAATGAATTATAATTTGAAAATATTAATTTCCATATAAATAAATTCTAAAACACATTTTTTAAAAATGGAAATTAATGTGAAATTTTTAGAAGAAAAAATCGTTAAAACATTTAAAACTATATTTTAGTTAAAGTGTTTTTTAACAAAAAGAGAGACTCTTGAATACAAATAATTGATGAAGAACATTTAATCAGAACTTTATAATATCATCAGAATAAAGGGATTCAAGATATAATACGAAAAATGATACAATATACACCATATAAGAGTTAATTGGTGCATAATAGCAATTATGTCTCAATGGAAATGTAGATTGAGATGAAATACCTTATAAAGAGGGTATCCTTAAATTAAAGATAAATAAATCACATAATTCGGTGTGAAAAATATAAACACATCCAATATAATTGGATATTATGTGTAAAATAATCAGAGTTCAATCACACATATTCATAGGATGACATATTCATGAAGTACTAGTTGAACCCAAAAAATCGATATTGGGTTAAGAAGTTCCCTTGTAAACATTCAACAGCCTAATGACGTCAGTTTAAAATTCAAAAAATGAGTTTATGAGACAAAAAACGGTATCTCATAACTTGAAAATAAAGTTGACATCAATAAGGATATAGAAGAACATATCCCAAAAAAATAATATGTAATTTAAAAGACATAACAAAAAAGAAGTCTTTTAAAAAGAGGAGGGAGAAAGGTTCCCTTACCGATTTGGTAACTTACACAACATACGCCACATGAAAGAAGGATCATACAATGAGGATTTAAATACACATAAATGGTATTATTTTACACAAATAGTAAAATAATGGGAAATACATACACCACATAGAGGTAAATAGTGTCCAATATAGCATGAACCTCATGGGAATAAAAAGTGAGATTAAACCCTTTACCACGTTGTAATCAACTGATTCGTATAATCAAAAGTTAATAACCACCAAATGAATCATAGAATACCATGAATAAAATTAGAATCATGATAATATATATAAAATGTCAGTACAAAATACACTACATGCAGTGAATATGTGCCGAACAATGGAAATCTCACAGAATTAAAAGTGAGATAAGAAAATCCCATACAAAAATTCGACAGCCTAATAGCGCCACATAAAAATTATTAAAATTAATTAATGAGATTAAAAGGGGGTATCTCATAATATGAAAATAAAAATTAATGTGTGGTGAATAATAAAGAACATCCTCTAACATAAGAACAGGGAACATAAAATAAATGACATAAGAGAGGGTACTTGAAAAGAAAGAGAGAGATCAGATCCCTTACCTCATCCTCTGACTTCACACGTTTGTTCTTTAACCTCCTGAATAAAAAACTAATGTTAATTTCTACATGATTAAGAACCTTTTTTAAATTTTATTATTCCTTTTATAATAATTATTACCATGTTATATACATTATGTAATCATTTATGTTAATAATGGTAGTTTTGTCAATATTTGGTACTTGAGTAAAAAACACTTGACACCTTATAATTACAATTTGTTCATGTGGTAAGATATCCATTATATTCAGAATGATATTAATTATTTATATATCATCTATATCCAGTATATACATGTATTTATAATAGTACATAACATTTGGAGTTAAGAAATGAAATGCACTGTTCATGGAGAGTGTAAGCCGTATATACGCATGAACGCTACATCCATTTCTATTTCTTATTTTAATGGAAATAAAAACAAAATGATGCATAGTTATATTATAAATATAGTATAATATCACATTAAATATTATTAACTCCATCCTTTATACATCCCACGCAAGGCATTTAACGAGTCATATCACTTTGAGGGGGCGGTAGTCCGCGCTTCCTCAAATGAGATTATCGTATTTACCCACTATGGAAACTATAAAGGTGTGATATAAATGGAAAATACAGAAGCATAAAGAAAAGATAAACATAATATATATCATAAATAAATACAGTTCCATCATAATGGACACCATGAGAGGCGGTTGGAGAAATTTGAACAATCATCGTTTCGTGAGGTGTTAGTTTCCCATCTAGAGAAACATTATGTTCATCATCCATTAGATGGAGGTGTGTGTAAGTGTTGTTTTAATCCTTCTCATAACAACATCCTAGTATATTGAGGATACCAGAGTTGTTACAAAATAAGGAATAAAAATAGTTTAGTGGTTGAAGTAGTAAAATTAAAGAAAACAAATTAAGAGAATCAGTTACCTTTAATTTGGGTAACTCTATTTGGCTTGAACCAAAGGACTTCCTGAAGTTCCTTCTGCCTAAGGTAAGGCTTCTAGGGGGAGGATATTGATTTAGGGAGCTTAAATGGGATGATTTTGGACGAAAAAAAGGCTTGAGAGGTGTGTGTAATTGGATAGAAGTGGTCTCCTTTTATAAGGGATAGGAGGGGCTCTTTAGGAATGTGTGAAAACATTTTTTTATTATATATTGATATTAGGATTCTAATAGTCCAAAAATAATTATAGATGAAGATAAGATGACACATGGTCGAAATAAAATCATACAATTGGAATCGGATAGGTTTTGGATACTATTTTAATCATTATAATCTTATTTATTTAAATGATTTATTAATGAGGCAAACAATGCATCATTATTGTGTCATAAATAATTTAAATTAATTTACGTCTAAAAATTATAAAAAAATACTATCATGTATGAAATATTTTTAAATTTCTATTGAATATTTATATTCTAATATATAAATTATATAACACAATATAAAACTAACTTTACTAAAAGATATTTGTTTATGTCATTTTAGCCTTTACTTTAAGTTTATTAATCTAAATTGTCATTTTCACTCACAAGCGGCTCAATGGGGTCCCAAAATCGACCCAAAAATTCACATGGTCGTTTATGGCTAAACAAATATGGTTCGGACAAGTTTTAAGCTAATTTTGAATTATTATAATATTCTTTTTACCTTGAATTAACCTATTTACCTTTAACCGTGGTAAATAAAAGTCCAAAGTCTCTATTTACCAAATATTATTTCAACTTATTGAACCACATTTTACATCTTGATAACAACCATGTATTTCAGCTATTCGAAATTCAATTCATAGAAGTGGTAAAATTTTATTTAAATGAAAAAATCAATTTTTTAAGTACCACTAAGTGGTTTCACTATTCATCAAAAATAGACATTTTTCAGAAAAATACAAACAATTCTGACTAAGAATTATTTGATATTCTGAATTCAAAAATGATGTCTATTTTACAAAATTCAAAACATTTAAGTGAAATTAATTAATTTTTAAAATTAATTCCCATTATCAAAACAAATATGGTGTTTTTAGGAAACAATAACTATCAAAATATTGATACTTGTTTATATCCAATTTCAAAGTGAAATTAATTCCAATCACCAAAATTGGATTAAATGATAAAAATATATTTTAATTTCACTTTAAAAAAATTATAAATATAATATAACCATATAAATAAATTATATTAAAAGGCACTTTTGAATTAAAATACATCATTTTTCACTATTAATTAAAAATGAACTTTATCGGAAATTTTGAAAAACAAATTACACAAAGTAAATTTTGATGTCCCCATTCTATAGAAGGATTTTATTTGGTCATATAGAAGGTATTAAAGTGACAAAAACTAGATTTAAAAAGGGTTTTCCATTAAAAGACGATAAATCGACCTTTTAATGTAAATTATGCTTAAAATTAAATTCATTCACATTTTAAGCCTCTATCTTTTATTGCATAAATGTAAATACATTTAACAAACAAGTACAATCATATTGTAGTTAGTTTCGTTCATTCCCGCCAATACAACGGCTAGGAGTTAACTACTGTTTAAAATGATAATATATTATTAGTGTTCAATGTATGATTTCAAAGAAACCCGTTGTTGTCGATCGGGTAAGCTATCGAACATAGCAACCCTTTTAGAGTAAAATTAATATTTAATTAAAATATTAATAAATATGAAAAAGAAATATTCTTTATTTACCTGGGATGTTACATAGGTGATCTTCTTCCAATGACTAGAGCTACCTACGACCTCGAGTGCCATCTCCCTTTTACTGAAAAGGGATACCTGTTAGATTTTGTGGTGTAAGTATCTACTAATTATTCCACCACTTAAAGCTCATATTCTAAGAGAATAACCTATTCCTATACCTTCTCTACCTCCCTAGGGCCTTCCTTGGCCTCATCTGGGCGATCCATATTCACGGTGCTGCCTCTGGCATGGAATTACATCCACTATGTGCCTTCCCTCCACAACAAATTGGGTTCGGAAATCACTTTCCATGTGACCTAAATCTCTACATGGAAACATAACTTTACAAAAAATAGAATAAATTGTTTTTAGGGCACACAAATAGGTGACTAACATAGCGTAGTTAAATGTACATGAATTTTATTAGCGCTGAAAAGCATTGATAAAGGGAATATTTATCAGTGAAAATAAAAGAAATAACAAATCATCCATTTATCAGTGCTTTTATTATGAACTGATTACTATACCCTTTATCAGCACATAAAAAATCACTGATAAATGGTTTCGTTTTTTAGTGCTTTTTTAAGAGATGAAAAAAGTATGATTTTGAGAACTTTTATTTGTACAGATAAAAGTATGATTTATTTGAACTTTTTAACACATTGATAATTATAAAATTTAATAACACCTACATAAGTGCCGATAATGGTGTCCTTCATTTTCACCTTTATAAGATCTGAGAAAGGGTATATTTATCAGTGCATTTAGTATCACTAATAATGATGAAAACTGTTGTGTAATTCTGTTGCACACTACATCACTACAAATAGGTGCAGTGTGCTACAACAACACACTGTATCTACAAAAATGGTAACAATAAATTAACAATATAGGATCTAAATATTCAATATAGCAAAAATAAAATTTTGAACACAAGTAAAAGAAAAGGAAAAAACTATTTTTGAGTATGTCATTATTTTTTTAAAATTAATGTAAATTTTGAATAAAATGGTGCACATGGAGTCATATAAGTTACATCATGAGTCAAATTAAGTTATGACTAATTCCTACACATCACAAATGACTTACGTATTGAATTCATAATGTAAAAAAATAATCAGAATGAGTTTTCTCAATTTTGAGTATGTTAGTTGTTTTTTTATTAATATTAATGTCAATTTTGAATAAAAAGATGAACTTGAATTAATATTGGTCACAAAGTATTTTGGATTGAGCTGTGGATGATCCCTACACATCCAAAATGACATATGGATTGTTTTTATAAAGTAACAAAAAACCAGAATGTGTTTTCACATTTTTTAGTATGATAGCTTTTTATTCACTAAAATTAATGTCAATTTGGACTAAAAAAGATTAACTTGGAGTCATATCAGTCACAACAAGCATTGTATTGAGGCACGAATGAGTGATACACATCTCAAATGTCTCACGAATCATTTTCCTAAGGTATCAAAATAAACGAAATGTGTTTCCTTGGTTTTGAGTATCGCATGTGTTTTTTTACTAAAATGTCATTTTAAACTGAAAACTTGCACATTGATCCATACAAGTTGAATCGTGTGCGTATTTGACATTAGACTAATTCATAAATGTCACAAATAAATTTTGAATCATTTTACCAAATTGTCCTGACTACCCAATATTGTTTGCTCAGTTTTCATTGATTTACACTTTTTGGTAATGAAATGTCAATTTTAACCAAATAACAGACACTTGATGTCATTTTGGTCACTCTATGCATCGAATTGAGGTGAGGGTGAAACCTATATGTCACAGTTGACATATAGATCATTTTTCTATGTTACCAAAACTATTTTAATTAGATTGATTGGTTTTGAGTTTGTTAGTTTTTATTTTCACTAATTTCAATTTTGAATAAATAGATTAACTTTGAGTCATAACTGTTACACTATGTGTCGGATTGATGTGGGCATTAATTATACATTTCCTAAATGTCTTATAGATAATTTTCCTAATGTTTCAAAACAATAGTACTGTTTTTCTCTAGTTTTGATTATTCGACATATTTTTTTTAATAAAATATCATTTTAATCTTGAAACATGCACTTTGAGCCATACATTAGGCATCGTGTGTGTTTTTGACAAGAGAATGATTCATAAATGCCACAAATGAATTATAAATTTTTTTCAAAAATTATCAAGACAATTTATTGGTTTTCATCTCATTTTTCAATGAGTGAAACATATTTTTACTAAAATTCTAGTTTTAAACTAGCAACAAATATATAGAGTCTTATAGATCACACAATGTGTTATATTTGGTGAGGGTGATCCATACACATTACAAATGATGTATAATTATTTTATTAATGTTATAAAACAATTCGAATATGTTTTCTCAGTTTTGAGTACCCCAAATTTGTTTTTTATTAAAATTTCATTTTAAACTGGAAAGATGCAAAATATATTTTATCTTAAGTGAAAACTGTTCTATGAACATTTAAATAATGTTTCTCAAACAAAATCATGGTATGTTATTTATTCAAAATCATTGGGGAGAAAATTAATTTTTTTTAGTCCAACGCTTCTTATCATCCTCCACATCTCCCTTATCCTATACTTCTTCTTCCACAAATTTCTCTAACTCTGACTCTGCCCCCATATTTTCCCCCACCTCCACCTCTGCCATTTCCTCTAACACCGCCTTTGCCTCCCAGATTTCCCAAAAATCTCATTGATTTTAGGTTACAGATTCTAAACAAATTGATTTACTCCATCAATCTTCCCTATGGGAAAGAGATATCAAATTATATATACATGTTTTGACAGTAATACATCACACCCCAAATATTATTCGATGGTCATAGCTCATACTAGATCATAAACATAGTAGTTAATAACTTAATTATTTTTCAGAATATGTTTTGACAAAAATTATTCTTCCCAATCCTCTCTAAATAAATTGATTTGTTCTTTTTATTAACATATTTTTTGGGAATCATTATACTACTAATAAAATATATGAAAATAATTAATTATAAAATATATTTAATTAAATTTTAGTTAACTTCAAAAATTATCTATTGGGGGATGCTGGTCTTTTCATGTTTATGATTTGTCTCTTAAATTTCTGAACATAATATCAATAATCGATTGCATTATATTTTTTTGGAAATAGCCAAAATAATCACCGATATATTTAAATTGTTTTTAAATATTTTTATACTTGAATATTTTTATATATACCTTAACTTTCTTCTATTTTTATAAATCCAAAGGATTTAAATTTTCAGAAATGGACTTCATGCCATGATATATACTGCATTTAGTAACCGCCCTATTATATCAAAATATTTATCAAAACATAGATTGATCATATAATTCTGTGTTTTTTCTATAAAATAATGTTTTTAGTATATTTAATATTCACAATACACATCAAGTATGGTTGGTTGGTTGGAAATCCATGCATTTAATCAAAAATATAAATATTTAGGGAGTCTATGTTGACTACTATTAGCATCGAGTGCTTCCAAAAAATATAGAAACAATTATGTAATGAAAAAACTAAAAATATATTTTATGTCATTAGATCTTGGATTATTACCCTCTAATTATAGGTATCAAAAATATTCTATCATCTAATTATTTTTTATTAAACACATTTAGTAAACCATCATTTTTCAGGTTAATTTATTCCTAATTAAATGTAATTTCTAGTATAAAAATTATACAAGGAATAATGAATCAAAATATTACATCGCATGATATTATGTTTATATAGTTTTTGTATAAACACCTATACAAAATAAGAATAGTTATTCACTATAATAAAAATATTAACTCACTATTTGGATAGGCATATTAGGAAAATGTACATTAAATATGGATTCACAACTGAGATGCTCAACCATTCATGCTTGAGAATCTGATTAAGAGTCTCGAGACCAGTTCTATCTATGAAGGAATATCCATAAATTTTTTCATATTCAATTTAATATATCGTTTATCATTAAATATGCACTCCTCATGATGTTTTAATGATAAAAAATATTTCTCTGAAATTGGTGGGTAGAAGGTACTCTTGGAAGGTCATTTTGATTTCTTTGTCGATTTACTTAATTTCCATGATTCATCCTTTCATTTCTCCACTGAATTATCCATATGTAATATCATACCTCAATTCCAACATATTATCATCAACTTCTAAATGTTTTTAATTTGAAAAAAATTGTTAAATACATACCCCATGTATCATTATAATATTAGACGACCATGCCATGAATTCTCTAATAGCAGCTTCATCTGTTGTAACATCTGGACCATCATGTGGAACTGGAAACTCAATAGTTGACTAATAAGGTACCTCAATCATCACTCAACTATGATTTTTTGGATGGGATTGATTATTTCTCTTCTCCCTTGGAATATTATTCATTTTACCCTTTCTAAACACTATGGTATGTGGGTCTTGAATGATAAAATAGCATAAAATTGTACCCTCAAAATATTAGTCATATAATGTTTTTGGAAGTTGTTTGATTCACAATTAGGGGAATGTGTGATGAAAAAATTGACAACTGGGGAATGGTATGCTATTGGGGGGAATTAATAGCCTAAAATCAATTTAAATCAATTAGATCATGTGGGGATATTTACTTTACCACGGATTTTCTTTGATCCTTTATTATTTATTTGTCTGCTAAACTATAATACAAAATAATACATTACAGCAAGTTTATTTGTGTTCTAATTCCACTAATTATATTATATGTATCTTCAATTGGTTTTATCCTCATGATATATATTCAAGGATAGACTCCAAAAGCTAATCCTCTAATGTGACCATGTTGTTCTGGCCACTTCAAAGCTACTGAAAGTCACCTTTCTTTTGATAAGACCACTTCTAATTATTATATCTAAACCCTATAAAAATTATGAACATATTTATTTTTATGTAATGTTATAAATCACAAAAATTGAAATTATTTTATACATGCACATGCTTCTAATACTTCTTTTTTGTTTTTATCAACTAATATATCATCCTTATTTACACGAGCCTCCTTCAATAGCACATGAATTGGGAAGGATGTGGCTTCATATTTTGATTCATCAATCCTTATATACACAAAGAACTAATGTTATTTAATATCACATAACTAAAATTTTATTTTTGATTTAAAATATATACTAATTTCTTCTCTAATTAATCATAACCCATCATTCCTTTTCGATAGGGGTATTCTAGTTTTTATGCATGTTCATTATTTTAATCACCCTTTTTCAATTTCATAAATTAACAATTTTGAATCATAATGGATAAAATATTAAATTTAAAATAATTATTTCTCTACCAAAATGAATGTGAAATTAAATCACATTGTGATTATTACTGGAAGCATTCCTTGTTTAATTCTACAAAATTTGTGCTTAACTAAGTGGTGGGTGGGGATTTATTTTCCCCTCAGCATCCCTAAGATGTTACTTCATCAGAAGAGTCCGAAAGACACTACATGATTTTCCAGTAGCCATTATGAATATTTTCCAATGGAAATATTCTCAAACAAACAATTTCTACAAGGAATTATGAAATCCAAATAAACTATTCGTTTTAAGAAATTTTAGTAAAATAGAGAAAGTATATAAAAACATAACTATTATATCATTCCAATGGAGTTCCTTCCTTACATGTTGGATGTGGCTCAATGAAAAAATACCAATCATCATGTTCATCCTTAATTGGACTCCAAGATAACTAATGAATATTTATTTTTTTGGGTTCAATATAATGGAAACGTTGATTCTATCCAATCTCAAATGTTATATGAAGAATTATTTCCATAATAATTATATTCAAAACTATGATGTTGTGCCATTATTATGTTTTTCATGTTTTTCATCAACATGTTGTTGATCCCCTGATAATTCTGTTGTTTCATCATTAACAGTCTTTTATTGTTCAAGATTGGACACATCATTTTGTTCAGAATTTTTTGTGTGCATCAGTAGTCAAACATGTAATTTGTCTTGAATAACAACAATTCAATACACTTCACACATAAAAGTCGACAATTTCAAGAATCATGCATGAAAAGTGTTACTGTCTTGAACAATGATATAATAATTCAATATAAAAATAAAACTAACCTTCACTGCCTCTATATTCCATTCTCAGATACTAGGTTCCCTTCAATATCATGATTATGGTTTTGAGGCTACTCATTCCCTATTTCCAACTAGTCTTCCTCCCATCACTATTTGTGATGTATTTAATCAATGAAAATTGGAACAACTATGATGGGAGGGAGGCTAGTTTGATAGTGGGATTCCAGTCCATCATTAAGATATGGAATAAAATCAAGCATCTAAGGATTACTATGTCCAAGGGACCTACATAAATGGAATCACATGAAAATTTTCATTTATTTATGAGGAATTTGAATAAATTATATTTAATGGTCTTAAACAAATTAATCTCACCCCACCAAAATTGTAAATCACTTATATCTACTCAAGTATTTATATCCTTCCAAATTTGGATATTTGTTTTAATCAACTGTAAGACCCCTCCAATAACATACACCCCATTAAAGGGTGAATTTATCAACTTATGATCAGTATTGATCATGACTTTTTTAACTCATACAAATGAAATGAACCTATTCAATGAAATCCTATGTTTATTATTAGGATACATTACCATAAATTCATAGAGAAACCATAGATACTTCCCTTTATTGATACTAATACCAGATTGCATGATTTATATCTAAAATTACCTCTAAGAGTTTCATGCTTTTTTACTGATAATGATATTATCAATTGTAAGATATAAAATCGGGGAGAGGTATACCTACACAAAATTATTCTATACATTTAGTAGATTACACTAGCCATCAATCAAAAAAATATTTTTTAGAATCCTTGATCACCGATGAAGTGTTATTTCCTTCACCTAGTGAAAAAAATAATCAAATAAGGTGATAGGTTTGGATATGGAATGAAACAAAATTTTAATTACAGTAGGGGGATCATATCCCTTTATAGGGACCCTATATTTAATAATGTGTTACATGAGAATTGTCGACAATTTAATGGAGAATGATAATTTATCCACTTAAGAGTACTTATTTTATGTAGTGTTTAAATAAATGTTTCAATCCATCTTTGATTATCTATAATATTTATAATAAATAACAAACCATTTTGGAGAAGTATCCATATTTATTCATACATTATCATATATTTAATTCCCCACAAAAATCTATATTGGTTATATGTCAAAGCCTCTGATAAAAGTATATATATGTTTAAATTCCCATTTTTGGTTCAAGGATTTTAAAAAATATGATATCTATGTTTTGTGATTTTTGGACATAGAAAAAAAATTACATGGCTTATAAGACAAAATGTTTAAAACCATCAAAATTATATTTCAATAAAAAAATATTCTCAACTATTATTTCCAATGTTAGATGAATTTCAAATTGTTATTTTTAAATAAATTTATTATATATATATTTTGATTAGTAAATATGTAAATAAATTGTAACGCCCCGACCCCAGTTACTCAAAGTCAGTGCATTATTACATAACATTGGCATGATCACAAGGGATCAAATCCCGAAACACTGATCTATTTATAAGCCTTAGAAGTACTAGACACATTCATAAGTATTACATTACTTTATTAAAATTAAAAAAACAACATCATTTTCTCTATTGACTATATTTATATCCCTTAGACAATCCCTACAGGTCTGTCATAATATACATTTTTGCATCTTGGAAAAAACAAAACATAGAATGGGGTGAGATCAGATGCTCTGTAAGGATTACCATATATCAGAAACTTTCATAAATAAGCATAAACATTTATGGAAATCTATAAGACTAAAACACCTTTTAATCATAAAATTATTCATAATATGACCAATATAAATCAAATAATTCCATTTACATTTTCACATGGATATTATACTAGTCAAATAATCACATGAAATATTAGTTTCCAATTTCATAATTATAGAATATATAATTCCAGAATTCATAACCACATAGTCAAGGCCTTGTTCCAAGACTACATATAAAATTTTGTCAAGGAATTATTCCAAGACACTAGTTTGTCTGATGAGACCTACTGATGAATCGAAGAGCTATAACAATCTCCACCCATCACTTACTAAGTCCAATTCATTCCACATATGAAAAGGATTAAACATAACATAAACATTCAAATTAAAAATTTCATAATTAATGTCAATACATTATCTCTAAACAATGGATTGTGTAAAAATAACACATCCATAGTCAAACATATGACAATAACTTCAATAAAATATGGATGATTTGTATTATAATGAATCAACTTCAAACAAGTGTAATATCCATCACAGGATGTTGACATAGTTGACATCAAAACTATTTGATAGAAATATCATTCTTTTTTTGAAATCATTTAAAAGTCACATAATTATAAAATAAAAAATTTATTTCGAAAATATTCTTATAATATTGTAAGTTATGCTTAAAAGGTGTTATAACACCAGAGAAAAATAGCACATTTCATATATGTTAAAAACATTCTTCCCTTAAGTTGTCGAAAAGGTCAAAAAGTACCTTGTTTGGAAAATGACAGAAAGATTCCTTTCAAATCATTTTTTAAAATGTAAAACAATGGTTTAAATGAATTTAAACCATAGTGTAGTAAATAGTAAAAGAATTTAAATACATTTTTAAGAAACATAGATGTGGATGATAAAGAGGTCCCAGTAGATACATACATAAAAACTATCGCGTATTATAAAGATAATGTGAAATTAACCATTACTTTGTACTTTTCCATTTTTGAGGGTTTTTAAAATCCTATATAATATTTAAATAATTGTTATTAAATTTTAAAAGAACTATATACATAAATATGATATCATATATGATTCTCTAATATTTCTTTGATAATAGTATTTCAGTAGTTTCATCATTTCAGGTGTTAACTGATTCATTTTACCATATATGTTTGGTTACGTAAGCCATGTTTGTTATAGATAGGATGCATTTGATTCATATAAAGAATTATATTATTTTCATAAACATTATTTTTACTCATAAAATGAAAATTATTCTAGAATTATTATGATGGGGAATAAATCTCATCGCATTCGTAGAGACGGTAATCTGTAGGTACGCTCGAGTGACTATATCATTATATTGATGGGTAAATCATATGTAATTGGATGGTATATCATATATAAAGAATAAATAACAAGCTATATTTATTATTTACATTATTTATACTCATTATTATACCCATACAAATAATTAAATGTTTGAATAACAATCTACACCACGACATGGAGACGGTTAGCCGTACACATGCACGTATGGTGACTTTGTCATTTATAGGATGGATAAAATAAATATTATGGTTGTACCATAATTATAATAACATTCCATTATTTAGAAGGTACTGTATTTATAATTTTGGTATGGAAACAACATATAAAGAGGAAGTGGAAGAACAAAATAACTTAAAAGAGGGTGGTGGAATTATTACCCCTTCTTCGAGTGTTTCCTTTTGAGTTGATCAAAAGAGGTCCATAGGTGGGATTTATGATCAATGTAATGACTCTATGATTAATTTATGGAAGTTTTAAAGGTATATGGGTAGGGTTTGGGTGATGAAAATGTATTTGGAGGTGTGAAATTAATAGACGGGTAAGTACCCTTTTATAAGAGAGGTGGTGGTCACTTTAGGGAAAGCATGCCATATTATTTTATATTGAATTACTTTTAGGATTATAATGGATACAGATAGATTTCTTTCAATTATATTGTTGTGATAGGTCGAAATATTCTCAGACAATAGGTTTTATACATGTTTAGGTCACCATATTAACCATATCTTTTAGATTTAACTCTTAGTTTAATAGTTTATCTTTTACCACGTCTTTTTGTATTATTATAATAAATGGTTAATAAGATTACTATATAAATACAAGATAACCCCAAGTGGTTCATTATTGATATATCTAACCTTATATAGGTCCTTTTAATGAACCTTATATTTTTAGTATAATTTTTATCAGTTAATATTATACTATTTTTTTAAAACGCATTTTTGTCAATTTTAAAATTATTTGGTATTTTGTTTTTTATGAAAGTAAATAAAAACCTAAAACATAGAAAAAAATACATTAAATAAATAATAACATGTAATTTTTACATATAAATTTTTTTTATGTCATAAAAACATTAGTTTATATATATTTTCTTATTTACAATATCATTTATTTGATTCCTTTATTAATAAGGTAAATATTGCATCATTATTGTGTCATAAATAAATATATTTATAATATTTCTAAAATTTATAAATAAAATCTAATCATGTAGGAAATCTATTTATATTACAAATAAATATTTATAGTCAAAGTGTTCAATTATATTACCCCATATAAAAAATGTTTACTAAAAGATATATGTTTATGTCATTTTTATCATCACTCTAAATTAATTAATATAATATGACATTTTCACTCTCAAGTGGCTCCATGTGGTCCCCCAAATCAACCCAAATATTCCCATGGTCGGACTTGTTTCAACCAATAGGAATACGACACATGTTAGGGTAATTTAAAATTTCTATAATATTATTTTTTTACCCCAATTTAATGGATTTTCCCTTTAACCATGGTAAATAAAATATTTATTGAGTTAAATATTCAAAATGTATAAAAATAAAAGTTACCTATTTAAACAACTTGGATCTCATGGTTTCAATTATGGAATCCATTTTTTCCAAATTGAAAACACATATGTGGCAAATGTAAAAATAAAATTAATTCCCATTGTCAAAACAAAAAGTCTGTTTTTAAGAATAAATAACTATGAAAAGATTGACACTTCTTTATTTCCAGTTTAAAAGTAAAATTACATCCAATAAACTAAATTATATTAAATGATAAAAATATAATATAATGATACTTTTAAACCACTCAAATCTATAATTTAACACTATAAATTATTTGGAATAAAAAAGTTGTTTTCAAATTAAAATTTAGTATTTTCACTATTCATCAAAATATGAAAGTTATCAAAAAGGTACTGTAAATTTATCCAAACTATTATGTAATACTTCTAAATATTAATTTAATTTAAATAAATTTAATATATAAAGGTGCCTAATATTGGTTTAGAAAAAGGTTCTCCATGAAAGGTGGTAAAATTGAATTTTTTTAAAAATACTTCTTTTATCAGAAAATAATGAATTTATTCTTATATGATAACTAATAAACACATAATATCAATTATGAAATTATATAGAGTATATAAAATTCAAAATTCTATTAATACTATTCACAAAAACATTTTAAACGGCTAGTTTGGTATGTCGTGGTGCGCTCAGACTCAGTGTTGTGTATAACCCAAGCTATTGAATTACTTTAAATAAAATAACATACTATGAAATCCTATGCTGTTACATTCTGTCCTCCTTTAATAAATTTCATCCTCGCAATTTTAAAATTTCCTTTGAAAATGAAATGTTTAAAATAGAAAAATAACAGTGTGGAAAACTCACATCAGAAACTGGGATAATGAAATTTAATCTTAATAAGAGGGAAAGAGAATTGAAAAAGTCATTACCACATTATGATCTTCATTAGGAGAACATTAGTAGAAATTAGAGACACATAATTGGAGGGAAAATGTAAATATTTATAGGGAGTGATTGAGGTCATCAATCACAGACAATTGGAAAACTGAGGGCCTCAAATCCATTAATCATTGATGATTTAAAAAATAATCTTTTCAACAAAACATAAGGTGTTAGTATTATACATTTATGGTTTTAATATCCCTTCCCTAATGTTTAAGAATTATTTTATTCCTATAATAAGTGGGAAAATAAATATACTTGAGATGTAGAGTTTCGTCCTTCAATTAATTCCTACCACTAACTCATCTTTAACTCCAAAATATAATAGAATTTAAAAATTATCTATTTATCTTAATCATATAGGGTTCCACAAATAATGAATTTAAAATTCATTTGTCATGATATTTAAAAAAAATACATTATAAAAACCAGGACATCATATAGGCCAGTGGTTAGTGTTTCACCCTTGTCTCCCATCGGTTGCGGGTTCAAGTCTCGCGGCATTTCTGGATGAGATGGGTTTCCACCCGACATTAGGGTTGTACTTTTTCTAAAAATCCCAAAACTATCTTTATAAAATTATTTAACCCTAAAAATAGTATCCAATGTCAAAATTAATCTATTCTAACCGTTAGAAAAATCCAAAATACTTTTTTCCAAACTCACAGTGAAAAGTTTATAAGGTATACACAATGAAGATCTTTTTTTCATGTAATAACATGTGAATACCTTCATCATGTATCCTTTTAAAACATAGTAACACCCTAAATTATCATAAAACCATGTTTATAACATTCATGCTCCTTTATTCGTTATATAATACTAGATATATTCATGATATCCCAAAAATTTGAATACTCCAGGAATGATGAAATAAAAAATCCATTAATAAATTCCAAGGTAGTAAGGAATATCCAATATAATTTATCAAAATCAATCATATCTTATTCCAAAATCACTACCTCTGTATTATAACCATATTATGGTTTATCATTCCTTCAACCATGTATTTTCCAAAAAGTTCATCTTGGTATTGAGTAACATTTCATAGAACCATACAATCTCAAATCCTCAATGAAAAAATACTACAGTACAATCATTATTTATTTCCATAATTCAAATAACCAGAAAATTGTTGATACAACACTCAAATTAAATAATTCTTTAATAACAACATAATAAAACTAGTCTTTCATTTTAATCTATGGTATTATAATAACCTGTTTATTATCCAAAAACATCATTTGGGGAATACTCTGATGATTTGGACATTGATTCGTGTAGTGTCTTAACTCCTAGCATATGAGGTATTGTACCTTTGACACCTTTTTCATAACCTTTCAATCATGTAGTTGGTGTCATTTTTCTCCACACTTATAACAAATTCTCATTCCCATAAAGAATGTACCGAGGTGATTCTTTCCACAATTATCACATATTGGAAAATACTTATTTTCCCTCATCCCATTATCCAGCATTCTCTCTTCCATTATTTTCTTCTCTTTCTTCCCTTCAAAGCCATAGGATTCAGTCAATTCTTTACTTATCTTATTAACACAACATACTATTTCTTCATATGATGAGAATACGTGGGAGACTATTTCCCTTCTAAATGTTCACTTAATATCATGAAATATATGATCCTTCTTAATCTTTGGATCTTGCATATTGTTGGGGTCCCCATTCCTTCTACTGGGAACCATTTCTATACAATAGAATACACTAAGTTAGTTTATGAATCAAAATACATAATTCCAAACATATAAAATAGTTAACATAAAATTAATAGTTTATGGATATAAGATATAATCATAAAAATGTTTTCTTTGAGGAAGAATATACTCATAAACTCTTCATAACGGTTTGTAAATAAAATGAGAATTATCCTAAGCATATCGCCTGGGAGTGTTGTAACCAAGAGTGAAGCGAGGCCCATTTTTCCTGCACTGGTTCCCATTCGAGTATATCACAATTGGGTGTTTTTTATTTTTTTTACCCTAGGTATATCTGTGCCAGAGCAACCTCTACTTTCTTGTATCTAGACAGGAATGTATTTCTTGGAAAAATCATAAAATATATAGAGTACCAAAATTCTTGGATGTTCTTCTTCACTAATCCTCGATGTCTATCATAGATTAGGGTTCACTAATCAGATATTTTCTAAATCTAGTTTCTAAGGTATTTATTAAACATCCTCTGATACCATCTATAACGCACCGACCCTAGTTACCCTGAGTCAGTGAATTGTTAATTAACATTGGCATGATCACAAGGGATCAAATCCAGAAATACTGATAACTTTAGTAGCCTTGGAAGTACTAGATACATTCATAAGTTTGACATTACATTATAAAATGAAAAACAAAAAAACATTATCTCCATTGAATACATTCATATCCTTTAGAATATCCATGCTGGTTAGTCATAACATAATTTTTCGCATCCTGGGAAAAATAAAACATAGAAAACGGTGAGGAAAGATTCTCAGTAAGGATAACAATATAGTGGAAACTTTCATAACTAAACATATACATTTAAAGAAATGTATAAGACTAAAACATAAACCATTTGAACATAAACATCAGAATAATATGACCAATATAAATCAAATAATTCCATTCACTTATTCAAATAGATATTCTACTAGTCGAATAATCACATGCAATATCGATAGACAATTTTATAATGATGGAATGCATAATTCCTGACTTCATAACCACATAGTCAAGGCCTTGTGCCATAATACAAATAATATTTTTTTCAAGGCCTTGTTCCAAGACACCAGTTTGTCTCATGAGACCTACCGATGCATCGAGGAGAAATAACGGGCTCCACCTATCACTTAGTATGTCCAATTCATTCCTCATTTGGAAAGGTTTAAACTTAACATAAACATTCATATTAAAACTAGAATATGAAATGTCAATAAATTATCCGTAAATCATGGATGGTGTAAAAATAACACATATACATTCAAACATATCACAAAACCTTCAATACAATATGGAATATTTTTATCATAATGAATAAGTTTCAAACAAGTTTAAAATCCATCAAAGGATGTTGACATAAATGAAATCCAAACTAATTGAGAGAAATAACTCTTTCTTTTTCTGTAATCATTTAAAAGTCACATAATTATAAAAGAGAAAATTTATTTTGAAAATATTATTATAAGCTTATAAGGTAAGCATTGATGGTGTTATAATGGTTGAGAATAACCGCACCCGCTGTATAAGTAAAAAACATTCTTACCTAAATTTGTCGAAAATGTCATGAAGTACCTTGTTTGGAAAACAACGGAAATATTCCATTCAAGACTTTTTATAAAAAGTCAAAAAAGTGTATAAATGACTTTAAACCATAGTATAGTAACTAGTAAAGTTTTTTAAAATACATTTTTTAAAAACACATATGTGGATGATAACGAGGTCCAAGTAGATACTTGCATAAAAACATCCTCCGATAATAAAAAGATTGGGAAATTAACCCTTAACTTATAATTTTCCTTAGTCGATGGTAAGTTAACCTCCTATATATTAGTTAAATCCTTTTTTAATTATACAGGAACTATATACATAAATATGATATCATATATGATCCTATAATATTTCTTTGTTAATAATATTTCAGTAGTATCATCGTTTCGGGAGTTAACTGATTTCTTTTCCTTTATATGATTGGTTGTGTAAGATAGGTTTTTTTGGATATGATGTATTTAAATAATATAGATAATAATATTATGTTCATAAACATTATTTTTAATCATAAAATGAAAATGTTTCTTGAATTATTGAAATAGGGAAGGAATCTCATCACGTTCGTGGAGATGGTAATCTGTGCGTACGCATGAGGGACAATATAATTATAGTGATGGTGAAATCATATGTAATTGGATGGTATATCAAATATAAAAAATCATTAACAAGATATATTTATTATTTACATTATTTATACTCATTATTAGACACATCCAAATAATGATGTGTTTGAATAACAAACAACCCCACGTTGTGGAGACGGTAAGTTGTACGTACGTACGTACGGTGACTTTGTCATTTATAGGATTGATTGAATAATGAATATGGTTGTACGATATTTATAATAACATCAAAGTATGTATAAGTTCTTGGATTTTTTATTTTTTTATGGAAACAACAAATATAGATGAAGGGGAAGAAGAAAAGAACTTGAAAGAGGGTGGTGAAATTATTACCTCTTCTTCTGGTGTTTCCTTTCGATTTAATCAAAATGGATCCATAGGATGGATTTCTAATCAATGTAATGACTCTAGGATGAAGTGAGGGAACATTGGAAGGTATTTGGGTAGGTTCTGGCCGATCCAAATGGAATTTTTGGAGTAAACGTATGATAGGGGGAAGTACCCTTTTATAAGAGAGGTGAGGGTCACTTTATGAAAATCTTGAAATATTATTTTATATTAAAATAATTTTCGTTTTATCGTGGATAAAAAAGGATTTATTTAAAGTATCAGGTGGGTATGGGTTTAAATATTTTGAATCAATAGGTTTTAGACAAGTTTAGGTCACCATATAAACTTTATCTTTATGATTTAACTCATAGTTAAACAGTTTAACGTTTACCATGTCTTCATGTATTATTATAATAAATGGTTAATAAAATTATTATAAAAATAAAAGAGAACCCCAAGTGGTTAATTATTGATATATATAACCATATATAGTTACATTGAAGGAACCCAATATTTTTAAGAATATTATATCTATTAATATTATATTATTTGTTTTATAAACACATTTATTTAAATTTTGACACTATTTGGTTTTTGGTTTTTTTTGAATGTCAAAAAAAATTATTACATCAAAAAATATATGTTAAATCACTCCTATCATGTCATTTGAAACTAGATAATTCTTGGATGGCATAAAAACATTCAAATTATATTTATTTTATTATTTAAAATAGCATTTATTTGATTCATTTATTAATAAGGAAAATACTGCATCCTTATTATGCCATAAATAAATATAATTATTTTATGTATAAAAAATATAAATAAAATATCATCATATAGGAAATATTTTTAGATTTCACTAGAATATATATAGTCTAAGTGATCAGTTATATAACCCCATGTAAAAAATTTTTTCTAAAAGATATATGTTTATGTCATTTTTTTCTTTACGTTAAATTAATTAATAAAAAGTTTCATTATCACTCTCATGTGGAACCATGGGGTCACAAAATAGACCCCTAGATGAAAATGTTCTGCCTTTTATCATCCAATTTGATTAGGTCACATGTCAAGGTAATTTAATTTTATTATAATTTTATTTTTTACACTAATTTACCGGATTTACCCTTTAACCATGGTAAATAAAATATTTACTGAAGTAAATATTCATAATGTATAAAAATAAAAGTTACCGATTTAAACTAATTTGGACCTCCTTATTTCAAATATGGACTCCATTTTTTCCAAATTCAAAACACAAAAGTGGAATTAATTAATTTAAAATTAATTCTCGTTGTCAAAATAAAAAACGTGTTTTTAAGAAATAATAACTATCAAACAATTGACACTTGCTTATGTCCAGTTAAAATGTGAAATTACATCCAATTACCTAATTTATATTAAATGATAAAATATAATAAAATGATACTTTAATACCACTTGAATATATATTTTATCTATATAAATTATTTCAATTTAAAAGTTGTTTTCAATAAAAATTTTGTATTTTTCATTATTCATCAATATATAAAAGTAGTCAAAAAAGTACCAAAAATTTATCAAAACTAAATTTCTAGGTCCCAATTCTAATGAATAATTTAATTTCATTAAATTTAATATATAAAAGTTTGAAATATTGTCTTTCAAAAAAGGTTCCCCATTAAGAGGCGTTAAAATTTCATTTTTTTAAAAATAGTTCTTTTTTATGAAAATAATGAATTTGTTCTTCTATTATGTCTATGAAACACATATTATGAACTCTAAAATTATATGGAGTATATAAAATTCAAATTTCAGTTCATACTATTCATAACCCATTTTTGAATGGCAGGTTTGGTAAGTCGTGGTGTTCTCAGACTCGGTGTTGTGTGTTGAGCAAGATATTGAATTACTTTAAAGAAAATAACTTACTATGAAATCATAGGATGTTATATAAATCACATATCATAGTTTTCTTGAACCAATATCCAACAATGGATAACACACATACATTTCGTAAATTTACTATTTATTTGTTGTTGTGTATTTTCATGTCCATTTACCTTGTGATTTCTCAACTCTTTCCAGTCTGGGAATGTTTTTAAAAAAATTAGCATTATTTTCTCACCAAAGAAATTCCTCATCACTCATTGTATCCCATGGTTAATGTTTAATAATAATCTTGAATTATTTTAAAAACTATCACAACATGCATCACTAAAATAATTTTCTGAACAAGTCTTATTAATTAATAATTTTTTATAATTAATTAAAAAATTGTTCATCTAAATCATAAATACAAATAACCCATTTCATCGTATAAAATTTTACATGACCAACCAAAATCCACTAAACATGTTTTAATTATTTTCACACTTACCATGGTCATTATATGTTCATCACCCATAAATGAGGTCCACAACTGGGTATCCCATAATCCTTAAAAACTCTCATGATTAAGAATTTTAAGTCTATAATCTAATATATGAGATGGATTCTATTTGGGAAACATCCTAGATTCAAGAAACCATTATTATTCAATAGAATAGAAAATTGAGGGGGATGAGGGCTCACATTGTTAATGTCGAGAGTTGATTAAACTATCTATGTGTGTGTCATTAGAAAAATGGGATGGATACTCAATGGAATATGAAGGATTAAAATAATGAAATTGAACCCCAATCGTTGTATTTTAGTAGTGACGAGAAGTGATGTTGAGTTAATCATGTATAGGAATATTGAAAAAAATACAAAACACATAACCCAAAGAATCTAAAAACCTTAGAGGAAGAGTAGAAAATTACATACATTGGATTCTAACCTAGATTAATCCCTGGTAAATTTGATGAGTTGTGTTGGTTATAGAGGAGTTCAAAAAGATCCTGAGAATCATGAGTGACAGAGTCGTGGTTCAGGGTTTTTTAATAGATCTAGGACACTTTAATAATTCTTTCAAAAAATCATGGACAAATATCCATATTATCATCATTAAAATAATAATCACTGATAAAATTAATATTTATCTCTGCTTATTAAGAGTTGATAAATCCATAGCTTTATATGGTCTAAGACTACACTAATAAAGGGAATATTTATCACCGCTAACATTTTTTTACTAAAATATATATATATTAACAAGTCATTTTTAAAATTGATAAGGATTGATCTTTATAGGTTATAAAAAGGGACGATAATATTTTTATAATTTTATTTATTTTCATAATTTTTTATAATTTTGTAATTATTTAAATATATTTATTATAAATTTATAATTATTTGAAAACATTATTTTACTTTTATAATTATTTAAGTAATTTTATAATAATATTATAATTATTTAAATATATATAATTATTTATTTATAATTAAGAAAATAATTATTTAAAAATAATTATTAATTATTTCCAATAATTATAAATATAGTAAATATACATTTATAGTTGTATTTATTTATAAATATTTATATTAAAATATATTTTTAACGTTATTAATGGTTTTATAACCATAAATACATGCATTTTAAAAAAATTTGAAATTGAATAATTCAAAATGAGTACACTTTAAAAATATTGAAAAAATGGATATGTTTTTATTAATTAAATCTATGTTATTAAAAAATATTGATATATATATATACTGGTGTCGGTGGATACATATTGAAAATAATAAAACATTGTAAATAAATAAATATAAATTAATAATAGAAAATGATTAAATTGACCAATAAATTTAAAAATAAAAACTATTAAAAATTAAAACCCTAACTAGAGTATTAAAAACAAATAAATTAAATGGACTGATTAGAAACATAATATATATTCAATTCATCATTAGATAAAGAAATTCTAAAATATATTATAATTTGAATAAATTACATAAATATTAGGTGCATGTGTTTTTATATATTGCGAAAATATATTTGTATATTTGATTGTGTATACAAATGAGTTAACATGTGTGTGTGTGTGTGTGACATAAATACAACAGCTTATGTTTGATATAGGTTTAATTGACAAATAAATCAAAATTAAAAATTAGTAATACATTAGTATGTTTTTAATTAACATTTAATATATATTAAACCCCTTCTTTTTAAATATCTATATTTAATATATACTATTCGGTAATATTTATAATCTATAAGTATTTTAAATTTATACTTTTATATCAATAAATATTTAATTAACAAAATGTTTCATTTTTAAAATTTACTCATTTAATTTATATTTTTTAATTTTTTTAATTTATTTGAGACTATTATCAGTGCCAAAAAAAGCGCTGATAAAGGGAAAAAATTTTCATTCCAAAAAACATGCCGATAATGGACACCATTTATTAGTGCTAAAAATATATAACTAATAATGGATTCCTTTAATAGTTAATTTTTCTTGTGCTGATAAAATTATATACTTCTATAGGCATGCTTTGTAGTAGTGAGTCATCACACGCAAAGAATAGCAATTCTATGTGATTCCATTGTCTTCTATTCACTCCATGTATTTCATGACTACATGCCTAAATATGGGCTTGAGAAGGTCTCATAGGGCATGACCCTACAAACTAGTGCCTACTAGGTACAATCGAGGAATCATCCCCATGATGCCAACTACAATTTCCATCTGCATGGAATCCCTCATATAGAAGTCTCTATATCTTTAGTGCCCACTCTAGTACTCCTGTATATTTGTGAAGGCATAGGGATGCCCCACTAGCCTAGTTTTCTTGACGTAGATTATGCTCGAACTTTAGTGCCCATAAATATTCATACCAAATCCATTTGAGGGAGTAATATGTAAGGTTAATGAATCTCGTGGAATATTAATAATCCATCACCCATCTCTGTTGTACCCCCAAAATCTCCTTAATAATAACATATAGAAAGAAACATGGGTAGTACTCCTCATGAATAATTGGTTGTAAGTTAGGTCATGTGAGTCATAAATCATCATGTGACTATGGGACTATATTCTACCAATTCCCAACCATCTCATGGAAAATATTAGCTCTCATTGAAATTATATAATTACCTAGGGTACGAACAAGTTCAAAAACTCAAATCATCAACTCAAGTAAATCCTCTACTGTCTGGGTTTCAGGATCACCATGTAACATTAGTAGCCTTTGGTGTTGTAACTCGTACAGTTCCCCAATTCTACATGGATCATTGGCATACTCTTCAAGTATAATATACTACTCGACATGTGGGGTGATACTACTCAACTTTCCGGATGAAAGATTTCATGTGATGGTCCTAGAATAGAGTCCTTATCACTCTTTAGATCAACATCATGATCCTGAATCACTCATCTAGACAGTTTTCCACATAGAGGAATCCTGAATGTATCCATGAGGTACGATAGTCAAATGATCATTTATATACGGGGAACTGTAAAGACCCAGAAATTTCATGGAAATTTTTATTTAATACTTTTGAAATTTTATGAGTATGTGGCTTCTGAGGTCTCTTGATTCTGAGGCCCAGTGTGCCCGGAATCAATTTTTGAAGTTTAGCTCGGGTACGTTCAGTGAACGAATTAGTGGGTTTTTTGAACTTTTGAACCATTGCTCGGAATTAAAATCTGAGGGCACCGATAATCTCGCAGTGCCGATAATTGATTAAGGGGACACTTACCGTAGTTGCATTCACAAAGGAGGAGAAGATATTTTTGGGGGTTTATTTAATATTAAATAAAAATTGTCGGAACAATTTTTTTATAAGGTGGTTGTTCCCTCCCATGGGTAGTTAATGGTGGGGCCCACATCCACATAACTACCCAAGTGTGGATATTAGAAAGGTGGGGCCCACATGAGCTCCACCATTTAATTTCCTCTAATTTCATTAAGAACCTCTCATTAAATTAGAAACCCCCCCCCCATTTAATTTCCAATGCATTTAATTAATGTGGACCTTCCCTCTCCCTTCCTTAATTGTTTGTCAACATGTTATTAAATGTGGTGTTTTAATTTTGTGAGTTTCCTTGCATGTGTAATTAAATAATAGGAGGAGCCCATTATTTAATTTTGGGGAGACCTTCGTTGTGCGAAAGGAAGATCGGGGGAGAGCTCTTCAGTTTTTGGAAGAACGTCAACCTCCGATGAAGAACGACGTCCCCTTCAATGAATAACGCCAGTTTCTAGAAGAATAATGATGTGCCACAAATCCTCTTCTCTGTGACAAGAGAGGGGACGCCAATTCATCCTCGATACACTCTGATGACGTCCACAAACCCTTTCCCCGTGACGCTGTCTACCGCGACACCGATGTTTGTCTTCATTTGTTGAGGTAGGGGAATTTTTATATTTATTTATGTGATTCATACCCTTGGTATGGCGTGAAATTTGTTGGGTGATGTTGTGAACCCCTAACGCGGTGGGTGCAGACTAACGCACATGTTCGAACTCACCGCTATTTTGTTCTTGATGCGCGGAATACTTGGAAATGATGAATCGAGACTGAAATGGAAATTAGAGGCCTTTGCAGTGATGTACGGGTCCCGAGGCCACCGCAGGCGTAGAGGGTAGCAAAATCGGACCACTGGAATGACTCCGGGGGCCCGCGGAAGTCCCTGGCGGCGCCGGCGGCCGGCTGCCTAGAGGCGGCAGCTCCCAGGAATGCCGTCGACAGGATCCCGTCGTGGCTGAAGCTGCGGCAGCTAGTGGCTGGATCTCGCGGCCGTGTGGGATCCAGGGGAGCAGTGGCACCACCCAGGCACCGCGTCCGCGAAAAGCAGGGGCCGCACCCCCTACTCAGCTCGCGGGCCGAGCCAATGTGCCCCCCGGCCTGGCCAGGCCAGGTCACGTGGACCGGGCCACGCCGGTTGGGATGGGCCATGCCAAGCCGGGCCAAAATCGTTCCCCGGTTGGGTTGACCCGGTTCGGGACGACCCAGGGGGGTGGGCCGGGTCGGACCCGGCCCAGAACCCCACATCGGACCGTTTTCGGTCTTTTGACCATAAAAAGAGCTACATACCTCTAATCGACGCACCGTCCGTCGCGTAAGAATCCTTGGATCGAGAGAGTCATTTCTGTATATTACACTCCAGGTTTTAGCAATGTTTGAGTATGGCCGGGTGGGTTCCTACTAGAAACAAACCGGGCCCTTTGAGCGGAAACACTTATATCTTAAGGACCGGACCTCCGTTTGATGTTCCGTCTTTTGTGTTAAAATAATTTTGTTGATACTGTTCATTTGGCTTACTCCACTTGTGGTTTGGATGCAGTTGGAGTATGGTCGGGTTGGTTTTAGCTTAAAAATCAACCGAACCCCTAGGACGGAAAAGCCAATAACTCTCAGACCGGGTGTCCGATTGATGCACCGTCTCTCGCGTTGGGTTTCTTTTGATGAGATGGAAATTTAGGATACATCAACTATGTACTCTATGAAAGTTGATGTATCGACTCTCTTTCTCGAGGAGCGGACCCTCCTGGAAT
This sequence comes from Viscum album, assembly GCA_963277665.1. Classification (NCBI taxonomy): domain Eukaryota; kingdom Viridiplantae; phylum Streptophyta; class Magnoliopsida; order Santalales; family Viscaceae; genus Viscum; species Viscum album. The sequence continues at coordinate 118,727,528 of OY728128.1, read as the reverse complement.
CATGCATTCTCTGTGCGGAAACCCAATAGCTGGATGTGACTGCGACGATGACGACTGCAGTTAGATCCTTCCTGGGTTCGGCAGCGATGATGACCGTACTGGGATCATCTGTGGTTTTAAGGGCATTGACTACTTTTCTTGTATCCAAAGTGGGTTCGGCAGTATTTGACCATTGTACTAGTATCCTGAGTGGGTCCAGCAGAGTAGTTGGTCATGTATCCTTTGTGGGTCTGACTGCTTAGCTGGTCTTGTATCTTATGTGGGACTGACAACTTAGTTGAATCAGTAGCTACTTCTCATCATCTATATCCCCTTACGAAGTGTATACCTATGTGAGATGAGTCTTGATTCTCAATCATTATCATCGATGTGATTGAATTTTTTTTCTTGTGTGGACTGGGTTGTGTTTTCTTCTGTGGACTGGGTTATTCTTAGGCTCGAGAGTTGGAGCCATTTTGTAACTGATGACCTAGGTATATGTATGAGCATATACCTAAGTAGAGTCGATTGATACTTCATGATTATATCTTTTCTTTTTGGTTTATCCTTCGTGGATTTTGAGAGACCTTCGGGGGTCTCGGGGTCCCTACTGAGTATCATATACTCACCCTTGCATAGGCTATGCCCACACGACTTTGTGTTGGATGCAGACGATGCAAAACACTGATCGAGGTGGAGTCTTGTGGAGCAGGACGGTACCCGGAGGTAGACCACTTGGAGGGACATACATAGAGCAGACGGCCGGACCCATGGAGCTGAGGAGACTATCTATACCCACCCTTAAGGTGGGATTTCCAGAGGATGACACGGTGATACTGATGTTGTACTTCCCTTTTTGTTTTATTGTACTTTCAGTTGGGTTTGTATACTGGCCCATTTACTTTTCAGCACTTACCTTGTATCGGGTTTAACTTAGTGCTTACTTCACTTGTGTACAATGTTGTGTATGTTACTTCATAATGGAAATGCCTTCCCTTAATTTTGGATTTACGCCTTTGGTGCTAGTCGCTAGCCCCCGGTCTATGGAATGCAGGCTTGGGGTTGTCATGGCATGGGCCCCAAGGACGGGTCGTAACAAATTGGTATCAGAGAATTCGGTTCTACAGTAGAAATCATGACTCTGATATTTCCTTTCTGTGAACCAATAGTGTTAAGAGTATTGAGTGTGTTTTTCAGTCCAGGGAGTCCAATATTTGTGCGGCGGCTGACATATCCATAAACCAGGGCCCTGACCTCTGATTTCCGACTCAGTGCCTGAAAACACTAATTGCATGTGTGTTTCCTTTTAAAAGTTTTCTTTGTAATTACTTTGTTTCAGCTCCCCTATTATATTGTTTGACCATGGCGCACCAGTTTCTTTTATGGATGCCCCCATGAAGGCTGCTATCCAGGGTTCCTAGTTACATGCGGGATGGTAGCCCACCAAGTGACGAGGCCTCAGTGCAGGGCCCTATTACAGTAGAGGCACCATTGGTATCTCTACCCGCTGAGCCACTGATGATACCCGCCCCAGCGGTGGAGAGTGCATGCCGCCTGAGTGCGTTTCACGAGTTTTAGAGACAGAGGTCACCCGGGTTCCGTGGAGAGACGGATCCTCAGGCAGCTGAGGATTAGCTGGAGGCTATCGTCAGAGTCTTAAGATTGGTTGGGACACCATCAGACCTCATGGTGATCCTTACCGCGAGTCTCCTGCATGCAGCAGTATGTAGATTGTGGAGCCTAATGCTCCAGGTGAAAAACGTGGCATCTCTAATTTGGACGGACTTCGAGAGCCTCTTCATCTTGGAGTTTGTTACAGCCACCCTCCGTGCGGTGCGCATCCAGGAGATATTGTAGTTGCGTGAGGGCAGCATGACAGTAGCCTAGTACTCGGCGAGATTTACTGACCTGTCACGCTACTCCACAGATATGGTACGAGACCCATTCTTCTGGGCCCATAAGTTTGAGTAGGGACTAAGGAATGAGATCAGAGCTTCGATGATTCCCCCCAGCATCTTGACATAGGCGAGGGTGCTGGAGTGTGCCCTGTTAGTGGAGAGTTATCTCGCTGAGCAGCCATCAGCAGTGATACCCACCATAGGATGGCACGGAGTGGAGTCTTCTGTAGCCGGCACTCTACAGATGACACAGGGGTCTAAGTGGACTAGGCCATCAGGTGGGAAACCTCCGGATACGGGTTCGGCTATGCGGGGCACATAGTGCAAATCCAGCATTAAGAGGATCAAATAGTGTTATGCATGTGGCGGGCAGGGCCACATGGCTCGTGGGTACCTGACCCTCCATGCAGACGAGCAACCGACAATGGAGGGAGCTCCCAGGCAGAGGTAGAGGATCGACTGTGGCGGTCCGCAGGGAGCAGGAAAATGAGGAAGAGGAGCTGGCCAAGCAGCGGGAGGTGGATGACGCTTCGAGGCTCTACCCCCAGCACCACCAAGAGGTCCACCCTGACCACAGGGAGATGGCGGGCAGAGGCATGTTCATCTCCAGGAAGAAGAGGCTTACGACCACGACGCACATGAGATGATTCGAGGAACTATTTGTGTCTACTCCACACTTATTCAGTTCTTATAGAAATAGCTGCAAGTCATTCATTTATTGCCGCTACCCTTTTTCGGATCTCGGAGATTCCAATGAAGCCATTGGATATATCCTTAAAGCTAGAGACTCCTACGGGAGTAGACTCGACGATTACGCACTGGTGCTAGCAGTGTGAGCTCACTCGAGGAGGTGAGAGCTTTGGCTAGGATCTTCTTGAAGCATTGTTGAGGCCTTATGACGTCATCTTGGGTATGGAATGGTTTTATACACTCCGTACATAGATCGACTCTATTAGGTGCAAGGTGTGGTGTTTCCACATAGATGGGGCCAGGTTCACCTTCACCGATGATAAGGGGACCATCATAGCACATGATAGACTTACGTAGAGGAGAGGGAAGTCGATCACACATCATTTTCTAGTCTCATCCTCAGAGTAGTTGACGTGCAGAGTCTGAGATTTCCTATTGTGGTGGTTCATTATGCGGACATTTTTCCGGACGATGATCCAGGACTACCTCCACACAGGGATGTAGATTTATATATAGACTTGTACCCTGGGACATCACTGATATCCACTACAGCATATTAGATGGCTCCCGCCGAGCTTCGTGAGCTGTGGGTACAACTGGTGGACTTACAGGGGAAAGGTTTCATCCAACCCAGTGTTTCACCCTGGGCTTCTCCGATTCGTTTCGCCAAAAATGAGGATGGGAGCATGCGACTGTGTGCTGACTACTGTCTCCTGAAGCTGGTGACAGTGAAGAACAAGTATCCGCTTCTGAAGATTGACGACCTTTTCGATCTACTTTAGGGAGCACGTTGGTTTTTGCAGATAGACCTCAGGTCGGGCTATCATCAGCTCCGAGTTCGGCCTGAGGATGTTCTAAAGATAGCCTTTAGGTGTCGGTATGGCCAATACGAGTTCTTGTTCATGCCCTTAGGTGTGACCAATGCTCCCATAGTGTTCATTAGTCTCATGAATAGGATCTTCCAGCCCTACCTTGATCGGTTTGTCGTAGTCTTCATTGACGACATTCTGATTTACTCAACCTCTGAGGAGGGGAACACCTACCACTTATGGGTTTTACATGATACACTATGAGAGGACAAACTTTATGGTAAGCTCTAGATGTGCTATTTCTGGCTCCAAGAGGTTCACTTCATGGGGCACGTCATCTCAGAGGCGGGAGTTGTAGGGAATTCCGCGAAGGTCGAGGCGGGTACTTGCTTGGGAGACGCCCAGGAGCGTGATGGAGGTGCAGAGTTTCCTAGTTCTGGCAGGTTAATATCGAAGATTTTTGTTGGACTTCTCCTTATTTACAACACCACTTACAGCTTTGACGAAGAAGGGGAAACCCTTTGTGTGGTTAGATAGATGTCAGCAAAGCTTTCTGGAACTGAGGTAGAGATTGAACTGTGCGTACATCTTCAGGATACTGGAGGAGGTTGTAGGGTATGTAGTTTACTGCGACGCAGTAGGGACCGGACTTGGGTGTGTCCTGATGCAGGAGCGAGCTGTGATCACTTATGGTTCACAACAGCTGAGGCAGCATGAGCAGAACTAAGCTACCCATGACCTGGAGTTAGAAGCAGCGGTCTTCGCCCTGAAGATGTGGTGACACTATCTGATGGGCGAGCGCTTTACAGTCTACTCTAACCACCAGAGTCTCAGTTACATTTTCTCGCATAAGGACCTGAACCTGAGACAACGATTATGGCTCGAGTTATTCCAGTATTATGACATTGAGATTTTATATACTCCAGAGAAGGGGAACATTGTGGCTGATTCTCTCAACAGGAGATCAGGCATTCAGCTACCTGGGAAGGCGACAGAGCAGTTATCCGCTTTGTAGATATCCTTTGTGGATAGAGATTGGGCAGCCTATCTATAGACCCTCACAGTCACTCCTCCACTTCTTCATCGGGTTAGAGAGGAACAGCGTGGGGATGTTGACTGTGAGGCGCGACGTGCTCAGATATCCTCAGGGCTAGCACCTGATGGATTTTCTGAAGGCCGATAGCACATCATCCTCTTCAGGGGACGTACCATGGTACCCATGGAACTACAAGAGGAGGTGCTGAGGGAGTTCCACACTTCCCACCTACCAGTACATTATGGGGTAGTGAAGATCTACCAGGGCCTCAGACAATAGTACTGGTGGTCGGGTATGAAGAAGGTTGTGGTAGAGTTCGTTTCTCGATGCCTCGCTTGTCAGCAAGTGAAGGTAGATCACCTGGTACCTGCAGGCTAGGTACCGCCCTTAGAGGTCCCAAAGTGGAAGTGGGACAAGATATCCATGGATTTAGTAACGACCCTTCCACGTACTCCATAGGACACAACACCATCTGGGTGATCATAAACCGACTCACCAAGTCGGACCACATCCTACCGATCAGAAATCAGGGCTCAGTAGATAGCTTGGGACGCCTCGACATTCAGGAGACCATACGACTTCAGGGTGTGCCATATTCTATCATCTCCAATCGATATGCTCACTTTACTTCCTGTCTTTGGAAGGGCTTACATGAGGCTTTTGGGACGTAGCTACGCCTGAGCACTGCCTTTCACCCTCAGAAGGATGGCCAGATGGATAGATCCATTCAGACACTCAAGGACATGCTCTGTGCATGTTTCCTTGACCTTGGTCGCAGATAGAAGGATCATCTACCCTAGGTGGATTTTGCGTAAAAAAATTGCTACCACACCACCATCGGGATGGAACCCTACGAGGCACTGAACGGTTGTCCTTACAAATCACCTCTGTGATGGACTGACCCAGGGGAGTCTGCACTCATAGGACCAGAGATTATTCAGGCTATGATGGAGAAGCTGCAGATCATCCCGGAGCGGATGAGGACTACATAGAGCAGACAGAAGTCATATGCTGATAAGAGGCGGACACTATTGTAGTTCGAGTATGGGGACCATGTTTTCTTACAGGTATCATCTCGACGTGTATTGCAGAGATTTGGCTGGGGCGGCGAGTTATCTCCATGCAACATCGGACAATTTCATGTCCTCAGAAGGATAGACGAGGTGGCTTACCACCTAGCCCTTCCACCTCAGTTGCACGAGGTGCACGACATCTTCCACATATCTCAGCTGAGGAGATACATGCATGACCCGGTGCATATCATCGACCACGGGGAGCTGGACATCGATGATGGGGTGAAATTTTCGGATGTCTTAGTGGAGATCGAGGATCAATATGAGAGGGCCCTACATGGGCGGTCGATTCCTCTTGAGCACATTCGTTGGCAGCACATGAACCTCCAGGAGAGCACATAGGAGTGGGAGGCTCAGATGTGTGCTCTATACCCTCATTTGTTCCCCTAGTTTATGTTGTATCTCTACGGGGATGCAAATCCCTAAAGTGGGAGAGATGTAAAGACCCATAAATTTTAAAAAAAAATTCATACTTTGGAATTTTTCGAGTCTTTAGCTTCTGAAAGCACTTGATTCTGAGGCTCGGTGTGCCCAGAAGATTTCCGAAGTTTATCTCGGGTACGTTCATTGAAAAAACGAGCAGGTTTTTCTAAATTTTGAACCGGTGCTCAGAATTAAAATCCAAGGGCATCAATGAACTCGCAGCGCCAGTAATTACTTAAGGGGACACTTACCGTAGTTGTATTCACAAATGAGGAGAAGATATTTTTGGGGGTTTATTTAAGAAGTAAATAAAAATTGTCTGAACAATTTTTTTTGTAAAGTGGTTATTCCCTCCCATGGGTAGTTAAGGGTGGGGCCCACAACCACTTAACTACCCATGTGTGGATGTTAGAGAGGTGGGGCTCACACGAGCCCCACCTTTTAATTTCCTCTAATCTCATTAAGAACCCCTCGTTAAATTGGCAAACCTCCCAGATTTAATTACTAACACATTTAATTAATGGGGACCATCCCTCTCCCTTCCTTAATTGTTTTTCAACATGTTATTAAATATTGTCTTTTAATTCTGGGAGTTTATTTTCATGTGTAATTAAATAATAGGAGGATTTTATTATTTAATTTTTGGGAGAACTTCGTTGTGAGAAAGGAAGATCGGGGGAGAACTATTGAGTTTTTGGAAGAACGTCGACCTCCGACAAAGAATGAAATCCACTTAGATGAAGAACACCAGTTCCTCGAAGAACAATGATGTGCCACCAATCCTATTATCCGCGACAAGAGAGGGGACCCCGCTTTCTCCTCGATGCACTCCAATGACGTCCACGAACCCTTTAGTCATGACGCCATCTACCGCGACGTTGTCTACTGCGATGTTGATGTTCGTCTTCATTTATTGAGGAAGGGGAATTTTTATATTTCTTTTTATGATTTATACGCTCGTCATGGCATGAAATTTGTTTGGTGATGTTGTGAACCCCTAACGTGGTGGGTGCGGACTAACGAACAAGTCCAAACACACCACTATTTTGATCATGATGCGCGGAATACTTGGCAACGATGAAGCGGGACTGAAATGGCGATTGTAGGCCTTCACAGTGATGGACGGGTCACGAGGTGACCGTAGGCATAGACATGAGAAAAATCGGACCACCAGAATGTCTCTGGTGGGCCGTGGAAGTCCCCGGCGGCACGGGTCGCCGGCGTGGCGGCGCCCCGGCGCTCCACTGGCAGGACCCTTCCACAGCTGAAGCCGCATTGGCGAGGGGCTAGATCTCGCGGCCGCACAGGATCCAGGGTTCCAGCGCCACCACCCAAGCACCGCGTCCACGGAATGCGGGGGACGTGCCCCATGCCCGGCTCGCTGGCCAAGCCAGCGTGCCCCAGGCCGGGCTGGGCAGCGTCACGCGGACAGGGCCATGCCGGCCAGGCCGGCCTGTGCCCAGCATGGTCGGGTCGTGCCCTACCGGGCCGAACCCAGACCCGGGTTGGGTTGACCCAGTTCATGCCAACCGAGGGGGGATGGGTCGGGTCGTACCGGGCCCATACCCCCACTTCGGACCATCTTCGGTCTTTTTCTCATAACCTGATCTATGGACCTCTGATCAATGCACAGTTTGTTGTGTAGGAATCCTTGGATCGAGACAGTTATTTTGGTATATTACACTCGAGGATTCAGAAAAGTTTGGGTACGTCAAGGTTGGTTTGAACCTGAAACAAATCGGGCCCTTGGAGCGGAAACGCTTATATCATAAGGACCAGACCTCCGTTTGACGTTCTGTCTTTTGCGTTGAAATTATTTTGTTGAGATGGTTCTTTTGGCTTACTCTGCTTGAGTTTTGGACACAGTTGGAGTACATTCGGGTTTGTTTTAGCTTAAAAATCAACACGGACCCTCAAACGGAAAAGCCAATAACTCTCAGACCGGGCGTCCGATTGATGCACCATCTATCACCTTTGGTTTCGTTTGATGAGATATAAAATTAGGATATATAAACACAGGACATCGTGGAATTTGATTTATCGACTCTCTTTCTCAAGGAGTAGACTCTCCCGGAATCGAGCATGTTGTGTGTGGAAACCCTAGAGGTGGTTGCGAATGTGACGATGACGGCTGCACTTGGATCGTCCGTGGGTTTGGCAGTGAGGAAGACTATACTTGGATCCTCTGTGGGTTGGGCAGCGACGACGATTATACTAGAATCCTTTGTGGGTTCGATGGCATTGACTGCTGTTCTTGTATCCTAAGTGGGTCCGGCAGTATTTGATCTCTATACTTGTATCCTGAGTGGGTCCTACAGAGTAGCTGGTCTTGTATCCTATGTGGGTCTGATAGCTTAGATGGTCTTGTATCCTATGTGGGTCTGACACCATAGATGAATCAGTATCTACTTCTGATCATCTCTATATCCTTACTAAGTGTATACCTGTTTGAGATGAGTCTTGATTCTCAATCATTATCATCGATGTGATTGATTTTCTTTCATGTGTGGACTGGGTTGTGTTTTCCTGTGTGGACTAAGTTGTTCTTGGGCCCAATAGTTCGAGAAGTTTTGTAACTGATGACTTAGGTATATGTATGGGAATATACCTAAGTAGAGTAGATTGATAATTTGTGATTGTATCGTTCCTTTGTGGTTTATCCTTCGTGGATTTTGAGAGACCTTCAGGGGTCTCTGGGTCCCTACTGAGTATCGTATACTCACCCTACACTGGCTATGCCTGCACTACGTTTTGCTGGATGCATAATATGGACAACACTGATCGAGGTGGAGGCTTGTGGAGATGGATGGTACCCAGAGGTGGACCACTTGGCAGGAGTACACGGAGCAGACGACCGGACCTGAGGAGCTGAGGAGACTATCTATACCCAAACATCATGTGGGATTTCCAGAGGACGACTCGGTGTTACTACTGTTGTACATTCCATTTAGTTGTACTATACTTTCAGTTGGGTTTGTATGCTGGCCCATTTATTTTTCAGCACTTACCTTGTACCCAGTTTTACTTAGTGCTTACTTCACTTGCGTACTTTTTTGTGTATGTTACTTCATAAAGGCAATGCCTTCCCTAATTTTGGGATTTATGCCTTTGGTGCTAGTCGCCAGCCCTTGTCCTATGGAAGACGGGCTTGTGGTAGTCACGGAATGAGCCCCGAGGACGGGTCATGACAAGAACCGACTTAATATGTATACTCAAATGAATCAATCCTATATTATGCATATACCAAAGTTCTCTACAACCAATGTCTTACTATATTGAGTCAAAAAAATGTAGTCAGAGTCCTGGTGAATGAATATGTTAGCCATTGAATAAACAATGGGTTTATTCCCCTAAAAACCACTATTGAGAAACATTTCCATTGTTACCCTGAGTGCCCACCCATACCCCACTAGGGGAATACCATCAAACACCATCATGAAGTAAAAACACCCCTAATAACAAACTATAATGACCCCACCCACTTTGATCATCTTAGACAAACGAAGACTGGGACACTAAAACACTTCTCACAAACTATCCAAAAGGGTCCTATGTTGTGACTACCCCAAGCACACCTCTAATTGGCTATGGACTGGCGACTATCACCAAGTAGGCATATCCTAAAAATGGGAGGCATTTTCCTAAGTACATATACATATGCACACATCTTACTACCCAAAATATTGAAATGTAAAACACTATGTAAACAGGCATGCATACCACTAAGATACATATGAAAGAGTATGATAGTAGAAAACTGAAATTAAAAAAAAAATCCATAATATAATACCACCCAAAAAGAATCTATAAAAGTGAATGCACATATTCCTGAACCATATATGTAGAAACCCTTACCTGATGTGTTGGTATAGGGATATATTTATAAAGTCACATGAAAAAACCTTGGCTCTCTGGTCTATCTAAGTGCCACCTTCTCCTGGTCCACCTATGACACTGTTAAAGAATAAATCATCTGCAGAAGACAGAATATGTGTGAGAAAATCTCATTCAGGGGCGAGTAAAACAATACTCAGTAGGACACCCCGAAACTACAACAGAATACAATGAATAAATACACAAAGTATACCACATGGAAACACATGAATAATTCCATAAAGAAAATACATTGTCATCTCACACAAGTATATGTCTATAGTATGAAAAATAGGATTATCTATCTTAATCCACAAAACACCCAGTATCGATGAGAAAGATAGTCTTCAAGAGACATGTACTCTTGGTAAGAAACTATGTCCTAATGGACACTTAGTACCAATGAGACACTTAGTACTGGGGAGACAGTCATTCGTTATGAGACATGTAGTCTCGATAAGACATGTACTCTTGGTAAGTCACGTAGTCTTAAAAAATCATGTAGTCTCAAGGTCATAGCTATCCACAAGATTTTTCTCACATTAGGCTATTTCTAAGAGAACTACATCATCAATCCATGAGGTCATATTCAAAAATAAAAAAACTCATATAGAGAATCTCAAAAGGACAGGCTTATAAAAGGGTCTTAATGCCTCAAACATCTCGTCAAACATGGAAATTATTTGAATTCCACTGTAGTTTTGGTACAAAGGTTTTGACATGGGTGCAGTCAGGGTTTGACCCATCCTGCCAGACCTAGACCGAACCTCCGACCAACCCGACCCAGTTCGGCTGACCGGGCCTGACCCAACCTAGCCCATAGACCTTGATGGATTGCGGCCCACTAGGCTTCTTGGTACTACTCGCTGGGTTTCTTGAGCTGCATGACTCTTATGGTCTAGTCTATGGAATGCAAGCCAACTTCCTCAGCCACACAAACTCTAAACAGCACACATTACCCTCCCAGTAGAACCTTATACCACATGGTAGTTCCATCACCACATTGTGCACCCTGGATACTCTGTCTTCCCATGGTCTCACTACTGCTGTGGTCTCCCACGTGCTCCACGACCACCTCTCCCTGCTCCTCTCCAGCGTCCACATCTTGTATGCTCTAGGAACAGATGCCACATATGGCCTCCTACCACCACCCTGCACCTCCACACCCCAACTCCATCCAATACTCTACGCCACCACTTACCACCTGTAGCTACCTGACCGCCACCACTTCACCTCACCGAACTTCCACACCAGATCTTCCCTGACGGTCTCTTCTGCATACCACTGGGGCTCCTCTGATGTACATAATTTGGTGTGGTCATTGATACGAGTTCTTCATGAATTGATCTACCCTTCTATAGCCTCTTATTTCAGTTTTCCTCGAGTTTGGGGGTTCTAACATACCCAAAACCACATGAAAACATCGAAATAGGATTCACAAGGTTCCAACAGTGGAGAAAAAGAATAATGGATTGAGGGATTCACATAGAACTGGATTAACATCATTGACCAATCATTGTTCACCAACATTAAAGATATAGGTTTTTTTGGTTAGAAAATATATTAAATAGAATACTGCTATCAAAAAATAAATATGTTCTTTAAAATACAATTGATCAATGGGCTAATATATTCGTGGATTAGTCCACATTCATCATAGATATAATGAATGGGGAAATAGGAGAAAACGCAACCTCCCACATTGGGTTCAAATGCAGATGAAGAGTGAAGTTGTGTCATGATCAATGGTGGGAAATTTTAGTTTCATCACATGTCAATCCTCGATCCACGATCTGATCATCATTTTCCATTGAAAAAAGCTCCAATATCTCCCTAGAAGATGTCTAATATTGCCAATATTATGAAATTAACCAAGGGATTTCTGCATAAGGATTTTATTAATAGAAATCATTGATGCATTAAAAAAATAATTTATCTTTATATTATTTAATGAATATTTCAAACATTTATGGTTTCTTTAAAGAGAAAACACGCACTGACTAAAGTTATGTAATTCCTAGGGAGAACATCATATAACGAACTCAATAGTTTTCTTTATTTCCAATCCAAGTCTTTGTTTTGGAGTTATTCATATTTGAAAATAAAAAAATTTTTATTTAATTATTTTATTTATGGTTACATCTGAAAACAATCATTCATAGTCACCCCATTCTGGCCATTGTTAGGCCTCGCCTAAGACAAATCTTCTGCTCTGAACACAACATTGCCCTCGAAATTTTGATTCTAGCAACTTTTTATTAGTTATTAAAAAAAATTCGGAAAACTTCTCAAGTTCTTTATTAAAACCTGTACATTTATCAACAAATTTTTCCAAGCACATCGGGCCTCAGAATTCCACACCGTCTCATCGCTTAATCTTATAATTTTCACAAATAATTTCAAAAAAATAATATTAGGAAAATATAAGTGATTAAATTCCCCCCAAATAAGGGATTTACATCCTAGAAAACCCAAAAACAATAACACTAAAAATGATGTAGGTACTATGGATGAATTTGATCCTCCCTCTCCCATGTCTTCTCCTAGGGATTCATGTTCCACCACCGAATGAAATCCAAAGTAATCGATCGCCCATGAAGAATCCTCCCAACTCTTGCAATAAAATTGACATAAAAGCTCATAGCCTGTCATCCAAAACCTTAATAGTCCACTCAGTATTTCCATCCTTTTGTGGTTGAATCTTTGTCCTCATGTAAAACTAAGTCTTAAGCACCTCCAACAATCCCATTAACGGCCAAAATATAAAGGGATCATCATGATTTTAGACTATCTTTGATGTGACTCTATGGAGTCGAACAATATCTTACACATAAAGGGGTCCCAAACACTCTAACTGACTTTTATCCCAAAAAATATAAGATATGGGCCAACATGGATAGTTTTTCAATGATCACCTAGAAGGAATTGTGTAACCAATATATATTTGTTAAATCATTTCGTTATGTCCATTAATATCCTATCCCACTTCCATCTTGGAACCTCTAAGAGTTGAATAAAATCTGCTAGAACCTGGTGCTCAGTCTTCCCTTGCAGACAATTGAGGCATCTAAAAATGAACTCTTACACTAAATTCATTATCCCCAGAAATGAAAATATAAGTCAGAGATCTTGGAACATTATCGCCACACTAGGATGTATAGCTAAAGGGGACATATGAAATTCCCTAAAGACCTCCTCTCATAACATCATTTGTACCACTTTGTGTCCAATTATGAGAACTATGTACTCCACACCATTCGAATATCCTTAAGGGGAATGCCTTGTTGACATCTAAGCATGTAAAGTCTCAAAATAAGAATCTTCAAGATGTGACTCCCTGACTCAATGTTAGAGTGGAGGGGTGAAAACCATAAATTATAGGAAAATTGTTCCATCTCTATCCAAAAAAATCGTATCTGTGATGAGTCTAACTTCTTTGACGCCTCATTAAACAATTGTGAACTGAATCTCTTGTAGGGAAAACCTTCCACAATATTTTCCTTCACATGAGTACAGACAATCTCAATGTTATAGTCCTAGAGAAACTCAAGACACCGCCTTTGTCTCATGATCATATCTTTAGGAGAGAGAATATAATTGAGACACTTTTGGTCAGAGTAGATGATAACTGCTCACCCATAAGGCAGTGTTTCCACGTATTTAATGAGAGGACTACCACAACCAAATCAAGATCATGGGTTTAGTATTTCTTGTCATGTGGTGTCAATTGACATGAACTATAGGAAATCAACTCTTGTCCCTACATCAATTCACAACTAAGCCTGATTTGTGATGAATCACAAAACACCACATACCTGACACCACCTCTAGGAATCTCATTATGGGAGAACTTGACAATATCTACCTCAACTGCTAAAAATATCTTGGAAAATCATCATCCACATGAATGGATTCCCCTCTTCTATCATTGCTCTCATGTGTGTTGCAACACTTGAAAATTCTTGTACAGACCTTTGATAGTGCCCAGTCAAACCAAAGAAACTCCACACCTCAGTAACACTCTTGGGTGGATCCCAAGAATTCGCTACCTAAATCATCACTGGATAGACCACATCTCCAACCTATAATATAATGTTTCCAAGAAAATGGACCTCCTGTATGTAGAATGTACACTTTGAGAGAATCCCATAATGTCGGTGCTATTGGAGTGTCTCTAAGACCACCATCAAGGGTATCGCAACCTCTTCCTCGGAAATTGTGTACAGAATGATGTAATCAAATAAGGACACCATGAAATGGTTTCTGTAGGGATATAAGATATTGTTCACGAGTCCCATGAACACTATTGTGTAATTAATCATGAAAAACATAATTTCCAGGTACTTTTAATGGCTACATAGACACCTAAAATTTGACTTTAGTACATCCTCATCCTGTATCAAAGCAAGTGATATCCAGATAAGATGTTTATCTTAGAGAAACAATGCACCCCTTCCAACTTATTTATGATATAATCATTCCTCAGTAGTGGATACTTTTTATTCACGGTCATCTTGTTCAAGTGGTCGAAGGCCACACTTAACCTCAAGATACCATATACCTTCATGGAACAAAAACTGGAGCTTCCCATGGAGAAACACTGGGCCTCACAAAGTCATTCCTCTGCATGTCCTACAACTATACCCGCAGTTCAAGAATCTCTGTAGGAGTCATCCGATATGTAGGTGTAGATATTGGTTCCATCCTATGGTATATATTAATTCATATGTCTACCTCTCTATTGGTAGGTAACCATGGAACATCCATTTGAATGATTTAATCATACTCCTCCAACACTGTATGAAAAAAGTGGCTCATATCATTCACTCTGTCGAGGGTTAGGCAAGCCAATTGATGAGTGATAGGATACGCCCTACTATATGTGATTCCATCCAACACAACATGCCTTTCATTTTCACAAATGACATAAAATGGTGTTCCATCACTGCGGAAACACCACACTCTTATCCCACAACATTCAATCTGTGCATGGACTATGGGTAACCAGTCTATACCATGAATGATATCATAAGGCCTCGACTCCGCTACCAATAGATCCCAACCGAAACTCTTACCTCCAAGAGTAAGGTCACACTTTCCACACTAATTTGTTATTATCGTATCCCCTCTTGTAGGAGTCTATAAATGTAAGGGTTGAGTCAATGGTTCAACCAGAATCACTGAGTTTTGAAAAAGATTTTTTGCAGAAAAAGAATGACTACTACTTGTGTCTATTAAAACTGTAACTAAAGTGGAAAATACACCAATGATGCCATGTATCATCCTGGAGCCTCAGGTTCAAAAACCTCCATCAACTTCACCTAGGATAATCCCCAAACACCAACTGCCTGATAGTGTGGTCGATCACTAGGGGTGGTGGAGATAACATTTTGAAATGTGGACCACCTCTTACTACATTACTAGAACATATACCATGTCTGATACCCAATGGATCATCCTGCTCAGGTCATTATCTCGGTCCCTGTATCTGTTTTCCCTCACCATCTCCGGATAAACTATAAAACAGGTTGGGAAATATCATGGCTAATGTCCTGAACCATGGAAAGAGTAACACAGTCTATCTCCTAGAATTCTAAAGACACACTTGTATCACCTCTTGAAGCACCTCACATGATTGGATCCATGTGACTGATGTTGGATACATACTGTCGAGGTATGTAAACCCTTTTTCCAATTACTGACTACCACTATATGAGTCTATCCATCCATGTAATACTCAACCACCAAGTCTCACTCTAGCACACTAGAATATGTTGGAACACACAAAGGGGTATCATTTGATTAAATTTCCCTACAAAACCCTCTCTCTATGTTCCAAACCGTGAATTACTGATCGTGTATCATATCTATCGAGTAGCTATAAAGGATTGTATGCCTCAATAACTACTCATATAGTTAAATTTCATCCTACCAAAGATGTAGAGGCTTCTATGAGAACATATACCTAAGATCATAAGGTGAGAAATCCACTCTAAAATGGTTCTCAAACATCATCCATGGAAGTCTCACCTCATCGTAAGACCGGGTAACTAAACCACACCTTGAGAAGTCATATAGAAGGTTCACTTCCAAGACCACCATCGAATATTTTGGTGCCCTGACTAGATGCAAAAATTAGATCAGTACCTCAAGCCTTTCCTTAGAATCCTGTGTATCGGGCACGCCTTAGAACCTCCGGGATATCTTCCCTGGTAGCCCAAGAAACACACTCAGCCTGTGCTCCCCACCCTCTGGTACAGTGAGTATCGTGTAATGTTCTAGTGTTGGTGGTATGTATATTACACCACATGTTGGTGGTTTCTCCATTACAAATCCTTATTCTAAAGTCTCTCCACTAATCGGATCTCCCTCATGGTCACACAATGGAATCCCAGCTAGTTGTCTACGCGGATACATTATGTAATAAAATATGGTTTATCGCGGTCAATAGAGTATACCTACTGATCTGACTCTATAAGGTCTTGAGAACACACCCATATTCTATATGATGCATGTACCATTGTATTCCCTACAACCATTGTTTTCTTGTACTAAGAAAAAAAAATTGAATTTAGAGTCATAGTGTATGGAAAATTAGTCCACCAAACCAACACTAGAATCCCCTGTCTGAAATCTAAACTTGAAGTACTTAAAAATGTTGCTCCAATCCAATTTCACATACTCTTTTTACTTAATTATAACTGATCTACTTTGATACCACTCAATATTGACACATTCTAGAGGGGTATGTGTAGTGACTACCCCAATCCAAGCTCCAATATTATAGGTACATGCCACTAGCACTGAGTAGGAATATCCCACATATTGGAGGCATTTTCATATATACAAGCACACACACACAGACGTCTTCAGGCCTGAAATGTTGAAATTTAAAACACTATGTACACAATAATTCATTCCATGGAGATAGAAATGAAAAGGTACAACAGTAAAAGACTAAGAAAAAATGGGGCCAAAATACAATCCAACCAAAAATGTGTCTTGAAAAATGAAACCACATGTTCTTGAAACACATCTGTAGAAACCCAAACATGACGGGAAGGTACGGGGACAACTGCCTGAAGTCGCTTGAGCACAGATCAACTATGTAGTATCTCTATGTACCACCTGGTATCGGTCCACCTCGGACTACATCAAAGATCGATCATCTTCATAATACACAACACGTACAGGAAAATCCCATGCATGGGCGAGTAAAACAATACTCACTATGACACCCCAAAACCAAAAAGGAATATTACGAAGAAATACATGAAGTATACAACCAGAAAATACATGAAGTATGCCATAATGAATATACATAGTTATATCACCCTCATATAGCTCTATAGTAGGTAGAAAAACAATATTATGTAATCCAAAAAACATGTAGTATTGATTAGACACGTAGTCTTGATGAGGCATGAGTTCCTAGTAAGACACTCCTTCTAAATTATAAACTCAGTCCCGATGAGACACCGAGTCCTGAGGAGAAACATGGTCCTGATGATACACTTATTAATGATGAGACACTCAATCTCTATGAGACATGTATTCTTAATAAGACACATGGTATTTGAATGTCATGTTGTCTTAGAAATTCACATAGTCTAAAGGTCATTTCTAGATACAAGATTCCACTCACAGTATGCTAATTCTGGGAGAACTCACTCCTCATGCCATTAGGTAAAATCAAAACATCCATAAAAACTAAATTAGAGTATCTCAAAAGTCTCATCTCCTATCAAGGGTTAAAACACTAAAAATGGCTCATCAAATGGAGTCTTGGTATGAATGTTATTGATTATTTCATAAAATGTTCTGACCCGGGTTTAGATTGGGTCTGATCCGAACCAAAGGACGTGGCCCGACCGACAAACTGACTCAACCTAGTCAAGTTGACCAGTCTCATTCCACTAGAACATATCTCTTCGGGCCTCTTGGAAAATCTCATCGCATGCAGTCCAACTACCAATGCTGCACTTGGTCCGCCCCAACCATGTTCCCCGCCTAGTGATGCGGTGTCGTTGTATCCCTCGTCGTCAACCCACCTCCCCCGCATGCTCCCAATATGCTCTACCTACACATGGATCCCATATGGCCACTATATAACCTCAACATAGGTCAGAAACACCACCTAAATCCTCTAGACACTGCTCCACACCCCCATAGGCTGCCTGCTGCCGCCACTCCGCACAACCACATGATATTGCTGGCCACTGCACTGTCGCTGCTTCGTCTCATCAGACTGCCTTGATAGACTATTGATGGTATTCCCTTAATTGGACCATCGAGTCTCATCTCATGCCCATAATTTTGTGTGAAATTGATCTAGGTTCCTCGTGACCTGATCTACCCTGCACCCAACTCCAAAATTGGTTTTCCTCGAATCTGGGGGTCTGATCATGACCAAAGCGACCTGGAAATGTCAATCCAGGAATTGTGGTGTTCCAAAGCTAAAAAATTTGAGTAATGGAGATGATATGAACATAGAGAAGGGTTGACATGTTTGGGAAATCATTATTGTCCATCAATCAAGATTCATGTGATTTGGGTTAGTGAATAGATTAAATTGAGTCCCACTATCCTACAACAAATCCTTCCCACAACATACCATCGATATATGGGATAATATTTCAATTTATTAGTCTTTTTTCATCATAGATATCAAGAAGCAAAAAAAAACAAAGAAAACAACACCCTACCACGTCGAGTTCAAACACCAATGATTAACTATGTTATGTTGTGATCATTGGGGAGATCCTTTGATTTCGTCATTCATAAATCATCGATCCATGATCTTATCAGAGTTCACCAAAGTAAATTCCAGTAATCTCTCCTTAACAATTATTTAATGTTCCCATGGTTATGAATATGTCCCTTGGATTTTTGCATAAGTATTATTTTAAAGGAAACCATCCTTTCATCAATAAAATAATTTATCTTTAAATTATATAATGAAAATGACATACTTTTCAGGTCTTTCTCCATAGAATACTTGTGCTGGATTATGCTAGGATGTGATTTGGGAAGACACAACATTAAAACCAAAAATGGGTCTCATATTTCCAATCTATGTCTCCATTCATTATTTATTAGGATTTTAAAATAAAATAAATTTTATTTAATAATTTTATTTATGGTTTTGTCAAAAACCATCCTTCACAATTGACCTATGTCGACCGATGTTAGGCCTCCCCTAAGATAATGTGGATGTTATGAACACAACGGTTCCCTAGGATTTGTGATACAGGATACTATTTATGATTTATTCCCATGTTTCAGGAAAATGGATTGTGTGATTTATAAAAAAAACTACATTTTCAATGAATTGTTCTGGGCATACTGGGAACTAGTATCACACACCGTCTTAGTGAATGTTTTATGAATTTTATGAAAAAATATTCAAAAAATAAAATTGGGGAAATTCGGGTTGTCAAAACCCCAAGCCCTCCTCTATATACCAGGGGCTGGAGATAAGTTCTGTGAATACATAACTAAAATTTGAGGAAATATCCTCTAGTGCATGTAAGCATGCACCCATTAATCTCCATGAATAAAGGTATATAAATAATAATAAATTGATGTAACATCTATATTAAAAACCATGCATATGATTACTTCTATGGAATATAAAATATTTTGATAGATTAATCTAAAATGAGAACCTAAAAATAAATTCCCTCACAAAAAAAATATTCAAACTAAAAATAACATGGATAATGTATATCTGAGAGAGAATGAATCTCTATCTATATCCATAGACAACCATACATTGTAAACAAAACCTAGTATCCCTATTCTCATCCAATAACCACATTAGCTTTTACGTCTTTCTCATAAGAAATACTTATATAGGAGAATCACATTATATGGTGAGTGTACCCATACCAAGTTGGACACCCTAAGAACTAAATATGGTAAAATATAAATCTATATTGAAGTTGTCAGATCTGAAAAAATAAATATTGTAATAAAACCCAACTATGTAGATATATGATCATATAATAATCCTAGAGGTGGGAGGAAGGGGATCACTATATCATATCTTATACCTGGTTGATGAGTCCACCTATGGCTCTAATGGTCCATCATTGATGCCTAGCATCTCACATTACTAAATAAGTAACAATTTGGAGGATACAAAACTCACCATTATGTCGCATAATTTAAAAGTAGATGTACCACTCCCAAGTGATTCATGGGTGTCCCACAATGTAGATAGAGGAATCACTCCTTAGTTTTTAGGTGGTTTAACTCATAACATAGAGAACCCACACCGTAGTCCTTCGAGGGGACACCCATAAAAATATATGGGGCCCACACAATATTCCTTCATTGGGTTACACATAGAATATTGATGACCCATGACCCTATCTGTCACGGGGCTTACTCTAAGAAGGTCATAGACCCACACCCTAGTCTGTTAGGGGGTTCAACCCAGATGATAGAGGACCCCCACCCAATTCCATCAGGCGGGATCCCATCAAAAGGTATAGGAACCCCTCCCTATTCAATAATGGGGGCTCTACTTAGATGGTAGTGGATCCATGCACAAGTGTATCAGTGGGTTACACTAAGAAGACGGAGGTCTCATTCCATAGTCCATCATAGTGATTCCACTAAGAAGAAGATTAGTCATGAACTAGTGTATTAGGGGGTGCCACTCAGATGATAGAGGATCCACCCCTAGTCTATCGGGGGGTTCTACTCAAAATGTATAAGAACCCCACCCATGTATTTAAAGGGGTTCCCCTTAGAAGGTAGATGACTCATTCCCTAGTTGTTCAATGAGGGGTCCACTCAGAATATAGAGGAAACATGCCTCAGTCTGTTAGGGGATTCCACCTAGAATATTGATGGCACATGACCAATTTCATTAGGGGGTTCCACCTAGAAGATATAGGAGACACACCCAAGTCCTTCTTTGGGTTCACTCAAAAGGTAGTGGACTCATCCCTCAGTCCATTATGGGGTTCCACTCCAAATTTTGAGGACCCATTAAATAGTTCATCAGGGGGAGTTCCACTCAGATGATAGAGGACCCACACAATAGTGTGTTATGGGGGTGACACTCAGAATATTAGGGAACCACACTATAGTCATTCATGGGGGCACTATCTCTATCTAAACTCTATGATGACAATTCATAATTACTTTTATCTTCACGAATTTCTAAAAGAATAATCACACACATATGATCTTGCATAATATATCAAAATCCAATATGATGGCTACCATAATTTACAACATGTAAAAACACATAGGATAGGCTAATCATGAAGAAATATCTGATTACAAATGAAGTATATATGAGATATAGAAGTTGTAGAGTGAAGTATATAATGTGTATGGGGGTCCACAAAATCTGTGAAACATTCTCATCACCTATCATTGTATCCACTAAACATGGATCAGTGTCCATGGGATAATAAATACCCTATACGGTGACCACACAATGTGTATTGTACTCCTAGGTTCTACCTGTGTGCTCTAGGTTGTTCTAATGTCCTTCTGGATGTGCTAGTGTAACTAGCAGTATACCTATTTTTGTATAAGGCCATGTCCCATACTAGGTACTTGTACATGTCCAAGATCATGTACATGGTTGTTTCCATGTATTCGGCTATTTTTGTGACCATGAAATCATGGAGTACTCTCCAGGAAACTAAAATTGAGCCACCCGCCGTACTGTGGTCCCATGGGGAATATGACACTACTCTCCACATCGAATCCCTAGCATCCTTTACTACTGTAATACATGCCTTGAGTTCTTCCAGACTACATGCTGTGTAGTAGGGATTTTCACATAAAGAAAATACCTACAAAAAGGTTCAT
The DNA here is from genome assembly GCA_963277665.1 of Viscum album. NCBI lineage: Eukaryota > Viridiplantae > Streptophyta > Magnoliopsida > Santalales > Viscaceae > Viscum > Viscum album. The sequence goes on along the minus strand of OY728128.1, from coordinate 118,705,909 downwards.
TTATATCCCATTTTGGATATGATTTTTCAACATTGAACACTCAAAATCTATTAAAATAGAGGTTAAGGACGTTGTCCATCGATTTCTCGACCTCATGTTTCTGGAAATCGAAATCTGACAACTCATAAGAATCCTGTAGCACATCTTGCATGCCACTAGTTCAACATTCATCACTACCTATGATCTCAAATCCAAAAATAAGAAAAATACATGAAAGCTATCCCAATATTTTCATAATTAACTAATGTAGTCATTTTCAAAACATCCAGCATGAATCATGGGGACATATCTAATACAAGCTCACCTAGTATTGTTTAAATGTGACCCTGTAGCACCAAATCGAAAAACATGAAAAAAAACTGGGTTAATGGAACAAATAAAAATGATAATAAATCATTTTATAGGTTTGTTATAAGAAAATCATGGATCATGTGTATTCAGTTAGAGAGGCATGGAATAATATAATATAAATCAAATAAAAAAATTAATTTTATAAACAGTATCTTGAAAAGTATAGAAATTTTTTATAATAATATTATATTAATAAAATGTATTATAAATGCTTCATAAAGTGTAAAGACCAATATTTATGATCCCTACTTTGATTATGAATTTATTATTGATGAAGAACATTTTCTCTAAAAAATGAGAATAACCATGATGTTTGCTTTCTGTAAATCTAGTCCGATAGGTTAATCATTTGATATTGAGCATTCATTGAAGAATGGTCAAACATTCTATCAATGCTCTCAGAGATAGGGATATAACACTAGATATTTTACATAAAATTCAATGTATATAGATAAATAGGTTTTTGAAATTAAATAAATTATATTAATTAATTAATTAATTAATCCACTTTACATACCCACCAATGGTTGCCACATCCGAACATCAGGAACCCACAAAATCTATGACAATCCTAAGGTAAACTCCACACTGTCCATTTAATTGTCCTTTCAGATTTCTGATTCAAGACTTCATTCAAAAGATATTACCTCATTTATAAAAAAACTATTCAAGTGTGATATGAAATATAATTAATATTTTTATGAAATTAATTTTTGGATTCACTAGGGGTCGGAATATCTTTTCATCCCATCGCTTAGATCATAAAATATTCTTTAATATATTTGAATGTCTCACAAGGTAAAAATAGTGCCTCTATATTTCAAATTTCATTTTTTAAATAAATATTTTTATGTTTATTATCATCCCACCCATTCAAATGATGAATGTATTAGACATATTATGTGACTCCTGGGGCCCAGTTATATATCACCCCAAAAATCATTGATAGGACTAATAAGACAAATGAGTTCACTAATTTTGATGGGTTTTTACCCATTGATTTAAACTCTCTTTTGAATTCTCTTAAATGAATGCTTCATATTACTGGAATTATGAATACCCTCATCATGAGATTATTTATTTATTTCCCTATGATTATTTCATTAGTTACATTATCCATGGATATGTTTCATTCATATATGATTGATTATATGGATTTATTTGATCATCATTTATTTATACTATATTATTCATATTATAATGATTTAGTGTATTTTTTTTAGTTATTTACATTTTCATATTATTTTTGATAATTTCTTAATGATAGATTTCATTGTAACATTTACCTTTCTAAGAATCTGACCTCAACCCTTTATTATGTTTTATATTCCCCTTGATATTAAGAAGTTCGTTTTAATTTATATGTAGGGATAATCGTTGTGTATTAGTTGTGTTCTCTAATAAAAATCAATTTTTATTATATTTTTTCATTTGTAATATGATTTTTATGTATATATCTTGATTACCAGGACTACTCGATTACTTGGTCCTTTAGTATATGATTCCTTATTTCTATTTTCAATCTTATAAGGTGACCAATGAATATGGTTTTGAGGACCTTGATTTTTAATTGATCACTAAAATTCTTGGTGATCAGTGATATCTATCACTCTCTATAACTATTTACTCATTTCTTCTAGGTCCTTATATTTACGTCCCACTAATGTTCTCCAACATGGAACCATAATTTTGTGTTATTCTAGAGAAAATTATTAATTCCAATTATATCTTATATAGAGGATTTTTTATTAATGAATTTTCCTATATGGGTTTCATAAATGTTATTATAAAATTGCAAACTATTATTTTTTGAGATCAATATGAAATTACTAGGAAACAATTTATATAAGCTGTAGAATGGTATGTCCCTATATTTTAAAAAAGGAACACTATGTACAATAACATGAATTATATAAAATTAAAATTATATTTTATATTATGACATCCTAATAAGTTAAAATATATTTCTTTTTAAATAAATTCAATCTCTTTGATATCTTGCGATGCACGCAACACCGTGTTTAAAACAAATGATATATTTTATTAAATAATTATTATTTCCACTAAATCCAATATGTTTCGATAGTGGGAATGCATATTAATAAATTAAATTAGTAATATAATATATTTTACAAAGGTATGAAATAAATTAGTTAGTTATCTATTGATTACAAAAAAAATATGAATCATCTCTAAGATAATGAAAATATTTTTTGAAAAAAAATCTATTTTTCTAAAAGTCGTATTGGTCATTCTATTTTTACAAAATTTAAATCTATTTATTTAAACATTTAGAAAAAAAATTATAAAATAAAAAATATTTTATAAATCAATATTTAAAATTTATATTTTGGTGAATTTCAGAAAATTTTCTAAAAAAGATATTTTTTTTATAAATAATGAAAAATATTATTTTTATTCAAAACCTCTATTTTTTTAAAATTACTAAAAAATTTTAATATAATAAAAAATTGTTTAAAATTAAAAAATATTAAATAATATTATAATTTGAATAACTTATTTCATTGTAATAAATTTAATATTTAATTTTTATATAAAAACATTATATAGTTTTGATAATTTTCTCTTTTAAGAATTAATCTTTTACTGCATCTGTGTTTTAATTTTAAAATGAATTTTTCTAGTTCAGGGAAATTATTTTAGAAAAGTGGATTCGATACATGGAATAATAATAATTTTTATTTTCAATTTTGTTATGCATAATTTTTACCAAAATGAATAGTGACAAATGTAAAAAAACTATTTTCATTGTTATGTTAATATTGTGTTTACTAAGGGTTAAACTAAGAAGATAATGGTTAAAATGACTTAAATATTATAAAAAACCCATTTCATACCCATATATTGACCCTATAATATATATGAATTGATAATGACACATTTTTTTATTCTTTTGGAAAGATAAAAATTTGTTAACCATTTTCTATTTGAAAAACATTAATATTTTTCCTCTCACCCACTTATTAAAGGCCACCCTCTACTCCTTTTTATCACCTAAAAAACCATTAATTCAGAAAAAAACAAACCAAATACATTAAATAATTCTCTAAAAACAACTTATAGTCCATATATTTATTATTAATCCCTCTTAGTAAGGCATTAGTTATAATTCTAAGGAGGCACTCTATAGAATATGTAAATTTCGTAAACATGCATATTTGATTTTTTTTCTTATTAAAACTCCATAAAACCATAAAATTTTGATAATACAATAAAATGAGTATATTTTAATTAATTATACATTTTTATTTTAATATAATAACTCTGATTCATCTTCACTTCCATCAAATTGGAAATGTATCCAACAATCATGTTTACGGTAGATTACAACCTCACGAACAGATGTAACTCCTTTCCTATCACAACCTTTCATGGATTTTAATAATCATGTATTTAATATATATATATATGATATATTTATTCTTATTCAATTATGCTACCCAATATACCTTATTATTATACATTATGTGGGGGAAATGATAATGTCAATCATTTGAATAGAGGACTATAACCTCACGAAGCGATGTGATTCATTTTTCCCTTACAGTTCACATGGAAGGTATTAGGGTTAAAATTAATCAATATATGTGATATTTATGATCTATAATTACATCTATATATATAATATTGCATATTACTTCATAACATACAATCGTTGGGAGAAAAGTAATTTCACTCGTCAATATGTGTGGACTACCACCTCTATGTATTAATGTTAATTAATTTTTATATTATTAATGGATCGTAATAAAGATTTATTTCATTAATAAAAATGGTATAAATGAAATAATAATTATTCTTTATATATTTATTAATATTTATTTTCATCCATTCAATTCATCGAGATAAATGGAAACACCGTTCTTATATACATATTGCCTAACGTCTATATAAATTGTGTAATCCATTTTCTATCTCAAAAATTAATACTTCACTCAAAGAACATACATAATTAATATATAATATATTTATATCATATTTAACATTACTTAAATTATATACACATGATCCTAATAAAAGGGCCAAAAATACTAAAATAAAACACACATGAAAAACGTAGAAATTATTACCTGAAACATTGATTTTAACAATTAATTGTAAATAAAAAGGTGATAAAATACTATAATTAAATCCTAAATGGTATGAGATATATGATTATGGTTTTTTAGTATTTTATTTATTAAAAATGAGGGTCATACACATTTAAAAAATGACAAATGTAAGGTAAGGGTTATTCAACTATCATTTACATCCGAGGGACATATACCATATTCAACACTTATTAATTTATATGGTGAATATAATACCCATGTTGATATAATATATCTTTACCCTTTTTATATTAATGATATTTATTATTTCATTTTATGTCATTTAAGTCCTCTGTCTTGTAATTCAAAAATTACAAAACTGATAATAATTTATTTCACAACCTCATCATTATTCAGGATTATATTTGTTTATGTGTACATTGGGGGAATTATTTGATAATTATATGCTAATATCAATATATTTTCTAATAATATAGTTATTATTTAATGTTTTTATTTAATATCGCCATTTTTTAATCCTTCTTTCTTCAAATTATTTAGAAAATGATTTTATGAAAATCAGACATCATTTCCCTTTTGGTAAAAAATAATTTTTTCATCAAAATCCAGGTTTTAAAAAATTAATTATTTTAAGAAAACAAAAACATATTTAAAAAATTCATTTTTAATCATTTTTTGTTTTTACAAAAAAAAATTGAAAGTAATCTACATATAATCTAAAAATAACACAATTGTGGATTTTAATAAAAATGTAGAATGAATCATTGTTTTAATTTGTATGGTATGAATGAAATTATTTTCATCATGACAAGTCAATGTTTTAAAAGATATTTTAAACGTATTAAATTGTTATTTTCAAATAATATTATTTTCAAAAAAATTAAATTTTTGTTATAAAAATTCAAAAGGATTTTTTCAAAAGAATTATTTTAAAGGAATTTACATGGTATTTCAATACAAAAATGGCATAAATATTTTGTACATATTATCCAATGGGGATATGTTATATTTATTTTATCCTTATTCTTTATTTGGATGGTTTTTTACTATATTTAATAATAATGTAAAATTTTATTACAATTCTTCATATTACTCTTGAGGGTTCATGATTTTGTTTATTTGATTAGGTAAGTGTTAAACTTTGGTATCTTATTTTTTCAATTTTAATGTTTATATAAATTATATTTAACCCCGTTTAATATTATTAATAATATTTAATTAGTAATTTATGGGTTGGAAATAGTTATAGATAGACCCTCGATGCATCGATGGGCTAAATAAAACAAATCAAATTGAAAATTTATATAGGTGTCTAATAAAATATTTAAACTGTCTTTTAAAAGGTATTAATAGAATATTTTAGATGCTGGAAATTATTTATACACTAATTATGAGATCAATTATAGATTTCCAAGTGATTATTATATTATTTATAAAATTCCTAGATAAGTTTCCAGACTATGTGGTGATTTATATATATTTATTTGATCATCATTTGTTTCTACCAAATTATGGTATGTTTATTTATAAAATAGAATGTTTTTTTATTTACTATTCCATATTTATTATTGTTATTTATACATAATATATTTTTATTTGTTCTTATCCGTATTGAGAATATGAGATCACCCCTTTGTTATATTTTATTTTCTTTAGGATATCGGGTTGTGTTTTATGATTGTTATATAGGAATACACATTGAGGAATAATGATGTTCTCAAGGAAATCAGTTTTTTGTTTTATAGTTTTCCAATTTTAATATTAATTTCATTTTTTATCAAGTTTACTAATAAAACTAGACTCTTTAGTCATTCAGGTTGTCATTCCTTATATCATATTCCAATGTAAAAATGTATCCATCGACATTAGAAAAATGTGTTCAGGGTCTTTACATTAATATTCATAAATATCATTATGATAGAAATCTATATTTTCCAAAATTAAGGATTAATCTTTAATATTGTTTTCAATAGAGTTTCCATAACATTTTAGAGAACTCCCTCCCCAAAAAGTATCCATTTCCTATCAGATTATTTTTTAAAATTGCAAATGGGTAATTGTGGAGCACTAAAAAGTTCTATAAGTAAGGGGAAGTAAAATTTTAAAAAATTTAATTTAATTTTTTTCTTATGTTCAGTTTATTTCAATTTTCAAAATGGGGAGATCATTTATGTGAAAGAACTCATTCTATCATAAATACTGAAAATCAAAATTCACTCTTTATATATTTTTTTATTACCAATATTTTTCTATATGAAGATCGAACATTTTTATAATAAGGTTATTAGTTTCACTATATAGAGAAATATAATAATATCATACATATATTAATGATTAATATTTAATTAAAGAGTTCAATTAAAATGAAGAATAATTTTACACTGTACATCAGATAAACTTATATTAATTCTATCGAATGAGAGTCTTATTAAATCAATCTGGTAAAATCCTATGGAGTCTATAAAAAAGATACCATCAATTTAAGACCAATTAAAACTATTGTATAGTGTTTCACTAATAATATACAATTAATATATATAAATTATACCAGATAATATTTCTTATTTCAACTAAATGGAAATCAAAAAGGCATTATAAAATTTTGTAACAAATGAAAACCAAAAAATGTGTTTCGATACTCATATGCTGAGAGAAGAATATGTTGGTTTAATTTTATTTCCACTAATCCATAGATGTGTAAAATATAATAATTGGAGGAATTCACATAAATTGGACTAAAACATTATAGAGATGGGTATTTTTTCAACATTATGAACTAAAGTGATGTTTAATTTTTTAAACATATTTTTATTGAGTGTGATTCAATTATATTTATTAAATAATATAGATGTTTCTATGAATATTAGAGGAAATGTGTTGTGTTTTTTCTGTTATAATATATTTTTTCTAATCCGTTTGATTGTGTGATCTATGGTATAGGGATTTATAAGTTTTTATATATCAAGCTAATAGATGGATCCTATCGATAGGGAGATATATCTTTTTCCATTCTGGTGGATAGATGGATTTCATGGCTTGGAAAATGGACATTATGATAATACTTGGATACCTCAAATAAGAATAAAAAATTATCCTTATAACATTATTCTAATGTGGGGATATTAATTTCAAAAGACTATGTGCATTTGTTTTCATCTTTTATAAAAGATTTTATGACATTACATTGTTTATTTCTACATATTTCTTATTTTCACTATTCATTTTATGTAAATTTTATACTATATACGGTAACATTCTTACACTAGTTATAAAGTACAATGGTGCAATAGTTTTTCTAATAGATATTCTTAAATGTGGTTGGAAAATTGAAATTTTAAATTTCTATAAAGTATAATTCACCTCCCTGAATTTAGTACATTTAATATTTTTACTATTTTACACGTATAATATAAGGATATATAATAATGGATTATTGGTTGTGCAAGACATAATGATATGTTTTTTTGAGCCATGTTCTTATTTTGAAATCTCTACTAGCATTCATGCGAATCTATACACAGAGGATATGCATGGTTTTCAAGAATATGTCATCTCATAAACTATCACTGATTAATGTCCCATTATCTTCACCCAAAATATATAATAAATTTAAAATATTAAAATACTAAAAATCAAAGTTCATGATTCAAAACCCACAAACTCATGATAACTCAAGGGTTAAGGTTATTAATAGTCTATGACTCTCTTAATGCACTAACTTCTAAAATTATAAACAACATAATCTCTATTATTTCATAATCGAAAATAATAACGGGGTAATGTAATACCATTTTTTAATAAACATCCAAGTATAACTATTTAATTGTGCACCAGAGCTAGATCACTTTAAATATGATGGGAATACCTAATCTCTAATGGATAACAGAAATCATCATGGGAATAACAGATTAACTATTAGGGGTGATTTCACTGAGTAAAAAATCTATAAAAAATAGATTCCTCAAGGAATCATGACATGTAAACCCCATACCTAAATATTCTAAGAACAAAAATATAAATATATTAAAAACTAAAACAATCCATACATGGAATACCAAAAACAAAAATCCATCTACTAATAAATAGGAAGAACATAAATCAGGATCGTAGTACAAAATTCCAAACTAGATGATAGAAATGTAATGAAAAAGAAAAAAAATTTAACATAAACTTTGTATGCCCTTTTAGGTCACAATACATCCATAGAACAAGACCACCCAAATATATATCAGGAACCAGAACCAAATCCTGAAAAATAGCTCAGGTCTAATGACAATTAATGGCATAAGTAAGGTGTGATCATAAACAGATCAGTAGGTTAACATCATAAAATAACTATTTATTTCTTCCCAAAATAATAAACAAACATTATTTTTAAATATAAGTAGAAAATAATATTTTTACCCAAAAAAATTATAAAATACAGCTTCATTTTATATAAATTTATAAAAACCCCATTTCATTGTTTTAAATTAATGAATAAAATAAAAATTTTCTACTTGATTCTCATAACCTTTTAAAAATAAAATAATATTTTTAAATCCCTCATTATAAATAAAATTTTTCCAATCCTTGAAATAATTTTATTAAATAAATATAAATTCATTAAATATACCCCCATTGTAGAGACATGGAGTAAGAGTGAATAATGGGGAATATCATAAATGATCTTTAGAGAAGTGAGATAGAAATAAACCAAAAATACTAACTCAACAACTAGAATATATAAATAATTTTTGAAAATCCAAAATCATCATAAGGGGATACCCCATATAAACTCTTTTTACAACCCCTATTATCCCATTGATGAAGTGCTTATATCTATAACTTAAGAAAATGATCTCCTCTAGCCCCACCAATTGAACAAACCTTATAGTGTTGGAATCCATATAGTTTATAGTCCTTCTCCATAGGATTATATAAACAATTCTCCCATTTATCACATACTTTTCTAGGCTCCCATGCTGATAATAAAATAAGGAGGTGAGGTTGCCAATGATTATACAAATTCTCAATCACCAATCACAGAAGAAAAAATATATTTTAAACCCACCTACTGAAATCATCCTTCTGAATTCCCTCCATAGAATTGAGAAGAAGTTTGTGAGGGTGTTGAAATTTCATATGAGAATATTTAATGGTTCTAACTGGTCCATCTAATTATAAATTAATAATTGGAATCTATGAAGTTATTTCTCAATTTAAAATTTATTTCAAAAAATAATAGTAATGTCAACGCATATAAAAACCATGAATTTTAAATTCTCTTTAAAATACATTATATAAAATAAGATGAAATTTTAAGAATACTTGCCTTGAATAAAGGAATTTTCAAACTAAAATACTATTTGGGGGAGCCATGTCTGTATAGATGAAATTCCAAAGACTTTATATTTGAATAAATATACAAATTTATATTTCATCATTAGTGAAGATATTGATATTGAAATATATTATATATATATATATGTCTGTGTGTGTTTCTGGACATCCATAGGAATTCAAATTGTTGAAATTATGATTCATAGGTAAAATACCACATCAATTCTTAAAAACATACAATTTCAAAAAACTAAAACCACAAAATTTCAAATACTCCAAGTAAACCATAAAACACCTTTAAGAACCAACTAAAAATATTTTATTAAATTTCACTATTCATTTTAGTCACTAAAAAATACTTAAAAGAGCCCCTTGATAATATTTAAAGACTCTTTGAATACATATTTCAACAATTCAATCCAAAATAATTTTAAATTACTGAAAACACCATTTTGTTACCGAAAATTCCATTTATAAGGATTTCAAAATACATTTATAAATCCAAAAAACAATTACTGTAATATTAATTTATAAATCTACATCATCACATAGATTGTTCATGAATGTAAATGTATGGAAACACCATCCTCAAATGTGTGTGTATACATCAAATCAATATAATATAAAAGAAACAATGTTTAATGAATAAACTATGCACCTAAGAAAAAAACGATACAAACCATATAATACTACCTAGACCTTATTTTTCTTACAAAAATGAAAAAATAAATTCTGATAAAAATAATAATGGAATGAGATAACAGGTGGGACATGTATTTACTAATAAGAATCCACCAAAACACTAAATAAGAAGCTTAAAAATTAAAGCGAGAATGTGATAAAATCACATAGGGACTCTCCTTAGCCGTTAACACTTGATGTGTGGAAGATGGAACCCTTTATCTAGTGTAACTTTGAGATGTATGAATATAAAAATCCCTCATTCATGATACTAGGAAAATTTTCATAGTCTAGAAACATAATTTACCAAAAATTATACCAAAAGGGGGCCCCTAATTGTAGTCACATTAAAACATTCATGGTTTGGCCACGTGGTTTGGATATTTATTATGATAAACCATGTTATAAACATGTACAATGTGTTTAATAAGATTTCAAATATAACCAAAAACTTCCCACATTTTTTGTATAACATGTGCACAATTTATGCACTAACTCTCATATACATCAAACTCTAACATATTTTTGTGTTTGATGAAATTTTTTGACATAATATTTCCTTACTCATATGATCTATGCTATTTACGAAAAAAATGAAATGATAAAAATGCCCAGAGTATTATTATTTTAATTGTTTTTGTGAATTCATATTCACTAACCCTTTATAGAGGTGAAAAATTCCAAAAAAGGTACAAAACTACAAATTTTAGTGGTAAATTATCTCAAAACTCGTCTATATGGAAAATGAACATGAAAATATAAAATAATAAATAAAAATGGATTAATCTATTATAATACAACCATTTATTCCTAGAGTGTATATTTATATTCTCTTATTAACATTATTTCATTCCCTCCATATACCTGTTGGTCATCCAAATTGTGTAATTTTACATAATACTCAATATGGATTCGAAAACAAAATAACGAAAAGAAAAACAATATAATAAATAAAATATCTATTTTACAGAAGGGATAAACTATTTTTATTTTTGATGGAGATATATCCTTGATTGAGTCTTCTCAAGATCCACCTCCAATGGCCTTCTTTATAGAAATGATTGGTGAAGAAGGGGAATAACATTAAAATATAAAGATAGAAAATGATTCCATTGTTAAATAATATATAGATGTATTTCACTTAGAAACATGTGGACCTTCCCTGGAAATATTGGAAGGGTTCTTTGTTGAATTCTTACTTAGATCCAAAAAAAATTAAATACCGCATACAAAATGAAAAGTATAGAGTTAGAGGTATTGAAGAAGCATCTTAATGATCATTTGGGAAAGGGTTTTATTAGAACATATGTGTCTCCCTTAGAAGTACATATTCTATTTGCGAATTTTGTGGATGGACCAACATCATTATGAATTAATTATAGAATCAAAATTGGATAACAATGAAGAAAAAATACCCGCATCTATGGATCGATGATTTATTTTTCCGACTTAATAATGCCGAGTTATTATCATAAATTTCCCTCTAATAAGAATATCATTATATATGGTCGTATAAATAACATATTTTTAATATCATATTTTGAATATGATTTGTAAACTATTGTAACGTCCCAACCTGGGAGCCATTGAACGGTGCCCCAAGTCGGTTGGCCACATGCCCTCAAGCGCGCCTCCCTGTATGCTAGAGGGTGTCAATTAGTAGTGAGGGTCAGGTAAGTCAATCATGGGGAGACTATAGCCTCTGTTATTAGGATAAAATACCAGTAGTAGTAACCAAGAAATAGTGAAAACACATATAAATATAATAACACAAATGTTACTAGTATAACCAAAACAGGAAATAAAATACTCAATTGAAAGGTAAAGCATTCTAATACGATGAAGGTGCCACATGTCCACAATGAAATTGAATGTAAAGACACAACAACTCCAAATGGGTCACAAAATTTGTCTGCCTCCCTCAACCAAGCTCCATCCCCAACTTAGCAATCTTACCAGTGCTCTTTCCCTTATCTTGTCCTGCAACAACAAAGTCTATTTAGGTACCGATAAGGCATCTCGAGTAGGGTGTGAGTACGACTCAGCAGGTCACCACCAATAGTGTCAAAAACATTCCAGTCAAAATAAGTGTATGCAGTTTCATTAATAATAAAGTAAGGTAATTGAGGAGGCAATTTTCATTTATCCAATTCACCTTTATTTAATAACCTAAAAACCCAGGTTCCTGAGAACCCCCAAAACACAATACATGCTTCTTCCCATGTCAGGGCCTAATCCATTTTCCCAGCTCAGTTCATAATAATTATGTCATAATGTCAAGTTACATAATATCCAAAAGTAACTATCGTACCAAATAAATTAAAGAGTGTAGAACGTCATTTCTAGAACACATGTGTTTATTTGGAGCATCAGTCCCTTTCTCACAACCCCATGGGTATTTGGAGCATCATTCCTAGTCCCATAAAATATCAAATTCATGCATGTCATTGGTTCTTGAATGCAATGTATAGATCATATGTTGGTGTTATAAGTTTCATTCTGTGTCCCACAACACTTTTTCAAAACAAATAACTAATTGAAATATATATCCACATTCAAATGATAAATCATCTTTAACCTTCCATCATAACTCTCACCCATTTTCAACTCGATCCACAATTCACAACGAACCACATAACCAAACCAGCAATTAATTTTTTTACGCCAGGACATTTATACAACTGCATACGCCTAACAAAATGAGACTGTGGGATTCGATTTAGACCACATACCTCGATTTATTGACAGAAGTTAGCTTTAATAGAAACCCCAAAACCCGAGTAGCACAACGACGTCGATCAAGTTTTGGATATAAATCCTAAAAACCAAAATTTAGATCAAAGGCATTACGATCTTGAAAAAATAGATCTAGATTCACCATCCTAGATCTATACCTTAACTCATAGGTTTAGATCCAAGGAAATGTTGTAAATATCCCATGAAAAGATCATGGAAAGATAGAGGAACTAATTGAAGAAACAACATGATGAAATCTATATACCGAAAGGAGATCATATCTTCAATCAGAGCCTTCAATCATGAGAAAAGGTTTTTGGATCGCCATGGAATCTCTCAAAGAGGCTTTGGAAACACCTAAAAATTTCGAATCCTGATTCAAGGTCATAAATAAAAGTATGTCTCAGGGATCGGGGGGTTTGAAAAAGGATTTTCATAATTAAAACCCACATACACAATTTCCTGGATAGTGGCGCAGGGTTTTTCAAACTGTGCGCGAACCGTTCGGACCTTAATGTCTTGAATTTCAGAGTCTGCACTGTTAGGACGAACAGTTTGTCAAACCGTTCCCATACCATGCACAACCCACTACCCTTTTGTATTACTTAAATGTTCACCCAAATCCACCCCAAGTCACCACTCCAAAATAGAGGTACTAAAAAACATCAAAAGTGACTGCAAACATAACCGATATTGACTCCAGCAAAGGTCAAAATATTTCATTCTCCCCACCTTATAACAGCTCATCCTCAAGCTGTACTCCCAAACTTCTCTGAGATTTCGAGCTAAAAAGATCGGGCCGCTGAGTCTGTATATCAACCTCCCTTTCCCATGTCTCTTCCTGCACACGTCCATGCTACCATAAAACAAGAACTATCAGTTCAGTCTTTCTCCTCAACACCTTCTCACTGTGATCCAACACACATATCAGATTCTCCTCAAAGGACACATCTATTTCAATCTCAACATCATCCACATCGATCAGATGTGAAGGGCCGGGGTGATAACGTCGTAGTTGTGATACATGAAAAAAAATAATTCATAATACTATATTTATGTAGAAGAGCCAACAGGTAAACTACCATCCCGACTCTCTTCACGATCTCAAAAGGCCTAACAATCTTGGGTGCCAACTTTCCATGACTTCGTATCAAGCGGTGACCCAACCAAGGTGATACTTGAAGGAAAATTCGATCACTGACTGTAAACTCTAGAGGTTGCCCCCATCTATTAGCATAAGACTTCTGCCTACTTTGAGTTGTAGTCAATCATTTCTGAGTCGGCTGAACCTGTTTAGTCATCTTCTGTGCGAGACTCGGTCCCAATATCTCTGACTCCCACACTTCCATCCAACATTGAGATGATCTACATGGCCTACCATAAAGAGCCATGTATTGTTCCATATGTACAGTTTCCTTATAAATTTTGTTATAGGAAAACTTCACTAATGCTAGGTGCTTCTCCCATGTACCACCAAAGTCAAGTACACACGCCCTCAACTTATCCTCAAGAAATTGTATTGTACACTCTGATTGTCCATCTGTTTGCGAATGGAAAGCCATACTCAATAAGACATGTGTTCCAAGTGCCTTCTACACTACCTTACAGAAATGCAAAGTAAACCATGAATCGTGATCCGAAACTATAGTTCATGGAACCCTGTGCAATAAAACTATCTTCTATAAATACAGCTCTCCCAACTGCTCAATTGTAACAGTTTCCCTTATATGAAAGAAATGTACCACCTTTGTCAGTCGATCCACAATGACCCAAATAACATAATTCTTCCTAAGTGTTTTTGGATGACCTATCAAAAATTCGATGGTCACGTCATCCCACTTCCATTCTAGAGTTGAAAATGGTCGTAGTAAACCTCCAGGTCGTTGATGCTCTGCCTTCACCTGCTGAGAGTTAAACCATCGTGTCACAAAACCTCCAATCTACTTCTTCATGCCTGACCACCAAAACTGTCATCGCAGATCATGATACATTTTGGCCACACCAGGGTGCACTTCTCATCTTGAGGCATGAAATTCCCACATGATCTCCTCTCACATTCTCATAAGAACAACAACTCAATTCTTCATAAAAACGATATCATTCTCGTCTATCATCCAATCTGAAGGTGTCTCCCCATCTTTATATTTTTTCCTCAAGGCTAAGAATCCAGTGTCCTTATATTGCTTGTCCCTAATACATCCCAAATGTGTAGACTCCACTGCAACTGACACTAGTTCCATTTCCTCTTTTCTCTCCAGAACCAGAATGTGCATTTCAGCTAGCAACGACATCGTCCTCCAGTTGGCACTAGATTACGGAACAATATGAGTTTGAGTCTTCCTACTCAAAGCATCAGGCACATTTTTTCTTTTCTTAGGTGTATATAATAGCTCAAAATCAAAAGACTGCATATACTCAACCCATCTTCATTATCGATGATTCATATCACGCTGAGAAAAGATGTAAGTCAAACTCTGGTAATCAGTATTAAATGTAAACCTTTTACCCAGGATGTAGTGCTTCCAACAACTCAAAGCACAAACCACCGTTTCCAACATAAGGTCTAGCAGTGGATAATTCATTTCAGGTGGCCTTAGCTGTCGAGACCTGTAAGAAAAATAATTATCTCTTTGCATCAACACAGTTCTAAGTCCTATCCAAGAAGCATGACAATACATAGTGTAATCTTCACCTAACTCAGGTAGAGCCAAAATTGGTGTGGATGTCAAATTCTTCTTTAACTCCTGTAACAATGTCGCGCAATCCTATGACCATTCAAACATTACTCCCTTTTTGGTCAAGCCCAAAAGTGGTGTTTCCAAATGGGAAAAGTCTTGGATAAATCTCCTATAATATCCAGCTAACCCCAAAGAGCATTGGATATCGAAAATATTCTTGGGCTGCTCCCAAGAAATCACTGCTTACACATTCACTGTATCCACTGAAGGACCATTCTTCGAGATGATGTGTCCCATGATGTGTACCTGATCAATCCAAAATTCACACTTAGATAATTTGGATTATAGTAGATGCACTCTCATTGTACATAGGATGATGTCAAGATGTTGGGTATGATCGTCATGAGTCTTGTAGTACACCAATATGTCATCCAAAAATACTACCCCAAACTGATCTATGTGTGGTTGGAAGATCTTATTCATCATTTCCATAAACACTAATGGAGCCTTTTTTGAACCCAAATGAAATTACAAAAAACTCATAAAGCCCATATCTACTACTGAAAGCAGTCCTTGGTATAATAGAAGTTCGAACTCTCAACTGGTGATAACCTGATCTCAAGTCAATTTTTGAGAAAACACAGGATCCCTTCAACTGGTCAAACTGATCATTAATACATGGTAGAGGATATCGGTTCCTCATGGTCATCTTGTTCTACCTCCAGTAACCAACACAAAAATGTAAACTCTCATCAGCCTTATTTGAAAATAGTACATGTGATCCCCGTGGTGACATACATGGACAACTAAATACTCTATCATTCATATCTTCCAACTGTGCATTTAGTTCTTGAAGCTATGTCGGTGCCATTATATATGGTGGAATAGATACTGGCTCAGCTCCTGGCATGATCTCAATAGTAAATTCAATATCTCTCTTATATGTAAGCCCTGATACATCTTCTGGGAATACATCCTGAAACAAATCAACGACTGGTGGAAGGAAATCTTGAATAACACCTTTTTCATCCATTAAAAGACTAGAAACTTCGGCTGTGAGCTCTCCCAGTTGCTGAGTAATTGGTCCTGCTCGGCCTGCCAGGGTATCCCACTCCCCATAGTGAATATAATGGTCACCCGCAGGCGACATAAATGCCACCCTTCGATGATAATAATCAATTTGGGCTCGGTATGTGACTAACCAGTCCATACCTAGGATTAGGTCGAAGCCTGTCATATCAAGGATATAGAGATCCCATAGGAAACTGTACTCCCCAATCTCAAGAGAACATCCCTTGCACATAATAATGTCTATAAACTGTGCCCTGAATGGTGTGTCTACCATTATAGCCCCGCTTATAATATCCACCTCCAAACTCAAACCATTAATAAGTTTTGTAGATATAATGGTATGAGAGTCAGCGGTATAAAAAAAGCCATTAGCTAAAGTAGAAGCCACAAGAATAGTATCTATCACTGTCGATAGTCTAGCATCGTTATCCACAAGTGTAGGTTTTACTGCATGCAACTATGTTGCTCCACTTCCCTGTGATGTCATCTGACTCCCCTAACCTGTACCACTCTGCTGATATGGGTGTTTCTGCCGAAGATCACCTCGTATGTCACCCTTACCACCTCGACCAGTAGAAATCTATATTTGGGACTAAAATGGTGCAAAAGATCCCCTTCCCACACTCTGACTATATTTAGCTACTCCATCACCACAGGACTCCTTTGGGTTCCTACAAAACTTCTAGAGATGCGCCATCCTACCACAGGATCTACATTCAACAGGGGGTCGGGTACATTAATTACGATAATGTCCCGGCCATCCACACTTGTTGCAAAACACTCAGGTAAGGTCTTGTGTAACCGACCCCTCATCCAGGTTACTCTGTCCCCCACCTCCATGGATGAAACTCTCAAAACGTCACTTCCTGCTCTCGAAAATCACACCACCTAACCGTCCAGTAAAAACCATTTTTACACCACTAGAAGCCTCTTTCAGGTTCCCCTTAGAGATGAGATCCTGATTTACAACTTCTGAAATCTTTTTCAGCCTGAAAATATTCACTTGAGACTTTATTTCTCATTTAAGTCCATACTCAAATCATCTTGCTGAAGTTGCCCCATCTGCTGCCAATGCTATAGAAAAACATTGTAAGTCTGTAAAGAGTCCAGTATTGTCCATTACAGACCTATTCCATTGAGTTAGCCTCATGAACACAGTTTCTTTTTCCTATATGAGCGTATCTATATAGAAGCGCTCAAAGAACATATCTGTAAATTCATTCCCCTGCATTGCTTCCCACTGCCCATCTCAGCTTTGGATGTCCCACCAACGTTTCGCTTGACCACGTAACATGTAAGCTTCAAACTTGACCCTTTTCTCAAAAGGTGTCTCCAGGTGTTCAAGTATTGTCTGGGTGGATTCAATCCAGAACATAGCTTTCTCTGGACCACCCTCTCTAGTAAAAGTCGGTTAGGGATGCAACTGAAACTCACTCGTAAGATCTGACATGCTTTTCACAACCCACTCTAGGTCTCTTTCTATAATTTTTCTAAAACGGGTGAAGTTATCTCAAAACGTTCCCACTGCTTCATCAATTGGAACTATTGGTGCCTTGGGTTCACCCATTGGAGGACCATTTCTAACTAAACCCATTGCTCGTCCTCTCAAGAAGCGTCGTGGAGGGATAATTCTACAAAGCCAAACATGTAGTTTTGAAAACAGTTCACAATGTTACCAAAATTACACACAACCAAATTATTCATATAACTTCACAATTATTTATTTCAATTTCTAAATTAGACACCATTTTCAATTGAATTTGAAAATCATGGAAATAAAATAGTTTCATTTCAACAATCTACCCATATTCCATTTTCTTGTGCGTGCCTAACATAATGCATGTCACAATAATCCTGAGTGTCGAGAATGATGCATGTAGAAGAGAAACTCAATCCATTATGGGCCATGAATCAATACTCAAAAAATTCCAGAAATAATAATCACATCACACAACAATTTCATCACCCAAAGTGAAATAATATTAAACTATAATGACAAAAAGCAATAACAGAAATCTCACCTTGAGTACTTGAGTTTTCCCCCAGTCATGGGTTTGAAACTCCCCTGAATGAGATCATTATCATGCCCTGAATTTCTAAAATTACATGACTACCTTCCCCAAATAGTAAGACAAAATAAAAAGAAAGAAAAACCTTCTTTGATTCCACTTTGTAACGTCCCGACCCGGGAGCCACTGAACAGTTCCCCGAGTCGGTTGGCCACATGCCCTCAAGCGCGCCTCCCCATACACCAGAGGGTGCTGACTAGAAGCGAGGGTCTAGTAAGTCTATCTTGAGGAGACTATACCATATATTATCAGAATAAAATACCAGTGGATGTAACCAAGAAATAACAGGACACATATAAATATAATAGCAAAAAATTTATGAGTATCACCAAAACTGAAAATACAATACTCACCTGAATGGTAAAGCATGCTAAAACAATGCAAGTGCCAAGTGTCCACAATGAAACTGTAAGTAAAGACACAACAACTCCCAATGGGTCCTGAATGAGGTCCAGTACCCTCAACCATGCTCCATCCCCAACTCAGTAATCTAACCAGTGCTCTTGCCCATGTCCTGTCCTGCAACCACAAAGTCTATTCGGTTACCGATCAGGCAGCCTGAGTAGGGTGTTAGTGCGACTCAGTAGGTCACCACCAAAAGGTTCAATAACTATCCAGTCAAAATCACTGTGTTAAGTTGCCTTAATAATAATGTAAGGCAATTGAGGAGGCAATTTTCATTTATCCAATTCACCTTTATTTATTATCATAAACACCCTGGTTCCCAAGAACCCCCATAACACAATACATGTTTCAGCCCGTGTTAGGGCCTAAAACATTTTCCCTGCTCAATTCATAATCTTTAAGTCACAAAATCATGTTACATAACAGCCAAAAGGAACCATAGTACCAAAAAATTAACGAGTGTATAACTTCATCTCTAGAACACATGTGAGTATTATGAGAATCAGCCCCTGTGTCACAACCCCATGGGTATTTGGAGCATCAGTCATTGTCCCATAAAATATCAAATTCATGCATGTAATTGGTTCTAAAATGCCATATCTGGAAACTAAGTGGGTATTTGGAGTGTCAGTACTTTTCCCAAAACCCTTTTTCAAAAAAATAACCAATTCACATATACTACCATATTCAAATGTTTAATCATCATTAACCTTTCCTCTTAACTCGAAGCCTTAGTCAACTAGGTCCATAATTCACAAAGAACTGCATAACAAAACAACCAATTAATTATTAATGCCACGAAATTTAAACAACTACATATGCCTAACAAAATGATACTGTGGGATTGGATTTATACCACCTACCTCGACTAATTGACGGAAGTTATCCCAAAAAGAAACCCCAAAATCTGAGGGGCACAACATCATCGATCATGTTCTGGATCTAAATCCTTAAAACCAAAATTAAGATCCAAGGCATTATGGTCATGCAAAAATAGATCTAGAAACACCATCCTAGATCTATACATTAACTCATTGGTTTAGATCCTTTGAAACAATGGAAACATCCCATGAAAAGATCAAGGAACGATAGAGGAATGAACGGAAGAAACAACAGGATGAAATCTACTTACCGAAAAGATAGAGGATCTTCAATCCGAGACTTCTATATTGAGAAAAGTTGTTTGGATCACCTTGGAATCTCAACAATAGGATTTAGAAACACATAGAAATTTCCAAGACCAAGCCAAGGGTGGAAAAAAGTAAGTCATTGAGTTCATATGGGTTTAAAAAAGATTTTCAGAAATAAAAACTGTGCGTACAGTTTCCTGGACAATGGCGCACGGTTTTTCAAACCGTGGGCAAACCATGTGGACCTCACTGTCTAGATTTTCATGTTCCACATGGTTTCATCACACAGTTTTCCAAACCGTGCGTAAAACTTGCAAAAATTTTTGTCCAGTTCTAGTTGGTTGGCACGGTTTGGTCACACGGTTTGTCAAACCCTGTGCAAACCCTGCACAACCCACTGCCCTTTGGTTTTACTTAAAAGTTCACCCAAACGCACCGCAATTCACTACTCCAAAACAATGGTACATAAAAACGTCAAAAGTACCTGAAAATGTGCCCGACATTGAACCTAGAAATGTTCAGGATCTTACAACTATAATTTTCTTATTCCCTTTATTTGGCTAATTCACTTTCCATGTTTATAGATTTGGTGAATTGACCATTTAGGGACTTCTATAGTAATTTTTTTTGTATTTCGAGATGATATTTTAATAAATTTTAAAAGTAAAAAAAACGATGCTGATTTTATAAGAGTCATGCTGCAAAATATAAAAAAATAGAATCTTTTAGGTAAATATAGTAAATGTGTGTCCTTTCGATAAAAAGTTGCATTCTTGGGGCACATTGTCCCCAGTTGAGGAACATCTATTGATATTGAATTGAAAATGGATCTATGTTGTATCCTCATCCTATAAAAGAAAACATGTTTCATTGTTTTTATTATCTATGGGGATACTATATATGCATTGGGAACGAATTTCCTTGGATTTCTAATCCACTGACCAAAGATTACCCAAAATATAATTTTTTATCTAAATAATGGAGTGTGAAGAATTTTTTTAGGAATTGATGAAAATTTTGGTTAGTGAACTTGTGTTGACATAACCCTATAATTGTGAAGGAATTTTTATTTATAGTGATTTATCTATTAAAAGTCGTTAATATATAGACATGAAAAAAGATATGGTTATTTCCTATACAACCCGATATATGAATCCCCCTAAAAAATAATCTTACCCATGAAATGGAGATAACTGTAGTCATATTTGAATTATAAATATGGAGAGACGATCTCTATAGGGAGATGTGTGATACATAATATTACCACTAATGTTTAAATTATATATTCACAGAAATGGTACTGAACATGTGTAGGAGGAGAAGGATGGATCTTTTTATGGACTATGATTTTTTTTTTCATTGTAAACTTGATAAACAAAACAATGTTGTTGATGTATTGAGTAGGAAAGGATCCAGATTTTCTAAAATGATCAGGACTAAAGGAGATACATTAATTATGTGCTGGGTAATGATATACATTGAATTTATATGATAAGGGACATCAATTATATAATATCAAATTATATCCCAATCATCATTATTCAAGATGATTAGGAATGAATAATATGATAATCATAAATTACAAAAGAGGAAATAAGCTATAAACAAAAGGATATTTATAGAGGTAAATGTTGATAAAGAGGGAGTTAAAATAATTTGTACAATGGTATATGTCCAATATTTTTTAATGTTAATGAATTTTATGATGTTTGAATCTCACATCTCTATAATCAAAATATATCTCAAAATCACAAATATGTAAATATATTTGTGAGATAATTATTGGTGGTATAACATGAAATGGTTTATTGGTGATTTTAATTCAAGATGTTTAGTATGATATTATGTGAAATAATATTGATAACTGCCCAAACGAGTTTTTATGCACTTCCCATAACATTGTGGATGTTGGATAACATCACTATAGACATTGTTACTGGCCTTCATCAGACATCCAATGAATACAATTTCATATACATTATTATTGATATGTTCAAACATTTGTACATTTTATTATTATGTTATAGAATTTCTCTTTGAGAACCATTCTGTAATGCCCCGACCCTAGTTACCCAGAGTTGGTGCATTATTACATAAAATTGGCATGATCACAAGAAAGATCAAATCTCGAAAGACCGATTGGTTTAGTAGCCTTGGAAACAATATATATATTCATAAGTTTTACATTACACCATAAAATGAAAAACTACTACAACAACATAATGTCTCCATAATCCACACTCATATCCCCACATAATATCCCTGAAGGCCATTCATAATTTACTTCTTCACTTCTTGGTAAAAATAAAACATATAAAAGGGGTGAGCTCAAATGCCCAGTAAGGATATCAATATAGCGAAAACTTTCATAAATAAGAATAAACATTTAAGGCAATGTATAACTAAAACAAAAGCCTTCCAAACATGAACTTTCAACATGGTATGGCATAAATAAAATGAAATAATGCCATTTACTTATTCACATGGATATTCTACTAATCGAATAATCACATGAAAAAATCAATAAACACTTTCATAATGTTGGAATGCATAATGCTAAACGTTAATTTCTTTGTCTAGGCCTCATCCCAAGACCTAGGGGTTACTTCTAACCGGAACCCAACCCGGAGTGCCTCTAATAACCGGACACCAACCCGGAGTGCCTCTAATAACCGGACACCAACCCGGAGTGCCTCTAATAACCGGACACCAACCCGGAGGGCATACTTTTACCAGCCCCTAACCTGGAGGGCTTAATTTAACCAGTCCCCAACCTGGAGGGCTTACATTTACCAGTCCCCAACCTGGAGGGCTTACTTTTACCGGTCCCCAACCCGGAACATACTTGTTTAGCACATTCATCTGAAGAAAAGTTTGAAATATAACATAAACATTCGGATTAAAACTAGCATACGAAATGTCAATAGTTTCACCATAAAATATGAATGGTATAAAAATAGCACATCCATAGTCAAACATATCACAAAACCTTCAATACAATATAGAAGTTTTGTATCATAATAAATCAACTTCAAATAATCTTAAAATCCATCAAAGGACGTTGACATAGATGAAATCAAAATTCTTTTTAAAGAAGTATCTCCTTTTATTTTGAAATAATTTAAGATCCATATAAAATAAAACATTTTCTTTGAAAATATTCTTATAAGCTTGTATGGAAAGCTTCGACGATTTTATAACGGCAGAAAATAACCGCACCCGCCGTATAAGTTAAAAAAACATTCTTACCTCAATTCAGTCGAAAAGGTTAAAAAGGACCTTGTTTTGAAAACAACGGAAAGATTCCTTTATAAACCTCTTATAAAAAGTCAAACAAGGGTATAAATGAATTTAACCCATATTCTTGTAAATAGTAAAAATGTTTTGAAATACATTTCAAAGAAACATGGATGTGGATGATAAAGAGATCCCAGTAGATTATTACGTATAATACAACCTCGGATAATGAAGAGATTGTGAAATAACCCTTACCTTGTACTTTTCCTAGGTTGGGGTAGGTTAACCTCCTGTATAATGGTGAAATAGTTGTTATTAAATTATACAAGAATCATATATATTAATATGATATAATATATGATCTTTTAACATTGATTTGTTAATAATATCTTAGTATTATCGTTGTTTCGGGTGTTAACTTACTTGTTTTCTTTCATATGTTTTGTTACGTAAGACATGTTTGTAAAGGATAGGTTGTATATTATTCATATCCAGAATGATATAAAGTCCTTAAACATCATTTTTAAATCATCAAATGATAATTATACTTTAATGGTTACGATGGAGAATGAATCTCATCGCGTTCGTGGAGACGGTAGTCCGTACGTACGCACGAACGCTACTTCCATTTAATTTTTATTTTAAAAGAATCGAATCCAAATGATACATAGGTATATTACTATTCCAGTATAATATAATATTTTATATATGTTACTTAAGTTCATTAATGTCACGACCCGCCCTCGGGGTCCATGCCGTGACTACCCCAAGCCCGCCTTCCATAGGCCAGGGGCTGGCGACTAGCACCAAGGCGTAAATTCCAGATAAAGGGAAGGCATTGCCTTTGTAAAGTAAACAAACACCACAGAGTAAGCAAGCGGAAGTAAAACACTAAGTACAAAAAGAAGAGCTGAAAAGTAAAAAGGGGCCGGAAATACAAGCCCAACTGTAAAGTACAACTCGAAAGGGAAAACAGCGACTGAAAAGTAAAGCTGCTACACTGAGATGTCCACTGGAAATCCCACCTGAAGGGTGGGTACAGATAGCTCCTCTGCTCTTCGGGTCCCGCCATCCGCTCCGAGTATGTCCCGCCCAGTGGTCCACCTCCGAGTACCGCCTCGTCGTATAGTCCACCTCCAGGTACCGTCAAGTCCTCGAACCTTCGGCTTCTGTCAGCACTGTCCGTCGTCTGCAACCAACACAACGAGGTGCAGGCATAGCCCGTGCAGGGGTGAGTATAACGATACTCAGTAGGGACCCCGAGACCCTCAAGGTCTCACTAAAACCAACAAGGATAAACACAAGAAGATCTCAACAGATAAACTCTACTTAGGTATATGCCCATACATATACCTAAGTTATCAAGTAACCCATCTCAATCATGAGGAAACACAAGGATTGTGAAAACGACGGATAACCACTACCCGGGTATATGCCCATACATATACCAAAGTTAGCAAGTGACCCATCTCAATCATGAAGTAAACACAAGGTCAAAAGTCTCAGCTCAAACCAGGATTTTCATTATCGAAACCGTAACTGCTGAAGAGCTCCGTCTCTAGAGTGTACAGTGGTCCTGTCACGACTCCGAGGCCGCCGCTCACTAACCTAAGACTGCTGAAGTACTCCTCCTGTCGAGTACTGCGGGTCTGCTGCCAACTACCAGGCGCTCCGTCCGCTGAGGGTCTGCTGCCAAATACCGAGCACTACCCAGATAGCCTACTAAGGTACTCCTCCTGTCGAGTACCGTGGGTCTGCTGCCAACTACCAGGCGCTCCGTCCGCCGTGGGTCTGCCGCCAAATACCGGGCGCTCCGTCCACTGGGCTAGTCGACTCACTCCAAGTTGTGTCGGTCAAGCAGTCGTCAGGTCTCAGCCGGCTACACGGTCTCCGTACTCTGCACGCTCGTCTCCGGGAGGGTCCGCTCCACGAGCTACTGGTCGATACTCCAAGTATCACAAAGTCCCGCGAAGAAGTGTCTCAAAGGTCCGTCTCGTCACATGGGTCTCAACGCAACAGACGGCGCGTCGATCGGACGCCCGGTCTGTGAGTTATTAGCCTTTTCGTCCCAGGGGCCCGGATGGTTTCGAGAACGAACCAATCCCGGCCGTATCTCAACTGTACCCCGAACTCCCATATGGTATACTCAAGGGACCGTTACTCAACGTAACCACCAACGCCGCTGACGGTTCGTCAAACGGACGTCCTGTCTGAAAGATATCAGCTTTCCCGTTCCAGGGGCCCGGTTGGATTTCGGGTACAATCCAACCCGGCCATACTCCGACTGTATCCAAAACTCGGGCAGAGTATGTCAAAACTTCCGTCTCATCAAGAGGAAGTCAACGAAACAGACGGCGCGTCAATCGGACGCACGTGGCTCAAGTTATGAGCGTTTCCGCTCCGAAGGCCCGGTTGGTTTCGTGAACGAACCAACCCGGACGAACTCAAAGTTAACCGAAACCTTGAGTGCGATATATCGAAACGACCGTCTCGATCCAAGGATCGTGTTGCCGCAGACGGTTCGTCATTCGGAGGTCCGAGGCTCAAGTTATGAGCCAAAAACCAATTCTGGTTCGAAACGGGGGGGTCCGGGTCCGGGCCGACCCGGCCCGACCCCCCCCCCCCCCGGGGCGGCGCGGCGGCCGGCGGCGGCGGCGGCGGCGGAGTGGCGGCGGCGGCGCGGCGGCGGCGGGCCGCGGTGGCGGCGGCGGCGGCGGCGGGCCGCGGTGGCGGCGGCGGCGGGCCGCGATGGCGGCGGCGGCGGGCCGCGATGGCGGCGGCGGGCCGCGGCGCACGCGGGGGGCTAAGCCCCCGCTCTTTTGACAAGGCGGCACGGCCTTGAGCCGTGCCTTTGCAACAAACGGCCCCCCCACGTGGGGGCCGGTTTAATTGGAGGAACCGGGGGGCTGTTGCCCCCCCTTTCATGGAACCGCCCCCCCTCTTAAAGAGGGGGGTTTTACAGGCTGGCCGGGGAATTAATTCCCCGGTTTAACGGCATCCGGCCGGCCAGCTGGCCGGCCGGTTTTCTCCAACGGGACCGGAATTTTCCGGTCCCCTCTTCGGCTTCCGACGCCGGCGGCCCGGCCGCCGGTCTTCTCTTCCGCCGCGGCCCGGAACCGGCCGCGGTCTCCTCGTCCCGCCTTGGCCCGGAACCGGCCGCGGCGTTCGTCATCCGGCGCGGTGCGACGGCACCGCGCCCCCTTTGCCGTGCTTTGAAGTTCACTCAACGCGGCGCGACGGCGTCGCGTTCTTGTTGTTTCTTCCAAGGTGCGCGCGCGACGGCATCGCATAAGTTGAACGTACAATTATCCGCGTGGTGCGACGGCACCACACCACCTTGCTTCCGCCCGCAAGATTAAACAACATGAACGATGGAGGGGGTTCGGCCGTGTTCATGCGGTCCGGACCCCTCACGTTAAGCAATAACGCATCTTAAAATTAAACAACATCCCCACGTTAGTTATACGATCCATGAGCAAGAATTAGATAATTAAACATTAAATCAACATCCCCTACCTTGGTATAAGGTTCGAAGATTGTTCTACGTTCCACGGAAGACGACGTCGCGGAGGTCGGGCGACGCGGTCGTCGTTCGTCAAATTCAACGACGAAGAGGCGCGTCCGAAGAGGCACGTCGTTGGAGAATCCTTGTACGCCGACGAAGGTTGTCCGAGGAAGGTGCGGTGTTCTCTCTCGTTGACACCGAAGACGAAGAAGAGGGGAGCGGCGTTCTTCGTCGGAAAAAGAGTGTTCCTCGTCAAGTCTTGAGGAAAGTCAAAAAATAAAGTAAACAACGAACTCAAGAACCCCTACCTCGATAATCACACGTTGACGTAGTCGTGGAATATCGGTGTCGATTCCTTTGACGTCGGAGGAAGAGTCGTTGTCGATGGCGTTCGTCGCGGAAAACCGTCGCGGAAGAGATGACGCAGAAGAAGTACGTCGCGTCGCGGATACAGCGTCGCGGATGGATCATGTTCTTCGGCGGAGAAGTTCTTCATTGAAGAACGACGTTCTTCGCGTTCTTCGTTGAGTTTGAAGAAGAAGAAGAGGATCTCTCCACCTCTCAAGAAGACAAACGATCAACCCAAAATAAAATAAGATAACATCTTATTTTATTATTACAAAACATAAAAGAATTTAAAAAGTTTGAAATTCAAAAGAGTTTAACCCCCAAAATTAATTAAGTAACTTAAGTCAATTAAGAGGGGGTTAAGGGAATTTGAAAAGTCTAGGGGTTCGTGTGGCCCCCACCACACTTAATCCTCCCAAGGGAGGTTATGTTGGTGTGGGTCCCACTTCCAACCCCCTTAGGTAGGTTTTTAACAAACTAAAAAAAAATAAAATTTGTCTTACACAAATTTTATTTAACTCAACTGAAAACCCCAAAACTTAACTTTCAACCCGCAACAAACGCAACTCCCGAAAAGGTCTCTTTAAGCGAATATCGGCGCTGCGAGTTCATCGGTGCCCTCGGATTTCAATTCCAAGCACCGGATCAAAAGTTAGGAATTCCCGCTCGTTCGTTCACTGAACGTACCCGAGCCAAACTTCAGAAAATAATTCCGGGCACTCCGGGCCTCGGAATCAGGTGCCGTCAGAAACCGCGCTCATGTAAAATTCTAAAGAAAATTAAGAAAAAAATTTCCCTTGAATTTTACGGGTCTTTACATTACTCCCACCTCAGGGCTTTACGTCCCCGTAAAGCTTCAACTCACACTTAAGGGAAACAAAGTAGTACTGAGCACGCAACTGAGCTTTACGCTCCCATATGCTCACCTGAAGATCTCGTGCTACCCGTGAAGCACCCCAGAGGAAGCAACCGTTCATGTAGAACTTACTCCTGACGATCCTCGTTCTCTACTAGAACCTCTGTGCTTGTCGCCCTGTCATCGACGTCCAACTCCCCGAGGTCGATGACGTGTGAAGAAACATACACGTATCTCCACAGCTGAGACACGTGGTGGACATTATGCACCTGGTGCGACTGAGGTGGTAGGGTCAAGCGGTAAACCTCCTCGCCTACCCTGCTGAAGATTAAAAAGGGTCCATCGAACTTCGGAGATAACATGCCACCTCGGCCACATCTCTGAATCCTCATCGGGGTGAGACCGTATAAGAACGTGTTCGTCACCCTCTAACTCAAGAGGTTTCCCTTTTTAGGATAGAACTGAAACTCAAAACTCCTGCTGCCACAAGGGTAGGGTTGACCATCTCAAGTGTGATCTGTCACACCCTCTTATGCCTGAGTTTAACATGTGCTGCCCAGGGTTTCCTTTTCGCCGACCAAGGAAAACCCATTCCGACGTTTGCCTAAAACAGTCAACCGGGGTATGATTTGTGAATCATACCCAGATCAATGTCGTAAGGCCTCTACGCTGCCACCAAGAGATTCCAACCGAAACTATCGCCTCGAGGTCAAATCACACCGTCGGCGTAAGTGTGATTATCGAGTCTCCTCCCAAAGTTATCTCCAGACGTGAGGGTCAAGTCTACGGCTTACCCGGAACCTCTAGGTCTGGGACATGACTCGTGGAAGGGTAGAATGATTGGTTCCTATGTCTATAGATATGGCAGCTCGTAGTAGACATAATTCGTACCCCGAATCATTCTTAGAGATCCTGGGTCACACTCCTTGACCGCAATGCAGCTACTCTCCTCCCCAGCCCTCCTGCTCCCTGAGCCTGGCGGGGACTACTAAGTCGGGTGGTCGTAACATGTCGAAATGTACACCACCACATGCTTCTTTCTAAGCTCCGCTTCCACGTCTGCTACCCTGCAGATTCATCTGTCCTTAGCACTTCCTCCTCCTGAAACATTTTATATGCCCGAGTCTCTGAGACTGGCGCTAGTTTCCTGCCTTTCACTGCTAACGTTCACAACCACAAAGGTTCTCTCTAGAATCCTAGCATAGGTAGAAATGCATAGAGGAAAAGTAATGGTTCGGATTTCCTTTAGACACACTTCGCTCAGAAGTTGGAGTCTAAGGAACTGTTCACAACGTAACCAACGAGTACTAAGATTGATTGGTAAGCCACGATGAGTGCTCTGCTTCCGACATGTCGTACTGTCGAAGCTGTATTAGCTCCAGAAAACTCACAACCACCTCCTCAAGCCAGTCCTCAGCCGCCTACGAGTCAGGCTCACCTCGAAACTTGAGGGATATCTGGTGCTAAAACATATGTAAGGCACTAAGCCTGTGATTCTCTGCTACCGGTACCGCCGGTAGTGTCTACTGACCAACAGGTAGTGACATAGCTGGCGCACTACCCGTAGGTACTATCCCAGGTATCGGTTCGCGTACCGAAGCCTCATTACTATAAGAACCAACCTCATGGTCACTCACTGGAAACAACAGAAGCTAAGATCATCATCCGCTCTACTAGTATCCAAGCTAGGCGTAGAACTCTAGCAACCGCCTCCATCCAGTCCACTGCTGCCTGGGAAATCTATCTCGCCTCGTATCCTCAGAGGCCTCTACTGCTGGAACTCGTGCATCGCGCTCTGCTAGCGTGCACCGCCAGCTAGTGGCATCCTCTGCCTAACGGGTGGTGGTGCTGCTGGTACACCACCCGAAGGTGCCAACACTGAAAAAGGGCCCTGCACCGGAGTCTCGCTGCTCGGTGGGCCATCATCGAGAACTCTCTCGGATCTCTAGCTAACTATCTGCATGGTGACATCCTGAACAGTTGCGTCACGGTCAACGATTTATACCTGGTGAGCTGACCTAGTTTGAGCTGACTTTAAACCTTTTGGGAAACACACACGCAATCAATGTTTTCGTGCATTAAGTCGGAAATCAGAAGTCAGGGTCCTGGTGTACGGATACGTCGGCCGCCGCACCAACACTGGACTCCCTGGACTGATAACCACACTCAATACGCTAAACATTATTGCTTCACATAGAAAAGATCAGAGTTCGCGGTAGAACCGAACTCCTCTGATACCAATTTGTCACGACCCGCCCTCGGGGACCATGCCGTGACTACCCCAAGCCCGCCTTCCATAGGCCAGGGGCTGGCAACTAGCACCAAGGCGTAAATTCCAGATAAAGGGAAGGCATTGCCTTTGTAAAGTAAACAAACACCACAGAGTAAGCAAGCGGAAGTAAAACACTAAGTACAAAAAGAAGAGCTGAAAAGTAAAAAGGGGCCGGAAATACAAGCCCAACTGTAAAGTACAACTCGAAAGGGAAAACAGCGACTGAAAAGTAAAGCTGCTACACTGAGATGTCCACTGGAAATCCCACCTGAAGGGTGGGTACAGATAGCTCCTCTGCTCTTCGGGTCCCGCCATCCGCTCCGAGTATGTCCCGCCCAGTGGTCCACCTCCGAGTACCGCCTCGTCGTATAGTCCACCTCCAGGTACCGTCAAGTCCTCGAACCTTCGGCTTCTGTCAGCACTGTCCGTCGTCTGCAACCAACACAACGAGGTGCGGGCATAGCCCGTGCAGGGGTGAGTATAACGATACTCAGTAGGGACCCCGAGACACTCAAGGTGTCACTAAAACCAACAAGGATAAACACAAGAAGATCTCAACAGATAAACTCTACTTAGGTATATGCCCATACATATACCTAAGTTATCAAGTAACCCATATCAATCATGAGAAAACTCAAGGATTGTGAAAACGACGGATAACCACTACCCGGGTATATGCCCATACATATACCAAAGTTAGCAAGTGACCCATCTCAATCATGAAGTAAACACAAGGTCAAAAGTCTCAGCTCAAACCAGGATTTTCATTATCGAAACCGTAACTGCTGAAGAGCTCCGTCTCTAGAGTGTACAGTGGTCCTGTCACGACTCCGAGGCCGCCGCTCACTAACCTAAGACTGCTGAAGTACTCCTCCTGTCGAGTTCTGCGGGTCTGCTGCCAACTACCAGGCGCTCCGTCCGCTGAGGGTCTGCTGCCAAATACCGGGCACTACCCAGATAGCCTACTGAGGTACTCCTCCTGTCGAGTACCGCGGGTCTGCTGCCAACTACCAGGCGCTCCGTCCGCCGTGGGTCTGCCGCCAAATACCGGGCGCTCCGTCCACTGGGCTAGTCGACTCACTCCAAGCCGTGTCGGTCAAGCAATCGTCAGGTCTCAGCCGGCTACACGGTCTCCGTACTCTGCACGCTCGTCTCCGGGAGGGTCCGCTCCACGAGCTACTGGTCGATACTCCAAGTATCACAATGTCCCGCGAAGAGGTGTCTCAAAGGTCCGTCTCGTCACAGGGGTCTCAACGCAACAGACGGTGCGTCGATCGGACGCCCGGTCTGTGAGTTATTAGCCTTTTCGTCCCAGGGGCCCGGATGGTTTCGAGAACGAACCAATCCCGGCCGTATCTCAACTGTACCCCGAACTCCCATAGGGTATACTCAAGGGACCGTTTCTCAACGTAACCACCAACGCCACTGACGGTTCGTCAAACGGACGTCCTGTCTGAAAGATATCAGCTTTCCCGTTCCAGGGGCCCGGTTGGATTTCGGGTACAATCCAACCCGGCCATACTCCGAATGTATCCAAAACTCGGGCAGAGTATGTCAAAAGTTCTGTCTCATCAAGAGGAAGTCAACGAAACAGACGGCGCGTCAATCGGACGCTCGTGGCTTAAGTTATGAGCGTTTCCGCTCCGAAGGGCCGGTTGGTTTCGTGAACGAACCAACCCGGCCGAACTCAAAGTTAACCGAAACCTTGAGTGCGATATATCGAAACGACCGTCTCGATCCAAGGATCGTGTTTCCGCAGACGGTTCGTCATTCGGAGGTCCGAGGATCAAGTTATGAGCCAAAAACCAATTCTGGTTCGAAACGGGGGGGTCCGGGTCCGGGCCGACCCGGCCCGACCCCCCCCCCCCCCCGGGGCAGCGCGGCGGCGGGCCGCGGTGGCGGCGGCGGCGGGCCGCGATGGCGGTGGCGGGCCGCGGCGCACGCGGGGGGCTAAGCCCCCGCTCTTTTGACAAGGCGGCACGGCCTTGAGTCGTGCCTTTGCAACAAACGCCCCCCCCCCCCACGTGGGGGCCGGTTTAATTGGAGGAACCGGGGGGCTGTTGCCCCCCCTTTCATGGAACCGCCCCCCCTCTTAATGAGGGGGGTTTTACAGGCTGGCCGGGGAATTAATTCCCCGGTTTAACGGCATCCGGCCGGCCAGCTAGCCGGCCGGTTTTCTCCAACGGGACTGGAATTTTCCGGTCCCCTCTTCGGCTTTCGACGCCGGCGGCCCGGCCGCCGGTCTTCTCTTCCGCCGCGGCACGGAACCGGCCGCGGTCTCCTCGTCCCGCCGCGGCCCGGAACCGGCCGCGGCGTTCGTCATCCGGCGCGGTGCGACGGCACCGCGCCCCCTTTGCCGTGCTTTGAAGTTCACTCAACGCGGCGCGACGACGTCACGTTCTTGTTGTTTCTTCCAAGGTGCGCGCGCGACGGCATCACGTAAGTTGAACGTACAATTATCCGCGTGGTGCGACGGCACCACGCCACCTTGCTTCCGCCCGCAAGATTAAACAACATGAACGATGGAGGGGGTTCGGCCGTGTTCATGCGGTCCGGCCCCCTCACGTTAAGCAATAACGCATCTTAAAATTAAACAACATCCCCACGTTAGTTATACGATCCACGAGCAAGAATGAGATAATTAAACATTAAATCAACATCCCCTACCTTGGTATAAGGTTCGAAGATTGTTCTACGTTCCGCGGAAGACGACGTCGCGGAGGTCGGGCGACGCGGTCGTCGTTCGTCAAATTCAACGACGAAGAGGCGCGTCCGAAGAGGCACGTCGTTGGCGAATCCTTGTACGCCGATGAAGGTTGTCCGAGGAAGGTGCGGTGTTCTCTCTCGTTGACACCGAAGACGAAGAAGAGCGGAGCGGCGTTCTTCGTCGGAAAAAGAGCGTTCCTCGTCAAGTCTTGAGGAAAGTCAAAAAATAAAGTAAACAACGAACTCAAGAACCCCTACCTCGATAATCACACGTTGACGTAGTCGTGGAATATCGGTGTCGATTCCTTTGACGTCGGAGGAAGAGTCGTTGTCGATGGCGTTCTTCGCGGAAAACCGTCGCGGAAGAGATGACGCAGAAGAAGTACGTCGCGTCGCGGATACAGCGTCGCGGATGGATCGTGTTCTTCGGCGGAGAAGTTCTTCGTTGAAGAACGACGTTCTTCGCGTTCTTCGTTGAGTTTGAAGAAGAAGAGGAGGAGCTCTCCACCTCTCAAGAAGACAAACGATCAACCCAAAATAAAATAAGATAACATCTTATTTTATTATTACAAAACATAAAAGAATTTCAAAAGTTTGAAATTCAAAAGAGTTTAACCCCCAAAATTAATTAAGTAACTTAAGTCAATTAAGAGGGGGTTAAGGGAATTTGAAAAGTCTAGGGGTTCGTGTGGGCCCCACCACACTTAATCCTCCCAAGGGAGGTTAAGTTGGTGTGGGTCCCACTTCCAACCCCCTTAGGTAGGTTTTTAACAAACTAAAAAAAAATTTGTCTTACACAAATTTTATTTAACTCAACTGAAAACCCCAAAACTTAACTTTCAACCCGCAACAAACGCAACTCCCGAAAAGGTCTCTTTAAGCGAATATCGGCGCTGCGAGTTCATCGGTGCCCTCAGATTTCAATTCCGAGCACCGGATCAAAAGTTAGGAATTCCCGCTCGTTCGTTCACTGAACGTACCCGAGCCAAACTTCGGAAATTAATTCCGGGCACTCCGGGCCTCGGAATCAGGTGCCGTCAGAAACCGCGCTCATGTAAAATTATAAAGAAAATTAAGAAAAAAATTTCCCTTGAATTTTACGGGTCTTTACAATTAACACCATCCTTTATACGTTCCATGTGTGGTATGAACGAGTCATATCATTTTAAGGGGGCGGTAGTCCGCACTTCCTCAAATGAAATTATCGTATGTATATACAACATGAAACGAATAATGGTATGAAATAAAATGGAATTACAGAAGCTTTTATATAAAATATATATCATTAATATCATATTTAATTACAGTTCCATCATAATGGCCACCATGAGAGGCGGTAAGATGTATTTGAACAATCATCGTTTCGTGAGGCGTTAGTTTTCCATCCACAGAAACATTATGTTCATCATCCATTAGATGGAGTTGTGTGTATGTGTAGTTTGAATCCTTCTTATAACAACATCCTAGTATATTTAGGATACTGGTGTTGTTACAAAAGAAAGGAAATAAAAAGAGTTTGGGGGTTGGAGAAGCAAAATAAAGGAAAATAATTTAAGAGAAATCGTTACCTTTAATTTAGGTAACTCACTTTGGTTGGAACCAAAGGACTTCTTGAAATGATTTCTGCCTAAGGGGAAGCTTCAAGGAGGAGTATAGGGATGTGGGGAGCTTAGTTGGGCAGATTTTGGACGATCCAAGTGGCTTGAGAGGTGTCAAGAAATGAGAAGGAGGAGTTCCCTTTTATAAGAGGGGTGAGGGTCACCTTTGGAAAAGCTAGAAATATTAATTTATAATAAATTCATATTCGGTTTCCAATGGCTCCAAAGTTGACTATTCAAAGGTTGAGGTGGGGATGGGTCGAAAAAAACTCATCCAATAGAATTTAGACAGGGTTGGGTACTTATATTAACCTTATCTTTAAGTATTAACTCTAAGTTAATTAGTTTCACTTTTACAATGTCTCCTTGTATTTTTATATAATATGGTTAATAAACTTACTATATACATCCAAGAGACCCCCAAGTGGTCCATTAATGATTAACCTATCATTATATAAGCCTCTTGGCCGAACCTTAGATTTTTAGGAATTTAATACCAATTAATAATATAATATTTTTTTAAGAACTCTCTTATGTCAATTTTGACACTATTCATTAGTTGATTTTTTTGAAACTCATAACAGATATATTACTTCGAAAAAAGTCAATTAAATCAATCCTAATATATCATATTATCCTATAAAATTAGTTTAATTCATTAAAAGTTTCATATTATATTTATTTGGGTATTTATAATATCACTTATTTTAATTTTTCACTATTATAGTAATTACTGCATCATCATTGTGTCATAAATAAAATAAATTATTTAATGTCTAAAAATTATAAATAAAATATAATTATGTAGGAAATCTTTTTATCTTTCTAATGAATATTTATAATCGAAAATCCAACATGTATAACCCTATGTAAAAATTGTTCTTCAAAAAGATGTAAGCTTATGCCATTTTTATTTTTATTTTAACTTTATTAATATAATGTGTCATTATCACTTACAAGTGGATCCATGGGGTCCCAAAATAGACCCAAAGATTCCCATGGTCGACCATGTATCAACCAATAGGGTTAAGACACGTTTTAGGGTAATTTTGTATTATTATAATATTATTTTTTAACCCTTATTTACCGGATTTACCCTTAACCATGGTAAATAAAATATTTACCGCAGTAATTATTCAAAATGTCTAAAAATAAAAGTTACCTATTTACACAATTTGAACATCCTGATTCCAAATATGGAATCCATTTTCCTAAATTCAAAACACAGAAGTGGCAGAAATTAATTTAAAATTAATTCCCGCTGTCAAAACAAATAGCGTGTTTTTAAGAGATAATAACTACCAAAAGATTGACACTTGTTTATGTTCGGTTTAATTGTAAAATTATGTCCAATGACCAACATTATATTAAATGGTAAAAATATATTCTAAATATACTTTAAAACCACTCAAATTCAAAATTTATCACTATTAATTATTTTGATTAAAAAAGTTGTTTTTAATTAAAATTTAGTAATTTTCACTATTCATCAAAATATTAAAGTTATCCGAAAAGTACCAAAATTTCACCTTAGGCTAAATTCGATATTCCGAATCCAAAAATGAAGTCCATTTTGAAATATAAAATATATATAATTTCAAAAATTAGGTATTACTATTCATAACAGCTAGTTTGATCGGTTGTGGTGTGTGTTAAAACTCGAAGTTGCGTACAACACACCCTACTGTTTTATTCAAAGGAAAGCATACCGTGTAAGCTTGGGATGTTTCATTTTAAATTTTTGATGTCCCCATTTAGTCAAAAAGTTTAAAATATTGTATTTAAAAAGGTTTCACTATTAAAAGTTGATAAAAGTGTAATACTGAAAATGAATCTGTTCTTGCATTATGACTAAGAAACTCATAATATGGATTCTAAAATTATAAGGATTATATAAAGTTTAAAATGTAGTTAATTCTATTCATGACCTCTTTTAATGGCTTTCTTATTTGTAAGTCATGGTGTGATTGAACTTGGTGTTGCGTGTAATGCAAGTTATTGAATTATTTTGAAGAAATAACATACTATGAAATCTTGGGGTGTTACATTCTCCCCTCCTTCAATAAATTGCGTCCTCGCAATTTGAAATTGTTCTTCGAAAATAGAAAATATATTTGTGGGAAAACCCGCATAGGAAATTGGTTTACTAAGATTTAGTCTTAATATGAGGAAAAGAGAAATGAAAGGGTCACCACCAAATTATGATCTCGATTAGGAGAACATTGGTGGAAATTAGAGACATATAATTGCAGGAAAAACGTAAATATTTATAGGTAGTGATTGAGGTCATCAATCACAAACAAGTATAAAATTGAGGTTCTTAAACTCATCAATCTATGATGATTTGAAATACCATCGGTTCAACAAAACATAGGGTATTGGGATAACACATTTTTGACGTTTCAAAATATCTTAGTTGAAATCCCACATCGAAAAATGAATTAATGAGGCCTCTATTTTAAACAAAGAGTGGAAAGTATGAAGATTACCGAACATAACACATACTAGGGTTCCATGTAGGAAAATATGGATATGGAGGAGAAATCTAACCATCAATTATCTGATGGAGAGTGGTAGAGAACATGGCTATGAAAAGGCCAAAAATCCCAAAGCCATAAATTAGTGATGATTTAAGGTACCATCTAGGACAACATTTTTGTTCTAAGTTCCTTTTATTAATGTTGAGGAATTTATTTATGAGATTGGCTAAGATCATAAGGAGATATACTTACTTTATAATTAGATTTTTATCCATTAATAAATTCCTACCACAAACTCATCTTTCACTCTAAAAGATAATAGAATGTAATATTTTTTTTTCTATTTATACTATTCGTACAGGGTTCCAAAATAAATGAATTTATAATTCATCTACAATGTCTTTTAATAAAAACTACATTATTTAATCCAGGACATCTCGTGGGCCAGTGGTAGGTGATACACCCTTGTCGCCCTTCGGTTGCGGGTTCAAGTCTCACAGCCTTGCCGGACGCGACGGGTTGCCGCCCGACCTCCAGGTTGTCCTTTTATGGCAATCCAAAATAATCCAAACTAGAACTATCCAAAATACTTCTGTCCAAACTCACAGTCCAACATTTATAAGGAAGGTAAACATAATGTAGATCCTTTTTACCCTGTAATAGAATATTAATACCTTCATCATGTATTCTTTTAAAACACTGAAACATCCTGATTTACCATAATCCTTATTGATTACATTCATGCTCCCTTATTCCATATAGAATGATGGATATACTTCATCAATCCAAAAATGTTTTATACAAATCATTAATCAGTTCGAAGGTAGTCAAGAATATCCAATATAATTTATCCAAAGCAATCATGTATTATTCCAAAATCACTATTTCGGTATCAGAACTATATTATGGTTTATCATTCTCTCAACCATATATTTTCCAAAAATTTATCCTCCTATTGAGTCACTTTTCTTTGTTCCACATAATCTCAAGTCCTTAATGAAATAGCACTGCAGTACAATCCTTATATACTCCATAATTATTATAACAAGTAAATTGTTGATACAACACTCAATTGACATAATCAACATAAGAACCCTAATCATTTATCTTCATCTGTGGTAGTATCATAACTTGATTATTATCCAATAGCATCATTTGCGGCATAGTCTGATGACTGGGACATAGGTTCACGTAGTGTCCAAACTCCTTGCAAATGAAGCATTGTACATTTGAAACCATTTTCTTACCCTTGCAGTCACGTACTTTGTGCCCTTTTCCTCCACAATTATAACAAACTCCCATTCCTTTCAGGCAAGTTCCAGGGTGTTTCTTTCCACAGTTACCACATATGGGAAAATTATTCTTTTCCCTCTTCCATTTATCCATCTTTCTCTCTTCCATCCTTTTCTTCTCTTGCTTCCCTTCAAAGCCATAGGACTCAGTAAACTCTTTACTTATCTTATTAACACATGATATTATTTCTTCATATGATGATAATACATGGGAGACTATTTCTCTTATAAATTCTAGCTTAAGACCATGAAAGATATGATCCTTATTTCTCTTTGGATCATGTGCATTGCTGGAGTTCTCATTCCTTCTACTGGGCGCCATTTCTAAACAATTGCATAAACTAGATCAGTTTATGAATCGAAATACATAATACCATACTTATAAAACACTTAACATAAATTGAACTATTTATGGATATAATCCATAATCATAAAAATGTTTTCTTTGAGGAAGTATATACTCATAAACCCTTCATAATGATTTGTAAAGAAAATGAGAGTTATCCTAAGCATATCCCCCGGGAGTGTCGTAACCAAGAGTGCAGCAAGGCCCGTTGTCGTGCACCAGTTCCCGTTCGAGTCTAGCTCAAAGCGGTGTTTTCGGGTTTTACCCCTAGGTACATCTGTGCCAGAGCCGCCTCTACCTGCTCGTATCCAGACAGGGATGTATTGCTCGGAAAACTCACAAAATCTCTACAATACCAAAATTCTAGGAAGTTCTTCTATACTAATCCTCAAAGTTCATCTTAGGTCTACGTGCTCTAATCAGAGTTTATCTAAATCTAGCTTCCAAGGTTTGTACTAAACTTCCTCTGATACCAACTGTAATGCCCCGACCCTAGTTACCCAGAGTCGGTGCATTATTACATAAAATTGGCATGATCACAAGAAAGATCAAATCTCAAAAGACCGATTGGTTTAGTAGCCTTGGAAACACTAGATATATTCATAAGTTTTACATTACACCATAAAATGAAAAACTACTACAACAACATAATGTCTCCATAATCCACACTCATATCCCCACATAATATCCCTGAAGGCCATTCATAATTTACTTCTTCACTTCCTGGTAAAAATAAAACATAGAAAAGGGGTGAGCTCAAATGCCCAGTAAAGATATCAATATAGCGGAAACTTTCATAAATAAGAATAAACATTTAAGGCAATGTATAACTAAAACAAAAGCCTTTCAAACATGAACTTTCAACATGGTATGGCATAAATAAAATGAAATAATGCCATTTACTTATTCACATGGATATTCTACTAATCGAATAATCACATGCAAAAATCAATAACCACTTTCATAATGTTGGAATGCATAATGCTAAACGTTAATTTCTTTGTCTAGGCCTCATCCCAAGACCTAGGGGTTACTTCTAACCGGAACCCAACCCGGAGTGCCTCTAATAACCGGACACCAACCCGGAGTGCCTCTAATATCCGGACACCAACCCGGAGTGCCTCTAATAACCGGACACCAACCCGGAGGGCATACTTTTACCAGTCCCTAACCTGGAGGGCTTAATTTAACCAGTCCCCAACCTGGAGGGCTTACTTTTACCAGTCCCCAACCTGGAGGGCTTACTTTTACCGGTCCCCAACCCGGAACATACTTGTTTAGCACATTCATCTGAAGAAAAGTTTGAAATATAACATAAACATTCGGATTAAAACTAGCATACGAAATGTCAATAGTTTCACCATAAACTATGAATGGTATAAAAATAGCACATCCACAGTCAAACATATCACAAAACCTTCAATACAATATAGAAGTTTTGTATCATAATAAATCAACTTCAAATAATCTTAAAATCCATCAAAGGACGTTGACATAGATGAAATCAAAATTCTTTTTAAAGAAGTATCTCCTTTTATTTTGAAATCATTTAAGATCCATATAAAATAAAACATTTTCTTTGAAAATATTCTTATAAGCTTGTATGGAAAGCTTCGACGATTTTATAATGGCGGAAAATAACCGCACCCACCGTATAAGTTAAAAAAACATTCTTACCTCAATTCAGTCGAAAAGGTTAAAAAGGACCTTGTTTTGAAAACGACGGAAAGATTCCTTTATAAACCTCTTATAAAAAGTCAAACAAGGGTATAAATGACTTTAACCCATATTCTTGTAAATAGTAAAAATGTTTTGAAATACATTTCAAAGAAACATGGATGTGGATGATAAAGAGATCCCAGTAGATTATTACGTATAATACAACCTCGGATAATGAAGAGATTGTGAAATAACCCTTAACTTGTACTTTTCCTTTGTTGGGGTAGGTTAACCTCCTGTATAATGGTGAAATAGTTGTTATTAAATTATACAAGAATCATATATATTAATATGATATCATATATGATCTTTTAACATTGATTTGTTAACAATATCTTAGTATTATCGTTGTTTCGGGTGTTAACTTACTTGTTTTCTTTCATATGTTTTGTTATGTAAGACATGTTTGTAAATGATAGGTTGTATATTATTCATATCCAGAATGATATAAAGTCCTTAAACATCATTTTTAAATCATCAAATTATAATTATACTTTAATGGTTACGATGGAGAATGAATCTCATCGCGTTCATGGAGACGGTAGTCCGTACGTACGCACGAACGCTACTTCCATTTAATTTTTATTTTAAAAGAATCGAATCCAAATGATACATAGGTATATTACTATTCTAGTATAATATAATATTTTATATATGTTACTTAAGTTCATTAACACCATCCTTTATACGTTCCATGTGTGGTATGAACGAGTCATATCATTTTAAGGGGGCGGTAGTCCGCACTTCCTCAAATGAAATTATCGTATGTATATACAACATGAAACGAATAATGGTATGAAATAAAATGGAATTACAGAAGCTTTTATATAAAATATATATCATTAATATCATATTTAATTACAGTTCCATCATAATGGCCACCATGAGAGGCGGTAAGATGTATTTGAACAATCATCGTTTCGTGAGGCGTTAGTTCGCCATCCACAGAAACATTATGTTCATCATCCATTAGATGGAGTTGTGTGTATGTGTAGTTTGAATCCTTCTTATAAAAACATCCTAGTATATTGAGGATACTGGTGTTGTTACAAAAGAAAGGAAATAAAAAGAGTTTGGGGGTTGGAGAAGCAAAATAAAGGAAAATAATTTAAGAGAAATCGTTACCTTTAATTTAGGTAACTCACTTTGGTTGGAACCAAAGGACTTCTTGAAATGATTTCTTCCTAAGGGGAAGCTTCAAGGAGGAGGAGAGGGATGTGGGGAGCTTAGTTGGGCAGAGTTTGGACGAGCCAAGTGGCTTGAGAGGTGTGAAGAAATGAGAAGGAGGAGTGCCCTTTTATAAGAGGGGTGAGGGGCACCTTTGGAAAAGCTAGAAATATTAATTTATAATAAATTCATATTCGGTTTCCAATGGCTCCAAAGTTGACTATTCAAAGGTTGATGTGGGTATGGGTCGAAAACAACTCATCCAATAGAATTTAGACAGGTTTGGGTACTTATATTAACGTTATCTTTAAGTATTAACTCTAAGTTAATTAGTTTCACTTTTACAATGTCTCTTTATATTTTTATATAATATGGTTAATAAACTTACTATATACATCCAAGATACCCCCAAGTGGTCCATTAATGATTAACCTATCATTATATAAGCCTCTTGGACGAACCTTAGATTTTTAGGAATTTAATACCAATTAATAATATAATATTTTTTTTAAGAACTCTTTTATGTCAATTTTGACAATATTCATTAGTTGATTTTTGTGAAACTCATAACAGATTTATTACTTCGAAAAAAGTCAATTAAATCATTCCTAATATATCATATTATCCTAGAAAATGTTTTTAATTCATTAAAAGTTTCATATTATATTTATTTGGGTATTTATAATATCACTTATTTTAATTTTTCACTATTATAGTAATTACTGCATCATCATTGTGTCATAAATAAAATAAATTATTTAATGTCTAAAAATTATAAATAAAATATACTTATGTAGGAAATCTTTTTAGATTTCTAATTAATATTTATAATCGAAAATCCAACATGTATAACCCTATGTAAAAATTGTTCTTCTATAAGATGTAAGCTTATGCCATTTTTATTTTTATTTTAACTTTATTAATATAATGTGTCATTATCACTTACAAGTGGATCCATGGGGTCCCAAAATAGACCCAAAGATTCCCATGGTCGACCATGTATCAACCAATATGGTTAAGACACGTTTTAGGGTAATTTTGTATTATTATAATATTATTTGTTAACCCTTATTTACCGGATTTACCCTTAACCATGGTAAATAAAATATTTACCGCAGTAATTATTCAAAATGTCTAAAAATAAAAGTTACCTATTTACACAATTTGAACATACTGATTCCAAATATGGAATCCATTTTCCTAAATTCAAAACACAGAAGTGGCAGAAATTAATTTAAAATTAATTCCCGCTGTCAAAACAAATAGCGTGTTTTTAAGAGATAATAACTACCAAAAGATTGACACTTGTTTATGTTCGGTTTAATTGTAAAATTATGTCCAATGACCAAAATTATATTAAATGGTAAAAATATATTCTAAATATACTTTAAAACCACTCAAATTCACAATTTATCACTATTAATTATTTTGATTAAAAAAGTTGTTTTTAATTAAAATTTAGTAATTTTCACTATTCATCAAAATATGAAAGTTATCCGAAAAGTACCCAAATTTCACCTTAGGCTAAATTCGATATTCCGAATCCAAAAATGAAGTACATTTTGAAATATAAAATATATATAATTTCAAAAATTAGGTATTACTATTCATAACGGCTAGTTTGATCGGTTGTGGTGTGTGTTAAAACTCGAAGTTGCGTACAACACACGCTACTGTTTTATTCAAAGGAAAGCATACTGTGTAAGCTTGGGATGTTTCATTTTAAATTTTTGATGTCCCCATTTAGTCAAAAAGTTTAAAATATTGTATTTAAAAAGGTTTCACTATTAAAAGTTGATAAAAGTGTAATACTGAAAATGAATCTGTTCTTGCATTATGACTAAGAAACTCATAATATGGATTCTAAAATTATAAGGATTATATAAAGTTTAAAATGTAGTTAATTCTATTCATGACCTCTTTTAATGGCTTTTTTATTTGTAAGTCATGGTGTGATTGAACTCGGTGTTTCGTGTAATGCAAGTTATT
Source organism: Viscum album (assembly GCA_963277665.1). Taxonomy (NCBI): domain Eukaryota; kingdom Viridiplantae; phylum Streptophyta; class Magnoliopsida; order Santalales; family Viscaceae; genus Viscum; species Viscum album. The sequence goes on along the minus strand of OY728128.1, from coordinate 118,661,878 downwards.
GAATTATTTTGAAGAAATAACATACTATGAAATCTTGGGGTGTTACACATTCTCTTTTATATATTCAATATGATTTGAGACTTCATGAGGGACCATATTCTACTCATTGAAAAAATGATCTAAGAATTACTTTTATTTTATAGAGGATAATTCAAACAACTATGAATACCAAACTAAACCATTGCACAACATATCATCCAAAAATTTATGGGAAGTATGAGTTAACTATTCAAACATTATAAGTATTATTGAGTATAATCTCATATTATTTAAAGGGTACATGGTTATAACAATCTCAAATAATCCAATTCTCCTATAATCATAGCTTTTATTAAAGTATTCAAATACCACATTCTAAAGAACTCTTTATTAAGAGTTGTAGAGTATCAACATATAAGTTTGAATTTAGATAAGGAAATGTGTTGGGAATAGGCATTGAGAAAGAAACAAAAGAGATTATATAACTGGTCCAAATACATATGAATTCATCTCGTTGTTGATAAATGATTTATAATGAAAATATATAAAGGATGTGTAATTTAATATTAGGGAACTTATATTCATAAAAATATTACTATGAAAAGGATTCATGATATTTTTAATTAAAGATAACTCAAGTCCAAGTAATATCGATCCATTTTAGATTCTAGATTATGTACGATCAGTTTCATATTAGTCATCACTTCATCCATATCTTTCCATGGTTCATAATGTATTACATGTGTCCCTATTTTAAAATTATATGCCAGGACCAACAAATAATCTAGAAATACACGGTGTAATTTTTTTTTAAAAACCAATCATTGGAATTATAAAAGATCAAAAATCATGAAACAATGGATGAATAAATGAGGAAAAAGGAAAGCTAAAAATGAAATTAATTTGGAGAAACCACATGTTTAAAAAATAAACCTACGATACTAATGAAGCTATGATCAATAAATACTCCCATTTGTTATTTATATTGTTGATAAAAAAAATTAAGGGAGAAATTTAATAAGGAATGGGAATTTAAGGACCCAAATATTTCATCTTATTATTTTTAAAAGAACTTATGCCCCATAATTATTATTTTCTTATTTTTATAATAAATTCCATATACAGAATTTTACATTACCTTACACATAATTAAATAATGTTACCTATAATAACTATAAAATGTATAAGATTATAAATGAAAATTAATAAAGGAAAAACACTAATTCAAACTCCATGGGCTCAAAATCTATTTTGATTATCACTCATACTTTAAAAATAGAAAAAAAATATTAGAAATGTTGTAAATATGATTATTATTATCAAATCAATGTAATCAATATTCATATAAAAATATGATGTATAAGAATATCTCTGTTTATATATATTTTTGAGTAGGAAACAAGACTTTTAAGATCTAACCATTACCTGAGCATTAGATAACATGCCTGTTTTGAACTATGATGATTGGAATTAGTTTATATAATAAATAATGTTGACAGAAAATTGATACATAAGGTTGAAACAATGGATTCAACATGTAAGAATATTCATATTGAATCCTATTTATTGGAACATGGGAGGAACGTAGTGTCTCTCGCATTCACAATTTTCCATGACAATGATTACCATTAACAATTAATGCCTTATTAAAACTACCTATGAGAGATGTTCAAGTTAGTGGAGATCACCACTAAATAAAATAATGATTTCTTTACACTCATTTTCATTATTATTTGGATGAATAAAATTTTAAAAAATATAAGATGAATTTGATAATTATATTTTTGGAGACAAAGAAAAAATAATTTTTATTTGAAATTTTTATAATATCGATTATAATAAAAATTTATAATAAATTAAATGAATGTTATATTCGTGAAATATTATTTTAAATAACTACTTATTTCACAATAATTTGGATTAAAATTTCACAATTTCTAGAACATTTTTTATTGGGGTTCAAAATATGATTATGTCATAAAAACTATTATGTTTAAATAAATATGAAATTTAATTAAAGAATTTTCTATTATATAGTGAATTGTATATGAAAAATCATATTCCATTTTTTAAAATTATCGTTTTGAATTTTTATATAGATTTTTTTTCATAATTATACATGATATAGATATTTTTATGTAAAAATGGAATTCTTTATGAATATATGGAAGATATTATGACATAATAATGAAATAAAAGTGATTAAGTAAATACTTTACTGTATTTCACAACCAATAATGTGTTATATCATTAAAATAATGTATTTTTATGGGATAAGGATAATTATTCAAAACTATAAACAACAATATAAAATATAAAGGATATTTTTATATTTTAAAAACAATTCATTATGGGAAAGACCCATATTGTAACGACCTGAAATTTTAAATAAATCTTGTTTCCTAATTTTATGTGTTATTTTATTTTATATGTATACTCAACAAAAATGTTTCATTTGATAACATGAGTATAATTAAAATGAGACTGTTGGGTTTTGACTGTTATTTGACCATTAGTCAATATGACCACTGGAAACTAAACGTTTTCACTATTGTCTCTAAATACAAGCAATCTTGGTTAATTTATATAGAAAGAAGATTCGATGGCCTCACCCAGTAGTCTTGGACCGATCGCAGCCCACCTAACAGAACATGGGAAGGAGGTAGCACCACTGGGCTTTGCTCTAGACCAAACCCAAGCGGAACTTCATCGTGTGAAGCTATAACGGGATCACCATCGCGAGAAGTTAAAACTGATAGAAATTACTACTCGTGCGATGTTGGCCGAGCCTCCCTCAAATTCTATCACCATAGAACACCTTACACTTAAGTCCTATGCGGGTGTGATAAGGGGCTATGTAAGGAGACCGTAATTGCCCTGTGTAATCCTTTGTTTTAAATAAAAACTGGGATTTCTTTTTATGATGAAGTTTATGAATTTTCAAATGTCCGGATAAATATAGTATGCATATTTTTGATGAATTTTAGAGAAAGGATACTTTAAAAATGTTTATGTAAACCTTAAATAAAAAAATGTGTAATGATTTTCAAAAAATGGTCTTCTACAAATATGTTCAGTACGGAATTTAGAGTCTAATAAGATCAACTTAATTTTTGATGAAAAGTAAATTATGAATAGTGATTTTATGCTTAGGATTAGTAATGTGACCAAATGGATTAGTAATCTCACTTAAAGAAATTATTAATATAATCTAGGCACCTTGATTAAGTAATGTGATTCAATAAAATGGTTAAAAAACGATTTCATAAATTATTATTCAAGTATTAGTTTTTTCGGGTGAATAGTTTTTTCTTAATTAAAAATTAAATTAAAAATCTATATATATTTATTTTTATAAAATGGATTTCATTTTTGAACTCAGAGCATCGATATTATGTTAAGGTAATTTTTGGGGATATTTCTAAAAAAAATGAATTTTCGGTGAATAGTGTATTTATTTTAAGAAATAAATTAAAAATATTTAGAATTCTTTTTTATAAAATGGAGTTCATTTTTGAAATCATAGCATTGATATTTGGTTAAGGTGAAATTTTGGGATTTTTCTGAGAAAGTTGAATTTTCAGTGAATAGTTAAAATACAGTTTTATTGTTTCGGTATGTTTAATGACATCATAACTGTGTCATGATGATGTCATGAGATATTTTAAAGGATGTTAGACTAAAGAGGATGAGGTATTGTGTGGGGCCCCCATGTGGCTTAACTCTATGGGAAGTACCCTGGGAGGGCCCATGCTTTTGAGAAAACCACTTTTGAGGTGTCCCTTGGCCATTAATGCCTTATCCCCTCACTTTCCCTATAAACACCAAGCCCTCCTCTCATATTTTCGACTCCAAAACCATCCTCAACAATGTTCTGGTCTCCTTACTTCCCAAGGAGTCCTCCCAAGGTGCCCCCAAGCCCTCAAGGTCCCAAACTTTGAGTTTTAAGAGTTATGTTTTAAGGTAAGGGATCCGATCTCTCTCTTTCTTTTCAAGAAATATCATTTATAAAATTTATTTTATGCTACATGTTCTTATGTTAAAGGTTGTTATTATATACTCCTCATAATTACCTTTTTTATGTTCACATATAGAGAGATCCCCTCCTACTCTCATTATTTCGTTTTATGAAGTTTTAAGTGGCGCCGTTAGGCTGCCGAAATTTTTGTAACGGATTCATTCTCCCTTCTCATTTTTCACGATTTATTTTCATGTAAAGTATTTCAAGTTCCTTTTCGTTATGTTGGGGTATGATATATATATATATCATACTGATCTTGTATGACCATATGATGAGAGACCCCATTTGATCTTTTTAATTCAGTATTTTGAAGTTTTAAGTGGCGCCATTAGGCTGCCGAATATTTCAGTGGTTCTTCACCCTTATCGTTTTGATGTTCTACTTTCATGTCAATTACTTCATGTTACTTTTTGTTATGTTGGGGTATGATATCTATATATATAATACTGATATTTTATGACCATATGATGAGAGACCCCATTTGATCTCTTCAATTCAGTATTTTGAAGTTTTAAGTGGCGCCGTTAGGCTGCCGAATTTTTAAGTGGTTCTTCATCCTTCTCGTTTTGAAGTTCTACTTTCATGTCAATTATTTCAAGTTCCTTTTTGTTATTTTGGGGTATGATCTCTATATCTATCATACTGATCTTTTATTACCATATTATGAGAGGCCCCATTTGATCTCTTCAATTCAGTATTTTGATGTTTAAGTGGCGTCGTTAGGCTGCTGAATTTTTAAGTGGTCCTTGCACCTTTCTCCCTTTTAAAAGTTCTAATTCCATGTCATGTCTAGCAAGTTCCTTTTTACTATGTTGGGGTATGATCTCTATATCTATCATACTTATCTTTTATTTTCATATGATAAGAGACCCTATTTTATCTCATCAATTCATTTTTGGTTGAAGTTTATGTGACACCCTTAGGCTGCCAAATTTTCATAAGAGAAATCTTATTTTTGACTTCCTTTCATGTTCTTCATTTCATATGGTATATTTTCAAATTTCATTACCATTTTCTTAAATCAATTATATTCTCTCCCTCTACTGTTTTATGGGTCATTTATGAATGTTTGACCCATGTCCTTTCTCTTTTCAATGTTTTCTAAAACCTTGTAACATAGCCGATATGCTGCAGAATTTTATTCTCAAAATGTCTCTCTTTTTCTAAAAGTTATTTTATTTTATTCAGTGAATACTCAAAGATCTATCTTCAATATGCGTATTCACATATATACCAAAATTTTCTATTTTAAATTCTGGGATTTACATACATGAAACCCGCTCTCCCCTTCTGTGGGTTTAAAGTGACGTAAAGATCATGTCATTAAAGCAGTTTTAAAAATGTTATGATTAGGAAATGAAACCCATTTCTTTTATGCTATATGGGTTGTTTATGATATGATTTATGATGATATATGTGTCTCACATGATAATAAAGGCAAATTTAAGGGTTCTCCCTGATAGCGCTCCAATGCATTGGGTAATGATGTAACCACTAGAGATTACAATTTTCACGATACCTTGGTGAATAACCTTGGTAATTTTCAAATGACACCTTGGGGATGGACCTTGGTGATATGTTCATGATTTTATATGTTAAGTGATGTAGCCACATCATCAAGTTATGAAATATTTTATTTTTATTATGATATGCCACATGATTTCTTTCTCATGCCTTCATGTTCTTTTCATGACATTGTTGATGTATCTCAATTTCACATGTTATATGTTTCCCCTTGTTCCCCTTACTGGACCTTCTATTCACCCTTTCATTTGATGTATTTCCCCAGGTTATGAGATGCAGTAATGAACCTAGGATGAACATAAGGACAAGCCTTTCAAGTGTTCAAGAAGAATGTGTTTTTTTGTATTAAGTTCCTGGTTTCCAAGACACTAAACCTTAAAGATCCTCGGTTTTGTAAAATGTAATGAAAGTTTATGTGATAAAATGGCGGGATGCTATAGTTGGTATCAAAGGATGGGTTAGTTATTTTTGGAAATTAGGATATGAAAAATCTAGGAAGAACCCTATAGAAAAGTTTAAATATAGGAAAGCTTCTATGTATTTTGGTGAGTATTGAGTAAGGGGTTGCCAAGAAAATACATCTCTATCTGGATACGAGCAAGTAGAGGTGGCTCTAGCACAGATGTACGTAGGGGTAAAACCCGAAAACACGGCTTTGAGCTAGACTCAAACGGGAACTGGTACACAACAACGGGCCTTGCTGCACTCTTGGTTACGACACTCCCGGGGGATATGCTTTGGTAAATTCAAAAGCTTAGTATGAACCATTATTAAAGGAACAAACATAAAATAAAATAAAGATTCACATAAGAATATACGATCATGGATAACCTAGATTGGATCCTAGGGGATCGCAAGTTAGGATATACTTTTATTCTACAAGTTTATCCTTTTATGCTTCAAGTTTCATTTTCATGATTATTGGAGAAGTATTTAAGCCCCTAATTATACTTTATCTTCTTAGTTAATGGTGGGAAATGAAAGAACATGTCCCAAAAACCAATGTGATAGGAAATACGATGATTGCCGTATTAATATGATAGAGATGATTAGGGGATTAAAATATGATTATTATTTTGGAAGACGTTCACTATTTTGGGGACCCTATATGATCGAGGTAAATAGATTACTACAGTATTTTCATTGAGGAGTAATGTTGACTTATATTTTGAAGAATCGATGAATTTAAGGCAGACTTATAGTAATTTAGGTTACTTATGGAAATGATTAACCTATCTTGGGGTAAATATGTGTAGGTTAGATACTTTTGTTATAAGATGTTAGGAGTGGTTGATGTTGTTTGTAGATGAATGATAAAGTTTACCTTGGAATTATATGTTATCAAATTCTTCTTGTATTTGGGTTTCAATCTTAGTTTGGTTTATTTTGAGGAATTTTAAGAATAGTAATTTATGGAGTGGTCTATGATGAAATTTGGGTAGTACCATAGAACTTTGAAGATTTAAAAGTAGATTCCCTTCCTATGGGATTCTTTTTTTAAGAGTTGTTTTACCTTACTCTTTATGATTTTGGGGATAATGTTTAAAGATAGAAGAAATAGATAGTTAATCTTTTGTGGATTATGTGATTCTCTAGAAGATGATTCTTGTGTCTTAATGAGACCAAGTTGTTTTGAATGATCATCATTTGGAGAAAAGAATAGTTTAGGTAGAAACTTATTAAAGGATGAAACTTTACATGAAGATAGGTATATTTTATTATGTTTGGTTCTATGTAGTAAATTAATTACATAAAATTATGAAAAGGAACGTAAAACAAAAACATTGTCGGTTTACGTTTCCTACTTGGTAATCAAAGACTGTTTACACACATCATAAGTCTGGGATTTTCTTATAGTTAACTTTCTCCTAATCAAGTCTTCTATCACTCTCCCCCAGAACTTGACCCTTTGTTTTTTCTACCATGTCCATGTTTTCCTACTTGGAATCCTAGTATGGGTTAACTCGGGTAACCTTTTTACTTCCCTTAATTTCATTTAATGTAATAGTTTTACTGAGTCCTTTTTCGGTGTGGGACTTTCAATGAAATTTCAAAACCCAATTTTAAAAATTGCGAGGACGCAATTTCCTAAGGGGGGAAGATTGTAACGACCCGAAATTTTAAATAAATCTTGTTTCCGAATTTTAAGTGTTATTTTATATTATTTTTATACTATAAAAAATGTTTCATTTGATAACATGAGTATAATTAAAATGAGACTGTTGGGTTTTTACTGTTATTTGACCATTGGTCAATATAACCACTGGATACTAAACATTTTGACTATTGTCACTAAATACAAGCAATCTTGGTTAATTAATATAGAAAGAAGATTTGATGGCCTCACCCAGTAGTCTTGGACCGATTGAAGCCCACCTAACAGAACTTGGGAAAGAGGTAGCACCACTGGGCTTTTCTGTGGACCAAACCCAAGCTGAACTTCATCGTGTGAAGCTAGAACGAGATCTCCTTCGTGAGAAGTTCAAACTAATAGAAATTACTACTCGTGCGATGTTGGTCGAGCCTCCCTCAGATTCTCTCACCTTAGAACACCTTACACTTAGGTCCTATGCTGGTGTGATAAGGGGATATGTAAGGAGACCGTAATTTCCTTGTGTAATCCTTTGTTTTAAATAAAAACTGGGATTTCTTCATATGATGAAGTTTATGAATTTTCAAATGTCCGGATAAATATTGTATGCATATTTTTGATGAATTTTAGAGAAAGGATATTTTATAAATGTTTATGTAAACCTTAAATAAATAAAAATGTGTAATGATTTTCAAAAAATGGTCTTCTATAAATATATTCAGTACTTAATTTATAGTCTAATAAGATCAACTTAATTTTTGATGAATAGTAAATTATGAATAGTGATTTTATGCTTAGGATTAGTAATGTGACCAAATGGATTAGTAATCTCACTTAAAGAAAGTATTAATATAATCTAGGCACCTTGATTAAGTAATTTGATTCAATAAAATGGTTAAAAAACGGTTTCATAAATTATTTTTCAAGTATTTGTTTTTTCGGGTGAATAGTGTTTTCTTAATTAAAAATTAAATTAAAAATATTTATAAAAATATTTTTATAAAATGGATTTCATTTTTGAACTCAGAGCATCGATATTATGTTAAGGTAATTTTTGGGGATTTTTCTAAAAAAATGAATTTTCGGTGAATAGTGTATTTGTTTAAAAAAATAAATTAAAAATATATAGAAATATTTTTTTATAAAATGGAGTTCAATTTTGAAATTAGAGCATTGATATTTGGTTAAGGTGAAATTTTGGGATTTTTCTTAGAAAGTTGAATTTTCAGTGAATAGTAAAAATACAATTTTAGGGTTTCGGTATGTTTAATGACATCATAACTGTGTCATGATGATGTCATGAGATATTTTAAAGGATGTTAGACTAAAGAGGATGATTTATTGTGTGGGGGTTCCCATGTGGCCTAACTCTATTGGAAGTACCATGGGAGGGCCCATGCTTTTGAGAAAACCACTTTTGAGCTGTCCCTTGGCCATTAATGCCTTGCCCCCTCACTTTCCCAATAAATACCAAGACCTCCTCTAATATTTTAGACTCCAAAACCATCCTAAAAGATGTTCTGGTCTCCTTAACTCCCAAGGAGTCCTCCAAAGGTGCCCCAAAGCCCTCAATGCCCCAACCATTGAGTTTTAAGAGTTACATTTTAAGGTAAGGGATCTGATCTCTCTCTTTTTTTTCAAGAAATTTCTTTTATAAAATTTCTTTTATGCTCCATGTTCTTATGTTAAAGGTTGTTATTATATACTCCTATTACTTATCTTTTCATTTTCACATAATTAGAGATCCCCTATTACTCTCATTATTTCGTTTTATGAAGTTTTAAGTGGCGCCGTTAGGCTGCCGAAATTTTTGTAACGGATTCTTTCTCCCTTCTCATTTTTCAAGATTTATTTTCAGGTAAAGTATTTAAAGTTCCTTTTAGTTATGTTGGGGTATGATCTCTATATCTATCATACTGATCTTTTATGACCATATGATGAGAGACCCCATTTGATCTTTTCAATCCTGTATTTTGATGTTTTAAGTGGCGCCGTTAGGCTGCCGAATATTTAAGTGGTTCTTCACCCTTCTCGTTTTGAAGTTCTAATTTCATGTCAATTATTTCAAGTTCCTTTATGTTATGTTGGGGTATGATCTCTATATCTATCATAATGATATTTTATGAACATATTATGAGATACTCCATTTTATCTCTTCAATTCAATATTTGGAAGTTTTAAGTGGCGTCGTTAGGATGTCGAATTTTTAAGTGGTTCTTCACCCTTCTCGTTTTGAAGTTCTACTTTCTCATCAATTATTTCAAGCTCGTTTTTGTTATGTTGGGGTATGATATCTATATCTATAATACTGATCTTTTATGACCATATGATGAGAGACCCCATTTGATCTCTTCAATTCAGTATTTTGAAGTTTAAGTGGCGTCGTTAGGCTGCTGAATTTTTAAGTGGTCCTTGCACCTTTCTCTCTTTTCAAAGTTCTAATTCCATGTCAAGTCTTGCAAGTTCCTTTTTATTATGTTGGGGTATGATATTTATATCTATCATACTGATATTTTATGTTCATATGATTATAGACCCTATTTGATCTCATCAATTCATTTTTGGTTGAAGTTTATGTGACGTCGTTAGGCTGCCAAATTTTCATAAGAGAAATCTTATTTTTGACTTCCTTTCAAGTTCATCATTTCATATGGTATATTTTCAAATTTCATTACCATGTTCATCAATCGCTTATATTCTGTCCCTATACTGTTTTATGGGTCATTTATTAATGTTTGACTCATGTCCCCTCTCTTTTAAATGTTTTCTAAAACCCTGTAACATAGCCGTTAAGCTGCAGAATTTTCGTCTCAAAATGTCTCTATCTTTTTATAAAAGTTCTTCGATTTTATTAAGTGAATACTCAAAGATCTATCTTCTATATGGGTATTCACATATATACCAAAATTTTCTATTTTAAATTCTGGTATTTACATCCATGAAACCCGCTCTCCCCTTCTGTGGGTTTAAAGTGACGTAAAGATCATGTATTTAAAGCAGTTTTTAAAACGTTCTGATTATGAAATGAAACCCATTTCTTTTATGCTATATGGGTTGTTTATGAAATGATTTATGATTATATATGTGGCTGACATGATATTAAAGGCAAATTTAAGGGTGATCCCTGATAGCGCTCCAATGCATTGGGTAATGATGTAACCACTGGAGATTACAATTTTCACAATACCTTGGTGAATAACCATGGTAATTTTCAAATGACACCTTGGGGATGGACCTTGCTGATATGTTCATGATTGTCTATGTTAAATGATGTATCCACATCTTCAAGTTATGAAAAATGTTATTTTTATTATGATATGCCACATGATTTCATTCTCATGCCTTAAAGTTCTTTTCATGACATTGTTGATGTATCTCAAGTTCACATGTTAAATGTTTCCCCTTGTTTCCCTTACCGGGCCTTCTGTTCACCCTTTATTTTGATGTAAGTCCCCAGGTTATGAGATGCAGTAATGAACCTAGGATGAACATAAGGAGAAGCCTTTCAAGTGTTTAAGAAGAATGTTTTTTTATTTATTAAGTTCCTGGTTTCCAAGACACTAAACCTTAAAGATCCTCGGTTTTGTAAAATGTAATGAAAGTTTATGTGATAAAAATGCGGTATGCTATACATATCTACATCATGAATTATATTATATTAAAAAGGTTAGTCTATAAACCGATAATATATTACTAACTAATCATCAATGGAAGATACAATTGGAAAAAAAACATGGTAATGCCAATGTTTTTGTATTTTTTATTAAATAGGTGTCCAAAGCCACTGTTTGGAAATTAAAAAACAATACCACAAATTTTTATTTAAAACCCACACATTATTCCTTTATCATACACTCCCAAAACATTTAAAATTATTTTACTCTCACTTTATCAATCTAGTGACATTCCAAGGAGTTATTAAAGTTTCATGAGGCTCTTACCATTATTTATAAAGCAACCTTTCAGGATAAAGGGTTCTCTCCCTCCTCCATTCAGTTTAAGAACATTCGTTGGTATTCAAATTATTACCTCCAAATAATTACGTTCCATATTGTCATAGAATCACATACTACCCTACCAATTATATACAACCTTCATCTCCAACTTAACCATTACATATTGACTTATATACAAATTTTTTGTTGCTGAAATTATCCCTTCATCATCAATGACATATTTTTTTCAACAACAAAACATATTTTCAAGGAAGGTTTTCTTTATAGATATAAATATAATTTATTCATTTTAGATAAAAATTTATGAAACATATATCATCTTATTTCAGATTAAAATGATGAAAAAATACCATTTTGGGGTTTCCCTATAAACATCTTTTGTGTACATAATGATTCCATGAATTCTTTATCATGAATATAGATGATGTTTCTTAGAAAAATTATTATTCCTATACATAGATTTATATGTTCTAATTTAAAAATAATATTGGTAACATTGAAAAATTATAGAAATTCCCCATTACTATGAGAATTTTGTGGTGCCACAATAATATTCATGAATTTTTATATTTTGTAGAGGAATGATATCGTTAGAAATAAACACAAATTATAAATTATATAAAAGGTGTAGACAACTGAAAATTGGGTAATTATCTAATGGTGTCCACCCATTGAAATATTTATAGTAGTATATTATGGGAATGATATCCTCCAACAAGAAATTCCCTTGTATTTTTCTCATTAGTTATTCCTATTTACTGACACGTGTATTAGTCTTTATACTTTATGATTACCAATAATGAGAACTATAAGTTTCATAAATTCATTTAGTGATAAAAACAACGATGAATTATTCTCTAAAAAGGTAGGACAATATGGGTGTGTTTTGAATAATATTCCATTAGTGGATAATGTGAGAAATAATTTTTCCCCTCTGTATCTTGATAGATGTTTTTATCTCAACCCCATTGATTGGAACTGAATATCCTACATAAATCCATCTGTATAGTGTTTTATAAAAAAGTTAATTTCTGGGATTTCATGGAAATTAACAATAGAAATAATGGTGGATGAATCCTGTATGTAACCTTTTTTAATAGTGATATCCTAAAAAACGATTATATTATATAGTTAGAATTCATAAGAGGTTGTATGTTGTTGGGAAATTAACATCCTTCTTTAGGGGTGTCTTGGTGTATTTCTAGATTATATCCTTGGATGTTGTATATATATGCCTGTTTACAGTGATATATAGTACTAAATGGTCACAAAATTTGTTTATCTATAATCACCATTAAATTAAATATAGAATTTTCCTTGTTAAAATTAATATTATTATTTATTTTTGATATGATAATTTTTCAGGTGTGGGTGATTGATGATATATAATTGTATGTAATTTGAAATAATATTTGAGATATGTGATAAAAAATATTTATTTTCATGTTTTTCTAAATATAATATTTCACTTTATTATGATCAAATAATTTAGTGATATTTATTTATTCAATAATAGATATTAATCAGGGTTCGATAAATATCGACAAGGATATTATGTCCAAGTATAATTCCCTAATTTGAAATGATAAAAAATATATTTACTTGTACTTAGTAGATTCACATTTCAAATTAATATTAATTATATATTTATTAATAAATTTTTTTCTCTGATAATTAAGGAATTGGTAATGGGGGTTATATAAAAGTAGGAAATCAAACATATTCCTTAATATATATCTAGTTATGTCTCTATTAAAAGTGAGATTCATTAAGAAAAATATAAATAGACTCTATGAAATTATAGAGTGTATTCTAGAGATAATTAGTGTCATATCTCCCCCTCCAATATAAAATTATGTGGGTTTAATAGAAATTATAAATTTGAGTAGCGAACAAGATACACTACACCAAGCATAGAAGAAACACAAAATATTTATATTTATATATGACTGTTATAACCTAGGTATTAAATTGGATTATATGGATATGAAAAACCAAATTTTTAAATATATATATATATATATAGGTCCTAATCAATGAAAATTTATTCTTTAATTCATAGTAAATTGGTACTCAATTTTCAGTAAATAAATTTTATTTTCCAAAAAAAATTTTCTTAAAAATAGGTTTTATTTATTTTTGTTACCATATATTATAATTAATTTTTTGAAAAAATTATGAACCTGATTTTATAAAATTTATATCTTTTTTAATTCTTAATAACAATATTATCTATGGATTTGTTTAATTTTTTTTAAAATGATTTATTTTTTAATTAATAGTGACAAATACATAATTTTATTGAAAATTTAATTTAATTTTCCTCTAATTAAAAAGTAAAATTATAGTTTTAAATTGTTTTAAAATTTAATTACATCATTTTAATTTTAAAAAATTCAATTATGTTTTTTAAAATTATTTTTGTACTTTAATTTAATATAAAAACATTTTATACTTTATAATGGCATTTTTCAGAAAAACTATTTTCGAATTGTTTTTCAGGTTTAAATTTTAATATAATTTTTCCAAATCCCTGTTTATAATTTCAAGAAATAAATACTATTTCTTTACATAGGTGGTCCAAAATTTTTTAATATGCCCCTTTTATATTTCCCTAATAGAAACAGTATTTTTTGAAATATTGTTTCCACAGTAAAGGGTAGATAGCCTAATTAAAGTTAACGTTAAACTTCTAAGGACTAAAAAAGGAAAATAAAATATTTATTAATTTTATTTGATGATATAATATTTTCCATAATAATCAAATATTTATTTATATTATATTTTTTCCATTTAGATGCGATTATGCCATTTATAATATCTTATGTTAATCAATGTCAAAAATGGAACACTCCTGTTTTTAATAACTATAATATTATTAACATGTGGATAAATAAAGGATTTTTTATTACAAATATTAATTATAAATATTAATTATTTATATTTATCTTGGTAATTGTTTTTAAATTTTTATTTAATAACTAATTATATCAAATGTCTAGATAATACTAATGTAGTAATTATTGAATTAATGGAAAAATAAAATAATTGACATTAAACATATTATAATTTTTATAATTAGAAAGAATAAATGAGATACATGAATTTTTTAGATATATATAACGTTTTGGGTATGTATTAAATGTTTTTATTAGAATTTATTTTGTTATCTTTAGGTTATTACTATCAATGTTAATTAATAGTGTCAAAATTGAAATTCGTGATATTTTATGTAAATAATATTTTTCTAATTGATATAAAAATTATAAAAATACTTCAATCCTAAAATTAATTATTATATTGTTAAAAATATCAACTATTTTTTAATTTATGTTAGGTTTTTTATTTTATTGTGAATATCATGACCCTCAATGTGTAAAAAAATGTTGTCGTAGTTTGTGTGAAAGGGGTCAATTGGCTGTTAAAACCAAATGTTAAGGGTAATAATGGGATCCAAACACATTAATATATTATTTTATGATATTATATAGACTAATATGCATATTATATTATAATATTATAAATTTTGATACATTTTTACTAACTACTAATTTATATTTATTTAAAATTTTATGAAATTCCAAAAATTGCACATCCCCTCTCTTGTAAAGGGAATATAATTATATTAATTTTGTGAAACTTAAAACCCCATTTCAGTTGGCCAATTTAAATAAATATACACTAATATCATCCCAACCAATGTTAAAAAGTCATTATTTTGGGAATAATGTTGTCATTAGTGGTCATAATAAGTTATGAAAAGGTTTTTTTCCAGTGATGATATATAGTTTTTTGTAGCTTATTTCAGTTTTATTTATTCATCCACCTCTTTAAAATTTTATTCAACCATGATAAAGTGATGATACTAGTTTCCTTCATATATATTGATATTATTAATTTCTTGGAATGAACTACATCCATATCCAACTTCTATCAAAATTGAATGGGATATGTTGTTTATGTGTCGGACATACTACCACCTTAGGAACCGCTGTAATTCATTTTCATCACAACCCATCCCATTGGGTTATAATTACTGAAGGATAATTTATATATATTATATCATTGAAATATATTCATTTTATAAAATATAATATTTCATTTAAATTATTATCATATCATGCAATAAAATATTATAACTTCGCTTCTTCCTACCTTTGTTCTAGCACCTCCTTAATGCGTAGTGATTTTTTTCATAACCACATCACTTATATGATAAATATAAGTATATTTAAATAATTAGTATAAATATATATATAATTAAAATTCATTAAATATATAATAATATATACCTTTTACATTATGATCCTTGAAAAATTTAAATGTAACTCATGTGTATGTACAACTTCTCATATAAATTGTAACACCCCAAGCTTCTACGGTACGATTCCTTATGAATAATACAATTGTGTTCGTTGTACGCTACTTCGAGTTCTAACACACCACAACCAATCAAACTATCCATTATGAATATTAATACACACTTTTTGTAATTTTATCAATTTTATCTTTCATAAACGACTTCATTACTAGATTCGAAATATCAATATTAGCTTTGGGTGAATTATTGGAATTTTTTTGAAAACATTCAATTTTTTTTGTGAATAGTGAAAACACTGAGTTATAGTTTAAAACCGAAATTTTTCTTTAAATAATAATTTATTTTATTTAAATTTATTTTAGGTCAAAATAGATACATAATCTTTATATAAGTTCAATGTAATTCATTAGAGTTAGTTGATAATAATTTTAGATATATAAAAATTTTATTGAATTTTTTACCGTCTTTAACCCACCTCCTAGGAGCATTTGCAAATTTACAGAAAACACAATTTTACTGCTTTTGAGATTTGAATTTCAAAAATCTGAGATACAAGGTTGACATCAGTATGTAAAATGTGGTTCAATAAGATGAAAATAATTTTTGGTGAATAGTAACTTTTTTACTTTTATTTACCACGGTTGAAAGTAAATATTGTAATTAAGGGTAAACATGATATTATTATCACCCTAACACATCTCCTAATTATATTGGATCAGAGTAATTTTACCAAAAACAACCATAGGAATAAAATATGAACCTTTTTGGTCGACATGGATTAGATTAGGACATTTATTATTATTTAATTCAAAGAATAGTTAAAAGTGTAAAATTCAATGTTTGATAACTAAACCATTTTTAATATAGGGTTACACATAAGATAAATTAAACTATAAATAATATTTAAAAATATAGAATTATTTCCTACATAATGGTATTTTATTTTATTTTTTAGACTATAAATAATGTAATTTATTTATGACACAATGATGATGGTGTAATTACCTAATTAATGAATTATTAAAATAATTGATATTATAAATATAAAAATAAATGTAATTTGAGACTTTTTATGAATTACACTAATTTTATTGGTTAATATGACATGTTTGGGTTAGATAGATGAATTGTTTTTGAAGTAATAATTCTGCTATGAATTTTGTAAAAACAAAATTCTAAACAGTGTCAAAAATGACAAAAAAGAGTTCTTAAAACAAATATTATACTATTAATTGATATTCTATTTCTAAAAATATATGGTTCGGACAAAAGACTTATATAATAATAGGTTTATCATTAATAAACTACTTGGGGTTCACTTTGAGGTATATAGTAGGCTTATTAACCATATAATATAAAAATACAAAGAGACATGGTAAATGCCAAACTATTTAACTAATAGTTAAATCTAAAAGATAAAGTTAATATATTGACCCAAACCCATGTAATACCTATTGGATGAGTGATTTTCTACCCCTGACCACCTTAGACTTTACATAATCCATTTTTGACCCATTAGAAACTGAAAATTATTTTTTATAAAATAATTTCTCTTACTTTTCCTAAGGTGCCCCTCACCCCTATTATAAAAGGGCACTCCCCCTTCTATCTTATTCACAAATTCAAATCCATTTATATCGTCCAATACCTGCCCAAATAACCTCTCAACTGTACTACCTTAATCCTATAGGCCCTATATTAGTCATAAATCCAACCTATGGATCCCTTTTGATCAAATCAAATGGAAGAACCCGTAGAAGAGGTAAATATTTCATCGCCTCTTTCAAGTTCCATTCTTCTTCCACTTCTTCTTTATTTTTTGTTTCCATTCTAAAATAATAACTCTATTATCTTCTATATACTTTGATGTTATTATGAATATGGTAAAACCATATTCATTAATCAATCCATCATTTGAATGACAAGTCACCATACATGTGTACGTACAGATTATTGTCTCCACATCGTGGTGTAATTGTTATACAATACATTATTATTTGGACGGGTATACTAATGATGTGTAATTGATTTAAATAATAAATTTAACATGATAATGATTCTGAATATATGATATACCATCAAATTATATATTATTTTACTATCAAATGAATGATATTATCGCTCGTGCATACGTACGGATTACCGGCTCCATGAACGCGATGAGATTCACTCCCTGTCGGTTCCATTCAAGCCTATCATTCATTAGATGATTAAAAATAATGTTTAAAGACTTGATATAATTATTTATATGAATAATATACATCCCATAAATAACAAATATGACTCACATAACAATGAATATAAAGGAAAATGAATCTATTAACACCCGAAACAACGATAATACTAAGATATTATTAACAAAGAAATGTTAAAAGATCATATATGATATCATATTAATGTATATGATTCTTTTATAATTTAATATCAATTATTTCACAATTATATAGGATGTTAACCTACCCTAAAACTTGAAAAAGTACATGGTAAGTGTTAATTTCACAATCTCTTTATTATCTGAGGTTGATTTTACTTAGGTATATCCTGAGACCTCTTTATCATCCAAATCCATGTTTCATAAAAATGTATTTCAAAACATTCTTTATATTTTATATACAATGGGTGAAAGTTATTTATTACCTTTTTTGACTTTTTAAAAGATTTTTATAGAGGAATCTTTCAATCATTTTCCAAACAATGTCCTTTATTACCTTTTCGACATAATTAAGGTAAGAATGTATTTTTTAACATATACGGCAGTTGTGGCTATTTTCTGCCATTATAAAATCATCAAAGATTCCCTTTCAAGCTTATAAGAATATTTTCAAATATAAATGTTTAATTTTATAATTACGTGACATTTAAATGATTTAAAAATATAAATAGATATTTATCTAAAAAGGATTTGATTTCATCTATGTCAACATCCTTTGATGTATTTTAAGTTTGTTTATAGTTGATTTTTTATGATACAAAACTTTCATATTGTATTGAATTTTTTGTGATATGTTTGACTGTGGATTTTTTATTTCATACCATTCATGGTTTATGGATAATGAATTGACATTTCGTATGCCAGTTTTAATACGAATGTTTTTGTTATGTTTAAACCTTTTCATATGAGGAATGGATTGGACTTAGTAAGTGATGGGTGGAGCCCGCTATTCCTGCTTGATGCATTAGTAGGTATCATTAGACAAAATATTGTTTTGTAATAAGGATTTGACAAAAATTTTATTTGTAGTCTTCGCACAAGACCTTGAATATGTGGTTATGAATGTATGGCATTATGCATTCCATCATTATGAAACTGAATAATGATATTGCATGTGATTGATCAACTAGTATAATATCCATGTGAGTAAGTAAATGGTATTATTTTTATTTTATCTTCTCAATATTATCATGTAGATCAAGTTTAAAAGGATTTTTTTTGTATTACAAATTTCCTTAAATTTTTATGCCTATTTATGAAAGCTTACACTATATTTTTATCCTTACTGAGCATTTGAGCTCACCCCTTTCTATGTTTTATCTATCCCAGGATGTGAATAAGTATATTATGACTGACCAACAACGATAGTATATGGTATCATAATGTTTTCTATTGAAACAATTTTGTTGTGGTTTTCCATTTATGATGTAATGTAAACCTTATCAATGTATCTAGTATTTCCATGGATACTAAACTAATCGGTATTTTGAGACTTGATCTTTTGTGATCATGGCAATGTTATGCAATAATGCACCGACTCTGGGTAACTGGGGTCGGGGTGTTATAGTTGGTATCATATGAAGTTTATTACAAACATTCGATACTAGATTTAGATAAACTCTAATTATAGAAAATATTCCTACGATAGACTTTGAGGATTAGTATAGAAGAAATTTCTAGAATTTTGGAATTGTAGAGATTTTGTGAGTTTTCCATGAAATATCTCTATCTGGATACGAGCTGGTAGAGGCGGCTCTAACACAGATGTACCTAGGGTTAAAAACCAAAAACACATCTTTGATCTAGACTTGAATGAGAACTGGTGCACGTCAATGGGCCTTGTGGCACTCTTGGTTTCGACACTCCCAGGGGATATGCTTAGGATAATTCTCATTTTCATTAAAAATAATTATGAAGGATTTACGAGTATATCTCGCCTCAAATAAAATATTTTTATGATTATGGATTATATCTATAAACTATTCAATTTACGTTAGGTATTTCACAAGTTTGGAATTATTCATTAAAATTCATAAAGTGACCTATTATATTCCATTGTATATAAATGGCGCCCAGTAGAAGGAATGTGAACTTCAGCAATAAGTATGATCCAAAGAGCGAGAAGGATCATATCTTTCACAGTATTAAACCAACATTTAGAAGGGAAATAGTCTCCCATGTATTCTCAAAATATGAAGAAATTGTATCATATGTTAATAAGATAAGTAAATATTTATCTATGTCCTATAGCATTGAAGGGAAGAAAGATAGGAATATGATGGAAGAGAGAAAGATGAATAAATGGATTAGGGAAAAGAAGGATTTTCCTATATGTGGTAACTGTTGAATGAATCACCTTTGTAAATGCTTGAAGGGAATGGATGTTTGTTATAAGTGTGGAGAAAAAGGACACCAAGTACGTGATTAAAAGGGTAAGAAAAAAGTTTCAAATGTACAATGCTTCATCTACAAGGAGTTGGGACACTATGTGAATAAAAGTCCAAATCATCAGAGTATACCCCAAATGCTTCTATTGAATAATAATAATGTAATTATACTACCGAAGATGAAGAGGAATGATTATATTTCTTACATTGTTATTAATGTTTTGTGTCATTTGAGTATTGTAATAATGATGTATATGTTATAATAATTATAGAGCATATAAGGATTGTAGTAGAGTATTATTTCATAGTGGAATTGAGATTGTGTGGAAAAAAGAAAAGTGACTCAATATAAGGTTAAATTTTTGGGAAATATATGGTTGAGAGAAAGATAAACCATAATATGGTTCTGATACTGAGGTAGTTATTTTGGAATAATACATGATTGATTTTGATAAATTATATTGGAAATTCTTGACTACATTGAAACTGATTAATGATTTTTATATTCCATCATAGTTGGTTTTTACTACATTTTTGGATAGAAGGACAATATAGAGTATTCTATAAGGAATAAGGGAGCATTAATGTAATGAATAATGTTTTATGGTAATTCAGGATGTTGTACTGTTTTAAAATAATACATGATGATGGTTTTCACAAGTTATTATGTGGAAAAAATGATATTCATTATTTATACCTTCCTTAAAAATTTTGGACTGTGAGTTTGGATAGATGTATTTTGGATATGTTTAGATTGAGATTATTTTTGTATTTCCAAAAAATTGAGAACTCGAAGGTCGGGCGGCAACTCGACGCATCCAGCAAGGCTGTGAGACTTCAACCCGCAACCGAAGTGCGACAAGGGTGTATCACCTACCACTGGCCCACATGATGTCCTGGATTGAATAATGTAGTTTTTTAAAGCTCTAGTAGTTGAATTATAAATTAATTTTTTGGAAGCCTATACAAATAAGATAAATAGAATATTTTTTTAAGTTCTATTACCTTTTAAGGTGAAAGATGAGTTTGGGATAAAAATTAGTTAAAGGATGGAACTCTAATTGCCAATTATATATTTTTTTCTTCTCAAGTTATATGATGAAATTAGATCTTAATCATTAGGTAATGGATCTTAAAACTAAAAATGTGTTATCCAAATACCTTTTGTTTTGTTGAACTGATGATATTTTAAATCATCATAGATTGATAGCTTTGAGGCCCTCAATTCTACAATTTTTTGTGACTGATGACCTCAATAATTCCATATAAATATTTCTGTTTTCCTCTAATTATGTGTCTCTAATTTCCACCAATGTTCCCTTAATCGAGATCATAATATGGTGGTGACTTTTTCATTCCCCATTTCCACTTATTAAGACTAAATTTTATTATCACAATTTTCGATGTAGGTTTTCCCACCAAGGTATTTTCAATTTTCAAACTTTTATTTTCGAAAAACAATTTCAAATTGTGAGGAAGCAATTTAGTGAAGGAGGGGAGAATGTGACACCCCATGCTTCCATGGTACGATTCTCTTTAAGTAATACAATAACATGTGTTGTACGCAACTTCGAGTTCTAACACACCAAAACCAATCAAACTCGCCGTTATGAATAGTAATACTCACTTTATGAAATTTTTTAAATTTTATATTTCAATAAAGACTTCATTTTTTGTATTTGGAATATAGAAATTAGCTTATAGTGAATTATTGTTATTTTTTTGAAAACATTTGATTTTTGATGAATAGTGAAAACATTGAGTTACAGTTTAAAAACGAATATTTTATTTAAAAAATTATTTATTTTATATAAATTTATTTTAGTTCAAAATATATACATAATACCTATATAAGTTCACTGTAATTCATTAGAGTCGGTTTATAATAATATTATATATATAAAAATTTTATTTAGTTTTTTACCGTCTTTTACCCACCTTCTAAGATCATTTTCAAATTTACATAAAACCTAATTTTACCAATTCAATGAGTTGAATTTCAAAAATACGAGAGACATTGTTGATATCAGCAAGTAAAATGTGGTTCAATAATATGAAAATAAGTTTTGCTGAATAGTACCTTTTTTCTTTTATTCACCACAGTTAAAAGTAAATAGGGTAGTTAAGGGTAATCATGATATTATTATTAACCTAAAACATGTACTAATTCTATTTTATAAGTGTAATTCGACCAGAAAAACATTAGGAATAAAATAAGAACCTCTTTGATCCACTTCTATTATATTTGGACATTTATTATTATTTAATTCAATGAAGAGTTAAAAGTGTTAAATTCAATGTTTAATAACTAACCCATTTTTAATATTGGGATACACATAAGATAAATTCATCTATAAATATTCATTAGAACGCTAAAAATATTTCCTAAATAATGGTATTTTATTTATATTTTTTAAACATTAAATAATATAATTTATTTTTGACACAATGATGATGCAGTAATTATCTAATTGATGAAATATTAAAATAATTGATAATATAAATACTCAAATAAATGTAATTTGATACTTCCTATGAATTACACTAATTTTATAGTATAATAAGACATGTTAGGTTTATTTATATGAATTTTTTTTAGAAGTAATAACGCTTTTATATATATATAAAACAAAATACCAAATAGTGTCAAAATTGACATAAGAGAGTTTTTCAAAAAAAATATTATATTATTAATTGATATTCTATTCCTAAAAATATAATGTTCTTCAAAAAGAATTATATAATTATAGGTATATCATTAATGAACCACTTGGGGTTCTCTTGGAAAGATATAGTAAGTTTGTTAACCATATAATATAAAAATACAAAGGGACATGGTAAATGTCAAAATATTTGACTATGAGTTAAATCTAAAGGATGGAGTTAATATAGTGATCCTAACCTGTCTAAAACATATTGGTTGAGTGTTTTTTGACCCTTACCCACCTTATCATATATTAATTCATTTTTAATCCATTAGAAAACGAAAATTATATTTTTATAAAATAATATTTCTAGCTTTTCCTAAGGTGCCAACACCCCTCTTTTAAAAGTTCACTCCCCCTTCTCTCCAATTCACACTTTCAAAGCAATTTGGCTCAGCCGAACCCCTACCCAAATCCCATATAAGTTGTCCTCCCTTCATCCTAGATTCATTACATTAGTCATAAAGCCATCCTATAGATCCCTTTTGATCAAATCAAAACGAAGAACCTGAAGAAGAGGTAAGTATTTCAACACCTTTTTCAAGTTCCTTTCTTCTCCCACTTCCTATTTCTTTGTTGTTTCCATTATAAATTAATAACTCTAGTATATTACATATAATATGATGTTATTATGAATATGGTACAACCATATTCATTATTCTATCTATCCTCTGAATGAAAAGTCATCATACGTGCGTACGTATAGATAGTCATATCCACGTCATGTTGAAATTGTTATTCAATACATTATTATTTGGTTTGTTATAATAATAATGTGTAATTGATGTAAATAATAAATGTAAAATGATATTTAATCTATATATATGATATTAAATCCAATTATATGTTATTTTATTATCAAAAGAATGATACTGTTGCTCGTGCATACATACAGATTACTATCTCCACAAACGCGATGAGATTTATTCCTCATCAAATCCATTCAAGACTAACATTATTTAGATGATTAAAAATAATGTTTAAAACATGATATAATTCTGCATATAAATACGATACATCCCATCCATAAAAAATATGACTCACATAACCAAAAATATAAAGGAAAATGAATCTGTTAACACCAGAAACAACGATAATACTAAGATATTATTAACAAAACAATGTTAAAAGATCATATATGATATCAAATTATTGTATATGATCCTTTTATAATTTAATAAAAATTATTTTACCATTATAAAGGGGTTTAAACTAACCTTTACCAAGGGAAATTACAAGGTAAGGGTTATTTTCAAAATCGCTTTGTTATTCGAGGTTGTTTGTACATAAGTATCTATTGAGATCTCTTTATCAACCACATCTATGTTTCTTAAAAATGTATTTCAATACATTCTTACTATTTTTTAGACTATGGGTGAAAGAAATTTATAACCTTGTTTGACTTTTTATAATATTTTTATAAAAGAATATTTCTGTCATTTTCCAAACAAGGTCCTTTATAACCTTTTCGACAGAATTAAGGTAAGAATTACTTTTTTAACTTATAGGGCGGGCGAAACTATTTTATACCATTATGACATCATCAAATATTCCCTTACAATATTATAAGAATATTTTCAAAAAAAAAGTTTTCATTTATTATTAAGTGTCTTTTAAATGATATCAAAATAAAAAGAGATATTTCTGTAAAAATGTTTTGATTTCATCTATGTCAACATCCTTTGATGGATTTTAAATTTGTTTGAGGTTGATTTATTATGATACAAAACTTTCGTATTGTATTTATGGTTTTGTGATGTGTTTTACTGTCGATGTGTTATTTCATACCATTCATGTTTTATGGATAATGTGTTGACATTTTTTATGCCAGTTTTAATACGAATATTTATGTTAATTTTAATCCGTTTTATATGAGGAATGAATGGGACTAAGTAAGTGACGTGTGGAGCCCTCTATAGCTCCTCGATGCATTGGTAGGTCTCATTAGACAAACTAGTATCTTGGCACAAGACCATGACCAAAATCTTATTTGTAGTATTAGCATAAGGCCTTGACTATGTGGTTATGAAAGTCTAGAATTGTGCATAACATCATTATAAAAGTGGCTATTGATATTTCATGTGATTATTCGACAAGTAGAGTATCCATGTGAGTAAGTAAATGGAATTATTTTGATTTTATCTTTGACATATTATGTTTAAGTCTATGTTTAAAAGGATTTTGTTTTAGTTTTATACATTTCCTTAAATTTGTATCCTTATTTATATATGTTTCCGCTATATTGTTATCCTTACTAAGTATCTAAGCTCACCCCTTTTATGTTTTATTTTTCCCAGGATGCGATGAAGTATATTAGGACTGGCCTGAAGGGATTGTCTATGGGATCTCAGTGTTGTCTATAGAAAGAATGTTGTTTTAGTTTTCTATTTATGATGTAATGTAAACCTTATAAATGTATCTAATATTTCCAAGACAACTAAACTAATCAGTCTTTTGAGACTTGATCTTTTGTGATCATGCTAATGTTATGTAATAATGCACCGAATCTGGGTTACTATGGTAGGGGCGATACATAAATTATTTTATTTTAATTAATTTCCCATAACCCCCATTAGTGATTATTTATAAATGAATAATTTGTTTATAAAAATTATATTTTTTAATGATTATTAATCTATAGATTATGTAAATATGACCCCTTTTTCCATAGTCAAAACACCGAAGCAGTTTTAAGTTTATGGACTGAACATTATCTAGGAACTAGATGGGGACATAAGCGAGTAAGTAATAAACTATGTCAATATGATATATAAAATAAATGTTATTAGGGTAATATCTAAAACCTATAAACAACTCTTACGAAATTATAAAATTGATATGAGTTCATTTTATAGGATTTAATGGACGTGAAGCAAATGTTTGGACTCAAGGTAAGGGAATTCGTCTCATTTTCCCTTCATTGAGACATATTTCAATGGTATCAACCTAATTAACTTTATATGGTGTATATAACACCAGTTTAAATGTTAAATATCTAATATATCATATTTTTTGTATTTTGAGAACAAATTTCAATTATTTCGACTATGTCGATTTTTCATGAATGTTACCTATTTGTAAAGGGTTTCATATCTCAACTTCCTTTCACTATGATATAACTGTTCCTTATATAATTTTTAGATGATTATGTTTTAATAGATATATCAAAATTTATCTTTATTTCAACTTTTTTTTGACTTATTCCGGTTATACACAATATCTCCATTTATTAACTCTCAATTAATTGATATGATTATTTAAAAGGATATTAGTCTCACATTTCATTTTATTGGGACATATGTATATAATATGCACCTTTATACTTTTCACATATGCATATACTACCCATTTTACATGTTATATCATGAATCCACTTTAGTTAATGTTATTTAATGTTTTATTTGACATTATTCATTAAGGGGGATTATTATTGAAATTTTACCAAAGTGGAAATAGTATTATGATTACAATATCCATTCATTTCAAAAATATTTATGTTGAAGTATACAAGGGGGGAAATAACATAATATTTTTTAATTCAACAACACCTATTATATTCTCATTTTGTTTATGAACATCAATTATATGTTTAATTTACATGTTCTCTCTTATTAACTAATGAAACATCATGTAAGTCATTTGTATTTTCCACTGATCATGTAACTTCTTTTATAGAAATTTTATTTCTTCCATACCCATGATTTTTAAAATATTAAAAAAAATATTTAATAAAATTAATTCATTTTATAAATTTATTTTATGGTCTCTGGCCTTCTTTAAACTCATTTTAAAAATTAAATTTCTTAACTTTTTCCAAATGTTTCCCATTTTAATTCCCTTATAAAAATGTTCAAAAGGAATGTTTATTTTTAACATTTACAAAATGAAATGATTTCCCAACCATAATGTCCATTACTATTATTATAATATTCCTTCATTAATTTCTTGATATATATTCACTAAAATCTATTTTCAATATATATTATTAATTTTTAGTTTTGAAACAAATGTTCCAACATTAAATTTTTTTCCCAAAGCATATTTTTAATGGTATTTTAATGGTATTTTAGTGGTATTTCTATTCATCAACATCAATAACCCTTGATGTTACTTTAATACATTGGGGTAATTTTGTATTAGTTTAATCCCCATTCTTTTTTTGGATGAATAATTATTATTTCAAATAGATTTTCATGAAAACAATTTCTTTTCAACAGATTACTCATATTTTGAATGTAATAAAGTAATTTTCTATGAGATTTATGATGAAATAAAACATATATATACATTATATATGTTATGATTCATGTGAATTTTTTATAATTATTATTGGATCCATTATAAACCATTTATGGTTGATTCCATTATACACCAAGGTTGGATGTTGATGTTATAATTAGGGATGTATGTGTCCATGATTTCCCTATATTGTATTGGGGATAATCCCCAGCCTAGAACAATACATAGTCTTTAGTTTTACTAAAGAAATTAATTTTTTCCATTTGAGGATATTTTATAGATTATATTTTTATAAAATTTGGTCATAACTCAGACATAACAAATCCATAAAATACTAGGTTGACACACTCTATTTTTATCCATTTTCCCCATAATATAAAGCATATAAAAATAAAGAATTTTTTCAGTTCATGGAAAATATCCATAAAATTCAAATTGACATATTTTTTTACTATAACCCTCCATAGAAACTTTGAAAACATTTTGAAACCCATTGATGTTATGAAAATGGAAATAAGTTATATAACAATAAACGAAAACAATTATATTATTAAAAACATGAAAACCCATGATATATTTTCCTTTATATAAATTTTCATTGAGAAAAATTAAATAATACTTTTCACAAGAAAAAAAAATCAAATTATTCATTTAAAACCCATATCAGTAAATTAAAACTACTTTTAGGTGACTTAGAGAATCATATTCATAAAAATATTTCGAAAACCTTTTAATTTCAATAACCATATGGCAAACTTCGAATATAATCATTAACTAAATGCAATGGAGAACTACAATTGGGATCACCCTCAATATAATATATATTCGGATAATCCAATAGATATAATATGGACCAAAACTATGTATTATCTATATTATGATCAGTCATTTCCCAATAGAAATAATGGGGCTCAAACCTTCATATAATTTATATCGGCATCAACCGTGACCTATATTTGGGATTATAACTTCATATAATCCATAACAAGGTCATAATTAGTATATAATTATTAGGTACCATAAATTTAATAAAATACATTCATCATAAACCCTTTGGAAAATCATTTAATCAATATGAAAAAACATATTAAAAATTACAATTATTTTAAAAAAACCCTTTCTTAATAACAGAACACTATTTTCATTGAAAAAAAATTTTCAATTTCAAAATACCCATACTAATAAAGAGAGGATATCTTGTTCAAATAAATTAAATATTTAAAATGAATAAAATAATTATATAATGTTTATGGTGGTGAAAAATGAATTATCACCATCTATGTTACTAATATAACACTACTTTTGTCATTTGTCAAAATGTTCCATTTGAAAAATGAAGAAGGATTCCATTTGAATTATATTGAAAATACTATAAAAAGGAAATGAAATGTAATTTATAAATATTTTATGTCTATATAAATACATTAATAACATCATTTTAAAAACAAGGACCTGGAAGGGAAGGAGTTGGATGGAAAACTCTAAAAATGATTTCTTTTATGAGAAAAGTCCCTTATAACACAATAAACACATGAATTGTAAAACACGATGAATAAATTAAAAAATTATTAAATATCATTATAATATAAAAATACATTATATTACATATAGGAGGGTATTTCTATAAAATATATAAAATAGTATATATGTATAACATTAAAATATTACTTAATGAAGGAAATCATGATGAAATACCTTACCTTGAGTTTGATTCATGATGACTTCTTTATCTTCATTAATATTAAAATTTTAGCAATTTTTAATTTATTTATAACATTTTTAATGTTTATAAATACTATTATTACACTTATTAACAAGTGATGTTTAATTATAGTGTAAATTACGTTTATGCTAGTTGTTTTAGATATGCGGCTTCTATGTAAAACTGACATTGGTTGGTTGAAATGATAAAATAAAACATTATTCAAAATTATCCAGAATAATCATCATGAAATAATAATAATAATAAATTAATTAATATTTTAAAACAAATCATGGAAGATGGTTACAAAAAATGAACAAATGTTACAATCGTGGAGGCGGTAGGTAGTACGTACGAATCAGTATTGTTCCTATTTTTCAATATTCATTTTTGAAATAAGATAAGAAATATTTTCCTTACAATAAATATAATTATATAATAAAGGAAATTTTATTTAATTTTATATATCAGTATTATTTTTGTTATGAAAATAAAGGAATCACAATGCTTTGAGGAGGTGGTAGTCCACACGTTGACGAATGATGTCCCCACTTTTTCATTGGGTGATATGGTTAGAATTAAATTATAGATTATATGTACAGAAAGATAATTATTTAATTAATATAATGAAAATTTCACTTATATAATATATATCCATTATTGTTAACCTTATTATATTCCATGTTACAAGTTAGTGAAAAACTCTTCAAATCACATTGTGGGGTCGTAGTCTAATGTACACATGAGATATGTTACCATATCCCTACGGTTTGAAATGTACAATTTTTTATATGAAAAAATTCCACCATAGGAATGAATATAATATAAATATCCATAAATATCATATAAAAATAGTATTTCCATCATTATTCCTCACAATGAAAGGCAGTTAAAATAATTAATGACATCGTTTTGCGAGACAGTAGTCTTCCATACACACAAATGATGATTTCGTAACCCATTTTATTGAATTTTCTAAGGGGTAGTTTTTAATATTATCATAAAACATCTCAATATATTTATGAAACAATTTTTATTATCTAATAATGTTATTATAATAAGATAATGGAGTGGAGAAGGGAACAAAAAAATGCACATTGAAGAATGTAACCTCTTCTTTGGTAAAATTCTTCTAGTTTTCACCAAACGAATTCCTCATATTAATTTATAGAAAATTGGGAATTTAAGGAAGAATTTACAAACTTCTGGGAGTGATTTGGACCATTTTTTCCTGAACAGAAGATTTTTTTCATGTGTAAAAGGAGGAGGAGAGAGGGTGGACTTTTATAAGTAGGGGAGATGACACACTTGGAATTTTTTAAAATATTTTACCTGAACAAACGTTTTTAATTAAAAAGAGGCTTCCATAATACATATAATTTGATCATACATGATTAATGTTATAAATAAGGACAGAAAATGAGTTTTTTACAAGTATATAGGTCATTTTTCCATTACATTTAAAATTGTTGTCCTTTGGTATACTAGTTTTTCTCTTAAACAATATAATCATTTTTAACTATTTTTACTAATTTAATTGGTAAAAATGTTATTTTACATTATAATAAATTAAAAAATATTATCAATCCAAATATTTAATCCATTTATGCACATTAAAAACACATAATTAGATGAAATTTATTTAAAATTAATCCTGCATACAGAACAAGGTGGTGGTTTTTCAAAGTGAAAATGTTCAAAAGATTATAATTTTTTAAATCCAAATTCAAAATGAAATTTATTATATTTAACGTAATTGGATTAATGTATTTATTACTAATCTAATTTTCCATTATAACCATTTTAAAATATACTTTAACAAAATAATATAATTATTCAAAAAGTCACTTTTTAATTGAAGTTCAATATTGTTTAAATATTCATCAACAAATGAATCTTCTCATGAAAATAAAAATAATTAACCCTAACATAATTTTGAAAATACTATATTAAAAATTACATTAATTATTTCCAAAATAAATTATAAAAGCATAAAAGTTTAGTTTTAAATTAATTCATCCATTAAATGGTGACAATACTACCTTTTAGAGAAATACATTTTTGAATGATTATAATTGGATTTCTTTTTAAATTATTCATATCAAACCTATTGAATGAACGTAAAAACATTTGGTTTAATATTTATAACATTGCATTAATTATCACCTTTCAATAATAGTGATTAATTTAATTTATTAATGTAAAATACATTTGTGAGAATAAATTGTCTTTTTTGAAAGAACATATCATTTATAATAAATTAGTTTTTTATTTTTATTTTCAATTAATTGGTAATTATTAAATTTATTGTATATACATTTCCAAAACATATTTACACAATTCAGATAATATTATTAATTATAAATATTCTAAAATCTAGGTTATAACTATTATATTAAATAATAATACAAATTTCATGGTTTTTTGAAGCTCGGTGTTGCTTGTCATGCATGATATTAAAGAAACACAACGATTAATTTAATGAATGAAAAACATGGTTTTGTGTTTAACATAAAATAAACTTCATGTTTCCTATAATGAAAAATATTTAAGAATTTTAATTAATTTTAAAGAATATATTTCATAAAATCTCGAGTTGATACATCCTACTCTCCAGAAAATGAATTTTTTCATTAAAATTTGCCTTCCTTGTCCATGCTTTAGAATTTTGAAAATTTCTTCTTAGAAACACACATCATTAAAAGGGTTAATAACACACCATTTTCAAGATAATGAATATAATGTATTATGGTCCTATGAAAAACAATTCTAGATTTATAAATAGGGGGACATAGGTGAAAAATAATTATTTATAGAAGTTAGAAAAACATAAATAATTATCACAAGTGATTGATGTCATTGTTCACAAGAAATTGAATTATTATTGTTAATAAAAGGGCCATGAATACATAAATATGTGATGATAAAAAATTCTATTGGTACATCAGAAATGAATGTACTAGTTTAATATTTTTTCAGGATCCTTTTCCTAGAGTAGAGAAATTCCCTTATAATCTATACTAACAGAATACAGAAATATACTTACATGATTAGAATAATTTCATCCTTTAATAAATTTCCACCACAATCTCATATTTTTATCCAAACTATGTGAAATCATTTTATCATTTTCATTACCAATTCACTTGAATCATTTCTAATGGATCACATAATCCTCAAAATGATAACATGATATTACTTCGATAATTAGATATGAACAAAAACCCGATTGGTTATCATATGGTAAAATAATTCCAAAAATTGTCAAATATTCATTTGAGGAGATAATAAATTAACCTATAAACATCAACAGTGAAACCCGAAGTTATAGATAAATCATTCCATAAATATATATCCCTAATATTCACCCATTCAATTAATCTTTTTTCACCAAATTTAATGGTATTCTTCATCAAATAACATGTTAAAATATATCTCATACATCTTTTAAAAAAAATACATATCTCTCAATGTTTTTAAATTATTAAAATCATTAGAATAGGGGTTCTAAATACATTTAAATTACGATAAACCTTCAAAAAATATCCATATCTGTAGTCCTATCTCCCCTTTATTATATGGCACAACATCAAAAATATAGGTAGCAACTGATTTTTCCACCCCTTTATTCATTTGATCATGATTTATTTCACTCAAAGTTTCTAACATTGAGAAAACATTATCATAGTATTTCAAATAATTAAAACAAATACAACTCAATATTGAAGGTATATTTTTTATCTCATTTTTGGATTGTTCGAGACTACTTTATTCATAGTAACGAACCATGTGGCTAAACATACCCCACTGATAACACTTTCTAGATCCTAACATATATCCCCCAAATGTATTTAAATTAAAATGGAAAAAGTTATATGATAAAAATCTAGTAATTTTTTTACCACTCCATTTCGTTCCAACATTACCATTTATTACACTTTTCATCTCATTGAATATATGTATCGAAACAGTCCATCTCAACCTCTCATCATAATGAAGAAATTTCTTATAACTTCTTAATTATCATTTTTCTAATGATATTTTTAAATTTTTCTTTATTCCTGAGTAAAATGTATTAATAACACTATCAATGTCACGAATATATTCTAGAACATAGCTGTCAAATATTTTGATGTTTACATCATATTTAGCCCCAAAATATTCATATTTTATTTCCAAAATTCCTGGAATTATTTCTCCAACCCAAGTCAAACAGGCTTAGGAAAATATTAATCAAGGAAAATATTCCAAAATATAGCCCATGAAATATTCTCAATATCATAAATCTCTCTTGTATTGTTAACCAAACACCACTGTTGATAATATTCACCTTCAAAATGTTGGATATAAAGAGTTTTCCTTTTATGTTCTGAACATCCTAGGACATAAATATCTTATACAAGGAATTGATCTATCCTTCAACTACCACCTGTTAAGAAGATCCACTTAATGATGGGGTATGATGCCTCATTAAATTCTATATTATATACACGGTCCATCATTGTAGATTGGATTCCTCTTTGGCATGAAAATACACTATTGATAGCTTGTAGAAGAAGATCCATTACTACAATAAACTATTATGCACCAATTCTATACATCTTAGCATAATGATTTGGAAGGATACTATCAAATATGTGCAATCCCACTACGTTATTCATGTTTCCTCCTTGTAAAATCATTCTGAATAAACATATTTTAGATGAAGAAACATGGAAATATCAAAATTCTATATTATTTCAACATAAACCTATTGTAAACTTTTATAGGGGCATGAAATTAACACTATCGTAACCTCTAATGTTTTTTAAGAAAACCGTGCAAACCAACTATATGGACCTGAAATTAAACATTACATAATATTGAGTTGTAGTTAAGAAATTACTTTTTCTCATTAAAGATATTTTTAGGATTATAGTGTCAGGGATTTACGTCAAAACTCAAGCCTACTAAATCCATAAAATACAAATTTCAAATTGAGTATTTGAATACAATTCATCTATAATAAAAATATTTGGAAAATAAAGAATAATTACACTTCATAGAAAATAACCAAGACAATAAGCATGAATTTATTATTTTCCATTTCCCATCCTTAAAACCTATGATAATATTTTAAATACATGGGATTAAAAAATAATATTGTAAGTGATATAAAAAAGAATGGAAATATTAAGTTTTGAAAAACATTAAAACCAATTAAATATCTACCATTGCATCAAAGATATTTGAGAAAATGAAATAAAATATTTTTATAAGAAAACACACAAACTTTTTTCTCAATGAAATCCTATAAAATTCTTATAGTTCCATTAAAAATTATTTTAGGGTACGAAGAGATTCAATTTAGAAAACCCTTTCTAAAACCTTTTAATTTGAATAACCATATAGACGAAATAAAATATTATCATTACCCAATTAATTGGGTATCTATAATTAGGATCGCCCATTATATATGCTAAATCTACCTCACCCATGATCTATAATGGAGATTAACCATTCTTATAAGCTAAACCAATCTCAAATGTTTTTCATGATCTATAAGGGGGATCAACTCTTTGTAAATGACATATTAGGTCCACCTGTGAGTGATAATGGGGATCAACCCATTGTATAAGTTGTATCAAGCTCAATAGTTTCATATAATTCCAAATTAATGTATCTTAAAAAATAGTCATCACAAACCCGATTAAAAACTCTTCCTACATTATATGAAAAAACAATTTCAAAAAAATATCATTATTTAAGAAACCCCAATATTCAATAACAGAAAACTATTTTCATTAAAAAAATAATTTCAGTACCAAATTACATAAAAATGATAAAGCGTTATTTTCATTAAACATATAATGAATGATTTAAAAAGAATATATAAGAATAACGTCCATAGTGTTGGAAAACTCATTGTTTCCATGTATATTGATAATAGGGCATTCCTTTATTACTTCCCAAAAACAATATTTATAAAACACATAAAAATATTCCATTTTAAATACAATTAAAATAAAGTAAAAAAATAAGTAAATTGAATTTATAATTTTTTTCCATATAAAAACAATAGTTAAATTATTACAAAACCATCTACATGGAAGAGAAAAGAGTTTGAAGGAAAACTCCAAATTATGATTCTTTTTCAAAGAAAATTCCATTATCACTTGGAAAACACATGATTACTAAAACACATTTAAGATTAATATTTAAAAAAAATTAATATCATTATTACATAGTAATTCATGATATTCAATGTGAAAGGACCACTATATACACAATGTAAAAGAGTATATGTGTCTCACATAAATATATACCTTGATAAAAGACAAATGAGACGAAGTCCCTTACCATGAGTTTGATTTATCATGTGTGTATTAATATTCTTTAATTATTAACTTATGATAATTATTTAAATTCAATATAATATTTTCAAATTTATTATTTCTTTTATTTCACTTATTAACATGTTATATATAATTTTTTTATCAGTATAATTTATGTTGGATGTTTTTACCATATCCGGATTATCTATCAAAATGACATTGGTAGGTTATTTGTGGTAAAATGGAAATTATTTATACGTCTTATAAATAAAAATATAATGAAAAAATAATCGTTTTTATACATCAATTATTCAAATAAAAGCAATACTTTTGTATTATTTTGGAAAATGAACCAATGTTATAATCTTGTAGATGGTAGGTCGTACGTATACAAGAGTAACGATCCCATTTTTTAATGATCAATATATAAATAAGTTTGGAAATATTTATCTTAAAAATGATAATTATATCTTAAATACACTATTATTTAATTATTTATATCATTATTGTGATTTGGTGATGTAAGAAAAGAATCACATCACTTATTGGAATCGGTAGTCCACACATCCATGAATAACTTTATAACTCTTTCAATGTCTGAACATGTAAGGATAAATTTATATATTATATGTATAGAAAGATAATTAATTCATTAATATCATAAATATGTAATTTTTATCATATATATTTGTTATATTTTCCCTTACTACCACCCATGTGACATGTTAGTAAAAAGTGCTTCACATCGCCTCGCGAGGCATTAGTCTTCCATACACACGAGTGACATTGTCATATCCACTACAATAATAAATTTAAAAAGAAATTTTATGATATAATTAATAAAAAAAATTGTTAGAAATATGATAAATATAATTTATAGATAGTATTTACATCATAATTATAATCCTTGAGATGTGTTTTTAAGGAAAAATGAACAACATCATTTCAAGAGGTCATAGTCCTCCATACGAACGAATGATAATTTCATACAAAATATTATTTAATTCTATGTGGTTTTAGTTAATAACATTATAATGAAAACATATAATTATATTGGGGTTACAGAGGTTTTTATATAGGCTTGATATAATAGTAATTTAT
This sequence comes from Viscum album, assembly GCA_963277665.1. Taxonomy (NCBI): domain Eukaryota; kingdom Viridiplantae; phylum Streptophyta; class Magnoliopsida; order Santalales; family Viscaceae; genus Viscum; species Viscum album. The sequence continues at coordinate 118,625,325 of OY728128.1, read as the reverse complement.
GTGGGTGGAGGGGGAAACTATACAAAAATTCATGTTAATGAACGTTACCGATTATTTGATTAAATACTTTTCGTTCGCACGAAAACTTTTTATTGGATGTATTTAATACCAATTTGAGGATTATATTATTAGGTTAGGGAATTTTTGGAGTGATTTGGTTTGTTTTTTTCCAAAATATAGTGGTTTATGGGGTGAGTAGAAAGGGAGAGAGGTGAACATTTATAAGTGGGGGTGAGGACACACATGGAATTTTTTAAATAAAGTCATGTGAATCTATTTTTATATGTAATAATAGGATTCCATAAAAAAATATCATATAATATTAATGGTATAAAAATTTCTATAAAAAGGGTGTTTTAGAAGGTTCTAGTTCATTTTTCTACTTATGTTTAAACTATAGTCGCTTGGTATACTTTTTTTCATTTAATCACAACAATTAATTTTAACTATTTTCACTAATTATATTAGAAACAAATTGATTATAACATAATATACATTATAAATAATTAGGATTTCAAATATTTTATAACTTTTTCCATATTTAAATCACAAAATATGTAGAAATTAATTTAAAATTAATCCCACGGACGGAATGAGAATGTAGGTTATTAATGCAAAAATATTCAAAATATTACTATGTTTTTATTACAAAATTTAATATAAAATTGATTAGAATGACCAAAATTGGTTCAATAGATGTATTAATGATTTATTTTTAATTTTAAACCTACATAAAATATAATTTATCCATATAAATTATTTACATGAAAAGTCAATTTTAATTTAAAATTTTGTATTCTTTTACTATTCATCATGAAATGAAACTTCTCATAAAAATATCAAAAATTCACCCTATGGTAATTTATAATTTTAATATAAAAATTGAATTTTATTAATTAAAATAAAACAGATACTTGCGTTAAAATTGATTTTTAAAATAATTCCCCTATAAATATATGTCCTAATAAATTTTAGAAAAATACCACTTTTAAATCATAAAATTCTATTTTTTCTTACTTTATGTCTATAAAACATATTGGATGAATTGAAAAAAAAATTGTATATATAGAATTTAAATTAAATTATTATCCCTTTATAATTGTGATTATTTTAATTTATTAAGATAAAACACATTCGTGACCATAAAAATAGTTTTTTGTAAAAACATTTTCGTTATATTCAAACAAAATTATTTTCAATTCAAAATAATTTGTAACCAATGGATTAATTATATAAATATTTCTAAACCAAATTTGGATATTTTTGTTAATCTTATTCATTACCTCCATTAAAATCACAGGGTGATAAATATCGTATTAAATAATGTTATTATTTCATGGTTTGTTTAAGCTCATTGTTGTGTGTGATGCACAATATCAATGAAACTCAAGGTTGCGTGTAATGAAATCTAAACATGGTCTTGTGTATAACTTATTGTAAACATGGGGTTTCCTATAGCATAAGCTATCAAAGAATTTAAATTGATTATAATGAATATATTTCATAAAATATTATGATGTTATATTGGGAATGGATGTCGACCATATGGTTATTCCATTTATAAGAGTGATATTGAAAATCATATACCCAGTTAACTACATGATTTATATATATTTTATATTTGGTTTTAATTGATATATTATGATTTATAAAGTTATTTTAATTAGATTATGTTTAATGTAATGTATTTTATACATTTTATTTGTGAAAAGATATGGGTTTTTAATGATACCATCAATCAGTAATGGCATCACAAGGATCACTATTATTAACTTTAATGATTATTTCCATGTATAAATGTTTATTCCAAGGTTCATGGATGTTAAACCATGTATTTATGGGTATGAGTAATCTTTTTTTATTCTCATGAAATATTATAATTTCAGAAACCCTTATTCACATTTTATTCTCATTGACTTCGTTCCACTGTTAAGGTTAATGTTACCTTTACTGTGCATGTCAATGGGCCTTACGGCACTCTTGGTTTCGACACTCCTGGGGGATATGCTTAGGATAATTCTCATTTTCATTAAAAATAATTATGAAGGATTTACGAGTATATCTCGCCTCAAATAAAATATTTTTATGATTATGGATTATATCTATAAACTATTCAATTTAAATTAAGTATTTTACAAGTTTGGAATTATTCATTAAAATTCATAAAGTGACCTATTATATTCCATTGTATAGAAATGGCGCCCAGTAGAAGGAATGTGATCTTCAGCAATAAGTATGATCCAAAGAGCGAGAAGGATCATATCTTTCACAGTATTAAACCAACATTTAGAAGGGAAATAGTCTCCCATGTATTCTCAAAATATGAAGAAATTGTATCATATGTTAATAAGATAAGTAAAGATTTATCTAAGTCCTATAGCATTGAAGGGAAGAAAGATAGAAATATGATGGAAGAGAGAAAGATGAATAAATGGATTAGGGAAAAGAAGAATTTTCCTATATGTGGTAACTGTTGAAAGAATCACCTTTGTTAATGCTTGAAGGGAATGGATGTTTGTTATAAGTGTGGAGAAAAAGGACACCAAGTACGTGATTAAAAGGGTAAGAAAAAAGTTTCAAATGTACAATGCTTCATCTACAAGGAGTTGGGACACTATGTGAATAAAAGTCCAAATCATCAGAGTATACCCCAAATGCTTCTATTGAATAATAATAATGTAATTATACTACCGAAGATGAAGAGGAATGATTATATTTCTTACATTGTTATTAATGTTTTGTTTCATTTGAGTATTGTATTAATGATGTATATGTTATAATAATTATAGAGCATATAAGGATTGTAGTAGAGTATTATTTCATAGTGGAATTGAGATTGTGTGGAAAAAAGAAAAGTGACTCAATATAAGGTTAAATTTTTGGGAAATATATGGTTGAGAGAATGATAAACCATAATATGGTTCTGATACTGAGGTAGTTATTTTGGAATAATACATGATTGATTTTGATAAATTATATTGGATATTCTTGACTACATTGAAACTGATTAATGATTTTTATATTCCATCATAGTTGGTTTTTACTACATTTTTGGATAGAAGGACAATATAGAGTATTCTATAAGGGATAAGGGAGCATTAATGTAATGAATAAGGTTTTATGGTAATTCAGGATGTTGTACTGTTTTAAAATAATACAAGATGATGGTTTTCAAAAGTTATTATGAGGAAAAAGTGATATTCATTATTTATACCTTCCTTATAAATTTTGGACTATGAGTTTGGATAGATGTATTTTGGATATGTTTAAATTTAGATTATTTTTGTATTTCCAAAAAAATGAGAACTCGAAGGTCGGGCGGCAACCCGACGCATCCAGCAAGGCTGTGAGACTTCAACCCGCAACTGAAGTGCGACAAGGGTGTATCACCTACCACTGGCCCACATGATGTCCTGGATTGAATAATGTAGTTTTCTAAAGCTCTAGTAGTTGAATTATAAATTCATTTTTTGGAAGCCTATACGAATAAGATAAATAGAATATTTTTTTAAGTTCTATTACCTTTTACGGTGAAAGATGAGTTTGGGATAAAAATTAGTTAAAGGATGGAACTCTAATTGCCAATTATATATTTTTTTCTTCTCAAATTATATGATGAAATTAGCTCTTAATCTTTAGGTAATGGATCTTAAAACTAAAAATGTTTTATCCAAATACCTTTTGTTTTGTTGAACTGATGATATTTTAAATCATCATAGATTGATAGCTTTGAGGCCCTCAATTCTACAATTTTTTCTGACTGATGACCTCAATAATTCCATATAAATATTTCTGTTTTCCTCCAATTATGTGTCTCTAATTTCCACCAATGTTCCCTTAATCGAGATCATAATATGGTGGTGACTTTTTCATTCCCCATTTCCACTTATTAAGACTAAATTTTATTATCACAATTTTCGATGTAGGTTTTCCCACCAAGGTATTTTCAATTTTCAACCTTTTATTTTCGAAAAACAATTTCAAATTGTGAGGAATCAATTTAGTGAAGGAGGGGAGAATGTGACACCCCATGCTTCCATGGTACGCTTCTCTTTAAGTAATACAATAGCATGTGTTGTACGCAACTTCGAGTTCTAACACACCAAAACCAATCAAACTCGCTGTTATGAATAGTAATACTCACTTTATGAAATTTTTTAAATTTTATATTTCAATAAAGACTTCATTTTTTGTATTTGGAATATCGATATTAGCTTAGAGTGAATTATTGGTATTTTTCTGAAAACATTCGATTTTTGATGAATAGTGAAAACACTGAGTTACAGTTTAAAAACGAATATTTTATTTAAAAAATTATTTATTTTATATAAATTTATTTTAGTTCAAAATATATACATAATACCTATATAAGTTCACTGTAATTCATTAGAGTTGGTTTATAATAATATTAGATATATAAAAATTTTATTTAGTTTTTTACCGTCTTTTACCCACCTTCTAAGATCAATTTAAAATTTACATAAAACCTAATTTTACCAATTCAATGAGTTGAATTTCAAAAATACGAGAGACATTGTTGATATCAGAAAGTAAAATGTGGTTCAATAATATGAAAATAAGTTTTGCTGAATAGTATCTTTTTTCTTTTATTCACCACAGTTAAAAGTAAATAGGGTAATTAAGGGTAATCATGATATTATTATTAACCTAAAACATGTACTAATTTTGTTTTATAAGTGTAATTCGACCAGAAAAACATTAGGAATAAAATAAGAACCTCTTTGATCCATTTCTATTATATTTGGACATTTATTATTATTTAATTCAATGAAGGGTTAAAAGTGTTAAATTCAATGTTTAATAACTAACCCATTTTTAATATTGGGATACACATAAGATAAATTAATCTATAAATATTCATTAGAACGCTAAAAATATTTCCTAAATAATGGTATTTTATTTATATTTTTTAGACATTAAATAATATAATTTATTTTTGACACAATGATGATGCAGTAATTATCTAATTGATGAAATATTAAAATAATTGATAATATAAATACTCAAATAAATGAAATTTTATACTTCCTATGAATTACACTAATTTTATAGGATAATAAGACATGTTAGGTTTATTTATATGAATTTTTTTAGAAGTAATAACGCTTTTATATATATATAAAAAAAATACCAAATAGTGTCAAAATTGACATAAGAGAGTTTTTCAAAAAAATATATTATATTATTAATTGATATTCTATTCCTAAAAATATAATGTTCTTCCAAAAGAATTATATAATTATAGGTATATCATTAATGAACCACTTGGGGTTCTCTTGGAAAGATATAGTAATTTTGTTAACCATATAATAAAAAAATACAAAGGGACATGGTAAATGTCAAACTATTTGACTATGAGTTAAATCTAAAGGATGGAGTTAATATAGTGATCCTAACATGTCTAAAACATATTGGTTGAGTGTTTTTTGACCCTTACCCACCTTATCATATATTAATTCATTTTTTATCCATTAGAAAACGAAAATGATATTTTTATAAAATAATATTTCTAGCTTTTCCTAAGGTGCCAACACCCCTCTTTTAAAAGTTCACTCCCCCTTCTCTCCAATTCACACTTTCAAAGCAATTTAGCTCGGCCGAACCCCTACCCAAATCCCATATAAGTTGTCCTCCCTTCATCGTAGATTCATTACATTAGTCATAAAGCCATCCTATAGATCCCTTTTGATCAAATCAAAACGAAGAACCTGAAGAAGAGGTAAGTATTTCAACACCTTTTTCAAGTTCCTTTCTTCTCCCACTTCCTATTTCTTTGTTGTTTCCATTATAAATTAATAACTCTAGTATATTATATATAATGTGATGTTATTATGAATATGGTAGAACCATATTCATTATTCTATCTATCCTTTGAATGACAAGTCATCATACGTGCGTACGTATAGATTGTCATCTCCACGTCATGTTGAAATTGTTATTCAATACATTATTATTTGGTTGGTTATAATAATAATGTGTAATTGATGTAAATAATAACTATAAAATGATATTTATTCTATATATATGATATGAAATCCAATTATATATTATTTTATTATCAAAAGAATGATACTGTTGCTCGTGCATACATACAGATTACTATCTCCACAAACGCGATGAGATTTATTCCTCATCAAATCCATTCAAGAATAAGATTATTTAGATGATTAAAAATAATGTTTAAAACATGATATAATGCTGCATATAAATACGATACATCCCATCCATATAAAATATGACTCACATAACCAAAAATATAATGGAAAATGAATCTTTTAACACCAGAATCAACGATAATACTAAGATATTATTAACAAAACAATGTTAAAAGATCATATATGATATCAAATTATTGTATATGATTATTTTATAATTTAATAAAAATTATTTTACCATTATAAAGGGGTTTAAACTAACCTTGAACAAGGGAAATTACAAGGTAAGGGTTAATTTCAAAATCGCTTTGTTATCCGAGGTTGTTTGTACATAAGTATCTATTGAGGTCTCTTTATCATCCACATCTATGTTTCTTAAAAATGTATTTCAATACATTCTTACTATTTTTTAGACTATGGGTGAAAGAAATTTATAACCTTATTTGAAATTTTATAATATGTTTATAAAAGAATATTTCTGTCATTTTCCAAACAAGGTCCTTTATAACCTTTTCGACAGAATTAAGGTAAGAATTCCTTTTTTAACATATAGGGCGGGTGAAACTATTTTCTACCATTATGACATCATCAAATATTCCCTTACAATATTATAAGAATATTTTCAAAAAAAATGATTTCATTTATTATTAAGGGTCTTTTAAATGATATCAAAATAAAAAGACATATTTCTGTAAAAATGTTTTGATTTCATCTATGTCAACATCCTTTGATGGATTTTAAATTTGTTTGAGGTTGATTTATTATGATACAAAACTTCCGTATTGTATTTATGGTTTTGTGATGTGTTTTACTGTCGATGTGTTATTTCATACCATTCATGTTTTATGGATAATGTGTTGACATTTTTTATGCCAGTTTTAATACGAATATTTATGTTAATTTTAATCCGTTTTATATGAGGAATGAATGGGACTAAGTAAGTGACGTGTGGAGCCCGCTATAGCTCCTCGATGCATTGGTAGGTCTCATTAGACAAACTAGTATCTTGGCACAAGACCATGACCAAAATCTTATTTTTAGTATTAGCATATGGCCTTGACTATGTGGTTATGAAAGTCTAGAATTGTGCATAACATCATTATAAAAGTGGATATTGATATTTCATGTGATTATTCGACAAGTAGAGTATCCATGTGAGTAAGTAAATGGAATTATTTTGGTTTTATCTTTGACATATTATTTTTAAGTCCATGTTTAAAAGGATTTTGTTTTAGTTTTATACATTTCCTTAAATATGTATCCTTATTTATATATGTTTCCTCTATATTGTTATCCTTACTAAGTATCTAAGCTCACCCCTTTTATGTTTTATTTTTCCTAGGAAGCGATGAAGTATATTAGGACTGGCCTGCAGGGATTGTCTATGGGATCTCAGTGTTGTCTATAGAAAGAATGTTGTTTTCGTTTTCTATTTATGATGTAATGTAAACCTTATGAATGTATCTAATTTTTCCAAGACTACTAAACTAATCAGTCTTTTGAGACTTGATCTTTTGTGATCATGCCAATGTTATGTAATAATGCACCGAATCTGGGTTACTATGGTAGGGGCGATACATAAATTATTTTATTGTAATTAATTTCCCATAACCCCCATTAGTGTTTATTTATAAATGAATAATTTGTTTATAAAAATTATATTTTTTAATGATTATTAATCTATAGATTATGTAAATATGACCCCTTTTTCCATAGTCAAAACACCGAAGCAGTTTTAAATTTATGGACTGAACATTATCTAGGAACTAGATGGGGACATAAGCGAGTAAGTAATAAACTATGTCAATATGATATATAAAATAAATGTTATTAGGGTAATATCTAAAACCTATAAACAACTCTTACGAAATTATAAAATTGATATGAGTTCATTTTATAGGATTTAATGGACGTGAAGCAAATGTTTGGACTCAAGGTAAGGGAATTCGTCTCATTTTCCCTTCATTGAGACATATTTCAATGGTATCAACCTAATTAACTTTATATGGTGTATATAACACCAGTTTAAATGTTAAATATCTAATATATCATATTTTTTGTATTTTGAAAACAAATTTCAATTATTTCAACTATGTCGATTTTTCATGAATGTTACCAATTTGTAAAGGGTTTCATATCTCAACTTCCTTTCACTATGATATAACTGTTCCTTATATAATTTTTAGATGATTATGTTTTAATATATATATCAAAATTTATCTTTATTTCAACTTTTTTTGGACTTATACCGGTTATACACAATATCTCCATTTATTAACTCTCAATTAATTGATATGATTATTTAAAAGGATATTAGTCTCACATTTCCTTTTATTGGGACATATGTATATAATATGCACCTTTATACTTTTCACATATGCATATACTACCCATTTTACATGTTATATCCTGAATCCACTTTAGTTAATGTTATTTAATGTTTTATTTGACATTATTCATTAAGGGGGATTATTATTGAAATTTTACCAAAGTGGAAATAGTATTATGATTACAATATCCATTAATTTAAAAATTATTTATGTTGAAGTTTACAAGGGGGTAAATAACATAATATTTTTTTATTCAACAACACCGATTATATTCTCATTTTGTTTATGAACATCAATTATATGTTTAATTTACATGTTCTCTCTTATTAACTAATGAAACATCATGTAAGTCATTTGTATGTTCCACTGATCATGTAACTTCTTTTATAGAAATTTTATTTCTTCCATACCCATGTTTTTTAAAATATTAAAAAAAATATTTAATAAAATTAATTCATTTTATAAATTTATTTTATGGTCTCTGGCCTTCTTTAAACTCATTTTAAAAATTAAATTTCTTAACTTTTTCCAAATGTTTCCCATTTTAATTCCCTTTTAAAAATGTTCAAAAGGAATGTTTATTTTCAACATTTACAAAATGAAATGATTTCCTAACCATAATGTCCATTACTGTTATTATAATATTCCTTCATTAATTTCTTGATATATATTCACTAAAATCTATTTTCAATATATATTATTAATTTTTAGTTTTGAAACAAATGTTCCAACATTAAATTTTTTTCCCAAAGCATATTTTTAATGGTATTTTAATGGTATTTTAGTGGTATTTATATTCATCAACATCAATAACCCTTGATGTTACTTATAATACATTGGGGTAATTTTGTATTAGTTTAATCCCCATTCTTTTTTTGGATGAATAATTATTATTTCAAATAGATTTTCATGAAAACAATTTCTTTTCAACAGATTACTCATATTTTGAATGTAATAAAGTAATTTTCTATGATATTTACGATGAAATGAAACATATATATACATTATATATGTTATGATTCATGTGAATTTTTTATTATTATTATTGGATCCATTATAAACCATTTATGGTTGATTCCATTATACACCAAGGTTGGATGTTGATGTTATAATTAGGGATGTATGTGTCCATGATTTCCCTATATTGTATTGGGGATAATCCCCAGCCTAGAACAATACATAGTCTTTAGTTTTACTAAAGAAATTAATTTTTTCCATTTGAGGATATTTTACAGATTATATTTTTATAAAATTTGGTCATAACTCAGACATAACAAATCCATAAAATACTAGGTTGACACACTCTATTTTTATCCATTTTCCCCATAATATAAAGCATATAAAAATAAAGAATTTTTTCAGTTCATGGAAAATATCCATAAAATTCAAATTGACATATTTTTTTACTATAACCCTCCATAGAAACTTTGAAAACATTTTGAAACCCATTGATGTTATCAAAATGGAAATAAGTTATATAACAATAAACGGAAACAATTATATTATTAAAAACATGAAAACCCATGATATATTTTCCTTTATATAAATTTTCATTGAGAAAAATTAAATAATACTTTTCACAAGAAAAAAAATCAAATTATTCATTTAAAACCCATATCAATAAATTAAAACTACTTTTAGGTGACTTAGAGAATCATATTCATAAAAATATTTCAAAAACCTTTTAATTTCAATAACCATATGGCCAACTTCGAATATAATCATTAACTAAATGCGATGGAGAACTACAATTGGGATCACCCTCAATATAATATATATTCGGATAACCCAATAGATATAATATGGACCAAAACTATGTATTATCTATATTATGATCAGTCATTTCCCAAGAGAAATAATGGGGCTCCAACCTTCATATAATTTATATCGGCATCAACCGTGACCTATATTTGGGATTATAACTTCATATAATCCATAACAAGGTCATAATTAGTATATAATTCTTAGGTACCTTAAATTTAATAAAATACATTCATCATAAACCCTTTGGAAAATCATTTAATCAATATGAAAAAACATATTAAAAATTACAATTATTTTAAAAAAAACCCTTTCTTAATAACAGAACACTATTTTCATTGAAAATAAATTTTCAATTTCAAAATACCCATACTAATAAAGAGAGGATATCTTGTTCAAATAAATTAAATATTTAAAATGAATAAAATAATTATATAATGTTTATGGTGGTGGAAAATGAATTATCACCGTCAATGTTACTAATATAACACTACCTTTGTCATTTGTCAAAATGATCCATTTGAAAAATGAAGAAGGATTCCATTTGAATTATATTGAAAACACTATAAAAAGGAAATGAAATGTAATTTATAAATATTTTATGTCTATATAAAAACATTAATAACATCATTTTAGAAACAAGGACCTGGAAGGGAAGGAGTTGGAAGGAAAACTCTAAAAAATGATTTCTTTTATGAGAAAAGTCCCTTATAACACAATAAACACATGAATTGTAAAACACGATGAATAAATTAAAAAATTATTAAATATCATTATAATATAAAAATACATTATATTACATATAGGAGGGTATTTCTATAAAATATATAAAATAGTATATATGTATAACATTAAAATATTACTTAATGAAGGAAATCATGATTAAATACCTTACCTTGAGTTTGATTCATGATGACTTCTTTCTCTTCATTAATATTAAAATTTTAGCAATTTTTAATTTATTTATAACATTTTTAAAGTTTATAAATACTATTATTACACTTATTAACAAGTGATGTTTAATTACAGAGTAAATTACATTTATGCCAGTTGTTTTAGATATGGGGCTTCTATGTAAAACTGACATTGGTTGGTTGAAATGATAAAATAAAACATTATTCAAAATTATCCAGAATAATCATCATGAAATAACAATAATAATAAATAAATTAATATTTTAAAACAAATCATGGAAGATGGTTACAAAAAATGAACAAATGTTACAATCGTGGAGGCGGTAGGTAGTACGTACAAATCAGTATTGTTCCTATTTTTCAATAATCATTTTTGAAATAAGATAAGAAATATTTTCCTTACAATAAATATAATTATATAATAAAGGAAATTTTATTTAATTTTATATATCAGTATTATTTTTGTTATGAAAATAAAGGAATCACAATGCTTCGAGGAGGTGGTAGTCCACACGTTGACGAATGATGTCCCCACTTTTTCTTTGGGTGATATGGTTAGAATTAAATTATAGATTATATGTACAGAAAGATAATTATTTCATTAATATAATGAAAATTTCACTTATATAATATATATCCATTATTGTTAACCTTATTATATTCCATGTTACAAGTTAGTGAAAAACTCTTCAAATCACTTTGTGGGGTCGTAGTCTAATGTACACATGAGATATGTTACCATATCCCTACTTTTTGAAATGTACAATTTTTTATATGAAAAAATTCCACCATAGGTATGAATATAATATAAATATCCAAAAATAACATATAAAAATATTATTTTCATCATAATTCCTCACAATGAAAGGCAGTTAAAATAATTAATGACATCATTTTTCAAAACAATAGTCTTCCATACACACAAATGATGATTTCGTAACCCATTTTATTTAATTTTCTAAGGGGTAGTTTTTAATATTATCATAAAACATCTCAATATATTTATGAAACAATTTTTATTATCTAATAATGTTATTATAATAAGTTAATGGAGTGGGGAAGGGAACAAAAAAATGCACATTGAAGAATGTAACCTCTTCTTTGGTAAAATTAATATAGTTTTCACCAAACGAATTCCTCATATTAATTTATAGAAAATTGGGAATTTAAGGATGAATTTACAAACTTCTGGGCGTGATTTGGACCATTTTTTCCTGAACAGAAGATTTTTTTCATGTGTAAAAGGAGGTGGAGAGAGGGTGGACTTTTATAAGTAGGGGAGATAACACACTTGGAATTTTTTAAAATATTTTACCTGAACAAACGTTTTTAATTAAAAAGAGGCTTCCATAATACATATAATTTGATCATACATGATTAATGTTATAAATAAGGACAGAAAATGGGTTTTTTACAAGTATATAGGTCATTTTTCCATTACATTTAAAATTGTTGTCCTTTGGTATACTAGTTTTTCTCTTAAACAATATAATCATTTTTAACTATTTTTACTAATTTAATTGGTAAAAATGTTATTTTACATTATAATAAATTAAAAAATATTATCAATCAAAATATTTAATCCATTTATGCATATTAAAAACACATAATAGGATGAAATTTATTTAAAATTAATCCCGCATACGGAACAAGATTGTGGTTTTTCAAAGTGAAAATGATCAAAAGATTATAATTTTTTTAATCCAAATTCAAAATGAAATTTATTATATTTAACGTAATTGGATTAATATATTTATTACTAATCTAATTTTCCATTATAAACATTTTAAAATATACTTTAACAAAATAATATAATTATTCAAAAAGTCACTTTTTAATTGAAGTTCAATATTGTTTAAATATTCATCAACAAATGAATCTTCTCATGAAAATAAAAATAATTAACCCTAACATAATTTTGAAAATACTATATTAAAAATTACATTAATTATTTCCAAAATAAATTATAAAATCATAAAATTTTAGTTTTAAATTAATTCATCCGTTAAATGGTGACAATATTACCTTTTAGAGAAATATATTTTTGAATGATTATAATTGGATTTCTTTTTAAATTATTCCTATCAAACATATTGAATGAACATAAAAACATTTGGTTTAATATTTATAACATTGCATTAATTATCACCTTTCAATAATAGTGATTAATTTAATTTATTAATGTAAAATACATTTGTGGGAATAAATTGTCTTTTTTGAAAGAACATATCATTTATAATAAATTAGTTTTTTATTTTTATTTTCAATTAATTGGTAATTATTAAATTTATTGTATATACATTTCCAAAACATATTTCCACAATTCAGATAATATTATTAATTATTAATATTCTAAAATCTAGGTTATAACTATCATATTAAATAATAATACAATTTCATGGTTTTCTGAAGCTCGGTGTTGCTTGTCATGCATGATATTAAAGAAACACAACGATTAATTTAATGAATGAAAAACATGGTTTTGTGTTTAACATAAAATAAACTTCATGTTTCCTATAATGAAAAATATTTAAGAATTTTAATTAATTTTAAAGAATATATTTCATAAAATCTCGAGTTGTTACATCCTACTCTCCAGAAAATGAATTTTTTCATTAAAATTTTCCTTCCTTGTCCATGCTTTAGAATTTTGAAAATTCCTTCTTAGAAACACACATCATTAAAAGGGTTAATAACACACCATTTTCAAGATAATGAATATAATGTATTATGGTCCTATGAAAAACAATTCTAGATTTATAAATAGAGGGACATAGGTGAAAAATTATTATTTATAGAAGTTAGAAAAACATAAATAATTATCACAAGTGATTGATGTCATTGTTCACAAGAAATTGAATTATTATTGTTAATAAAAGGGCCATGAATACATAAATATGTGATGATAAAAAATTTTATTGGTACATCAGAAATGAATGTACTAGTTTAATATTTTTTCAGGATCCTTTTCCTAGAGTAGAGAAATTCCCTTATAATCTATACTAACAGAATACAGAAATATACTTACATGATTAGAATAATTTCATCCTTTAATAAATTTCCACCACAATCTCATATTTTTATCCAAACTATGTGAAATCATTTTATCATTTTCATTACCCATTCACTTGAATCATTTCTAATGGATCACATAATCCTCAAAATGATAACATGATATTACTTCGATAATTAGATATGAACAAAAACCCGATTGGTTATCATATGGTAAAATAATTCCAAAAATTGTCAAATATTCATTTGAGGAGATAATAAATTAACCTATAAACATCAATAGTGAAACCCGAAGTTATAGATAAATCATTCCATAAATATATATCCCTAATATTCACCCATTCAATTAATCTTATTTCACCAAATTTAATGGTATTCTTCATCAAATAACATGTTAAAATATATCTCATACATCTTTTAAAAAAAATACATATCTCTCAATGTTTTTAAATTATTAAAATCATCAGAATAGAGGTTCTAAATACATTTAAATTACGATAAACCTTCAAAAAATATACATATTTGTAGTCCTATCTCCCCTTTATTAGATGGCACAACATCAAAAATATAGGTAGCAACTGATTTTTCCACCCCTTTATTCATTTGATCATGATTTATTTCACTCAAAGTTTCTAACATTGAGAAAACATTATCATAGTATTTCAAATAATTAAAACAAATACAACTCAATATTGAATGTATATTTTTTATCTCATTTTTGGATTGTTCGAGACTACTTTATTCATAGTAACGAACCATGTGGCTAAACATACCCCACTGATAACACTTTCTAGATCCTAACATATATCCCCCAAATGTATTTAAATTAAAATGGAAAAAGTTATATGATAACAATCTAGTAATTTTTTTACCTCTCCATTTCGTTCCAACATTACCATTTATTACACTTTTCATCTCATTGAATATATGTATCGAAACCGTCCATCTCAACCTCTCATCATAATGAAGAAATTTCTTATAACTTCTTAATTATCATTTTTCTAATGATATTTTTAAATTTTTCTTTATTCCTGAGTAAAATGTATTAATAACACTATCAATGTCACAAATATATTCTAGAACATAGCTGTCAAATATTTTGATGTTTACATCATATTTAGCCCCAAAATATTCATATTTTATTTCCAAAATTCCTGGAATTATTTCTCCAACCCAAGTCAAACAGGCTTAGGAAAATATTAATCAAGGAAAATATTCCAAAATATAGCCCATGAAATATTCTCAATATCATAAATCTCTCTTGTATTGTTAACCAAACACCACTGTTGATAAGATTCACCTTCAAAATGTTGGATATAAAGAGTTTTCCTTTTATGTTCTGAACATCCTAGGACATAAATATCTTATACAAGGAATTGATCTATCCTTCAACTACCACCTGTTAAGAAGATCCACTTAATGATGGGGTATGATGCCTCATTAAATTCTATATTATATACATGGTCCATAATTGTAGATTGGATTCCTCTTTGGCATGAAAATACACTATTGATAGCTTGTAGAAGAAGATCCATTACTACAATAAACTATTATGCACCAATTCTATCCATCTTAGCATAATGATTTGGAAGGATACTATCAAATATGTGCAATCCCACTACGTTATTCATGTTTCCTCCTTGTAAAATCATTCTGAATAAACATATTTTAGATGAAGAAACATGGAAATATCAAAATTCTATATTTTTTCAACATAAACCTATTGTAAACTTTTATAGGGGCATGAAATTAACACTATCGTAACCTCTAATGTTTTTTAAGAAAACCGTGCAAACCAACTATATAGACCTGAAATTAAACATTACATAATATTGAGCTGTAGTTAAGAAATTACTTTTTCTCATTAAAGATATTTTTAGGATTATAGTGTCAGGGATTTATGTCAAAACTCAAGCCTACTAAATCCATAAAATACAAATTTCAAATTGAGTATTTGAATACAATTCATCTATAATAAAAATATTTGGAAAATAAAGAATAATTACACTTCATAGAAAATAACCAAGACAATAAGCATGAATTTATTATTTTCCCTTTCCCATCCTTAAAACCTATGATAATATTTTAAATACATGGGATTAAAAAATAATATTGTAAGTGATATAAAAAAGAATGGAAATATTAAGTTTTGAAAAACATTAAAACCAATTAAATATCTACCATTGCATCAACGATATTTGAGAAAATGAAATAAAATATTTTCATAAGAAAACACACAAACTTTTTTCTCAATGAAATCCTATAAAATTCTTATAGTTCCATTAAAAATTATTTTAGGGTACGAAGAGATTCAATTTAGAAAACCCTTTCTAAAACCTTTTAATTTGAATAACCATATAGACGAAATAAAATATTATCATTACCCAATTAATTGGGTATCTATAATTAGGATCGCCCATTATATATGCTAAATCTACCTCACCCATGATCTATAATGGAGATTTACCATTCTTATAAGCTAAACCAATCTCAAATGTTTTTCATGATCTATAAGGGGGATCAACTCTTTGTAAATGACATATTAGGTCCACCTGTGAGTGATAATGGGGATCAACCCACTGTATAAGTTGTATCAAGCTCAATAGTTTCATATAATTCCAAATTAATATATCTTAAAAAACATTCATCACAAACCCGATTAAAAACTCTTCCTACATTATATGAAAAACAATTTCAAAAAAATATCATTATTTAAGAAACCCCAATATTCAATAATAGAAAACTATTTTCATTAAAAAAATAATTTCAGTACCAAATTACATAAAAATGATAAAGCGTTATTTTCATTAAACATATAATGAATTATTTAAAAATAATATATAAGAATAACGTCCATAGTGGTGGAAAACTCATTGTTTCCATGTATATTGATAATAGGGCATTCCTTTATTACTTCCCAAAAACAATATTTATAAAACACATAAAAATATTCCATTTTAAATACAATTAAAATAAAGTTAAAAAATAAGTAAATTTAATTTATAATTTTTTTCCATATAAAAACAATAGTTAAATTATTACAAAACCATCTACATGGAAGAGAAAAGAGTTTGAAGGAAAACTCCAAATTATGATTCTTTTTCAAAGAAAATTCCATTATCACTTGGAAAACACATGATTACTAAAACACATTTAAGATTAATATTTAAAAAAAATTAATATCATTATTACATAGTAATTCATGATATCCAATGTGAAAGGACCACTATATACACAATGTAAAAGAGTATATGTGTCTCACATAAATATATACCTTGATAAAAGACAAATGAGATGAAGTCCCTTACCATGAGTTTGATTTATCATGTGTGTATTAATATTCTTTAATTATTAACTTATGATAATTATTTAAATTCAATATAATATTTTCAAATTTATTATTACTTTTATTTCACTTATTAACATGTTATATATAATTTCATTATCAGTATAATTTACGTTGGATGTTTTTACCATATCCGGATTATCTATCAAAATGACATTGGTAGGTTATTTGTGGTAAAATGGAAATTATTTATACGTCTTATAAATAAAAATATAATGAAAAAATCATCGTTTTTATACATCAATTATTCAAATAAAAGCAATAATTTTGTATTATTTTGGAAAATGAACCAATGTTATAATCTTGTAGATGGTAGGTCGTACGTATTCAAGAGTAATGATCCCATTTTTTAATGATCAATATATAAATAAGTTTGGAAATATTTATCTTAAAAATGATAATTATATCTTAAAAACACTATTATTTAATTATTTATATCATTATTGTGATTTGGTGATGTAAGAAAAGAATCACATCACTTATTGGAATCGGTAGTCCACACATCCATGAATAACTTTATAACTCTTTCAATGTCTGAACATGTAAGGATAAATTTATATATTATATGTATAGAAAGATAATTAATTCATTAATATCATAAATATGTAATTTTTATCATATATATTTGTTATATTTTCCCTTACTACCACCCATGTGACATGTTAGTAAAAAGTGCTTCACATCGCCTTGCGAGGCATTAGTCTTCCATACACACGAGTGACATTGTCATATCCACTACAATAATAAATTTAAAAAGAAATTTTATGATATAATTAATAAAAAACATTATTAGAAATATGATAAATATAATTTATAGACAGTATTTACATCATAATTCTAATCCTTGAGATGTGTTTTTAAGGAAAAATGAACAACATCATTTCAAGAGGACATAGTCCTCCATACGAATGAATGATAATTTCATACAAAATATTATTTAATTCTATGTGGTTTTAGTTAATAACATTATAATGAAAACGTATAAGTATATTGGGGTTACTGAGGTTTTTATATAGGCTTGATATAATAGTAATTTATGTGGGTGGAGGGGGAAACTATACAAAAATTCATGTTAATGAACGCTACTGATTATTTGATTAAATACTTTTCGTTTGCACGAAAACTTTTTATTGGATGTATTTAATACCAATTTGAGGATTATATTATTAGGTTAGGGAATTTTTGGAGTGATTTGGTTTTTTTTTCCAAAATATAGTGGTTTATAGGGTGAGTAGAATGGGATAGAGGTGAACATTTATAAGTGGGGGCGAGGACACACATGGAATTTTTTAAATAAAGTCATGTGAATCTATTTTTATATGTAATAATAGGATTCCATAAACAAATATCATATAATATTAATGGTATAAAAATTTCTATAAAAAGGGTGTTTTAGAAGGTTCTAGTTCATTTTTCTACTTATGTTTAAACTATAGTCGCTTGGTATACTTTTTTTTCATTTAATCACAACAATTAATTTTAACTATTTTCACTAATTATATTAGAAACAAATTGAGTATAACGTAATATACATTATAAATAATTAGGATTTCAAATATTTAATAACTTTTTCCATATTTAAATCACAAAATCTGTAGAAATTAATTTAAAATTAATCCCACGGACGGAATGAGAATGTAGGTTATTAATGCAAAAATATTCAAAATATTACTATGTTTTTATTAAAAAATTTAATATAAAATTGATTAGAATGACCAAAATTGCTTCAATAGATGTATTAATGATTTATTTTTAATTTTAAACCTACATAAAATATAATTTATCCATATAAATTATTTACATGAAAAGTCAATTTTAATTTAAAATTTTGTATTCTTTTACTATTCATCATGAAATGAAACTTCTCATAAAAATATCAAAAATTCACCCTATGGTAATTTATAATTTTAATATAAAAATTGAATTTTATTAATTAAAATAAAACAGATACTTGTGTTAAAATTGATTTTTAAAATAATTTCCCAATAAATATATGTCCTAAATGAATTTTAGAAAAATACCACTTTTCAATCATAAAATTCTATTTTTTCTTACTTTATGTCTATAAAACATATTGTATGAATTGAAAAAAAAATTGTATATATAGAATTTAAATTAAATTATTATCCCTTTATAATTGTGATTATTTTAATTTATTAAGATAAAACACATTCGTGATCATAAAAATAGTTTTTTGTAAAAACAATTTCGTTATATTCAAACAAAATTATTTTCAATTCAAAATAATTTGTAACCAATGGATTAATTATATAAATATTTCTAAACCAAATTTGGATATTTTTGTTAATCTTATTCATTACCTCCATTAAAATTACAGGGTGATAAATATCGTATTAAATAATGTTATTATTTCATGGTTTGTTTAAGCTCATTGTTGTGTGTGATGCACAATATCAATGAAACTCAAGGTTGCGTGTAATGAAAGCAAAACATGGTCTTGTGTATAACTTATTGTGAACATGGGGTTTCCTATAGCATAAGCTATCAAAGAATTTAAATTGATTATAATGAATATATTTCATAAAATATTATGATGTTATATTGGGAATGGATGTCGACCATATGGTTATTCCATTTATAAGAGTGATATTGAAAATCATATACCCAGTTAACTACATGATTTATATATATTTTATATTTGGTTTTAATTGATATATTATGATTTATAAAGTTATTTTAATTAGATTATGTTTAATGTAATGTATTTTATACATTTTATTTGTGAAAAGATATGGGTTTTTAATGATACCATCAATCAGTAATGGCATCACAAGGATCACTATTATTAACTTTAATGATTATTTCCGTGTATAAATATTTATTCCAGGGTTCATGGATGTTAAACCATGTATTTATGGGTATGAGTAATCTTATTTTATTCTCATGAAATATTATTATTTCAGCAACCCTTATTCACATTTTATTCTCATTGACTTCGTTCCACTGTTAAGGTTAATGTTACCTTTACTGTGAATTTGAGATCACCCTTATTATGTTTCACTTTCTCCCAGATGTAATGAATGGTTTTGTCTATGTTGTTCCAAATAAGGTTATTTAATTTTTAGATACTATTGGGAAATTATTATGAACATTATGAATAAATTAATTATGAATCTAAATTGTTAAGAGTTTGTCTGTATTATCTAAATCTCTAAACCAAAAATATCCTTGTTTTGTAAGTGATTTGATATTTTATTTTAATTTTTTATGGTGTGGTTGGAGAAAATCCGATTACATTTATCAGTATCAAGACAAAAACAATTATTCATTATGTACTCAGAACAAAATTTTTGGAGTGTGGGTCTAGGGTTCTTACATTCACTCTCAAACCATTGAGAGAACAATCATAATTCTTCATCATCAAATATAATTATATTTTGATATTCTATAAATGATGAAATTCATTAGGACTGATCGTGATAGAACAAAATGATTCTATAATGACATTATAGATTTGGTTTCATGTATCGATAACCGCTAGTGGGATTCATGACTTGGATCCAATTACAAATTTATGGTATCATAATATTAATTCAACCAGATAATAAATGAATGAAAAATATATAGTTTAGGAGATTCTATATCTTCTTATATATTAATTTTAAATTACATTTTATAATTTTACACTTACAATTTTGGAATTCAGGTTAATTAATACTGAAATTGTCACTCCCTGACCTATGAGGCTATTTTATTTTAATTATTTTTCTGCCATTTTTTTATGTGGCCTGGGGTGAGCCCCAGACAATGTTTCTATGGTTTTGATAAAAAGTGTGTGCTTTGGGTTCGATGACATTCGATGTGCGGGAAGAGCGCAATGCCATACAGCTTTGCCCAGCAAACTGTGTGGTCATTTCCTCTGTGAAGAATTAAATTGAATAAATAAATATTAATAAATCCTGTCATTTAAAACATTTATTTTTTTAATTTTTTTATTACAATGATATAAGTACCTTGTTTATTTTTATTTAATTATTATGATTATTACTATTTATATCAGTATTATTATTATCTATATAATAAATATTATTATTCCTTTTTTTATCATTATTATTAGATTCCAACTATTTATTAATTATATGTTTAATTATATATATATATACATATAAACTATTAGTTGTTTTTTTATTTTTCTTATTAACCATTTTTCTTTTAGGGTTACTTACTCACCTCTCTCCCTTGCATGTAGCGTGCCTCCTAGCCACCTCCTCCATCGCAAACCTACAGCCCGCTTCCCCTATCCTGGTCCTTCTCCTTGTGCACTGGAAATCCCTCCAATTAATCCGAGCGAGAAGGGATCCCCCTCGGCCTCCCTTGCAATTCAGCTCCTACCTTGGTCTCCTTTATTGTGTGCGCCATAGTCTTTACCACTCAGCACACCTGGCGCGTCCCAGCCAACCTCCGTGTACAGCGGCACAACTCAGCCACTCTGGATTCTTCCAGCGCCCCAACACTTCTTCCCCTTTGCTGCGCTCGAACGAACAATGTCACAGGACCACCCGACCACCTCCCTTAACAAGCACGACCTATTTCCCCTCACACACAATTGATCATGCCCCGTCGTCTTCTCTATCAGCGAGCAGTAGCAGTCCCCAGACCCAGCACCTCTCCCTCTATCCCACTGGCTCTCTTTCCCACCTCTAGCATCCTCCCGGTGCAGCATGCAGCCCCCACCCGTCCAGTAAACCATGGTTTATCCACCTAATTATTGATTCATTTGTTTCTTCAAATTGTTACTTATACACTTACTTATTATTATTATTATTATTTATACGATTTTTGGTTTTTTGGTTTTCTGGATTAAGGGTTTTTTCAGTGTTTTTGGATTTTTAGGAGCCGTGAGAAGCGATTATAAGTGAGCATCGTTGTCGCACCTTTATTCTGAGTGAGCGTTGTCATTACGCCTCGATACCGAGATATCATTGTCATCGAACCTTGTTTCTGAGGTAGGGTCCCATAGCATTGCCTTTTAGAATATATGTTTCATCTGTTTCCTACTATCTGAAACCTATATATATGTTCTATTTATTTTTGTTCAACGTCTGGTTAATTTGTTTATGATGCAAATTGGTAGTTAACTTCTATTTTTTTGAAGAAAAAAATAAGGTTGTTTTACGACAATTATGCACACTATTTGTTTAATTGAATGTCTTATTAGTTTTGCACCTTGTTTCTGACTATTAGAACCTGATTTAATGATTTTAATATGTTTTTTAGATGTATCTTGTAGAAATCTATTTGAGTTTTAATAAAAACAGTTTTTATGAACATTGCATGTGCCACTGATAAATGGTCTGGATGACATTTTTTTATAATGAACATTTCGTTTAGAGGTGTTTTGGTGGGTTTTAACCACATAAAAAATGAATTTGTGTGTTGGTAAACTTGTATTTTAGGAAAAAAAGATTTAAATGATTTTAAATTAAAAGGATTAGTTGGGTATTTTTAATCTGTTTGACGTAAAGTTTTTAATTGTGGTACGGTTGGTGTGTGTGTGTGAAAAATGGTTTTGTTTGGATGTGAAAAAGGAATGCTTTGAATAATGTTTATAAATATTTGGGTGGAAACAGTGTGCTTGACACCACTTTTGAAAAAGCTTTTTCATTTTGAGATAACTCTTTGATTATGAATGTTTATTAGACTGTTTTTCCATTTCACGAAGTTTATATATATATATATATGATGAAAACCCCTTTGGGAGATTCTCATTCCTCCATTTCTTGCACTGGGTGGGAGGTCCTTGTTGGAGATTCTCAGAATACAATGTTAGGGTTCTTCAGTAGGAACATGTTGTAAATTTTTTATTTTAAGGCATGGGAACAATCCAAGGGTAGACTCAGGGTAAGACCCGTTGTGCATTATTATTATATATATACTTTTATTGGATGCTCGACTGGCATTGGTTGGCTCACCCCCTTTCTAAATACTTCACACATGGGAACTAGGCATATTGAGAGAATATTTTGAGAATTATTGCCACAGTGGTGCGTTATATTACTGACCAGTGTCCCATAGTTTGAAGATATGTTTGGGTTCATTGCTAAGGGATTTTCCCCCGGCCTTCCTGAAAATGGTTGGCTGAGCGTTTGAGTATTTTGATTTCATCGTGTGTGTCATGTCAATGAGGATGAGGTGTCATGTATTGGTGTATTTTGAATTATTCGTCATCTCCTAGGCTCAACCATGTCTATTGAAATTCAATTACATGAAGGTATGAATATTGTACTTGTAAGAACATCAACATTTCCCTGGTTTTGTACTTACTCTTGTGTAATTTTGTGTAATTTTTTTCTTCGAAAGTGGTAAAAATGTTTTAATTAGGTTTCTAAAAATGGGTTTTAAATGAATGTGTTTATTCCTCTTTGTACAAATCTTTAGAAATAAACATCACCTTCCCCTTTCTAAAATTCCATTAACACTAATGAGATGAATCTAGATTTGAAAACAATTAAGGGCAATGGTTCGTAATTTGATTTTATGTAAAATATTTAGAAAAACATACTTTTATAAATTTTAGTGAAAATATGAAATGGTGTTTCATTTAATTTAAAGGTTGTTCATTGGGAATAGATATCGAGCTAGCCTACTTAATTTTAATACTCATGCATATAGTACATTATTTTATTTAGTGTTTGTGGAGGCACCATCTTTGATGCGCTCGCCTTGGGTGAAGCTTGATCATTGAGTTGGGGAGTGACCCGTGGGTTCACATGGAGTTAGTTCAAACATCGAGTCTGGTAATTCTTATATTATTTTGTTCTTGTTTAATCATTTTTTTGTTTAATTATTCTGTGCTACTCATTTTATATCTACTGATTTATTTATTTTCATTGGGAGAAATTATTCCTGTTGATTCTCTGCTGATGTCTTGGTGCTTGTCGCTAGCCCTGGATAATCGGGAAAGCCTCTCTGACCTTTCCATGGATCATCTCATGTGACTGGTTCAGGGTTAACCCAGGTTGGTTTGTGACAAAATGTCATCAGAGGAGGACAACACATAGAAGACCTTGCTTTTCAGATCACCCTTTGTTATTTGGGATTTCATTGTAGATGGAGTAGGATTGTGGGGACTCGATGGGCAAGGGTGGGAAGAGCATCACGAAATGTTTCTCATTATTATCCTCTAGTTTCCATTGGAATTTTAGTTCAATTACATTATTAGGGTTTTTAGGAACTATTTTGTGATGGGGATGTGACAAAGGGAGTTGGGATAATAGTCCACGTGAGCCCACAATGACTGGAAAGCCAGTTAGAGCTAGAGGCAGGGCACTAAAAGGCTCTCTATGTCGGTGACGTTTTTGGAATATGGCCACCAACTATTTGGTCAAGTCACCCACTGACACTAGTTCTATGCATGAGATTTCTTGGGTCTCCTCTGACTTCTGGAAGTGGTTTGAATTAGAAATAAAATGGTTTTGAAAAAAAAATGGATATTTGAAATTACGTGTTTAATTTGTGGATTGTTATAAATGAAATGGGATGAATGATTTTCTATTTTTGAAAATGATGTTTTTTGGTTTTAGACATGGTGTTCCTAGGGGTGCTTACATTCATAGTTTAATGTGGGAATATGAACAGATGTTCAGTATGGAAGATGGATGCTCGAGGTGGAACAAAAACATGCATGTGGGTGAGACTCTAAGGAATACCAATGGCGAGTGTTTAACCCACCAAACATGTTTTAAATTAGATATGTTTTCAAAGAGAAAAGTTTTCATGTTATGATATTTTTTTCTTGTGTTTAGAGCCTTTCATCCATGAGGTATTTCATTTTGAGGATTTTATTTATTGAGTTGGCCTTGATTGGGTTATTGAATTTTTTGGTCTAGCAGTTGTCCCATTGAAGCGTCGGTGGTTGATCATAGTACTGTTGATTAACATAATGTTTTTATGCTTCCGTTTCGGAAGCCAGATCCACCTCTCTTTTATGGTCAAGTAGACCCCTTCGTAGCGGAGCAGTGGATGCAGATGATTGAAAGGGAAGTTAACCTCATTGAGTTTCCTGAGTCATTGAAGGCCAAGTTTGCAACCTTAATGCCTGAAGGTTCTTCGTGGATGTGGTGGATGTCATTGTCTCGAAACAAGCCCCGTCAGGGGCTTAAATGGGAATTCATCAAGGTTTTGTTCCTTTTTCAGTATTTCTCTAAGGAGTAAAGGGTGAGAAAGGGGATGGAGATGTGTTGTCTGTAATAGGTTGTCAAATCTGTGATGGAATATTTCTAGTACTTTGAGGAGCTATTGCCTTATGATTCATGGTATTTTCCATATGACTCCATCAAGGCTCGACGTTTTGAGGCAGGCCTCCGCCACAGTCTACAGTCGAAGGCGTCAGAGTCCAACGTAACTTCATTTTTAAATGTGGTGAGTCAATATTTTCATGTTGAAGTCGTGATGGCAGGAGTTCTCAAATTAGTTCTCCCTCCTTCGATACCAATGAGCAGTGGTGATGATTTTGGAATGGAGATGAGGAAGCTATTGAAAGTTGATGGGGAAAGTCTTGGAATGAAAAGGCCTTAGGATCATTCCTCAACCTCTTCACAACAAGATATCTTCGTGTGTTATCAATGTGGAAAGCTAGGTCACAAGAGGCCATCTTTCCCAAGTACTCATAAGTCATGTCATGCTTACAGACATTTTTTTCACTTACAATGATTATGTCAGTTCTTTTCTCGAAGGAATCATGGAGGAAGTCCTCAGAAGTGATGTGTTGTGGGGTTTTTGTTTAAAGATTCATGTGTATGTTTCCTTCCATTGTAAGGGATCTCTTATCATTGTAGTGTACTAATAGTGTTTTGGCTTTTGAAATGTTTTGGAATATCGTGGTACTTTTGATGCACTCCGATTTTCAATGACAGTGTATCTTTATTATAGAAATATTGTATCTTCTTTTTGACAAATCAAAAGCTGTATGATTCTTATTGAGATTATCAGAACGTGACTGTGATGTAGGAGACACTTCATCCATCAGAGCTCCAGCCAAAATTCCCCAGAGTGAAGTCAGCATGTATTCAGGAACCCTCGGGGAATTTTAAAGATTGTGGTTAATGTTTTTCCTCTATTGTTGTGGTGAGGTAGTTTTAGTGTGTCTATTTTGGTATCTATGTCGTTATAAATTTCCCCAGGTTGAAAAGAGAGTGATGGACTTAGCCATCGTGTATTGTTAGTAATTGTGACTTAGGGATACGTGTTGTCGATCAGTGGACTTCCATGGACCACCCATGTGAAACAATTGCAACTTTGGTTTGTTTCCAGCTCAATATGATGAGTCGTTAGTAGTTTTCCATCGTTGTTTCATTTTTCAAATCTTTGGGCCCTCCCTCCCTACTCGTTGGGTTTGGGTTTTTAGTTCGTGCAGATTTTTCGGTTCAACTCCTATCCCATTCGAGCAGGAGTGTATAATATAAATGTTCTTTCTTTGTTCTGTCTAGCTTTAGTATGTCATGGTGTAGGTCTAAGTTGGATTTCCATTGGGTTTCTAGTAGGTTGTTTATTTATATTGGTGAGACCCACCATCTCTCTTGATTTTTAATTAAGTTGTTATCGAATGCTAGTTGAGTTATTATGCTGGGAAGTCCCTTCAAACCACTATTTCGATGGTGATTTATTTCGATCAATTTAGTTGAGTCCCGCACTTGGTTGTTTAAGTGTTCTTGGGTTAAGAAGTTGAATCATGTTTTTGTGGAACCCCTATGCTTTGATCGATTGGATGGATGATATCGTTGCTTTCCAAGGGTGGAAAACATTTTGGGGGGGAGAATTGTCACAACCTGGCCTATGAGGCTATTTTATTTAATTATTTTTCTCCCATTAATTGTTTTTTCTGTAGTCTGGGGTGAGTCCCAGACAATGTTTTTGGGTTTTTGATAAATAGTCTGCATTTTGGGTTCGACGTCGTTGGACACACGGGGGAAGCATGATGTTATGCGCCTTCACCCAGGAAACTGTGTGGTCGTCTACTCTTCAAAGAATTAAATTGAATACATAAATGTCAATTAATTATGTCATCTAAAATTATTATCATCGTTAAATTTTTTTATTATTATTACAATGATATGAATATATTGTTTATTTTTATTTTATGATTATATTTATTACTACTTATATGACTATTATTATTATCTATATAATAATTATCATTATTCCTTTTATTATTATTATTATTATTTTATTCATACTATTTAGTAATTAGTTGTTTAATAATACATATATATATATATATGCTTTTAGTTGATTTTTTATTTTTATTAAACCTTTTTCTTTTAGGGTTACTCAGTCACCTCTCACCCTTGAATGCAGCGCGCCTCCTAGCTGCCTCCTCTGTCACTACCATACATCCCGCTTCCCCAATCTCGGTCCTTCTCTATCATAGCAACCAACCCTCCCATTGTTCCGAGCGAGAAGGGCTCCCACTCGGCCACCCTTACACAGCTGATCCTCCCTTGGTCTCCTCTACTGCTTGTACCCCAGTCATTCCCACTCATCACACGAGGTGCATCCCAGATATCCTCCCTGTTCAGCTGTGCAACTCAACCGCTCTTGCTTCTTCCAGCACCCCCACGCTTCTTCCCCTTTTCAGAAATCAAACAAACTGCACCGCGGGACCTCCCAACCCCCTCCCTTAACCAGCACCAACTATTTCCCCTCACACATAATAGATACAACCCCATCCTCTTCCCTCTCAGCGAGCAACAGTAGCCCTCGGTCCCAGAAACTCTCCCTCCTTCCCACCAGCGCTCTTGCCCACCTCTGGCCTTCTCTTAGTGCAGCACACAACCCCCAACCAGCTGGTAAACCATGGATTATCCACCTAATTTTTGTTCCATTTGTTTCTTTCAATTGTTCCTTATTATTATTATTATTATTATTTTCTATTGTTAGATTATGGGTTTTGATGATTAAGGGTTTTTATTGGTAGGTTTGTGATTTTTAGAACCCACGTTAAGCGATTCTGTGCTAGCATTGCCATTGCTCCTTGATTCTGAGTGAGAATTGTCATCGCACCTTGATTCTGAGTGAGTGTTTTCGTCTCGCCTTGGTTTCAAGGTTGGGCCCCATTACACTGTATTTTAGAATTTAAGTTGTATCTATTTCTTGGTATTTGTTCCCTATTTACATGTGCTATTTATAATTGTTCAATGTCAGGTTAATTAGTTTATGATACAAATTTGTAGAAAAATTCAGGTTTTGTGGGAAAAAAATAAGGTCATTTTTTACAATTATACAAAATGTTTGTTTAATTAAATGTATTATTAGTTTTGCACCTACTTTGTGACTCTTAGCACCTGATTTAACGACTTAAATAAGTTCATCAGAAGTAACTTGTTTTTGGAATCTTGTTGAGTATTAATTAGAAATTGTTTTGATGAACATTGCATGTACCACTGATAAATGTTCCGGTTGATATTTTTTATAAATAATTATTAGTTTCACGGTGTTTTGGAATGTTTCCACCCCTAAAAAAATGCATTTGTGTGTCGGTAAATATTTATTTTGTGAATAATGTTTAAAAAATTTTAAATTAAAAGGGATAGTTGGGGCTCTTTAATATGTTTGACATGAAGTGTTGAATTGTGGTCATGCTAGTGTGTGTGTGTGTGTAAAATGGATTTTTTTTGTTCAAAATGAATGAATTGAAAAAAATTTATAAATTTTTGAGTGGAAATAGTGTTCCTGACACAACTTTTGAAAAAAGAATTTTCATTTTGAGATATGGCTTTTATTGTGAATGTTTAAAGGCCCGTATGGCCATTTAATAAAGTTTAATATATATATATATATATATATATATATTATGAAAACCCTCTTTGGGTGATTATCAAGAATTTATTTCATGTAATGGGTGGGAGGTCCTTATTGGGGATTCTGAGAATCTAATGTTAGGGTTATTCGGTTAGAACCTATTATAATTGTTTTATTTTAAGGAATGAGAAGAATCCTAGGGGGAATCGGGGTGAGACCTATTATTAATTATTAATATAAATATATTGTTATTGGATACATGGCTGGAATCGGTTGGCTCACCCCCTTTCAAAATACATGAGGCATGGGAACCGAGCATATTGAGAGAATATTCTGAGGATGATTGCTGTACTTGTAGGTTATAGTGTTGACCAGTGGCC
Organism: Viscum album; assembly: GCA_963277665.1. Lineage (NCBI taxonomy): Eukaryota > Viridiplantae > Streptophyta > Magnoliopsida > Santalales > Viscaceae > Viscum > Viscum album. Next base: position 118,595,646 of record OY728128.1, on the reverse strand, counting down.
CATAGTAGGTAGATATGTTTGGGTTCATTGCTATGGGATTTTTCCTCGGCCTTCCTATGAATGGAAGGTCGAGTATTTGAGCGTTTTGATTTCATCATGTGTGACATATCAACAAGGATGAGGTCTCATGTATTGGTGCCCTCTGGATTATTCCTAATCTCCTAGGCTCACCCATGTCTATTGACATTCAGTTACATGCTATTATGAATATAGTACTTGTATGTATATCTACATTTCATTTGTATTGAACTTATTGTTGTTTATCTTTTTGTATTTTTTTTCTTGGAAAGTAGTAAACTGTTTTTAATTATGTTTCCAATAATGGTTTGTAAATGATTATGTTTAATCCTCTTTATAAAAATATAAAAATATAAACATCACATTCCCATTTCTAAAATTCCATTAACACTAATGAAATAAATATAGATTTGAAAATGGATAAGGTAAATGGTTCATACTTTGTTTTTAAGAAGAATATTTATAAAAACATACTTTTATAAATTGTAGTCCAAACCCTAAATTGTGTTTCAATTATTTTAATGATTTTGTATTGGGAATAGATATCAGTGTAGCCTACAGAGTTTTAATAATCACGCATATATTACATTCCTAGTTTTAATGTTTGGGCAAGCTCCTGCTTGGGTGGACTTGCCTTAGGCGATGCTTGATCGTTGAGTCGGGGACTAACCCATGGGGATCACACTGAGTAAATTCAAATGTCGAGTTCGGTTAGTATTATTTTTTTTGTTCATGTTTAATCATTTTTTTGTTTAATTATTATGCAGTACTCTTTATTATTTACACTACTTTTTTTGTGGAATCATTCCCATTCCTTCTCTATTGATTCCATGGAACTTGTCACCAGCATAGGATGATCGGGAATGCCTGTTGGGGCTTACAACGGATCGACATGGGTATTGTTTCAAGGTCGACCCGGGTTGGTTCGAGACAGAAATTAACTCTTCAGTTCATGGTTTTTTTTCATTTTCTATTTCTCATATTATTCAAGGATTATGAAAAAATCCACACATTCTATGCATAATCAGGCACTTCTACTATAAATAAAATCAATAAGTGGTATCTGATTAGTCACTTAGTTAATCTGTAATTATTTAATTATTATTTTTTGAATATAATGTGTTTAATATTTATTTTACTTGTGATATATTAGTAAACGGAATTTGAACATCATTTTATATTCCTTTTCATCCTTCTCACTCACAAAACTAATAAATTATTCAAATAAAAAAGAATAATCATAAAAACAATTCCACCAGGAGATGCTAGAAAGTCCATTCATATAACAGAAGGATATCTTCAATGTAATAAATTACATTCCATGTAATAAATTATATTCCATGTTTCTATGTATCTATCATGTTTCTCATATATTCATCACATCAGTTCAAATATATCAGATCAGATCTGAAAATTGAGGATTTCTGTAGATCTTGAATAAAAGGTATGTGGTTTGAATAAATTCACACTATTTAAATCTTTTACATTATGTATTATCCACATATTCCTGAAGGAGTGAACACATGGTTCAAATCATGTCACATATCTACTATAGGACACGGGGATAGAAAAGCCATGAAACATTGAGTACCCATGTCATATAGGAATTCCACTTTCCATGTACCACATATACATCAACGATTGAAAATCATGACATGTCCCTAGGCATGGGTCACATGCAATAGCTGAAGAGATCATTTACTCACTAACCTAATATATATTGTGTAGTATATATCAATTAGTTTGCTTAATTTAACAAGGAAGGAATAATTAGTTATGTATTTAAACTAATACAATGTGTTCCATGTTCCCTATTTTTGAATATACATGCCATGACATTTGAATGTTAATTATATTATAAATTAGTTTCCTTGATATATTATAAATAAACATGTTTTTTATTGTCTTATATTATATATAACTCTACATACATTAAGTGAATCACATGCATTGTAATTAACATGTGTTCTATGTTTCATTTAATTGACATTACAAGACATGTAATTACCAACCACATAAAGTATACTAAATTCCCCTGAAATTCCCAAGAATAAGGATCATTTTAGGTCATTTTCATGATTAAATATCATTGCCTCCTAGTAAATTTTTTTAAATTAATATTTTTTAAAAAAAATCCAAAAAATATGGTTTATGGTAATTCAAGGGTTATTGGATGTAGTTAACATAATTAAAATGTTTTATATTAATCCATGATGTTTTATCATAATTAAAGAATAAATCAATGTAATTGAAAATATGTGTTAAACTCATTTTATAGGAATGATCATGATAATAAAGAAGAATAATGTATATGATTGGTTTCCTTTTAATTTTTTCCAATTAAATTAAAATTTTGGTAGATGAGTCAACCACTACTCCTTATTTTGTAAGGGTCTTTGTCCAACAGTTTTTTATGGAAACACCATATAGAATAAATTGGATCCCCTCACCGGTATGTGAGTAAAATCATATGTAATTATAGAGATCCTGTGAAAGAGGTTGTATTATTAGTCCTATAGTTGAGTCAAAACCACACATAGAAATATGTAGGATCCCAGGAAAAATACTTCAACACAGTTCATTCTACAGTTCACAGTTTTTCTCCTAGGGTAAAGTGTTCTATTGTCATTCACAATAATGACCATTAGATAATATCACGATCATTTTACATTTATTTTACTACTTTAATTTGAATAGTTTATTATTTAGGATTATGGATTCTAAGTGATAACAAATTAAATGAGTTAAAAAACATAAAAGATTGACCAAAATGAAACAAAATAATGTGTAAATATTATTATACATGGATAATGACATATGAAATGTCCCCTTAATATTAACAAGTCATGTGTCAAGATAATAAATTGATATTCACATAAGGATTAAAATAATTCAACTAAAATATTTTGTTGGTATAAAATCCCTAGACTCATGTGGGAATCGAACCCATGGTTCAATGTTCTTGAAAAGAACAAGTAAATATATTTTTAATTTTTGAGGAACATATATCTTGATTTTTGGTGTGAATTAATGAAGTTCACAATAGAGGTTTATTATCTATAAAGGAATCTATATAACTTATAAGAATGTGTTGAGGAAATCCTTATCTTGGATATAATGATTTGGGATTCCACTCCGGAGATCTAAGAAATTAATTTCAATGTAGTTGTTTATTTATACTTACTTAAAATGCTTTATTTAACATCTTATTCCAAAGTCATGGTTATGATAAACATAATATGTCTCTATTAGGAAATAATATCCATGCATTAGTACATTCTAAATCTATCTTTGAGGAATGGTAGGCTTTGAAAAAAAATGTAGAATAATAAAATTTGGAAGATAAAACTTTATTAATCACATTTTAATTTAAAATGTATAAAAATAATATGATCCTAAATTTTGTAGAAATGGAAAACCACATAACATAGACAATATATCTAAGATCATTATTGGATAAGAAAAAACATATCACTAGAATTTACTTATAGGGACGATATATGTTCATACACTTTATACTAAGCAATTAATGGAAATTACGCATGATCAACATGGCACATATTTGGATAGTTACTAAAGTGGTAAGTGGGAATGAATTATATATCTACATAAAACATGGGGATGGTGTACGATATGTAAAATGATTCTTTCTATCTTCCATGTCCGGATAGATTATAAAAAAATATGAATATATGGAAACACATAGAATAATATATCACCTTCATGATCATTATTTTAAGAAGTTAAGACAAGAGAAATGTGAGATCTCAAACACATTGTTCACGTGAATGATTTGGGATTCAGTGTGATATGAGACACATGTAGTAAATATAATTAGCTATCTAGAATTCTGAGATATCATAAGGTTTAAGATCTCATATGAATTCTATTGATATATCTTTTTCTCTCACTAAAAAACGTCATTGTCCGCATTGTAAATTTTAATATGATCAAAAGAGAGAAGAAACAATCAGAACACTGTAATCTTTTTCAATAGGTAGATAATGATATGTGGAATGAAAAAATGTTGGTTTTTATAGTGGATAATAAAAGGAACAATAATTAAATGTTTCCAAATACTTCTTCCATGTCTACTGCTCCGAAGCATAATCCTTCCATGAAGAAGAAGATCCAGAGGCTAGTAAAGGAGAAGAATATGGTGTGTTTGGCCTGATGAAATAAATACTACTCGAAGAGGAGATAAAAACATCCACAGAAACAATATAAATATTTATCTCTGTTTGTTATCGAATATAATATCTACATATCTAAAATTTGGGTATTGTATACTAATTTTGGGGAACAAATATGAATCCTAATATTAGAATCATGTATATTTTGGAAGGTTTACCAATCCGTGGTAGATCTAGGAGTTAGAAATACGTAAAGTCTATTTGTCTTAAACATTAAATACTACATCATTTTTCTGCTAACATAAATGGTTTTGTTTTAAAATAAATATAATTATTTTCATATTATTAACATGAATAGTATCTATTTTTCTTTTTTATACATGGATTGATTTAATTTTAATTTTATAAATAAGAGCCACTATGTTTAAAAAATATATAATATATTATAGTCTATACTAGTTTAATAACAGTATTTAGGTATAATATTATTGATACAACTAATTGTAAATTGATAAAAAAAATTTGATGACTCATCTCATATCAAGTTGTCGAATAAGTCTCATGTACACATAAATGAGAATAATTTGAAAAATCTATATAATTATTTTAATATACACTCTTTTTCCCTAAAAACGCCTTAATTATGTCATGATTTTTTGTAGAGAAGATCAACCAACCACAATTTGGGTGTCAAGGTAAAAGGACCACAACCCTTTAATAATTTTCACAAACTATTGAATATATACCTTTTAAAGATGAATAATTTGGTGTATTCTCCTACATTATAATTTGTACCAATAATTTGAATAGGAATGTATATGTCAACTTAATGAGGTATAGTACTAAATCCTTTGAGAAGATAGAGGATTTTATGAATGATGATAAGAATCATCCTATAAATAAGATAAAGAATCTTTTGAAAGACTAAGGTAGTGAATATATTAAGAAAATAATTATTGACATTATATAAGAGTGTGAGAGTTCATCTCAAACTACTCCTCTGTAAATGACATAATGGAATTATGTTATTGAAATGGGGAAAAATACCATACTATACATGGTCAGGTAGATGAATATCCATGTATGACATCTATTATTGTTTTTTGGTTTTCATTTCACAATAAATCATACCTAATAAACTATGTAATAACTAAAGTGGTGAATTATATTCCCTTTGAGTAATGAAGTGTAATGAATCTCATTTTGATATATGTTTGTTCATGGGGGTGTGAGGCATTTGTTTCATCTAGATTAAATGAAAAAAGGACACCCCGTGTCATGATGTGTATCATTATATACTACCCCATGGAAAGGATAAGTTACTACCTATATGATCCCTTAAATAAAAAACTATATATTTTCTCAAAAATTTATATTACATGAGAGGGAACAAAACCCCAAGGTGTATAATAGGAGAAATATTGAAATCCCATAAGTTGATGCAAAAGATTAATAAGACACGGTATGGGAACAGACTCCATAGGTCATAGTAGAAGATATAGTTCCTAAAAAAAGTATCATATAAGAGAATCATATAGGTAAGTGAACCAGATTGATATGGTTTTATAATCACAAAAGATGACGATATGATATTGGATGATAATATTTAGCATTTTTCCTACAAGTGTTATATAGATCAAAAGATGTAAAATTTGATGAATCCTTGATTTTTAAAATGGATTCCATTCATAAAAATATGTGTAGGTTTTGGTTTATCCACCTGAGGATGTAAATATAAATGGGTGAAAATAGTTATTCAAGAGAAATATAGACATGTATGTTCATGTTAGTGCCTATAAATTACTTCAATATGATAATTTGATTTGTTAATGTTAGGGAATAAACTATATGAAAACCATTTCTCCAATTTCCATTCTCAAATCCATTGAAATCCATATTTCCACAGTATCATTCTAGTATTATGAAATTTGGTACATGTAAATCAATACTTCTTTTCTTCAGAGGAACCTTACTAAAGATTTTCATTTCACATGACCAAAAGATTTTCTAACTTCATGGAATATGAAAAAAGAATTCAAGTTGCAGAGATCCGTTTTAGATTAAAGGAATAAATTATGTCCTAGAACATTTATTTCATTGAATATATATATATATATTTATATATATGGAATCATTCAGAATGAATGCAAGACATGTGTTTATAATATGATTAGTGACATTATTGTCATTTTCATGGTAAGATTTGTTGAAAAATTATTTCTAACTGAAAACAAGATAAAATCCTTAAAATAGGTAAATGTGATGTTTTTGAAAGTGCTTTTCAATGACAGAATTAGGGGAAAACCCCCCACATTATTGGGATCACGATCATTCAACATTGATCAAATAGGATAAATGGACTATATAATGGTACATACATTGACTAGATACTTAAGGGGATTAGTTTGGAACAATCCATGTGAGGATTAGTTCTAGTTTCACCTGATATAAATCATTCCAATAATATATATCCTCAAACATAGTAGGAAATAGAGAGAATGAGTATGATCTCATACACTCCTGTGATAGGTTCTATTGGTAATTCCATGCTCTGTATGAGTCTCGATGTATGGACCTAGCCTTAATCATTTCCTAATATATTTAATTATACTATAATTTACATTCATACATTCCAAATGATCATTTAGGTTAATATTTTTAGTGAAATAGGTCATAAAATCATACATAGAAACTCATATATTACAACGTTGACACACCTACACAAGATTTATTTTTTGAAAATATAGACCTAATAAAACAAAACCTGATTTCATTAGATAATAAAACATGAAAACAATAAACATCAATTATTTCCTTCCTTTTCCCCTCCAAAACCCCTATTAAAACTTTTTAAAAATTTTGGTGATACAAAAAATCATAGTATGGGACATACATGGAAGAAATAAATAGTTAGTCCATGAATAAAAACATTTTCATGAAGTTAAAACATTTACATATAAAACATAATCTATTTACCCTACCTTAACAAATAATAAGTTTCCTATAAAATCATATAAAGAATACATAAATCATAAAATGTAAATTATGAAATCATTTTCATATCACTCGTACATATAATGTATCTCTCCTAGCTACATTTGGAGTGACCATCATAGTTAAACATTGAATAATCATCATAGTATATTCACATAATATCATATGAGAAACCTAACCGGTTAACTGTGACCCTTTAACTAATGAATCAGAGAGATATAAAGAGCTCAACCACAATTAGTTTATCACAGGATAGCCAATAATCATAACAATTATACTGAACTATAACATGATCATATTAAATAAATCTGTCATTAATAAAACATTCTATAGGAAAATAATTTTTCCATTTTGATATCACTTGTCATTTTTACGAAGTTATACACTTATAAATGGAAAAAATTTATTATAATTTAAAATTTAAAATGAGCGAAGAAAACATAAAATCAACTAGGTGTCATGAAAGTGGTTTAATTATCTTCTATAATATATGTTAAAAAGGGTTTATTTTAGAAAAATAGTCGTAACATGAAAAAAGGATTTTTAAAAAGTTCCTAACCTAATGTATGAAAATATTATGTAAATATACCTAATGTCCAGAATAATAAAATTAAGTTAATTAATTAATTAATTCACAAATTTTAAAAAAATATTTTATTTATTACAAATTTATTAATATCATTTATGTCCTTTTTATGAGTTATAAATATCTAAATCATCATTCTAGGAGCATTTGATTCATTGCTTTATGGTTGGTTCCCATTAGTATAAATATGTCAGATACCTTCATATGGAAGAAAAACTACAGAAGATGAATTAAATGGTACTAATATAATACCTGAAATTTAAATGATACCATATAACATTTTTTTTCTCTTAGGAGGATGATTCCTTATATAAAACATTAATGATAAATGTATAGAGTTTTTTAGGTTTTTTGAACATCAGAAACTAGTTTAATTTTTTTAATTATTATGTCTATAAATTAGTTCAAAATCATTAAATTAGAAAAAATATTGATTTTTTAAAATTTTTTAATGATAATACTGGTTTTATTAATATCCTTGAATGTCGTAATGGAAAATGAAAAATTGTCTTCCATGATGGAGCAGAATTGACAGGCCACGGACAATGTTTTCATTTTATAGAATAAGTGGCGAAAAGAAGAGGTTTGATGATGTATATTTCATTTTCACAATAAAATACAAGTATATATATCATAATACGGTTATGATTCCATTTTTTATTGGTTATTTGAGGATTAGTTAGACACAATGAATAAATGAAATAATTTAAAAGATAAAGAATGGGAATTCTAACTCTAGAATATCAACTCCTTGAGAACCTCCTTAAGGAACCTATTTTTTGTCTTTTGTTGACATAAACAGGTCACAGACATGGGTCGGAGGTCTTGGAAGGTTTTTAGGTAGAATATAAACAACATTAATGGCTTTTATGTTTTTAAGATAATATGTCATGAGGGATGGTAATTATAAGGATTAGAAAGTTGTGTTTTTTATTATTTTATTCATTTCATTATTATTTTGGATAATGACTATTAATTGTATTGATTATTTAGACTAATTATAGTAAATAATCCATGTATACTAAAACTAATGTGTTCTTACATCAAAACTGACTAAAAAATTATTGTATTTAACTTTTAATTTTAAATTCCGTCAATTACTGTATTTTATTGTTCACAAAAAATTATTCTATTTCTGAAAAATCCCAAAAATTCCTCCCAAAAATTTTCTAACTTGTTGATTAAAAAAATAGAAACCATATTTTGAAAATAAATTTACAAATATGATTATTTTATGGCATAAATAAAATAATCATTTACTAGAAAGGTACTAATTTTAATATTATATACGATTTTATGACACATTGAAACATTTACTAAGGTCTCACAAATTTCTCTTATAATTGTAATACTCCCAAATATTAATTTATAAATATATTTTATGAAAATAAAATTTCGTTTAGATCATTCTATTAGATATATAATTGAATATAAATATTTTCATTTCTCAAAAATATAAACAGTTAATTTATAAATTTTAAAACATTTATTCCAATATTCCATATATAAATATATCATGTTTTCATTTATGATTTCCATAAATTTTATTTATACATTCATAAGTTAGGTTATTATTCTAATGGCTATATTACTATTCCTAATGGATACATTACTATTCCAACGGTTAGGTTACTATTCAATTTGTATAGAATCCTTAATTTCAATAAATACCAAATATTTTATTATATATTTATAATGACTTAAACTATTTAATTTCATAATGGTAAAAACTGTTTTATAAGTACCTCAACTGTCACATTTACCCCAAAATTGGAAATTTCATCAACATAATTTATTCAATTATTAAAAAAATTTAGACATTATTCCCTCATATCATTTTCATATTCCCATGTTACTTCATTAGCCATATGGTTTCTCTAAAAAACCTTAACCTATTGAATTATCTTATCCAAAAAAAATTCCCTCTAATATATATAATCTTAACAACCTTTTCCATATATGAAATATTTTATTCTATCTAAATAATATCTATTCTTATAACATGATATGAAACTAGAAGATACTTTATTAAAATAAAAAAGTGATAAAAATTTTGAAGCATGGAAAAAATTAGAGGAAAGTCCACTCGATTGCCCAATAGATCCATCTATCACTAGGATTTCATAGGTTCTAATGAACCATGGACTCAGTTTTCCCTTATTAAAAAAATGAATCACACTTTTCCATGGGGAAAAAATTAGAAATACATGATCACCTACAATGAAAGAAAGATCATTCCTCTACATAACCTCATAACTATTATTCCAACACTATGTTGTCCTCAAGTGTCACTGAATCATCTGATCTTTACCTATAATTTCATTTAGAAATTCATTCCATTTCAACTATCATTAAATTAATTCATCCCAAAATAACAAATATCGACACTATATTCTATAAAATTCTACAAAACTCACCATCTATATACTGTAACGAGAATTATTATTATTAGAAAACTCAACAAAAGAAAGATAATGGTCCCAACATCCCTAGTAATCCATTGAACAAGTTAGAAGAATATAATCAAATTTCTAAATTGTTCTCCCTAACATTCCATCCTATTGAGGATCAAAAGAATTTATAGAATTTTAATTATCTCCCAATGACATCTACTGGCCCTTCTAAATGTTATAAGTGAACCGAGAATCACAGTTAGATAAAATGGATAGTGGAAATCAATGTAACCTAAGTATCTCTTTATGGAATAGTTGAGAATGCAGATCTAAATATATTATATCTATAATATGATGAAAATGTGAATATTTAGTTAATAGATAAATAATAACTCAAATTACATTGTTACATAGGGAATTATTAGTAATCCCACTACCAAATCCTTGGATATATTTTTTGAATTTCTATTATGGAACTAGAAATTGTTGAATCAATCCATTCTATAATTTTCATTCTGATTTTTTGTTAACAAGTGAAACATGTCATGGTAAATTCATTAATATCTATTTTCATTTCAACCAACCAGTTATACTTTTGAATGTATATATATATATATCTTAGTGGTTCCAGGATGAACTAAAAACATTGAACTATAAGATTCATGTAATAAATCTTTCTTTAACGTTGAATCACAACATGGATATAATATCATCTAAAAAATCAAAAAACAATATTTATCAATTTTAAATTATGGTAAAATACACTTTTTAATGAATTATACCTTTTTCTATAACTTTCTGTCTTCCTTATTCGATTTATTAATTCAGTATAATATAGATGATTTTAGTGAAACTTGGAACAAAATAAGGGAATTTACAACACCAGCAACTTCCATTCCTAAATTAATAAAATCATTAACCAAGGTCCATGTTAAAATTTTAATATGGTTAATGTAACAAGATGCTTTGGACATAAGGAATTTTGAAATTTTATTTCTTTTCTAGGATAGAAATTAATTGTCCAATCATGATCATTTATCAGTTCCAACCATCTTCTCTACCTCTTGTTCAATTCATATTTGGTAAATATATAATTAAATCTTTTATGATCCATATATATTTCACACTTTTTAAAAATATAGATGATGTATCAATATTTTTAATGTGAAAACCGTAGCTGCTAACTCAAAATCATGTGTGGCATAATTTTTCTCATGATTTTTTAGTTTCCGTGAAGAGTAAGAAAATACCTTATCATTATTTTTATAATGAAACCATATCCCTTTAATGAAGAATACCTATAGATGAAAAACTCTCTATTTTGAGAAGATACCGCCAAAATTGAATCATTCCCCAATCATCATTTCAATTCCTAAAAAATAGAATCATAATCTTCTTTCCAAAAACATTTAACCCATTTTTGTGTAAATTTAGTAATTGGGAAAGATAAATGTGAACAATTTTGAGAAAACCATCAGTAATAGCCTTATAATCCAAACAAAGTTGAATCAAAGTATTATTTGTGGGTATTTTCCATTTATAAAAAAACCTTTTTTCATGATAAACTGTTATACCATAATTATTTACATTTTCCCTAGAAAATAAATTTTCTAAAACCAAAAATCACATTTTCTAAATTTCCCATATAAATTATTTTTTTTAGAATTTTCAGAACAATCCATAGATTATTTTCATGATCCTCATTAATTTTAGAATAAAATAAAATATCATCAATATAAATAACAAAATACTTATCCAAATATTCCAAGAATATTCTATTCATAGTTTACAAAATTAAATTAGTGAAGTTTTTCTATCAAATGGGAATGAAAATAGACTCTTCATTCCATTATAAAATATGACATGATATTTTTATAATTCCTTCCTCTTTCACATTTAAATAATTGAAACTTTATCTCATGTTAATCTTGAAAAAATATGTATCTCCTTGCTGCTCGTCAAACTAGTCATCAATATGAGTAAAAATATACTTATTATTAAAACTTATGTTATTTAAAGCTCTATAATCAATACAAAGCCTTATTGAACCTTCATTATTTTTAACATTTAAACTAGGAGAACATCATAGTGAATTACTCAGATAAATGATACATTTATCTAGAAACTCCTTCAATTACTTTTTCAATTCACGATGTTCTACTTGATCCATTCGATAAAGGGTTTTCAAAATAGTTTTTGTATCAATGAACAAATTAACAGTAAAATCATCCTATATATCCTTTTTAACTCAAGATAATCATCAAGACAAACTTCTATACAATAATATACCAATAGTAAACCATTATTATGAATTGATCTATTATTTTCAACCAAAAGTGTAAGATAACATTAATTTCCATCTTTTAATAGTTTCTCATGTTCCAGATATGTTATCAATGGTATGGGTTAATTACTGTATACAAATTGAGACCCTTTTTGAAAAACAACTTATCAATATCTACATTTAATTTTATAAGGGTGAATATAAATCCAATACAAACCCAAATTAACATCAAATAATACTAGGGGAAATATAAAAAGGACTATTATTTCCACATATATTGTCAAGAATATTCAAATAATTTCATTTTTCAATAATATTTCCCCCATGTGTTTTTAACAATATTTTTTCTTCATTTAATGCGATAAAATTTTCAATTTATCATAATGTTTTTCACATATGAAATATTGTGTAGATCCACAATCTAATATGAAATTAGGGAAATATTATTAAACAAAAAATGTACCTCACACCACTTCATTGGATGGCCCAATATGTAATGAAGTAGTTCTGAAGGATTTCACCACACCATCCCTCTTAAAGAATTGCTGAATCCCACCATTCGGAATCCACTTTGGACTCTCGATTTTATAATGATCAATCTCCTTTTATTTAAAACATCTTACATTAAATATATTATAATATTTCCCACTAATACCATGATATTCTTTATTTCAATTATTATCTAAATTCCCAAATGTAACACATCAAAAATACTTACAGTAATTTCAAATGCATTTCATAGTGTGTTATTTACCACAATTCTCACAAAATGAAAACATAATTTTATCTCTATAAAACATATTTAATGATTTATTCCCTTTTTCATACTACCTAGGACTCTTTTTCTTCTATTTTTTTAAATAAAACATGATGATTTAAAAAAATTCCACCTTCTCCACAAATCGATAATTTTTTTTCTTAACTTTTGAATTCACTAGAACATAATAACCTTTAGTATTGTGGCTTAAATCTAAATTAAAATTATTTGATTTTACTATCAAGGTCCGGGAAAAAATTTGGAGTGTACCATACCAATAGAATGATTTTTCTTAATATTCAGCTATTGAATCCTCCTCTTTTCGCTTTTCAAGAAATTTGTTTTACATCATATGTTGAGTATAATTTGGAAAATATTTACAAAGGAAAATATTTTTGAATTCATCAAATTCCAAAGCATCAATATCTTCACTATCCTTAATAATTTTGGCCATTGGCCACCAATTTTCTACTTCCCCATCAAAATGGTAAATTATAAGAATAACCGTTTTATATTCTAAACCCCCAATTACATCAAAAATATTTTGTAGGTATTTAATTTTCCATTTAGCTACCCATGAACCAGAAGAGCCACTAAATGTAGGAGGGTGTTGCATCATAAAATGTTCCATCACTAACTTATTATTTTGAGGTTTATCCATCTGATCTCATGAATAGATTCCATTTCCATTTATATATTATGTAAACTCATCCATTACTATAAAAAACATCAACGTTCTAATTCTCACCATTTTAAAATGAGAATTCACAAGGATGTCGTCCTCTCAGTTCCATAAAAAATTTGATTCTAAATTTCTTTAGTGTAGAACCATTTTTAACATATATATCATAGATTAAACAACATGGAAATATTTAAATTCTATATCATTTAAGCACAACCATAAAGTAAAAATCCATTTATGGGTAAATAATTAAAAATATCATAACCCCTAGTGTTATTTAACCATTTCTATGATACAAACTACAAAGAATTAGACTTAAAAATTACATAATCTAGTTAATTAAACAAGATATTACTTTCATAAACTCCCAAAAAACTTTTACATTTGTAGTTTTATAGAATTAGGTCATAATATCATATATAAAATCTAATCCAATACAAATTAGGAACTTCTACTCAATATCTATTTTTTCAAAATACGAAACTATTTAAAAAAACATGATTTATTCAATAATAAAACTTCAAAACCTTAAAAATCAATTCTTCTATTCGTTTACACATCCAAAAACCGTTTTAAAAACTTTTTGAAACATTGAATAAGAAGAAAAGTCATAATAAGTCTAAGATAATGTGTTTTCATGTGTGGTATGGATCCTCTGTTTTTAGTTCAAATCATTAATTAAGGCCTAATATTAATACCCATTGAGGTCGTAGGTGTTTTGACGGTTTTGGGGCATGTTTAGAGCCTGGAAGATTCCTTCACGAAAAACTAGGGAAGAATATATGATAAAAAAGTAAAGATAGAGTGGAGGCCTCCCAGTCTGAATAACCATGTAATGCCTCATATAATTGAAAGATGAGACCAAATAGTTTCTCGGACCATAAAGACAGACACACATGCCCATGTACGAGAATCTATTGTTTTTGACTGAGGGGTGAGACATGGTTAGTGCATTATTAGGAAAACCATTTTTGAAACCATACAAGGTTCCCCTCCTTACAACAGTTGGTCTATAGTCTGTGCACTGTTTGGAAAACCTTATATCACAGTATTTTGGCTAAAATTATGAACCTTCATTTAAAATTTTAATATTTTGAATCTTAATTTTATTCCTAAAAATTTATAGTAATTAATGAATGAGATCCCCTCCTTGATCCAATTTGTTACCATTGACCATGTTTTTTCACCTGATCTTGGAATTGACCACCATTGATCTCATTAGATCCATGTTAGTGAGTCATTATTTCATTTTGTGTCATTCATATTTCTTCTTGTAATTAGTAGAGTTATTTAGATAAAAGATACATTTTACCAATGTTCATGTTATTTTTCAATTCTTCATTTTTCCACTGATCTGATTTAAATCATGATTTGATATGGGATGAGCACTCTATTATCAATCCACAGTAGGTGGTCTATAATTTTCCTATATTTGTTAGTGCATTATTAATCTAGTTTTCATTATTCTACCCACCATACTCTCCTACGTAGATCTATAATGAAATAAAATAGTTGATTTAAATAAAATCTAACATGTTAGGGATTCTCTTTAGTTCCACTGAGATTTATTATAGGGTTTTCCACAAACAAGGACACCCATGGGGTGTTCCTTGTAAAATGAATATTCTTATGCCTTTATTAAACAACCCCTTGGGTGTTATTTGTGCATACCATGTCAGAGAAAGTATATTAATAATTAAATTGACTTTTATTTATTGATTAGGATATGGTTTCCCCCTTTTAATGTAAATTCTTTTTATTTAATGGTTTATATGGAATTTTTTATAAGTGTGTTTAAAATCAGGGAAATATATTTAAATTGATTTGTGATATGAGTGGGTATACTCATGGAACATGAATTTGAATTGATGAATGATTACATTATATTCCATATGTGTTTTATGCCATGTGTTATCAAAACAATAGAGAATTCCTTTGACATGTATGGACCTTGGATTCTAATTCTGTGGGAAGCCTCAGTCCTTGATATCCCATGGATGTGGTTTCAGTAAGATCTTAGTTGTCATGGTTAGTGGAAATAATCCTTGGACCACAACTGAAGCCAAACCAAGTTTCCATAGAGATACACCTAGGAATCAATGATTATCCTTTGGTCTATTATACCTTGGATCCATCCTTATGGGTTTTAAAACTTATTATATACATAACAGACATGGTAAGTGTGACATTATTGATTATGTGGCATGCTCATGCTAAATGTGACTTGCTTGGTTATTCAGAATGAATGAGTTTGTTCTGAAATATATGGTCATACAAAAAGATCATGGTTGACATAATATGTATGGATGTACGTTGATTTTTTGTTCTATTTATCTATATTTTTTATAGTTGTTTTGTACTGTGAGCATGACCCATGTTTTGAAAGGATACATGTGGGGATATACATAATAACTTTTCCTATAGTATATGTTCCATGGGAACTTTAATTTATTACATCATACCATTGACATGTACTATAATATACTTTAATTTCTTATATTTGATATTTAGTACTTGTTATAGACCATTGGGTAGTTACATATTGGGATTTTATTTCACACATTGTTTGGGCCACCATTGCATATCCAAATAGACTATATAGATGTAGGATGGGACTTGGATAATCTCTTGTAATAACATGCATGAACATGTGACATTCTTAGGAGGATGAGAGTACAATATCAATATGAGGTAGATGATGCTATTTGGATATAGAACTTTTTGGTCCTTTTCCATTTTGTTACATATATTGTACTAAATGTTTTTATAGCATTTATATTTACTTTTTAGACACATGACATGATCATCAGTGTATATGATATTACATCTAGAAATATTTATCTTTTCCCAATGTTTATATATTTTATCATAATTTTAATACTTATATTATTCCATTTGTATGATTGATATTTCTTTGATACCCTCTAATAAAAGTTCATATCTTACAAATAGTAGTACCCTAAGACCTTTATTCTACTGGACATCGACTTAAATTTTTGGAGACGACCTTGAGGCCATGTGGCCAAACCAGCTCAAGGATTCGTTCACTTGCATTCGGGTTCGGGATGTTATAAACACATGTCAAAGGTTTTTTTATTTTTCTAGATTACTATTTGGTGACAATAGATATGAATATGATGGAATTATATTTCAGTAATGAGTTGTTCTAGGAAATATCTCACCCACATATAGGAAAATGAAAATTACATTCAGTGGAAATTATTGTTTTTTTATTTTGACTATTATAGTTTATTTTATTCCACCAGTAAGTGATTAAATTGAATTTTTATATTATTATTGATATGATTGTGGGAATTCTTTTTTTCAATCTAATGAGATTAAGGATTTATATATCAGGTATCATATGTATAATTTTATTCAATATAGGAAGCATTTCATGTTTTCATGATGTTGTGATAGGTGTTTCGATAGATATATCTTTTGTTGTGAGAGGATTTTGTTTAGGTAATTTAGAATCCTGGATTTTATTTAGAGTTACTTTCATGGAATAATTTTTTTTCCTAATTATGCAATGAAAAAAAACCCAATGTTTAAACTTGTGGCATGTTGGGTCACAGACCCTGAGTCTCATAGACATGAATGTGTTATTCTATAGATTAGGTGGATTCCATATTTATGTTCAAGAAGAGTATGAGCCCTTATCTATTGGATGTGGCCAATCATTTTGTTGAAAATTTAGAATGTAATGTGAAAGGAATATGAAATTTAAATTTAAAATTGAAATGGTAGTTAAAGAAATCGATCTAGAACCGACTTTTGAGTAGTCAAGATCTACTGTCTCTAGTAGCATTTTGGACTATTTCCTTTTACGAGCCCTATATTTAAGATTAATTTGTGAGGTATGACATATTTGTTTAATTTTTTAGAACTATTCAATGATTTTATGTTTTGAACCATGATATTATTCTTTTCTGAGGCATTCATTTGTAATTTTAGGGACATGCCACCATGATGACCGCCAATCATATGACTGGATGGTGGTGATGACTATTCTCTTGAGGAAGTGGTCTATGGGAAAATAGTGGATACTCCTCCAGTGAAAGCTGTGACAATAGTAGTTTAACCGGACATGGGTGTTATGCCACAGTTTCTTGATGGGGTTTATATCAAAATGTATAATTTTTTTGGGGAACAGCAACTTGACATGACTATCTTTGTGCTAACATGTGTCTTCCAGAAGAAACATCCTCCAATGTTTTCAAGGGATGGAGGTTCTTAAAAATATGATATAATGGTTGAGACTATTCTATAAATCATTTAGAATTTGTATAAAACTCTTGAGAGGAGAGTAAATATTGTGACTTATATGCTTTGAGGAGCTATAACACACCAGTTGGATATTTTGATATAGGATCACATGCTACGAGTTATGGTTGGGAAAATTTGCAAACAACTTTAAATGAGTACATTTACCTTGAGACTATAAGGGAATAGAAGGATAGAGAGTTCAATTGTCTGGAGTAGGGACCATTGACGGTTATGGAGTACATGGAATGCTTTACAGAGACAATGCATTTTTCATCGATGTACCTTATTGATGAGCTATTGAGGGTGATAAACATTGAGTATTGTCTCGGGATTTTTTATCCAAGGTAAACATGTTCAGATAGACCTCTTTTACTAGGATTGTAATTCAAGTACTTATTATTGAGTGGGACTGGGTGGATGTTAGAGGTACGAATAAGAGTTCTGTAAACTCTTGACATAATACTATGACATACAGTGGTAGGAAGTGATGTTGTGAGGCTTCCCATTACATGAGTAAAAGATAATATGTGAGTATTAGTGCCTTGATTTAATTTCATCAGTCTGGAACAGGGAGAACTATGAGGAATTAAAGTAATCATGACCCAGTCGAGTGCTAATCTTGCGTAAGATAGGCCATGTAGAATGATTTAGTCAGACCATCCCTCTAGTAGTGACATGTAGTGGGTCAAAAGTGACACTAGGTTTTAGTGAATGTTTTAGAGCTCTGATATAGGTAAGGAGCAGAAGTAGTACTAGTCGATTAGACTGAGGTAGTGTTCATCGTGGCCGAGGATTCTAGGAACTAGTTCTACTGAGATAGTAGAGTGGTCCTACTCTAGGTAGTGAGGTTTTTTCCTAGGGTCATAGTTCAGGAAAAATATTTTGTGTATATTATACAACAAGGAAGAAGGGTTCTAAACTATCTATGGTGAGAGGTACAATAATAGTAGCCTCAACTCTTGTATCTTCTATTTTTTACAAATTTTCATCATAATTATTCATATTTTATTCTATGATGGAGAAATATGGGATTGTGATTTTGTTTTTTGAGGGTGTTATGATTATTAACACTCTTTTTGGGATTATAATGGCGGATGTAAGTCAGTTTACTGACTTCCCCCTTGAGGTTGGTGTGTGTCACTTCGTCTAGAATATTTTTGACTTCGAGCTTAATATGTTTGACTTCATAATAAGGATAGAAAAGATAGTATCTTATCAAGCCTATCTTGATTTCAATTGAAAGAGGGTCACATTCACTTCACCATAGGGTGATGATTATGCTCACAATGGTGAATTAGATATCCATGTTATCCAAGATGGACCAGAGCATTGTGGGATGGATGGAATTAAATTCTAGATTGCCATTTTTTTCTAGACTATAAGTGATCATGTTAATAATACATTGCCCCAATGTTTGATTATTTCAGGTTCAATTTCTCAGATGAAATTTATCGTTTAGCTCATAAGACATATAGGTTGTGTTCTCTATCGATGTTGTTCTAGGTGCTACATCAGTATTCCTTCCTCCTTACAAGATTTCTATGATGGAATTGTAGGAGCTCAAAAGGAATATAAAATATTTGGAAGAAAATAGTATTCAACGTCCTAGTACGACATTCTAGGATTCACTGACTCATTTGGATAAAAAAGGAAAACAGTAACCTTAGACTATCTGTGGATTATCAGAAATTGATCCAGCTATTGGCTATGAACCGATATCCATTTCCGTAGATTTATTATATTTATTATCGATTTTGAGGACCACGAATGTCGAGAAAAAATGATTTCAGGATAGTATATCATCTGTTATGTGTTTGAACTATTAAAATACCTCAAAAAATTCATATATGGTACAGTCTATATAAATATATTGTTATCCCAATCGTTCTCACAAAAACACCAATAGTTCTCATTGTTTTTAAGAACAATGTTTCCCATCCTTATCTAGATTAATTTTTATTATTTTACGTGGGTGATATCTTGAAATAATAAAACAGTCAACACCACTTTGATAAACATATTGAGATCATATTATATACACTGAGAGAGAATCAATAATATTTTATTCTTAAAAAGTTCCACTTTTGGATTGATAAAACTCACTTCTTCAGTCAAATTACCTATGGGATAAAAGTATCAGTAAACAAAGAGAAGATGAGAGCTATAGTTTCCTATGAGAAGCCCAAACAATTATTTGACATACAGTTTTTATTGGGAAGAGCTGGATATTAATGAATTTTTGTACTATAATTTCCATTCCTAGAAAAATCATTGATTCCCTTGACTAATATGGGTGTGATGTTTTTATGTATAGTTACTTTCAAGACATCCTTTCATGGGAAGAATTGGAGATTGAGTTTAGCATGTGTACTGATTCTTCCAAAAAAGGGAAGAAGCTATGTTGTGTATTTTGAAAGATCATGTATTGATATTGGAGATGTTATGTGTTAAGGGGTAGAGTCATAGAATATAAGTCACGGAATTTGAGGCCAGACAAAAATAATTACATGATGCATGATCTTGAGTTAGTTTCAGTTCTTCATACATTGTGTTGTTGAGGCCATTATTTTCTGGGATATTCTTTTGTGTTATACACTAACCAAAAAATCAACAACTTCATATTTACATAAAATGATCTAAATTTGAATTATAAAATGTGGGATGGGAAGATATAGTATTTTGACGTCAATATTGGATACATGTGTGGGAATGGGGATGAATTTTCCATTACACTGAGCCTAAGGACTCAAATACAGGCAGTTTGCCTTGTCAGTAATGAGTAGAAGACTATGGGATTAATCTCTATGATGCACATGGAGGTGTTAGATATCTAGGGGAATACATACATTGAATCCTTATCTTTGACCTCTAACATACTAGATTGAGCAAGGATGAGGAAGATATTGTATTCAGTGGTCCTAGTTCAATGGGGGAGTGTGAAAGGTAAGGACCGACCACCTAGTTAGAATATTGGTGAAGATGATATATTACATATCCATGGTCATGTTTGGGTTCCATTGTACATATGTGAGGAATTGATGTGTTAGTTTCATGCCTATTTTTGGGATGTTCATCCTGGTGTTACCAAGATGTGTCCTGACATAGGCTGTTAGTACTGCTGGTCGGGTATGAAATGTTAGGGGGCAAGGTTTTTTATGAGAAGTTCCACTTATTACCAGGTGAATTTAGAACATCAGTGATCATCCATACATTTAAATAAGTGACCTATTTCCAGGTGGAAATGGGATGACGTCATGATGGATTTCACATTTGATTTTTTGAGGAAACCTATAGTTACTAATTCTATTTGGGTTGTTTTTTAAAGCTTCATTATGTTTTCTAATTTCATACTGATCAAGGAGCCCTTCAGTGTTGATGAGTTTGGGAGATTGTACTTAGGTGAGACGGTACGAAATCACGGGGTCTTATGCACTATCTTTTCAGATAGGGAGACCCAGGTTACATATTAATTATAGTACTTTTTTCATGGTCCACAAAGTACATATGTACTTTTAAGCCAAATATTCCACCCTCCGAATGATTCCAATTATATGCATACGATTCACCTACATGAGGAAATTTTTTGGGCATGCATACTGGTTTTTTGGGGCTCTTAGGAGAGGCATATACCCATTTTTGTGTTCTCATACATGAACACATATCATGAGAAAATTCATATGTAACCTTATGGTGATTTTTATTGCATTCAATTCCTATCTACCGTGTTCTAGTTTGAGTTAGTTGAGGAAGCTTTACTAGGAACACATCTTGTGTAGGAGACATCTGAGTCAGTCAAGTTGATTAGGAAATGGAAGACTATAGCACAATCTTGAATGATATCTAAGATCAATCGTCATAGAGTATCTTTTGATTTTGAGGTCATGGAATAGTTCTTTTACATATCATAGTGAGTTTGGGACATATATAAATAAGGAAATGGGTAATCTTTCACTGCAATATATTGTCCAGATAGAGATTTTGGAGAGATTCAGACATGTAGAATATCTATTGATGTTCCCTCAATGGTACATTTTCATGCATGACCCCTTTCATGTGTCACATTTTTTCCACTTTCACTTAGAACCATCTCACACTCTATAGTCTATTAAGGTGGAGTTACATGTACATGTTTGCGTTGATGAGAATATAATTCATATCATTGATAGGATGTTGATGGTTATTCAAGGCTATTTAGTTCCTCTATTACGGGTGTTATGGTGGCCAGGCCATTTACAGGATAAGATATGGGATCAAAATACCAACATACGTCCTCATTGAATGGGGTTATTAACTAATGATTTCTAACTACTCATGAATGGGAAATTCATGGACAAACTGATTTAAGTGGGGATTTTAATATCTTTAGTTTTAATATGAGGTAAGAGTCCATTTTTTATTTCATGTTCTTAAAAATTCTATAATTTGAATACCCTTTGAGGTCATGGGTGTTTCAAGGGTTTTGGGGCCTGTTTGTAGCCCAAAACCCACCTTTTGTGAAATTAGGGTAAGTGTAATGGTTGGTAGAAATAGTGGGGGTAAGATGCATGGCCTATCTAACCACTTTAGGCCTAGGTGGTGGGAAATAGGATCCGACATTGTTTTTTAAACTCTTCAGATAGAGGAGAATACCTGTAAATTCGAAGCTGCATTTTTTGATGTGTGATGTTAAATGTTTTGTGCACTGTTAGGAAAATCATGCAAGAAAATAAAGTGAGCTTCCCCTTTTTACAATAGTGGGTTAACTATTAGCACATGATTTCTCCAACTGTGCAGTCTAGTTGTGTGGCCCTGTATTTTGGGTGAAATTGTGAAATTTCCCTAAAAATATTTATATATTCAAACCTAATTCTATTTCCCAAATTGGAAGTCAATGGACACATGAGAGTTCGTAATTGATATAATTTGAATGATTTTATCCCATTACATTATCTTGTCATAGAATTAAGAGTCTTCAGTCTCATGGAATATTTTTTAGTGATTACTCACTTCCTTTTCTTATCATTTTTCTTTATTATTTGAATTGATGTAGTAATTTATGTGGAATATAATTTTCCCTATTTCTAGGATCATCATCTATTCTACATTTTCACTCAATATATGCCAAATTAGAAGTTGGCACCAGATTAGTAATCTTATACTGACCTATGATATGTGCTCAAGAATTTTCCTGAATTGTGTATTACTTTATTGAGCTACATTCCATTGTTAAACCCACCGAACATTCCAGTGTGACCCAAATATTAAATAGAATATTTTAATTAAACGAAATAGAACATGTTAGGGATTCCATTTAGTTCCTTTAAGATGTGATAGAGGTTTTTTACCCAACCAATCCCACCCATGGGGTGTTCCATGTATATTTCCTATGCTTATTCCATTGTTAAACCACACTTGGGGTGTTTTTTGTTCTATATAATTTAGAGGATGTCAGTTTATAATTGAATTGAATTTAGATTTATTATTATATGATTGTTTTACTCTATTACATGTTGATTATTTTGATTAAATTTTTTATATGGAAATTTTAATATGAGTGGGTGAACTCATGGAATGAAATTTTAAATGATTTATGATATGAGTGGGTATACACATTGATGTAGAATTTGAATTGATTAATGTTTTTATAGGACTCCATGTGTGTGTTATTCCAAGGGTCATTGAAATGGTATATAGTGACCTGAAAATTTATTCTCCTAAAATTCTAATTCCCTTGGATTCCATGATCCTTGTTACCCATTGGTTTTGGTTGGTTGGGATCACAGTGGACATGGTTGGTAGACATACTCCTTAGACCCAAATTCAAGCATAACCGAGTTTCCATAAAAATGATTCTAGGACTTGATTAGGATTATTTGGTCCCCCATACATTGTATCCATTCTTGTGTGGTGTGAATCTTATGATATATAGAATGAATATGGTTAATGTAACGTTATTTATAGTACACTACACTAATGATAAACATGATCTTATTGGTTATACATCTCAATCAAGGTTGTTCTAGCACTTCTGGTTTTATATAATGGACATAGATGACATTATATATATGGATGAATCATGATTCCATGCTAGTTATTTCCATATTGTTGGAGCTACATTATCATAGGATCTTGGCCCGTGCTTTTCATGGAGCCTTTTTGTGCTATAAAATATCTCATTACTTATACTATACATCAATTGGAACTTCAATATTATTACATTTTACCTATGATGTGTATTTCACTCTGATTTAGTTTGATATATTTCACATAAATGACCGATTATAGACCTTTGGGTGGTTAACTGTTGTGATTGTATCTCATAACCTTTTTGGTCCACCGTTGGGTACTCGAGAATACTATATAGATAGATGTAGGGACTAGGTAATTTTCCTGCAGTACCATGCTTAACATTGTTCCTTGCATATGAGAAGGTGAAAATGGGACCAAGATGATTCACATAATTCTATTAGGATATAGCACTTTTTGGTCCTTTTAGATTTTGTTACATGTATTGTACTAGCTATCTGTATAAATATTTTGGATTTTTTAAAGATACATGACATGGTCAACATTTTATATGAGATTAATTCATACATTATTTTTCAATTTCTACTATTTATCTATTTTGGGATTTTTATAATTCATCAACTATTTGATTTTAATTATTTCATCTTCCGCGTTACACTCAAATAATATGGAATAGTTTCCTCTGGGACACAACATAGGACCGCATTTCTTGTTCTTATCCTCTGGATTTTTGGGACATAAACTTGAGCCCATGAGAAAAACATGCATTGGGGAATTGTTTATTAGAATCTGGGTCTAGGAAATTACAATAATGGACATAAAATGAAGAAAGAAACCATTATTCAATTAATTAAAACATTTTCATAATGTCATAACATTTGCACAGAAATAATAATCTCTTTAGATTAACTAATGAAATAACATGTTTCCTATAAAACCATAGAAAGCATATATACATAATAAATGGTAACTTATTGATTAATTTTTATATCACTATTAACAATATTGTATCTCTCCCAAAATTGTAGGGAGTAACCATCAAGGGTACACATGGAATAAACATCAAAGTATATACCCATAATTTCTTAGGAGAAACCTATTCGGTTAACTACATCCATTTACCTAATGAATTTGAAAGTTATAATGGGATCAATTGACATCTGTTTATCCTGGAACCATCAATCATCACAACAGTTCCCAATGATCATAACAAGATCATTACAAAAAAATTGTAAAAAAGGAATATTCCTACGGAAAACTGATTTTTTATTTTGAAATCACTTTTCAGTTTCAAGAAGATTTCCACTTATAAATGAAACCATTTTATTTGAAACATACCTATAAACATGTAAGGGAAACCTCCAATAAATAAGGTGTCATGAAAGTTTGAAAATCATCTTATTTCTTATATGTAAAAATTCTCTTTAATAAAAATATTTTTAACATGAAAATATTTTTTTTAAAAAATAAAGTCCATTTCCTTATGATTGAAAGCATTCTACACTTGTACATCATATCCCAAATAATAAAATTAGATTCATTAATTACTTAATTCATAACATTTTCCAAATATATATTATTTTTCAACATTTTATTGTGTTCATTTACATTCATTTAAAGGATTTATAAATATTTGAATCATTTTCCCAAGGGCATTTTTAATGGTTGTTATAGTCAGTTCCATTGAGTATAATTATGCGAGTTCATGTCAAATGGAAGAAAAACTATAGAAGTAAAAAAAATTGAATAAATATTATTCCATAATTTTTATTGAACCAATATATTATTATGTTTCCTAATATGTGGATGATTCAATAGATAAAACAATAATGAAATTTTTTTTGTTGGTTTTTGATGGTTTTTCAAACAGTCACATAATATTTTCATTTTGATTATTTATTATGTCCATAAATTCATTATAGATTATTATGAAAGTTATCATATAAATATTAAAATCTATTTTAAATAGAATAATGGTTTTATGGATATCCTTGAAGGTTGTAATGGAAAATGAAAAATCATCTTCCCCAAAGGCTATGAGCTGAGAGGTCAGAGGCGATGTTTTCATTTTTATAGAATAAGAGAAGAAGAGAAGAGGATTGATGATGAATATTAAATTAAAACAACAAAATTACATTATCATTATGATATTGGATTTATCATGATAGTTTAGACATGGTTAGTGAGGATAAGGTAAAAATAATGATAGAATGAAGGAATGAGAGAATTTAAAAGGGAAATAATGAGAATTTTACCACTAGAATATCATCTCATTGATAGACTCCTTAAGGAGCATTGTTTTAGTGTTCAGCTGATACCATAACATCTTGGACATGAGGAAGAGCTTTGGTATGGTAATTTGGTAAAATATTAGAAAATATTAAATGACCAGAATGTGTGGGGGAAATGATGGTGAGGGGTGATGTTTATATGGAGAGGTGATGGGGTTTCATTATTTTATTATTTTATTTATTATTTTGCCTCAAGATTATAAATAGTGTTGAGTGTTGTGACTATGTAAATATATTATTGAATGTGAGTATGAAATATTCGATTATTAAATTATAAATAACTCAAATATTAATGTTTTTATCTAATAATTTTTAGTACCATAAATTATCATATTTACCAATTCAGTAAAAAAATAAACTATTTCAGAAAGACCCAAAAAACGCAACCTTACAATTATTTGACATTTTGATTTTAAAAATGGAATCTATTTCATGAAAATAATTTTTTCATTATGGGAAATTTTATTTTTTACTTAAAATTATCATTTCTCTGAAATATATAGATATTAATATTATAAACAATTTTATGACAGTCTAAAAAATTAATTAAGGTCTTAAAAAATCATCTAATATTTAAAATATAACATAATTTTAATTTATGAATATATTTTTTGAAAATAAAATTTCCTTTAAAATATTACATTAATTATAAAATTATAAATAAACATATATGTTTCACAAAAATACCAAAACATAATTTATCATTTTTAAAACATTAATTTACTTCTTCCACAATATAAATATATCATATTTTAAATAATGAGATTCTTAAATTTTATTTATAAATTCATATGTGAGATTATAATTCTAATGGCTAAATTACTCATCCTAATAGCCACATTACTATTCCAACCGTTAGGTTTTCATTCAATTAGTATAGATTCCTTAATATCTATAAATACCACATATTTAATTATAAATTTATAATGAATTTGAATATTTATTTCTAGAATTAATAAAATACTATAAGTACCTAGTTTACTTTAGTTGATGTTGAATATGATTTGATCATGGTAGGATGATATTTGGAAGGTCCATGTGAGAAATATTTGACTATAGTTAAAGTTATAATTACGTATCTAGTTAAAACTATGGATATGTTTTATGTGTATGAAAAAGATATAGAGATTGTCTTTATGGGTTATTCAGATTCTAGATTTCATACAGATCTAAATTATCTGAATTATTTTTCAGGATATTTATTCATTCCCATAGAGGAGCTATGAGCTAAAACAGTACAAATAATCGTTATGATCCCAATTATACAATTTATTCCACATATATTTCAGCTTTTTTGAATCTAATTATGTGTTTTTATCACTAACTTTTTCTAGGATATTTCCAAGGTTACATATTGTCAATACTTGATCATGATTTACTATGAATACACTAAATCATTGGATCTTTCCAAATTCCAAACAAACACCAATTTGTAATGAATATACATTGGTTGTTTTATCTCCTAAGGTATTTTAATCAATGAGGTAATGCTAGAGTGAGGAAAGTATCCATAGAGGAAAACATGGTAGACCCCTTGATGAATTTCTTTCTAAAAAGAGGAATTTGCATCTAGTGGGAGCTAGTGGACTGAAGGTTGTTAACATTTGGATCTAGTTTAAGTTGATGTCAGTTTTATTTGGTTTACAAGAACCATCATCTATTTACTTGATGATTAAATGTATTCATTATCTTGAATGGTAAATATGTTTCTTACCACATCAGTATTCTTCTTCTATATGAGATAGAATGTGATAATGACCTAAGAATATATGTCACACTAAATTTCCAAAGAATATCTTTTCTATGATGAGATTAGGTGTGGAGTGTCACGACCCGTCCTCGGGGCCCATGCCGTGACTACCCCAAGCCCGCCTTCCATAGGCCAGGGGCTGGCGACTAGCACTAATCCGTAAATCCCAACAAAAAGGGAAGGCATTGCCTTTGAAAAGTAAACAAGCACCACAGAGTAAGCAAGTGGAAAAGTAAACACTAAGTAAAAACTGTACATGCTGTGCTGAAAGTAAAAGGGGCCGGAAATACAAGCCCAACTGTAAAGTACAACTGAAAGGGAAAAACAGCAATTGAAAGGAAAAACATCAGCGACGAGCCGTCCTCTGGAAGTCCCACCTGAAGGGTGGGTACAGAGAGCCTCTACTGCTCCTCAGGTCCACCTAACCGCTCCGAGTACGTCCCGCCCAGTGGTCCACCTCCAGGTACTGTCCTGCTCCGCACGCCTCCTCCATGATCAGCGATGTCCGTCATCTGCAACCAACACCACGAAGTGCGGGCATAGCCCGTGCAGGGGTGAGTATAAGCTACTCAGTAGGGACCCCGAGACCCCCGAAGGTCTCCCGAAATCCACAAAGGATAATCCACAAAGGAAAGATACAATCACGAAGTAACATCTGACACGGCTTAGGTATATGCCCATACATATACCTAAGTCATCAATTCCCCGATCGGCTCCAATGTCCGAGCCCTAGCACAACCCAGTCCACACAGGAAAGCAAAACGCATACCCACACAGGATAGAACAACACAATCAACAAAGGAGAGTAAACAGTAAATCCACACAGGATAACTCAACACAATCCACAAAGGAGAAAAACACAAGATTCAGCTCACACAGGTATACTTCGTCAGATGATGATAAAGATGATCACTGAACCATATAAGTTGTCGGACCCACGAAGGATCGATAGGTACTAACCATGCAGTGACCCACACAGGATCAGACCCACACAGGATTGGGCCCACACAGGACCGGGCCCACGCAGGACCTATAGGCGCTGGCTCACACAGAACCGCTGAGCACTGACCCACACAGGATCGGACCCACACAGGATCGGGCCCACACCGGACCGAGCCCACGCAGGACCTGTAGCACTGATCCACGTAGGATCGCTGAGTGCAGTAGTCGTCGGAGTCCACGGAGGATCTCTGCACAGTCG
This sequence comes from Viscum album, assembly GCA_963277665.1. Taxonomy (NCBI): domain Eukaryota; kingdom Viridiplantae; phylum Streptophyta; class Magnoliopsida; order Santalales; family Viscaceae; genus Viscum; species Viscum album. The sequence goes on along the minus strand of OY728128.1, from coordinate 118,566,282 downwards.
TCGCCGCAGTCCACTGAGGATCTCTGCACGGTCGTCGTCGGAGTCCACGGAGGATCTCTGCACAGTCGTCGCCGCAGTCCACTGAGGATCTCTCCACGGTCGTCGCTGTCGAAGTAGCAGTCGCAGCCAGCCTAGGGTTCCCCCACACAACAAGCTCGTTCTGGAGGGTCCGCTCCACGAGCCGAGAGGCTGATACATCAACTGTCACGAAGTCCGAAGTTGATGTATCCAAAAGTTCCGTATCGCCAACAGGAACTCAACGTCGCAGACGGCGCGTCAATCGGACGCCCGGTCTGAGAGATATTGGCATTTTCGTCCCAGGGGCCCGGTTGGTTTTTCAGGCAAAACCAACCCGACCGCACTCCACCTGCGTCCAAACCTCGAGCGGAGTATGCCAAAAGATCCGTCTCACTTAGAGGAATTCAACAAAGCTGACGGCACGTCAATCGGACGTCCGTAGCTCAAGATATGAGCGTTTCCGCTCCGAGGGCCCGGTTGGTCTCGTGTACGAACCAACCCGGCCGAACTCAAAGTATTCCGAAACCTTGAGTGCGATATACCGAAACGACCGTCTCGATCCAAGGATCGCGTTGCCGCTGACGGCGAGTCGTTTGGAGGCACGAAGCCCATGTTACGGGAATTTGAACAAAAACGTCTGAAGAAGGGGGGTACAGGCCCGGGCCGACCCGGCCCGACCCCCCCTGGGTCGGCCCGAACCGGGTAGACCCGACCCGGGTCCGACCCGGTTGGCCCGGCCCGGCCTGGCACGGGGCCGGTCCGGCTCGGCTCGGCCGAGCGGCGCGGGTGGAAGCCGCGGGCGCAGCCCCCGCGGTCGAGAGAGAACCGCGGCCCGCGTGCGGGCCGCGCTGGTGAACCGCGGACGCGGCTCTGCCGCGTCCCGCCTAGGCGAACCGGACCCGCACGGCCGCGGGTCTGTTGGCCACCGCCTCCGCGGCTGAAGCCGCGGCGGACTCGTCCGGCGGCGCGCCGGGGCGCCACCGGCAGCTTCTGCGGGCCACCGGCGTCGCTCCGGTGGCCCGTTTTCCTTCCCGTCTGCGCCGTTGCTCCTCCCGGGATCCGTTCTTTACTGCGGGATCCTCAAACAACCGCTGCGGCACGTTCCTTCGTCGTCCGTCAAATCCGCACAAAACGAAGAACGTCGGGGGGTCGACGGGCCGTGTTCGTTTGGCCCGCACCCTCCGCGTTAGAGATAAACAACCGGGAGAAATTTAATAGAACGTTCAACACATGAACCAACAATTTTAATAAAATAAAATTGTTTCTTTGATTCCGGTTCTTTAATTTTTAAAGATTGCTCACAGGAATAACAAAGAGGGGTATTCCAAAATTTTAAAATCCCTACTTCGTCGATCGTCGCGCGCGGGCGTTCTTCGCGGAAAAGATCGTCGCGGAAGAGAGGGATCGTCGCGTCGTCGCGGGGAGGCGTCGCGTCGTCGCGGAATCCGGCGTTGAGTCGGCGAGCTCAACGAACCAAGAACAACAGATTTAAATTATTAATATTTAAATCTGTGTTTCGTTTAAAAGCAAATGAAATGAACTTTTGAGAGGAAATCCGAAATCACTCACCTCAAACGGTCGGTGATCGGAGATCGGAGCGTGGAAGAACGTCACGGACGAAGCGTCGTCGATTTCCGGGTTCGGAATTCTTCGCGTTCTTCGCGTTCTTCGTGTTCTTCGCGAGGGAGAAGAAGCAAGAATCTTCTCAAACCTTCTCCAAAGATTTTGGGTTGGTCTTATTTTATTAATATGCCAACACACGAAAACAGGTTTAAGAAACGATTGAATTAATTCGTTTAATTAATTCAATGAAAGAAACAGGCCATTTAATTCACGAAAGAAACAGCTCATTTAATTCACGAAAGAAACATCCCATTTAATTCACGAAATAAACCGCCCAATTAAATGGTCTGTTAAGAATTTAGAAAATGCGTCAGTTGACTTTTATTAAGACGGGTTTTCACGGGTGCGTTTCTTAGCGGAAAGAAACGGCGGGGCTCGTGCGGGCCCCACCTCACAAATATCCTACCAAGGGGGTAGGATATTTCTGGATAGCATCCTATCTAGTTCAACTCAGTTCAAGCCGCCTTTAAGTGGCTTCAAGTGGCTTCCAAGTGGCATAAGTGAAATAAAATAATGTTGTCGCAAAATTATTTTATTTCTTAACATTAAGCTCGAAAATTAAAAACCACACCCGAGCCAACACAACTCTGGAAGAGGCGTTTCTAAGAGAATTCCGGCACTGCGATTTCATCGGTGCCCTCATAATTCGATTCCGGGCACCGGTTTCAAAGTTAGAAAAACCCGCTCGTCCGTTCACTGAACGTACCCAATCCAAACTTCGGAAAATGATTCTCGGCACACCGGGCCTCGTAATCAGGTGCTGTCAGAAACTGCGCTCTTGTAAAATTCCAAAAAAAATTAAGAAAAAAATTTCCTTGAAATTTACGGGTCTTTACATTACTCCCACCTCAGGACTTTACGTCCTCGTAAAGATACATAAAAAACTAGGGAAACAAATGTGGGTACTGAGCACGCATCTGAGCCTCCCGCTCCCAAGTGCTCTCCTGGAGGTTCCCGTGCTGCCATCTGATGCGGACAAGAGGAATCGATCGCCCACGTAGGACCCGCTCTTGTCGATCCTCTATCTCCACTGGGACCTCCGCAAAAGTTGCTCCATCATCCACGTCTAGCTCCCCATAGTCAATGATGTGTGTCGGGTCGTGCACGTATCTCCTCAACTAGGATAGGTGGAAGACGTCGTGCACCCGGTGCAACTGAGGTGGAAGAGCCAGACGATAAGCCACCTCGCCAACCCTGCTGAGGACCTGGAAGGGTCCGATGAAGCATGGAGACAACTTGCTGCCTTGGCCAAATCTCCTCAAACCACGTCGAGGTGAGACCCGCAAGAAGACGTGGTCACCATCCTCGAACTCTAGTGGCCTCCGCCTCCTGTCAGCATATGACTTCTGCCGGCTCTGCGCTATCCTCATCCGCTCCTGGATGACCTGGACCTTCTCTGTCGTGGCCCGAACCATCTCCGGCCCCACAAGTGCTGACTCTCCAGGGTCTGTCCATCACAAAGGAGATCTGCAAGGCCTGTCGTACAATGCCTCGTAGGGTGCCATCCCGATGGTGGAGTGGTAGCTGTTGTTGTACGCAAACTCTACCAAGGGTAGGTGGTCCTCCGAGCTGCGACCAAAGTCGAGGACACATGCGCGGAGCATGTCCTCGAGAGTCTGAATGGTCCTCTCCGTCTGACCATCCGTTTGAGGGTGAAAGGCGGTGCTCAGACGTAGTCGTGTCCCGAATGCCTCCTACAACCCCTTCCAAAGCCGGGAAGTAAAACGAGCGTCCCGATCGGAGACGATAATCGATGGCACACCGTGAAGTCGTATAATCTCCTGAACGTAGAGACGCCCCAAGATCTCCACTGAGCCCTGCTCTCGGATGGGTAAGAAGTGTGACGACTTGGTGAGTCGGTCAACAATCACCCAAATGGAATCGTGACCTCTGGAAGTGCATGGAAGTCCAGTCACGAAGTCCATAGATATCCCTTCCCACTTCCACTCCGGGACCTCCAAGGGCTGTACCAAACCTGCTAGTACCTGATGCTCTGCCTTCACCTGCTGGCAGGTGAGGCACCGTGAAACAAACTCTGCCGCAACCTTCTTCATGCCCGGCCACGAGTGATGTCGCCTGAGATCCTGGTACATCTTCGCCACTCCAGGATGTACCGCCAAAGGAGAAGTGTGAAACTCTCTCAGCACCTCCTCTCGTAAAGCGACTGGTACCAAGTTACGACCTCTGAAAAGGAAATTGTGCTCTGCTCCAAGGGAGAAACCATCAGGTGCCTGTCCTGAGGATATCTGTGCACGCCGTGTCTCACAGTCAACATCCCCATGTTGTGCCTCTCTGACCCGCTGAAGAAGTGGAGGAGAGACTGTGAGAGACTGAAGGAAGACTGCTCCGTCTCTATCCACGAAGGATATCTGCAAAGCGGCTAGCTGCTCTGTCGCCTCCTCAAGTAGCTGGATGCCCGTCCTCCTGCTGAGGGCATCATCCACCACGTTCACCTTCCCAGGAGTATAGAATATCACAAAGTCATAGTCCTGGAGGAACTCGAGCCATCGCCGCTATCTCAGGTTCAGGTCCTTCTGGGAGAAGATGTACCAGAGACTCTGGTGGTTAGAAAAGACTGTGAAGCACTCGCCCATCAGATAGTGTCGCCATGTCTTCAGGGAAAAGACTACTGCTGCCAACTCCAAGTCATGGGTAGCGTAGTTCTGCTCATGAGGCCTCAATTGAAGTGATCCGTAGGCAATCACGGCCCCCTCCTGCATCAGGACACACCTGAGTCTGGTCCCTGATGCATCGCAGTAGACTACGTATCCAACTCCCTCCTCAGGCAACCTCAAGATGGGTGCGCTGGTCAACCTCTGCCTCAGCTTCTGGAAGCTCTGCTGACATCCGTCTGACCACACGAAGGGTTTCCCCTTCTTCGTCAACGCTGAGAGTGGGGCCGCAACTCTGGAGAAGTCCGGCACAAATCTCCGATAGTATCCGGCTAGGCCCAAGAAACTCCGCACCTCTGTCACGCTCTTGGGTGGCTCCCAAGCTAGCACTGCCTCGATCTTCGCGGGATCCACTGCAACTCCCGCCTCAGAAATGACGTGCCCCAAGAAGTGGACCTCACGTAACCAGAACTGACAGTTCGAGAGCTTGCCATAAAGCTGGTGCTCTCAGAGTGTGTCTAGTACAACACACAGGTGGTAGGCGTGCTCCTCCTCTGTCGTCGAGTACACAAAAATGTCGTCGATGAATACCACGACAAATCGATCGAGGTATGGCTGGAAGATACTATTCATGAGGATCATGAACACTGCTGGAGCATTGGTCACGCCGAAAGGCATAACCAAGAACTCATAGTGGCCATACCGACACCTGAAGGCCATCTTCTGCACATCCTCGTCTCGAACTCTAAGCTGATGATAGCCTGACCTGAGGTCTGTCTTCGAGAACCACCGTGCTCCCTTGAGCTGGTCGAAGAGGTCATCAATCCTGGGTAGCGGATACTTGTTCCTCATTGTCACCTGATTTTGGCGACGATAATCGACACACAGTCGCAAGCTCCCGTCCGCCTTCTTGGCGAACAAAATCGGGGAAGCCCAGGGCGGAACACTGGGTCGGATGAACCCCTTGCCCTGCAAGTCCTCCAACTGTACCTGCAGCTCTCGAAGCTCAGCGGGGGCCATCCGATATGCTGGAGTGGATATCGGGGCTTTCCTGGGGTACAGGTCAATATAAAATTCTACCTCTCTGCGAGGAGGTAGTCCTGGAACATCGTCGGGAAAGACGTCCGCGTACTGATCCACCACTGCAGGAAAACTGGGACTCCGCACATCAACTGCTCCCAGGATGAGGCTAGCCAACTGATGAGTGATGGGATGACCTCTCCTCTGCGTGAGTCCATCCTGTGCTGCTAAGGCTCCCTTCTCGCCGGTGAAGGTGAACCTGCTCCCGTCGGTGGCACACATCGCACCTTGTGCCTAATGCAGTCAATCTGAGCATGGACCGTAGATAACCAATCCATGCCCAAGATGACGTCGTAAGGCCTCGACGCCGCTACAAGAAGATCCCAGAAGAAGCTCTCGCCTCCTAGAGTAAGCTCACACTACCGGAACCAGTGCGTAATCGTCGAGTCTGCTCCCGTAGGAGTCTCTAGCCGTAAGGATCGAGCCAACGGCTCTGTCGGAATCTCCGAGCTCCGAACAAGGGCAGTGGCTATGAAAGAGTGACTCGCTCCTATGTCTACTAGAACTGCAGCAAGGGTGGAATAGACACAGATCGTACCTCGAATCATCTCTGGCGCACCGTGGTCGTAGGACTCCGCTGCCTGGAGCTGAGCCTGTCTCTGCCCGCCAGCTCCCTGTGGTCGGGGCGGGCCTCCTGGTGGTGGTGGTCGCAGAGTCTCAAAGCGTCGCCCACCACCTGCTGCTCGGCCAGCTCCTCTGCCTCGCCCGCCTCCTCCCCGCGGACCGCCACGGTCGACCCTCTGCCTCTGCCTGGGTGGTCCCTCCACCATCTTCTGACCCTCGATACGACGGGTCGGGCAGTCACAAGCCATGTGGCCCTGCCCGCCGCACTCGTAGCACTGCCTGCCTCTCGGAAGACTGGCTCCGGGCTGGGTTCCCTGCACTGCTGAGCCAGTGTCCCGAGGTCACCTGCCAGAAGGTCTGGTCCGCCTGGAACCCTGAGTCATCCGCCGGCTACCAGCTGTCGAAGACTCCGATATCTGCCGCCCTGCGGTAGGTCTCGCTGTGGACTCAGCCAGGAAGCTCTCGATCAGGAGGGCTCGCTCCAGTACTCCTGCCTGGGTCGGGATGCTGAGGGTGATCAGCGATGCCCTGATATCGTGTCTCAATCCCTGCTCGAAGGTCCGGGCCCAGAATAAGAGGCCCCGTACCATGTCTGTCGAGTAGCGAGATAGGTCGGTGAACCTCGCCGTGTACTGAGCGACCGTCAAGCTGCCCTGCCGCAGCTGAATAAGCTCCTGGATGCGCATCGCACGGAGGGTGGCCGGGACGAAATCTGAGCGGAATAGGCTCTCTATGTCCGTCCAGATGAGGGTGGCCTCATTGTGTACCTGGAGCTTCAGGCTCCACCATCGTCTGGCTGCTGCGTGCAGTAGGCTCGCCGTGAGGATCACCATGAGGTCGGCTGGTGTCCTCACTAGCCTGAAAACTTGGACGACCGCCTCCAGCCAGTCCTCGGCTGCCTGGTGGTCCGACTCCCCACGGAACCTGGGTGGTCGCTGGCGCTGGAACTCGTGCAGAGCTACGAGGCGTCGTGCGTCGTCATCTGCCAGTGCTAGAAGCATCAGGGGCTCGGCGGGTAAAGGTACCGCCGGTGCCTCTGCTGTCAACGGGCCCTGTACCGAGGCCTCGTCGCTCGGTGGGCTGTCGTCGCGCCCTACTCTAGGAACCCTAGCTGGCTGCTGTCGTCGTGCCATCCTGAAAACGAAACAAGTATTCCACGGTCAGAACAGTATACCTGGTGAGCTGATACAAGTAATCACAGAGAAAACTTGAAACACACATGCAATCAAAGTTTTCGTGCATTAAGTCGGGAATCAGAGGTCAGGGTCCTGGTGTATGGATACGTCGGCCGCCGCACCAACACTGGACTCCCTGGACTGATAACCACACTCAATACGCTAAACACTATTGCTTCACATAGATGAAAGATCAGAGTCTGCGGTAGAACCGACCGCCTCTGATACCAATTTGTCACGACCCGTCCTCAGGGCCCATGCCGTGAGTACCCCAAGCCCGCCTTCCATAGGCCAGGGGCTGGCGACTAGCACCAAGGCGTAAATCCCAACAAAAAGGGAAGGCATTGCCTTTGAAAAGTCAACAAGCACCACAGAGTAAGCAAGCAGAAAAGTAAACACTAAGTAAAAACTGTACAAACTGTGCTGAAAGTAAAAGGGGCCGGAAATACAAGCCCAACTGTAAAGTACAAATGAAAGGGAAAAATATCAACTGAAAGGAAAAACTGTAGCGCCGAGCCGTCCTCTGGAAGTCCCACCTGAAGGGTGGGTACAGATAGCCTCTACTGCTCCTCGGGTCCACCTAACCGCTCCGAGTACGTCCCGCCCAGTGGTCCACCTCCAGGTACTGTCCTGATCCCCACGCCTCCTCCATGATCAGCACTGTCCGTCGTCTGCAACCAACACCACGAAGTGCGGGCATAGCCCTTGCAGGGGTGAGTATAAGCTACTCAGTAGGGACCCCGAGACCCCCGAAGGTCTCCCGAAATCCACAAAAGATAATCCAAAAAGGGAAGATACAATCACGAAGTAACATCTGACACGGCTTAGGTATATGCCCATACATATACCTAAGTCATCAATTCCCCGATCGGCTCCAACGTCCGAGCCCTAGCACAACCCAGTCCACACAGGAAAGCAAAACGCATACCGACGCAGGATAGAACAACACAATCCACAAAGGAGAGTAAACAGTAAATCCACACAGGATAACTCAACACAATCCACAAAGGAGAGAAACACAAGATTCAGCTCACACAGGTATACTTCTTCGGATGACGATAAAGATGATCACTGAACCATCTCAGTCATCGGACCCACGAAGGATCGATAGGTACTAACCTTGCAGTGACCCACATAGGATCGGACCCACACAGGATCGGGCCCACACAGGACCGGGCCAATGCAGGACCTGTAGGCGCTGGCTCACACAGAACCGCTGAGCGGTGACCCACGCAGGATCGGACCCACACAGGATCGGGCCCACACAGGACCGGGCCCATGTAGGACCTGTAGCACTGATCCACGTAGGATCGCTGAGTGCAGTAGTCGTCGGAGTCCATGGAGGATCTCTGCACAGTCGTCACCACAGTCCACTGAGGATCTCTGCACGGTCGTCGTCGGTGTCCACGGAGGATCTCTGCACAGTCGTCGTCACAATCCACTAAGGATCTCTGCACGGTTGTCGCTGTTGAAGTAGCAGTCGCAGCCAGCCTAGGGTTCCCGCACACAGGAAGTCCGAAGATGATGTATCCAAAAGTTCCGTATCGTCAACAGGAACTCAACGTCGCAGACGGCGCGTCAATCGGACGCCCGGTCTGAGAGATATTGGCATTTTCGTCCCTGGGGCCCGATTGGTTTTTAAGGCAAAACCAACCCGACCGCACTCCACCTGTGTCCAAACCTCGGGCGGAGTATGCCAAAAGATCCGTCTCACTTAGAGGAATTCAACAAAGCTGACGACACGTCAATCGGACGTCCGTAGCTCAAGATATGAGCGTTTCCGCTCCGACGGCCCGGTTGGTCTCGTGTACGAACCAACCCGGCCGAACTCAAAGTATTCCGAAACATTGAGTGCGATATACCGAAACGACTGTCTCGATCCAAGGATCGTGTTTCCGCTGACGGCGAGTCGTTTGGAGGCACAAATCCCAAGTTACGGGCATTTGAACAAAAACGTCCGAAGAAGGGGGGTACGGGCCTGGGCCGACCCGGCCCGACCCCCCCAGGGTCGGACCGAACCGGGCGACCCGGGTCCGACCCGGTTGGCCCGACCCGGCCTGGCCCGGGGCCGGTCCGTCACGGCCGGCTCGGCTCGGCCGAGCAGCGCGGGTGGAAGCCGCGGGCGCAGCCCCCGCGGTCGAGAGAGAACCGCGGCCCGCATGCGGGCCGCGCTGGTGAACCGCGGACGCGGCTCTGCCGCGTCCCGCCTGGGCGAACCGGACCCGCGCGGCCGCGGGTCCGATGGCCGCCGCCGCTGTGGCTTCAGCCGCGGAGGACTCGTCCGGTGGCCCGTTTCCTTCCCGTCTGCGCCGTTGCTCCTCCCAGGATCCGTTCTTTACTGCGGGATTGTCAAACAACCGCTGCGGCATGTTCCGTCGTCGTCCGTCAAATCCTCACAAAACGAAGAACGGCGGAGGGTCGTCGGGCTGTGTTCGTTTGGCCCGCACCCTCCGCGTTAGAGATAAACAACCGGGAGAAATTTAATAGAACGTTCAACACATGAACCAACAATTTTAATAAAATAAAATTGTTTCTTTGATTCCGGTTCTTTAATTTTTAAAGAATGCTCACGGGAATAACAAAGAGTGGTATTCCAAAATTTTAAAATCCCTACCTCGTCGATCGTCGCGCGCGGGCGTTCTTCGCGGAAAAGATCGTCACAGAAGAGAGGGATTGTCGCGTCGTCGCGGGGAGGCGTCGCGTCGTCGCGGAATCCGGTGTTGAGTCGGCGATCTCAACGAACCAATAACAACAGATTTAAATTATTAATATTTAAATCTGTGTTTCGTTTAAAACCAAAAGAAAAGAACTTTTGAGAGGAAATCCGAAATCACTCACCTCAAACGGTCGGTGATCGGAGATCGGAGCGTGGAAGAACGTCACGGACGGAAGCGTCATCGATTTCCGGGTTCGGCGTTCTTCGTGTTCTTCACGTTCTTCGTGTTCTTCACGAGGGAGAAGAAGCAAGAATCCTCTCAAACCTTCTCCAAAGATTTTGGGTTGGTCTTATTTTATTAATATGCCAACACACGAAAACATGTTTAAGAAACGATTGAATTAATTCGTTTAATTAATTCAACGAAAGAAACATGCCATTTAATTCATGAAAGAAATAGCCCATTTAATTCATGAAAGAAACAGCCCATTTAATTCACGAAATAAACCGCCCAATTAAATGGTCTGTTAAGAATTTAGAAAACGCGTCAGTTGACTTTCATTAAGACGGGTTTTCACGGGTGCGTTTCTTAGCGGAAAGAAACGGCGGGGCTCGTGCGGGCCCCACCTCACAAATATCCTACCAAGGGGGTAGGATATTTCTGGATAGCATCCTATCCAGTTCAACTCAGTTCAAGCCACCTTTAAGTGGCTTCAAGTGGCTTCCAAGTGGCTTAAGTGAAATAAAATAAAGTTGTCGCAAAATTATTTTTTTTCTTAACTTTAAGCCCGAAAATTAAAAACCACACCCGAGCAAACGCAACTCCGGAAGAGGCGTTTCTAAGAGAATGTCGGGGCTGCGATTTCATCGGTGACCTCAGAATTCGATTCCGGGCACCGGTTTCAATGATAGAAAAACCCGCTCGTCCGTTCACTGAACGTACCCGAGCCAAATTTAGGAAAATAATTCCGGGCACACCGGGCCTCGGAATCAGGTGCCGTCAGAAACTGCGCTCTTGTAAAATTCCAAAGACAATTAAGAAAAAAATTTCCTTGAAATTTACGGGTCTTTACATGGAGACTTATAATATTCTGGAGAACACTCCCATGGTGTTCTCCCTAAGTATTTTCTACATTAGTAGATTATGAGAAAAGATATATAATAGTAGGAAATCAATATTTATTTGTTTCATTGAATACTCTTACATGAATACATGTATATTGAACCTTATACATTATGATATTAATTAATGAGAAACATAATTCGTGTACATTTATGTATTGATGAAATATATTATAAAGTACTCACACAAATAAGTATGATAAATTAGGTGGATCATAAGTGATATTTCATTAATGTATGTAGATATAATGGATTTATCCCCTATGTCTCATTATATAATTTGATATATCATTCTAGATAATTTAAATGGAACATAAAATATCAATCTACATCCTTGTTGTTCTTTGGAAATACTTATTTATATCAAGTCACAGAAAGTGGCATCAAGTTTACAGGAAGACGTCCCCGACATGACACTTTCTTGATTGGAGATTCCATTAAAAAGAGATTATATTACACATTAGAATCCATAATAGGATTTATACACATAAAACATTAACTTATCTATTGGTTTAATAGCATTTTTTAGAAACTAACCATCGAAATTAGGAATCATCACACATTTCCAATGAGAAAGAGGCCTCAAGGGTCACATATTATGTATATTCCGAATAATTTTTAATATAAATGTTTCATTTTACATGATGGAAATAATATTATTCTTACATTCTGGTATACTAATTATTTTGGTTTTGTTAATCATAAATATTTAATCAGATGTTATTTAATGTAATATGTGAGTTTAGTAATAATAAATATATATTTTCAAGGATTGGTGAATATAATTTTTTTATATTTATTAATTATAAAAAACAAATATTTTTTTATTAAAAAAATACTCATCATTCATGTTTCGGTAAATATATATGAGGATAGATGAGCTGAGTAAAATTGTCTAATTATAAATCATGTAAATGATTTTAATTTATTTTTAGGTGATCCAATTGTAATGTGAATAATAATATTACTATTATTAATACATGGGGTTCACTAAGAACTAAAGATTTTTTAAGGGGATTATATTCAAATAGGAAAACCTAAGGAGTTCTTAATATAAATCTAGTTGAATATATTTCTAAAGATATAATCATTTTACATAAATGATAATGAGGTTATCTCTCAATCCATATAGAGATGTCAAGAGATCTAGAGTATTTTATCTCATCCTCCTCTCCCAAGGAATCAATATAACAATAATAATTCTTCATCCTCTAATATAATATTATTGTGATAAACCAGCAATGACACATGTGGTTGGGATTATCCATGCTAGCACTCGATTACTCTACCACAATGTTCAAATATTTTGGTGCATGTTTGAATTACCACTAGTTTGATTCTTCCCATATATCATGAAACAAAATGCTTATATGATGAGATTTGGTCTACTAGTTCCTCAATAAATATTTAATTACAATTAAAATAATTATAGATCTACTTATAAATTAATTGTATATTATATGTGTTGATTTTCCTCTTCATGTTCCAATGTTTATATAAATTAATCCTTGAGTTAATTATATTATTCATGATGTTTTGATTAAGTCCATATCAAATTATTAAATTATTATAATAAAAATACATGATTCCCATACACAATCAAGAACATTCTCTATTCCTAAAACATGTATTTATGATATATTATCTATGTGGAATGTATGAATTTAGATATTAAAATGGTGTACTCATATAGTAATCCCATGAATATGGTTAATAATAAACATATAGATTAAAACTTTTTATGATACGTTGGTTTATAAACATTATAATATGTTTTACGATATCTTGGTGATGATCCTTATTCTTTTTCTTATGAATATATCCTTTTTTATTGAGTCATATGTTCCATTCTATTCTCATGTTCTTATGCCTGAGCCCGAATGGCCCGAAGGCCTTCATTTTTATTTTTTATGCATATTCCCCCTTTAATAGTTGAAGGGGAACCTGCACTTGACCTGTAGGCCCAAAACACAAGGCCCGAATGAGCCTCAATACATGAAATGAAGGCCTAGAGGCATATAAATCCCAATACACGATTGTTAGGCTCAGGACACTTGAACTTCCCCTCCCCATCTTTTGCATCATTGATGACCTAGCTCCCCACCTTACACTGCTGATCGACTAGCATTTTCCCGTACAAAACTATACGGTGCCTGGTCTCGATGGCGGTTTCCATACCCTCTAATTAATCTAATCCTGTTATCTCTTCTTCGGCTGGATACTACTCTTGTTGCTCTGATCCTCTTATGGGGCATGTTCTGTGTGAACTGGGTTGCTCCATGGTCTTCGTGGCCCGAAGGCCGTGTGGCCTGAAGGCCATTGATGACCCGATGATCCTTGAGACCCGTAGGGCCAAACCGGTGGCCTGAAGGCCCAATCCATTTCCTTGGTTTATCCCTTTTGGGGATTTATGGTATCCATTTTTCTACTAATGCATGTCCACAAGAAATTACTTGTAGTGAGGTGACCTTGGATAGATTATTAATTGAGTGTATTTGGAGGAATAAATAAACTCTATGTTTATATTTCATAATATTCATAATATATTATGTTATTTGTTTCCAAGTCACTAACCTTAAAAAGGTCCTTGGATGTTATTAATTTATTATTTTTTTAATTAATTTTTCTAAAAAAATTGTATGAAAAAGGCGAGTCACCATAAATACTGATTTTTTATCTACTAAAATTGACTATGTGATTTTTAGTTTATATGATGAATATTTATGGGTGTTTTTATCTTTGTCTCAACATCCATGGTATTTAATTTTAATTTTAATGGAAATTACTAATATTTAATTTAATTTTTAATAAATTTTAAATATTAATTTTTTGAAAATGGAAACCGACAATTTCCATAAATGAATTTTTTGGTTGAATTTTTTTCTAATATATAGTAGTAATATATGGTTATATTTATTATTTATGTGGATATATTTTTCACCATTGTTTATCTATACATTTCCATTTGACCTAGTTATTTCTCTACGTTACCATAGTTATGATTATTTATATTTTGACCCATATAATAAAATTTTATTGCATTGTGTGGTTAAAAACAGTGGATAATTTGTTTGATTTATTGATTATTTAATATTATATATATATTATGATTTCTTATTAAAAAAATTTAATACTATCATTATTATGATATTTTTTATATTCCATTACAATATAGTAAATTCCTAAAAGAAATATGTGTCAATGAACAATATCTAATACTCTATTATATAGTTACTCAAATGGAAATTTAATGGATGTGATGTTAGTGATATAAATGAATGTAATATCCATTAATATTGGCTTGAAATTTCTAAAATGGAAAAAAATATTTATTTATTTTCATAAACATCTTATCATGTAGTATGTGTAGACCATGTATCAATTCAATGTATAATGGATTTTTTAAAATGTTTCCATCCAAGGGTGCTTCGTATTACTGATTGGTGAATTGTATTTCTAGGGATAGATGATGAGTGTAGATATGAGATTTTTTATTTCGGTTTGATTTATTTTCATCCATTATATCATTTATATATCTATTATATAACATATAATTCATTTTGGTTTTATTAATTTAAATTTTAGTAAGCATGATTATACTGTTTTGTGTAAATGTTGTCTTTTTGTTCATAATTTTTGTTTTTTAAATATATTTTATTTAGACAATTACTTCCATTATATTTTTTTGATGTTCTAAATAATGGATTGGAATTCGATATGAGTGTCTTTATGATGGGTGATTGAATGAATTATCTTAGGAATATTCTCTAAGTATTACAGTATTATAGTAAAGAAGTAGAGGTGTTGAAATTTATAGGGTACTATTTAAGAGGGACCTAAAGTAGTTTCTCTTATAAGAGATACATATAGAATCTAGAATTCATGGATATGGTAAACACTATTGTGAATTTAATATATATGTAAAAAAATTCTGAAATCGCATCTTTGTGTTTGTTAAGGTAGAGTGATGAGTGGTTGTGGAAACAAATTTTTTTATATTCCATAGGTTCAATTGAATTGTTTTTTATTTTCATTACTATTATAATAATAGTCTTGATTTATGTAATATTTCTGTATTTGAATTTTTCTGGGGTTCTTTACAAGGATTGTTTACATTATGAAGAATAATATATATATAAATATTCATGTTCCGGAGGAATATTTTTCAGTATCACTTAATTGATGTATTTTATATTTTTCCATTATGGATATTTATAATTATAACGCCCTGACCCTAGTTACCCAGAGTCAGTTCATTTTTACATAACATTGGCATGATAAAAAAAGATCAAGTCTCGAATGTAAGATTAGTTTAGTAGACTTGGAAATACTAGATACATTCATAAGATTAACATTACATTATAAAATGAAAAACTACAACAAGATAGTCTCCCTAGTCCACACTCATATCCATTATACTATCCCTACAGGTCAGTCATAAAAAATTTCATCATATCCTAGGAAAAATAAAACATAGAATGGGGTGAGCTTAGATGCTCAGTAAGGATAACAGTATAGATAAATATTTCATAAATAAGAATAAACATTTAATGAAATAAAATACTAAAACAAAAGCCTTTTCAACTAGGGCTTCAGCATAATATGGAAATGATAAAATCAAATATTTCCATTTACTTATTCACATCGATATTCTACTAGTCAAATAATCACATGAAATATCAATAGCCACATTCATAATGATGGAATGCATAATGCGAGACTTCATAAACACATAGTCAAGGCATTGTGAAAATACTACAAATATGAGTTTGTCAAAGCCTTATTACAAGACTCTAGATTGGATCATTAAACCTACTCATGCATCGATGAGCTATAGCGGGCTCCACCAGTCACTTGCTATGTCCAATGCATTCCTCATATGAAAAGGTTAAAACATAACATAAACATTCGTATTAAAATTAGCATATGAAATTTCAATATTTATCCATAAACCATGAATGATATAAAAATAACTCATCCATAGTCAAACATACCAAATAACCTTCAATACAATTTGGATGTTTGGTATCATAAAAAATCAACTTCAAATAAGCTTACAATCTATCAAAGGATGTTGTCATAGATGAAATCGAAATGTTTTTTTAGAGAAATATCTATTTATATTTTTAAATCATTTAAAAGTCATATAAATATAAAATAAAACATTTATTTTGAAAATATTCTTATAAGCTTGTAAGGTATGCTTCGAAAATGTTATAAAGGAGGAAGATATCCGCTCCCGTCGTATAAGTTAAAAAACATTCTTACATTAATTTATGTAGAAAAGGTCATAAGGTACCTTGTTTGGAAATGATGGATGGATTCCTTTCAAACCGTTTATAAAAATTCAAACAAGGGTATAAATGACTTTAACCCTATTATAATAAATAGTACAAATGTTTTGGATTATATTTTTAAGAAACATGGATGTGGATGAAAAAGTGGTCACAGTAGATACTTACGTAAAATCAACCTCGGACAATAAAGAGATTGTGAAATTAACCCTTACGTTGTACTTTTCCTTGGTCATGGGTAGTTTAACCTCGTGTATAATGGTTAAATAATTGTTATTAAGTTATTCAAGAACCATATAAATTAATATTATATCCTATATGATCGTCTAATATTTCTTTGTTAATGATATTTTAGTAGTATCATCATTTTGGGTGTTAATTGATTCGTTTTCCTTTATATGCTTGGTTACGTATGCCATTTTTGTTATGGATAGGATGTATTTGACTCATATAAAGAACGATATTATTATCATAAACATTATTTATAATCAAAATATGAAAATTGTTCTTGAATAATTACGATGGGGAATGAATCTCAATGTATACGTGGAGACAGTAATCCATAAGTATGCATGAGCAACAATATCATTCTTTTGATATTTAAATTCTATACAATTGGATGGTATATCATATATAAATAATAATAATCATGTTATATTTGTTATTCACATCATTTATACTAATTATTATACCCATCCAAATGATAAAGTATTTAAATAACAAACTACACCACGATGTGGAGATGGTAATCCCCATGTACGCACTGTTGGTGACATTGACATTTATAGGATGGATAGAATAATGAATATGGTTGTAACGTTTTTATAATAAAATCACAGTATATAGAAGATATTTTAGTTATTATTTTAAAATGGAAACAACAAATAAATAGGAAGTGGAAGAAGAAAAGAACTTGAAAGAGGTGATGACATATTTACCTATTCTTTGGGTTCTTTATTTTGATTTGATAAAAAGGGCTCCTTAGGTTGGATTTCTGACTAAAGGAAGGAAACTAGAATTAAGGGATGACAGTTGTCAGTATATTTGGCCTGGGTTAGGCCACTACAAATGGCATTGATGGTGTGAATTTGAGATAAGGGGGGGTTCTCTTTTATAAGAGAGGTGAGGGTCACTTTAGGAAATGTTTTAAATATTATTTTATAATAAAATTATTTTCAGTTTATAGTGGATACAAAATCAATTATTTATATTCAAAGGGGGTATGTGTTGAAAAACATTCAACTAATTGGTTTTAGATAGTTTTAGGTCATCATATTAATCTTATCTTTTAGATTTAACTCTTAGTTGAATATTTTGACATTTACCATGTCTCTCTGAATTTTTATATAATATGGTTAATAAAAATACTGTAAACATCCACGAGAAACTCAAGTGGATCATTAATGACATAGATAATATTATTTAATCCCTTTTTCCAATCCTTATATTTTTAGGAATAGAATTCCAATTAATAATATAATATTTGTTTTAAAAAATCTTTTATGTCAATTTTGATAGTATTTGGTATTTTGTTTTTTTAAAATTTATAACAGCATTATTACTTTGAAAAATATACATTTAATCAACCCTAACATATCATATTCACCTATAATGTTTATTTAATTCATTAAAAGTTTCAAATAAGATTTATTTGGATATTTACAATATTAATTATTTTAATCATACATTAATAAGTTAATTACTCCATCATCATTGTGTCATAAATAAATTTAATTATTTAATTTATAAAAATTATCAATAAAATAAAATTATGTAGGAAATATTTTTATCTTTCTAATTTATATTTCTAATCGAATTTATAAAATGTATAACCCTATATTAAAAATATTTTATTTATTAAACTTTGATTTTCACTCTTTTAACTCTTCTTTAAATAAAAACATAATAAATGTCCTAATCTAATCCAATTGTTCAAATGGATAATATTTTATTCCTAATGTTTTTTTGGGTATAATTACACTTATACAATATAATTAGGAAATGTTTTGGATAATTATGATATCATTTTTACCCATAATTACCATATTTACTTTTAACCGTGGTAAATAAAAGTAAAATGTTTCTATTCACTCAAAATTAATTTAATATTATTAAACCACATTTTACATACTGATATTTACTATGTCTCTCATATTTTTAAAATTCAACTCAAAGAAGTGGTAAAATTAATTTTTATACAAATTTGCAAATGCACCTAGGAGGTGGGTAAAAGGCCGTAAAAAGTTAAATGCAATTTTATATATCTAAACATATTATAAAATAACTCCAATGATTTACGTTGAAGATATATATGTATTATGTATATATTTTGACATAAAATAAATTAAAATAAAATAACTTATTATTTAAATATAAATTCAGTTTTAACCAATATCACAATGTTTTTTTACTATTCTTCAAAAATTGAATGTTTTTAGAAAAAAAAAATTGACCCTAAGCTAGTTTTGATATTCCGAATCCAAAAATTAAGTCCATTTTAAAAGATAAAATTTATAAAATTTCCCAAAGTGGGTATTACTATTCATAATGGCTAGTTTGATTGGTAATGGTGTGTTAGAATCACGAAGTTGCGTAAAATTCACGTTATGGCATTATTTAAAGTGAAATGTACCATGGAAGATTAGGGTGTTACAATCTTCCCTCCTTCAAATAATATCGTCCTCGAAATTTCTATAATACTACGGGACAAAAATATTTTGGTGTTTCTTCAACATAAGTTCCCTTAGTTCCCACATTTCATGTTCCATCTTATGGTTTCTTTATAAAACTTTTACTAGAATAGTCGTTCGATTTCTCTGCACTTGCTCTCTTGTATTAAAAATTTTGAAATGCTCTTCATAATAAGACAGATCGGGTTTTAGTACAATTTCCTTATAGGTGATTACATTCGTCGGGTCAGGCATGTATTGTCTCAAGATTTATACATGGAACACATCATGAATAGTGGAGAGACTTGGAGGCATTCCCAAATGATAAGCTACAACTCCAATTCATTCTAGAATTTCAAAAGGTCCAATTTACCTGGGAATCAATTTACCCTTCTTACAGAAACGTATAACACCCTTCCATGGAGATACCTTAATGAAAAAATAGTCTCCAACTTGAAATTCCAAATCCTTCCTTTGGTTATCGGGACAGCTCTTTTTCCTATGTTGGGATACATTGATGTGGGTTTGGATAACCTTCACCTTTTCTATAGTTTCCTCAACAAGTGTTGGGACAATGAGTTTTCTTTCACCAACATCATCCCAACAAGTTGGTGTGCGACATCTCTTTCCATATAATGATTCATATGGTGCTATATCAATACATAAATAGAAGCTATTGTTATAGTTATATTCTACCATAGGTAAATATTGATCCCACATACCAAGAATTTCATGTGAGTAAGATCTTAATATGTCTTCTAAGGTTTGAATAGTCCGTTCTGATTGTCCATCAGTTTGAGGGTGGTAGGAAGTGCTCAAATGCAGTTCAGTGTCGAGGGCTTTCTAAAGACATTTCCAGAATCTTGATGTAAAACGGGGAACACGATCAGAAAAAATTGATAAGGTAACTCCATGATGTTTTACAATATCATTCATATATATAGTCTTGCTAGACTTTCAAGTGGAAAATCATCTCTTATAGCAAGAAAATGTGCTGACTTGGTAAGATGATCAATAATGACCAATATTGCATCATTCCTTCTAGGATTCATTGGTAGCCTCATGAAAAATTCCATCATAATATTATCCCATTTCCACTTGGGTATGGGAAGAGGTTGCATGACTCCTCCAGGTTGTGCCTTCCAGTTTTCACTTGTTTAAAAACCATACATCTTGACACAAAATCAGAAATCTCCCTCTTCTTATTGTCCCACCAAAAATGTTCCTTTAAATATATATACATCTTAGTGCTACCAGGGAGTATAGATTAATTGGAGCTATGACTATCATCCAATAATTCCCTTTTTATATCTGGTATATCGGGAACATAATGTCTCTTCCAGAATTCCAAAATTCTATTTTATATATGCAGTTACTCAATCACCCATCATTCATAGCTTTAGTCTTCTTTTGAAACTCCTCATCATCAGCCTAAGAACTTTTTATCCATTATAGTAAAGATGGTTTGGAACCCATTTGAAAAAGTATTGATGTTTAACATTCCATGATTATTCCCATATCTATTTTCACTAGATCCGTGAAAATAGGATCTCTTTCAACTCTCATCTTGTTCAAAACTCCATGATCCTTTCTGCTTAATGCTTTTTTCACCATGTCTTTCAGAGCTACAACCTCAGTAGTAGTGATTTCATAACCTTGGCCATGTTCCCATGGCCTTTTCTGAGGTAAGTTCCCTTGGTGCATTGGACATTATTTTGCGTAATTCCCCTTTTCTCTACAATTTTAGCATTCAAAAGTCTCTTTCTTCCCCATGCATTCATGAGATTGGTGTCCTTTTTCACCACACTTGTAACAGACTCACATTCCCTTCAGGAAAGTACTAGGGTGTTTCTTCCCACATTTACCACATTATGGATATTCTACTTTTCCCTTATTCCCCTTATTTCCATTTCCAGAGTGTTCAACAGATCTCTTTTTCTTCTGCTTTTCTTTAATGTCATAAGAAATAGAGAATTATTTTTCTATCTTAATAGAACATGAGACAATATATTTGTATGACAAGAAGGATTAGGAGAATAATTATCCAAGGAGAAATGGTTTTAACCCATCAATGAAATGATCTATATTCTTTCTTGGGTTACATATATACTCTACAGCATGCCTTTCTTACATTGTAAAGTTAACCTCATATTTTGTGACATTCTCATCCTTTTCTTTCCATAGAATCTTAAATGGACTTTCCATATCTCCTCGATAGTCAAGATTATAGTATTTTTATATGAAAATATATTTAAACTACCTCCATTACATATTTAATACTTCATCATATTCCTCTATGTTATGAATCAATGACCACAATTGATCTGTATCCCCCGTGAGGCGATAAACTACCATGACATTTTTTCAATTTCGCTACTCCCCAATGCATGAAATATTTTATCTAAGTAATTTATCCTTATATTAGATACTAATGGATTTGTACTGCCATTGAATTTTGGTGGTGGTTGCCTCATGAAGCAGTCTAATATTGTTCCACTGCATTTTGGATCAGGATACTCCATACGTGTAAGGCTATTATTCATAACCTGAGTGAGTTATCCTAGTATGGTGATAAGGTTATCAGAACTAGTTGCATCACCATCTCCACTATAATTATCTTGAGTTGGGGTGAAATCCATACATGTATTACGTGCACTGATACGGTTTCCATTCCTTTCCCTAGGTGCCATTTCTTTACAATGGCAAACAATAAATTAGTTTATGAATCACAATACATAAATCCAAACTTGTAAAACACATAACATAAATTGAAAAGTTTATGTATATAATCCATAATAATAAAACAATTTTCATTGAGGATATATAAACTCCTAAAACCTTCATAATGGTTTGTAATGAAAATTATAATTATCCTAAGAAAATCCCCTAGGACTGTCGTAACCAAGAGTGAAGCAAGACCCATTGTCGTGCACCAGTTTCCGTTCGAGTCTATCTCAAACCTGTGATTTTGGTTTTTACCCCTAGGTACATATGTGCCAGATTCACCTCTTCTTGCTCATATCCAGACAGGGATGTATTTCTTAGAAAACTCACAAAATCTCTATAGTACCAAAATTCTAGGAAATTCTTCTATACTAATCCTCAAAGTCTATCATAGGGTAATGATCTCTAATAAGAGTTTTTATAAATCTAGCTTCAATGTTTGTACTAAACTTCTTCTGATACCAAATGTAACTCCCTGATCCTAGTAACCTAGAGTTGGTTCATTATTACATAACATTGGCATGATCACAAAAGATCAACTCTCAAAAGACAGATTAGTTTAATAGCCTTGAAAATACTAGATGTATTCAAAAGTTATAAATTATGTTATAAAACAAAAAACTACAACAACATAGTCTCCATAGGCCACACTCATATCCCTTATACTATCCCTACAGGTCAGTCATTATATACTTCTTCACATCCTGGGAAAAATAAAACATAGAAAGGGGTGAGATTAGATGCTCAGAAGGATAACAATATAGATAAAACCTTCATAAATAAGCATAAACATTTAAGGAAATGTAAGAATGAAACAAAATCCTTTTAAAATTAATTTTCAGCATAATATGGAAGAGATAAAATCAAATAATTCCATTTACTTATTCACATTGATATTCTTCTAGTCGAATAATCACATTCAATATCATTAGCAACTTTCATAAAAATGTAATTCATAATGCTAGACTTCATAACCACATTTCAAGGCCTCGGGCCATGAATACAAATAATATATTTTCAAGGCCTTGTTCAATGAAATAAGTTAGTCTCATTAGACCTACCGATGCATCGAGGAGCTATAGCGGGATCCACCCATCACTTACTAAGTCCAATGCATTCCTCATATGAAAAGTTTTAAACATAACCTAAACATTCATATTAAAACTAGAATATAAAATGTCAATACTAATCCATAAAACATGAATGGTATAACAATAACACATCCATAGTCAAACTTATCTCAAAAACATCAATACAATTTGGATTTCTTGTATCATAATAAATCAACTGTAAATAAGCTTACAATCCATCAAAGGATGTTGACATAGATGAAATCAATACTTTTTTTACAGAAATATCACTTTCTATTTTGAAATCATTTAAAAGTCATATAAATATAAAAGAAACCATTTAGTTTTAAAATATTTTTATAATCTTGTAATGGATGCTTAGACGATGTTATAATGGATGAAAATAGTTGCACCCCATTTATAAGTTAAAAAAAATTCTTACCTTTATTTTTGTCGAAAAGGTAATAAGGTACACTATTTGGAGAATGACAGAAAGATTCCTTTAAAAACATTTATAAAAATTCAAAGGATGGTATAAATGACTTTAACCCATATTCTAGTAAATATTAAAAATGTTTTGAAATACATTTTTAAGAAACATGGATGTGGATGGTAAAAAGTTCCCAGTAGATACTTATTTAAAAAACCTTAGATAATAAAGAAATTGTGAAATCAACCTTTACCATGTAATTTTCCTTGGTCGAGGGTACGTTAAACTCTTATTTAATGGGAAAATAATTGTTATTATAATATATATGAACTATATACATTAATATGAAATCATATATGATCTTCCAATATTTCTTTATAAATGATATTTTAGTAGTATCATCTTTTTAGGTGTAAACTTATTCGTTTTCATTTATATGATTTGTTACATAAGACATGTCTTTTATGGATAGGATTTATTTGTTTCATATAAATATTTATATTATGTTCATAAACATTATTTTTAATAAAAAAATGAAAATTATTTGTGAATTATTACGATGGAGAATGAATCTCTTCATGTTCATGGAGACGGTAATCTATACGTATGCACGATCGACAATATGATTGTTTTGATATTAAAATTGTATATAATTGGATGATATGTCATATATACAGGTTCATAATCATGTTTTATTTATTATTTAAATCATTTATACTCATTATTATACACATCTTAATTATGAAGTGTTTGAATAACAAACTTCACCTTGACGTGGAGACAGTAATCTGTACGTACGCACGTATGGTGACTTTGTCATTTATAGGATGGATAGAATAATGAATATGGTTGTACCATATTTATAATAACATCATAGTATGAGGAATATGCTAGATTTATTATTTTCGAATGGAAAAAACAAATAAAGAGGAAGTAGAAAAAGAAAATAACTTGAAAGTTGTGATGAAATATTTACCTCTTCTTCGGGTTCTTCTTTTTTATTTGATCTAAAGGGCTTTGTAAGTTGGATTTATGACTAAATGATGGCCTCTAGGATGAATTTAGTATGGTTGGGAGGATATTTGGGTTGGTGTTGGCCAAGCCAAATGGCATTTATGGTCTTAATTTTAGAGAAGGGGAGGTTCCCTTTGATAAGAGATGTGAGGGTCACTTTAGGAAACGCTTGAAATATTATTTTACAATTAAATCATTATCGGTTTCCAATGGCTCAAAAATAAATTATTTATGAGATAAGGTGGGTATGGGTCAAAAACCTCTCAACCAATAGGTTTTAAATAGTTTTATGTCATCTTATTAACCTTATCTTTTAGATTTAACACATAGTTAAATAGTTAGACATTTACCTTGTCTCTTTGTATTTTTATATAATATGGTTAATAAACAAACTATAAACTTACAAGAGAACTTCAAGTGTTTCATTAATGACAAATATAATATTATATAATCCCTTTCGATGATCCTTCTATTTTTAAGAATACAATACCAATTAATAATATAATATTTGTTTTAAAAACTATTTTATGTCATTTTTTATAGTATTAGGTATTTTGTTTTTCTAAAATTCATAATAGAATTTTTAATTCAAAAAATCATTTAACCAACCCTAAAATGTCATATTAACCAATAAAATTAATTTAATTCCATAAAATTCTCAAACTAGATTTATTTGGATATTTAAATATAAATTATTTTAATCTCTGATTGATAAGGTAATTACTGCATCATCATTGGGTCATAAATAAAATTAATTTTTTAACGTCTAAAAATTATAAATAAAATATCATAATGTAGGAAATCATTTTATCTTTCTAATTAATTTTTATATTATAGTTTATCTAATGTATAACACTATATTAAAAATGGTTTAGTTATTAAACAATGATTTTAACTCTTTTAACTATTCTCTAAATAAATTAATAATAAATGTCTGGATCAATTCCATGTGGACTAAAAGGATAATATATAATTCCTAAGGTTGTTTCTGGTCAAATTTCACTTATCCAATATAATTAGGACTTGTGTTAGGGTAATTATGATATCATTTTCCCCTTAATTACCCTATTTACTTTTTACCATGGTAAATAAAAGTAAATGGTTACTATTTACCAAAAATTATTTTCATCTTATTGAACCACATTTTACTTACTGATATTAATCGTGTCTCTTGTATTTTTCTAATTAAACTCATAGAAGCGGAAAAATTTTGTTTTATATAAATTTGCAAATGCTCCTAGGAGGTAGGTAAAAGACGGTAAATAGTTCGATAAAATTTTATATATCTAAACTTATTATAAAATGATTCCAATGATTTATTTTGAACATATATATATATTATGTATCAATTTTGACCTAAAACAAATTAAAATAAAATAACTAATTATTTAAATGAAAAGTCGGTTTTAACCAATAACGTATTGTTTTTTTAGTATTCATCCAAAATTGAATGTTTTCAGAAAAATAAAAACAATTCCCCCTAAGCTAATTTCGATATTCAGAATCCAAAAATGAAGTCCATTTTAAAAGAGAGAATTTATAAAATATCAAAAGCTGGGTATTACTATTCATAATGGGTGGTTTGATTGGTCACAGTGTGTTATAATCTTGAAGTTAAGTACAGTGAAAGCTATTGCATTATTCAAAGGGAAACGTATCATGGAAGCAAGGGGTGTAACATTCTTCCATCCTTAAAATAATTTGGTCCGCGAAATTTCTATCATACTACCACACTAAAAGATTCATTTGGTTCTTCATTATAAGTTCCTCTAGTTCCCACATTGTATCTTCTATCTTATGGTTTCTCTATAGCAGTTTACCATATGAGTCGTCCAGTTTCTGAGTACTTGTTCTCTTGTATCCTGAATTTTGACAGGATCATCATAATAAGACTAATTAGGTTCCAGTTCAATTTCCTCATATGTGAGTACATGTGTCAGTTTAGGCATGTATTTTCTCTATAGTGATACACGGAACACATAATAAACTTTGAAGATACTTGTAGGCATTGGAAAATGTTAACCTATAACTCCAATTGTTCAAGAATTTTGAAAGTTCCGATGTACCTAGGACTCAATTTACCCTTCTTAATGAAAATCATAACACCCTTCCATGGAGATACCTTCAATAAGACATGGTATACTACTTGAAATTACAAATACTTCCTTCGGTTGTTTGCACAGCTCTTTTGCCTACTTTGGGCTTCTTCGATGTGGGTTTGGATAACCTTCACCTTTTCCATTGATTCCTCAACAAGTTTTGGGCCTATGAGTTTTATATCACCAACATCATCCCAACAAGTTGTTGTGTGACATCTCCTTCTATATAACACTTCATATGGTTCATTCTGAATACTTGAATGGAAGCTATTGTTGTAGGAAAATTATACCAAAGTAAAAAAATTGATCCCACATTTTTTGAAAGTCAAATGAGCGAAATCTTATCATGACTTTTATGGTTTTAATAGTCTATTCTAATTTTCCATCAGTTTGAGGGTGGTAGGAAGTGCTCAAACAACATTCAGTATCCAGGGCTTTCAAAAGACTTTTCTATAATCATAATTTAAAATTGGGATCATGATCAGAAACAATCGATAAGGGTACTCCATGAATTAATACAATTTCATTAATATATAGTATTTCTAGACGTTCCAATAGTAAATCTTCTTTATATCATGAAATTGTGCTGACTTGGTAAGACAATCAACAATAACCCATATTGCATCCTTCATTCCAGGAGTCTTTGGTAGCCCCATGAAAAATTCAATCGTAATATTATCCCATTTCCACTCAAGTATGGGAAGAGGTTACACGACCCCTCCTGGCTGTTGCCTTCCAACTCTCACTTATGGACAAACCATACATATTGACACAAAAATCAACAATCTCCCCCTTCATGTTGTCCCACCAAAAATGTTCCTTTAAATCTCTATACATCTTAGTGTTACCTAGGTGTATAGAGAAATTGAGACTATGAGAACCATCCAATAATTCCATTTCTAGATAAGGTATATCGGGAACACAAAGTCTCTTCCAAAATCTAAAATTCTCATCTTTATATTCGAAGTCACTCAATATCCCATCATTCAGAGCTTTAATCTTCCTTTGAAACTCCTTATCATCAGCCTGAGAAATTTTTATCCTTTCTAGTGAAAATGGTTCGGCAACCATTTGAAAAAGTATTAATGTTTAACCTTCCATGATTATTCCCATATCTATTTTCACTAGATCCATTAAAATATGATTCTTTTCAACTCTCATCTTATTCAAAACTCCATTATGATTTCTGCTCAAAGCATCTTTCGCCACATCTTTTGAAACTTCAACCTCAGAAATAGTGATTGCATAAGATTGGCCTTTCTCCATTCTCTTTTTCTGAGTTAAGTTCCCTTGGCTCTTAGGAAATTAATTTTCCTAATGTCCCTCTTCTCTAAAATTATATCATTCAACAACTTCTTTCTTCCCCTTGCAATTATGATCTTGGTGGCCTTTTTCACCCCACTTGTAACAGACTCTCATTCCCCTTAGGCAAGTACCATGGGTGTTTATTCCCACATTTACCACATGATGGATATTCAACATTTCCATTATTCCCCTTATTTCCATTTCCACAGATCTCTTCTTCTCCTTTTTTTCCTTTAAATACATATGACATTGAGAATTATTTTTCTATCTTGATAGCACATGAGACAATGTCGTTGTACTAAGAGAAGGATTATGAGAGTAATTCTCGACGGAGTAATGGTATTAACCCATCAATGAAATGATCAATATTACTTCTTGGGTTACGTATATAATCTATATCTTGCCTTGTTTTCCTTGTAAAGGTAGCCTCATATTTTGTGACATTCTAATCTTCATTTTTCCTCAGACTCAGAAATTGTTTTTCCATATTCTCTCGATGGTCACGAGGAAAGTATTTTTCTATGAAAATATTTTTAAACTCCCTCCATTCAATATTTTATACTTTATAATCTTCCTTTTTATTTTGAATCAATGACCACCATTGATTTTCATCTCCCATGAGGAGATAAACCACCATGAAAATTTTTCCCTTTCACTACTTCCCAATGCCTAAAATATTTTCTCTATGGAATTTATCCATTTCTCAACTTCTAATGGATTTGTACTCCCATTGAATTTTAGTGGTTGTTTCAACATGATGTGTTCTAACATTTATCCTCTATGTTTTGGATCAGGATACTCTATACAGGTATGATTATTATTTATAACCTGAGTGAGTTGTCCCAGTATGGTGATAATTTGATCAGCACCAGTTGCTTCATCAGCTCCACTATAATTATCTTGAGTAGGAGGGCAGTCCCTATGTTGATTACGTGCATTGATACAGTTTCCATTCCTTTCCCTAGGTGCCATTTCTAGACAATGTCATACACTGGATTAGTTCATGAATCACAATACATAGATCTAAACTTGTAAAACAATTAACATAAATTGAACATTTTATGGATATAATCCATAATCATAAAAATATTTTCATTGAGGACGTATATACTCATAAACCCTTCATAATGGTTTGTAAATAAAAATAGAATTGTCCTTAGAATATCCCCTCGGAGTGTCGTAACCAAGAGTGAACCAGGGCCTGTTGTCATACACCAATTCATGTTCAACTCTAGCTCATATAGGTGTTTTCGAGTTTTACCCCTACGTACATCTGTGCCAGAGCTGCCTCCATCTTCTCATATCCAAGTAGGGATCTATTACTTGGATAACTCACAAAATATCTACAGTACCAATATTCTTGGAAATTCATCTATACTATTCCTCAACGACTATCTTAGGGTAATATTCTCTAATAATAGTTTTTATAAATATATCTTCCTAGGTTTGTACTAAACTTCCTCTGATACCAACTATAAATCCCTGACCCTAGTTACCTAGAGTCAGTACATTATTAAATAACATTTTCATGATCACAAAATATCATGTCTCGAATGAGTGATTAGTTTAGTAGCCTTGGAAATTCAAGTTACATTCATATATTTTACATTACATTATACAAATAAAAACTAAAACAACCTAGTCTCCACAGGACACACTCATATCCTATATACTATCCCTTTAGGTTAGTCATAATATATTTTTTGCATCCTAGGAAAAATAAAACATAGAAACGGGTGAACTCATATGCTCAATATGGATAACAATATAGTGGAAACATTTATAAATAACTATAAAAATGTAAGGAAATTTAAGAATAAAACCAAAGCCTTTTAAACTTGAACATCAAGATAATATGGAAAAGATAAAATCAAATAATTCCATTTACATACTCACAGGGATATTATTCTAGTATAATAATCACATGAAATATCAATAGCCACTTTCCTAATTATGGAATGCATAATGCCAAACATCATAACCACATAGTCAAGGCCATGTGCCAAGAATACAAATAATATTTTTTCAAGGCCTTGTGGGAAGACACTAGTTTGTCTCATGATTCCTACCGATGCATCAAAGAGTTATAGTGGGCACCACCTGTCACTTACTATGTCCAATGCATTCCTCATATGAAAATGTTTAAACAAAACATAAACATTCGTATTAAAACTAGAATAAGAAATGTCAATACTTATCTATAAACAATGAATGGTATAAAAATAACACATCCACAGTCAAACATATCACAAAACATTCAATAAAATATATAAGTTTTGTATCATAATAAATTAACTTCAATTAATCTTACAATCCGTCAAAGGATGTTTGCATAGATGAAATAAAATCTTTTTTAAGGAAATAACTCTTTCTATTTTGAAATCATATAAAAGTTATATATATATAAAATAAAACACATATTTTGAAAATATTCTTATAATTTTTTAAGGGATGGTTCGACGATGTTATAATGGTGTAAAATTGTCGCACCCTCCATATAAGTTAAAAAACATTCTTACCTTAACTTTTGTCGAAAAGGTCAGAAGGTACCTTGTTTGGAAAACGATGGAATGATTCCTTTAAAACCATTTATAAAAAGTAAAACAAGGCTATATATGAATTTAACCCATATTCTGGTAAATATTAAAAAAAATTGGAATACATTTTTATAATGCATGGATGTAGATGATAAAGAGGTTCCAGTAGATACTTATGTAAAAACAACCTCGGATAATAAAGAGATTGTGACATTAACCCTTACCTTGTAATTTTCCTTGGTCAAGGGTATATTAACCTAATTTATAAGGGTGATATAATTGTTATTAAATTATAATGAACCATATACATTAATATGATATCATATATGATCTTTAAATATTTATTTTTTAATGATATTGTTGTAGTATAATCGTTTCGGGTGTTAACTAATTTGCTTTCCTTTAGATGCTTGGTTATGTAAGCCATGTATATTATGGATAGGATGTATTTGATTCAAAACCAGTATCAGATTTTGTTCATAAACATTATTTTTAGTCATATAATGAAAATTATTTTTGAATGATTACGATGGGGAATGAATCTCATCGTGTTTGTGGAGATGGTAATCTGTACGTATGGACGAGCGACAATATCATTGTTTTGATATTAAAATCCTATATAATTTGATGGTATATCATATATATAGAATAAAAATCATGCTATTTTTATTATTTACATCATTTATACTCATTAATATACCCATCCAAATGATGAAGTGTTTCATAACAAACTACACCACGATGTAGAGACGTTAATTTGTACGTACGCAAGTATGGTGACATTGTCATCTATAGGATGGATAATATAATGAATATGGTTGTACCATTTGGATAATAACCTCACATTATATATATATGATACTGGATTTATTATTTTATAATGGAAACAACAAGGAAAGATGAAGTGGAAGATGAAAAGAACTTGAAAGAGGTGATAAAATATTTACCTGTTCTTCAAGTTCTTCCTTTTTCTTTTATAAAAAGGGCTCCATAGGTTGGATTTTTGACTAAATTAAGGCCACTAGGATGAATAGAAGATAGTTGGGAGGGTATTTGGCCATGGTTTGGTCAATGAAAATGGTTATGATGGTGTGAATTTGAGAGAAGGTGAGGTTCCCTTTACAAGAGAGGTGAGGGTCACTTTAGAAAAAGCATGAAATATTATATTATAATAAAATCATTTTCGGTTTCTAATGTCTCCAAAATGTATTATTTATAGGATAAGGTTGGTATGGGTCGAAAAACTCTCAGCCAATAGGTTTTAGACAGGTTTATGTCATCATATTAACCTCATCTTTTAGATTTAACTCTTAATTAAATATTTTTACATTTACCATGACTCTTTGTATTTTTATGTTATATGGTTAATAAACAAACAATAAACATCCAAGAAAACATATAGTGGTTAATTAATGACATATATAATATTATTTAAGCCCTTTGGCCGAACCTTATATTTTTAAGAATAAAACACCAATTAATAATATAAATTTGTTTTAAAAACTCTTTTTTGTTTAATTCATAACATAATTATTACTTCAAACAGAATAAATTTAATCGACCCTATAAGGTCATAGTAACCTAGAAAATTTATGTAATTCATTAAAACTCTGAAATTAAATTTATTTGGATATTTAAAAATATTAATTATTTCAATATTTCATTAATAAGGTAATTACTGCATCATCATTATGTCATAAATAAATTTAATTATTGAATGTGTAAAAATTATGAATAAAAAACCATTTTTTATGAAATATTTTTAGCTTTCTAATGAATATTTATTGTCTAATTTATCTTATGTGTAACCCTATATTAAAAATGTTTTAGTTATTAAACTTTTATTTTAACTCTATTTACTCCTCTTTAAATAAAATAATAATAACTGTCCAAATCTAATCCAAGTGGATCTAAAGGATCATATTTTATTCCAAAGGTTGTTTTCGGTCGAATAACACTTATCCAAACGAATTGGGACATTCGTTAGGGTAATTATGATATCACTTTTTCATCTAATTACCCTATTTGGTTATAACCATGGTAAATAAAAGTAAAAAGTTATTATTCACCAAAAAATTATTTTAATCTTATTGAACAACATTTTACATACTGATATTAACAATATCTCTTGAATTTTTGAAATTCAACTAACAGAAGTGGTAAAATTATGTTTTATACAAACTTGCAAATTCTCATAAGAGGTGGGTAAAACACGGTAAATAGTTCGATAAAATTTTATATATCTAAAAATATTATAAAATGAATCCAATGATTTATGTTGTACATATATATGTTTTCGGTATCTATTTTGACCAAAAATAAATTAAATTAAAATAAATAATTATTAAAATAAAAAGTCTGTTTTAACCAATAATGCAGTTTTTTCACAATTTATCAAAAATTGGATATTTTCAAGAAAATTACCAAAAATTCACCCTAAGATAATTTCGATATTACGAATCTTAAAATGAATTCTATTTTAAAAGATAAAATTTTTTAAATTTCAAAAAGATGGTTTGGAAATTCATAACAGCTAGTTTGATTGTTCACAGGGTGTTAGAATATCGATGTTGTGTACAATGCAAGCTATTGCATTATTCAAAGGGAGACGTATCATTAAAGCTTTGGGTGTTACAATAATTTTCCTTGTTTCTTGTAATGTATTGTTTATATAAATTTTTATATGATTTTTGATATATGGGTTTTTTAAAAAATTTCTTATACAAGTTCTATTTTCCATGGATAAGTCACAATACTATTACATATATATGTATATTCTATTATAAATGTTTGTATTAGTATGATATCATTAGTAGAAATATTTATATATATAGTATATATATATTTTATTAATAATATGAGACATATATATATGTGGTTATTTTCCAACCTAAAAGAGTATGTTTTTGTGTGTGTTTATGCATGTATACGTGTATATTATTATTTTTCTTTATATAGAGGATGGAAAGACTATAACATTCCCACTTATCATTCCAAGAGTGTTTTAATTTATTTCCTTGAGATTCTAAGATGGTTTTTAAAGAATGTATGGGTTAAAATTTCACTAAATATGATATGATTCAATATATAATGGTATAAATATTTTTAATCGTGTATTAGGAGACTAATATAAAACCTTGATTTATATTGGAATATCATTGAACATCTACATCATTTCATTATTTTCTATTTAAAATTATTGTCATTAATAAATTCCACTAACAATTGAACAAGAAAACACTTGAATATTCCATTATAGGAGTTAAAATATCATGGTTATGCATACAATTCCTCCTACTCAAACATAGTATGTTCACCTTGGTGATAATGAATTTTCATATATGAATTTTAGTTATGAGAAGGTATGTGGATTGTTTCTAAAAATCTCAATGACCAATAGTTAATAAAATTTATTATAAAATGAATTGTGTCCAATGAGTAAATAAGTGATTAAGATCAAGGGAACCCTGTTGGACAATAATAACCCATTACATAGGTAAATACCCAACACTTGAGTAAGTAGTAATCATCTCATCATGATCACCTTCGGATGAAATAATATCATCCACCTTATTCACATCCTGTAATGTTCTTAATATTTCCACATCGCTATGATGCTTGATTCTTCTTGCTTTAATTCTATAGGCTATGATTTGATAGTTGAGAGAGAAAATAAGTAAATAATTTACAACCACAGTAAAATATGATTCACCAATAGAGAGATTAATTTTATTAAAATTTCATAGGTCTATTCCAATTAATACTTCCAAAGAATGCCCCCTAATAAAACATTCCTCCTAGAAGAAGGATGAGAATTCCAAGATGGATTAGACACTATAGTATTAAATGATTCCACCAACATTCATGATATGATAGATATAATATCTATTTGAATTTATTTTTTATCCTTGTAATGAAACTATCTAGAACATACAATTAACATTTCCCCCTCAATTAATCACTATCCCAGATATGTTCAATAGAGTTATCTGGTTCATTAATGATTTAGGTATCACTACCTCCTTATACAAATAAATTAATAAGTTATTTAGAGATATAAATATTCCATTACAGTAACCTTAAATTAGTTTCAATCCTTGCTCATAGTATATACTGTGAGTATACCTAATCACCTGATAGACTGTAAAAATAAGAATGAACTAGCCCTGGGAGTTCATTTATGCACCTGTATACAAATTTAAGTGATGTCCTAAGAAGATAACCCCTGAATTATACCATTATTTATATTTTGAGATAACCCAAATAGAATTATGTATGTTTCACATGCAATAACTTTTAGATAACTAATATAACAATAATTATATATGTTCATTCTCATAGATGGTACATATAGAGTAAATATAGATACATTTCCTTTTTAAATTAGAATATGTATCAATCAAATAGTTTTTATCATTCCACATGAGATATGTAATTAATGGGGATAGACACCACTAGTTATTGTAGTGAAGATAGCTTGTGTTAGTCTGGGTATTTGATAACCCATTTCCATGTTTATTTCATATTATTATTTTACTGGAATTCAATTTTACTCTCTTTGTAGAAAATAATAATTATTTTAGATCAACAATATTACTAGTTAATAATTACGTTTATTTATATTTTTCATTTTATATTATTATAGAGTCATGATAATAGCACACAAGATAGTTTCATTCCAATGGGTAATTGGTCACAAGTTTTGGGATTTCCATTATATATGTGGTTTTTACTATATTTTTTTAAAAAAAATTAATTGATTAAGTTTACTTCCAAAAGATTTTAAATAATTCATAAAAAACAAACATAGATCATCTATTTCAGTCACCAACTACATCAGATCATGTAATTGGGTTAAGGAACAAGGTGGTATGAATTAAATTTATTGAATAAATTATACAAGTTGTTTTAGAATAATAATACTTGTGCGGTTGGGTTCACCAAGAACATAAAAATTGTTTTGATACACATGTTCGAGAATCTAGTTTTGTTTAAATTATATTCACAAATATATAATTAATATAAAATAAATCCACTCTGATAATATATTTTATGTCCCAACCAAAATCAAATATACCATTAAGGGAATTATCTTCCCACCTTGATGTCCACTCCAGGATCAGCTACAGTTGGTGACTTGCATCAGGGATCTAAAATATTTAATAAAGATTTATTTCCCCCTAATGGTTCAACATAAATAAAATATACATTAATAAATATAATTATAAAATATCAAAAATGATAAGCTAATGTCATTAAATTAAATTATATTAGAATTCTTAAAATTGCTTGTAATGGCATCTTAAAAAATAAAATCATATGACATGAATTCAAATATCACAATCCATTATAAATTAAAAGATAAAATTTAAATTCAAAAATGTGTTGAAAAAATATCAAATCCCCTCCTTAAATCATCATCATAGTAATTTTTAAAAATTCATCAATAAGGAGGTTCATTTCTAATAACGTCATTAAAATTTAAGAAATATCTCAATAAATTTATTGTGAATTTACATGGTATAAAAAATAATCATTGTTCAATACAATTTAATACCCCAAAAATATCATAGATCCAAACATTATTATATATTTATTAGAGATTTATATTTAGATAATTTATCTCTTAAACATTACACACATCCAAAAGAGTAATATTTTTACCAATACACCTCCATATCATACTATAATTATTTTTTTCCAATGAAAATGAAATCATGTGTATTTGTCAAAATAATTCATATCTAATCACATGAATTTTTCAGATACCTGTCAAAACTCCTGGATATCTCACTTATTGTATTGAATCGTAGCATAACAAAAAACATGGTATAATTATATTTAATTTCAATGTCATGGAATTTCCAATCAAAAGACATAATTATTATCATATCATAACTCAATGATTTCCCTAGAACAAAAAAAACACATGGAATTTTATAAAACCATTTATCAATTCAGGGTTTATCCATATAATGACATTAATTTTTTCATAACATATAATTATTACTTATAAAAAACAATATATTTTAACATCAAAATACTCTAATTAAATGTATTTAAATATTACAGACATAAATATTAATACATTAAATTATTTATTATGGATTTTAATATATATAATAATTTATCAAAATTGATCATTAATTATCCCAAAATATTATATATCATTCTCATGTCATTTTAATTTTTCGAAACTATCTGTTATAATATTAAAAAATACATTTAGAAAATAGTATATAGGGGAAAATTTCACCATTGAAAATATAAATTACAAGACTCATAAAAAAATTTATAATATATAATTTTAAATCAATAATATTCCATTCACATTCTAACATCATTGATCAATCCTTATTTCTAATACACAACTAATGTTTTTAAGAAAAAATTAATCAAATAATATTAACTTCTAAACCTAGAATATAAATTCATCATATTGTAAAATTTTACCATAATGTATAATCATCCCATAATAGGTCCAAAAGATATAACATGACCACTATTTCGATTTCATGGATATTCTGGGGCTTTTTGTTTCCATGGCGTTGTTTGGAGGTATTTTAGTGGAAAATGGAGTCCTCCAGGCTATTCTGGGTCACACCACACCCAAATGGTTGGCAATGTAATGTAATTGTTGGAGTTAAGGGCATGGAAAATACATTTTGGGAGGTTCATGTAGTGCTTGATGAACTATGACTAGATAAATGGATCATTAACCCTTGGTGGTGGCCAAGGTGGATGTTATGGTTTTGGTTGTTCTTGTTTTCAAATAGCCAAAATCATCATCATTCTTCGTGATTATCATCTGTTACAAAGGAGAAACATGTGAATCTTAAATGAGGGTTCATAAATGTATTATAAATTTTTGTCCACTACATTTACATATACATGTCACTCTTTATTGGTTCCTTTGATTTATATATGCCTCATCCATCCTAGGGGATGGTTTAGATGCTCTATCGAGTTGAGGATATGTTCAATGAAGTTGTCACTGGGTATGTTTTACTTCAACCACCATGGTTTCCTTTGGTCATAACCTTGTGGATATTGAATTAGTTCATGGATAATAATGTTCTCTAGATCGTGGTATCATTCACACAAATTTCTCCTTTCATTATTCCTTTATCCCTCGTTATCATTGATGAAATACTCTATTTTTTTGGATGACATATATGATTTCATTGTTTATAGATTTTGGAAGTTATATTTTGAAAACTCTTTTGATGGATTGGTGGGGTCTCTTCAGTTTTTTTATCTCCTATCATTAATTCTATTTTTTGACGAACATTGAACATCTAAATCAAGGTTTTGGATTCATGTCCTCTCATATTCAAATGGAATCATAATGTTACCAATATTTACTTCTCAGTGTAGTGGTAAAATTAACCTTAATGAAGATTAAAATGTATTAATTTATTGTTTTTCATTTTGGTTTAGATGATATCATATGTTTCTACCATGTTAGAAGTTTCATACATGATTTTATATATAATTTACTATATATATTTATAATATGAATTTACATGTTTTTTATATTTTAATTTGATAAAAATAATAAAGGTGATGAATCATAAAGGAAAAATAATATCGAGGAATGTTAAAATGTTACTATTATTCTAGTATTTAACAAAAATTAGAGTGATTCAAGTGACATGATTAATTAATCAATAGTTATTGATATCTTATGCCTATTGTTTATAATAGTTATAACAGGTAATAAATTAATTGGTTAATTCTATAGGTTAATAAAAAAAATTTCCAAATAAAGATAAATATTTGGGTGTTGAGTGGGAATGTTTTTTTATGATGTATAGATGTCATGGTTTCGGGGTTTAGTTTCTCTATTTACTATTTGTTGGATGATTACTTCATTGTTTTATTTTATTGGATGATGACACTAAATATGAAGTGTTATCTGATATTAATATGTATTATGGATGATCATAATTTTAAAGGAGGCTTGATTCTAATGTATTTATTGAATACTATTATAGGGGGGTGAATGGTAATAAGCATGATAGTGTTAGGAATGACACTCGGATTGGTGTAGTGAGTTGGAGAGGGGTTTCCATAAAGTTTGGGAGTCTTGTTTTCTTATTTATTTCCCAAATACTTGACACAGATGTTTGATCATGGTTGATTCATCTTTTTATGGTTGATTGGGATATGTATAACAGTATATGTAATTATGGAATTATAATATTTTTCTTAAATTTTTACACATGGGGTTAGTGGTTTAACTGAATTATAGATGATAATAACACCAAATGATCCATGGAAATTATTAGGATTATTCATGTATTTAAGGGCATGTGAATGATATTTAATTTCAATAAATAATTTTTATTGGAATGTATTAAATGAAACAATCGTGAATGTTTTGTGTGATTATATAATATCTAGTCCTCATTAGTGACTTTCGGGAGTCCAAGAGGAAATAAATGTTATTATGGTTAAGGCATGGTCGTTTTCTCTAGTTTGGTTGTGATCTGTATATATTCATATGTTTTTTTATTTCATACACTATCCTTCACATTTTTGTCTCTAGATAGATGCTACTGGTCTTTGGAGGTTTTTTTTCTGAGCATCTAGGTTAGCGAGGAATTGATGGTTAATTACCCCTCTTTCCCCAGTCTCTTCTCCTAGAAATATTATTTGTTGGTATACATGGCGGTTATATATCTCTTAATTTTTTAAATATTACTATAATTTATTCATATTTTTGTATAAACTTATATCTCTAGATAATGTATCCTAGGGATTATTGTGGGTATTTTTATTTGTAGTGATGGATTGAGGTATAATACAAGATTTATAGTATGTGGTAGAACCCAAAAATGACTCGAGTACTCATTATTGAAGTGTTTAATGATAATGAGATGATGTGATGCATGGTGTGCATTATATGATATAGTTTAATAGGTTTTTTAAAGATGTAATATATATTTTTATAGATATGGATCATGACATATGGAGTTGAGGTAGAGTGGAAAACTAGTGGGGAAGTGGTAGTGGTGTACCTTAATTTTATATATTTTGAAATGTTATATTATTACTTATATGTTATACTTAGTGAGAGAGACATAGTGACATTGGGAACATGGAATAGCTAACTAGGTGATGAGTTAGCTTAACCTGTTTATTCACTATGCTTTAGTATGTTTTATTAATCATTTGTACGAGAGGATCTTAGGGGGATTCAACTGTGTTTATCTTTTACGCTCGACCCACGTATATATAAATTATTTTTTAAGGTTGTGGGATATGTTGGTTATTGGGATAAACATTTCTAGATTGGATATCTTTTTGGGAGATATTTGAGAATCTAATTCAAAGTGAAATATTTCTTTAGGTACTTGTAGTTTACTTTTTTTTGTATCCATTGAATTGTATTTCATTCATATATTAGGATCTCATTACTATTTTAGGAAAAATATTTGTTTTTGGTTTTATCTTATTTATTTTTCCATGTGATCTTATTAGGGGTAAGTAATCCCATTTGTTTGTATGATATAACCTCAATCCTTTTCAACAACATTGGGACTATTGTTGGTTTTCTTTGCGGTTCATTATCTCACTTCACTCATAGATAGTCCATGAGGGTAAACTTTTAGCAGAGGGGGTTTCAACAGAGTGTTATCAAAGTCTCGTATTTGGGGACACAATGGTGTTTCTATTATGGAACTAGTGATTAATTTATGGGATTGTGGGGAAAATATGTCTACATATCATAGAATGTGATGTTAAAAATAAATTCCAACTATGAGATATATATTTAGGATCCATTTGAATCAATTTTAGGACATATATGTTTACAGAAAAAAACTATATATAGTGATACATATTGTAGGGTACATACCATGGGAAGGATAATACATCATTATTATTTTGCATTAGGAATGAAATTGTTAGACTTTGGGATTATGTTTATCCTTAATTAAATAATATTTAATATTTAATATTCAAGGTATAATATTCCCTTACCATTTGTTCTTTTACAAACATGAATCCATTTTGAAGTGCTTATTAGGTTTTTTGAATATTTTTAGTATCAAATTCTATCAAACTGAAAAAGTGTTGAATTTGATGATAAAGACACTTGTAGGAAGACACTTCGATTTTTTAGCAATGGACTCTATAGAATTATGATAAAACATTATTAGGTTCAATGAAAAAGGAATAGTTAGATGAAGTGTACATTGAATTTAGTTTGATCCATTCTTAAGATGATAATTGGGTTTCTATGGAGGTAATGATACAACATGGGGTATCCAAGTATTGGTTGTTCTTGTCCTCACTGATCATTAGGAGTTATATTTTTTGGGAAATATTAAAATATCAGTTTCAGGCATGGTTTCATTCTTTGACTGCATATCCATCCAAACCCAAAAGTTACTTACCATTTGATATGGTAGATCTAGATTTCTGGAGTTTATGACTTATTTTAGGACCCTTATCTTATATTCCTCATATATATTTAACTATTAGTATTCTAGGATGTTGTATTTCAAGGATTCCTTCATCACGAGATCTAGCTTTAGTTATCTCCAATTTTTAGCTGATATATATTGATATACTAGTAATATTAGGGATTTTTTTAGAGGAAACAGACTAGAACTTGATTTTCATGTGTGGGGATTCATCGGGTATATTCATGTCGTAGAGTTATGGTCCATATTTCCTTGTTTACTAGGAAAAATATTTCTTTGGATATCCATTTGTAGGTCTCAAACCTCACCA
This sequence comes from Viscum album, assembly GCA_963277665.1. NCBI lineage: Eukaryota > Viridiplantae > Streptophyta > Magnoliopsida > Santalales > Viscaceae > Viscum > Viscum album. The sequence goes on along the minus strand of OY728128.1, from coordinate 118,525,547 downwards.
TATTGTTTATTATGGGATGATATATCTCAGGTCCCTAGAGAGGTATCAAAATCATTCTTTTATTTGATTTCAGGTTCATATGTGGTAAGAGTGTCAGACCATGTTGAATATTTAGTGTCTAAAAAGTGTTCTACATTAGGTTCCACTATTTCCATAGTTTCATCCTTGGCAGTAGCAGAATTGTTCCATTTATTGTAGTCATTAAATGGTTGATGGGGTTGGAAAAGGACTAATATGGGATCCTCTACATCATTAGAGAGAGAACCATATCCATGTAGGTCGTTTTCATCGGGGTCATAGAGGGGATGGGGTAGTTCATGGATAGATTCTTTCCCCAGAGTGTCCACCTACAAGAAATATAGAACTAATTCAAGGAACCATTTATTTTTTCTTACCTGGTTCTATTCTTTATTTGATTCAAGATCAACCCACTCATTCATATCTCCTACCAAGTTCCATGATTTCGTTCATTAGTTGTAGACTCTTCGAGTTCACATGGTATTTACTATGATATTTGGAGTCTGAGCTTATATGTATAATGAATGTATAAAATATGAACTTGTACTAGGGAAATGAAAATCTTGGTAATACTTTCAATGTTTATGAATACATCCATACGACATCATCCTTATCATTTACTTTCATTATTCATTGTTGGATATAAATTATTACTTGATGAGATATATTGGTTTCCATGATGCTGATGTAGATTTCATCATGGTCATTGATGCTTGAGACCCTCATATGGGATGGGAGTTTGATCATTACTTGACTTCTATGATGTAAATGTTGATGTTTGGTTCTTTGGAGGTTCATCCAGTTCTGTTTCAAATGGTTTTGGAAAAGTACCATTATTTATTTATTGGGTAGGTTGTGGAATTAACCCCATTTTAGGAAATAGACATTAGGATAAAGTAATAGGTAGGTGATTCATCAATCATAATTTCTTTATATCAGATTGATCCTTCTGAGTTGTAGGATATAAACATTTATATGTATGATCTATTTTAGTGAGTTTTTTTTTCAAATGACCATGCCACCTTAAGGTTCGTCAATTTTTTTTAAGAAAGATAATGATAGTATATACTTATGTATTGATTATTGGATCTTTAATCAGTGAAAGAAAATAATTTTCATCCCTTTAAATGGATTGTTTATTTATTTGATCAACTGAATTGAGCTAGTTGGTTCTCAAAGGTCCATTTGTGATTTAGATATCATCATATAAGATTTAAGGAAGAATATTTATCAAATACTTCTTTCCAAATTCATTGTTGAAATTATGAGATGAATGTAAGGTTGTTGAGTGTGATAAATGATATATTCATATTTATGGGATTCTTTAATCTAGTGTTTTGAGGGATCATGGACCAATTCATTATGGGTTTCATCAGAGACATCCTCATGTACTCCTTAACTGAGGAGGAGAATAAAAAAGCATCTGTGTGCATTTTCGGGAGTTCTTTATCATCAGTAACTATTCCTAATGTATGAAAGTGTGAGTTATTGTATTGTGTGGTTAATTTCATAAGTAAAATCATATCCCATTATATAGTATCCATGGATACTTTAAATATATTTTTGTTTATTTGTTGAGAATCCCATATAAAAATTATAGTGGAGAAAATTTTCCTCAGTCTAATAGTCAATTATATGAGGTTAATATCCAACTTCATTGAGATTATGTGTCCTTGGATATGTTTTACCTGAGAGGATAAAGTATTTTTATATACTAAAAATCATTATAATACATAAGAGTATATGAAAGAGAATTTTTTTAGCATCCATGTTCATCATTTTTCAGAAGAGGGGGTTTAGTATGAGGTCTTCTATGACACTTTATTTCTTCTCTATGGAAGTGACTTGATGTTGTTGGGATCCGTAGTTTCTCATGGGTATCCAAATGTATCATTCCATGAAAGTAAATATTCAATCAATTAATTTGATTTTGTAGATGTTATGTTTCCATTAATTTATGAAAACACTATCTCATCGGCGAATGCTTATTAGGTTTCATGGATAAAAATATTCTGAGGTATATCATCACCTTAAATGAATTAGACTTGTGAAAATGATAGTGGATGGAATTATTATAGGATTATGAATTTTATATTTCATATATACCAAGATAATGGAAATTTTTTAGTATATATTCTATGTAGTAAGTCATTTAGCGCTATTGTGCATAAATATATGTATTCTTGGAGAGTGATACAAGAACTCCCCATGATTCATGTTTGTATTGGAGATGGTGGTGGTAGAGGATTCTTTTTTAAAATGATGGTGCATTCATATTTAGTGTATTAGGTAGAGGAATCTCATATGGGAGATTCTGAGGTGGATGTTTACTATGATTGAGTCAATTTTTTTAATTCCCCATTTGGTAGGATTGAGGATGATCAACACTTGGTTTTGATTCAGGGGAGTCTTTTTGTTATTTTTTTATGAAGAATGTGCATCTCCATGAGTTCCACATATCACCCTTGGGGTATATACTATCATGAAAATGATGAACCATTATTTTTGAGGTCATTTTTGTGTTCTATGTAAAGTTGTTCATTTTCATAGATCGTATCACGAATTTCAATTTGTGAGAAGTTGGTGTGTAAACACTATGTTCTTGATGGGTTTCACTAGTAATTAGATATTCATAAGTGGATGTTGGTGGAAATTTTGATGGAATTGTTTTCTTATTTACCTCATAACCATGGTGAGTATGATGCTATATAGGTTATAGTAGATTGTTTGAAAAAATAAATTAACATTATAGTGATCGAGGATTGATCCTATTGTACACTCATTTGAGGTATTACTTGGAGAAAGTGGTGGTGTATCATATATTCTAAATGATCATAATCTGTTATTGTGATACTTATTTCACATATAGGGAATGAAGTGGTATTTATAATATTTTTCCCTCATATTTGTGACATAACACTGCTTCTTATCCACATATGGCCAGTCTGATGTGTCAACCATCTATAATCATAAAGACTTGATGCATGGATAGGTCCTATATTTTAGATAATCAAGGTTGATGAACATACCTTTGGTCGAGTTTTCCTATTATAATATATTTCACTCCACTAATCGTATGGTGTTGTTTAATGCTTTGTGTAGAAAAAAAATTCCATTATTCATTTTACTAGACTATAGTCATACAATCATCATTTATTAGGAAATAACTAGTTTAGATAATTATAGAGATGGTTGAGGTGATTCATGAGAGGATAAAGGCAGAAAATGGTTTCTATAAGTCCTATAATAATCAAAAAAGGATACATATAGATTTCTACATTTTAGACCATGTGTTCTTTATGGTTACTCCTCATCATGGTAAATAAATGTAATGTAATTGGAGTAAATTCCTCTATTGTTTATTTGACCTTTAAATGTTTTAGATTTTCTAGAGTCATCTGCTTTCATATTTTACTTTACTCATATATAAGTTTTATTTATAATGCATTTTATGTCTCACCTATTCACTTATGTCTTTATAATGTATCTCATGATATCAATTAGGTTGAGATCAACATTTTGGATGGTGTGGTCTTCAAGGATCGGTCCATGTAAATTCTACACATATGGTAGAAGGTGGTGTTCCAACATGTTATTCCCTTCATTCATAACATCATGATACATGGGTCCATAGAGGAGTTCACCTAGGAATTTGATCCATATATATGATGTACATATTTAGAAGTTTTGGATACATAGATCTTTGTTTGTATTGATGTTTTGTTTTCAATTTTGATCTTTGTCTATTTTATGAGATGGTTTTATCTTATTTGATTCCTTGTTTATGGTCTCTCTCTTATCTATGAGGTATCTTCTCCGAGATAATTTTTGGGGGATGGTTATTTTTTTCATATTTTTTAACTTGTTTCTCTAATTGGGGTGGTTGTGCTCCTATAATTGGGAGAATATTGAGAGACATCTCACAGGGTCTCTATTCAGATAAACACTTCTCTTTTCTTCTCTTTGGGTTTAGATGTAATTCTTCACCAGAATAATTGTTTGAGAGATATCTAATGTAATAATCATGACTATATAAGCCTTTCTGTTGAATTATCACAAGGATTAGTGGTTCCAATAGAGATATTGGACGTGTTCAATAGGCTAGTGGAGTTCTCTTGGCAATTCTGGGGTTCACCACACCATAGTGGTGGCTATAGAGATGGTTTTATCAGAGACGAGGGAATGAAAAAGCTATATTAGACTGTTCATGTGCTTATTGGGAAACCATGACCAGAAAAATGTGTTGTCAAGACATGGTGCAGGATTTGGGGGAAGCCTTTGTGGCATTTGGTCTTTTTTTAAATTATTAAAATCATCATTATTCTTCATGGATCTCATCCACTTCAAAGGGTGATCATGTTCATATTAAATTTTGGGTCTCAAATATTTTTTAAATTTCATAATTCCCTTCCATTAACTGATCTATATTTCTATTTTCGAGTTACTTTTATTTTTAGATGTTTGGGTGAATATAGGGTGTGGTTAAGACTTCCTCTTGGGATGATGCTCCACTAACAGATGTTTTCACAAGGTAACTATTATTTCTATACCCTTTCTTTGTTCCAATATAATCATTATATATTCTAGATTAGATTGTGGATAACCGAGTGATCTTGAACAATGTAATATTTTATCCAATTTATTTTATCCTTCCTCCTTTATCATGTGTGATCGTGTGGAAATCCTCACTATTTTTCAGATGAGATTAAGAATAGTTTATATGTGGGTTTTGGATGTTATGATTTGGCTAGTCTTCTTTTGAAAAGGTAGTGATTATTTATGTAGTTATTGATCATAAATCTTATATTCTTGTATGGTGGAAATTGATCATATATATTAATTTTGGGGATTCATTTTATCTCTAATTTTATGTGAAATAATTAATTTACCAGTATTTACCTCTTTGGGTAATGGTAGAATTAATCATAATAATGATAAAATAGGATTAATGATTTTTATTTGTTTTTATCGATCAGATATGTTTCCACCATGTCAATGTTTTACCTCTTTATTTTATAGATAGTGTGTTATCTATGATTATTATATGTATTATATTTTTTTATGTTGGAATAAGATAAGGAACATGATTTTGGTAATTCCTTATAGATATATAATAATGAAGGATTTTTAAATGATACTTTTTCATCAATTAATTGAATAAGATCAATGTGATGGTTAAAGGACATTTAATTAAATGATATTTGTGGATATCTGATCCCTTTGGTTTCCATTCATTTAAAACTTTGTTAAATGAGTCATATTATTCAAGTTTGTAATTAAATGGTTGTTTGATGATGAAATTTTTTGGGGTACCCAGTATTCTTGTGTTTTTATCAAGGTTAGATTCCTTTTTTAGGACATAATAATCTTATTATTTTTCAATTGTCTGGTTACTACCTTGTCTAAATTCTATATATCTGGATCCATTATATGCTCCATGAAGTATGAATGGGATGTTTATTGATTTTTAGGAATGGGATCATAGGATTTAGTTTTTTTTTCATACCTAATACTTGTGATGGAGGGAAGGATGATGGTTTTCAAGGTGGGGTTAGTAATGGAACAATAACTATTGGATCTGGTAATAAATCAACATAGATGTTGTTTTTGTGCTAAATCTTGAGATAATTTTGATATAAAGAATCTATTTTAAAGGTTGAATATATAGGAGTAATTTTTTATTCCTTTCCCCACAACATGATATAACTAATTTTTAATGGTTTATGAATATTTTATGGTAGAATATGATGATTCCTAGATTAACTTTCATAATGTAATGATAATATTTGATAAATTATTTAACCGATGGAGTTTTTGTTTAATGGAATGCTGAGTGATGAAAAATCTTGAAAATACCAATAAATTGATTTGATTATGCAAGGATGGAATTTTATTAAAGGTAATTAATGTAATTATGTATAGTATATTAAAAATAATCAAATCACATTCACTTGAAATGTATGTGTTCTTATAGGATATCTTTTCCTTATTAGTGGAAATCAATTTCTTGAGTGACAATATTTTTAGTAAGGGTTTTGGCTATGTAGTTTCCCTTTTTCCGTGCTACATGTATCATCCTATGTTATGTGATTTCATATATTTCCCCACCCACATTTGTAATGAAACAAGAACTAGTGGTCCCTAGAGAGTGTTTCCTTGAACATATAGGGTGGTGAGAAATGGATGGTTGACTTCCCCCTCATCCCCCTATCTTCTCCATGTATTATTATTCACTAGGATGAATGGGTGTTATCTTTCCCATATATGTATTTAGATGGATATATAGTCTTGTGTCTATTTCAAGAACATATATCAAAAAATAATGATTCCATAACATTATTATATGTTCATATTCTATGGGTTGTGATGGATTGAGGTATAATAACCAATGTACGGACTATGTTATCTCCTAGAAACGACTCATATTCTATATATAGATGTGGTTGATGAAAATTATATAATGTGATTCACAAGGATTATGGTATGTTACATCTTCATAGTTGTTTTTCATTAGGAATACATATTTAGAGTGACTATTATCATTATTTTTTACATTGGGTGAGAGATGAAAACTAGTGTGGATGTGGTAGTAGTGTACCTTCATTTCATATTATATTTGATATTATATTATTACATTTATGAAACACTTGGTGTGTGATACATGGTGTGGATAGAATCTTATCATACATGATTATTTAATGAGTTGTTATCACTTTTTTATTCATTAGTCATTAGTATACCTTTTTTATCTTTTACATGAGTAACTTCGAAGATGATCTTACTTATTATACCAGTTATGCTCACAACATGTATATATAAACCATTTCTCAAGACCATTTTACATAGTCGTATTTCATTTTTGACATTTTAATCACTAGAAATTATTCACGATATGTTTTTTCTTCATGGTCACTATTGGGGATTTCATTTGGTACTTTTAGTTTACCATGTGGTTGTTTCTGTTGTATTACATTTGAACCATATATAGGGATATCTTTAGTTTTGTTATGAATGTGAGTTATTTCTTCTTTTAATCTTATATCCCATTTATCCTAATATTCATAGGTCATAATACATCACATTTGAGTCTATGATATACCCTTAGTTCTTTCCTATAACATGAGGCCTATTGGAGGTGGGATTTGTGAGTCCATATCACCCTTCTCATATTGTTGGACCTTAAGGGGTACCATTTCGGGGAGGTGTCTGTCAAAAAAATATAATTACCTTTCCCATTCAATTGGGATGATTTGTTTAATCCAAAATAATTTTCAGAAACCATAAAATATGAAATCGTATATAAAATAACCAACTAAAATATTTATGATTGGTATATATAAGAAAAAATATAATAATGTGTGATATGAGTCTTTTAAAATGAACAAATCCTATAATCAATGCACCCAAAAACACTAAAACAACTAAATAAAGGTATGTGGTAGTACCTAAATTGATAGAAACAAATAAAATAACATCAACAAGGGATGATAATTGATCAAAATAACTGAATACACTAATTTAAAGAATTTGAATCCTAGGAATGAAATGATCATTTAAGATAAGAATGATAAAACTGAAAATGAAGATGGAAAGGACATAGAGAAGATATATGGATATTCATGATGAGTAAAATAAATGACTATTGAATGATATAATGAATCAATAATTAAATAAACATTTTTTCATCCCATGGAGACTCTATAGGGAACCCTGGAAGCACAATGAAAAAAGAACATTATTATTAGAATGTGCCAACACTAACAAAATCTAGTAGGTTTCAGTTGGGTACTGAAAACATTACAATGGGAATTCGAATACTCCCATGAATTATTCAACGGAGGAAAAATTATGAATGAGAGAATTGAATAAGAATGTTTGAAGAAGGCTATAACATTTAAAAGGAATTAATAGGCTTCGTGAAGAAAAAATCATATACAAACTTCAATTATTCGTGGTTTTGTGAATCATTGGTGAACTGTCCAGTTCGAAGGACGGTAGAGATACCAATAGTCCCTAAAAAATTAAATCTTTTGTGGGAGGTAGGATTATAAATACACAATAATTATGATCCCCCATGAACGCCAGTGGTTCACGAGGAGGCTAAGATGATGGTTTCCCATGAATGAAATGAAATGGTTCATGGGGACAAGGCAGTGATCCTAGACACTGTGGAAAATGACCATGTTCTCTTACTGATAGAGTCTTCTAGGGACCATGTTTCTCTCATGGTCCTCTGCCAAATAGGATTTTCCACCCACCAATCTGGTTCTTCCACCTTTCTATAAAATGACACTGAAGGCAGTTGAAGAGTGTGCTCTTTCTGTGGAGGACCCGAGCGATCGAAAGAATGAATGAAGTGAACACTTCAAAAAATGGACTCTTTTGAGGATTCCCTATAATTATAACCCACCTGATTGGAGTATTTAAGGAAATATAATACTAATTGACAAACTATGAAACTACATTCTATCAGGATAGAATTTCCCACACAGTGTAGAACCAACGCCCCTTCTTCAATCAAAAATCTTGTAAAGCCACATGCTATGTGAGTGGAACCCAATAACACAATGAAATTTTCTATGTGGATGGATCCAAGAAAACATTTAATCATGCTACACAGATGAAACTTGACGATGCATGGAATCACGATACAGGGGCATAACACTGTTCCAAATATAAAAATGTTATGAAGACTAAATCTAAGTCATCGTACCGTTTCAATATGTATACAACCACATCATCCATATAGAAACATGAAACGTGGGGAAAATATCATCTAGTATAAATAAATGGTCTGTGGAATGGGGTATTCTCATGAATTCCACCCTCATGCTTCAATATTTTCCTTCAATTTCAATCACATCACCCATATCCCCTTAACAAGACAGTCCAACAACACTGAGCCAATGCATGTTTCAAAGACACCAAAACCATATGATAAGACCATCAGGTTCACGAGCACACCCTTCTATGTTTACATACACATGGTATGTGGCGTCATGCAGATTATACCCATAATAAGTTGGACCAACAAAATGTCCCTATTTTTACAATCCCTTGGTAATAAAGGTTCTAACCTCGAGATGCTCACAAGAACCTCTCCATTCTAGGGATTAGGGGTAATCACTGTCCTTTACCTTTGACAATTTATAATATTACATAATGGGAAATCACACTTAACTTCCCCCTTAATGAGTAATTATGCTCCTCCTCTTTACCAGAATTAATCATTGGGAACCCCCCTTAATTTAAGACCCAAGACTCTATTCATGGAAGTGCAATATCCCAGACCACTCCCACCATGGTCGTCCACCTTCTCAACCAACATAGAGGGGAAAGTGAGTGATTTGTTGGAACCACATCTTCCTCTTGTTTCTATAACCAATCATGACTCATGCGGGCTTAGATATTAGATGATTTCATAGAATGCCTATGATTCACCCTATAGTTGAACTATAATAATAATTATTCCTTTTATATCCATGATACATAGGATTCTTGACTATGCTCTGAGCTCAAATGGGCCTTCCCTCTGGCTGTATGCCCCAAATCATGGATCATTCATGGTTAGATCCCAAGAATAAGTCCTAAACAATGGCTTGAATGGGCCTCCTCTGAAGTTTTCCATAACTACATAGAAATTGATTCCCATCTGTCTTGTATAAGTAGGAAACCTCCCTATGGTCCAACCTGATACATCACATACCTCATCTGCTTCATCATCTTCACATCAAATCACTCTCATCCGAACAACAAGAAATTAAACTGCATGATCCACCAAACTATGTGGGTTATAATTTATCTCATGAGGATATGATGTAATTCCAACTTATGAGTTCGATACCCACACTAAAATAAATAAAATCCCCATGGATGACTATAAAATCATGGGTGTGAACCTATATGGATTAAAACCATTGTTGTATTAGTGAATGATAATGGAATTCATTATTTTTGCGTATGAGGTTATCATATTTGAAGAACCTCAGATACATATAGATGTATTCATTAATAGAGAACTGTTGATTCATATAGACACTTATTAACCCCAAGCATATTAAAGTTTGATCTTTCAACCAATGAATAATCCGAGGAAACATTCATGGTAATGAACCAAGGATTCACGAACAAATGAACATAGATTAAATCTATAAGAGAGTCCCAAAATAGGAAATAATCCCCCCCTAGGGTCCAATTTTCTGGGGTTTCCTTCTACTAAACCAATGTGAGTATTATGTTTCATTTGAAAAATAATCTAACGAGTTCATTACTTTGGAAAGAAGATCCATTAATCAGGGATAATGTGGTTGTTGGGTGGTTTTGGCTCCTCGGATAAACGCATTGGTTACCATACGAAGATTTTTTCCCTAACGTGGATTAAGTCCATAAACACTTAACAACCTAAAATCACCTGTAGGGACAAAATAACTTTAGAACCTCCTTTATAAGATAAAAATGATATAAAACCAATACCCATATGACCATTTTCATTATTGGGTCTGAAGGGCCATCGGGATGAATGAAAAATTATGAACCTGATGTGAATCCTTCACTGAGGTGGCGGTGTTACTCCACCTCAATCCCATTTCTTATCCCAAGAGGGAGAGGAAAAATAAATATCATCAACTATACATGTGGTCACCAGATACTAGATTTATGGTGGTATTTTTTCTTTACTTTTCATATATATTGCTGGTAATTCACAGATCTTCCATCAATCAAATGGATTTCCAAATGTTCACTCTGATATTCACATCTGCAACTGTGTAGGTCGCTAAGTCCTCCATAAAGAACATGACCCCATATCCCACCCAGCATCTTCAAAAAATGTTTCCAAATCCATTGATCATGTAGTACCGTCAAAATGGTACTCTCCCCACCATAGTGGATTGAAGGAAATCCCTCTAGGACATATATCTGAGTAGGTCACCCACTCAGCAGCGGCCAGTGGTCCAGAAACATGCAGCTCCAATTTCCATCTCTAATCATTTTGGGATCTTGTCCCCAGAATGTGACAGTGAGTACCTCCCTTATCTATGGGAGGTAGATGAAGTCATCACCTATGAATATGTCCCTACATCACAGGGTTCTCCCTCAAGGGCCCCTTCCGGAAGACAATTCCACCAATGTCATGCGACCAAGAATATTCATTCTAAATAGGGGACCACACTAATGTCTACTACTAATGTTCAAGGAACAGTAGTCCTTCGGAATTCCCCCCATGGGAGACGATCATTTAATTAGGAGTGGATCATCACCCTATTTCCTAAGGGAGTGATCTGTTAGGAAAATATTTTGGAATACTAAAGGAAGAAATACAATTTCACCACCTCTTTCGAATCCCCCTATGGATATATGATTCAATCCTATGTGTGGATGAATATACCCTATCAATATTATGAACCCCACCATGAAAATTTGATTTTTTATTATGAGTAAGAAAAAATCCCACTAATTGTATCATGTATCACCACACAAATATGGAGGAAAATTAAAGGAAGATTCAAATCCCTATAGATGTGCACGTTGGACGTCATCTGAATATGATGGGATACTACAGAAAGGTTCACATTCCTTCTAATTAATATAAAGAAAAATTGTAAAATACAATTGAAATCATGTATGGATAGTGTCAAATTCATGTTCCCTCATGTCAGGGGCATTAGATAAATATAAGGGCAATAATGTGAATGTATTGTAAAATTTTTATAGATTTATATAAAGGTTATGAGACAATTAGAGAAAAAAATTAGTAGACAAAAATCCATACACGCATATGAATCCAGTCATCCCAATAGGCTGAAAACTGGAGAAAACAATTGTTGTATCCTAGCCCTAAATCATGGGCAGATTCATTCCTCTACCCTGACATAGGACAACTACTAGTACCCACAGAAAATATATGGAGGACCAGATCGGGAAAAAACTCATGCTTTGACATAAGAATTGTAATATATACTTCTTCCATATAAGGATGTATCTAAACAAATCTTGGAAATTTTGGAGGACCATACATCAATTCCGGAGTATATCACCCAGAACTATCAAAACATGATCACATCTGTGGAAATATCAAGAAGTAGAGACCATAACAACATCTCCCTGAGAAGGGAGACTCATACACAAGATAAGATAGTCACTATAGAGTAGACCTATATCCCTACTCTCGTCTATGAGAGTAGATGACAATATTATGTGGTAAAGGACAACTAAATTGTGAACAAACACCAATTCCAACTGGAGGACACCTGTCCACCATGGTGGAAACTCCCGGGAAGGCATATATCCCAATTAGACCTAAAGATTTGTGATTGGATATCTCGATGTCATTAAAAGGACAAAAAAATATGATCCTGAATATTACGGTTGATACAAATAATATTTGACCCATGTTCCCGCAAGAGAGAACCCAAAAATGGAACGCACCAATGACAATTATAAAATTTAAATCACATTCTTGATCCTACTCTTCTATAAGATTGAAATCATAACGCCATTCATAACCTATAAATATAGTCTCAAGACCTAATCGACCCATTAAATAATTCTGGGATTGCATGTATATGTTCTGAAGGCCCTCCCCATGATATTTTTACCATCAGTTATGAATTCCCTCATCAGAGCTACCGTGGGTGATTTCTTTGTGGGATATAAATTGTAGATCATGAAAACATATCTCTTAATGAGTGTTAGGGTAACCCTCCACCTAAACAGACAGATGATCAGATAGCTAGAAGGTCATCCCCTTACTGTCATCTACCCTGATGGTCCTCCCATAGTTATAAGTTGTAGAAATTATCCCTGTAGTCAGATATCAAGCTATGATGGTATTACACACCATGATGGCATTAACTTTGATGGCCCTACCCTAGTTAGATCATTCATTGATATGGTCCTCCCCTTTCATTGGTCTTCCCAGAGGGTCATCCCAAGATAATATTCTATAAAATTTATCCATGCGGTTGGACACTAAGCCTTAATAGTAGTCATTGGCACCACACTATCGGCTATAGAGGACCTCCCCACATTCAACATTCACACCAGTATGATGGTCTTAAACTAACCGATCCATACACAAGATATCCCTCATAATATAAGGTTCTTGGAAATGTGGATTCAAACTTGATAGATACTCCTATAAAAAGATAAATATTTTCTTAGTTATAAGATGGTACGAGGCTAGCATCATTTTCGGAGACACTCCAATATAATTCATATACTAATGAGACTCATACTACCCTTGATTTATGGGATCAAATCATAATGAAGAATACAAGTTGGTTAGACCATGCAGATGATTTTTTGGTGGATGAGGAAGAGTATCTAGTTCTCATGAGAAAACAATTATCCATGGATAACATACCGGTTATTTTTTTTCCCACAACCACTTCTCTATTCGATATATGAGGATCGTTTTCTGAGTAATGCGTTCATAACATTCATCACAATGTCTTAAAATCTCTATTCCATCCGAAGGAAAATTATTTTCCCTATGATGGGTTTGTAGACCATGTCAATATATTAAGGGAGATACACAATAAAATTGACCTATAAGCCCTTCAATCTGCACAAAAAACACAATATAGGAGGAGGAAGAAAGATTTTGAACTAATCGGCCTCCACTTGATACAAAAGCAATGTTTCCTTATCAGTGACACACCATCTGGTGTTCATATTTTGGGTTTGGAAGATCATAGAGCATTGCAGTTCACCACACTTCTTGTCCAGCTGAACCAATTGGAAATGACAATTTTTAATGTCATTATCCCAAGACGGTTATAAAATAAAATCCTTTTTCAAGAAAGGAAGCATTATTTAAAAGAACTGGCTACAAGTAAGTCTCAAAAGTGTAAATTCAGATGAGAAGGATTCATTGAATAACTCCTGAACCAGGTGACTAAGAACATTGAATTGGCTTCTCGCCTAAGGGAATCAAATCAATGAGTAATTCTCATATCATCTGAAACAATTAATTCATGTACTGAACCAACACCATATCCAACTCACCCATGATTGGGGATATGTGAGCTCAATTAAAGTGGTAAAATCACCAATGACTGCCACATTATGGGATCATCCCCACCCCATAGGTTGGGTGGATTTTTAAGGCAATATTACCAAATAAGACACACAAATCTAGGATGATTCCTATTAATTACAGAATGGTAGAAACCGAAACCAACTGGGCTAACGTATTTTTGCATTAATTTCTTGCCTAGTAGAGATTAGTCTTTTCCAACCTAGGGGGGAAACTAATATAGAGAAAACCCATTCCTTCCCATCTCTTGATTAATTTCCCCAGTAAGGGAGGAATAATGTATGGTAATATGAGGCTCCCATATAACATAACCTTTTCCAAGAAACCAAATGAGGATCGCCATATGGAAGAATAAAATCCAATAAAGGATGGGAAAAAATTCATACCCTTCAAAAGGTGGTACGAAAGACACCATGTGCTATGCATTAGTTATCATCATGGAAATGAATCCTAGAGAATATACTAGAAATGATGAAAATATAGATGAACATGTGGAGGATGGTTCTACCAATAATCTGATCTGCACCTATCCTAATGGTGTGCACACTTGGAACCAGAGGGCCAACCTAAATTCAGGTTCTCCCTTAGTCAATCGCTTAATACCATTTTTTGAATCCTAATAAACCAGAAGAAAAAATAAATGTTCATACATGACCTTCCTACCCCCAATGAGAATGAGTCTTTTATGATTGATGAGAGATTATCTCAGCATTACGATGAATCAAACGTGTTGAGACGAATAAATGTTGAGATACTACAAGTAGGTAATCTTATCTGATAAGTTCCCCCAACATGAACTTCAACATACCCTTCAAGCAGGTGTACGTCTACCATAAGGGATCATCCGGGAAACTAAATAATATCTAGAAAGAAAATCTAAGAAAGCACTGCGGGTTTCATTCTACCTGATCATAATCTCATCAGGATGCCATTATTTCTTACATTTGAGGAAACAACTGGAAAAAATTAAGGAATATACACAAAGGTTTCCCCTAAATGATAATTTACCTCAATTTCCAGTAGCATCGAACTGACAAAATTTTCCCCTACTATGTCTGCCCATTCCAGGTTCAACATGACATTAAACAAGGTCTCATTAATACCATCGAGTTATTGGACGCTAAATTTGAAGCCATGAGAGGGTGATGTGCTCTAATAAAACTAGAACAGAATCCCTATTCTGAATGGGTGAGTAGTGTTTTGCTGCCACCAAATTTTGTGAACCCCTTATTCCCAATATTGAATGATTCAGGTGGCTCATAATGACATATGGTTCATTATGCATCTTATTTTGATCCCATTATTGGGACACCTGAGCAACCACAAATAGTAAAACTCTAATTCTTCATGTGAACCCTATAATGTTCAGACACTGTGTGTTATACCAATTTTCTAGTATAGTGAATAATATGATGGGAGGATCTCCGGAGGTAGTTCCTCTTCCAATTTAGTACAACCTTTACAATAAACAGTTATTTACCTTATGAACTCTAAGCAATTGGATAATAAAATAGTATTTAATTTCTATATGGAACGGTCATACCTACTCTCTGAACTAACATCTTCCCCAATATGAGATACTTACTATGTGTATGAAAAACCTCCACGACGACATGTGAATGCCACTCATCCGTATAAAATATATCCGTGGGTTTTGGAATTTCTCCAGAATTTATCAAAAGATAGAATATTCTATACAGCTTAAAAACCTAAAGTCTAAGTGTAGCCCCATCAGCCCCAGGAAAAAGAGTATAAATAGATGAACTAACTTCTGTTACGCTTATGCCACCCCCTGTACTCACTCTATCTCTACGGCATGCACTGAATCGTGCAAGGCCTATTGGACATCATCAACCACCTCTACATCATCAAAATGAGATAAGGTGACCTAGGAGAAATAAATTTAAGGAATGAAGGAATAAAATTTATTTGTTTTGATAAGACCAAGTTAGTGTATTCCCCATTGCCACCATGAATTTCAACATGCTTCATCTATGAGAACCAAAGAGGATTGAGGAAGAAAGTCTCGATGACCAGCTAGATTATTTCCCCTTCCACAAGATATTAGGACACCCCATTTAAGATTTCTTCATCTTTATAGAGAAACTACAATAACTGACAGATTCTGGGCATGCCAAATTGGGACTACCACCATCACAGGTGATGTAACAACCTCATCATTAATTTATGAATAAAATTCCCTTTATTTTAATGTCTTATGGATCTAGAAAACACATTCACACATTTTTATATTACAATTGGTTTTAAATTACCATTGAGTATTATTAACATTGATAATATAAATGTTTAATATTGATCACACGAATAATATAAATATAAGGTTTTCACAAATCCTTTAGAAATAGACAATGAAGGTGATGGCCTCATTAAGTAGACTCAGGTCGTACGAACCATATTTCTCAAAGATTTGGAAGGAGGTACCATCAATGTGCCACTCTCTTGAAAAAGCCCAATCCATGCGTTAACATGTTAATCTTGAATAGAATTACCTACTGCAGAAGTTCAAGTTAATAGAGATTACAACCTGGGCGATGTTTTCCAAGCCTCCCTAAGAGTCTGTCAACATCACACACCTTAACTTTAGGTCTTTTGCGGGTGTTATAAGGGGTTATGTAATAAGTAATTAGTTATTTATTGTGTAATCCCTTTTTATAAATACAATTCTTATTTCATAAATTCTTTTATGAGAATAGTGTTTCTTAAATATAAAATAATGAATTTAATAAATTGATTCATCTGGTAAAAATGGTACTTTTCAGAAATATATACATTACATTAAAATATGTTTTTATTAATAATTTTAGAAATTGAATTTTTATAAATAATGATTATATCAGTTCCTTATCTATAATTGATTGGGTAATCATGTTGATAAGAGTTATATTTTTTATATGATGAAACTGAAAGTGTAATGTTAGAAAAAAAAATTTAAGGAATTAATAGATTTTTTTGAATTATATAATATTATAATAAAATATTATTATTAAATTAATTTTATAAAATATTAATGATCATACAATTTTTATTAATATTTAAAAACTTTTTTTTTCAAAACCCATCAACTTTCAATAAATATCTATTTTTATATTAGAAGTAAAAATTCACAAATATAGAAAATTATTTAGATAAAATTATTCTTATTTTTGGAAACAAGATACTGAAATTACCCAACCGTCAATTATTCATAATTTTCTAAGGTAGTCGAATTTTTGGGTAAAAATTAAATAATATATAAATATATAATGTGTTTTATGACATCATAATGACCCAATAGTGTTGTAATAAAATACTACAAAGTGTATCATAGGTAAAAATATATTTTTTATTTTGAAATAATATTATTTTAGGTTTATATGATTTATTGTATAAATCCATCATGAATCCTCTAAGACATATAAAATATTTTATGATTTTAAAATCATTTCATTGGAAGTGTGAGTCACATCCACATACGAAATTCCAATTTATTAATATATTCGCCTATTAGCATTATAAAATAATTTATAACACAACCCATTTCTATAAACCATGGGAAAAAACCATGGGATGGTTTATGGTTTTAAATATTTTATTGTGTAGGGTCCAAAACAAAAATAATAATGAATTGCCCCGCTTTTCCAATATAAACCCACACAAGCACCAATTCCCCATCACTCAAACTCCATGAAGATTGTCCTAACTCTACTCTCCACTCCCTAGAGTATTCCCAAAGCTCCCCAAGATATCTAGAATCCCCTCTGATGCCTCTCCAAATCCTTTTGGATCTCACATCCTTGTAAGGGATCTTCCACCCTCTTATTTTTATCAAGCCTTTTTTTCATGTTATGTATTTTAATTTATTTTATTCCTATGTTGGAATTTGTAATTAAATATAGTCTTTAATTTTTATTTTATGTTTAAAAGATGATATCTTGATTCACTATCATTAATCGGTCTTATGAACCCTTATATACACCCTTTACCATGTCGAATATTCATAAGGGATCCAAACATTCTTTCATTTCTCATTTTTCGAAGCATCCTTATATTGATATACCGTTTTTTTCAATTAAAAATTATGGGGCATGTTTTAGAGCCTCCACTATACTTACCTAATTATTTATGAATGATTATAGACTCCTATCACTCTAATTAGTCCCTCCCATGTACACTTGTTTCAATGCCAAAATTTAGTAAGGGATTTCACTATCCTCATTTCCATTCAAGAATTTATTTTATTTTATACATCTCAAAATGAATTTCATAATTTGGGATATTATGTTACTTTATCCCCATACATACCATTTCATTTCTAAATTATGATAATCCCCTATATCTAATCAATACATTTTATAAATCTCCATATGATGTCGTTAGGCTATCGAAATTACACCCTGATTTTCAATGCCAAAATAATCATGTAGTGAATACCATGCCTATTTTATTGTCATGAGTATTCACCTTAATGAACATAAAAATATTTATGGGAGATATAAATGTATGTATTACAAATTCAATTATCATGAAATAATGATGATTTCTAATGAATCCATGTTATATGATCTACATGGCACACATAAGAATTAGATTTAAATGTTCATGAAGGGTGAACCATGATAGCGCTCCAATGCATTGGGTAATGTTTAGGGACATGATACATCATGTGGGTATAGGGTGTTACTTGATTCCTTTTAGTACATTTTTCAACCATGTTGGGATAGGCGTTCACCTAATTCCATTATGTTATGAGGCAGTGTTTCATGTTATTACCACATTTTCATGTTCTGTTAATAATGTTATATCATGCCTTTATGATCATGTTTCTCTTTTTATCCATTGATATGAATTTGCCTAACATATATTTTTTTATTCATGTTTTTCCTTGTTTACTCCCTTATTTTGTTTTAGAGATCACCCTTTTCTTATATAAGTCCTCAGGTTATCTCATGGAAAGCTAAGTACTAATGAAAGTTGTGGTCATGTAAAAGATTCTTTAAATAATGATGTTATATTTTATGTCTTAATATTTCATGTAATGTTCCAAATCCCCAAATACACTATAAATTTGGTCTTCTAGGTAGTATTAAGTGCATGTTTATTTAATAAATCATGTTTATGGGTGTAATAAATATTAGGGTTGTTATAGTTGGTATTAGAGGATAGGTATAGTTGTTTTTTGGATAAGGATTTCAAAACACTAGTGAAATAATTAGGGATAAAAATATGAATCATAAAATTATAACTATATTTTGGTGAGTATAGATTCACTGTTTTATAAGGAAAATATATACTTGTATGCATAGGTACAAATAGAGGCGGATCTGGCACAAATGTATATTGGGTTAAAACTTAAAAACACTGCTTTGAGCTAGACTTGAATAGGAAGAGGTTCATGAATATTGGCCTTTAGGCACTCTTGGTTTGACACTCCTAGAAGATATTTTTCCATAATTTTACAATATTACTACGAATCATTATTAAGGGAACAAAAAATTCCAAAAATAATATATGTTTGGAAGTAGATAACGGATAACATAGATAGAAACTTAAAAATTCGTAAGTAATGGAGATAATGGTAATTTATAAGTTATCCCTTTTTCATTGGATTCCACTTTCTATGTTTAATAGTTTTAAATACATACCCATAATTTTAATTTTATTCTAGCCAATGGATGGTAATTACAAGAATTGGTCTAACAACAGATGTGAAGATCAATGTGATGACTGCTCTAATTAGATTCCTAATCCAATGGGAGAAGGAATTAAAAACATTTTCACTATAATCTCCTAGTTAACTCTAGTTTTCAATTGAATCATGGGTAAAGAGGAAAATAACCCCCCCCCCCCCCAAATAAAGAAAAAGGGCCAATCGAGAGCTTCATGAGACAAAGGCCAGTTAATTTCAATGGTTCATTTGATCCCTCAGTTGCTGGAAAATAGATCAACTCCATTGAAATGACCGTTTCCTTCCTTTAACATCCTGAACAAGATAAGGCTCTTATGGATGCTTAACTTATGGAGGGTTACGTTGTTCACTGGTTTATATTGATCAATAATAAAAATACAGAGGAAAAGATCTATGTGATGGGATATAAGGATTTTTGGAAAAATAAAATCAATAAATATTTTCCTTTCACCCTCCAACATATGATGAAATGATATATCCCAACCCTTAAGAAAATGGATGATGAATCTATTGGAGTGTAAGAAGAAAAAATCACAATACTTGCATGGTACACCTCTGTTTTTTTCATCACCCTTGAATGAAATGATGACTACTTCTTTAGTGGATAATGCCTAGTATACAACATTCCATGGGAATCTGTGACTACGATAGCAATGATGAAATTTTATGATGTTCCCTCAAAGTGGAGATGGAGATCATTGAAACTCGGGGATATCATGGGGATAAGTATAAGAAAGTAAAATTTAATTCTAGATGTCTGATTGAGAGATCTAATGGTGATATGAAATTTCAACATCCCACTAGCCACAAGCATGGGAAGAAGAACCCTGAACATTTCTTGACGGGGACAAGGAAATTGTTTAGTTGAGGAAGAGAAGGGAACATGGATAACAATTATTGATGGGAGAACCCCACCAATGTGTCATAGGAATGGAATTATCTTGTTGGCCCTCAGTGCATTGTTCATTAATACAACTACAAGGAACACGATCATTTTGGGAACTAGTGACCAAATCCAGGGGTAATTGGAGGCAACCAAAAACCTCCAAGGTAGAAAGGGATATCTTTTTCCCTCACTACTGCTAAAATGAATCTCGACAACGAAGTGGTGAAGGGTATGCCCATTATTTATTCAATAATAGTGAACATACTTTTTAATTTTTGTTCTACACATTCATTAATATTTAGAATTATTAGTAGAACAATCCAAACATCACCATAAATCGTATAAGTGGAGAGTATAATGAGAACTGAAAATGGGACAATTATTGCATACCATGAATATTACACGTTTGCAAACAAAATTTTTCAATTGAACATCCTTACAAAACTCATCATACTTCCCTTGGTGGAATTTATTGCAATGCTTGGGATGGATTATCTATCCATATGTAGATCCAACATAAATTTTCATTAGAGGGATATCACTATCAATATGGGGAATCGACTCCTGATTAGGTACAAGTTCCAGGAGGAGGATGAATCTTCTTTGCCACCATCATCTCAATCATGGTTACTAATTCCCTTTGAGAACACATATCTTTCTCAGAAGACTATCTCTACTGAATGAACCATCCTCAAAGAGATGAATATTGTATCAGAATTTACTAATGTGCTTCATGATAAATTGACTGGTCTTCCTCCAAAAAGTGATGTTGATTTCTCAATTGATCTAATACCTGAGGCATCGCAAATATCCAAGAAGTTTAATAGAATGTCTGTTTTGGAGGTTGAGGAGCTAAAGAATCAACAACATGAGAATATGGATGAAGATTTATATTCCCATGTGCCTCACCATAGGGTGAACCATTCCTCTTCATCATAAAGAATGATGTTTCAATGTACCTCTTCATTGATTATCATGAGTTGAAAAAATCTTGACAAAGAACAAGTATCTAATTCCATGATTTGATGACTTGTTTAATGAGCTATGTGTGGCACAATACTTCTCCAATGTGGATCTGTGATCATTATATTACCATGTTATGGTGAAGAAGGAAGATATTCCAAAGACTATTTTTCATCCATGGTAGGGGCACTATGAATTCATTGAAATTCCTTTCAAACTCACTAATGATCCAAAAATCATCAAGGAAATGTTGAATATAGTCTTTAGAGATTGCCTCGTAAAAAAATTAGTCTTTATTGATGATATTATAATATACACCAAAACAAAGGAGGGTCAGAATGAGTATCTAAGAACTATACTAGAAATCGTGAAAAAGGATAAGAATTATGAAAAGTACAACAACTGTCAGTTATATTTGAAATAATTATCATTCATGGGGAATATCATCACATGCAATGGTATATCTGTGGATCCTTAAAAACAAAATAAATTGAAGGATGGGTGAGGACAATATCATTAGAGGGTATCCATAACTTCCTGGGGATAGATAAATGTTATTGCTGATTTTTGGGAAATTTCTTAGAAATATCAAACTGTATTACAATGCTAACTTAGATGGGAGTCAAGTTTTAATATAATGGTGAATGTCAAGAAAGGTTCATGGTGTTGAAGAAGAGGCGTATCACTATCCCTATGCTCACACTACCAACAAGTGGTGAGATTTTTGAAATCTTCATCGATGCTTGGAAGAAGGACTTGGGTTGTATGTTGACATAGAATGAAAATTCGTCACTTATGCCACAATGTAGTTGAAAATTCGTGAGAAAAACTATCGAAAAAATGATCTAGAGTCTTAATATCTAATAATTGAGTTGAAAATATGGTAGCATAATCTCTTTGGGAAAAATTTTGAATCATATACGGATCACAAATGTCTCAAAAATATATTCACATAGAAATAGTTGAACATGAACAAACGAATATGGTTATAGCTCATCAAGGATTATGACTACTAAATCCATTACAAACATGGGACAGAGAATAAGGTGGATAATGCTCTAAGTAATAAAGACATTAAAATTCTATCATTGATTAGAATTTAATGTGATTTAATCTCCTATGATTTGATGAATAAGGAGATGGGAATCATATAGAAGGGAACAACATCAATCCTTTCACAAATGATTGCTCAACCATAACTTTTAGAAATGTTAAAGGATTATCAAAAAAGATGATGTGTGAATTTAGAAAAATGTGGAAACATTAAAAAATGGGAAGTCATGGGAGTTCAATGATAATAAAGATGGTATTATGAGATTTGTGTCAAGACTACATGTACCATCGATTCTGGATTTAAAGAAATAACTTTTAGATGATTCATATAGTTCGAATTTCTCCATTCACCCATGAAACCCAAATATGTATTAGGATTTCCAAGATAATTATTGGCAGGATAACATGAATAAGGAGATCACAGAATATACCTCAATGTGCCTTCTATGTTATCAAATGAAGGATGAAAGGTTGAAATATAATGGGATGATGCAACCATTACCCATACCAACATGGAAATGGTATAACATCACCATAGACTTGGTCATTGTACATCTGATGACATCCAAAGGATACAATGCTATCTATGTTGATTTGGATCATCTAAGAAATATTTCACACTTTATTGTGATTCAAGATTATTTCTCATTGGATCGACCAACACAGATATACATCATTGAATTAAAAAGGCTAAATGGTGTATGTAATGGATCGGGAAATGACTCATCAAAGAGTTTTCCAAAAACATGGTCCCATTAATTGTTTCCCCCAAAATGGTGGCACCGGTCATAGTATCACACTAAAGTGGAGGCGCTGTGACGGTGGCACCGTGAGGGTGGCACCGTGGTGGTGGAACCGTAACAGTTGCACCATCATGGTTTCACACCGAAGTGGTGGCACCGCTGATGGTGGAACCCTGACGGTGGCCTCGTGAGGGTGCCATCGTGATGATGGTAATGTGATCGTGGAACCATGGTCGTGGCACTGTGACCATGGAACCGCATACGGTGTCTCACAAAACAGTTTCCCAACCTTGTTTCTCTTTCTAGTTCCACCCCTGTTACACATTTTCCTCTAATTAATGAAAACCATTTAATGGACAACTGTTATGGTATCCTCTCTAATGAGAATTATTAAATGAAAATTAATTCCATCATTTGTAAATGTCCAACTGTGTGGTAATACCACAATCCACATTTAATGTCGTTCAATAATTCATATCCCATAACTCCAGGATCTCAACTTTTTATCGCATGGGAATTCCTTCTTCCTAGTTCTTGGGATGGCCTCTTTTTCTTGGTGCGTTTGGAGTCCCCATTCCCGATGATAGTGGTGCACCTATACTGGATCCTTTCCTACTCATCTTTGGAAACACTGATGTTCCTTACCACCAATTCGTGCATCTTCAGTTCTCAGCACGTGGAGAAAAACATTGATCGTTGATCATCCATGTAGGGCCCTTCCTTTGTCTCTCCTTACTCTGTATCATGCAGGGTGGGTATGATAATGTTTCCTTCAGGAATAGAAAAATACAAACCTTAAAAAATATAATGAACAAACTTTTAAAGAATGAAGGGCTGTGTTTGATGATTCTATTGTACTCTTTGATACTTGATTATAATATTTGGATTTTATTGGCTTATGACCACTGAATATCATGGTCATTGGTGGTCCTTCCTTGTTAACTAATGATTATCTATTTTTATTGTTAATTCTATGATTGAATGGTTTTAACATGGAAATTGGTTAATCGTGTAAACTAGATTGATTAAATGGATTCCCAATGAATAAGAGTCCATGTGCAGTCACCCCAGTTAACCAAACAGAATAAATAAAATTAATGAAATGTGTGTATGAATATGTAAACTGCCTTTCCCTCTCTTGGTAACATGTGTGGTTGATCTGCTTGATGCTTATGGGGTGACATGGGTGGGGATGGGATCCCCTGTTGTGCTGCAGTTGTTTGTTTGTGGATCTAATGCAATTGGGGGCCATATGGTGGGGCTTAGTTTGGTTTGAGTACTTTTATAGATCTCATGGATCCCTTTTGTTGTTGTGAATTTACAAGAGAACCAGGTGTGAATGCTTAAATTGTTGCATGGTTGTTTTTCCCTCATTGTCTTGTGGCTATGCATGTTTGTTTCCCAAAAGTGGTGAATAATTTAAAATAGAACCACTAGAATGTGATAACAAGAACAGGTTCAATGGGGAATTTTCTTCTAGGAATATATTGTGACTTGGCTGTGGGTGGTGTGCTTTTTATGAATGAATAGTATCGACGGTGATTGTTTATAGGCTAGTTTTGGAACCCCTAGTTTGCGACGAGTACTTTTCTACCTATATTTATAATTCAGTTCTTATGTATCTTATTCACACCCCACCCAAGTTGATCTCTTCATACTGATCACCATCATTTCATTTGGGGAGGTTGTTTTCCCAACACTCCTATGAGTGGCTGGTTATTAGCCCCTTTTCTGGTCCCTTTCCCAAGTATCCCAAGACTCATTGGGCAGGTTTTGATGGCCTGAGGTCCATTATAGCCCAATACACTTCGGGTAGGGTACGTTTTGGTGGTTGGCCTAGTTGTGTGCGGGCAGGTTGTTTCCCATGTTCCTTCGGGAAGAGGCCCTGATGTCTCCAGGTGTGGCGGTAGTTGTTCTGGACCAGGTGTTTTGAGGTGTAGTGGTAGTTGTTCTGGGCCACGTGTTTGTGGGCATGGTTATGGGTGGCAATGGACCAGGTGTTTGCATGCAAGATGTGAGGTTGTGGTAGCCCAGGTGTGTGTGGGCGTGGTATGGTAGTGGGACTGCTGTGAGATTGGAGGGAGCAGTCTGATGCATAGTATGTCATTAATAACCAGTGGTAATGTGGTGCGTGGTACCCAAACATCGATGTGTTATTACTATTACATTATTTGACATGCGTTATTTGGGGAGTGTTCCTTGGTGTTGTATGGGTTGATAGTTTCCTTATTAGGTGCTTGATTAACTCATTTTCTCATGGGGCATTAGAATGCATCCCCACTTGTTCATGATAGATTTTGGGTTTTACCTACTGAGTATACCTATATACTCACAATGCATATATAAAACTTCTTTCAGGTTTCTAGGAGGTCTTTTAGGACTGTGTGGGATCGTACTAGTTGGGACATTGGGATGGTAGTTGTTGCTGTTTTTTTATTTTATTTGGTATTTACATTTGGAGTTTTGTTGTATTTTATCACTTATTAATGAAACATGCATATGGTAAAGGATTGTGTGGGCTTTACTTTTACTTGTAGATTTGGTGTTTTTTGGGACTTTCTATCTTTCTCCTAGTCCTACTAAATAAAAAGTGTAATGATTTCCATTTTGTGTGTGATTCTATACTCTTGGTGTTAGTTTCCACTCATTGGCCTATTTAAGCCAGGTCTCAGAGGTCATTATCTCTCCTTCAACATGATGAAGGAAGAGTTTGGAAATCTTCTATCCCTTCTCCCATCTTGGTGAAGGCGGGGCGTGATGGAATAGTATCAAAGGGGAAGGTTGAGAGATATGATGGATCTCGGGGTTAGGCACACTGAGTATTGAATCGGAAGGTAGGTAAATGGTGTTAGGAAATCTTGGTGTGGCCAATAGGACATAGATGATTGGCTAGGACATGGGATTTTGGGGCCCGCGTGATCCGTTGGAAGGAATCTAGGACTACCAAATGATCAAGGGAGGATACACTGATTGTAGGCAATATACCATAAGAAAGGTTCACGCATCATAATGACTTGTTTTCTTGTTTTTATTGGGTATTTTTGGGATTTAAAAAGAATAAAATGTCTACTAAAAATTAAAAGAAATATTCTACACTACTCGGGATTATGCATTCCTTGTTTACCTTGTACCCATGGAACATGGACAACGACCATAAGTAGTGCGGGCGATGGAGGACCAGAAGGTCATTTCGGTTGATCGAAGAGGGCTACCCAAGAAGAGGACAATGATCTATGGCAGGGGATGCTTCAAGCCTTTCAACGGAAGGCCCTCAGAAAGTATGAAGGCAACATCTCGAATGTGGAGATAGAGAGCTGGCTCGAGGAGTTGGTGATAGTATTCAGCTAGATACATGCTCCTTCGGGGTACTAGATTCATTTGGCTATAAGCTAGATGTATGGAGCAAAACATTAGTTGTGGACTCTCTATCATGGGGAGAAGAGGGAGGCTAAGGATAGGTGTACTGACTTCAAGAGGGAGTTCTGTGTGGAATTCCTCCCGTCCATGATAAAGGATTAGAAGAGGAAGGACCTACACTCCCTTCAGAAGGGGGTATTTTAGTGAGAGAGTTGAGGATCAAGTTCAAGGATATCCTTTTCTTTCATTTGGACCTCTTTCTGGATGAAGTGACTTGGGAAAGGCTTTTAGAGGAGGAAATCCGACCTTCTCATCAGTATGATGTTACTCGCATCACCCTACCAACGTACATTGACGTCCAGAAGATGTCTACATTGATAAAGAGTATGCACATGGTGGTAGGTGTTCTTTGAGTGGGGATCTGGTTGCACTCGTCAAAGGGAATGGCCTTCAGCAGCATGCCTCTTGTGTCATGGCCTTCTAGGTTTCGGCTAGTGGGGAACATGCCCAAGCTATTCCATTTTCGATCTCCCGATCCTCGACCATTCTTTTTGAGACTAGGACTATGATGCTTCATATGTGGCATATGTGGGAACCTTTTGAATCAGTGCCCGATCTGAGTGAAGTACAGTGGTGGTGGGCCGGTTCATCACCCACCTTAGCAGCAACAGTTTCCAGCCAGGCCCATTCAGCAACTCCGGGGACAATATGCTCTAATCCTTCAAGAGCAGACGTTGTGGGAGGAGGCCGAACATTGGGAGCTCAATAGTGACTTTGACCAAGTCATTTTCGGGGAGGTGGCCGATATCCATGGGGTAGTGGAGCTGGGTGGGGGTTGTTACACTCTGTAGAGGTAGTAGATCTATTAGGGCTTGAAGTTGTTCGAGGTACGATCACCTTGTTTAGTACTCTTTCCTCTACCTTGTTTGATTAAAAAGCTTCTCACTACTTTGTTTCACCCAATATATGATATTCTTTGGGTATTGATGTAGAGAGACTTCCCATACCCCTGGTTTTGAGTACGCTAGTCGGAGGCCAAACCATCTTATCTTGTGTTTGCTAAGGATGTAGACTAATGTTGGGTCCACATCAGTCCAGTGGGGACCTTCTTTTGCTGCAGATGCAGCCATATGATGTCATTATAGGTGTTGAATATCTGTTATCCATTTTTTCTATTATCAAATGCTTCTGGGGAAGGTTTTTATTTTCATATATGGGCGGTCGACGTGTGACTTTCTTCAGCGAGCAAGTTTTCCAGGGAGTCAGCCAGTGAGTGGAGCCCCTTATTTCCTTGTTAGTTGAGCTATCAGTGGAGTTAGTAGATGCAGAAATGGTGGAAGTCCCGAGAATCATTAGTGAATTCATGTACGTCATCCTTGAAGATGTGGTGACTCTACCTCCTTGAAGAGATTTTGATTTCAGGATAGACATGAAACTTGGTTCTTGTCCTATTTCGACGGCTCCCTATCGGATGGAACCTTCTGAACTGTGGGAGTTACGAATTCATATTGCTGATATGATGAAGAAGGGATTTGTTCGACCAAGTCCATAACCATGGGGCGCTCCAGTCTTGTTCATGAAGAAGAAATATGGGGGTCTCAGGATGTGCGTAGACTACTGGAGACTGAATCAGGTAACGGTCAAAAATGGTTACCCTCTTCTGACGATAGAAGACCTTTTTAACCATTTTAAGGGGACATAATAGTTCTACAAGATTGAATTTTGATTAGGATATCACTAGTTTAGGGTGAAGGAGGGTGGAATCTCAAAGACTGCCTTTAAGTGTAGATGTAGGAAATTTGAGTTCATGGTTATGTCATGCGGCATTACAAAAACGCTAGCCATGTTCACGAGGATCATGAACTCCGTCTTCTGGGAATATTGGGACCAATTTTTAGTCATGTTTATTAACGAAATTGTAATCTACTAAATATCAGAGGATGATCATGTTGAGCATCTGAGGATGGTTTTAGAGGTCCTCCTGGTTCAACTTATCTATGGGAATTTGTCCATGTTTTTGTTCTGCACATGAGAAGTGAACATCCTTGCAGACGTGGTGTCCGAGTAGGGAATTGTAGTGGACCCGACAAAGGTTGAGGGATTGTTTCTTGGTCGACACCAATGAATATGATGGAGATTCATTATTTCGGGGTCCTAGCAGGTCACTTCCATAGATTCATTCCCATATTCTACCAAGTTTCCACACCGTTGACATCCTTGACCAGAAAGGACGAGGCCTTCATGTGGAGTGAATAATGTTAGGATGCATTCAGTTATATGAAGGGGAAGTTGGTTAGTGCTCCAGTGCTAAGTTTGCTAGAAGAATGGATGATGTTTGAGGTGTTCTGTGATGCTTCAGGCCAAGGATTGGATTGCGTGCTAATACAGCAGTAGGGGGTGATCTCTTATGGATCTAGGAAGTTACGTCCCCATGAGAATAACTATGCCACCCACGATCTGTAACTTGTAGCAGTAGTGTTGGAGCTAAAGTTGTGGTGTCATTACCACATTGGGGAGCACTTCATGGGCTTCTGGGATCCCAAGAGTTTGAGGTATATCTTCTCTCAGGGGGACCTGAACATGTGTCAGTGGAGTTGGATGCAGTTTCTTTAGGACTATGACATAGAAGTATCTCACACTGAAGGTGAGGGGAATATTGTGGTTGATTCTTAGAGTAGGAAGTCGCAGAATGATACGGTTCGAGAGTCGGCATATTCTTGGAAGGTAATGGAGGAGTTGGATGCCCTGCACCTAGATACAAGGGTGGAGGGTAGAAGAGGCTCTATATTCCTTATGACAGTGCAATCCTCTCTATTGTGGTAGGTGGAGGAGAATCAGTGGGGGGACTTAGTGGCTGAAGTGATGCATGATTGGGCTAACCAAGGTAATTCTCTAGAAGGGTGGTCGGAGGATAGTCAGAATCAGATTATTTTCCAAGGGAAGTTGTTTTTCCCAGTTGTAATGTGCAAGAGAGTTTTTGGAGAGTTACAAAACTCCCCATTGGCGGTACATCTAGGAGTTTACAAGATTTACTGGGGCATGAGGGGTGATTTTTGGTGGCTCTGGGTGATGCGGGCAGTGGTGTAGTTTGTGGAAAAGTTCCTCGTATGTCAGCAGGTGAAGGCTGAACATCATGTCCCAGAAGGCCTGTTACAACCATTAGATGTCCCTAAGTTGATGTGGGATGACATCTCGACAGATTTCTTCACAATACCGCCCAATTTTCAAGTGGGATGTGATGCTAGATGGGTAGTGGTGCAACGGTTGAAAAAATAATCTCACATCCTAGAAATCAAGGAGTCGAGTGCGGTGGAGGCCTTAGCATAGAGATACGTGGACGAGGTGGTGCGGTGGCATGGTGTTCCCATGTCCATTGTCTCTGATCAGGATAACCGATTTACCTCATAGGTCTAGAAATAATTTCCACATGATTTTGGCACCTAGCTATGCCTCAACACTATTTTCCACCCCCAGATAGATTGGCAGACAGAGCGCAACATCTCGACGTTGGAGGATATTCTATGGGCATGTGTTTTAGACGTTGGGGGATTGGAGGTGTGAAACTTACCTCGAGTAGAGTTTTACTACAAATAGATATCACTCTACTATTGGCATGGATCCGTACAAAGTGTTGTATGAGAGGCCGTGTTGCTCACCAGTGGGCTTGATAGAGGTCAGGGAAGCAGGTGTTCTTGGCCCGGAAGTGGTGCAGAGCATGATGGAGAAGGTTATGCATAAAAAAGAGAGGATGATGGAGGCCTAGGACTGGAATAATTTTTATGATGATTATAGGAGGAGACCCTCTGAGTTCGAGTTCAGTGACCACATGTTCTTGATGGTCTCCCCTCGGCGTGGAAAACAGAGGATCAGTAGGCGGAGTGATCTTTCCCCTAGGTTCATCGGAACCTTCAAGGTGATGCAGTGGGTCGGTGAAGTGTCTTATCATCTTGCAGTACCACCTCTGCTACTGAGAGTGCATGGTGTCTTCGAAGTGTCTCAGCTCCATTGGTACCTACACGATGATTCACATGTCCTCAACTGGAGAAAGGTGGATATCGAGGATGATGTGATGTTTGTAGAGTGACCAGTGATGATCAATGGTTGTGAGGAGAAGGTGATATATGGATGAATCATTCCTTGGTTTTTGTGTTATGGAGTGATGGTGGCCTCGAGGAGAGTACCTGGGGACATGAGGCACAGTTACGTGCCCCATACCCAGATCTATTTTGAGTTTTGCTCTGTTTTGTTTCGTAATTGTGTGTGATGTAGTGATTAACATGTTAACTATGAAATGTGTCATTTTCCTTGTTCATTGAATGTACGTGAATGTTATTTACTACGGGGAAGGGAGGATCTAGTCCCCAATCAAGATGCATTAGAGTGGATGCAATTAAACCCTTTTGGGAGAGTCAGTGCCGCCCAAAACGAATAGAATCATGACATGGGGGAGAGGACTCCCTAAAACATATGTATGTATAGTAACTCCTTTATATGTCATGTGGTTACATGAGGGAGAGGTGTTCCTAGATGTCTAGGAGGTTATACCCTAATATTTATCTTTCGAGGTGGTTATTTTTACCCCTCTCTTCTCTTCGGGTCTAGTTTGATTCTCGAGGGTGAGAATACATTGAGAGGTATCTCATTTAATGTCATAGGCAATGACTCATTAAAGAGATTTCCAAAAACTCAGTTCAATCAAACGATTCCATCAAAATGGTGGAACCAATCAAAATCTCACACTGAAATGGTAGAACCTATTTAGGTGGCACCACTTACGGTGGAACCATGATGTTGGAATAAAGAGGGTGGCACTGTGACGGTTGTACCGTAATGGTCACACCATCATGGTCGCACACCAAAGCGGTGGCACTACTGATAGAGGTACCATGACGGTGGAACTGGGAGGGTGGAACCATGACGTTTGTACTATAACGATCTAACCATCACGATCATACACAAATATGGTGGCACCACTAATGGTGGCACTGTGAGTGGCCCCGTGATGGTGGCACAATGATAGTGGCACCGTGACAATGGCACTCTGAACATCACATTGCTTATGGTGTCTCACCAAATGGTGTCCCACCAGCGTTTCTCTTTCCAGTTCTACCCCTATTACACATTTCCCTCTCATTAAAGGAAACCATTTGATGCACCACTTTTATGGCCACCTCTCTGATGAGAATTATTAAATGACAATTAATTACATCGTGTGTAGCTATCCAACCGTGTGGTGAAACCATGATCTTCCATTAATGTAGTTCGATATTTTATATCTTATAACTCTATGATTTCACATTTTTATCACATAGGAATTCATTCTTCCTACTTCTTGGACTAGCCTCTTTTTCTTGGTGCATTTGGAGTCCCCCATCGGGATGCTAGTGGTGCACCTGTACTCGAGCCATTCCTAACCACCTTTGGAATCCTCGAAGTTCCTCCCCTATAAGTCAAGCATCCTCAGTTCTCGGTGTGTGGAGAAACTCATCGATCATTGATCATCCATGTAGGTTTATTCCTTTGTCTCTCCTTACTGTGTATCATGTGGGGTGGGTATGATAATTTTTCATTTAGGAATGGATGAAACCAAACCATAACAATGATAATGAATGGAATTTTTAAGATTGAAGGGTTTTGTTTGATGGTTCTCTAGAACACTATTATCCATGATTATTTGTTGTGTATTTTAGGGGCCTATGTCCACTAAAATTCATGGCGGTTGGTGGTCCTTCCTTGTGCACTAATGATCCTATATTTTTATAGTTAATTTTATGATTGAATGGTTGTAACATTGAAACCGGTTAATCATGCAAACTCGGTTGATTAAATGGATTTCCAATGAATAAGAATCCTTGTGCGATCACCCCAGTTAACCAAAAAAAAGACGGAAAATTAATGATAGATGTGTCTGAATCTGTAAACTCTATTTCTCTGTCTTGGTAACATGGGTGGTTGATATGTTTGATGTCTGTGTGATGACATGGGTGGGGATGGGATCTCCTGTTGTGGTACAGTTGTTGGTTTGTTGATCTAAGGTTGTGTGTGGTCATATGGTGGGGCTTGGTTTGGTTCTAGTACATTGAGGGATCTCACAGCTCTCTTTTGTTATTGTGACTTTACAAGAGAATCGGGTCTGAATGCTTAAATTGCCTCTTGGTTGTTTTTCCTTCCTTGGATTGTGGTTATGCATATCAATCACCCTTTAGTGATGAATTATTTAAAATAGAACCACTATAATGTAATAACAAGAACATGTTCAATGGGGAATTGTTTTCTGGGAATGAGTTGTGTCTTGGATGTGGGTGGAGTTTTTTTATGAATGAATA
The DNA here is from genome assembly GCA_963277665.1 of Viscum album. NCBI lineage: Eukaryota > Viridiplantae > Streptophyta > Magnoliopsida > Santalales > Viscaceae > Viscum > Viscum album. The sequence goes on along the minus strand of OY728128.1, from coordinate 118,492,477 downwards.
GTAACTAGGGAGTTTGTGTATAGGATGGTTTTGGAACCCCTAGGTTGGGATGAGTTCTTGTATAACTATATGTATAATTTACTTCTTATATTTCTTATTTTCACCCCACCAAAGTTGAGCACTTTGTCCTGAACACCCCCATTTCAATGGGGGGGGGGCTTCAACACTCCTATGAGTGGTTGGTTAATACCTCATTTTCTGATCCCTTTCCAGAGTATCCCATGAATCTTCTAGTGGGATGTGATAGCATGAGTTCCATTATAGCCCATGAATATTCAGGAAGGATATGTTGTGGTGGTTGGACTAGGTGTGTGTGGGCAGGTTGTTTCCCAAGTGTCATTGGGATGAGGCCCAAGTTTCTTCAGGCGTGGCAGTGGTTTTTCTGGACTAGGTGTATTCGGGTGTCGTAGTAGTTGTTCTAGCCCAGGTGTTTGTGGGTGTGGTTTTGGGTGGCTATGGCCCTGGTGTTTTTGGGCGAGATGTGAGGTTGTTGTAGACTAGGTGTGTGTGGTTGGGGTATGGAAGTGGGAATGCGGTGAGAATGATGGGAGAGGTCAGATGCATTGGATGTCTTCAAAAACCAGTGGATAGTGGTGCGGGGTACCAAAACATCAATGTCTTATTATTATTAAATTATTTTACTTGAGATATTTTTTGATTGTTCCTTGGTGAGGTTTGGGCGGATTGTTTTCTTATTAGGAGCTTGGTTATCTCCTTTTCTCACGGGGCATTAGAATGCCTCCCCACTAGTGCTTGAGAGCTTTTGGGTTTTCCTAATGATAATACCTATATACTCACCTTACATATAAAAAAATAATTTTAGTTTTCTAGGATGTCTTCAATGATCGCGTGGGACCATACTAGTATAGACGTTGGGATATTTTTTGTTGGTATTTTCTCCTGGGAATTTATCTTTGGAGTTTTCTTGTATTATAGCACTTATTATTGAAACATGCATATGGGAACGGATTGTTTGGGCTTTACATTTAATTCTAGTGTTGGTGTTGTTTTGTAATTTCTATCTATCTCCCTTTCCTACTAAATAAAAAATATAATGCCTTCCATTATTCATGTGATTCTATAATCCTAGTGCTTGTCACCACTACATGATCTATTGATGGAGGGACTCTAGGTGTCATTATCTCTCCTTCAACTTGAAGAAGGAAGTGTCTGGAAATATTCTATCCCTTCCCTTATCTTTGTGAAGGTGGGTCATGACATTTTTTCACTATCAATTGTATCCAATCGACATCAATTATTCACCTATATGTTCTAGAAGTGTCTCCATCATGCTCTGAATACTAAGAAGATCATCATTATGATGTATCATCCTCAACCTGATGGCCAATCTAATCCGACTATCCAAACACTTTAGGACATGTTGAGAGAATACTCAATGGAATTCAACAGATTATGGTATCAACATCTTCCTCTGGTTTTTTCTCATATAAAAACTGATTCCAATCAAGCATCCAAATGGAACCTTATGAATCTATTTATGGGAAGAGGTGTAGAACACCAATATATGTGGATTATGTTGGGGAGAGAAAGATTCTTGGTATAGAAATGGTTGAAAAAAGGATAGAGAGGGATAAAACCGTCTAGAATCAGATCAACGCTACTCAGAGTCAACAAAAGAGCTATACTAACAATCATCGACAAGACTTAGAGTTTATTGTTGGAGACTTGGTATTCCCCCTCATACCACCATGGATAATAGTTATAATATTTTGGAGGAATATAAAGCTTTTCCAAAGGAACATTGGCCCTTTTGGGATCCTTGATTTCGTTGGAACAGTGGAAAATCGACTAAACCTCCCACCAAACTTGTCTCTAGTTCGTGATGTACCCTAGATATCAATATAAAAGAAGTACATACCTATACCATCTCACGTACTAAATCCCAAGGGGATACAATTGGATAATGATCAATCCTATGAAGAGAAGCTGGTGATGATCATAGATCATAAGGAAAAAGTTGTTTGAAATTAGATAATTCCCCTCATCAAAGTGTTGTGTATACACTAGAAGTTTGAAGAAGAAACAAGGGAACTGGAGGAAGTGATGATGAAAAGTTACCCTCATTTATTTTAATGTGGGAAAATAAAAATTTCAAGGGTTAAATTTCTTACGGGGGGAAGGTTGTAACGAGCTGATCATTTATCAATAAAACTAACATTAAATTAATTTCTTATGGATATAGAAGACACATGAACTCTTTTTTCTATTATTATTGGGATTAAATTATTATTATTTATCATTACCATTGATAATATATTTTTTGAACAGCAATCACAGAACTAATATAAATATAAGGTTTTAAAAATCCTTTCGACATAGAAAAAGGAGGTCATGGATTCATCTAGTAGGCTCAAGCCATATGAAGCTCATTTTTTAGATCACGGGAAGGAGGTAGTTTCACTGGGCTTCACTCTTGACAAATCTCAAGCAGATATTCAACATGTTAAGCTTTAATGGAATCGCCTATGGGAGAAGTTCACGTTACTAGAGATTACAACCCATGTGATGTTATTTGAGCCGCCCCAAGAGTCTTTCACCATCGCAGACCATACCATTAGGTCTTATACAGGTGTTATAATGGGTCCTATAATAAGCAATTAAATACTTATTTTGTAAGCCCTTTTTCTAAATAAAAGTCTTATTCCATGAATTCCATTATGAGAATAGTCTTTCTTAAAAAGAAAAATGTGTTAAATTGATTCCTCATGTAAAAATGGTTCTTTTGAGAAATATATGTTTGATATTAGTATATGGTTTTACTTAATAATATTATAATGAAAATTCTTATGAATATTGATTATATCAATTCCTTATCTATAAATGAATAGGTAATCATTTTTATAAGAGTTATATTTTTATACGATAAAAGAGAAATTATAATTTTAAAGTATTTATTTTAAAGAGGTAATGGATTTTTTTGAATTAGTTAATATTTTTATAAATTATTATTATTAAATTACTTTTACTAAATATAAATGATCATACAAGTTTTATAATTTTTATTAATGTATAAAAACTATTCTTGTCAAAACTTGTCAGTTTTTAATAAATGTCTATTTTTATATTAAAAGTAAAATTTCACATATTTGGGAAAAAAAATTTATAAAATGAATATTATTTTTTAAATTATTACATTGAAATTATAAAATTGTGAATTTTGGAAAATTTTCTAAGTAATTTGATTTTTGGGTAAAAATTAAAAAATATATAAATATATACTGTGTTTTCAAGCATCATAATGACCCAATAGTTATGTAATAAAATACTATAAAGGGTATATTCGGCCTAATATATGTTTTAAATTATAATTATATAATTATAGTTTTATATGATTCATTTTATAAATCCTTAGTAAATGCTCCCAAACAGATCAAATATTTTTAGATTTAAAAATAATATCCGTGAATGTGTGACCCACCTCCACGTAATAAAAAGAAATATTTTAATATATTCATCCCTTATCCTCTAAAATAATTTATACCACTCTATTTTTCCTGAAATCATGGGGAAAATCCATGGGATGGTTTTTGGTTTTTGAATATTTTAGTGTATAGGGTCCAAAACCAAAATAATAAACAAGTCCCCCACCTTTCCTATATAAACCCAACCAAGAACAAATTCCACCTCACTAAAACACCTTTATACTCATACTCAATTTAATATCCACTCCCGAGAATTTTACAAAGGTGCCCCAAGAAACTAAGAATCTCCCAACCCTTTGGGATCACACATCAAATTAAGGGATCTTCCACCCTCCTCTTTTATAAAGCATTCTTTTCATGTTATGACTTTTAATTTATTTTATTCCTATTTTTTATATTTTATTAAATATCCTCATTATTTAAAATTCTATGTATAAATTATGAGATCCTAATTCACTCTCATTTATCCCTCCTATGAACCCTCATTTACACTTCTTACAAGGTCAAATTTTTATAAGGTGTCGTCACTTTCCTTCCTTTCTCATTTTTGTCCAATTTTCCTTATATGTATATACTAGTTATATTTAGATGAAAAATTATGGGGTATATTTATCACCTCACCCATACTTACGTTATTTTGTTTTAATTATGAGATACCCCTTTCACTCTCATTAATCCCTCCCATGTACACATGTTACCATGCCGAAATTTTGTGAGGGATTTCTCTCTCCTCATTTCCATTCAAGAATTTATTTTATTTTATGCACCTCAAATTTAATTAAAAATTCTGGGATATTATTCTCCATTATACAATTAATTCCCATTTCATGTATATATTATGATAGTACCCTTTTTCTCTTATCATCCAATTTTATGAATCTTCATATGGCGTTGTTATGCTGCTAAAATTACATCATGAATTTCCAAGCCAAAATCATCATGTAGTGAATACCAAACCCATTTAATTATCAAGTATATTCACCTAATATAGCATATAATTATTTATTTTATACTCAAATGTATTTATTCTTCATTCCTTTATCGTGGAATAAATGATGATGTTGAAGGATTCCATGTTATATGATCTATGTGGCTCACTTTAGTGTGAGATTAAAATGTTAATAAAGGGTGCACCCTTATAATGCTCTAATTCATTGGGTAATGATTACTGTCATGATACTTCATTTTGGGATATAGGTTTATCTAATTCCTTTTAGGAAATATTTTCACCATATTGGGGTAGGGTTTCACCTGTTTCCATTATGTTAATGATGCATTTTTCTTTTCCATTTTATGTTAATAATGTTATACCATGCCTTTATATTACTGATTCTCTTTTTACCCATTGAAATGAAAATTTCATAAAATGTATTCATTTATTAATTTTATTACTTGTTTACTCCCTTACTGGGCTTTATAGATCACATATTTCCTATGTATTTCCTCAGGTTATCCCATGGAATTCTAAGTATGAAGGAATGTTGTGATCTTGTAAAAGATGTTTTTCAATAAGGATGTTGTATTTCATATCTTAATTTTTCATGTTAAGTTACGAATACCCAAAGAACCTAGATCTCTTGTTATTTTCGGTTTTATTATGAGTAATTTTATTTAATAAATCATGGTTATGTGTGTAATAAATGGAATGGTTGTTATAAGTGGCATATGTTTCCACCACTAACCATGATAAAGTGGGTGAGTGGGAAAATGTTGTAATCAAAAGGGAACAGAATTTGGATAGTTCAATGACTTAAGAAAAATTCAACTAATCCCATATCATACTACAAGAATAGTTAAAGAAATCGACTATGCCTCTGATAGTTTCTGATGCAACGCAAGAAACATATTGGGCCCCAAAATTCTCTAATGTTCAAGAATCCCAAAAGCAATATGATAAGAAAGAAAGAGAGAAAATTCAAGGAGATGAACTTGTACAAAGTCAATAGATACCTTGAAGACTCTCAAATTTTATTCCATAAAATCTAAAGATACGGGAACTACCCCATAAAATGGAATCAATGAAAGATGTCGATTAGGCAGAGACATCATCAGATGAGGAACTGATCATTGTGTCCATTAATGAAATTTCCCTAGTGGATCCCATATCTAATGAAGAGTACTGATATGAACCTAATTTCAATGAACTCAATATGGAAACTGAAAGAAGGTTCTTTAAAAGATGACGATACCCAGGAAGATGCAATCATGGAAGAAACAAAATATTTCACCACAAATTAGTTCAAACTATCAACATTGTAGAAACATGTTGGAGTGACATTTACTGAATCCAATATGAATAAGAAAATCAGCCTACTTGTGATAGTAGAAACTATTTCCCAATCATCATAGAATATCCTTTGGAAGTGTAAGAAAATTATAATCACACATGGTATGTAGCAGTCATGCCCGACCAAACCCACAATCTATAGAAGCGCCACCAACTCCTATCACGGGGACTAATCCTTCTTCATCCAATGCTCAATCTACAAATTATCCTATGAAAGAGAATCCCCAAGTAGTGAATAGCCATCCCTTGGGTGAAAAATTTGACATTATGAAACAATTGGCATCAGTACCATCTGCATTATCAATCCTAGATTCCATAAATTTGTCAAAAAAGTATCAAAAAAGTACTTATATAAGCATTACTAATCCCCCAAGATTTTGAAGCTCACATAACATCTACTGAATTCCATTGGATGGAGAATGATCCATAATCAGAAAATGTGATAATATACTTCACAAAGAGTGATGAAGAGTCCATCATTCAAGGACATGTTATACCCTTATATGTGTCTGTCGGGATAAATGATATCAATATATGAAAAGTCTTCATTGACAATATTTCTAGGGTTAATCTCATCCCACAAAGGAAACTTCATTAGATTTGTTGTAATGATATTAAAATGACACCTTACACCACAACCATATTTGGTTATGACCTGAGTGGGAATAAAATTATAGGCGATATCAAGCTCAAATCATGATTTGGAGACCTCAGGTATGACTCAGAATTTCTGGTGGTCCAGCAAAACAGGGCCATCAACATCCAATGAGGAAGTCCTTAGTAGCATAATCACACAACAATTCCCTTATAATAGAATAAGTTCATAAAATATTTTCCTAATGGATAACATTCCCTAATAATAGCATAAGTTCATCAAATATTGCACAAATATTGCACTCATGGTTCATCAATTCCCTAATTTGATGTTTCATCGATTTCTGAGATCACAATCGGCACACCCCTAAATATGAATTCCTAGTCCCGATCATAAAATTGTTGAGCAATGAAACTAAAGAATCATAGGCTATGCCATTCATGGATCAATATTTAGGATAAAAACAAATCTAAAACACATAATGAGATGAAGATCCAACTACATTCAATACCCCCCAGTTGAACTTTTCTACAATTTAATGCCATTTGGATTGAAAAATTAATTACCCACATACCAACGTGCCATGCATTTCATTTTAAAAAAAAATCATGGGAATATTTTTCGAATTCAATGTTGATGATCTGGTTGATAAATCAGGAAAATTCTCATAGCACATTGTATATCTTGAAACTGTCTTTAATAAACTGCAACCTCACAATCTGAAAATGAACCCATTAAAATGTTCTTTTAGTGATACATCATGGAAATTCCCTGGTTTCTTCATACGCCACCATGGTATTAATATCGACCATGAGAATAAAATGGCAATACTGGGAATGTAACCTCTTTTCAACCATGAAATGTTGATAAGACCTCGAGTAAATTGATATTATATTTGGAACATCATAGAAAACCTTACAAGGAAATGATTCCCTTCATCATGTTGATGAAAAAATGGGTCACATATCAATGTATTGATGACTGTTAGTAAGAGTTGAACATTATCATGAAATATCGCTTAATCCATACAGTGATAATGCCACTTGTAAAAGTAAGACCAGTCATTCTGTATGTGATAGCATTAGAGCTATCCCTAGGTGCCTTCATGGAATAGAAAAATGACACTGGTAGAAAAATATACATTTATTATCTCATTCGGACCATGATTGATGTGGATACTCATTATTCAAATATCGAGAGGAGATGTGTGGGAATGATATTTGAGGTCTAGACGATGTGACACTATCTATGGCACCATGAGGTTCATTTTCTCTCTCATATAAACCCACTCAAGTATATTATCAGTCATATAATGTTGACTGCATGCTTTTCCCAGTGGGATGTCATTATATAAGAGTTTAAAACTCAGTTCATGCCTTAGAAAGACATCAAAGGATAAGATATGGAAGATTTCATGGAAAATCACCCATTAGTTGAAATAACATCATCAGATGTTGAAATACCCAATGAATCGGTATTCTTTATTCATAAGAAAACACAAACATGGGAGATTAATTTTGAAGACGCATTGATAATCCTGATAGGAAAAAGTTTTGAAGTCCCTAAGCTCATAAAAATGTGTATGGGATTCATAATCATATCTGTATGAAGGGAAGTCCTACCTCACTCCTTCCTTCAATCAGAGGGGTTCACAAACAATGATACAGAGTACTAGGCCCTTATTGCAGTCTTGGAGCTAGCAAGTAGAAGAATAACACATGCATATAAATAGTGACTCAGAACAAGTTATCAAGAAAGCCAATGAGGAATTTTTTATCATGAATTAAGAGATAATACTTTTAATGGACCACATCCGATAGGTGTTGGCAGAATTACCCTCAGATCCATCATTAACTCATCTCCCCAAGTCATAAAATTCACAGGACAATACATTATCAAATATAGCCACCACAAAAGACAATCCGGACCTGGATGAAATGATCATCATCATTTCCCACAATCGGATGGTCCTACCATTATTTTTGGCCGAGATAGAGGAAATCAACATGAATAGTCTCATACATGAGCTATATAGACCTAAAAATGAATGGATGACTCCAATCATTGATTTAATTATTAATGGGATAACTCCCACCAGAGATAGCTTGAATGGAATAAATCAAGATATGAGTAATTAACTTTTTTCTATATAATGGAATAAATCAATAAAAGTACCTTTATAAGAGATTACATGATGGGATCCTTATCAAGTAAATTTATGGAGAAAACACAATCACCGTCATAAAGGTAGGTCACGCTACATCTTGGGGGGAACAACGATCAGGATCCTATATCTCTCATAAAAGTTGAATACATGGAAACTACTTTCCCACTGTGACACAAGATTTCACTGAATTCACCAAAAAAGATACATTCTTGTCTGGTTCATGAAAATTTTATCCATAAATTCCCATAGATACATCACACATCCATGTGAACATACCCATATTCCATATGGGGAATGGAAATCGTGGGACCTTACCCTCCCAGCACCACCAAACAATTCACGAATATTATCATAGTAACCGAATTATTTTACAAATGTAATGATTTTGTACCCCATAAAGAGGTTGGAAAAAGAATAATTTTCAATATTTTAAATAAAAACACACCATTGTATTTGGTATGCCTTATACAATGCTGATGGATAATGGCACTAATTTATTCTCTATTTAATTTGATGAGATATAATAGATGTATGGAATCAACACCAACCATTCATCCAGATACTATGAGGAGAAAAATGGAAATATAGAGGCCTTCAATAAGACCATATCAATCATAATTAAGAAGATTATAGAAATGGATAAAAATAATGTTTGTAAAATCTCCTCCACACTCTGTTGGCTTACCAGACCCTGACCTGCACTTCCCCTGATGAAACCCTGTACACTTTAGTATACATGATAGTGGTAGTTCTACCCATTCACGTTCAAGTGACATCTCTCCTCATTGATATATGTGATCAACTATCTATATATGAGTAGTCGTAAAAATGGCTCAATTAGTTCGAGAAAATGGATGAGAAAACATTTCACACTTTTTCACCATTTGGAAGTTTACTAAAACAAAATTTAATGAACCTTCCACAATAGGTTTTCCTTCGGTCATTCTGCGAAGGAGGAGTTGTCTTGGTCCTCAGAAACCTAATGATACATGGGAAGAAACCTAATAAATTATTTAATAAATTGGATAGACCATATTTCATACAAAAGTTCTACACAAATGGAGCATATTATTTATTTTCAAGGGATGGGAAGCTCACCACAACTCCCAATAAAAGAATGTTCTTGAATAAATATTTCATATAGACAAAATAAATCATCCTGATCACATGATGTAAAAATGAATTATGAAATCATCTTCACCACATGACGTTAAACTAAACATACAAAGAATCTTGATCGCATGATGTTAAAATTCAGGATAAAATGTCTTCGATGCACGACATTAAACTGCATTGTATGGATTTCCAAACTATAAGGCGTTAAAATACAATATATAACATACCGTATCGTTCACATTAGGTGATTCCTGTCCTAAGTGCAAGAGGATAAAAATCAAGGCCAAATTGTCCTAGCATTAAACTATAGAATATCTATCATACTAAACCCAATATGATAAACTTTATATGGATAATTATGTTCCAATCGTCTACTCATTACACATGAGTCATATCTATCTCACATAAAGATAAAATTACCCTATTCTTTTTTGAGAGTCATATCCACATGGGAACCCTCTTCTACATAACTATGCAGGGATTCCTTCCCATATGCATATGATATATTTTGATACCAAGATTTTAGGCCTCAGGCCTAGCCACCACGACCCAAAAAAAATCCCCATCTCTATGTATGGTCCATACCTGCATGGGGAGGCCTCTTCACAGAACTATGTATGGACTAATTCCCCTATATAAATGGGATGAATATAGATTCCTTGATCATAGATCTTCTTCGGGCCACCACATGATACAAAATAACTCTTTGGTACCCTAAATTATCTCATTATTGCAAAATAAAACCCTTTATATTCATTGTTTCTCACACCAAGAATAGACCTTATGAGCTTAGGAATGGTGTTATGGTCTTTCCCCACTTTAACAGAGAGTAAATATAAATTAATGGAAAATTACCTTAAAATTATAGATTAGAAATTCCCCTATCCCTACGTATGGACTAATCCTATGCAGGGATGATACTTTTATAACTATGTGTTTCCGGATTCGTGTCCTCATAGGATATGTAGTGACATCTGGATTTTACATCCTGGTTCAACTACCATTTTTAAAAATACCACATCCCTATGCACGGGTCAGATCGGTATGGGGATCATTCTTTTTAGAATTATATGTGTCTTGATTCCTTCTCTCATAAGCGAGGTAGTGACGCATGGATTATAAATCCTTGTCCATATTCCATAAAAAAATCCCTTTCTCTAGGTATGAGTCATACTTTCTTAGGGGAAATGCATAGAACTATGCTCGGATTTGTTTTTTTTTACCAAGGGTACGTATTATTATCTATGTATCTAGACCTAGGCCTTGCTGCAATAAAGGATCAGAGGTAAAATGTGCTTATAATTTATCATGTTACATCTGTGTGGTAACATAATCTTTAGATTCCCCTTGTTTCTCACAAGCACATCATACATGGTATTATGAGTTTTGGAATAAAACTCCCCATATACATATCAATCCAATATAGTCCAGTGTCCTAACTGCATGAAATTAATCTACAATGTACCAAAGGAACTACGAGTGGCTTGATTTCTAACCTCATGAGATATATAGTGACACCAATATTCTACATCCTAGCCCAATTAAAAAATGAAAAATGAATTCCCCAACCTTGTAGAGATTGGGTTTTTTCTTGTACGACTATGTACTATTTCTATATATGTTTCTAGAGATAGGTGCTGAGGCGACATGAATTTATGAGGCTCGATGTTCCTAGAATATATTTGACAAAAATATTAAGTGGTTTTGTACTATTCATTCAATAGAAATGGGATATATCATAAATGGTTGACCATATCAGTACTCTGAGACCACGTTTTGGTCAAAAACATAGTGTTTACCCATGATGCGGCCTAAATTATGTCGGTGCGGGAAGTGTGGACCCCTTATTCATTAGTGGGAAGTAAATGGATGAATAAATTTATTAATTCATTCATTTAATAGCTCAAACCCAAATAACACTCAAACAGAAACATGGATCAAAAATCTGAGTCCATGGCTAAGCTCAGGGAGTTCCATTTCCCTAGGAGGGGTATAAAAATTGTCGGAGCATGACAGTTGTGTGAAAAGTAGTCCAGGGGAAAATCTTCTATTTTTTGAATAATGACTTATTGATATTTTATCTCTGACGAATTTTCAAATAACAGTTGAATGAAGTCTCAGAATTGAAATCTGAGACATCGGTTTAGTTATAAATGGATCATTTTACCTAGGTGAGATATAAAATGAGAGGGAGTGAATGTTTCGGAATCCACAACCGTCAATAGATTTTTCGGTTTTTTATATAAATTCACTTAAGAGTTGAAAATAAGAGAAACCCCCTAATTTTCCTTTTTTACCCTCTGTCTCCCTCTCCCTCTCTCTATCAACCATTAATTAGAGTTTTTTTCCATTATTCACTGAATTAAGGAGTGACCTCCATAAGAAAATTGGCAGACCGAAGCAGGAGCATTGTGGATGTGCCGCCAACGACGCACGACTGATTCGACGTAGGAATCTCGTTAATTTTCGCACATTCATTGAATTCATATGGTTTTCTTCAACTCATCATTTTAAATTCTAATTTTTTAGAATTATGATGATGGAAAAATGAACAAGGCCATCGTCTACGCCCCATTCTAAATCCCTTGTTTGACGCGTTCTTCTTAGTTCTTCGTTCAAATTTTTGAATGCACCAAAACATCCATGGATCATCGATTAGGGGAAGGTATTTTGAAGGACTTGTCCAAAGGATCCCAAATCACCATTTTATTTTTAAATCAGGCCGAAAGAGTGGATGTGGTGGCATATGGAATCCCTGGATCTAGAAAGGGCGGTGGACGGAGGTCGAGGTGGCGCAGCAGTGGAGCCGGCCAGAGGTTTCAGCGGCAGCACGAGACTTCGGTGAGGCGGCACTCGGCTAGACGACAACATCGACCAGAGGCATTTGAAAAATAGGAAGGTCGAGACGGGGCATTGGCGTGGAGTGTTATGCTCTGTAGGAGCTCATAGGTCCATTTCTAGGTGGCATGTGGTGAGCTGGAGCATCCGGGAGAGCGGCGCTCAGGTGAGGTTGGGGCGCCGTCGAACAAAGGAGTGTTAGGGGTCTTCGGCACAGTGGAGTAGGGAGAGGCTTGGGATTAAAGTAGAGACAGTGGTGTTGGGCCGAGATGGAAAGTTCATGTGCAAGGGAGGAATGACAGCTTCGGCCTATCACACTTAGGAGGGAGCCCCGACGTCCGTGGCTCAGGGGGAAGCATTAGATAATGACCTTCATCATGAGGGTCATGCTTGTTCGGCGTGCGGACAAAGACAGGTCGTGCAGCCAATCTGATCTGGAGAACCAGGCCCATGGGTTTGGTGGTGTCAACATGGGCCACAGCCACAAGGCCATGATGAGTTGGGTCAGACCCGCGGCTAGGTTCCAGGCCGGCGGTCTGGATCGGGCTGGATGGGATGGACCTGCCCAGTTGGGCCCTTTTGCGTTCGAAGGGGAATAACATCTAAATGGCGAGTACATATGAAACCCCATCTGTGTAAATGGGTTCATCTCATCGATAAAGACATTTTGAAATGGATTTCGGGTATTTTATGTTCTGTTCCGGAAGGCAGTGACCCAGAACACATTAATTTAATAATAATAAATTATTATTAAAGCTTTCAGTGGACGTATCTCTCGAGTCGGGCATCCATTTGACGCGGCGTCAGAGGCGTTGTGATCCTGGAGTAGAGAATGACCATCAAAAGTAGGTTTGGAACACTATTGGTTTGGTTTTTTTCTCGGTGTCATGAAAAACATTATGCTAATAATTAATTAATTAATTATTATTGCATCGGACCTAACTCCTATTTGGGATGTCCAAATGACGCACTGTCAGTGGAAGTGTGACCCCAGTCCATGTGCGAACTTTTAAAGATTCTTTATAAATAATTCGGTTGGGAGACAAGTTGTGGACCCCACAATTCTGTTTCACACGTTTTAGATTGAAATGTATTTTTTCATCTGGCTTCAGTTTGGGGTGATTTAGCACTATTTTATATGTGTCTTTCAGTGGGGATCTCAATGGAACAATCTGCCCACCTAAATTCGTGGCAGAGGCATCGGCCCCACGAGGCAGATTCTATACGTATGCTACATTTTTATGACTTATGCTTCATAAGTCAGTTCAGGGAAAATGAGTAGCCTACATTCAGTGTTTATCTGCAAGGATTGCAATGGTATGATCTATGTGATGTGTTTTGGGATCGAGGTGCGGGCCCCACAGGGCAATGTCTGTGTATGGCGCTGGGAGACACAGATTATGCATTAAGAGCCTATTTTAGACATTTGAATAGTCGATCTAGTGTTTTTATTTTCGCAAGGATTGCGGCGGTGTGATCTGTTTGAATGTGCGGATCCTTAATCGCAATCTCTTGTTAAATGTGAAAAAATTAAAGGAATGTTAGTACAAGATCCTTTTGATAGGTTTGAAGAGAATCCACAGCTTAGGTCAGCTCTGTCTCTCATGAGATTGAAGAAGATATATGAAGAGAAGTGTTTGAGGTTCTTGGACCGTTCGAGGAGGCGTTCCATCTAACCTATGATTCTGATCCTCTGGCTTACCAAAAAGCATCTTGCGCTCGTCGGCTTTACAACTATTTTTGGCATGTACATTGGGAGTACCATGACATGATGTGGTACTTTTTGACCCATTTGGGAGCGAAAAAGCGTTAGGTACATAGCCAGTAGATGAGGATGGGTCACACATGGTGTGGGCCCCACATGCACAGTGTACTACTACGTATCTTATGCCTCTCAAATATCTTTCTTATGAACTCATATTTTGGCCTACGAGTAGCCTATCTTGAGTGTTTCTCTGCGTACGATGTGATGGTCCCCTCCATAGTAGCTTTTGAGGTACGATGTGAGATGTTCTGAGTGCGATGACTATTTGAGGTGACGCTTGATGATAACGATGATGAAAGTTAAGCTTTTAGAATCAATAGAGTAACCCCATATTACCCTCCAGAACAGCTGGTCTATGGAGTTCACTGTTATCTTTTGGGCATACCCACCAGCGAGGGTGGATAATGGTGTTCCCTGATATCTCACAGGGCTTACCATCTAGTCTAGCTAGGTAGTGGTGTTTGACGATATTGTACAAGGCTTACCATCCAACGCAGTTAGACAGTGGAGTTCGCTGATCTCTTTCAGGGATTACCCTCCATCACAGCTGGGTAGTGGCGTTCTCTAGTATCTCTTTTGGGCTTACCCTCGAGCTGTGATGGGTAGGGGGTTCGTCGATGACTCTTCTAATCATACCTCCAGTAGGGCTCGATAGTGGGTTCATGAATTTGTGACAAGATCTCTTGACTATGTGGTATAGTGATGAGATTTTCTTGATGTGTCTTTGGCCTCTTTAGAAAGAGGGGCACTTTTCCCACAAAGATCCATACTTATGATGTGTCCTAAAACTGTGCGAGTGAGACAGAATTGCCCAAAAAGTAAAATATCAAGGTTCATTGATTGAGCCCCGTTGAATTGAATTTCGGGCCAGGCGTGTGGGTTTCTTGGAATCGATGGAGTTTTCATCTAGAAGTTGTGGACACTCTTTTCTTGGACTTATTTAGTGATATGGATATCCCCTTACTCTCTCATCTGGGTTCCTTTGGATGAGCACATATATATATATATATATCGTATTTGCAGTACCCACTCTGTGGGCTTTGGTTACTCTCCTTATATGAGAGGTGATGACATGTGGGGTATGCCACATGATTTCAGTGTCTAGATTCTTGTGGTTGTATGAGTCTACTCTCCTACTATATGTAGAGAAGACATAACGATAAGTTCATCTTCTCACCATTTCAATCTCCTCATATTTGGGCGAGATTTCATTACTTTATTCTTGGGTTGAGTTGTACTTCTTTACTGTACCTTGTTCTATCTACTGCTTCCCAGTTCAGTTCCTCACTTACTTATCCCATGATCCTTTGGTGAATCCTACTAAGTATTTTTATACTCACCCATTCTTGGTCTTTTCCAACACTCATTGTTCCCTTGCAGACGAAAGACAGGTAGATTGTGACTCAGAGGAGTATAGGGATACAAGGTTCTTGGATGGCGGGTGGTGGTCATAGCATGGGATCCAAGATTAGGTCTCTCTCATCTTTTTTACATTTCCACCAATTTTCGGGTTGTGGCACTTATTGTTGGGCATGTATTTTTCCCATTTTTATTTCAGATTACTTTTCAATATAAGTACTATTTAGAGGTCGATGCACACTTGTAGTTTATATAATGAAATGTTGAATCTTGTTATCGTTTCCTTTTAAATATATTCATGGAGTTGGTTCTGTGTGTGTACATGTACTTAGTAAAAGGCCTCCCTGAGTTTTTTATGCCCTTGGCACTGGTCACCAGACCCAGGCTTATGGAGGCTGGTTGGGGAAGTTTTGGCTCAAGCCTTGGTACGGGTTGGGTCGTGAAAAAGTGGTATCATAGGTGGTGAATTCCTTGGGACGTTGTTCGGATGATCCCTAAAATTAATTGGTTGGGTTTTAAGGAAATAATGGCAACGTGTCTTGAGAGAGGCACTAGGACAGGGAGCCCAGTGATGGTGTGGCGGCTGACGTAGCCATTCACCTGGATCGTGATTACCCTCTTTTCTACTTGGCATGCTGAGAAAATTATTGCAGGGAACATTGGTACATGTATCATATAGGATTGAGTCATTGACTGTCCTTCTTGAGTTAGATCCCCATCACCGTTGATATATATATATATATATATATATATATATACATATATATTCTCATTTGAAAGTGGTACTCCTTGATTTGATTCAGGATGCCTCTGTGATGGAAGTTGGCTAGGACACTAGATTTGGTTTGTGATAATGATTTTGTGAGAGACGAGGCCTCATTTTAGGATCCATCACACGATTACCCTTTCCCCATGGGGATAGTAAGTAGCACCTCCACATATATAGTATCTATTAGTACTGATAGTGAAGGCCGAGGACGAGCACAGGATGAGTACTCTACGTGGGTTCCTGCATCAGAGACCGCTATGGTTCTACGGTGAGCCATACCCTCAGGTAGTGAGGGCTTGGCTAGAGTTAGTGGTTTACCTATTCAGGATTTTTTGGAAACTAACATATTAAATGGTGTCATTGACAGCCGGTCTTTTTCCATGGAGTAGTTTGATGTTAGTAGAGTTGGGTTACTCAGATGCACGATGAGTCAATACACTCTTGGGATGAATTCTAGCTGTTTTTTTTAAAGGAGTACTACCCCACCTAGTTATACTCCATATAGTTTCACTAGCTATTGGAGCATCAGTGGGGAGTGACGGCAGTGCTGAGTAAACGACATGGTCTGAAGACCTTACTTAGGACAAGGTCTATGATGGCTACTTCCGAGAACATATGTTTGAGAAGGGTCTCTGTAGAGGAAATTCGTGCCAGCATAGTTCCATTGTGCACGCTCACCTATCTCAGGGTGCTAGTTCAGGAACTAGTGATAGATATATTTCTGTCAGAGGGACACCAGTTGGCCTGTTTTGGTGGTGGGAGCAACAAAGTTGGGATATATTCCACATCTAGTAGACATCAGTTGGCAGAGCCTCGATAGAGGAGCCCCAACCCTTAATAGGACTCAATCACATGGTTGGGGATGCCGTAGAGCACATAGACAGCCCAAGGAGGGCAAATACCATGCTTGTGATGTGGGAGGTCACGTGGTGTGGGATTACCTGACCCGATGTGCTGAGTTTTCCAAGTAGTTGGTTGATACGCCTCCATGAAAGAGGATGTTTCGTGATTAGAGATCTCCCAGGTGAGGATATAGTGGTCCCTTGGGAGGCTGCGTTGGAAGAAGAGCAGGAATTAATATAGTTGGGGGAATAAATTTTGAGGTCCTTCCACCACCACTATGCAGCCCATGTCAGGCTCGGGGAGCTGGGATCCAGCGCCACACGAAACTATGTGCAATAGATATATATAATCCTGTAGTGTATTAGATTATAATTTTTACACTCTATGTGTTATTCTATGTTTTTCAGTAAAAATTTTTATACATTGTGTCAGGTACACTTTTCTTCCCACTACTTGTTCAAGAAGTTACTGAGGGTAACACAGGGTAATGGTGTAACCCTATATCGGAGTTGTTCGATGTTGTTTTGAATGCATGAGAGAGAGGGGTTCTTCCCCCATTGAGATTCGTTTTTTTGATGTGATAAAAATCTTGATGGAGAGTAATTACTCCCCAAAGTGGATAGTATCAAGGTGTGATGGATGAGTCCCTCTGACTTGTGAATTCCAAGCAGGGTTGTGCAGTGGAGTGATAGAGCAGGTCTTGGCTTTTCCAATGGAGTCTTGCTGCTTGAACTCCCTTTTCTTTAGGTGACACTAGTGTGTATGGAAATGTTCTTATTTTGGGGATTACTCTCCTTCCAAGAGGGAAAAATACACGCATGGTATGCCACGTTCTTTCTTTGTCTATCCTCTTGCGGTTGGATGAGTTTTCTCACCTGCCCTATTCATTTGTACCATGAGTAATCAACATCAATATTGATACTATTATCAAATATAGGTTGATGTGATGGACAACCCATAAACCGAACTACATGAATCACTATGTGATGCTGGAAAAGGTCGTATTTACCTAGATAATGTTGAGAAACTATCTTCTAGGAGATTGATTTGTTGTTTACTCAGACCACGAGTGTCTCAGGTGCGTCTTCACCCAGAGAGACGTGAACCTGATACGATGTTACTCGTTGAAATTCCTATGGAACTATGATTTCTAGGTAGTCTATGATCTATAATTTGGCAGTGTTGTAACAGGTTCCTATAGCAAAGAGTCCCAGGCACACTGGGTACGGGAGGTTTCGTAGTGGTTAGCTTCCCTGCAGTTGACCCTACTGGAGCAGGAGGGTAAATCTTTTCTTCAGTCAATGGTGTTTACTCCTCTGCCCCTCAAGAATGTAAGAGATTCCCGGTTGTGATGCACTGACTTTAAAATATTGTGTGACCAGATATCATTGTGTGTTTCACCAGATGGATATTCAAGAGGAGGGAATCATGAAACCATTTTCTTGGGACAAACCATGATTCCAGTCGCAATGTGAAGTGTAGAGGTTCGGTGGAGGAATTATACTGAGTTACTTTAGGCTATTATAGAATCGTTCAAGGGATGAAAAAGTTTCCTACCTCCTTGCCCTACCCTCCCAATAGAAGGAGTGGGTTCATGACATCTTCCATGTGTCGTAGCAATTGAGATACGTGCGTGTTCTTATGCATGTAAGCGAATGTAGAAAACATTAGAAGTGATAACATTACCTTTGGTTCGTGTGTTGTGCCAACATGGCATTTTGCGTGTTTTCATGGGAGTGGGAGATCCAAATATGAGCTCATTATCCCGATTTGTTTTTCATAGTTATGCTTTTAGGGTATGATAAACATGAATGAGTGAATGGTTTAGAGACCCAGTTTTTTTCCTGTAATCCTTTGGAATATTTATACATAGTTTTTCAGAGCCAGGATATGAAATGACGTGATATTTCGAGGCCCTGTGTTCCCATAATATATTTTAGAAAAATATTAAGTTATTTTGTAATATCCTTGCAACGAAAATGGGATATCTCTTAAATGGATGATTATATCAGTAATTTGAAACAACAGTTTGATCTGAAATGAAGTTTTTACACTAAACGCTACATAATGATTGATGACATGGGATGTCCAGACCTTTTGCTCATTAGAAGTATGTAAATAGATGAATTAATTTATTAATTCATTCATTTAATAGCTCAAACCCAAAATAACTCTCAAATGACAACTCAGATTGGAAATTCGAGTCCATAGTTGAGCTCAAATCATTCTATTTACCCAAGGAGGGGTATATTATTTGTTGGCACATGACTGTTATGAGAAAATTCACAAAGGGGAAAATATTTTTTTTTAAGATTAATGACTTAGTGATTTTTTTCATTGATGCCTTTTCAAAAAAAACATTTGAATGAAGTATTAGAATGGAAATATGAGACATCCATTGAGTTTGAAATGAATAATTTTACCTAGGCGTGATATAAAATGTTAGGGCGTAGATGTTTCGGAATCCATGACCGTTGGAGAAGTTTTAGTGTTTTATATAAATTCACATAAGAGTTGGAAATAAGGGAAAACCCTAATTTCCCTTCTCTATCCTCTCTCCATCTCTCTCTCTCCATTTATCTCTCAACCACTCTTAGGCATTCCTCACTATTATTAACCTAATCGAGAAGAGACCTCTGTCGAAACAATGGCAGATCGATCTAGGAGTGTCGTGGACATGCCACTAAGGATGCACGACCGATTCGAGGTAGGAATCTGGTTAATTTTCGCACCTTCATTGAATTCTTGGGTTTTTCACCAATTCAACATTTTAAATTCTATTATTTTATAATCAGAAAGATGGTCAAATGAACATGGTCATCATCTAAGACCCATTCTAAATCCCATGATCGACACATTCTTCTACGTTCTTTTTCGGAATTTTTGGATGCAACAAAACATCATTGGATCATCGATCGTGGGTAGGTGCTATGAAGGCCTCCTCCCGAGGATCCCAAATCTGCCATCTAATTTGAAATCGAGCATACAGAGTGGATGTTGAGTCCAACGGGAGCCCCGATTCTAGCAAGGGCAGTGGCCGAAGGTCGTGGTGGCTTAGTGGTGGAGCCAGTCAGAGATTACAGCGGCAGCGCTGGACATTGGCGAGGGGGCACTCGGTTGGATGAAAATGTTGAATGGAGGTTCTCGGCATGGAGGCAGTTCAAGGTGGGGAATTTTTCATGTTGTGGTGGGACAAGGTGCAGCTCGGAGGGACGGTGTCAGGTGGCGTGTGGAAAGAAGGAGCACCCAAGAGAACGGCTCTCAGGTGAGGCTGGGGTGTAGTCAAATAGAGGAGCATCGGGGGTCTTTAGCACATTGTTGCAGGGTGAGGTCTAGTCTTCCATCAGAGATGGTGGAATTAGGGTGAGATGGTCACTGCTGGTGCAAGGGCGGCACAAAATCATATCCTTTCATGCTCGGGAGGGAGCCCCGAGGTCAGCACCACGGGGGTGGGGGGAGCAGCGGACAAGGACCCGCATCCTGCGGGTCTTGGTTGTGCGGTGTGCAGACAGAGACCAATCGTGCGACATGTCTGTCCCAGAAAACTAGACCCATAGGTCCAGCAGTGTCGGCCCGGCTATGAACACAGGGTTGTAGAAAGTTGGGTCAAACCCGTAGTTGGTCCATGGGCTGGCGGTCTAGACCAGGCCGGTCGTGGTGGATTGGCCCAGTGGTTCCCCTTAGCTCTCAAAGGGGCACAATTTCTAAATGGCACGTCCATTTTATGTGACATCTGCGAACATCGATTTGTCTCATTAAGAAAAACATTTTTAAATGGATTTTAGAGATTTTAAGGTCTTTTCTTTAAGGTGGTAACCATGAATGATTTAATTTAATTATAATAAAAAAATTTTAATGCTTGCAGCAGACGTATCTCTCGTGTCAAGCATCCATTTGACGCGTCGTCAGAGGTGTTGTGACCCAGGAGTTGAGACAGTCCTTCCAAAGTATGTTTGGAACCTTTTATGATCGGTTTCATTGCTTGGTAACATGAAGCTTCAATGAGAATAATTAATTATTTAATTATTCATATAATTATTCTTACATGGGATCTAACTCAAGTTTGGGATGTTCGAATGATGTGTCGTGAGTGGCAGTGTCACCCCAGTCCTCGTACAGATGTTTTGAGATGCATTAGGAAGTGTTCGGGTGGAAGAGAAGGTATCGGACCTACCAGACTGGTTCGCATGTTTTACTTTGAAATTCCATTTTTTCATCTAACATCATTATGGGGTGTTTGACCAATCATTTCGGTCTCTCTCTTAAAAGGATTTCAATGGTATAATCCGACTACCAAAATTTGGGGTCGAGGAGTGGGCCCCATGATGTAGCTTTTGGATGTATGTTGTGTTTTTACAAATTGTGCATCATATTTCCATTTGGAAAAAATAAATAGCCTAATTTTTGTGTTTATCTGCAAGGATTGAAAGATAGTGATTTATGTGACGTGTTTCAGGATCGAAGTGCGGGCCCAACGTGGCACCCTTTTACGTAAAATGCTGGGAGATACAGCTTATGAAACATGAGTCTTTTTTAGACGAGTGACTAGTCGATATTGTGATTATTTCTGGAAGGATAGAGAAGGTGTGATTTGTTTGAATGTGCAGTGCCTTATTCACAATATATTAATAAATGTGGAAACATGAAATGAATATCAGTAGAAGATATTTTTTGACACGTTTGAAGAGAATACACAGCTTAGGCCAGCTCTGATTCTTGTGAGGGAGAAGAAGATGTATGAAAAGATACGGTCAATGTTCTGGGACCATTCGAGGAGGCGTGTCAGCTAACCTTTGATTCTGACCCTCCAGCTTACCAATGAGCATCATGAGCTCATCGTCTTTTTGATTGTTATGTTGTGTTCTCTTGTATTACATTGACACATCGTGGTATTTTTTCACCATTTTGGGACCCATAAAGGATTAGGTTAATGACCAGATGTTGAGGAGGGCTCATATATGGTGTGGACCCCACCCGCGCTGTGTACTACTTCAAATATTCTACCAGTCATATCTCTTTCTTATGAATTCATATTTTGTCCTGCGAGTATACTATCCTGAGTGTTTCTCCGCATACAATGCGATGGGGTCCATTGTAGTGGCTTTGTAGGTATGATGCAAGATGTTCCAAGTGTGATGCCTATTTGAGGTGATGCTTGATGATGATGATGAGGAAAGTGATGTATTTATAATACCCATAGTAACCCAAAAATACCCTCCACTGCATCTGGGTAGTGAAGATTGTCGTTCTCTTTTGGGCTTACCCTCTAGAGAGGCTAGGAAGTGGTGTTTGCCGATATCTCTTAGGGCATACCCTCCAATCAAGTATGGTAGTGGTTTTCACTGATCTCTTCCAAGGCTTAACCTCCAACACAGCTAGGCAGTGGCGTTCACCAGTTACTCTTTCGGGCTTACCCTCCTGTTAGGCTGGGTAGTTGGTTTACCGATGACTCTTCTGAGCATTCTCTTTAGTGGGGTTAGATAGCGGGTTTATGAAATTGTGACAGGATCTCTTGACTTTGTGTAATAGTGATGAAACAATCTTGATGTGAATTTGGACCCTCGAGAAAGAGGGGTGCTTTTCCTTCCTTGAATCATCCTTGCGACATGGCCTAAAACCGTGCGGGCGAGACATTACCGCCCAAAGAGGATAATATCAAGGTGTGGTGATTGATTCCCTTTGACTTGCAGTTCAGGGCATGCAAGTGGGATGTTGGGTATCAATTTTATTTTCTTCTAAAACAGTTGGCGACTCATTTACAAGGCAAATATAGTGATATAGAGATCCCCTTACTGTCATTTTTGGGATCCTTTGGTTGAGAAAAAATATATTGTATTTGCAGTACCCACTCCTTGGGCTATGGTTACTCTCCTTATAAGATAGGTGAAGACATGTAGGGAATGCCACATGCTTTCTATTTCTAGATTCTCATGGACGGACAAGTCTAATATCTCACTATAGGTAGTGAATACATGACAAGAAGCTCATCTTCTCACCATTTATTTCTCCTCAAGTTTGGCTGAGCTTACTTCACTTCTTAGTTGGGTTGAGCTGTGATCCTTTACTATAACTTCTTCTATATACTTCTTCCCTCTTCAGTACCTCAATATTTTCTCCATTGAGCCATTAGGTCATCCTACTGAGTATGTTTATACTCACCTCTGCTATGGATTTTCCTGCATTTAGAGTGCCCTCATAGCTGATGGACAGATTGATCGTGACATCCAAGGATCATAGGGATACATAGTGCTTGGATCGAGTGTGGTGGTCATATCTTGGGTTCCAGGAGTGGGGATCTGTTAGTTGTTTTACATTTCCACCTATTGTCAAGTGGCACTTTTTGTTTGGAGTGTATTAGTTCCCTTTCCTTTTCAGTATAATTTTCATTATTTCTACTTTTTATAGGTCGATGCATACTTATGGTTTATATATAGCAGTGTTCTATCTTATTTTCCTTTCCCACTGCACTTTTTCTTTGAGTTGGATACATGTGTGTACAGGTACATAGGAAAAGGCCTCACTGAGTTTGTTATGCCTTCGGCACTACTTCCCAACCCCTAGCCTATGGTGGCAGGCTTGGGGTAGTTGCGGCTCGAGACCTGGTATGGGTTGGTTGTGACAAACCTCCTACACAAAAAATGAAAATCAATGCACGAGATTCCAAACCATGATTCTTGTAGTAAGGATTTGTCAGTAGATCATTCCCCTACATACAAGTAAGATCTATGTTGGGTATCCCATACCTCATAACTGATTGTGGTCTGGATATTTCTTTCATGCTTCGATATAGCCTTTACATTCCACAAACATCATTCCCTGAGATGTCTTGGATCCCCATAAATATCCCCGACCATCCTAAATGGAAGGTCAGCATCCTGAGGAAACATTTGGTAGACTATGAAAAAAATTACATATAGGCTCTACATAAGTTAACCACAAAAAAGAGTTTCATCCAAATGAAAATTCATCCTTATGAGAGGATTTTTCTACCTATGTAAGAGAAACAAATTCCTAGCCCCATATCATTCATCCTGATCTAATAGTATTTAGGATCATGGTTTAGGATTTTTATTCCCTTTAAAATTGGGCAATGTTAGAATATACCTACCTAATTAGCCCATACATACTCATGAATGTTATGAAAAATTTGACCCCAAAGCATGACATTAAATTGTGATGCATGTTTCCTCAGTTCATGATGTTAAATTGAACATCCAAAATGTCACCACCACATGATGCTAAATTGAATGGCATAATAGTTTTCTCACCCGAGAGGATATCACACATATCATTGGTCACCTACCATGCCACATCCTAAAATTATGTGTGGCTTAATTCCAATCTACAGGGGATACGTAGTGATTCCGGAATTTTCATCTTGATCCAGCCACTGTAACTAGTGAAAAATTTCCCTACGTATGACCTAAACCTATGTAGTATTATTTCAGTAACGAACTATGTCTAGTTTGATTCCTATTATCCCATGGCATATTTATTGATTCCTAGACCCTATTACCCAGATCTGTCCATTGAACTGATGAAAATGTTCCCTTCTTTGCATTTAGTCTAAGTCAAAGAAATCATCCTCCACACATGCTCTATTTGTGAGACCATTTCTAGAAGAATTACATGCTCCTTATGTCACATCAAGTTATACATGTTCCCATCGCATGATGATAACATTCATGGAATATAATTCCTCTTCACATGACTTTAAACTCTACAGTAATTTTCCTAACCAAACGATGTAAAACTGCATGATAAAATGTCCTTGTTGTACAATATTAAAACTGCACAACATCACCCTGAATGTAAAATTCTCATTTCCCTAATCACCCCACCCCTATGGGGTGTATATAATTCTTTTCACCCAATGTTTATCACACCAAGGATATGTCCCATGCGCATAGGGACCTTGGAAGGGGATTCCGCACAAAGTCATGGAAAATCAATCCATGATAGTTGGGGATTGATTCCTTCCATTGTAGGATATTAGTGATGCATAGATGATAGATTTTATGCTCAAACACCTTCAAAAGAAATATGTAGGTCCAAAATTCCCCTATTCCCCACATATAGACCATGCCAAGGTGGGGAGTCATATTTTAGGATACAAGGATTGTAAATACTTAGTTTTTCTTCAATAAATGAATTGAAATGCTCCACCCTAAGTACATGTAAGATCTATATAGTGATATCATCAATTATGTGGGTAATAATAGTGTTAATATTTATAACTATATCTAGAAACGTCATTCCCATCAATAAAACTCCATTATTTTAGTAATCTAGGATCCTAAAAAACACGTTCAACCATCGTAAATGGTTTTTCAATGTCATAAGGACACAATTTTTGCACTATGAAAACAACTCCATAGAAACCCCCCATAATTTTGCCACAAAAAATCCTATCAACTGAATGAATATTTTTTATTAAGAGTGGTTTCCATGATTCCATGTTCCAAATGGATTTCATTCCCTATATAATATCCAATATCTAGAAACCACATAATCATGTTTAATAAAAATCTCTCATTAATGTGTGGAAGATATTGGAGCATCCTTGGCCTATGAGTCCTAAGTTGGGGCCCTTTCTCTACCAATCATGGTAAAAAATATTTCACCTAAAACATCATTCTTGATCAAACCTATTCAACATAGAACATATGAAATGATTTTCCAGTTTTCATTACCTTAAACTTCTCGTTAAAAAGAGAAAAAACTCAGCAGGATAAAAACCTGAAAAGGGTACCCTATTTAAAAGTTGAGTAATAACTCACTAGACCAATACATTGTATGATTTTGAAAAAAATATCGAGCAATAAAAAAGGTAAAGAGACATAATTCTTGTTTGGTTGGAAACCTGAAAAGGGTGTCCTTTGAAAAAGTCAGATTATACCGGCTAAGCCCATGCCAAATCGGGTTTCTAAAAATTTAAATTATAGTGACAATTAAAAGGATGAAATTTTTGTAGGATCTTACATGTTTCCATTTAAATATTCGAACTATACTCATTGGGTCCCTCATATCTGGGAAAAATAGAGGATGATTTGATTAATTTAATTTATTAATCCCATATCATAATTCAGATTGAGATTTGGTGAATGATTATCATTTTAAATGTAACCAATTTAAATTGATTTACATTATAGTAAATTAGGAAGGAGAAACATTGAAGAGTGAGAAATTTTCTTTTCTATAGAATGGGGATGGTGGGAACATCCATAATCTAATGTCTTCCCTAATTTCAAAACAAATATGGCATAGGACACCTCAATTGATTACAATGAATCTCTACTTTCTCTTTCTAACAGATTGATAACTTCCTAATGTGGGCCATCAAGGTATTGTTCTATGGAATCCTTTTGTTTTGCAACAGACTCAGCAGCTAGAATCTCTCTTTTCAAAATATCCCTGATATCACACCCTTTCTTTTTAAGGGCCACATAATTGAAACTTTTTATGCTAGTAATACAAATTTCATGGCCATAGGAGCCTCTCACTCCTATAACTATTCCATTTGGTCTCTCACTTGGTCATAATCATTCAATTTCGTATCTACCAGATGGTGAAACTCCTCGGTAATATCTTTAAATTTATTTGTTTGAAGATTTTAGGCATTTAATTGAATAAGGTTTCCTTCACGAGAAGCTAGATCCTCTTGTGCCATTAAATATTGTATGTGAGAAGGTGTAGGTGTCCCTAATCAATCCTTCCTAAACCCAAATCGATAAAAAATGATCTAATGATTTACTATTCTTCATAAAACTTCACCTCGGTAAATTATATTGCAAGGGTGCAGATTGGAATTCATGGTCATCTCTACACAACTCAATTATTCCTAATGGAATTAAGGCTTTGGTTCCCCCCCCCCCCCACCATGACGTAAATATAATTGAGTTGTGCCCTCACAATTGAAAAATTCTTCCATAGTTGAATTACCCAAGAAATAAAGCTCCCCCTCTTAATATGTTATTCGACCTCTATAGCCAAATATACATGGCTAGTTTCAATTTTAGGAATTTTTGGTGACGTATTTCTCGAGCCAGCTTCAATAGGAATATAGACCATGCCCACTAAAATTATGGGTTCTGGGTCACTCTCCAGAGAGATAGGCTTCAAATATAAAGTACCTTATAAACGTATACGATGGTGAATATAATTCCTTCTTACGAATGAAATGGTGGATGATGGAACAAATTGCACAGTCATGATAGGAACCGAAGCGGTCAACAACCTCTAAACACATCAAATTCTCCTTTCATATACCCCATATAGATAGAATACCACCCTTAGTTGAGCATACACCAACTATAATTAAGTTGAGGCCATCATGGGAGGAATAAAGACTTCAATATTATAAAATTCCCACATCAAAATAATCTATAATTGGATAAGGATGACAGGATGATATTCCATATTTACATAGGTATAAAGGAGTTATTTGATCTGTTTTAGGCTTAAAAATTTCCTAGAGAACCTATAATGGGTATATGGTTTGTAAATGGTCAATCAATCGATTTGCACGGTAAGAAAACCATATTGTATCACAATTATATAGGAACTTCTATTGGGGAGCCCCTTCCGTTATCCATCACTGTTCCCTATGGTGCACTGTATGTTGTGAAAGTGAATTCAGAAACATCCCACAATAATTCAGCAATTCTATTTGTCATTACCTAACCCTACCGGTCCTGACCTGCAACTACCTCAATCCCACCGCCATAGGCCAGAGGCTGGTGACTATTGTTGAAGGCATAATAATATCAGGGAGGCCTTTGACTAATTACCTGTACACACATACACACAACCCACTCGATGCAGAAGTGTAGAGTAAAAAAGAATACCACAGGAAAAACAGCTATAACCAAACCACAGTCATGCATCAACCACTAAAAAGATCAACTAAAGTGCTGAAAGTACTGACAAGTAAAATGAAAAGTAAAAAGGGTAAAACATGTTCCCAACCACAAAGGTTCCACAACCTGGGAACATGTAACAAAAGGAAACAACTGGATAGATCCCCACCTAAAAAATCTAGCATGACCACAACACAATGTCTGAGCTCGTGTGACCTCTACTCTCCTCTATAGTCATGATCGACCTGTCCGTCGTCTGCAAGGGCAGACCAGGTGTGGGAAAAGCCCAAACAGGGGTTAGTATAAGGATACTCAGTAGGATTCCCCAAAAGTTCGAGGGAGAAACAAAGGAGGAACTAAAGAGGTGAGCAATAGACAGAACCAGAATAGTAAAAGAGTACAGTAAAGAGTGCTGCTCAGGGGTGAAATCACCCCTCATCCTCGTATGTCTTAAGGTCATGTGATGTTGTCACATCGCTGATCTGTGTAACCAAAGATCCCTCTCTAGTAGTCACGGTGAAAAATTCACCGACTAGCCCCGTAAAATGGTCTGAGTATAAAAGAAGTCGCCGGGTAACCCACTAACCAGCCCAGCTAGAGGGTAAACCCCTATAGGTCATTGGGTAACCCACTGCCCAGCCCCGCTGGAGGGTAAACACTATAAGTCATTGGGCAACCCACTGCCCAACCCCACTGGAGGGTAAACCCTAGTAAGTGAACGAGTAACCCACTTCCCAGCCCGGCTAGAGGGTAAACCATGATAGTTCGACGGGTAACCCACTACCCAGCTACGCTGGAGGGTAAACCCTAAAATCAATAAGTAACCCACTTCCAAGCCCCACTAGAGGGTAAACCCTAAGCTCAACAGGTAACCCACTGCCCAGCCTACTAGAGGGTAAACTCGGAACTGGTCTGAAAACTCTGCGTTGCCTGCACCATCACTGGGTGTCTCTAACATTGTGACCATGCGTTGGGTCGGAGTGCGTCAAAGTGAACTCCGACCAATGACCATTCATATTTCCACATTTTATAATATCTCGAATGAGTCTTTGAACGCCCCAACAGATTACACCACTGCAATCCTCATTGAAAACCACGTGAGATAGACTACTTATTCACATGGAACAGACCCCCGATGGAAAAGTTTCTCGCCACTGCTTTAGGCCCACATGGTGTCTCATGGTGCCCACTCATGGTTCTGAAAGTGGTCGGGTGGACTACGACATTGTGATGGCCTCCGAAAAACACGTCAAATATACTATTCATCGGCCCCAAATGGACGCCTGACGAAAACGTCGAAAAGGCTTCACATCGCTTAAAAGACGGCCCGTAGGGCCCACATATCAACTCCTACATCCACATCCAAAAATGTAACGGAATTCCCCATATCGATGCAAGTGTCTCAATGCCACTGACGGCGCTAAAATTGGACATCGGATGTGCCCACACCATCTAAAACAAGAACCCCAAAAAAAGGCCAATCCACTTAAAGGGGTGTGTCGCACCATCGAGGCCCTCGTATTGGGAATTAAAAATCCCCAAGACCATCCCAAAGCCTTTAATCAAACCAAATATTGTACTTCCGTAGAAGACACACAAAACAGACACCCGTAGAGAAGATTACGGGTGTTCGATGTTAGAGGGGACGATCCCCTGGGGCTGGACCGGCCTGGTCTGGCCGGTCCGCCCTGTATGGGACGGCCTACACCGACCATGGGTCCATGCCTGTGCCAACCGACCCTCTTGGATGGTCGGTATCTTTCACAGAGACCCGCCTTCGGTGGGTCTCGGTACCGGCACGGGGTCGCACGCCGCGACCCCGCCTCTTTGCGCCCTAGCGCCATCGACCACACCCGCTGCTTGGAGCCGCCACCTGGAGTTTCCTGGAGCCACTGATGGTAACCGCCGCCTGGAGCCCCACCACACCTCCTGGGTCCTCCGCCGCACCTCCATCCTAGAACCGTGCCACTGCCACCTGAGATCCGCCGGACCACTACGTTGACTGCCAGAAAAAGAAGAAATGACCAGAAAACCTCCCGGGGCTACCCCGGATGCCCCGGGACTCGAAAATTCGATCTTAAAGGACCGTTGGGAAGTTCAAATCGGGATATAGACAAATATGGGCTTCGCTCGACGATCGGAAAACATTTCAATGTGAATAATTGTATTAAAAGTGGGTTGCGGGAATTAAAATGACAAAACGCAAGCCTACCCCGATGGACATAGCACGACGCTCCCCCAATGGTCCACCAGAGTTTCTGCGCCATGCTTGAGTGGTGGAGGAGAAGGGTTTATCTCATTGAAAGGAAACTCCAAGGAGGATAGAAAGGGGGATAAGAGGGTTGGGTTTGTGTTTAAATAGAAAAACACTTAAAACCCCCGCCCGTAGACCCCATACCCAAACTTTCAGCAGGGTCATGATTAAACCTCTCCTAGGGTAAACGCCATTCCCGAAGTGCAATGGCAGTCTCTGAATTTTAATCCGAGCTTCTGTTCAAAAGTTATAAATTCAACTCCCAAGGATGTTAAATTACGCAAATTCCCCTAGGTGTGTTTTTCATAGTTTTCCCACTCCCGTGAAAATTACACCCCTCCTTGGGTGAACGGCACACTCAGAACATAATGATGCCCTCGATTTTCCCATCTGAGCTACTATTTAGGATATATCCTATTTATTTAGCACGTTCAGTGTGAACGCACATCAAATTTAATTTTGGCCACACCGGGGCTTGGAATTTCACGTCATCTGAACTTCCTTCTTTGGAACATCATCATGAAATATGAAATGTCTTATAGGTTCAAAATCCGAGTTCTTACATAATTCCTTCCTTCACGTTTGTCCCCCAAAAAAACTACAAAAACAACTCAAGATACTGAGACAACATCTGGCTCTCCCTCTCCTATGTGCTCTCCTACACCATCCTATGCTGCCACATCACACAAACCAGTGGAATGGATAGTCCGTGCAGAGTCCACTCCTGTCAGTCCTCAATCTCCACCGGGTGCTCCGTAAAGGTGGCTCTATCCTCAATGTCCTACTCTCCCTAGTTGATAATGTGCATGGGGTCGTGCACACATTTCCTTAGCTACGACACGTGGAAGACATCGTGCACTCTCTCCATCTGTGGGGGTAGAGAAAGATGGTTGGCGACCTCACCAACCCTGCGCAAGATCTCAAAGGGACCGATGAACTGCAAGGACAACTTGCCTCCACGGCCGAACCACCGCGTTCCACGCCGCCGGGAGACTCTAAAAATGATATGGTCCCCCATATCGAACTCCAAAGTACTATGATGTCGATCTTCGTTGAACTTCTGTCTTCTATGATCCATCCTCATCCACTCACGGATGACCTACACCTTCTCTATCATCACCTGCAACAACTCTGGCCCCACAAGGGAGGTCTCCCAAACCTCCTTCTAGCACAACAGTGACCTGCAGTTCCTCCCGTAGAGGTCCTCAAAAGGTTCCATATGAATAGTAGAGTGGTAACTATTGTTATATGAAAACTCTACCAAGGGAAGGTGGTCCTCCCAGCTCCGGCCAAAGACTAACACGTACACCCTGAGCATGTCCTCCAACACCTGGATAGTGC
This sequence comes from Viscum album, assembly GCA_963277665.1. Classification (NCBI taxonomy): domain Eukaryota; kingdom Viridiplantae; phylum Streptophyta; class Magnoliopsida; order Santalales; family Viscaceae; genus Viscum; species Viscum album. The sequence continues at coordinate 118,460,841 of OY728128.1, read as the reverse complement.
GCTCGGTCTTTTCGTCAGTCTGGGGGTGAAAATCTGTACTCATCCGCAACTGAGTCTCAAATGCCTCATGCAGGCTCTGCAATAATCACGACATAAACCATGCTTCACGGTCGGATAAGATCTTCGAGGGTACTCCATGAAGGTGTATGATATCCCGAACATATAACTGCCCACGACTCTCCATTGAGCTCTTCTCCCTAATAGCAAGGTAGTGCGTCGACTTCATGAGTCGGTCCACTATCACCCGAATGGAGTCATGGCCATTCGCTGTGCACAGAAGCCCTGTGATGAAGTCTATAGATATTCCATCACACATCCACTCCGGGATATCAAGGGGATACAAAAACCCTGCCAGATCCTAGTTCTCTGCCTTCACCTCCTGACAAGTAAGACACCGAGAAATGAACTCATCTACGATCTGCTTCATGCTAGACCACCAAAACTACCGCTGAAGGTCTCTATACATCTTCCCCACATCGGGATGTACGGCCATGGGAGAAGTCTGGAATTCCCGCATCACCTCCTCCCACATCTCCACTGGTACTACAGCTCCTCCCTCGAACCAAATTTCACGATTCCCTCCTTCAGAATACCCATCCAGTGCATCGACCATGGATATCTGATCACGTAATATCTCACTGTTGATGTCACCCAACTATTACTCTCTCACACACTCAAGGAGAAAAGGAGTCAGCATCATCGACTGCAGAAAAGTCGTACATTCCTACCGCACCTAGGTCAGCTACAGGGAATCCAACTTCTCCGAATCATCCCGTATGAGAAGAGCTTATGAATTCTTGATAAGGGCATCTGCTACTACGTTGCCCTTCCCCGGAGAGTAGAATCTCTCAAAATCATAGTCTTGCTGAAACTCCAGCCAGCGCCTCTGCCTCATATTCAAATCTCTCGGAGTGAAGATATATTTGAGGCTCTGGTGGTCTGAGTAGATCACAAAATGCTCACCCAAAAGGTAGTGTCTCCATAGCCTCAAGGATAACACGACCGCTACCTTCTCCAAATCGTGAGTCACAGAATTCTGCTCATGGGGCCTCAGCTACCTCGACCCATATGCAATCACTACTCGCTACAGCATTATCACGTTCCTGAGCCTCTCTCCTAAAGCGTCAAAGTATACTATGAACTAAACTCCCTCCTCTGGTAGCCTCAACACTATATCACTAGTTAGAATCTATCTCAACTACTTGAAGTCCTTCTAGAGATGATCATTCTAGGTGAACGGTCATCCCTACCATGTCAATGTGGTCAAAGGGGCAGGGATCCTAGAGAAATCTTTCACAAACCTCCTGTAGTACCCTCCCAAACCAAGGAAGATCTACACCTCTGACGCATTCTTGGGTGGCTCCCACGATAGAAGTGCCTCTATAATTGCCGGATCTACATCCAATCCATACTATGAAATGAAATTCCCCTGAAAGTGAACCTCATGAATTTAGAACTGACACATTGAGAGCATCCCATACAGTTGGTGCTCTTAGAGTAAGCCAAGGACCATCCTCAAATGCATCGCATGCTCCTCTTCTGTTGCAGAGTAAATGATTATGTCGTCAACAAAGAAAACCACAAATCGGTTCATGTACGACTAGATGGTCGGGTTCATCGAAGCCATGAAAACGGCATTGTAATTTGGAATGCCAAAGGGCATCAGTAGAAACTCGTAATGACCATATCGACAACGGAAAGCCATCTTCGGGATATCAGCCTCATGAAATTGTAGCTCGTGGTATCCAGATCAAATATCAATCTTGGAGAACCACTTCTCACCTCTCAACTAGTCGAAGTGGTCGTCGATCCTCGACAAAGAGTACTTATTCATTATCATGGACTGATTCAGGAGATGATAATCCACAAAAAGATTTAGACATCCATCTACCTTTTCCCAAAAAAAACTGGAGTCGCCCAGGGGGACACACTAGACCTGATAAATCCCTTCTCACAAAGGTCTTCCAGATGAAGTCATAGCTCCCGAATCTCTTTGGGTTCTATATTATAAGCTCCACATAATATTGGGGTAGTCCCCATCTTCAATTCAATGTAGAACTCCATCTCTTACCTTGGAAGTAGTCCCAGAACATCCTCAGGAAAGAGGTCCTTGTAGTCCTCTACAACGGTAGGGATCCAGGTGCATGTAGCATCCGCTTCTCTGAGAGCCATGCTCACAGACTGGTGTGAAAAAGGTCGGGGTCTCATGCTCAGAGTGCCCATCTTCTCTGCCATGGGGTCTCATTCACCAAGGATGGTGAACCTCGTCCCATCAGAAAACATGCCTCAGACTCATCTATGATGACAATCGATCTGGGCGTGAATCATAGAAATTCAATCCATGCCTAGGATGATGTCTTAAGGTTCCATAATGTTGACGAGCAGGTCCCACGTGAAACTCCCTCCTAATGACAGTTCACAATGTCTGCAGATATAGGGCACTAACGAGGAACTTCAGGTTGGAACCTCAAGGCTAAGTTTAGGTGTCAGTGCATGTAGTGGAATCTCCATCTCCCGTACCAAAAAAACAATACAAAATTTTAGTTGGCATCTCTGTCTACTAGTACTAAAGAAAGAGTGGAGTAAACACAAATCGTACCACGAACCATCTAGTGTGGCGACTTTTAGGTTACATCACAAGGACACGTCTCAGGGGTAAAATCACCCCTCATCCTCGTATGTCATAAGGTCATGTGATGTTGTCACATCACTGATCTTTATAACCAAGGATCCCTCTCCAGTAGTCACGTTGAAAAATGCACCGACTACCCCGTAGAATGGTCTGAGTATAAAAGAAGTCGTTGGGTAACCCACTACCCAGCCCAGCTAGAGGGTAAACCCCTATAGGTCATCGGGTAACCCACTGCCCAGCCCCGCTGGAGGGTAAACCCTATAAGTCATTTGGAAACCCACTTCCCAACCCCACTGGAGGGTAAACCCTATTAAGTGAACGAGTAACCCACTTCCCAGCCCGGCTAGAGGGTAAACCATGATAGTTCGACGGGTAACCCACTACCCAGCTACGCTGGAGGGTAAACCCTAAAATCAATAAGTAACCCATTTCCAAGCCCCACTAGAGGGTAAACCCTAAGCTCAATGGGTAACCCACTGCCCAGCCACACTAAAGGGTAAACTCGGAACTGGTCTGAAAACTCTGCGTTGCCTGCGCCATCACTGGGTGTCTCTAACATCGTGACCATGCGTTGGGTCGGAGTGCATCAAAGAGACCTCCGATCAATGACCTTTCATATTTCCACATTTTATAATATCTCGAATGAGGCTTTGAATTCCCCAACAGATTACACCACTACAATCCTCATTGAAAACCACGTGAGATAGACTACTTATTCGCCTAGAATAGACCCCCGATGGAAAAGTTGCTCGCCAATGCTTTAGGCCCACATGGTGTTTCATGGGGCCCACTCATGGTTCCGAAAGAGGTCGGGTGGACTACGGCATTGTGATGGCCTCCGAAAAAGACGTCAAATATACTATTCATCGTCCCCAAACAGATTCTTGACGAAAACGTCGAAAAGGCTTCACATCGCTTAAAAGACGGCCCGTAGGGCCCACATATCAACTCCTACATCCACATCCAAAAATGTAATGGAAATCTCAGTCTCGACGCAAGTGTCGCAATTCCATTGACGACGCTAAAATTGGACATCAGATGTGTCCGCGCCGTCTAAAATAGGAACCCCAAGAAAAAGGCCAATCCACTTAAAGGGGTGTGTCGCGCCATCGAGGCCCTCGTATTGGGAATTTAAAATCCCCAAGACCATCCCAAAGCCTTGACTCAAACCAAATATTCTTCTTCCATAGAAGACACACAAAATGGACACCAGTAGAGAAGATTATGTGTGTTCGATGTCAGAGGGGACGATCCCCTGGGGCTGGACCGGCCTGGTCTGGCCGGTCCGCCCTGTATGGGACGGCCTACACCAGCCATGGGTCCATGCCTGTGCCGACCGAACCTCGTGGATGGTAGGTATCTTTCACGGAGACCCGCCTTCAGTGGGTCTCGATCCCGGGATGGGGTCGCACGCCGCGACCCCGCCTCGTTGAGCCCTAGCGCCATCGACCACACCCGCTGCTTGGAGCCGCCACCTGGAGTTGCCTGGAGCCACTGATGGGAACCACCGCCTGGAGCCCCACCGCACCTCCTGGGTCCTCCGCCGCACCGCCATCCTGGAAACCATGCCACCACTGCCTGAAATCCGCCAGACCACTACGTTGAATGCCAGAAAAAGAAGAAACGACCAGAAAACCTCCCGGGGCTACCCTAGATGCCCTGGGACTCGAAAATTCGATCATAAAGGACCGTTGGGAAGTTCAAATCGGGATATACACTAATATGGGATTCTCTCGATGATCGTACAACATTTCAATGTGAATAATTGTTTTAAAAGTGGGTTGCGGGAATTAAAATGACAAAACGCAAGCCTACCACGATGCACATAGCACGACGCTTCCCCAATGGTCCACTAGAGTTTCCGCGCCATGCTTGAGTGGTGGAGGAGAAGGGTTTATCTCATTGAAAGGAAACTCAAAGGAGGGTAGAAAGGGGTAGAAGAGGGTATGGGTTGTGTTTAAATAGAGAAACACTTAAACCCCCCGCCCGTAGACCCCATACCCAAACTTTCGGCGGGGTCAAGATTAAGCCTCTCCTAGGGTAAACGCTATACCCTGAGTGCAATGGCAGTCTCTGAATTTTAATCCGCTCTTCTGATCAAAAGTTATAAATTCAACTCATGAGGATGTTAAATTACGCAAATTCCCCTAGGTGCATTTTTCATAGTTTTCCCACTCCCGTGAAAATTACACCCCTCCTTGGGTGAATGGTACACTCAGAACATAATGATGCCCTCGATTTTCCCATCTGAGCTACTGTTTAGGATATATCCTATTTATTTAGCATGTTCAGTGTGAACTCACATAAAATTTTATTCCAACCACACTGGGGCTTGTAATTTCACGTCATTTGAACTTCCTTCTTTGGAACATCATCAAGAAATATGCAATGTCTTATAGGTTCAAAATCTGAGTTCTTACATAATTCCTTCCTTCACGTTTGTCCCCCAAAAAAACTAAAAAAACAACTCAGGATATTGAGGCCACATCTGGCTCTCCCTCTCCTAGGTTCTCTCCTACACCATCCTATGCTGCCACATCACACAAACTAGTGGAATGGATAGTCCGTGCAGAGTCCGCTCCTGTCGGTCCTCAATCTCCACCGGGTGCTCCGCAAAGGTGGCTCTATCCTCAATGTTCTACTCTCCCTAGTTGATAATGTGCATGGGGTCGTGCACACATTTCCTTAGCTACGACACTTGGAAGACATCATGTACTCTCTCCATCTGTGGGGGTAGAGAAAGATGGTTGGCAACCTCACCAACCCTGCGCAAGATCTCAAAGGGACCGATGAAATGCGAGGACAACTTGCCTCCACGACCGAACCACCGCATTCCACGCCACCGGGAGACTCTAAAAAAGATATGGTCCCCCAGATCAAACTTCGAAGGACTATGATGTTGATCTGCATCGAACTTATGTCTGATATGATCCATCCTAATCCACTCTCAGATGACATACACCTTCTCTATCATCACCTGCAACAACTCTGGCCCCACAAGGGATGTCTCCCCAACCTCCTTCTAGCACAACAGTGACCTGTAGTTCCTCCCGTAGAGGGACTCAAAAGGTTCCATACAAATAGTAGAGTGGTAACTGTTGTTATATGCAAACTCTTCCAAGAGAAGGTGGTCCTCCCAGCTCTGGCCAAAGACTAACACGTACTCCCTGAGCATGTCCTCCAACACCTGGATAGTGCGCTCGGTCTGCTCGTCAGTCTGGGGGTGAAAATCTATACTCATCCGCAAGTGAGTCTCGAATGCCTCCTGCGGGCCTCGCAATAATCACGACATAAACCACGCTTCACGGTCAGAGAAGATCTTCGAGGGTACTCCATGAAGGTGTATGAAATCCCAAACATATAACTGCCCACGACTCTCCATCGAGCTCTTCTCCCTAATAACAAGGAAGTGTGTCGACTTCATGAGTCGGTCCACTATCACCCAAATGGAGTCATGGCCATTCACTATGCACGGAAGCCTTGTGATGAAGTCTATAGATATTCCATCACACATCCACTCCCGGATATCAAGGGGATACAAAAACCCTGCCAGATCCTAGTGCTCTGCCTTCACCTCCTGACAAGTAAGACACCGAGAAATGAACTCAGCTACGATCTGCTTCATGCTAGACCACAAAAACAACCGCTGAAGGTCTCTATACATCTTCCCCACATCGGGATGTACGACCATTGGAGAAGTCTGGAATTCCCGCATCACCTCCTCCCACATCTCCACTGGTACTAAAGCTTCTCCCTCGAACCAAATCTCAAGATTCCCTCCTTCAGAATACCCATCGAGTGCATCGACCATGGATATCTGATCACATAGTATCTCACTATTGATGTCGCCCAACTATTACTCTCTCACACGATCAAGGAGCAGAGGAGTCAGCATCATTGACTGCAGAAAAGTCGTACATTTCTGCCGCACCTAGGTCAGCTACAGGGAATCCAACTTCTCCGAATCATCCCGTATGAGAAGAGCTTATGCATTCTTGCTAAGGGCATCTGCTACTACGTTGCCCTTCCCCGGAGAGTAGAATCTCTCAAAATCATAGTCCTGCTGAAACTCCAGCCAGCACCTCTACCTCATATTCAAATCTCTCGGAGTGAAGATATACTTGAGGCTCTGGTGGTCTGAGTATATCACAAAATGCTCACCCAAAAGGTAGTGTCTCCATAGCATCAAGGATAACACCACAGCTACCTTCTCCAAATCGTGAGTCACAGAATTTTTCTCATGGGGCCTCAACTACCACGACCCATATGCAATCACTACTCACTATAGCATCATCACATGCCCGAGCCTCTCTCCTGAAGCGTCACAGTATACTATGAACTAAACTCCCTCCTCTGGTAGCCTCAACACTAGAGCACTAGTTAGCATCTATCTCAACTACTTGAAGTCCTTCTGGCACTGATCATTCTAGGTGAATGGTCATCCCTTCCATGTCAATGTGGTCAAAGGGGTATGGATCCTAGAGAAATAGTCCACAAACCTCCTGTAGTACCCTCCCAAACCAAGGAAGCTATGCACCTCTGACGCATTCTTGGGTGGCTCCCACCAAAGAAGTGCCTCTATAATTGCAGGATCTACATCCAATCCATACTCTGAAATGAAATTCCCATGAATGTGAACCTCATGAATCCAGAACTGACACATTGAGAGCTTCCCATATAGCTGGTGCTCTTGGAGTAAGCCTAGGACCATCCTCAAATGCTTCGCATGCTCCTCTTCTGTTGCAGAGTAAATGAGTATGTCGTCAATAAAGACAACCACAAATCGGTCCATGTACGACTAGATGATCGGGTTCATCGAAGCCATGAAAATGGAAGGGGAATTTGGTATGCCAAAGGGCATCAGTAGAAACTCGTAATGCCCATATCGACAATGGAAAGCCAACTTCGGGATATCAGCCTCATGAAATCGTAGCTTGTGGTATCCAGATCGAATATCAATCTTGGAGAACCACTTCTCACCTCTCAACTAGTCGAAGTGGTCATCGATCCTCGGCAAAGAGTACTTATTAATTATCATGGACTCATTTAGGAGATGATAATACACAAAAAGATTCAGACATCCACCTGCCTTTTCACAAACAAAACCGGAGTCACCCAGGGGGACACACTAGGCCTGATAAATCCCTTCTCACAAAGGTCTTCCAGCTGAAGTCGTAGCTCCCAAATATCTTTGGGTTCCATATGATAAGCTCCACATAATATTTGGGTAGTCCCCATCTACAATTCAATGTAGAACTTCATCTCTCATCTTGGAGGTAGTCCCAGAACATCCTTAAGAAAGAGGTCCTTGTAGTCCTCTACAATTGTAGGGATCCAGGTGCCTGTAGCATCCGCTGCTCCGAGATCCATGCTCACAGACTGGTGTGAAAATGGTCGGTGTCTCCAGCTCAGAGTACCCATCTTCTCTTCCACGAGGTCTCATTCACCAAGGATGGTGAACCTCGTCCCATCAAAAAACATGCCTCGGACTCATCTGTGATGACAATCGATCTGGGCGTGAATCATAGAAATTCAATCCATGCCTAGGATGACGTCTTAAGGTTCCATAATGTTGATGATAAGGTCCCACATGAAACTCCCTCCTCCGAATGACAGTTCACATTGTCTGTAGATATAGGTAACTAACGAGTCACTTCAGGTTGGAACCTCGAGGCTAAGTGTAGGTGTCAGTGCATCTAGTGGAATCTCCAACTCCCGTACCAAAAAAACAATACAAAATAGTGTCTGGAATCTCTGTCTACTAGTACTGAAGAAAGAGTGGAGTAAACACAAATCGTACCACGAACCATCTTGTGTGGTGGAGGGTCTTGGACACCCATGTCCTGAAGCTCCCCACGGACCCTACCGCCAGCTCCCTGATCCTTGTGTGGGCCTCCTTGTGGTGGCGGTAGAGGGATCTCAAAACTTATTCCTCCACCTCATGGTCTTGCCTCTCTGCCTGCGCCACCTCCCTAAGGACTACCCGGTCCCCGCCTAGGTGACCTCGGGTCACAACACCACCTCTGCCTCTGTGGTGTACCCGCTACCTACCATGGATAATCTGTATGCCTGGTTGGGAAATCCTATTCTAGATGGACCCGACCATCACAAGTGTAACACCAACTCTCTCCCTTATCCCCTGGTGTCGTACGGTGCCACATAGGTTTACGACCCCGACCCTGGGTCTTCTCACAGAAGGACCTCCTCAGCTGAGGCCCATCTCTCTACCGTCTACCTGTAGAGGACTTTTCTCTAAAGCGGCCACTGCTAGGTCCTTCCATCTGGCGCCCCTTGTACAAGAATCTCTCGGTCACAAGCTCCTACTCCAGCACTCCGGTGTAAGTGGGGATGCACAAGGGTACCATGCTAGCATAGATATCCCTGCGAAGACCATGCTCGATCTTCGGCGCCTGAAAGTAGCTGTCGAAGATCATGTCCTGCAAGTATCATGTATGATCTGTGAACTGGGCCAAGTATTGGGACATGGACATCCCCCCTTCTTTTACTCTAGAAGCTCCTGGATCCTAACATAGTGTAAACACAAGGGGGATTACTCCTCCCGGAAAGGCTACTGGAAGCCATCCCATGTGAGGGACGACTCATCATGGGTCTGCGTCACCAAACCCACCATTGTTCGGTTGTCATGAGGAAACGACTGGAAGCCAGGGCTTCCATCTAGTCTGTTGGGGTTTGTACCAGCCTGAAGAGCCATTCCACTGACTCAATCCATTCTTCTGCCACCTGGGGATCCGGGTCCCCGCGGATCCACGGCAGCCTCTCACGCTGGAATTCTCGTAGCACGCTCATTTTTCACGCAACCTCGGCCTGAGATGCCACTACTAACTACCACTCCTCAGTTGGAGGGGCTACTTCTGAAGTACTGGGAAAATGGAGGTCATGTGAGGGTCCTTGAACTAACACCTCGTCGCTCGCCTGGTCGTCGTCACGAATTGGAGAGGGTAACCGGGTAGGTTTCTATCATGGTGGCATCCTGAAAATTATCAAGGATTACCACAATCAGATGACCATATATATATATAACAGTAACAAAAAAGGGGATATGACTCAAACAAATATTGTCAAAAACTCATTCCTACAAGATTCATGTTCCAAGGTTCCCTACAACAAGTGCCTCAACGTGTTGAGTCAACAAGCATGTTATCAGGGTCCTGATTAAGGGATATGTTGGCCGCCCGTAACATCACTGGACTCCCTAGCTTGAGAGCCGCTCTTGAGACACATCGACATCATTTCCCTAAATCCCAATCAATTCCTTTTTATGGATGTCTGAACAACATCCCATAGAATGAACCGCCTCTGATACGACATTGTCATGACCCAACCCTACTGGTCCCAAGCCATAACTACCTCAAGCCTACCTCTATAGGCCAGAGGCTGGCGACCAGCGCCGAAGGCGTAACAATCTCAGGATGGCCTTCGCCTAAGTACCTGTACACAATCACACACAACCCACTCAATGTATAAGTGTATATTAAAAGGAAAACCACCGCAAAAATAGCTATAACCCAAGCACATTCATGCATAAACTACTAAAAAGAGCATGTAAAGTGTTGAAAGTATTGACATGTAAATTGAACTGTAAAAAAGGAGAAAACATGCACCCAACCACAAAGGTGCCACAACCCGGCAACATGTAACAAATGGAAACAACTGGATAGATCCCCACCTGAAAGCTCTAGCATGACCACAACACATTGTCTGAGCTCCGGTGACCTCTACGCTCATCCGTAGTCATGATCTACCAGTCCATCATCTACAAGGGCACCCCAGTTGCAGGCAAAGTCCAAGAATGGGTGAGTATAAAGATACTCTGTAGGATGCCCCAAAAGCTCGAGGGAGCAAAAATAGAGGCACTAAAGAGGTGAGTAGTAGATAGAACCAGAATAGTAAAAGAGTATAGTAAAGAGTGCAACTCAACCCAATAAGAGGAAGGAAGAAAACTCATCCAAACCCAAGGAGCTAGGAACGCTGAGAAGACGAACTTCTCGTCGAGTCTTCGCTACCTATAGTAGGAGAGTGGACTCGTCCATACAAGAGTAGCTAAACATGAAAAGAACATGGCATACCCCACGTGACTTCGCCCCTCCTAGAATGAGAGTTACTGAACCCCATGATTGAGAACCGATGTCAAGTGTATATGTATATATGCTCAATAAGGAACCCGAACCAGTGTGTAAGAGTATCTCTATCTCCAAGATCAGCCCAGGAAGAGTTTCCAATAGTTCTAGGGATATCCAACATTGATCCCAAAGGTCCCACACGTCAACCTTGGAGGTACAATTCAAAGGGGCTCAATCACCACACCTTGATTCTATCCGCTTTGGGCAGTACTATCACGCCCACACGGCTTTTAGGTCACGTCGCAAAGACGTGTCTCAGTAGGAAAAGATCCCCTCATCCTCGTATGTCTCAAGGTCATGTCAAGCTATCACATCGTCGATCTGTATAACAAAGGATCCCGCTCTGGTAGTAATGGAGAAAAATTCACTAACTAGCCCCGTTGAAAGGTCTGAGTCTAAAAGAAGTCGATGGATAACCCACTGCCCAGCCCAGTTGGAGGGTAAACCCCTAGAGGTCATCAGGTAACCCACTGCCTAGCCCCACTAGAGGGTAAACGATATAATTTGTCGGATAACCCACTGCCCAGCCCCGCTGGAGGTTAAACCCTAGTAAGTGGATGGGTAATCCACTGCCCAGCCCAGCTGGACGGTAAACCCTGATAGTTCAACGGGTAACCCACTGCACATCTACGCTGGAAGGTAGACCATAAAATCAATGAGTAACCCACTGTACTACCCCACTATATGGTAAACCCTAAGGACAAAGGGTAACCCACTTCCCAGCCCCGCTGGAGAGTAAACCCGGAACTGGTCCGAAAACTCTGTGCTGCCCGTGCCATCACTGGGTGTCGCTAACATCGTGACCGTGCATTGGGTCGGAGTGCATCCAAGAGACCTATAACCAATGCCCTTTCATATTTCCACATTTAATAAGATCTCGAATTAGGCTCTGAACGCCCCAACAAATCACACCACTACAATCCTCATTGAAAACCACGTGAGATTGACCACTCATTTTCCTGGATCGGACCCCCAACGGAAAAGTTGTTAGCCACTACATTATGCCTGAATAGTGTCTCATGGGGCCCACTCTTGGTTCTGAATGTGGTCGGCCGGGCTGTTCCATTGAGATGGACGTAGAAAAACACGTCAAATTGACTATTCATCTGCCCCGAACTGACGCTTGATGAAAACATCGCAAAACGTTGCACGTCGCTTAAAAGACGGCCCATAGGGCCCATATCTCAACACTGACTTCCACATCCAAAACTATACTAGAAACCTCCACCTCAACGCCAGGGTCGCAACGCCACTGACAACACTCAAATTGGACATCGGATGTGTCTACGCCATCCCAAACAAGAACCCCTGGAAAAATGTCAATCCACTTAAAGGGGCGTTTCGCGCCACCGAGGACCCCCGTCTCAAGAATTAAAAATCCCCGAGACCGTACCAAAGCTTCTTCTCGAGACAATTATTGTACTATGATAGATTTCATTCAAAACAAACACCCATAGTGAAAATTACGTTTGTCCGAAGTTATAGGGGACGATCCCCTTGGGCCGGACCGGCCTGGTCCGGTCGGTTCGCCCGGTCTGGGCGGGCCCGCGACTCCGCCGCGCGGCCCGACCGTGGACCCCGGGTCCACGACTATGTCGACCGGCCCTCATGGCTGGTCGTGGTATTGTGCGGAGACCCACGTTCAGCAGGTCTCGGTCCCCACACAGGGTCGCGCGCCACGGCCCCGGCTTGTCGCGCCCCAGCGTCGTCGACCTCGCCCGCCGCCTGGAGCTGTCGCCTAGAGCCACTGCCGAGAGACGTCGCCTGGAGCCCCACCATTCCACTTGGGTCTGACACCTTGCCGTCATCCCGGAACATCGCCACCGCTGCCTGAAAGCCGGCGGACCTCCACGCTGACCGCCAGAAAAAGAAGAAATGACTGGAAAACATCTCGGGGCCGCCCCAGATGCCCTGAGACTCGAAAATTCGATCTGAAAGGAATGTTAGAAAGCTAAAATTGGGCTCTACACAAATATGGGCATCACATTCCAATAATAAAGCATGTCAATGCGAATAATTGTATTGAAAGTGGGTTACAGAAATTAAAATGACAAAACACAATCATACCTCGATGAGCGTAGCCCAACGCTTCACCAACGGCCCGCTGGAGTTGTCGTGCCTCACCAGAGAGTTGGAGGAGAGGGGAGGAGCTCATTTAGAGGAAACTAAAATGAGGGGAGAAAGGGGTAGGATAGGGTGGTGGTTGTTTTTATATAGAAAAACACTTAAACCCCCCACCCGTAGACCCCTTACCCGAACATTCGGCGAGGTCGAGATTAAGCCTCTCCTGTAGTAAATGCCATGCCCTGAGTGCAATGGAGGTCTCAGAATATTAATTCTAGATTCCATTAAAACGTTATAAATTCAACACCAGATGCCACTAAATTACGAAAATTCCCATAGGGGTTTTTTTAATGTTTTCCCGTGCCCACGAAATTTACACCCACCTAGGGTAAACGACATGCTCCCAACATAACAGTGCCCTCCGTTTTCCCATCCGAGCTTCCATTTAGGATATAACCTATTTAATTAATGTGTCCAGTGTGAACACGCTTAAAATTTAATTCTGGCCGTACCGGGGCTTGGAATCGCATGTCGTCTGAACGTCCTGCTTTGGAATATCCTCAATAAATACGCAAAGTCTTATAGGTTCAAAATCCGGGTTCTTACACTATTGAAATTGAATGATTGACGATGAATGATGGAAATATTGAGAAGATCTAGATGGAATTTATAATAAGGATTTTTTTTGTTATGCTAATACTCATAGTAAGGGAAATGCTCCACTATATAGCCACATATAAATTGAAACATCTCACTAAGATGATGTGGGGAAATTCCCTCCTGTGACTTCCACAAAATTTCAATGATACAGAAAAGGGTAAGGATGGGTAGGGTTGTGGATTTTCCCTCTGCCAAAGAGGATACCAACATTAAGGTACTAGTTATAACCCTGGTTAAGACCTCATGGGAAGGGAAAATCAATCAACTTATGAACATGTTAAGGGAACTCGCTAATCTATGTTCAGGTAATATATATATAAACGTATCTAGGAACCCCATGTCATTTATTGACCTACCTTGAGGGTAGTAGAGTAAGATCCTAGAATATGTTCTGATTGATGAGTTGGATTTGTTTTATTGTGGTGTACATTCATCTTCATCTTATTCACCATCAATAACATCCCTACACAATCATCGAATGAAATAAGGGAGAATGGGTGAAGAGGTTGACCATGAAATACCACTTTCGGGACCAGTAAATCACTTTCTTATAGAGATACCTGTTCAAAATTCTCGCATGTATTGGATTCTAGTAGTAATTATTCATACATATTAAAAATAATTGGGAGTCGTCATAGCAGGTATATATCCCACAAATGAATCCCAACTTCACTGTGAGAATAGTAAAAGGTGTTGGTGCTTGAACACAAGAAGATAGGTTGTTCAGGAATCAATTCAACAAGTGAGTTAATTAAAAACATGGAAGCCCATGTTTCATGAAACAGATTCATAGCTTCCAACTGCTCAGAGTAATCCATGTTGTTTTGGAGCACGCAGAATGACTAGGCCCATTCATAAGAGAAGCACCCTCTAGATTGTACGTTCCATTTGGAGCTCCACCCTCTTTTTGTATTTCCTTATGAAAGGTTGAAAATAGCAGGATAATCATGGATAAATGAATCCAAGGATGTATTATGTTGGTTTTGATTACTTTTTTTCCACATAGATCCATTCAAACCAAACATATCTTCTTGGATCGAAGTATTTGTGATCTCTCCCATAGCTCAAATATTTTCTTGATCACACTCCCAGGATGTTTTGATAAGAATGATATGGTTTATTTGGTCAACCTATGGTTGAGGAGAATCCGCTTGGAGTATGACATTATAATGAAGAAACCGATTAGAAAACATGTTGTCCATAAGTCCTGGTGGAAAGAGGTATTTCAGAATACCATCTAGAATAACAACACAAGATCATAGGTTGTCTCCAATGTTTTCAACCATAGCCACCCTTCGTCTAGATTCATCTATTGGATAAGAGGAAGATTCATTGGTGTTCTCATATTTGAGGAGTTAAATGAATTTATCTTGTAAAAAAAGAATCATAAATGGTCTAAAAATAATCCTTATACAAGATGTTCCGTGAACAGATTTTCCGTGGAAGGCACCATATGTGAACTAGTTGTTCACAAAGGTTTGTGAGGTGTTTTCATTTGAGGGGTTGTCATGTGATGTGTTTTCTAAAGAACCAATAGTTAATAGATTAAGATAACCACATAAAAATATGCACTATGTGGAAGTTCTAACTCACTGTTTGTGGAAGAAGGTGTTTAGTTTTCAGAATTAATTGGATCCATTCAGGGAAGCATGGTTCAGTTCAATGCTAAAGGGTGTCTCTAAAGGAGACGGTTTGATGAAATGAAGTTCCTGAGAGAATCGTGGGAGCACATAGTTTTCCATGAAACAATGTAACAAGAAATATTACATTCCCCCTATATATATAGTCGTGGCCCCCCTTATGGTTCCACCCTTATATAGAAAACTAGATCTATTTAGGACCACTTTAAATATCAGAATTGCATCATCTTCATTCCAATTGGAACACATTCCGATGCAGGGAATGTTTTGGGTCATAAAAACATTTCAATGGGAAATAAAATACACCAATAAATTTTATATGAAATAAATAATATTTATGGGAGGATTAATGAAGAATAGTTGTTGAAGCCAAAAATTTGGCAAAGGAAGGAATATGTGATGTGAAGCAGAAATATTTCATGGAACACCACTCTGCATGGAGTTCTATGGTTTCATGAACCAGCCACAAACTAACCGATTAGCATGATGTAAGTGATAGTGCTGGTCCCCAGCAAATTAAATCATTTTTGGAATGTTGGAGGGTAAATTCACCCCACATATGATACCATGAGAACATAAATGTTTCACATGTATTCTGAAGCTGATGACTTACCATGAATTAAAAGAAATCATTTAGAAGACTGAGGTAGTGATCCTCGCTATCATGTAATATTACCCCATTCCCCTATAGATAGAGTCATCCATGAACTGGGTTTCTCCTATGTGCCTCTATAAAGGATTCACGATGGCCCACAGATCCATTTCATCCACCACTCTATAAAAATACTCTAAAGGGATATAAGAGAATGATCTTTTTTGGGGGAATTGAGAAATCAAGGACTGGAAAGAAGATATCACCGTGAAAGATGGATTCTGTCGATGATTCCCAATAGGTATGACTTAGCACATGTCATTGATGAAGTAAATATTATAATAATTGGTAGACTAAAAACCAGCTCCATTCATGTGTCAATTTCAAAATATGTTTAGACCCAATGCCCCTTCTTCAATCCCATGTCTCACATTTCCATATGTTATGTTGTTGGAACACTGCATAGCATGTAAAATCGCCTTGAAGATGGATTCCACCCCCATATAGCATCATGTTATGTGTGCAGAACTCAGTTCCATGAAAGAACATGCTCGATGGATGGAACATAGTTCCATGTAGATAAATGCTAGATAGACCGAATCCAGGTCCACATACAATCATGCTACACCGACGGCCCTTTAAACCGCATATCACCACACTATGCGGGGGAAACACCACCCCGCATAATGAAATGGTATGTGGAACGGGGTATTCTCGGGAATTCCACACTTTAGATTCAATCATTTCCTTTTGTTCCCATCATGTCTTCTATAGACCCTCTGCGAACTAGTATAACAACACTTGGATAAATCCTCTTCCAATGACACTACTCCCAGATGAAAAAACCATTTTACAAATAAGCATACCCTTTTGATTTTACATATTCTTAGTAATCAAATTCACATGGGTAATCATTGTAATAAGGTGGACCCCTAGACTGTCCCTATATTTATATTCCCATGTTAATGTAGGTTATGAACTCAGGAAGCTCACATGTACCTCCGCATTCTAGGGATTATGTGTAATCTCTAACCTTTCCCTTGAATAAGGGCATATGAAAAATAACATAAAATCACACATACATTCTCCTTTAATGAGTACTCATTCTCCTCACCTTTCCCAGAATCAATCTTAGGGAACTCCATCTAAACTAATCTCTTAGCCCCACTTTTGGGAATTTCCATATCCCTAGCCTCTTCTACGGTCATCGTCCCACTTTTCCACCAATGGAGAGGAGAAAGTGAACGATTTTCCAGATCTACCACTTATTATTATTTCTCACAAATAGAATAACTCGTGTTTGTTTATAGATTACTGGAGATCATGGAATATTCATGAATCCCCATGCATTTGAACTACGAAAACACTGATTCATACTCTAATCAGTAAACATAGTATTCATGTCTAAGTCCCGGGCTCAAATGGGCCTTCCCTATGGATGTAAGCTGAAAATGATGACTCCTCTATGGGGATCTCACAATAATAAGTCCAAACCAGAAACTTGAATGGGACTCTAATGTATAGTTTGAAAACAACATGTACATTTATTCCAAAATAGATGGGATATGGAGAAAACCGTCTGTCAGTTTAAGCCTGATACTTCACATACCCCATCTGCTTCATCATATTCACATCGACTCACTCTCATCCTATTGATAATTTGTTAAACAGAACGAGTAACCAAACTCTGTGGGTTATTATTCCTCTCACGATGATAGATATAAATCCCATCTTTCATGTTCGATCCCTACTTTGGAATAATTCCTACCCCCGGGATGAGGATTAAATCTAGGGTACCATCCCATATAGATTAAAACAAGCGTTGTGTTAGTGAATTACAGATAAATTATAGATTTTTCTGTATGAGGGTAACATTGATGAGGAACCCCATATACACACATTCTTCTTCATTAATGGAGAACAAAGAGTTCATATAGACACTTTTAAAATAATTCGTATTTATGATTGATCATGAAAACCTATGAGTAATCCATGGAAACATGCTTGGGAATGAACCAAGATTTCCATAACATAAAAACATATCATAAATCATTATGAGAGTACTTGAATAAGAAATAACCCCCCAAGGTGTAATGATCCCACAATCCCATCCTCTAGAACAATGTTATTTCTTTAGTGACATTGGCTTAATCCTTCAATGAGTGGCTGCCTTTCAAAATCAGGTCATCGAATAATGGATAAGGGGGTAGTTGGGTGTATTTGGATCTGCGAATAACACCATTGTAGACCATTCGAGGATGTCGTTCCCAATGTGGAAAAATTTCATAAACACTTAACCCCAACAATCACACACCAGGACCATTTAACTGTGACACCTCCTTTGAAATTTAAAATGATATACTATCGATTACCCATTAGATTATTTTCATTCTTGGGTACGATGCACCACATGGTCGAAAACACCCCAAATAATCCATTAGAAATAATTTTCACCCACAATATTTCCTATATCATACAAATTATAAATTATCCCAAGTTCAATAATTATAGATACATCTCCTAATTAATCCATTATAAACATCTATAACTGATCATGAGCTTACATTTCATGTGTCAAAATGATATAAATTTATTTTTTTGTGACTAGAAAACCATAAAAGAGTGTAATATCACTGATAATTAACATATTTGATTATTTTTTCATTTGATAAAAAAACATTATCACTTTTTATCTCCTTGTTTTCATAAAAAAATAATTTTTTCAATATATATAGTCACAAAGTGTGAGATTGTGACACATCCCCTGACATATGGTATAATATCAGCCCTATAATTATTGAATATAATACACATTAAGATATTTGGAAATAATGAATACCGTCATTGAGATGCATAACTAATCCAAAAAATCAGTTTATTCATCTTACAAACTCTATAGACATCACCATAATTTTTAAAACATTTTTACAGTTTACTTATTTCCACATCCAATAATTTACCATCTAGGAATGATAACTTCATATCCATTGAGAGTGTTTTTTAATTTCTTTCTTAACTTACCTAAAAAAAATAAATTCATCTAAAGACTTGTCATTAAATGAAAATTATCATGAAAATAGTTTCCCAAAATTTTAAAATATCCTTTGTGTGCAAGACGACCCTTTTGATATACTACAACACATTTTTTTATGTTTATTTCATAAAATTCAATTATTCTTGATAAATTCTTTGACCTGAGCCATGATGACCCCACTTAGGAGAAAGGTAGGTGGATAGTGACACCCCAACCCCACCACTAATTGGGAAGGTATTATCTACTAGTGCCAAGTTGGCGTAGCTAACCAGATGGGGGGAATTATCCTAAAGTGCCTGTATACTCTGAAAAAAAATCTCTATAAAATATTTCATTGATAATAATATTAGATAAAACACCATAGTTTAAAGAAAATTAATGAAAAAACCCCAATGTTAACATAATTTTACTGTAAATAATCCAAGTAAAAATGATGGGACAAATATATTCCCAAAAAAGGAAAGTAACCCAACCAGAATAAATTGCTAAAAAAGAAATAGAGATGTCATCTCATAATATTGGGAACTAATAATTATATGTGGCCATAAATTCCAGGTATAGGTATGTCCCACCTACTCTAATCTACTAATGTTGTCAAAAAATTATTTCATAGGAAATTTCATGAGCATGAAATTCCCACGAATACAATAGAATATAAATACCCTAAATTATGCCTTAACTAATAAAAGGTGGTTAATAAAAAGAAGGCTGTCTACTGAGGGAAAAAACCAAAAAGGAGGAAAAAACACTGTAAATGATATTATAATAATGAAAACACTAGACGAAGAGGTTGTATTTTTTAATCTTTACAGTTATCCAGGAAATATGAGTCTATCCCTAGCTACAAGATCTTATTCTCACCTGACGACTGTATATAAACGCCAACCTTTCCAGATTATAAAATTGAACCCTCACCTTGTTGGTGGATTTTTGAGTCGAGGGTGTATCAGCCCCTATACACATAATATGAACAAATTCACATGAATATATTGGAGGTAACCACACCTCACTGGAGGATTCCTTAGTAGAGGGATTTTTATCTCTAGTGAGGACTCTCTCCCCACTGGAGGTCGATGAAGTCGGAGTAATGTCAAAAAATATATAGATCCAGTGACCATATGAGTAAGAGGATCACTAAACATAACTAAATAAATGATATAGAATACCAACACCCTAATATAAATTCACTTCACCAAGGGATTACTGATAAAAACGTCAACAATGATAATCACACTTGAGTCTCAACATTATCTGAGCATGCATGAAAAAATGAATCACACATGAAATAATGAATACAGTCTAAAATTACCTAGAAAAGGCCACTATCATGTTTGAAGAAGTATCTTATGACGGACTTCCCAGGGGACTAGATCCATGTCCAAGGCAATATATATCAATGATATAATATCCTAGTAAAGGATCCTGGTGTGTTTATATGGGTAACACAACTACTATGTGAAAGCCAAGCCATTGACTTGTCATTATACAAAAAATGGATTCTTAAAATAAATTTATATGGTTTGTTCTTATATCTATAAATCATGTGGGGATATTGAAGGTCCAAGACATGTCCTTCTGTGAAGATTTTTTGGCTGGCCGGTTGGCTCCACATAGTGCGTACCAATGAGAACCCAACTTGTCTAACTATTAGGGGTCTTGGGCATTTACTTTTTATGCATGGCTTGATTTCCCAGTTAGATTCACATGTAATGTGGGACTGGCCACCTGATGTGTGATATTTAACTTACTAGTGGAACACTATATACAGTTTAATATGAACTATCAAACATTTTTTTTCCAAAAACACAAGACTCATAGATGAGTTTTTTAGCAGATAGTAATTTGAAGTTTCTTAAATAAGAAAATGTCTATTTTTTCCAACACAAATATTTACTCATGGTGAATCTAAGACCCAAATCATAGAGGAATCATATGTGTTCATCAATATTAAGAATTTGGTAGATATAAAATTCAATTTAAAACAATCCATTCTTACTCTATCATACATCCATCATTTCCTAATAGTTTTATCCTCCAATAATCATTCATAAATCAAACAATAATCATTTATGATCCTTATTGATTACAAAAAAATATAAAAATTATTATCTCATCAGGAAATGTGATTTATAGTTCTATCGCATCACAATCTATATTGTCAATAATATCCCAGGCATACCATATGAAAACACAACTACATGAAAACCCAAAGTATAATGGAAAATAAAACAATGTTAGATCATTTATGGAAGATAAACAAGTGATCGTAGGTCATAAATATTGAGGAAATATTAAAATTAGAATGATTATTATCTTTGTAGAGAAAATCTTGGTTCAGAAGAATAAAATGAATTGTTTACAGGGCCATGTGAAAAATAGATCTGAAAAAACCAATTTAGGTAAATATCGATGAATGAAGTTAAATGTTTTGTTTGGGGAGCACCCCAAAATAACAATCCCTACCTCATTTTAGATTTATCATTGATGAATATGGATTCAATTTATCTATTTTTTATGTGATCTAAAATGTCCATTTTTGATGACATGATCTATTGAATCTAGTTATTGATTCCAAAAACATTGAAGATAAAATGTTGAATGTTCCTCCCCAATGGAGATTCCAACCTCCACTCAATATCCAATGCTTATATTCCTAACCTTAAATATGATCTATAACATGGGTGAGACGGTGGGTTGAATGGTTTAGGCATTTAATAAATTGATTTATTTAATTCATTTACTTCATAAATTCCTTTACATTCTAGTACACATCATCCCAAAACACAAATCTTATAAAACATTTATTATTCCTAGTTAAACCACATGTTCTGGACTCAAAATTGGCCTTATATGTCCCATTTGGGAATCCAATTAATGGGAAACCCATTTATTGGGAAAATATCAATATGCATTGATTACTATATATGATATTTTTAATATTTCTAATATTATCACCTTTGAAACCAATAAAATCAGTACATCATTAAAAGATACGCATATATATATATCGATTGAGTCCAAACATCAAAATCATTTTTCTAATTATCCCCACCATAAAGGATTTTTACCCTTAAAAGAAAGCACCAACATTAAAAGGTGAGGGAATGGAGCTCACATCTTCCTCTCAAACTCTTATGAGAATCCATGGAGTTTCCCATTCATCCAAATAACTCATGTCTGTGGGAAATATCACCCACAAAGGATATTATCACATCGATCCTTGATGGTCAATGGAAAATCTAAAAAGGAGGACTCATCCTCAATTTCTTGTTTACCCCAATCAATAGTGGGTGATGCGTTAGGCATGTATCCCATCAGTATTTATGTATGGACGACATCGTGCACCATGTACAAATTTTGGGGAAAGGATATTGGATAAGAAACCCTTCCAACCCTATGTAGAATCTTGAATGGCCACATGAACCTCAATTATAGATTTCAAAAATGAACAATCCTCCACAACCATTGTCAGAGAGAGACCATTAAGAATACATTATTTATATTATTGAACTCCAATGGTCTATTTTCTTTGTCTCCATAAGATTTATTCCAACTCTATAAATTAATTATTATCTCAAAGATCACTTGATATTTCCCTATTATTTACTACACCATCCCTGATTCCATTATAGATGAGTCATCTATCACCATCTCACAAAATGGTTATTTGAGGGGTCCCCATTATAGAGCATTAAATTGATCTATGATGATAGTTTTGTGGTTATTATTATTATATGATAACTCTACCAATGGATATAGATTATCCCATATCTAATTAAGTTCCACCATGTAGGATCTTAGTATATCCTATAAAACCCAGATAGTTTATTCTATATGACTATATTTCTATGAGTGAAATGTCATACACTCTAATATTTAGGACCCAAAAAAATTATAAAAAAATCTCCAAAACTATAAGGTGAACCAAATATCATGGTAATAAACAAGAATTAATGTTACCCCGTTTAGTCTGGTGATCACATATACATACAATTACCCCAAATTCTTAACTATATGGAACTTTTTTTAATGGGGTAGTGGGAAGAATTTTTAAGCTGGTTGGTAATATCCCGTATAGATTCATATCCTATCACCATTCAAAGAATTCACATCACAAAAAACATTGATATTCCACCCCACTTCGTTTCTGGGATCTTATAGGTTGAGTCATTCATAATAGAACCTGATTTTCTAACATCACTTTCTATAATTTGAGGCATCGAGAAACATACTCGACTAGTCTTAACCACATAGAAACAAACTAAAACATTCATGGATGGTCCTGATACATCATATTCAACGAATTATATAATTATAATGAGATGTTATGAAATACCCTTAGCACCTC
Organism: Viscum album; assembly: GCA_963277665.1. Lineage (NCBI taxonomy): Eukaryota > Viridiplantae > Streptophyta > Magnoliopsida > Santalales > Viscaceae > Viscum > Viscum album. Next base: position 118,437,730 of record OY728128.1, on the reverse strand, counting down.
CTCATTTAATATGATCAGAAACATTTACATGACCATCAAATTATGATGTGATCCCAACCTTGACAAAAAATACATGGTGCATATCCTAAAGAAATATATTCATGTATATCATTGAAATTAATGACTATAAATTGATATTAAATAAAATAATGGAAATTTTGTGGTCACTACCATAGAATGGAGATATGTTTTCTCTATCTACTCCATTATGGTCAACTGAATAGAGTCCAAATGATCTGAAACCACTTACACTAAGTGAGTCAAGTATTTTTTTACTAAGGTAATATGTCCCTAATTTTATATATCCATGATTATAGACTTCGTCAATGTGATAGTAAATATATATTTATATCCAATGTATCTTCATCATGTTATGGTCTCTCTCAGAAATGATATATATAGACTCTGGTGGTCTGAGTAAACTACAAGGTGCTCCCCATGAGGATAACACCTCCGAGTTGAAAATTTAAAGAGCACTACAACTAACTCTAATTCGTGGGATACATAGTAATAATCTTGGTGTCTATCCTTATCAACCCATAAAAAATTACATATTTCCCATATATCAACAAACACCCAAGACCATCTCCAAATGAGCCATAGGACACTACATACATGAAACCCTCCTCTAGTAGTCTCAACTAAGGAGAACTAGAAGGACTCTGCCTTAGCTCCTAGAAATATTTATAACATGACATAGTCCAGTTAAATGTCATTTCTTTTCATGATAATGTAGTCAAAGGGATAGAATCTTATAAAGCTCAACCTTAAACCACTAATACTATAATAAAATTAAGAGAAAAAATTAAACCTCCAACATTTAGTTGGATACATACCAATCTAGTATTATCATTAACATCATTGGATCTGTGAGTACACCATGTTTAGTGACAATGTTCCCTATAAATTAAACCTTTTTGAGCAATAACTGAACCATAAAGAGTTAATAATATAACTATTTCTTCAATAGAGAGTCCTGGAAAATCATTAAATTCTCTGTGTGAACCTCCAATAAACTAGATTAAATGATATTTTAATCAATAAATGTAGTTAAAAATAAATCCATGAAGTGTTTAAATATCTGATTCATAAGTCCAATGAAAATAGGTTGGGAATTATTCATTCCAATGGTAATCACCTGGAACTCATAATTCATTTCACAACATCAGAATTTCATATTTTGAATACCCTCCCCACGAACAAAAAACTACTAGTAATCAGAACAATGATCAATATTTGAGAACCATCTCACTCCATTCATTTGGTTGAATTTGTCATTTATCCACAAATTGGGTATTTATTTTTTATTTTCTCATGGTTTAAGAATAGGCAATCAATGCGTTGAAAAAATATCCCTTACACCCTCTTATATATCATAAATTCTTCCCATGGGGTCACACTATGTCTGACAATACCCATAACTTAATGGAACTTCAAATGTAATCCAAATATACCCAGATATCTTGAAGGTCATTATGGGCCCTCTAATTTTCATAATAATATACTAGTATGGTCCTATGGTCCAAATAAATACATAAGACAATATCCTACCACTGAGGTAGTATGGGAACATCTTCCATAATTTTATAAATGTGCTCATATAATACTACAAGAATCCAAATGTACAATGTATTCATTTAATAAAGAAAAATCATTCCAACTAATGGGAGATTGTGTGATACTTTCTACTTCTGAGACCCACGCATTATACTGGTGGTTCCTTCACACTATTAAAGAAAAATATCACATCATATTTTCATAGACATCTAACCTCCTATAATGATAGTCTATTTGGGTTACCACCATGTATATAAAGTCTATATAAAGAAGTAAAAAAATCTGTTTTCATAACAATAATGAAAAATTGTGGTGAGAACGTATCTTTTTCTAAGGCATACTCTAGAACCCCAGCCTAAGTGGTAATGAATATAATACTATTCTATCTTATATTTCCCTATGGATTACCTAATTAAATGATTTTTCCTAAAAACATTTTTCCTACACATCTTCAATAGGTTATATTTTGAGTATGGTAAACCTCAATACATACTCGAAACTATTCATACTCACCCTACTCTAACTCTATAAGCTCATGAATCATAATAGTTCATATAGATTGTTGTCAAAAAACACCCCTAAGTAAGATTGAAGTGTTTTTATGTTTCTTTTTTATTAGAATGAAAATTTACAAGGTTAGTTGTGGAGTTATAGAGATATTATGGATATATTATATTGACAATCAACCAAGACATGGGAATGGATTCCCTGGAAGTAGCACAAAGAATATCATATATATGGTGGAATAATTTCTTATTGTGAGCCAAATATTTGGGTTCCAAAATATTGACATTGGGTGTCATCAAGAATGTTTAATTTCTATTAATTCCCCATAAATAAATGGAAAATACATGAGATTAATAAGCACTTTATATTCATGAATCTAAGGAGATTTTCAAAGGATTTTGGTGTCATGAAGATAAGATTTCACAACTGTGAGGAGCAAGGAAAATGCATGAATGGTTGATAGTAAATATTTATAAATAGGATAAGTGGAGCATTGTGAATTCATGAAGGGTTTATGGTTAATATTTGTGAATATCATTAGGTTTTTGAATGATAAATTTACTTCATTCTTCACAGAAATAGGGAGCTTCATAAATGAGATTAGTGACCTTCAAAAAAAGTTGATGATGTGGATTGAATATTTTGGAACTTGAGAAGATTCCTATAATGATGCCTATAACCCCCGCATTAATTTAGGGAAATACATAATGAAGAATATAAGGCTCAAAATTAACTTTGTTTATTTGAAATGGTTTTTATAGAAAGAAATTGTGAGGAAAGGAAGTTCATAAAGGCTATAAAATCTAACTTAATGTTGTAAGCATCAAAAAAGTATTAAAGATAAAAAATTATATAAAAATACAGCCAATAGTTCTATGCTTCACGAAGGATATTTGATTTTTATGAAAGTATTTTAACTTCAAGAATTAATTTTGTTTCATAAATGCTGCTTTAGAATCTTGAAATATGTGACCATCATTAATTTTTTTTGGTTCCCAAAGGCAGTACATAATTTTTATTTAGATGGATGTTTTTTTAAGGATGTTTGAGATTCAAGAATGTTGTGAGCATAACGAATGTACTATAAAGGTATTCCCATATAAATTTATTATAAATTGGTATTCATAAATCCAAAAAAAATCAACTTGAATAAAGAATCTACTTATTATTGAGGATGCATTCGTTTTTTCTATTGAATAGACCTACTTGTCCATAAAAATTGTGTGAATGATTTCTAGAATAGTGATAAAATGAAGATAAATAAGTTGACCCTTTCCACAAACCATGATTCCTAGAATAATATAACTAGCGAGTGACGCATGGAAAGAAGTTATGTGTCCATAAAAACTGTATAGTCAGTGAGCCTAAGCGTAGAAGTAATCTAGCCTGAACTTCATTTTGGAAGTGATGTTTAGTCTATTTTGTACATTAGTGAATTATAATTGTATTGCTCTTACATGTATCCTAGTGTGGATGAACAAAGTAAAAATATATGTTTCCATGTGATTCATTCTTTATGTTCAATTCATTATCATTAGATAACAAAAGACAAAGTACTATTATTAGAAACACTTAATAAAAAAAATTAATTCACCCTTATAATAAATTGGTATAAATATAATGGGGAAAGAATAATTTTGAAAATAATATGGGGTAAGAATAATTATTAAAAGAATATGGGTTATGATTAATTTTGAAAATAATATCCATACCTTGATTCACCCAACCCTTAGGGTAACAATGCCAGTTTGGGGCCTATCAATTGTTATCCGAGTGATTGGATTCTTATATTATATATTTTTTATAACTTGGCTTAGTATATTTTTGAAATTATTGTTTAACCCTGACCTTATGTCATCATTCCATGGAAAATATATGAAATTCAATGATGAAGAAAAAATATACTGTTATTCCTCTATGTGGATGTGTCTATAGAATGTTTTTTATTCATTTCAAAGAAACCAAAAATGCATTATACAAATAGACAATTTATTTCTTTAATGATACTTCAAGAATGAATGATGAAACTCGCATGAAAAGTGAAGTTTTAACAACGTATGATGAATACATTCAAATAATTATAGTAAAAGAAGACATTTACATGAAAATGTAATTAGATAAAAAATTAAATGAAAAAAATTATCATGATATTCAAATGAAAGTATTGTAAATTGAGTTTAACAAGATAAAAGGATTAATCAAAATGCTAATTAATGTGGATACTAATTTGAGGGATAATAATTATTACCAAATGTAAGAACTCGAAAATATTTCCTAAATTATAATAAAACTCAATGATTATAAAAAGGGAAATAATAAAAATATAGAATAAATTAAGAAACTAGAAGACAAAAATGATGATCCTACTACACTTCTATCTTAGCTGGTTTCGGAGAACCAAAGTCTATGGTGGGATAAATAATGTGGTAATGATTCTATTGCTTATGAAAATTCTAAAATAAATAAGAAAACTGACATGATTGATAATATATCATGATAATTGGAATATCATTTAACTAGTGGTAAGACTCTCATAAGAAAATATAATTCTCAACAAGAATCTTGGGACAAGAAGACTCAACCATTTATTTGACAACTTGAATCAGTCAACAATGAAGTGGGGAAACATAATTCCCATTTAAGGAACAAATATAAGGATGCATTGAATTTACTATTAGGATATACTATGGAATTTAGTAATGAAATTGTAATAAAATATGTTATTTATGGGGATAAACTTGGATAAATTGTCTCATCCTAATGGCAATGCAGTTTTGGAAAATTAGGGATTGGATATTATTAACCCTCTCCCATGCAATAGATGAAAAGAGTATTGGATAGTTATAGAAGCTAGAAAAATAATTTAGGTGATGGAAGAAGAACTAAAGATAATTATAAAAATTTGATGACAACATAGGCACCTTTTTTAAGTTTCATGGTCATATTCCTTATTTTTGTTCTGAGGCCTTCGAATATTCCTTCATATTGTGAAGACATAAATATTTAGAAATCTGCAAATCAATGGAAGCTTTAGGAAAATACTATAAGGATTTCATATTAGAATAGTGTATTCATTAGATTCTATTATTTTTGACGATATTGACATGTCATAAGTAATTTTCAATAAGCCTGTGGGCTCAATGTCAGAAGATAAAGAACCCTGAATGCATCAACATATCAGCCAAGAAATGATGACATGATTTATGTTTTTTATAAGATATTATTTATATGTTATAATCATGTTATGTTTCCAATATATTACCACGAGAATAATTAAAGTAAGTAAATGGACCTCAATATAATATCCCTAACTCTAGTGGTATATAAATTGAATGACAACACTGGAAGAAAAAATGATAAGTCAAAAAAACATGATTAATTCCTCAGAGGAATCATAATGATCTTAATGAAAGTTTTATCAAACACATTCTCAAATAGACTCATAATAGCTCTCTTAGAATGAAAGTGAATGATCCTTGAATAAAAAGGGAGGATCTGTTAAAGTTGTGAGTAATAAAAATGTATGTTCAGTGTAGCACCCACCAGTAGAGACAATCAATGGGGTTACTTAGATAACCGATAAGGAAAAATTAATAAATATTGTATCAAAAAACACACATGTAGTTCCACAAGTTGATAAGGGAAGTACCAAGAAATAAACCTCCAATAGAGGAAGAAGCAAGATAATATGACTAGTGGAGATATTCCTTCTCAGAGAAAGAATCAAGAGAAATTGAATTTTTGTGGAGTGTTAATGAATTAAATTTTTACTAGTTGGTTTAAACTCAAAATTCTGAAAAGGAAAAAAGAGTACATAATCTATATATCAAAATACGATTTTTCTTGTTGTCAAACAATTTCTAGTTATATCCACATAGTAGTTAAGGTTGTATTGAAAATTAGAGAATGAAAAAAAAAAGATTCCGTAATTTACAAGAATGTATCAAAGGGATGGTATATCATGATCAAATAGAATCTTCCTCTTGAGGATTTCAGATGAGCCCCTCTACCATTGTGTTTCAATTCTATTAACTGTTGTTCATGTGTCTCATGTTTTATACAAGAAAAAATATAAGGGGATGTTACATCAAAAGGAGAAAATTGGTTATGTTATGTGCTCCCAAAGTTCACCTAATCCAAATCAGTGCATGAATTTTATTTACTATATCTAAATTTTTTAATGGATGATAATTTTATGAATATTGTAGTGCTATTGAGGATAAATAATGAATGGAATTAGGAATTTGGATTTGATATATCGATTGTTTTCAATTATTATTGATATTTGTGAAACAGATGTCAAGAGAATATGATCTATCTAACATCATATCTATAGGATGATAACTGGGGTATGATATACAAATATGGATATATAATTATAATGCCGATTATTTAGTTCAAAATATGAGAAATTTATTAGGTTTTTAGTGTAAAATTCAATATGTGTAATACTAAAAAAAGGAAATAAACCCTATATAATATAGATCTAATTTGTTACTAGATATGAATATGAAATGTAGAAGAATTCCTTGAATTGAGTTAATTGTATATTGTTGATTGAGATGTATGTAATTAATTGAGTGCAATTTATGGTTATGGTGTTATTAACAATATTCATTGTTTACTACATTGAATTTAGAATCAATATGATTAGAAATTTTTTTGAAGGATCCATACTAAGTGTCACATGTTAAGAAATGATGCTAGAGAAGAAGAATTTTTGTGGGTCTAAATAGTGGTCCTAACAATAAGAAGAGTGTCATATCATAGGGGGAATTCTATCTCTTAATTAAATGAATTATCTATGTGGACCATGGAGGAGAAATAGAAAGACCACTAAGAAAATCATTGATAATTTAGACATAGTTTTCTCATGAAATGGATGGTCTCAATGAAAACTGATAAGTTGCGAGATAATATTAATAGTGCAACCCAAAAATATTCTTCCCATTCTAATGAATTTTTTCAAAACCAATTGCAAAATAATTTGATCTGGACCAATTGATTATTTTAAACAAACTAAATTTATATTGAATAGTTATTAGAAATAATTCATGACTAGTGTGTAAAGGGTACTCCCATATAGGGGGTATCAATGTTGTTGAAACGTTTGTACCTATTGTAACGCTAGTGACAATTAGATTATTCTTGTACATAAAAGTGAAAATAATGGAAAACAAATTCCATATAAATGTCAATTCAATATTTTTGAATGGGTTTCTAAAAGAAGTAGTGTATATATAGAATGTAGATGGTTTTATTATTCCAGGAGATGAGAACAGAGTTTTTCATATGAATAATGTACTATATGGATTGAAGCAATCACTCATATAATGGTATTAAATATTGGATCATTTTATAAAGAAACTTTTTCTCAACATGGTGCAGGTGATTACGATATCTATATGAACAATGATAATAATCAAAGGATGATTGTGTTATTATATGTCAATGATTTAATTTTTGGTGGATCAGATTAATCGTAGTGTGGAATGTTCACCAATTTAATGAAAATTGAGTTTGAAATGACTTTGATCTTTAAACTATCTTTTTTCCTTGGTTTATATGTTACATAAATGAGGAAGGGAACATTTACATCCTAATATAAATTTCCCAAGGAGTTTATAATAATATTTGGAATGGATAATTCCAATAATATGATTACTCTTATAGATACTTGGTCAAAACTATCATGACATGAGAAAGGAAAAGTGGTTAATTTCAAAGAATATTTGTAGATAAATTAATTTATATTATACTAAATATGAACATAAATGAATATTGATTTTTCCACATTCCATAAATCATGGTATTAAAGCAATTCTAATAAAATCCACCTACTAGTAGTAAAAAATAATATTTTTAGAATATCAATGGAACAAGGGATTTCTTTTTTTTTGTACAATGAAAAATGCCCTCATGAGTTATTGGGCTACACAGATACAGATTGGGCTGGTTTAGCAGATAATATTAAAAAATGTCAGATAGTTCATTCTATCTTAGTGGATTTTGTATTTTGTAGATAATAATGAAATATTATTTAATTTAGTTGAGCACCATAAATGATGAATATATCCATCTAACCATGCTTTCATGTAGTTATTGTGGATAATGATTTTACATGATGATATGGGAGCTCAAGTGAAGTCTTCGATCAGAATTCATTACAACAATTCATATTCTATAAATATTATTAAAAATTTATAAAATAACTCAATGAAAAAGAACAATGAAATCATGTAACATTTTATCTAGGAGTAGGTGAAGAAAGGTCTTGTGAATTTTGAGTATGTGCCAACCGAACTACAGGTTCTGAAAATTCCGAAAAATGTTCTACCCAAAGAAGCCTTCTAGCATTATCTACTAGCTCTTGGAGTTCAGTCGACTACCCAAACATGAAATGTTTTAGTTGTGGGGACACTGTCTATGAGGTATGATTTTTCCCCTAATGTATTGATTTTTATTATTTACCCTGTTGTAAACCACAAAGGAGTGACCTCTAGGGTAATTAGTAAAGGGGGAGAAATTTTTTAAGAAAGGGAAGGGAAAACAACTAAATATAGATATGGGGATAAGTTGATAGTGGGATCTAAGAATAAGGGGTGTTTTAATTATGACAATGATAAATATTATTGATCAAAGGTCATATATCCTAACATATGGTTTTCTTAATGACTTTAGTTTAGTGTTTTTTGAATGTAGTTAGTAATTGATAAAAATTTCATACTACACTTTTATCTCATGCTAAGAATAGCTCATGTTTGATTAGAGTTTGGGCTGAGTAAACTCTCAATCATTATCATAAGTAAATTTAAAGAAAATTGTAATAATTATGAATAATCTATAAAAGGAATTAAAATGTGATGATGTTTTCAAAAAATCAATATGGGACATTTTTTATAAAAAAATCCTTCAAGGTAACATTACATTGTTTTTTGGTTTATTGTGTTTGTTGAAAAAGTAGGTTTTTGAGGTTCGTTGTTGAGTTCCATAGGGATTCATGACACTGTGTGTTTACAAAGATCAAAATCAAGGGAATGGGTGCCCTATAAGTGGTTCAAATATTTGTGTATACATGGTGGCATCATTTCCGAGATTTTTCAAAAAACTTGGGGTCCAAATTTTTTCGGATGGATCAATCTTCATAATATTAGTATTTCTTTGAATTCCTTATAAAAATATGGAAAATACATGGGTTTTGTGATGGAACAATGTTCATGAAGGTAATTTTCATTGAAAATGAATCTGGTGTCACAAAGGTTGTGTTTGATAAAGGTGTGGAGCATCCCAAATGCATGAAGGGTTCATAATAAATCATTATGGATTTTAGAAGTAGAGAATCATGAATGTTTGAAGGGTTGATGGTGAATTTCCATTACTATGAGAAGCTTAATCAATGAGAAATTTTCATGGTTCGTTACAAAAATATATATCATCATGAATGATTTTGGAGAGATTCATGAAAATATTATGACATTGATAGAATATTCATGAATAAGAGGAAATTGTTATAAATATGCCTCATCCCCCTCAAAAATAGCACAAGACATAATGAATATTTTGAGGTTCTTAATTCGTTAAGGGGATTCAAAAATGAGGTTCTTTTGAATTTATTTTGAGGAAATGATGTTTGATAAGGCAATGAATTCTGACCAAATGATGTAAGAATCATGAAATTATTGAAGTTCATGAATGAAATAAAAAGATGATCATAAGTTTTGAGCTTCACAAAGTCTATGTGATATTCAAAAATGTATTTGATCTTCTCAAATGAGGTTGCTTCACAATTTTTGGTTGATAATTGTAAAGTAGGTGAGATTCACGAATGTTTTGGGGTTCATGATGACAATAGAAACTTATGATGAATTTTAAAGTTCCATGAAGGTTGTGTGAGATTCATGAAGGTTGTGCGCATTGAAAAAGTGTTTCAAATATATATCTTAGTATGTTTGTGGTAATGTAGTATTCCCCAAGTGTGTGAATCTTATTTTTCAATTGAACATTTATCTACAATTGATAATGAATTCATTATTTCTAATTACTAGACCTATCTATCTATAAACTATGTGTAAATACTTTCCATAGCATTGATCAAAAGAAGAGGAAAACGTGAGACTTACCACAAGTAGTGATCCATAGAAGAAAAGAATGAGGGAGTGACCACTGGGAAGTAGTGATTTGTACCTAAAAATTGTAATTTAATTGACCCTAGACATATATGTGATCTAACTTGAACCTCATTTTGGCTACGAACCATACTGTATTTTGTATATCGGTACATTTTCATTATATGATCCTTTGATTTTTCCTAGTGTGGGTGAACCAAATAAAAATATTTATATCCTTGTGATTGTTCTCCGACTTTACATTCAATGAATCTTCATCAGAAAAAGAAGGAATTAATAATATCAGCATAAACACATAATAGAAACTAAAGTGACCCTCATAATAAAGAGGACATTATACCGTGGGGAATGATGAATTTTGAAGAGAATATTCATAACTTGATTCACCCTCCTCCCCAGGCTGTGTAAGCCTATTTTGGGCCTATGTTGTTTGATTCATAGTATGCATGGTAGAGAAAATTCAAAACAAAAACAATGAAATTTTCACATCAACATGGGGAAAAGTAAACAAACCCTACTAGAATCCGGATATATAATGGGAAATTCTAGTTGCTCGAGAAATCATCTGGTAATTCAAGGATTTCATGATATTGAAAAAATTCACCACTAGATGAATCCAATACTCTAATATTTTAGGGCCTTGGTCTCTATTAATATTAAGTGATATTTATTTATTAATCTATTATAATACACTAAACCTATTTTTTCATCATCTGGACCCACTAGAATAATAAGATGGTCAACATCCCGATGCATGTTAGCTTGAACTGTTATAGTTGGGTCACATACCGCGAATTGGGTGTATTATCTTTTGTATAATCACATGTATGGAACACTACATAGATAATCCCTAGCACTAAGGCCTTTTAATTCAACCGGTCCTTTTCCTGAACCTATCATGATATCCATGGTGGATGTTGTCATAGAGGCATCATGGTAACCGATAATACATACTTTAGTTAGATTATCATATCTTGGTAGATAACTCATATATGAAATGAAATTCAAATACTCATTCCTCTATAATGCATGTACTATTGGGTTCCCTAATACTGATGAAACAATATACCGAGTCAAAAGGAAGGTCTCTAGTGTCCAATTGTATGGAAACATCATTCGTTTCACCATCAGTGAGTTACCAAGGGTGAGAGTAAAACTCAATGATTCCTAAACATTACTTTCCTTTATTCCCAAATTGAACCTTACAAAAAAACCATCTAACACCATCCCTAGGAAATACATCATCTAATACCACTCTTTCCTGACATGACCCATTGATCCCTTTATTGGTTTCAAAGAAAGAAGAGAGTAACACCCCATGCCCACCTCCAATAGGATAGGGGCTAGCTACCAGTTTTGAGTAGGAATAAATCACATGATGTGAGAAAATAGCCTAAAATACATGTACATACATATATCCATGAATCAATGAATTTTTAATAATAAAATTTGAATCCTATAGAGTGTATATAAATTAATGCAATAACCTCTAGGTAAACATAAATGTAAAAAATTTAAAAGATCAAATAAGGCAAAACAATGCCCAAAAAATTCAAAGGAACCCAACATGGTAAAATTACTAAGCACTTAAGATAAAACCCTACTCATGATCTTGGAAAATAGACACCATTCATGGTAAAAGTGACCTGGAATAATTTATCTCCACCTAGTCTATTACATAGATTTTTTCATTCAAGAAGTCTATTTACTATATAAGAAATTAAACATACAGGTAGAAACCATGTATGGGTGAGTATATGTATACCCTATTGGAGGACCTAAATAATATTAATAGATAAAAAAAATAAGATAGTCAGGTCACCCCATAATTCAAAAAAGTCATAGGAGAACCTAACATATGAGGTGATCATAATAAAAAATCCAAATGAAGAGTGAGGAACCACTATCTTCAAAACTAGATAATAATTATGTGTCTATCAATAGCTCTGGGAAACATTTATCTATAATTTTTAGTTTTCCAACACCAACCACACCATATTATTATATATTGCCCACTCCTCATTTGTAGATGCCCATGTCGAGGGAGTACTAACTCCCATTCAATGCACACACATCACCTAATAAGAATGTAATGGAGGACCCTCTCTGTGATGTAAAACACCTCAATCTTGCAAGTACTGACTGTAGTTGTGGAACCACTCCATCCCCCAATAGATCAAAGATGGGATAGTATCGAAGCAATAGATATAAGACCCTCACTTGAATGTGTATCAATTTTAATAAAATTAATTATTGAAATGATATAGGGGAACCAGTCCCTGAGAGAATATCCCTCGATCAAGGTAGTACTTATCTTAACATCGACATTGATTATCACACTTGAGTCTCCACATAATCATACCATTTTGGATGAAACAAACAACTCATTCCACCTATGTTCATATGTCAAATACTAAATAAAATGCCATTTTCATTTCCAATATGAGAGATGACTCATGTTGGATGATTTTTTTGTCTAATTTTTCATTCAAAATAAGAGATATGAATGATATAACATCTTAGTAAATGAACGTGGAATTTTAATCTATAGAAAAATTCTTATATAACAAATATCATCCCAAGGTATATCTTTCTATCCCACCAGAATTAGAAAACCAATGTTAATGTCAAGTTCTAAGATCCAAACATCACGTGTGACCACCTAGGGTCCTAGGAATGTTCTTTATTTAACATTTCTCGACCATCCAGATTTCTCTACATGACTTTTCCATATGATAAGATAACATGTCTGAACACTAGGGGTCTAGGGTATGTATTCCATATATAGGAAATCACACCCCATGTAGTATCACATGACATGTTGTCCCAATAACACAGTGTGTGATATTTAACTCATTATTGGAACCCAGTCCTCTATATAGTATATACTACACGGCGTGTGTTCTTTCAAAACACATGAAGTGTTGTCAAGTTGTTCATAGATGAATAATTAATTCCACTTAGTTAAATATGTGTCATCTTTTTACACTATGGATCACACCTGAATCCATTTCAAATGCCCCCAATCATATAGAAACTATCTCTTGTAATCACCTTTGATGGAAAAAAGGAGAATTTTTGTTGACCCATGCTTAATATATCATGCTTCCATCATCATACATGTATATTCCCCTCCAACGTTAAATCCAAAAAACTACTATTGATCATCAATTATCTTCATTTCATCCACAAACGACAATATTAATCATTGATCTCACCAAAAAATATTAAATCTGTTTTTCTCACATATTGAACAAGATTATTAGTCAAATTGTTGTCCTACCACATGAATATGGAAATCATGTGAATAAAAAATGGAAAAAGGAATAAAAAACTAGTTAATATCATCAATAGAAAATGATACCTTGTCCATCGATCACAATTATAGAGTTAAATATTAAATATAAAGGAATTCTAGTGTAAAAAATACATTCTAGTTCCAATCGAAGAATGATGAGTCGAATGTTCCATGTGAAGAAAATATTCCTAAAATTGAAATTAGATAAATATCCATCCTTTAAATTAAAAGGGGGTTCTGATGAAAATTCAAAAAATATTGATCCCTACCTCAAATTATATAGATCTATATTGATGAAATGTTCTTCATTGTTTTTTTGTGAGGTCAAATATTTTAATCATTGATAAGGAGATCAATTGAAGTTGGTTGTTGATTCCTAGTCCTCCAAATATTTGATGTCTAGGGTCCTCCTCTATTATGAAAATACCGACCATTTAATATTATATGTTTTCATGGTTCACCGTGAAGATAAGATATAATATGACTTATATTGGGGGATTCACTGGTTCTGATAATAAATAAATAAATAAATAAAATTAACTTAATTTATTTATTCTTGCACCCATAGTTGAACATTGACCCAAAACATGAAGAATACAAATTTTATGTCACACCTACGGTAAACATCATATTCCAAATTCAATGATAGAATCAGTATTCTCATTCAAGAATCAAATTAATAGGATAATCATTTACTCTGAAAGCTTGCATGTGTGCAGTTTTATATATTTTATATTGTTTAATTTATTCATTATTTTGTCCTGCAACACTCATAACACCACACTAACTGTCATGAAAACTCTCTCTCTGTATAAATATATCAAATGGGTCCAAACAAAAAGTATCATAGTTGATACAATGATATTATTTTCAATATCCCATGAAACCAACTACCATGTTTATATATTCTCAATTTATTTATACTCGTATCGAATCACAACCACATAATCCTCATCATTCAATACATCATCCATGATCTTGTGTTCATATTGAAAATGAATTATGGTGTGATTTGAATTTCTACAAATTTTCCTGGTTTAAATCCCCTTTCTAGTATCTCTATAGATGTTTTGAGGATCAAAATTTATTGTATTCATTACAAACATAGACCCTCATTGAATTTTTCTGTCCTCAATAGAAAATCATTTAAAATTTTTTGGATAATAAATATTTATTAGACATTTAAATCTATCACAATTTGTTACAATGTTTCACATTTTTTTTCAATCACATAATCAATAGTTAGTTATGATTTAAATGAAATATAGAATTCCAATAAAAATTAAAAAATATCATAAAACGTCTTAAGATTACTTTTATAATACATATAAATAATTCCATTTAGTTTTTATCTGAGAAATATCCACGCATCATCTCCCACATAAAATATTCCAAAATGACTTCCATTGATCTTAATGTAATATACTATACAAAATATGTTTATTTTTTTCAGCATTTTATTTTCAAAAACAAAATATGATAATATATATTTACTAAATCTTAATGGTGGAAGAACTAATTTGGAATATAAATTATCATAGCTATAACATCACTCAAAAAAGTACATAAAAGTATCATTATTCAATTACATTCCCATTTTAATTTCTATATTATTATTATTGTTTCTCATTATCACACTATTTTATAAAGAGTTTGTAAATCACAATATTTAATTCTAATTTGATTATTCTCAAGAAATGAATCATTGTTACTATTTATGTGTTTATAACTACCATTATAATTTTATTTGTTTATAGATTTTACCATTTTATTTTCAACATATTTCAAAAAATTAATAATAATTTCTATAATATTTGATTTACTCTACATTATTTAAATCCTTATTTCAAAATTAATTTATTCAATATATTTTATGAAATATTTATTTTACTTGGCTGATTTCATACTCATTATACTACTCACATATAAATGCTTCAACTAATGTGGGTACATTTTCTCATCTCTACCATCATGTAACTCGTGTTTATCTTCTTTCCTTTTCAACATGTTTCCAAATTGTTTTACATTTCTTGAGTTATAAATTTCTCAAAACTTTTTATTTGAAAATATTATCTATATATATTTGACCAACAATGAAATATCTTATATATTGATGCTCATTTACCCATTCAAAATCACTATATAACTATTTTAGTCCATAAAATTTGAAATAAAATTCCCCTTTTTGATTTCAAATTCTTAATAATTATTATATAGCTCAGCCACAATATGGAACATCTATTCATAAAAAGGATTAACTTATTCCCATTTTAAATAATTTGTGAGACAATTAGGATATTATTACTCAACCCATCATTATTGAGTTCATTATTGGACTAGTGTTTCATTTCACTAATTTTGGAACATCTAATTTTTTCCTTTAGATGTATAATTGATATGTTAAAAGTGGGTGATGCTTTTTACGTTTTAAAATTATTAAAAAAAACTTCATATTCTTTCACAATAAAATAAAATGAAGTATAAGTAGAGATAATAATATTTCTTTATATTCTTATTCTAAAAATAAGAATTATAAAATAATTGATATGATATTTTCATAAATAAATAATGAAATATAAAAAATGAGAAATCATTTATAAAATTAATTTTTCTAATTTTTTTATATAAACAGAAACATATCCGAACAAAAAAAATTAAAATTACATAACTATGTGGGATTTTTTATTCAACACAATGTAATAATTATGTCTATAAATATGGATTTAGGTATACCTAATTATAAACCTCCCAGTAGGCATATCTTTCAAAACTCTAGAAGCGCTCAATCATCCTGATTAGATTGAATTTTTCATTCCTTCACGAATCCCTCAGTCTCTCTTTGTCTGATTGAATTCCTTCCCCTTATCCTAAATGACCCTCGATCTCAATGATCAGAATAATAAAATTTTAATAAGATTTTTTATAATATATCATATTTCATGGATTATTTTATGATGAAAACCCCCAAAATGGTTTAAAATAGAAACCCTGATGAATTGGAAAATTTACTATCTTCAAATAATAAGCATCCTTCTAATAACATCCCATTCATTTAATTTTCTTCACCATTATCTTGTGGGGATATATATAAATTAATGTGATAAAAAATGAAATGTTCATATTTTATTACTGTTTGGTTTATTTAAAATGACAATGACAGAATAAACTACAACCTCTAATGAATTTAATCATATTCAACATCTATTGATGAAGTTGTTCTACACCACTAGAGGGACCCCTCTATAACGAAACAAATTCTATTCTAAAACATTTATGTGATGAAGATAATTAATACATACATATACCATTCCTTCTATAAATCTAGTATTTGGAAAACATATATCAGTTGAGGAAATGTTCATTAGAAAGAATTTATTAAATAAACATAAAATAAAAAATAATAATAACTTAAAACTATGATAAGGTAAATACATTTATATAGATATTCACAAATGTATTATTGAATGATTTGATTCAATTCAAACCCACCTCCTTTTAGATTTTTAGGATAATAACTTTTTAAATGTTATATCCCATCAATCATACAATTTGATATCATTTAAGGTTTTCTTTTTTCCAACAATATTATATGAGAAATGATTAGCATGTATCCAAGGATTCATATCATTCTCTACTTTATAAGTTACCTCAACTAGAATTATATTTCCTCATTATTAATTTTTTAAATTGATTTGAAGTAATCATTTCCTCTTAAAATGATCAGTTGTTATTTTGAGACACTTTTTGGTTGTTAGTCTATGATGGTCACACCTACTATAAGTTTCCTTAATAGAATAATAAGTATTATATAAATATTTTTCAATTTTTGATTCTATCTAATCTAGGATATAGAATACATTTATTCAAAAACTCCTCAATTCATTACATAATTTTAATTAGAGAGTGATGGATTAAACTATCACAGAAAGGTTTTTTCTCATAGAGCATACATTAGTAACTTTAACATTCACAATATTATCTTTTTAGTTTGAATTATTTTTCTCAAAAAAAAATAAAATATTTTCATTCAAATTTATTATCCACTGTATTTGTTGTATTTCATTTCTATGGGAAATTTTTATTCCAATTTTTGTATTTTCCATTAGTATAGTCCTTATTTTAATTTTTCTATAACTCGTTTCATTTTTCATTATTATCATAGTAACATGTTGTAGTAGTGGGTGTATCTCCTTTAACTATATAATTAATCACCTTTTCACTTATATTATACTTATGACACAATTTTGAATGAGAATATAGGCATAAATAAAATTCCATTTCATAATTTGACAATTTATAAGTTTTTTATTGTCATAAAAATTGCTTGAATTATCACATGGAAGTTTCATCTAACCACTATATGACCTCAATGTTATTTCCCTCCTCAATTTTAAAAATCAATACTTTTTAATTAATCAGAAAAATATTTTCCCTATATTCAAAATTTTCACTGATATCACCCATTATGAATGTGAAATAAAATTAGATCACATTAATCCCCATGATATTATATTTTTCATGGTATTTTATATGATATTCATTGTCGTTTCTCAAATAGTTATTCTAAATTTGACTCCTATAAAATTAAGTTAAATTAACATAACTCTCCATTTTCAAATGAAATTAATTTTTTCTACACATATTTCCATTACTCTTTAATACTCTTATAATAACAACATCATAATTTTTCATGGGATGGTTTCATGAATTGTTTTTGATTTATCCATGAATTATCGGATTTATTCATCCTTAGAGAATTTATATTTAACTTCACATTATTCATCACAAGATGTGTCATCATTTTTTGAGATAAAAGGCATTATCATGGAAAATATGTATATTCCTATACCATTATATAATTTTCCACTGTAATAATTACTCGACAACCTGTTTATACATGATGATATTTGATATGGTTTATTACTTTCTCAGTTGTTGACCCACTTATAAACTATCAGATATTTGTCTAACCATACCATAATTGGAGCATATAAAATAAATTTCATCCTTATTTTCCCATTTTATTATTTATTTCCATTAGAAAATAGTTGAATAATCTCATTGAATAACATGAAATTTCCCACAACATAAGGTTCCACCATTTGAGGCCACTTAGGATAAATATTTTTCAAACATTTTTAAGAATTAAATGTTATGTAAATTACTATTTTCTCATTCCACATTATAGTAGGATCTCTATTTATATAATAACCTATCTGTACATTTTTAACATTTAAAATGGTAACACATTCATATTGTTATCTGTGAGGGAGGAAATCATTACATCATACATATCTAGGGGAACTCATATCAATTAATTTACCACTATGGAATCCTCCAGAACATATATATATATATATATATAATTAACTCAATATCATAATTTTATTTAACTAAATTAAACATTAATAAAATGAATTCTCACATCCCAAAAAAATATATTCAATTTTATCGCTACATGTTTTTAATTATAACTAATAAACATTAATATGTCTATCTAAGGTATCATAGAGTTTCAAAAAAAAATTCATTATATTCAATCCCAAACTTGTGGATTCTTTTTCATTAATATTATTGAGGGTAAAACATTTTTTCATATCCCAACAACTACAAAAAAAATATTTTCTTGAAAATTATAGAAAAACCTGTCTTTTGGGTGTTTTTATAATTATTGTTCATTTCATGAATGTTTAACTAAATAAATAGGTTATATGGGACAATGATATCCTTTTAAAAATTAACATTATGTCAAACATAGGTACCCGTTTTTTATAGATTGTATTTATGATTTTGTTCTCTTTTATTTAAATATATTACTAATAATGAGAATACATTGATCTATTGGAATATAAAGAACCACTAAAATAAATATTAATTCGAAATGATATACCCATATGAGATGGTTTCACCATAGAGTGTGTGGTGTGTCCTAAACATCCCTCATTAAACCCCTCCCATGATATAAGTTGATTAAACTTTAACACTTGAACCCAACCTCTAATATGCCACATGTTAGAATATAGAATTGAGGGTTTAAATACACATATGTGTGTTTCATTTC
The DNA here is from genome assembly GCA_963277665.1 of Viscum album. Taxonomy (NCBI): domain Eukaryota; kingdom Viridiplantae; phylum Streptophyta; class Magnoliopsida; order Santalales; family Viscaceae; genus Viscum; species Viscum album. The sequence continues at coordinate 118,418,181 of OY728128.1, read as the reverse complement.
CAACATGATTCACATGAATAAATATGGCCCTTCAATCTAATGCAAAATAAAATAAATAAATTCACCCAAAATGTATGTATTGTGATAGATAAATTAAATTCTAAAAATAAAAATTCCATGATATGGAAATTAATTTTCAATTCAGAATCCTCATCCTTTGGTCATAACATATATAGTTTAACATACATGTATACTAATTCAGATCCTCCCTAAAATTAATCATACAAATTTGTAAGAAGTATACTAAATACTCAGTGGGTAAACAGAAAACCATCTAATTAATAAAATTAGGTCATCTAAGTTCCCTTATTATCTAAATGTAACTCATTGAAAATATCACATATATAAGTGATAAGATATTAAAAAGATATATAATATGAAATTGTAACCCTCTCCTACTGCCCTATTGAACTAGTCACCATCCTAACCTAATAACTTACATCATACAACTACTATACCTTAAATAATGCATAATAATATGAACCACCATCTGTATTACCATATCACATATATATTCACATATTCAAAAAAATATCCTGACCACATCCATCATATCACATATTATGAAATTTATATATTATATCCAATATATACCATAATCCATTAAAACCTACTATAAATAAACATATCATAATAATAATCCATCATAACCTGTACACATAGGCACACACATACCCATATATATATATCATAAAATTAATCCATTATAGACTATATGTATACATTGTTTTGACTTTAATCCATTATAAAACATATATATACCATTAAATTAATATATTGTTGATAATAATTATATAAAATTATACATTGGGATGAGATACTAGGGAAGGGGTAGTTATCATATACAATTTTCCTTTACAACCTGTATGTTAGTGAAATCTCCAGAAACCCAAAATCTCAAATGTAGCTAATTTTAATAACAGACATTATAGGATTTCATATAAAATAACAAAACAAAAAATTGAATATTTAATGTCAAACATTTCATTAATATTTTCAATTATCCTTATCTTCACACTAATTCCCAATCATACATCACAACATATCAACAATGATGCCAACTTGATCCACAACATGTACCGACATCACCACTTAACAAGAAAAGAATAAACACAAATTTGTTATCTCATAATCACTCCAATTAATAAATTACCAACTAATGATATGTATATTTTCATTATCATATTGTTCTTTTAATTTAATTCCACATTATTTAATAATCATATTAACAATCATTATCCCAATTAAATTCATCATAATTTATACATACTAAAACCCTCATATTTCACCTGAGAATACTTTTGAAATCATAGTATTTCCATGACTTCAATTAAACAAATCACAACATATTGATAATAACATATCAATATCCTACTATATTCATTTATTCATTCTTAGTCTATTCGTTAATCTATTTATCAAATAACTTATGGTTTCATCATGATATCATCACAACCCATTCCAATTATGCGATTATTCAATTCATTTATATTCCACATTCAAGGAAACTCTGAAACAATTATTACTAATTCTAAACAACACATTTCCAAAACAAATCCAACCACAACAATATCACCACCACCATCTCATACTAATAGCCCCAAATTTATCCACATCACTACTAATCAGTATCAATGTTATAAAATCATAATTATTGTCAACAATATCTACATCAACAACACAACCTCATCACTACCTATATAACAACAAAACAAGAAGTTCAGTCATTACAATTTTTTTTAATAATTTAGGCATTCAAACAAGATAATAACCATAGTGATTAATGTCAAATAACTTTAACAAAAAAATAAAATATATCAATTTGTCATAAATCATATTTTAAATTCTATATATAATCCAAAAAACCATTAAACCTCATTTTAGACAACCTTTTCAACTAACGTATATAATTTATTAACCAATTATGATCTTAGTAGTTTATAAACACCTAAACAAATTCACATAGAAAATATACTAAAAAATATAACAAAATCATTTAATCCATAACATTCAAATTAATATCACATAATAATATCAATGAAATAATGATTAATAAATGTGATTATTTTTCACCTTATTCTAATTTCATAAGCCCAATTATTTATATTATTTGGTCAGTTACATCTCTCTAACTAAGGAAAATCTACAATAAATTTATATTCACACATAATAATAAAATGGAATTCCTAAATCCACTACCACATATGAATTTTCAAAGATCATCATCCAATAATGAGATGAAGAATTAAAAACACACCACTAAAAACTATTTAGAAAACCCCACAACAACCTATAGCTTTATTATCCCATTATCAAGCTAATAATAAAAACCAGCTAAACATAAGAGACACCACTACTATGATCTAATATGAAGTGTAAAGTAAATAAAATAATAGGGAAGATATATATATATATATATATATATATATATATTAAAGAGTAATATTTGTTGACGAAAGAGTTCTAAAATGATGGAATATAACAAATATTGATCATATAGGCCTATAACCCCCCCCCCCCCCCCGAAGTGCAAAAATTTCCACATAGGGTTTCAGAGGATCATTGAAAACTGATCCTAGAAGAATGGGTGCCATAAACATATAATAAGAATTCCTAGGACCCCATCCATGGACTAGTGGATACAATGTCTACTTTTTGAAGTCCTCAAAAACTAATATATATTTTATTAAGCTATTAAAATGCACATAATTCTCCGTAAACATTCCATAATTTCATTAAAATATTATTGTTTAGGATCCACCATGACAAATCTATTAGTAAATTTGGTGTTTCCCCTCAATCTATAACTTCTATAATTGATGAAAAAATACATCCTTCATGAAAATTCCTTTTTCACCCACTCTCATTAGCTTCAGCATTACATAGAATCATATTGAACTTTTCTTTATTCCCACAACCCATCCAAAAAATAAATTTCATCCTTCTTAATTTCTCACAGAATATATATCAATGATCAATACCTCCGAAACCATAATATTTATTTCCATATATATAAAAAACACTGTAAAACAACCTAAAATATAAATTGTAGTCTCTAAAACTACAAAACTACCAATTAGTCATGATTGGAAAACTCAAAACATGACCTAAAAATTATCCACCTTCTCTTAATTGGTCATTTAATTCCAACAACTCAAAATCACCAATATTCTTACCACCATTAAATAATACAAATCCAAAAAATTAATTTTAATAATAAATAAGACCAAGTCTAAACAGTCACCAGGAATCCCTATAGACCCCAACCTCTTAATTTATACAACAAAATATTAAAAAAAATATACAAAATTATAGGATCATGGGATGAATTATCCTCTACATCAGATCCACTAATAGTATTCTCATTGTTAAAATTATAAAATAATACCTAAAGGGATAAATACCTATGAAAATTAAATTCCCATTATATTCTACTAAGACATGTATCTCACCATTATAAAAACATATCATGCACATCATATATGAAGGATTTAATCAACTCCAATCATACAATTTAAAAAATAATAATCATGTCAAAAAATATTATTAAAAACATGGGACACTAAGAATGCATATAGGACTCATATTCTATCACACAATATAGAAAACCAATAATTCCCCACAGGAAATAAACTAACGGATCAACATTCCCACACAACATTTTCTCCAAGGGTTTTATAATCTCAATATACATCCCCAAAATTACACATCATCTTAAATATTCAACATCATATAATCAATGATGTGGGATTGATCTTTAATACACAGGTGATATTGTGATAGATGGAAAACAATACGTTTGTAATCTATATGTTTTTATAGTGCTAACAGATATCCCATCTCATTAAAATTCTCATATTCATTTAATTTTCCATCAATTGAGGTGGAAGATTAGTCCAGATTCCAAACCGCCTCTTTCCATGAAAAAGATAAACCATTAATAACACATCATATCGAATTTTCGACACCAAAGTGACCTGTTATGATTTGTATAAAAATTATGAATGAATTTATCATCCATTATTAACTCATTAATTACACGAAAATTCTCTATAATATTCATCACAAATTTAGATATTATAATATTGATACCCAAGAATGTTTTATTGGGAGTTGTTTTGGCCTAAAGTGGATGTAACCATGGGAGATTTTAGTTGAGACACAAGGAGTGATTGATGAGAAATGTAATTTTGAGTTGTATTTTCAATATTTGTTGGATTTTTCAGGGAATTATATATGGAGAATATATAGACTGTATGAGTTTTTATGAAGGATTTTTTGTGGGTACATAATTCATGTTCAGAATATTTTTTTAATATATGTTTTTAGACCATGCTATTTCATTAGGATATTTGAATGTGTTTAGACGTAATATGGATGTGTTTTTAAGGTTGTGTAAATTATGAATAAAATTTTTCTTAGTACCAAAAATAAAGGATTTATTCTACATTATAACATAAAATATAGTAATATCCTTTTATACATAGGAGTAACTACTCTCTTTACCTATTAACATGTATTCCAACATCAATGGAATATTAAGAAGTCTTCAATACTATTGTATTTGTATTTGATTCAAAGTTATGTAGGTTGTATATAAACATGGAAAATTTCACAAATGGATGACTTAATTTTAAAATTAATGGGTGAAAACTAAAAGGAAAATTTATTCTATAAAAATAATTTAGAGCTTCTGTAATAATAACTAATTTTTTTTATAAAATTAATTTTTATGACACCCTGACCCCAGTTACCTAGAGTCGGTGCACTATTACGTAACATTGGAATTATACAAGGAATCATGTCTTGAAAGACCGATCAGTTTAGTAGCCTTGGAGGTACTAGATACATTCATAAGTTTTACATTAAACCATGAAATAAAAACATCAACAAAATTTTATCCTCTTTTTAACACACTCATATCCTTTGCCTATCCCGGTAGGTCAACCATAAAATAATTATTCACATCCTGGGAAAAAAACATAGAAAGGGGTGAGATCAGATTCTCTGTAAGGATAATAATATAGTAGAAACATTCATAAATGAGAATAAAAATTTAACGAAATGTATATGACTAAAAAAGCCTATTAAAAAATAACTTCATCATAATATGGAAATGATAAAATCAAATAATTCCATATACTTATTCACATGGATATTCTACGAGTCTAATAATCACATGCCATATGAATAGACACTTTCATAATGATGGAATGCATAATTCTAGACTTAATAACCACATAGTCAAGGCCTTGTGCCTGGAAGACAAAAAAGATTTTTCCAAGGCCTTATGCCAAGACACTAGTTTGTCTCATGAGACCTACTGATGAATCAGGGAGCTATAGAGGGATATATCTGTCACTTACTTTGTTTAATGCATTCCTCATATGAAAAGTTTAAAACATAACATAATCATTCATATTAAAACTATCATACAAAATGTCAATACTTTATCCATAAACCATGAATGGTACAAAAATGACCTATCTATAGTCGGACATATCAGAAAACCTTCAGTATAATATAGATGATTTTTATCATAATAAATAAACTTCCAATAGGTTAAAATCCATCAATGTATATTGACATAGATGAAATGAAACGTTTTTTTTTCAAGAAATACTTCATTCTATTTTGAAACCATTTAAAATTCATGTAATTATAAAAGAAAACATTAATTTATAAAATATTAATATAATAATGTAAGGGAAGCTTGAAAATTGTAATAATGGTGGATAATAACAGTACCTGCTGTATAAGTTAAAAAAAGACATTTTTACATTAATTTTGTCGAAAAGGTCATAAATTACCCTATTTGGAAAATGATGGAAATATTCCTTTAAAAACATAAAAGATCAAAGAATGGTAAAAATGACATTAACCCATTTTATAGTAAATATTAAAAATACTTTGAAATTAATTGTTAAGAGAACGCGGATGTTTATGAAAAAGAGGTCCTAGTAGATACTTACGTATTAACTACCTCAGATAAGTGAAGAGATTGTAGAATTAACCCTTAACTAGTACTTTTTCTTAGTTGATGGTATGTTAACCTCTTTAATAATATTTTAAAAATTGTTATTAAATTATACAAGAGTAATATACATAAATATTATTTCAAATATGATCCTCTAATATTGCGTTGTTAATAATATTTCTGTAGTATCTTCATTACAGGTGTCAATTTTTTTCCTTTATATTATTGGTTACATAATCCATGTTTGTTATGGATAGGATATATATGATTAATATACATAATTATATTATGTTCGTAAACATTATTTTTAATCATAAAATGAAAATTATTATTGGATGATTATGATGGAGAATGAATCTCATCGTGTTTGTGGAGACGGTAATCTGTACATACGCACGAGCGACAATATCATTATATTGATGGATATATCATATATAATTGGATGGTATATAACATATACATAATAATTAACATTTTATATTTATTATTTACATCAGTTATGAACATTATTTTACCCATCCAAATAATTAAGTGTTTGAATAACAAACTACACCACGATGTGGAGACGGTAAGCCGTACATATGAATGTATGGTTACTTTGTCATTAATAGGATGGATAGAATAATGAATATGGTTGTACCAATTTTATATAAACATCAAAATTTATAGAATAAAATAGATTGATTATCTTATAATGGAAACGATAAAGAAAAAGGAAGTGGAAGAAGAAAATAACTTGAAAGAGGTGATGAAATATTTACCTCTTCTACGGGTTCTTCCTTTTGATTTGATCAAAAGGGCTTCAGAGGTTGGATTTCTGGTCAAACTAAGGCCACTAGGATGAATTGAGGGATGTTGGGAGGATATTTGGGTAGGTTTTTGTCGATCCAAAAGGCATTCGAGGTGTGAAATTAAGAGAAGGTGAAGTGCCCTTTTATAAGAAAGTAGAGGGTCACTTTCGGAAAATTTTGAAATATTATTTTATAATAAAATCATTTCCGGTTTTTAATGGAACAAAAATAAATTATTTAAAGGATACGGTGGGGATGGGTCTAAAACATCTCAACCAATAGGTTTTAGAGAGGTTTAGGTCATCATATTGACCTTATCTTTTAGATTTAACTTGTAGTTAAATAGTTTTTCATTTACCTTGTCTCTCTGTGGTTTTATATTATATTGTTACTAAACCTACTATTACAATCCAAGAGAACCCCATGTGGCTCATTATTAATATATATAACCTGATTTAAGTCCCTTCTCCAAACATGAGATTTTTTAAAATATTATATCAATTAATAATATAGTAGTTTTTAAAAAATATCAATTTTGAAAATTTTGACACTATATAGTATTTGATTTTTTTGAAAGCCATAAAAAATTTTCCACTACGAATAAAATTTATTTAACCAAAACTAACTTGTTTTATTAAACTAAAAAATTAGTGTAATTCATTATAAGTCTCAATTTATAATTATTTAGACATTAATAATATCAATTATTTAAATATTTGATTACTAAGGTAATTACTGCATCATCATTATGTCATAAATAAATTAAATTATTTAATGTCTAAAAATTATAAATAAAATACCATTATGTAGGAAATATTTTTAGCTGTCTATGTAATATAAATAGTCTAATTTATATTGTGTGTAAACCTATATTAAAAATCGTTTAGTTATTAAACATTGAATTTAACACTTTTAACTCTTCAATAACTAAAATAATAATAACTGTCTTATTCAAATCCAAGTGGACCAAACGGGATCATATTTTATTCCTATGGTTTTTTTGATAAAATTAAAATTATAAAAAAGAATTAGGACTTGTTTTAAGGTAATTATAATATCATTTTTCCCTTAATTTCTCTATTTACTTTTAACTGTGGTAAATAAAATCAAAAGTTACTATTCACCAAAAATTATTTTAATCATATTGAACCAAATTTTACTTACTAATATCAACCGTGTCTCTCGTATTTTTGAAATTCAATGCACAGAAGTGGTAAAATTATGTTTTATGTAGATTTGTAAATCCTCCTAGAAGGTGGGTAAAAGACAGTAAAAAGTTCAATAAAATTGTATATATCGAAACATATTATAAAATGACTCCAACGAATTATGTTGAATATATATAGGTATTATGTATCTATATTGACCTAAAATAAATTAAAATAAAATAACAAATTATTTAAATAAAAAGATAATTTTAAACAATAACGTTGTGTTTTTCACTAATCATCAAAATTTTAATGTTTTTAGACAAATATGAAATATTCAAGCTAACCTATTTTTATATTCTGAATCCAAAAAATGATGTCCATTTTGAAAAATAAAATTTATATGTTTTAAAAAAAAGGGTTTTCCTATTCATAACGGCAAATTTTTTTGGTCGTGGTGTGTTAAATCTCTAAGTTACGTACAACGCAAGCTACTGCATTATTCAAAGGGAAACATATCATTGATGCATGGGTTGTTACATTCTACCATCCATACAATAATTTCATCGTTGAAATTTCTGTAATATTACAATATAAAAATATTAGGGAGGTTCTTCAATATAAGTTCATCAGGTTCCCGTGTTGCCTCTTCCATCATACGGTTTCTCCATAGAAGTTTTACTAGACGAGTCATCCAGTTTCCCAGCACTTGTTCTCTTGTATCAAGAATCTAGGAAGGCACTTCAAAATATGACAGTTCTGCTTCTAGTTCAATTTCCTCAAAGGTGAGTACAAGCGTTGGGTCAGGAATGTATTTTCTCAACAGTGAAATGTAGAACACATCGTGAACTTTGGAGGGACATGGCAACATTTCCAAACGGTAATCTATAGCCGTAATTCATTCTAGAATTTCAAAAGGTACAATGTACCTAGGACTTAATTTATCATTCTTAACGAAATGTATAACACCCTTTCATGGAAATACGTTCAAGAAAACTTGTTCCCCTACTTGAAATTCTAAATCCTTCCTCTGATTATCAACAGAGCTATTTTACCTACTTTGGCCTGCTGTGATGTGGGTTTGGATAACCTTCACGTTTTCCATAATTTCCTCAACATGTTCTAGGCCTATGCGTTTTCTTTCACCAACATCATCCCAACAAGTGGGTGTACGACATATCTTTCCATATAACGCTTCATTTGGTGCAATATGAATACTTGAATGGATGCTATTGTAATAGGAAAATTCTACCTGGGGTAAATATTGATCCCACAAACCTTGAAATTCATGTGAAAAAGATCTCAACATTTCTTCTAAGGTTTGAATAGCCCCTTCTGATTGTCCATCAGTTTTATGGTGGTACGCAGTGCTCAAACGACGTTTTGTAACTATGTCCTTCTAAAGTCTTTTCCAGAATCTTGAGGTAAAATGGGGATTACGATCCCAAACAATAGATAGGAGTACTCCGTGAAGTCTTACATCTTTATTAATATATAGTCTTTCTATACGTTAAAGTGGAAAATCTTCTCTTATAGAAATAATATTTGATGACTTGGTAAGACGATAAAAAATGACCCATATTTCATCATTCCTTCTAGGATTCTTTGATAGTCCCATGAAAAAGTCCATCGTAATATCATCCCATTTCCATGCAGGTATTGGAAGAGGTTTCATGACTCATGTAGGATGTTGTCTTCGAGATTTAACATGTTGTAAAACCATAAATCTTGACACAAAATCCACAATCTCTCTATTCATGTTGTCCCACCAAAAATGTTATTTCAAATCTCTATACATCTTGGTGATCCTAGGGTCTATAGAAAAATTAGAGCTATGAGCATCATCCAACAATTCCATTTTTAGATCAGGTATGTTAGGAACACAATGTCTCTTCCCACATTTCAAATCTATAACTTCATATATGAAGTCACTCAATCTCCCATCATTCACATCATTAATCTTCTTTTGAAACTCCTCATCATCAGTTTGAGATCTCTTTATTATTTCTATTAAAGATGGTTTGTAAACCATTTGAAAAAGTATTGATGTTTCACATTCCATGGTTATTCCCATATATATCATTACTAGATCCATGAAAATAATATCCATTTCAACTCTCATCTTGTTCAAAACGTCATGATCCTTTATACTCTAAGCATTCACCACCTTATTTTCCTTCCCCAGGTAATAGTGTATAGGGAAATCATAATCCCCGAGTGGGTTGATCTATCGTCTTTCCCTCATGTTGGGTTAATTTTTTGAGAAAATATACTTCAAACTATTGTGATCGGTATATATCTATCATTTTTCACTATAGATATAGTGTCTCTGTATCTTCAAAGAAAATATTAGAACTGATAACTCAAGATCATTAGAGTGATAGTTTTTTTCATGAATTTTTAGTTATTATGATGAATAGTCAATAACTCTATCATTATGCATAAAGGCACAACCAAGTCCATTATTTGATGAATCACTATAAATAACAAACCCATCATTCCCTGGTGGTAGAGTCAAGTTTGGGGAATTGACTAATATTCTCTTATGTTATTTCAAACATTCTTCACACACTTTTTTCCAAAAAAATTTAACCCATATATGTGTGAGCTTGGTTAATAGCTTTTCCATTTGGGAATAATTATGGACGATTGATAATAACCTGCTAAACCAATAAAAAACATACCTCAATTATACTTATCGATGATGGACATTCCGGGATTGCCTTTTTCTATGAAGGATCAACATAGATTCAATCCTTAGTGACAATATGGCCATGAAATGAAATCATCTGATGCTAGAATTCACAGATGATAAACTTCCCATATAATTCATTTCTTTCAAGAGTCTTTAGGATAATGCACAAATATTTTTCGTGATTTTCGTAGCTTTTAGAGTATACTAAGATATCATCAATAAATACCACTACAAAGTCATCAATATATTCCATGAAAACTATATTCATTATATCCATGAAAATAGAAGGATCATTAGTCATCCCAAAATGCATTACTGAAAACTCCTAATGCCTATACCTAGTTCGAAATGCTCTTTTAGGAATGTCTTCCTTCTTCACACATAAATGATGATATCCAGATCAAAGATCAATCTTTGAAAAATATTGAGCTCCATCAAGTTGGTCGAATAAACCATCAATGTGAGGTAAGGGATACTTGTTCATTATTATTATAGCATTGATCTCCAGGTAGTCAATTCACAGCCTCATAGATCCGTCTTTATTTTTAACAAAAAGGACAGGGGCTCCCCATGGAAAAAAACTAGTGAGAATAAATCCTTTATTACTAAATTCCTATAGTTTTTTCTTTAGTTCCACTAATTCCACAGAGGCCATTCTATAAGGGGTCTTCGATATAGGCCTTAAACCAGAAATTAAATCAATGGAAAACTCAATATCTCATTCAAGAGGATATCTATGTAAATCCTCTGAAAACACATCAAAATATTCTTACAAAATAGGTGCATCCTCTATTCAATCATTATTTTCCTCACCCATTGTTATTTCATTTGAATCTTCCCCAACAATTGAATTTAGTAGAGCTATAGTGGGTGGATCTAGATATAAATTAGTGGGCAACATTTCTGCTCTAATGATATGGTACTCGTTATCATCATCAAAAATTGTAACCTCCTTCTTCTTACAATAAATTTTCACATCATGGTCCAAAAGAAAATCCATTCTAGGGATTATATCAAATTCAATCGTGGGTGTGACAATGATATCTTCTGATAAAGAACATTTATATTCCCTAATGGGAACTGATTCACAAAACTTTTTTGCGATGATACTTCCCTTAGGTGTTTTGACTGACAACTCCCTTATTATGTTAAATTGAAAATATCTAATTTTCTTAGCAAACTGGCACGATATGAAACAATGCGATGATCCAAAATCAAATAAAGCATTGGCTAAACTTGAGGAAACCATTAAATTACATGCCACCACGTCTTTCAGAGCTTCAAACTCAGTATTAGTGATTTCATAAGCATGACCTTGCTCCCTTGGCCTTTTCAGAGGTATGTTCCCTATGTGATTAAGAAATTCATTTTCATAATTCCCCTTTTATATAGAATTTTAGTATTTAAAACTGACATCCTCTTTCTTCCCTTCGCAATCACAAGCATGGTGGCCTTTTCACCACACATGTAACTAACTCACATTCCCTTCATGCGAGTACCGGGGTGTTTCTTAATACATTTAATGGAGGACACATATTCAAATTTTTATTTATTCCCCGTATTTACATTCCCAGAGTGTTCCCCATATCTATTCTTCTTCTACTTTTCTTTCAATTCATATGACTTAGAGAATGTTTTTTCTATTTCAATAGCACATGAAACAATACCATCGTACAATGATATGTATTATGAGACTAATTCTCAAAGAAGAAATTGTTTTAACACATTGAATAATCAATCAATCTAACTCCATGGGTTATGTATATAATCAGAAGCATACCTTCCTAACCATGTAAAGTTAGCCTCATACTTTGCAACATTTTCATCCTCCTTTTGCCTCAGACTCAGAAATTTTCTTTCCATATCCTCTTGATGGTCACGAGGAAATTATTTTTCAATGAAAATAAATTTAAACTCCCTCTATTCCATATTGGATGCTTCACCGTCTTCCTTTGTGTTTTGAACCAATGAACACCATTTATATGCATCTCATGTGAGGCGATAAATGGCTCTAACAACTTTTTCCCTTTCTCTACTCTAAAACGCATGATATATTTTCTCTAAGGAATGTATCCATTTATCAGCTACAAATGGATGTGTAGTCTCATTGAAAGTTTTTGGTTTTTGCCAAATGAATCTATCTAACATTTACCCTATGCATTGTGGATCAGGGTGCTCCATACCGGTATGGTTATTATTTGTAGCCTGAGTGAGTTGTCCCAGTATGGGGATTAGATGATCAGCACCAGTTTCATCCCTAGCTCCACTATAATTATCTTGAGTAGGAGAGAAATCTCAACATGGATTATGTGCATTGATACGGTTTCCATTCCTTACACTAGGTTTCAATTATAAACAATGGCATATAGTAGTTTATTTTATGAATCACAATAAATTATTTCAAACATGTAATACACTTAACATAAATTGAACAGTTTATGGATATAATCCATAATCATAAAAAGGTTTTCATTGAGAAATTATATACTCATAAATACTTCATAATGGGTTTTCATGAAAATCTGAATTATTCTAAGAATATCCCCTTGGAGATTCATAACCAGGAGTGCAGCAAGGCCCATTGTTGTGCACCAATTCCCATTCGATTCTTGCTCAAAGCGTTGTTTTCAGGTTTTACCCTGAGGTAAATCTTTACCAAAGCCACCTCTACCTGCTTGTATCAAGACAATGCTGTATTTCTTGGAAAAATCACAAAATCTCTACTTTAGCAAAATTCTAGGATGTTCTTCTATACTAATCCTCAAAGTCTATCATAGGGTAATGTTCTCTAATCAGAGTTTTTCTAAATCTAGAATCCATGTTTGTACTAATCTTCCTATGATACCAACTATAAAACCACAAACCCTGTTACCTAGATTCAGTGCATTATTACACAACATTAGCCTGATACATGGAATCGTGTCCCGAAAGACCGATCAGTTTAGTAGCCTTGGAATTACGAGATACATTCACATGTTTTACATTAAATCATGAAATAAAAAAATCAACAACATTTTGTTTCCTTTTGAACACACTTATATCCTTAGCCTATCCCTGGAGGTCAACTGTAAAATACTTTTTCACATCCTAGAAAAAATAAAACATATAAAGGTGTGAGATTAGATGCTCAGAAAGAGTAACAATATAGAAGAAACCTTCATAAATGAGAATAAACATTTAAGGAAATGTATAAGCATAAAACAAAATCCTTTTAAACTTAAAATCCATCATAACATGGAAAAGATAAAATAAAATAAATCCATTTATTTATTCACATGGATATTCTACTAGCCGAATAATGAAATGAAATATCAATATCCACTTTCATAATGATGGAATGCATATTTCCAGAATTTATGACCACATAGTCAAGGCCTTGTTCCAAGAATAATAATAACATATTGTCAAGTTCTTTATCTAAGACACTAGATTGTCTCATGAGACCTATTGATGCATCGAGGTGCTATAGCGGGCTTCACCCGTCACTTACTAAGTCCAGTGCATTCCTCATTTGAAAATGATTACAAATATCATAAAAATTCATATTAAAACTAGCATATGAAATGTGAACACATTATCCATAAATCATGAATGGTATAAAAATGACACATCCATATTCAAGAATATCACAAAACCTTCAATACATTATGAATGATTTTTATCCTAATAAATCAACTTCATACATGTTTAAAATCCATCAAATGATATTAACATGGATGAAATGAATAGTTTTTTAATGAAATACCTCATTCTATTTTGAAACCATTTAAAATCCATGTAATTATAAAAGAAAACATTGATTTTGAAAATATTAATATAATCTTGTAATAGAACCTTCAAAACTGTAATAATGGTGGAAAATAACCGCACTCGCCGTATAAGTTAAAAAAAGACATTTTTACATTAATTTTGTTATAAATGTTGTAAAGTACCTTGTTTGGAAAATGACAGAATGGTTACTTTCAAAACATATAAGGTCAAATTTGGGTGTAAATGAATTTAACCCACTTTCTAGTAAATATTAAAAATGTTTTGAAATACATTTTTAAGAAAACATGGATGTGGATGATAAATAATTCATAGTAGATACATATGTATAAACAACCTCTGATATGTAAAGCAATTGTAGAATTAACCCTTACCTTATACTTTTCCTTAGTCAATGGTATGTTAACCACCTGTATAATAGTTAAAAAAATTGTTATTAAATTATACACGAACTATATACATAAATATATTATCATATATTATCCTCTAATATTTCTTTGTTAATAATATTTTAGTGGTATCATCATTTCAGGGGTTAACTGATTTGTTTCCCTTTAAAAGCTTGGTTAAGTAAGCCATGTTTTTATGGATAAGATGTATTTTATTCATATACAGATTAATATTATTTTCATAATCATTATTTTTAATCATAAAATGAAAATTATTCTTGGATGATTACGATAGAGAATGAATCTCATCGCGTTCGTGGAGATGGTAATCTGTACGTACGCACGATCTACAATATCATTATATGGATTGTGAAATAATATGTATTTGTATGGTATATCATATATAAATAATCATTAACATGTTATATTTATTATTTACATCAGTTATACTCATTATTATACCCATAAAAATAATGAAGTGTTTGAATAACAAACTACCCCACGACGTGGAGATGGTAAGCTGTAAGTACGCACGTATGGTGACATTGTCCTTCATATGATGGAAAGAATAATGAATATGGTTGTACAATTTTTATAAAGACATCAAAATATATTGAATATACTGGAGTTATTATTTTAGAATGGAAACAACAAAGAATGAGGAAGTGGAAGAAAAAAAGAACTTGAAAGAGGTGATAAAATATTTACCTCTTCTTCGGGTTCTTCCTTTTGATTTGATCAAAAGGGATCTTTAGGTTAGATTTATATTAAAATTAAGGCCTCTATGATGATTTGACGTAATTTTGGAGGATATTGGGGTAGGATTTGGCATATCCAAAAGGCTTTGGAAGTGGTCAATTAAGAGAAGAGAAATTTCCCTTTTATAAGAGAGGTGAGGGTCACTTTAGGAAAAACTTGAAATAAAATTTTATAATAAAATACATTTCAGTTTATAATGGCTCAAAAACAAATTATTTAAAGACTAAGGTGATTATGGGTCTAAAAAACCTAAAAAAATATGTTTTAGACCGGTTTAAATTATCATATTAACCTTATCTTTTAGATTTAACTCTTAGTTAAACAGTATGTCATTTACCATGTCTCTTTGTATTTTTATATTATATGGTTAATAAACTTACTATAACAAGCCAAAAGAACACCATTAGGTTCATTATTAATATATATAACTTTATATAAGACTTTTAGCCGACCCTTATATTTTTAGGAATATTATATCAATTAATAATAGAGTATTTGTTTTAAAAAGTCAATTATGTAAAATTTGACAATATTTAATATTTAATTTTTTTGAAAGCAATAAAAACTTTATAACTTAAAATAAAATTTATTTAATCAACCCTAACATGTCATATTATCCTATAAAATTAGTTTATTTAATAAGAAGTCTCAATTTACATTTATTTGGATATTTATAATATCAATTATTTTAATATTTCATGAATAAGGTAATTAAAACATCATAATTGTGTCATAAATAAATTATATTATTTAATGTATAAAAATAATAAATAAAATACCACTATGTAGGAAATAGTTTTATCTTTCTAATGGATATTTATTGTCTAATTTATATTATGTGTAACACTATACTAAAAATTATTTAGTTATTAAACATTGAATTTATCTCTTTTAACACTTCTTTAAATAAAATAATAATAAATATCCTAATCAAATCCCAGTGGACAAAATGGGATCATATTTTATTCCTAAGGTATTTTAAGGTAGAATTACACTTCTCCAATATAATTAGTACATGTGTTAGTGTTATTATAATATCATATTTACCCTTAATTAACCAATTTACTTTTAACCGTGGTAAATAAAAGTCAAAAGATAATATTCATCAAAAATTATTTTCATCTTACTGATAAATATTTTACATACTGAAATCAACAGTGTGTCTCAGATTTTTGAAATTCAAATCAAAAAACTGGTAAAATTATGTTTTATGCAAATTTGTAAATGCTCCTAGAAGGTGGGTAAAAGAGGGTAAAAGGTTCAATAAAATTTTATATATCCAAACTTATTATAGAATGACTCCAATGAATTAATTTGAACATATATAGGTATTATGAATATATTTTGACCTAAAATAAATTTAAATAAAATAAATAATTATTTAAATAAAAAGTCAGTTTAAAACAATAACGCTTTGTTTTTCAATATTCATAAAAAATTGAAAGTTTTCTGAAAAATACCAAAAATTCACCCTATGTTATTTTTGATATTCCAAATCCAAAAATAAAGTCCATTTTGAAAAATAATATTTATATAATTTCAAAAAGTTTGTATTACGATTCATAAAGGCTAGTTTTATTGGTCATGGTCTGTTAAAACTCCAAGTTGTATACCATGCAAGCTACTGCATTATCCAATGGGAAATGTACCATCGAATCTTGGGGTGTTACAATTTAAATGATATATGCTATTAATATCAGTATTAATTAGTATAAAAATTATTTATTCAAACCGTGCATAAGTTTTATTTAAGTATATAGAGAGGTTCAAAACATATAAAAAAATATGATATTCTTTAAATTAAATGTTTTTTTGAAAATAATTATTTCTAGAAACTAAGGTATTTTCTAGTGATTTAAATGACATATGATCCTGACGGTATAATTTCATGGAAAAAATTTCACAAATTGGAAGTTATTATACATGATGTTATAGTTCATTGTTCTCCTAATGAAAATAATTTTTCACTGTGATCATAAAGACCTGTATAAGTGAATAAGAGTTTTACAACAGGATTTTTAGCTATAATAAATACATTTTTCAATATTATAAGTAACTGATAAGGATTTCACCTTTTAGGAATATCTCACACACTGAACGGATGATGTAGTTGAATGTAACTGGTTAATCAAAACGGTTTACTTACACTCATTCACTGTTATTTCCATATTCTTCCAAGAATATTCCTTACACTGATGAAATAATAAGGAAAATAAGTGGTTTTAGTTAAAGGATGATAAAATAGGTTATTATTATGAATTTAAATTTAAATCTAACTTTAAATTAAAACATGATGAATACTATACTTCTATAATATAAAATATTATTTTAATATTCTATGAAAATATATTTTATTTTTAAAATAAAATATTATATTGAGAAGATATAGTGGTAGATGAGAATACATGATTTTATATAATTAGAACATGAATATGAATATGAGGAAGGATAAGAAGAAGTGAAAAAAACTTGATTGATTTGTTATTTGATGGAATAAATTCATATTGTTCTAAATTAGATTTCATATTCTGATCATACATGATATGTTTATATAATAGAGATATATTTTTTGTATCATAAGAAAAGGGAAATCCTTCTTGTTTTTAAAATACATGAAGATATTAGTGTAATGTGTGATTTTTGAGTAAATATGTATCATGAAAATGAATCCATGATTTCTATACTTGGCATTATAATTACTTGGTATAAGTATTCTTAGATATTATCCCAGATATTCTCCTTCAGTCATGGCCATCCTGGTTTCCCTCATCGATGATGTCTCTCGGATTTATTAGCCATGTCTTCTACCCTGGGGTAGTGTTGAATCATCTTATAAATCCCTAAGATGTTATATTCAGTATACCTTTACTCCCAGAGATGAATCTCTAGTGAATGTGATGAAATGAATAATCATTAGATAATTAAGAGGATAAATCATTTTTGGTTTTCATTCTTTGAGTTATTTTGATCATATGGTTTGTTCTTTAGTCATGATATGATTGTTATTATGTATTTTTTTCTTTTTTAGATTGTCACATGGTCCCTTTTATGGCCTCCTGATTACTGATTTTTTTTCTGGGTGTGGGTAGTGTATTTTTTGATTGTTCTTATTAGAATATATAGACATTTGTTGTATTTTTAATATTCATCGACTGATATAGTGGTTGTGTTAAGGTTTTCTTCATGGTTTCTTTGGTTTTCTAGTTCTCACTATATTGTTAGATATGATGAAGGATGAATTTTTATGGTCTAAACATTGGGTTCATGGAATCCCATTTTCATTAAAGTTGTGTAGGGATGGGAATAGGCTATAGATATAACATAGAATGATGAGGAAACACATACATAATATCTGGTCTTGCTTTTTGAATTTTATATACGTTGTGGTCATTATTTTTATTTTATTTTTTTCAATTGTTTCTCTATTTAGATTAGATTCATTGATGGGTTTTGTTTGTGTTATGTACAGTTACCACTTATCATTAATGTGGGTTTTGTTTAAAATAAAAAATAGATATGTTGAATAATACCTCAATATTTGAAAAAATAAATTCCATGTTTGATAGTATATAAGAAATGAAAAACCAAGAGTGAAAAATAATATAACATCATGAGACTTTATTTTCTATTTCATAAAATAAATCGTATCTCATTAGTAGCTTTCCATGCATTCAACACCAGGTTTAAATGAAATGTGATACTCTATTAAAATATTATTATTTAAACATTACCATTATAACTTAGTTGTTATATCAGGGGGTATATATAGGACTAACTAAATTATGAAAAATATATGGTTTTCACATTTATGAAATAAATATAATATTTTTCTATTGATTAGAAATAAAATAATTACTATTTATTGGAAAAATCAACGTTTTCATAAAAACTATATTTTTCTAAAAGGAGGTTTAGTCAAGCCTTTCACACATAATTTAAAAATATTTTTTAAAACAATATACAAAATTTCATTTAAAAAATAAAGATTTTTGTAATATATATGTAAAATATATCTTTGGTTGAATTTTTGATAATTTTTTGAAAGGATTAATGTTTTGAAGAATAATGAAATATACATAATTTTATTGAAAACTATCATTTCATTTTAAATATTTACATAAATAAATTATATTTTATATTTTTTTAAAGATTAATCAGATAAATAATATTTTAATTAAACTAATTTGTTTTATTCAATTTCATATTGAATTCTGGTATAGTGTCTTTTTATACGTTTGAATGTTTTTCTTTTTAAAACATGTTTATTATATGTCTCTAGTATAATTTAAAATTTATTTTTCCACTTCAATGAATTGAATTTTTCAAAATTGATTACATATTTGGAATCATAATAATTAATATTATATAGCTTGTTTAACAAAATTTTCTATCATAATTAATTGTGAAAAAAATAATCATTAGAAAGGTAAAAAAGGCTTTATCAGGTGTTAGACTAAAACGTTAGGGTTTAAAAATGACTCCAAACGTGTCTAATTACTATTATATGGTAATATTTTGACCATTTATGTTCTTTGTTTTGATAATTATCAATACTTTATGAATTTGGTATGTGAAAAAACATTTTTATCAATTTTAATTTTCAAAAATTCCGAGTGTTTCCTCTCCCCTGCCTATAAAAATAAACCTCATCTCCTTACATATTTATATTTCCAAAATCATTTGGTTCAAAAACTCCAATACCACATGTCTTCCATACATTTATTTTATCACCATAAATTTATTATTTTCATTTTAGAACCATCCTAATGTAATTACCCAACCCCATAATGGAAGAGACAATGCATTACTTTATTACATATCCATGATTACAAAGAATCAAATCTGATTAAATAATCAATTTAGTATTTTTTGAAAACAATTTAACATACGTGATACCCATTTTATATTGGGGAATGAAAAAAAAACATGGTAAATATGAAAATGAAATGAGCATCCTCCATGAAATATTGTTCACTGATTTCTTCTTCATATCCTGGGGGAGGAAAAAATATAAAGGCTAAGCTAAATTTTTTGTAATTGTATGTAAAGTGGAATAAATAATGAATTGATGATAATAATCAACATTTCAAAGTAAATTTTTGATAACATAAGCCATTCAAATAACAAAATAGGTCATAATCAATATAGAATGTTATGAAACGGAAACACATTCCATTTAATCAGTATATTGAGAATAGAATGCATCAATAGATATGTCAAACAAAAAATATCATAGATAAGTAATAACTTACACTAAATGAGGGAAATAAACAATTTATGGTTATGAAAACCCTACTCTTTATTTCAAAATAATACAAGTTTTATTACATAAAGTAAACTCAGTAGAACCAAAAAGATCAAGATGTATATTGTATTTTAAAAATTGGTACATTTCATTACATCTTATAACATGGGACAAAAAAATTATTGAAAACTTCATTGACATGATAATAATATTCCAAAAAACGTAAAACTATATGAAATAAACTAAAGATAAACACATAAAAGGGGATATCTATAAATTCCTATAGAAGAATAAATAAGGAATTATATGAATAAAATGATACATGTTATAAGATAGGAATATCAATGTGGCATGAAAAGGGTGGGAATGATAAACATGAACAATGAGACATGATATATCCTAGTAATCATAAAGGTAAGATTGTAAATGTGGAAACAAATTAAAACATTACATAGAAAAACATATGACGTTTTTCGATGCACCGAGACCTCATGGTGGAAAAGACCCAAAAATAAATCAGGTTCACTGCTTATCCCAACATGATGTATCATGATACTAAACATTATCCAATCCATTGAAGCACTATCTGGGCACACCAATCATAATCATTTAATTTTTATGATTATGATTTCCCCAAGGACCATAAAAAATGGATTTTTTTCATCTTCATAATTTAGTACAACATCAAGGAATATGGAATGAATTCACTAATTTTCCTAATAAAAAATTATATGTATAAAATATTGAATATTCTTGATAGAAAAATTAGTATGGTATTCACTAAACAGCCGTTTTGGTATGTAAAATTACCGTAAAATTCGGTAGGATAACAGTGTCACATAATGATTCATTAAAATGTGTTGATGAAAGGGAAATGGGTCTCTCATCACGTAGGCATAGAATTTAAAGAAATATGGACCTGAATACAAATATCACAATATTATAAATATGGGAGCATAAATCATAATGTAGTGAAGAAACATGAATAGGTAAAATAATCATAACGTTATTTTTTGCATGGTAACAGGTACACATAAAGGATCATGGAAATCATAATGAGATGGAAAAGGGATATCATCATTTACACATTAAATTTAAATGAATGGGGATATGTGAGAACATATTAAAACATACTAAAAGGGAATTAAAGAGACATAACATCAAATAAGTTCCTGAATAGAAATGTGAGGAGAGAAATCCCTTACAAATTTTCCGCATAGTAACAACTCATGTTAGGGTCAAAATGAGAGAGTATAAATTGTATATAATGTAGATAATATAAATTTTAAAGTAATTCAATCTTAATAAATAAATTAGAATAAAACCAATTTAAATTATAAAGACTAATTTCATCGAAGATTCTTGAATTGAAAGAAGGGGAGGAAAGTGAGGATCCCTTACTAGAGTCTGTCACCCCAAAATATTCGGAAGGGATACATTAGAGCTTGGGGGAACCTTTTATGGACTACAGGGTTTTGAGGATAGAGTATTTACATTCTCTATAGAGTTTTAGTTGATATAAATTTAGTTTTCTGTGGGTTTATATTGGAAAAGAGGGGGATTTCTCTGTTATTTAGTTTTCTGACTCTTTAAAATAAAATATCCAAAACAAAAAATCAAACCATTGTTTTTGAAAATGGTTTATCCAAAATTAGATTCTTTATTATTATTTAATATGGAGAGGTTCCGAAATTATTGAAGTAATTCCCTTGCTTATGTGGATAAGACTCACATTCTTAACAAAAATGTTTTAAATTCCGTAAAATATATTGCATGTTTGGGAGGATTCATAATGGAAATTATAAAATTAATAAAATAAACATAAAATCAAATTATTTTAAATGTAAATCATAAATTTTGGTTTTTATACAATTTACAGTAATTATTACAACACTTTTTAGTTATTATGATGACATAAAGTAGAAAATAAATTTATATGATATTTCATTTTTACCCAAAAATATGACCATCTCATAAAATAATGCAAAATTCAGAACTTTATAATTTCAAAATTATGATTCAAAAAATAATATTCTTTTTATATAAAAAAATTTATAAATATATGAATTTTCACTTTTAGAATAAAATCTACATTTATAAAGAAATTGTAGGTTTTTTAAGATAATAGTTTGCAAACCCTTATAAAAATTAAATTTGACATTATAAAAATTAAATGATTATTTATATTTTTTATTCATTATTTAATAATAATATTTTATTAAAATGTTATTTATTTTAAATATCCATTAATTCATTTATTTGTTTATTGAATTTGAATATAAACCAACAATACAATTTTGTTTTATTCTATCAAAATAAATATCATTTAACAAGTAATAATGATATGATGTAAATATATTCATTATTATATAAAAAATAATTTATATACTAATATTTCTATGGTATTGATGCATATACCTTTAATACAAAATAGAAATCCCTAAGATAAAGGTGTTTGGTGGTGGGACATTCACATGGAGGTTCGGTAAACATGGTTTGGGTCGTGATATCAATGAGTATGAACAAATCAGGTAAATGATTTTTCTCATGTTGATGTTGTTAGATCATAGATTATTTTTTGTTAATATAAAATCCAATAAATGTGATCTCCATTAGATTCTCCAATAAATGGGCTTCATAGGGTATGATCCTACTATTTGAGGCCATCAATTCCTTTTTCTGTGACAACTGTATTCGTTAAACCCTATATTTATACTAATCATTTGACTAATATTCCATGGATATAATATAAATTGTAATTATCCATAATGGTCAAATTAAATATTATAGGATAAATCCAAACTAGTTCATGTTTTTTCTATAACCATATTACAAAATATAACATTTGAATAAATAAAAAAGGGTATTTTATTTATAATTGTTTGTGTCGTTACAATATTCCCCACAACTGAAATTTCTCACTGCAAATTTTCGTTTCCCACAATATAAAATATAAGGGTAACTCTAGTACATTGCTTACTTTAGTTCCCCCATCGCTTATTGAAACTTTTGGTTTCTCCAAAAGACGTGGAAAAGGTGCGTTGCCTTATTTTGTAAAACTCTATAAACATAATATAAGATCTTCACCCAATTCTACTCATAGGAAAGGTCATTCTCTAATGGTAGAACCTCTTGATTTAGTACATGTTATGGGTATAGTATTTAGTTCATTGATAGGGATAAATGGAATATATCATGTTCTTTATATAGGTTTGGTGGTAATTCTAGTAAATATGACACCACTTTGACGTGATCAAGGATATCAAAAGGGATGATGTACCTTGGACTAGGATTTCCCTTCTTTTGGAATCCCATTACATTCTTCCATGGATATATTCATAGGAATACCATGTCTCTAACTTAAAACACTATTCCACATTGATGTTTATTAGAAAATCACTTATGTTGACTTTGTGAAGCCTTGATGTGATTCGGATTTGTCTTAAACTTCTACACCATTTCCTTGACCATTTCCGGACCTAGTAGTTTTCATTCCCCAAAATCATCCCAACATGCTGGTGTTCTTCACTTATTCCAATAAAGGGCTTCATAGGGATCTATTTTGATGCTCGAGTGGAAATTTCTATTGTAAGAGAACTCTACCATAGTAAGATATTGGTTCCATACTCCATTTAATTCTATATAACATGATATAAACATGTCTTCTAGTGTTTTAATAGTCCACTAATATTGGAAATAATTTTTTGGATGATAGCCCACAGTGAAGTTCAACTCAGTGTTTAGACCATTTTAAAGAATTTTCCAGAACATGGAATTGAATCTCAAATATCGAAAGGATAAAATCAATAGTGGTACTCCATGAATCATCACCAATTCTATGATGTATATCTATGCAAGTTGATCGAGTGTGTAGTTCTCTCAAATTGTGATAATGTGAGCTATATTTATTAGACAATCCACAAAAACACATATTGTAAAGACCCGCAAATTTCAAGGAAATTTTTTTCTTATTTTTTTCTTTGGAATTTTACAAGAGCGCAGCTTCAGACGGCACCTGATTCCGAGGCCCGGTGTGCCCGGAATCAATTTCCGAAGTTTGGCTCGGGTACGTTCAGTGAACGGACGAGCGGGTTTTTCTATCTTTTGAACCAGTGCCCGGAATCAAATTCTGAGGGCACCGATGAAATCGCAGCGCCGGTATTTGCTTAGAAACGCCTCTTCCGGAGTTGCGTTTGCTCAGACGTGGTTTTTAAATTTTGCGGCTTTAAGTCAGAAATAAAATAAAGTTTGTGCGACAACTTTATTTTATTTCACTTAAGCTGCTTGGAAGCCACTTGAAGCCACTTAAGGGCGGCTTGAACTGAGTTGAACTGGATAGGAGGCTATCCAGAAATATCCTACCCCCTTGGTAGGATATTTGTGCGGTGGGGCCCGCACGAGCCCCGCCGTTTCTTTCGCTAAGTAACGCACCCGCGAAAACCCGTCGAAGTAACTGAAAAGTCAACCGACGCGTTTTCTTTAATTCTTAACAGACCATTTAATTGGGCGGTTTATTTCGTGAATTAAATGGGCTGTTTTATTCGTTGAATTAATTCAACGAATTAAATGGGTTGTTACTTACGTGTTTTGCGTTTTTTGGCAAAATAATAAAATAGACAACTTGTCTATTTTGGAGGATTTCTATCGTTGTGCAATTCCTCTGAACCTCCACCCTCCCCGCGAAGAACGCGAAGAACGCGAAGAACGCGAAGAACGCGAAGAACGCCGGCGACCGGAATTCGACGACGCACACCGAGATCTGCGACGTCGACGAGCCTTACCCGCGACGTTCTTCGGCGATGCCTCTTCTTCCGCGGACGATCCTCGTTCGGCAACTAAGGTGAGAATCGGATCATTTCTTCTCCCTTTTTAATTTCATGGCAACGGATTTAATTAATTAAATCTGTTTGTTCTTGATCTGGAGATTGGCGACGTGACGCCGGATACCGTGATGACGCGCCGATCTATTTCTTCCGCGACGAGTGATTCCGCGACGACCTCTCGTCCGACGACGACGACAAGGTAAGGGTTGATTGGAATATTTTATTTCTTTTCCCGTGTTTGTTCTTTTCAAATAAAGAACCCGATCGGAACAATTTTAATTTATTTAAAATTGATGATTTGGTTAATTCTTTTCCTCCTGATGATTTTTATGACTAACGCGGAGGGTGCGGGTCTAACGAACAAGACCCGGCAACCCTCCGCCGATCTTCCTTTTTGTGCGGATTTGGCGGGCGACGGCAAAAGCACGACGCAAGGGCCAATTGTTGATTCCGCAGTGAAGGACGCGTCCCGGGAGGAATCATGGCACAGACGGGAGGCAAAACGGGCCACCGGAGCAACTCCGGCGGCCCGCGGAAGGAGGCGGCGGCGCCCCGGCGCGCCGCCGGACAGGCCGCCGCGGCTGAGCCGCGGCGGCGGTCCGCGGGTCCGGTCCACCCGGTCGGGACGCGGCAATGTGCCGCGTCCGCTGACCACCCGCGCGGCCCGCACGCGGGCCGCGGCTCCCTCGACCGCGGGCTGCGCCCGCGGCCTTCCACCCGCGCGGCCGGCCAAGCCGCGCCGGCCGAGCCGGACGAGCCGGACCGGCCCTGGCCGGGCCGGGCCGGCCGAGCCGGGTCGGACCCGGGTCGGGCCGACCCAGGGGGGGTCGGCCCGGGTCGGCCCGGGCCCGTACCCCCCATCTTCGGACGTTTTCGTTCAAACGCCCGTATCTTGAGCTTCGTGCCTCCAAACGACCCGCCGTCAGCGGCAACGCGATCCTTGGATCGAGACGGTCGTTTCGGTATATTATACTCAAGGTTTCGGAAGACTTTGGGTTCGGCCGGGTTGGTTCGTACACGAAACCAACCGGGCCCTCGGAGCGGAAACGCTCATATCTTGAGCTACGGACGTCCGAACGACGTACCGTCAACTGTGGTAGTTTCCTCTAAGTGAGACGGAACTTTTGGCATACTCCGCCCAAGGATCGGATACAGGCGGAGTACGGTCGGGTTGGTTTTGCCCTAAAAACCAACCGGGCCCCTGGGACGAAAATGCCAATAACTCTCAGACCGGGCGTCCGATCGACGCGCCGTCTGTTGCGTTGAGATCCCGTTGTCGATACGTAACTTTTGGATACATCAACTTCGGACTACGTGTCAGTTGATGTATCAGCCTCTCGGCTCATGGAGCGGACCCTCCTAAACGAGCTCGCTACGTGCGGGAACCCTAGCGCTGGCTGTGAGTTCGACGACAGAGCAGAGATCCTCCGTGGACTGCGACGACGGCAGAGCAGAGATCCTCTGTGGACTGCGACGACGGCAGAGCAGAGATCCTCCGTGGACTGCGACGACGGCAGAGCAGAGATCCTCCGTGGACTGCGACGACGACTGTGCAGAGATCCTCAGTGGACTGCATCGACTTCTGCACTCAGCAATCCTACGTGGATCAGTGCTACTGGTTCTGTGTGAGCCACTGCCTTCAGGTTCTGTGTGAGCCCGATCCTTTGTGGGTCCTTACTACCGGTTCTGTGTGAGCCGCTGCCTACAGGTTCTGTGTGAGCCCGATCCTGTGTGGGTCTACTGCGGGGGTTAGTACCTATCGATCCTTCGTGGGTCCGACGACTTAGACGGATCAGTGATCATCTTTGACGTCATCTGGAAAAGTATACCTGGTTGAGCTGAATCTTATGTTACTCTCCTTTGTGGATTGTGTTGAACTATCCTATGTGGATTTACTGTTTACTCTCCTTTGTGGATTGTGTTGAACTATCCTTTGTGGATTTACTGTTTACTCTCCTTGTGGATTTGAGTCTTGCCTTCCTTTGTGGATTGAGTTGTTCTTGAGCTCGTGAGCAGAGCTAGAATTGGGGACTTAGGTATATGTATGGGCATATACCTAAGCCGAGTCAGATGTTACTTCGTGATTGCATCTTTCTTTTGTGCTATATCCTTTGTGGATTTCGGGAGACCTTCGGGGGTCTCAGGGTCCTTACTGAGTAGTTTTACTCACCCCTGCACGGGCTATGCCCGCACCTTGTTGTGTTGGTTGCAGACGACGGACAGCGCTGATCACGTTTGGGGCGTGGAGCAGGACGGTACCTGGAGGTGGACCACTGGGCGGGACGTGCTCGGAGCAGACGTGGGACCCGAGGAGCCTGGAGGCTATCTGTACCCACCCTTCAGGTGGGATTGCCAGTGGACGACACGAGGCCGCCGTCTTTTCTTCAGTTGCTATACTTTACTTTTCAGTTGTACTTTACAGTTGGGCTTGTATTTCCGGCCCCCTTTACTTTTTGTACTTTACTTTCCGCTTGCTGACTCTGTGTGGTTGTTACTTGTAAAGGCAATGCCTTCCCTGTTTACTGGGATTTTACGCCTTGGTGCTAGTCGCCAGCCCCTGGCCTATGGAAGGCGGGCTTGGGGTAGTCACGGCACGGGCCCCGAGGACGGGTCGTGAAAAATTGGTATCAGAGGAGTTCGGTTCTACCGCGAACTCTGATCTTTTCTATGTGAAGCAATAATGTTTAGCGTATTGAGTGTGGTTATCAGTCCAGGGAGTCCAGTGTTGGTGCGGCGGCCGACGTATCCGTACACCAGGACCCTGACTTCTGATTTCCGACTTAATGCACGAAAACATTGATTGTGTGTGTGTTTCAAGTCTTCTTTGTGATTACTTGTGTCATCTCACCGGGTATACTGATCTGCTTCATGAAAGTCTCAAGTTTTCCTTGTGATTACTTGTGCCAGCTCACCAGGTATACTGTTCTGACTGTGGTGCTCTTGTTCTCCTTTTCAGGATGGCCCCGCGACGACAGCCAGCTAGGGTTCCGAGTGTAGGGCGCGACGGCAGCCCACCGAGCGACGAGGCCTCGGTGCAGGGCCCTTTGCCAGCAGTGGCACCGGCGGTAGCTTTACCCGCCGAGCCACCGATGCTGCCAGTACCAGACGCTGACGATGCACGTCGCCTCAGGGCACTGCATGAGTTTCAGAGCCAGCGACCGCCCAGGTTTCGCGGTGAGGCGGACCCCCAGGCCGCCGAGGACTGGCTAGAGGCGGTGGTACGGATCTTTAGGCTAGTGAGGACACCAGCGGATCTCATGGTGATTCTCGCAGCGAGCCTCCTGCAGGCGGCGGCAGGACGATGGTGGAGCCTGATGCTCCAGGTTCACGATGAGGCATCCTTGCTCTGGACGGACTTCGAGAGCCTCTTCCGCTCTGAGTTCGTCCCGGCCACCCTCCGAGCGGTGCGCATCCAGGAGCTTCTCCAGCTGCGCCAGGGCAGCATGACGGTCGCTCAGTATGCGGCAAGGTTCACTGATCTATCTCGCTACTCGACCGACATGGTACGGGACCCCTTCTTCCGGGCCCGGACCTTCGAGAAGGGCTTGCGACAGGAGATTCGGGCATCGCTGATCTCCCTCAGCATTCCGACCCAGGCGGGAGTGCTGGAGCGAGCCCTCCTGATCGAGAGCTTCCTGGCAGAGCCTTCTTCAGCGGCGAGGCCTAGCGCAGGGCGACAGGTAGCTGAGTCTTCGGCAGCAGGTAGCCGACGGATGACTCTCGGGTCCAGGCAGACCAGACCCCCCCGCAGACGGCCTCAGGACACCGGCTCAGCAGTGCGGGGCACACAGCGGAGTGCCAGCCTTCCGAGAGGCAGGCTGTGCTACACCTACGGCGGGCAGGGTCACATGGCTCGTGACTGCCCGACTCGCCGACCAGAGGAGCAGCAGACGGTGGAGGGGCCACCCAGGCTGAGGCAGAGGGTCGACCGTGGCGGTCCGCAGGGAGGAGGCGGACGAGGCAGAGGAGCTGGCCGAGCAGCGGGTGGTGGGCGACGCTTCCAGGCTCTACCACCACCACCACCAGGAGGGCCACCTCGACCACATGGAGCTGGCGGGCAGGGACAGGCCCAGCTCCAGGTGGTGGAGGCCTACGACCCTGACTTGCCAGAGATGATTCGAGGTATGATCTGTGTCTATTCCACCCTTGCTGCAGTACTTATAGACACAGGAGCGAGTCACTCTTTCATAGCCTCTGCCCTTGTTCGGAGCTCGGAGATTCCGACTGAGCCGTTGGCTCGATCCTTACGGCTAGAGACTCCTACGAGAGCAGACTCGACGATTACGCACTGGTGCCGGCAGTGTGAGCTTACTCTAGGAGGCGAGAGCTTCGGCTGGGATCTCCTTGTAGCGGCGTCGAGGCCTTACGACGTCATCTTGGGCATGGATTGGCTATCCACGGTTCATGCCCAGATCGACTGTTTTAGGCGCAAGGTGCGATGTGTTCGCACCGACGGGAGCAGGTTTACCTTCACCGGAGAGAAGGGAACCTTTGCAGCACAGGATGGACTTCCGCGGAGGAGAGTGCAGCCCATCTCTCATCAGTTGGCTAGCCTCATCCTAGGAGCAGTGGACGTGCGGAGTCCCGCTTTTCCTGCAGTGGTGGACCAGTACGTGGACGTCTTTCCCGACGACGTTCCAGGGCTACCTCCTCGTAGAGAGGTAGACTTTTACATCGACTTGTACCCCGGGACAGCCCCGATATCTACTCCAGCATATCGTATGGCCCCCGCCGAGCTTCGAGAGCTGCGGGTACAGTTGGAGGACTTGCAGAGCAAGGGGTTTATCCGACCCAGTGTTTCACCCTGGGCTTCCCCGATTTTGTTCGCCAAGAAGGCGGACGGGAGCTTGCGACTATGTGTCGACTATCGTCGCCTGAACTAGGTGACAGTGAGGAACAAGTATCCGCTGCCACGGATTGATGACCTCTTCGATCAGCTCAAGGGAGCGCAGTGGTTCTCAAAGATAGACCTCCGGTCAGGCTATCATCAGCTCAGAGTCAGAGACGAGGATGTGCAGAAGACGGCCTTCAGATGTCGGTATGGCCACTATGAGTTTTTGGTTATGCCCTTCGGTGTAACCAATGCTCCAGCAGTGTTCATGGCTCTCATGAACAGGATCTTTCAGCCATACCTCGATCGGTTTGTCGTGGTCTTCATCGACGACATTCTGATTTACTCTACGACAGAGGAGGAGCACGCCTATCACTTGAGAGTTGTTCTTGACACACTCCGAGAGCACCATCATTATGGTAAGCTCTCGAAGTGCCAGTTCTGGATACTTGAGGTCCACTTTTTGGGACACGTTATCTCTGAGGCGGGAGTTGCAGTGGATCCCGCGAAGATTGAGGCTGTGTTAGCATGGGAGCCACCCAGGAGCGTGACTGAGGTTCGGAGTTTCTTGGGACTAGCTGGATACTATCGGAGATTCGTGCCAGACTTCTCCAGAGTTGCGGCACCACTCTCAGCGTTGAAAAAGAAGGGGAAACCCTTCGTGTGGTCAGACAGATGTCAGCAGAGCTTCCAGGAGCTGAGACAGAGATTGACCAGCGCACCTATCTTGAGGTTGACTGAGGAGGGAGTTGGGTACGTAGTTTACTGCGATGCATCAGGGACTGGACTCGGGTGTGTCCTGATGTAGGAGCGGGCCGTGATCGCCTACGGATCACGTCAGTTGAGGCCGCATGAGAAGAACTACGCCACTCATGACCTGGAGTTAGCAGCAGTGGTCTTCGCTCTGAAGACTTGGCGGCACTATCTGATGGGAGAGCGCTTCACAGTCTTTTCTGACCACCAGAGTCTCAGGTATATCTTCTCTCAGAAGGACCTGAACCTGAGACAGCGGAGATGGCTTGAGTTCCTCCAGGACTATGACTTTGAGATAGTCTATACTCCTGGGAAGGGGAACGTGGTAGCCGATGCCCTCAGCAGGAGGACGGGCATTCAGCTACTTGAGGAGGCGACTGAGCAGCTAGCCTCCTTGCAGATATCCTTCGTGGATAGAGACGGAGTAGCCTTTCTTCAGTCTCTCACAGTCTCTCCTCCACTTCTACAGCGGGTCAGAGAGGCTCAGCGTGGGGACGCTGACTGTGAGACCCGGCGTGCACTGATATCCTCAGGTCAGGCGCCTGATGGCTTCTCCCTTGGAGCAGAGCACGACATCCTTTTCAGAGGACGTACCTTCGTACCAGTCGCTTTACGAGAGGAGGTGCTGAGAGAGTTTCACACTTCTCCCTTGGCGGTACATCCTGGAGTGGCGAAGATGTACCAGGATCTCAGGCGACAGCACTGGTGGCCGGGCATGAAGAAAGCTGTGGCAGAGTTCGTTTCACGATGCCTCACCTGCCAGCAGGTGAAGGCAGAGCATCAGGTACCAGCAGGCTTGGTTCAGCCCTTGGAGGTCCCGGAGTGGAAGTGGGACGACATATCTATGGACTTCGTGACTGGACTTCCACGTAATTCCAGAGGTCACGACTCCATTTGGGTGATTGTCGACCGACTCACCAAGTCGGCGCACTTCTTACCCATCAGAGAGCAGGGCTCAGTGGAGAGCTTGGGACGTCTTTACGTCCAGGAGATCGTACGGCTTCACGGTGTGCCATCGTCTATCGTCTCCGATCGAGATGCTCGTTTCACTTCCCGGCTTTGGAAGGGGTTGCAGGAGGCGTTCGGGACGCGGCTCCATCTGAGCACAGCCTTCCACCCTCAGACGGATGGTCAGACGGAGAGGACCATACAGACACTCGAGGACATGCTCCGTGCATGTGTTCTCGACTTTGGTCACAGCTGGGAGGACCACCTACCCTTGGTGGAGTTCGCGTACAACAACAGCTACCACTCCACCATCAGGATGGCACCATACGAGGCATTGTACGGCAGACCCTGCAGATCACCGTTGTGCTGGACAGACCCTGGGGAGTCAGCACTCGTGGGACCAGAGATGGTCCGAGCCACGACAGAGAAGGTCCAGATCATCCAGGAGAGGATGAGGACAGCTCAGAGCCGGCAGAAGTCATATGCTGACAGGAGGCGGAGGCCACTCGAGTTCGAGAATGGCGACCACGTCTTTTTGCGTGTCTCACCTCGATGTGGTTTACGGAGATTTGGCCGAGGCGGCAAGTTGTCTCCATGCTTCATCGGGCCTTTCCAGGTCCTCAGCAGGATAGGAGGGGTGGCTTATCGCCTGGCTCTACCACCTCAGTTGCACCGGGTGCACGACGTCTTTCACGTGTCTCAGCTGAGGAGATACGTGCACGACCCGACGCACATCATTGACTTTGGGGAGCTGGACGTGGACGATGGGGCGACTTTTACGGAGGTCCCAGTGGAGATCGAGGATCGACAGGAGCGGGTCCTACGTGGGCGGTCGATTCCTCTTGTGCGCGTCAGATGGCAGCACGGGATCCTCCAGGAGAGCACTTGGGAGCGGGAGGCTCAGATGCGTGCTCAGTACCCCCATTTGTTCCCCTAGTTTTTGATGTATCTTTACGGGGACGTAAAGCCCTGAGGTGGGAGTAATGTAAAGACCCGCAAATTTCAAGGAAATTTTTTTCTTATTTTTTTCTTTGGAATTTTACAAGAGCGCAGCTTCAGACGGCACCTGATTCCGAGGCCCGGTGTGCCCGGAATCAATTTCCGAAGTTTGGCTCGGGTACGTTCAGTGAACGGACGAGCGGGTTTTTCTATCTTTTGAACCGGTGCCCGGAATCAAATTCTGAGGGCACCGATGAAATCGCAGCGCCGGTATTTGCTTAGAAACGCCTCTTCCGGAGTTGCGTTTGCTCAGACGTGGTTTTTAAATTTTGCGGCTTTAAGTCAGAAATAAAATAAAGTTTGTGCGACAACTTTATTTTATTTCACTTAAGCTGCTTGGAAGCCACTTGAAGCCACTTAAGGGCGGCTTGAACTGAGTTGAACTGGATAGGAGGCTATCCATAAATATCCTACCCCCTTGGTGGATATTTGTGCGGTGGGGCCCGCACGAGCCCCGCCGTTTCTTTCGCTAAGTAACGCACCCGCGAAAACCCGTCGAAGTAACTGAAAAGTCAACCGACGCATTTTCTTTAATTCTTAACAGACCATTTAATTGGGCGGTTTATTTCGTGAATTAAATGGGCTGTTTTATTTGTTGAATTAATTCAACGAATTAAATGGGTCGTTACTTATGCGTTTTGCGTTTGTTGGCAAAATAATAAAATAGACAACTTGTCTATTTTGGAGGATTGCTATCGTTGTGCAATTCCTCTGAACCTCCACCCTCCCCGCGAAGAACGCGAAGAACGCGAAGAACGCGAAGAACGCCGGCGACCGGAATTCGACGACGCACACCGAGATCTGCGACGTCGACGAGCCTTACCCGCGACGTTCTTCGGCGACGCCTCTTCTTCCGCGCCCGATCCTCGTTCGGCAACTAAGGTGAGAATCGGATCATTTCTTCTCCCTTTTTAATTTCATGGCAACGGATTTAATTAATTAAATCCGTTTGTTCTTGATCCGGAGATTGGCGACGTGACGCCGGATACCGTGACGACGCGCCGATCTCTTTCTTCCGCGACGAGCGATTCCGCGACGACCTCTCGTCCGACGACGACGACAAGGTAAGGGTTGATTGGAATATTTTATTTCTTTTCCCGTGTTTGTTCTTTTCAAATAAAGAACCCGATCGGAACAATTTTAATTTATTTAAAATTGTTGATTTGGTTAATTCTTTTCCTCCCGATGATTTTTATGACTAACGCGGAGGGTGCGGGTCTAACGAACAAGACCCGGCAACCCTCCGCCGATCTTCCTTTTTGTGCGGATTTGGCGGCCGATGGCAAAAGCACGACGCAAGGGCCAATTGTTGATTCCGCAGTGAAGGACGCGTCCCGGGAGGAATCATGGCGCAGACGGGAGGCAAAACGGGCCACCGGAGCAACTCCGGCGGCCCGCGGAAGGAGGCGGCGGCGCCCCGGCGCGCCGCCGGACAGGCCGCCGCGGCTGAGCCGTGGCGGCGGCCAGCGGACCCGCGGTCCGCGGGTCCGGTCCACCCGGTCGGGACGCGGCAATGCGCCGCGTCCGCTGACCACCCGCGCGGCCCGCACGCGGGCCGCGGCTCCATCGACCGCGGGCTGCGCCCGCGGCCTTCCACCCGCGCGGCTGGCCAAGCCGCGCCGGCCGAGCCGGACCGGCCCTGGCCGGGCCAGGCCGGCCGAGCCGGGTCGGACCCGGGTCGGGCCGACCCAGGGGGGGTCGGGCCGGGTCGGCCCGGGCCCGTACCCCCCATCTTCGGATGTTTTCGTTCAAACACCCGTATCTTGAGCTTCGTGCCTCCAAACGACCCGCCGTCAGCGGCAACGCGATCCTTGGATCGAGACGGTCGTTTCGGTATATTATACTCAAGGTTTCGGAAGACTTTGGGTTCGGCCGGGTTGGTTCGTACACGAAACCAACCGGGCCCTCGGAGCGGAAACGCTCATATCTTGAGCTACGGACGTCCAAACGACGTACCGTCAGCTGTGGTAGTTTCCTCTAAGTGAGACGGAACTTTTGGCATACTCCGCCCAAGGATCGGATACAGGCGGAGTACGGTCGGGTTGGTTTTGCCCTAAAAACCAACCGGGCCCCTGGGACGAAAATGCCAATAACTCTCAGACCGGGCGTCCGATCGACGTGCCGTCTGTTGCGTTGAGATCCCGTTGTCGATACGGAACTTTTGGATACATCAACTTCGGACTACGTGTCAGTTGATGTATCAGCCTCTCGGCTCGTGGAGCGGACCCTCCTAAACGAGCTCGCTACGTGCGGGAACCCTAGCGCTGGCTGTGACTTCGACGACAGAGCAGAGATCCTCCGTGGACTGCGACGACGGCAGAGCAGAGATCCTCCGTGGACTGCAACGACGGCAGAGCAGAGATCCTCCGTGGACTGCGACGACGACAGAGCAGAGATCCTCCGTGGACTGCGACGACGACTGTGCAGAGATCCTCAGTGGACTGCGTCGACTTCTGCACTCAGCGATCCTACGTGGATCAGTGCTACTGGTTCTGTGTGAGCCACTGCCTTCAGGTTCTGTGTGAGCCCGATCCTTTGTGGGTCCTTACTACCGGTTCTGTGTGAGCCGCTGCCTACAGGTTCTGTGTGAGCCCGATCCTGTGTGGGTCTACTGCGGGGGTTAGTACCTATCGATCCTTCGTGGGTACGACGACTTAGACGGATCAGTGATCGTCTTTGACGTCATCTGGAAAAGTATACCTGGTTGAGCTGAATCTTATGTTACTCTCCTTTGTGGATTGTGTTGAACTATCCTATGTGGATTTACTGTTTACTCTCCTTTGTGGATTGTGTTGAACTATCCTTTGTGGATTTACTGTTTACTCTCCTTGTGGATTTGAGTCTTGCCTTCCTTTGTGGATTGAGTTGTTCTTGAGCTCGTGAGCAGAGCTAGAATTGGGGACTTAGGTATATGTATGGGCATATACCAAAGTCGAGTCAGATGTTACTTCGTGATTGCATCTTTCTTTTGTGCTATATCCTTTGTGGATTTCGGGAGACCTTCGGGGGTCTCGGGGTCCTTACTGAGTAGTTTTACTCACCCCTGCACGGGCTATGCCCGCACCTTGTTGTGTTGGTTGCAGACGACGGACAGCGCTGATCACGTTTGGGGCGTGGAGCAGGACGGTACCTGGAGGTGGACCACTGGGCGGGACGTGCTCGGAGCAGACGTGGGACCCGAGGAGCCTGGAGGCTATCTGTACCCACCCTTCAGGTGGGATTTCCAGTGGACGACACGAGGCCGCCGTCTTTTCTTCAGTTGCTGTACTTTACTTTTCAGTTGTACTTTACAGTTGGGCTTGTATTTCCGGCCCCCTTTACTTTCTGTACTTTACTTTCCGCTTGCTGACTCTGTGTGGTTGTTACTTGTAAAGGCAATGCCTTCCCTGTTTACTGGGATTTTACGCCTTGGTGCTAGTCGCCAGCCCCTGGCCTATGGAAGGCGGGCTTGGGGTAGTAACGGCACGGGCCCCGAGGACGGGTCGTGACACATATAGCATTGTTTCCACTGAATATCTTAATAATTTAGGTTGTAAAGTACATGTCGATGTTCTCAAATTTCCTTATAGGTATGGGTAATGGTTTCATCATACACTTATAATTCCACCTTTCATCTTTCACTTGCTATCATACAAGGAATTTTTATGTGTATTAATAGATCTCCCTCTTCATATTGTCACACCAAAAGAGATCATGTATATCTGGATACATCTTAGTGATTCCTAGGTGAATAGGGATGGTAAAACTATGTGCATCATCCAACATTTCCTTTTTTAATGCATGATTTGATGGAATTCTAAGTCTTGAACCAAATCTCCCTATTACTTATTCATTAACATTATACTTTAAGGATTTACCTTCCCTTATAGTTTCCACTTTCTTCAGAATTCCAAGGTCATCATTCTAACATCCTTAATCATTTCTATAAGTGATGGTTGACCAATAATTTGTGAACTGATTTATGATGTTCCTTCCCTTATGATTCTCTTTTCCATCCATTATAAATGTAAGAATATGATCCCACTCAATTACCATAAATGATATAATTTGTGGATCATTTCTATTTAGATCCTCCACCACCATTTTCCCTTTCATAGGATGGTATTGAATTGAGAAATCATAGTCCTTGATCATAGATACCATAATTATTGGTGAATATTCATATCTTTTTGTGGGTAAATATATTTGAGATTTTGTGATCAGTATATATATCACACTTCTCCACAAATAGATAATGCCTCCATATTTTTAAAGTTAACAAAACTACATCCAAATCTGAAAAATGAATTGCGTCGTTTTGTTCATGAACATTCAACTTCCATGAAGCTAAGGCTATGTCATTGTTTTTATTCAATAACACCGAACCCAATCCCCTCTTTGAATCATCTCTTAATTCTATAAAAATTTCTCCACCTGTGGGTATTTTTGGCATAGGGTCATTGATAAGCCTCCTTTTCATCTTCTTAAATCTCTCTTCACATTCATATTTCTAATAAATCTTCACATCAATATGAGTTATATTAGTAAGAGGGTTTAACAATATTGAGAAATTTGTTAAATATATATGATAATATCCATCTCATCAAAGGAAACTATGTATATCAATCTCAAATTTTGACCTCGTACATCCTTGAATTTCATTCGACTTTGAAGGGACCTTGGATATCCCATTTCTTATGATGATGTGACCTAAGAAGAATTCTTCCTTCAACCATAATTCACATTTTCTGTAATTATCATAGATCTTATCCTTTCATATGTTCTTTATAAGAGTTTTAAAATACCCTCTATGATCCTTCCTTATTTTGGATTATATTATAATATCATCTATAAATACTACAATTTTTTTGGAATTAATATCTAAATAACATATTCATCATGTTCATGAAACATTTTAGAGAATTAGTGTGTTTAAAATGCATCACTATGAACTCATAGTTCCTAGGCCTTTTATGAAAAGTAGTCTTGGTGATATCCTCCTTCTTTACCTTAACATGGTAATATCCAAACCACATATCCACTTAAGAGAAGTATTTTTCCCCACCCAGATGATCAAACAAGTCATAAATCCATTCATGAGGATAATTTTCCTTTATCATGATCTTTTTTAGATTATTATAATCAATGAAAAGGCACATTGACCCATCCTTCTTCTTGATGAAGAGGAATAGAGGACCCCATGGTGAAGCACATTGGGGGTATGAACCCTTTAACAAAATTATCATGTAGATGTTTCTTTACCTTCTTGAGTTCCACAATATCCATTCTATAAAGAGTCATGGATATTGGTAACACCCAAGGTATATTCTTCTTTTAAAATTCACCCACTCGGCTTGGAGAAAGACCTGACGATTCTTCGAAAAACACATCAATGTATTACCTCACAATAGACATGCCTTTTAGGATGGTTCTTTCATTGAAATAAATTATTTTAAAAAGATACTCTCTCTTATTGGGAGGTAATATCCATGATTGATATGATGGTTTTAAATAGGATTCATCCTACCCATTTTAGTAGTACATAATCGAGGGTAGATTGGAACTCTAGAGAGTGGTTTTCGTCTAGTGAATATTTATGTCGGTTCTATATAAGTAAATCCCATCCAAGCCCATAATTGTATTATATTCCACCGAAGGGAGTATAACATGGTTCACTACTACGTTCATCTCAAAAACATTGACATTGGAGGAGTTATATACACGGGATACAATAATTTCCCATTTTTTCGATCTCACTGACATCACTTCTTCCATGCATTATGGTACTGTTTATATAATTCTAAAAAAAATTCATGATATGAATGAATGCGTAGAAACCAAATAAAATTCATTCTCAAATATTGAATAAATAACTAGAATACCTCTCACCATGTTGTATTCAGGATTATCATATGTTCTTGTTATGTAAAAAATTTATCTTTTTTCCCCTATAGATTGTTGGTTTTCTCTGAAAACCCTTGTCTTATGGAATTTATTTAAAATGATCCATAGTTCTTGGAAGTTGAAGCATTGAAAAATGTGGTAAGGTTTAACTATAGTATTCATCTCATCCATCACATTAGTTTTTTTCTCATATTGAAAAACGTTATCCTGGTTTCCTTCCTTCACACACCTATAGAATTTATTTTTCACCTTTAGTAAATTTCTGGGGTGCTTATTTCTATACCATTGTAAAGTGAAATGTTTTAATTTCATGGCACTATAATATTTCTCCATAGAACTATTAGAATTAATCTCCACTTTAGGCTTCATATCCCCATGATTTCTGTGAGATTCGAAGATCTCTATTTTGACCATGAGAGGACATCATGAAATTTCATCATAGTTTTCAATGTCACAGATCGATATAGATTTTCCTATACTGTGTTTTAGCCCAACAAAGAAGAGATGAAAATTGAATGAGGGTGTAGAAACAAAACTATATTTTTATCATGAATGTATTCTAAATTTTTCCTCATGCGCTCCAATATATTCTTCTCCTTTTTTCTTGAGGGAAATGAAAAACTATTCCATTTTAAGTGAGAAAGATTGAGGAAAATATTAATTGAAAAAAATATATTTCATCCACTCCATCACATTGATCTCTTCCTTAAGAGTAAACATCTTGATAAATATCCACCACTGATATGCTTCTCTCACCATACGATAAATAGAAAAAAGTACCATCTCTTCTTTGGAACATTTAATTATGTAGAAGTCATCTCAATGGTGTTGACCCATTATTCTGTTATTAAGAGTTCAGATGATCTATTTAAAATAGGATGCATTTGTCACATAAAGATATCAATTGTGGATTGTTCTCTCTTAGGGTTGTTTAGGTGCTCCTCCAGATATATATTTCTATTTAGAGACTAAGTCAGTTGAGAGAGTATCATTATGATGTTCTCCAACCCTTCTTCCATCAGGTTGGGAATTTAATTAGGGAATACATTACAATTTCCATCACATTGATTGTTTACCTGATTCCTCATATTAATATCCACTATCTAGAATAAAAATACAAACTATGGATAAGTATTTAAAAACTACTAAACTCATAAAAGGGAATCAATTGACATTAAAGTGATAACTTATATATAATATTTATTTACTTAACATATGAATTTCTAGGATTCAATCAATTTTATCCATGATATATTTCTTAACATGTATTCTTATGGGAATTTTTTTGTTCCCTTAATAATGGTTGATAATGATATTATTAATTTACCAAAAATATCCCCCATGAGTTTCAAACCAAGGAAGCATTAAGGCCCATTTTCTTGTACCAAATTACAGTGAGTAAGGCCCATAACACCTTATTGGAGTTCATACACCTAAGTACATCTGTTCCAAAACCACTTCCAAATATAGTATATAGAAAGGGATGCATTTCTCGATAAAACACTAAATATATACTTACAAAAATATAAGGATTCTTTTTTAAAATTATTCTTATCCCTAATGGTTTCATAATAGTTCTATTATCCTATTCCCAAAAATGACTAAACTTTTCTTCTTATACCATCTATGAAAATCATGCTCTTTATTTCACATTAATACATTTTTTTACATAAAAATAAACTCAATACAACCCAAAATATATACATATATAGTGTATTTGGTAATTAGGTACATAAATAAAATAAATTATAACATGGGATAGAAACCATTATTGAAAACATCCTTAACATGATCATAATGTTCCAACGAACATAAAACTACATGGGATAACCTGGGGATAAACGTAAGAATGTGGTGAGATAAAAATCCAAATAAGGGAATAAACTAGGCATGTCATGAAGATGATGATACATGTTAGAAAATAGGCATATCAATGGGGATTAAAATGATTAGTAATCAAAAACATGAAAAATGAGACATAAAAAAGGATTGTAATCATAAAATTAAACATAGTAAATGTGTAAAAAACATAAAACATTTCATCATAAAACATATGTCATTGTTATATCTTCTGAGATGTCAGAGTGAAAAAATGACCCTAACAAAATCAGGATTTCTCCATGTCCCGACATAACATTTCGTGATAATAAAAATTTCCTAAAGAATTGGATTTCTATCTTGGCACACATATTCATTTCATTTTCAGGCATAAGTTTTCCTCATAGATCATACAATAAGGATTAATTAATTATCATAATTTATTCCAAAATAATGGATTGTGTAAAAATACATGATATTCCCAATTGAAAATATATATGATCATAATGGTGGGTACCCTTTATATAAAAATTGGTTTTATATTCACTACACTTGTTTTTTGGCATGTAAAATCGTGGTGAAATTCTACGGCATAAGGATGTCACATAAAGATACATAAAATTAGGCTGATGCGAGAGAACAGGGTATCTTATTATATAAATATAAAATGATAAATTATAGGGACATGTAAAATAATATCCCAAAAATATACATTTTTAAATAGAAGGCACAAATTTATGAAGAAACTTGAATAATGAAAAGAATCATAACTATATTTGGGCATTGTAAATGTGTATATAATGAATCATAGAAGGCATAATGAGAGAGAATTATTCCTTCAACATTTATAGATTATATAGATATTAAGGGGATATAGAAGAGTGTAATAAAACATAAAAAATGTAATTTAATATACATAATATAAAATAATTGCATGAATGAAAATGAGAGGAGATAAATACCTTATAAAATTTAGTCATAGTAGTGGATTAGGTAAATATCAAAATGAGAGAGTATAAATGGTAAATCATTCCAATAATATAAATTGGAAAGTTATTTAATCATAATAAATTAATTTAAATAGAATTAATATAAATTATAAAGTCTAATTTCAATGAAGATTCTTGAATTTAAAGAAGGGGAGGAAGCTGAGGATCCTCTACTTGAGTGTGTTACTCCAAAACAACGGGCGGGGCTTTATGAGGACATGGGGGAACCTTGAAAGGTCTATAGGGTGTGAATGTAATATTATGGACTTTCAATAAGAATATTTAATGACGATAAATTTGGATATTATGTGGGTTTATATAGGAAAAGAGGTGGATTTGTTTATTATTTATGTTATGGAATCTTCATAATAAAATATCAAAACCACAAAACATCCCATGGTTTTTTCCCATGATATCGTTCAAATAAAAGTTGTTTTTATTAATTTATAATTCCAAGGGCCTAAATTACTAAAATAATTCCCTATATTATGTAGAGGTGAGTCACTCCCTTAATGAAATGAGTGTAAAACCATAAAATACAGTAAATGTTTTGGAGGATTCATAATGGTTTAAAAAAAGATTAATCAAATAAACATAACGTCTCATTATTTTAAATGAAAAAATATACATATTATATTGGATCCCATTTATTGTAATTATTACATGACATTACAGTCATTATGATGTTATAAAACACAAAGTATATTTATATGATATTTGATTTCTAGCTGAAAATTTAACTATCTCATAAAATTATAAAAAATGAACTCTGGATAATTTGGATATTGTGATTACAATAATAATAATATTCATTTTATCTAAATAATTTTTTGAATATGTGAAATTTCACTTTTAAAATAAAATTGTCAATTATTAAGTAATGCTAGGTTTTTAGACAATAATAGTTTTCAAACCCATATAAAAATTACATTTTACTTCAT
The DNA here is from genome assembly GCA_963277665.1 of Viscum album. Lineage (NCBI taxonomy): Eukaryota > Viridiplantae > Streptophyta > Magnoliopsida > Santalales > Viscaceae > Viscum > Viscum album. The sequence continues at coordinate 118,375,424 of OY728128.1, read as the reverse complement.
AAAAATTATATAATCATTTATATTTGATAAGAAAATTTAATATAATATTTTATGAAAATATTATATTTTTAAAATACCCATTCATTCAAAAAATAATTAATTGAATTTCATTATTATCCCAAAATACTATTTTTTCTTTATTGTATCACCGAAAAATCATTTACAATGTAATAATAATATGATGAAAATCTATTTATGATTATATAAAAAATAATTTACATACTCATATTTCTAGGTTATTGATACATATCCATTTAATACAAAATCATATAGCCTAATATTAAGGTGTGAAATGGTGGTACTTTAACGGGGTTTTTTGGCGAACATAATTTGGATTGTGATTTCGATGAGCATTAACTTCTCCCATTAATAGTTTCTCGCATTAATAAGTTGTTAGATCTCATCTTGGGCTTGGGAAAGGGAAAATCCTTGAAATTATATCTCCCATAGATGTACTAATAAATGGGCTTCATAGGGTATGATCCTTCTAGTTGAGTCTATCACTTACCTTTTTCGTGACAACTGGATTTGTTAAACCCTGTATATATACTAATCATTTGATCATGGATAAATGCCTATAATATCAATGATAATGATTCTTAGTGGTCAATTAAATATTATATCATAAATCCAAATGATTTCATGCCTTTTCTATAGACTAATTACATAATAATACATTTAAACAAATCAAAATGGAAATATTATTTATAACAGTTTGGTTCATTACATTGGATTCCAAGTTCCCTAGGTACATGGTTTCTTTTACATCAATGCCTTTCATATGAAAGTATAAGATATCTCGTAAAATCTCATCTAGTTTGGATATCTAATTCATCTCAGGTGACTATCATTAGATAGTGAGGATATCTATAACTAAGCCCCACCCATGTTATACCTATCCTGATTGTTCCTCATATATTGAGTAATCAATTTTTTTTTTGAACAGTAGGCTTTATCAAATATCTGTATTGAATAAAAGATACAAATTTATCAAAAATTACCTAATTAATCAAATAAATGTCTATGTGAACACTGTATGTAAAATAGTATATGTTTTATGAAATAATAATATCCATTGAATTATAATATTAATATTTAATACAAATTTATTTTACCACAAAAATTATCATAATGAAGTAAATGTTTTATTAGAAAGTTAAAATTCCTTAAACAAATATATATTGTAAAGATAACATTTACCACTTGGTAATTTTCATTTAAAAACACATTGGTTGAAATAATTAAATTTAATAAATAAAATTAAATGAATATAAACAGATTCAGGATATATTATATCATAAGGGTTATTAGATACACGACACAAAAGAAGTAAGTTGTGTAACTGGCATATATCGAAGAGGAAAAATAGGTGAGACAAGAATCCATTACCTTTTGTCTAACTTGTCATGTGTGAATTTAACTTCCCCAATAATAAAATTATATTAATTATTCAATTTATTCCAAATTTTTTTAAATTTTATTATTAATTTTACTTCACTTAATAAAATTTTGTATACAAACACTTAAACAACTATGTTTACATCGACTGTTTTGACCAAATTTAGTGCATCTGTTAAAAATGACTTTGGTAAGCCGACTATGGTTGAAGGTTTTGTTGTATAAAAAGGTTTAGAATAATAATAAATAATTAATTATATTATTTATATATAAATATTAATTTTAAAACCAATAATGAAATATGGTTATGAAAAATTAACCAACGTTACAATCATAGAGACAGAATGTCCTACGTACACATTAGTAACATTCCCATTTTTCGACGATCATTATGGAAAGAATGTAAGAAACATTATATTATTACATAATGTTAATAATATCATAAATAAAATTTTATTTAATAATACATACTTATATATATAATTATTTTCATTTAAAATAAATCACATCGCATCGAGGAAGGGTAACCCAGACATCCACAAATGACGTTATCACTTTTTTTAGTGTGTAAAAATGGTGATAATGAAAATGATATATTATATTTAATGAAATTTAATTATATCATGAATATCATATATATGGAATTTATGTATATTATTTCTAATTAAAACTATCCTTATTACTTTCGAGTTAATGTGTGAATGTATGAAATCGCATTGAGGAGGTTGTTATCCAAACATCCACAAATGATGTTATCGTATTCCCAAAAAATGGGAGGAATAAAGGAATGTGTTATATAAAAATTAAATAATCATAAATACATAATATATAATTTATATTTTATTGCAACTTTTTTTCCTTCATAATTCCCAAAACAAAATTTTAGTAATGGAAAAATGATTGAAATTATTTCATAAGGTGGTAGTTTACCGTACACTGAAATGGTAAGTTTGTTACTCATTTTATGGAAATTCTTGTCAATGTAGGAAGAAAAAATAATTTAAAGACGTATTATAATTTTTATTATGTTTTTTATTTAATATTGTAATAACAATATTTTATGGTGGTATAATGAAAATAAAACAAAATAACTTGAAGAAGGATGTACTTATTCTCTGGATAACTCCTTTTGGTTTGTGCCAAAGGGTTTACATTGATGTATTTATCTAAAATGTGATAATTCTAGGATGAGAGGAGGTATTTTTTTCCTTATTTGAGAATATGTTTTGTGATGCAAAGGGCATGATAAGTGTGAATAAGGGGGAGGGGTGATCTCCTTTTTATAGTGGCAGAAGAGTGACATTCTTGTAAATTTTGGACAAGGGAATTCCACCCAAAAACAATTCATTCCATGTGGATAAAATAATTATTGTTTTTATATAAAAGGTATTATTGGGTCTATATATGTCTGTAATATGGATTTACGATTATTTTATTTGTCTTTTAGGACCTTATGATTATGGTTTTGTCATTTTCTAAGCTAATTTTTCTATTAATCTCTATAAATAATTTTAATTGATTTTGATAATACTTTTGTTCAAAAAATGTTCTAATTATTATAAATTATATATTAATATTATTCCAATTATTTAATACATTTTGAAAAATTCCAATCCCATAACTGGAAGAAATTAATTTCAAATTAATCCCGCAGACGGGATGCTAATTCATTTTTTTAAGTAAAAATATTCAATTGTTTTCATTGTTTCTATATCAAAATTCCACGTGAAATTATCTATAATGACTATAATTTGATTTATTTTTTTATTGTTGATATATTTTGACATCAAAAAAATTAATATACAATATTACATTAATAATAATGTAAAAGAAAAATTAGTTTAGTAATGAAGTTGACTATTTTTTATTATGTACCAAAAAATAAAACTTCATAAAAATGTAAAAAAAAATAATCTATAAAAATTAAAATATAATAATTAAAAAATAATTTTTCTTTTTGAAATATAATATTTATAAAAGTGAAAAAAATAATTTAAAATAGATTCACTTTTAAAATAATGTAATGGCGTCTTTAGAAAAATATTGATTTGTATGGGAAATATTTGGTTTCTTCTTATCTAATGCTTGTATAATATATCAGATGAATGTGAAAAATATTTAATTGAATTTATAATATATATATATTATATTTATATCAGTAACTAATTGTCATTAATTTAATTTATTTTGATAAAATATCTTTATGGGCATAAATAGAGTTTTTTATCAAAACATTCCCTTTACAATCAATTGATTCCAATATTCGAATATAATTATTTTTGACCATATCAATTCATCCATATATTTTCATAATTTAGTCAATAATAATAATAAACATCAATTTAATATCTAGTTTGAATTGTATTATATTAAATTATAATATCATAATAATATATTTTTATTCTGTAAAACACGTTCTTGTGTGTAATACAAACTACCGAACAAAGTCGTTCTTAGGTGTAACACAAGATAAATAATATTTTCATTCATTAAGAGGTATAGAAAATATGTATTGAAAATATGAAATATATCCTAATGTAATTGGATGTTATATTTCTTTCTAAACATTGTTTTTTTCACATACTATATTATAAACAATGTTTTTAATTTAGAGTTTCTATGTGTCATATTCTCCCCATCCCAATGAAATTGAATCCATGAAATTTAAACAAGATCATGGTAATCAAGTATTTTATATTTTAGAAAACTATTTTTAAAAACCCCACATCATAAATAGGGTTCATAAAAAATATTATTAATAACAGTGAAAGGAAAATGTGAAGGTCACCCCAAAACTAGGCTTTTGAAAAGGATAACATTAGTGAAAATAGGGACATTCAAGAAAAATATAACTATTATGTTTTGATGGTGAATGACAGAGAGAATGTTCAGAAGAATGTTTTTGACTAAAAACCAATAAACTAGATGTGTGAATATATTTCCTTGATGTCATCAAAAATTTTGATATTAGGATAACCATTTGGATTCAAGACCAATTTTTATTAGGTTGATAAATTTTTTCACACTATAAGAATAGAAGAATATATATGTGTCTATAAAAATTATATCTTCCTTTTGTTACACCTTAAACAATTTATACTTCATATATTAGTACAAGATGCTTTATTTTGTGAATTAATAAAATAATATCTAAAAAAACATTCAAATCTCAACTTAAAAAATTTCCTAAGTGGAGAAATTCTCTAAATGTTTGTAATCCAACACTATTATGAAGAAGATAATTCATTTTCCAAAATGAACATATCATTATCCTTCTAACGACCAGAAATGTCTCTTTAATCATCACATAATGAATATGTGAACACCTTCATCATATATTATCTTAAAATATGGTAATAGTTTGAATTAACACAACCTTTTTCGAAAACATTCATTCATCATTATTCCTAAAAAACACATGTTATTGGATATATTCTATACAACCAAGATTAGTATAAACTTCATCAATTATGGCATAAACCACTTTTTCAAAAAAATCATTAATCAGTTCCATTGTAGTCAGTACTATCAAATTTATATTATCTAAATAAATAATCCATTTATTTTAACATAATTATATCTGTATCAGGAACATATTAAGAGTTAACTTCCCTAAACCTTATGTTTTACAAAAAAATTAACTTTCTAATGAATCACTTTTCTTGTCACTATTCAATATGTTATCTCAAATCCTTATTAAAATAGTACTACAGCACAATCCTTAAAGATTTCATAACTCTTAGAACCACTACATCCTTAATAAAACACTAGAATAAAATAATTATTGAATCCAAATATAATAACACTAATCAATGAACTTATGTTGTATCAATAAGATAATCTTGAATTTGATCCCTTGGATTATTTATAAATATATTATCATGAATCTTGGGGAATTCGTTTGTGTAGTTCTCCATCTCCTTGAAATATTAACACTAAATATTATGCTTTTTATTCTTCCATTTTCCTTATTTTTATTCATGATCCCTTTATCTTCAGTTCTAAAAAACTCCCTTTCCTTTCAAGGATTTTCCTATGTTAATCATTCTATATTTCTCACATGATATAAATTTCTTCATCAAATTCGTTGATGTACAGTCTTTATCTTGGTTTTCAGATGTATGGTTATTCTCTTAATCCCCATTAAATATATTCACCATAGAAAATTCCTTCATTTTTTTATGTAACATACAACAATCTCTTAATATGATTAAAAATTATGAGAATCCTGAATGGTTATTATATTTATCTTATTAACTTAAAAAATGTTCTAAATATTTCACTCCATGTTGCATATATAATTTGTTGCATACCTTGGTATCCTTTCAATGGTATCTTCACAATCTTTAACACTCACTCCATCATTTTCTATTAATATAATGTACTTTCTCTTCATCTCAATTTTTTAATAATTGGAGAAGTATTTATCAATTAATTTCTTCATAAAATTTCCCCACTGTGTTAGTTTTATTTCCCCTTCCTCCCTAGTATTCTAGATTTTTGACCACCATTCATCAGAAAATCCAATTAATATAATACATTGTAGGTGTAACATTTCCCTTTTCACTATATCCAAATTCAATGAATATCTTCTAAAAATTCTTATACCATTCCTCATTTATAATTATATTAGTATTCCCACTAAACAATTGGGTCTCCTGTAAAATAAAAATTTCCAACATAATAGACTCTAACTGTGGAATAAGTTTCCCCATTTGTGTAAGGTTATTTTTCACAACATGATTATATTTCCCTAAAATATCCATAATTTTCTCTATTACAGTCTCTAAAATTTCCATGAGTTGTGTTAAAACTATTTTATTTCGCTTACATTTCGAAAAAATTGAATATTCAGAATAAATTAAAAAAATTATGAACTTTTTATAATTATAAATATTGAATAACACATAACATAATAATAAATTTTACTGTGTAACTAATCTCATAATCATAAACATGGTTTCTTTAGGGGAATCCTTAAATTTAAATCCTTCATAATTTTTTTAAATAAAATGAAAATTATCCTATGAGTGCCTCTAGAGTGTCTCAAACCATGTTTTTAGTAAGGCATGTTGTCGGCTACTTGGTTACTCTTGAGTCAAACCCTAACCCTAGAAGTCTGGAGCCAATGTATTACTTTATTACATTAGCATGATTACACGGAATCTAATCATTAAGTACTGATCAGTTTTTCAATTTTAGAAACCTATAGTATATACGCGATACCCATTTTATTTTGGAAAATAGAAAATAAAAATTGATAGATTATAAAAGGATATGAATAGCCTTTGTGAAATATTACTCAATTAATTTTCCTTCATGACCTTGGGAATGAGACTTAATATGGGTGAGATCAAATGATAAATAAGGGTGCGTAATGAATAATCTATAATGAATTTATAAGAATAATCAACATGGATAGGTAAATAACTGATAACCCATTACACTAAAATAACATTATAAGGAATAAACAATATAGAATTGTAAGAAACTCAAACCCATTTTATTTAAAAAATAATCTGAGAATATAATTCAATTATAGATATGGAAAATAAAGATAAACAATAGATGATTCTAAATGAGATAAATTATTAATTATTTGACTCCATGATTCCTATGCGTATGTTACATTTACCATAAAAATCTTTCACAAGATGATTTAGTATATCATGTAAAAATCCATCTAATTTGGCCAACTGATTCATCTCATGAGACTACTGATTCATCGAGGGTCTATATTTAACTAGGCCCCACACATGTTAAGCCTTTATGAATAATTAATTAAATATTAATTAATCAATTTATTTTATGAACAATGTTCCTTTTTAAAAATCTTTATTGAATAAAAGATATAAATTAATTAGTAATTACCTAGTAAATAAAATAGCTTCCAAAGTTAACATTGTATATAAAATGTTATAATGTTTAGAAATTCATAATATCTATTTCATGATTATATGGATATTTAAAAAAATATCACTTACATTAAAAATTATCTAAATGAACTGATTGTATCAGGAGAAAGATAACAATCACAAAATAAAATGATATTCTAGTGACATTGAGATTATCAAGTGAAAGCCCTTGGTTGATATAAGTCTAATTAATAAATTAAATCCCATAAATATAAATGTATTGATGATATAATATATCAAATTAGTCATTAGATACACCACACAGAAGAAGATAGTGGTGTAAATGCAGTGTGCCTCATAGAAATAAAAGTGAGATAAGAATCCATTACCTTGAGTCAGAGTTGTCATATGTATCTTTATATTAATGAATAAAAAAAATTAATTATTTACTTTATTAAGAACCATTTTCATTTTTATTATTTCTTTAAATTAACCTATTACAATATTTTATAAAACCACTTAAACAATTATGTTTATGTTGGGTGTTTTGACCAAATTCAATTCATGTGTTAAAAATGACTTTGGTAGGTCGAATATGGTAAAACATGACCTTATATAAAAATATCCAGAATAATAATAATTTAATAATTATCATATTTATACGTAAATAATAATTTTCAAACCAATCATGAAATACTATTATGAAAAATGAACCGACGTTACAATCATGGAGACACTAGTTCATATGTAAGTGTGAGCAACGTTACCATTTTTCAATGATTGTTATGGAAAGAAGTTAAATAACATTATATATTTACATAATTATAATAATAAAAATATTTCATTTTATTTTATCTTATATATATATATTTAATTAATTTTATGTAAAATGAATCACATCATGTCTAGGATGCGGTAGTCCACACATCCATAAATGACGTTATCATTTTTTTAGTGTGTGAAAAGGGTAATAATGAAATTGATATATTATATTTCTAGAAATGAAATTATGTGATTAATATAATAAATATTTAATTTATGTAACATATTTTTAATTAAAAATATCCTTAATAATTTCCATTTAATGTGTGAATGTATAACATCACTTTAAGGAGGCAGTAGTCAACACTTCCATAGGTGTTTTTATCATATTCTCCCAAAATAGAAAGAATAAAGGAATGTGTTATGTTAAAATTATATAAAAATAAAGACATAATATTTATAATATGTATAATATATTAACAATTTTTTCATCACAATTATCAACCATGAAATAAGGTAAAGGAAAAAATGACATTGTTTTGGGAGGCGACGGTTTATTGTACGCATAAGCTGTATGTTTGTTACCTAATTTATGGAAGTGTGTTGAATTTTTGGAAGAAAACTCAATATAACAACATATAATTATATTTATAATACTGGTTTTATTATTTAGTCATGTAAAAAATTATTTTAATGGGTTTATAAAGAAAATAAAACAAAATATCTTGAGGAAGGGTGTTAACTCCTCTTTGGGTAAGTCATTTTGTTTTTCACCAACGAGATTCCTTGGATATATTTAATCTAAATGTGAGGATTATATGATGAATGGATGTATTTTTAGAGAATATATGATCATATATTTTGTGAGCCGTATGGCTTTATAGATGTGAATAATGGGGGGAGTTTCATTTCATAGGGGAGGAGGAGTGGCATTCTTAAAAATTTTGTAAAAGGGAAATCCATCATCGTTTTCCCAATTAATAGGGATAAAATAGTTGAGAAAATTATACCCATTAGAGTATAGGGTAAAAATATTTCAATAAAATTTATTTTTCAGAACATTATGTATCATTTTGGCCCTTAAAATTAATTTTTGGCCCTTTGTAATTCTATTATTTTCTCTTAATCGCTGTAATTAGTTTTAATTACCTTGACTAATATTTTTGGTCAACAAATAATTTTAACTTATTATAAATTATAAATTATTATAAATAAAAATTTTAAATACATTTATCCAAATTATAATCACATAATTGGAAGATCTTAATTTAAAATTAGTCTCGCTGATGAGATGACAATCCATGTTTTTAATGTAATAATGTTCAAAAGATTGTTATGTTTTTATATGGAATTTCAATGTGAAATTGATTTCAATGACCTAAACTAGATTTATTGTTTTATAAATGTTATAATTTAACTATAAAAATAATTTTCAATATTATTTATCTTTATAAATAAATTAAATGAAAATATTCTTTAAATTAAAATTCAGTATTTTTCACTAGTCATCAAAAAATTAAATTTCCAAGAAAAATAAAAAAAATCACCCTAAAAATATTTTTTAATTAAAATATATAAAATGAATTTTATTTTCAAAAATATTATTAATAAATTTTACAAAAATTGGATTTAAAAATATTTTAAATTAAAAATAGGTAAAGGTTCCATTTGAAGAATAATTATTTTTATGCGGAATATTTGGTTTGTTTTTATCGTTCTCTTATCAAATTTATTGGATTAATGTAAAAAATATTTGTTTTAATATTTAATATATTTATATATTATACATTAATATAACACGTTAATTGTAATTATTTTAATTTATTAGGATCATATAACTTTTTGGGAATAAAAAACAGTCATCTACAAAAAACATTCCATTCCTTTTTAATTGGTTCTTATATTCATTTCTAAATAATTTGTAACTATTAAATTCAACCATATAATTTCATAAGTTATTTAATATTATTCACATCCAAAATTTTAATATATATATTGTATAATATCATATTAATTAATAATATCTTAATATTATATTTTGGTCTGATAAAACACGGTCTTCTGTCTAAAGAAAACTACTGAAAAAGTCTTTCTTGGATGTAATAGAAGATAACTCGGTGTTGCTTACATTGAAAGATATAGAAAATATTTATTTAAATTTTTTAATATAACCTAAAGTATCATGATGTTATATTCATTTTGTTGATTGGTTTTATATTTCATATTCTCTATTAAATACAACATTCTTACATTAGAATTGAATGGTTTTACATGGAATATAACATCTCCGAACCCACACTCCGAGATACGGTGCTGAAATTGTAAATTAAAATTTTATATATAAGATACTGATGATGGATACCTGATATTCACCGTCCAAAATATAAAACACCAAATGGTAATATTGTAACAATTATATACCCAATGTTGTTTTATTTTTATTTTTTAGTGAATTTGGAAAATCTCTACATAAACAATACACATGCATTTAAATGGTCATTTCTTCCACTTAACCTAGATTTTATTATTGCTAATTAATTCATCATTGACATCCAAATAAAACATTTCTAGACATAAATCATTCAATGTCATTCATTGAAACCAAGTTAAATTTAAACAGAATAAGTATGAACTCAAATGATCAGTAAGGGTAGACACAAGAATAAAAAATTAGATCTTATCATTGTATATAAGAAGATCATAAGGGTATGATAATATAATCAAAGTGTATGATAATAATATAAGAATATTCATACCCATAAATATTTATATCATCAAACATGAAGAGATATAAAAGGGATATACCAAAAGAAAGTGTCATCGAAATCATCCATCATTAACCAGGAAATATAAATCATGATCAGAGGAATAATTTAAAACCCATAGATATAATAATGAAAATGTTTTGGTATATTGGGAATTTTTACTCATATCACTCTTATAAATGGAATAATTATTATGGTCGACTTACATCACTAGAGTACCCAATTCCTTGGAAGTCTATCACGAACTCACCCATCCTTGGTTTATCATAGAACCACCAATCATTGTTTTATCATGAAACCAAGAACCCTTGGATTATAATGTAACCACTTGTAAAATTTTTATAATGAAACCACCAATAATTATAATTTATTTCTTGGAACCATATCTTGAATAATGGACATAAATCATTAAATTGATCATAAACTCATTGAAATAACCATAATTCCTTTCAGAACATGATTAGTACTATAGAAAATAAAAAAGTTCAAATGAAATATTTTTTAAATGTAATTTAATTTTGGAAATGAAATGAGTTTACTGAAAAAATATATTATAAAATGACAATCCATCTTGATAATGAATGGTAATGGTATCATTAAAAAATATCCCTATTTGATCATAATTAAAAAAATTGTTTAAATTGATAAATGGAAATTCTATTAAAGTGTCATTTAATTTTTTTGAGTAAAATATCTTATTCTTTTTTAGTAACATCAAAGGGTGTATTCTTAGACGGAAAATAATATTTTGAAAAATCACATAGGACATTTCATACGGGAAATATAATTTAAATTTTGAAAAGAATTATTTAAAATAAAAAACAATGTATAATCATATTATTTGAATATAAAATTTGTAGCATAAAAATTACTATTTAAATAATTGAGTGTCCATGACATGGGAAAGTTCCATTCTTGATGAATACGTTAAAAATAATCATTTATTTCACATTTTTGTAACAAAAGTTAAAATTACCTTATTTGAAAAAAATATAGAAAATTACTTTTATAAAAATTTAGAAAATAAATAATGGATAAAAATAAATTATAAATTCATAGAAAAACTATTGAAAACATTTTTATAATACAATGACTTTGAAGAAAATTTATTTTTGACCGAAGAATGAAATGAAATTGTATTTACATAAATACATTTTCATAAATTATTATATGTAAAAAAGATAGGGAACTGTAATATTAATTGAAAATTTCCTGAATAACTAGATTATAATATAATAATGAGTTTTATTACAAAATAGAAAAATAATTTCTTTCAAAGAAATTTCAAAAATAAAAAATACCAATTGGAAATGATATAGAAACATAAATATTTTTCCACTTATGTAGTCATCAATCACAATCCCTGTGAATTAATAATGTGAAATTATATTTTAAGTAAAAAAACAAAATTATTTTCACGATATAAAATGTAAATGTGAAAGTAGATACACCTCATAAAATAATATAGCTGTATAACATTACATATTTACTAATGAATACAGTTTGAAAAGATATACTTTTGTAATAATCATAACATTGAAGTGATATTTAATCATTGAGTAGATTATTTGTATCAAATTTAAATAAACACAAATTATTGGAAATAGAAAATAATATAATCAAAATTAATTACCCACATAATCTTATAATACTGAACATAATGAAAAAATAATATAACCATATAAAAAGAAATTTACTTATAAAATTATTTACAGCTTGGAAACATTCACTTCAAATTATAATATACAAAAATATCAAAATCGAAACCTAAAATACAATAATGTATTTAGGATTCATTATATTAAAAGTAAAATTGGTAGTATATACACCAAAAAATATAAATAAGAGGTGAAAATTCCATATGTCTCACAGAAGTAAAATTTTAGATGAAAAACCCCATACCTATAGTCCGACTTTCAAAATATATGTTCCATAATACTGGATAATAAAAAAATATAAATTATTTTAATTATTAAAAACAACATTAATGTTTAATATTTTATAACTAAATCATTTAATATTATTTATTTTCATGAAATATTTAAATACTTAACCAGTTAAGTCAACTTCCAGTTTTTTCAGAATGTACAGTTCATTGATTCAAAACTGATTTAGTGTGTTAAACATAGTCAAAGTGGTGATGATTTAAATAAAAACATAATAATAATCATTAAATATTTATCATATTTATGAATTTATTATTCTTTTAAAATTTATCATAAAATATGGTTATGAAAAATATGTTATGTTATAACCATGGATATGGATGGTCGTGCGTACATATTAAGTGATATTTCAATTTTTCAATGATCATTATGTGAAGAGGGTAAGTAATATTTTATATTTCAATAAATATATTCATATATTTTGTAAAATATTTTTTCATTAAATATGGTTATATATATGACCCGTGTGTTTTAGTGATGAAAAAAGTATCATGTTTCTTCCTGGATATGGTTTTCCACACGAAACAAGAATGATTCTATCATTTATCAGTGAAACAAATAAAATTATATATCATATTTTTATAATGATAAATTTTTAATTAATATCATTATTATTTCATTTATATCACATATATTCATTGACATTAACCTTTTCTACTTCCATGTCATGTGTTAGTGGAAAACAGATCACATCTCTTCATGAGGTGATAGTCTATCGTACACATGAGCGATGTTACTCTATCCCCAATGTAATGGGAAGTAATACTTTTTATGGGGTATAATAACTATAAAATATAAATATTTTAAAATATAATATATATTCATTAAATCCTTCATTATTATATTATTTTAGAGGTGACTATGTAAATATAATGTCATCAATTCAAGAGACGGTATTCCACCATACACTGGAATAAGCATTTCGTACCTTATCTTATAGAAGAGGAGATAAAGTTAGGATGTGAAATTAATATGATAACATGGATTTATATGTTATTTAATTTTCTTTATTATATCAAAATAATTTTATAACATTTTATGTATGTGTAAGAATAAATAAAATATAAATGCATGGTTAAATATGATAGCTCCTATTCGAACAACCTCCATAGATAAGCACCAAATGATTTCATAGAATGGATTTTAAAAAAAAAGGATATATGAAGTGGGGATATAATTCCTTATTATATTATTCTAATAATTTCATAATACAAAATTATCTTATGGTTTGAAGAGGATAGGATAGGGGTGGCCTTTTATATGTTAGGTGAGTTGCACACTAGTAATATTTGAATGAAAAATGTTAACCCTTGTTTTTCAAATGAAAAATGTATCCAAAATGGAAGAGTTCATATAAATAAAAAATATATGGTAAATATATGTCCCTAAATTATATTTTTGAAATGTATTCATATCATTTTATCCATTTTCCTTTTAGTTTAATTACCTTGTAATCTCATTTTCAACTTAACCACGATAATTTATTTTTTCTGTATTCACTCTAAATTATGAAAAAAATATTTAACATAATAGATAATATAAATTATGATTATTAATAAATATTTAATCCATATTACCAAATATAATTAAATTAATAGGTAATCTTTATTTTGAAAATTAAACCCACAATCATGATGAAAAAATGGGTATCCACGAAGAGTATTTTTCATGAAAATTTTTATTTCATATCAACTATATTACTAATAATAATAATTGTATGAATCCAAATTTATATTTATATACATAATATAAAACAAGAATTTTAATAATTCTGATATGATTATTTTTTTAATTAATTAAGAATGATAAACATTATCCACATTAAAAACCTTTTCAGAAAAATTAGATTTCTAAACCCAAAAATAAACTTATATTAAAATCCATTGGAAAATATGATTCAAATGTAATTACTTGGTTTATGTATTAATAAATATTTTACATGAAATAATATTCAAAATATAATGGTAATTTAAAATAAATTAATTTATTAAAAATAAATGACAGGTTTACATTATTTTGTATTTTTTACTATTCACTGAAACATAAATATTTTCAGAATAATACCAAAATTTCACCATTAATTATATTTTTTTTATTATTTAATGAATGTAAATAATTTTATCAAATATATTTACTATAAATTTTTAAAAATGTGTTGAAAATAATTTATCAATAATAAAAAAACATTTTTTGATGAAATGGTATTTTTTAATAATAAAATTACTTCATAAAAAATGATTGATTAGTAACTAATAATTTACCAATAATTTATATTTTTTAGAAAATTTATTATTATATGTCATAAACTTGTTAGTAATTTTCATACTAGCCAATTTAATGCCTACTTTATAATTGATATATATTTTATGGACATTTAATAAATGTGTTTCATGATGAATTCACTATCAAACAAAATGGAATTATTTTAAAATATGTGGGTGTTACATACACCCCCCCTTGGATAATTTTCCTCATTTAAATTTGAACTTTATTTCGGTATTAAAAATTTTAAATTTGAAACAATTACCTACATTTGAAACCCATATCATAAAAAGGGTTAATAAAACAGCATATCCATAATAAAGAAAAGTAGTCAATATAGTCATATTGAATACCACATATTAGGATTTAAAATAGATCTTATGAGGGAAGTAAATATTTAGATATGGAAGAAAATTATAATACCGAAATAATTATGGAGAGGGACAGAGATCATTGATCATAAAAAAGTGAATGATCATGAAAAAATCAACAACCACAAACCATAGACTAAAGAGGTGTGAAAAGGTCTTTGATATCATCAGAAATGATGTGAACAGGAAAACATTTTGTTTCAATATTCTTTTCCTAATTCTTCGGAAATACATTTTCTTTTATACAATGATCATATATAAATTTACATACTTGATGAGTATAATTTCATTCATTTATAAAATTCTAGAAAAATCATAATTTTTTCTCCAAATGATAATTTTTAAAAATATAATATTTTTTTCAAAAAGCACTAACATTAACATCTAAAAATCAAATCAGAATAATAGGGTAACAAATTTTTTTTATATATTTATAAAGATAAAGAATAATGGTTCTTACATGGTTTGGTGGTTCCCAAAAATAATAATCCATCATATGATTAAATGATACATTATTCTCCAAAATTCAACTACAATAACAAATCTTAAAACTAAAATATTAAATAAATAAATAACCCCATATTCCCAAAACCCACAATAACATCAACATTATTGATTTCATAAACCTCAATGGTTATCTCATATCTTTTATATTACCAGAAAAAAATATATAGTGATATTCTTATTGACCTCACATAGGAGAATGGTAGGAACTAAAACCCCATCGCCATTTAGTATTGGGTTCAATCACCAATGCCTTGATAAATGTGATGGGATTTTTTAGCCTTCGAGTTGTCCTTTTTTCTAACATAATATCACATAAAATTCTCATAATTATAGTGAACATCCCAAATAAAACCTTAATCATCAATGATCATATAAAACCTGGAGGTTATCAGTACTTATTAACTTATTAGAGGACAATTATTCCTCAAATAATACTTGATGTTGAACCTAAGGGTTATACATACCCTAAAACCAATTTAATCTCTCCCAAGATTGCATTAATCACCTAAAACTTTCATTGCATAAAAAATCAAAGGGGGTGTCTAAGACATAAACATATGGTTAAGATTGAAATTATAAACCCATGATGTAATCCATAAATCTTGTGAAGAAAAAATCATAATCTCCAATGTTATCTAAACCCTACTATGATTCCAAATATAACATCCTCAAACCCGTACCCCTTGATCCCATTATAAAATAATAAAAATTAAATTTCATGCATGATACCATTGAAGGTTAATATATTTTATCTATTCAAAACATACAACATCAAAAGGAGATGTTGTATAACTTACATGCTCAATGTCCTTTTAGTATTCTTGTTCTTGTTAATTTGAGAAAACTATTAGAATAAAAATTCACTTGTCATTAAATGACAATTTATCTCACTTAACCAATGTTCCTCATTTTATATTATTTTATGGTCATAATCTATATTAAACCTCTGTGGAAATAAATCATTCAAGAAATATTATTGATAACCTAGGGAAAATGAAACATAATAAGGATGATCTCAAATTATTATTAGGGATTAAAATTTGAATTGGAAATAAAATTTCATCATTGAGAATAATAATAGCTTATGGTTAGGATTACACAATCATAGTTAATGATAATTACATAAGAATATAGATACCCATAAATACCAATATCATCAAATATGGAAATATGGAATAAATCATTACCATAGTAATGTTTCCAAAAAATAAATATTATTGAGCTATGTGATATCAATATTGATCAAAGGATAAATTAGTAACATATAGAATGTATAATGAAAACATGTTTGTATCTTGGGACATTATCATCATATCACTCTATCCAATGTTACAAATATTATGGTCACATTTTATCGTTTGAGTACCCAATGCATTGGAGGTATATCATGGACACACCCATCCACGGTTTATCATAAAACCACCATTTCTTACTTTATCACAGAACCACCCATTCATGGTTTATAATAGAACCACTGAACCTCAACTTATAATGGAGCCAACCATCATCATAAATAATATCCAAGAACTATAACATCAAAAAAAGTACATATAACATTCATTTCTACATAAATTAATTGAAATAGCCTTTATTCTATCCAGAATATGAATATTTCCATTTAAAATAAATGCATACCTTGAAAATCTCATTGAAATGTGACTAACTCGTGGAAAAGAAATATTTTCAATGAAAATCTCATTAAGACAATCTTAATCCATAAAATTATATAATTGAGATAGTATCATTAAAAAATATACCCATTGGAGTATATATTAAAAAAATTACAATTGATATCAATGATTGGAAATATCAATAAAAATCATTGAAATTATTTTTGTGGAATATACCCTTTTCATTTTGAGTAACAAAAATTAATGTCATTATATACAGAAAAAATGTTTTTTAATGATCAATTGGAAAATTTCTTGAGAAATATATCTATTTCCCAAATAAATAAAATTATTTAAAATTGAAAAAATTAAATAAATCATTTGAATTTTAAATGAACATTATATCAAAAGAAGGTGGCTTTAAAATATTGAGTGGTCATATTGGTTGATTGTTCTATCCATACCGAATACGTTAAAAACAAATACTTTATTCAAATTTTTTAAGACAAATCAAAGAAAAAGTGTTAAAAATGAAAATGGAAATTAATTTTCATAAATTCTAAAAAAAATATAATTATGGGTAAAATGATTTTACAGAATCATAATAAAATATTTTTTAATAAATTTTTAGATAACATGGATTTGTTTGAAAAAATATTTTTAATCGTAGTGAGAAATAAAATATGATTTTCTTAAAAGGATTCTTAAATAATAATAGGTACCAATGTGAGGAAAATAGTAATATTACAATAAAAATTCATTAATAACTAAAGGATAATAAAATGTATGGTATTTATTAGAAAATTATAAAAAAAATTCATTCATTGTAAATTCACTCATAAACAATCCCAATTTAAAAGTAGATTGTAACATAAAGCCTTTTCTGCTTTGGTACTCTTCCATCGTAAGCCCCATTAATAAATAACAAAAACTGATACATTAAATATCATTAACACAATGAGTTTCAGTATATAACTTTTATAAGGTGAATTATATAAAGATTATAATATAATATATATGTATAACTTAGTATATGTCCAAAGAAGACAAATTGAGACTAGAAACCCATACAATGATCCCAATATTGATGAGTGATTTAATCAATGAATTAATTAGGCCTAAAAAATGTAAATCTACATAAAAAATTGTAAATAGATAACAAAATTATTAAAATTTATTACACACATAATCTTATAATATCATAGACAATGATGAGGTAATATATCCTAATGAAAATAATTTGAGTTATAAAATTCTTTTCCACTTGGTTACATTCAATTCAAATTTCATTAGATTAAATAATTTAAATTGAATCTAAAAATACAAATTTCTAGGAATTATATTTTATATTACATTTAAATTGGCTATTATATAAACCATAAATTATAAATAATAATTGAATATAGTATATGTCCCATTGAAATAAAAAATCGAGATGAGAAACCCTTACCATTGGTCTGAATTTATTTGAAAGCATTTGAACCTCTTATATAATAAAATTATATTAATTATTTCATTTATTAATACACTTTTACATTATTAATATATTATAATTATATAAATCATTTTTTTATATTAATTATTTATTTAAATACTTTATCAGTTAAGTCCACATCGACTTTTTTGACGACGTTTGGTTCATTGTTTTAAAGAGGATTTGGTGTTTTGACCCTGGTTATAGAGGTAATAATTTAAAAATATAACGAAAAAAATAATGAAAATATTATTATATTTATTCATTAATTTTAATTTTGAAATTAATCATGAAATATTTTTATAAATAATGAAATATATTACAGTCATGGAGATGGTAATTCGTGTGCACACATGAGTAAAGTTTCTATTTTTTAGCGATCATTATGGAAATCATTTAAGTAATATTATAAATTTATATAATGATAATATTATCATAACTTATATATTTTTTTATTAAATAATATTTTATATGTATTCCATGTGTTTTGGTCATGAAAAAATAATTATAACACTTTCGGGAGGCAGTAGTCACCATGTACACATGAAAGACATTATAATTTTTCTATGTAAGAAAATTATTTATTATCTTTTAATAAATATTTATATTCCATTAATAGAATAATTGTTTTATTTATAAAACTTATATTTATTTAATTTATCAATATTACAATCCCTATAAAACATTAGTGAAAAATGAATCACATCACATCACGATGAAGTAGTGTGTCGTACACACAAGCGACGTTACCATATCCACAATGGAATGGAAATAAATAAGGTATATTTCATATCATTACTCCAAAAATATAAATATGTTAAAGTTTTAATATATATATAAATATATATTATTTAAAAAATCAGTATAACAAGATGTGAGATGGGATTGATGAAAATGAATGGCATTGGTTCATCAGGTAGTAGTCTATGTACATATAAATGAGGATTTTGTATTCCATTTGATGAAAGATGAGATATATTTTGGTTATGAAATTAAATTAATAAATTATATTTATATCTAACAAATTTTGTTATTGAAAAAAAAATTCAGAATATTTGAAGGAGGTAGAACAAGAACTAAAATTAAAAATTATAGTTAAACAAGATACTACTTATTCGGATAACCTCTTTATGTGAGAACCAAAATCCTTTATAGAATGTATTTATAAAAACATTAATTGATATAATTAATTGTTAGGTATTTTTAGAATATTTTTGGGTGGGTATTTGCGGATAAAAATTTATTTTATGTTTTGAATAGAAGATGATAGGGATGAATGTTTAAAAGTGAGGTGACCGACACACATTTAATTTTTGAAATGCAAATAGTGTAAGAAAATTTTTCACATGAAGCAAGGATATGAAATGGAAAATTATAAATAAATAAAAAATATAGGGTATATATATTCTAATATAATAGATATTATTCATGTTTTTAATTCATTTTCACCATTTTTGTATTATTTTAACCCTTGGTAAAATTTGTTTCTCATTAACCTTTGTAATTAATATTTACTGCTTCCAAAATTAATTTTGGAAAAAAACATGTTGGGATTATTTAATAATATAAATAATGAGTATTTAAAATATATAATTAATTTTAACAAATTATATTAATATAATCTTAAATATTTAATTAAAAAATTAAACATACAAATGTGATGAAAAATCTTGTTTTCAATATGAGTATTTATCATGAAAAATAAGATTTCATATTTACTATGTTTGTAATAATAAACAATGAAGTAATAAAAATTAGTATTTATTAAAATATAATCTAAAATTTTCATTTAAAAAAATCCAAATTGTGGGTTTTTTAATTAATTAATAATTATAATCAATATTCACTTTAAAATAGTTTTCAGAATAATCCCATTTTTACAACCAAAAAAATAACATATACTAAATTCCAATATAAAGATGTTGAATATTTAATTATTTTTATTAAATATAACTAAATAATAATTTTATTAATTTAAAAAAATTAAAACATAATTTTACTTTTATGATACTTAATATTTTTAATAGAATTGATATTTTTCAAAAATATGTATCTTCCAATATTCACTAAAAAATAAATATTTTCAAAAATTTCCAAAAAATTAACCTCATGTAAATTTTGTTATGATGATATAATAAATGAATTTAGTTTTATCAAAAAAAATTAAAAATCTTACAAAAGTTAATTATAATAATTTATTATAAAAATCAATAAAAATGTTTTTCAAAAAATATATTTTTTAAGAAGAATATTACTTTATAAAAAAGTAATGATTAATTAATAATAATTTTTCAATAATTTATTCATATTAATAAATTTATATATATATTCATCATAAGTATTTAAACCATTCATTCCCCTCAATTTAAGGACTATGTCATAATAGTTATATATTTCGCACGTTGTTTAGGCTCAGTGTTACATGTCGAATACACTATCAAACATAATGGTCTATTTTGAAAATATCAGGATGTTAAACCAAAACAAATTTATATACAAAAATAATGGTGTTCTCTGAAAAATAGGTAAATGAATAATGTGATTATTTATTTTATTTATTCTCCCACCTCCTTCAAAACTTCTTAAAATATACTAATATAATAACACCAGTATAACAAAAATAATAAGTAGGTATTATTTTAATGGAATAAGATATATCCTTATCCACATCTATAAAATGGAAAATAAAATGGTCAATCATGTTTACGGTGAACTACCACCTCACGAACTGATGTCATTAATATTCCATCATGGGCTTTTATGACTACAAAAAATTATGTATTTACCATATGTATATGATATTTAGGGAATTGTTATACTTATATAATTTTATTAATCACATATACCTTAATTATTTCCCTTCCAGGTTGGAATATTATAACATAACACTTATGTACAATAGAATATAGCATCACGAAGAAATGTGATTATTTTTTTTATTACTAATATGGATGGTAATAAGGACAAGTTTAATTAATATACGTGAAATATATGAAATACTGGAACTATAGATGTTCTATACAAGAAATAGAGTATGGGTTGTATTTTTTATCAATCCGCACGTGGATGCTCATGGTGTTTTTGTGGAAAGTGATCATAAAGTACATACAGACTAATTTTTTGAAGGTGGAATCATTTCCCAGTTTTTGACAAATTTTTTGTCTCAGAAACTAGAGGAAGAGGAAAGAATCATGAAATATGGTTTTCAGGGAATGAAACATCATAAATATGGAAAAGTAATGGTTTTAAAAACACAAAGTATCAAAAATCCTGAGATTTACAAAATGAGGATAATAAAAACAAACATTATGATAGGTTTGATGGCTTATTGTAGACTTTAGGACAATGGGAAACATCACAAGCATGTTGAATTTAACAAGATATTTATGAGTAAAAGATATTTGTGAATTTGGTTTTGGTGTATCAAATTAATTATACTACATGCATGAGATCATCATAAAAGGATGAGCCTATAAATAGGTGGAAAGACCCACTTTATTAGGTATGAAAATAATTGGAGAAAATGCTAAATCACTCTGAATTCACCAATCCCAATAGAATCACGAATAATGTTTTCAATGGAATCTTGAGCATTGTTAAAAGATAATCTTAGTCTTCAATATTTCTCTATGTATTTATGAAAAAGGATTGTTGTGATGATGGGGTATTCCTCAATGACTCTATGAGATTTGAAAAGTCTATTTCTTCCACAAAGGTTTTTTTTCTTCTCAAAGGTAGTGATATACATGAAAGAGCATCATAAATGGAAGTATTCCACATTATATTTATGTGGGAAGTTCATTCAAGTTCCTCAATTCATGTCATAAATTTTGGAACATCCTCAATATAGTCAAGGATAGAGGTATAATTTCCAACCAACTGATGTGAACTTCAAGCCATTAAACCGAGTGAGATTTCTCCCAAAGCATTGATCTAGGGGGATTCAATGGAATTGATCCAAGAGAGATATTTTATTATTTCTAAAATCTTATGACGTTAGTGTTCCTATAAAATATTGAATGTGTTTGAAATTATTTCTTCAAAAAGGACAAAAGATTTGTGGATTGAGGTATCATCGAAAAACATTCATTGTATGTTCCTTGGATAATACCTTAGTGCTAAACCAACTAAAATTGTTGTCTTGTCTCTCTGTATGTGAATGTTTGATTACACCTGGATTATATAAATATTGTTTTAACATGTTCCTACAAAAATGGGAATAATATCCTTCTATTTAGAAGAAAATTTGTACACCCTTATTCACCCCTACCCTCTTAGGGTGCTTTAGGGATATATAAGTTGTATGATAGAAAACATGTTGCTGGTGTTAAAATACTTACCCTTTTATTAATGGATAATTTATTAATTATCAGGGGAGTACCCCTATTCGATGAAAGAAAATTAAATGTTTTGATGAACATTATGATATCCCATCTATGATTTCATGGAATGAATTTTCTTTTTTCATTATAAATGTGTTTTTATAAAGGATGCAACAACACTGTATATGGCTGAAACAGATAGAAAAGTGTTTGATACAGATTCCAAAACACATTATTCCCTTACTGTAGTTCTACCAAATCAAATATATCTAATGTTGATGATTTTCGCATCCTCCATGACATTTTTGAAAAAAAAATAGAAAATATATATGAAGGTGAAAAAAAATGTGAATGAGGAAAAACTCCAATTGTTCTATAGTAAGTTCGATGATATAAAAATACATCTGAATGAAAATTTAGATACCTTTTTAATCAAATTTATAATTTTTTAATGTAATTAGTGGTATTGGTGAATAAATTAATGTTATATATATCATAAGAAAAATATTAATATGTATTACAACTCTCTACTATCCAAAAAGGTTTCCCCATGAAGAAAGGGATCTGTCTAAAATTTCACGTGATGATCGAATAAGTTGGCTAGTGTCTTATGAAATGGCAGTCAAACTAGAATATGAAATTAATCGATTAAGAATGGAAATGGAATTAAAATTATAGAAAAAAAACATGATGTTTCTACATATAGAGTTGATGAAGGTAATAAGGAAGAAAAACATATTTCTATTTTCTAGATAAAATCATCATATTAAAAGGGTTATTTTAAGGAAAGCTTCATTTGGCCTATTTTCTGATGTGGTAAAATTTGGCACATTTTCTCTCAAAGATCAATGAATTAATATGATGATGAAAATGATGCAAGATACATGCAGAATCCTTAGAACAGGTTTCCCCAAATAGGGGAATTCAAATCAGGATTGATATTATAGATAAATAGTTACATCAGGAAATAAGGATAAGATCATAATGAATTTTTCAGGCATGAAGAACTAGAGTTTAGATCTAGAACCTAATATTATACAATGGATGTAGTGTAAAATTAATAACCATTAAAAGAAAAATATTATCATTAGAATTTGATTTCTATTTTTGATCCAAAGTTGTAAATTGAGGATTATATTTATAATCGTGAATATAAAAAAAGGAGAAAAAATAAGATATATTATGATTTAGAAGTTTCATCATATTATATTAATTGTCTCCAACTATAAATTGATCAACTCGAAGAAGGAGAAAAAGAACATTCAATATCTCATGAAATCTTTTATGTTGTTGTGGAATTTAGTCTCAGTATTAAAGAGTAGTACATCATTTTAAATGGCCATTCAACATACCTGATGAGATATCTAAGACAATTGAGAGGAATGCAAAATATGTTTTTACTCTAAAGAGTAAGCTTGAAACTAAATAAAATTCTAGGTAAGCCATGATGAAAATATATTTTGGAAGATTATCAGGTATAGAGCTATTAGATGAGCTAAGAGTGGTTATGAAGGAGTGGAGACAGATTTGAATGATCAAAGATCCACTTGAATGGGAAAAATTGGAATTAGAAATAATGCTGAAACATCAATGGTTGGAAATAAAATGAGCCAAAATAAAGGGAAGAAGAAAGTTGGAAATATAAAAAAGGAACCTGATGTTCTATCAAATAAAGCATCAAATAATATAGAAAATAGATCTGAATATTATTCTATAGTATCATAATATGATAATGAATCAGATAATATTTCAAAATAAGTGGACATGATAAGGAAAGGTAGTGACAAGACATTTCCCCTTTTTAAATGTAATTTTTGTGGCTTTCTAGGCCATACAATGTCATACTATGAATAGGTAAGTTGCACTTTGATGGGGGAGTGATGGAAATTAAACAACACAGAATGAGACCATATACATCAACATATACAACAAATTTCTTCTATGGATATTATTATCATTATTCTAGCAATATACATAAATATATTTATTGAACGTAGAGAAAAGATGGGAAAAATACTTATAGAACCCAAAGACAATTCAACACATGCAAATCAAAAGGAGTTTCTCTTAGAAATAATAATTCTCCACTAGAGGAGAAATATGAGTATGATGGACCCATTCATATGGAAAAGATATTCTAAATTTCTTCTTTTTACTCATCATAATCGAGTATCTTAGGGACGGAAAATAAGAAAATAGAGAAATCCCACCTTACTAAAGTATCTCTCAAGTCAACAAATATTTGAAGCACCTGGATTCATGAAAATAGTTGTTATTCCCGTATGATGGGATATGAGGATTTATTGAATTATTTTTAAAAAGGGTTGATTGAAATGTAAGGATTGGAAATGATGGTATTTTAATTATCAAAGGAGTTGGAAGTACAGAATTGGAAAATAAAGAGCATAAGAAAACTAATGTTCTGTATGTGTATGGTTTGTGTAACTATCTCCTTAGTGTGAGTCAACTACGTGACTCAAGAATAATATTGATATTTAGTCAAAATTATTGTAATATAAAAGAAAATAAAGGTAATTCTCTCATGGAAGGATGTATAACAGACAAAAGTTTATACCAGACTGATAGAAAAGAGAACATTTCTTGGTCAACAGTTGAAGGAGAAAACAACTTGAGGCATTAAAGGTCAGGTAACATTATTTTACAATGCATGGAAAACATATCTAAGTTAAATATAGTGATAAATATCCCCAATATGTTGTTTGAACAAGAAAATAAATGTTATTATTTTATCTCAGCAAATATGTTCGATAGTTAATATTGGCTAAAGAAGAAAACAGAATGAAATCTTCTTGATCACGTCCACAAACACATATATATTCTAATTAATTTGGTTGGTATGTATGGATAGATGCACTTTATTATTTTTATTTTATTATTATATTATATTTTCATGTTTAATGATTATACCTAGGAAATTACATGTTCTCTATTTCTAGTAATGTTTTCATTGAAAAGATTACAAATATAACGACCGCACCATCAAAGTTCTACGATCTAAAAATGGTGGCGAATACACATCTATTGGATTTTAAAATTACATGAAAAAACATCGAAATAATGAGGATGAGAGTTCAATATATCCATCCTATAAAGGAGAATCAATGGAAGGGTATTTATCTATACCATAGCACAACCAGATACAATCATTGCAACATTCTTAGAAATCTTCTTTTAATTTAATTTGAATGAAGAACATTTTTTCCTAGTTAAAATATTAATGAGATATATTCAAGGTACTCTTAATTTTTTATTATAAATTAATGTAGTAATTGATAATGAATTATTGTAATTTTCTGATTCCCACTCGTCTAGAGATATAGTGGATAGAAATTCCACTACTGGTGGTTCATTTATCATTGGAAATAAATGTGTGTTTTGGTAGAGTAAGAAACAGAAAATAAATTCTCTTATCGTGGATAAAAAAATTATATCCCTACTACAATGGATTGAAATCATCTATTATGGATAAAGAAACAACTGATTGGTATCGGTAATATAGTGGAATAAATGATTCCTATTCACTATGTCAATAAGAGCACAATCGATATTACAAAAATTCTTGTTCAACACTCTCGTACAAAACATTTTGATACAATACATCACTTCATCAAAGAAAATTTTAAACAAGGTGTGACTAAACTGGATATTTTATTAACTGAGATACAAGTGGGTGACATTCTGACAAAAGCTATTATCACCACATGTGTTTGAGAAACATTAGTCAACCCTCGGTGTTCTGCCACCTCCCAGTTTATTTGGTGGTTATGGTTGTTCCATTCTACCCATTTTTGTTAACTATTCTAATATATTTATATAAGGGATACCTTTTTTTTGGGAGATAAGATTCATGTGGAGTTTTTATATGACCTCTACATGTAAAAATACTGGTTATTTGGGTTTATTTACAAAAGGGGAGGATGGAGAAATTCAATGTTACCAATGTTTCAGACAAATTATGTAATTATTATGTGATGTGATGAGAAATCGGTGTTATTATGAAATTGTTTGATCTTATATTGGAAGTATTGAAGTTTTACAAAACACTCTAACTCTATTCATGATTCCCCTCTTATTTTCTACACTAATTTTTCCATATGTAGTCTTATAGTGTTTGGTTTATTATTTTCATAGATATCTATATATGATAGTATTTAGTGCTTCTCTAAATATGTCTACATATTTCGAACAAAACCAATGGGGAAGATTTTTGGAACTAATGTTGTTAATTGATATAAATGGAGTCTTGTTTGTGTTTGTTGTCAACATACACCAATTTGATCTGGGAGTTTTAAATGGAAGTGATCTTATATTATAATATTAATATAGTTTTGATGGTGGTTTCATTTCCTAGTGTCTTCCAAATGATTGGGCTCAAAAAAAAAACAGAAAGAGGAAATCATCATGAAATTAGTTTTTATGAGATTGAACCTTAATAAAAATGGTTAAGCAAAGGATTTTTTGATGATTGGGTTTTTCAAATGGTGATATTAGAAAAGATGTGGAGCATCACAAACATGAATCGTGAATGGTATGATGGGTTGACATTAAACTTCAAAAATATGAGAATAATTATAATCATATTAAATTTAAATAGATATTTAAAAATTATGGAGCTTCTCCAAAGGGGTTTTGGAGTTTCACAATAATTTTTCTACAGGAATGGGGTCATTACGAAAGGTTGATCCTATAAATATGGGGTTACCTACAATTAATTTGACATTAAATTAATTAATTAAATGTTTAAATCACTATTAATTCATGAAGGCTAATAGCTTCAGGAATCATGTATTCTTTGTGAGAATGACTATTATCAAAATATATTCCTAGTCATGACCAAGGCATATATATCTGTGAATGTAATTTTTCCTGATGATGGGGAATTACAGGATGAATCATTGAGATTCATGAATTAATTTATTTCTAAGAAGTTAGTTTGCTCATTAGGGTTGTGAGCTTCGTGAATAATCATAATAAATGAATGTTTTGAACATTAGGTTTAAGTGAACAGTGATTTCAAGTGCATTATCTCAGGACATCAATGCTAGAAAAGCCTCATAATAGTCATGAAAAAATAAAAAATTCCAATTAATTAGAGATACCTTAAATTCATTAAACTATGGGAGACTTCTATGAAAGCAATGCGGTGGGGGATTCTATGAAAGTGTTCCGAGGCAGAAAACATCTTATCCATAAATTATTATGAAGGTAGTGTTTTTGTCATAGAGTGATTGTGACCAAACATCTGTATTACCCAACTAGTAAATATTAGTGGATTTAAGTAAAATTAAATCAATGTTATAATATTCGCCTTTGAATATCCCTTATAGGTAAACCATGTAAATTTACTTTGCTTTCTCTAGGAATGTTATTGTTTTATTGTATCATGATTCTTTACATATAAGTTTAATAGCTTCCTACTAATGTGGGAAGAAGATTTGTCACATTAAAATAAAAATATGAAACCATGATTTAACCCTCCTTTATTTTGGTGTTTTAGGGCTCTATGAATCTATAAATGGTGACATATTATTTTTCTTCCTTTCATTCCATTCAGCGTGAATAATTGAAACAATGTTCATGCTTAAGTACGACCTACCTTCACCATGAATCGTGTAATGAATTTTCTATCTCAAAATATTATAGATTACTATAATGAAAAATATAATGATATATAATATATTTATAGAATGGTTGAAATTCTAGATATGATGTACCCATTATCAAAGAAATACTATTTAAATTATTTAAGAAAAACATAAATGAAAACCGATGCAATTATCACCTAAGATAGTGATTTTAAAAATGATTTGTCAATAAACTGGTGAAAAAATTCTATAAGTAAATACTATTAGGTATGAGATAAATTATTATGGTTCTATTATAGATTTTTAATATACCTATATTTATTATATTATGTTTCCAAACACATAAAATGGTATTCAAACCTGAGATAAGGATTTCTTGTCTCACTATTACTTCAGTTATCCAAATGACATTTTCACCACATTTTTTCTTTTTTTTGGTTCATCTACTACCCATTTTATATGTGATATAATGAATATATTTAAATTTATGTTATTTAATGTTTCATTCTACATTATTTCTTTCATAGTGATATGATTCAGATGTTTCCAAATTGGAAAGGGTTTTCTTACAATCTCATCATTTATTGGTATTTCCAATCATTAAATTGTTTAATATATAATTATAAGTGGGATATTTATTTAATGGATTACTTTATATATATGATTTTCTCATGATCAACATAATAAAATAGAAATTACTATACAAAAAAATGAAAAATGAATAAATTATCACCTAAAATAGTGAATTAATAAAATAATTGTCAATAAATTGTCATAAAATAATATTAGTAAATAATATTTAGAAAGATATATATGATAATAGTTCTATAAAAGATTTATAATTTACATATTTTCTTATATAGTGGTTTCAGACACATGAAATTTTTTTCAAACATGAGACAAGGGTTTCTTGTCTCACTTTTACATCCACGAGACACCAGTGATTTTCACCACAAGGTTTTTTAGTGTGGTTCTTATACTAATGATTTTATATGATACTTCATGAATCCGTTTATATTTATAGTATTTGGTGTTTCCATTAATTTTATTTCATTCATTGTGATATGATAATAAATTTACCAAAGTGGAAATTTTTTTTTAATCCCATCATTTATCGGGATTGTCTATGATAAAATTTTTTATGATGAAATCTTATAAACTAAAACTCAGTAAACTCATGGTTTTTATTTAAAAATTGTTATTAATTATTTCCTCCAGAAATATTACTATTTAGTCTATTTTTTAGTTTAAAAGATTTAGAAAATGATTATAAGAAATCCAAATTTATTTCTCTTCAATGTTCATGTTTTCTGAAAAAATTTAAATATACTTCCAAAAATATCCAATTAGATTTATTTAAGACATTTTACACAAAATTGTATTTGGAAAAAAATTAAAATGAATATTCCATTAATTTTATGAATAAATTAAATTTTTTATTTTTA
Organism: Viscum album; assembly: GCA_963277665.1. Taxonomy (NCBI): domain Eukaryota; kingdom Viridiplantae; phylum Streptophyta; class Magnoliopsida; order Santalales; family Viscaceae; genus Viscum; species Viscum album. The sequence goes on along the minus strand of OY728128.1, from coordinate 118,345,101 downwards.
TTAAAAATATGAACGAAATATTTGTTTAATTTTTCTTAACAGGTTTAGAGTTTAATACCATAATGCCCACTCATTACCTTAAAGCATATTTAGTATTCAAAAATTTAATTTCCAATTAAATGGGTTTCTTAATATTTTTAAAAAAAAATTAAAATATATATTCAAAGTGAAATGTACATTTTCCTCATGTATGATTTTAATGTTATTTTTAGGGAATATTGATTTCAACAATGAAAATAACCCTCATTTTACTTATAACCCAGTGGTAATATGTTTTAATGATACCATAGTTATTATTATTATATATTAATGATGATCAGATTCACTAATGGTATTCTATTTTTGGTATCATTCATCATATCACTCTGGATATTTTATGACATTTTCTCTTAACTTGGAAAGATATTAACATTACATTTTCTAGTAGTATAATAAAAATTATTCTATTGATTAATTAGAAATTTTAAAGGAAGGGTAGGCCCACTATACCAATAAATGTTTCTATAGGTATGATGAGACAAACTATCTTTGGTTCTGTGTTATGGTCATACCCATATATGTATTATGTCCTATAATAAGGTCTTGATTGTTTGGTTGTGATGTCCAAAATTATGAATTACAGAATTAAGTTATTAGTTAATGATATTCCATTGATTATTCAATTAGATTGAATATCCAAAGTATAGCTTCAATCTATTATGACTATTTATATAGAGTTATTTTATCATCATTTATTCCTCCCATAATATTCTTCATGTTCGTGTTAATAATTAAACTGATTGTGTTTCAGTTATTTGTCACACCATATTGATTTTACCTTGTTTATTCATGATATATTATCTTATATGCAAACCCCTACTGAGTATATAGCTCACCCATTTCTTATGTTTCCATTAACAATGATTCCATGAAGTGTATTATCATTTACATTCAGGTATATATTTAATATAATTATGTGTTTCTCAAAGAATATTTTTTATTTTAGGGTTTCAAATGTAATGTGAATTTTAATTATATATCTTTTTTCCAATAATAATAAAATATTCAATAATTGAGGATAAGATTTATTTAAATCATAACCAATTTAATAATGTGACCTCTGACTCTAGGATTCTGGGTTCGGGTTCATAATATTCTTTATTAGAGGAATTGTAGTAGATTCCTTAGGAACTTGATTTTGGAAAACATACATTTGGAAACATGCACCTATTTTAGAATTTTAGGATAATTATAGAAAAAAATCATAAACTTTTGGTGAGTAATATATTATATTATAATTTCCAAAATTGCATCCCTATATTTATAGAACAAGTATATGTGGTTTTTAGAACAGTAGTACCTAGGGGTAATAACTCTGAAAATGGTTTATTGGGCTTTAAATAGATTATCACCATGTTCAAGAAAAAAGGTCATACTATGCACATGGTTTGAAACATATTGGGTTTATTCTTTAATTTATTCATATTTCTTACAATCCATTATAATCCATTATAAAATAGTAGTATGATTTTAAAAAAATTTCAAAGAAACCATGTTTATGGTTATAATATTATCCATTCATAAAATTTTCAATTTATGTTATGTGATTCACTAGATTGGGGATTTCAAATTATGTTTCAAAATTTGTTGATTTAATATAGTTAATGAATTTTTTATAAATTAATCCTAGAAGATGTAATGGAAATCGACTCAATTAACAAACACCATATAGGGATTTCCTTCCTGGGAATGATAATGATGCCGGAGCTAGAGATATAGTTATAACTGCTCAAATTTAAACTATATTTGGGTAGCTGACTTGTGTTATGTGAAATAATCATTCCCATATAGATTATCATATCAATTCACTATGAATATTATCAATGTTAGACTACAATATGCATCTGTATCATCAATCATTTAGTGGGACTAAAAATATGTTTGTAGTTGATGAATGGATAAGTTCCATAGGAAAGATTTTTGACACATTATGAAGAAATTAAATGGATAATGTTTTCATGGTAATTTATAATATCTCATAGGATTTTTATCAATGGTTTTAATTTATTCAAAACACAATGGTGAAAAGGGAAATAACATAAATTAAAGGGATGTATTTTAAGGTAATATTCTTGGAAAAGTATTATCATTATGATCAATGAGTGGAGACAGATATTCAATTCATGAGTCTTTGACCAAAGGAAGATAAAATTACTTCTATGTATGATGAAAACATTATAATGATGGAAAGGCAAGTTATGGAATATGTATATAATATAGAGAGAAATATCGGTCATTTTTTTATGGGATTAATCCAATTCTTCTAAGATCGCTACTATCTCAGAATTTATCATCATATGAGGAAAAAGTATCTTATGATTCCAATATAGAGAATGATTTATTATAATATTATGGCTTTGAAGGGATGTAATAGAAGAATATGCTGACATAGAAACAAGTGGATAAATTAAATAAGGAAACTAGGATTTCCCCCATGTGATAATTGGGGAAAGAAACACCCAATTACTTTCATTAATGGAATTGAAGTTTAATAAATATTTTGAGAGAGAGGATTAAATTATCTATATTTCATGGGAAATAAAGGGGTTTCCCATATTCAATTATTTAAATATTAGGCTATGGCAATCTACAAATTTTAATGTCCAATGTTTCATGGGAATATATCTTAGAAAAAGATAATGGATCAAGGTCATTCATATATTTTTACTAGATCTGAAGTGAAATGATTAGTGTGATTGTGTATTTGGATTCTATAATTAAGTTTTAGAAGTATTTTATATTTGATATTTTCATTATATAAATAATAAAATATTTAATGATTTTTCTGCATTAGTTTATGACTAATTATTTGAAAACATATGTTGAATGGTACTGATGACAAATAAATGTAATATAGTGGAAACCTGATCACTTTGATAAACTAGTAATTGATGGAGGATAAACCTTAATATATTAATGATATTGAGGTTATAATAATAAATATATGTTTATGAGATAATGTTGGGGACATTGAAACTGGTGATTTTTTATAGTTTATGTTATATTTTCTAAATTGTATTTAAATTTTATAATTATGGAATAAATTTGACAAAATATGATCTTATATAAGGAATAATGAGAAAAACATTTTAGAAGCATGCATGTTTTCAATAAGGATTTAATTTGATCATGGTATTCACATATTTTGTATATGTCATTAATAGGTACATCACGTTTTTTGGGGAATCTAATTTTAAGTTGAATTTGGAAATTTAATGTCCTCTATTAAAAAAAATTGGGCATTGAATTTGGGTAGACATATTTTGGATGACTATTTTTCTTAAATATATATTAAATTAATTAATATGAACATTGGGATTATTTTTATGGATATATAACATATTATAACAATTTTTTCCTTCAAAGTTATCTAATGATAGGAAGAATGACTCTTCATTATTTTTATAGTCCATTATGATTTAATTATAGTTCTCCATGCATAAAAAATCATTTTATAAATTTATTTCATTGGGAAAGAAAAGATGTGGGAAATGAATAAGGAAAATGATGTGGATGAAAGTGTACCTTTGAAATATAATTATTTAAAGTAACTATACATTCTTATATTAACAGTTTAGATGGTAAAGGAATTATTCAACACTTGGAAAAGAATCTCATAAAAATTGCTATCATATTACCATCAATTATAATGAATCAAATAACCTTTTAACTCATTGTATATTTATGGAATTGAGGTTGTTATATTTTACTGATCATTAAATTCTTTATGATCAATGATCTATATCACTCTAAAAATTTATTTATTCTTTTCTTATAAGTCTATATTTTCACTGCCCGCCAATGTTTTTTTATGTAAACCCTGTAATGTGTTATCCTAGAGGAACTTCTACATCCTTTTCTCTCATATCAAGAGGATTTTTTATCAACACTTTTTATGATTTGTGATCCCAAAAAAGTTATTTTATAATTTAAAACCCTTGATTAATGATATCAATATGAAATTACAAAGATAAAATATATTTAAGGGCAGAATAATGTAATTCCTCAATATTGTAAATGAGGAACATCGAGTTTCAAAGAATATATAATAAGAAACTACAAATTAGAATATAATGTAACACTATAAGACTTTTTGATATATATTTTTTTAAATAAATTCATTCTCTTCAAAATCCAGTGATGTAAACAATTCCACGTTTAAAATAAACATGATACTCTATTAAAATATTATGATTTAACCATTATCATTATAACATAGTAGTTAAGTTGGTTGGTATGAATAGATCTAACTAAATTATGAAAATTATATTTTTTAAACATATATAAAATAATTGAATAATTATCAGTTATTTAGAAATAAAGTAATATTCATTTGGAAGAAACACATGAATGCTTCCTAAAAAATAGTATTTTTTTCTAAACGTCGGTATAGTCACGCTTTGCTAAAAAATATAATATTAATTTTTAACAATTTTTTAAAATTTCATAGTAAAAATAAAAAAACTGAAATATAAATTTCAACAATTGTACATTAGTTACTTTTTGATAAATTAATGAAAAGATTAATTTTTTGATGAATAGTAGAAAATACTTGTTTTTATTGAAAACAAATTTTTTTTAAAATTATTTAAAATGTTAAAGTATTTCATAATTTAGTAATAATGTAAAATTACTTAAACAATATTATTTCTTACTAATTTAGGACATTGAAATAAATTATATATCGAATTACTATATGATTTTTTTAAATTTTGAATGTTTTTCTTTGGAAACCTCATTTTTTCGATGTATCAGTGGGTTTGCTTTTGAATTGAATTATTCTGCTTCTTTTAATTGAATTTGAAAAAAAATGGGTTAAATACTTTTTATTATATTAATATAAATATTATATCATGCTTTAAACTTATTTTTTTCATAATGGATAGTGAAAACAGCAAAAATTAATTAGCATGGTTAATCTGAAAATGGATAATATGGTGGTTAAACTAAAAATATAAGGGATAAAAATGAAACAAAAAATTATCTACTTCTATTTTATGGTAATATTTAGACCTTATATAATCAATGGTTCTATAATGAGACATTTTTTTATCTTTTATATCTTAAAATATAGGTATCACAACATCTTATCAGAAATTCCCAATGTGTCATATCCCCCACATTCAAAAGGTTTCCCATATCCTCTCATATGCCCACATCCAAATCAATTTTGTTAGAAAAATACATAATAAAATATTTTCATTTATTCCGTCCACATAAACTAGTGACATTATTTTTTTTAATATATTCTTCTATGAAGACGTTCGATTTAAAACTAAAGGGGTACTATGAAGAAGAGGCAATGTTCTTAACATCTATAATTTTTTTTCATATTATTATATATAATTAAAAGATTGTTAAAATATTATAATATAATAATAGTATTTTATATTATATTACTAAATGTTAATGAGATAATTTAATAACATATGTCCATTTATTATTCAATTAAATGGAAAACGAAACAGTCAATCATGTGTATGGAAGACTACCACCTCGTGAACTTATGTAATTTTTCCTCTATCACCACATATAAACGTATGATATAATGATGAATTTTACATATTTATATTATATATATGAAATTATTATACATATTTAATTATTTTAACAAATATATCCTCTTAATTTCCATTCTTTGGTGGGATATGATAATATTGCTCATGTTTATGGGAGATTATCACCTTGTGAAGGGATGTGATTTTTTTCCTACACATTAAATGGAAGGTAATAAGGATAAATTTAGTTAGTATATGAGACATATGAGATATAATAATTACTCATTAAAGGTGATATATTATTTACATTAATTTAATTCCATCATAGAGAAAAATGGAAACAAAATTCATTGGTATGTATGGCCTATTATCTCAATGAATGGTGTAATCTATTTTTAAAATATATATTTTATATATTACCTAAACAGATGTATAATTAATATAGAGGATATTAATATCATGTTTAAAGTTCCTTACCCGATTTAACCATGGTCATATTCAAAGGACTGAAATCACTGAACAAAAACATACATGAAAAAAAAGCAATAAACAACCAAAACAGTGATTTTACAATGAATTATTAATAAAAAGTGATAAAATACAAAAATTAAATCATATATGGTATGAAATATATTTTAATGTATATGTAGTAGATTTATAATAAACAATAATTTATTATACATGATGTTTTGACATATAAAATGGAATTCGAACATGAGGAAAGGGTTCCCCATTTCATTTTTACCTTTTTAAGAAAAATTTCATATTAACCACATAGTTAATTTGGGTGTTGTATGTACTGCCCCATTTATTTTTAATATCATGAATCCATTTATATTCATGGTATTTAATGTTTCGTATGAATTTATTTCATCCATGGGTATTATGATTTATAAGTTAACACAACGGTAATAATTTATTTTATAATATAATTGGTCAATGATGTTGTTTATCATTAAATTTCAGATGATAAAAGATTATGATATATCACTAATAAACACCTATATTTTATTGAAATATTTTGATTCAAATTTTTTTTTAACAAATATTACCCTTTTCCGCTCGTTTTTATGTAACATTATTGAGAAAATTATTTTAATAAGTCCAACTTTATTTCTCCTTTACATCCAAAAACCTTTTCTCATTCATGTTATTGTTTTATAAAAAATCAAAAATGTGTTAAAAATTATGCAATTTGATAAAGTGAAGAACCTTCACCAGTTATTTTATTTTTTTGAATTATATTAAAATAAATCTTCTAATTGTTTTCCCAACATTAAATTCTATAATTTTAATAAAATATTGGAAATGAACATTGGTTTTAATGTACCTAGTATTTATAAAATTTCATAGTATTATGAACACTCATTTATTTTAGGATTCCTTTAAAATTTTACAACATAATTTTCAATTAAATTATTTTTATTAATATTATGTAAATTTTTAGTTTTAAAATATAATTTCAAATTGAAAATGATAATTTCAAAAAGAATGTTTTTAGAAGTATTTATATTGATTTTTAATTTAATCCTTGAAAATAACATATGTTTTACAGATGAAAAAATGGAAATATTTTCTAATTATTAAATTATTATTATTTAATAGATGGTTTATGATAAGTTTTGTTGAGGATTTTCTATTTCGATATCATTCACTACATTACTCTGAATCATTTATGATCATGTTTATTGATTGGGGTATGTATTGACATTTTTTATACTAGTTTTTCGATAAGTATTTTTATATGGATTACATTTCACATATTTAATATGGATAATGAACTTTAATTAGTATGTGATAGGGGGTACACACTATATACCATTGATGCATCGACATTTATCAGCAGACAAAAACGCAATGGTATTTATCTAAGGCCATTCCAATTTATGTACTAGGTCAGATCATGTGCCCTTGATAGTATAGTTATGATGTATAAAATTATGTATTCAAAAATTATTTTTTTTCTTGCTATTCAAGGTAATTATTTGATTAGTTATAATAAACATGGATAAGTTTCAAACACAACTGATTATTTATATACTATTATTTGATCATCATTTATTTCTAACAAATTATTCTTCATGATCATGTTATTGATCTAATGTAATTTTTTCAGTTACTTATCTTTCAATATATATTATTCATCATTCAGTTATGATTGTTTTCATTGTACTATTATCCTTACTAAGAATTATATCTCACCCAGTTTTTTTGTGTTTACATTCCCCAAGATTCCAATATGTGTATTATAATTGATATTTTGTGATATTCTATGGAGAATTATGGTGTTATCAAATATTTTTATATTTTATTTTACATGTTTTCAATATTAATGTGGATTTTATGTATGTATATAGTTTTCCCGAAATATTAATCTATTAAATCCATTTAGTTGTGATGTCTTATATATATAACCAATCTAATAAAGTATACAATAACTCTAGGCTACTTGTGTTAGGGGAATTACATGTAGGAACCTTTTTAAAATTGATAATGACTTTTGTGTGCATGATTAAGCATGCGTAACACTATTTAATTAAACCACTTTAATATTTTTTCAAATTATGATTGCATTGGAAACATAAAATAGAACTATATTCAATAATTCAACACCCTTCTCAATGAATTATCATTTATCTTGTGAGTCCCTTTTAAATAGTATTAATTCTTTCTTTCTCCCTTTGAATATAACAATCTATTTTATTTTGGAAGATAAATAATTTATGAAACGCCTTTAGATTTTCAAATATATTTCTCTTCAATAAATTTTATGTGTTTTATACCTTTTAATGTACAAAAAACTAAAAAAATTGAATAGTTTTTTATTATAACAAAAAATATAATATAATAAAATTAAATTAAATGAATCATGATTAGTAACATTAATTACTTAATTACAAGAAGTATTTATTTAATTACTCTATGTTAAGGAAAAATGAATTTCTTCAAATCGTTATTTTATTATATATAGTTTTTTTAATTTAATTTATAATATTAATAGTATTAAACCATTGAAAAGTTATTTTCAATTAATGTATACACATGAATAATCCTTTATATATTTATTTTGTAATGGTTACAACTAATTATTAAATAATTGGATGTTAAAATGAGTTATTTTTTTACAAAATGGTTTATTATATATACAATGTATTTTATCTTCAAGAATTCAATGAAACACTATTTATGGATGATATAATGATTTTTTTACATAATATATTGTAAAAAATAAATTAACATTATTCTATTGTTTTTAATTAGATAGGAATGAGAATAAAATAATTTTAATACATAAGAATACATCTTTCTCTAAAATGGGGTTCTATATGTTTCTTTTCTGAATATTATAATTATATTATTCCACTAAAAACAATTAAATTTTATAAAGTGGATTTAATATTTGGAATTATATTGATCAGTATTAGGTAATATTTTAACCTTAATTTGTAGACCAAATTAATAGTTATAATGGTGACAATTATTCTACCCTAGTAAAGATTATAAGGGTTATAAATGGGGTTAAACTAAGAGATAAGGCTTAAATTATCAATATAACTTTTTATATGCTTATTTTATGAGTGGATTTAAATATTAAAATTTCTTATAGTTCAATATTTGTACATTTGGTTCCACATTTCAATGAATTATTTTTTATATAATTTTAATGCTAGCGATATTTACAAGGGTTCCCCTCCCCTAACTTATAAAAGGTCATCTCTTCTTGTCACTTATCTACAAAAAATAAGAACCTTATATCAACCAATATTTACCAAAATTCCAATAAAACCATTTATCCTTGTTAAATAGGTTTTGGAATTCTCAAAATATCTATCCAAGGATCCTTTATGTATTTTTAAAATTAGATTATACCTGTAAGAGGAATATGTTCTTACCAATAATTTATAACAATATTTATTCTTAGAACATCATTAAAATAATTCATAACCTCATTATCTTAAATAATTTATTATCATAAAAATATTAAAATGTTTTTATGTTAATTTTATGTCTATCTTATATATCTGTTACATTTAGTCGAAAGAATATTGCTCTTCAGTTTGTGTAGACTACAACCTTCTTGAATCAAAGAAATTTATTTTTCATCAAAATCTATGAATGATGTTCATATATGTGCATTTATTGAATATATGTATATAATTATTATTTTTTAATGTTAAATTATCATTTTCCTTTCTTTCATTCAATTCATTAAAAAATGAATGCAACATCAATGCGTATGTGCATACTACCACCACCTTTAAGTGACATAATTCATTTTACATCACCGGATTACATTACTTATTCTAATGTTTTATATAATAAATAGATATGGTATTTATTATAGTATTAATATTCTATAACCTTCACCATGTTTAATATAATGAATCCATAAAACCAAATAATGCATGGAAATGGAATAGTTAATACCAAATCATTCATTTTGATGAATAATTTTTAATATATCCAGGATTGGTAATTATAATTTAATGATATACTGTAAAACAATTCTCAATATGGTTCTTACTTAGTTTTATTTTTGGTATAAATTTGTTATATAATATTTTATAGTTCCTATGATGAAAATCATAACTTAAGGTAAGGTTTTCCTCATTAAAATTTCCCTTTATTACGATATGTTCTATATATTCAATATTATTTATTTATTTTTTAATTTAATTAATTACCATTAATTAATTTTATTATTATTTTCCGTAAAATTATTTAAATTTAGTATCTATGTGATATTATCTCTTTAATGAGGTTTTTATTCAATGATTTCCAAATCTATAACTTTTTATCTTAAAATCCCACTTTTTATCTTTATTTTTTTCTTTTTTAATTATGGGAAACAATATTTTTTATATCATAAAAAATAATATAATTTCTTCTCCGTTGGTTATTTTTTGATGATAAAAATATTGTGTGAAAAAAACTCTTCATTCGTTAAAAATCAATAAAATAGATTTTTTTATATCTTGGGAAGAAGAAAATAATTAAAGGTGTGATCCTTGATGTTCAATATAGGTATCGTGAAATAGAATAATTTATGAGTAAATAAGTAATAATTAATATGTTAGAAGTGATATTTAAACCACATTCCATTTAATTATAAACTCTATGTATAAATAAATTCATTGTAAATATCAACTAATTAATCCCATGGGTAATAAAAAAATTATCATTGAATTAAAAATATAATACCAAACATTTCTGATCGTAACATAAATGTCACGTTTTGAGAAACCATGAATAGTACAATAAAATCCTTTTGAATATACATTATAAAAAACATCATGGACTTGTTATGAGACATTTTAATTGTATTCTCTAGAATACACAGAGTAAGTCACATTCTTAACTGGAAAATAAAATGTTTCGATGTATCAAGAGGATATATATATATATATATATATTCACATATTCCTTCCATCATCACTCTACATGCCATCACCATCATTCCCTCATTGAACCTAACCCTCCAATAACTAATCCCTCGATGAACAGATCCATCCCTACTCTTCATCGACAAATAAATCATTCTCATGATATATGATATGATATTATTTATTCTCATTATTAATTACTTACTAAGTGTTGCTATGAAAAACATTCCCTTTTTTAAGAGATAGTGATATAATTTTTAATACAATTTTCATGGAAAAAATTATATTAGTGAAAAGTGGTCTAAAATAAGTGATACATAACAATTACTAGCAAAACATACCTCTAAAAATGACATTTATGGCTTTGGTTTCATTTGATAACACTTAAAAGAGCCCATACCTCTAAATAAACTTATTGAAGTTATTTGAAAAAAAATTATGTTTTTTTGTATATAAAAAATAGTTGCATTTAAATTTTTAAAAAAAATTATAAAAATAGTTTCAAATATGTATTTTTTAGAAAAAAAATTAGAAACCATAAAGGGTTGAAAATAATTTAAATTATTATTTAAAAATTAATCATTCAGCTATTCTTTATGGAATTACCCAAAATTAATCACTTAAATTTATTTTTTAAAAAAATTATAGTTATTTTTTATTAAAAAACATTTATAATCAAATTCAATAAGAAAATCATTCAAACTATAGAATTTTTCTATATTTATTTAGTTTTTTAATTGTTATTTTAAGATGAAATAAATTAATGGGTGTCAGTTAACAAAACATGTTTCATCATTTAAAGCATAGTTTATTTTTTAAAATAATTTCAAAAACCTCTTTATTTATGATTATTCTGAAATTATAATTTATTTTATTGAAAAAATAATAAAATGTTTTTAATTTTTTTCTTTTTTCTAGGAAAAAAATAATTTTAGGAAAAAATAATTTTTAAATTTTTATTATTTAATATTGATTATGATTTTCCCTTAAAAACATTTATTATTATATTTTTAAGTAATTTTCTAATTAAAACTAATATTTTATTATAATATAAAACAATTTTGATTCCATTTTAAACATAATTTTTTAAACTATATTAAAGATAGTTATGCTTTTAAAATTAAAATAATAAGGTTTCATGAATAAAATTTCTTTGTAGGAAGAAACAATTTAATTTCATTTTAGAGTAATCTAATAACACTTATATATTCATAAACTGAAGAAATAAGGACAAAAAAATTGTGATGACCAGGAATATGAGATGATTTTATTTGTATCCTCTTACCTCAATAATTCCACAAGTGTGATAAAATTTTCCAAACGATCAACAACTAAACACTGACATCCAACATTAATAATAATTAAAAATAATATGCCAAGAAACTATGCCACATGAATAATGTAGAAAAAATATTTATAGAGATAAACAACAAGATAATAAACTCAAGATAAATATAAAATAGTAAATGTAAACTAAAGAGAAAATATATATGACTAACATATTCAAATAGATCGATCTTAGAGGTATCCACACCCTAATTAGTTAATAATTCTAAAACTATATTTCAAACTATAGAATACATTATCTCATTACACAAATTAAACAAATGGAACTTGTGATTAAAAATTTCCATAATGGATATGTTAATAACACATAAAAATCTCCAATAATTCTAATTATAAAATTTAGTAAATGATCTTTATATTTTAGTTGTATTTATTTCATGGTCATCTAAGACATGAAAAAATATATCAAAAAGGTTTAAAATGGTTATATAGAAAATTATTTAATGTAAGGATCCCCTAGAAAGAATTGACAAAAACGGTCTTCTTTAATGAGGTAAATAAATTATTAAAAAAATTGATAATGAGATAAAACAGTCAAGATAGATATGAAACTATAAATTCAATCTAATAGGAAAGTGATAATGAGTACCTATTAAAACTGGTTAAAGATATATTGATATATTTCTTTATTAAAAGCATTAATATATTAACAAAAAATCCTTATAAAATTAAACATAAAAAATGAAGGTTAATTTAACAAAGAATAAACCCACTATATTGTAAACATTATTTGGGAAAAATTTAAACTACCCTCCCACACACTAAAACATAAAATTTCTAGGTGGATGAATCAAACTCACTCAATTTTTCTACCACGATACTCGAATTTTTTTTTAAAATGACTTCCCTTATTTAATATTGTATATCCAAATTTAGGTTGATTGATTATATCTAATTAAATATCAAAATTTATTATATTTTAATTTATAATTCATCTCTTTTTATAATAATCATTTTATTTTTTTCCCTTTTCCCATTTCTCATAATTTTTTATAATTTTCTATAGTGAAATTTCCACTTCCATTTCTGATTCATTCGTGACTTTCATTTTATTTTTTCTGGTTTATTGGAACCATTAATGGAGTTTTATTAATTATATTTTTTTTAGTGTTGGAAATATTTTAAAAAATTTAATAACTTTTTTTATTTCGAACAAATTATTATATTCAATAATCTTATTTTCTATCATGGTATTGGTTTTCAAATAATATATTATTTTTTTTATATTTCCACATAAATATATATATGTAAACTTGTATAAATAATGTATTATATAATAGGTGATCTAAGCTTCTAAATTGAGGATGGATGGTGTTAAAAGTTTGAAGCCTTAGTTCCAAATGGAAAGGGATTGGCTTTGAGAATATAGTGTGACTTTTATAAGGTAGTATTAAAATAAATTATGTAGCTGATCTTCCAATATAGTTTTTTAATGTGTAAATTTTTTGTTAAAATTTATTTATAAATAAAATGTAACACATTTTTTAGTGGGTAAACTAATTTTTTAAAATAATAAAAATTGCCATAATGTTTTTTTCGGATAATATTATTTGGTTTTTTATAATCTAAATGTAATTTTAAGGGTATATCATTTTTTTAATGTTAATAAATGGGATTTTAATGATGACTCATAATGAGGATGATATTTTAGATTTCAGTGATGATATAAATAAAGGACCTTTTAGATTTCATTTTTACTTTAAAATTGAGTTTTTTATTTGAAATTTGTGTGATTAGATTTATCAGTTTTTTTATAATGTTGTATTATCTACCAATTGGATGAGTGGTATCTATATTTATAAATTCAAACATCTATTTGAACAAATGGTGGTATATATATTTATATAATCATTTTAACTATTACATACCTCTGAGATACATATAATCACACCATCAGTACATTATAGATTGATAGTAACTACATGGAAAGGTGATGTCACTAACTCAATCCTAACTAAATGATATCCATCATTACCCCACTATTAAAACCTTAGCCCCTTGTAGGGATAATAACAGTGTTGCTAATTTTTCAACATGAGATATAAAACTAGGAAATGTTCTCTGGTGCTTTACCAACACCCAATCCTAAGAACATTTATATTTAATTGGAAAATTGTCATCAACATTAGCTTCATCTCCAAAATAGTTATTATTTCATTTTTCCCTGTGACTTATCTCACATCACATACAAACATACATATATGTTTCCTAAACAAACCTAAGAATAATTCATACCAACCAAGGTACCACTGATCATTATAGACAAATATGTAGGATAACACCTTCCTCTTGTTGATTTTTTATATTGACAAATTCAATTATCCATTTCATTGAATGTATGATGATATTATTACAAAAAATAAACTATTAGGTTCCACTTATTTGAATGTAAATTTTTTGTGTATTTATTTATTTCTATATGTATTAATATTAAGGAATAAAATATTATAGATATTAATTAAAAATTTCTGGATTTCAATCATATGACGAATGATTTTTAAGATGGTGTGAATGTAAAGACTCGGAAATTTCATGGATTTTTTTTTAAAATCATTTGAAATTTTACAAGTCCGTGACATCTGACGACACTTGATTTCGAGGTGCGGTTTTCCTGAATCAATTTCAAAAGTTTTTCTCGGGTACGTTTAGTGAACGAATGAGCGGGGTTTTCTATCATTTGAACTGGTGCTCAGAATTAAAATCTGAGGGCACCGATGAACTCGCAATGCCAGAAGTTTCTTAATGGGATATTTACTGTAGTTTCATTCGTGAGAGAGGAGAAGTTAATTTTTGGGTGATTATTAAGAAGTAAATAAAAAATTGTTGGAACAATTTTTATTTCATAAGGAGGTTTTTCCCTCCCATTGGTAGTTAAGGGTGGGGCCTAGAGCCACTTAACTACCCAAGTGTGGATGTTAGAAAGGTGGCACCCACACGAGTCCCAAAATTTAATTTCCTCTAATATCATTAAGAACACCCCCCCATTAATTGGAAAAATCCCAATTTAATTGCCAACGCGTTTAATAATGGGGAACCTTCTCTCTCCCTTCTTAAATAAATTTTCATCACATTATTAAATGTGGTGAATTATTTCTGGGAGTTTCTTTGTGTGTTTAATTAAATAAAAGGAGGAACCTATTATTTAATTTGGGGAAGAACTTCCGTTGTGCGGGAGTGCTTTGGAGCTTTTGGAAGAACGCCGGTCTCTGAAGAAGAATGACGAAGAACACCAGCTCCTCGAAGATCAACGACGCACCACCCTTTCTCTTATCCACGACAAGAGAGAATATGTCGTTTCCTCCTCGACATGCTCCAATGATGCCTACAATCCTCTTCCCTACAACGCCATCTATCGTGACGACGACATCCGACATTAACAGTTGAGGTAGGTGAATTTGTATAAATTTCATTATGTTATTTTATACCCTCGGCATGGCATGAAAATTGTTTTGTGATGTTTAGAACCACTAACACAGTGGGGGCGGACTAAAGAATAAGTCTGAATCCACCGCTGCTTTGTTCTTGATGTGCGGAATAACTGGTGATGATGAAGTGGGATCGAAATGGCGATAGGAGGCCTTCGCAGTGATGTACGGGTCCCAAGGCAACCGTAGGCGCAGGCAGGAGAAAATCCGACCACCAGACTAACTTCGGTGGCCTGTAGTAGTCTCTGGCAGCGCAGGATGCCAGTGCCCCAGCACACCGCCGGTAGGAGCCCGCGGCGGCGGCGAGGGATTGGATCCCGCAGCCACGCAGTATCGAGGGGAGATGCGGCGTCGTGTGCCACGTCCACGTAACACAAAGGGGGGACTGCATCCCCCCCTACTCGGCTCGGTATCAGAGCCAGTGCACCCCCCCCCCGGCTGGGCAGGGGCGGGTCGCGCGGACCGGGCCGGGCCAACCCAGGTGGGGTTGGGCCAGGTCGGACCGGGCCCAGACCCCCCACTTCAAACCGTTTTGGTTCTTTTTCCCATAACATGATCTATAGACCTCCACTCGACGTACCATCAGTTGGGTAGGAACAAATGGATCGAGACGGTCGTTTTAGTATATTACACTCGAGGTTTCGGCAAAGTTTGGGTATGGCTGGGTTGGTTCGAACCCGAAACCAGCCAGGGCCTTAGAGCAGAAATGCTTATAACTTATGGATAGGACGTCTGTTTGACGTGCCATCAACTTCGTTGAATTCCTATTGATGAGACGGTTCTTTTGGATTACTCTGCATGAGGTTTGGATGCTGCTAGAGTATGGTCGGGTTGGTTTTAGCTTAAAACAAACCTGGCTCCTAGGACGAAAAATCCAATAACTCTCAGACCGAGCATCTGATTGATGCATCGTCTATCACGTTGGTTTTCTCTTGACGAGACAAAACTTTGGGATACATCAACTCTGGAATTCGTGATAGTTGATGTGTCAACTCTCTCTCTTGCTCGAGGAGCAAACCCTCCCAGAATCGAGCATGCTGTGTGCAGGAACCCTAGAGCTGGCTGCAACTGCGATGATGACGACTGCACGTGGATCCTCCAGGGGATAGGTAGCAAGGAAGACTATACTTGGATCCTCCATGGGTTCGAATGTGACGACGACTGTACTAGGATCCTCTATGGGTTTGACGGTGATGACAACTGTTCTTGTATCTTATGTGGGTCCGGCAGTATGACCTCTAATGCCAATTTTTCATGACCCATCCTCGAGGCCCATTCCATGACTACCCCAAGCCCTCCTTCCATAGGCCAGGGGCTGGAGACTAGCACTAAAGGTTTAAATCTCAAAAGAAGGGAAGAAATTGTCTTTATGAATTAACATACACAACAGATTACGCAAGTGAAGTTAGCACTAAGTAAAACTGCGTACAAGGAAAGTGCCGAAAAGTAAATGAGCCAGTATACAAACCCAACTGAAAGTACAGTACAATTGAAAGGAAAGTTCAATAGCAGTAAGTAAAACAGCAACACCGAGTCGTCCTCTAGAAATCCCACCTAAAGGGTGGGTACTGATAGTCTTCTCAGCTCCTCGGGTCCGGCCGCCTGATCCGTGTACATGCCATCAAGTGGTCCACCTTTGGGTACCATCCAGCTCCATAAGCCTCCACCTCGATCAAAGATTTACATCCACTGCATCCAACACAACGTAGTGCGGGCATAGCCAGTGCAGGGGTGAGTATACAATACTCAGTATGGACCCCAAGACCTCGAAGGTCTCTCAGAATCCACAAAGTATAAACCACAAAGGAAAGATACAATCACATAGTATCAAACGACTCCACTTGGGTATATTCCCATACAATCAGAGCTTTGATGATTCCCCTCAGCATCCCGACGTAGGTTGGGGTGCTAGAGCGAGCCCTGTTAGTGGAGAGATTTCTCGCCGAGCAGCCATAAGCAGCGAGACCCACCGCAGGACGTCACGAAGCGGAGTCTTCTACAGCCGGCAGTCAACAGACAACGCAGGGGTCCAAGCAGACTAGGCCGATAGGTGGGCGACCTCAGGATTCAGGTTCAGCTTTGCAGGGCACACGATGCAGAGCCAGCCTCATGATGAACAAATAGTGTTATGCATGCGGCGGCCAGGGCCACATGGCTCGTGACTACCCAACCAGCCATGCAAACAAGCAGGAGACAGTGGAAGGACCTCCTAGGAAGAGGCAGAGGTTCGACCGTGGCAGTCCGCAGGGAGCAGGCGGATGATGAAGAGGAGTTGTTCGAGTAGTGGGTGGTGGACGACGCTTCCAGGCTCTACCACCACCACCACCAAGAGGTCCACCCCGACCACAGGGAGCTGGCGGGTATAGGCAGGCTCAACTCCAGGTAGCAGAGGCATACGACCACGATGTACCTAAGATGATTCGAGGTACTATCTATGTCTACTCCACCCCTACTGCAGTTAATATAGACATAGGTGTGAGTCATTATTTTATTTCTTTATCCCTTGTTCGGAGCTCGGAGATTCCGACAAAGCCGTTGGCTCGATCCTTACGGCTAGAGACTCCTACGGGAGGAGACTCGACGATTACACACTGGTGCCAGTAGTGTGAGCTCACTCTAGGAGGAGATAGCTTCGGCTAGGATCTTCTTGTAGCGGCGTCGAGGCCATACGACGTCATCTTGGTTGTGGACTGGTTATCTATAGTCCACGCCCAGATTGACTGTATTAGGTGCACGGTGCAGTGTGTCCGCACGGATGGGACCAGGTTCACCTTCTCCGGTGATAAGGTAACCTTCGTAGCATAGGATGGACTCATGCAGGGGAGAGGGCATCCGATCACACATCATTTGGCTAGTCTCATCCTCAGAGGAGTTGACATGTGGAGTCTGAGTATTCCAGTAGTGGTGGATCAGTATGCGGACGTTTTTCCTGATGATGTTCCTAGACTACCTCCTCATAGGAAGGTAGATTTCTTCATAGACCTATACCATGGGACATCACCGATATCTACTCCATCATATCAGATATTTCCCATCGAGCTTCGTGAGCTGCGAATATAGCTGGAGAATGTATAGGGGAAAGGTGTCATCTTACCCAGTGTTTCACCCTAGGCTTCTCTGATTTAGTTCAACAAGAAGGCAGATGGTAGTTTGCGATTTTGTGTCGACTATTGTTGCCTGAACCATGTGACCGTGAGTAAAAATTATCTACTTCTGAGGATTGATGACCTCTTCGACCAGCCCAAGGGTGCACGTTGGTTCTCAAAGATAGACTTCAGGTCAGGCTATCATCAGCTCTGAGTTTGGGACGAGGATGTGCAGAAGATGGACTTCAGGTGTTAGTATGGCCACTATGAGTTCTTGGTCTTGTCCTTCGGTGTGACCAACACTCCAGCAGTGTTCATGAGTTTCATGAATAGGATCTTCCATCCCTACCTCAATCTGTTTGTCATAGTCTTCATTGATGACATACTGATCTACTTGACCACCGAGTAGGAGCACTCCTACCACTTTTGGGTTGTATTGGATACACTCCGAGAGCACCAGATTTATGGTATGCTCTCGAAGTGAAATTTCTATCTTCGAGAGGTTCACTTGTTGGGGCACTTCAGCACTGAGGTGGGAGTTGCAGTGGATCCCGCGATGGTAGAGGCGGTACTTTCTTGGGATCCACCTAGGAGTGTGACGGAGGTGCGGATTTTACTAGGTCTAGCTGGGTATTATCGGAGATTTTTACTAGACTTATCCAGAGTTGCAACACCGCTTAAATACTTGACGAAGAAGGGGAAACCCTTTGTGTGGTCATATAGATGTCAGTAGAGCTTTCAGGAGCTGAGGCAGAGATTGACCAGTGCACCCATCTGGAGGCTAATAGAGGAGGTAATAGGTTATGTAGTTTACTGAAATGCATCAGGGACTAGACTCGGGTGTGTCCTAATGTAGGAGCGAGCAGTGATCGCTTACGGTTCACGGAATTTGAGGCCACACAAGTAGAAATATGCTACCCATGACTTGGAGTTATTAGCAGTGCTCTTCGCCCTGAGGATGTGGCGACACTATCTGATGGTTGAGCACCTTACAGTCTACTCTGACCACCAGAGTCTCAGGTAAAGTTTCTCAGAGAAGGACCTAAACATGAGATAGCGGCGATGGCTCGAGTTCCTCCAGGATTATGACTTTGATATTTTCTATACTCCTGGGAAGGAGAACATAGTGGCTTATTCTCTCAGCAGGAGATTGGGCATTCAGCTACTTGGAGAGGCGATAGAGAAGTTAGCCTCTTTGCAGTTATCCTTCATGGATAGAGATGGGAATCCTATCTTTAGTCCCTCACAGTCACTACTCCACTAATTCAGCGGGTTAGAGAGGCACAGTGTGTGGACGTTGACTGTGAGGTTCTACATGCTCAGGTATCCTCAGGGCTGCCACCTGATGGATTTTTTTAAGGCGGGGAGCATGTCATCCTCTTTCGGGGACATACCATGGTAAAAGTTTCCCTACAAGAGGAGGTGCTAAGGGAGTTACGCACTTCCCCTCTAGCGGTACATCCCGGAGTAGCGAAGATGTACCAGGACCTTAGATGATAGTATTGGTGTCCGTGTATAAAGAGGGTTGTAGCAGAGTTCGTTTCACGATGCCTCACTTGACAAAAAGTGAAGGCGGAGCACCAGGTACCAGCAGGCTTGGTACAACCCTTAGAGGTTCCAGAGTGGAAGTGGGATGGGATATCCATGTATTTCATGACGGGGCTTCCACGTACTTCTTGAGGACATGACTCCATCTGGGTGATCGTAGACCAACTAACCACGTCGGCCCACTTCCTACCGATCAGAGAGTAGGGCTCAGTAGAGAGCATGGGACGCCTATACATTCAGGAGATCATACGACTTTGTGGTGTGCCATTATCTATCATCTCTGATAGGGGCTCTCGCTTTACTTCCCATCTTTGGAAGGGGTTGCAGGAGGCCTTTGGGAGATAGCTACGCCTGAGCACTGCCTTTCACCCACATACGGACGACCAGATGGAGAGAACCATTCAGACACTCGAGGAAATGCTTTGTGCATGTTTCATTGACTTTGGTCGCAGCTGGGAGGATCACCTACCCTTGGTGGAGTTTACGTACAACAAAAACTACCACTCCACCATCAATATGGAACCTTACGAGGCACTGTACGGCCGACCATGCAAATCACCTCTATGCTGGACTGACCTTGGGGAGTCAGAACTTGTAGGACCAGAGATGGTTCAGGCTACAATGTAGAAGGTGCATATCATCCAGGAGAGGATGAGGACTTCCTAGAGAAGACATAAGTCTTATGCTGATAGGAGGCGAAGACCATTGGAGTTCGAGGATGGTGACCACGTTTTCTTACTGGTCTCACCTCGACGTGGATTGTGGAGATTTGTTTATAGCAGCAAGTTATCTTCGCCCTTCATCGGACCTTTCTAGGTCCTCAGCAGGGTAGGTGAGGTGGCTTACTGCCTGGCCCTTCACCTCAGTTGCACCGGGTGGACGACGTCTTCCACTTATCTCAGCTGAGGAGATACGTACACAACCCGATGCATATCATCAACCACAAGGAGCTGCACATCGATGATGGGGTGACTTTTGCGGACCTCCCGGTGGAGACCGAGGATCGACAGGAGCGGGTCCTATGTGGGTGGTCGATTCCTCTTGTGCACATTCGTTGGCAGCACGGGAACCTCTAGGAGATCACATGGGAGTGGGAGGCTCAGATGCGTGCTCATTACCCTTATTTGTTCCCCTAGTTTATGTTGTAGCTTTACAGGGATGAAAATCCCTGATTTGCGGTAATGTAAAGACCCGGAAATTTCAAGGAATTTTTTTTAAATTACTTTGGAATTTTTTGAGTCTGTGGCATCTGACAGAACTTGATTCCATGGCCTAGTGCGCCCGGAATCAATTTCCAAATTTTAGCTCGGGTACGTTCTGTGAACGAACGAGCAGGTTTTTCTATATTTTGAACCAGTGCTCAGAATTAAAATCTGAGGGCACCAATGAACTCGCAATACTGGTAATTGCTTAACAGGATCCTTACCGTTGTTGCGTTCGTGCGGGAGGAGAAGTTAATTTTTGGGGGTTTATTTAAGAAGTAAAAAAAATTATCGGAACAATTTTTATTTCATAAAGAGGTTTTTTCCCTCCCATGAGTAGTTAAGGGTGGGGCCCATAGCCACTTAAATACAGAAGTGTGGATGTTAGAAAGGTGGGGCCCACATGAGTCCCACCATTTAATTTCCTCTAATATCATTAAGAACCCCCCCCCCCCCCCCATTAATTGGAAAAACCCGCATTTAATTGCCAATGCATTTAATAATGGGGAACCATCTCTCTCCATTCTTAAATTAATTATCATCATGTTATTAAATGTGGTGAATTAATTCTGGGAGTTTCTTTGTGTGTGTAATTAAATAATAATAGGATCCTATTATTTAATTAGGGGAAGAACTTTCGTTGTGCGGGAGAGCTTTGGAGATTTTGGAAGAACTCCGGTCTTCGGCGAAGAACGATGAAGAATTCTGGTTCCTCCAAGACCGATGACGCGCCACCCTTTCTCTTTTCCGCGACAAGAGAGGAGACGCCGCTTCCTCCTCAGCGCACTCCGAAGACACCTACGATCCTCTTCCCCGTGACGTCGTCTACCACGATGCTGACATCCGACATCAACTGTTGAGGTATGGGAATTTGTATAAATTTCATTATGTGAGTTTATACCCTCAGCATGGCATGCAAATTGTTTGGTGATGTTTAGAACCACTAACGTGGTGGGTGCGGAATAACTAACATGTCTGAAATCACCACTGCATTGTTATTGATGTGCGTAATAATTGGCAACAACGAAACAGGACCGAAATGGTGGTTGGAGGCCTTCACAGTGATGTACGGGTCCCGAGGCGACTGCAGGCGTAGACGGAAGAAAAATCGGACCACCAGAATGACTCATGTGGCCCACAGAAGTTTCCTGCGGCACGGGACACCGGTGCTGCAGCGCCGGCAGGGCGACGTCCCCTCGGCGCGCCCCTGGTAGGAGCCCCCCGCGACTAAAGTTGCAGTGGTGAGGAATTGGATCTCGTGGCCATGCGGGATCCAGGGGAGACGTGGCGCCGGGCGCCGCGTCTGCAGAACACAAAGGGGGGACCACGTCCCCCCTACTCGGCTCGCTGGCCAAGCCAGCGCACCCCCGCGGCCGGGACGGGGTGGGTAGCGTGGACTAATCCGGGCCACGCCCTTCCGAGCTGGACCCAGAACCGGGTCGGGTCACCCTGGTTCGGTCTGACCCAGGGGGGTTGGGCCGGGTCGGACCGGGCCTAGACCCCCCACTTCAGACCATTTTCGGTCTTTTGCCCATAACATGAGCTACGGTCCTCGGATTGACGCACCGTCAGTTGCGTAATAATTCTTTGATCGATATGGTTGTTTTGGTGTATTATGCTTGAGGTTTTGGAAATGTTTCATTATGGCTGGGGTGGTTCGAACCCGAAACCAACCAGGCCCATGGGGCGGAAAGGCTTATAACTTAAGGACTGAACGTCTGTTTGATGTGCCGTCAACTGTGTTGAATTACTCTTGATGAGAGGTCCTTTTGGCATAATCCTATTGAGGTTTGGACGCAGCTAGAGTATTTTTGGGTTTGTTTTATATTAAAAACCAATCGGCCCCCTGTTATAGAAAAGCCAATAACTCTCAGACCGGGCGTCCGATTGACGCACCGTCTGTCACGTTGGGTTTCTTTTGACGAGACAGAACTTTGGGATAAGTCAAATTTGGAAGTCGTGATAGTTGATGTATTTACTCTCTCTCTATTTATTGAGGAGCGAACCCTCTCGTAATGGATCATGCTGTGTGCGGGAACCCTAGAGCTGGTTGCGACTGCGACGATGATGACTGCACTTGGATACTCCGTGGGTTCGGCAGCCAGGACGACCGTACTTGGATCCTCCATGGGGTTGGAAGCGACGACGATCATACTAGGATCCTCTACGGGTTCAACGGTGATGACTACTATTCTTGTATCCTATGTGGTTCTGGCAGTATGACCTCTCTACTTGTATCCTGAGTGGGTCCTGCAGAGTAGCTCGACTTGTATCCGTTGTGGGTCTGACAGCTTAGCTGGTCATCTATCCTATCTGGGTCCAACAGCATAGATGAATTAGTGGCTACATCTGATCATCTCTATCACCATATGAAGTGTATACCTGTGTGAGCTGAGTCTTGATTCTCAATAATTATCATCGATGTGATTGACTAGCTTTCCTGTGTGGACTGGGTTGTGTTTTCCTGTGTGGAATGGGTTATGCTTGGGCTCGATAGTTAGAGTCGTTCTGTAGCTGATGACTTAGGTATATGTATGGGCATATACCTAAGTAGAGCTATTGGATACTTAGTGATTGTATCTTTCATTTTTGGTTTAACCTTCGTGGATTCTGAGAGACCTTCGGAGGGATTAGTGTCCCAACAGAGCATCGTATACTCACCCCTGCATGGGCTATGCCCACACTACGTTGTGTTGGATGCAGACGACGGACAACACTGATCGAGGTGGAGGCTTGTGGAGCTGGACGGTACCCGGAGGTGGACAACTTAACGGGACATACACGGAGCGGGCAGCCGGACCTGAGGAGCTGAGAAGACTATCCATACCCACCCTTCAGGTGGGATTTCCGGAGGATGACTTGGTGTTGTTGCTTTACTTACTGCTGTTGTACTTTACTTTCAGTTGTACTGTACTTTCAGTTGGGTTTGTATACTGGCCCATTTACTTTTTATCACTTACCTTGTACATAGTTTTACTTAGGTCTTACTTCAATTGCGTCCTCTGTTGTGTATGTTTCTTCATAATGGTAATGCCTTCCCTTCTTTTGGGATTTACGGCTTTGGTGCTAGTCGCCAGCCCCTGGCCTAAGGAAGGCAGGTTGGGCTAGTCACAACATGGGCCCCGAGGATGGGTCCTGACAGTGAAATATTACGTCATGTTTTTAAAGGACCCAGAATATAACTCTTCTCAATTCCTTTATCCATAGTGACACTATTTTTGTTCAATACTAATTAGTCCGTAGGAGTTGGAAGAACACTTGATCTATCATAGAATAGTTTGAAGTTAAAAATATTCTAATAAACATGAGGGAAATGTGAATGTGGCTACTTACTAATATAGAACTTAATTTTATGGATCATCTTTTATGATTACAATAAAGGAAAATATATAAGAGCATATTGAGAATGTCATTATATATGTGAATGATGATGGAGATCATACTGATGAAACAAAAATGATAGATAAATATGAGCATTGTGAATTTCCAAAATGGATTGATAAGATGAAGAGTTGTTTAAAGATACCATTATATGATGGTGGTTATAAATATAAATAATTTCTAATATTAATGAAACTATATAAGTTAGATGCTAAAAATGGATGGATTAAAATCAATATTACTAAACTAATTTCTCCATTGAAAGATATTGTCAAATAAGAAAATGACCTTACTAGCCAAACATATGATGGTAAATGAATCAAATGTTTAATGATTATGATCTCAGAATGAATACATTTTTGTCCAAATTACTGTATACTATTTTTCCAAAGACCGTAAAACAATTAAATAATGGACAATGTGTGGTTATTCCCGATACAAGAAAGGACAATCGGGCCCTATGATATTTTTATTGTAATTTCCATTCATTAAATGGATTAGGTGCCGATATAGAACTGATGAGACTGTAAGAAAATTGATGTTGTATGAAAAATATAATACATAAATATGAGAAACATCACCACATGAATGACTCTCCTCAGGGGAAGAGAATAGATCACAAGTATCCGGAATTTAGAAATGAGCCGATAAATGTTCTTCACTTTCTATCTACATATGGAGTGAATCCTTTTGGATTTTAAATTAGAACTCATTATAAATGGTTTGTTATGTTGGAAAATTATATCGCACATCATGTCTCTACATTAAATGAAAATACATTATTTTATCTATGCATATATCTAGAAAAAATAAATTAGGTAATGATAATAATAATTATTTGGCACTATTGTTTGAATATTTAAAATTATATTGGGATTCATGTGTTATGTTGTATTATGATTACAAAATTGATGATTTCATATTGAGATCCATTTTTTATGGGATGATAAATGAAATTTTTTCTTACGGAAATTTTTCAAGATATAGCACTAATGGAACTCAATGGTGTCCTATTTTTAAAAAAGGAACACAGTGAATTAGGCCGAAACATTCATCAAAGACTATGTTTCTAATAAATTTAATCTTTCTACCCAGAGGGCATAAGTACTGATTTAGGGTGACATTATTCGATGGGATTTTAGATAAATATAAAATTCTATATCTACTGACATGTGAACTGCTATTTGAGAATGTAAAATATATAGGCCTTGTTTTTAATTTTTTTTCTAAAACCTTTACTAAAACTACTTAGAAAAAGAGATCTGTTTATTTTTGAATTACCATATTGGAATTTTTTGTTTTTCAAGTATTTTATTAATTTTATTCTCGAGGAAAAAAATATTGTGATAGTGTCAATTTCATGTTAATAAATACTCCCAACAACAAATTATGGAATTGAGAATAGGATGGACATGATAGACATTGGAATACTGGAATAGTTGGTGCTTGTGAGGGGTGAAAAATAGAATTTCCTTCCTACAGCCACATAAAATCTTTCCAAGAATGATATATATCAATTTTGTAACATACTAAATTATGTGATGGGTATAGAGGTGTTTTCATCAAATATATATAATATAATTTCAATGAATAAATTAAATTTTATGGGTCTAAAATAACATCACTTTTATATTTTTGCACAAGATCTAATGCATGTAGATTTACATTTCATTTTTTCCAAGAATTTCCCATATAAATTTTCCATGATCTATTTATTTTTAAATTATATTACAAGAAATGTTATATACCATGAAAATTTCCCAAATACGGAAATGTAAATTTTCATTATATTAAGTTAATTGGAAATTTCCATCCCACCAACATTATTTGATTTGATGGTTCACTAGATGGTTCACTTAGTAAGAGAGATTCCACTATGTTTTCCTATACATTATAGATGGATGTACACCATTGAATTGTATATAAATATATTAAAAGGTTATATCAAAAATTGATGTCATCTATAGGGTTGTAAAGAAAAGAAATATATTTTTGGGTAATTCATTGATTTCTATACTGACTACCTATCCATTACGGAAAATATTGGTCTACCAAAATATAATCACACTAGATAGATTGTGGGTGAAGTAATTTCTAGAATATATGTTTTCAAAATAACAACTAAATATAAGGAGTGGGCCTACCTTTAGAGTTTTTATAATAGTTTAGAGGTTTCCGCATATTTTTAAACCCACAAATAAACACATAGTCATTTGAATCCATTAGATGATGACTAATGGTTGTAAAATAAAAATAATAAATCGTTTATAAATAGTTTTTGTGGCCATATTTTTTTGGAGTCATATGAAAATATAGATTCATTCTTAGAAAGACTTCAACAGTTATCTAGAGGAAAAAGTGTGATTGTATTATCTTATAATGGTTATGTAATTAATAGTTATATATTCTATATAATTAAAAATAATGATGTAAATATCATGAAAATTAGTGGAGAGACACTTGAAAATGATGTGACATATGTATCTAGTACCAATGAAAAAAACCTAATTTTTTAAAATATTTCAAACATTGGCATCATCAAACAATGATGGATGCTAGATTATATAATACTGAATGTACTGATTTTTCAATACACATTTTTAGATAACATGTGTTCTATATAAATATATGAAGTGGTATTCAATAAAGTGTATTTTATTAAGGAAGGGTACAAAGTTGATCCGTTTATAAAGGAATCACATGTAGTACATGTATTTTATATTTTATCTCCCGCAAATCCAAAGTGTTCAATTCTACTATTATCAAAAAATCACTGAAGGTTTAAATAAAAATTCTTATAAGGATGACCCATTCATTAGGACATTGAAATAATTTTTTAGTGGTCATAATGTAAATGGGTTATTGTATGGAGAGAAGACCACAATAAATGGTTTTTGATACTCAATATAAGGGTAAAATCCCTCAAACATTTAAAAAATTAGTTCAATAATCATGTTATTTTTTAATATATAATGTGTTTCCACATGTAATTATATGTTAACTACTAAATATACATTAACAAAATTAAATTTTGAACCACTTTTGTAGATAATGACTTCTACACATTTTGATCCTACCAATATTGAGGAACAATAGGATCCTCGACCAACTAGTACTTCCAATGAAAAGGAACAATGATATTTTTTACATGAATATGCTACCAATCCAAAGAGAAAAATATTTAATGATGTTGAATATAATGAAAGGGTTGATGAAAAAGAATTATATCCCTAAAAAATATCATTGTACCATGACTGTGTTAGAGAAAAATTATCATTGTATGAAAAATGGAATCAAATTTAATTTCAGATTCTATTCACATGGAAAACATTTTAACCATAAAAAGTCCACATTCAGTAGTTTCATTATGATAACCACTAGGTAGAACATGATGATTGATGTATATTTGTGGAATGATGTTGTTCCCTTGCTTGAAACACTGATTTAGGAAGAGATTTCCGAAATATTATATTATTCATACACTATTTCACTAAAATAATAATGAAACACTAACTTACTCTACGTTATCCCTTGTAGAGTTCATTTATTATAGATGAATCCTGAATGATATTTTTAATAAGGCTTTCAGGAATTTCATATAGTTTCTTTCCAAAAATTCTAACAAATATTCATCTCAAAGTTATTGATGGGAAAATAAATTTTCACTCACTGCATATTTATTCAGAAATAATAATCCTAGAAGTAAGGGATGGGTTTACTATCCATCCTTGGGAGAAATATTTTCAGGTACATTGTGTATGATAATTAATTGTTTGGTAATATTTTTGTTAATAACCTTTATTATGAATTTTTTATTTTTAAAATAGAAACTATGTGTTGAAAATAATAAATTCTAAGAAAAAGAAACTTACAAATACTATAATGTAAATACGGGGTACTCTTTACTAGTAAAACAATTGGTATGTATTTAAAATATGCTATACTAATTTCATGTGATATAAAACAAAAACATTTTTATATTCCACTATTTATATATAGATTGATGAATCCAAATCCAAATTCACATCCATGACACATCATGTGTTATAGATGTGGAATTGTTTTCATATTTATGGGAGACTAATAGATGAAATCACAAAAAATAAGTGGGAATTATGTGTAAGTATAACCTAATGAAAATATTTTTTCTTTAAATATCTATTACATAACAATTATTAATTAATTTTATTTAAATTATTATCTAAATAAGACACATTAATAATTATCATTTGTAGTGGATGAATAGCTACTATTAGTGGCCTTAAAGCTTCCATAATTCTATGACAGCATTAGTGGTGTGGGGTTTTGGTTGACACCCTGAACATATTTTGAGAATATAAAAGAATATGGGATAAATGTAAATAAATGGAAGATATGTATAAATGATTAGATTATAATGAATAAAATTTTAATTGGAAGTTTATGTTTCTAGAAAATGTTTTATGTAGAATGAAAAGAAAACGAACAACTCATGAACAACCATTATGGGATTATCCACCCACCCAAGACCCCACCCACTTTGATTAATGTCATTCCCATAAATCATGTGTCTTAGATAAGTTAATAAATATTATCATAACTATTTCTGTGAAATTTGAATTTGGAAGCCACTGATACATTTTCCATAATGACATTCTACATGGAGAAAATGACAATTATTTGTATCTATCAAAACCCACCTTCACCTAATTTTAAGGTTTATAGTATTCAATATCAAATAATTCATTATACGCAACAGAAAACATCAAATTGACCATGTGAGAGGTGTGATTATCATATCACATGATCCAAGCATCGAGATACCTATTCCACTCGATAATGAAGATATTTATATGATCAATTATGATATTGGAACATTTATAGCTTGGTTTTCACATCATGTAAAAAATATTTCTATAAGGATGTATTCATTTCAAATTTATTTTTCAAGTTAAATCTTTTACAATTAATGGAAAAACTTTATCAACTGATAAATGTTATTATTGATTTGAAAATGGAATGGGTTGAAATTAAAGTTGAAATCATAATTATGTAAAGGATCAAAAAATAATTGAAAAGTTTGGCCTAAAGAACATTTACAAACCTATTAAATATCTTCATTTTCTAACATTTATGGTTCATCAAAATATAATGAAAACAATTTGTAGTATTGCTATTGTTGAGTTTGAATAAAATTTTATAGAGAAAACATTATATAGTTCCTTTATCTTGATAATGATGATGGAATCATCATGTATGAATAACTTCGATCCTTAGTTTTAATTTTCTACATGAGGTGTGTTTTCTTGATTTTTTTTTCTAATTCTTGATCTACTATGTTAATTAATAAAAAAATAATATATATATATATATATATATTCAGGTTTCTATATCAATAATATTTGAAGGGAATACCATATGAACATATATATTGACCCATTGGTCCTTGCATAACTTCTATATACCAATCCAAAATTGAATCTTCTAAAATTGATGAAATAGGTGCAAAAAGTGCTGCACCATATTAATGAAAACTTAAGGATTAAAAAAATATTATTATTACCAATGATGTAGGGTAAAACTCTACAATTTATCCGTAGAAAAAAATTATGTCCATTCATTACTTATTATTTTTTCAAGCATCAGCGGTACACATCATAGTCAATTTGGATACTCCAGATTGTTATTTCCTGGATTCACTGCCTGGATAACCAACAAACTCACCACAAAAAATGATATTTTATAATTTTTGATACACTAAATATAATGTTTTATATCTAAAACTCATGTTATATATTTTATATTATATTCTAATGATAATTATATTATGATAGGGCACTGTTTAAATATTGTGAAAATTATGGCATGAGGATAGTCTATGCGTACATGGAGAATGCAAACTTCTACAAGGGGATAAATAATATGGTATATATAATAAAATTAAAATATTAAAACACAGGTAAAAAATTGTCATTTTTGTAAATGTTTATTCAGTTCCCAAAACAAACCAATGAAATATATCGTGGTTATTATGTTTTAAAATTTCCGAGAGATGTCATATACCACCAAAAAATTAGTATCCCCAAAGAGGCATTTGTTTTTAAAATTACTATTTCATTTAAAATATTTATTAATCCTTTGTGTAATTATATTATTCTAAGAAAAACATAGATGTAAAAAGACCTAATTTTCACAAGATGTAATTGATTTCTTTAGAAATGACTTTGGAATCATACTCGATGTCCAAATGTACAAATATTTCATGAGGATATGACATAATTCTACATATTTTGATGATTTTGCCATCATTATATCTAATTTTTTAGTTAATATACTCATTATTTTTATTCTATGCATATTTTTTTAATTTTTTCATAGATCATGATTAAATAACTTCATCAACAAGGATAATTCAATCTTGTACTATGATCATGAATTTCAGGATAAAGACATAGTGTAATCAATAGTACCTCAATCTGAGACACGATGTACACGATATGACCCAAATTGTGTGGATTATGTTTAAAAATGAAATTTTATTAATGTATTGATTCATATTTATGTTTTATTTATTTATATTATAAATAACATAATACTATTTTCATTATATACATGGATTCTTTTGGTAAGTCATATTTTACATTCAACTTTACATAAGAAGCCAAAAAAAGAGATATCATGTTGCTTTTAGAGGAGGCATTTCTAGTAGCATGGGGTTTCCTTTTACATTGGAATGGAAGATTTCTCTCTATTTTGTCTTGGTTGAAACAATTTATATAAAAAATCATCACACAAAAAATCATTTGAACCTCAATATAATACATATTGTGCATGGTGTGACTATAACTATATGTCTTCAATTTATAATTTATATTTCAGTTCAAAACACACAGTACATACTCAAATATAAGAATACACATCCAGAGTGTGTAGGTACTTTTTTAAAATGACCCATAATCCCTTTTTTATGTTTAAGAATCAGTGAAACCTCAATTGGACCCATTTTCTGATCGATATAACTCCAAGAATGTATTTTTATTGAAAATTACCATTAATCGTCGTAAAAAAAATACAAGTGACACACACAAAACCAATAGAACACATTTTTATAGATTTTTTACTTTATTAAAATTATCCATATTTCATTTTTGACATTTATGATTCACCTTCACCCAATCCAATTCATGGTGTGATGGGTGTGACTCCAAATGTGTCTTTTTAATTAAAATTAGCATTATTTTATGTAAAAAGGAAAAGTGACACCCTCAAAAAATGAGAAAAATGATTTCTATTTTTTTGATACATTTGGAAAATGTAGAATTTGTAAATTTTGACATATAATAATGAACTAAACATCAATGTGGTGCATGGTGTTACATGTATGACTCCAAGTATGCATTTTTATTTAAAATTGAAATTAATTCTAGTAAAAAGGAAAAATGACATACTCAAAACCATTAAAAAAATTTAACTTTTTGATACTTTATAAAAATAATCCAAAAGACATTTTTTACATTTATGAATAACCCTCACCTAAATATGATACATAGTGTGATCTATATGACTCCATGAATTACTTTTTATTTAACATTGGCATTAATTTAAGAAAAGAAGTCATGTGACATACTCAAGACCGATAAAACACAATCTGATTACTTTTATTCTATAGGAAAATGATACATATTCAATTTTCACATATAAGAATAATCCTCACCTTAATCCAATACATTTTGTTCACTATATGACTCATATTATCCATTATTAGTTCAAAATTTTCATTTTAGTTCAAAGAGTGTGACACTCACTAAATACAATGAAAAAAATTCTTATTTTATTTATAATTTAGTGAAATAACTCATAAATTATTTTTGATGTGTATTAATTATTTTCACATCAAACTAATACCTGACATGACCAGTATAACCCAAAGCATGTGTTTTTATTTTAAAATGACATTTTAGTAAAAAGAACATGTGGCGTAATTAAAACTGATAAAAACTTATTTCTTTTAATACTTTTGGAAAATAATAAATAATTAATTTTTGAAGTATAGGAATCAACAAAACCTTAATCTGATGCATGGTGTGTCTAGCATGACTCAAAGTGTCCATTATGAGTTTAAAATTCACATTTTAGTTAAAAATGTGCGTCACTTGCTGGAAAATAAGAAAATTTTCTCTAATTTCCATGAAAATTTTGTAAAAGGATTCATAGGTCCTTTGGGATGTTTAGGAAGTTGTCCCTAGTCAAAATAACACATGAAGTGACTGGTATGACTCAAATTGCATGTATCCATCTTGAAATTGCATTTTAATAAAAATAAAAAATATCATACTCAAAACTAATAAAACACATTTAGATTGATTTCATAATTTATGAAAATTATCTACATGTAATTTTTTAAATGGTGGAATTGTCCACATCTCTATCCAACATATGGTGTGACTGATATTACTTAAAGTGTATTTTTTTATTTAAGATTGGAATTACTTTTAGTAAGAAGAACATGTTAAATACTCAAAAACAATAAAGTGCATTTCTATTTCTTTGATACTTTAGAAATATAATATACAAGTCATTTTTTAAAAGGATAATTTAATTAAACCTCAATCCAAAACATGATATGACCTGCTTGACTCAAAATGTTTTCTATTTGTTTAAAAATTTACATTTTAGTTCAAAAAATGTGTCACTCATATATAAATGAGAAAAAAATTATTATTGACTTGATAATTTAGTGAAATTAATCATAATTCATTTTTTATATGTAGGAATTAGTATCTCATCAAACTAACTCATGATGTAACTTCTATAACTCAAAATTTTTGTTTCTTGTTTGAAATGACATTTTATCAAAAACAACATGTGACATAATTAAAAACAAGAAAAAATTATTATTCTTTTATAATTTAGGATGACAATATATGAGTACTTTTTGATGTGTAGGATTTATCCTCACCACAATATGATTCATGGGGTGGCCAATATTACTTAAAGGTCATATTTTTATTTAAATTGGGCATTACATTTATAAAAAATAACGATTAATATAATCAAAACCAATAAACACAATCAGATTGTTTCGATACTTTAATAAAATTATCCATAAGTCATTTTTTACATGTAGGATAAAATATCTCCTAAATATGGTGCACAGTGTGACCAATGTGACTCTAGGTATATCTTTTTATTTACAATAGTCATTAATTTTAGTAAAACGAATTGTTTACTTGCTTAAAAAATGCACTCTCGTTGTATTGATACTTTATGAATAAAATCCATGAGCCATTTTTTATGTGTTGGAATAAATATCAACTAAAATAAATGCACAATGTAACTTTTGTGACTCAAATTGTATCTTTTCTTATAATTTGACATTAATTTCATTAAAAATTTCAAGTGACATACTCAATACTGATAAATGCATTCACATTATTTTGATAATTTAGTACAATGATCTATAAGTAATTTTCCATGATTATGAATTGGACTAACCTCAATACAATGCACCATATTCTAGGTATAACTCAAAGTATCCATTATCAGTTCAGAATTTTCATTCTAGTTCCAAACATGTGTCACTCACTTAAAACCAAGAAAACATGATCGTATTATCTTTAAAATTTAGGACAATAATTTTTTATATATTTTTAATGTGTATGAATTATTCTCATATAAAACTAACAAAAAATGTAAATATTATTACCGAAAGTGTTTGTGTTTAGTTTAAAATGAAAATGTGGTATAATGAAGAATGGACATTCCCTAAATAAGGTAAATGGATTCATATTGTTTTGATAATTTATGGAAATGATCCATCGGTTGTTTTTTACTTTTTAGGAATTAAAGGCAGCTCAATATGATGTATGATGGGACTGTTATGACTCCATGTGTGTCATTTTATTTATAAGTGATATTTTAGTAAAAGCACAAGTGAAATACAAAAAATTGATAAAATAGATTTTGATTATTTTAATATATTTATAAAAAGATCCATAAGTCATTTTGGACATATAAAAATTAGATTCACCTCAATCTGACACATGGTGTTCTCTTTATAACTCAATGTGTCTATTATTAGTTTAAAATTTGAATTTTTGTTCAAAACATGTCTGAGTCACGGAAAAAAATACACTCAGATTGTCTTGATAATTTACGGAAAAAATTAATAATAAATTTTTTTGTGTGTAAAAATTAGTCTCACATCAAAATGGAACAATATGTGAATGGAATGATGTAAATTGTCTTTTTGTTGTTCAATATTATACTTTATTAAAAATACAACATACATAATAAAATCCTAGAAAATGTATACATACTTTTTGATAATTTAGAAAAATAATCCTTATGTCATTGTTGATGTGTAGAAATATCCCCACCTTATTATAACACATGGTGTGACTGGTATGAATCTATGTGTTTCATATTATATAAAATTAATATTTTATTATTTTATTCTTTCATATTTTTAATTAATTTATTGTTTTACTATGTTATAAGAATAATAATGGTTTTCTTATATAGTTGGATTATTTTTCTCATGTTGGGGTGGTTTTTTCGGTAACTGATACAATGGTCAAGCTTTTTTTGAGAAGGGGTCGTGTGTACCAAATATGATGGAACATTTTGTATTAAAATGTTTGTGGATAGTAATTGAAAATTTAATTATACAAAACATTTTTTGAAAATTATACAGTAATTATTGTTTTTTGAGATATAAAATTTTTTTCAATTAAATTATGTATTTTAATATATTTTTATTTTCATAGAGGTATATAGAAGTTTATTTTTTTCACTGTGTTGTTATTCATAAAGGACACTGAAGTAGTAGGGTCATTATCAGTGTTATTTCTATCGTTGATAATGGCCCACCTTTATTAGTGCTAATGAAAGCACAAATAAAGGGATCCCATTTAAAACCCTAAAAAATCGCTAATAAATGGTTCTTTATCAATTCTAAACTATGTTAGATAAATATTCCCCTTTATCAATTCGTTTTTCACATATAAGGGGCCCTACATTAATATCACTAGGGGAAACAACACTTTTTTCACTGCTAAAACCATTTTTGTGCACTATTAATAAGATGAACTATAGTGAGAAAGCCTATAAATAATGTTTTTATGAGTTTGTGATTACAATTAACTTATATTAATTATTTCAAAATCCTCACCATGGTCTTTATTAAATAACTATGCACATGGTTTTCATAAAACCATAGTTATAGGATTTATCCAAGACATAGAGTCAGGGGTTTCTAGACCATGGATATAGGTGCGAAATAATAAAACACAGATGAGTTTTTGACACCAATACCTCTATGGTTTTAGTAGAACTAATTAAATACAAGACTAAGATAGTATTTTATAATTTATATGATCATATTTTTATATATTTATTTAAAACCGTATCTATATGTCACAAAACAATTACCATATGGTCTTCCCACACCCTTCTAATGAAATAAAATTTTCCTAAAATTACGCAAGAACCATATAGTCATATGTTTACTAAAATATGATAATAAGTTCTTCCACAGGATGATTATATCCATGTTTTTATGAAATCCATGTATATAGGTAATAATAATAGTCATGGTTTCCCAAAAAATATGAGCATTGGTTTTATCAAATTAATATGGAAAAAGTTTTCATAAAATTATTTCTATAACAGTTATCTGACACTTATACCTGATATTTTTTATCTATGGCCATAAGAAATACAAATAGCTATGGGTTTCTTAAAAATGAGGCTATACAAAACACATATTAAAATTCTTATCATTTAATCATTTATATATGACTTATCCAACACCTATAGACATTTTTTTTCAAAATGTTGACTATCTGATTTATTTCTATTAGTGATGGTATAATCCAAAAATCTATAATGGAAGAAAGGAGGTCATAAATTCATAAAATATTATATTTTAAGTAAAGGTCATTATTTTGACAATTATGTAGTAAAACAGAAGTGAAACTGTCTAGAGAATATTCTTTAAATATTTAAATAGATTATTATAAAAATAATGTTATAAAATATTTCAAAAATTAATTTCAACCTTTTAAAAAATAATAACTTTTTATTATAAAGTAAAAAATATATTTTTTAGAATAATGGAAAATCTCTTTTCCTTGAAAAAACCATAAAATCATATAGAGGAAAGTAATCTATTTAAAAATGGGTTTAATAAGAGAAAGAAATCTTAATGAAATCATAGATACCACAGTAATAAAATTTTGGGAAGAAAATATGTTGGGTTTAATAATGATCTATTATATAATTATTCTAATGTTTATTTAAAAAGGAACAATCCACATTAGAGTAATATTGTAAAATAAAACCTTTTGGATTTAATAACTTTTGAATCAAGACCCCTTACAAGATCAAAAATAAATAGAATCATTAAACATAATTAATCAAAATTAATAAATTAGAAAATGTATCAAAGGTTAAGTATATTTATCATATAACAATAATTACATGAATAATATAAAATATGTCTCAATAAAGTATAATTGAGATGAAAAACAATTAACATAAATTATTGGTGTATAGGAAGTGTTATATCATGTTAATAATCAATTTAAATTTAATAAAAACTTGATTAAGAACCCTTTTATTTTAATTCCTTTTTAACGCCTTTTTATAATCATTTTTCATTTATTTATTATATAGTTTTTTATAATGTTGACTAGTTTAGTCTGATTGGTCAATTTTTCCAAAACTAATATTGTATGATTATAATAGTATGTGGTGTTAAAAAATGGTTCCACTACCCAAAAAATGATACTAATTTGAGGAATATTTTTTTACTCTTTATATAATCGGTTCGAACCATCCATGATCATTCACTGAGGTGATAGTCAAAACATATTCAGGATGGTGTTTTCATTTTCATAATGAATTGTAAGGGAATAATGTATATATTGATTCATATTTATAAAATAATATTTATATGATAAATTTCATATATAAATTATTTAAATGAATTCTTTGATCATTGATGAAAAGAAAAAATTTACAAATCACTTCACCTCATGGAGGTGGCAGTCGAAACCTATGAAAACGAGAAATTTTATTTTCCAATGGATATGAAGGTACGATTGTATAATATATCGCATCACTAAAAGTATATAATTTTCCAATAAAATTAATCTATTATCATTAAATAAATAATTGTGAACATTAATATGAGTTGATGATGAATATTGATACACATCAATTCACGATGATTGTAGTCTTACTATAGCATGAGTAAAGATTTCAATTTCCATCAGATGGAGAAGGGGTATAAAATCATTGTTTCATCATCTCCATAAAAAAAATATAATATTTATGATAATAATTTAATTATATTATAATTTTTACAAAATAAATTTATATGTTATAAGAAATAATAAATTGAAATTAATCAGTTAAGATGATTACCTATTCAGTAGGATTCCTCATTTGGTTTTTGAATCAAGCATTTTTGGAGTTTAATTTTTGCAAGAAAAGAACATATAGGATGCGTATAAGGATTTTGTAAGAAATGTTTATTTATATTGGATGATCTATTTGGATGATCATGTGTCCATAAGTGTGGGGAGGATGTGGCAACTTATATGTGAGGTGGGTTGACATTGAAAAAACTCGAAATATTATTATATAACATTTTTCTTGTTCAACTAACTCCAAATATAAATTTAATTGATAAAAAAATTATAGTCTATATAAAAACAAAAAATATATATTTTAAAAAAAATTATGACAATTAAAATCTCATCTCTTATTTTAACACCTTAGTTATCCATTTTCATTATTGTCATGTTGATTAATTTTTAGCATGATCACTATTCATGATCATAAAAAATTATAATGATATCATTTACAAAATATAATTTTATAAAATAAATTTTGTAATCAATTTTAAAAGATTCATCTTCTAAAACAGATAAAAACTACATTTAATAATTATTTTTCAAAATATAATGAAAACTCTTTACTGAAAACAAAATGTCCCTTTAAGAATAAAAATGATTTTACAATATTGTCATGTATAATGTTTATATATATATAATTAATTGGATTGTGTTTAACAAAATATAATTATTTGAATTTAAAACCAAAACAAAATTTAGGGTAACAATGAAAATATATGATTAAAATTGAAGAACCAAAAATAATATTTATTTACGTAAAAACATATGTTAAATTTACAAAATATAGAACATGTATTTATAATTTTAAAATTATAATTTTAACATTATTATATTAGATAATAAATATAAATATAATATTTAAAAAGTGGTTTCATAAACATCCATGTTATCCTTATATCTGGATTATTTCATAATTGTGATAGTATTGATAAAATCTCCATTTTTAACTATTCACCTAAAAATAAACTATTTCATGAATATTTGAAAAATTCACTATAATTATTTTTTTATGACGAAAATATGTAAAATAGTTATATATATATATTAATTTAAAAAAAATTAAATTAATATTTTAAAATAAAATAAAAAATATGTAGAAATACTGCATTTATTGAATGATGGTCATTTAAAACATTAATTGTTTTTACCTTTTATGATTTGATTATTATACTTCAAAATTGAGGGAATTCTTCCTAAAAACAGACTACAAAATTTAATTAATATTATTTTTCAACTTATATTTTATAATATTGTCACTCAAATTTGAAAATGTCAATCCAATGTTTATGTTATAATGATTAAATAATAATATTACTATAGTATATCAGAGTTCATTTAAGATGAGGGTGGTGTTTATCACAAGCTATAGTAAATAGTATCCATATCAAAAAATAATGCTGTGTTACATTACCTCATCCTTTTAAAAATTTTATCCACCTACTTTTAATTCCTTAGGATCATATCTTGACATGATAATAGATTTAATCATTAATGTTTTTCTAAGAAAGGGTTGGGAATCTTATTATTTCTTAAATAAGTATTTTTTGAAGAATATGTATATCATTTTAAGACATCCATTGATAAATGTGTTTATAGAAGCATTTCTTGGTAATTATGTGATACTTTCCATAAAAAGATGTTATATATATCTTCTTTTAATTTAGTTTTAGTAATTTTTTTTTAAAATATAAATACTTGATTTAATTCAATTCCATAAGTGTTGTTTCATCCTTTAGTGTGTTTTGATCAGTTTTCTACCATTGATTCTCTCATTTTTGAAACAATGAAAGAAAATTATGAATTTTTCATAGCATAAACACCAAAATAAATTTACAAGGGATTATAAGATCCATTAAAGAATAAAATTAATTAATTTATAAAACATTCTATAAACATTTTATTTTTTATTTTTTTTCATTTAATAAACCCAAAATCATGGTAAAAAAAGATAATACTCATTAAATTAAACAATCAAATGAATGATTAATGTTTTAATCACTGAACATGCACTAATAATACCCATTGTTTGTTAATATAGACTGAATTTTAATATATCATAATCATATATTTACACAATATTCATTATAATTACTCATAAATCATATCAGAAACTAGACTTAATCATGTTTTAAAAATATGAGGCCATTCCTTTTCATAGGAACATCAATAAATATTCCATAATGACTGATTATTTCAATAAAAAGAGACATTATAATGATAAAATTAAAACAAGATAAATTTCTCAAATAACATCATTTTTATTGTCTCTTGAATAATTAAAATATAATTATAAGACTAAAAGACATATTATTTAATTATTTTTAACATAAAGATCCAAAAACACAACCTGATGTTTTAAAGGTCCAGTGTCTTTTGAAGACTACCTTGATGATACATCAATGTAATATGAAAACACAAAATCATAATTTTATTACCCATAATATGCTATTAAATCCATTTGATTTAAAAAATATTCAAAGGATAACTTGGGGAATAAATAAACAAACTGGGTGAGTGCAAATCCTAGTAAGGGTATAAGAATGATAAAGAAGAAAAACATTTGAGAAAATTGGAATAACATGATATCATAAAAGGAAATTCTCATGAATAATGATATATAATCAAGAAATACATAAAATGGAATAAAAATATCATGGAATCAAATTAATGTTTCAACATAAATAAATATGTAATATTCATAGGTCATGGCTCAATTAAAATACAATATAACATGGTGGACAGAGTCCCATCTTGGATTTGGTTTAATCCATAACCCCATACAAAACCCTTCATGAGATATAATCATTACCAATTTTATTAGTGGGATATCTAAGAACATTGATGTTAACATTTACATGAATATATGTGTCACAAAATTAAATCCACCATATTTTTTAAACATCATTATTACCAATGGGAAGAAATGGATTACATAATCTTGTCAAATAACATAAGTAAATGACATATCTTAATGAATTTCACCAAAAAAGGTATTAAATATTTCATTGAATTTCATAGATATATAAACAAGTATAAGACTTGAAAATTAAGACCACATTAAAATAGTATAATAAAAGGAGTTGTGAACTAATTTTGAAAATATATTCTATTTAGTGGTGTTTTAGGAAAAAGGGAAATGATTCCTTAAAAGGGTAAGGGAAAAATATTTGTTGTAAAACTAAAAATGAAATAAAATGGTTTAATATAATATAATTATTATTTTTTTAAATCATGGATTGTTGAAAAATATTTCATTTATTTTTACTTTAAATGAGTTAAGAAAGCACATATGTTCCTTTTAATGGACTTTTCATTGCGAATGAAACTAGGAAGAGAACCTTTAAAAATTTATATCTTCATCAAGGAAATGTGATTTAAACTTATTATATATGTGTATTAAATATATAAATAACAAATAAAAGTAAATAATAATAATAGAGAGAGAATGTGAGGAAAATATATAGAAATCATAATCCAATGAAAATAGTGTATTTTAGAGAGATCACTTACCACAAGATTAAATTTTTTATGATCACTCAATTATTTTCATGAATAGAAATACTTGATTTATTAAATACATGATTGAGAAAATTATTGATATATATTTTATTTGTTACCAATATTCTAGGTAATCTTACATTCATTTAATTGAGATATCATTTCTCTTTCTATTTTCCTATGGTCGTTCATTTCAAAGATCAATGGTCAAATTAATTTAGAGGTAATTCTGAGAGTTCTTATGGTATGGTTCCATAACTACTGAAGTGTAATAAAAATATATTTATTTCCTAATAGAATAAAAAATGGTATCTATTATCCATATGTTTTCTAAACCGAGGTATGATACATTTTTA
This sequence comes from Viscum album, assembly GCA_963277665.1. Taxonomy (NCBI): domain Eukaryota; kingdom Viridiplantae; phylum Streptophyta; class Magnoliopsida; order Santalales; family Viscaceae; genus Viscum; species Viscum album. The sequence goes on along the minus strand of OY728128.1, from coordinate 118,302,934 downwards.
TAAACATAGTTGTTATATGGTTAGGTTATTTAGACAGTTTTACTAACCATCCTAACATAAATTCGTTTTATTAACATAATTGATTATTAATACATTACATATAGTGAAATAAGTTATAATAAATATATAATCATAATATTTTACAACAATATTTTATATATAATATTTATCAAGGGATCGTAGAAAATAATGTATGTTGTTTCTGGAGGTAGTGGACCTGCCATATTGTGAACAACAATTTCATTTTAGACTGAAATGATAAGAGTTTGGATCATGTATATTCCATTAACTCAATAAAAATTAATTTATATAAATTATATTTTAGTCATTATTCCCATATATATATATATAAGTTTATGATTATGAGGAAGAAAAATTAAATTTCTCCATTAAGGGTATTATCATATCCTTTGGATGTCCCCTTTTAGGCTTCCCCTTATAGCACTGTGGATAGATATTTTGTCATGACCAAGGATTATAAGGGTATGGGAGTGATATGGGGTGATAATTTGGTAAATATTAGTTATTTTAAGGAAGATAAAATGTGTGAATAAAAAAAGAGGTGAGGGTGGTATTTATAAGGGTTTGAGAGGAGTGTTTTTAATACAATATTCATTAGTTTATTATTTTTCCTCTATATTTCTAGTAGTTTGGATTATTGGTATTTTATAAATTAATAATATCATGTGAGCTTGAACTCTTGTTTTCTCATATTATCCATGATTACTAAAATTATATATAAAGATTATAATGTAAAATATTGTATTTTACCACATTTCAATATCCACAAAAAACAATATTATTAGAAAAATAAATAAAATTGAACTTATGATTTTTCAATGTTTAAATTTTAAAAATTAAAACCATTTTGTGAAAAATATAAAAAATATGAAAATTTTATTTTTTTAAAAAAATTCTTCATTTATTTAAGAAATACTAATTTTTATATTATTATCATTTTTATGACTCTTGGAAAAATTATTTATGGTATCATTAAATTAAATTATTATTAATTTTTCACATAATATTATCTTATAAATATGTTCAATGAAAATAAATATTATTTCATAAATTTATTTTTTATTAAAAATGTAAATAAAATATATATTTTTTACAAAAATTCAAGGACATAGTTTATAATTTTTAAAACATCTGTTTCTATGTATCTTGATAGGAATATGTAATATTTTCATTTTATAATATACCTGTATATTATTTTACAATTAAATAGTTAGTAAGACTACCCTAATGGTCATGTTATTATTCTTAAGGGTTTAATTTCTATTACAACGGTCAAATTCTTAATGCTCTTATTTGTTCCCAAATTTTGATAAAAACATAATGTGTCATTAATTCATCATTGACTTATAATTTATCATAATTTTATATATATATTAATTTTGTAAATAAATATATCATTGCTAATATTCTATTTCATTTCTATAGTGTTTTTCTGTGAGTATGATTTTCTGGGGGATCTTGATTATCCCCATTTCCATATTATAGTTATCTAATTTTCTGTTTTTTATCGCACTACAATAATTTTAATTATTATGGTTGTATTTATTCACTATATGTAATCCCCAAAATAATGTAATTAAATTTTATTGTTTCCATAATTTGGTTCATGTGGTGTACATAATACTACATCATCGAAAATGATATAATTAAATAATGATATGGGGAATTCTATTCAAAAAACTTAAATTCATCACATTCTTCCCCCTTGAGAAATATCACCGTAAAAATTTTGTTTTACACTCTAAGGTGAAAATATTGAGGGCAATTATACTTTATTTCTTCCACTATAACCCATTTTTCCTCATCTTACTTTTGGTTACCTCACAACTGTATGACTAATTATGTTATCATGTTGAATAGAAATTTGCCTCTATTGTCCAAAATCTTCACTAGTTTCTCCTCATAAGAGAGATAATATTCTAGATTCACCACCAATGAGTTAAGTACATGTGAGGAATCTTGTATGTACTTCATCAAGAGGAAAATTTGGAAAGTGTGGCATACATGAGACGAGTTTGGTGGCAGTGGTATTCAATATGACTCAACTCTGATGTGGTCAAGAATATCAAGGGTATTAATATACCTGAGACTTATAACTCCATTTTAATAACTCTATGATATTCTAATGTCCTACTAAATTACCTTGACCTTCTTTACCATTTCTTCATTCATGACATTTCCCAATATCTTTTGTTCACATGCTTTATCACAACAGACATATTTTTTACATCACTTCCCATAAATGTAATTATATGAAATGATTTGGATGTCTGAGTGAAAGATATTATTTATTTAGAAATTTATCAAAGTAATATTTAGATCTCATCCACCATTGAAGACAATCTACTATTATATCAATAGTTCCTCATGTGTCTGGATAGTCAAATGATATTAGCCTTTAATGTGTGGGAGATAATCCGTACTAAATTTCAACTAGAGCTTTAAAGAATGTTGGATATTTTTTAAAAAAATGGATATAAAAAATGGATTAGAATCAGATATAGTCCATAGCTATGTTCTATAAAGCGTTATAACTTCTATAATGTATATCCTTGTTTGTATATGAATGATAATTCGTCTCCAACTATAATTACATGAGTATTTTTTTAAGAAGGCCCACTTTAACTCAAATGGATAAATTTATAAGGATGTATTAAGAACACCTATGAAATATTCCTTGGGGATGTTATCATATTTCCATGTAGGTATGGGATATGGTTATATCAACACCATAGACTATTACCTTTTAATATTCACATGTTTACAATCCATAAACATATAAATATATATATATATATCCCAATTTCCATTTTCTCACTAATAAATCTCTCAAAGATCCTGATGCTTTATTATTCTCACTGGATGGATAATAATGTTTCTGCTATGTGAATCAGTTAAAAGCTCATTTATCGCCTGATTTGATGATACACATAGTCTTGAAACAAATATTACAACTCATACTTTGCCAATTTTGAACTATTTAGACTTACCTTTTATTATGGAAACTAATTTAATCTATAATTCCACATATTTCATTTGAGAATATTTATCATTCTTTAAATAGGATTGTTGAGAAATCATTTTTAAAATGGAATGATGTTGTTTCTTTAATTATTATTCTTATTTCCATCCTTTTCAATTTTAAGAAGATAAAATAACTCTCAATCCTCAACAAGGAGAAAAAATCAAGATCCTCTCTACTTTGAGTATGAACAAATTTTTTTCATATTATTTTAATGGATTGAGAAGTTAGAGTCCTTGATCAGATCTATTTGTCTTCACTAGATCATATTAAAATCCTTTTATGTGAATATATACATGGGGATCTATTGATCCATATATATTTTACACTTCTCCCGATAGAGATAAATGCAAAAAAATCAATAAAATGGTCAATATATCCAAATATAGATCTAGTGTTGTGTTTTTATACTCATGAAAATTTTTCTTTCTTGTGCAATAGGCTTTCACATTATGATTTTTGATCACTACACAACCAAATCCCTTCATTGAAGAGTTTATGTATGCCATGAAAATTTCCCCACATGGGATTTTGTTACTAATGGGATAGTGATAAACCTGTTTTTCAATTTGTAGATAATCTATGTACATTTATTGGTCCACAAAATCATAAATCCCATTGATTTATCTTGTTTAGTGGGTTCAATAAATTTAATAAGTTTCTCACAAATTTCCAATACTACCCATATAGATAAAGGGAACTATGGATCTCAAAAAATATTTTTCTTTGTCACTCATTAATTACCTTTATGTTAGAAGGATCCAAGGATATCTCATTCTTGGTGAAAACATTACCCAATAATATTAATTTATCCATCCTAATATCACATTAACTATACATTTCATATAATGTCTCCCTCTTCAATGTCTTCACACAGTATTAAAATATTCCAAATACTCCCCTTGGATTTAGGATTATATTAGTATATCATTTATACATTCTTCTAAAAAAATTCCAAAAAATCTCTAAATACTCTATTCATTAAGCATGAGAATATTTTTTGGGAATTATTGAGTTTTAATGAAATCAGTATGAATTCATTATTTCTATTCCATGTTTGAAAGGTAATAATTGGAATATATTCCTTCTTCACATTTAATTGTTGATATCCCAACATAAGGTCCCCCTTTTGAGAAATAATAGTCCCCATATAATTGATCAACCATGTCATCAGTCCAAATAATGGGATAATTTTATGTTTTTATGTTTTTGTTTATTTCTCCATAATAAATTTATATTAAAGTTTAACCATTATTATTTTTGGATATGAGTATTGACCCACCTTATGGTGATGCACTTTAGAATATAAAACACTTTTCTAGATTATCTTATAACAACCTATTTGGTTCTTATAACTGAATGGTAGAAATTATATATTGATTCATGGATATTGGTATATAGCTTAGTATAAGTTCAACATACAACTCAACCACTTGGTCAAGAGGAAGACTATTCAACTCTTTAATGAATGAATCAGTATAGTCCCCCAGAATGATCATATATTCAAGCATGATTATCTTGTTTGTATCAATAAATTTAGCTTCATACGACTGATCATAAATAAATAATAACAACTATTTTTAATAATATTCCAAATATGATTTATTATCCTCCTTACACTTGTAAAAAATTAATTGATGACTCAGTATATAAAAAATGGTCTCCCTATCCTAAAAATTGATGTTGGAATTATATAAATAAGGATAATCTATTTTCAATATAGGATATAATTCCACTAAAATATGTATGAAAAAAAATTTATTTGTGGTTCAATGAACAAAACATGACTGGGGACAAGTTATATACTTGGGATTCAAAAATTATTCTGAATTTGATTCTCACAGATTTTATATCCCCCATGTTTTGAGGTTGTGTTTCAATAATTCTATTAAACATGAATCATATAAATGAATGTGTATAACCAAAATTAATTAGTATGTTTTCTATTAATATAAGAATAAGTATCATTCCTACTATAAAATAATTACCAGTATCCACCTCAACAGTAGTTATGAAATATACCCTTCCTCTATATCTTTCCCATTGTGGTTACATTCATTTATTATCTCTAAAAAACATTGTCTTAGAGAATTGGATTCAATAATTTCTGTGTTATTCGATGTTGGAGCATAAGAAAATATGTTGAGTTTTGATTTAAACATTTTTTTTGAATTAGTTTTATTCCCCATCTCCATTTCACATTGATTATCTAGAGTCTCATATTTTATATACAACAGGTATCTTCTTATTCCTTTAAGAGGCTTTTTGATAGGCTTCTTCCGATATTTTTGAAAAGAAGGTAATTTGGTTTTCATTCCTCCAATGGATTTATACATTGATCATCCAAAATTATACATTATTTACTAATTTTCATCTCCACACACATGATACACATAGAGTCTCTAATCTTAATCTCACCCTAAAGAGCATAACAAACAATCTCTTCATAACTGTGGAAGTCTTGAATTTTATAATATTTTCATTCACTCAACATTAATCCACCAAATAAGTTTCCACCCTTACATTTATTGTTAATGAAAAAATTAGAGGCATAACATGCAACAATTTAAAAGTTTGTATAATATCCTCGATAGACACATCTTTACCTTGATATAGCCTTAAGAACTCCCCCTATATTTTAAGATGAAGATCTCATTGAAAATATTTATTGAAAAGTATTTTCTAGAACCATTACCATTTCATTGAATCGATTTCATCATACAGATTCATGTTATTGATAAGTGTTCACCAATAATTATATTCTCCATCAGATTGATATAAAATATGTTCGAATTTCAATTATTCCAAACATTAGAAGATAGATAACATATTCTCAAAGGATATAACCCCTTATTCCATGATGAGGGTATTAGAAGATCTCCTAAAGATGGGAGGAATTTTTCACATAAAGCACTAAAACATAATGTTCTATTTTTTAAGATATGGAGGGCGTTCTACAAGATTTACAATATTTTTCAAAACATGTGTCTGTTTAGAAAGTACTTTCTTGGATCTCCCATTTCCCACATCCATCAGGGTAGGAATCTCATTCGAGAAATTTTCAAATTTTCCATTACACTGATTATAATGATAATTCCTTCTATTTCCAACCATTAACTAAATAAATGGTAAATTATGTCATAGAATACTTAAAATAATAATCCTATAAAAACGTAGCTCTGAACTTATTTTTAATAACATATAAATGTCATGTATTTCCTAATTTCTGAGTAACTAGGTTTTAATCTTGGTTATCTCAGGTATTTTCTCAATCATGTTTTCTATCTTAATAAACTATTCAATTAAAATATAATGATTCATTTTGATTTTATGAATTTAAAAAAAATCCCATAGGTGTTTGTAAATATGTATGATATATGTCCTCTTTTATATGCACTCGGTAAAGGTCATGTTAATACCCGACAAGCGCTTTTGAGGTTATTTCCCCTAGGCATTTCTATTCTTGGTCCACATCAACATTTATAATCCATATAGGGATATAATTTCTTCAAAAACCACTCTCTATATAAATCACCTAAATTTTAGTATATTTATCTATACGTAGAAGTATCCTATGTTTTTAGAAATCTATTATATATATAATACTTATATATAAAAATTAATTGCTTTGATTCCAAAAATTAAGACTTGGGATATTGACACATATTATTACATAATTTTTTATATAATGATCAAGAAAACACAACCCACAGATATAGGGGTCTAATATCTTCAAAACGTTAGGCTCATAATATATAAAAAATGATAGTAATACATAAAAAAATTATTTTATTCTCCTTAATGAGTACATAAATTCCAATGAGCCCCTAAAACACTATCATGAAACTAAAAGAGTATATAAATCAAATGGGTGAGATATAAATCTCATTATGGAAATAAGAATGACAAAGGAGAATAACATAGGATTCAGTTGGAATAACATGATATCACAAAAGGAAATACTCATGAATAATCGTTTAGAATCATGATATAAATAAGATGGCATAAAAATATCATGGGACCATTGTAAATTAGAAACAACATAAAATATGATATAAAAATGGTCAAGGATCACTATGATGATATTACAATATCGTTGAAAGAGTTCTATCATATATTTGGTTTACTTCCTAATCACATAAATATCAAATCATTAGACATAATCATTACCTAATGAATTGTAGAACTATCAAGGTTCACCCATTAGATAATGTAAATCCAGAGATGCTCCCTATAATTAAGATAATCATAAGGCATAAAAATACTAATTAACCCCTGGAATCAAATGGGTTTCATAATAATGTATTATAATATAGAAAAACTACATATCATAATAAATTCCATTAAATAAGGGATTAATTAATTCTTGGATGTTGGTAAATTAATAATGAATAATAGTAAAAGAAAATGAATTTTTTTTTTTAATACATATAATGGAGTAAATAAATAATTTCTGAAATATAGTCCTTTTAAATAGGGATTTTGGATAAAAGGTAAAAAATTATTAAAGATGGTAAAGTCTTAATAATATATATAAACCCACAAATGATATCTGATTTTCCCCTAATAAAATTATTTTTTTAGAAACCATTGATTTCTAAACACATTTAATTTTGTGGTATACTATGTGACATAAGAAAATAGAAAAATACACTTTAATCATTTTTTGTACTGAATGAAATAGAGAAGGAGACCTTTAAAACATGTATATCCCCATCATAATAATGTGAATTAAACTACGTATATTTTCTAAGGAAATACTGATAGGATATAAAATAATTAAACAAAAATTTAATAGAGATGGAACAAGAGGTAATGGGACATAAGTGAGGCCCAAGGAAAATAGGTTTGTTTGGAGAGATCACTTAAATTGTGTCTAGATTTGTTCTATACTCTCACTTATCCTCAGGAATAAGAATATTATAATGATTAATTTCTTTATTGAGAAAATTATTTAAATATATTTCACTTATTATCATGATTTTATGATAGATTAATTTAATTTAATTTATAAATATTTTCTTTTTTATTGTCCAAAGTTTATTCGTTTCATGGTTCCAATTTCATAATAATTAATAGGTAATTATGAGATTTCTTATGGAATTATCCATGACAAGATAAATTAAATTATATTATATTATCTTTATTAAAGATTAATAAATTTTTTTAATTAACTATAAATTTTGTGACCATGGGGATGATTCATCAAGTATAAACATTTTCATTATACGGTTAGTTCATTTAAGAGGTTTAACTGATAATCATGTACTAGATTCATTTTATATAATTAAATGATTATTTTTATATTCCAAAAAATGAAATAAGTTATACAATACATTTTATAATTGTATTAAAACATGATATTATTTCTATACTCATTTATGAAGGGAATGGGTAAAAATGATGATTCTTGGTTATGGAGGTGTTGAGCCCACCATATTTTCCATAATGTGTTCATTTTAGATTGAAATGAAAGAGATTTTATGATATATATTATACTAACAAAAATCATTAGAGTATATATATTATTCTAGATTAATTATTCTGTATTATATGTGATTTTGTTTAGGATGCAGAGGAAGAAAAATAGAAATTCCCTATTGAGGGTATTACCTACTATTATGGAAGTGTCCCTTAAGGATTACCCTTAAAGAACCTTACATTGATATTTTGATAATAACAAAGACAATATGGACATGAGTGAAAGATGGTGACATAATTTTTAAGAGATTTTTTATTGTTAATATTTGATAATGTGTGTGGATAAAGGGTGGTAAGGGGTGGTATTTATTTTTGGGAACGTGATGATCCAAAAAAATCATTAATTTCCCATTGATTTTGATACTCACAAACACACTCATTTTTTGTTACTAATATATTTTATTTCAATGAATTTATGTCTTCATGAAATGAGTTTTCATATATATGAATAATTATTTATAAAATAATATGGACATTTTAGTGGTGTCTGGAATAAATTTTAATAACCCTATATTTGAATTGAATGTTAGAATTAAGAACCCAACTTTTAAAATTTAATGGTTATTTTGGGAAAATTATTTTTGAAATAAAATTTATATCATAAAACCAACATTCGATATCGACCCAACTTTCATATGATTAATAATTGTTTCATCAACCCATTGATTGAAATCAACCTTACATTCGAAGATTATCCCTACACAGTGTGGTCCTATGCTTAACTCAGTCATCATCGAGATTTTAAATTATTTATTATTTTTTAAAATTAAACAAAAGTTTCATTAGAGTATTACTTTCTCATAAAATATTTTGACAACTGATTAAATGTCTCCTAGTCAATGGATTAAATTGTTCTTATTTCTAAGATAAGATTTTATTTTAGTGGCCATTTAAATTCAAATTTAAAATATGTTGATATTTTTGAATAACAGAAAATATCTAGAGAAATTCCCAAATCTATTTTACCTTGATAGAAATAATAATATTGTTAACTTATTTTTTTCATCTTATGAAATATTATGATGTCTCTATTTCTTTAAAGATATATACTTTTGGGTCATACATTATTTTATCTATTGTTGTCTTTTCTTCATGTTTCCACTAATATTTTGAAGATATTATCATAAGATTTAATAAAATTATTTTGAATATATCCGTTAGATATATATTTTCATGATAAAATAATAATGAAATGATTTCATGTTATTATTGGAGAAATTCATGGAATATCTTGTCTCAATTTAATTTGAATATCTGAAGGAGGATCTTCTAAGATAATTTTATTTATTTTTCTATATAATTATTTTTATAGAAGGATAAAAATGGGGAATATGTGAAGAATTTAGAAATTATTATAGTAAAAAATAGTTAGAAAATATTTATTCTGACTTTCACCTTTTAGGGGGCGAATTGAAATACTCTATATATCAATTATTCACATAATATGTAAAGAAAAAGAAGTATAATGATACCATCTCTAAATTTAAAAACTATTATAATGATGTTTTCTAAATAATAATAAATATTGTGTAACATTAATGTAGTAATTAGATGTTAATGTTCACTATTGAAGATCATCTACATCTGTCAATTACTGTTGTGGTTGTGAGCTGAGCCAATATCCAAAATTCATTATATCATATATTTTCTTCCATTGTCAACAACTTGGAATCATTCAAGATCAGATTTAAGATTCCCACACTAATATGTAGAGATTATGATTCCTTATAAATGAACCAAAAGGCCTTGTAAAAGCCTTATTCTAAGGTGAAAACTACCTTCACATAGTTATAGAGTTACTTGGTAAAAATACCTTCTAGTGAAAATTACCAAGATCATGGGGAGAGCATTTGTGGAGCAGACTATGGGTTTTATTCCCTCAGGCCACTATAAATCATTATTTAATATTCATTAATTTACTTATTTATCTATTTATTAATTTTTTCTTTGATAATAAAAGAATCAATTTAATTTATGAGAGAAATTTCGACTTTGTGTCAATTTTTAAACAATACAATTCACTCCCCCATCCCCCGCTTCTGTCTTCCTTGCCATTATTCCAATTCAGTAATTGATATCAAAATAATTAATATACTTGATATATTTATTTTGGATCTAAAAGAACTAATTTAATGATCCCTATAAAGAAAATGTTCATTGTAAAATCATATATAATGTATGTCAATGATCAATGCTCCAGGTTTCAATAGTGATAATTATAGATTCTTTAAATGATGTATGATTGTTTATTTAATGAATCATGGAGTAAATGTTTAAATGAATCTTCTTAAGCCTGATGATGTTCCCCATGATGAATATAATAAGTCTAATGTTTCTCAAGGGACTTATTATGATCTAAATTTGAAATATATGAATGCTATTTTTTTAGAATTTGATTAATTTAAATGAGTTCTTCAGTGATCCATAGCTTATAAAATGTGGGGAAACATTACAATTTCCTTTGAGGGAATTGATAACTTTTAAAAAATGTTCCTCAATACTACTAATGATATATTTGATAAATTTAGTATTCTAGAAGATGAAAGAATCAAAATGGTGAATGAGAGATAGATAGAATCATTCAATAATGTTGTTTCCTTGAGAACAAAAATTATATAACCAGATAAAGCATTAAAGGAACTTAGATTTTTATCTTTTATGTGGAATGTAATGTTTGAAAAAATAGGAAATCCACACTAATAAAATATTTAATAATGAAAGAATTTATTGTAACATTGATAATGTTTGGAGATGAGATGCAAGAAAAACTAAGAGTTATATTTTAATCAAAAATTTAAATGATGCACTCAAAGATTCAGTGAATGAATTTTATAAAATTAAAATTCTAATCATTCGGGTATAATTGAATATTTATCCAATAATTCTAAAAAATTATAAATATGCATAGAATGAGAAAGGGGAAATTAAAGAAGAATATATAAAAGGGTTTCGTATTCTCTAAATGTAAGAAAAAAACTATTTTAACAACTGATTTCCCTTTTCATAAATCTCAAAAGAAATATGATTATAAATGAATTGGAAAGAATTCCATAAAGGATACAAAGACAAATTTTAATGATTCATGTATTGAATCACCTATAAACTATGAATCTGTTCATGAAAAGAAAATATTAAATTTATGTCCTATGACTCTTACTGATGAGATACGATCATTTTTCTCTCAAATTTATAATTTTGGAATTCATTCCTATAGTGAACATAATTAATGTTGGATTATACATCAAGATAAATTGTAATTATTAATGGATTATAATAGAAAACATATAAAATATTATGATTTTATTTCTATTGATAATGACATATTGGCTAACTAGATTTCATAATTAAGATCTAATCCTTCCAAAAATATCTTTTTTTTACATGAATGTAAAATCAAGGATTATTTTGCATATATTTGATTTGTTAAAACAAGATTCTATTTTTCATATCAGGGGATTAAATTATTTAAATCAAATTCTTGTTAAAAATAAAATTAATAAACCAATGAATGGTATTGGTAATAATGGTGAAATGCCTGAATTATATATGAATTATTTAATTCATGGTTCTGAAAGTAAAAGAATGTGTATTGTTCAAAGTTATCATTATGGTATAAATTTAAATTAAACTAAGGATTAGTATTTTAGAAATCCTCAATCATGTTGTGTAAATTATTTTTATTATTGAAAATAATTATTTATATTTTATTATGTATATTATAATCAAAATATAAGGGTTTTTTACCTAAGACCTCTACAACTAACATAGCTAAATCCAAAATCATACGTGTACCAAAATGAAATTGTATTATATATTTTACAAGATTTATCTACTACAATACATTTTTATATCATTAAATAGATTCTTCAAATTCATTAAGGTTTATTATATTTTTATTTCAATTATTTTGAATAAATTCTTAATTATTATATAATGTTTGAAAAACTCTGTTGCAGTACATTAATTTAATGTAACTATGCATAGAGATGGAATAGTTAAAATCAATAAATTGTTTCATTCCTATTTTAAATACAAAAAATATTTTACGTATGGAAAAAATATATTTAAACTGTGTTATATTTTTATAGTTATATATTCTTTTTGTTTTATATCAATAAATTTTTTTATGCTCTGAATTAATTATTTTGGAAAAAACATACACAGTCTTTAAAATTTTATATTGGCATGTTTTATTCTATTAAAAAATATTCTTGAAAGAGTATTTTTAATGTATTAATATTTATAATTAATTTAATGTGATAAATTAATCAATTATTTTATGTGATAAATTATCTTAATATTAATATTAGGATGTTATGGTAAATAAATTCACACACAATAGATTATAATAATTTTTAAATACTTTTTGAAAATTATTTCAATCTTTTCTATTTTTATTGCTCAAAAATATAAAATACATCATATCCTTCTTTTGGGGTGTTATTATAAATTTTCATCATGTGGTCAAATATTTTACAGAATCATGTAATTTTTTTATACATATTTTAATTCATTGAAAAGAATTATTATTCATTAAATAGTATTTTAAATGTTTTTCTAATTCCATAAGTATATAATTTTATGCATTTTCAATAAAGCACGAAATAAGGATAAGTTTAGAAATATTCATGAAATGAGTATATATTTTATGAACTTTAGCACATCTTATTTTCATTATTTATAAATTCAATTGAGATCATTCAATTTTCTGTAAAACTCAAAAATTTATCGATATTCTTTAACATAGTATTTAAAAAAATTACACAGTTCATTTTTTTAAAATTTTAAGTTAAATATTATGATCTCAAATTATAAAACATCAATATTTTCATAAGAAACTGAATCATTTCTTGAAAATCATCAAATTATAGACCTTTTTCTTTTACCCTTGAACTCATGCACTTTATATCTCCCAATGTCCCTCAAACATTCCTTTATATTCAGAAATTTCAATTCAAAAGGCCACAGATGAATTCATCCAGAGATGATGAAATATAATGAATCCCTCTAATTTCTATATGAATGTGGTAAAATAATTTTCTAAGAATGTTAATTATTTTTATAAAACATCATCTAATCTAAATGAAGAACATATTTTTTATATGGTTGAAAATTAATTAGAGAGGAATACAATAAAATATTTTGAAGATACATAGGTTCTTGGTGATTAATAATTAGAAGTTAAATCAAAGAAAATGGTTGATGAAACATTTTTATCTAATTTCAATCTTTTATATGCGGAAATAATTACATTACAGCAATAAAATAAATGTTCCAGAGATGACTTTGAAGATCTCAACAATTATTCTATTTACATAATATAATTTGAATCCCCTAGAGTGCAGTGTCAATTTCCCTATAAGTATTAAATCTAGAAATATATATTTATTAATTTAAAATGGATATAGATGATCATGTTGGAAAGAAGAAAATATAGGCTTTATTCAAATCATATTTTGATGATATAAAAGTTTTCTTAGATAGAAATATCCATTATTCTTCAAGTGGAAATATATATATTTATATATTCAACGGAGAAAAAAATTGTTTCATATTTTTTGGACACAATAAGTGAAATAGTAAAAATTCTATAATTTGAGGATTCACATCGTCACAATTTTTTGGGAATCAGAAAGGGTCTAATCTTGAATCATAATTTAACCAACTAGGTGGAATGATGAATAAGTTTAAGTAGTCCTTTGTGACTATTATTACTGACTTCAAAGTATACCTAATGGAATTTTAGAATATTTTTCAAAATTTACGAGTGTTTATGAAGGAGTGGGTTGATTCCTTAAATTAAAATCTTGAGCTGTTGATGAGAGAATTAGAATAAATGAATAAAACGTTTCTTGTTTCCTTCTCCTATGAATCCTTATCCTCAGAGAATCATAATCCTTTTTCTTATCTAAAACCTTAGCACAACCAAACCCATGGTCTAAAATAACATTCAAATATAATATTATTAATTCAATTAAAATTCTTTGTTGAAATTTATTTTCTTTTTTACTTTAATTTTTTCCCATTTTTTTGTGCATGTTCATTTATCGAGATATATTTATTTTGTTTAACTTAATAAACTCCTAATATTATATTCTCAACTAAAATGTTTTTTAATATATTTTATCGTTTTTTATATCAAAAGGGGGGAAATGTATGGATAAACACAACATTTCTTTTATATAGCCTTAGTTTTTTTCATTGTTGATATATTTATGTTTCTCTATTTCTATGGGAGAATTTTTTATCCTATTGAGGAGAAATTTTAATAAACATGGAATATTGAATTTCAAAAACATTAAATCTAAATTTATTTCAATAAACATTAAAATCCATTATATTTTTAGTTTATATTTCTATAAATATTTTTATGTGTTTTTTGATCATCGAAATGGGAGATTATTTGGACTGCGTATATTTAAAAATTTCACTAATTTATCACTGATTTTATTTCTCATAAACAAACTAATTTTTTTAATAATTAATTTTCTTTAGTGAATTTAATTATTCTATTACTTTAGTTTTAATAAGGTTTAATAAATGTTTCTAAAATATTATGGAAATTTTAGTGGAGTCTCACAACACTATTAATAACCTAATAATTAAAGTGAATGTTAAGAATGATAACCCTCATTGTTTAAATAAATGATACCTCTAGGAAAATTATTTTTGGTTTATCATTTAGTTCATCAACCTAAAAATTGAGACCAACACAATTTCAATTTTATTAGTGTTTGGTTCATCAACACAACATTTGAAATAAACCACATGTTGTCAACTATTCTTGTAAAAATTATCTATGTATAGTGGAACACAATGTTTATTTCAGTCATCTATGAGATTTTAAATTTTGGATTATTTCTTAATATTTATGCCACGGTTTTTTTATATCACTATTAACTCTTCAAATAGTATTAAAACCCAATTAATGTCCCATAATAACCTGATTACATAATTCTTATTTCAATTGTATGGTATGATTTTAGTGTGAATTTAAATTAAAATTTCAAATGTGTTGAGATTTTGAATCCCGATATTTATTTGATAATATTTATAAATTTTTTAGACCTAGAGAAAATTAATTATATTGTTAAATATTTTAATTTGGACCCTCTAAAGGGTTAAAATGTATCTTCTTCTCCAAAGAGAAACAATTTGGAGATGTATATGTTTTGATCTACTATTATTTATTCATTTTTTTCTCTCAATATTTTATAAATAATATCCAAATGGTGACTCAAATTATTTTCAATACATTTATTATAATTTATTATAATGATAAAAAATCATTCAATAATAATGTGTATTAAATAGATAAACTAAAAGAAGTTATTAACTCAATTTATTTTTAATATCTAAAGAAAGAGGACCCATTTTTATTGTTGTAGTATTTATATATAAATATTTCTCAATATAGTAAGGAATTGATAGAAAGTTAAGAATGAAAAAAATTCTTATATGATTACAGTTTTGTAAAAGTTTCATTGAAGTATTTCAATTTTTTAAGAGAGAATTTAAATTCTATATATATATATATATATCAATTATTCCCTCACTATTTGAAGAACAAGAAAAAGAATATAGCCTACACCATAGTATGAAAATATTATATTACTATTATTTAATAATTTAGAATGTTTACACAAATTTAAATAATCAATTTGCTGTTACTATTAATTATTGAATATAATCACCATCTATCATTTTTTATTCAAATATTTTCTTAAATAGTATTCAATATTTTTTATCTCATCTATTTTCTTTAAATATCATCTTCTTGGACAAAGTAGTGGTTATGTGTCAACTTCTCATACAAATTTGGGGATTTTGAAGTTCCCTATAGAAGAACTAGAAGTCCTTATAAAATCATTGTTGTAATGTATCATCTACCTACACTTAATTTTAGAGGTCCCAATTATAAGTGTCTACTACTTAAAGTCCCCATTCCTATGGAAGAAGAATTAGTGGAGTGGAATAGGGTATTTTTGTTCTTCAAACCACTATACAACAACATATTGTGTTATTTAAATTATTTATTTTCCACTGCATACCTATAATTAAGAGATAAGAAAATTGTCTATTTAATTCAAGAGTGGAATTTTTATTTTTTTCATATTTTCAAAAGGACAAAATTCACCCCCTCTAGTTTTTCCATCATCGTCTTTCTAACTCGACATTTATATGGGGATGAGAGGGGTGTTTTTTAATATTATATTTATTAGTTTATTATTTTTCCCCATCAAAATAAATAGTATTGATAATTGAGATTACATATAGTAATTAGATCATGTTAGTTCGAAATGATAGTCACATTACTCAACCGTGACTCCTAAAATCATGTGTTTTTATTATAAAGTTAAATATTGTATTTTTCAAATTACACCATTCAACAAAAGTTAAACTATTTTATAAAAACACCAAATATACCCTCCTACTATTTTAATGTTTATATTTAAATAACAAAATTAATTTTATGAAATTAATTTTTTTAATATGATAATTTTTTTAATTAAGTCCTATTTTTTTTCATTAATACCAATTTTATTATTAAGATCGTTTTTATGAGACTTTGAAAAATAGATTATGATCCTGTAAAATTTTATCATTATTATATTGAAAATTAATATTATTTTATAAACACATTATAGGAAAATGAATTTTATTTAAAACAATTATACTTGTTTTAAAAATTAAAACAAATAAATTTTTTGTATGGAAAAATCAAATACTTATTTTATATTTTTTAAAACATCTATTTACTTAAGTCATTATTTAAATATATCATATTTACATTTTATAGGATACTTATTTATTATTTTACAATTACAAAGTTGATGGTACTATTCTATCGATGAAGTCACTATTCCTAATTGTGTAATTAACATTACAAGGGTTAGATTACTATTCTAATAGATATATTTTTAATGGACATTGAGGTTCCCTAGTTTTTTTTAAATACGTAATATTTCATTCATTATTCATTAACATGTATTATCTCACTTGAATATATATTTTTTCATTTTTGAAAATTATTATTTCTTTAATAATGATATGTTTCATTTATATAGGGTTGTATGTGAGTGTGATTATTCTGGGGGATCGAACTGGTCTATATTTTTATATTATAGTTGTCTTATTTTCTATTTTTAATTCCAATTTAATAATTCTAATTTTTTTTTGGAAATATTTATTCTCTAAATTTAAAAAAAAATTAATATTAAAAAATTTGTTACATCATGTTGTTCGTATGATTTATATAATACCACATTACAAAATTTAACACAATTATATAGTTGGAAGGTAAATTCCTATAATAAAATTATTGGTTGTTAAAATTAAAAATTTATACTTATTCTCTTCATCCTGTTTATAATATACCAATATGGAAACAATAAATTCCAGAATGAAATTGTTAATACAAACATTGATAATTGGGGAATTAATTTATATTGTGACACTTTCTTAGCATTAGATTAATTTTCCATGGGTCCTTTATCTTCAGGATTATAATAATCCCCGATTAACATTAAAATATATATATGTTTTTTCATAATTTTTTTTTCAAAAGTTAGATGATCTACTCTTCCCTTCTTATTCTTTGTAACATTTCATTTCTTATAGTGCTATGTTTTTCTCTTCCTCTCTTTATTTACATTGAAAAATAATACATGGGTAATACTTTTTATTTCTTAATGCAATATTTTACCAAATAATCATATAAATAAAATTAATTTTAAACTATTATCATTTAGATGCTGGGTTTAATCTCATCAACAATAATGATCAATCATACTTTGTAAATTTCATGTGTATTCTGAAACATGCTTTGATAATCCAATAAATTTAGCTTCATATTCAAAAATAAATTCCTTATAAATATACATTATATTTAAAAATATCATATGGAAATGATATTGTATTTCATACGGAAAATATTTCTCATATAACATCACCTTAAAATTTCCCCATTCCAAAATTTTGTTGCGCCTTCCACAAAATTTTGAATCAATTTATAAAAAAATTAGGAAAATCAATTTTAATAATATAATTCGAAAATAACAATTTCCTTTTAATTACATACTAAATTCATAAATTTATATATATGTATTTCTTCTAAAGTATTAGTATATCCATTAAATTGATGGTTCTTATTCATCTTTAAGCGATCAATCAGATTTTCCTATATGAAAAGGTAATTGGTTATATCCCAAGATAACTTCCATATTATATTCATATTCTATTGAGAAGAGACACTAGCCATACATAAATTATCTAGTAAAAAATCACTACATTTACCATGGGTGTCGATATAATTTTCCTTCCTTCTTCTAATATCCATATCTAAATAATGGAACACATATAGTCAACTTATATTCTTTATTAATAATGAACCATTAAATAAAATCACCTTTGAAGTAAAAAATTTCCTAAATATTCTAATGGATTTCAAATAATGATCATACTAGAAATGTTCTTATAAAATCTAGTTCTCTAGTGTCCTATTAGAAATTTTCTAATACCAACAATAGAATCCCTGGCTCTACAGACCTCAAACTGGTGTTTCATTTTATATATTAAGGTATAATATTCAAGGGATTACATCAAAAAGTACAGAAATTTTTTATAGTCTTGGAAAAATAGACATATAAATTACTTCTATATTACTTTTTAATATAAAAATCATCATAAAAACATTCTTATATCCTTGAAAATAAAACAAATATCACTTCGTCAAAACCAGGGGAGGAAAAACTATAGGGGTGATAATGAATGTGCAATAACAAATCCTAAAGTTGAATATATAGTGATTATATAATGAATAATAAATATTAATATATAGATAAAAATATATATGATATTTAATAAACACGTAGAGAAAAAAATACATATATGGATAATATCAATATACTATTCAATTGTAAAAAAAATATCAAAATTATCAATGAAATTAATCCATAATAAAATATATTTTTTATATTACCATTAGGGACTACTTTTAAGACAACATAAATAAGACCAAAATTTTTTTAGGCCAATACATATTACATACTATAAATTCCTGATTACTTGACGTTGCAATTATATGGGATACCACACACTGAGAATTATTTATTCTTGTTTGTCTCAAAAGAACGATTGATGAATCAAGGGGAAATGTAAATATACATATCACTGATCAATTATATCTGTCCAATTAATTCCTTTTATATTGAATAAATAATATAATAGTTTATCAATAGTCTTTATAAATTAAAAAAATATATGTATTGAATCGATAATAAAAAATATCAATATTTCACATGTCAAGGAAATTACATTATTAATAAGATTCCATGAACTAAAATAGTATATTCAAACAGTATACAGTTAATAAAATATCTAAGTATTATATATTATATTTAATACAATGATAATATAATAAATATAAACATGAAGTAAAAATTAATTTCTATTAAACAATGTAGATTGATAGAGAACATGATCATAAGAATGTAAATAATTATCAAATAAGGTATCATCCATAAATTAGTAATGTATTAAAGGAAACCATAAATTAAATTGAAATTTAGGTTATAAAGTATAATAATCATTTTTTATAATTATGGATGAAAATATAAGTGAATATTTAAAATCAACATTCCTTATATCATTTGTAAATTTATTAAAAATATAAATATATAAATCATTTACAAAATTATTTTCATCATTTTTGAAAATAATACGTTTTTATTTTAATATAAAAACTAAAAATTACAATAATAATTTTAAAATAATCTTATTTGAAAACCAAATTTAACTTTTTGAGGGAAATAAATGTTGAATAATAGGAGGCTACAAGAATATATTCATGGTGTATACGATAAAAAAGAACATTCATTTCAAATGATTATAATATGTAAAAAATAAAATTCTTCTAAGACATTAAAATTATTCATTTAATGAATTTGTAACTAAATTCAAAATTTATATTAAACTACATTATATTATCATATAAACATAGTAAAAAAAATATGTAAAATACAAATATTAATAAGGATACAAAAGTTAACTATTATTGATTGAAAAAGAGAAATAAGATTGATTTTACATATAAAAATACGTTACATTTCCAAATTTCCTAGAGAATAAAAGTTGGAGAATAAAAATAAAACATTTAAATTACTAAAGGAGAATAAAATATATGTGTTTCTAATATAGTTTATATAATTATTAAAATGTTTATTTGAACATGAATATTCAAAATAAGAGTGAGATTATAAAATAAAAACTTACGACATTAATAAATTTTTAATCAAAACCCATTAAAATATAATACATCAACTTAATATTTAAATAAAATGAAGAAATATTAATTCATGATATAATATATAAAAGGGACAGTATATACATCATATATATTAAATTATGTTCATAATATAATATAGGTATCAATGAAATGGAATTGAGAAAACAACCCATAACGCGGATTATTGCATGGTGTGATGTTTTTTATCATCATAAATAATCTATTTGAATTTATTAAATACATTATTAAAGTATTATTTCATCTATATTATATTTTTTTTATATCCTTTTAATATCATTTTTCGTCATCTAATTGTATAGTTCTACCTTATTCCAACAACTAAAGGTAGTTCGATAAAGTTTTCCACAACTACTTCGGTATACTGAACAAGGTCGAAGGAGTTATGAAAAGGTTCCACCACCTCTATAATTTTAATAATTTTTGGAATATAATTTTTATTCAATATAAATAATTTTATAACCAAATATGATTTAATAAATATAGGACTCTTATAGGTGGTATTTCACACGTACACCAGAAACTATTTACATTTTACAAGTGGATGGAAAGGAAGGAAAGTATATAATGAATAATACTTATAGAATATTTTTTGAATAATAAATATAATATATATTAATTAATTATATCATTATTATTTTCCATGTAAATTAGAAATGAATAATTTAGTACATCACTTCAGGGAGGTGGAAGTACATAGGCACGTAGTAGTAGTGTTATCATTTTCAAAAAAGGGTCAATATGGTAGATCATATTATATATATAGAATTATAATTTGATATTAAATAATATATATGTATATATTCATTAAATCCATAATTATAACAATCCATATGATATAGTGATGAAAAAAGTGCACATCCCTTCATGGAGGTGATAGTCTAAATTTATGCATGAGTGATATTTTCATTTTCTATCAAAAGTAGAAGGGATAGATTAGAATTTTTATATTAAAATAAAAAAAATTAAATATGTATTTGATAATATATTAATTATATTTTGATTTATATAACTAATCTTAATGGGTTATGAGAATAAATAAATTTAATGGAGTCAATTTAGATGGTTACCAATTCGTTGAGGAACCCTCTTTTTTCAAAATCATTAAGTCTTCTAGGAGTGATATTTTGGAAATAAAAGAACCTATTTAATTTTTATAATTACTTTTGGAAGATATTTGGGAATTAATTTGTCACTATTAGTTTCTTTTGAAGTGTCTATAAGGGAGGCGTAGAGGTTTCCTTTTACTAATGTAGTGGGATTTAGACATGTAAATACTTGAAATGTTATTACACAATAAAGGATTTACTTAGGTTTAATGGATAAAAAGTTTCTTATATTATAAAATTATAATTTTAATGAGAACATCCAGTATATGTATCATATTTAGACAATTTGTTGTGATAATTTAAACCTTATATCTTAGTTTAACCCATCTTTAACCATTTTAATTCTAATCGTATTGAAAAAAATTAACAATGGTTATTATTGAATATTACCAAAAAATATAATTGATCTCATTACCAAATTAGAATAAAATGATCCAAAATATTTATTCCATTTTATAAGATTAAATTTCTAAAAAAATTCACATTTATTTTAATATTAGTTTGAAAAATGAAATAATTACCGTTTCTAGAGAAATTTTTTATTTTAATAAAAAAATGATTTTACACCCAAATAAATTACATTGTTGATACATAGGGAATTAATTGGATTATATTAAATGTATTTAGTTTTATTTTACTTTAAATTAAATCTAAAAGTAAAAGTAGATTTTGGAATAAATTATTAAAATAGAAGGGGAAAATAGTTTTTTTAAATACATTATAGATAATTTAGACATGTTTAACCTAGGTTTTTATGTTTAACAGTATATTAAAAAAATGATCATATTAATTAATAAATGTGTGTTTTTTCGATAAAAATGTTCCTAAACTATAATGACTTGAGTTTTTGGTCGTAAAACTTTCGAATATTATATAGATTATTTCCAAATTTGGGCGTTGGGTCGACAGGGGATGCTGGGGCCCAAGGAGCCTCGGTGCGGTGATAATATATATATTAAATATATTTTGTCTCTAATTCCTAGTTTCTTTTGAAATTTCAAATTACAACCAATCGGATTCTTGGATCATATATCTGAGGTCGCAGTTGAATACATAATGTCGTGTTTACCCTCATTGCGGCATAAAGTTGTCTGTATTTGGTGGTTTTTCTAGAGGTGAGTTGGTGGGGAGTTTCATCAAGGATTAATTATTTAAATTAGAATTTAATTAATTAGTTAAACCTAAAAATACACCATCCCCCATCCCCTATCTCTTTTTGGTGAATGACATTCCATGGAGAACATATCCTCCACTTCCTCTCCTCTCCCATTGGAAACGAACAGAATAAAATCCAAATTGACAATGTAAGGTGCTACTAACCCCCATTTCTGATGAAGATCTACATTAGATTGAGAAAAAGAATGATTTGGGTGTCATTCATGACCTGAAGCTTTGGTGTTTCTCCCACATGGTAGGAATATTTGAGTTTTAGTTTTGATCCTTTCGTTATTGATTGTTTTATGGTTTTAGAGCCCAAATACAAATGATATTTATCACTTATCGGTAGATATATGGGTTTTGGGGAAGAACAAGATTAATCGAGGAATTTTATAGGTAATTCCTAACTGGAATTACCATTTACAGGGCACGTAGTCCAGAGATACACATTGGGAATCCCTTCATATTCATGGAATATGATCTCTAGGGACAACACATTGTGTGCAGGGGCTATACACCATGTAGTTCCCCAAATAGTGTGATCATGGGACGTGTCTTGGGATAGCCATGTGAAACTACATGGTCATGTACTATGACATGGCCAAAGTACATGAAAACGGGGTCTGGTGCGCAGACATGGGAAAACTCAATGTCTAGGAGGTCATTTATCCCAAACATGCCATGTAGTATATGAGGCACAATGTGTAAGGGACACGGTTAGCTGATTCATATAGAAGATGAACAAGGCTATGGTCCAGGAGATGTAGGACATAGTGTGTACCGCCATTACATGACATGTACCCCTACACGGGTTGGTAAATCATGTATACCAGATATATGTCTAGGTGATTTGGTGGGCTCACACGTTTTGTGTACCCCAATGAAAATCATATAATCCTTGGAGAACATCCTAATATCTTACCCCTTCCATATATCCTTTTCTAGAACATGGATTCTAGATTATGAAAATCATATATGGAGTAGTTATCTATGTTTAATGTTATTGTAACTCCTCAATAGGTCCTATAATATTTGATGTGTCAAAATCAAGCAAGACTGTTATAAAGTTATGTTGAACAGATGTTGTAGATCAGTGTGGTTTGCGATGAGAGAAAACATGAATGGTACTCCCAAATATCTTTAGGGAGAGGGTTTCCAATACCTCCATGCTTTTGTTTACATGGGACTCCCAACATTATGAGTTTGGTTTTGTTACCTTTTGTTAGTTTTCTATGAGGATATTACTCCCCTAAAAGACTAGTGTATGGGTTACCTATGATGTTCATAAAAGATAGACATTGCTCCTATACCATTCTAGGTTGTGGGCCCTCCATACTCATTGGATGGTAGAGTTGGTACTCCTCTATTGGAACAGGGTGAAGGTCCTCTATATTTGGATTCATTACTCCCATGTTGGACCAGGGCGCATGTCCACCATATGTGACATAACATTAGGATGGGTACTCCCCAACTGTGTTAGAGAGAAGGTCCTCTCCCCTGGTATTCTGAACTCCCATGTCGCTCTAGTGTGTGATTCCTTCAGACGGGTTGTTCCAGCAAAGTTGGTACTCCAATTTCATTCTAGGGAGTCGGTCCCCAAGCCCAGGGTCGATATCCCCTATCATGTCAGGGCACGGGACCCCCATTGTATTCGATTTATTTGAGTATATCTCCCCATTCATTATATGGTGAAGTTCCTCTATCCACATAGTGGTACTCTTATACTAGGTTATAGGGTGGGTCCTCTATCTAAAGAGTTGTACTCCCATAACATTTTATGGTGTGGGTCCTCACATACGGAGTAGTAATCCCATGTCATCGATTATGAGTGGGGAGTGGGTCCTCCATTGGAGTGGGAGCTCCCTCAAAAGTTGAATATAGTTACAGCGATAGGTCCATTCCACTAAATATTAGTAGGGAATGGTTTTGAGTTAGTGGCCCCTCAACTAAATGAGGTGTGTTCCACTCCATACATGAGTGACTAGTGTTTCCCAAGTTAGTTATGAGCTACTACTCCATATAATTTGGGGTAGGGGAATGGTGTGAATACCTCTATTCTATCTTGTTAGAGAGGATGTACATGGTTCTTATTATGGTGTAGAACTCCCTCAACAATTTTTAGTGGTGAGGATAATTCCTCTTCAATTGGTTTTCTTTAGCTTCCATAGGATGCAAGGTAGAGATGATATGACCATTAGTAATGGGAATTAGATATGTAATTCACAGGTTGTTCCTGATAGTGTTCATTCTCTTAGATGTACCGTTAGGAATGTAAGAGTAGTTATTGATGGATTGTAACCTTTTGGCGGGTTCCATCTAGGATGGCTGAGCTCACATGGTGTTTTTCCTAGTTTGGTGTGGCGGATAGAGACTATGAAAAAAATCGTGTTTCTTGCTATGAGGTCGAATACTTATGAGACTTGGAG
Source organism: Viscum album (assembly GCA_963277665.1). Lineage (NCBI taxonomy): Eukaryota > Viridiplantae > Streptophyta > Magnoliopsida > Santalales > Viscaceae > Viscum > Viscum album. The sequence continues at coordinate 118,277,413 of OY728128.1, read as the reverse complement.
CCTGAGATGAGTATTTATGGTTGTTTTCTGGGATTCCTTGTGACACTTTCATGTGTCTTTCTTGACACCCCTTGTACACTTGGTCGATTTTTCATTAATAGATATGGATGGTTTGAGATGGAGCATCATGCTTGATTGGGTTCTCTCTAGCTAGGTCAATAATAATATTTTGTTTTAATTTCACACTTTTTATTTTGGTTTTTTTGGGGCACCTTCTAATTATATTTATACTCACCCCTACATGGTCTTGGCTGACACTTGTTTTTTGTGTTATTCATACCACAGTAATTTTGATGAAGACTATGGAGGACCTAATTCATACAAAGATAAGTGAGATAGACCAGCCTATGTGTTTACCAAAGCTGGGATGAAGAACTTTTTTGTGGTTTCATTTCACGGTGATCCCCACCTCTTGAGCAGATTAGACCCTTTTACGGTTTATCTTTGGTGGTTGTTTTTTTTTCTTCCACTTTATTACTTCTATTGTCCTCTAGTTTCGGATAGATGTATGAATGTATTTTAGTTCCCATTTTCTATATATCCTCATTTTTGTATTGAGGTGTTTGTTGGTGTGTTTGTACAGTTACATTAGGAAAATGCCTCTTATAAGTGTGATATTTCTACTCGGTGCTAGTCACTAACCCATGGCCTAATAGAGGTGGGATTAGAGAGTTGTGGCCTAGACCCATCGGGTAGTGTAATAACAGATTGGTATTAGAGTAGGTATGTTCCTTTTGGGACTATAGTGTCACGAACTTGGTTTGGGTTGCACAAAGACAATATAAGAATGTTTCTAGTTCATCTCTCAGGCAAGAGAATCTAGTGTTGGTGTGGCGGCTGACATATCCATTCACCAAGAATCTAATAACCTAATTTTTGACCCAATATATTAGTACACTGGTTGCTGGGAAATAAATTGTTCATGAATTATATAGAATTGGGTTTTAGTTTTTCCTTGTCCTACTTCAGTAAACTCCCAAGATATCCTCTTTGATCGTGGTGTGCCTTAATTTTGTTTTAGGATGCCTCCATGACAAAACCCAAATAGGATTATGTGGCATTATTGTGGTGATGATCACCCCTATGATGCGACTTATGTGTAGGGAACTAGTTTAGAGGTGTTACCTCTGGGTGGTCCACTGGTTGTGCTACCAACCGTTGAGCAGCTGGTTGGGATGACAATTTTGGTTGAGGATGCATGAAGGATGAGTATACTGCATGAGTTCCAGAGGTAGTGACCTCTGATGTAATGGGTTGTTCCAAACCCCCATGCAGTAGATGACTAGATCGAGGCAATCACTCATGTTTTCATTCTAGTGAAGGCACCTCCTAACCAATTAGTGGTACTAGCAGAAATCCATTTATAGGGTTCGGTAAGGTGATGGTGGAGTTTGGTGATATAGTCAAAAGATGAGGTGTCGCTAAATTGGGTGTATTTTGAGGAACTCTTTTGGGATCATTTTTACCCTTCCATGTTGAGACCATTGAATATCCATGAGATTTTTCATCTTTATTAGGATAGAATGACTGCTGTGTAGTTTTTTCCATGGTTCATGTACCTATCGCGATACATCCTGGTTATGGTTCAGGATCCATTTTTCCGAGAACGGTCCATTGAGCAGGGCTTATTTCAAGAGATCAGGTGTCTCTTATTCCACTTTTTATTCCCATATATTCTATAGTATTAGAGAAAACTCTAGTTGTATAGATATTCATAGCTGATGGAAAGGTGGATGTGATGCGCATTGTTGGTCATGTGGCCGAGGGGTTTAAAATGGTGATTAGAAAGAAAGTGATAAGATTACATAACAGGAGGAATTCCTATGCCCAAACCAATGTATGTGGGGTTGTGGAATAAGAGTTATGACAGGGATCAGATCAATAGTTTGACATGTTTTATTACTCTTGTGAAGGTTGGGATCATCTTTTAAGCGATTATCCTACCTGTCATGCTACTAAGAATGATACAGTTGATGTGCCAACTTAGAATAGTATGTTCTTAGATGTTGGAGTTATAAAATGTGGTCGATGGGATGGAAGAGTAGTAGTACGTAGAATAAGGTTATATAAGTTTCCTCCCCCACCCCAAGTGGTCCACTTTAGACATAGGAATCAATATGACAGGGGTGAGGACCGTTGCAGGCCATAGAGGGATTTGACTGGGAACCTAGAAGGGTGAATAGAGGAACAATATATGTCCCTTCTATTTAATATAGTAGTTATTGGAAGAAACTATACATAGGTACACTTTTTAAATTTTCCTTCTTTCTCGAGGTTTAACCCGGGTGATGCAGGGCGTTGGTAAAACCCCATGTTAGTAGTTGCAATAGAGGTCCCAGAAGGAATCAGTCTGTGTTTGGGCAGCCCATTTTTTTCATTGTTCCCCACATGTGTTTTGTACCATCTTAGTATGCGATATTATTCTGGAGGATGTGGTGATGTTTGATGTAGATTTTGACTCATGATGTAGAAGGATGCTTTACCCACTGAGGCGTGTTTTTTAAGAGACCCAAACCATGTGGGTGATTTAGTTCCACCCAACGAAACTATTATTAAGGTGTAGTGGAAGATTACACTAGGATTTCAAATTTTTGGTGAGGTTATTCTATGGAGGTTCAGAGTTGGTCCTGGACTTTCTAGGGGATTTTCTCTACTCAAATAATTTTATCTTGGTGACCCTACGAGAGGGAGAGCCTTACATTGATCCATTCCATAGTGGAAAAGTTAGACACTCTGATTTTTCTATTATGTGGTTTGGTTTCCTACCATCCATACTCTGGTGGGATTACACTAATTTCAGTAGTAGTGTTTCTATTTTTAGTGATATATGTGGCTTCTGGAGTTTCATATACAAAAGGGCCTAGTAAGACATAATGTATATTCGTGGGTAGCCCTATTTTGTTCAAAGTTACCCACAAATTCTTATTGCCAATAACATGAGACACTTTAGGAGTATGTGATATAGTTCATCCATCAAGGGATGTAAAATATGGGTTTGTGTAGGAATATTAATTATTTTAGTGTGGTTGTGTACCTCTAGACCCTATGAATATAGATAGAATGTGGTTCCTGTTGATTTCTCATCTATCACTACAATGGAGAAATGTTATTATTCATTGAATGATGTTGGTCTGATAGAATATGTACATAAGAGTGTTTTGGATTTGATTTTCCCATGAGTGCATATTTGTAGAAACATAGGAACCCTTGTAGAGCTCGCAGGTGTGGGAAAAAATTGGAGAGCATAGTTTCTCCCCTTGAGCTTTGGATTTTTTCAGGGACGAAGAGCCCTATGATGGGGAGAATGTAATGACTCAATTTTTTCTTGTAAGACTTTGCAAATTACTAGAGAATATTTATGATGTCTGGTTCTTCGTCGGCATGGGATTTTGGGGTTAAGGTAACCTTAATGTGGTGATATTAAAAAATTTAAATATATTTTTGTATACATGTGCAGATTTGATTTAAATGTAAAAAAATTCCCCTGAAGAGTCTCAGATTTTATTTCTGAGGAATCGGTTATGTTCATAACAATGTGTTTACCATAGGTGAGACAAAAATTTGTATGAATTGGTAGTTTTTGTTTGAGGTGAGTTTGTGGGGCATTTTGTGGTGGATTAATTAATTAAATGATAATTTAATTAATTAATAAATCCTATAACTAAACCCTCTATAACCTTTATCGTCTTGAAACACAACACACCAAGGATGAAATATCCTCCCCTTTCACTCTTCTCCAATTGGTGATGAACGAAAATGAAGTGAAATCGAGGAGTAAATGTGTTGTCGACCCCCACTTCTGAAATAGGTCATCGTTAAATTGAGAAGGAGCATGATCTGGAAAACTTTCTGGACCGCAATCTTTGTAGTTTCTCCCCTGAGGTAAAAATATTATTATTTTAGTCTTTATCCCAGTAATTATTCTTTGTTTTAAGGTATTATATCCCAAATAGAAATGTTATTTCTCCCTACTAGGTAGATCTATGGGTTTTAGGGAAAATATGATGAATTCGGGTATTTTTTAGGTAATTCCCAATTTGAATTTCCATCTATGTGGAATTTAGTCCATAGATACATGTCGTGTAACCCTTCCAATTTGGGGATGATGATATTTGGGGAATACACGTTGTGTACTGAGGTTATATGTTTTGTAGTACCCCAAACCATGTGACAATGGGAAAATGTTTGGGATATCCATGTGAATCAACATTTTTTGTAATAACCGACATCCAAAATACACAAACACGAGGTCCCTTACATGGAATTGGGAAAACTACATGGGATTGTGTCTGTTTAGACCAAATACACAATGTAGTATGGGATTCATGGAAAATAAGGGACAAAATTGGTTGGTCCCTATAGAAGAGGAACATTTCTAGGGGTTGGGTGAAGTGGGCACAACATGTATTCCCTTTACACTCCATTTACCCCTAAATGTTTAGATACACCGTGTAGGTAGGATACATGGCCAGGTTCTTTGGTGGGATCACACACCGAGTTGACCCCATCGAATTTTGTGTACACCTAGGAGATCTTCCTAAGATATTACAAATATTTTATCTCTTTCCCTATGAATGGGATTTATGAAAGGGAAAAGCGTATCATAAGTGTTTTTCTACGTAAAATGTGATGGTGTCCTCTGTTAGGGAGAAAATATGAAAGGTGTAGTAAATGTTGTAAGAATCTTATAAATCTATGCCGATCAGATGATGGATATCGGTGTGGTACGTGATGAGAGACAACCAGACTAGTACTCCCCTATATCATCAATGCCCAGGTTTCCCTTACCACTCTACATTGGTAGAGATTGTAATCCCCATACATTTGGAATGTGTAACGCCCCGACCCCGGTTACCTAGAGTCATCGCATTATTGTGTAACATTGGCATGATCACAAAGGATCAAGTCTCGAAAGACCGATTAGTTTAGTATCCTTGTAAACACTAGATACATTCATAAATGTTACATTACATCATAAACTGAAAAATCACAATAACATAGTCTCCATAGTCCACACTTCTACCCCCTTCAGACTATCCCTGTAGGTTAGTCATAAAATATTTATTTACATCCTGAGAAAAATAAAACATTGAAAGGGGTGAGCTCAGATGCTCAGTAAGGATAACAATATAGCGGAAGCTTTCATAAATAAACATAAACATTTAAGGCAATGTATAACTAAAACAAAATACATTTAAACTTGAACTTAAACATAATATGGCAAAAGTAAAATGAGATAATTCCATTTACTTATTCACATGGATGTTCAACTGGTCGAATACTCACAAGCAATCTGAATAACCACTTTCATAATGATGGAATGCATAATGCCAGACTATCATAATCACATAGACAAGGCCTCGTGACAAGACTATAAATAAGATTTTGTCAAGGTCTCATGCCAAGACACAAGTTTGTCTCATGAGACCTGCCGATTCATTGAGGAGCTATAACGGGCTCCACCCGTCACTTATTAAGTCCAATGCATTCCTCATTTGAACAGGTTTAAACATATCATAAATCATAATAGAATCGTATCACATAAAACATGAATAAAAGAAAAATAACATTTCCACATTTCAATCAAAAGATATCAATACAACACATTGATATAAAAAACACTTTCAAAACCATTTTCAATACCAAAATAAAAGAAAATTAAAACTTGATATTTATTTTTTCATTTTAAAAAAAGTTATGGCTTGTAGAGGAAGTCGAAACTAAAATAATGGTCACGGCGGCGGGGGAGTCGTTATCGCCGCATACGTATTAAAAAAAATTCCTTTTGTTGTTTAGTAAAAATGCTTCATATAAAAAGATTCCTTTTGAGTAAAAGTAAAATTCAAAGGGTTTTATACACCATATAAAGGAAAGTTGTGTACAAAACCAAATATGCCTCAATGAAAGGAGATTGAGACGAAGTCCCTTACAAAGATCATTTGTTTAAATAAAATAGATCTATTATGTTTATTCACTATAATTACACATAAACAATGTACATATACAAGATAGGACATAATAATATCATGACATAATATGAAAGTAGGAGATTAACCCAAAGAACAGAAATTGGGTTAAGAAGTTCCCTTAGCTCATGTCCGACTTGACTCGACCATTCTTTAACCTCCTCAATAATAAACTAGAGTTAATTTATAATTTATTAAGATCCTTTTCATTATAATTATTCCTTTTATATCACTTATTTACATGTTATTAACATTATGTAATTATTTAAGTTAATAACGGTCGTTTTGTCAATCTTTGGTACTTTAGTCAAAAATAAACTTCTTATAATTACATGTTTTTCATCTGGTGAAATATCCATTATATCCAGAATAATATTCATTATGTAGATATAATATATATCATATATATCCAGTATATACATGAATTTAAAATATTACATAATGTTTAGAGGTAAGAAATGAAATGCACCATTCATGGAGACGATACGTCGTACGTACGCGTGAACGCTACTTTCATTTCTATTTCATATTTAATTTAATGAAGTTATAATTATATAAAGGAATAATATAATTCCAGTATAATATAATTTATAATACCATTTACTCCATCCTTTATAAATCCCACACATGGCATTAACGATTCAAATCACTTTGAGGGGGCGGTAGACCGCACTTCCTAAAATGAAATTATCGCGTTTACCCATAATGGAAATCGTAAATGTATGCCATAAATGAAAAATAAATAAGCTTAAGTAAAACATAATAATATTATATATCATATATAAATATAGTGACATCTTAATGGCCACCTTTTAAGGTGTTATATGAGTGTTGAACAATCATCGTTTCATGAGGCAGAAATTCGCCATCCATAGAAATAGTATGTTCTTTAACTATTAGATGTATGTGTGTGTAAGTGTAGCTCGAATACTTTTTATAAAAACATCATAGTATATTGAGGATACTGTTTTTGTTACAAAAGAAATGAATAAAAAGAGTATAGGGGTTTGGAGAAGCAAAATAAAACATAAGAACACAAGAGAAAACACTACCTTTAAAATGGGTAACTCTTTGATTTGAGATCAAAGGCTTCCTTGGGAAGAATTATTCCCAAATTGAGGATTCTAGGAGTAATAGAGGGAAGTTTAGAGAGTATTGGGGCAGAGTTTGGCCGAGCCAAAAGGCTTTGAAGGTGTGAGTAAGGTGGTAGTAGTGGGGGCCTTTTATAAGAGGAGAGGAGGGGCACTCTTGGAAAGTCATGAAATGTTACTTTATTATATAATGAGTTTCGGATTTTAAAGGCCCCAAACTTATTTATTTCGAGGATAAGGTGATAAGGGTCCAAAATATACTCATACAATAGGGTTTTTACAAGTTTATGTCTTAGATGTTACATTATCCTTTCATTTTATTTAAATCGTTAATTAATGCGGTAATCGCTATATCATCATGGTGTCATAAAATATATATTTTATTTAATGTCTAAAAATTATAAAAAAACATCATGATGTATGAAATATTTTTATCTTTCTAATTAATATTTATATTAAAAAAATATGACTTTTATAACCCCATTTAAAAATTGTTTTAGTAAAACAACTCATGTTTGTGAAATTTTTATTTTAACATTAAATAAAAAGTTTTTAATGTCATTTTCCTACCAAAGTGGCTCCATGGAGTTCCCAAGCTGACCCATGGATTGTCTTGGTCTGCCATGACTCATCCAATAGTTGTAGGACAAGTGTAAGTGTATTTTCATATTTTTATAATAAAAGTTTTACCTTAAATTTCACTAATTACCTTTAATCGCGATTAATTAAACTTAAAAGTTACTATTCACCAAAACAATATTTTAATCCCATTGAACCACATTTTACTTCATAATGACAGCCATGTATGTAGCATTTTTTAATATCAAAACACAGAAGTGGTAATGTTTCATTTAAATGAAAAATCGGTTTTTAACTACCACTTAGTGGTTTCACTATTCATCAAAAATTGAAGTTTTTCAGAACAATGCCAAAATTTCACCCTAATCTATAATTGATATTCTGAATTAAAAAATGAGGTCTATTTTTAATAATTTGAAACATATAAGTTTCATTAGGTAATTTTATAATTAGTTCCTTTTATCACAACAAATAGCGTGTTTTTAAGAAACAATATATATCAAAAGATTGACAATTGTTTATGTCCAATTTCAAAGTGAAATTAATTCTAATGACCACCATTGGATAAAATGGAAAAAATATATTATAATTAAACATTAAAACCACTCAATAGTATAATTTATCACTATAAATTATTTTGATTAAAAAACTAGTTTTTAAATATTTTTCACTATTTATAAAAAATTGGATGTTCTCAGAAAAATACCAAAAATTAAAAATAGGCTAATTTTGATATTCCTAATCCAAAAATGAAGTCCATTTTGAAATATAAAATATATATAATTTCAAAAAGTGGGTATTACTATTCATATTGGCTATTTGGATTGGTCGCGGTGTGTGAGAATCTCGAACTTGCGTACAATGCAAGCTATTGCATTATTGAAAGAGAAGTTTATCATGGAAGCTCATGGTGTTACAGAATGGGATCATTACATTTGGGTAGATTCCTCATTAAATTTTAATCCTCTAAATAACTATGGTGTGGGTTCCCCATGTTGTTTGTAAATGTTGGACAGTGTTCCACTGTCTTGCTAGGGTCTGCATAACAACCCTACTCTGTATTACACAGTAAACCATGATTTATTACATAAACATCACTTGATACAACATAAAATATTGAGAGTTATAGTTTATTTGCGTCTTAAGATCATTACATAACAAATTAAAACTTGAAATACAGCATATTTATTGAAACATTCCTTTACATGACCACTACATTCTCTCGTACATAACATTGCATGGGATAACCTGAGGACATGCATAAGAAAAGGGTGAGCTATAAATCTCAATAAGGGAGTAAACAAGGAATAAAATGAATATTAAAATACATGTTAGGAAATATTCATATCAATAGATCACAAGAGAAACATGAACATAAAGGAATGATAAATCATGATAATCATAACATGGAATCATGGCATCAACACTTAACATGGAATTAGCATGAGCCAAGGCTCATAGCACATAGAGCATGAGTAAACCCTCATCGAACAAGATTCATGAGAAAACTATAGTTTCACTTGAATTATCATGATTCAACACTCATTTCACATGATGTATCATGATACTATACTTTACCCAATGCATTGGAACGCTATCAGGGCACACCCTTCTTAAACATTCCATTTCATGCATAAGTGTGCCACATGGATCGTATAACATGGAATGAATCATCATAATTTATTCCATGATAAAGGGATGTGGAATAAATACATGAATATTTATAATAAATAATTAAATGTTCATAAAGTTGAATACCCATGATAGAAAAATGGGCATGGTATTCACTACACAATGGCATTGGCTTGGAAAATCGTAGTGTAATTTCCGAAGCATAACGGCGTGAAATAGTAACTCAAAAAATGGTTTATGAGGGAGAAAGGGGTGTCTCATCATATTTACATGTAATTGACAGTAGGGGGTCATATATATTCATTTCCAAACCAATTTAATTGAATTTAGATGCATAATACAAAAGAATTACATGAATGTAAATGAGGAGAGAGAAATCTCTCATGGAATTTCAGCATGGTAATAGGTGTACATGGGAGGCATTAATGAATGATAAAGGGGTCACCCATAATCCAAACATAAAGAGGAATGTATTGGGAAGGTTGGAAATCATACCCCAACATTTTTATGTGAAAACAATAGGGCATAACAACTTTAAAAATTTGATGAAAATGGGAAAGGAAGAAATCCCTTACTTGGAAGTGTGCTTCAAAACACTTGGGAAAGGATTGAGAGAGGATTCTTGGGAGCTTGGGGATCCTTGGGAGGATTGTACAGAGAGGAAGGAGAGGTTGGAATAAATTAAAAGGCTTTGAGTGAAGGGGAAGTGGGATCTTGGGTGAGTTTATATAAGAAAGGAGAGGGAATTCATTATTATTTAGGTTTGGGAGACCACACATTAAACTAATCAAAACCGCAAACTATGCCATGGTTTTTGCTCCTGATTTTTTCCAAAGGGGAGTGGAAGACAATATTTTATGAGGAAAATATCCGAAATTCTTAAAAAAAATAGCGTTTCATATGTGCAGGTGTGTCATAGTCTCAAAGAAAACATTTTAAAAAGACAATATGTTTTATAAGCCTTGGAGGGTCCACTAAAGCTTTGTAAAATAAATAAAACAAATATAAAATCACATTATTGTAATGTTATAACATATACTGGCCGAAAATAATGTTTATAGTCTTTTATTACATTACTATTGGGTCATTATGACGTCATAAAACACATTATATATTTAAACGTATTTAATTTTTACCCAAAAATTCGACTGTCTTAGAAAATTATGAAAAATTCACTATTGGGTAATTTCAACATCCTGAATCAAAAAATAGTATAAATTTTGTATAAATAATTTTCTAAATATTTTAATTTTTACATTTAAAATTAAAAAACCCCGATATTTATCGAAAAATCTGGGGTTTTGATAAAAATAGCTTTCAAACCTTAATAAAAATTACAATTGCATTCATAAAATTTATATAACCATTTATATTTAATAAAAATTAATTTAATAATAATAATATTCTATTAAAATATTATTTAATTCCCAAAATACATTAAGTCATCTAAATATATTTCTTAGATGAAAATTAACTAAACATTCTATTCGCGCTTTAAACTCTATTTACGAAGTAACAACAATAAAATGATTCTATATTCTTTATACAAAAATAATGTACATAGACCTAGTGCTTGGGTCTTGTTACATAACCCCTTATAACACCCGCATAAGACCGAAGAGTAATGTGTGTGATGGTGACTGACTCTTGGGGTGGCTCGGATAACATCGCTCGGGTGGTAATCACTATTAACTTCCACTTCTCCCGCAGTCAGTTCTTCTCAAGCTTAATGTGTTCAAGCTCAGCTTTGGCTTGGTCAAGAGTTAAGCCCAATGATGCCACATCCTTTCCGAGATCCGAAAAATGGTCTTTGTATGGGGAAAGTCAACTGGATGAGGCCATCTCTTACTTTGTCTAAGTAAATTGTATATTTTAAAGCCATATAATTATACTAAACATGTGATCACTGTTCAACATCTATATTAGCAATGGTCACAATTATTAACAGTATTTTAAAATAAAAACAAATAAGTGTATACATTTTACATAGCCATAAGAAAACATTTAAATATAACCTGAGTAATTTACATTAACTAATTTTTGGGTCTTTATAGTGTGGACCCTCCATACTCATTGGATGGTACAGTATGTACTCCCATGTTGAACTAGGGTGATGTGACTCTATCTATGGAGTTGTTACTCCCCTGATTGACTAGGGAATGGTTCCTCCATATATTATATAATGTTAGAGTGGGTACTCCCCTATAGTGTTAGGGAGAACATCCTCTAAATTTTGATTCGGAACTCCCCTATTGTTATTGGGTGAATGTCCCCCATACATGTTGTTATGGAAGATTTAGTACTCCCTTTTAATTCCCAGGAGTGGTTCCTTTAGCCCAAAGTCAGTACACCCCTATCGTGTTGGGGAAAAGGTCCCCATATTAATCGAGCTAGTAGAGTAGTGCTCCCATCTCGTTCCAGGTTATGGGTTCTCTAGCTACAGAGTGGCAGTCCCCTACCAATTTAGGTTGTGAGTCCACTATCTATGGAGATATACTCCCACATCATTCTAGGACATCGATTCATACATACAGAGTAGTACTCCCCCATATCTGAGTATCAGCGGGGAGTGGGTCCTCTATTGGAGTTGGAGCTCCCACGATTTTTTAGTACAGTTATGAGGAGTAGGCCTCTCAATTGGATTTGAGTGGGTCCTGGTTAGGAGTTACTGGTCCCATTATGGATTGAGGTGTAGGACACTCCATACAAGAGTGACTGTGGTTTTCCATGTTATTTAGGATCTAGTACTCCCATGATTGCAGGGCAGACATGAGATGTAGGTCCCTATGTTATCTCTCATTAAATAGGATGCATGTGGTCTATATTATAGAGTTGAGCTACCTTAACTATGTACAATGGTGAGGTGCGGGTCTTGTCACTTGGGTTTCTTTATCTTTTGTTGGGAATAAGGTAGTAACTTCCAGACCACTAGTGATGGCCACTAAATCCGGACGTTGTAGGATATTCTCGATGGTTCACATTCTCTCAGACATATAATTAAGAATGTCAGAGCTATTTCTTATGGATTGTATATCCTGGATGGGTTCTATATTGGATGGATGATATCATGTAGTGTGTTATCTTGATTTAATGTTAGGCTAAGAGCCTAAGAAAGTAATCCTCTTTTCAGCTGTGAGGTCGGAACTTCATGGGAATTTTAGTATGAGATGAGTATGTCTGAGGGTTTTATGGGCTTCATTGATGGGTTTTCATGTGACTGGGTTGAAACACCTTGTACACTAAGCTGACTTGTCATTTATAGACAATGAAGGTTTGAGTTGGATCTTATCTCTCGATTTGGGTTCCTCTAGATAGGTCTAAAATAATATTGTCTTTCAGTTTCTACATTTTTATTTTGTGGGTTTTGGGGAACCTACTCTTTATTTTTATACTCACACATGTGTGATCTCTTCTCTCACAAATTTTTTGTCTTTTGTAGATGAAATGCCTTTCGATGGATTCGTGGAGGGCCATAGGTAGATAGGTCTTAGTGAGCTTGACCGACTAAGTTTATTACTAGTGTCGAGATGAGGAGCTTTCCAGTAGTTTCATTTGATTGTGATACCCTCCTTCTGAGTAGGTTGGATGCTTTTATAGTTCTACATTTGTGTGCATTATTTTTTTCCTTATGATTTCATTACTTCTATTATACCCTGGTATGGTATAGATGTACAAATTCAATTTAGTTTCCATATTTTATATCACTATATTGTTGTATTGAGAAATTTGTGGGTTAGTGTGTACAATTACACTACTATAATGCCTCCCGAATATGAGATATTCCAATTCAGTTCTATTTTCCAGCTCCTGGCCAATTGCAGGTAGGCTCGGGTAGTTGTAGCAAAGGCCCCAATTGTTCGAGTCATGTCATACACTTCAATGTCATTTTTATATCCTGATAATTTCATGAAAGTGATAGTATTTATAAATAGGTATTTTTCATTATTCACCCAAAATTCATCTATTTATAGAAAAACCCAAAATTTCTTCCAAATATTATTTTTATATGGTGAAATGAATTTTATCAAATTAAAATTATAAATTTTAGAAAATTATCTCCTAGATGAATATAAAAAAGTATATGAAAACTACATTTATAAAAAAATAAACCTTTTAAATAATTATTGTTCATATCCTTATATGATTTAATTCATATTTTTATCAATTGAGTACCTAATTCCTAGGAACCAACAATAAATTATAATTAAAAATTATTTTATGAATATATTTTGTAAATATGTAACTCTTTTTCATACATACCAATCTAATAACTAGGTCATAATGATCATAGTTAGATAAAAATATTTTATTATTATATCGTTGTTCGTTTAATATTTTTGTTACATTTATCACCAGATATCATACATAGTATTCATAAAAAATAATGCGGTGTTACAATTAAAATCCCATAAGTTATGTTCAGAGGATGATTTTTAGATTTCCATGGATGTTGGAATAAACACCTTACTCTAATTAAATTGCCTTACAAAAATATCTTTCACTCGATCATTCATGTGGATCCTTCTGCAACCTTATATGGAATGAAGTGAAAAAATACAACATTTTAAAATGAAATTGGATAATGTAAGTTACTATGACTTTATTTATCTAATGAAATGGAGAATAATGTTATATCTATTTGGACACACATTAGGGCATCCCAAATTTTATAGGAAAGTTATGTTGAAAATATTTTTTGAGAGCTAGAGTTTGATGTTGGTGATAATGCATTATTAATAATATCTCCATGTATAAAGGATATAATATATGGAATGAATGGTAAATTGAGCCCAATATATATCATAACCTTTGAAATTCTTTGTTATATTGGGATGATAATTTATTAATATGATCTTCCATTTAACCCCTCCCAAGTTCAATATTTGTTTTATTCATCTCTTATGATGATGTAAATACATGATCCTTCACATGTACTAAAGTCATAGGATATTTCATCGGAGTGTGAAATTTATTTTTGGGAAAGTCGTTAGAGATTATATATCAATGATATAAAGCGCTGTGGAATAAGACCACTCACATGGATAATTTTTTGTAGTGAATTCATAAATTTATTGAATATATGTGGAAAATAAAGGATTTAATGTGGAATATTTAAACTCATTTTTTATTTAGATCAATATAATTTGGATTGTAAAATTATTATTCAATGGTAGATTATAGAGCCTCAAGATTTTAAAATATATCTATCGTTAATAAATTTATTTTGATTGATATCATTTCATGCTTGAAACACTGAATAGAAGTGAATAATTATTTTCTAAAAAAAATATATGTTTTAATATAAATTAATGATACATAATTAGTAAAATCAATTAAGTAATTATAAGAAGTAATAAATTAATTATTCGTGGTCAAATGAAAAATATTATTTACATAATATATGTTTTATTTAAAAGTTAATTTCTATTATATAGAGTACTAAAATTATTAAAAATTATTATTTATACCTATATAAATATTCATAAGAATCCATACATTAATTATTAAATAGTTAGAAAAAAAAAAAATTCCTTTCACTATAAAAAATATATATAGTCCAAAAAATGGTTTTTATTTATTCAATTAACTTTACCTTAATAAATTTAATTAATAACTATCAGTGAATGATGATTATAATATATATATATCTATTATAATACAAAATAATATTCATCTAATAGTTTTTATAGTGAATATATTGAGAAACAATTATTTTTATACATAAAATTACATTTTAAAATTCAGTTTTAACGTGTTTTATGCACAGATATTAAAATTAATTTTTCCCACTACTAATAATTTAATATTTTAATATGGATATAATTTTTAAAATATGAATAAAAAATATTATTTAATCAATTCAACTTATCTTTTACATTTAATGAATATTTTCTACAGTGAAAATATTATCACCATGGTAATGGTTAAAAGGGTTAATAAGGGGTCAAACTAAGAGATACAATATCAATTATCACTAAAACAAATATAATAGTATTTTTTTATTGTATTAATACCTTAACTTATAAAACCATTGAAACCATGACCATTTGATACAACTTTCCCATGAAAATGACTTTATATTCTGTTAATGTTGAGGGTATTTACAAGGGTTCTACACCCTTCCCATATAAAGGGGGAATTTTTCTTCTCACATCCTCACACCACATGAGCACCATATCTCTACCAATATATACCCAAATACATTTCCAACACACTTACCTATGATCAATAGGTTTTGTATTCCCAAAATACCAATCCAATCCAATTTAATGTGTTTTTCAAAAGTTATTATTTAAGGAAGATGTATATTTTCTTACAAATCTTGATAACCATCACAACATAATGACAACAGTTCCATTACTAAAAATAAATATTGTTATATTAATAATTCATTAATTTTATTTCACATTTATATCCAATGGATAATTTAAGAATCTCTCATGCGTAAGTGAAAACTACTGCCTCTGTGAAGCGATGTAATTCATTCCTAATAAGAACAACTCAATGATAGTTATATATATGGAATTAATTAATATATACGAATTATATGATATAATAATTATTTTTTAACTATAAATTATTATCTATATTCTTTTTTCCACTCAATGAAAAAAATAAAATCATCACTCATGTATACATGAATACTACTACCTTCGTGAAGTGATGCAGTTCATTTTCATCACTACATTACAAATTTTTTATAAAAGTGTATATAATAAATATATTCGATATTTATGACTTGATTAATATTTTGGAACCATGAACTTGGTTAATGGACTAGAACTATAAAACTAAAACGTGCATAGAAAATGGAATAGTTAACACCAAAATATAGATTTTAATGATGTATTATAAATAAATGTGTTATTGGAAATAAAAAGGGAATTATTTATTGTATGATATATTTAAAAAAAATTAAATTAGGTGGAAATTATAAGAGTAAATTTATTATACATGATGTTAAAGTGAATATAAATCATTTTGGGACTTGAGTTAGGTTTTTCCTCATCTAAACATACCTTCATGTATAAATGTTCGATATTCATAGCATTTTTTTCTTTATTTGGGGTATATAAATCCCATGAAATTATATTATTATTATTTTCATTAATAGTAAGTGTATTTATGAATAAAGTTTTATTTATTTCATTTATGAGGATTTGATTGAAATCTTACCAAATATATAAGTTCTTATGTTTCAAAATCACATTTTAGTGATATTTATTATGATTCAATTTTCATTTTGTATCCTCAACATTGGCTGAGTGCTTCTCTTGTAATTGGTTTTTACCCATGGAATCCTATTCATATTCCTTTGTGAAGACTCTTCATTGAATGACTAAAAGGTGTAATAGTCAGCATCGGGCTCAATGGTGAGATAGTCGTTGGCGTGATGGTAAACCACAACTTTAGGATTATGGGTTCATTGGTTGGACTAGGTCATGGTGTAATTGGTTCCTTTGGGATCAGTGGTGTCTTAAGTGGTGAGGAGTGGCCTCTATGGTGTCATCTATCTCAATTGGTGTTCAGCATGTCAGAGCTAGTCCAGATATTTTGTTTTTGACTAGATCTAGTAATATTCGGTCAAAATTAGTGGTCTATGAGGGTAATGTAATCGTGAAGGAAATACAGGATGTGAAGGTCGTAGATGGTGGTGACGTCATGTGTCAGACCCATAGTGATGGTTGGTATCCTTGTGCTTTGACGAGGTGTCATGTTGATGAGAAGTTGATTAGGGGTAGTGGTGTGGGCTTTATATGTAGATTTTTATGTAGTGGATGGATACAAATAGATGGAAGATCTGAAGATGAGGTGGATATGGTGGCCTCTGTTAGGTATAGGATGGTGAATTTGGCTACTCTTGTAGAATCGATGTGGACGGCTTGGTGGCGTCTCCAAGGGTATCACAGATTTTTTATTTTTGTGGGCCTTTTGAATATTTTTTAACTTGGTGTACATTTAATGGTTTATATACCAATGCGCTCTTTCTACTTAACTCTAAGTTTGTGTACTTATGGCCATCGATCTTGTAATGGGTTCTCCATTATGCAAGTTCAAAATACTTTCCCATTTTTCTTTTTCCTTTTTTAATAAATAGGACTCTTTCCAAAACATTCTAGAAATTTCTATTTTGTGATATTTAATATAATATCTCTCCTAAAAAAATATTTTTAATTACTCACCTTTTATTTCATTGATTTTCATGTTTGTATTCTATTTTCCACCACTTTAGTACTCAACAGGACATAAAATGTAATAAAAATCCATAATTATTTCTAATTTTAAATGGAAAATCTATCCATTTCACATCCACATTCACTAAAATTTTAAATGGAAGAATTTTTCTAAAAAATTAAATCAATATTTTTTTCTTTCATAATTTATTTTTTATACAAATTATTAAATTTATCCTTTTAAAATATTTTTTATGACATAAATTAATTTGAACGCATTTTCCTTCTTGTTTTACAATTATCCATTATCCATATTCCTTTATAATTTTCCATTTATTTTGAAAAATACATTATTCCAATTATTTTAGGGTTTTTTAGTTTTTAAATTTACCAAAAGAAAAGGTTTTTTCACTTCTTGTTTAAAATATAATTCTAAACCTTTTATTAAAGTTTTTTTTAATATATTACATATTCAATCGAGGATTGTTTTGAATCAATAGGGTTTTGATCTTATGATATAATTGACATTGTTTCTTTGGATTTATTATAATGATAATGTGATAATTAATTTTTTATGAATATATTTTCATTAAAAAATGATAATTATGAAATGATGAAATGATGGATGTTTTTATGATCTTATAGCTTGCTTATGTATGGATTTCATTATCTGAGAAGTAGACCTATAATTATATATCTATTTATAAACCATGATATATCATGATATAACATGAAAGGGAATGGGGATTGAACCCATTAAAATATGAAACTATGTCCACTATGTTTATGAGAATGGAGAGTGGACCCCTAACATTATAGGAATCTATCTTCTATGATTTTATTAAGGTATCCTTGAATAAGGAATTGATTTTACTCTTATTTCTATTCCATAATATTATTTATTATTTCTATTATATGATCTCATGTATTATTCTTAATTTTAATAGATTTTACCCATTTATAACTCAATGTATTCTATTGCAAAAATGACATTTACCACGAATCATAATTTAGGGTCTTTAACTTATTGGGTATGATTATAGATGTTATTCTCTTTTACATATACCAATAATCTTATATTATTTTCACTTGTGATCATTAGTTGATATCTCCCTTTTCTACCCTTACTAGGCACTAAGATCATCCATTCTTAATTTTACTATTCCTTAGATTATAATGAAAATTTTTTATGTAGGTTATGTCTTAGAATATCACTTTATGAGAAGAAATTTTTGAGAGATGTTGATGATTTTTCAATAAACAAGTGGTTTATGTATATAGTATCCAAGTATACAAAATCAAATTAGTTACTTTGCACGAATTATATTTTTATGTATGGAATATTCAATTAATTAGATGGGATATTTATGTAATCATTTATCAGGTCATTCTAATTGCTCTATGTTAGAAGATTTTATCACCACATTTTTGTTACGAAAATTAAAAATAATAATTCAGTGAATAGAAATTGGATTCTTTTTTTAAGGAAAAATCATTATATACCTAAAGATAACATAATAATATTCTAATTTTATATTAGTTACAATGTTTTAGAGGAAGAAATTGATTGTTTTATTCCCTCTGTTGATGGTAAGACTGTTACAATAGTTGAAAAAATCATAGAGAATGATTTATATTCCTAGAATTTTATTCTTTCATCTCGTTTATAGATTTTTATCATTATAATTGGGATGAAGACATTAATGGTCATGTGTTATATATTTGAAAATGTCTATGAATGCAATGAAAATGTGAATAAATACAAACTATAAGGTGGGATATTAATGTATGAAAATATTAATATACATTAAGATGAAACTATAAAAGAACTCTTTAATTAATTAAATTAAATTTTAATTATAGTCAGTTATTATTCAAAAACTTTAGAGGATTCCATAGTATTTTAGATAATTGTATGTATTCTTCCAGATTGGTTTGTTAAAAAAGTTTCAATTATTGAAGAATGTTATTTGGTAACACTTCCATTGGTTAATTTATATCACATCCTTATTGTATCTAAAATAACAATAGGAATTTTTGTGAATAATATTTTTATGTTTGATAGGGAAATATATTTTAAATATTCAGAATAAAAGATGTTTAAGAAAGAACTAGTTTTAGAATAAAAATATTTTGACGAAGAAGAAGATTTAAAAGTAAAATTTAATAAACTTTTTTTCATCATTTTTACGATTTTTAGAATAAGGAAGGTATTTTTCAAGATATATTCTCCTTGAAATTTCTTATGATGTGGATCCATTTTGACCTTTTTTTGAATAGATTCCAAATATGATAGAGTAGTAAGATAATGAATATGTGGATGAGAGACCAAAAGGAACATTTAATAACATAGTAACCAAATCTGATAAATAAATTTCTTATTTGAAAGATAAAGTTAATAATTTATCTAAATAAAAAATGAAAATTTTTATCTATGTTTCAAGACAACAATGAAGGTGTGGAAGTAGAGAATTTTTTAACTTTAAATGATGTTAATGAAAACTATAGATTTTGAATGTGAATATAAATGATTTCAATAATGATGAATATAGTGATGTTGGGATTGAGTAACAAAAAAAAATAGTTTATTGATATAAGATAAAAAATAATTTATGTAATTCAAATATCTCAAAAAAAATTATGGAGATAGAAAATTTAATGATTGGTATTTAATTTTCAAGAAATAGAGATTCTTCTCATACAGATTAAGAATCAAGTATATTGGAAGATATTCATGATTTAAACAAGTTTATTAATGTGTAAATAACAAAAAAATTTAGAATATAGAGAATGTTAAAATGATAAAATATATGGTTTATAAAAAAAATTAATTGGATCAATGATGAAAGTGAATTGAATCACTACACTCCAATTTTTTTTAATTCTATTATGTAATTTTGTGAAAAATCCACGAATAAGGTTATAAATGATGGTGAATATTTATTGAATGATGAGGATTAAGTTGAATAATAAATATCACACTCAAGGTGTGAAAAAACTATCATGGATATTATAGTATAAATTATGAGTTGAAAACATAGGTTAATAATTTCATGTGTATGGGAAAACCAGATGATCCTTATAAAATTTTAAATTATTTTAAAATTTACAAAATTATAAACCCCATTATAAATGCTCAATTAAAATGGTTTTAATGATTACTAAATAAAAAAGATATTTTTTAGAGTACATAATAATTTTATCAATTTAAATTAATCCAAACTTGAATAGAAATTGATGAAATGAATAATGGCTCAACATCTGAACAACATTTTCCGTTCATGGGTAAATATGAATTTTGTAGTTATTCCTGAAAATTTAGAGTACTTTGGAACATGGAATGAAAAATTACCAATATTTTTATGATCATATATTGTTTGGGATGAATTTATTGATGGGTAATCAACAGTATATAGATAAAACCTCTAGTGAAACTGAAATTTTTTGATAGAAAGATGAGAATACACTTCAATAATTAGATGTGGATTGTCGAATAAGGGAACATCAAAGTTAGTTTATTTATTATTTACCTACCATCCTACCATAAAAATGACTATGAATTTAAATAATAATATATTTAAGAAGAATAAGGATAAAGTTAATAAAAATTCTTTTGTTTTTGAATTTCCATATAAAGAATCTGTAATGGAATTTCCATAGATTTTTGATATTGGATGATATTTACACTTGATAAAAGATTTATTGCTTTTAAAATATTTACAAATACTAAATATAGGATTGATGAACTTTTTAAATTATGTATTTCCTAAAATTAATTTATTGGGTTCAGTAGTGGATGTCATAGAAAAGATAAATTGCAAGAACACATTATATGGTAATGGGATATATCATGATTTTTTTGTGTATCTTAGCTATGTGATAATGATGGTACCAGGGCACACAAATGATGATGTTGGGCTGGGTATTTCAAATTTATCATCATTAATGGGACACAAAAACCTAATTTTCTATGATATAATCCTCAGTATAGGTCCCAAAAGCTCACATGAATTTATATTAGCACAAAACGAAACCAACATTTACCTCGTTTGGATTTCAAGTGTGTATGAAAAATGCACATCTATAATGACCACCACACAAAGAATATAAGGTAAAATCACTCAATACCTTCCACACAGTCTTCCACATTCATCCAAAATATTGATTTTCAATATTAGGGTGTTATCATAGGTGTTTGATGACACCATTGATGTCTGGATGATCACTGTAATCTTGTTTCTTCGATCTTCAATGGTGAAGGGAGATTAAGTTATTAAAAAGAGGATTTCTCTCTAGAGGATGTGGTTAGTTTTAGAGAATATATCCAATATTTTATGGAATAAATAGTCCCATATAAAGGCATTCCTCTTTGATTATATGGTGGAAATTAAATTCCCAAAAGGGTTCCATAGCTCCCCTTGTATGTAATACCCACTAAATAATCCAAAAATCGCATGTTATGATGAACTGAGTGCTTCAAAAATGTAATTTAGTTTTTATCACCTCATTTTTATATATAATATATATTTTATCTGATAAATTATTCCCATTAACTAGACTCATAATCTTATCTAACATTAAATGACCAATTAATATTAAAATAATATGTATTCATATAATATTTTCCAACGTAACCACTAAAAACCTAGTGATTACTTTGGGGTGAAAAATTAAAAACATTTATTATATACTCAAATAATATTGAATTTTTATTTTTTTTATAATCATGGACATATCTTGAACATCATGGTGGGTCCCACCATGCCCTAAAATCATATTCATCGGAATAGGGAAGACTTTCAAATGCACTATTATGTAAGACACTCTTTGACCTTATATAGATAGCAATGAATAATATTTATAGACCCTGAGTGGAGTCTTGAAACCCACCAAGGCCCCTAAGGATATAAGGAAAATACATAGAAACGACAACCATCCTAACAAACACACACTTTTTAAGATGATATCTTTTTTATACGATATCTCATAAAGCAGTATGCACACATTGTGTGACTATCAATTATGCCATTTCAATTATTGACCAAAATAGATGGAAATATATTCTTCTACTATGGTCATATATTATTGAAGGTACTACCATCCTAATAAATAAATCTTCAAATATAACTTCCTATCAAAAGAAACATATTCTCTCTTGATTATTCTGTAAATTCCATACCCCCAATGACACACTAAATGTAATATACCATTCCTTATAATAGATGACATAATATTTTTATTACATCAAAGTACATGATCAAATGGTATACCTTGATTTTAACCTCGTATTATGAAACCATTACACATGTTCATAGATAAGAACTTATAATGACATTGGAAACATGTTGTGTTCCTATAGGTGGGTCATTCTAAATGAATGAATAAACATGATATCAAAATTTGAGAATTCCATGAGAAGAAGAAAATATGCTTATGAGACCCTAGTAAATAATAATCATACATCTTCTCTGTCTATTTGGAATAACGTATATAGACCATATGACATATATTGGTTATTATATTCATTGTATCTCAATGTGATCATAGACTAGGAACTATTGTAACCATTAGATATGACTTGTAATGTATGGGAAATACCTTATAAAACTGGATGTACAATTTTCAACCCTATTGTTGTAAGTGTACATCAGGGACAACTCATTGTACATGTGATATTGTTATTGAAAATTATTGTTTACTTCAGTATATGGATCCCACTATTAAAACACTCTCATATTCACTAGATCCAGCAGTCTAACTATCCTTGTTAGAAGTAACATGATATGATCATTCTTCTACTACGATATGGCTTAATTCAATGGTCCTTCCACATCTCAATTGTTTGGCTATTCTACTATCTGAGACCTTTCTTCCTTGAGTAAGACTCCACAAGAGACTATATCCTTAAGTGTATTCTATTTTTCACTATAAAAAATGATATATTGAAATATAATAGTTGTATAATTATCCTAATTTATATTATAATAAAACATTAAATACTATTTGTGATTACAAGAACTCAAACATATCATTTCATATTTTATACTACTTATTTAGTTGTATAAGAATATACAATACACTTAGTATTTGTAGATATGGATCTCATTGACATGAATAATATTCTCTTTCTCATTACATTATCATTTCTTTGACATTACATCATATTTATCTATAAGAAGAATATTTTTGTCCCCATATATAAAATATCACATCCTCTCCAAATACCTCGTAAATATCTTTTGTACATTCCCAAGTATAATTAAATAGTTCTAACATCTTCCGATATATTTCTCCAAGATATGACTAATATTTTAATATAATAAATAAAATTTTGAAAACATAATATCTTATATATATAAGGGCATAAATGATATAACAATTCCTTATTCTTATATAATTACCATCACCACATTTATCATTTATTATGTATTACACATGTCTTCAATGATATATTTATGCCTTGTGACATTAGTTAAAACGAACTCTTAAATTGTTACTACATTTTTATCAATATCTTGTCTGTATATGAACTATTCAATTGGTCTAAATAATTATTAGATATACCTTAGTAGACCCCATTCAGTAGAAATTATGTTTCTACATTATGTAAATATTTGGACAGTATCATCCATTCTAGTGTCAACTATCAACAAAATACTAATAGTTGTTTTCCATTTTTTATTAAACATATTTTACTTATAAAATAGTTTCACTCCCACTGACATCATGTATAAACATATCAAAAATTCATTCCAAATGAGTATTAAATGATCATGTTTCTAATGTCAATCCAAAATATGATTTTTGAGGAACTTCAACCATTTATCGACATTATATAGTGTCACCAACTCCATTATGGTTGTTTCATACAGTTTCCTTCCTATATTGGTTGTCTTCAAATCCAATTCCCAGTAAAATGATCGTTTAAATTTTCTATTAAAACTATTATTCTAATGGATTTATGAAAAATTACTTATTATTTCCAATCAACCCTTATGTGTATAACAATTATACCACCCATATATTGACTCAATGGAATTCCCACCACAGTATTCAAAATAATAAGACCTTATACATTGACATATTGAATACATTATTTAATTTTATTTGATCATTACAATTTAATTTGGCTTCCATTTACTTCTTACTTGTAGGATTAATTATTTTTAATGAGAAACTTATCACCGACTGTACTGAATAAAAACCCAATACCATGGCATAATAATTCCTATGAATTATATGGATCTAGATTAATTCTTTTCCACTGTCTCATGTGGAACTTGTTCCTATAACAACTATTTATGCATCTCTACCACTAAATAAACAAAATTCAATATTTCTCACACTATCTCAAATAGATATGTGAATTATTTTATAAAAATATAGTATAACTCTTGAATAAAACCTTTCAATAATATGTATTTATGTGATATACTTATAAAATATGATGATAATTAAAATAGATGAATAGTGAGTTTTTCATGATGCAAGTTTGTTTATATCATGAAAGTCACATTTCATTAAAACACATGTTATTACCACATAATGGAATTAATTCATACTATAAATCTTATGTTATCCATCTATCATTATATTTGGAATATGGTTACATGATAACACTTGTATTTGGGGAAAATGTATTGAAAAATAATTCATGTTTCAATAATGCATATTAGTTTCATCATTTATTCTTCTTTTACATTAATCATGACTCTAATATATATAAAAGGAAATGTGTGCATAGGAATATCTCCATGAAACAATTTATTTTCCAATTTTTAAGTCTATGACTCATGATTGTTCTTCCTTAGTATCATAATATCATTTATTTTTATAAGGAAATGTGTGTTTAGTAATTAAACCACTCTACATTTCATGATCGATGAACTCTTGGTCAATATACTCTTCAGCACGTTGTCCAAAATATAGTCATATCTCCAAACTATATTCATATCATACATCACATTTACGGTCCTTAAATATCATAAATGAATCTTTTAAGCTATAGTTCCACTATATTGACCTTGTAATAGTTCATTCTCTCTACATGAACTGGTTTTGAACGATTTTGGGCTTACCTAAATTTATAAATGTTTCTTTTCCCAAATCAAAGTAAGTAAATAATTCAATAACACCTAAGTTATTTAAATATAAATATTTTTAAATCCATACTCATTATATCCACACACAAAAATTAGTTATACTAGACAAATAATTATCTTTCCACAACTGGGTATAAGAGTCTTATATTTTTTATTAACCATGTATTACCAATGATTCACATATTACAAAACTATTAGTTATGTAATAGATACCAAATAATGATGTAATTAAAAAAAGGACCATGTGTCCTTATTTCTTATGGGAAAATGAGATAAATATTTTCATTATACTTAACAAAGTTTCAACTAGAACCATTAATCATGGAAACTAAAAGTATTTTACTTACCACCACCGACATAGGAATTACACTTTCTTAACCTCTTAGAAAATTAACCTTAATTATTGAAATTTTTTATACTAACATAGTTGTTACATAAAAATAAATATATTAATTAGGCATATATTTTTAATACCCAATATTAATGAAAAAAAATCACATACAATAATGAATATTCCTATATAATAATTGACTATTTGCTTCATAAATTCATTTTATAGTATGTAAAGTTACGTAGTCTTATCTCATGACATGAAAATAAAATAACCACCTATATAATTCATTTACACTTTTCATTGAAGTTTATTTTAAAGTATTCTTTAGCATCACACTTTTTGTTGACCTTTTTTCCTTGTCTTTAAACTAATTCATTATAAGAACTAATAATTAAACTTTCTTATATTTGTTATCTACTTGGAGAAGGTTTCCCAAAAGGTAATGAAACATTTTATCCATTTTATGTGTTTTTGTAATCATAAAAAACGACATAAAGTAGGTGATAAAGATATAATAATGGGATGAATTGAAATAATGTTATTAATTATTCAACATACACATTTTAGTGTAATCCTCAAACAAATCAAGTATTTCTTCATTTTCTCCTCACATACGTATCATAGATTAGAAATCATGTGATGTAATCCCTGTAGATATGATATATCCTGAAATAATTGAACATTGATGATGGTATTATTATTTAAAAATATAATATAATATACATGATTATCTTCTAAGAATCTTATACACCATTACTTTTGTATGTTGCTCAACAGGTACTAAGGACTCCAACAAATTGAATTTTCATATGGTAGTACATTGTGGAAAAATCTATACTAATCTTTGGAAACTTAATTTAGTATGGAGATGTTATTTGTCAAAAATTAATCAAAGTATACTTGTGGTGCTACATTCCCTTTTATCTTAAATATACATGTTTGGGTGTTAGTAAGTTTTTCATTATTACCGATTTTACATTCTATATTAACAAAATAATTAGTTGTCTCCCAATATTTTGTCAAACCCTTATAACACTCACAAAAAGAGTTGGAATACTCAATGTATGGAGTGTTCTAATGGAAGGTATCTTTGAAACCTCTCCTCATAGTCTAAGTTATTTCTATTTCATTACTCAAATAGTTTTAAAGTAAAAATTTGACATGCCAAATATATTAACTTGTGTCTCCTTGAACTTGTGAGTGATTCCATAGTTTTAAAAAAATTAAATTGGTTTACTCAATAATTTTACATTAATGATTAATAAAGATATCCATGGTTAATTATCTGATTCCATATTTAGTTTATTTAATACATCAATCACATTATAACACCTCGGTATTAGATGGAACCCTTAACTAAGTTTTAAAAGAAACTCATACACCAAGATTGTTCAAAAAAAATTAAGGTGTTTCACATAATATTACAGTGATGGGTTTTTATTGTTTCCCAATGAATAAAATAATTTATTATGTGAAATGCACGTACTATGTGAATCAATCAAAAATATCTATGAAATAAATAGAAATCATTAAATTCATCATAATTTGATTCAATTTATATAGTATGTTTTATTAAATTATGTGATCACACTCACTTATATATTTATAAAAATAATAAGTAATTAATAAATTTAATAAACTACCTAACTTATCTTGATCATTATTCATACTGGTTTATCCATTTTAATTAAATAGGTCATCTTTGATCCTAGGGGTATAAACCATATTTTTTATTGATTCATATCATAACTCACACACCATTTACGAGTTTCACATCTCATATGGGATACCACCTCATCTTGGAATGTTTCACAAATTAGATAATCATCGTCATAGTGAAAATACACTATCACATTTGTGAGGGGTTATATATAAGACTAAAATATATATATAATATAATTAATGGATATGTTATATCATATACATATGAAATGAAAAAGAAAATTCACATACCCTTGAAAAATTACTTAATTATTACAATCATCAAACATTGTTGTCAAAATAAATTAAAAAATTTAAAACTTGATAATCAAAGGTTTTTCATTTCACAAAACTATTAAACTAATATATTAAATATCTAATATAACTAAATTTTTATTAATTAATGTTGGTGTAAAAAAATTAATTAAATAAATTATTTTTAATTTAACTCTTTTTTTGTCATTTGGCCACACAATTCAATTAATTTTATACCGAAATTAAACTAATTTTTTAAATATTAAACTTATTGTTGTTTTTATTTAAAAATTACAATTAACTTTATGAATATATTAAAAAAAAGTCTCATTGGCCCCAAAACATGGCCAAACCCATTGGGAGTTGGGATAACCACACCAAAGCACATTCTGGATAGGGCAGAACCAATGCATGGTGGTTCTAGTTTAGTTAGACCCATGCATGATTTTTCTTGGTTGGGAAGACCCAGAGAATACTATAGGATAACCGAATTGTGGAAATATGGTCCTCAGTAGTGGAATCCATGATGTTGTGACAACTGCTCTGGTTACTCCATCATGAAGTTTGAGCCCTCTCAGTGGCCAATGGGATGACACACATGGGATTGTGGTGATCAAATAGGTACAGAGGGTTAGTTGTATGATTGTGGTGTTGATAGATCCCAGCTAGGGAGGTTAGCACTCTTAGAGGGACATGCAGGGAATCTGTGGTGGTGACGGTGGTTGGGATAAAGTAACTTGATAGGAAGTGGCAGTGGTGGGTAGGGGTATTTGGTCTAATATGGAAGAATGCGGCTAAGGTGGTCGATTAATATGAAGGTTGTGATAGCTACTAGAGTGCTGGGAGGGACAAAAGGAAGGTAAAAATCTATCGGTCATCATGATCAATTTATTCTCAAAGAAACCAAGGTCGAATCATTTTATATCCTCTACACACACATCAAGAGTCCACATGAATTCTGATAATCGAATCCAGGTGCGATCATGATGGGAAAATGATGCCTTCAACATCCCGATGATCACCATTATCTTGTTCCTTCTATCCATGATAGAGACAGAAAATATTTTTCTTTAAACTAGTCTTTCTCCCTCTAGTATATTACAAGGATGATAGAAGAGCTCTAAAATTTGAGGTCATGTATAGTTCTTTAGAAATAATCATCTTTTTTTCTTATATAGTGGAAATTAAATATCTAGAAAGGCTTCCTCAACCCCCTATATAAATAATACCCACTAAATATGCCATAAATGACCTGTTATGATGATCTAATTATTCCATAAACATTATTTATATTTAATCACATACTTATAAAATATAATAAATATATTACATGATAAAATATTTTCATTAAATAGACTTTTAATTCCAACTGACATTATGTGATCCTTGAATATTAAAATAATATTTAATTGCATAATTTTTTCCATGTATTCTATTAATACATATTGAATAAATTTAATAAATAAATTCAACTCCAATTATTCTATACTCTAATAATAATGGGCATATTTATTCATTTGTGATCATTAAACATATACATATCCCAACCCCCATGGTGGGACCCATCATGTCCTATACAACTATTAATCATAATAAGGTAGACATTGGAATGCACTATTGTGTGCGAATCTCTATGCATGCATCTTGATAGTAGTGAATACAAGTCATAGACTAGGAGTGGATTCTAGGGACCCATCATTTCTCCTAAGGGGAGTAGGAAAATTCCAAAAAATGAAATCTTTTCTTACAAACTCATGTCATGTAATATAATATCATTTTCATAAGATATCTCCAAAAGTAGTATTCAATATTTCTACCATATTCCTTTTTTTCTTTATTATTTGTTGACACGACACGATAGACATTAATTTTTATAACTTGGACAAGGAAAGTTACTACAAC
This sequence comes from Viscum album, assembly GCA_963277665.1. Lineage (NCBI taxonomy): Eukaryota > Viridiplantae > Streptophyta > Magnoliopsida > Santalales > Viscaceae > Viscum > Viscum album. The sequence goes on along the minus strand of OY728128.1, from coordinate 118,247,677 downwards.
CTTGGTCAATTAGGCCTGAGATATGACATCATTTTGAAAGTGACAAATTATTTCTTGATTATTCAACCATTATCATGCTACAAATGATTCACCCAGTGTAAGATACCTCGTTGTTACATTAATTCCATATTTTTAACCTGCATCAATGTATGTATCAAATGGTATACAGTGACAATAATATCATGTTAGGAGACCATTACTTTTGTTCACATTTAGGAAAAATCAATGACACCCAAAACATATAGTGTTCATATTGGTGGGTTTCTCCTCATGATCTCATCTACTCAAGTTAATGAAGTGAAAGAATTCATCAGAAAAATTCTACATACTTATGAACTAGAAGCACCGGATAGTCATAGAACATCTGTGCCCAGTTATAATGAATTATCTTGACCATATGATATATATTTACGATTAATTTCATAATATCTTTAATTAATAATTATATCATGGGAACTATTATAACCTCTCGATATAATATGTATTTATAAACGTTGTCATATAAATAGAGGATGTAAAAAATGCTATTATGGTAAGTGTACATAATTCATAACCCACTATATACATGATATGATAGTCTAAAATTACTATCTAGCTATGTCTAGTTCACCCACTATTACAACAGATAATGGTCATGAGGCAACCCTAGTTTTTCATGCATATATATTACAACATTTTCTATGAATATCCAATACAACTCATTGAAATTCACTCTACTAAATTGTAATGGTTTTTTGTCTTTAGATACTATATAATTAATCATTTTTTTCATTAAATTTATTCAATATATCCCACAAAGTCCTTATGTCAGAGTAAATTTCTTAAATATATCATAATTAAATCCTTTTTCATAACCTGTGGAAAGGAAAAAAATGCAATGGTGATATCTGAATTTCAATAAGAAAAAACATAATTGATATTAATCAATAATCATTTGTGAGCATAAAATATGAATAGGGGTATGAAAACAAGTTCATAATATATAATAATCATACATAATAAGACAATGTTCATTAATAATAAATCATGGAATAAGGATTTTTCAAATGAAAATACTTAAGTCATAAGTGTGTGAAGGAATAATTAATCAACCATGATATATGATAACATATCCCAATCAAAATATATATTTTTCTATCATACACATATTCATAGAAAATAATTCCCTTATTCAATGATCATTTATAATACTATAATAGTGGATTAGGTTCCCACCCTATTCCCTTGATTATGTAGTTAAGGTTCACTCTTATAGATATAGTTTTCAAAATATTAACTTAATAAATTTGTTTCAATCTACATTCAATTTCTTATTTTCTCATGAGATGTCATTATTTTTCCTATTCAATGGAGGAAACTAAAATTATAGACCCACTAGTCACATAATAAATATGAAAAATATGTGTTCCCTAATATTATAGCATATTCATCATGGCATCATAGAATAAAAAATTGGAAATAAATTGGTTTTTTAAATAGATCATCATATTATAATCATCATCCAACTGTATAAAGGATTATGATGGTATCATAAAATGATTCATTATCTTATCATGGATAAATAATCTCATGGAAATAAAATGGGTTTCATGTAATCATGATAAGATCATCATAATATAGGGCTATACAGATAAAGAATGTTGATGGTACAATATGATCATATCCTTTTTAAATAATAAAAATAATTAGGGAATATTTATATAAATTAAAATTATATTTAAAGGAAAATTCAAATCATTCTTTTAACACATGAGAAAAACATTCATTTCATTAAATAATAATTTTAATGAAAATCCCTAAAGTGTTGAAAAAAAATATTTTTTTCCAAAATAAACATGGAAAATCATAAAAGAATATTTAATTAAATAAATTTTTCTTATAGTGCTAAATTACATTTATATAGTAAATATTAAATGATAACATTATTTTCACACATTTACATACGGCCAAAAATTAATTGTTCCAAAATAATTTCATAAAAAAACATTTATTTTAATCAATTTTAAATATAGAAAAAGGTAATTTAAATGAAAATATTAATATATATGTTATATTTAAGAACATTTTTGAATAAATTTTATGATCATTTATATGGAAAAAAAAATTCAATGGCCAATGAGGAAATAAGGATTACTTTTCTTTAAAAACATTTTCTCAGACATTTTATTTTCAAAAGAGAGGAAAATGGAATTAATATATATAAATTCGAGGAATTACTATATAATGATAAAATATATGGTGTTCAAAGGAAAATATCAATATAATTTCGCTTAATGAAAATTTAGCATAGAAAATCCTAAAACGAAATGAGATTAAAACTTAAACTTTTACCCTAACTACCATATTTTTCGTATACATTCAAATATTATATATAAAAAATAATGATTTACTATAAATATATTCCTGAAAAATATTTTTACATTACATACTAAATATCATTCCTACATAATCTCCAATTACCATTTTATTAATAAAATTCTTTTTTAAAATGAATATTCAGGGGAAAACTAATTTATTTTCCATGCATATTTTACTTCGATAGTTCTTATATGTAAACCTTGGGCATGGTTTAATCACATATTAAATAGAAATGGTCAAATAATTATCATATTTACTCACCATATATACTTTATAATTATTTATATAAATTTATGATGAAATATGAATTACATCTCTTTATAGAGGTGGTGGTCTACACATACGCACTAGAAATACTTTTGTTTTACAAAGTATGGAATGTTAAGAAATTGAATAAGATTTTATAATTATAGAAGAAAAATTATGTAAAAAATATCATATATAAAAATTATATCTATCATAATAACCATCCAATAATTGTGGTGATGGAAAATGAATCATATTGGTACATGGAGGTGATGGTCCACACATATGCATGACTAATACTTCCATTCCCCATTTGATGCAAATGAGGTGGAAAAATGAAGAAGCATAAAAATAAAAACATCTTACTATATTGATGATATTGGAATTATTATTTTCTTATGAATATAAATAATTTATATGATATAATAGAAATAATCATACTTGAAAAATATCAGTAAGAACATATACATATTCATTGAGATACCACCTTTGAATCTCTTCATAATGACCCTTGGGTTTGTATTTTAAGAAGATATAAACTTATTAGAAAGAACTAGTAAAGATTAAAATATATTTTTGAAGTATTTTGAGAGATAAAGGTATCATTTAGTGTGGATAATAGAGGATAGGGGTTTACCTTTTATTAGTGAGAGGAGTGGAACACTTGTAATTATTAAGAATATTCAAGTGAAATAGAGTCGATGTCATGTGAAACTAAATCCAAATTTCCTCAAGATCAAATCCAGGATGATATAAAATAAATATTTATTCCACAATTAAAATTTAGACAAGTTTTTTGGTTATTTAATACCATTTTCACTTTAGTTTAACCCCTTTTATCCATGTTTTACACTTTCAATAGTAATGATGTTTTAGCTCGGTTACTAATCATAATAACCAATATATATGTTGGCATTAGAATAAAATATTAGTTCTGACGATTTAAAATAAGTAATCAATTTTAAAATATAAATTTTTTTTAATTTTAATATATCCATTTTAAAAAAAAATTTCAAAACACAACAAAACCATTTGTAACAAAAATCATTTTTAAGCATAAAACTATGTTTTCCTACGTTCCATGAAATTTTAAAACTATTATATGAATGTGTAAATATTTTTCTCAATATATTATCTAAAAATTTAATTAAAAACATTCTTCGAAAAATATTAAATTAATGAATTATCATTTTATTTCATTATGTTTATAAAAAAATTCTTTTAAATTATATCATTTTATTTTGCAGTTTTTTTATTTTTATTTCCATATTATCGAGAACAAATTCATTGATTTTATACATCTGAAAAATAATAAATATTCATAATTTATATATTCCTATTCTTACTCTCTAATATAGAAACATGGACATAACTATCAAAATAAATAATAATAGTTAAATATTATATCTCGATCCGTTTAAAAACATTATTGTGTGTAAAGAAAGATATCAATGTAATGAAAATTATTTAATGAGTAATATATCAAAAAATCACGTGGTCTTAAATTCCACCCCACTTATAACAATTATATAATCAAAATTTCTTCACTATGATGATAAAATAGAGGGTACTTCTACATTATAACGTCTTCGAGTTCCCTTGTCTCTTCTAGAATTATATATTTTTACCAAAAATATATGACTAGGTGGGTGGTCTTGTAATGGAAAACATTCTCTATATGATCCATAATCTCCATATATTATTCCTCATAAGTGATATCTTACTCTTTTGGTATGACCATTTTGTTCAGTATATGTGAAGGATCATTTATGTACTTCATTAGTATATATACATCAAACACATTGAGGCTGAAAGATTGATTTAGTGGAAGAAACAAATGATAGGCAAAAATCCTAGTATGGTTAATCATTTTGGAGGGGAATATATATCTAGGGATCATTTTTCCCTTCTTTCCATATTTCATAACCTTCTTCTAGAGATTTATTCATAGGCATTGTTTTTCACAAACATCAAAATATAAATCTCATCTGCGATTTTCATTATAACAATTATTTTGACTATGAGTTTTTCCCATTTTTCTACTGAATAAATATATCCTTCTCTATATCTTAATTTCCTATCATAGTTCTTAAAACCGTTCTTTCTATAATTTCATCTTGGAAATTTTAGTTCTTTGTTTCCCACCATTGAGGACTTCTTAAAGATCCATTATAATGCTCATGTGAATGGAGTTATTGTAAATAAATTCTACCAAAGGAAGGTATTGATCAAAGTTATCATTAAAATCCATCAAACAAGTTCTCCACAAATCATCAGTGTTGGAATTATCATCTCAAAATGAAAAAAATTTAGGGGATTATTTTTACTGCTAAATATTTAATCCATATTCATAGCTTATTAAAGACTTTTCCAAATATTTTTAAAAACTAGTATCACGATAAGAGGAAATCAAATGTGATAATCCATGAAAACTTACCAATTGTTTAATTAATATCCTAGAAATTTGATCAAGTAGGAAATTTTCACTAATTTAAATGAAATGATATGATTTTTTAATATTATAATCTATAACCCAAATAAAATTGTTTCCAGAATATTATTTTGGGGATTTTCATGAAGAAACCCATGGTAATGTTTTCCTATTTACATTTTGGTATTAGTAATTGTCATAACTCCCCTGTATAATTAATTATCTCATCCTAAACTTTTTGACACATTATGCATCATAATAGAAAAAATATAATATCACTTTTCACATTATCCCATTAGAAATTATCTTTCATGTATCTATAAATAGACATTCATATGAGATAAAGAGTGATTGATAAAACCTAATATTAATAAAAAAATAATTCATAGATATTTTATTTGATAATAAACATAATTATTTTTGGATCCTAATAATTCCATAAAAATTATTTTTTACCATAGGAACATCTTCAAAATTCCTTTACTATTCAAATCCTCAATATATATCTATTGAATCATCACATGGGTGGATGTTTTAACATTCATCAGAGAAAGATATGATCTATCCAATTTCCATATTATTTCCTATTCTATCTTCCACAAATACATATATAATTGATCTATTTTAATAGTTATCATTGACAAACTAGCAAGGTCCTTCTAACTCAGAGCATCAGAAATCTTTTTCACCTTCCTAGGGTGATAGTGTATAAAGCATTCATAATAATTATCCAATTCCAACTATCATTTTTGGTGTTCATTATAGACTTTATATGTAATTAAATACATAAAAAATTTATAAACATTATATATCACATAATTCATAATAAATATAATTCCTCAATAATTTTAATTAAAAAAAGTACTCCCTCCATCTCGATTTCTTGTGTTAGCTCATTTTTCACATGAACGTCCAAGTAGCGTGATTTATAAGCTTACACTAATCCATTATATGTGATTATGAATCAAAATATCTTATTCAATGACTCACCATATATCAAAAACCCTTCTCCACATTAGGGTAGTGTATGAATAGGTGAATTGCCCAACCTTTTTTTAGCTCCTTGAAATTTAACTAATATTCATCTATCTAGAGGAAAAAAGATAAATTATAAATAAAATTTTTTATTGTATTATATATCCATGTAAAATACCTCATAAATAATTAGCTTTTTCAAACCAAACCATAAAAACTACATATATTGTTTATTTTGGTTGTTAAGGGCCATAGATCAATAACTTATCTCTTTGAAGATCCATCGACATACCATCTCAAAAGATTATATAAACCATGAATGATTCTTTTTAATAAAGAATTCAAACTTTCTTCATTTTGAATAAAAATTATCCTTTAAAAATTATTTAATACATTTCTCAAATAATTTTCATTCCCTTACATACTCTTGAAAAATATAAAAATATCATATATAATGGCAACCAAAAACTGTTCGAGAAAATCTACAGTAACTATGTTCATTAAATCTATGACGATAACATGGGAAATGGTAATTCAAAATAGAATCATAGTTAATTCATAATGACCATAAATTATACCAATATATAAATTTATAAAATAATCCTTCTTAACCCTCTATTGAAAATATTGAAAATAATGTTCAATATTGGAAATGTATTGTGCTTTACACAGTTCATCAAAAAATTCAACAATATGGGGTAGAGGATACTTGTTACTGATAGTGATTTTATTATATTCTCCATAATCAATTAGAATATAGATTAAACTGATTTTATTATTTACAAAACGAACAGGTTCACCCCATAGTGATGTAATAGGGTTTGTGAATCCCTTATCTGGAATCTACTGGAGTTTCTTCTTCAATCCATACAACTCAATCTAGGTCATTATCTATCGAGTATTTAAGATAGGTGTAGTACAGGGTATGATTTGTATTGTAAACTCAAATTCACAATTCCGGATAATAATATGGATGTCTTCAAAAAATAAACCATTGTACTTGTAAAAATAATCAAATCTGCAATGTTAAGTTTTTTATTAATGATTTGAGATAAATATCCCACCTGAAATTGTAGTATAACCCAATCAAGGGATGTAACTTCAATTAGAATTTCATACTCATTCTTACATATAAATATGAAAATAGGTGGTTTCGGAATATTAAACATTACATCCCTTCCTCAAAAATTGATATAGTCTCTATATAAAAGGATCTAATCAATGTCCAAAATCACATCAATTTAAACATGGGGGAGAATCATAAGAATTGTAGAAAAACTATTTCCAAAAACATCCCCTAAGGAGGATATATATATATATATATCACATTTTTATTTATATACCCCTTTAATTAATAATTAATAGTGGAAAAAAAGAGAAAATGAATGGTTTTAAAAAATGAACCTACCCACATTATGGAAAACAAAATATGTATAGTCATAGTCAAACTGATTAAAAGTGTAAAAATATTCATCCCAATCATAATTAGATCTTGAGAAACATCATGACCTAGTGATCATTGAGGTATTTAAATTATATTAGTCTTTTTTAGACGTACATTTCTTATAAGGAATAGATTTAAACCCTTCCTCATCAACCACAATTTTCTTCCCCTTTTCCATGAAGGATATAAAGTAGGCTTTTTAAGGGACTAATCATCAAGGTCCTCCCAATTTTATGTTCCTAGGGTATGAATAAACATATTAATTTATTCTAAACAATTTAGAACCAAGGATCCATCCCCAATATTCCCTTTATGTACTAATTTTCATAATTTCAATAATCCTAAAAGTTATAGAATTATCGTGTGGGAAGCACATTCAGATGATATTTTTAACTATTCCTTACATTGAGGGGACTATTCACATAAAATTATTATTCATTTATTTATTTTAATTATTTTAAAATATTAAATAATTTACTAGAAAATATAATTAAATTTCATTCATTCTTACTTCGACACTTCATACCTGAAGGAGGATTTTTTTTCTTTATCTATGTGTTTTTTTCTTCATGTTTCCTAAAAATAATATGATTCTCAATTTATCCCAAAAAACATGAGAACATTGAGTGTCTCAAATTTTCATTTCCATATTTATAGAATATCAAATAACTTCTTCATATATATAAAACTATATAATTTACATTAAATTTTGAGCACTTGGCCTCATAACCCAAAATAATTAGGAAACTATTCTTTCAGGAACGATGATAAAACTATTAGCGCACATCACAAGTCCGGAGACATTTTCCTCATGGGTATTAATGTATTAATCGTCCTTCTACTTTAGTTCTAGGAATTCTATTTCCATTTTTTAAGGGTTTAGGGAAAAAGATTAAAAAATCCTTTTTAAACTCTTCCCCTTTAATGGAGTTAATTTCCTCCCCTTGATTTTTTAATCAAGATATTACTCCACCATGGATTAGATTCACCTTCAAAACGATATATGAATAAATAATATCCTTACCATGGTCGGAGAAATTAAGAACATGTAATATATTTTATTTATAATTGATCCATTTCTTGTTAGTAAGTGGATCGTATTAATCCTCAATTAAACATGTAAATTAATACAGAAAAGACTCAGTACTGAGTTTTTCCTTCCTCTATCTATTTAAAAGATCTACAGTATTCATGTTACCACTCAGACCCTAAGATACAGAGATGATAATAGTTATAATATTTCATATCTAATATTCCATTTAATTTAGTTTCATGGGAGGTTGGTCATTTCATTTTTCATCACATTCTGCATTAACATGACTCCTCTTGGGACTAGCCAATGACTAGGACTGAAAACCATAGTGTAATAAACAATAATCATAGGTTATAATCATGTAATAATGAAAAATCATTCCTTGGATATCTAAATAAGGAAATATTATTTTCAATCTATAACACTATTGGTTTACCCATGGTCCTTATTGGTAAATTTCTATTCGAATCATACATATCTATTTGTAAAATAAGTTAATTAACCCAAGAATAGCCCCTCAAGAGTGTCTAGTTATATGTAAATTCATAGTCCCACTAATCATGCTCCAGTGATGATCATGTTAATACTAAATATTATAGTTACATAGTTTTTACCACAAGTTTCATCTGTTCCACAACAACATCCACTTTTCATTATCAAGATAGGGATATCTTTTTTAGTAAAATAATACATCTATACATTACCAAAGATTAAGGATATTATCTCATACAAAGACTAATCCCCATTATTTCAACAATTTTTGGTAATTATAATCTCAAAAAATTACTCTATCCTATATTGATTCAATATATGGTGAAAATAATTCATACATATATATATTAAATCGTTTTAGATGAATATTAAATTTATATCATACCAATACATGCCCCAATATGATAAATTATTAATGCCTTTGGAAACTAAAGACATAATAATCTTATTTAATTAATGATAATCAACATATCTCAAATATTTATTCTCACATTGTACACTTTTTAGATATACCCTATATAAAATGTCTCTTTATAACCTAGGAAAAAGACACATAACCAATGGAGATCATAGCTGCTCAATAAGTGTAAACAAAAGAGATATCAATTAATGATTATAAGTGAGCAAAAAATTAGCATAAGTGTATAATAAAATGATCATAACATAAAATAACAATACTCCATTAATGAAATATAAATAATTATAAATCATGGAAAGATGCATTTTTATAATAAAAATACATAATTCATAAGTTTTAGAAATCATAAATTGTCAACCATGATCCAATAAAACATATCATAAGAATAACACATAAGTTTTTATCCTACACATATTCATGGGAAATCATTTCTATTGTTAAGGGTCACTGGTAAGATTATCATAGTGGACTGGTTTCACTCCCCAGTATACTATTTCTATAGTAATGGTTCACTCCCAAGAATATATTATCGGAAAATATACCTTACTGGCTAGGTTTCTTCATCATTATACTCTTTATTATCTTATGACTTATCATTATTTATAAAATGCATTGGGGGATATATAATTCCATCCCAAACAATCACATAATGAAAATAGTACATTTTTCAGTTATAAGATCATAATTAATTCATCATGTCATCATAGAATGACCCATGTAAAAAAATGGGATTAAAAAACAACTCTTCCTCACATAATCATAAAACACCCAAAAGAGAAAGTTAATGGTATCATAATAGCATTAATTATCTTGTCATTTCTCAATCGACCTATTTGAAAGAAATGTGTTTCTTGTAATCATTCTAATATCATCATCCTTATCGTACATATAGAGAAGAAAATGGTATGGTATGATAAGATCATAAACACAATTATGCATAAAAATCCATAAAGGATGTTGAAATAGATAAAAATTTCATTTAATAGAACATTTGAACCATTCTTTAAATACATGTTAAAAATATGATATTCATTGGATAGAATTTCAACAAAAAAGGAAAATAATATTGAGAGAATGTTATACATTTAAAATAACTATAGAAACTCAAAAGTAAGAATCAATTAAAAAAATAGTCTTTTGGTACTGAAATTATTTCATAATGTATTTGTTAAAAAAACGTTCCTTTCATGCTTTTAAAAAAAGTATGAAACAAATTATTAGGAAATAAATACATTAAAATAATTTGTCTAAAATATTTTTTTTTAAAATTAAAATATAATGAAAATTTATTTTTTGAAACATTTAATGTATAGGTAAAATATATACAAAATAGTTTCGAAGGTCATGGATATAGAAGAAGTTCTCTAACCAAAGAGGAAATAAGGTTGATTTTTCATTACAAAAATTTTCTAAATCTTTTTAAGTACCAAACAGAACAAAACATAATATAATATATGATAAATTAGTGGTATAAATAGATGGTACAAAAATATATTTTTATTTATGGATAAAATCCATATAAATACCCAAAATAAAAATTTATCATTGACAATCATAGATATATATGGGACTATAACAAAAAACCTTACCTAGAGATTTATCATTCATTGTATGACTTAAAATATATAGTATAAGAAATTTTTATTTATTAAAAAATCCATAATAATATTAAAAAATAAATTAAAATTTATCATTCCTTTAATATTTCAAATTATTCATTTAATTATAATATCTTCATTAATATTATCACTCATGTGAAAATTGGTCTATTTTCCTTGCCTGTTTTGGTTCGACGGTTCCTGTAAATTCACCTTGGTCATGGTCTTATCATATTAAAACATTAATCAGAAAATAATTATTAAATATTTAATCATATAAAATTTTATAACTATTCATATAAAGCAGTTATAATAAAATAATCACATCAATTTATGGAGATGGCAGTACACACATATGCACGAGAAAAGTTATAATTTTCCAATTGATGGAAATGTTAGAGGGAATACAAGATATTATAAAATTTAAAAGAATAATTATGTAATAAATATAATATATAAACAGTAAATCCATCATAATAACCAAACATTATTGATTGTTATGGAAAATGAGTCATATCACTACATAGAGGTAGTGGTCAACACATATGCACTAGGGATACATTCATTTCTAATTTGATAGAAATGAGTAAAAATGGTGGTTTTATTATGTTAATAATAAATTAATTAATTAATTAATGATATACGATTAATTCTATTAGGATGGTTATAATATATTTATACGAAGTGTAAGAAGAATAAAATTTGAAAAAGACTGGGAAGAACATATAAAACATTTTGAGAATCCTTCTTTTAATATGTTATTAAGGACCTTTGGGATGGTCTTTTCAGAAGATAAGAACCACAAATTCATTTATATGGAATTTTATATGTCATTTTGGTTGGTTTCGTTCAAGATAATTGTATCAAGAAGTTTGTATTAGAGAGGATATGGGGTTCACCATTATATGTGATAGATGTTCCACACATTTAATTTTTAAAAATAATAATAATAAAGTCACCCTCATGTAAAATTTCCACCAAATTGATCCAATTTAGAGTATATAATGATATAGAATCAATGTATAATCATAATTTTTTATTAATATAATTTTTTTGTTCATTTTATCAATTATCACTTTAGTTTATACTCACGTTAATCCCTTTTAACCCTTATAGTAGAAATTAATTTTTACCTCAAAACACATTAAAAAGGTATTGATCAATCATTGGTTCACCCACTGGGTCCCCTAAATCAAACATAGGAGAGTAATATTACTTTTCATCCTATAATCCAAATTTTTAAATAAGGAAAACCTCTTGGGATCCTTAGAAATAATATGAAATTACATGAATCCTATAAGGGGTCATAAAAAATATTAGATAATTTGATTAATCCAACATGTGATCCTCTAAATGAGTAGGTAATCAGATGCATCCTATATTATATCTGATGGAATAGTACATAAGAGTAGGCATCCTACATGGGATCCTCTATGTTGAAATATAAGTAGAGGAATTTGAAAGTGGATCCACTATCACACAATGGTCTCTAACAACCCTATTCCTCATAGGCATAAGAATGAATCTACTAAAAACTGGTCATCAGGGATGGATTATAACTCATCCTAGAATAAGGTATCTCTCTAGGTTGATTTGAACACCCAGGTAATATATCTCATCAAGTCAAACACAGTCCCATTAATCTATGATTATTCTAAGATACATCCTATAGGATCCTTGGAGAACCCATTCAATTTCCAATAACCAATAATCCCAACCCCCAACTGAGACTTATACTAATTCTTACTAATAAGTGACGGCTGAATACATCTACTGGAGGAAGAACCTATCTATTGAGTTTATCACGACCTGATTTCTATTTTTTAAAGAACCCAAATCTAGTACCCCAAAGAAGTTCGTAACCTTGATAAATCTTCACTATTTAATAGTGATGTGATCCCAATGGACCGAATAGTTTTTTATTCTAGGTGAAATAGATATATACTTAAATTTCACATTAAATTTGAAATTTTAAAATACAATATATTATTTTCTTTAAGAAAACTATTTTTCCCTTTATCATTTCCCTATATATCAATCATAAAACACTTATCGTATCTTATGGAAAGAGAATATATTTATGAGGTGAAATAATATGTTCTGTAAGAGTCTGTATACAGTAAAATATATCATAAATAAATAATCATAATCAATATAGAAAGGTAAATAACTAAAATGAATTCTGTTTAAACAATAACTTAAACATAATTTAGAAGGAATAAAATATGATCAAATAAATCCATAAAATAATAAGATGTGATGAAATCCTATCCGTGGATATTATAACTAATTTAATAAACTCATGGACATTAATAACTAATCTCATAGTGATGGAATTCATAATTTTATAAATCTAGAACATTCCATTGAGGCCTTGACCAGGACATCTATAAATAAATGGGTATAACCTCAGAAAAACCGCAATCCAATTTTCTAGATGATATCTATAAATTCATCAATGGGGCTGTAGTGGTTCATTCCCATAACATAATAATTCCAATAAATTTATCAGTTAAATAAATAATAAAACTGAATCAACATGCCTTTCGCATAAATATTTTTCCATATTTGAAGATCGTTCATAGAGAATTTAATAAATATATACAATAAAATTTTTTAGAAACCATATAAATAAATATTTTGGATCAGATCATTAGATTATACGGTGAAAATAATATTAAAAAGGTTGTTTACATATATATAAATACTATAAAATATTCATTGGAAAAATTCATTAGGAAAGTACCCTTTCAACTTTGAAAATAACTTTTTAAAATTTAAAAATAATGCACATAATAAATAAATCATTTTATTTGAAAATAAATGGGTAAAAGTATAAATTAATCCTAAAATAATTGAAGAATCATTATCTTAGTAAATTCCATTAATGATTTATAAGTAAAAAACATTCATTTTATAGTTTTGTAGGGAAATTCAAAAAGTACCTAATTCAGAAAAATATAAGAATATTCCTTTTAAAAAAAAATTAAAATATAATAAATCGGTGAAAATGAATTTAAAAGTTCATTAGATAATTTTAAATTAAAATGTTTAAAAATTAAAAAAAATTACATTGAATAAAAATATTCCCCAATGGTTTCTTAAACATAAATTATCCCAAAGGGGGATGAGTTTGTGAAATAAACCATTAACTCTTAGGGATCTTTGGAATTGTAAGTGCAAAGAAATAAATAACATTAATTAGAACATTAAATTCCATTAATACAAATATTTTAATGAGATAATATATAAATGGTTAATTATATACAACACAGAAAATAAATTAGTGGTGAATATGGCATATGTCTCCTAGAAGTAAAAGTGAGACTAGTAACACATACCTTAGATCAAATTTATTTTTCAGATGTTATAAACTAGTATATAATAAATATATTTTAATTATTGATAAAAAAATAACCATAAAATCATATATTATTTAATATAATATTTTATCACCTATTTATTATCAATTCCGTGTTAAAATCATTATTTAATGTGGTAACATGTTTGTTTTTCAGGTATGATTTTGTTCAATAGTTTTAGCCTCTATAAATTCATTAAGATAATATCATATTTATAATGTTAAAAATTAAATAATTAAAATATCCATTCATTATATAACTATTTTGAGTGTTCAAAAAAACCTATAGACTGAAAATGAATAAAACCGTTCATGAAGACGGTTGGTGGTACTTACGGATGAACGTTGTTTTAACATCTCCATGGATGGAAGGCTATGGAGGTAAATAATATTTCAACCTTCATAAATTATTATTTAATAATATATATGAGATATATTCATTTAATATAAATTTATTAACGTCATTGTAAAATATAAATGACAAAAACACATCGGTTCAAGGAGGTGGAAGTCCACATGTACACATGAATGACACTATCATTTCCCATTGGATTGTAAAGTAATATGGTTGATAATATATTATCATTATAGAGCTTTAGTTATTTAATTATTGTCATATATAATCATTATTACAATCTTTATAATCATCAGATAAAAGTGGATATAAAAAAAGACATACACAGTTATGTGGAGACAGTAAGTCGTACTTACACACGAGAGATGTTTTCACATTTTGTAGGAAGGATAATTGATGGAATATGGTTTTAACATAATAATAATAACATATCCTTTTATTTAATATATATTATTTATTATTTAAGGATTTTTTCCACACATGGAGAATATTTAGAAGAATAAATAATCTTCAAAGATTCAGTAAAGACAATTACCTCTTCTCTAGTAAAATACATTTAGATATATTTTTATGGGACCTAGAGATTCTATTATAGAAGGAAAATAAATTTAATAACTTGATTAATAATTTTAATAAGAGTAATATTTAGTGTACTATTGAGACAAATGGATCAACGTAGTATAAATAAGTTAGGAAGAAGATTCCCTTTTATAATTGAGATAAGGGATACTCTTAGAATTTCAAAAAATATTAAACTAATATAAATTATTTACGATTAAAAAATTTCTCCAAATTGATAAAATTGACATATAAGGTGCATATAATTATAAATAGATACATTGAATAAAATTTCTGAATGTTTATTATATATTTCCACCCTTATCTTTTATTTTAAACCCATTGTCAACCCTTTTGACCATTGTTGTACTACAAAACATTTCTGTCGTCTAAGGGTCAATAATGTTACTATAAAAAACTAAAATACCCATAAATATAAAAATTTAGATTATATTAACCATATAAAATTAACTTAGACAACTATAATATTAATACGAATTTTAAATCATTTAATAATATATTATTTTCTTAAAATTTTCATAATGTTATTTTTAGAACTATTCATTTAGTTTGATAGTATGAATATCTATAAAATAATGGAATTCAAATAAAATGCATAAACACATATATAATATATAATTTTTTACTATAAAATTAATTTTTACATTAATTATTTCATATAATTCTAAATTTAATTATTTAAATATTATTTTTTTCATTAATTAAATAATTTTCACATCAGCATTGTTTAAGATTTTATAGTAATTATTTATTCACAAAAAATAAAAACTAGATTACCATTATGAAGATAAATCATTTATATTTTAAAATATTATTTATACCTAAACATATCCTCTAGTTATCCCAATTTCGAAAATATTATAGTTACTGAAAACAAGAGTCTGATATTTTTTACATTTCCTTGACGTAAAATATTATAAGGGTCATAATCTAATAAAAATTAATAAACAAGGAAATCTAACCAATTATATATTACTTATTGACTAAATGTAATCATCTAATTAAATTAAGGAAAGTGTTATTGTCATTTTATAGTCCTTATCATATTATTTTTAACCATTATTTTTTGCATTTACCCTTAATTATGGTAATATAAATTATTAGATTTACTATTCATTTTTACCTAAAATTATGGGGTCCAATTTAATTATTTGGAACCAAATATTCAAAATATAGGACCCATTCAGTAATATTAAATATCAATAAGTGGTGGAAATTAAGTTAATATTAAAACACAAAATGCAATGAAATACATTTCAAAAAAAACAATACCTTTTAAGTATAAAAATGCTTTTATACTAAATAAAATCAAAAAAAATGATTAAAATGAACATAACTGGATTATTATTGATATAAAATAGATAATTTTTATTTTAAAGCATTATAAAAAATGGGACATTTTAAATGTTTGAAACCGAAAGAAAATTATCCGTAAAAAGCATTATTCTTCACTATTCACTAAAAAACAATAGTTATCAGATAAATAAAAAATAATCACCCTATGAATATTTTAGTATGATGATTTAAAAATTATTTTAATTTTATTTAATAATATTTTAAAATTTATAC
The DNA here is from genome assembly GCA_963277665.1 of Viscum album. Taxonomy (NCBI): domain Eukaryota; kingdom Viridiplantae; phylum Streptophyta; class Magnoliopsida; order Santalales; family Viscaceae; genus Viscum; species Viscum album. The sequence continues at coordinate 118,230,818 of OY728128.1, read as the reverse complement.
GAAATAATCATAATATTTCCTCACAAAAATTAATAATAACATTTTTGAAGAAAAACTATTTTTAAAGAATTAATTTATTTTACTAAAAATTTAGTGCATATTTCCTAAGAATCAATCATTTATATTTCATTGATTAAAACCTATATATATTTCACAATACAATTGGACTTTTTTATACCCTCTAATTTAATGACCGGTTTACAATTATCAAATTTAAATAATAATATTTTGATGTTTGTGGAATCTTGGAGTCGAGTGTTGTATAAGATACAGAATATAATGTTCTTTCAAAATATTGTAGTTGTTTTCCCTGTAATTTATCAAAAAGTTTAATTATTTTTTAAAAAATATATCATAATATTTTGGGCTGTTACATTCTTCCCCCTTCAATAAATTGTGGCCTCACAATTTGAATATGTTCTTGGAAAACAAGTGTTTGACATTTGAAAATTCCATTGAGGTAAACCTGCATCACAAAATGGGTTAATAAAAAAGCATCTTAAAAATTGTGAAGGGGAACTGTGAAATTTACCATTTTATTTTAGATACTCTTATATATATTACATTTCAAAAAATATATATGTAATTTTCAATTAGATTTAATTAATATTTGAAAAAATGCATACCTCGTATGAAATATAACAAAGAAGACTAAATTTATAGAATAAAAATGACTCATAAATCCCCAACTCAGGTAACCTCCCTAGTAGGAAATGGATGTAGAACAATGGGAACAATAATATCTTGTAAAAATACTCTATCTTGGCTCATCTTCATTGGTCAATGATGTAAAAATTCTCTCAAAAAATATATAAATATGAATACTAAAATATGTACATTAGGATCTCCAGCATACAACTCACAGTATATGTTTGGGTCTGAGTGACGAGGTGGAGGATTAGTTTAGGCCGGCTGGGCAGGCTGGTATGGCTGGGAGGTTTGTATAGGTGGTGAAATCAGCGTAAAAGGATGGATGGGTTGGGAAGGATGTGAAAACATTGGTTGTCTCATCATTTATTCTAACATATCAGGAATAGTTGATTGAATTGTATTTCTCATGGAATGTTTCATATATTTTATCTTACCTTTTAAGGATTCAATTTCTGGGTCTCCCGATTGCTTACATTGATAACCAAGAACATTATGAATACTAACACCCTCCTTGTAACATCTTATGTGGTCGCAGTGTTCTATCTTTCCTAATGAACTGGATAGGATGTCCACCATACCCTTAGGGATAAAATTTTCCCATGACTATTTCTCCTGATGTTCATCCTAAAATGAAAAATGAGAAATATTTATTAGTGTTGTTAAATTATAAAATTGAATAATTCATGAAAACAAAAAAAAATATTTATGTACAATTATTTCAGGTCCATCCTTTTCTTTCCATCTAAGATACTTTTAATTTTTTTTTATTCCCATTATTTTCCCTTTTTCATGGAGAGTGGGAGAGATAGAGTAATAAATTGGACCTCATCAGAACCATTATAAGACAGATCCCTTAGTTCTTTAATCTTTTCTTCAATGATTTCTTTCACTAATAAATGATACCCTCCACGTTATAAAGAATGAGGAACATTCTTCAATGGGATGTCTTCATTGGATTTCCTGGAGGCATGTTATATAATACATAAAATAATAAGTAATTATGTATATATGATAAAAATTTTACATTATAATATAATTATCATACCAAAAAATGCTTCATCATGTCTACTAGAAACAAATCTCTTCCATGTCTCTACAACAAAAAATTCCTACTTGAGGCTTATGGTTTAATTTTTTCTCTTTTTAAAAATATAATTTTTTTGTCAAATTTATTTTTAAATCCCTCCATCAAACCACTTCTAATTAATGGCATATTTTTTAAAATATTTTGTTTCTTAAATTTCGAATGTCATATATAATTGAATCAAATAAATATTAGACATTTAAAATATAACATATTCGAAAAATGAGATAAAATAAATCAATTAAGATATTTGTCCCTAACAGCCTCCCAAAGATGAACATCCACCATCTTGTTGGCTTCCTTCCTATCAAGATATAAAATAATAATCCTACAATGGCTCTAAATGGATATATAGCTGATAAAATTCATTGAATTTGGGCAAGTTGCACTATTGTTACCATAAAAAGTAAAATATAATTGATCATCTCCACAAGAAAGTGACAGTTTTTTGTCAATTTTTAATGGTACATTTTCCAACTTGAGAACACAATTTCATAATAGTAAAAGTAGAAGATTCCAACAATAAATTCTTTTCAATAGTCCTGTAATTATTTTTTTAAAATTCAATGTTTTTTTAATAAATAATTATATTAGTGGATATCCAATAATAAGAAAATATTCAAATACAACATTACATGTTCCATTATCTCTATATCTATTTTCATCATTGAAAGAGAAAAAAGTAATGAAATTATTATATAAGTATATAGTATTAGACATGCAAATAATTTGAAAATAGTAAAACAAAAATATGTTAGTAAAAAAAGAGGCACACATGTGTTAGTTCAAAAAAATAATTATGTTATGATTCTTAACCAAGAAAATACAAGTTAATCTTTTAAATATTAACATTACTTCTAAAATGAACAAAATTATAAATTTAAATATCAATGTTCTAAAAATTCTTCTCATATTAGTAGGTTTTAACAAAATATAATAATGTAAACTAGGTATTTCAATGAAAAATGTTTATCTATTACCATAGAATATAAAAATTTAATAAAAAATAAAATATATAATCATATATATATATAATTAAATATCCTTAGTTATGAAGTATTAAAGTATTTCACATGTATATTTTAAAAAATAAATACAATGTAAATAACTACAAGATTAATTAGGAGAGTAATTTAGTGTTTTCCCAAGTACCTTAAGTATGCTAATTTTGTACTATAAGCACTATGTTTTCATTATTGTCATTGTTATCCCAAAATAGTTTAGTAATCAAAGAATCCTCATATAAATCAATAACATCATCATCATATACAACAACCAAATGAATTATTTTCCCTTGAAAATTTACAGAACACTAATCATTTGACAGATCAATGACATAAAATATTTTATTTACATGTATGGCCATGATAAATGTTTCCTCTTTCCAACTAAATATTCTCAAGTTGAAAAATTTAACCCCATATTCACCATGTTTCACACCACTATTACTTATAACCCAATTTCAATTAAACATAGTGACTCAAAATTTAATATAATCAATTTCCCATATTTCTTCATAAACTCAAAAATATGGTGTTGATGCAAAAATTGGTTGTTTAGCTTTTTCACATGAAAAGTGCAGTGCTTCAGTGATTTCCATTACACCAATATTTTCTATGGTACTATTTGCATCCAACATTGTGTGTAAAATGTTTTCCCATTAATATAAAAACTATACCATGTTATCGCATTATGATATGATCCCCCTTCCAACCATTTCATTATTTCTGATATTGATATATTTGTGATGGAACTCTCTTTTAAACATGAAATAAATGTATTTTTATGCTAAATTGTTACACCCTTTTATTTTCTTTCTAAATATCATAAAATTAATTCTATAATATGTGAATGTATATATGATTTAACATCATCTATGTTGTTCAAAAAGTATAAATGTTCCTACATCACTTAATCACATGGAATGAACATTAATATTAAGCCTCTAATCCTTCTACCATTAATATCATCTTTAATATGTCGAGATATGTGAATACTATTGTGATCTACTACATACCAATAATCAGAATAGAACTCAATCACCTCTTTCGATACAAATGTTTTATCAATATTCACCTCTGTTTCAAAAGGTTTTTTAACATATCCCTTTAAAATATTCGTATATCTATTAAAAGGATGCATTCTTATTAAATACAAAGTCCCTAAAATTTATATCTCATACACCAATGAATCACCATATGAAAAATTATATCAAAAACCATATGTGGGAAATACATTTCATGTTGAAAATGAATAATATCATCTTCATTATCCAATATATAAAATAAATTTGGATCAATGAATTTTCTAAAAATGGTTTTGAGAAATTTACATAACCAGATGAAATTATTTCAGGTAGCTATAAAAAATATAGAACAAAGTGCGACTAGTTGAAGTTTTTTCATCAATACATGAAAATCATGATATTTGATGCCTATTAATTTAAGATCCTTAAATGTCACCAAATTATTCACATTTTATGAATAAACACTAGGTGCATTAATACCATGAAGAAACTGACAAATATTCTTCTTCTCAATCATTCTTAATGGGTAACAAGTTAGAGGTAAATATGTTCTATTTACATTCATAATGGGATCTAACTCTAAATGTATTCCCATTGATATCAAGTCCAATATAGTATAAAATTTATATAATGTATTTCCTTTTATATCTAAAAACGTTCAAATAAAACTCTGACATATTTTTTTTCAACATGCATAACATCAATGTTAGGTTTTATCTCTAAAATTCTCTAATAAGGATGATCAAAAAATGTATATTATTTCTTCAAGATATTTTTTGTGGACTATACCTTGTTTTCATTATAATATTGGAATCAATATTTTTACCAATTCTTAGTATTATTTAATTAAAAATTGTCTTGTGGGAAGATTGTGTTCTAGTAAACTGCTAAATGAATTTTTATATCTATGATAGGGATGGTAAATTCACAAAAAGCATTGATTTCTAATGTACACTGTCATTCTTCCAATTTAAATTAATAATACAAAGTCTCTTATACATAAATTATACATTTTTTGTGTCCCTTAATGCTATTCCAATTAATTTTCTATATGAAGTAATGTCATTTATTGTGATCATTATCATAGCACAAAGAAGAAAACACTATTTCATGTATGCATCGAAAACATTAACACATGTCTTCCATAGCAGTCTTAAATAATTAATAAAAGGTGAATGACGTACATCAATATAATTTGTTGAATGTTTTGGTCCATAAATAATAAATATCATCATCACATATTTTTTATTCTTACATATATGTGGGCACATGTTGTAAACTACTAACAAAATAGGTCCTAAACTATGTTGGCTACATAAGCTCTGATTTGGATTCATTCCAGCAGTACACAATCCTATTATGAGATTTATAACTTTTCTTCAAAAATCATGAAATTGTTTACCAAATATCTTACACTATGTCGAATTGGAAGGGTGAAATAAGTTACCATCAGTTATGCACTCATCCAAATTCCATATTTTTCATTTTTCATTAATTTAATTTTCAAAAAGATGATTCAAAAGAGGAATTTTTGGAAGGTACCAAAATTCATTAATGATAGATTTGATTCTGGTACCTAAGAATGAGTCACAGTTGAATTATTGGAATTATATAAAGGAATGTTTGATGAATTTATTAGAAAGTATAAAAAATTGATTTTTCCTAATGATAGAATAAAGTACCTGAGAATGAATTTTTTTTGAACTTTTAATCCATCTTATAGCTAGATGTTACACATGTAGGATAGTTTGATAAATATTTTTATTAATTCTTATAAACCAGAAAATGATTAGGGAAAAAATGTATCTTTCTAAACCCCAATATGATTGGTCATAATATTTTCTTTTCCTCATAATTTACATCTAGAATATTGATTCTATATAGAAGTAGCTCTTTTAAAATATCAAGTAGGTTATAGAAACTTCTATCACTCCACCCATTTCTTTCATTCACGTTAACTAATCATAAAACTAGATATAACATAGTATATTTACTATAACATGGGAATAATGGTTTCTCATAATCTCTATAACATCATTCAACAGTTGCTATTTTTTTATGGTTTCAACACCTAAATCATGAATTAATTCTTCAATATGATCCTCAACCTCATTATGAATATATTAATCAACATTTGATGTAAAATATTTAGATATTTCACCATGCTAGATCCAATGTGTATAAATAATTAAAAAAATATAGAAAATGAGATGATTCTTGATTTCTATAGAGTTTAAATTTCTAATATTCCAACACTTCACACATGGACAGAAAATAAAATCTATTATTAGAATATTTTGTTTAGAAAATTAAAAGAAACCATGAACTCCTTTTTTATATTCACTAGTGGTTCTTCATAAATTTATCCAATAACGATCCATTCAATACCTAATATCGCAATATAATCAGTGAATATATTAAAACATATAAACATTTATATATATATATATAGAAAAATTTTAAACATATCCTCATAAAATAAAAATGATTGGCAATCCTATAGGAAACATCATCGATTATTTGGAATAAAATAAAAACTAATATACTAATGTTATTAATTTTTCATGATGTGTTTCATACTGATCCAATAGGCATCTCATGTAATGAACATAACAGAAATTACTGGTAGAAAATTATAATTATGTAAAAAATTTATTATTTCATTTTAATTTATTCCTATTTATTTATTTATATATGTGATATATTACGAGTAGAAAATCATGATTATTTAATTATATGTATGTCTTTCCCTAATAATATTATAATATTAGTATGTTTATTTTATTTCAAAAATTAATTATTTTTGTTGTTTATGATAAATGGTTACATAAATTACTAATTAACCTTCTAATATAAGGGGTACGGTCACCCCATGGTTACTCTATAGACCCATACTCCTATAAAGAACCTCTTTTTGGTAAAAATAATATTATTCATTATTTATAGGAAAATAAATTATTTCTAAAAAAATCCAAAAAACATGTTATATTATAATATTTAAATTCTAAATCAGTGATTAAAGTTAATTTTAAAAAATTAACTTGTACAATTGTATTTTTTTTAATGAAGCATTATATATGTAATGAAAAATAGTTTTTATTGAAATATGACCATATGAACATTTGAGAATTTATTGTTTTTTAGTATTATTTCAAACTAATATAAAAATTAATTAATTATATGATTTAGTTCATATATAGAAATATAATATATTATTCAAATCATTTAAAAGTGGTCAATTACACAAAATGATAACATATTTTATTTGAAAAAAAACCTATTCTAATATAAATTATTATCTTATGAATTAATATATAGTGAAATATTTATTCAAATATTATATTCTTGTATTTTATTGATATTATAATTTAATTGTTTTCAATCATCTAACATGTACAAGTTCATTTTTCATAATTGTTACATTATTTCGGTGTTGGGTGTGTCAAAAGGTTTTTGATATTGTATTAATTTAATATGTGAAAAATATGGAGTCATTACAAAGGATATACAATATATTGATGAATGGTGACATGATATAACATTGTTTATTTCATAATATCCTTAAGACCATTTTATAATTTCATCAAATAAGAAACTTTCAAAATATACATACTTTAAAAAATATTTCTAAATAAAAATAAACTACATACAAATAATTGTGAAAATAAGTCAAAAATATAATTAATTCATATAAAATTTATTTTTTTAATTAAAAAAAATAACAAATTATGAGTTAAATAAGGAAAATAGATCCTTAATCTAAAGTTTCTCAATCGAATTCATTGGACGAAAAAACCTACAATATCTAACAAAAATTATTTTAGAAATGAAAAATAAACAAGAATAATGAAATAAAATAAAACAGTGGTTGGTGGACATCCATAAAATTCCTTCTGAAGATAAATTCATTTTTGGATGGTGAAACAATTATAGGGGATGAATAATTGAGACCATATATAATCAAATGATGAAAAAAATGAATAAAATCATCAACAATGTCCATTGAGGATTAGAGGGTTGTCGTCGGAGTCGTCACGAGATGAGAACAATAATATGCATATCAAAAAAATAAGGATTGTGTGATCCCATGATTCTATTAAAACTTTTTTATCATTGGTTTTTATAGAAACTGATTCCATAAACAAAATGTCGTTGTTTTTTTCCAAAAAATGTTTCCCAAAATTTCTCCTTAAAATTTATTGTGTCAGTTTTTGTAAAAAAAATTAAGCCATAAAGCCATTCAGTGGCTGTTTTTTCATCTATTTTATTAATAACCAATGCCAAAAAAAGTGATTATAAAATTTTTGGAAGACTTTTTATGTTAAAATCGATGCAAAAAATTTATCATAGATAGATTTTGAAAAAATATATAAAAAATGAACATCATAGAGTCGATGTTGAAGCCATTATTTATACAAGTACATAAATATAAAAATATAGTAAACTCCATTAGGAATTAAATCACTAACCATTTTCAATGTCACCAATACTATACCATTTACATCCATCTTAATATCAAGAAACTATTAAAGTTTCCTTTCCCTTATTTGGAAATACTACCTTACCACTAATAACTATTCATTGTTATGGGAACCGTTAAACGTATTTTATATAATCCATAAAGAAATATTATTATAGTATAATCCTTATACGTTTTATGATTCTTATAACTATAATATTTTTGATAAAAATACTTATTCCCAATAATACACAGACACTATAACAAATCACACTTCAATTTTAGAAATATCATTAACCTGTTCTTGATCTGTTTACTTCTTCTAAACCTTTTCACATGAGAATTGTGTTTTCATAAGGTCCTCATATCTTTATAGTTGAATCATTTTTCATTGGTATGTTCATTATTTTCAATGAAATCATGATCTTGGTGGAATTTTCTCTACCCTTATATAAGACTCCTATTACCTTCAAGCATGTACTTCTGTGTTTCTTTTCACAATTATCACATGTGGGAAAATCCTTCTTTCCCTTCTTCCCCTTATCCGTTTTTTCTATATCGTCTTATTATTCTCTTTATTTCCTTTAAATCCATAATACATAGATAATTATTTCTCTATATCGATATCACATGATACTATATCCTCATATAAATAGAAAATTTGGGAAACTAGTTCCATTAAATGGATTTTTCTGATCCCATAAAACAAATGGTTGGTCATACAATATAGATTATTTATGAAGTCTGTAGCATTCATTTCAAACCTTACATATTTTTCTTTTTACTTAGAAACATTTTCCTCTTCCTTTTTCCCTGGACTCAATAATTTTTTCTCCATATCTTCTAATTGATCTCGAGGAAGGAATTTTTCTACGAAAATTTCATTAAAATAATTCCATTGCATACTTGATATTTCCTCATCATCCTTAGTGTTTGGAATCAATAACCATCGTTCATTTTCATCAACTTAGAGATGATAAAATTTAATGACAACCTTCTCTCTATCATTACATCCCAATGAGAGAAATATCTTCCCTAAGGAACATATCCATTACTCAGCAATAAATGGATTTGTAGTCCCATTAGGTGATGGAGATTGTGGATTCATGAAGAGGTATAACATTATGAACCGACATTGTAGATCATTAGGATACTCTATGCGGGAGTGGTTATTTCTCATAACCTATGTCAATTTCCCCAATATGGTCATAATTTTATCAGTTCTTGCAATATATCCACCTTCAGCTTCATTATCATGATCAAGATAGAAATAACTAAATGGATTAGGTACATTGATATGGTTCTAATTCCTTCTATTAGGTACGATTTCTAAATAATTGTTTACAATAAATTAGATGATAAAATTATTTATTATAATGTATAATTTCTAAACTGGTGAAACAGTTATCCTAAATTTAAAATTTTATGTATGACTAATATCATAATCTTACTCATAGTTTCATTGAGATTATTCTCAAATTCCGATATGTGGTTATGTTCCCTAAAATATGTTTTCCTAAATATTATTGCCATGGCGTTAAGAAAACATTCTCTAATACCAATTATAAAGACCATATATCCAGAAGCCAAAACCTAGTGGATACTTTATAATGTTTTCAATGGATACAATCAATCAATTCTAAAATGAAAAAATTGTTTATTAGTCATGTTAAACTAGAATAATACTAAAATTTGACATTACCTTTTCAAAATTAAAATACAACATAGTACTTCATTTGATAGAACCACTGTCCCATGTAGAATATATATTCATATCAATTATAAAACACTTCCAGGTATCCTGTTGGAAGAAAAAAAGAATGGGGCGACCCTAGATACTTAGTAAGTGTAAGTTTATATTGGAAACAAACATGAATAAATAAGAATAATTTAATTGTAAAGATAAATGAAAGGAAATTATTACATTTAAATAATAACTTGAGCATAAAATGGAAGGAATAATGAATGATAACTTAAATTAATGTAAATAACCACGTGATATTAAAACATATCCATGGATATTACAACTAATTAAATAATCACATGGCTATAAATATCTAATCTCAAAATTATGGAATACAAAATATCATACATCTAAAACATACCATAGAGGCCTTGTTTAAGAAATTTAAAAATAAATTTGTAAGGCCCTTGCCAAAACCAAATATATTTTTCCTCATGATACTTATCGATGCATTGATGGGTTATATTGGGCCCCACCCATCATTTATTAAGTCTAATTAATTAATCATATAATTAAATAATATAACTGAATCAATAAGCCTTAATAATCAATAATTTTCCATATTGGAAGAAATGTCATACGGAATTTCAAAAATTCACCCAATATAAATAATAATAATGAATCCAAAGAATAATGTTGGCCGGTATAATTACATTATATCATTAACATATTCTTCAAAAATGATATTGATATGGATGAAAATACATTAAATTTTCAACGGAAATTTTCATTAATAAAATTTCCAATATATAATAAAATATTATTTTATAATATAATAAACAAACCATATAACAAAAATAAAATTTCAATGAATTCTTTTTTTGTAAACTTATAAATTAAGGTTCAAATCACGAAGTCATTGAAAGCATGACTGATTGTCACCTATCGATCAGTCAAGGTTCCGATGCTCTACTAATTTGTATATCATCACTAGGGTCAAATCCTCAGTGATGATACTTTTTCATAGATAACTGTTTTTTGATTGATTATATTCTGTTTGGGGGGGGGGATTTGTTTGTAGATCTTATGAAATAATATTTGGATTTTTTTTATTAATATTTATTTAACAATTTGATAAATATGGGTGTGATTTCATCTATTGGTAGTTAAACATGTTATATCCTTGAGCCTTGATTTGTATTGCATTAAATTAACACCCTTGTCAAAATTTGACATTGATTGGAATTTAGAAGTGTTAAGGATTTAATCCAAGCATTAACATAACTAGGATTATAATCATAATCAGTAATTTATTGTGGTAGGGTATTTATGGTTCTAATAATAAATGGAATCCATACGTTAAAAAAAAATGTAATTAACCAATGACATGTTAAGTCTAACATACACAATTTTAATTCAAAGAATACTCATCAAGAAAAAGATCTGAGGCGCTTAGCATCCCTAAATTATAACTCACCCCAATGAGAGATTTACCCATAAATTGAAATTATTAGTAATCTATTTATAATGACTATTATGATTAATTATGAAGAAAGAAAAAGAAACGGATAAGAGGAGAGTAGTGTGTCGAACTCACACACAAATGATGAGGATAAATAAAAATGAACATTAGATTCAATGAGAAATAAAAAGAAGGGAAGGGGATTAAACTATATTTAAAATATTTTAAGAACATAAATATTAAACTATAGATGATGGATGAGAATAAGAGATATTGAAGAAAAAACATGAATTATAATATATTTACAAAAAAAAGACTTACAAGATTACAATAATGAAGAACACAAAAGAAAAATGAAACAAAGAAAGGAGGAAGGGTTTATCGAGTGAAAACATGAGTATAGAAGTTCCTCCAATGACCTTGGAAAGGATTTGGTAATACCAATATGTGCTCTTATATTTTTAAATTCTAACCCTTTTTAAAGGAGAGGAGGGGATGTATTTAAAGCCCAAGGTGGTGGACTGTTTGCATTCCAAAAATACCCCTCAAATTGGATTGATGATTTAGACATCTATCCAGCTGAATCTCGATATATCTCATTCTTCAAAGTTGTATATAATTTTTTTGGGTGACTAATCTAAAAATTTGGAGGCATTTGGACTTATGGATCCAATGTTATTGTTGTTTGATTAAACAATGCTAACCTATCCATTTCTATCAATACTTTTTAGAAGGCTAAAATGTGAATGGGTTTATCAATAGTAATATACCTTCATATCCGAACACTTTTTTCAAAATAGTTGGCATACTATATCGACTCTTTCACAATGAAAAATCTAAGCCTGATTTGATGACTACATCATGAGATATGTCCTGAATAGTGTCTAGATTTTAATTTCTGTCTAGAATGGTGGGCTGGATTCCAAAGCATTATTTAGACACCTTCTTCATGTGGTTGGACCTTAATATTTGTTCCATGATTATTTTGGATAATTATGAACATATGTTCACATTTCATAAAAATTGGGCTCTGGGATTTAGACCAGTAACTAAATCATCATGGATGGTCCAGTTTATTCACAGATTATTTGGGCCCTTTGTGTGGACCATATGGCCCTCCAAATGGATGATTTAGCTAAAGGTTCCTTCTAAGGAAATATTTTAATTTTAGTAAGGAACCTTAAAAACAAGAATAATGTAATTTGGATATGTTTGGTTGGATTTATTATTAAAACACTAAATAGACGTGAATCTAGATGAATTCAAACTGTGCTATAAAATTATAATTAAAATTTAAACATTAAAATTTTACACAAATTATGGATATTTCATATAAAATCAGTACAGGGATTATTTGAAAATTTATGAAAATATTAATAACATCAACTCCCCCACACATAGTCATGTGAATGTCTTCATGTACGACAAATATATATAAAAAACATAACAAAATCATTTTTACTCACAAAAAAATATTAAAATTTGGTTTTCCCCAATCAGGGGAGGTTTTGATAATTTCACTCATCCATATTGGATTCCACCATAATTTGTTACGTAAACAATGTTCCAAAAACAATTCATTTTTTCATGCACAAATTTAGAAATGGAAAATTATGGCACACAAAAATTAATCCTCTCCAGATGATAAAATTAATTTATGGAGATTCACTCATTCACCAACAAAAAGTGAAAATCTTATAGTTTGTAAGAGCTCTCAGCTTCCATTCCCTTTCATAATGATAACAGGAATCAAAAGGTATATTTATGGGGTTTTCTATGGCTATGGGATGGTATGATTATATTGTTTAAGAGAGAGAAGAAGTGGGGTAAAACACCGACAGGGGTAAAACAATGCACAATTTTTTTGAAATGAAACACATAAGGAAATGAAAACATATATTTACAAGGGAATTATTGTGAGAATAAAGACAAAAGAGAGGAAGAAAAATTGAATGGGATGAGAAGATGAAATATTTACAAAACACAAAACTTCTCTTAATGACATAAGTGATCTTTTTTTCTTTTATTTTCTTCTCTTTTTTTGCATTTTTTGAAATTTGAACATGAAAAAGTTCTCAAACTCATATCCAAACCCCTGATTTATCTCCCCAAGACACAAATTTTAATATTTATAACATGATCAAGGGTTTAGGAAGGGTGATTTTTGACTTTCCCAAGACACAACCCTTTTTTCTTTTTTCTTTATTTTGGATTTTTTGGATTCTGTTTTAACACTTTTCAATATATTTTGTACAAGATAAACATATATAAATTCTCAAACCCCACTAAAGGGAAAACTCTCCCCCACACATAAATTGATGAATTCCACCAAGCATAAGATACCATGGTTCAATTGAGAAGGGGTATCCAAAATGAAATCCATTCTCCCCCACACTTAATTTTCAAGAAAATATGCAATGAAATTTCATGTTGATATTGGGTGGGAGAAGGTATTGGGATTGTATTGTGGCTATCCATGAAAAGGTTTTCATAGGCTCGAAGGGTCATTCAAAAGGAGGATTGATGTAAGGTAAATGGGAGGCTATCTAGCTATTTTGATTCTCATGTGGTTAAGAAAATGCCTCTATCATATTAATGAATAATAAATTAAAAAATTCAGTTCGAAGGTCCGCAAACTAAAGACCCACAAATTTGGGTGAAAACACACATTTTGAAAAATATGCCAATAGGTGGCCTTGGCATTAAAGTAATTGGTGTTCATCATGGGTGGGGAAAATCATTTTCAAAATCAAAAATTGAGAATTCATAATTTTTTGGATTTGAAATAATAATCATTATCCAAATATATGATGAAAACACAAAATTTTTTAGATGAAACCATGTCTTTTGAATCCCCAAAATTGTTGGTCAAAATTTGAAATTTGGAAGGCGATTAAGCATTAATCTGGATTTTTCGTAATTTTTTTTAATAATTATTATTTTGGTTTTTTGTTTTGTTAGGTTTTTTTAGTTTTTTGTAAAGATAAACCCTCACAAAATAGGAAGAGTAAATATAATAAATGTGATGAGGAATGTGGTTAAAAAATTATAATAACGGAGGAAGAGGGGGGGAGAGAGGGGGGGAGGAACTAAAGGGAAGGAGGTGCTCCTAGTAAAGATTTTTTCGGTTACCATCTCTATCTAGTGTTGGGTCAACTAGAGAAGTTGGGGATCTAGTGGAATTCAATTATGTTCCAGGATTTTTCATTATCTCATGTTGATGCTTTAACTGATTTCCATTAACCGTGAATGTCATTTTGGAAGACGGGACTTGTATTTGCACTGCACTAAGTTGGTAAACGTGAGAAATAAAAAAAGACCTTACTAATGAGAATTAAGCTGACCTAGGTGATGCCGAAATTGAGAGTTGAATAACATTACCTTTTCACCTTCATGGAATACCTTTCTCATGATGTGTTTTTTATGTAGTACCTTAGCCTTTTCTTTGTATATAACGGAATTCTCATAGGATTCAAGTCAAAGCTCCTCCAGTTCATCCAATTGCAACAATCTTTCTTCACCATATTTTTCACAATAAAAAATGTAGGTTTTCACATCCCAAGAAGACTTATGTTGGATTTCAACTGGTAAACGACATTCTTTACCAAAAACTATCCTAAATGGAGACATCCTAATGGGTGATTTATAAGTAGTTCGATAAGCCTAAAGGGCATCACCATGACTTTCATGCCAGCCTTTTTGGGTGGGATTTATAATTCTATCAAGCACTCTTTTCACTTCTCTATTATAAAGTTCATCTATGACATTTCTTGGGGGTGATATTCAGTTGAATTTTTATATAAAACAGCATTATTTTTAAAATTAGATTCCATGGTTTTATTACAAAAATGGGATCCTAAGTCACTTTTCAAGGCATGTGGTGTGCCAAATAGGTAGAAGATGTGTGTCTTTAGGAACTCACTAACAGTATGTGAATCATCCTATCTAGTGGGTTTGTCCTCGACCCACCTAGAAACATAATCAATTGCAAGAATAAGGTATTAGAATCCATTTTAAGGGGGTAATGGTCCCATGAAATTGATTCCCCAAACATCGAAGATCTCATAGAAAATTAAAGACTTTTGGGGCATTTTATTTCTCTTTGAAATTGTACCAAAATTTTAGTGAGTGGGACATGATTATCTGAACTCATGTGAGTCTTTGAAGAGTGAAGGCCAGAAGAATCTAGAGTCTGGGTCCTTTAGGGAGGTCCTTTATGGTCCAAAATGGCCACCATAATGGCATTGGGTGACAGAATTCTAAGACGGAAGAATGTTCATTTTCATCAACACATCTCTTAATTACCATGTCTTCCCTAGTTTTCCAAAGTTTATTTTCTTCCCAAAAATAGTATTTTTAATCCCTTTTCAACTTCATTTTTTGTTCTTTTGAAAAAAATTCAAGAAAAACACCAGAATCCAATAATTTACAATTAGGGCATACCATGGTATTTATGGACTGAGAGATAAAAGGTTCCGAGTTGGAAATTCCGGATCAAATATTTTAGAATGATAATAATTACAAATTCTACCCAACAAATCATCCATAGGGTTTTCTTTTCATGGTCTATCATTTATTTCACGGTCAAAGTCTTGGAGCATTAGGATCCATCTTATTAGCCTCAGTTTGGAATCACTTTTCTTGAGTAAGAACATTATAGCCGAATGGTCTGTGAAGATGATGATTTTAGCACCTAAGATAATGGTCTGGGATTTATCTATGGAAAACCACCGCCAAAAGATCATTTTTAGGGACATTGTAGTGAGATTGAGTTTCATCCAATGTTTTTGAGGCATAATAGATGAAATGAGTAATTTTTTCTCTTCTTTGACCAAGAAAAGTCGCAATAGCCCTATCCGAAGCATCACACTTTAACTCAAAGTGTAAGGACTAATCTGGGGGTAGGATTATTGCGGTATATGTAAGAGAATTTTTGATTTCAATGAAGGATCTCTATGAAAACCTCATCAAAATGGAATGTGACATCATCTTGGAGCAACCAAGTGAGTGGGAGGGAAATACTACTGAATTTGTGGATGAATCGCCGATTGAAACCGACATGACTGAGGAAGGAATGGATGTCTCGAACAGATGTGGGTTTTGGAAGCGATTGGATCCCTTCAATTTTGGAAGGATCGAATTCAACATAATCTTTTCAAACTATGTACCCTAGAACAATCCCATTTTCAACCATGAAGCGACATTTTTCAAAATTTAACACAAGATTACACTTGACACAATTTTGACGGACTAGTGAGAGTGAACGCAAGCACAATTCAAATGGCTCGCCATAAATGGTAAATTCATCCAGGAGAAATTCCATGAAGTGTTCCATAAATTCCAAAATGATACTCATAAAACACCTCTAGAATTTTGCGGGAGCATTGGAAAGGCCAAAATAGATTTTAATATATTCATATGTTCAAAAAGGGATTGTGAAATTAGTCTTTTATTTGTCCTAAGTTGCGATTGGGATTTGGTAGTAACCAGTGTATCTATCAAGAAAGCAATAGTGTGACTCTCCGGCTAATAGTTATAGAATTTGATCAAGGAATGGAAGAGGGTAGTGATCTTTTCGGGTTTCAACATTCAATTTTAGGTAATCAATGAACACACACCATTTTTTCTTCACTCGAGTTCTGAATACCTCTCCGTGTGCATTTGTGACAATAGTTATCCCACCCTTTTTAGGTACAACATGATTTGGACTATCCCATTAACTATCCGAAATTGGGTAGATAATACCATCTTGAATAAGCTTGGTTTTCTCTTCCCTGACTACCTCATGTATGAGTGGATTGTGTCTTCTTTGTGGATGTCTAATTGCTTTGGATGATTCTTCAATATAGATGTTATGTATGCAAAGAGCAGGTTTGATTCCTAGTAAGTCATCTAGGGTCCAACCTAAGCCCTTTTTTTCTCTAACACCTGAACATGTTTGGAAACCTCCGTTTCTGAAAGTGAAGCAGAGATAATGACAGGATATGAGTGATCGTGGAAAAGGAATGTATATTTCTGGTGTTCACGAAGAGGTTTCAGATCAGTCTCACCTTTCATTTTTTTGGCCAAACAACTCAGGAATGGAAGAGGGGATTTCATTTTCTTCATATTCATTTTCCTTAATACTATCCAAGGTGGAGAAATAGATATCATAGTTGATGTTGGATTCAAGAGAGTTTTCAACATCCTCTAGATTGATAGTGTCTATGAATTAGAGGTCCACATCAACTTAACCATTTATGGCTTGGTTAATCATGGGTAAGATTTCAAAAGATCCTTTATCATTAGAACAGGAAGAACATGATGGATTGAGGTTCAATTTACTCTTAGAAGTGTCATCAAAATCATGGATTTAGAATGCAGAGTGATCATCAGATGGGTATCACATGGCTTGGAAAATGTTGAACATGACCAGTTGGTCACCAAATTACATGGATAAGATGCATGAATGGACATCAATCTTGGTTCTACTAGTCATGAGGAATGGTATTCCTAGAATTAGGGGAGATCGAGAAGATTTTTCCTCACCTTCCATGTCAAGGATATATAAATTGACTGGGAAGATAAGATGATTAACCCATACAAGGACATCCTGATTATACCATGAGGACATGATGTCCATTGATTGGCTAACTAAATGACAACACCAATTGGATGTAAGGTACCTATACAATGGTTGGAGAAGATGGATTTGGGCATGACATTAAAAGAGGATCCTAGGTCTATGATTCATCATAAATGTTGGAACATCCAATTCAGCATGGAACCGTAATGGTCCCTCGATCATTTCACTATATAGAAATAGACTACTAGGTGGAAACATTTTCGAAGTTCTTAAGCTTCCTCTTATAGGTACACATCTCCTTGAGAAAAATGGCATACTTAGGGATTTGTTTTATGGAATATAATAGGGTATTGTTCACTTCAACACATATAATCATCTTGAGAATTTCAAGATAGGGTTCAAAGGAATTCATTGGAATGGCTTTAGATTCCTTTTCATGTATCTTTTTCTTTTAATTACCTAGGTCAACATTTAAAGGGGGTGGATGATTAATATTAAGGCCTAGAAATTTCCTTTCCCAACAAAATTTCAATTTCACTTACATTACCCTTGGGGTGGGGTAAAGGTAGAGCTGGGATTTGGGAATAATTTAATTGATGTTATTGGCTCTGGTGGGATGCATGCTGACCAATTTTTGATTCAATTTTTTTGAGGATGGAAGGGGTGACAGAGGAAAGATCTTCCACTGCACTTGCGCATGGTTTCTTGGAAGAATAGTCTTGTCCCAAATTGGGATTACCATGATTTTCGATCATGGGAAAGTGATTATATTTTCTTGGGAATTGTAAAGGCTCACTAGGATTGTGGAATCTAGGAGGAGGAAGAGGAGGAATAATCTTCTGAGGTTGAGGAACAAAAGAGTAAAGTTGTTGGAAGTTACCAACACCTTGACCATATTATAATTGGTTTGTGTTTTGATGAGGTTATAGAGTGGGGTGAGAAATGGGATCCTCATATCTCATGTTAGGGTTATATGTAGAAGACAAGGGATCTGAATGGGGTTGGTTGAAGTTTCTAACAGACTGAACTGATTGTTGAGGGTTGGGGTCCCTCTGAGCATATTCTGCCTTAGGCTCCATTTGTCTAGAAGAATAGGATTGATCCTCTTGAAGTTTCGGACATGTGTCAGTTGGATGAGATGGGGAGATTCAGATTCCACAGTTCTTGATATGTCCAAGGAACAAAGATTGTGGATGACATGAGGTTGGGGATTTGACTTCCACAGCTAGTTTCCCCACAAGACCTGTAAGTTTACTCTTCAACATGGTCATCTTTTTCGGCTCTATGGATTGATTATCACGGACTTTTTTACATAATCATGTGCTCGAGTATGGAATTGTTGTGTGTTTGAATCCATGTTTCTTATGAGATCTTTTGAAGTTGCAGGAGTTTTATCAACAAGAGCACCACCATTTGCGGCATCAATGAGAGATCTCTCCACAGCCAATAACTTCTCATAGAAGTATTGGATGAAGAGTTGGTTAGGGATTTGGTGGTTTGGGCTGGTTGCAACAATCTTTTTGATCCTCTCCCCATACACATGGATTGATTCAATTTGGAATTGACGAATACCACTTATTTCCTTTTGGATAGAAGGAGTATGAGAAGCAGGAAAGAATTTCTCTAAGAAGTGTAACTTCATGTCATTCCATGTGGTTATGGAACTAGTAGGAAGGTTGTAGAGCCATGACATAGTAGTGTTAGTTAGGGAGAATTGGAATGCTCTGAGTTTGATTTGTTCCTCAGAAACCCCTTGAGGCTTCATGGTCGAGCATACAACTTGGAACTCTTTAAGGTGGAGATGTGGATCCTCACCGGCTAGCCCCTAGAAATGAGGAAGAAGATGAATCAAACTCGATTTGAGTTCGAATTCATCCTCTATGTTTGGATATTGAATACCAAGGGGTTAGTAATTCATATTAGGGGCAGTGACTTCTTTTAGTGTTTGTTCTCAAGGATTGGCCATATCAAATTCAAATGGTTGGACGAGGACAAGTTCTTGAATGAGTTGTTTGTCTCTTATCTTCCACCTATGTTGGCAATGTTTTCACTCAATTTCAGGGTAAAAACATATGAGGGATTTTTTGGGAGGCTACGGGGAATTCATATAGATTTTCGACAAAAGAGGAATATGGTTTTTTCTTTTTGGTTTTCCATTTTATGTTTTCAATGATAAGGTAGGTCTTTTTTGTGTTTTCTTTCAAATTTTTTTTAAATTTTGTTTTTTATGTTTTTTACAATAACTAGAAACTAATGACTAAAAAAAGCACCATCCCTAGTAATGGCGCCATTTGAATGCACGACCGATTATTTCATATTGATTGTCCATGTTTCTGGTGTGCTGCTAATGTGTATTGCAGCACTCGGGTCGAATCCTCGATGATGATACTTTTTAATAGTCAATTGTTTTTAGATGATTATATTCTATTTGGGGGGTTTTTTTGTAGAGCATATGAAATAATTTATGGATTATTTTTTCTAAAGATTTATTTAACAATTTGATAAATATTGGGGTGAGTTCATCAATAGGTAGTTAATCTTGTCATATCCTTGAGCCTTGATTTTTATTGTATTAAATTAACACACACTTCACAAGTTGATGTTGATTGGAATTAATAAGTTTTAAGGCTTTAATACAATCTGTGACTTAACTAGTATTCTAAAATCAATCAGTACTTGATTGTGGTAGTGTATTTATGGTTCCAATAATCCATGGAATCTATAAGTTAAACATAATATTTCTTTAATCCATGACATGTTATGTCTAACATGCACAATTTTAATTCAAAGAATACTCATAGAGAAAAAGCTCTCAATCTCTTAACATCCCTAAATTATGACTCACCCAATAAAAGATTTCATCATCCATTCAAATGATTATTAATTTGTTTATAATTATTAAGAAGATAATAAAATAAAGGGATAACAAGAGAGTGGTGCATCGAACACACACACAGACGATGATGATAATTAAAAACGAACATTAGATTGAATGAGAATGAAAAATAAGGGAAGGGGATTAAACTATATTTAAACTATTTTAAGAACATCAATATTATGCTATAGAATGTGTTTGAAAATAAGATATATTGAAGAATAAACTTTCATTATAATAGAATTATAAAAAAAATACTTAGAAGATTACAATAATGAAGATCACAAAAGTAAAAGGAAACAAAAAGAGGAGGAAGTGTATCTCAACTGAGAAATTGAGTATAGAAGGTCCTCCCAAGCCCTTGAAAGGTATTTTTTCATGCCAATTTGTGCTCCTCTCTTTTGAAATGCGAAGCCTTTTTAAAGGAAAGGAGGGGATGTATTTACAGCCCCAGGTGGTGGACTGTTTCCATTCCAAAACTACCCACCAACTTGGATTGACGATGTTTACATCCAAACTGCTGAATCTCGAAATATCTCCTTCATCAAAGTTGTGGAAAATAATTTTTTCCGAATAATCTCAAAATTGGGTGGAATTTGGACTTATAGGGACAATGTTATGGCCATTTGATTTAACTATGTTAACCAGTACATTTCAATCCATACTTTTTAGAAGGCCACAATTTCAATGGGTCTATCAATAGTAATATTTCTTCCAATCTGAACACTTTCTTCAAACAAGTCGGCTACCTATTTCCCCTCTTTCACACTACAAAATATTATCTTGAGTTGATGATTAAATAATGAGATATGTCATGAAAATTTTCTCACACTATGATTATGAAGACATTGATATTTGAATAATTGTTTCCCATTATTATGAGAATACATTAGAATTATGTCTCATGTTATTTTTAAGAAATAAAATGGTTTTATCTATAGAGAAATATATCACTCCATGAAAGGTTGAAGTAAATGGATGCAACTAGTTAATCCGGATTCTATACTATCTATAACATCACGTTATTTCCCAGAGTTTAATTTCATAGTTCTGTTGAGTGAAGAAAATAGAATGAGAAGAATATGTTGATGAATTTAGCTGTATTTAAAGGGAAATTTTAGTTTATTGGTGAATTTTGAATTCAAATTTTAATATAACAAGTATTCTCTTCTAGAAAAAATTTTTTACTACTAATATTATGAAAATATTTTAGCATTCATGAAATTGAAATATATTTTGAAAAGGGATAGATGAATAATATAATACATTATTTTATCCAATTAGAACAATAAAATGATGCTTTTTAACGATAATAATAAGTGAAACAAAAATTTATAGAAGTATAATTCATAGAAAGATAATTTTTTTTCAAAAATAGTTAATTTTATTATCATAAACAATATTTTTCACAATTAAGAATCATTTTTTCATCATGAGTAAATAATAAACTATGATCTTTTGAAATCAACATTATGAAACTAGATGAATGTATGGTATTGATTGAAATATAATAATTCTATGCTCTAAATGCTCATTTTGAGTGGTGAACCATGTAAAACTATATTTTTACTTCCTTATGTATGTAAAAATGATCAAAATAATCACTTTTAAAGGAGGAGAAGTTTGTTATTATATGATACATAAAAGGAATTTAATTCAATAATTCATCCCCCACTTTTTTCATTCTTAACAGCCTTGTGGTACCTTTTTTGAGTATCACTGAATCTCCAACATCATTCCATCATGATTTATATATACAAGTCCACACATTCAATGAACTAATTAGATATATACAAATATATTATTAATGGATGTTATTCTAATAAATCTCAATCATGGGTATTTTATTATCCAATTAATTCCCAAAATCTAGAACACACACACATGTATCTTTTCATCTAATGTATAAATATTTCACTCTCTCTAACCATCAGTTTGTGGATGGAATATGAATTAAACTCATAAAATTTAATTAAAATCCTAGTTTTAGGCACTTATTTACATTTCATATAATTTAAGGGTCATTATCACATATGACATTACATAGTACAACAAAACAACTTTTTTATATTAGATAGATATCACATCCACCACACTTGACTCATTAGTCCAAATGAAATAACCCAACATCATTAATAAATCCTTTATCACCTAGATAACATCACATATGCCTAAATAGTGAGGAAAAGGTAATTAAATACATCAATATATCCTCCTATATCCATTTTATAACATTCAATGGGTAAAAAAATTCACTTGGAACATGATGTTGGGCCTTAGAATTTGGCCATAATTGACAAAAAGTCCTGAACTATATTACTCACCACCGGATCCCAAGCCATTCAGGAAAACACATCATGACATGATTTATCATTGATATAACATGATTTAAATCTAATTATAGGATATAAAATTAATTTATAATCCCCTCATTCACTTCTAATAGAACACGAAACATGCACTTAACATCAACTGAATATAATCTTCTTATGACCATTAATTCGGTACATCACTATCAATAATAGGATCCTTCAAAACCACCACGTCATGATATCCCAACTAATATTTGTCCCCATAATACACCAAAAATTAATATAATATAATACGATAAATATAATATCTACAATTTTCATACTCTATATCAGTATTCAACGCTGAAAGGTTATTTATTATTATTTACACTCCTCCTGACACGTGATAAACATCTCTACATAAAATTTTAATCAATTCATATGCTAGTACATTTAATTTCATTAGTTTATATGAGTTATAACTTTCATAGTATTACCTAAACTTTATCTAGCACTGCAAACACAAATTTAAAACATGTTGAAATAAAATATAGGATAGGTTGTTTTCATTCATGAAAACTAAAACATTCTACCAATTATATGGTAACACCATAGATTTAATGGAAATACAACTTTTACTAGAAAAATATCATCGGTAGAATAGTTTCTTTCTTTGATCCATAACTATTAATACCCAAATATATGACCCCCCCCCCATGTATCATCAAACCTAAGAAAATATGGAATGTAAAAAAAACTCAAACATGAGTCCCACACTAAAAAAATGAATAACATGAGGAAAAACTATTTTATCCTTTAGGAGCTCAAGCATAGTCTAATTCTACTCTATCCAAAAATAATCCTAATACTTTCTTGAAAATTATTCCAAAGGAATGAAAACTAATAAATCATACACTTACATTTGGTAATAATCCACATGAACAAGAAAACTATGAACCATCACAACATTATTGAAAATAAACTATTAAATAATAAAAATAATATTTCAAGGATCCATAATCAATCCCACCTAAGACTCAATTTTCTTAAATATATTTACTATGAAATCATATAATATAAAATTATACAACTTCCCAAATAGCTAATATAATCAAACAACCTCTTGAATAACTCTAAAATTCTTAAAATGATATTCTTATAAAATCAAATAAAATAATATTTCATTAATGAAAACTGCTAAAAATCAGTCCAGTATCTCATGACACATAGAGTTCATAAATCCCTTGAACATAGATCGTCCATTTGTGATGATGAATGCAATTCACAAAAACATTATGTATATATAACAACATCTAACCAAAGTATTTAGTATATCTTCCTCCCTTGAAATTATTTGATGATACCCTAATTGAAATTTGATATTTAAGTACCAAATAAAAGCCTTTATTTGATTGAATAAATCACCAATCCTTGAAAGTGTATATAATTTTTTTACCATCACCTAATTAACAGAGTAAGGACTAATACACCACCACAGACTACTTTCTACCTTTTTCATAAAAACTACAAGTCCCCAAGGTGATACACTAGGCTAGATGAATCCCATCTACAATATATCATTGGTCCTAATTTTTAACACCTATAACTCCAAATTACTCAACACATATGGATACATTTAAATTATAGACACATAAGGCAATAACATTATCTTAAACTCAATATCATGTTGATGAGGTAGTTTTTCAGCCTATTCATAAAATAAGTCGATGAAAACATATAAAACCTTTTCAAATACAACCACATGTATAGAAACTTAACCAAAAATAAACTCTACTAGTATAGAAGAAATAGGCACTATATAACACCAATCCATCGGATACTTCCACTCACCAGAAAACACAACACTATCGAATTATTTGATTAATATAATTACTCTCATTTAGAGGAAATAAATAAATATAATTACTAAATGTAACTAATTTATATCAAGGATTGCATTATATGGATGTATTAAAAATTCAATAAATCCCCTAATTGAGGTGACTCTACCCTTAGACAGAGTTTTCCCAATTTTTCATAATGATACCCAAAAGTTCTATACCGATGATCTAAAGTCCTTGTGAATTTAGAAGGTTAGATGTGTAAGCACATTATCCAAAATGTACGAACATAACATCAATTTAAAACTCTACATATTGGTACTAACTAACATATATTATAAAAAATATAATAGGATACTCTATATAAAATATATAAGGAAACAGGTCATCAGGGAATCTCATTATGAGAATAAACCATGAAGCAAAGCATGTCATGAGAGATAATTATTATAAAGTAATATAGAAAATGTATTGATCAAAAGCATGGAAACATGTAATTAGGAAATGAAATAATAATATATCTAAATCATTTAATATATGGAAATTGAATAATACATGACATCATAAACATAAGTCAAGGTTCACTCCCAATATCATCATCATAACATGGACAAAGTGCCATTCTGGATTAAGTTCACTCCACATTCCCATAAACATAGTGGAAAAATTACCCTGGTAGATTAAGTTCACTCAATAATACCATATATACCATATCATGAGAAATAAATATTTACCTACTAAATTATAAGGATATATAATTCTAGTCCCACCTATCACATAACCTGGTGTTCTTAGGCTAACTAAATGTTTACAATACAAGGCATCTCATGAGATGAAAACATTACCCAATATATTAGGGGGTATATTATTCTTGAAACCCCCATTAAATAATTGAATTCATATATATGTGTTACACATGATGAAAAGAAACCATATATAAACCATTATCATGATCAAACACAAAATAAGGATAAGGGCTTCACAATTTTGATTCAAGGAAAATCTAAAGGTTAAATCATAAGGATTCCCAAAATAAGAATCAATTAATATATTTGGTATGTTCAAAATTGAATATGGGAAATATGTCATGAAAATTTAGTTTAATGGAAGAAAATTCATGAGAACTATCTTTAGAATATGGAATAAAAATGAACTAATTATGTTCATCTTTATGAAATAACTAGAGTATATTTTATGTAGTGGAAGACCCTGTTTTTTCCATAAAAAACTAACTAAACAAAGATGGTTCTGCATAAAATCAAGATTTATTTTAGAATATATTATTTCTTTAAAAACATTTTATATGGGTTATTCTTAACATGATACGTGAAATAAGGAAGTTCCATTAAATCGAGTTTACTTAAAAAAATTAATTTTGAAAGGAACTAAAAACATTTATAACCAAATAATGAAAAGAATATTTAACCAGTTATATATTAAGGGATATGTATACAAAAATAGAAGAAGTTATTTTGAATAATATTTTTTAAAAAGGATAAAATGAAACATAACATGAAACTAAATAATTATAATTATGGTGCAGAACATCCCTTACCTCGTGTCTGAATGTGCTCTGCATTTGCGCTTAACTTCCTCTCCCTTGGAAGTTCTCCCTTGGGTAAATCCTTGAGGCTCATTTGCATGGTATTTAGGTGAGACCAAGGCTTAAAAGGAATGATAAGGCTATAAAAGAGAAACTATGAAATAGTTTTTTATACAATTCATTGCAATTGGTGGAAAAATGGGTTTGAGGTGAGCTTCGTTTATAAGTAAATAGAGTTACATGTTTGGTAAAATAAATTTAAATTTCAATAATATGACTTCATTATTCATGAAAAAAATCTACAAAATAGAAAATAATAGTGTTTAGAAATATATAAGGTCAAAAATACCTCCACTATCCATCATCATATATGTTTTTTCACATGTTTTTCCTTTTGCATTATGTTTCATCACTTTAACTCTAATTTATCCTTACTGGTGGAACTCTATTACCACCCTTGGTAACTAATTTTATTCAAAAAAATTTAAATTGATATCATTGAAAAACATAACATTATGATACTAAATATGTTAATCGGTTTATAAAATAAAACTTCTAAGATTTAGTGAAATTAATTTTAGCAATATTGTGCATAACAAATACAAACTATTTCTTATAAAAACATCACTTTAAGATTAAAATTTATGTGTGGGATTTTTTATCAATGTTTATATTTTTTAAGACATAATTTTTTTACTATAAGAAAAATAAATTTTATGTGGCATTCAAATAAAGCTACAAATGAACTTTACATTAATTATATTTCATTAAATGAAAAGACCAATAGCTATTTTTTATTAGAATTAAACTATTAATTTTGATTTATAAGGTCAAGCATTTATTATATAAAATTTAAATATATATATATATATCATTCTATAATAATTACATTAAAAAATATTTTATGAATTAAACTGATTAATGAATATATATATATATATGAGTCGATTATATATGGATAATGTAATAAATTTCCCTGTTATTGAATAATAAATTTTTTAACTAATCATCTAAAAATCGTTTTTTTATGCCAAAATTTAATCAAAATTTAATATTGATATGATAAATCCAAAATTAATTTTATTTTTTTTCAAATTCACATGATAAGTTTTATAAAAAAAATTTAAATAAAAATAAAATATAAATAGAAAAATTATTTTTATAGAAAACAACATTTGGTATAGTAATAATTCATTTTCCTATAAAATAATAATTAAAAATGTGTCAACTTATTATTCATAAAATCAATATATATAGTTATTATTCAATCATAATACCCATATTTTATTATTATAGAATGAAAATTTTTAGAAA
This sequence comes from Viscum album, assembly GCA_963277665.1. NCBI lineage: Eukaryota > Viridiplantae > Streptophyta > Magnoliopsida > Santalales > Viscaceae > Viscum > Viscum album. Next base: position 118,203,023 of record OY728128.1, on the reverse strand, counting down.
AAAAAAATTTATTCTCAAATGTAATTTAGAAAAAATGACCTTTAGGAAACTATAAAAAATTATACAATTTATTTACATATAGATATTTTATTACCAATCAATATAATACTAATTTATACATAAATTATCATTTTTGGTCACTATATTAGAAATAATTATCATATAATCTCAAATTAATGTTTCAAATAGCAATTTGGCTAGCATAGATCTTATGGAAATTTCCACAAGCTTGAACTTATACCAAATATTGTTTCAATCAAACAATAACCGACTAATTTAGATTTTGATTTGTATCATGAAATAATAACGAATATACATCCATTTTGAGCTTAGAAAAATGGTCTTCATAAGGAATACTTCCACTTTAGGATGGCATACTTTCCTACTTTATTTATTGATTTTTTAATTGAGTTACTCTAACATTATACTGCCCAATTTAATTTCTAAGTTTTAATGGTTATATTTAATATTAAATTTTTATCAAAGGGTTTTTTGTTATATTTTTATATTGTTTTTGTAATATTATATTTAATATATTATTCATTTATAGAGAATATACTGTGAAATATTTTTTCATTCTAATCTCCCCCCTAAATAAATTATGTCCTCAAAATTCATTATTATTACATAATAATGATGTTAGAAAAGGGTATCTATAAAATGGATTGATATTTAGGTTTATAAATAGGAATCAATCATATGTATTCATATAATTTTAACATAATCCCTATATTGAGTTTCTTCTACACTATTTATATTAAATAACACTCATGGATTGGTGTTAATACCTATTTTATTTTTCCTTCAGTTCATATTCATATTTTTATGATAGAATATTATAAATATATAAAATATGTGAAATGTAATTTGTTATTTTTGTAATTGATATACCAAACACTCATATCTCTGATCTACCATTGTTCTTCAACTTGGCAGAATGGTGAAAAGTTGAGGTTAACCGATGATATCGATAATGAATAGACAACCTCCTCATAATGTTCAATAAGATCCATGGTCAAACCCCTCCCGAACCTTTCTGGAGTATCCACCTCAACTATAATAGACTATTCCCCTTCAAGATTATCCATCATTTATGTTCCCATATCTAATAGGTACCACCCATTTCATCTCCTTATTATTACAGTGTTCCCCATATTCCAAACTCTATGAAGTCTTCCCGACTAAAGGATAGAGGGGAATGGATTATCATCAATGTTAATTCTATATGGATATCTCTGTAACTAAATATAAAAATTGAATACAAGAACTATTTTTAGACACACTTCATGGGATTACATTTTCTAGGGAATCAAAACGGATTCTCGAACAACTCCCAACCCCGAGGTCGTTGGGCGGCATCCGAATTTTTCTCAAAACCATGAAAATTTTTACCATCAATTATCATAGGGGATGTATTCTATATCCACTATTGTAATATATATTTTAAATTAAAAGTAAATATTGAATCTTAAATGTGCTAGAAATTTGTTTATAGATGATGATGAATACATTATATTATCCCCATTTTTTGTGGTTATGACATTAAAATATTTAATATGTGACAACCAATTCTTATCCCTAACCGCATCCACTCTTTCCAATAATGAATATGTTTTCGGTAACGTAACAAAGATCTAGGAGTATGGATTATATTTTTTAGTAGTTATACATTACTAGAATCATATCAAATCCACATAAAATACCCATACTAATATTAATATTAAACTAAAACAAAATTCTAAAATGAAATTATAATATAATTAGATGTATTATCTAATAAAAAACAATAGGTTTCTACACATGGAAAATGGTCTAGGGAACTCAGTGTGTCTAGAACAAATCACCCATATTCACAATTCATAATTAGAGGATTTAGTTATCACAATCATCCTTTTTAGTAGTCATTGAAAATGAAATAGTTCATTCCCTTTATTATGATGATTGTTCATTCCTATCATTCTTATTATAATAAGAATTATATAAATTACATGGGTAATGTCTATATTTCAAAAAATTATGCATTTTACTATTCCTAGTTATTTTGGATGCATGTTTTCCACTCAGATCATGATAACCAACAACTTTATTTTCCTAAAAAAAATTTACGGTTGATAAACCCTCTCCCAAAAGTAATATAGCTTCCAGTAACCTTAATGTAGTTCCATTGTTAATTCATTCCACAATTTGTACAAATATGTAGTTGGATATTCCCCTCTTTATCATTTTAATTAAATGAATTTTATTTATTCTACATCCTTTTCTTCTTTTTCACTCAGGATTTCAATTATTATACCGTTTTAAAACATAGTCTTTAGATAACTCCTTTTGAATAATCATAAGGCTTATCACTCAATCTTATATTCTTATGGTATTTTCAATACGGCAATCATTTAATTATCACTCATGCGTAGGTTTCCCTCTAGTTACATCCATTATTAAAACTAAAATGAATATCAAGAGTAAAAAATATATAACATCATAGGGAGATTATCATAATTCATAAAAATAATTAGATTCAATTATAAAAAATTATTCCCTTTTACATCATCAAATTATCCTATAATTTTATTCATTTAACCAATATCATTTTTAGTTTATCCTTTTTTACATTATGTTGGGTAATAAAATACTTCTCAACCATGTCTTTCAAAGTAACAACAAAATAAATCCTTCATAGAAATTTTTAAATATAATATGATCAACCAAATAATATCCCCGAAGAGTTATAGATATGTAATAAATCATAACACCACTAATCCCGATTATCTACCTTCCTTTATGTGGGTTCAGCTCTCAACTAAAGTCCCTAATCTTTTCCAAGGATCACCTAACCACCTTCTATCTTTGGCGGAGCTCAATGGTGCAGTGAATTTAAATAATTTAACTCTGGTGGCTCAGTTTCATCATCAACGTCATTTAGTTGATTAGTTTTACCATTTTGTGATCAATTCTGGGTATCTTCATGAGATCTCGGTAATCGGCCTAATTGATAGGAGGAATTTGATGATTCAATTTGATAGAAAAGACGGCTTGATTGCTACCTGGTCCAGTTCCCCGTGAAGTTGCAATATAATTATATTTTACTTGTCTCAATGGTGCTTTGACTTTCACATATGGCGTGATACCTTAGCGATGGAGACATGGGTGATTCTCCCTATTCATCCACACTCATTTCAAGATCCCACAATTTTGAGTTCAATTGGGAACATTATTGGTTGGTATTTGTGTTCTGATCGACGGATGGAGGTCGTTTGCCATCCTATATGTCCACGAATTTGTGTGGATATTGATGTTGCGAGGACGCATGTGAATTGTGTTTGGATCATGGATGGGAAAGAGTTTTTGTGGAAACAGGATGTAAGATTTGAGTCATGGACGTGGTTTTGTGTTAACTGTGAATGTTTCAGGCACACAAAATCGATTTTTCATAGTAAAGGTTTAACTAGAGCTGCTCCGGTGTTTTTCGATTTCTGTACTGATGGATTTGGTTTTTTGGTTTCAGATTTTCTATTTGTGAAGGACATGTATAGGAGTATATGGTTTGATCCCCATGAAGGCTTTGAGAAAACGTTTCCACTGAACAAGATGTGGATGAAGATACGAGGCATTCTGGCCCTGAGATCATAGTACATGGTAGCATTATCAAGAGGGTGAGAAATAGATCACAGTACCCGATGGTCAAGCAAGTTTTTGATAACTTTATGTGTGACCTAGGTCTTTTAAATGCAGATACAGTGGGGAATTCTTTGTCCTACAATTCCTTACAATCAGAGCCTATGACAAAACATCTTTTAGACTTGGTTTTTTTGTCTTAGGTGGTGTGGATGCCTGTGTTCAAGAAGGGCAGGATGATGATACTAGAGGAATAGTGATCACGGTCTCTACTAGAAATAGATTCGTAGATCTAGAAAATGAGGAGGAATTGCATGAAGGGGAGGATGTTGCAAGGCAGGATCGTGGCATCTTGCAGCTTTTTGTTTCCCCGAAGAATGTTGCAACTGGGGTAGGTGTTATGCAGAACCTAGTGGACCAGCCACATTTCTTATCTATAGTTAACGCTAATAATTAGGTTCAGCAGGAATGTGGACTGGATGAGGTTTTTCAAGAGGGGAAAATATTGGGAATGTGTGGAGACATCTCGGGTAGTGACAAGGAAAAGGATAGTGGCGTGGTCTGGCCTTCCTACAGTGATGTTGTTCAGAGTGAAAGGATTAAGGTGCATGGTGATGAGGATGTTAGGACTGAACCACCACGACGAAGATCAGAGAGAGACAATTCCTTTCTTCCAAGGTTGGTGTCTACCTGGTCTTCCATTGGGAAGGAAATAAGGGCTATGCAGTCCTCAAAGGAGTTTCTAGCCTTGGAAAATTTTAATCTTACAAGTAAATATTCCAAGGTTCTATAGCACTATGAAATCTCATAGTGGGAGTCAGATAATATAGAGGACACAATCTATAATGGAGGTGGTGATGGGTATGAATTCTAGGATATGTAGTTCTTTTTTCTGACATACTATACTTGCTTAATTCCTTTACTTTTATTAGTAAATGGTCAAAGGCTTGCCTCTTACTGAGAGTTTCTTTGTCATAACACCACTAATCATTGAGAATAATTGTGATCAAATCATTAATCAACCAACCCTTTTGGGATTATTACCCCTAGGTGAATTTGTTTCCCAAAATCTTCCACTTTCTAGTATTCATACAAGGATGTAATTTATGAAAACCAATATTTTATTTCACTTTATTTCATGAATTAATGCATAAGGATACAATTAATACAATCACATAAGATCATCATGCCTGGTTTATATTTGAAATAATGTACATAGCATTAAAACATGAAGAATAAATAAAAATACATAAAAATCAACATAAACTCTATTTCATGCCCTTGGATTCTCTAGATTCTTCTAAAACTAAAAGGCATAACATGGGGGAGTACATTAGAATGGATGAGCTATAAATATCAATAATCGGAAAAAATCTTATCATAAGAAAAATAAGTACATTTAAGAAAAGTGGGATATCAAGGTAACATAATAGGAGTGATAGTCATAACATCTAATAATTTGGCATGATATAACTTGATAACATAAAGGCAACATGGGAATGGGTTAAAAACATAAAACCAGGAATCATAAACATAATACAGTGATAACCACTAAGAAATAATAAAATATTGTGATTATGTTAACCTATTTTTTTCTCCAAATGTGGAGTCTCATGAGGTAAAATTTTTACGCAATGCATTGGAGAGCTATTTAATTCCATCCCAACCCATTACATTAATATAATGTACATGAATAAGTGTTCCATATAGATCTTACAACCTAACGATGTATTTTGTAACTATTACTCCCACCATTATGGTTGAGGGTTAAACACATGTAAATTCCTAATAAATTAATCATAGTTATAACTAGATTAATTTCCTTGAGTGAAAATAGAGATGGGTATTCACTACAGAATAGTTTTCCATGGAAGATAACAGCATAATTTGAGCTGTAAAATTGCTATATATAAGGGTATAAAGATGGGGTGAATGAGATTTAAAGTGGTATATCATTACTTGGGAAGCATAAATAATGAAATAGGTATGTTTATAAACATATCCCAACATGAATAATTATAATTAAAAGGGCATGACAGAAAACAATTTCTTGAATAAAGATGAGAAATATAGGATCCCATACCTTGAGAAGGATATTATAAATTCTTGAGAGGGGATTCTTAATATATTTTTGGATCCTTGGGAGTGATATATAGAGGAAAGGGTATTGTGAATTTATGCTAATATAGTTTTGAGTGAAGAATAATGGGTGGTTAGTTAAGTTTACATATAAAACCAGAGGATAATTCTTTATTAATTTCCAAACATAGGTTTTAATCTTTATAAGATAAAATTACCAAAACTGAAAACCTTCCAACATTTTTCCCCATTGTCGCTTTTAAAAATGTGGCGTTCTAATTATTTTATAATTATACTGATTAAACACATTAAAATAATACCCTTGATGATGTGGAAGTGACTCATGTTTGTAAAGAAATGATTTTAAAAACATAAAATATTATATTGGTTTTGGAGGATTCATTATGGATTTATAAAATTAATCAAATAAATAAATAAACACACTATATAGAATTGGAAAAAAAATTGTAAATTTATAATCATTTGTGTACATATTAAATCACTTTTGTTATTTTATGATGTCAAAATACATAATTTATAATTATAAAGTATTTAATTTTTATCCAAAAATTCAACTATTTCAAAAAATTATAAAACAATTATTATTGGATAATATTAATGTGATGATTTAAAAAAACTCTTTATGTAATTTTTTACACTTTTATATCCAAAAACCCAATTTTATGGAAAACAATTTTTTTAACATTAACATGTTCAACCGTTATAAAAACTACATTTCAATTCTAAAAAGTGTATTATCATTTATATTTTATTAAATTTTATTTATTTAAAATATTTTATCAATATGTAACTTATTTGAATAATTATTAAATTTATAATGAAGAGTTCCTTGATATAAACTATATATTTCATAAAATACAATATTGGTTTCATCATATTAAAAGAAATTTTTTTATAAGATATCATTTAATAATTATAAAAATTAATATTAAAAAACTATGAATATAATCATTATTTTAAGAAAAAAATATAAACATTATACCCTATGGGTATATATACATATTCCTTTATTAAACCATAAATTCCCTAAGGGTAAGGTGTGTTATGGTGAGATGTTATTGGGTGGTTCATCAAACATAGTTTGGTACAGGATATTTATGATCATGAACATATGCTATAAATGGTTTCTATTATTCTTTAGTTGTTGAATCCTTACTTTATATTGGTTAATGGAAAATCACAGTGATGGTATCTCACTAAAAATATCTTATAAGTGGGAATCATGGGGTAAAATCCTACTAGTTGATGCCATTCCATCTTTTTGTCCCTTTCAAAGTGTATTTATCATAACCCTCAATATACCAATCATAATTGTAATTTTTATATAGAGTTATTATCAATGATTATGCATTTTAATGATAATTTAAATTGAAAATAACATATAATATTAAAAAATTATCAAATTAGTGCATGTGTTTTCAATGAATTTGATTATTAATATGTCATTTACTAAACAAGAATATCATTTTACAATGTTTGGATAATTAATCTATTCCACCATTCTTAAATTATTCCCTCACATTTTTTATTTTATACACTAAACAGATGAGGTTACTATTATTTTAACACCACTTCTTGTTTACAAGTCACTTCCAAAAACATGTGGTTATGCCAAAGCAATTTGATAAAGATATTTTCCTTATTTTGTATAATATTATCTCTATTATCAAGGATCTTTGTCGGTTGATCCTCATTTAAAAGTCTAGTCTCCATTAGTACCACCTAGAGATTTTGTATATATGGGGGTCTAGAATGTACATAATTAATTGAGATATAGGGAACACATCATATACTTGAGATAAGATAGGTGGGAGTGCTAGCTGATAGGCAACTATTCCGATGTGATCAAGGATCTTAAAGGGATCGATGTATCTAGGGATATTCTTTCAGTTATTCCTAAACATTTGAACTTTCTTCCATAGATATATACTGAGTAACACAATGTCTCTGACCTAAAACCCATGGTCTCATCAACGATTTTCAACATATATTTTTTGTTAACATATTATGGATTTCCTATTATTCTAAATTAATTGAACCTTTTATATCATATATCATCCCAAAATGTTAAACCCTTATACCTATTCCCATATAGAGCCTCATAAGGTTTCATTTGAACATTATAATGGAAACCATTATTATATGAGAAATACACAATGGGAAGGTGATAGTCCTAACATCCTAGGAAATAAATTGAAGATGATCTCATCATAACCAATATATTATGAATTGTACTTTTAGAAGGACCATCCATATGAGGGTGATAAATAGTGTTAATGCTTAGTTCAATATCAAACATTTTCAACAGGATACTATAAAAATTTGATCTAAACCATGGATCTCAAAATAATTCAATATAGAGTCGTATTCCATGTACTATTACAACATCCCTTAGGTGTATCATGGTGATTTTTTCAATAGATAAATCATCCACGATAGCATTGAGATGTGTTGACTTTGTAAGAAGAATGAAAAACTCCTAGAAAGTGTTATTACCATTAGGGTTCCTAGGGAGTCTTATGATGAAATATATTGTTATTTTTTGATACTTATATACATTCCTTAGAAATGGTTGAATCATACCTATCAAATTGTCATTTCTCCTTGACTTTAAGGGATACCAAGAATCGAGATAAAAACACTGCAATCTCCCTCTTTATTTTATCCCAATTTAATTTTTTTATAAAATATTTATCCATATAATTTCTTCCATGATAAATATATAATAATGAGATTTGATCTTCATGAACAAGATCCATATTTAGTTCTAGTTTTTATGGGACACATATCTGAGGTCCAAACCTTATAAGTCCATTATCAATAAATTTGAACACTGGAATATTCTATACCTTCTAATCTAGGAACCCATCATCATTTTGGGACTCATTGATCCTCTAAATAATATAATTTTGAGAAGTTATTTGTAAAAGGTGAAATGAATATACTTTTATTATTCCCATATATATTTTTTGAAAATAAAAGAAGATCATATCCCTTACAATCCACATCATGGATAGGGTTGAGGGATCCTTTCTACGAAAAAAATATACCACTTTTTTGCATTCACAAAGTGGTAATGTATTAAAAATTTATAATTCATTTCCATCTCCAAATGCCTCCATTTTCACATATTAATCAAAAAAATTTAATATATACTTTAGGTTTGTATGATTCTTATACATGTTATACTTTTCTTCATAGAGGTAATGATTGAAGCTTATCAATGTTAAGATTACTCCTTTCAATTCTAGATCATGTTTATGGTAGTTCTACTCATGCATTTCTAATTAGTAGGTCGTATAGACTCTCACTTTTTCATCTTACTACATTAAAAAACCTAAATAATTTTTGGATACATAATTTTAGATCAAAAATCCTTCCCCACTAGTGGTTAATGTGAGTATATGTGTAGTGATTATCCTCTTCTTCAACTCTTTATATCTTTTTTCCCATTCATTAGTACATTAAAAGATGACTCCCTTCCATGTGAACATGGATAGTGGGACTGAAAATCATGAAACTATTCTCAAGTAATCTATGAGAGTACCCTAAAAATATAGTGAAACTATGGATTTTTATCACATATGTTGGTCTTGGACATCCATTAATTACCTTTATTTATGGAGGGACAACAAATATATCATTTTTAGTGAAAACATTCATGGGTAGGGGTAATTTTTATATCCAAAACTCATATTTAATGTACTTGGAAAATAACATTTCCTTACAAAAAAGTTTTAGTATGGAATTCAATTTCCCATCATGTACATCCGTTGTTTTTAGAGAATACAATAATATCATATATATGGAATACCACACATTTGTTTACTTAATCCCTAAATACTCTATTAATCAATACTTGTTGACTAATAGAGTATTTATGAGTCCTAATGGAATCATTATCATCTCATAGTTCTTGTAACTTGTTTGAAAATCAGCCTTGGGGATATCCTCATTCATCACCTTTACATGAAAATATCATGACCAAAGATCAAACATAGATAAGTATTGAGCTCCAAGTAGCTGACCAAACAAGTAATAAATCCATGTAATATTAAACTTTTTGATCATCCTGATCTTTTTAATTTCATGATAATCAATATTGAGGATCAATAGAAAATCCTACATCTTAATGAAGAGTATTTGTGCACACCATAGTGAATCTCATTGGCCTATAAACCCTTCATCATTATTCTCCTATAATTTTTTATCTCCATAAGATCAATAAAGTTAATTCTATATGGAGTCTTGGATATTGAAAAAACCTAATTATAATCTCAATTGAGAACTCAACCTCACAACTAGGAGGAAGGCCAAGGAATTAATCAGGAAAAACATTAGAAAATACCCTTATATTGGTAATGTCTTCAAGGATGATCTTTTCCATAGTCTTATAATCTGAGAAATATATACACTCTTATAGGTCAATAATATCCATGCTTAAGATCAGGATAAAAAATAATATTTATAAAACTCCATTCAAAAGTATATAATTGAAGGATGATTCAAAAAACTAAGGGTGATTACCTTCTCCCATCGATTTGTGTTAGATATATATAAGAAAAGTCAACCCATTTCTAAAATAGAATAAAATTGCACTAAATAGAGTACAATATGGTTTTAAAGGATGTTTACCCCACAAATTTGGATAGGGGGTGAGTTATATGCTCAAGATTAAATAATTGACCCATTTTTCATCTTCACTGATAATTCTACTTCAATGTTTTGTGGTGGTGTTTTTATAGTTATTGTAATACACAGACCCCAATTACCCAAAGTTGGTGCGTTATTAAATAACATTGGCATGATACAAGGAATCATGTCCCGGAAGACCGATCAGTTTAGTAGCCTTGGAAGTACTAGATACATTCATACTTTTTATAGTACATCATGAAATAAAAACATTAACAACGTTTTCTCCTTTGAATGCACATATATCATTAGCCTATCCATAATGGTAAACCATAAAATACTTATTCACATCCTGGGAAAAATAATACCTAGAAAGGGGTGAGCTTATAGACTCGGTAAGGATAACAATATTGAGGAAACTTTCATAAATAAGCATAAAAGTTTAAGGAAATGTATAAGACTAAAACAATAGGATTTTAAACTTAAAAGTCAGCATAATATGGAAAAGATAAAATCAAATAATTACATTTAATTATTCACATGGATATTCTACTATTTTAATAATCACATGAAATATCAATAGCCACTTTCATAATGATGGAATGCATAAGGCCAGACTTCACAAAAACATAGTCAAAGCCTTTTTAAAAGACTACAAATAAGATTGGTCAAGGCCTTATGCCAAGAAAACTTTTTGTCTCATGAGACCTACCAATGTATCTAGGAGTTATAGTGGGCTCCACCCATTGCATACTAAGTCCAATTCATTCCTCATATGAAAAGGTTTAAACGAAACATAAACATTCATATTAAAACTATCATATGAAATGTCAACAGTTTATCCATAAACCATAAATGGTGTAAAAATAACACATCCACTGTCAAATATATAATAAAACCTTCAATATAATATTAAATATTTGTATCATAAAAAATTAACTTCAAACAAGAATTATATCCCTCAAAGGATGTTGACATAGATGAATTCAAAACTTTTTTAGAGAAATTTCTCTTTCCATTTTGAAATCATTTAAAAGTCATATAATTATAAAATAAAACATTTATTTTGGAATATTCATATAATATTTCATGGGACCATTAAACGATGTTATAACGAAGGTAAATAGTCGCACCCACCGTATAATTTGAAAAAGTTATTCTTACCTTAATTTTGTTGAAAATGTCATAAAGTACCTTGTTTGGAAAACAACTAAAAGATACCTTTCAAAATAATTTATAAAAATTCAAACAAGGATATTATTGAATTTAACCCATAGTCTAGTAAATTGTAAAAATTTTTTGAATTACATTTTTAAGAAACATGGATGTGGATGATAATGAGGTCCCAGTAGATACTTACATAAAAACAACCTCGGATGATAAAGATATTGTAAAATTGACCCTTACCTTGTACTTTTCCTTAGTAGATAGTATTTTAACCTCTTTTATAATAGTTAAAACATTTTTATTACATTATAAAAGAACTATATACATAAATATGATATCATATATGATCCTATAATATTTCTTTGTTAATAATATTTCAGTAGAATCATTATTTTGGGTGTTTAACTGATTCTTTTTCCATTATATGCTAGGTTAGTTAAGACCTGATTGTTATGGATAGGAAGTAAATTATTCATATCCATAATGATATTAAGTTCTTAAAAATTATTTTTAATAATAAAATGAAAATTATTCTTGAATGATTATGATTGGGAAATGATCTCTTCGCATTCGCGGAGATGGTAATCTGTACGTACGCACGAGGGACAATTTCATTTTTTTGATGGTGATATCATATGTAATTAGATGTTATATTATATATAGAGAATAACTAAAATGTTATATTTATTATTTACATAAATTATACATCATTATTATACCCATCTAAATAATTTTGTGTTTGAATAATAAACTACACCACGACATGGAGACGGTAAGCCGTACGTACGCACGTATGGTGACATTGTCATTCATAAGATGGATAGAATAATGAATATGGTTGTACCATTTTTATAATAAAATCACTCTATATATAAGATACTGGAGTTATTATTTTATAATGGAAACAACTAGTAAAGAGGAAGTGGAAGAAGAAAAGAACATGGAAGAGGTGATGAAATATTTACCTCTTCTCTGGGTTCCTCCTTTTGATTTGATAAAAAGGGATCCTTAAGTTGGATTTTAGATCATTGTAAGGACTCTAGATTGATGAGAGGTAAGTTGGTAGGATATATGGGCAGGGTTTGGCCCAGCCAAATGGCTTTGGAGGTGTCAAATTAAGATAAGTGGAAGTACCCTTTTATAAGAGAGGTGAGGGTCACTTTAGGAAAATCTTGAAATATTATTTTATAATAAAATCATTTTCAGTTTCTAATTTCTCAAAAATGATTTATTTCGATGGTAAGGTGGGGTTGGGTTGAAAACCTCTCAACCAATAGGTTTTATATAGGTTAAGGTCACCATATTGATCTTATCTTTTAGATTTAACTTTTATTTAAAAATTTTGACATTTACCATATCTCTTTGTATTTTTATATTTTATGGTTAATAAACATACTATAACAAGCCAATAGAACCTTCAGGGGTTCAATATTTTTATATATAACCTTGTATTAGTCGTTTGGCCAATCCTTAGATTTTTAGGAATATTATATCAATTACTAATATAGTATTTGTTTTAAAAAATCAGTAATGTCAATTTTGACAATATTTAGTACTTGGTTTTTTTAAAATCATAATAGCATGATTACATCGAAGAAAGATAATTTAAACAACCCTAAAATGTCATATTATCCTAGATAATTTGTTTAATTCATCAAAAGTCTCAAATTAAATTTATTTGGATAATTATAATATCAATTATTTTAATATTTCATTAATAAGGTAATTATTGTATCATCATTGTGTCAAAAATAAATTTTATTATTTAATGTCTAAAATTAATAAATAAAATACCATTTTTTAGGAAAGATTTTTAGCTTTCTAGTGAATATTTATAGTCTAATTTATATTATGTTTATCCCCATATTAAAAATAGATTAGTTATTAAATGTTGAATATAACACTTTTAACTCTTGTTTAAATAAAATAATAATAAATTTCCTAATCTAATCCAAGTGGATCTAAAGGATAATATTTTATTCCTAAGTTTGTTTTTGGTCGATTTAAATTTATCCAATAGAATTAGGATATGTGTTAGGGTAATTATAATATCATTTTTACCCTTAATTACCCTATTTACTTTTAACCGTGGTAAATAAATGTCTAATGTTACTATTCAGAAAAATTTACTTTCATCTTATTGAACCACCTTTACCTTAATGATGTCAACTGTGTCTCTTAGATTTTTTAAATTCAATTCATAAAAGAGGTAAAATTATTTTTTATGCCAATTTGAAAATGCTCTTAAGATCTGGGTAAAAGATAGCAAAAAGTTTGATAAATTTTTTATATATCAAAACTTATTATAAAATGAATCCAATGAATTAAATTGAACATATATAGGTATTATGTATCTATTTTGACCTAAAATAGGTTTAAATAAAATAAAAAATTATTTAAATAAAAATTCGGTTTGACACAATAACGCATTGTTTTTCACTATTCATCAAAAATTGAATGTTTTAAAGAAATTTACCTAAAGTTCACCCTAAGATAATTTGGATATTTAGAATCCAAGAATGAATTACATTTTGAAAGATAAATATTTTAATATTTTAAAAAGTGGGTTTGAATATTCATAATAGCTAGTTTGATTGGTTGTGGTGTGTTTGAACTCGAAGTAGTGTACAACGCAAACTACTGCATTATTCAAAGGGAAAGGTACCGTAGAAGATTTGGGTTTTACATTATCCCCACCTTAAAATATTTTATTCCTTGAAATATCTATAATATTATAGCAGAAATATATTCAGCTGGCTCTTCATCATAAGTTCCTCAGATTCCCATGTTGCCTCTTGCATCATATGGTTTCTCTATAGAAATTTTACCAGATGAGTCATCCAGTTTTTCAGCACTTGTTCTCTGGTATCAAGAATGTTGATAGGCTCTTCGCAATAAGATAGATCAGGTTCCAATTCTATTTCTTCATAAGTGAGTACATGTGTTGGGCCAGGCATGTATTTTCTCAACAGTGATGCTTGGAATGCATCATGAACATTAGAGACTCATTGAGGCATTTCCAAACGATAAGCTAAAACTCTAATTAGTTCTAGAATTTCAAAAGGTCTTATGTACTTGGGACTCTCTTTACCCTTCTTACCGAAATGTGTAACTCCCTTCCATGGAGATACCTTCAAGAAAACATGATCTCCTATATGAAATTCCAAATCCTTCCTTCAGTTATCTAGATATATCTTTTCCAAACTTTGAGATTCTTTGATGTGGGTTTGGATAACCATCACCTTTTCCATCATTTCCTCCAAAAGTTCTGGGCCTATGAGTTTCCTTTCACCAATATCATCCCAACAAGTTGGTGTGCGACATCGCTTTTCATATAATGCTTAATATGAGGCCATATGAATACTTTCATGGAAGTTATTGTTATATAAAAATACTACAGGACGTTAATATTGATCCCACATACTTTGGAAGTCATGTGACCAAGATCTCAACATGTCTTCTATGGTTTGAATGGTCTTTTTTTATTGTCCATCAGTTTGAGGTTGGTAGGCAGTGCTCAAACGATGTTCAGTATTCAGGGCCTTCTTAAGAAATTTCTAGAATCTCAATGTAAAACGAGTATCATGATCATAAACAATCTATAGGGGTACTCCATGAAGTCTTAAAACATCATTAATATTTAGTCTTTCGAGACGTTCAAGTGGTAAATCTTCTCTTATAGCAAGAAAATGTGCTGAATTGGTAAGACGATCAACCATAAACCATATTGCATCATTCCTTCTAGGAGTCTTTGGTATCCCCATGACAAAGTCCATTGAAATATTATCAAATTTACTCTCAGGTATAGGAAAAGTTTTCATGACTCCTCCAGGCTGTTTCCTTCCAGCTTTCACTTGTTGACAAACCATACATCCTGGAAGAACATCAACAATCTCCCCCATCAGGTTTTCCCACCAAAATTGTTCCTTCAAATCATTGTTCATCTTGGTTCTCCTAGGGTGTATAGGGAAATTGGAGCTATGAGAATCATCCAAAAATTGCCTTTTTAGATCAGGTATGTTAGGAACCCAAAGTCTCTTCCCAATATTCAAAATTACTTCTTCATAAACGAAGTCGGTCAATCTCCCATCGTTCACAAATTTAATCTTCTTTTGAAATTCCTCATCATCATTGTGAGAAATGTTTTTCCTTTATAGTAAATATGGGTTGGGAACCATTTGAATAATCATTGATGTATCACATTCCATGGTTATTCCCATATCCATATTTACTAGATCCATGTATATAGGATCCTTTTCAACTCTCATATTGTTCAAAACTCCATGATCCTTTCTGCTCAAAGCATCTACCACCTTATTTTCCTTCCCAGGGTTGTAGAGTGTAGTGAAACCATAATCCTTGATTAGTTCAAGCCATCGCCGTTTCCTAATATTGAGTTATTTTTGTGAGAATATATAATTCAAACTCTTTTGATTATTATAAATCTCACATTTTTCACCATATAGATAGTGTTCCAAATTTTTAGAGCAAAGATTATAGCTGCTAACTCAAGATCATGAGTGGGATAGTTTTTTTCAAGAATTTTTTTCTTTTGTGTTGCATAAACAATAACTCTATCATTCTGCATAAGCATACAACCCATTCCTTTTTTGAAGCATCACTATAAATAGAAAACCCATCATTCCCTAATGGTAGAGTCGTGATAGGAGAATTAACTAATCTTATCTTCAGTTCTTCAAAACATTCTTCACAATCTTTTATTGAAATTTTTTTTACCCCTTTACGAGTGAGCTTGGTTAATGGGTTAGAAAATTGGACAAAAATATCTACAAAATGCCGATAATAACCTTTTAAACCAATAAAACTGTGTACCTCATTTATTCTCGTTTCTACTAGCCATTATTGATTTGCCTTGGACTTTTAAGGATCAACATAGATTCCATCCATAGAGACAATATATCTAAAAAAAGAAATCCCTTGAATCCATATTTCATCCTTGCTAAATTTCCCATATAATTCCTTTCTTCTAAGAGTCCTTAGGATAATGTGCAAGTGATTTTCGTGATCTTCATAGCTTTTTGAGTATACTAAAATATCATCAATAAGTACCACTAAAAAGTCATCACGATGTTCCTTGAAACTCTATTCCTTAGATCCATGAAGACAAAGGGAGCATTATGCAATCCAAAAGGCATTACTATAAACTCGTAATGCTCTTACATGGTTCAAAATACTGTTTTCAGAATGTCTTCCTTCATCACACACAACTGATGATATCCAGATCGAAGGTCAATCTTTGGAAAATATTGAGATCCATGAAGTTGGTCGAATAAATCATCAATGCGAGGTAGGGGATACTTGTTCTTCATTGTTATAGCATTGATCTCTCTGTAGTCAATGCACAACCTCATAGATCCATATTTCTTTTCAATAAAAAGGATAGGGTCTCCCCACGGAGAAACACTAGGGAGAATAAATCTCTTTTTACTCAATTACTCTAGTTGATTCTTTAGTTCCACTATTTCCACAGTGGCCATTAAATATGGGGTCTTCGATATAGTGCTTGAACAAGGAATTAAATCAGTGTAAAACTCAATTTCTTGTTTTGGAGGATGTCCGGGTAAATCCTATAGAGACACATCAACAAATTCTTTCACAATTGGTACATCCTCTATTAGAACATTCTATTCCTACCTCATAGTTATTCCATTATCTTCTTTCCCAATAATTGAATTTAGTAGAGATAATGGGGGCGAAACTAGGTAAGAATCAGGTGGTGACGTTTCTGCTCAAAAGATCAGGTACACCTTATCGTCATCAAAAATTGTAACCTCCTTCTTCTTATAATATATTTTCGCATCATGGTCCGAAATCCAATCCATTCTGATGATAATATCAAATTCAATCATGGGTATGACCATGAGATCAGTAGATAAAGAACATTTATATGCCTTAATGGGTACTGATTCACAATACTTTGTTTCGATGATACTTCCCTTAGGTGTTTTGACTGACAAATCCCTTGTTAAGTCAAATTGAAAATATCTAATTTTCATAGAAAACTAGGAAGATATGAAACAATGCGATGATCTAGAATAAAATATAGCATTGGATAAACATGAAGAAACCATTAAATTACCTACCATTATGTCTTTCGGAGCTTCAACCTCAATAGTAGTGATCGCATAAGCATGTCCTTTCTCCCTTGGACTCTTCTGTGATAAGTCCCCTTGGTGCTGAGGAAATTAATTTTTATAAATCCCCTTTTCTCTACAATTTTATCATTCAACATTGACAGCCGCTTTCTTCCCCTTACAATCACGAGCTTGGTTTCATTTTTCACCACACTGGTAACATACTCACATTCCCTTCAAGAAAATATTGGGGTGTTTCTTCCCACATTTACCACATGATGGATATTAAACTATTCCATTCTTCCCCTTATTTCCTTTTCTTGAGTGTTCAGCAGATCTCTTTTTCTCTTTCTTTGATTTAAAGTCGTAGGACTTAGAGAATTCGTTTTCTGTTTTGATAGCGCATGAAACAATATCTTTGTACGATGATAAAGATTTTGAGACTAATGCTCGATGGAGAAACGGTTTTAACCCATCAAATAATCAACCAATATTACTCATTGGGTTATGTATATAATCTATTACATGCCTTGCTAACCTTGTAAAGTTGGACTCATACTTTGCAACATTCTCATCCTCCTTTTGCCTCATACTCTGAAATTGTCTTTCCATATCCACTCGATGGTCACGAGGAGAGTATTAATCTATGAAAATCTCTTTAAACTCCCTCTATTCTATGTTAGATACTTCTTCGTATTCTTTTATATTTTGGATTAATGACCACCATTGATCTGCATCTCCCATGAGGCAATAAACTTCCATTAAAACCTTTTCCCTTTCGCTACTCCCCAAAGCATGAAATATTTTCCCTATGGAATTCAACCATTTATTAGCTATAAATGAATTTTTTCTCCCATTTAATGTAGGTTGTTTTTTCCTCATGAAGAAGTCTAACATTGATCCTCCGGTTTGTGGATCAGGGTGCTTCATTCGGGTAAGGTTATTATTCATAACTCAAGTGAGTTGTCCCAATATGGTGATAAGCTGATCAGCACCAGTTGCTTCAACAGCTCCACTATAAATATCTTGAGTATGATTTAAATACCTACATGTATTACGTTCGTTTATTTGGTTTTGATTCTATCCACTAGGTTCCACTTCTAAAAAATGGCATAAACTAGATTAGTTTATGAATCATAATACATAATTCCAAACTAGTAAAACACTTAACATAAATTGAACAGTTTATGGATATAATCCATAGTCATAAAATTGTTTTCATGGAATAAATATATACTCATAATCCCGTAATAATGGTTTGTAATGAAAATGAGAATTATCCTAAGCATATCCCCTGGAGGTGTCATAACCAAGAGTATAGCAAGGCCCATTGTCATGAACCAGTTCTCATTCAAGTCTAGCTCAAAGTGGTGTTTTTGGATTTTACCCCTAGGTCCATATGTTCCAGAGCCTCTTCTACATGTTCATATCTAGAGAGGGATGTATTGCTTGGAAAACTCACAAAATCTCTACAGTACAAAAATTCTAGGAAGTTATAATATACCAATCCTTAAAGTCTTTCTTAGGGTAATTTTCTCTAATCATAGTTTTTCTAAATCTAGCTTCCTAGGTTTGTACTAATCTTTCCCTGATACCAACTGTAATGCCCCAACCCCAGTTACCCAAAGTCAGTGCATTATTACATAACACTAGCATGATAGAAGGAATCATGTCCCAAAAGACCGATCAGTTTAGTATCCTTGGAAGTACTAGATACATTTATAAGTTTTACGTTACATCATGAAATAAAAACATCAAAAACGTTTTTTCCATTTTTAAAACACTTATATATTTATCTTATCCCTATAGGTCAATTATAAAATACTTCTTCCTATCCTTGGAAAAATAAAACATTGAAAGGAGTGAGCTTAGATGCTCAGAAAGGATAACAATATTGCAGAAACTTTCATAAATAAGATTAATAATTTAAGGTAATGTATAAGACTAAAAAAATCCATTTAAACAT
Organism: Viscum album; assembly: GCA_963277665.1. NCBI lineage: Eukaryota > Viridiplantae > Streptophyta > Magnoliopsida > Santalales > Viscaceae > Viscum > Viscum album. The sequence continues at coordinate 118,183,451 of OY728128.1, read as the reverse complement.
AATATTCAGTATAACATGGAAAAGATAAAATCCAATAATTTCATTTACATATTGACATGGATATTCTATTAGTAAAATAATCACATGCAATATCAATAGATACTTTCATAATGATGGAATTCATAATTCCAGATTTCATAACCATACAATCAAGGCCTTGTTCAATTGCTACAAATAAAATTTTTTCAAGGCCTTGTCCCAAAACAGTAGTTTGTCTCATCAGACGTATAGATGTATCGAGGATCTATAGAAAGCTCCACACATCACTTAATAAGTCCAATGCATTCCTCATATGAAATGGTTTAAACATAACATAACCATTCATATTAAAACTAGCATAAGAAATGTCAATAGTTTATCCATAAACACTGAATGGTGTAAAAATAACACATACACAGTCAAAAATATCACAAAATCGTCAATAGAAAGATTTTTATCATAATAAATCAACTTCAAACAGGCTCAAAATCCATCAAAGGATGCTGACATATATGAAATCAAAACTTTTTTAGAAAAATATCCCTTTCAATTTTGAAATCATTTAAAAGTCATATAATTATAAAAGAAATCATTTATTTTGAAAATATTCGTAAATCTTATATGGAAAGCTTCAATGATGTTATAACGATAGAAAATAGCCGCACCCACCATATAAGCTAAAATAGGACATTCTTACCTTAATTTTGTCGAAAATGTCATAATGTACCTTGTTGGGAAAATGAAAGAAATAATCCATTCAAACCATTTTATAAAAATTCAAACATGGGTATAAATGAAATTAACCCATAGTCTATTAAATAGTATAAATTTTTTCAAATCCATTTTTATGAAACCTAGATGTGGATAATAAATAGGTCCCAGTAGATACTTACGTAGAAACAACCTCGGATAACAAAGAGATTGTGAAATTAACTCCTACCTAGTACTCTTCTTTAGTCGATGGTATGTTAGCCTCATGTATAATAGTCAAAACATTGTTATTATGTCATAAAAGAACTATATACATAAATACGATATCATATATGATCCTCTAATATTTCTTTGTTAATAATATTTCAGTATTGTCATCATTTCTGGTGTTTAACAGATTCATCTTCCTCTATATGCTTGGATACATAAGGTATGTTTGTTAAGGATATGATGTATTTTATTCATATATTGAATTATATTAAGTTCGTAATAATTATTTTTAATCATAAAATGAAAATTATTCTTGAATGATTACGATGGGGAAATTAATCTCATTGCATTCGTGGACACAGTAATCCGTACGAATGGACGAGTGACAATATCATTATATTTATGGTGAAATAATATGTAATTGGATGTTATATCATATATACTGAATAATTAACAAGTTATATATATTATTCATATAAATTATACATCATTATTATACCCATCCAAATAATGAAATGTTTGAATAACAAGCTACACCGCGAAGTGGAGATGGTAAGATGTTCGTACGCACGCATGGTAACATTGTCATTAATATGATGGATAAAATAATGAATATGGTTGTACCATTTTTATAATAACATAAAAGTATATAGAATATACTGGATTTATTATTTTAGAATAGAAACAACAATGATAGAGGATGTGGAAGAAGAAAATAACTTGAAAGATGTGATGAAATATTTACCTCTTCTTCGGGTTCTTCCTTTTCATTTGATCAAAATGGATCCTTATTTTTTCTTTCTGATCAATGTATAGAATCTAGGTTGATTTGAATGATGTTGGGAGGATATTTGTGTAGGCTTTGTCCAAGAAAAATGGATCTGTAGGTGAGAAATTAAGAGAACGGTTCGTACCATTTTTTAAGAGAGGTGAGTGTCACTTTAGGGAAAGCTTGAAATATTATTTTGATATAAAATAATTTGCGGTTTCTAATGGGTAAAAAATTATTTATTTCAAGTATAATGTGGGTATGGGTTGAAAAACTCCCAAACAATAGGTTTTAGATAGGTTTATCTCACCATATTAACCTTATCTATTAGATTTAACTCTTAGTTAAAAAGTTTGACATTTACCATGTCTCTTTGTATTTTTATATTATATTTTTAATAAACATAGTATAATAATCCAAAAGAAAGCCAATTTGTTCATTATTATTATACATAACCTTATCTAAATCCTTTGGCCAATCCTTATATTTTTAGGAATATTATACCATTTAGTAATATATAATTTACTTTAAAAACTCAATTATGCCAATTTTGACACTATTTAGTATTTGGTTTTTGTGAAAATCATAAAAGCATGATTTCTTAAAAAAAATCTTTAATCAACTATAACATGTCATAATAACCTATAAAATTAGTGTAATTCATCAAAAGTTTCATATTTCATTTATTTGGATATTTATAATATCAATTATTTTAATAATTCATTAATAAGGTAATTACTCCATCATCATTGTGTCATAAGTAAATGTAATTATTAAAAGTCTAAAAATTATAAATAAAATAAAATTATTTATGAAATCATTTTATCATTACAATTACAATTTATTTTCTAATTTATATTTTGGGTAACCCTATATTAAAAATTGTTTAGTTATTAAACATTGAATTTAACACTTTTAACTCTTCCTTAAATAAAATAATAATAAATGTCCTAATTTAATCGAAGTGGACATAAAGGATCATATTTTATTCCTAAGGATGATTTTTCACAAATTAAACTTATCCAATAGAATTAGGACATGTGTTTGGGTAATTATAATATAAATTTTACCCTTAATTACACTATTTACTTTTAAATGTGGTAAATAAAAGTCAAAAGTTACTATTCACCAAAAAAAATACTTTCTTCTATTTGAACAACATTTTTCATACTAATGTCAACTGTGTCTACATGATTTTTGAAATTCAATTCACATCAGTGGTAAAATTATGTTTTATGCAAATTTGCAAATGCTCCTAGGAGGTGGTTAAAGTCGGTAAAAAGTGCCATAAAATTCCTATATTTATAAACTTATTATAAAATGACTCCAATGATTTACATTGAACTTATATAGGTATTATGTATCTATTTTGACCTAAAATATATTTAAAAAATAAATAAATAATTATTTAAATAAAATGTCAGTTTTAAACAATAACTCAGTGTTTTTCACTATTTATCAAAAATTGAAAGTTTTCTGAAAAATACAAAATATTCCCCTTAAATCTAATTTTGATATAATAAATCCAAAAATGAAGTCCATTTTTAATGATAAAATTTATTAAATTTCAAAAAAGTGGGTATTACTATTCATAACCTGTAGATTGATTAGTTTTGGTGTGTATAACCTCGATGTTTCGTACAACCCAAGCTAATGCATTATTCAAAGGGAAACATACCATGTAAGCTTGGGGTGTTACTTTTTTAATGCACATACATGATATGAAGGAATTTGTAGAACAAAAATAAAATAGTACACTTTCAATACTTGAATGAATATCTAGTTAACCTTCCACAACTTCATTTTTGGGATCCACCCTAGTAGTTGTTATGGAATATGCTCTCACATGCTCTTTAGCCATGGATGTAGTTTTTGTCAGTAATCATCAACAACCCTTCTCTTAGGTCATTGATTAATTTTGTTTCCTTATTCTTTATAGTTGAAACATCACATGATTATATGAGGGTGGTTGGATAATTTCTTTATTCCATTACATATGTGGGTTTCTCCCATCGGAAATCACTATCTGTGTTCCATTCCTTCCTAGACCTAAATTATTTACTTACCCCCATAAAAAAAATTCTAGGATACTTCTTCCTAAAAATTTTACAAGTGGTATGATTGAATTTATTACCCCCAAGATGTCTTCCAATCGTACCTACATGATTAAAATCTATTTTTTCTTCTTATCTCTAGTCAAAATAGAACCTATAGATTCAAAAACATCCTTTTATACATTGAGGGAACATTGTACAAAATCATTATAGATTTTAGAGTCCCAAATTACTATTTATTTTCATAAAATCATCTTTATACCACCAAATAATTAGTAAAATTTAATTCATGTGGTGATGAAAATTATGAAGTCATATGGTGAAAGTCTTGGAAAGTTTTATTCATACTCCCCAATGGATTCGTCATTATTTTTCTTATATATAAGTAAATACCTATCCATTTTATGTCAAGGATTTAATGGAAAATATTAAATGAAAAATATTTTCCAAAACACCTTCTATTCTATCTCTTTGATTACCTCATTGGTAATTGTATTTTCTACCAATGTCTTCAATTAATAAACTAATCCTTCCTTATATTAAGTATCCATGTCAACCCTCCCTTTCAATTAGCATTGAAGGATGGAGAATAACATTTCAACGGATTTGATTCATTGATCCAAGATTAATGTATCATGATATAGATTAAAATTTGGAGGCCTCTTCCACAAGAAGGATTTAGTTACCACATAGCCTTTTTTTGGAGGATTCAAGAATTCCTCTAAATTCCTATTTTAGATTAAAACTTCAGTAAATTTAGAAATTAATTCCATGATGTTCTCAACTTCTAATCTTATCAAGTTTGTAATATCTTTTTATAAATCATCAAATTTTCCTAAATAATGGTTATTTACTTGGTATCTCCTATTTATATCCATTTACAAAAAAACAAATGTAATGTTAGGGAAAAGTATTTTAAAACAATTAAACACATAAATGGAAACTATGGACATTAAATGGATAACTCATCAATGAAATATATTATTTAAAAATTTAATATCTATGTATTAATCTTTGTAACTAATGATATATTTCATAACATCAAATATTATGGGTATTTCTCCATTAGTAATTTATTGTAAGGATATTGTAAATTTGCCAAAGAATATCCCTGTTGAGTGTATATCAAGGTATGTAGAAAGGCCCTTTTTCATGGACTTGGTGACACACAAGTCTAGTCTAGTGCTCCCTTTTGTGGTTATTCCCCCAAGGTAAAATTGTCACATAGCCATATACACATGTAGTATCCATACATTACCAAACTTTAGGGATGTCATTCCATGATTAGTCTTGAATCTATGTCCTTCTCTGTATTTTTATAATCCTAATCCCAAAAATAAAATTGACTCTTCTCTCATTCCAACTTTGACAACCCGTATTATAATACAATTTATTTCAAAAATTATTACATAAAGATACATTTAATATAACCCCATAGGATCATGAGGCCTAGATTCATTGGTAAATTTTTTTCATAGCCTAAAATATTTACAAATTACATATAAAGGAACAAACCATAATTCCATAAAATTCCCTTAAAATTCTTTGATTCTTCAAAAACTACATGGGATAACCTTGGGATATAAATAGGAAAAAAGTGAGTGATAAATATTAGTAAGTGAATAAACAATGAATGGAATAAGTAAAAGTAGCTCACGTGATCTTGGATTCATATAAAGGAAACATAAGAGGTGTGATAATCATAATCTTGAACAATGATCCATTATATTACTTGATAACATAAATACAACATCGTAATGTTGAAGAAACATAAAACATGACATTATACACATAATTTAATGATAAAATCCAAGAAATAAAACATAGTGTTATTGGGATAACCCATAATTAACCTTACTTGTAATATCATTAGATAAAAAAATTACCTAATGTATTGGAGGGATATATAATTATAAGCCCACATGTCACATTCATATCATGTACATGAAAAAACTATTCAACATAGATAGTACAAAAAAATGGTGTACTTCATTAATATTAAACCAATGATTATGGAGGTAAAGTTAAATAAATGTAAATAAAAAATAAAATAAGGGTTTGGTACAACTATTTGAATAACATTGAGTGGATGTGAAGATGGGTATTCATTATACCAATGTTTGGCATTGAAAATCATAGGATAATTTATTATCCTAATAGGTGTACATAATGATTTATTAAATGGTTGATTGAGATTGAAAGGGGAATATAATTACTTGGGAATCACAAGGTTAGTAATTGGTATGTTTAGAAATGTATCATAACATGAATAATTTGAAATAAAATGGTATGACATAAATACAGTGCTTGAATAAAGAGGTGAAGGAGAGGATCTCTTTCCATGAAAGACCACTACTAAAAACATGGGAGGAGCCTCTTAAGAGATTGATGGAACCTTTATATGTATATAGAGAGGTAATAATAGAGTATATTTCTTCTATAATATTTTTTATTAAAGAGTAATGGGTGTTTGGGTGGGGTTCTTTAGAAAAAAGAGGGAAGAATTCATTAGTAATTTCCGAACATAGGTATTGGAATCTATATGATGAAGTAATAAAAAAACAAAAAAATACAATGGTTTTAGCCCATGTTTTCTTCGAAAGGGGGGTGTTTTAAATTATTTTATATGTATAAAAATCATAAAAGTTAAAATAATACTATTATTATTGTGTAAATGAGTCATGTTTATCAATAATTGGTTTTGAAAGCATAAAATTTCATATAGGTTTTGGTGGATTCATTAATGTTTCAAAATATTAATCAAATAAATTAAAAAATTGTTATTTAAATGAGAAACAAATATTTGATTGTGTATACTTTTTACTGAATTTATTACATCAATTTCTGGATTTTATGATGTCATAATACTTACTGTATAATTATATAATATTTAATTTTTACCCAAAAATACAACTATCTCAGAAAATTGTTCAAAAAATCACAATTTTATAATTCATTTAATTGATTTAAAAAAATGATATTTATTTTACCAGAATATTTATTTATATATGATAATATGTAATTTTATATCAAGATATTATTTTATTAAAAAATTCATATTTTTTAAAGTAATATTTTTCTATAACTTATGAAAATTACCTTTAACATCATAAAATTGTATTATAATTTATATTTAATAAATATTATTTAATAATAATAATTTATTGAAATATTGTTAATTTTAAAATGTATTGATTTCATTAAAAATAATGTAATGATTGGAATTATATATTTCAAAAAACTAGTTTTTTGTTTCATCATATCAAATTAAAATTTTTATCAAATTTTTTTATTTAATTCGCATGAAAAGTAATATTAACAATTAATGAATACAATATTTTATTTATTTAAAAGAAAATATAAAAATTCCTATTGTTATTTTCAAGATAAATTTCCCTTTATTACACAAGGGTAACGTGTGTGATGTTGATATTTTCATTTTACTGACTCTCACTTTAGCATGTGGGACATTAAAATATTTCAACAAATATATTTATGAGGCCATGTGCTAAGTTGGAATAAGATTCTGAGGTCTGGAGATCCCCAGTATGGTGATTTAAAAATATAAATTATATTTTGTCAGACATGCACATTTTCTATTGGAAAGGGTTATAACTCACGAGCAAAGTCTTAGATCATAATTTTGTGACCGCGGCTGAGTTCATAATGTCATTCATACCCTAGGCATGACATAAGATATTTTATTGTGGTCTGAGAATGATGTAATGTTAGTGTGGGGGGGTCTATGGATATATTATTAATTAAATAAAATTTTAATCAAAAAACATAACCTTAATACCTCCCCTCTAATGTTGGGTACACACAGCGCAAAGGGAGTCACTCATCTCTTCTCCCCCTTTGGCGATGGATGGAAACTGAGCTGAATCAATGTGACAAAGAATTTATAATCTCCATTCTTAGCACCAATCATCATCATGTCAGAGAGTATCACAATATGGGTTTCATTATGAACTCGAATATTTGTAATTTAACCCTTGAGGTATGTGGATTTCATTTTTTCCTCGATTCCCTTTGTTGTGATTTATTCAATAGTTGTAGAGCCCTATTACAATTTCTAATGATCAATCCAAGGTTGATCTTCATGTTTTAGAGAATACCGAGGTGAATTTGTTGAATATCATTGTAATTACAAACTATAATTACCTTCAACATGGCAAGTAGTCTAGTGGATATGTCTTCTATTCTTACTTCTTATGTATATAGATTACTTTTGGGACTATATTCCATTTATCGGGGTTACAAGTTATGTAGAGACCTCGTCTTGTGTGGCCAGAGGAAATGGTCAGGGTAGCCGTGTAATTGTGCATGGCTCTATACAACTACATGGACACGGGGTGATAAAAACAAGTCATGTTGCAAGAGATTCAAGGTATGTGAGGGGAACGAATGTCTGATCCGTGCGTAATGAGAATATAGCCCAGGGCGAGGTGGGGTATAACACAATGTGTATGGGTTGTACACATTGTTTACCCGTACATTTCCTAACCAGGCCATGTGAATGGGATACAAAGCTAGGTTTATGGGTGATTTCACACACCGTGTGGGATCTAATGCACATTATGTACTTTCTTGGATATCCTCTTGTGATCTTCTTCCTAATGTATCTTCTTCACTAGAATATAGATTCAAACTTATGAGTAGTCTATCCTAGGAATTACTCCATGTAGAATGAGATTGTGACTTTTTTTCTTCCTAAGAGATAAAATGTGGCATTTTCTGAGCACAATACTATTGTAGAAGTGTTTAGCATTGAGTAGTGATCAGGATGGATCACTAGGTGGATGTGGGGTTCAGTACCCATCACTTTTTCATTTGGAGGTGGGTTTTATCGAATCGTTACACTAATAGAGTTATGATCCAATGTGGTATCAGGGAACGGGTCCCTTACCCCAGGGTTGTTTTGTGATTTGAGGTAAGATAAGTCTGAAATCACTTTCACCGGAACATGGCTGATGTGAGAGATCAGTGTAGTTCTTAAAGGGACATTAGGGATGATACCCCCTCTCAAATAAGGGAGTGGTTTTCCCTTACTTCTATCCTTCTATAAATATTGGACTCCTCACATTGTAGTGATGGGTTTTATACCTTTGGGGTAGTCCTTCCGATCATCATACTCCTCTATGAGAATAGAGTGTGGGTTCCATGTATCATTGGTGCACATGGAGACAGAACTCATATATCGTGCAAAGGTGCTTACCCCTCATAATTATTGGAATGATAGAGTAGTAAATCTACTATTGGACCAGGGTGTGGGTCCTCAATACATGGTGTTGGAACTCCCATAACATGTTAGGGTATGAGTCCTCCATGGATGACTTATAGATAGTGTGGGTACTCCCTTATCATGTTAGGGTTTGGGTCCTCTATCCTTGAAGTCAGAACTCCCATGTTGTGTCAAGGTGTGGGTCCTCTATACGTGTTGTGTCCTAGTAGATTTGTTACTCCCTTATCATAATAGGGAGTAGGTCCTCGAGCCTGGGGTTGGTACTCCCCTATCATATTAGGGAATAGGTGCCCCATAGTAATCAAGCTGCTATAGTGGGACTCCCCAGCCATACTAGGGTGTCTATCCTCTTCCCATAAAGTGGTGCATCCCTATTATGCCATGGTGTAGATCCTGATACATGGAGTAGCACTCCATTTACATGATAGATTGTGGGTCCTACATTGGAGTTAGGGCTCCCTCAATGGATTGAGGTGAGGGCCTCTCCATACTAGACAGATATAGGTTTCTTTGTTCAGTTAGGAGCTATTACTCCCTTGACAGTAGGGTAGTTTCAAGGTGTGGTTCCCTCTGTCATTTTCACTAGAGACGATACATGAAGTGCATAGTCTATTGTAGTTCTCCCTTAACTATGTGCAGTGGTGAGGGGTGTACCTCTCAACCTGGGTTCTTACACCCTCACATAGGGTTCATGTAGTGATGGAAGGACCTCTGGTACAGGAAACTATAGCTGGACCTATTGAGTTGTTCAAGATGGACGGAATCAATCATAATGGTTCCATCTAGAATAGATGATCTTGTGGAGTGTGTTCTACTAGTTTTGTGTTACCTTCAATCCTTTTAGTAATATCCTATTGATGTATATGAGTTCAAAACCTCATGAGACTTGGAGTTTCAGACGAGTATATCTGGGAGAATTTTGGGAGCCATTTTCATGTTGTCCCGTGTTTTGGTTGAAACCCCTTTTGTAATGAGATAACTAGACATGTATAGTTTAGGATGGTTTGAGATGGAGTTTCTCTCTTGAATGGATTCCTTATGGAAAGGTCAAGAAGACTTTTTCCTTTTTGTTTCTCCCTTTTTTATTGTGTTTTTGGGGAGCCTATTGTGTATTCATATACACACCCATGCACAGGAATTTCTTGATTGTGTGGTTTCTTTTGTAGACCACACAAATTTCAACGGACTCCTTGGAGGACCCATGTATGGAAGAGATTAGTGATATAGACTGACAAAGATGTTTTTCGAATATTATCTCATGATCTTTCAAGAAGTTTCATTTGATCATTGTCATTATTTATGAGCTGGTTGTACACCTTTAAAAAAAATTTGTTGGGAATATGTTTTTACTTTTTCATGCTTTTAGTACTAATATTTTACTCTAGATTGGGATAGTTGTATGATTTCATTTTAGTTTCCATGTGTTTATATCTCTATATTATTGCATCGAGGTGTTTGTGAGTGCATGTGTACAGGTATTCCCAGAAAAGGTCTCCCATATTTGTGATATGTCTACTCTACACTATTCGCCATCCCATGCACTATTGGTTGAAGGATTTGGGAGTTTTGGTCTATGCCCCTTTGGGGTGGGTCTTGAATGAGTGGTGTCAGGTCAAGTTCCACTATGGGACTATAGTGTCATGATCTTGGATTAGGTTTCATAGCGATATAGTTAGGTTGTTTGAGTATGGATATCTGGCTAGAGGTTCCATTGTAGGTGTGATAGCCAAAGTATCAATTGACCAAGATTCTAATAACCTATTTTTTGACTCGATACATTATGATGTTAATCAATGGGAAATAGTGAAAAATGCATCATATAGGAAAATTATTTGGTTTTTCCCTTTTGATTTACAAGTCATCTCCCAAGACATACTCTTTGACTGAGGTATTTCATGAATTCTATTTGAGGATTCCATTGCATTAATATCCAGACAGGGTTCCACGGTTGGATTTTAGTGATGATCCACCATGTGGAATGGATTGATGGCATAGAACTAGTTATGAGGTGGTACATCTTGTTTTTCTACCAATTGAGACACCACTCATTGATCGGGTGGTTGTGAATGTAGTGCATGTTGAATATTTTTGCAGACTGAGTGCACTGCATGAGTTCCAAAGGTATTTTTCTTTGAGTTATCAAGTTGATCCAGACCACCAGGTATCTGATAACCAGCTCAAGGAAGTCACATGATTTTTCCACATTATGGGGTCACTTCTCAATTACATGGTGGATGTTGTGGAAAATCCTTCAAGGTAAACTTGAAACATTTTTATGATGGTTGTGTGTGTTGACAAGGTGTATTTTCATGGTGAATTGTTGAGTTCCAGAGATATTGTTGACAATAAATGTTGAAGAAGAACCATGTCAAAGGAATGGATGATCTATAGGTGGTACAAAAATAACAGATACAAGGTTACACACCTTTCTAGTGATTTCATAATATTTGGGGTCCAAAATTTGGATTTTTTATTTCATTGATAAATATGGATGTCCTTGATGATCTCAACAAAATAAGGAAATGTCATGAGTTTCATTAATATGGGCTTCGTGAGGTTAGTTTCGTAAAGGATCTAAGGATGGTGATGGGGATCTCTACAGCTAGTACAAACATTGCATATGGAAGAGGTGAAGATCATTGTGAGTGGATCATTATGGCAGTGCAATGGTTTTGACAGAGGGATCTGCAATTACAATGAGAATTAAGAAACAGAAATTTTCGGTTGGGCATTAAAAAAAAGGGAACATTTTAGTGGAAAAATCATATCTTTATGAAATAGTGATGATGTGGAACTAATGTGGCCGAAAGGTTCAGGATTTGGTGGGAAATTCCTATAAATAGGCCTCCATTCACTTGAGAAGTGTATTGAGACTCAATGAAAATCTTATAGCACTTGAATTGCAAAGGAGGTTTGTGAAGGCATTGATCATCACTAATGTAAGGGAATTCACAATGGATAATTGATCATTTCAAAATAAAAGAATGTTGTGAAGGCTATTTGAGATTTGAAAAAGAGGTGTACTTCATGAAGTATAAGTGAGCTTTGCAAAAATTCAAGAGCTTTGTGAAGGCTAATTTGAACTCTATGAAATAGTGAGATTCGTGAAAGGAGGTGTACTTCGTGAAGGATGGTTTGAGATTTGGGAAAGAATGAGATTTGCATAGTAGTGATATTTTTTAAGGTTGTTCAAAAGTGTATTCCTAGTACATCTTTGTTAAAGTGGTATTAAACAGTGGAAGAAAGTGGGAAACCAATATATCATCTACCTACTGTGTTGGATGCATTCGTTGGTGATAATTAAGGTACCTACAAATCCATAAACTGTTTTTGGATCCCTTCCAAGAGTAGTGAGCCAAGGAAGAGGAATAAGGTGATACTTCCCACTGGTAGTGAGATAGAGGAAGAGACATAGGGAGTGACCATTGTTAATGTAGTGATTAGACCCTAAAACTATTAAAGGCAGTGATCCTTGGCATATAATATCAAGCTCTAAAATCATTATTGGTAGTGAGCCTTAGTGAATTTGGTACAATCGGTACATTTTCATTGTATGCTCCTTGGATGTATCCCAGTGATGGTGAATTAAGTAAAAATGGTTGTGTCCTTGTTCTTTCTTTCTTAAATTACATTCAAAGAATCATCATCAAATAAACAAGTGAATAATAAGATCATTATTAACATTTAAGTGAAAAAAATTGACCCTTATAATAAAGATTTCAAAACCTATTGGGGAAGAAAGGATTTAGTAAATTATATTCATACCCTGACTCATCCCACACATAGGGCATCTAGGCCCCTTTTAGGACTAACTATGGCACTATAGGTGAGTCTTTAGCGTGGTTCGTTTGTGTGATGGTGGATTTTACTGATGTAGTCCCAAAATGAAGCGACACTCACTTGGGAGAGTTTGGATGTCTTTTTAGGGAATATTTCTACCCATCCATGTTGAGATCAGTGTGTATCCAAGAGCTTTTGCATCTTGGGAAAGGTAGCATGACTATGGAAGAGTACTCGTAGTGGTTAATAGATCTGTCATGTCACACCGTGGATATGGATTGAGAACTTTTATTTAAATCACGGACCTTTGAGTGAGGCCTCCATAGAGTCTTCCAAGCCAGTTTGGTCACATTATTCCTCTCTTATTATGTGGGGTACTAGAGTGATCTCTAGTAGTAGGGAGCTTCCTAGAATAGGGACAGAAAGATGTATACCTATAGTGGTGGTCATATAGAAATATTATCCTTTTACACATAACAATAGATGATTTTATGTATATGTATACATCGAAAACAAGCCAAGGATCGAAATGTCTAGTATTGTTGAAGACTAGGTACACAAAACTGAGAACATAAAACATTTATTCATTTAATCATCATATTGATTTTATAAATTCTATTTTTGTCATATATCTCCATAGGATAACCTATGGATAACATGAAAAAAATTATGATCTAAAAATCCCAGCATGGGAATAACGTGAGAAATAATGCTTTAGCACATGGGTTTGAAGCCATAACATAATGATATAAAAAGGAATGGAACATATGGAAACGTCACATATAAATATGGGGTCATAGAAACATGAATTCATAGTAATGTTTTATAAATATAAAATATGACTTTATCACGATTCACGGATTGTTTCACATAGTGTATCACAAATCAAGGATAACAACTAAGACCATTACACATAATACCATGATTAAAAGCATACTGCCAAGACCATTGCACATAAAATCTGATGAGACTCAACAATACTAAATGAATTGTATTGATATCTGTGTGCACCCATCATAAAATTATCATGAATATTATTTACTCGTATAGAATCATACATAATAAATCATACATAAACAGAAGGGTACACATGGAAAGAAATGTGTATCATAATCATGTCATAAAGCATAATAGATGGGAGTACCATACAAGTGCCCATGAAAGAAAGGAATTAAAACATATATGGACAATTAAAAGGGAAATAAATATGAATATATCATGTTATGTGATTCCAAATATAATTAAAAACAAGTAATTAGAGTATTTAATAAATTTTAGCAGTAAAATTTTTTCGAACGGTTTAAGGAAAATTCTAAAGAGATTTTAAAATAGAGAAGGGAATAATCATTTATTGAAACCATAAGTGTACAAAAAAATCATAAAAAGGGATTTATTTTATAAATACAATGGTTTCTTAAAACCGATGATAGAGTGCACTTGAAACTGGGTAAAAATTTGGGAAGTTCCCTAAAAATGGTTTTGCCTATCAAGAAGTATTGAGGGAACCACATAATAGCATGTATATCCCCAAAATATAATGATTAATGGATCTTGATACATGATATTTTACATATAAACATAAATTCATTATGTACATAAAAAAAAATTTATCATTTGGTTAAAAATAGAGTATGAATAACCGAAATGAATAATGGAGGTTTGGATAGAATCTGTTACCTTAAGTATGATGATATCCTCTAAATGATATTAATGACATGAATAATCAAAATTGGTTCATTAATTAATATTATAAGAAATTATTTTACTTGAAATTTATTTACTATAAACTTTTTGTGTTCATTCATGGCCTTTTTGATTGGTTAAGAGGTTCAAATTCATTTTTCGGGCCCATTTGTTTCATGATCAGTTTACTTATATACATGAATGGATAATCATGTAAATAGAGGATAGTTTTCCATAATTGGAGTTATATATTATTATTGAACATATATAATGTTACATGGTTGTAAATTTAATTTGGGTTCTTGGAGTGAAGATGAATCATTATATAAAAATTTAGTGATAACCTTTTGCGTTAATTATTGGTTATTTGATCACAAGGAACACAATCTGTTTTATAAAAAAACCAATCATAAAAAAATATTCCAAAACCATAGATGAGACATAGTACAAATATAATAGTCTGGTTAAATCATAAAATTTTTTTCATGACTATAATTTAAGATGGTCAGGGAAATTGAAAACCTATTGTCCTTAAATGTGGTAAATTAACACATCTCAAATGGTGTTTTCAGTTAAAGTATAAAACAAGGTTAAATGAGAGAATATAATAACATATTACATTATCATAAAAAAATTATACTACATATAATTTACTATAGTTTTCATAACATTTGGATGAGGATAGGTATGTTTGGAAAAGAAAACAAAGGAACTTCAAAAAGAATGAAAAAGAATTGAAAAAGTGGAATTGACCTATTGAATTAATTTTCCTTAAGAGCCTCTTAAGGGGAGTGAATTTGGTATTTTGAGGAGAAAAATGGCTTCTTGACATAAGGGAGGATATTGGGGAGATATTTGAGCAGAATTTTGGGAATTCACAAGGCTTTAGGGGAGTGTATAGAAGAGGAGATTGTGGGTGGTTTTTATAGTGAAGGTGAGGTGGGTTTTCTCGATATTGTAATCATTAATTTATTATTTTTCCATAAGAAAATAAATAGTGATGATACCATGAAAAACAATATTCATATTTTCATGTGAATTTTAACCAATGGCTCTTACCTCAGCAATTATGTTAGTAATAGTGCTTTTAACATATAATGTATATATATAGTAAATTACCGTATTTTATTGTTCATCCAAAATTTACATATTTTAGAAAACCCTCAAGAATTCAATGTAACCATTTATCGATGTGTAGAATAAAAAAATGAAACACATTTTTCAAAAATAATTTTTTAAATATGTTTAATTTTATTATTAATTAAAATCATGATTTACATGAAAAATATAGATTTTAAAAATATAACAAATTTTATAATGTTTTCAGAATTTAAATTAGGTCTTATAAAATTATCATTAAACGAAATGATATAAATTTTTTATATTATGAAACATGTTTTGGAAATTAAATTTTCTTTTAAATAAATTAATTAATTGTAATTATTTACCTATGACATAAAAAAATACCAATACTTTTAATATGGTCATATTATCACCTTAATATGCCTAGATTTTATTTTAACATTCAAGGTTTAGGTTGATATTAATTTAGATGATTTACTATTCTTAAGGGTTGTATTACTATTCATAAGTGTTGGTTACTATTCATACGGTTCGGTTACTATTCACCAAAAATGATGTTTATCCCATCAGTCCCCAAAAAACACCACGAACACAACCTTGATTGTCATATTTTCAAAATTAAAGACATGGAAGTGGAAAAATTATGTTTAGTGGTCACATATTATTTATTATCATGATATACCAGTTTTTTTCCAATATTATTATACTATAAGGTGTAATTAAAAGAAGGGAATTCCATTTTTTAAACTTCAGGTCGTTACATTCTTCCCCCTTTATGAAATTTCACCCTTGAAATTTTGTTTTACATTTTATGATGTAAACAAGTGTGGGGACTTTTCCTTTATTGCCTCCCCTAGTTCCCATGTTGCCTCTCCGTACATATGGTTCCTCCATATTACCTTGAACAGGTGATTAGTCTTGTGGCGTAGAACATTATCTATATGATTAAAGATCTTCACTAGATGCTCCTCGTAAGAAAGATCATTCCTCATAACACCTATAAAGAGTGTACATGTGAAGGTCTTGATATGTACTTCTATAAAAGGGCTATATGGAAGACATCAGGTACATTAAACATGGTAGGAGGAAGTGCCAGTCGATAGGACATAGCTCTAGCACGATCAAGGATCTCAAAGGGGATGATGTACCTAGGACTTTGATTTATTTTCTTCCCAAATCTCATGAGATTATTCCATAGAGATATGCGGAGGAATACCATGTATCAAACTATGAAGTCAAGGTCCCATCAATGGTTGTCTGCATAACTTTTCTATCAGCTTTGGGATTTCTGTATGTGCTTCTGAACGGTTTTAACCTTCTCCACCATTTCTTCGACCATTTCAGGTCTTGACAGCCTATGTTAACTGACTTCATCCCAACATGATGTTGTTCTACACCTTTACCCATAAAGGGATTTGTGTGGTGCCATTTGGATGTTGGAGTGGAAACTATTATTGTAAGAGAATTCAACCAGTTGATGATGTTGGTCCCACCCTCATTTAAAGTCCATAGAACACACTCTCAACATTTCTTCCATTGTCTAAATTGTTTGCTCATATTGGCCATCAGTTTGAGAATGATAGGTCGTACTAATGTTTAGTTCAGTGATTGGAGCCTGCTGGAGACTTTTCCAAAGCTTCATGATGAATCTTGAATATCTATCAGATACAAAATATAGTGGTACTCCATGTAGCCTTACTAACTCTTTGATATATATCACAGCATGTTGATCTAATGATAAGTCCTTATGAATTATGATAAAGTGATCTGTCTTTATAAGATGATCCACAATTGACCATATAGCATTGTTTCCTCTGAATGTCCTTTCAAGCCCTGTGAAAAAGTCCATGGTGATGTTCTCCCACATCCATGATGGTATGGGTAGTGGATTAATCATCCCCTTATACTTCTATCATTATTCTTTCACATACTTACATACCAGGAACTTTGATGTATACTCAGTAATCCACTTCTTCATATTGTCCCACCAAAATTTATCTTGGAAATATTGATACATCTTTGTTCACCCTGGGTGAATAGAGAAGGTTAAGACTTGTGAATCATTAAAAATATCTTTCGTTATCTGTGGATCGGATGGTATACATAATTGTGACCCAAATATAATAACTCTTTATTTATCTATCTTGAACTGAAAGGATTTTTCATTTCTAATGGCCTCCACCTGTTTCTGAATTTCCCCAACTTTTATTTGAGAATCATTTATTTTCGTGATGAGGGATGGTTGAGAAATCATTTGAGATAGGATTGATTATATTCCTACCTTAATGATTCTCATGTTCATCCTCTGCAAATATAATAATCTTGGATTCTTTTCAATTCAAATCATTGATAAAGATGTCAGATCATTTCTACATAGAGATTCCGCCAACTTATTTGCATTAACGGGAAGGTAGTGGATGGAGATGTCATAATACTTGATGATCTCTAATCATCTTAATTGGTGCATGTTAAGCTCTTTCTATGTGAATATATATTTGATACTCTTGTGATCATTATATATCTCACAATTCTGCCAATATGGATAATGACACCAGATTTTTAATATAAATATCATAGCCACCAACTCCATATCATGGGTACGATAGTTTTGATCATCTATTTTCAACTGTCTTGAAGAATAAGATATCACGTTATCATTTTTCATCAGCACATAGCCCAATCCTTTCATTGAATCATCACTGTACACCACAAATAGTTCTCCACTTATTTGGAGTGTGAGTATTTGTGCAGTGATAAGCCCTTTTTCAACTCCTTAAAACTATCTTCACATTATTGAGTCTAGAAAAACGTCACCCTATTACATGTTATCCTGTTCATTGGTTTTGATAATCCTGAAAATTTATTCAAAATTATCGATAACACTCAGCTAGACCCAAAAATCTAAGGATCACCATTATAGATGTTGGTGTGGGGTACCCTTTAATTTCCTTTATCTTGGAAGGGTCAACAGATATTCCTTTTCTACTGATAATATTCCCCAATAATGACGGTTCCTCCATCGAGAAATCACATTTACTGTAATTTTAATACAAATTCTCCATTCAAAAAGTCTTCAACATAGCATTAAAATTCCCCTCATGTTCCACCTTACTCGTGATATATATCTGAATATCATCAATAAAGATGACCACAAATTTGTCGAGGTAATCTCTAAAGACAATATTTATTAGATACAAAAAAATTTCTAGAGAATTATTGCGTTTTAAGGGCATCAATATGAACTCTTATTGTCCATATATTGTTGGAATGATAGCCTTGGGAATATCTTCTTCCTCGCCTTAAATTGGTGATATCCCGACTGAAGGTCCACAATAGAGAAATAGCTTGCCCCATAAAGCTGATCAACCAAATATTTTATCCGTGTTCGGGGAAAATTTTTTATTATCATTATTTTATTGAATTCATAACAATCAATGCAGAGGTGCATTGATCCGTCTTTCTTCTTGATGAAGAGAACTGACGCACCCCATAGTGAAGCATGTAGTCGAATAAAAACCTTCTACATATTATCCTATAAATGCTTCATTAGCTCTTCAATCTCTAGGATGTCCATTCTATAATGTTTCTTTGATATTGTCATAGATCTAAGAATAAGTTCAATTTAGAACTCAACCACTCAATCAAGAGGAAGTCCATAAAACTTTTCTGGGAATACATTAGTGTAATCCATCATGATGGGCATATCATCGAGAAGTATCATCTCCATTGTCTCAATCATTTGAGCTACAAATTCTTCCTCATGTGTCAGTAATATCCACAATTGAGATAATAATTCTAAAGGATATTTATCTTCCTCCTAACACTTTTAATGAATTGGAGGATGCTTTGGGATTTGAAGTGTGATCTCACTTTACCGATAGATGATGTTGTAAAGATAACCAATTTATGCCCAAGATTACATCGAACTCCACTAATGGAAGTATGACAAGATTTTTTGGGAGGTTCAGTCCAAAAGCATTCACCATGAAGGAGTTATAAACCTTGGATTCAATAATTTCCCCATTCTCTATTCTCACAGATAACATAATCTATATATTTTGAGTTCGTGTTTTTATAGTTCTACGAAACATTAAACATATGAATGAATGCGTAGAACCATAATCAAATAGAATGTTTTATATTCTTGAATAAATAACTATTGAACCTTTCACCACATCATTCATCGGCTCCACCTAAGTAGTAGTGATAGCATAAGACCTTCCTTATTTTCTTATATGTTTTTGTCGATTTCCTCTAACAACCCTTGTCTTAGAGAAATTGTTTTCATAATGACCATTATCATTAGGTAAAACTACACTACATGTTGAGAATTGATCTGAATCTTCCTTTCTTCTTCCACATTAGTGGGATTATAAATACCCCTTCGGCAGTTCTTAGCCTGATGTCCCACTCTTCTACATTTGATGCAATTCATGGTTCCCATTAGACAGTTCCTAGGATTCTTCTTCCCACAATATTGACATGTGGTATTTTCAATCTTCTTTCCATCATGAGATTTATTTTTTGAACCACCCATATTAGACTTCATCATAAAAATTTGGTCACTGAGCTCATGATGCCACTAAGATTATCTAATCTCCATATCAACCTTGGGGGAACAATGGACAATCTCTTCATAACTGTCAAAGTCACAAATCACCAACACATTTTATATACTTGACTTTAATACACTAAAGAATTAATCCACAATTATTTAATTGTTCACAAATAAGATGGTGGAATATCTTGCAAGCCTTGTGTAATATTCTTCATATGCCCTGATGGACACATCTTCCTTCTTTTTGATTCTGAGGAACTCTCTCTCCATCTTGAGGTGGACGGTTTGGGCAAAACATTTATTGAAAAACATTTTCTTTAATTACTCCCAATACATGGAATCAATTTCCTCATGGGACTTCGTATTCTTGATCAGTTTCCTCAATTGATCTGGTTTCCCATCATAATTATAGATGGCCATTATGGAATTATCTTTTTCTGATCATCGGTGGATAGAGAATATCTTTTCAATGGAGTTAATCAACAGTTTCATGAGGAGGGGATAAGAAGATCCACTAAACAAGGGAGTCCTTTTACACATGAATTATTAAATGGAAATTTACTCTTTCCTTATATGAGGAAGGAATTTCATGTGATTTACCTTATTATTCATAACTTGAGGCAACTAAGAAACTACTATCATGGAGTTTTGAGAACCTTCTCCCATTATATTTGGCATATCATTAGGGAAATATTAACTTTACCTATCACATTTATTATTATAACGTGTTCTTCTATTTCCATCCGTTAACTATGAAAAATAATTTACATTTAGAAGGATTGAATACTTAGCTATTAAGCATAAAAAGAAAACTTTTAACCTAAAAGGATAAACTTGTAAAGGAGAAGTATATCGTAACTTGTGAGTCCCATAGTTTTAAATATAGATTATCCTTGATCTATTTCATTACTTATATTGTGATGGGATCTTTTTTTATTCTCTTAACAATGGTTTATACAAATATCAGGAATTTATCAAAGCATATCCCCCAGGAGTGTCAAACCAAGAGTCGCTCAAGGCTCGTTTCCATTCACCAATTCACATTCGAGTATTGTACAAAGCATCATTTTCAGGTTTTACCCATTGATGTAATTGTCCCAAATCCACCACTACCTCATTGTATGTAGAGTGGGATGTATTTTCTTACTAAACCACTTACTCGATACTTACCAAAATTTAGGTGTGTTTCCTTATACATTGTTTTATAAATAATGTTCTTACTAAAGTTCTCTATTATAAATCACAAAAAATAACAAGACCATCCTTTGAAACCAACTATGGAGACCATATCCTATTACACATAATATTATAGGATTTTATGGATAATTATACATCAGGAAACACGTCAAGGATCGTGAAGTCTAGTGTCTTTGAAGACGAGATATAGAAAACTAAAAACATAAAACTTTTATTTATTTAATCTTCATATTGATCTCATAACTTCCATTTTTATCACATATCTTTATAGGATAACCTATGGATAATAGGAATTAAGTGATGATCTAAAAATCCAAATAATGGAATAAACATGAGAAAAAAGCATTATCACATGGGTTAAAAGGCATAACATAATGATATAAAAAGGATTGGAACATATGGAAAGATTACGTATAAAAATGGGGTCATATAAACATGAATTAATCGTAATGTTTTAGGAATATAAAAAATTACTTTAGCATGATTCAAGTCTCATTTCACATAGAGGATCACAATTCCAGGTTAACCAATAAGATAGTTTCATATGGTAGCACGAGTCAAGGATAACAACCATGATTGTTACACATAAATTCTCATGAGACTCAACATTACCCAATGAATTAGAGTGCTATCTGGGTTCACCCATCATAACATGTTCATAAATATGATTTCCACCTATAGAATCATACATAATCAATCATACATAAACCAAAGGGTACCCATGGAAAGAAATGGGTATCATAATCATGTCATAAAGCATAATATATGGGTGTATCATACTAGTGTCCATGAAAGAATGGAATTAATACATACATGTACCTTGAAATGGAAAAAATATGCATATATCAGGGTAACTGATTTCAGTCATATGTGACAACATGTAAGAAGTTTATTTAAGAAATTTTAGCCTTCAAAATTTTTTGTGTTGTTTTAAAGAAAATACTAGAGGGACTTTAAAATTAAAATGGAAATAATCATTTATATAAAACCAAAAGTGAACCAATAAGATTTTCATAACAAAATTACTGATTTTGTAAAAAAATGGTGCTTTAGAACCTATGATAGAGTGCACTTGAAACTAGGTAAGAATTCGGGAAGTTCTGAAAAAAAGACTTTTCATACCGGGAAGAATTGGGGAGAGAAAAACATAAAATCATGTATATCCATGAAATAGAATGATTAATGGATATTTATACATGATATTATAAATATAAACATAAATTAAAATATGTACATAAACCTAATATAGGATTTCATTTGGTTAAAAAGAATGTATAAATAACCCAAAGGAATAATGGAGGTTTACGGTAGAATCCCTTACCATCAGTCTGATGGTGTCCTCCACATGATATTAATTACCTGAATAATAAAATTGGGTTCGTTAATTAAAAATTGAAGAAAATATTTTACATTTAATTGATTTATTCTAACCTTTTTAAGTTCATTCATGGACTATTTTATGGGTCAAGAGGTTCAATTTCATTTTCCGGGTCTGTTTGTTTCATGATCAGTTTACTTATATACATGATCAGATAATCATGTAAAATGAGGATGGTGGTCCATAATTGGAGTTATATTTGATTATTGAATATATATAAAGTTACAAGGTTTTAAATTAAATTTTCTAACTTAGAGTGAAGTTGAATAATTATATAAAACATTAGTGATAACGTTTTGGGTTAATTGGCAGTTTTTTATCACAACGAACACATTTTGTTTTATAAATCAAATCCATTTGTACAAAAAGATTCCAAAAACATTTTTGAGACATAATATATATATAATAGTATTTCAACCACAAGAATGGTTTCATGACTAGAATTTAATATGGTAATGGAAATTGACAACCCATTGTCCTTGAATGTGGTAAATTAACACATCTCAGATGGTGTTTTCATTTCTTTCATAAAATAATGGTAAAGGAGAAATGATAATAACATATTAAATTATCAAATAAAATTACAATACATATAAGGTACTAGATTTTTCATTAAATTTGGATGAAGATAGGTAAGTATAGAAAATAAAACAAAGGAACTTGAAAACATAGTAAAATAATTGAAAATAGGAATTAGCCTCTTGAATTAATCTTCATTGAGAGCCTCTTAAGGGGTGAAGATTTGGCCTTCTGGGGAGGACAAGGTTTTTTTTACGTGGGGGAGGATCTTGGGTAGATATTATAATAGAATTTAGGCAACATACAATGATTTAGGGGAGTGATGATAAGAGGGAAATGAGGGTGCTTTTCATAGTGGAGGGGAGGAGGGTTTTTTTCTCAATATTTTAATCATTAATTTATTTTTTTCCCAATTTTACAATAAAAAGTGATGATTCCATGAAAAAATTAGTAATATTTTCATGTGATTTTGAAGCAAGGGTTCTTACCATATCTATGATGTTAGGAATAGTGCATTTAACTTATAATGTATATATATGGTAATTTACCATATTATCCAATTCATCAAAATATCATGTAATTTAGAAAAATACCTAAAAAATCACACTAACCATTTATCGATGTGTGAAAAAATGAAATGAAATAAATTTTTTAAAAATAATTTTGTAAATATTATTTATTTAATTTTTAATTAAAATACTAATTTACTTTAAATATATATATTTTAAAATTATAACTGATTTTATAATGTTTTCAAAAATTACATAAGGTTATATAAAAGTATATTAAAACCAACAGAAATGAAATTGTTAATTTATGGAAACCATTTAGTGAAATACATTTTTGTTAAACTAATTAATTAATTCTAATTAATTATTTATGACTTCCAAAAATACCAATACTTTTACTATGGTCATATTATCACTTATAAGATGCCTAAATTTTAATTATACATTCAAGGGTGATGTTATTATAATTTTGGAAGATTTAATATTCATAAGGGTTATATTACTATTCATAAGGGTAGGTTAGTATTCATAAAGGGTGGGTTATTAATGACCAAAAATGATGTTTTCCCCATCAGACCCCATCAATAACCTTGAACACAACTGTGTATGTCAGATTTTCAAAATTCAGGACACAAAAACGGAAAAATTATGTTTAATGGTAACATAGTATTTAGTATCCTAATATGTCATCATTTTTCTATAATGTGATTATACTATAAGGAATAATTATATGAATGTAATTTCGATTGATTAAACTTTTTTCTATTATAGGTCACAACGATAAGGTGTCTACAGCAGTTAGAATAGGGAACATTATAGGATCATGGCGCAGGAGGCACACCCTTTCTCAGACTGAGGAATGTGGTCCTATAGCATAGAAGACACTCTCAGGATCAGGTAAGTCGCATGATAGGTGGTTTTATTCTTACGCTGGAAGGGGACATCATACAATCGATTATAAAACCCATTATGTTGTTCAGAGGGATCCAATTAAAAGGATTCCTTGGTAGAGGAATTATTTGGTGAAAAGAGTTCTGGAATATTGAAAACATGGCAGAGAAGCTGGGAGAGTAGGAGGAGGTGGTTGGTAATTTGAGGTGTTTCCACCACCACACCTGGCTTAAGGAGCTAGAGGACATAGGTGAGGACAAAGGCATGCTATAGAGGAATTTTTCTCAGAAGATCCATGGATGAATGTAGGTACGTTCTGTGTTATTTCTACTTTCTTTAGTAGCAACTGATAGACTCTATTGTGAGGTAATATTTCCCTTCTGATTCATTTTCGTTTTTTAACATGGGTGATTTGAGGAATTGATAGACCATTTTTTCGGTGTTTTTTTATGTAGCTTCAAATTCATAGGAAGAAGTTTCATTCCCCCACTAAGATGAATTTTTTAGATACGATTAAAATTGTGGGGGAGTTTTAGTGTCTTCCAAAGTGGATAGAATCAAGGTGTGGTGGATGTCTCTTACGATCTTGTGTATTCATGGTTGGTTTATGTTTTCATGGTCACGAAAGAGGGCATGGTAATACCCAATGTGGGCATTTTGGTAGTCCTTTTTTGTTTTTTAGTACCCACATGTTCTTGGTGTCATCTTTGTATATGAGACACTCGAGGAGAACATGGCATGGTTTGAAATAACTTTGGACTCATTAGGTAGAGGGATGATTTCCCTATTGAGATCCATTTTTGTTATGTGATCAAAACTAGGAGGGTGAGTCAGCCCCACCCAAAGAGGTTAGTGTCGAGTTGTGTTGTATGACTTCAATAGACTTGTGTGTTCAGTACAAGGTTGTGTGTTGGAGTGGTGGAGTAGGTCCAAGCATTTCTAGTGGAGTTTTTCTTCTTTTACCTTTTTTCCTGGCAGCCCTAGAAGAGGGAGGTAATTTGTTGGAACTATTTCATAGCTGTAGAGTTATACCCTATGATTTTTTCTCAATGTGGATTGGTTTCCTACCATCCAGACTTGGTTGGGATGCCACTAGTGGGTGTGGTGGGGTTTCAGTTTTTGTGATCTATGTTACCGTTTGGGGTTTGCATATGAAGGGCCCAGTAAGACCCAGTGTTTACACATGGGCATCCATGTTTTTTGTTGAACCCTAATGGGATTGGCATCAACATTGAATGAAAGAACATTGTGGAGGTGGTGGTATAGTTCTTTCATGGGTGGATTTGAACTGTGGGGTTATGTTGGTATCTATGTCTAGATAGCAAGGTGGTTTACTACTATACCCCATGACTGCTGATAGACCATGGTGCTAGCTGATTTTACACCTATCATAGATGAGGAGACATGTTCCACTTGTAGTACGATGTTGACCTAGTTAGATCTGAATGTTAATATGGTGTGTCCATAGTGGTTCATATGAGTGCATGTTTGTAAGCCATATGGGAACCCTTGGTGAGCACGCAGGTGTGGGAGTTCTAGTGGAGAGATTAGTTTCATTCCCTTTTTCATAGACTATCACTTATTAAGGAAGAAAATCCTTAATAAGGGGAGTTTTTAGTGACTCTATTTTTGTCCCATAAGACTTTGACATATTTCTAAGAATATTTTCAAAGTCAGGAACTGATTCAACATAAGATTCTGATTCCCGGAAAGCCCTGACACTATGATTTAAAATTATTAATTATATTTTGTCACATTCTCAATGTTTCTATTGAACTGGGGAATACCTATTTAGAAGTGACTTAGATTATAATTATGAGACCGAAGTGGAGTTCAGAACACAGATTTTACCCTATGAACAACATAAAGTTGTCCATTCCGGGTGCGAGACTGAGGGAAATTTAGCAAGGCATTATGCAGTTAGATTATTAACTAAATAGAAAATTTATTAAAGAATATAACCTAACACCCCCCCCCCGCATTGGGTGTTCACAACCAAAAGGATATCCTCTCAGATCCTCTCCCCCTTTGGAGATGGATGGAAACAGAGCTGAATCAAAGTGACGAAGCACTGCCGATCTCTGTTCTTTGCACCAATCATCATTAGATCTATGAGAAGCATGATCCCAGCATTGTTCTCCACCCAAATCTTTAGCATTTCTCCCGCAGGGTAGGAAGATTTGAGTTTTGGTAACAATCCTCTTCCTTAGGGTTTTTTTAAGATTGTAGAGCCCTATTACTAATGCTAGAGATCCCTCCTATCAGATCTTTAAATTTTGGGGAAACCAAGGTGAATATGGTGAATCTCAAGGTAATTCCCGACATGAATTACCTTCTACACAGCATGTAGTCCAGTGGACATGCCATGTGTTCTTCATGTTTGGGGAAGAAGATGACTTATGGGGACTACACACCATGTATCGGGGTTACATGCCATGTAGTGACCCCATCTCGTGTGGAGAGAGGACATGGCCAGGGTAGCCATATAATAGTACATGGTCATGTACACTATGAAAAATGAATTTTAGAAATGTTCATTTTGTGATGGACCTATTAAGAGACGCAAATAGTCCTTTTTGGAAGACTTTTTGTGATTAGATTTGAATCCTGTCACAAATACAATTAAATAAACACTTATTTATAATGGTATAAAGAACCCATCACAAATAATTTTGGCTTACCTTCCCACAATAATGAAACAAAGGGTATTTGTGACAAGACATGGTTCCCATCACAAATATTATTGGTCACGTAACGATATTTTTAAATGGAGAATGTTCCCATCACAAGTAACCTTCATAAATTATTGTTGTTTATGATGGGATTTAATGCATGTTGCAAATACCATTTTAGCAGGTGAGTATTTTCGATGCATAACATCACAAATAACTTTTCAACTATTACCTCGTTTATTTTTTACATGAACTATTTTTTATATGGATCAAATCCCAAATAGTCTCATTGCTACAAATCTAACTAATATACCCCCCCCCAATTCTCTTCATTCTATTATTGGGATTTTCTCAGCTCAATGTTTATCTTCATCCCTTAAATATTTTAATTAGAGTATAAATTTTTAC
The DNA here is from genome assembly GCA_963277665.1 of Viscum album. Classification (NCBI taxonomy): domain Eukaryota; kingdom Viridiplantae; phylum Streptophyta; class Magnoliopsida; order Santalales; family Viscaceae; genus Viscum; species Viscum album. The sequence goes on along the minus strand of OY728128.1, from coordinate 118,155,805 downwards.
GTGGAAATAAATTTTGAGGTCTGAAGTGCACAAAAGCTTCATTTATGAGGTTTTTATGTAATGTTTTATTTTTTCTGTTATTTATTTTATCTTATATTTTAATATTATTAATTAGGATTAATTATAGTCAATTAGAAGTAATTATTTATAATGAGAAGTAATTAGTTATATTTAGGAGTCGTTTTTTTAATTAGAAATATTTATTTTTAATTAGTCGTAATGTTTCTTATTAATAAATAAATAGTTTAAATTTTCAATAATTAGTTTTAATTACCAATGAGTTGGTGTTATTAACAGTAATTATTTATAATTTATAAATATTATTAATTAAATAAACTTTTCTAAAATTTAGAGATCATAGTAATAAGTAATTATAATTTAGATTCATTTTTATTAAATTAAATTAATTAGTAAAAATGAATGTAAAACCACTATAATTAGTAAAAATTAGTATTAATTAGTAAAAAAACAACAAAAAATCGCTATACTTTTTTAAAATTAGCACTATAAGTAAATATTTGTGGTAATTACTAAACATTTTTGAAAATTAATGTCAAATCACTTAAATAACTAAAAATTAACAATAATTAGTAAAAATTAGTAATAAATTATGATAATTATTTTAAATTTGTTGTAATGACTAAGAATTAGTGAAAATTATCAGTAAAGCATAATAATTACAAAAAATTAATAAAAATAAGTAGTAATAATTAAAAAATAGTAAAAAATATTAGTGGTGACAAAAATATGTAAAAAATAGCGATTATTAGTAAAATAAATTGTAAACAGAAGTGGTAAAAAAGTATAATTAGTTATAATTAGCAGTAACTAATAAAAATTAAAATTAAATCACTATAATTATTGAATATTGTTAGTAATTATTAAAAATTAATGTTAAATCCCTATAATTATTAGAATATAGTTTCAATTAGAAAATATTAGGAAAATAGAATTAATAAGTAAAAATAGATGAAATAAACATTAAAACACTATAATTAGTAAAAATTAATTTTAATTAGGAAAAAATATCACTAATTCGTAAAATAAAAATCAATAAAAATCTATAATTGTTAAAAACAATTGCTCATTTCTAAAAATTACTTTTAATCACAATAACTAATTAAAAATTAGAAATAATTAGTAATAATTAGTGGTAATTAGTAATAATTAGTGGTTTTTAGTAATTATTAATATTAAATTGTGGAAATTACTGGTACATAGAAATAAATAGTGATAATTTTTGGTACTTTGTAATAAAAAGTATTTTTCAGTATAAATTGCTAGAAAACTAAAAATGATATAGTTCATTAATTTATAGGTGATGAGAGAGGAAAAATGGGTATGGTAGGAATAAATTGGTTTTATCAAATAAAGATTGTAAAATCCATTTTGAATTTGCTTTTATTACATTATAATATATTTTATTACTCTGTTAAATTATATAAAAAGTAAAAGTAATTAGTTGTACCTATTTATAATTACAACTAATTTTCCCAAGTTTTTAGAATAATTTAATATAATGTAAAAAAATATATTATAAATTAACAATAATGTGTGAATCAAATAATATCCAATCTTTAGGTGATTAGAAATGACCAATTTATATCAACTATTTCCAAATTTTTCATTAGGTTGTCGGAAATGTGGAAGGCGGGATGTGATGTGTCACTGGAAGGAGGAGGAAGAGGAAGATAAGATGTGTGGATGATAAGAGTAATAGAAACATGACTAGATAACAGAGTATATGCGATAGTAACTGAAAATAAGAAGTATTTAGTTTTAATTAGTATTAATGTTTTTAATTCAAATAAAATATTTTTAATTATCAATAATTCATTTTAATTATCAGTATGGGTGTTTTATTAATAGTAATTACTTATAATTGATAAATAAATAGAATTAATTGATAGAATATAGTTATAATATATAGATCCAAGTAATAAGTGATCATAATATATAGTATTTTTTCATAATTAATAATAATTAGTAAAATTAAATGTTAAAGCATTTTAATAAGTAAAATATTTCTGCAATTGGTAAAAATAAATTTTAAATCAGTATAATTTTTTAATATTATATTTATCTGTTAAAAAAACAATTTGGATAGTTAAATTTAGTGAAAATTAATAGAAATGACTAAAAAATAGTTAAAATTAGCAGTGATTAGAAAACATTATTAAAAATTAGTTGTAAATAATTATAATTAATAAAAATAGAATTAATTAGTAAAACATAATAGTGTTTCACTATAATTAGTAATAATTACAATAATATATCATTAATTAGAAAAAATTAATGGTAAATCATTGTAAGTAAGTAAAAATTAGGAGTTATTTGTAATAATTAGTGGTAATTAGTAATAATTAGTGGTTATTAGTAATAATTATTAATTAATAGTATTAACAAGTGGTACATCGTAATAATTAGTGGTACTTAAAACAAATTAGTAATAATTAGGGATAATTAAAAAATAGTAACGAATGTTAGTAATTAGTAATGATTAGTAAAAATAAACATCAAAACACGATTATAAGTAAAAACATAACAGTAATTAGTAACAAATAATTGGTAATTAGTAATAATATATTGTAAATTAATAAAATTGACATTATTTACAAGTATATTATAGGTTTTTTTAATTTTCTACACTTTTTTATCATCTTTTTCTTGTATAAAATTATTTATAATCAATTTATTTATTTTATATTATTTATATAAATAAAGAAAAATGAAGTTGAGCACAATAATTATTACACAATTGAGATTGGATATATCATAATAGGAATTAAAATATTTTTTTTGTATAAATCCAACATAAATTAATGGTGCGGATTATTTTTTATTATTTGAAACATCAAAAATAGAATTTTTCTTAGAAGGGATATTAAGTTTCCTTGTATGAAATTTAATCATATAAGGTTTGAAACAATTGAAAATGTTGGGGGTCTTCTATTGTGTTTTGGTTTTCAAAAAGGATTATTTTTCAACATGGTGAACGATGTTCTGGGGAAGATACTAATAATTTTTTTCTAGATCCATCACTTTTTCAAAATTTATAACATGATGTGTCCAATCCATCTTTTCAATAAACTAAAACTCAAGATTATATTGATTTTACTCCTGAGTTAAAACCATGTCAATTTTATAAGTTTTTGATGTCTTTTGAGGATACCTTATATCCTGGTTTCAATATAAGAAAATTTAATGTGGTTACAAAATTTATGACTATTAAACCAGAAAATAGATTGTAAAATAGTTGTTTTGATCAGATATCCTATTTGGTTAAAGCACTTTTACCTAAAAGAAATGTGGTGCTTATAAATTTCATTGAGAGAAATAGGCTAGTTTGTAATTTGGGTCTTTATTATCAAGAGAATAATGCATGTTCAAATGATTAAATCATATATTATAGTGTAAACGATTCATTAGTTAGTTTTCCTATATGAGGAAAATTTTTCTATAAGGAGGTCAACTTGAAAATTCTAGATTGATTCATAAAATCAATTGAAGTATTTCCTACTTACACACAGATTGTAGTGTTTATTTATGTCGTATAACACAACATCCTTGATGTCATGGCAGAAAATAAATATTTTAACCAGTAAAAGCTTAAATCTTCCTTGTAATGGTGATTCATGGAAGCATTTTGACCAAGTACATCTATCTTTTTCTTCAGAATCCTAAAACGTGTGATTGGGTCATTCTACATACGGTTTCTATCCATTTGGTTCCTACAGTTGTCAATAATCTTATTGGGCCATATTTATCACTATATAAAATTTACCTCATTAGATGTTAATGAATGAGACATGTATCTTTTGGACCTAATTAATTCTAGGAAATCTGAAAATTAATATTGATGTTTATTTAAAACCATTGATTGAGGAGTTAAATATATTTTGGAGTAATAGTGTTTGTACATATGATGTTGTTGTAAAATAAATTTTTTAATGAAATATACATTAATGTGTACAATTAGTGACTTCCCAGCATATGGATTGTTATCTAGATGGAGAACCCATGGTCCAAAATCATGTCAGTACTAATGATTGAAAGAAAATCATGTATTCTCTTCAACAGAAGAAAACAATGTTTTTTATTACATTCATCAAATTGTTCTTCCGAATTATTATACTTTTTAGATTAATATATATCATTTAAGAAAATTAATAATTGAATGAGATTGACCTCTATAAATGATCTCATGAATTTAGATAAAATATAATTTCACTTCATTAACTCCCATTACCTTTGTAATGACTATAAACTAACAAAAAATTGATGGATTTTGGGATTAACACAGATGGATAAAGTGAATTTTTTTTGGATCTTCCATATTGACCTTATTTTTTGGTCCCCCACATGATGGATTTAAGGAATAATAAGAATAATTGTTCTAATAATATATTTTATACAGTTTCTCACACACATGGTGAGACAAAATAAAATGAAAAGACGGGATTAGATCTTAACTAAATATTTAGGTGACCATAACATTAAATATTCGAAAATAAATGATTATTGAATTTAATGAAGGAAAATTGTATTATATATATTCCAATTAAAATTGTTTTTATTTTTTCAGTGGATTGTATATTTAAGTCTTCTGGATGGTTATGCTTCCAATTTGGATATATGTGTCGAAAATGGTAATATTACTGGATTTAATATTCATGGAGATCATATTAAAATGGAAACACTTATACAAATTACATTTATATAGTTGTTGAATTATATGATTTGGGTTGTGCTAATAGAAATATGATATTTTTTCTAAGAAATGTTTTAGGTGACAACTGACTATGACACACTATGATGACTACATGAGGATGATGTTATAATTTTATGTAAATTTGAAAAAACATCCACCATATTTCTTTGATTCAATAAAACATTTGATATTAATCATCATACCAACAATATTAAATTTTTCTGAAAGTGGACCTAGCCTGACACCCCTGGGCATGGGAGGGGAATGATCATAGATATTATAGTAATGGAGTCCATGAGAATTATTAGTAACAAAAATAAATCATTAGAGGAAAAGACCCCATACTTGAAACAATGAGAGAGTAACTAAGGGATAGGCTCTGGAGACAAGATAATCTATTAATTTTTTCCCCTTGTTCCAAGTATGAGTGATAATAATTTGTTCATTAATGAAATTATTTCACTTGTAAACCGGGTAGGTGATGCATCGAGGAATGGGAATACAACCATGTAGAGAATCAAAGGTAGGCTTTGATTCAATCTCTAACACAGCTAGCATAATTTTATTCTCATTACACGACTCCAGACCATCAATCATTGCATTCGCCTCATCCTGAAGAGATTACCCCATCCAAAAAAGGCAGTGGAGGTAATGATAACAGAACCATTGGTGTCACACACAAGACCACCACCCTACATCACACCTGGCATACACGAGTCATCCATGTGGAGCTTCAACAACCTATTTCAAAGGGAACATGGAATCCATCGACCAAGGGAGGAGGATATATAAGGAGATAAACCAAAATATTAGGTAAAATTAAGAGATCCTGAAAAGGGAGAAGACTTTTAGTTTCTCACCTAACTGACCAACCTCGCCTGGACGATTTTGGTTTGGAAGGCAATGGATGTCTGTGAGCCGAAATATCCCTGCAGATAATCTTTGTTCCCTAAAAATATATGCACCAGCAGCCGAGAGCAAGGATACATCCATAGGATTTCTTCACATAGGTTTTATCCCCTACAACTTAGAACCAATTATCTATAAAATTATCACTAGTATTATCTTCTTAATCCACACCAGTAAATCCAAAAAGAATACTCCATAGAAATTTTTACCATTTTCCCTAGAAAACAGGTGTTTATTGTATTCTACATTATATGTGTTGCAACAAAAAAATATAGAATCCAAATAAACTATGCAGCGATGGACATTATTTTCAGTGGGAAGGGAATTATTTCGGATACAACACATAAATAAGTTGAGCTTATATGGGATTTCCTTTCACCATAACTTTTCACCCTAGCCATAATGATACATCATTTAATGCACTGACTAGTTATATTACATAATTGAGAAGGACCTAGAGGATGCACTAGTGAAAACATAGAGATCAGGCTCTGTCGACGTCCCAATTAAATCAAAGACCTCCTGATGCACCCTATCCAGAATGGATATGATGAACCTGGGGTATGGACAAGCATCACTAAATTAAATGTTTGAAGTAGGACACCAAGGGAACCTGAGCATCATCCCACTCTAATTGTGAAACAAAAAGATGATGTCTCCCTGACCCATAATCCATCACTTATTGCTATTTAGTTCTGTGAGGAACATGATCACCTTGCGCAAAATAGCTGAGATTATTCCCTTCGTAGGAATAAAATATACCCCATACATTCTAGAAGTGAAGCACCCTGAAAGAGACATACCTTCTAAAAATTCCCATGTCATCTTAGCATGCATACTATGCATAGATTCTTAGATACCATGGACACCAAATCCACCCTATCTCACAGGTCTATCCAATTTTCCCCAAGAATACCAGGGCCACTTCCCCTCAAAATGAGCATCCCAAACAAAAGTATCAAAGAACCTATCCAGATTATGAACAACCACCTTTGGAACCCTACTGGCAAAACGAACATTCATAAGGTATGAATAAGGAATGTTGTTAATAATTGTAAGTCCTACACCAAATTAAATGAAATGGATCTTCCAGTTGGAGGTGCGACATGTCAGTTTATCAACTACTTTATCGAAGTGTCGCCCCAAAATATGACCCAAAGAGATGGGGACACCTAATTACTCCATGGGTAGACTTATCCTACTAATAACAAGAAAACTTTTCATGAACATCATTCTCTCAGTCGTAAACTTATTCAAAATCAATATACTTCTCTTTTCACAGTTTACTCGTTGCCTAATCCAGTGGTATTAGATGTTAATATTCTCATTTATACCCTAGATAAAACGCTTACCTCCATTAAGAAAGAAAAGTGTGTCATTCTCATACATGAGGTGAGAAAGGCCATAGAAATGATTTGTATATCCAAAGGGGGAGATCCTTCTCTCATAAGGTAACATGTTAATATACGTATTGAAGAAATCATGGACTAAGGAAAATAAAGGTGGGAGAAATAGGATCTCTAAGATATAGGCCCTTCACCAACTTGAAAAAACTATAGCTCCTCCCCATAAATAAGATGGATAGACACTATGAGAAAAAAGTAGTGAAACGGAATGTCCACAGCCAAAACTGAAAAACCCATATAGGTGAAAAGCTAGATAATAAAATATCATCTGATCCTATCATATTCCATATCCATATACTGATTTATAAAAATTTTAAAACCTCAAACCTTCTGATTCAAACCACAAATCATCTCATATTCAAGGCCAATTACACCCTAAATGGTAAGACCCTTGACAAAGTTAGGTTTTTCATTAGAGAACCAAATATTTAGGAAATATGGAACCCACCTATTAATAACCATGGATAGAATTTTTTACACAAAATTACAAAGATCTATTGGTATATAATGACTCCGGGAAGAAGGTTCATTCTATTAAGGAATAAAGAACAATGAAGACAAACATTCCACATGAGGAATACTCCCACCTCTGAAGATATCCTAAATCACATGAACAATGAATTACGTAACAAGATCCAAAAAATACACCAAAAAAGACCGTGGGGAGCCATATTGACCAGCCGAACAATCTGGGATCCGAGAAAGTTCATCCTCGTTAATTTCACATTCATTCGGTATTATGGTCATTCTCATGCTATCCTGATCCATGACCACAAAGGGAATTTTATCAAATAAATCCAAGTGCGCCTTGGATATCCCCTTAACATGTTTGGATTATTTTCATCTATAAGATATTTGAAAAAGATTTCATCAAGGCCCCTGACCTCATCCAAGTCATTAGAAAAGGACCCATCCTCACAGAGTATGTTGGTCTTGATGATCCTGCATCATTATTTGACATAAAAAATAGAAGTAGGTTGTGTTCTTGTCCCCCTATTGAAGCCATCTCACTCTGGAATAATCAAGAAGAAGGTTATTCTTTTTGAGTAGATGCACTGCCAACTAATTCTTCTTAGAGATCAGACTGATAAAGGCATCCTCATCCAAACCATCCTCATGTATCATCTCCAGCTGCTCAACCTCGGGGTTAATAATTTACAAGTTAATAAACTATGTGGGTAGATTCTCTCTCTAGGTCTAAAGATCACCATGAATCCATATCAACCTATTATGAAGACCAATCTAAAACTCCCCTTGAGCAGGCCTCGACCACGACTCATCCACTAATTTAAGAAACACAGAGTCTTCAATCCAACTCTGCGAAATGATGAAGAATTTTACATTACTGTGAATTGAAGATGGGTCCACATGGATAAGAGAGTGATCTGATAGATCATGAGTAAGATGAATCACATTTGTATCCTATAATGCAGAAATAACATGGATGTTATCACGAAAATGGACAAAACTACATCATGTGTGGGATTCTCCATGCTTATTTTCACACCAAGTATATTGATCGCTCATGAAACCCATATCAAGAAAGCCCTTTCGATATAAGAACAGAAATAAATATGCTCTATATTTCCTTATAGAAGTTCCACCTCCCTTCTCCCTAGAAGGGTTTGGAACTGTGTTAAAATCACATGCAACAATCCATTGTTGAGCCCTCATATTGAAAGACAACAGCTCATCCCATTATGACTCTCTATAATATTCATCATAATTTTCATAAAAAAATAAAAAATAGGGCACTAACCCCTTCATTCACTTTGGTACTTATGATCTAATCAGAAGAATCCACCAAAGAAAATGAATGTTTGGATTCCATAAAATCCAAATATGTAGATCCTACAGGTCTTCATTCTTGTAATTATGTACTCTGATACTGTGTGAAAATTAAACTAATTTATAGGAGGACTATTTCAGTTCAAGCATTACAACCACTTATTTTTTTTGATGGTGAAACTCATGTACACAAATATTAGTTTTCCCTCAGGCCCCAAGTCGTGATCATTCCAGATGATAAAATAATTCATATGATGTCTAAATCATGATAAATTATTCTTTAATCTATGACATCTTATTTTTTTTACTAGGTTATTCAATGTTTTATTCTATTTAAATCCTTTATTATCATTCATATAGAGTTTGTGAATTTGAAAACCATAAACCCCAAGAGTGTCACACTAGGTGTGTAGCAAGGCCAGTTGTGGCTTAATAGTTCCCAATCAAGTCTAGCTCAATACGGTGTTTTCAAGGTTGTTACCCATATATAGATATGTGCTAGATCCAGAGCCACTTGTAATATCTAGGAAGGGATGTATTTTTAGGAAGCCATGTACTCTATCCTTTACAAAAATTCAAGGAAATCATTCTATAATTTAACTCTTCCTTGGAATTACCCTTAGTGGAATCACTAGAAATATCCTTCGAAATATCCCTAGGGAACTCACTAAAGTTTTCATAATATGATTTCAAAATGTTGACTAAACCATTCATTTGATACCAAATATAGTGAATTAGGCTTAACATAGAAGGATGTTACCTCATTTTAGATGAATATTCATCACATTAAAAAATACATGATGAAATAACATAATAATTTAGTGTCTTTGGAAACATGGAAAAAAATTCTAATTTAGTGAAAGATCTACAACATCTTCAGAAATATCTTACACCTTTGTACTCCTAATTAAAAATCAATCCTCATAACCTGTGGAAATGAAACATAAGAAATGGGTGAACTCATATCCTCAGTAAGGGAAAATTGTCTCGACCCGTCTTAGGGGGGGGCACGTCGCGACTCCCTAAGCCATCCTCCAATAGTATAGGGGCTGGTGACCAGCACCAAGTAGGCATAATACTATCATAGGAGGCATTACCTAAGTACCTATACACACACACACATCTCTAAGAACACAAATGTTGAAATGTAAAAAACCCACTGAGAAACAAAATGCATGTACGCATCTAAACCCAACCAATAGAGTATGACAGGAAGTAAAGAACTAAATGTAAATTGGGCCAGAATACAAGCCCACCAAAAAAACAAGAGTATGAAAACTACAAAATCCAACCTATAAACACAAATATGTACTAGGACTATTGCTCGTAACCGTAAGAACACCTTGGACTATAGGGGAGTCAAAAAGCTCGGTCATGTCCTTGTTCTCCCCAAACTCTGTCAAAAGGATGCTCTTCTGCACAAGACCCGACACGTTCAGGCAAAGCCCATGCAGGGGAGATTATAACATTACTCAGTAGAGGACCCCGAAAACCACAACGAAATACACAATGTAATGGTACAGTCACCTCGACATAGTATATGCCTACTAAAGATATAATAGGTGAACCCAATCTAGTTATACTCAAAACCTGGACCCGTAGTCTAGAGACAAGTCACACAACCTCTTTCCCACTAGGGATTCAGTTTGGAAATTCCACAAAGCACTCATCTGGGAGAACTAACTCCACAAGTCTGATAGCTCTAAATACGTCAGTCCGAGAAGTACTTCCTGTTGGGAAAATTCATGGGAGATAGATACACTCATTCTAGGAGAACATACTCCAGAGTAGAGAAATTTCATGATACACAGATGAGGATCACTGGATGGTCCTTTTTAGATACCGCGACTCATTTGGATTCACCTGATAAGTAGAGGATCGGTGCCCTATGGGGATAGTAACATCAATACCTGACTCTACCTATGTTCAAGAATGGATAGAGGATCTCACTCTGGGCCTCTCAGAGGGATGCTTGACTCTATCTTGGAAATTCCTACTAAAAGGATCATACTCTTGAAAAAGTAAATGATAACTAAACTTCAGGGGAATGATAAAAAGGTCCACTAAACCAAACGAAACATGTCCAAGATACAGTGTACAAGAATATCAATCCATGTACTGAGAAGTACATGTCATTTAGAAGTTCCACACGCCATGTCTTCTGACCCCGGGTATTGCCCGTGTACTACAACCTGTGTCGTAAGGTTGGTGATGTAGAAGATGGTATACACAGCGTGTAAGAGAGTGACATGTAGTGTTCATATATCCGGGGAGGACTCCAAGTATGTTGTCCATGTTCTCGTACATAGCTTAAACCCATGTGTCACAACCCATGTGACCAGTACACGGGTTAACCCATGCATTCGGCCTGCTCTTGTAGTGTGGTGGAGTAAACAGTTGGGTACTCCACCTCATGTCTGTGTATCCCTTGGATACACACAAAGTCCTATGTAAGGACCCACACACTGTGTTCTTGAGAGAACACATCGTGTCGTGGGTTCACGCACTGCGGAACCCTAGCCGCCACTTAGCTGGAACTACATGTCGTGTTCATTAGGATACACGCCCTATGTTATGGAAATTTCCAGAATCGTGAACCCTCACCATCACTCCTCGGGGGGAGCATTGATCTTCTATCTAGCTGTCTTTTTTCCCCAAAACATGAATATTACGGTTGCCCGATTTCTTGAAGTTTTCTTCGTTGTTTTCTGGCATCAAATTGGCCACGAAAATACGTATTGATCCACCCGTGTAAAGAACACTCGAAGAACAGTCTCCCCCGATCCGAGCCTATTCACCATCCACCCTTATCTTCGCATTTTCAATAGATCTTCATGATGTTGGATCTCCAATTTGGGATCGTTTCATTTTAGAACGGATTCGCAACGATCCATTGTTCGTCACCCCATGAAGAACATGAATAACATGGGGTAATAAGAGGGGCATGAAATTCATATCACAAAATAAAAGAGGAATGAACCTCAACTTTCATTCTTCGTGGTTTTGATCCTCACTCTTTATAAGGATTAAATAGAGAAAATCGAAACATGGATTTCGACATCATGGACTAATCCCTAAAAAGAACCCAATAAAACTTTCCCGCCACAGTGCACGATCCACGGGTCAACCTGTTCGTGGGTAGATCTGCGTTAATCATTTTATTTCAAAAAAGGGTAAATAAATTATCAAAATAACAAACCCCTACCTCTTTCATCAATGAAGAGCGATATTGGATGTTGGTCGGGATTCGATCTCGCTGCGCAGTGATCTACGCGTCGTCGTTCATCAGCATCCGTCAAAAATCCTCCATGGCCTCAAGAGGCTCTCTCTCTCTCTCTCTCTCAATTCACAATGTTATGAGGCTAACCCTACAGACATTACAAAAGCAGGTATTTAAAAGGGAGGAATTATGTCACTGTTCAAAAAGGAAACATTTAATTAAAATAAATAATTACTTTATTTTATTTCCATTAAAGCGTCCAAAAACTAACTCTCGCAGCTAACCCGTGTTGGTTGTTGTTAGGCCTCACCTAAGGTAAAGTCACTACTCTGAACGCAATGATGGCCTCATATTTCTGATCTGAGAACCTGTTTGAAAGTTATTTTATTTTTTCAAGAAAAGCATTGTTGCACGCTATTTAAAGTTTAAATTAATTCAATCATCTATTTCGGGCATTCTAGGCCTCATAATCGCACGTCTTCAAAAGGTATTATCTCGAAATAATTCCTCATAATATGTTAAAATAATATAGGGAAAACCTGAGACATTATATTCTCTCCATATTGGGGATTTGCATCCCCGAAATGAAAAAACATGGCTACTCAAAAAGATGTGGGTACCAGGCACAGATCTGTGCCTCCTACTCCCACATGCTCTCCTGAAACTTCTCGTGCTACCACTGAATGTGAACCAAGGGAATTGATTTCCCACAAAGGATTCTCTCATGCCTATCCTCAATTTCCACTAGGTATTCAACAAAGGTCGCTCCATCCTCGATGTCCATCTCTCCCCAGTCGATGACGTGCGACGTGTCATTCACGTACCTCCTCAACTGCGACAAGTGGAAGACATAATGTACCCAATGCAACTTTTTTGGTAGAGCTAGGCAGTACGCCACCTCGATAACATTGTGAAGTATTTTTAAAGGTCTGATGAATCTCGTAGATAGCTTGTCTCCCTATCCAAGTATCTGCAACCCTCATTGAGGTGAGACTCTTATGAAGACATGATCTCCCTCCTCAAACTCCAGAGGAATCTTTAGTCTATCTGCATAAGAATTATACAGGATTTTTGTAGTCTTCATCTGCTCCTGGATGATCTGCTCCTTCTAGGTGGTATCTGACACCAACTCTGGGCCCATGATTGGTGACTCTCTAAGGTCGGTCTAGCCAAGCAGTGACCATCAGGGTCCCCATATAAAACCTTGAACGGTGCCATACAAATGGTGAAGTGGTATCTATTATTATACACATACTCCACCAGTGGAAGGTGGTCCTCCCAATTGCGACCAAAGTCCATGAAACAGGCCCGCAATATATCCTCAAGAACCCAAATAGTCATCTCCATGTTACCACTTATCTTGGGATGGAACGATGTGCTCCATCATAGTTGAGATCCAAAAGCCTCCTGAAATCCCTTCCACAACCAGGACGTGAATTGGGCATCTTGATCCGAGACTATTGTTGAAGGGACACCATGAAGCCTTACTATCTCCTACACATAGAGGCGTTCGAAGCTATACCAACCTAGCTCTTTATTACACACATTAACATGATTTATTACATAAAAATTTCACTTGATACAACATGGAATATCGAGAGGTCAAGTGTCTTTGGGGCGTAGTATCATTATATAACAACTTAAAAAATGAAATAAAACAACTTTATTGAAAACATCCTTTACATGATCACTACATTCCCTCATACTTAGCATTTCATGGGACAACCTGGGGACATGCATAAGAAAAGGGTGAGCTATAAATCCTAGAAAGGGAGTAAGCAAGGAATAAAAAGAAGATTAAAATACATGTTAGGAAATAGGCCTATGAATGGAACATAATATAAGCATGAACATAAGGGTTGATAAAGCATGATAATCATAACATGGAAATGTGGGAACAACACTAAACATGGAATTTAGTATGGGCCAAGGCTCATTGCACATAGAGCATGAGGTAAACCTCATTGGACATGAAGACTATGTAAAACCACATTGCACTTGAATTAGCATGAGTCAAAAATCATTGTACAAGACGTATCATTAAACTATACTTTACCCAATGCATTGGTGTGCTATTAGGGTGAACCCTTCTTAAACATTCAATTTCATGCATAAGTGCTCCACACGGATCATACAACATGGAATAAATCATCATTATTTATTCCATGATAATGGGATGTGGAATACATAAATGATAATTTATAATCAATAAGTAAATGTACATAATGGTGAGTACCCTTGACATAGAAATGGGCATGGTATTCACTGCACAATGACATTGGCTTGTAAAATTGGTGCAATTTCAGCAGCATAACAGTGCGACATAAGAATTCATAAAATAAAAATTTTAATGAGAGAGAATGGGATGTCTCATAAAATTTACATGAAATGGGAAGTAAGGGGTCATATAGATACATATCCCAACAAATGTAATGGAATTTAGATGTATAATACAAAAGGAATACTTGGATGTAAAAGTGGAGAGAGAAATCCCTCACGGAATTTCCGCATGGTAACAGGTGTACATGGGAGGCATTAATGAAAGATAAAGGAGACTCCCATCATCCAAAACTAAAGAGGGATGTATGGGGGAGGTTAGAAATAATACCCCAACATTTTTAATTTAAAAAAGGGCATAACAACTTAAATAAAATTGGACAAAAATTAGAAAGCATGAAATCCCTTACTTGGAAGTGCGATACAAAAAGCTTGGGAGAGGCTTGAGAGAGGCTTCTTAGGAGCTTGGGGAACCTTTTAAGGATTATTGAGAGAGGAGGTTAGGGGTTGGTTGAACTATAAAGGCTTTGAGTGAAGAGGAAGTGGGAGCTTGGTTGGTTTTCTATAGGAATGGAGAGGGAATTCTTTATTATTTAGGTTTGAGACACCTCACATTAAACTAATCAAAACAAAAAACCAGCCAATGGTTTTTGCGCACTGTTTTTGAAAAAGGGGAGTGGAAGAAAATATTTTATATGGCCAATGGCCGAACTTCTTAATATGATAGGTGTTGCTTATGTGGAGGTGAGTCACACTCTCAAGGTAAATAATTTGAATAGACAAAATGTTTTATAAGCCTTGAAGGGTCCCCTAATGCTTTGTAAAATTAATCAAACAAACCCAATATCACATTATGTTAATGGTAAAACATATATTTGCCGAACATAATGTTTATAGTATTTTATTAAATCACTATTTGGTCATTATGATGTCATAAAACATATTATATATTTAAACTATATTTAATTTTTAACGCAAAATATGACTTTCTCAGAAAATTATGAAAAATTCACCATTGTGTAATTTTGACATCCTGATTCCAAAAATAATATTCTTTTTATCTAAATAATTTTCTAAATATTTGAATTTTTATTATAATATAAAAATCAACATTTATTTAAAATTCATGGGTTTTGACAAAAACAACTTTCAACCATTAATAAAAATTATAACTGCATTCCTAAAATTATACGATCATTTATATCTAATAAAATTAATTTAATAATAATAATATTTTATTAAAATATTATATAATTCAAAAATCCATTAATTTATCAAAATATATTTCTTAGTTTAATATTAACTGAAAAATATTATTTGTGATTTAAAAACTATTAACAAAGTAACAATAATAAAATGAATGCACATTCTTTATAAAAAAATAATGTACATAGTCATAGTGTTAGGGACTTGTTACATAACCCCTTACAACACCCACATAATACTGAAGGTTATGGGGTGGGCTGTGGATAGACTCTTAGGGTGGCTTAGATAATATCGCTCGGGTGGTAATCTCTATTAACTTCCACATCTCCTGTAGTTGGTTCTACTCAAGAATAATGTGTTCATGCTCAGCTTTGGCTTGGTCAAGAGCGAAGCCCAATAATGCTACCTCTTTTCCAAGCACTGAAAAATGGGATTCGTATGGGGAAAGTCTACTGGATGAGGCAGTTGCTTCCTTTGTCAGAGTAAATTGGATTTTTTAAAGCCCTCTATTTATAATAATCATGTGATCACTATTCAACAGTTATATTAGAAACAATAACAATTCATAATGATATTTTAAAACAAAACCAAATAAGTGTATACATTTTATATAACCATAATAAGACCTTTAAATCAACCAAGAGGAATTTTCATTAATTACTTTTTGGTTCATTACAATCTTCCCCCATTAAGAAATTTCTCCTTCAAAATTTTCTTTCCCCACACTAAAACAGATGTGGGTAACTCTGCTTCATCACTTCTTCTGATTCCCACATCGGTTATTCAAACATGTGGTTTCTCCACATCACCTTGACGAGAGTCATTGTCTTACTTCATAGAACTTTTTCTCTACAATTTAAGATCTTCATTGGTTTCTCCTCATAAGAAAGATCACCCTCTAATTGTACTACCTCTGAAGATAGTACCAGTGAAGGGTTTGGTATGTACTTTCTTAAGAGGGAGACATGAAAGACATCATGTACATTGGTCATGGTAGGTATAAGTGCTATTCGATAGGCAACATACCGGACACAATCAAGAATCTTGAAGGGGGTGATGTTCCTAGGAAAAAGAATCCCTTTCTTTCAAAATCTCATGAACTTCTTCCATGTAGATATGCATAGAAATACCATGTCTCCAACATTAATCTCAAGGTCTCATCGATGGTTATCTTCATAACTCTCTTGTCGAATCTGGGCTGCCTTGATATGTTGCAGAATGGTTTTCACCTTATCCACCATTTTGTTGAACATTTTTTGTCCTAGCAGCTTACACTCGCTGAATTCATCCCAACATGCTGGTGTTGTACACCACTTTCCATACAAGGCTTCATAAGGTGACATTTGGATGCTCGAGTGGAAACTGTTATTGTAGAAAAATTAAACTAGTAGAAGATGTTGGTACAACCATCCTTTGAAGTCCATCAAACATGATCTTAACATATCTTCCAGTGTATGAATAGTTTACTTAGATTGGTGGTCTATTTGAGGGTGATAGGTCATACTAAAGTTCATTTCAGTATCTAGAGCATGTTGAAGACTCTTCTAAAACATAGATATGAATCTTGGATCTCTATCGGATACAATAGATAGTGGTACTCCATGCATCCTTACGAATTCCTTGATATATATTTGTGCCAGTTGATCTATTTATAAATCCTCCCAAATTGAAATGATGTGTGGAAACTTTGTAAGACGATCCACAACAACCTAGATTGTATTGTTTCTTTTGGATGTCTTCGGATGCCCGGTGACAAAGTCTAAGGTGATGTTCTCCCATTTCCATGCTGGTATAGGTAATGGTTGCATCATACCCTTAGACATTTTTCTCTCATCCATCACTAGATGACACACCATGAACTTTGATGTAAATTCAGTGATCTCCTTCTCCATATTATCCCACCAATAATGATCTTGAAGATCTCGGTACATCTTTGTGTTTCCTTGGTGAATAGATAAATTTGAACAATGTGCATCATCAAAAAGTTATTTCTTCATCTCTGTACATGATGGTGCACATATTATTTTCCCAAATCGCAAAATTCCTTCTTCATTAACATTGAACTCCAATGTTTCCCTTTTCTGATTGCTTCCACTTTATTATGAATTTCCACATCATCCTTTGGAACATCCTTTAACCTTTCAAAAAGAGATGGTTGAGAAATCCTTTGTAAAAGGACTGATGATGTTCCCTTCATTAATATTCCCATTTCCATCTTCATTAAATATAAGAAGATTGGATCCTTTTAAATTCTCATCAATGATTGAATCACTGGGTCCTTTCTCCTTAGAGAATCCTCAACCTTGTTCGCTTTCCAAAGGTGGTAATGGATCGATCAGTCATAGTCTTCAATCAGATCTAACCATATTCATTGGTGCATGTTCAACTATTTCTGCATGAATACATAATTGAGGGTTTTTTGGTCCGTATATATTTCTCACTTATTTCCGAAGAGATAATGCCACCATATTTTTAAAGAAAAGATCACCACAGCCAACTCCAGATCATGTGTTGGATAATTATGCTCATGAACATTCAATTGCCTTGAATCATAGGCAATGAATTTTTCATTTTGCATCAACACACATCCCAGGACATTCATTGAATCATCACTGAATACCACAAAAAGTTCTCCACTTGTGGGTAAAGTGAACATAGGCGTAGTGATAAGCCTCCTTTTTAACTCCTTGAAGCCTTCTTCTCATTCATCACTCCAAGAAAACTTTACTCCCATTCGAGTTAGCTTGGTAAGATGGTTGGGAAATTGTGAGAAATATCTCACAAATCATCGATAATATCCAAAAAAACCCAAGAAGCTACAGATATCTGTTACCAATGTTGGCCTTAATATTCCCTCAATTGCAGTTATCTTGGAGGGATTGACATATATCCCATTGATTGTGATGATATAGCCCAATAATGGGACCTCCTTCAAACAGAACTCACACTTTCTGTACTTTTCATAGAGCTTCTCCTTTCTCAAGGTTTCTAGTACAGTTCTTAGATACTCCTCATGATCCTCCTTGGTTTTGGTGTATATCAGAACATAATCTATAAAGACTACCAAAAATTTGTCGAGGTAATCCCTAAAGACACTATTCATAAATTCAATGAATATTATTGGAGTATTAGTGAGTTTTAAATTCATTACTAGGAATTCATAGTGCGCGTATCATATACGAAAAGCAGTCTTGTGGATATCTTCCTTCTTCAAACTTACTTCATAATATCCTGACTGAAAATCCACATTGGAGAAGTATTGTGCAACACGCAGCTGATCGAACAAGTCACCAATTCATGGGAGATGATAATTGTTTTTTATTGTGATTTTGTTGAGCTCACAATAATCGATGCAATGGCACATTGATCCATCCTTCTTCTTGACAAAGGGGACTGGAGCACCCCATGGTGAAGCACTTGGGCGTATAAACCCTTTATCTAGATTCTCTTGTAGTTCTTTCTTCAGATCCTCAAGATCCAAAACATCTATTCTATATGGAGTCTTGGATATTGGTAACACCCCTGGTATAAGATAAATTGAGAATTCAACATCTCTTCTAGAAGGAAGACCTGGAAATTTCTCAGTAAACACTTCAGCAAATTCCCTCATAGTAGGCATTTCTTCAAGGATGGTTGGATCCTAAGACTCAAGCATCTGATCCATATACGCATGATCATAGGGCAGTAATATCCACACTTGTGATGATAGATCTAAATAAGATTCATCTTCCTCCTTGCACTTGTATTGAATCAAGGTGTGATTCTCCACAGAGAGAGTGATTTCCCTCTCACGACAATTTATGTGGGCTCTACATAAGGAAATCCAATCCATGAAATAAAATTCATCAAATTCCACTAGAGGTATTATGAGGTTCTCCGGGAAGTTCAATCCACCGATTAAGACAGGGGAGGAGTTATCTTCATGGGATTCAATGATTTCCCCATTTATCGTACACATCGACATCATTACTTCCATAATTTTTGGGGGTGTTGGGATTATTCTACTAATCATTCAGGATATAAATGTGTGCATAGAACTTGAATCAAAATTTATGTTCTCTATTATTGAATGAATAACTAGCGTACCTATAACCACTTTTTTTCCGGGGTTCACTTCTGCAGTATTGATGGAAAAAACTCACCATTGTTGACTTGGAGTTTGTTGGTTGCCTTCGAAAACCATTGGCTTAGGGCACTGATTTGCAAGATGCCATGGTTCTTTGTGGTTGAGTAAATGAACAACTCATTGAGGTTCTGGGTTCGATTCCTTGCAAAGGAAACGCGCACCATATGCCAGCAATCCTCTCATCCCCTCGACTCCATGTGGAACTGGCCCAATCCCAAGGGTTGGCCACCATGGGCCTAGCTGGGGACGTGCGGCTGGCAGGTGGGCAGGCCAACTCAATACCTCGTTACCCACCAACATGATTGCCACTTTTGTGGTGGTATGGTGGTGAAGGTTAGTTTCCAAAATAGGTTCTTCTTTGGGAGGTTCAGGGTTCGAATCGTGGGAGTCCGCTTTCGGGGTGAGCCTCTCCCCCAGGACCCACCAGCCTTACCGGGTCTGCCGGACTCCTCTGGGTGGGCAAAATGAGGTGCGGCCAAATTGCTGACGGATCGCTGTGATGAACCATCGTTGTCAGGCCGTTACCCTCTAGGATGCTCTGCCATCTCGGCTGGAAATGGCTCCTTCCCCGGCTGGGGAGTTTCTTTCAGGTACTACCCCTTCATGGGGGAGCGGGGTTTCTCTATGTGGAGGGTTCTAAAAGGCCACACTAAGGAATTCCCTTTTTAAAAGGACTAATATATTTTTCCTATCCTCTGTCACAGACATGGGTTTTTCTTGTCAGTAGATAATGGCTAGGTTCCCTTCTCTTCCACACCTAACGCATTTCCTGGTCCCCTTCATGAAATTTTCGGGGTGCTTCTTTCCACACCTTTAGCAAGTGGGGTACTGGATTTTCATAGAACCATTGGATTTATCCATCGGATCACCAAAATTAAATTCCACATTATGCTTTGTATCCCCATGATACCCCTATGGTTAACCAATATCCATTTCAACCTTGAGGGCACATCAGAAAATTTTCTCATAGTTTTTGAATTCAAGGATCTCTAGGGCTTTCTACAGGATAGGTTTCAGCCCATCAAAGAAGTGGTCAATGTTACATTCAGCGGTAAAGACAAAGTCGAAAGCATATCGTGCAACCCTTTTGAAGTTTTCCTTGTACACATTGACAGGTTCATCTTATTTTTTCTTGAGGGCAAGGAAGTCACATTCCATCTTAAGCCGGAGGGTGCACAGAAAATATTTATAAAAAACATCTTCAGTAAATCCTTCAATCCCAATGCCTTGATATCTTCCTTAGGCTTCGTATTTTTTATCAATGTCCACCATTTATTGTTTTCACCCTCCATATGATAAGTAGCCATAAGAACCTTCTCATGTTTGGAACATTGATGGATGGAGAAGAACTTTTCAATGGAGTTGATCCATTGATCGACGATTGAGGGATTGGGTGGTCCATTAAAAGTAAGAGGCCTTTTTCTCATGAAGCTCTCGATAGCGACTTATTATTTCTTGGGGGGGTGGGGGTTGAACATTCCTCTTGACCCATGTTTCTATTCAATTCTTGAGTTAATGGATAGAGAATTGTTACAAAGTATGCGATTCCCCCTCCCATCAGATTGGGCATCTCATTAGAACAGTCATCGCATTGATCTTCACATTGGTTGTTAGCCCAAGTCCTCTTATTTATGGCCATTGGCTGGAATAAAAGTAAAGTTAGGGGTAACCCATAAAGGGTAATCCAAGGAAAAAACAGATGACATATAAATAACTTTTAGTTCCTTAACTTCTGAATCCCTAGACTTCAATCTATTCTATTCATGATCTACTTTCTAACATATATTCATAGGGGCATTTTTTTAATTCTATTAATAAGGGTTCATACTGAGCTTGTGAATTTACCAAAGCATATACCCAAGGAGTGTTGTAACCAAGAGTGCATCAAGGGCCATTTTCATACACCAGTTCATGTTCGAGTCTATCTCAAAGTAGTGTTTTTGGATTTTATCCCTAGGATACATCTATTCCAGAGCCGCCTATACCTGCTCGTATCCAGACAGGCTTGTATCTTCTTGATAAACCACTTACTAAATACTCACCAATACTTAGGTATGTTTTTATTATAATTATTCTTCTCTCTAATGCTTCACTAGGGTTTTCTAATCCTAATCCCAAAAATAACAAAACCTATCCTTTAATAACAACTACAACAACCGTCCTCTTTATTACACAAATATAAATGATTTATTACATAAAAACTTCACATTATACAACATGGGAGATCAATATTTCTATTGTATTTTGGGATTTGGATCATTAAATAACAACTTAAAACATGAAATACAATAACTTTATTGAAAACATATTTTACATTACCACTACATTCCCTCGTACTTAGCATTTCATGGGATAACCTGAGGACATGCATAAGAAAAGTGTGAGCTATAAAGCCCAATAAGGGAGTAAGAAATGAATAACATGAATATTAAAATAAATTTTAGCCAATATAAATATCAATGTAACACAAGAGAAACATGAACATAAAGTCATGATAAATCATAAATTCATAACATTGAAATTTGGAAACAACACTTAACATGGAATTTAGCATGATCCAAGGCTCATTGCACATAGAGCATTAGTATACCCTCATTTCACATGAATCATGATAAAACCCTTGTTTCACTTGAATTAGCATGATTCTACACTCATTGAACATGACGTCTTATGATACTATACTTTACCCAATGCATTGGAGCACAATTAGGGTGCACCCTTCTTAAACATTTTATTTCTTGAATAAGTGTGCCATATGGATCAAACAACATGGAATCAATCTTCATTATTTATTCCACAATAAAGGGATATGGAATAAATACATGAATATTTATAAAAAATATTTAAATGTGCATAATGTTGAATACACATGATTGAGAAATGGGCATGGTATTCACTACACAATGATATTGGCTTGGAAAATCGGTGCAATTTCGGCTGCGTAATGGTGTGACGTAAGAATTCATAAAAATTGGCAGATGAGATAGAAAGGGATGTATCATCATATTTACTAGAAATTTACAGTTAGGGGTTCATATAGATACATTTTTCAATAGACGTAATGGAATTTGGATGCTTAATACAAAAGGATTACTTGGATGTAAAAGAGGAGAGAGAAATCCCTCACGGAATTTCGGCATGGTAATGGGTGTACATGGGAGGAATTAATGAGATATAAAGGGGTATCCCATCATCCAAACATAAAAAGGAATATATGGGGGAGGTGAGAAATTATACACCAGCATTTTTAATTGAAAACAAAAGGGTATAACAACTTATAGAAAATTGGACAAAATGAGAAATGAAGAAATACCTTACTCAGAAGTGCTATCCCAAAATCATGGGTGAGGCTTGAGAGAGTATTATTGGGAGCTTGGGGCACCTTGTGAGGATTATAGGGAGTGGAGGGATGCTGTTAGTATAACTCCAAAGGTTTTGAGTAAAGAGGAAGTCGGATCTTTGGTGGGATTATATAGGAAAAGAGAGGGAATTATTTATTATTTAGGTTTGGGACACCTCACATTAATCTAGTCAAAACCACAAACCAGCCCATGGTTTTTTACCATGGTTTTTTCCAAAGGGGATTGAAAAATTATATTTTTTAAGGCCAATTTCATAACTTCTTTAAATAATAGGGTTTCATATGTGGAGGTGAGTCACACTCTCAAGTAAAATAATTTAAAAAGGCAAAATGTTTTATATGCCTTGAAGGGTCCACTAAAGCTTTATAAAATAATTCAAACAAACCCAAAATCACATTATTTTAACGGTAAAACATTTATTGTACAAAAACAATGTTTATAGTATTTTATTACATCACTATTGAGTCATTATGATGTCTTAAAACACATTATATATTTAAATGATATTTAATTTTTACCCAAAAAAATCGACTGTCCCAAAAAATTATGAAATATTCAACATTGGGTAATTTTGACATCCTGATTCCGAAAATAATATTCATTTTATCTAAATAATTTTCTAAATATGTGAATTTTTACTTTTAGTATAAAAACTGACATTTATCGAAAATACATGGATTTTGACAAAAACAGCTTTCAAACCATAATAAAAATTACAATTACATTCATAAAAATATACGATCATTTATATATAATTCAAAGTAATTTAAAAATAATAATATTTTATTAAAATATTATTTAATTAAAAATCCATTTATTTTTTAAAAAATATTTCTTAGTTTAATATTAACTAAAATTACTATTTGTGCTTTAAAAACAATTTACAAAGTAACACTAACAAAATGAATGCAAATTATTTATACAAAAATAATGTACATAGTCATAGTTCTAGGGACTTTTTATATAACCCCTTTTAACACTAACATTAGACCAAAGGGTAAGGTGTGGGATGTTGACAGACTCTTGAGGTGGCTCAGATAACGTTGCTCCGGTGGTAATCTCTATTAACTTCTACTTCTCATGTAGTAAGTTCCGCTCAAGCTTAACGTGTTCAATCTTGGCTTGGGCTAGGTCAAGATAAAATCCCAATGATTTCACCTTCTTTATCAGATCTGACAAATGGGCTTCATATGGGGCAAGTCTACTGGATGAGGCCATTTCTTCCTTTGTCTGAGTTAATCGGATTTGTTAAAGCCCTATATTTATACTAATCATGTGATCACTGTTCAATGGATATATTAGAAACAGTCAAAATTCATAAATGTATTTTAAAATAAAACCAAATAAGTGCATACATTTTACATAACCATAAGAACAAATTTAAATAGACCACAAAGAATTTTCATTAATGAATTTTTGGGTCGTTACACAAGCTCTCTATGGAACTCTACTCTCTAATAGCTATAAAGTGGGCCGACATAATGAGTTGGTGAACGATCACCCAGATCGAATTGTGCCCCTTGGATGTCCATGGTAAGCCTATCATCATGTCCATCGATATTCCATCCCACTTACACTATGGAACTTCCAGGGGGTGAGCTAATCCCACTGGAACCTGGTGCTCAGCATTCACATGATGTCTTGTAAGGCATCGAGAAACAAACTCTATTACATCTGACCACTAGAACTATCGTTAGAGATCCTGGTACATCTTCTCCAATCAAAGATATACTGCCAAGGGGGATTTATGAATCTCCCTCAGGACCTCCTCCCACGATGCCACTGGTAAAACAGTGCGTCCTTTGAAAAGAAGTGTGTGCTTTCTACCTTGCGAATATCCATCCAGAGCATGTCCTATGGATAACTGAGCACGTAAATTCTCATAATCAACATCCCCAATTTGTGGCTCCCCAACATCCAGTAAGTTTTTAGGGGTGAAAACCCTCGACTGAAGGTAAGATGAATCCTCTCTGTCCAAGAAGGATATCAACAACATGGATAACTGCTCTATCGCCTCACTCAACAGCTACGAGCTCGACCCTCTGCTAAGAGAATCCTCCATCATGTTCCCCTTCACAGGAGTATAGATGATCTCAAAATCATAGTCTTGGAGGAATTCTATCCAACGCCTTTCTCTCAGATTCATATCATTCTGCGAGAAGATGCACTTGAGGAACTTGTGGGTAGATTAGATGATGAGCCACTCACCCATAAGGTAGTGTCGCCACATCTTCATTGAGAAGACTACCACTTCAAACTCAAGATCATGGGTTTCATAGTTCTACTCATGTGGCCTAAGATAGCATGAACCACACGCAATCACTGCATGTCTCTGCATTAGGACATATCCATGCCAGGTCCCCGATGCGTCGAATAAAACTACGTACTTGAAACCCTCCTCTGATAATATCAAGATCGGGTCACTTGTCAAACTCTACCTCAACAACTCAAAATCATGTTTGTACTTCTCCATCCACGTGAAGGTTTTCCCCTTCTTAGTCAAGGCTTTAATTGGTACTGATATTCGGGAGATATCAAGAATGAATCTCTGGTAATATCATGTCGGCCCAAGGATACTCCTCACCTCCATCACGCTCCAAGGTGGATCCCATGCTAACACTGCCTCCACCTTGGTTGGGTTCATAGATACTTCATCTGCTGAAATGACATGTCACAAAAAGTAGACCTCCTGAATCCAGAACTAGATCTTTGAGAGCATCCCATAAAGATGGTGCGCTCAGAGTACATCCAGAACAATCCGCTGGTGTCTCATGTGCTCCTCCTCTGATGCCGAGTATATAAGGTTGTCATCGATGAAGACCACTAAGAACCGGTCCACGTATAGCTAGAAGATTCGGTTCATAAGTCCCATGAACACTGTGGGGGTGTTAGTCCCGCCAAAAGGCATCACGACGTACTCATAGTAACTATATCGGCATCTGAAAGCCGACTTCCATATATCCTCATCCCATACTCGTAACTAGTGGTTACCTAACCAAAGGTCAACCTTCGATAACCATTGTGCCCCTCTTAGCTGGATGAAGAGGTCGTTGATCCTCGGTAATGGATACTTGTTCTACACCATTACCGGGTTCAAGCACTGGTAATCAACACACAACCTCAAACTCCCATATTCCTTCTTGGAAAACTATGCTAGGTCCTCCTAGGGTGAAATTCTAGGTATCATGAAACCCATTCTTCATAAATTCTCAAACTGCACACCTAGATCACGAAGCTCTGTGGGAGCCATCTGATATGATGATGAGGAAATCGGTGCCATCCCGGGGTGTAAGTCGATGTAAAAGTTGATTTCCCAGCAGGTAGGTAGTCCTGAAAAATCATCGGGAAAGACGTCCTCATACTCCACCACTTCTGCTGGGAACTGGAAGCTCACAAAATCTACTACTCCGAGGGTAAGGTTATCCAACTCATGAGTGATCAGCTGTAACCTCCTATGCATGTGCCCATTTTCTGCTTCCAGAGTCTCCCTTTCATTGAAAAGGGAAAACATCATCCCATCACTGTGAAAACACTGCACTCTTCACCTAAATCTATCAAACTGGGCATGGATCGAGGATAACCAGTCCGTATTGAGAATGATGTCGTAAGGCCTCAACGCTTCCACCAAGAGGTTCCAACTGAAACTCACAACTCCAAGGGTATGATCACACTATATACAAAGGTGTGTGATCATCAAGTCACATCTCGTATGTGTCTCCAAGAATAAGGATTGAGTGAACAGCTCTTCCAGAATCTCAAGGTTTCGCACAAGACATGTGGAGAGGAAAGAATGAATGGAACCTATGTTTATAAGTACATAATCTAAGGTTGAGAAGCCATAGATCATACCATAGATCATCCCCAGAGTCCTTGGGCCATATGCCTCAATAGAAAGTAGTTCTCCCCGCCCCCATCCCCCAGCTCCCTGATCCTTGTGCGGACCTCCTGGGGGTGGTGCTGGAAGTAGATCGAAGTGTCTGCCACCACCTGTAGCTCTCCCTACTCCTCTACCATGTTCGCCTCCAAGATGGTCAGTCTGCTCCACTATCTACCTATTCCTCGGTGGTCCATCCACTGTATCCCTATCAGTAGCTTGATGGGTCATACAATCTCTAGAGATATATCCCCTACCATCGCACAAGTAGCATCGCCACTCCCTAGGCTGACTGGATCTTTCCTTAGAGCCTTGGACTGCCAAAACCCTGTCCTGGGTCCTCCTGTGATGTCTCTTGTGTCCTGATCCCAGTTCCTGATGTCGTCTCCCTACTTCTGAGGTCTCCTCACCTATCTTCCTGATGCTAAAGGTCGTCGCTTATCTCTTCTCGGTCAAGAATCTCGTAGTCACCAAGGCCTACTCGAGTACTCCGACATATGTTGGAATGAAAAGAGGCATGCCACTAGCTTTGATGTCTCGTCGAAGACCTCACTCGAAGGTTTATACTATGAAGTTCTGATCCCTGAACATATCCATCATGTACCTGGAGAGTCTGGAAAACCTCAAGGAATAGTTATCCACCATCAAACTACCCTGTGGGAGATGAAGAAGCTCCTAGATACGCACTTCTCTCAGCGTAACTAGTGAGAACTCCTCTCTAAATAGTCGCTCAAACTCTATCCACGAAAGAGTCTCCTCATCGTGAGTCTATCTGTTCAAACTCCACCATCGTCCTGTCAAACATTGATGAAGGCCCACTCCTTGGATCACCATCTGGTCCGCCGGTGTCCTCATGAGATTTAAGCTTTGGTCACCACCTCAAGCCAGTCCTCAGCCGCATGAGGGTTGGGCTCGCCTCAGAACTTGAGGAGTCTCTGTCTCTGGAACACATGAAGTGTCCTCAGCCTGCGCCCCTCGTCTTTGGGTACTGTACGTACCATAGGCTGCTCCTCTGGTGGTGTTATAGAAGGTACAGAACCATGGGGTAACACCTAGGGAACTGGTCCCTATATCGAAGCCTCGTCACTGAGGGGGTCATCCTTGTGATCGCGCTGCTAAATCCGAGTGGGTATGCGTTGCGAAGGCATCATATAAGGAACAAGATGTTCCATAGTCAAAGATTATATATGGATAGCTAACAAAAAGGACATGGAAAACACAACCCATTCCTATTTGATGCATGTACCAATATCTTATTTCATCACAACTAGTGTTTTCATGTACTGAGTCAAAAAGCAGGTTATCAGAGTCCTTGTGTATGGATACTCCAGCCTCCCACACCAACACTGGAGTCTATGGCCTGAAAGATGATCTCGAAACACTTAACACTGTGTCCCCAAACCAAACTCTTGGGCTCTCGGTTCTAAAGTTGAACCGACCACCTCTGATACCACTCTGTCCCGACCCATCCCAGTGGGGCCTGCACTGTGACTACCCAAGCCCGCCACCAAAAGGCTAGGGGATTGTGACTAGCACCGAGTATGAATAATATTAACATGGGAGGAATTCCCTATGTACATGTACACACACACACACACACATCTCCAAGCCCACAAATGTTTAAATGTAAAAAAACCACTGAGGAACAAAATGCATGCATACATTTAATCCCAACCAATAGAGTATGACAGGAAGTAAAAGTACTGAAATTAAACTGGGCCAGAATACAAGCCTACAAAAAAAACAAGAGTCTAAAAACTATAAATTCCAACCTCTAAACACAAAGAGGTACTTGGACTACTACTCATAGCCATAGGAACACCTCGACCTATAGGGAACTCAGAAAGCTCAGTCATGTCCCGGTCTGCCTTGGACTCTGTTAAAAGGATGATCATCTTCACAAGACATGACACATGTGGGAAACACACGTGCAGGGGTGAGTATAACAATACTTAGTAGAGGACCCTGAAAACCACAATGAAATACAAAAATGAAAGGTACGGTAATCTCTAAAAATTATATGTCTACTGAACATATAATAGGTGAACCCAATCCCATTATAACCAAAACCCAGAACCATAGTCTAGAGACAAGCCACACAACCACTTTCCCCCTCTAGGGATTTATTTTGAAGATTCAAAGAAACACTCGTCCGGGAGAACTCACTCTACGAGCCTGATTGCTCTGATGACATCTGTTCGAGAAGTACTATCCATCGGGAAAAGTCACGGGAGAAATATACAATCATTAAGGGAGACCACACTCCTGAGTGGGGAAAGATCATGATACACATATGAGTATCATTTTCAAGGCCTTGGAAGATACCACGAATCATCGGGATTCACATACTAAGTAAGGGATCGGTGCCATGTGGTGATAGTCACATAGATACTTGACTCTACCTATGGTAAATAATGGATAGAGGATCTCCATCTGAGCCTCTCAGAGGGATACTTGACTCTATCCTAGAAAGTCCTGTTGAATGGATCATACTTCTGAAAAAAGAAAATGATACCTGACCTTCAGGGGAACATGAAAAAGGGGCACTAACCCAAATTAAAAATGTCCATCATATAGTGGATAAGATGATCAAGCCATGTAATGAGAAATACACGACATGTATAATTGTCACAAACCGTGTCTTCTGACCCTGGGTACTTCCCGTGTACAACGACTCATGTCATAAGTCTTGTCGTGTAGAAGAAGGTATACATGGAATGTAATAGAGTGAAACGTTGTCTTCCTCTATCTAGGGAGGACTCCGTGTATGTTGTCCATGTGCCCGTACATGGTTTCAACCCATGTGTCACAACCC
This sequence comes from Viscum album, assembly GCA_963277665.1. Lineage (NCBI taxonomy): Eukaryota > Viridiplantae > Streptophyta > Magnoliopsida > Santalales > Viscaceae > Viscum > Viscum album. The sequence continues at coordinate 118,126,111 of OY728128.1, read as the reverse complement.
GTGTGACTGGTACACAGGGTAACCCATGCAGTCGGCTGGGTCTGGCCGTGTGGTGGAGTACACAGTCGTGTACTCCACCCCATGTCCATGTATCCCTTAGATACATGACAAGTCCCATGTAAGGACCCATACATTGTGGTCTTTGGAGAACACGGCGTTTCATCGCATCACGCACCGCAGAACCCTAGCCACCACTTAGCCGGAACTACACGTCGTGTTCTTTTGGATACATTCCGTGTTATTTGGAAATTTCCAGAATCATGAACCTCCATCATCGTGCCTCGGGTGGAGATCTGATCTTCGATCCAGCCATCTTTTTTCCAAGAAACTTGTCGATTATGGTTGCCTCAATGTCCCGAAGTCATCTCCATGGTTTTCGGGCCTCTGATCAGCCCCGAAAATGCATATTGATCCACCTGCATGAAGAACTCTCAAATAATGGTCTCCCTTGATCCGAGCTGATTCATCATCCGCCCTTGTCGTCGCACCTCCAATAGGTCTTCATGATGTCCGATCTCCAAATTTTCATCATTGCGTTGCAGAACGGATGTGCAATGATCTGTTCTTCATCGCCCCATGATGAATGCGAAGAATGTGGGGTAAAGAGTCAGGGAAGAAATCCAAATCACAAAAGAAAGGAGGAAAAAACATCCATCTTCGGTCATCACAACATTGACCCACTCCCTTTAGAAGGATTAAATAGAGAAAATCAAAACACAGATTTCCACATCGTTGATTAATTCCCCTAAACAACCTAATAAAAACCCTCCTGTAAGAATGCACGATCCGTGGGTCAACCTGTTTTTGGGTCGATTCAAGTTCATAGTTTTATATCAAAAATAGGTAAATAAAGAATGTAAATTACAAAACCCTACCTATGTCGTTGACGAAGAGGGAGATCGGTCCTTAGTCGGAATTCGATCTCACTGTGCAACGATCAATGCGTCGTCGTTCGTCGGTGTTTGTCAATAATCCTCCAAGACTCCAAGACGCTCTCTCTCTCTCTCTCTCAATTATACGGGTTATGAGAATAACCCTGTAAATATTCCACAAGCAGGAATTTAAAAGCAATGAATTAGGTTGCTTCACAAAAAGGAAACTTTTAAATAAAATAAATTATTACTTTATTGTATTTCCATTAAAGCGTCCAAAAACTAACTCTTGCAGCTGACCCACGCTAGTTGATTTTAGGTACCGCCTAAGGTAAAGTCACTGCTCTAAATGCAACGGTGCCCTCAGATTTCTGATCTGAGCACCCGTTCGAAATTTATTCCAGTTTTTTCAGAAAACCACTCACGTGCGTTGTTTAAAGTTTAAATTAATTCAATTTTTTTTTCAGCCACTCCGGGCCTCGTAATCACACGTCGTCAAAAGATATGGTATCGAAATAATTCCATATAATATTCAAAAATATTGGACAGAAAACTTAAGGCATTACAAAAATAAGGAGATATGTAAACATAATCATGAGAATAATAGTATAAGAATATGATTGTATAATTAGATGATCGTACCCTTCATATCAAAGATCATATTCAGGATTCATGTCATAAAGGTTAATTGTTCATAAGATAAGAATTATAAGCCATGAAATCATAATGTAACACCCAAATATTTTTATGAAATATATTGTTAACTAAAATTATTTCATTAATAGCTTTCATTGTAGGCTTCGCAATGTTATAATTGTGATACAGGAAACACTGGCTTAGAATTCATTACAAGAAACACTGAGTTTCTAAACAACATTATTTTATTATTGTAATTATTTAAACTAGAAAATAATAAACTAGAATTTATAAATAATAATATAAATATGATTAATTGAATTATTTATGTATGATTTACACATATAAAACACTTTTAAGATTAAAATGAAATATTTTTTCTAAAAACCTATTTAAATACACACATATGTGTTTTATTCCAATAAAATAAAAAAAATAACACTTATTGGATTATATTAGTGAAATATATATATATATATATATATAATTCAATTTAAGGATTAAATTTCAGCCAATGTATTTTCTATACATGATATATGAACAAATCCAATTTTATGTATAAAAGATGCATTTTTATAAAAAGACGGTTTTACCACCTTTTAAAGTGAACTTGTTTCAAATATAGACTCTGGAACATTTATAAATTATATTTGATAAAATAAACTTACTCTTTTAAATTGGGATATAAAATTTACTTTGGATGAATCACTACTACAAATTCGTCTTTTATTAGTGCTAAAAATGGCATTTAACAGTGCTAGAAAAGCGCTATAAATATCGGCGAAGATAAAGGGGGGGTCCCCTTTTTCAGCACTCCAAAAAAGCGCTGATAAAAGTTAAAAAAATCCTTCCAATCAGGGGGACTTTTATAGCGCTTGAGCCCCCCTTTTACAGCGTTGTTTCCCCCTCTAACACCCCGCACACACCCCTCCATACTTTATCAGTGTGCTAGACCCAAAATCACCCATGCACGCGCGTCCCTGCCTCTACTTGGATTTGATCTCGAGACCTCCCCCCGGCACGCCTGAAGCCTTTGCCACCCCTATATTGATTTGTTCTCCTATTAGTGATATATCTATTTATTTTTATATATATATATTTAGTTTTATTTATTCTTATAGTAATATATAGTTATATTAATATATATATATATAGTTATATTAATATAAATATAGTGTTATATTAATTTATATATATTTATAGTGATATTAATATTTATATATTTATAGTTATATCAATATATATATATGTAGTTATATTAATATATATATATATAGTTAGATTAATATGTAGGTATATAAATATTCATATATTTTTATTTTAAATAAAATTGATATTAGTTATTATTTAGATAAAGCTAATATATTTTATATGCAAATATATTTTATTATTTATATTTATAATTAAATTTTTAGGTGTGAATATATAAAAAATATGTACATATAGTTATATATTTGATTATAAATAGAAGTAAATTAAAAAAACGATAAAATTCAAAAACATAATATCAATATGAATTTAATATCTTCAAATAAATTCAGTCCACACCAAAAAAAGCCAATAATATCCCCTTAAACGAGGCTGAAAATCCACAAAAGTTTAAAAAATCAGGGTACCCCGACTAAAAATTCATTTTTGGGGGACTTTTGGGCCTTTTGGCCTTGAAAAAACCTTGACCGTGGTTTTCCAAATTATATGGACTTAGAGATCATCGTAGGCATCGATTTGATATATGGTAGATCTCAAACGGACACACGGATCAAAAGTTATGGCCATTTGAAGTTCAAGTTGCGTTTTCAACATATTTTGGAACTTTTTTTAATTTTTTAAATTTTTTAGTCCTAAAATTGTTATTAAATGACTATTACTCCATAATAATTAGAAAATTATTAATTAAAAAAATTTAAATTTTTTTATAAACAATTTTCCCTAAATATCTTATATATTAAGTGTAACTGTATATTTATACTTATCTAAAATATATTTAAAATTATATTTAAAAAATATAATTTATATTTATATCAATATAACTATATATATATATTTAAATATCAATAAATTTTTTTTAATAATTTTTTTTTGGAATTAGAACCTTTATCAGCGCTTTTTTTTAAAAGCGCTGATAAAGACCCCCCTTTATCAGCGCTAAAAAAATGCGCTGATAAAGGGGTACTTTTATCAGTGCTTTTTTTAGCACAGATAAAGGTACCCCCCTTTATCAGTGATTTTTCATTACCATTGATAATGGGTGGGGCTAGGAATGCCCAGTTTTTTGGTAGTGAATTTTTTTTTGTTTTTCTGTTATGTTCCGTTTTTTTGATGAATAGTGAAAAATATTACATTTTAATTAAAAACATATTTTCATATAAATAATTTATAGTGTTAAATTATATATTTAATTATTTTTAAATACTAATTAGATAAAAAAATATACTTTAATACAATTTAGGTAATATGAATCAATTTCATATTGAATTTTCATATAAAATCATTTCAGTCTTTGAACATTTTCACGTTAAAAACCCATTTTCGCACCACATCTAGGAAAATAATTTTTAATATATTTATTTCAATTATGTTTTTTTTAATTATGAAAAATTTATTCCATATTTTAAATTTAATGACCCAATTTTTTTAAAAAAATACCATTTATTATTGGACAATATGAATAGTAACTTTAGTATTTTTTATTACCACGGTTAAGGGTAAATCGGGTAATTAAGGGAAAAATTTTTATTATAAAAATTATAAAACTACCATAAAACATTCCAAAATATTATTGGACTAATTAAGTTCAACACTTAACACCTAAGGATTTAGTTTTAATTCTCAATGGACGGTTTTCCAAGACATTGACTTAGATATTATTAAAATCAAAGGGAGTGAAAAAATGCCACTCTCTTACTTTTAATATGTATAATATTTTTAATATTTTTTTAAATAGAATATATTATAGAATTTATATATATTATTAAAAAATATAAATGGTTTAGATATATCATTTTATTTAATTTTTTAATTGTACTGAAAAATAATTGTTATAAATAATTACACAATGATGATGGTGTAATTATTCAATTAATGAAACAATCAATTATATGATATAATAAATTTTAAAAAATATAATTTTACATAATTAAGGTTCTGAACTTATTTTTTGGTTAATACGATATTTTAGGGGGGTATTTAATTATTTTGTTCGAAATTATCCAGTTGTATTTAGTTTCTTAAAGACAATGTTCTTAATAGTGTCAAAATAGACACTAATGATATTTTATAAAAATAATATTTTATTAAATTAGTTAAAAATATTAAGAAATCCTAAATAAGGACATATGGGATGATATATGTTCTACACTATAATAAATTTTCCATATATGGGTCAATTGACACTTTATATGTAAAAATAACAACCTTTTAAAATTTTAAAAAGTTGTTACCCGAGTTAAAATAAAAACTTGTTTACTGAGTGTTAATCAAAATGATAAAGTTAAAAATAACACTAAAAAATATCTAAAATTTATTTTATGATCATATTAAGACATAAACTTATATTATATTTGAATAAATTTCCTTTGGGATGAAATTTTATTCACATTTAATTTATTATAAATTAATCTTCTGAGAAATTCCAAAAGTTCCCATCCCCTCTCTTATAAAATGACACTTATTTTTCTCTTTAATTCACACATAAGAACCAATTTGGATCATCAAAACACTATATAAATATCATATCAAATTTCTTAACTTAATTATAGAATACTTACTTTAGGAAAAAACCAACTAAATGATTCCTTCTGTGCAAATGAAAAAGAGATACCCAAAAAAGAGGTAACATTCATCAAACAACATTTCTGTTTTATTTATTATTTAAACCGATTAGATTATTTTTTTTATAATGTTTATAAAATAAAATAATTATCATAAATACATTTAGTTTTTTTATAAGAATTTTTAGACCTAAAATAAAACACATCTTCATCAAATGGGATATGCAATCATCGTTCGTGTATATAGTGGACTACCACCTCGTGAACTGATGTCATCCATTCATCCATTTCCATCATTAAAGGCCGGTAATATTGATTTCATTTTTGTTTTTATATTATATATATGATATTTATGATGTATTTATTCTTCTATAATAAATATATAATACATACCTTCATTATTTCCATTTTTTAAAATACAGTAACTTTGTTTTTGGACGTGTGGAATACTACCTCTTCAAAGGAATGCGACTCTTTCACAATTTGCATGAAATGTATTAAGGATGGGTTTGGTGAAATTATATGATATATAGTTTTTAATAATTATAAAATAATTATATTATATATATATATATATAATTTATTTACTTTCTTTCAATATAACATGAAATAGAAACAACGTTCCTGCATACATATGTCATACCGTCTCCATGAATAGTATTTTTCATTTTATATATCTATATTTTTTTTCTTATTATAAATATATATATTGAATATATTATATATATATATATATATCATTTTTTACATTCTTGAGAACATAATATATGTATTAGGACCAATAATATGTCAAATCAAAACACATGTCAAAACAATGTGATTATTACCCGAAATGTATCATTAACATGGAATTATTAACAAATGGGAAATATAAAATAAAACATGAACCATATAAAGTATTATATATATGAAAATGGATATGTTTTAGATTTATAATAAACTAATATTTATTATGTAATATGTTTTAACGTGTATGAAGGAATTTGATATTTAATGGAAGGGGATTTCTTGTCTCACATTTATTTCAATGAGACTTACACCCTAATCACCACTCATTTATTGTGTGTTTAGTATATACTTCCCATTAATGTGATATATGATCATTATCATTATATTTATGGTGATTTACATGTCCATTTTATGATCTCTCTTTCATGGGGTTTACAGTTCAAATGATACCAAATTGGTAAGGTAATTTTGTCTCAATTTTCCTTTTTTGAGACACAAGTTATGTTATGCACCTATATTCCTTTACAAGGGGTATATACTACCTTTTAAATTTTTTTATCGTGAATATATTTATTTCAATGATATTATAAGTTTCATGTATTGTTATTCTCTCTTCGTTTAGAAATATATGTTCCATTAAATCATTGTTTTCTAAAAATGTGTTAAACATGCATTAAATGAAATTTTTTGCATTTTTAAGGATTATGGATTTCAAAGATGTTTAAAAAAGTCTTAGAAGTTTACATTTTAAATTTTAAATTTTATTTTAAATGAAAAGACTTTTATATATATTTTATTATTTAAACATATTTTTTCATTGATGAAACCACATTTTCTTCAAGAAATGTTTATAAAAATATTAATAAAAATTATTTTCCATATAAGATTACATTCTTCGATGTAAGTTATGATTTAATGGAGATATTATTAAAGGATAATATCACTATTACTAATATGTTTTACTTGTAGTTATGATGGAATGAAAATTATGAAACCCATTACATTTCCATAGGTTATGTTATGATTGAATGATGTTTGTGAATTCCAGTTCATTCCATGGGTTTTGATATGATAAAGGAATGGCGTTCTTGTGTCACACATATGTATGGTTTTCATTATGTGACGGGTGGGACCTATATCTCCCTCTAATTAATTAGGTAATGATAAATTTTCTATGATATCCATGGGTACACATTGGGTCATACTATGCACGTAACAAAAGGTATATGTTAGGTCATCCTAATCCCACAACAATTGGTGACATGGGATGTCATCATAATCCCATAATAAGAGGGTATAATGGAGGTCATCCTAAGCTCATAATAAGAGGGAAAATGGGATCATTCTATGACAATGATATGAGGGTAAATGGGAGGTCATCCTAGTCTTGAAACTTGATGGTACACGAGAGGTCATCCAAATCCCGATATATGTACACGAGTGATTATCCCAAGCCTAACATACGATGAATTTCTTGGTAGGTATCATTGACATAAGCTATTATAAGATTATGTGAAAGACACAAATTTCATGTCTTATTCCATTGTTATACTCTCATGGATCATATTATTTTATTATATTATGATTCATATGTTATGAAATTCCAATCATAATTCAATGACTCGTGTATATGATATTTGATATGAAAGTTGTGATCTTCAAATGTTATTTTCATTATTTCATACCATTAGTTTCATTTTATGCCTACGTAACATCCATGTTTACCCTAATTGAGAATATAATCTCACCCTTTCTTATTTTTCCATTACTCATGTTATAAAGAATATTTGTATACAGTATTACTAATGGAAAAGATATTAATGGGAGATGTTGAAGATTTTTCACCGAATTAGAAGAATTTGTTCCATGTTTCCAAAGTCACTAAACTAATACAGTACATGGGTGTGAGTTTGTTTAATGAATTAAATATTCCACAAAATTATGTAATTTATAGGTACATTAATATTGGGTAATTATAGTTCATATCATAGGAATTTTTTAGTCAACCTTTTTAAACTCAAACGAAAAAGATTTAGTGATATCCCCAATGATATTTCTAATGATTTTACTAGGGATTTATTTAAGGATAATCCTTTGGTGACATTGATTAAATAAGGGGTCACAATATGGACATTCAATAAGTTATTTTTCATTGTTATGTGGTTTTCTTCCATGATAATTGTTACTCACAGTTTGATTTTAGGTTTATGTTAATGGAAGTAACTCGAAAGAACTGGGTTAATGTTGAGTATGACAATCAATTTTCTAATGAGCAGTCAAATGGGATGATTTATAGTGTGAAGGAAATTGTAATCATGCCTAATATGTTTTCACGTAACATCATTAATAACTTCTACATTAACCTACTATCAGACTCACCCTTTAAGTGGAAGAAATAGTTTTTTTGAGTATTATGGTAAGGGATACCTTGGAGGAAATAAGATTCAGTTTCCTTTGGGTTATGACATGGAGAAGAAACACCCAAAGAGAAGTCTAAGATGAATAAAAAGTTCTTTTGAATATGGAATATAAGGACAATAATGTATGTAAATGAAAAGGGAAAATGAGATTTTTAGTTTATGTAATTTATGGGAATATTTTCCTCCCTAAGCTATTATCAATTGATGAATGCTTTAAATTTGGAAAGAGTTGTCTTTATGAAAATAGATGTCCTGTGTAGAAAATTCATGAAGCTAATCACCATGGTGGTATAGATAATGTTTATATTGATGAAGAGAAAGAGACTATAGATGAAATATATAGGTATTAAGTAATATGATGAGGTATCCTTGTGAATGACATAAAGATGAAGTGAAATAGTCAATGTGTTTATATATTTGGATTAAAGATTAATGTCATATAAATTGTGAAAGGTATAAGGATTGTTCCATTTATGTTTTTCTCTAAGTATTTAAAAGAATATGATAAATGGTTCCAATATACTAGAAAATTGATTTAATGGAAAGGCTATTTTCATGGGAGACACATGATTAAAGGGATTAAAACCCTTAATATCTTCCACATGTTAATATAATTATGTTTGGATAAATTCAATTAAATGGTACTAAATGTCTTGGAATTGATTAATTAATTATTGAAAAAGTGTTTTATGCTATTGTTGACGAAGTTTAATAAAATTTTGTATTTACATAATATATATAATAATATTTGGAATAAGGAAGATTCCACATTTTAAATAAGGATTTATTCTTATTTAGGTTATTATCATTTTTCAAGAGAGTACATGATGAAGTTATTCACATGTATGTTATGTGAAAACAATAGTTACATTATGATATAAGTGAAATTAATGATAATTTGATATTGTTAATGTAGTTACCTTTTTTCTAATGTTTGGATTTTAAGATTTTGGAAGTATAATAAGGGTATCCATTTATAATATTGTTTATGTTGAATTTTGGATGATTTTTTAGAGATTAATATATTATCACCCCATATGAAGATTTATGAATATTGGATAATTTTTGCTAACAATTTTTAATGATAATGACAGTTCAAATAACCAATCATTATATTTCTTAATCTCATGATCATATAATTCTTTACAAATAACAAATCCACTATCATTTCATGGAATAAGAAATGAAGTGGAAATTGATCTGGGCACAACAAATGGTGAGGTTGTCCTAAAATCTTGAAAGTGTATATTCTCAAGAAAATTAATCAAAATTATGGAAAAGTGTAACACCCCAACCCTAGTTACCCAGATCTGTTGCATTATTACATAACATTGGCATGATACAAGGAATCATGTTCAAAAATACCGAGCAGTTTAGTAGCCTTGGAAGTACTAGATACATTTATAGGTTTTACATTACATCATGAAATAAAAACATCAACAACATTTTTCCCCTTTTGAAAACACATATATTCATAGACTATCCCTTTATGTCAAACATAATATACTTCTTCACATCCGGTAAAAAATAAAACATATAAAGGAATGATCTCAGATGCTCAGTAAGGATAATAATATAGTGGAAACATTCATAAATAAGCTTAAACATTTAAGGAAATGTATAAGACTAAAACAAAAGCATTTTAAACTCAAACTTCAGCATAATATGTCAAAGATAAAATAAAATAATTATATTTTCTTATTCACATGGATATTCTACTAGTATAATAATCACATGCAATATCAATAGAAACTTTCATAATGATGGAATGTATAATGCCAGACTTCATAACCACATAGTCAAGGGTTTCTACCAACACTACAAATAATATTTTTTCAAATACTAGTTCCAAAAAACTAGTTTGTCTCATGAGACCTACTGATGCATCAAGGAGCTATAGTGGGCTCCACCCGTCACTTACTAAATCCAATGCATTCCTCATATGAAAAGGTTTAAACATAACATAAACATTCGTATTAAAACTAGCATAAAAATGTCAATAATTTATCCATAAACCATGAATGGTGTAAAAATAACACATCAATATTCAGACATATCACAAAACCTTCAATAAAATATGGAATATTTGTTTCATAATAAATCAACTTCTTACAAGTTTAGAATCAATCAAAAAGATGTTGACATAGGTGAAATCAAAACATTTGATAAGGAAATATATCTTTCTACAATGAAATAATTTTAAAGTCATATAATTATAAAATAAAATATATATTTTGAAAATATTATTATAATCTTTTAAGAGAAGCTTTGATGATGTTATAATGGCAGAAAATAGCATCACCTGTCGTATAAGTTAAAAAACATTCTTACCTTAATTTTGTCAAAATGGTCATAAAGTACCTTGTTTGGAAAACGAAGGAAAGATTCATTTCAAAACATATAAGGTCAAATAAGGTTATAAATGACTTTAAAACATTTTATAGTAAATAAAAAAAGGTTTTGAAATACATTTCTATGAAAACACGGAGGTGGATGATAAAGAGGTCCTGGTAGATACTTACCTATTAACAACCTCGAATAAGTAAATAGATTGTAGAATTAACCCTTACTGTGTACTTTTCCATGGTTGTGGTTACATTATTCTATTGTTTAATAGTTAAATAATTGTTATTAAATTACAAAAGAACCATATTCAATAATATGATATCATATATGACCCTCTAATATTTCATTTTTAATAATATTTCAGTTGTATCATCATTTCAGGTGTTAACTGATTTGTTTTCCTTTATATTATTGGTTATATAATCCATGTTTTTAAGGATATAATGTATTTTATTCATATAAAGAATGATATTATATTCATAAAAATTATTTTTAATCATAAAATGAAGATTATTCTTGAATGATTATGATGGGAATGAATATAATCGTGTCCGTGGAGACGGTAATCCATACGTACGCACGAGCGACAATATCATTATATTAATGGTGAAATAATATGTAATTGGATGGGATATAATATTTAAAGAATCATTAACATGTTATATTTCTTATTTACATCAGTTATATTCATTATTATACCCATCCAAAAAAATTAAGTGTTTCAATAAAAAACTACACCACAATGTGCAGATGGTGAGCCGTACGTCCGCATGTATGGTGACTTCATCATTTATAAGATGGATTTAATAATTAGTATGTTTGTACCATTTTTATAATGAAATCACATTATATATAATATACATGATTTATTATTTTATAATGTAAACAATAAACAAAGTGGAAGTGGAAGAAGAAAGGAACTTGAAAGAGGAGATGAGATATTTACCTCTTCTTCGGGTTCATCAATTTTATTTGATCAAAAGGGTTGCATAGGTTGGATTTATGAAAAAAAGGAATGCCTCTGGGATGAAGGGGGAAGTTTGGTGGTTATTTTTTCATTTTTTTTCTGAGACAAAAGTCTTTGATGGTGTGAAATTAAGAGAATGGGAAATGCTCATTTATAAGAGTGGTGAGTGTCACTTTAAGAAAAGATTGAAATATTATTTTATAATAAACACATTTTTGGTTTCTGATGGATAAAAAATGAATAATTTAATGGATAAGGTGGTTATGGGCTGAAATCATCTCAAATAATAGGATTTAGACAAGTTTAGGTCATCGTATTATCCTTATTTCTTAGATTTAACTCTTAGTTAAATAGTTTGGTATTTACCATGTCTCTTTGTATTTTTATATTATATGGTTAATAAAAATAGTATAACAAGCAAAGAGAAACCCATGTGGTTCATTATTAATATATATAACCTTATCTAAGTCATATGGCCAAACCTTATATTTTTAGGAATATTATATCAACTAATAATACAGTATTTGTTTTAAAATCTCAATTATATCAATTTTGACACTATTTAGTATTTGATTTTTTTTTTGAAATCCATATAAAGATTTTAACTTAGAATAAAATTTATTTAACCAACTATAACATGTCATATTAACCTAAAAAATTAGTGGAATTCATCAGAAGTTTCAGTTTACATTTATTTGGATATTTATAATATCCATTATCTTATTATTTCATTAATAAGGTAATTACTGCATCATCATTGTGCCATTAATAATTTAAATTTTTTAATGTCTAAAAAATATTAATAAAATACCATTATGTAGGAAATATCTTTATATTTATAATTAATATTTATATTCGAATTTATATTGTGGGTAACCCTATATTAAAAAATTGTTTAGTTATTAAACATTGAATTTAACTCTTTTAACTCTTCATTAAATAAAATAATAATAAATGTTTTAATCTAATACATATGGACAAAAGTGGGTCATATTTTATTCCTAAGGTTTTTTTTTGTCGGATTACACTTGTCCAATAGAATTAGGGCATGTGTTAGGGAAATTATAATATCATTTTTTCCCTTAATTACCCAATTTATTTTCAACCATGGTAAATAAAAGTCAAAAGTTACTATTCAAAAAACATATTATTTTCATCTTATTGAACCACAATTTACTTAATGACATAAACTTTGTCTCTCAGATTTTTTAAATTCAACTCACAAAAGAGGTAAAATTGTGTTTTATGAAAATTTGTAAATGCTCCTAGAAGGTGGGTAAAAGACGGTAAAAAGTTCAATCAAATTTTGTATATCTAAAATTTTTATAAAATGGACTCAATGAATTACAATGAACATATATAGGTATTATGTATCAATTTTGACATAAAATAAATTAAAATAAAATAACTAATTATTTAAATAAATAGTCAGTTTTAGACAATAACGTAGTGTTTTTCACTTTTCATCAAAAAATGAATGCTTTCAGTAAAATACCAAAAATTAACCGAAAGTTAATTTTGATATTTCGAATCCAAAAATGAATAAAATTTTGAAAATTAAAATATATAAAATTTAAAAAAGTGGGTATTGAAATTCACAACGGCTATTTTGATTGGTCATGGTGTTTTAAAACTCCAAGTTGCGTACAACGAAAACTACTACATTATTCAAAGGGAAATGTATTGTGGATTCTTGGGGTGTTAAATTATCCCCTCCTTAAAATAATTTTATCCTCAAAATTTCTAGAATATTACTGCATAAAAAGATTCAGGTGGTTCTTCTTTATATGTTCCTTGGGTTCACAAGTTGCCTCTTCCATCTTATGATTTTTCCATAGAACTTTCAGCATAACAGTTGTCTGGTTTCTCAACACTTTTTCTCCGGTATCAAGAATTCTAATAGGCTCTTCATAATAAGACAGATCAAGTTGCACTTATAATTCTTCATATATGAGTACATGCATTGGGTTAGGCATGTATATTCTCAACAGTGATACGAGGAATACATCAAGAACATTGGAGAGACTATCAAGCATTTCTAAATTGTAAGTAACAACCCCAATTCATTATAGAATTTCAAAAGGTCTGATGTACCTTGGACTTTATTTATCCTTCTTATCGAATCATATAACTCCCTTCCATGGATATACATTCAAGAAAACATGATCTCCTACCTGAAATTCAAGATCCTTCCTTTGGTTATCGGTATAGGTATTCTACCTACATTGGGATTCATTGATGTGGGTATGGATAACCTTCACCTTTTCCATTGTTTTCTCAACAAGTTATGGGACTACGAGTTTTCTTTCACCAACATCATCCCAACAAGTTGGCGTGTGACATCTCTTTCCATAAAAATTTTTATACGGCGCCATCTGAATACATTAATGGAATGTATTGTTCTAGGGAAATTCTACCAGAGGTAAATATTGATCCCACATACCTTGAAAGTCAAGTGAGAAAGATTTTAACATGTCTTCAAAAGTTTGAATAGTCTGTTCTGATTGTCCATCAGTTTGAGGGTGGCATGAAGTGCTCAAAAGAAGTTCAGTATCTAGGACCTTCTGAAGACATTTCCAGAATCTTGATGTAAAATGGGGATCATGATCAGAAACAATCAATAGGGGTACTCCAGGAAGTTTTATAACATTATTAATATATAGAGTCTTTCCCTACGTTCATGTGGTAAATCTTCTCTTATAGCAAGAAAATGTGTTGACTAGGTAATATAATCAACAATGACCCATATTTCATCATTCCTTCTAAGATTCTTTTCTAGTACCCAGACAAAGTGCATTGTAATATCATCTTGTTTCCACTCTAGTATGGGAAGAGGTTTCATGACACCTCTAGAATGTTGTCTTCTAGCTTTCACTTGTTGACAAACCATACACCTTGACACAAAATCAGAAATCCCTCTCTTCATGTTGTCCCAACAAAGATGTTCTTTCAAATCTCAATACATCATTTTTCTCCCATGGTGTATAGAGAAATTGGAGCTCTGAGCATCATCCAAAAATTCCATTTTCAGATCAGTTATATTAGGAACACAAAGTCTTTTCCAAAATTTCAAAATTCTATCATCATATATGAAATCACTCAATCTCCCATCATTCACACCTTTAATCTTCTTCTAAAACTCCTCATCATCAGTCTAAGAACTCTTTATACATTCATGTAAAGATGGTTTGGTAAACATTTGAAAAAGTATCGATGTTTCACCTTCCATGGTTATTCTCATATCTATCTTGTCTAGATCCATGTAAATATGATCTTTTTTTACTCTCATCTTGTTCAAAACTCTCTGATCCTTTTTCTTCAAAGAATCTTCCACTTTATTTTCTTTCCCACGGTGGTGGTGTATTGTGAAATAATAATCCTTGAGTAGTTCAAGCCATCTCATTTGCCTCATGGTGAGTTCCTTCAGTGAGAAAATATACTTCAAACTCTTGTGATCTGTATATATCACACATTTTTCACCATAGAGATTGTGTCTCCATATCTTCAAAGTAATGATTTCAACTTCTAACACAAAATCATGAGCATGATAGTTTTTTTCATAAATTTTCAGCTGTTGTGATGCATAGGAAACAACTCTATCATTCTTCACAAGGACACAACTGAGTCCTTTCTTTGAAGCATCACTATAAATAACAAACCAATCATTCCCTGAAGGTAGAGTCAATATAGGAACATTGACTAATCTTCTCTTCAGTTCATCAGAACATTCTTCACTCTATTTTTTCCAAAAAAATTTAACCCCTTTATGTGTGAGATTGGTTAATGGGTTTTCCAATCAGGCCAAATTCTAGACAAATGTCGATAATAACCTTCGAAACCAATAAAACTATGTACCTCAGTTATACTTTTCGGTGTTGTCCATTCTTGGATTGCCTTTATCTTAGAAGGATAAACAGAGATTCCATCTTTAGAGATAATATGGCCAAGAAAAGAAATCTCTTGAAGCTAGTATTCACACTTGCTAAACTTCCCATATAATTAATTTATTCTAATAGTATTTAGGTTAATGCACAAGTGATTTTCATGATTTTCGTAGCTTTTGGAGTATACAAATATATCGTCAATAAATACCACTACAAAGTCATCATGATATTCCTTGAAAACTATGTTCATTAGATCCATGAAAAAATAGGGTTCATTAGTCAATCCAAAAGTCCTTACTATAAACTCATAATGCCCATACCTGGTTCGAAATGCTGTTTTCAAAGTGTCTTCCTTCTTCACACACAACTGATGATATCCATGTCGTAGGTCAATATTTGAAAAAAATTGATCTCAATGAAGTTGCTTGAATAAATCATCAATGCAAGGTTGGGGATACATGTTCTTTATTGACATAGCATTGATCTCCATGTAGTCAATGCACAAACTCATAGATCTATCTTTCTTCTTAACAAAAAGGACATGGGATCCCCATGGAGAAACACTAGTGTGAATAAATCTCTTATTACTCAATTCCTCTAGTTTTTTCTTTAGTTCCACTAATTCCATAGTGGCCATTCTATAAGGGGTCTTTGTTATGGGCCTTGAACCAGGAATTAAATAAATGGAAAAATCAATTTCTAGTTCTGGAGGATGTCCAGGTAAATCTTTTGGAAACACATCAACATATTGTTTCAAAATATGTACATCCTCTATTCGAACATTATTTTCATCACCCATAGTTATTTCATTATCTTCCTCCCTAATAATTGAATTTCTTTGAGCTACTGGTGGTGGATCTAGATAAGAATCACATGGTGATATTTCTGATCTAAAGATAAGGTACTCCTTATCATCATTAAAAATTGAAAAATTCATCATCTTACAATAAATTTTCGCATCATGGTCTGAAAGGGAATCCATTTTGAGGATTATATCATATTCAGTCATGGGTATGACAATGAGATCTGCAGATAAAGAATATTTATATGCCCTAATGGGAATTGATTCAATAAACATTGTTGGGATGATACTTCCATTAGGTGTTTTGACTGACAAATCCCTTGTTAAGTCCAATTTAAAATATCTAATTTCTTTAGGAAATAGGGTAGATATGAAACATGGAAATGATCTATAATCAAATAAAGCATTCACTAAACTTGTGGAAACCATTAAATTACCAGTCACTATGTATTTCGGAGCTTCACCCTCAGTAGTAGTTATCGCATAAGCTTGTCCTTCCTCCCTTGGCCTTTTCTGAGGTAAGTTCCCTTGGCTCTTAGGAAATTCATTTCCATATTGCCCCTTTTCTCTAAAAGTGTATCATTCAACATTGACAGCCAATTTCTTCCCCTTGCAATCGTGATCTTGCTAGCCTTTTTCACCACACTTGAAATAGACACACAATCCCTTTAGGAATGTACCGGGGTGTTTCTTCCCATATTTACTAGAGAATGGATATTCAACCTTTCCCTTCTTCTCCTTATTTCCATTTCCAGAGTGTTCAGAAGATATCTTCTTTTCATGCATTTCTTTAAAGTCTTAAGACTTAGATAATTCATTTTCTATCTTGATAGCACATGAGACAATATCTTCATATGATAAGAAGGATTTTGAGACTAATACTCACTGGAGAAATTGTTTTAACCTATCAATGAATCGATCATTCATACTCCTTGAGTTACATATATAATTTGTATCATGCCTTGCTAACCTTGTAATGCTAGCCACATACTTTTTGATATTCTCATCCCCCTTTAGCCTCATACTTAGAAATTGTCTTTCCATATCTGCTCGATGGTCAAGAGGAAAGTATTTTTCTAATAAAATTTCATTAAACTCCCTCCATTCCGGATTTTATTCTTCACCATATTCCTCTGTTTTATGAATAAATGACCACCATTGATCTACATCTCCTGTGAGGTGATAAACTACAATGAAAACTTTTTCCCTTTCTCTACTCCCCAAAGTATGAAATATTTTCTTTAAGAAACGTATCCATTGCTCAGCTACAAATGGATTTGTAGTCCCATTGAATATTTGTGTAGTTTTCCTCATGAATCTGTATAACATTGATCCTCCACATTGTGGATCAGGGTTCTCTATACAGGTAAGTTTATTATTCATAACCTGTGTGAGTTGTCCCAGTATGGTGATAATATTATCAGCACTAGTTGCTTCACTAGCTCCACTATAATTATCTTGAGTAGGAGGGAAATCCCAACATGGATTATGAGCATAGATACATTTTCCATTCCTTCCACTAGGTTCCATTTCTAAACAATGGCATAAAATAGATTAATATATGAATCACAATACTTAATTCAAAACTTGTAAAACAGTTAACATAAATTGAACCGTTTATGGATATAATAAATAATCATATAAATGTTTTCTTTGAGGAAGTGTATACTCATAATCCCTTCATAATGGTTTGTAAAGAAAATCATAATTTTCATAGGCATATCCCCTGGGAGTGTCGTAACCAAGAGTACAGCAAGGCCCATTGTCGTGCACCAGTTCTCATTCGAGTCAAGCTCAATGTGGTTTTTTCAGGTTTTACCACTAGGTACATATGTGCTAGAGCCACCTCTACCAACTCATATCCAGACAGGGATGTATTTCTTGTAATACTCACAAAATCTCTACTTTACCAAAATTCTAGGAGGTTCTTCATTACTAATCCTCAAAGTCTATCTTGGGGTAATGTTCTATAATCGGAGTTTTTCTAAATCTAGCTTCCACAGTTTGTACTAAAATTCCTCTAATACCAACTATAATGTCCCGACCATAGTTACCCAGAGTCAGTGCATTATTAAATAACATTGGAATGATACATGGAATCATGTCCCGAAAGACCGATCAGTTTAGTAGCCTTTGATGTACTAGATACATTCATAAGTTTTACATTACATCATGAAATAAAAACATCAAAAAAAATTTCCCCATTTGAACACACTTATATCCTTAGCGTATCCCAAGAGGTCAACCATAAAATACATCTTCACGTCCTGTGAAATATAAAACATAGAATGGGGTGAGCACAGATGCTCAGTTAGGATAACAATATAGAGAAATCTTTCATAAATAAGCATAAACATTTATGGCAATGTATAACACTAAAACAAAAGCCTTTTAATCTTAAACTTTAGCATAATATGAAAAAGATAAAATCAAATAATTCCATTTACTTATTTACAAGGATATTCAACTAGTTGAATAATCACAATCAATATCAATTGCCACTTTCATAATGATAGAATACATAATTCCAAACTTCATAACCACATAGTCAAGGCCTTGTTCCAAGACTAGAAATAAGATTTTTCCAAGGCCTTGTTCCAAAACACTATTTTTTCTCAGGAGACCTACCAATACATCGAGGAGCTATAGTGGGATCCACCCATCACTTACTAAGTCCAATGCATTTCTCATATGAAAAGGTTTAAAAATAACATAAACATTCGTATTAAAGCTAGTATACGAAATGTCAATACATTATCTATAAACCCTAAATGATGTAAAATTAACACATCCACAGTCAATAATATCACAAACACTTCAATACAATATGGACTATTTGTATCATAATAAATCAACTTCAAAAAAGCTCAAAATCCATCACAAAGATGTTGACATATATAAAATCAAAACTTTTTTTAGATAAATATCTATTTCTATTTTGAAATTATTTAAAATTCATATATTTGAGAACCCGGTTTTTTTCTATAAAGGACTTTGGAATATTCTTGATGTTATTCCAGAGCAACACCTTCAGATGGCGTGCGATTCTGAGCCCCTGTGTGGCTGAAATTAAGTTTTCAGTGCGTTCACAATGGGAATGCTAAAGAAATGGGATATCTCCTAAACGGAGCTTCGAATCGGAGATCTGAGTGCATGGATGGGTTTGAAACGGGGTTTTTACCCTAGGAACGACATAAAAAATGTCGGAGCGGGCCGTTTGGACCCCTCGCTCGCTTTCGGAACGTGAAACGGATAAATTAAATAACTAATTTATCCGTTTAATGGTTAAACTTAGTATCTCCTAAATGGTGGCTCGTATTAGAAAATTGAGGGCACAGTTGAGTCCAGAACGTGTCTTTTACCCTAGGAGGGGTATATGTTTTGCGAGCGCGGGCCGTCTGGGAAAAACGGACCTATGGGCGTTTTCGTAATTTGGTGGCATTAGGCGTTGGGGGTAATAACTTTTGAACGGGGCCTTGGATTAATATTCTGAGCCTGATGTTGTGCTCGGGAGGTGGTTTTCACCCTAGGAGAGGATTAACCTCAACCCCGTCGAGAGTTTCGGATGCGAGTTTAATTATAGGTTTAAATTAATTAAAATTTTAATTTTATTTAAACCTTTCTTCTTCCCCTCCCCTCCCTTGTTCACCCTTGGAGAAACCTCCATCAAACCTCCCTCTCCTCCTACACTCCTGCGAGGTAGCTCTGGCGAGGCGCGGTGCGGCGGAAGACTCTCTGTGAAGCGTCGGGTGAAGCCCAACAAGGTAGGATCGTTGCGGTTTCCATTTTTTATTTCTGCATCTACTTTGAGCTTGAATTTTTGCATCAAAGCTCATTCTAATTATAGAGAAAAGAACATGAATGCGTATTAGATTTTATGATCTTTCCTAGGATTATTTCGGATTTGACATCCGAGTTCGGAGGAGGCTGCAACGGTCCGGCAAAATTTGCGGGTTTTCGGTTTCCGGCGGGTTCGTCCGGCGGCGCGACATCCTTAGGAGGCGGCGGAGGGGCTCTCAGACAGCGCATAGGCTAAGGTACAGGGCAGCGCGGGTGTTCTGCGGCAGCGTCAGAGGGGCGGTCGGCCACGGGCTCTAGGTGCGGCGGCGGGCGCTCCCCTCAGCGGAGCTGGCCGGGCGCGACGACCGGGGGGTCCCGGTGTGCGAACCCGCGCGGGGAAAAGACGCACGAGACTCAGGACTTCGCGTAGTCAGTATGACCGACCCCACGAGGGTTGGTCGGCGGTGGTCCATGGCTCAGCGTCGGACCGGCCGGTCGGCCCAGGCCGGTCCAGCCCAAGGGGATCCCCCCCCCCCTCTTCGTATGCCTGTAATTTTTATTACGGGTGTCCGATTTCATGCCGTCTGCGACAGTGGAACCGTATCGACGAGGTGGACTTTTTTAGATGGTTTTGGGAATTTTTCATTCCCAAAACGAGGGGCCTCGGAGGCACGACACGTCATTAAGCGAATTGACGTTCTTCTGAGAAATCTTGTTTTGGACAGCGCAGACGCGTCCGATGTCTGTTTTGAGTGCTGTCAGCAGCGTTGCGACACTGGTTCCAAGGTGGATTTTTCCGGTGTGGTTTCGGGCATTGAAACCAGATTTGAGGCATGGGGCCCATGACCTGACTTTTGTGCTACGAGCAGCGTTTAATGACTTTCTCATCAGGCGTCCGTTCGGGGCATGAGAGCAGTCGATTCTGGATGTTTTTCCGAGGGGATTGCAATGGTGCAATCCACCAGCTCTAATTCGACACGATGGTGCGGCCCATGAGGGTCGTTTGGGCGTTGATGGTGATTTTCCATCTCTATCACCGGGCGACCGTTTTGGACAAGTGAATAGTCCACCTTGTGTACTTTTCTGAGA
The DNA here is from genome assembly GCA_963277665.1 of Viscum album. Classification (NCBI taxonomy): domain Eukaryota; kingdom Viridiplantae; phylum Streptophyta; class Magnoliopsida; order Santalales; family Viscaceae; genus Viscum; species Viscum album. The sequence goes on along the minus strand of OY728128.1, from coordinate 118,104,816 downwards.
GGATCGCAACGGTGCGATCCGTTGGCAGCGCTACGAGACCGGGGTGCAGGTTCTGCGTGGTATCGCTCATGCGTGGTAAGCCAGAATGTATCCTTTTCTCCAGATATCCATTCCACTCAAATGATTAGTTCTTTTGACGTGTTTTCCAAGAGCATTGTGATGGCGCAGATCGCTCGACCATTTTCGGGGACGTGGTGTGGGTCCCACCCGACCTAGCTACAGTGAATAGTAACTTTTTTACCGGGCGTCCATTTTGGGCGATTGATTATTCAATCCCATGTGGTTTTCCTAGGGTATCACAGTGGTGTGATCCTTTTGTTCAGTTTTAGGATCTAGTGGTGGGCCCCACACGTGTTGGTACGGTGAATAATACCTTTTTTCACCGGTTGACTGTTTTGGGTGAGTAAGTAGTCCATATCGCGTGTTTTTTCGTGAGGATTAAAATGGTATGATCCGTTTGGTTGTGAAAAGCCTCCTGCGCGATCTTTTTAAATGTGGTAATGTGAAGGTGCTCCGTGGGAGTTCCTCTACCGTGTTTGTAGCGGACACTTGGCGTGTGGTTGTGAGCAATCCTGTGTGAGTGAAGTATCTGCTTGAAGAGATGTAGTTGGTCATTCCTGAGCTGATGAGGTGGCAAGTTAGAGTTGTTACGTTATGCCTTCGCATCGACGAGGGGAGTCGTGTGCACGGTATCCTTTGGGATGGAACATGCTATACTCTGTGAGTATACGGGAACGCTTGGAGGTAAATGTGGTTTTCTGTACCTGAGAAACTTTGTGAGATCAGTTGGGGTTGACTTGGGGCCACACGTCGTGTGGGCCCCATGTGCACGATGTGTTCTGCTTTACGTCCTTTTGACCCCTCGCGATGTAGGGGGTCCCTCAGATCTCGTTTTTTGACCAGCATGGTTGAGTTTTCCCCTAGTCCTATTCTTGTTTGTTGACCAGTAGGGTTGAGTTTTCCCCTGGTTCTATTCTCGATGGTTTGGCCAGTAGTGGTGCTAGTGACACCTAGTGATGGAACGAGTGATGAAACTCTATTAGGTGAGTTGTTCTGAAGTTGGGTGGTTGTGCAGTACCCACTCCATGCTCGGTTGGCCAGTGTTGTACCATTCAGTACAAATGACCAGAGCAGTTCCGGGTTTACCCTCCAGCAGGGCTGGATAGTGGGTTACTCGTTGACTTCTCAAGGTTTACCCTCTAGCGGAGACTAGGCAGTGGGTCACCCGATGACTCTTGAGGGTCTACCCTCTAGCAGGGATGGGCAGTGGGTTGCTCGTCGTCTTGATTTAGGTCTACCCTCCAGCAGGGATGGGAAGTGGGTCGTTGGTCGACTTGTTCTGGGTTTACCCTCCAGCAGGGCTGGGCAGTGGGTCACCCGTCGACTTCTTCCAGGTCTACCCTCCAGCAGGGCTGGGCAGTGGGTCGCCTGCCAGCTTATTCCAGGTTTACCCACTAGCAGGGCTGGGCAGTGGGTCGCCTGATGATGTATTATGGTTTACCCTCCACTAGGGAAGGGCAGTGGGTCTCCTGTTGAAGTATTATGGTTTACCCTCCAGCAGGGCTGGGCAGTGGGTTGCCTAATGATGTATTATGGTTTACCCTCCAGCAGGGCTGGGCAGTGGGTCACCCATTGGCTTTTCAGAATCAGCCCTTTCTACTAGGCTAGTCTGGATTTTCTCTGTGACTACCGTAGCAAGACCCTTGGTTGTACGGTTTATTATTGTGACGGTGTAAATTTGAGAAGACCTCTCGACTGCAAGGCAGTGACGAGGTGTGGTCTGACATTCCCTAGAACTCTCCAGTGCGAGGGGCACTTTCCCCCACCGAGATGTGTCCTTGCGACACGACCTAAAACTGTGCGGGAGAGTCAGTGCCGCCCAATGTGGATAGTTTCTAGGTGTGGTGATTTGAGCCCCTTGACTTGAAGTTCGGGGCAGACATGCGGGATGCTGGCCGTCGATGGTGTTCACTTCTGGGACTGTTGGCTACTCACTCTCTTGGGCTGAGCTACGGGATGGAGATCCCCTTACGATCTTGTTCAGGTTTCTTGATTGAGCATATGGATATGTATATACCTTTTTTTGGTACCCACTTCATGGGTTTGGTTACTCTCCTTCCAGGAGAGGCGAAGACGCGCACGGTATGCCACGTACTTTCCGTGCCTAGCTTCTCGTGGTTGGACGAGTCTACTATCCTGCTATAGTTAGCTAAGACTCGACGGGAAGTTCATCTTCTCACCATTTCCAGCTCCTTGTTTCTGGACAAGTCTACCTCTTTTCTCTTGCTGGGTTGAGCTAGACTCTATACTGTTACTCTAATGCACTCCTTGTTGTAATCCATTAATATTCTCTTTTCGATCTACTGGTCAACCTTCGTTACCTCCTTTGTAGCTCCCTCGAGCCTTCGGGTATCCTACTGATTATTTTTATACACACCCCTGCTTTGGCTTTACCCGCACTTGGTGGGCCCTTGCAGATGACGAACATGTCGATCATGACGTCAGAGGAGATTAGGAGAAGGGATCTTGGACCGCGTGCAGTGGTCGTTGTCACGTTCTGGGTGTGGGACCCTCCCAGTTGTTTACTGTTGTTTTACCTGTTTCCGTGTTGTGGAATTTTTCTGGTTGGGCGCGTGTTTTGCCCCTTTTCTTTTCATTTTACCTTCTTCACCTGTTTGTACTGTTTAGAGGTCAATGCACTCTTTTGGTTTCTTTATAGTAGTTGGTACTTTTCTTTGTTTTTTACTCTACACTTTTGCATTGAGTGTGTTGCATGTGTGTGTACAGGTACTCAGGCAAAGGCATCCCCGAGTTGTTTAGCCTTTGGCACCTGTCGCCAGACCCTGGCCTATGGAGGCGGGCTTGGGGTAGTTGTGGCTCAAGCTCGAGTAGGGCCAGGTCGTGACAATATAATTATAAAAGAAAAAAAATATTTGAAAAATATTCTTATAATCTTGTAAGGGAATCTTCGACAATGTTATAACGGTGGAAAATAGCTTCACCCTCCTTATAAGTTAAAAAAAATCTTACCTTCATTTTGTCGAAAAGGTCATAATGTACCTTGTTTAGAAAATGAAAAAAAGATTCCTTTCAAAATATATAAGTTAAAATAAGGGTATAAATCACTTTAACCCATTGACTAGTAAATAGTAAAAAAGTTTTGAAATACATTTTTAGGAAGACATGGATGTGGAGAATAAAGAGGTCCCAGTAGATACTTACGTATTAACATCCTCGGATAAGTAAAGAGATTGTAGAATTAACCATTACCATGTACATTTCCTTAGTTGAGTGTACATTAAAATCCTTTATAATAGTTAAATCATTATTATTAAATTATACAAGAACTATACTCATAAATATGATATCATATATGACACTCTAATATTGCTTTGTTAATAATATTTCAGTTGTATCATTATTTCAGGTGTTATTGGATTCATTTTCCTTTATATGATTGGTTACGTAAGACATGTTTGATATGGATAAGTTGTATTTGATTCATATACAGAATTATATTATGTTCATAAAAATTATTTTTAATCATAAAACAAAAATTATTCTTGAATGATTACGATGGGGAATGAATCTCATCGCATTCGTGGTGACTGTAATCAATACGTACGCACGAGCGACAATAGCATTATATTGAGGGTGAAATAATATATAATTGTATGGTATATCATATATACAGAATCATTAACCTGTTATGTTTATTATTTACATCAGTTAAATTCATTATTATACCCATCCAAAATAATGAAGTGTTTGAATAACAAACTACACCACAACGTGGATACGGTAAGCCATACGTATGCATGTACGATGACTTTTTAATTTATAGGATGGATAGAGTAATGAATATGGTTGTACCATTTTTATAAAAACATCACAGTATATAGAAGATACTATATTTATTGTTTTATAATGGAAAATACAAAGAAAGGGGAAGTGGAAGAGGAATATAACTTGAAAGAGGTGATGAAATATTTACATATTCTTCAAGTTCTTCCTTTTGATATGATCAAAAGGGATCCTTAGTTTGGATTTCTGAACAAAGGAAGGCCTCTTGGATTAAGGGAGGAATGTTGGGAGTCTATTTGGGCAGCAGTTGGCTAATCCAAAATGATTTGGAGGTGTCAAATTAAGAGAAGTGGAAGTGCCCTTTTATAGGAGAGGTGAGGGTCACATTAGGAAACACTAGAAATACTATTCTATAATAAAATTATTTTGGGTTTATAATGGCTCAAAAATGAATTATTTATAGGATAAGGTGGGGATAAGTCGAAAACCTCTCAATAAATTGGTTATATATAGGCTTAGGCCATCATATTAACCTTAGCTTTTAGATCTAACTCTTAGTTAAATATTTTGTCATTTACCATGTCTCTTGGTATTTTTATATTATAGGGTTAATAAACATACTATAACAAGCCAATAGCACGCTATGTGGTTCACTATTAATATATATAACCTTATATAAGTACTTTGGATGATCCTTAGATTTTTAGGAATATTATATCAATTAATAATATAGTATTTGTTTTAACAACTCAATTATGTCAATTTTGACACTATTTAGTATTTTATTTTTTGGAAAGCCATATAAACATTATCACATAGAATAAAATTTATTTAACCAAACCTAAAAATTCATTTTAACCTATAAAATTAGAGGAATTCATCAGAAGTCTCAATTTAAATTTATATGGATATTTATAATAACAATTATTTTAATATTTCATTAATATGGTAATTACTACATCATCATTGTGTCATAAATAAATTAAATTATTTAATGTATAAAAAATATAAAAAAATAAAATTATATAGGAAATATTTTTATATTTATAATGAATATATATTGTTTAATTTATATTGTTTTTAACCCTATATTAAAAATGATTTAGTTATAAAACATTGAATTTAACTCTTTTAACTCTTCTTTTAATAAAATAATAATAATTGTCCTAATCTAATCCAGGTGGACAAAAGGGGGTCATATGTTTTTCGTAAGGTTGTTTTTGGTCTAACTACACTTATCAAATAGAATTAGGACATGTTTTAAGGTAATTATAATATCATTTTTACCCTTAATTACCCTATTTACTTTTAACCATGGTAAATATATGTCAAAAGTTACTATTCACCAAAAATTATTTTCATCGTATTGAACCACATTTTAATTATTGATATCAACCGTTTCTCTTGTATATTTGAAATTCAACTCATAGAAGTGGTAAAATTATGTTTTGTGGAAATTTGTAAATGCTCCAAGAAGGTGGGTAAAAGACGGTAAAAATTCAATAAAATTTTATATATCAAAACATATAATAAAATGACTCCAATGAATTATGTTGAACATATATAGGTATTATGTATATATTTTGACCTAAAATAAATTAAAATAAAATAACTAATTATTTAAATAAAATGTCAGTTTTAAACAATAATGTACTGTTTTTAACTATTCATCAAAAATTGAAAGTTTTCATAAAAATACCAAAAATTCACCATAAACTAATTTTAATATTCGAAATCCAAAAATGAAGTCCATTTTGAAAAATAAAATATATAAATTTTCAAAAAGTGGGTATTACTATTCATAACAGCTAGTTTGATTGGTCGTGGTGTGTTAGAACTCCAAGTTGCATACAACATATGCTAATGCATTATTCTAAGGAAAACATATTGTGGAAGCTTGGGGTGTTACAAAAAGGGTCTTGAAATAAACTTTTGTACTATATTAATCATTATCGATGATATTTATGACCCATTTCAATAAAATTTGGGTTATGGGTTTAAGATCATTAACATTATCTTAACCATGTTCTATATCAGTTTCTGTGAGAAATTCATAGTAATATTTATATTTAATTTCCATTTTCTAATTTCCACCTATTTTATCCTATGTGGAATCCTTATAATGAGTTACTTTGGGTAATCTGTATGTTTATAAATTTCACTTTTTAAATGGAGTTCTAGTATTCATTTTTATAATGTCAGTGTCTATGAAAGGAACTATAAAGTATTAAACCTTTGATATCCCAAAAAAAATAATGGGAATTCATTTTAAGGGGATATAATGTAACTCTGAGAGATTTTTATGAAATAGATTTTTAAATAATCATATATCTTTAATCGTTTTAATTACATGCTATTTCATGTTATGTTTGCACTACATGCAACACTGGCTTCACTTGATTTTCATTAAACACTGAGTTTTTATGAAACTTCATTTTATTACGATAATTATTTAAATAAAATTCATCCGATGTGTTTTCTATACATGATATAAGAATAAATCTAATTTTCACATAAAAGATGTATTTTTATAAGAAGACAGTTTTATCACATTTTGATGGAGCACAAGTTATAAATCTTGTTGTTGAGTCCTTTAGAAATAATATTTAAATAAAAAATAAAATTCTCTTTTTAAATAGTGATATTAAAATTTACATTGGTTTAATATTTGATATTTTTCAACTAGGTTTCATGTTTTTATGAATAGTTTAAAATATTTCATTTTAATTGAAAATAGATTTTTTAAAAAAATAATTTTTATCATTAAATTATTTTTATAATTGGATTTAAAGTATAATTAGTTCAAATTTATATCCATTAATCCAATTTAGATAATTGGAATCAATTTCAAATTGTATTTTTATATAAAATAATTTTAATCTCTTGAATGTTTTCTCTTTAAAAACATTTTTCTTACCCCATCTATGAGATTAATTTTAAATTATATTCTTCCACATATATTTTTTGAATTGAAAAAAATGGAATAAATATTTCGATTAATATTTTTAAAAATTATTAAAAAGGTCACTATTATTTTTGGAAAATATGAAAATAACTTTAGTAATTTTATTGCCACAAATATTGATAAATCGGGTAATTTAGAGTAAAAATAAAAATTTAAATTTTATTAAAATTCCCTAAAATTTCACAATTTTCATTGGATAAAGTAAATTTGACCCTTAAAACCTAAGGCTCACAATTGAATTATATAATGGAAAATTTTCTAAAAAATGATTTAGATATCATAATAATCAAAGGGAGTGAAAAAATGTCACACTCTTACTCTTAATAAGTATAATATTTTTAATATGTATAATGTTTTATTATGGGTTTAAATTGAATATATTCTTGAATATATATTATTATTATTCATATATGTTTTATCTAAATCATCATATTTAATTTTAAAATTTTAGTGAACAAATAATGTTCATAAATAATTACACAATGATGATGTATTAATTATTCAATTAATGAAACAGTCAATTAAATGATATTATAAATATTAAAATAAAAATAAATTTAACATAAATTAGGTTTTGGTTACTATTACTTTTTATGGGTGCATTAAATTAAGGGTTTTTAAGTTATCTTGTTGTATTGAATTTCTTGCGGTCAATTTAATGAATTGTGTTCAAATTGACAGTAATGATATTCTCTGAAAATAAAATATCATTAAATTATTTGAAAATATTAAAAATAAAAAAAATTGATATAGTGGATTAAATATGGCCTAAACTATCATTAATATTTCATTTATGGTTCATTTCACTCTTTATGGTTAAAAATAAAAATCTTTTTATATTAAAAATGTTGTTACAATATTTAAAATTAATATAGGATAACTATGTGTTAATCAAAATGAAATGTTCTAAAATAAAATAAATACATGTTTAAAATTTATTAGTTGATGATATTACATCCTCATATTATTTTTTCTTTGAAACAATGGACTTTTTTAGGTATTTAAAATGAGATTTGATTTATTAAAAATTAATCTTTTGATAAATTCTAAAAGTGCCCCTCCAATCCATTATAAAAGGGAACACGTTGTTATATTTTCTTAAAACATAGAAACATAATGGATTAATCCAAAATATATCCAAAACTCCTCCAAAATTACTTCTGTTCTTCCTTGATGCCTTACATTGGGTAGAAAGCCAACCAAAAGAGTCCTTTTGTGAAAGTCAAAAGGAGATACCGAAAGAAGAGGTAACGTTAATAAAAGAATTTTTTTGTATTATTTATTCATTAAAACTATTAAATTATTTCAATTTCATGTTTATATAATAATCTCAATATCCTCAGTATAGTGAGGTTTTTATTTTTAAATATTTCAAACAAAACTAACAGAAATTTCCAACAAATGGGATATGCAATCATCATTCGTGTGTACGACGAACTACCCCCACATGAACCGATGTCATTATTTTTTTCATTTCTGTATTTAAAGGTTGGAAATAATGATGTTATTTATTTTATTATATTATATATATGATCTTTATGATGTATTCAGGATTTTGGAATTATTATATAACACATACCTTAATGCTTTCGATTTTGTGTAAATATGATAACTTCGTTTGTGGGAGTGTGGACTATCGGCCCCGCAAAACAATGTGATTCATGAAATCTTTATGTATAATATATTAAGGATGGGTTTAATGAATGTATATGGAATATATATTACATTTATATCATAGTTTACATTATCGAGAAACAACTGCATCCTCAAATCGATGTGATTTATTCAAAAATTGAGATGGAATGTATTATGGATGGGTTTAGTGAATGTATATAAAATATATGATATTCATATATTGTTTTAAATTATAGATATATTTATATAATTATGAGGAGAATGTAACACCCCAAGCTTCCACGGTACATTTCCCTTTGAACAATACAGTAGCTTGTGTTGTACACAACTTCGAGTTCAAACACACCACAACCAATCAAACTAGCCGTTATGAATAGTAATACCCAATTTTTGAAATTTTATAAATTTTGTCATTCAAAATGGACTTCATTTTTGGATTCTTAATTTTGAAATTAGCTTAGGGTTATGTTTTGGTATTTTTCAGAAAACATTCAATTTTTGATGAATAGTGAAAAACACCGAGTTATTATTTAAAATAGACTATTTATTTAAATAATTAATTATTTAATTTAAATTTATTTTAGGTAAAAATCGATACATAATACCTATATAAGTTAAATTTAATTAATTGGTATAATTTTGTAATTAGTTTAGATATATTAAAATTTTATTGAACTTTTTACCATCTTTTACCCACCTCATAGAAGCATTTGAAAATTTGCATAAAACATAATTTTACAGCTTCTGTGAATTGAATTTCAAAAATTCGAGACACACAGTTGATATCAGTATATAAAATGTGGTTTGACAAGATAAAAATAATTTTTTGTGAATAGTAACTTTTGACATTTATTTACCATGGTTAAAAGTAAATATGGTAATTAAAGGTAAAAATGATATTATTATTACCTGAACACTTGTCCTAATTCTATTGGATAAGTGTAATTAGACCAAAAACAACCTTAGGAATAAAATATGATCTTTAGGTCAACATGGATTAGTTTAGGACATTTATTATTATTTAATTCAAAGAAGAGTTAAAAGTGTTAAATTCAAAGTTTATTAATTAAACAATTTCTATTATGGGGTTACACATAAGATAAATTTGACTATAAATATTAATTCGAAATATAAAAATATTTCCTACATAATGGTTTTTTTATTTATAATATTTTTACATTAAATAATTTAATTTATTTATTAAACAGTGATGATGCAGTAATTACCTTATTAATGAAAGATTAAAATAATTGATATTATAAGTACCCATGTAAATGTAATTTGAGACTTTTTATGAATTCCACTAATTTTATAGGTTAATATGATATGTTAGGGTTGATTTAATGAATTGTATTTGAAGTAATAATGCTTTTATCAATTTAGAAAAAACAAAATACCAAATAGTGTCTAAGTTTACATAAAAGAGTTTTTAAAACAAATATTATATTATTAATTGATATAATATTCTTAAAATATAAGGTTCAGCAAAATTACTTAGTTAAAGTAATATATATTAATAATTAACAACTTTTGGTTCTCTTGGATTGTTATAATATGTTTATTAACCATATAATATAAAAATACAAAGAGACATGGTAAATGTCAAACTAATTAACGAAGAGTTAAATCTAATAGATACAGTTAATATAGTGAACCAAACCTATATAAAACCTTTTGGTTGAGTGGTTTTCGACCCATCCCCATATTAGATTCGAGATAATTCATTTTCGAGCCATTAGAAATGGAAAATGATTTTATTATAAAATAATATTTCAATCTTTTCCTAAGGTGCCCCTCACCCCTCTTATAAAAGGGTACTTCCCCTTCTATCAAATTCACACCTACAAAGCCATTTGGCTCGGCCAACCCCCTGCCCAAATATCCTCTAAACTACCCTCCCTTCATCCTAGAGGCCTTACTTTAGTCACAAAGACAACTTAAGGATCCCTTTTGAACAAATAAAAAGGAAGAACTCGAAAAAGAGTTAATTATTTCATCACCTCTTTCAAGTTTGTTTCTTCTTCTACATCCTCATTATTTGTTGTTTCCATTATAAAATAATTTCTCCAGTGTCTTCTTTATACTGTAATGTTATTATAAAAATGGTACAACCCTATTCATTATTATTTCTATCCTATAAATGACAAAGTCACCATATGTGCATACGTACAGATTACCGTCTCCACGTCAGGGTGTAGTTTGTTATTCAAACACTTCATCATTTGGATGGGTATTATAATGAGTATAAATGAATTAAATAATAAATATAACATGATAATTATTCTGTATATATTCTATACCATCCAATTATATATGATTTTAATATCAAAAGAATGATATTTTCTCTCATGCGTACGTACGGATTACCGTCTCCACGAATGCGATGAGATTCATTCTCCATCGTATTCATTAAATAATAATTTTCATTTTATGATTAAAAATAATTTTTATGAACATAATATAATTATTTATATAAATAAAATACATACTATCCATAAAAAACATTACTTACGTAAAAAATCATATAAAGGAAAATGAATCAGTTAACACCCTAAATGATGATACGACTAGAATATCATTAATAAAGCAATTTTAGACGATCATATATGATATCATATTAATGTATATGGTTATTTAATAATTTAATAATTATTATTTCACCATTATACAGGAGTTTAACCTACCCTCGGCCAAGGAAAATTACAAGGTAAGTTTTAATTTCACAATCTCTTTGTTATCCGAGGTTGTTTTTACGTAAGTATCCACTGGGACCTATTTATCATTCACATCCATGTTTTGAAAAAATGTATTCCAAAACATTTTTACAATTTACTAGTCTATGGGATAAAGTAATTTACACCCTTTTTTACTTTTTATAAATGGATTTAAAGGAACCTTTATGTCGTTTTCCAAACAAATTACTTTACGACTTTTTTGACAAAATTATGGTACGAATATATTTTTTAACTTATATGGCAGGTGCGGTTATTCTCCGCCATTATAACATCATTGAAGGTTCCATTACAAGGTTATAAGAATTTTTTCAAAATAAATGTTTTCTTTTATAATTATATGAATTTCAAATGATTGAAAAATATAAAGATATTTTCTTATTAAATAATTTTTCTTTTCATCTATGTAAACCTCCTTGGATGAATTTCTAACTAGTTTGAGGTTGATCTATTATGATACAAATCTTCCATATTGTATTGAAGGTTTTGTGATATGTTTGACTATAGATGTGTTATTTTTATACCATTTCTAGTTTATGGAAAATGTATTGACATTTTGTATGCTAGTTTCAATACGAATGTTTATGTTATATTTCAACCCTTTCATATGAGGAATGTATTGGACTTAGTAACCGATGGGTGGAGCCCGCTATAGCTTCTCAGTGCATCGGTAGGTCCCATGATACAACTAGACGTGGAATTGGAGGAGGCCTTTCCCAATTTGATATATATGGTTTTAGTCGAGGCCTAAATCATTTTTAGACGTCTTGGTCGAGGCCTTGACAAAATGTTTCAGAATGTCCGGCATTATAAATTCCCTCATTATGAAAATAGTATTAATAGTTCATGTGGTCATTCAACTTAAAGAATACCCATGATTATGTTTTATTATGGATATATTTACACATCTCATATTCCTTCCATAAATGGTTCATGTTAATTATTTTTAAAGTCATGTGTTTTCAATTATTCACTGTGCCTAATGTTTATGTAATCTTTCGTTGTATTTATTACCCTCACTGAGCATTTGGGCACACCCCTTTCTTATGTTTCATGTTACAAGGATATGAAGAAGTTAGTTATGAGGGACTTTCAGACATTATCTAGGAGGCTTGGATGTTTCTAATGGAATAAGTTTGTGTTTTATTTCTTTTCAAGTTGTAATGTTGAACTTATGTATGTATCTTTTCTTCAAGGATACTAAATTGATCGGCCTTTAGGGATTTGATCCCTTGTGATCATTCCAATATTATGTAATAATGCACCATCTCTGGGTAACTAGGGTTGGGGTGTTACAGTTGGTATTAGAGGAAGTTTAGTACCAACCTTGGAAACTATATTTAGATAAACTCTGAATAGAGCACATTATCCTAAGATATAATTTGAAGATTAGTACAGAAGAACTTCCTAGAATATTGGTAATATACAGATTTTACGAGTTTTCTAAGCAATACGTCCATGTCTGGATATGAGCAGATAGAAGTGGCTCTAGCACAGATGTACCTAGGGGTAAAACCTGAAAACACCACTTTCAGCTAGACTTGAACGGAAACTGGTGCAAAACAACGATTCTTGTTGCAATCTTTGTTATGACACTCCTGGTGGATATTCTTAGGATAATTCTCAGCTTCATTACAACCCATTAGAAGGGTTTATGAATATATACTTACTCAAAGAAAACATTTTTATGATTGTGGAATATATCCATAAACTGTTCAATTTATGTTAAGTGTTTTACAAGTAGGGAATTATGTATTTCGATTCATAAACTAATCTAGTTTATGACATTGTTTAGAAATGGCGCCTATGAGAAGGAATGGAAACCATATCAATGGATGTAATCCATTTAGGGATTTCCCTCCTACTCAAGATAATTATAGTGGAGCTGGTGATGCAACTGGTTCTGATCAGCTTATCACCATACTGGGACAACTCACACAGGTTTTGAATAATAAACTATTCTGTATGGAGCACCCTGATCCACAATGTGGAGGATCAATGTTAGACCGCTTCATGGGGAAACAACCACCAACATTCAATGGGAATACAAATCCACTTGTAGCTGAGCAAAGGATAAGTTTCTCAGAGAAAATATTTCATGCTTTGGGGAGTAGCGAAATGGAAATAATTGTCATGGCACTTTATCACCTCATGGGAAATGCAGATAAATGGTGGTCATTAATTCAAACCAAAAAGGAGGATAAATAAGTATCATGTATGGAATTAAGGGATCTTAAATATATTTTTTTAGAAAAATAATTTCCTCATTACCATCGAGTGGATATGGAAAGGCAATTTCTGAGTCTGAGGAAAAATGAGGATGAGAATGTCACAAAGTATGAAGCTAACTTTAAAAGGTTAGCAAAGAATGATGAAGATTATATATGTAACCCAAGGAGTAATATTGATCGATTCTTTGCTGGGTTAAAACCATTTCTCCATCGATCATTAGTCTCACAATCCTTCTCATCATATGAATATATTTTCTCATGTTCTATAAAGATAGAAAAAGAATTTTCTATGTCTTACGACTTTAAAGCAAATCAAGAGAGGAAGAGATCTGCTAAACACTCTGGGAATGGAAATAAGTAAACAGGGAAGAAGGAAAGAGTTGAATATCCACCCTGTGATAATTTTGGAATGAATCACTATGGTGCATGTCTAAAAGATAAAGGAGTATGCTACAGATGTGGACAGAAAGGCCATCTTTCTGGTGATTGTAAGGAAAAGAAAGAGGCTTCCAATATTTAATGCTACAATTGTAGAGAAATAGGTCATTTTGAAAATTAATTTCCTAAATCTCAAGGAAACATACCTCATAAAATGCCAAGGTAAAAATGTCAAACATATGTTGTTACTACAGTTGAGGTGGAGAAATTAATGTATTTGTGTTTTTGGATTCAAGAATTATTTTCTATTTATAAGAAGAATGTGATATATATATGGAGAGTATTGACATACTTTTTGTTTTCATTAATGTTTTAATATTATGAAGGGAATCATATTTTCAACATGTGACAATAATATTGACTTTACATTGTTTTGGGAATCTGATGTTACAATTAATTTTGGAATTTATAGACCTTTTAGAATGAATTGGGACAAATGTATTTTGGATAGCTATAAAGGTTGGAATGGATTAAGCTGAACTTTGGATAGTATTTCTTAATATTGTTTTTGGAGTATTATAAAACTATAGTTTTAGAAAAAGGACAACCTGTGGGTTGGGCGATACCCATCGCGTTGGAAAAAGCTTCCGGAATGGAACCCACAACCAAAGTGTGACAAGGCTTTATGACCTACCACTAGCCTACAGGAAGTCATTGGTCATTATAAATTAGTTTTCTTCATGGTATATGTGTGTAACATTATACGATAATGATTAGTATAATATTTTTAAGTTATATAATCTTTTAGAGTGAATGATAAGGTTGTGGTTGAAATTAGTTAATGGATATAACTCTACTTGTCAAGTATATTTTTTCTCTCTCTCTCTTATTCTATGATGAAATTAATTCTTATACATTAAGGAAGGGATATTAAAACAAAAAGTGTGTTATCTTAATAACTTATGTTTTATTAAACAGATGTTATTTTAAATCATCATATATTGATGGAATTGAGGCCCTCAATTTTACACTTGTTTGCGACTGATGACCTCAATCACTCCCAACAAATATTTACGTTTTTCCTCCAATTATGTGTCTCAAATTTCTACCAATGTTCTCCGAATCAAGATCATAATTTGGTGCTTACTTTTTCATTTCCCTTTCCCTCTTATTAAGACTGAATATTATTAACCATATTTCTGATGTGGGTTTTCCAAAAAAGTATTTTCTATTATTAACCATGTATTTTCGAAGTAAATTTTCAAATTGGGAGGACACAATTTATAGAAATATGGGAGAATTTAAAACCCAAAGCTTCCATAGTATGTTTCCCTTTGAATATTATAGTAGCGGGTATTGTACGCAACTTCGAGTTCAAACACACCACAACCAATTGAACTAGCCGTTATGAATATTAATACCCACTTTTTTTAATTTTCTAAATTTTATCTTTCAAAATGGACTTCATTTTTGAATTCTAAATATCGAAATTATCTTAGGGTGAATTTTTTGTAGTTTTTCTGAAAACTATCAATTTTTGATTAATAGTGAAAAACACTAAGTTATTGTTTAAAACAGACTTTTTATTTAAACAATTATTTATTTTATTAAAATTTATTTTTGGTCAAAATAGATACATAATACATATATAAGTTCAATTTAATTCATTGGTGTCATTTTATATTAAGTTTAGATATATAGAAATTTTATTGAACTTTTTACTGTATTTTAGCCTCCTCCTAGAAGCATTTTCAAATTTGCATAAAACTTAATTTTACAAATTTTTTGAATTGAATTTCAAAAATCTGAGAGACACAGTTGATATCAGTAAGTAAAACATGGTTCAATAAGATAAAAATAATTTTTGGTGAATTGTAACTTTTGACTTTTATTTACCATGGTTAAAAGTAAATAGGGTAATTGAGGTAAAAATGATATTATTATTACCCTAAAAAATGTCCTAATTCTATTGGATAAGTTTAATTAGACCAAAAACCAACTTAGGAATAAAATATGATCCTTTAGGCCCACTAGGATTATATTGGGACATTTACTATTTTTAATTCAAAGAAGAGTAAAATGTGTTAAATTCAATATTTAATAACTAAACCATTTATAATATAATGATACACATAAGATATATTTGACTATAAATATTAATTATAAATATAAAAATATTTCCTACATTGTGGTATTTTATTTATAATTTTTAGACAATAAATAATTTAATTTATTTATGAAACAATGTTGATGCAGTAATTACATTTTAAATGAAATATTCAAATAATTGATATTATTAATACCCAAATAAATGTAATTCCAGAATTTTTAGAAATTAAACTAATTTTATAGGATAATATGACATGTTAGGGTTGATTAAAAAAAATTCGAAGTAATAATTCTGTTATGAATTTAGAAAAAAAAATATCAAATAGTGTCAAAATTGACATAAAACAGTTTTTAAAAAATATATTATATTATTAATTAATATAATATTCTTAAAAATATAAGGATCATCCAAATGAATTATATAAGGTTATAAATATTAATAATTAACCACTTGGGGTTCTCTTGGATTGTTACAGTATGTTTATTAACCATATAATATAAAAATACAAAGAGAAATGGTAAATGTCAAACTAATTAACAAAGAGTTAAATCTAAAATATAAGGTTAATATAGTGACCCAAATTCGTATAAAACCTATTGGTTGAGTGTTTTTACACCCATACCCACCTTATCTTAGAAATAAATCATTTAGGAGCCATTAGAACTCGAAAATTATTTTATTATAAATAATATTTCAATCTTTTCGTAATGTGCCCCTCACCCCTCTTATAAAAGGGGACTTCCCCTTCTCTCAAATTCACACCATCAAAGACATTTCCATCGGTCAACCCCTAACCAAATATCATCTCAACTATCCTACCTTCATCCAAGAGGCCTTTCTTTAGTCAGAAAGACAACCTAAGGATCCCTTTTGATCAAATCAAAAGAAAGAACCCGAAGAAATGGTAAATATTTCATCACCTCTTTCAAGATATTTTCTTATACTACTTACTATTTCATTGTTGTTTCCATTATAAAATAATAAATCAAGTATCTTCTATATAATTTGATGTTATTATAACAATTTTACTACCCTATTCATTATTCTATCCATCCTATAAATGACAAAGTCACCATACATGCAAACGTACGGATTACCGTCCCCACGTCGTGGTATAGTTTGTTATTCAAACACTTCATCATTTGGATGTGAATAAAAATGGGAATAAATGATTTAAATAATAAATATAACAAGATAATGATTCTGTATATATGATATACCATCCAATTATATAATATTTTAATATCAAAAAAATGATATTGTCGTTCGTGCGTACGTACGGATTACCGTCTCCAAGAACGCGATGAGATTCATTCCCCATCGTATTAATTCAAGAATAATTTTCATTTTATGATTAAAAATAATGTTTATGAACATAATATAATTATTTATTTGAATCATATACATCATATCCATAACAAACATTACTTAAACAACAAATCATATAGATGAAAATGAATCAGTTAACACCCAAAACTATTATACTACAGAAATATCATTAACAAAGCAATATTAGAAGATCATATGTCATATCATATTAATGTATATGGTTCTTTTATAATTTAATAATAATGATTTCACTATTATACTGTATTTTAACCTACCCTCAACCAAGTAATAATATGAGTTATGGGTTAATTTCACAATCTCATTAATATCAGAGGTTTCTTTTTCGTAAGTACCTACTAGGACCTCTTTATCATTCACATCCATGTTTCTTAAAAATGTATTCCAAATTTTTTTTACTATTTACAATACTATGGTTTAAATTCATTTATACCCTTGTTTTACTTTTTATAAATTTTTTTAAAGGAATCTTTTCGTCGTTTTTCAAACAAGGTACTTTACGACCATTTTGACAAAATTTAGGTAAGAATGTTTTTTTAACTTATACGGTGGGTGCGGTTATTCTCTGTCGTTATAACATCATAAAAGATTCCTTTAAAACCTTATAAGAATATTTCAAAAATAAATGTTTTCTTTTATAATTACATGACTTTTAAATGATTTCAAAATAGAAATATATATTCCTATTAAATAATTTTTCTTTTCATCAATGTCAACATCATTTGATTGATTTTAAACTTGTTTGAAGTTGATCTATTATGATATAAATCTTCCATATTGTATTGAAAGTTTTGTGATATGTTTGAATGTGGATGTGTTATTTTTATGCCGTTCATGGTTTATGGTTAATGTTTTGGAAATTCATATGATAGTTTTAATACGAATGCTTATTTTATATTTCAGCCCTTTCATATGAAGAATGTATTGGAAATAGTAACTGAAAAGTGGAGCCCTCTATAGCTTCTCAGTGCATCGGTAGGTCTCATGAGACAACTATATAAGGAATTGGCAGAGGCCTTTCCCAATTTGATATATATGGTTTTGGCCACAGCCTAAATCATTTTTAGACGTCTTCGCTAAGGCCTTAACAAAATTTTTCAGAATGTCCGACGTTATACATTCCATCATTATGAAAATAGTAATAATGGTTCATGAAGTTATTCAACTAGTATAATACCCATTACTATGTTTTATTTTTGAATTATTTACCCAACTCATATTATTTTCATAACGTGTACGTGTTTATTAATTGTAAAGGCTTGTGTTTTCAATTATTCACCATGCCTAATGTTTATATTATCTTTCATTGTATTGCTTACCCTTACTGAGCATTTGATCTCATCCCTTTCTTATGTTTCATTTTCAAAAGATATGAAGAAGTTATTTATTAGTGACTTGCAGGAATAAACTAGGTGGTTTGGATGTTTCTAATGGAATAAATAAGTGTTGTATTTCTTTTCAAGTTGTAATGTTGAACTTATGTATGTATCTTATTTCTAGGGATACTAAACTGATTGGTCTTTCTGGATTTTATCCCTTGTGATCATGCCAATATTATCTAATAATTTACCAACTCTAGGTAACTAGGGTCGGGGAGTTATAGAGAAAATATATAAAAAGTCAAAATACTAGTGAAAAACAAAGTGATTATTACCGGAAATATATCTTTAAAATGGAATTGATAATAAACATGTAATATAAATTCATAAGTAAATGATATATGGTATTATATATAGGAATATGATTCTACTATAAATTTATATTAAACTTATATTTTTTATACAGTAAGGTTTTAATGTCTACGAAGGAAGTCAAGAATTAACGTTAAGGGATTTTTAGTCTCAATTTTATTTATCTGGGTCTTATTCCATATTCACCACTCATTTATTTTTTGTGGTGTATATAATGACCATTAATATGATACATGATACTTATACATATATTTATTTGAATTTAAATATCCATTTTATGATATTTGTTCCTTGGGTTTATGGTTTGAAAGTTACCAAATCGGTAAATTAAAGTTTTCTCAATTTTCCTTCTTTGAGACATATGTTATTTTTTGCACCTATTTTCTTTTATGGGGTTTATATACTACCCTAAGAAATTTTATATCATGAATATTATTGTTTTAATGATATTATAAGGTTCATTTAATGTCACGAACCAGCCCGGGTCGACCCTAAACCGGTCACCCGAGCCGGTCCGCGGCAAGTCCCGAGGAGCGTTCCCGATCCCCCCGGGATGGCAACAAGTGCCGGGCATTGAAACTTTAATCATTGGGAACGATTTCAGCCCAAGCTAAAAACAGGATCGAAAGAATGAATATAAACTAAACAAACAAACAGACACTAAAGACATAAACAAACCTACACCATGACATACCTCCACGTGACCTCACGGTCACCACTCAACTACAACCAACGTCGCTCCCACACTGAGCGACTCAAGCCAGGAAAACCTGAACACAAGGAACCTGCAACTGAAAAGGTAAAAGATAGGCGTGAGCACAAAAGTACTCAGTAGGTGAGCCCCACAACAAAACAAAATGCACTGCCAGTAAATAAAGAATCTACCTATTCCAGGTTTGAACTACAATGTATAAAAGTATGCTTTTATAATGTTTCACTTGAAAAACTAAACACGAGCCATTACCCTTATTCCTTTTCAAAAGTTTAAATTCTTTTCGTTGATTCTAAATTCGTTCTGAACGATAAAGAAGTGTTACATTTTCAGTTTTACCACACAAGAGAAAAATGCATTTTTATTTGAAAGCTACTTCCACAAGGCAACCAGTACAAGTTGTAAAGAAGAACTGAATGTAACAAGTAGGAAAGAAAACAAGTGCAAGTAAAAGTAAACAGGCATGGAAAAACCAAGTGCAGGTAAAAATAAACCAGAAGTTATCCGCAATAACCATGGGCACACACACACTCACACACTCTCACACACACACACATACTCACACACGCACACACTCACACCCAAGTGGTCCCCCGTATGCCGACGGAAGGCACCACGCCAGAGATGGTAGAGCACTATGGGTAAATCCCCTAAGGTTCATCTAGCTTGCGTGGGACCCTAGAACCTCGTGTCTCGGTGAAACGTGGCTTAGAAGGCCACGACCCTCAGAAAACGTGGCTTAGAAGGCCACGACCCTCAGAACACGTGGCTTAGAAGGCCACGACCCTCAGATATCATATGTTTAGTTAGTGTTGCAATCGTCAATCCAGCTAAGTGAAACAGGGACGACACCCATCCGGCTCACTAGCACACTAGTTCTAGTCCACCCACCTAGATACCCAGGGTTTCCCCGTGTGCTCAAACAAGATTCACATTCACATAGTATATTTCTTCCTCATATCACAGGCCAAACAAGATATCGCACAAAAAAGTCACCATTTCCACACCCAAACAATATTTCAAAACTCACGCACGTCAAAAATACCTTTCTGAAAATATAAATGTCATTACCTAATAATTTCGCAAAAACCCCTTTTTGGAAACACTCAAACAAGAACATAAACAACTTTCACAACCCAGAAAGCATTATTTTTAATAACACAACAAGGGAAAACATCTTTCGTCAACCAAGAACCACACGTAAAGTTTCCAAAAACAATTTCAAAGGGTCACACGATGTTTTCTCTAATCAAGGTTATAAGAAAACACCATTTTCCACAAACAGTACATTTAATAATTTACACATGCCAAAAACATTTCAAAACCCAATTCAACATGTCTGTCGTTACTCAGGAAGAACCATTTAGCGACATTACTATGAAATCCCACTATTGAACCAAGAAAACACTTTTAATGAAATGCTAGAATTAAACAGTTTGCATTATCAGCAAATCACCACACTATAAAAACTACTTAATATTATTTTCTTAAATTTACTGAAATTTAATAAAAGGACAAGGAATAAGTAAATTCTTAATTTAGAGGCAAGTGCATAGGGAGGCCTACCTCGAATCGGAATGACGAATGACACGGCCCAAGACTCCCGTTGCGAAAATGGCGCATCGAATTGCGCCGTCAAACAGATCCTAAAACAGTAGACCGAAAAACGGGTTTAACGATCAGTAATAATAATATAATAGCAGTAACCAATATATAATGTTAATATCAGTATTAATATAATAACAATAATAAATAAAGAATCAAAAAATAAAATAATGAACAAATGAATAAACAAATAGATGAATAACTAAAATAATACATAATTGAATGAATAAATAAATAATTAAATAGGTAAATCAATAAATGAAAGAAAGAATGAATAAGTAAATATTTAAATACTAATTAATTTAACAAGTACCTAAATGAATAAATAAACAAATAAATAGATAATTTATTAATCAATTAATTAATAAACAAATAAGTAAATAACTAAATAATTGATTAATTAACAAATACCTAAATGAGTAAATAAATAGACAATTAATTAATTAATCAATTAATAAATAATGATAATAATAATAATAATAAGATTTTAATAATTAAAATAATAATAAATATAATAAAAATAATAATAATAATAATAACATAATAATAATTTTAATAATATAATAATATTAATGATAATATTAACATAATAATAATAACTAACATAATATAATAATAATAATAATAATAACAATAACATAATATAATGGTAAAAATAATAACACAATATAATAATACTAATAATAATAATAATAGAAGAAAAATATTAACATAATAATAATAATAATAATAATAATACAATAATAGTAATGAAATAATAATAATAAAATAATTATAATATTATCAATATGATACAAATAATTGATGTTATATAAAAATAATATTAATATAAAAAAAATAAAAATGAAAATGAAAAATAAAACCCATACCAGAAGGGGGGGGGAGGTGCGCGCAGGAGGTGGCAGAACGGAGAGGTCGGGACGGCCGGAGGTGCAGGGGGTGCGGGAGCCGGCGAGGCGGAGGAGGCCGGCGCGGCAGCTAGGTGCAGGGCTCGGGACGCCGGTGGAGGGGGGTCGGCCGGCTCGACGGGAAGTGGAAGCGGGAGCCGGGACGGCTGGCAGGTCGCGCGAGGGAGACGGAAGGGGTGGGGAGCGGGGACGGCGCGGCTGTGCGGAGGGGGGTGAGCGGGAGAGCCGGGCGCGGTGCGTGGGACGGGGAGCGGCGGAGAGGCGATATATCGGGACGGTCGGGCGCGGCTGAGAGGAAGGAGGAGGCGCGGCGCGGGGTCGGCGCAAGGTGGAGGAGCAGGGCGGAGGCCGGCGGTTGGGTCGTCGGACTAGGTCGGCAGGCTGGGACAGGGGGGGAACCAGGTGGCGGTGTGGCCGGGGCGCCGGCGGGATGCACCAGAGAAAGGGCGACGGCTACAGGAGGGAGGCGCGCAGAGGGGCTGCGGGAAGGGAGAATAGAGAAAGAAGGGAGAGAGAGAGAGGAAAGAGGGGGGGTGGCGGCTACGGGAGTAGGCTAGGGTTAGAGGGGTTTAAAAAAAACTATATATATATATACATAACCAATAATAATAATAATAATAATAATAATAATAATAACTATAATAATAATAATAAAAGACTAAATAAAATAATAAAAACTAATCTTAATAAAATTTATAATAATAATATTAATAAAACTTTATAATAATTATAGTAAATAAAATTTATAATAATAATTAAAAATTAGTTAATCAAAATAATAATTATTCTGAAAAAATCATTTTAAAAAAAACGCATATATATATATATTTGTACATTTAGAGATATATATATATATATAAAAACATAAATACAATAAACATTTATATATAAACATATATATAGACATAAACATGTATAAGCATATATATATATACATATATAGACATATATATATATATATACATATATAGTACTACACACATATATAAACATATATAAGAACACCACAATAATGATAACACAATTCAAATGGTGAGAGTAGTAAAATGTCAACGCAAAGACTTTTGTATTTAAAACGCCGGGTGAGCACATAGTCACCCGAGCTGAATGCACGGTAATTGCTAGCGATGTGGTGACCGCGCACCGGCGCGAAACCACCAATCGCAATTAATCTTCGAAAAATTTAAACCGGGACCAAGAAAGGAGAAAAATTTCGGACGTCTGCGGTCGGGGTGTGACAATTCTCCCCACCACAGACACTTTCTGCCCCCAGAAAGTCACCAGGTCACAAGTCAGCCAAAAACCAAGTCTATGCCCAAACAGAACTAAAGGAACTGAAGAAAACTGAGGTTCTCGGGGATGACCTTACTCTACACAGGTCACACCCGACTGATTCAAGAGAAAACTGGGGTCCGAGATTGAGGGGAGAACACGAAGGGGTTCTCCCCACCACAAGAATTTAACTAGTGCAGAAAAGAAGACCATTTAAATAGAACACCCTGGGAAAAGGGGGGGCGACGTGGGAACTCCCAACCAATTCAAACCAACTCTTATAACACGATTACTACAACACCTCTGTCGAAACCTTGAACCCACGACTAGAGTCAAAAACCTTCAATACTAGGGGAAACCCACGAAAACCCTAAACCAAAACATCGAGTTAGAAACATGGCCCACTGAAATACATGAAACACAGCTACATCTGACGAGAATTGCTAAACAGAGATCAACCCACCGAAGAGTCAAACACACCTTTCGAAAGACACACGATTCAGAAACAACACATCCACATCAACCAGACTACTTGGATTATAATAGAACAAGTCCATGATAACCCCATGGTAAAACAATGAACGTACAATAACGTCAAGACTTAACAGCAGAAAAACAAGTACTAAAAGATCTTGATTGTTCCACTACTAACACGGAACACAAAACCTGGACCAAGGCTTCACACCCCTGGGGACTTCTGACTGTGCGCGAGCTTCACCCCGAGACTTGTGGCTGGGGCTCTGATGGCTGAAGCATCTTCTGCCTCACAGTCAGGTACTGACATTCTCCTATCACAGCGTCCTCTTCAAGCGACGCATCTTGAAAAACTTCTCCAGATGACCCAGACAACCACAACGATGACACGTCTTCGGAGGGTTGCGACAAGACGACTTTAAATGCCCGAAACGACCACACTGAAAGCATACCATCGAACGATCTGATGAACTGGAAGCTGGGACCAAAGGGAATAACTCCTTAGGAACAGGTATCTCTGGCGCCTTTTCCCCACCATAGGGGAAACTCTTACGAACAGCAACAGGGGACGCTGAAGTATTAACCACCCACACACCGGAAACCAACTCAGCCAAGAATGCTTCCTCTACCAGCTTCTCGAAACCAAGGTCTTTAGAAGGGAGGACTCGATCCTTGATCTCTAGACGAAGACCCCCAGTGAAAAGAGAGGCCTTCATGAGTTCATGCGATGCTACATCTGGAGAAAAGGGAATCAGTTGCTTGAGATGGTCAACATATGCCCTCACCGTCTGTTGGCCTTGTTGAATATGTACAAGTTCCCTCTTTTCTCCAGCTTCACTTCCTCAAGTACAAACCATTGGATGAAAACCGTTTTAAAGACATCCCACGTCATTTGACCTTGCATTGATGATGGGGTAACCCTCTTCCATTGGTCCCGAGTTGCACCCTCAAACAACTCCATAATTGCACGAACCTTAACATTATCGGGAGTTCCCAATATTCTAAAGACATGTTCCACTTCCTCGAGCCATTTCACTGCTTCTAACGGACCCTGATCACCACGGAGAATAGGCAAAGTCTGAGGAGGACTAAAAACTGGGCATGACTTATCTGAATCCTTAGAGACCTTTCTGGGCGGCATTTCCTGAGCGATATATATAAAACTCAAAGCCAAAACCAACATCAAATCGAAGCAACATCAATAAAAGCGCCTTCATCCAAAAACAGTCAGCACAAGGACCAAACAGATACAACACAACCCAAAACAAAATCTCCTCTTTAAAATTCCCTTTTCATTTTTGATTTCAAAACCACCCTTTTTCAAGATCACTTTCCAAAAACCGATCCACTTTCAAACCAAAACTTTTCAAAATTGTTTCCCCTTTAAAACCAATTTATAAAACAAGGTCAAGCCATTTATTTCAAATACACACCCAGGTAATCCCATGAACCGTTGCACATGTCTTCATCCACATTCCATTCATACGTGCATCAACACGCACTTTCCATGCATTCTCACACATGTGCAAACGTTCATAAAGAGGAACCGAGGTTTCAACCCAAATCATTCTTATCCAATTCCAAGCAAACAACAGATTTTCAAATCAAGAGATTTCAGTTTCAAACCCCATTTTATACATTTAAATTCCTTTAAAAGAAACCATTAAAATTTTCAAAAACTCTTTTTCATTTCCAACTACGCAATCACACAGACCAAAACGGAAACAACATCCAAATTTGCATCAATCACTGAAATGAGGGACTAGTAGTCACACTCAACCTGGTGACATGGTAGTGGGCCATGTCCCAAGTCAGCGTCGACCACTAGGAGGAATTCAAACCACGTACTCGGACTCCACATGGTTCACTACTCCATGTGAAATCACGACGTAACGTCGGCTTTCCTCCATTGTCATCTCTCAATCCAAGACAAACCAGAAAAGACAAGGACACAATTCCCGAACTACCCCTGGTAACTCGAAGATCAGTGCGAGCAAGAGTTCGCGACGCTCTTCCCGTACTTACCCCTCGGGTTCCGACAGTCCTAATCTCCTTCTACCGGACAACCCAAATAACAAGAACCTCCTCTGATACCATTTTGTCACGAACCAGCCCGGGTCGACCCTGAACCGGTCACCCGAGCCGGTCTGTGACAAGTCCCGAGGAGCGTTCCCGATCCCCCCGGGATGGCAACAAGTGCCGGGCATTGAAACTTTAATCGTTGGGAATGATTTCAGCCCAAGCTAAAAACATGATCGAAAGAATGAATATAAACTAAACAAACAAACAGACACTAAAGACATAAATAAACCTACACCACGACATACCTCCACGTGACCTCGCGGTCACCACTCAACTACAACCAACGTCGCTCCCACACTGAGCGACTCAATCCAGGAAAACCTGAACACAAGGAACCTGCAACTGAAAAGGTAAAAGATAGGCGTGAGCACAAAAGTACTCAGTAGGTGAGCCCCACAACAAAACCCAATGCACTGCCAGTAAATAAAGAATCTACCTATTCCAGGTTTGAACTACAATGTATAAAAGTATGCTTTTATAATGTTTCACTTGAAAAACTAAACACGAGCCATTACCCTTATTCCTTTTCAAAAGTTGAAATTCTTTTCGTTGATACTAAATTCGTTCTGAACGATAAAGAAGTGTTACATTTTCAGTTTTACCACACAAGAGAAAAACGCATTTTTATTTGAGAGCTACTTCCGCAAGGAAACCAGTACAAGTTGTAAAGAAGAACTGAATGTAACAAGCAGGAAAGAAAACAAGTGCAAGTAAAAGTAAACAGGCATGGAAAAACCAAGTGCAAGTAAAAATAAACCAGAAGTTATCCGCAATAACCATGGGCACACACACACTCACACACACACACACATACTCACACACGCACACACTCACACCCAAGTGGTCCCCCGTATGCCGACGGAAGGCACCACGCCAGATATGGTAGAGCACTATGGGTAAATCCCCTAAGGTTCATCTAGCTTGCGTGGGACCCTAGAACCTCGTGTCTCGGTGAAACGTGGCTTAGAAGGCCACGACCCTCAGAAAACGTGGCTTAGAAGGCCACGACCCTCAGAACACGTGGCTTAGAAGGCCACGACCCTCAGATATCATATGTTTAGTTAGTGTTGCAATCATCAATCCAGCTAAGTGAAACAGGGACGACACCCATCCGGCTCACTAGCACACTAGTTCTAGTCCGCCCACCTAGATACCCAGGGTTTCCCCGTGTGCTCAAACAAGCTTCACATTCACATAGTATATTTCTTCCTCATATCACAGGCCAAACAAGATATCGCACACAAAAGTCACCATTTCCACACCCAAACAATATTTCAAAACTCACGCACGTCAAAAATACCTTTCTGAAAATATAAATGTCATTACCTAATCATTTCGCAAAAACCCCTTTTTGGAAACACTCAAACAAGAACATAAACAACTTTCACAACCCAGAAAGCATTATTTTTAATAACACAACAAGGGAAAACATCTTTCGTCAACCAAGAACCACACGTAAAGTTTCCAAAAACAATTTCAAAGGGTCACACGATTTTTTCTCTAATCAAGGTTATAAGAAAACACCATTTTCCACAAACAGTACATTTAATAATTTACACATGCCAAAAACATTTCAAAACCCAATTCAACATGTCTTTCGTTACTCAGGAAGAACCATTTAGCGACATTACTATGAAATCCCACAATTGAACCAAGAAAACACTTTTAATGAAATGCTAGAATTAAACAGTTTGCATTATCAGCAAATCACCACACTATAAAAACTACTTAATATTATTTTCTTAAATTTACTGAAATTTAATAAAAGGACAAGGAATAAATAAATTCTTAATTTAGAGGCAAGTGCATAGGGAGGCCTACCTCGAATCGGAATGACGAATGACACGGCCCAAGACTCCCGTTGCGAAAATGGCGCATCGAATTGCGCCGTCAAACAGATCCTAAAACAGTAGACCGAAAAACGGGTTTAACGATCAGTAATAATAATATAATAGCAGTAACCAATATATAATGTTAATATCAGTATTAATATAATAACAATAATAAATAAAGAATCAAAAAATAAAATAATGAACAAATGAATAAACAAATAGATGAATAACTAAAATAATACATAATTGAATGAATAAATAAATAATTAAATAGGTAAATCAATAAATGAAAGAAAGAATGAATAAGTAAATAATTAAATACTAATTAATTTAACAAGTACCTAAATGAATAAATAAACAAATAAATAGATAATTTATTAATCAATTAATTAATAAACAAATAAGTAAATAACTAAATAATTGATTAATTAACAAATACCTAAATGAGTAAATAAATAGACAATTAATTAAATAATCAATTAATAAATAATGATAATAATAATAATAATAAAATGTTAATAATTAAAATAATAATAAATATAATAATAATAAAAATAATAATAATAATAACATAATAATAATTTTAATAATATAATAATATTAATGATAATATTAACATAATAATAATAACTAACATAATATAATAATAATAATAATAATAACAATAACATAATATAATGGTAAAAATAATAACACAATATAATAATACTAATAATAATAATAATAGAAGAAAAATATTAACATAATAATAATGATAATAATACAATAATAGTAATGAAATAATAATAATAAAATAATTATAATATTATCAGTATGATACAAATAATTGATGTTGTATAAAAATAAGATTAATATAAAAAAAATAAAAGTAAAAATGAAAAATAAAACCCATACCGGAAGGGGGGGAGGTGCGCGCAGGAGGTGGCAGAACGGAGAGGCCGGGACGGCCGGAGGTGCAGGGGGTGCGGGAGCCGGCGAGGCGGAGGAGGCCGGCGCGGCGGCTGGGTGCAGGGCTCGGGACGCCGGTGGAGGGGGGTCGGTCGGCTCGACGGGAAGTGGAAGCGGGAGCTGGGACGGCTAGCAGGTCGCGTGAGGGAGATGGAAGGGGTGGGGAGCGGGGACGGCGCGGCTGTGCGAAGGGGGGTGAGCGGGAGAGCCGGGCGCGGTGCGTGGGACGGGGAGCGGCAGAGAGGCGACGGATCGGGATGGCCGGGCGCGGCTGAGAGGAAGGAGGAGGCGCGGTGCGGGGTTGGCGCAAGGCAGAGGAGCAGGGCGGAGGCCGGCGGCTGGGTCGTCGGACTAGGTCGGCAGGCCGGGACAGGGGGGGAACCAGGCGGCGGTGTGGTCGGGGCGCCGGCGGGATGCGCCAGAGAAAGGGCGACGGCTACAGGAGGGAGGCGCGCAGAGGGGCTGCGGGAAGGGAGAATAGAGAAAGAAGGGAGAGAGAGAGAGGAAAGAGGGGGGGTGGCGGCTACGGGAGTAGGCTAGGGTTAGAGGGGTTTAAAAAAACTATATATATATATATACATAACCAATAATAATAATAACAATAATAATAATAATAATAATAACTATAATAATAATAATAAAAGACCAAATAAAATAATAAAAACTAATCTTAATAAAATTTAAAATAATAATATTAATAAAACTTTATAATAATTATAGTAAATAAAATTAATAATAATAATTAAAAATTAGTTAATCAAAATAATAATTACTCTGAAAAAAATCATTTTAAAAAAAACACGTATATATATATATATTTGTACATTTAGAGATATATATATATATATAAACATAAATACAATAAACATTTATATATAAACATATATATAGACATAAACTTGTATAAGCATATATATATACATATATAGACATATATATATATATACATATACAGTACTACACACATATATAAACATATATAAGAACACCACAATAATGATAACACAATTCAAATGGTGAGAGTAGTAAAATGTCAACGCAAAGACTTTTGTATTTAAAACGCCGGGTGAGCACATAGTCACCCGGGCTGAATGCACGGTAATTGCTAGCGATGTGGTGACCGCGCACCGGCGCGAAACCACCAATCGCAATTAATCTTCGAAAAATTTAAACCGGGACCAAGAAAGGATAAAAATTTCGGACGTCCGCGGTCGGGGTGTGACATTTAATGTTATTCTATCTTCGTATGGAAATATTTTCTTTTTTAAATCAATGTTTTCTAAAAAAAATAAACTTATTTTATATGATCTTTTATGAATTTTTAATGAAAAAGGATTTCATCGATGATTAAAATAGTTTTCAAAGCTTCTATTATAATTTTTCAATGTTATTTTCAGTTGAA
Organism: Viscum album; assembly: GCA_963277665.1. Taxonomy (NCBI): domain Eukaryota; kingdom Viridiplantae; phylum Streptophyta; class Magnoliopsida; order Santalales; family Viscaceae; genus Viscum; species Viscum album. The sequence continues at coordinate 118,074,688 of OY728128.1, read as the reverse complement.
AATTTATAATACATATTTTAAGATTTCAAAATAATTTTTCATCGAGGAATGTATATTTTCCTCAAGAATGTTTCAAAAGGATCAATCAAAATTATTTTACATAAAATATGAAATTCTTTGACGTTATTTATTATTTAGTGGGTATATTTTTCAAGGATACTCTACCTATTATTTATATGGTTAATTTATGGTTATTAGGGAATGATAATTATGAAACACATTTCATTTCCCTATGAAATGTTATGATTGAATGATGTTTTTTCAACCCATTTCATTCCATAGATTCTGATATGATGAATGATTTATGTACTTTTGTAAGAAATATGTATAGATTACATTATGTGATGGCTAGGACCTGTATCTACCTCCAAAATATTGGGTAATAATAAATTTTCTATGAACTCAAAGGGTACACGTGATAAAATATTAATCACATAACAAGAGGTCACGCATGAGGTCATTCTAATCATGTAATAAGAGGGTACACGTGAGGTCATCCTAAGACCCCTATAAGAGGGTACATGAGAGTTCATCCTAATCCTAAAACAATAAGGTTCACAAGAGGTCATACCAAACCTAAAATAGGTACATGGGTGCTTATCCCAATCCTAACATACTATGAATGTTTTGTTAGGTATCATTGAAATAAGATATTCAGAGATTACGTGTATGCCAAAAATTACATGCCTTATATTGTTGTTATACTTTCATGGATCATGTTAATTTATTACCTTATGATTCATGTCTTATGAACATCCAATGATTATGGTGTGATTCATGTATATGGTCATTGATATACGAGGTATGATCTTTAAATGTTATGCTCTTTTTTTCATACCTTTATAGTCATACTGAAAGGATTATAAGTAGGTGTACTAATGGGGAAGATATTTATGCAATAATTGGAAGATCCTTCCCTAAATTAGAGGAATATTTTCCATGTTTCCGAAGTCACTAAACTAATATAGTCCTTGGGAGTGACTTTTTTTAATGCATGAAATATTCCGAAAAAAATTGCAATGTCTATGTACATTAACAATGGGCTGTTATACATAACATATGATCAATAAATTGAATTGTGACAAACACATCATCTTATAACATTTTTGAAATTTATAATCAGAATCATGATCACTAATTAAGTTAAGGACTTGAAATCAGGCCCCCTCATAAAATTATGTACATGAAACTAGGTCTGTGCATTATGTTGTGAACATTTAATCATGCTCACATATAACATTGTGAATATGTAATCATGTTTATTCATAAACATTTGGACATTAAACTGGGTCCATTCATATTATTGTGAACCTGTAATCAGGTTCACCCATAATATTGTGAACATGTAATAAGTTTCACTCATAACATTGTGAACATGAAATATGGTTCATGTATAAACTTATGTATAAGAAAATGGGTCCACTCATAACACTGTGGACATGTAATCAGGTTCACTAGTAACATTTATACTCATGAATCATCCATTGTTACCCAATGCATTGGAGGTAAATATATGTCATACACATCACACAATAAAATCATTCACATGTCTTCCACAATATTACCAACAATCATCATATCATAACCCATTAAATGAAATTCCCATTATAAAAATTTCTTCATATCATTACACATGGAAAATACATAGGTCTCATAGTCATTTCATTGAATCAGAAACTCTAAAAAGAAGTGGGATTCAAAATCATATAACCCATGGAAGTGAAATGGTTTTCATGATCATCATTTCATAAAAACATAAACCATTCAAGAAAGAATATGAATGATACTATTTTATTATATCCTCATTAATGAATAAACTATGAAAAATTATTTCATCTTAGGTGGAGAATGAGTTTCAAAGAACACATGAAACATATCAAAATGAATATAACTTTTCCTGGAAAAACATTTCAATAAAACCAGTTCAAAAATCATAGGCTTATAAAGGATGATTTATAATTTCATTGAAAATATTTATTGAGGAAAATATCTTTTCAAATTTTAAAAATTATTTTTGTGACAAAAATCATTCTGATAACCTTTTTCATTTAACATAGATTTTAAATCTTATAAAGGATTATTGAAAACATAAAAAAAGGCACGAAATCATTTTATAAATGATATTCTATAAAATTTATTTCAAAACTTATAATGAAAATTTAAAATCATTTGAATCATTTTCTTTGAAAATAACCTTTTTACAAATTATAAAATAAATCTTTGAAAATACTTTAAAATGATTTTTAAACATAAAACCTTTTTTAAAACCTTTTTATTTGAAAATAACTCTAAAATAAAAAAATTATAGAATAATAATAAATTTTTTTAATAATAAACCTATAAACTAACAAGGGATGCTTAAGGGATCTGACATAATGATGGCTGGTAAGTTTGTATATTCTGAATGTTACTTTTTCAAATTAAAAACTTTCGAAAAGTTCCCTAATTAGAAAACAAACAGAATATTCATTTAAATACTATTTTAAATAAATGTGAAACATGGTTAATGATTTACTTTTAACATCATTGAAGAATAGTAAAACATTTTTTAAAAAATTAGAGAAAACATGGTTTTGGAAGGCCTCATTTTTTTTACCAAAAGAAATAATAAAGTAAGCTTTTCTCAAAAACATTTTCTTAATTATATTAAGTATCAAAGAGTGTAAAAATGTTTCCATTACATGGATATAACATGAATAACTATATTAAAAGAAAATTACTCAGAGTTATTAAGATATTTATTATAATATTTCATCAATATAGTGAAAGGTGTAAACAATATCGATTAATAATGAGATTGTACAAATAAACTCTCACCACATTGGTAACATTAAATCATAATCCCCATGAGAGAATAAAATTACATAAATATTATAATATAAATAAAATAATAATATTCATTACATAACATATCAAGGGAAATTTATATAAACCTCATAAACGAATATTGTTGTATAGAAAAACATGTGTCTTGAAGATAGACAATTGAGGAAAAACTACCTTACCGATTTGGTATCAATTTAGATATAAACCCCATATAAGAGATATCATAAAATGGATACTTATATGCCTATAAAGTGAAGTATAATTATCTTATAATGCATTCATGGTAAGTATATACACAACACAAAAAATAAGTGGTGAACATGGAATGTATCTCAAAGATATAAAAAGTGACATGAGAAAACCCTTACCTTAAGTATTGACTTTCATCATACATGTTCAAACATCCTGTACAATAAATATATGTTTATTATAAATATAACACAAAACTATATTATAATATCTAATTCCATATACTATTTTTTATGGATTCATATTACCCATTTATTAATAACTCCATGTTAATGTCACATTTTAGGTAATATCCGCTTGGTTTTTCATATATGTTTTCACTTATTATTCCTTATCCTATTATATAGATCATGATTTACTTATTCCAATAATGTAAAACATTATATAAATATAATACATATTCAATATATAAATATTTTAAATAATCCATTAATGATAGTAATATGAAATTGAATACATCGTTCATGGAGACAGTAGGTCGTACGTTCACATGAACAATGTTTATGTTTTATTTTCATATTGAAAGAAAGTAAGTAAATGAAATATATATTGTAACATCCTGACACAAAAATCCCCCCAAACAATGCTAAATGGGTCAGGTGTTACTAACCTTAGGCGCACCTCCCTGAATGCCAAAGGTTGCCAACTAGCAGCGAGGGTGTAAACAGGTATAGTGGGATGGATACACCCTCTCAGAGGGAGGAAAATAAGGTACTGGTATGACTATAATAATAAAACCTACAGTGATAATAAATACTCAATAGACTCAAACCATACCCACATAGTAGAAGCACATCAAAAAACAGTTAAACAATGGAAGAAATATATAAACAAGAGCAACCGAAGATGAACAGAATAGTATGCTGAACACCCCTTATAATAACTACTGATACAAAAAAGTACTAATCCATAGAATGTCATATATGTCAATAAAAAATGGATTCCATGTCTAACCAAAAGTATCTATGAAATAATGTAATCATGTTAACAAAAGAAATAAATCAAAACAAAGTAAAATATATCTAAGAATAATTTCAAGGTCCATGCCAAATCTCCAGGCAATAGCTAATACGATCCCTCTCATGAAGCTAATATCTTTTTTACACGTAAATCCATAAACTCTTCATGCCTCCTAAGAGGCCCATGCATGGTGTGAGACATGCCTCATTAGGATACCACCAATTATGAATACCTAATATATGTGTTTAATTGGACATGCATATATAATAAAGTAAACAATTAATTTCCCAAAGTAAACATAGACTCCACTAGTGCTCAGCATCCACCATGGAGTGTTACATGTTTCGGCCAACCCCGGAATCTCAAAAATAAAACCTAGAACCACATGCCTCATGACACCTCATGTATCATGTACTGACATATCAAATGAATTCCCAACCAATAGTATCTCAGTACCATAGACCCCTGCTTGAAAGCTCATGTCGGACCATATCATGAAAACCAGAGGAACAAAGATTTCTGTTCTCAAATAATATCTGGAGGAACAGCGATATCTTCCCACAATAATATATAGGCACATATCCCCAATCATAGTGAGCCTTATCCCCAAACCAAATAGACTCATTTCTATTTCCCCAAAGGCTCCTCACCTTCAATGTGGCTTCCTACGACAAGCACCCACAAACTGATAATACCTAAACCGCAACTATCGGAGGCCTCTACCCATAGGAGTGGTCAATACCACCTCATCATGAAGTCAACATATGTACACACAACTCAAATAATGAGTGAGTGGTAATCACAATATAATAACCTAATCCACCATCATTTCTAACACATCGTGTCCCTGTGAACCTGTCACTCAATCCGATGGCCACGCCATCTGAGTAACCAGGGCCATGCCTAACCTCACAGTGACACTGTCTCAAATCCGACGTCTGTGATTCCCAATCATGTGGTCAAACCACTCAATCAAATCTGTGCCACACCCAACACAACCCCAAGGGTTCCTACATATATATTCTCAACACCAATATATATATATATATACTCATTATATGTCACCTTCAGTAGGAAAACAATAAAATAATTGAATGTGGTAGTAACAGTTATCACATAGCAATACTGAGGTCATGGATGCCTCTATAAATACTTGAATTCTTCGACAAAATAAACATAGCGGTTTAATTCAACCAAAACATATTAAACCCATTTCTTCTTAATCAGACAAAAATAAACCAAAGAGCATTGGCCTTTTTCCCGACCTTGCAGGGTCACAACGAGTTAGGGAATACCCATTGGCATCCATTAAGGTATAAAAATCATATACAATGCATTAAAATGGTTTCACTCAATAAACCATCGTTTTAAACAAATTTGGAACCCCCATGTGTTTTAAAAAAACAAAAAATAAAGTATGCACCACCTACCATAGACTCATAGGTGTAGGCACATCCAATATCGAGCTCCAATTTGATTCCAATCTTTTTAGATCTATCTTTCTGTCACATTATGTAAATTCTACTCAGATGGAAACTACGGCATGTGAGGAAAAGGAAAAAAGAGTGGAATATGATGTCTGGGTTTATCCTTCCTGATTCTATCCTGTAGCCACCGATAGATTGAAGAATGGATGTTAGATGAAGAATCTAGAAGAAGAAATGTTCTTGGCATCCCGGAGTGACATAGTATGAAAATGAGGAAGAAGAATATATTTTTGAAAACGAGACGTGATGATCTCCCACATAAACGAATAAAAATAAAAGTATAATGTGTGTATTAAGGAATACACTCTTTGTAGTAGACTGTCTGTAATCTAACTATGTGGGTTTCTAGGAAATCACATGGCTTAGATGTGTCATACAGTTCAACACATAGCTAAGACTCAACAAGTACATGGAAAGTAAAATACACGACGTGTTATGGAACACTACATGAAGTATAGTAGATTATTTTTACATAGTCACCACATGGAATGTACTAAGTCAGAACATGGTTAGTAAACACCTAAAAAACACATGGATCATACTGTGGAGTACATTCCATGTAACTTAGAAATTTTCTAGAACATCCTAGTTTCTTTTGTTTTCAAAAATACTAGCTCGAAATAGAAAGAAAAAGAAACTCATACCTCAAAGAAAGAACTGGGTTCTTACATATATATAATATATATGATTATTCCATAGTAATATGATTTCATATATATCTGATAAATTTACTAAAACTATCCTAAATACATTCCATGAAATGTGTGAACAAATCACATTACTTTGAGGAGGAGATAGTCTTCACATCCATAAACGATGTTATCGTATCTCCACACAATGGAATGTATGACGGCATGTTTTATGTAACAATTAAATATAAATAAATGAATCATAAATATCATTTATTTAAGATAAAAATAGTATTTAAATAATAATTCCCATCATGAGAATTGTCAAAGGAAAAAACAAACAACATCATTTCATGAGGCGGTAGTCCACTATACACATAAATGGTAAGTTCGATACCCATTTGATGTAAGTGTGTGTATGTGTAAGTAAAAACCATATAATAAAAAAATATAAATATATTTAGAATACATAGGTTATTATATAAGTATGTAAAATGAATATTATACTAGGTGGAAAATGAAAATTAAACGAAAGATCTTGTGGAAAGAAGTAGCCTCTTCTTTGGGTAATTCCATTTGGTTTTCCCCAAAGGAATAACATGGTTTTATTTTTTCCCAAATAGATATTCATATGTTTATAGAATGGAATCTGGAATAAAATTTTGGCAGGTTTTTTATTAGATAATGTTTCATAAGATGTGTGAGTAAGTGAGGAGGGTGAGTTCCCATTAATAATGGATATGGAGTGGCATTCTTATAAATATAAAAAGGGAAACACTATTGAGAGGTCTCCCCTATATCATGTGACTATAATTATGATTAAAATTAGAATAAAGTGTTAATATAGTCTAATAATATTCATAAAATGTGTTTTTTAAATTCCTATAAGTAATTGAGACTCCTAATATTAATGTTTAACCACTATGTAACCACATTTTTACCTGACTCATTGTAATTAATTTCAATTACTTTCAGTAATATTTTTAGTCAAAAAGTATGATGACATTATTAGAGCATATAAATTATGATGATTCTGAATATGGAATAATTTTTTCCAAATTAAAACCACATAAGTGTTGGAAATTATATTCAAACACACCCTTTAGACGGGACGACAAAAGTGTTTTTAATGTAAAGAGTGTTCAAAATTTTTTATGTTTTTATATCTAAATTCAAAGTATAATTGTTTAAAATGAACTAAATTGGTTTAAATGATATAAATTTGGTTATAATTTAAAACAAAATAAATTAATAATTTAACTATACAAATAAATTGATCTAAATTTCAGTTTTGAACTAAAATTTAGTATTGTTCACTATTCATCAAAATATGAAAGGTCTGAGAAAAATAACAAGAAATACACCCAAAGTATATTTTGATATCCTAATTTAAAAAATGATGTTTATTTTTTGATATAAAATTAATAAAATTACAAAAAAATTATATTTAAAATAGGTGTGCCACTAAAAGGTAGTAAATGTGATTTTTAGGAGAAAAAATTTGAGAGTTTTTAAACATAAAACATGATTTATTATTATCCTATGACTATAAAATCCATTTTATGAGTATTAAAAATATTTACTTAATATGTGATATAAATATTTTATTCAATAAATTCATCAAAAGTTTTTTAATTTATTATAATAAAATGGTGTTTGCACATCGGGAAATGGTTTTCGTAGAAATGGAATTTTATTATTTTCAGATATTTCATATTTTCATTTCTAATGTATTGATAACAAAAGTATTAACTTTATATAAATTTTTAAATAATATTTTTAAACATTATTTAATTATATTTGAAACTTTCATTCCAAGGGAATGGTGGTAACTATAACAATATTTTAATAACAATATTAATAGTAATTTTTAGTTCGATAAAACTAGGACTTATGTGTAATATAAGCAATTGAATGGGATCAGTATTATGTGATAAACATTAAAAACATATTTATGTGTGTACGAAAAGATAATATAAGTGTTGTGTATAATGAAATATTAACTTTTTGTTGTGTATAACGTAATGAAAACTTATATCTTTCGTATAAAAAAAGATATATTCATTGTTGAGTGAAATGAAAAATATCAAATACTTTAAATTTGTGGAAAAAAATTCATAAAATCATTGGGAGTTATATTAGTCATTAAAATATATTAGAAAATAAAATAAAATATATTGGTGATCTTAATGTATACTCAGTTGGATCCTCCCAAAAACCTCTCATGAGGATTTGGGGGAATCATACAAATTCTTTAATAAATTAATAATGGAACCAACTCATTCACTAGCTTGGTCTACAATTACCCATCCTCACTAAGTCTAACTCTATAAAATCAAGCAAAAAATATTGTAATAGAATTAAAATAATATATATATATATATATATATATATATATATTGTACCTAGAACTATCTTCACCAATAAATTAGTATCCCTTACACCACTATAGTACTTTCTTGGTCTATTTATCCACTACATATACACTTTTTGTGACTATTATAGGTATGTAAATATTTTATAGAACATTGAAAGTAGATTTTAATTTTATCTATGGTTTACCCATTCTAGGAACATAAGAAACATTCAATACAAATACCAAGTAATAACTGATTTAATTTTATGTATATGTCAAAAAAAGAGAACATTTTTCACCTTCATCCATACATGAAATGGTTCGATGATGAGGAAAAGTTGAAGACATAGGCCTCCCATCACCAAGGGTATCCACAGGATACATTGATTCTTATATTATATGTGTATGTTTATTCTTCTTTCATAGTGTTCTAGTGCCTCAATCATGAAGGAGTAAGATGAATAGATAATTATGGATAGGTTTCTTTGACTAAACATTCATTCCCACAACCATCACATGGTAGTGGTTCTTATAGTGCTTCGAGGATGCTCCTCGAGTTTTCACATTTAATCTTATGTTATAACACATGAGTAAATTCTACTATAACCAAAACATACTTCTCATAAATGTATGAGTCTTCCCTTACATGACATCTCATTTTATGAGTTTTATTGATAGCATCACTGAAGATTTTTACTATCTAGATTGTCAAGACAATGGCCCAGAATCTCATGCCTAGATTTACAATGCGGTGCAATCATAAGTTAGATTTCATTGGATTTTATAATAAATAGCATGAAATATTAGTTTATAATATTTAAGTAAAGATCATACCCTAGAATATTGTTAATGATAAAAAAATTAAATGGAATTTGGCTTAATCTCAATCAAACATATGTGCAATTATACATGCTTTCTATAGCACCAATTTTATCTCATGCTAGAAATCACTCTCATAAGTTTCCTTTTTCTAAGAAATCAAGTGGCCTTGGGACACATAGTATTTCAATCCTATATAGAGAACTCATAGATTCATGATTACCCAAGTATATATTAACATATTCGACGAATATATAAAATTACCTTCATCTTTGTGGATAATAATATAACATTACCCTCATATAAATAGATAAGTATTTCATATGTACTATCTTGGTGTGGCCCAAAAATTACCAATATATCACAATCGAGTAATCAAATTTCATTCCCATTATATATTTGATAAATATCATATTTTATGATCTCCAACTGAAAAATTATCTGAAAAATACCTAACCACTCCATGATTACCTATGATAGAGTTACTTTTAAAATAAAGGTATCAAAGTGTGAAGGATATCATTTTATTTATCTCAGAAAACTACGGTAATGGGGAATCATATATGATCTAGTCACCCCTAGTATAACCTATATAAAGTGTATCACACTCCATGTGATATAATTAGTGGGTCATCTAGTGCATAAAAAAACACTTTTTTCATCATGAGACTATTTTGTATCTCATAAAATAAATCTACTCATGATAACATTAACATTTTTTCACAACCTATAAAATTCCATGATTAATATTGGTTAGGGATAGACTCAATGTCATAACATAAGAGGTAAATTGTTATTAAGTTTCTTGAAATATATAACTATATATATTTTAAAAATGTGAAAGGATGATAAAATGTTTATTGAATTTCATATGGTACATTTTATATTCTTAAACCTCTTTTAAGAATACAAAACAAAACCCAACACAGACACCTAACTAACATATCATATATATTGGATTACCAATTCATCCTTATGATTTCTAAAATTCGAAGGATAGCTTTAAATTATTACATATAAATATTTAATATCTTATATCTATGAAAACATCAGATGTAAAAATATCACTAAAATCATAAGTGAGTAACATCAATGTAGAAATTAAGTTTGAATAATGGTATGATTTATGAATCATATTAGTAATGGTCACCACCATTAAAATATCCAAAATTCTAAAAATCCAAACATCAATCATTTTGATGTAAACATATTGTTTTATTTATATAAATATTTATATGTTTAACATCATTAAACATAGACCCCTCTTCCATCCAATATTTCCATGAAACAATGTAACTATTTACATAGCCATTTATAATCGTGTCCTAAATTCCTTCATAATAACTTCGCATTCACTTTGACTGGAAATATCCATTAGGAAATCATGATATTAAATTTTTATGATAACTTAAAGAAAGTATTCATATGTTTTATTTACCATCACACACCCTATACACTTTGGTACATAATTGAAAATCTCCTTAAATTTAGACTTGTATAATATTTTATCTATTAACTTCAGAATTCTATAAGTTTTATCATACTCTCGCATTCTTCTTAGATATTATATTCTTCATAGAATATAATTCCATGATACAAAAACACCTTCTATTTAGGAAATATTACTTTTTTATTTTAGTTGGATTATTTAACAAATAAATACTTGTTTCCAAAATAAAATATAGTATTTTATCTGTTTGGAGAATTTTCCTCTGAAAATAAGAATATTGTAAAATATTCCATTTAAGGATGGAAGTAACTTCTCCCTTAATATCTTAATAAACATTTATAGAAACATTATACCCTATATATAAAATTTATATTCTTATCTTGGTCTCATTACCTGTTGTAGAATCTAATTAATTATAAACCATTTGTATAAAATTAATCATTTCATTTTTTTCCAAACAACTATTAATTAATGAAAAAACTCATATTATCATATATATGATATAAGATCAAGATGAACATCCATATATGATCTATCTGATATTCATATGTATCTTTACATTCAGATCCTTTTTATGTAAACTATTTCATAACAAAGTTAATAAAAAATAAAATACTTTTTAGGTATTCCCTTGATTTTGAACTCCTATATGTTTATAGAATATGTAAAATATACATTCTGTATCACATACCCTCTAAAACCAAAGAATAAATTTTTATAACATCGATTTATTACATGTTAATTACATGGGGTTTCAAGAACACCTTCTTGTATGTCAAAAAATTCCTTCATATAGAATAATTTTTCATCCTTCGAAATTTTAACATTAGGTTTTGATCACCTGTTTTGAATACTTGAAAAAAAAATTGTTGAACTCTCTAGAAAATATTTCATTATATAGTGTAATATTTTAATCACTTTTAATATCTATACAGTACTAAAATCATGAAATCAAATACCTAGTCTAGATATTCTCAACATTTGTAGATATGGGTCAACATGACTTGACATTCATTTGTCATGTTAGGAAATTTTCATAAATGATAATAAGATTAATCACTTAACTAGAATAATCCGTTATAGTGTCACTAAGTAATTAACATACACAATCATATTATTTATGTGATTAGAGACTAAAATTTTTTATTTCATTTTTTATAAAATGAATTTGAAAAAATTATCGAATCATTTTATGATTCTCATAATCACATTGATTATTCTTTTGAATAAACTAGACACTTTGTTTCTCTGAAAGATATATCTCAAACATAAATAATTTTACATTACTTAATAAATATTTCAATTTACCAATATAATGAGTTTATTAAAATTAAGTTCTCCTTCCAAAAGACTAATATCAAATTTATGTTTGAAAATTATGTTTCTAAAATATATAAAAAAACTGTTCATCAAATGTATATCATATTTCATTAAAATCAATAAATAATTATATTAAATGCTATCCCACTAAAATTATGACCTATTTTTAATAATTAATATCCATTAGTAGCTAGTGATCCATATTTTATCATGACATATATTCATTTTTTCACATGAATAAACCATGATTATATCCAGTAGAAAACACTTATCTAGTGTTTCATATAAGAATCAGGGATATTCAACTAATAACCCATTTTCCAATCCATCATATGGATAAACCCAACTATATTCTTATGGTGTAAAAAATGTTAGGGTTAACAAACTAAGTGTAACACATATAAAATTCCAAAAACAAGGATTATATTCATTAGGGTCTCCTCATAACTTGATTTCTTAATATAATATCAATCATGGAAAACTAACTGTTATGGTCACTCGTAAAGAATTATCAAGTCTTTTCAAGTTCCAATTTGAAAGGAATCTATCAATTAGTATTTTAATATAAATTAATACCAAAATCTTATCTCATTTTATTTCCTCTTTGAATGCATGCTTAAAATGATTTTGTTTTCAAATCTAATTACAACCACTAAATAAATGTGTCTGAACCATATTGATGCGCTAATCATTAAACAACCCACAGTTTATATTATCAATCATAAATTAAACTTAAAAATATTTATAGATATTCAAATTCATCTCATGCATAAGTTATATTAATTCTTCATGTAAAGGTTTAGAATTATATCCATATTAGTAAGATCATATCTATAGATAACTACTCCCACCAGTATGGAATAAGGCAAAAACCACCAAGACATAGGGAAATTTAACCCCAAGTCCCTCTACTTTAGGATACATTATCAAAGTGAGAATCACATTTATCAAAACTCTAACACATAATTTTTATAAACTATGTTCAAAAACTATTTTCAAGATCATATATTTAATTACAATCCAAGGTTAAGGTATATAAAACAATATTCTATAGATATACTTAGAATGGAATGAATGTCTTAGAAATATCATAAGAAGTATTTTTTCTCATAAAATAAATCATTCACAACAATTCATAATATAAAAAATTTATAATTATGAATAAATTAATTTAATAATGTTTAAATAAATAAATAATTCCCAAATTTGAATATGTGATAAAAGTATACAATCAATTCCAAAATGATTTCTAACTATATAAATATTACAATTACGATTATATTATTATGTACATTTCAATAATTCTTGATTATTAATTGCTTATATATACTTTGTTATATGAAAATTTTATTTTATTCCTTATAAAATATTTTATTCTAATTATATTATATTTCATGAATTATAAACATTTTTTAATCAATTATTTATTATGTAAACCTTTTACGTAATATATATATCATAAATTTAGTATTTTTAAAACCATAACCAATTAAATAATCAAACAAATTTGATGAGTCTTCTGTATGATCCTAATAAAGTTATTTTAATTCAATCACTAAAAATTAATCATTTGTAATATTTCATAATTTTCCTAAATATAAATATTTTATATTATACATTATTTTTTAATTTATTAGCACATTATAAGCTACACCTTATGATTTATATATAAACACTTTATTTAAAATTAAAAAGGTCTTCCATATATTTTTTACAAAAATCATTTTATACTGACTATTAATTTTTAATAAATATATATTTATAAATGATAATAAATAAATTAATTATTTAATTAAAACCAATAATAATTAAATTATTTTTAAACACTTTATAAATTCCAAATATTCAAGAAATACCATTTTTCATTATTTGTAAAAAATATTCATAAATAATCAATTCAATTTATAATTTAATATAAATTAAAATCAAATTTTTTATTTCTAATTATATTTTTTGATTTATCCTAGTCATAATTTTCAACACATCGGGAACCCTTTTATACATAGTATTGATTTCACTCTACAATTTATATTTAGATATCCAAATATGGATAAGCCTAGTTCATCATTAGTAATATTTTATGTATTATTTTGAAATTTTCTTATATGATATCTCATGTTGTACTAGATGATATATCGGGATACCATAACAGCTCTATGGTACTCTATTTTGGGAAACAATATCTGAGGAAATCATAGATTATGTTATTAGAAGTCATATTCTATTACATTATTCTATCTATGAGATTCAATTATTTCATTCCTTTTGATATCACATATTAGATGTCGTGATATAAAACTAACAAAACAAATCAGAAAATAATTTTTAACGACATGTAAACAAAATGGAATATGATCCATAATTTATTTATTTCCACTCATAATTTCAAAAATATAAGAACATGGGATACTCTGATACCACTTTTGATAGTCTGGGGGGTCTATAAACATTGTATAGAACATAGAGTAATGATTTAAATCATAAAACAAGTTCACTCATATGTAGAATATAAGAAATATGCTATAAAACTAAAAATTATGAACCATTGGAATATCGTATACGTGTCTGTGATAATCACTATCATTACCTTCATCTACACATCAAATTGTTAGATAATTATCTTGAAGTGGTATACAACAGCCTCCCACCCTAGGAGGTATCCATAGGTTAGATTAAATCACACATCATGTGTGTGGGAGTCTTCTTCCTTCATAGTTTTCCATATCATCAATCATAAAGGACAAAGAATATGAGATCACAAGGTCTAGGAAGCTTCAACAAAACATTGACACCCACTATTATCAAAACATAGGGGTTCTTATAGGGATTATTGAATTCTTATTTATTTTAAGAATTTCATTTTACATTATAATGCTTGAGTAAATTCTATTCCAATTAATCAATTCTTGTTATGAATGTATGAGCCTTATCCACCATTACATATGAGGAAATGGATATTGATAATTTCATCATGGAACAATTTTTCTACCCAAATCATTAAAAAAATAACAAGGAATATCAGGCGTAGCCCGAATGGCCTGAAAGCCTTATTTTTTATTTTATTATTGTTAATTCCACTTTTAAGGGTTGAAGGGGAACTCGTACAAGGCCCATAGGCCCAAGGCACAAGGCTTGACTAACCCACAATACATGACCTGAAGGCCCATGCCCAAAACATGACTCGTAGGTCCAACCCACTAAAACTCCCCCTTCCCATCTTCTGTGTCATTGATCACCTAGCTCCACAACTTGCATTGCTAATCGGCTTGCATTGCCCTGTACAAAGCTGCATGGTGCCAGGTCTCGATGAAGACTGCCAAACCCTCCCATTCTTCCAATCTTGATTGCTCTAATTTTGGTGGCTACAACTAATTTTGCTCTGATCCTCTTCCGGGGCTTATTGTCTTTGAACTAGGCTACTCCATGGTCTTTATGGCCCAAATTCCCTATGGCCCGAAGGCCTTTGATGACTCGAAGGCCCCTGAGACCCGTAGGCCCAAACCGATGGCCCGAAGGCCCAAATCGGGTGAATAGTTCTGGCTACTACAATACTGAACAGAAACTGCTACAGTATTGCTAAAGTAACTAGTACAGTATTGCTACCATACACTAGAAATTCTCCTCCACCCAGTTTTTGAACCTGGGTCTCTTAGATGCCAAGAAAAATCCCTTACCACCCGGGTATAGGCTCGTTGTCCATATCATGCGTAGCATTATGATATGGCATAGTCATATGATATTGTTGGGCATGTATTGTATCAACAATACTCTATATTTTATGATGATTTTGATGTTCACAAAAACCCATTTTTGTTTTCTAATAATGTTTTTTATGTTAGTTTTATAGAAATTTATATTATATTTTAATGGAATTTGGTGTTACATGAATGATTTTGGAAATGCTATTTTTATCCCTACATTACACTGAAATATAAAATTTTTATACGGTATAAACCCTACATTACCCGAAAAAGTTTCTGTTTGGATCGTTGTCCTTGTGTTTTGAAAATTGAAATGGGTATTGATCAGAAACCCTACATTGGAGTCTGGATCTACTATTTTCATCGTTATGTTCAAAAAAATTGAATGTATGGTTAGTTAATTCTATGTTCAGGATTTTATGCTGATAATGATAAACATATGGATCATCAACCCTATTCTACACAAAGAACCTAACACTACAAAGCTCAACCCTACATTGTGGTCTCAACAGTGAAGTTCTTTAAGCTGTGTTTTCAATCTGAGATTACTATAATGGTAATGTTATAAATGGAGACTAATTCAAGGATTGTTTTGATTATTTCAAATAACCATGTTCATCGGATAAAATCTCTCTGGTTTCTAATGGAATTTTCTATTGTCCTAGTTAATTGAAATTTGAATTTTTGGGACCAATTAGGCTATTCTTTTGGATCTGTGATATTGAAGAATTTATTTATTTTCTATAAATTCATTCAGAATGCATCTTCATAAGTATGTGATATGTGACTCAAATGCAAGACTTATTTATAGAAATTATATTTAAAGTGCTATAGAAAATGAACAACTCTGTTGAAGGCATTGCTTTGGAGATATTCATGTTATATCATGTTATACTATAAGTTTTTGACTGCTCTGTTTTGTTTCTTCTCTTAATTTGAAGTTCTACTTGAAACCAAGATCACTTCAGACTCATTCTCTCTGAAAACTATTATTTCTGAAGAAGAAGATCCATCTACTATTAGTTCTATTATGCTGAAATTGTGAATTTTAACCTGTTTCAACAAATCAATCAATTTTGATTTATTTGAGTTTCAACTGCTCATACTCAGTTACAGTGGAGTATAATCTTCTTGATTTATACTGTGGATAATCGATTCTCTGTTATTGAACTATAATTCTTGTAATTAGTATTGTAAATGTTTGAACGGCCTACACTTAGATTTGGATTCTTGGTCTTGTGATAAGATGATCATTCTGGTTAAATTTAACAAGATAACTAAGAGAGTTATTGGTATAGTGTTCTAGGGGATCTTTGTGGCCCGAACCATATATAAAGTTGTGTTCCTTATATCTATTTATCCACTGCATATTTTCATTTAGAATAATCACACATTATATTTTCATAAGTTATAGTGGGTGTTAAAATACAAAATTGTGGAAGATTTTGAAAAGACACAATTCACCCCCCCCCCCCCGTCTTGTGTATTACTTTATATATTCTGACCTAGAAATTGGTATCAAAAGTGAGATTTTGTATAAATCTATAGTAAGATAAAAATTATACGGTCTATACACAGATGGAAATGGCTAATCTTAAAGGATTAATGTCAATGGTTTGAGATCCATACTTCAATGGTGAAAATTATGGGTGTTGGATGCCAAGGATTATTATTTATCTTATAAATATTTGTTTCAGAGTTTACTCAAAGATCATTACCCTATTTCAGATCCTTGATAAACTGGAAACATCAGATGCTGCAATAGAAGCTGAATATGACATGAATTCAAAAGATATTAATGTTATTATTTATGGTATTGGTTCATATGAGTTCAATTATGTTCCACAACGTCCTACTTCCTATGAAACTAGGAAAACAACTGAAGTTTCCTATGAAGGAATAGACAATGTAAGAAACATGAGGTATGCAATAGAAAATTTGACCTTTGATGCCTTTATAATGTTTGATGGAGAAAGAATCACACAGTTTATTGGAAGGATTATAGAAATTATCAACAATATTATAATCTTAGGTGAACCCATCAAACAATTTGATCAAGCCATAAAATTAATTAAGGTACTACCTTTGCAATGGAATGAAATATCTGCAGCTATTCAAAAATCATCACCTATCAAATATCTGACTATAAAAGAACTATTTAGGACGCTAAATATGTATAAAGTATAAATTCAAGATGAATCTGAAGATCATAATATTATAGTATAGAAAGAAAATATTTCACTGAAATTAATAGCTCAGAAACATAGCAGACGATCAAAGAAAGAAGTCAAATAAGGGAAAAATTCAGATTAATCTAATTCTAAAATGGAACAAGATCATCTTTCCAGGAAGTTCATCAAATTCTATAAGAATAAAAAATATTCAGAAAAATCTGTTAGGAAGGATGATAATGAACAAAGATAAATAAAATGTTATGAATGCAAAAAATTGGTTCATATTAGATCATATTGTCCTCAACTGAAAGATAAAAGAAAACATCCATAAAATAGATGTCAGGAAAATTTTATTTATGAGCATAAAAGTATAAGATAAATGAAAGATACATAGAGTGTATCTGAGGACTCCATTAGACCTTAAAAGTCATATTTAGAGAAGAAATAATCAAACCTAAACTCCAATATGTTCTTTATGGAAAATAGAGTAGAAGAAAAGGTACAAACATATTATTATTATAATTATGATACTAGTAGTTTCTAAAATGATAAAATAGTTTCTTAGTATTCAATGATAGAAAAAATAGGATTCTCAGATAAGTAAGAATAGGTCATTAAAAAATATTCATAATGTTTTTTTAGTTGAAATAAATACCTTTCTTAAATAACTTCCGGATTTGATGGAAAAATTCAATTAATCTAAGAAAAATTATGTTGATCATGAAAAAATGATCAATTCGTTAAAAGATGAATTAGAAACTTATAGGAGTGATGCTTCTTTTACCAAAAGAGAGAATATCTTAAATGAAATTCTTGGAAATAATGTCATTAAAATGACAATATATAGAATAGGAAGTAGTATTGAGAAATAAAAATTGTATAAAAACTATTTTGTGAAAGATCCTAAAAATCATGTTATCATTATGGAACAAAAGGATTTGTTTCCAATAACTTTTATTGGAAAAATCCGCAAATAAGTTGAATTAAAGGAGCTTCTATTTCTAAAAGTTTTTTTTTGAAGAAAATAATATTAAAGAAAGTAGATCTGGATTTCTACATCATTTCAATCTAACACTGTTAGTCCCAATAAAATATGGGTACCAAAACAAACATTTGTTTAAATGGTTTTATAGGTTACATGCCACATAAAAAAATACTATGTGGTATATGGATAATGGTTTTTCTAGGCATATGAGTGGATATCCATAAAAGTTTCACACACTAACACAAATGGATGGAGGTATTGTATCTTTTGGTGACAATGCCAAAGGAAAAATAATTGGAGTTGGAACTCTTGGAGATCCAAAGACTATCTAAATCAACAAAGTATTGTATATGAATGGGTTAAAGAATAATCTGATATGGGTTTATCTCCTTTTTGATGATGGATTTTATTTTTAATTTTTAAAAAATTAATGTTATTTGTTTAAATATAAGTTTATTAAATTTATAGGACCAAGTACTGATGTAAAGTCCCATGTTATTGAACCGGGTTAAAATAATAATGTTTTGTGAATTTTTTTTTCTGTTTACTGACATGTCATTTTTTATAAACAAAGCATTGGAATTTTATTCCGAGTGTTGGTACACCTAAAGGTGTTGTTTTTGGACTTTCATAATTACCCAAAAATTTTCACAGGTGTCCCAATGAGTCTCGGGAACACAAATTTTGGAAAATTCCACTTTAATGGATCTACACGGGCAGCATACAGTTGTGTTCCAACCTGTTCAGTTTACCCTGTTTAATAAATTATTTAATTTAATTAAATAATATTATATTAGAGTTTGTAATTAATTAAGAGAAGGTTTTAATAATAAAAAAAATTAAGTTATTATTATTATTGTGGTTGTTTATGAATGTAATAATTATTATTATTATGGAATTTAAATTAGGGGTTATGGGTTGTGGTTTTTATCCTATTAATGATATTGTAATAAATCCAGAGTTTCATAATTAATTAAGAAATGATTATTAAGATAATCATGAATGAAAAACCATTTTTAATTAAATACGGTGTAACCTTTATGTCAAAAGATTTTAATTGGGTGTTTAATGGGGTATAATATTGATGTAAAATTAATGAGGCTTTTGGGTATCTCCAAAAAACGTATAATTAAATAAGGACTTTCATAATTAATAAATAAGTATTTTTATTTAATAAGAGGTGTTGGGTTTTATCTAAGGTTGAATAATAATAAAAATAATAATGCAATTATTATTTTTATGGTTCTATGAGTTGTTTTTATTAATAATAATAATAATAATAATGGATTTTTTGCGGTTTCATTTAATTAAATTAAAGGACAATAATAATTTAATTAATCGCTATGAATAAAATGTTTTTAATTAATTAATTTTTTTTGAGATAATTAATTAAATAAGGATGAGTTAGGCATTATCGAAGAAGGGTAATTTTAAATGATATTATAAAATAAGGAATAAATGTGGAGTTCATTTTAATTTAATTAAACCTTTTTAAATATAGATATCGGGTTGTGCACGGGTAGTCAAATTGTGCGGGTCAGCTGTGCGGTTATCCAATTTTTAAAATGATTTATTTTTATTTTATTTTAAATAAATTAAATATTTAATAATAATAGTAAGGATATTATTATTATTATTATTTTAATTTTATTGGATGATTAATGGGGGTTTCAGAATTAATTTTGAAACATTTATTTAAATGATAGTTAGTAATGCAACATTATATTAAATGAGAATAATAAATGTTATCATTATTTTATTAAAACTATTAGTTTATCATGGGTGTAATTGATAATTGGGGGAGAGAGTATACGGGTGGTGCACCGCCATATTGGAGGAACAAAAAAATGCACCAGGCCCCCTATTTGAGGCGCGCTACACCCCCCTCGACGGCTCCTCTTCGTGTGATCAAATCCTCCTGGTGTCTTCTCAAATATTATCTATCTTGGTGAGGTGAGTCGATCTGCATTTTTTGTGATTCTCATTGGTCGTTTGTCTCCTCCATCACCCTATTTCCTCAGTCAAAATCCAATGGTTCTGGTTTTATTGGCTTTCCTTGTTTCTTTAGTTCTAAGGATGTGAAAGGGGCTCCTCTAGACCATTTGGACAGTATTCTGGCATCTTCCAACAAAGGCAAGGTAGATGAGTTCATTTTCCCTGTTCTGTCCTGTTTTGGGTAAGGTTATTTTACCATGGTATTGTTTCACATCATTCAATTAAGGGTGTGATAATTTTTATGAGTCACTGGTACCTAGTTAGAGGTTTTTTGGTCGTTACTTCTTTGACTCTGAGTACCTATTTTAATATTTTAATGTTTATTTATATTCTTGCAGGGCACGCGCGTGAATATATATATAAGGTGTGGGCGCATGTGATTGTGGACCAGTTGTGGAATGGTTTCCACAAAGTATAATAAAGCGCTTCAATTTTAAAATGGTGCCACCCCGGGGTAGGGTCCCAAATCCCTATCACTTTATTTAAGAATTATAGTTTCTTTAAATAAATTGAGAATGTGAGTTTCATTGATCATGATATGTTTATGCATGAAACTTTTGATGTAATTAAATTTTGATTCCCACTTGAGATAAATGAGGACATGAACATGTGTTGATTTTAAGAATGTTTTGATAATTTGGTTAATGTGATATGATTAAACAGTTAAATGATTTGAATGGGAAGAATTGGTAGTAGGGTAATTAATTGTAGAATTAATTATCATGTCATGAGTTGGAATAAAAATTGTGGCTATTACTGATTATTGATAATATTGAATATTTGAAATGTTCAGAATATAAATTTGAAACTGGTAATAATTAATTGATGAATTAATTATTACCTGATATATGGAAAATGGTTAATTAATTTATGATTGGTTAAAGAGATAAGATTTAATTAATTAATTGTTGAATTAATTAATTTTAATGCATTAAATTAAGACTGTGAATTAATTGTTTATTACGATCGTTGCCCATGGGTACCTTTTGATTCATGTTAGATTTCCATGCATTAAGTTGTCTTGGATAGAGTTGTTTTATATTATGAGATTATGTGCAATATAGTTTCTCAATATATGGGCTTGGTTCAGCATGTTTTGTGATGATTATGACGTGCATGTAAATTGTTAATGTCCTGAATGAATCATTATTTGAGTGGACAAGTTCGGACTTGTTAAAGAATTTAGATAAATAAATATTGGGTTAAGTATTTATTTTTCTTGATAATAATAATTAATTTTTAATTATTTATTTAATATTGAGATGTTTAATGGATAATTAACGGTTTTCTTTTGACCGGTGGTTTATGTTGTTAAATAGTTGTTGAATTAATTAACAGATTGGATTAATTAATCTTTCAATTAATTAATGGATGGTTGTGGGGTGTCAGACATAGTGTTCTACACCAATGATAAATATAAATGTATTATTGATAAATAGGTTGTGAGACAGGGAGTGATTCACCAAATACTCACAGGGTGTAAGACTTGGCATTCTACACCGTGCTTGCCAGAAAATATTATTTTATAGTTCCGGGAATGATGATCTAAATACTCATTGGTATTGAGACAAGAACTAACGCTCCAAATAATCACATGGGTTCTAGAAATGATGTTCTACACCCATTAATTGAAATTGGAATGTGGGTCCAATTAGTCGTACATTGAAGGAATTAATTGGGTGATGAAAACTATTGTGACATTATGATCTATGAGTTGAATATGAGAAAGGGATCATAGTTATCCATGAATTGGTTGAATCACTATTAGTGGACGGTCCCTAGAGAAAATCACTATTTCATTTAGTGGATAGGCTTAGATATAGTATATGAAAGATTAAATTGAATATCTTTTAACGCATTATCCAAGACAATGCACAAGCATGGATTTGGTCTTAACTTTGATTACTTATATGGTCTTTAGAGACATCTGTGGTGAGAGACTTATACAGTTAATGTCAGTCTTAGCCCGGATCATGAGAATTATGTAGTTCAATAAGGTTTGAATAATTGATAAATGAAAATAATTTTGGAATGACTATTTCTTATGCATGAAAAATTTTTAATATGGGTTTAGACACCAACAAAGAGTTGAAGCAGGTACATGGGTATATAGTTACATTGTACTACTAACATAATTATTCATTCTTGTACTATTTAAATTATTTATTGAATGTCAGGATTTGGGGTAGACACCGGTGGTCCCGACCTATTGTGATTTATATCTCACACCCTACTTGATCCGTTATTGCACTGGGGTACCCAAGTAGATTGTATTTAGTTGTAGGATTGTGTTTTTTGCATTTACATGGAAGATAGGAGCAAAGGACCGAGCATAAACTCATGATGCTTGAAGAGACCACCCTCGGGGCTTGGAGTCATTGTTTATTTATTTTTTAATTGAATGTTAAGAATGTTTTTTTGTTCAATGTTTTCTATTTTTTTGTATCATTATCATGTCATGCATGAATCTGCTATATACATTATTTTATCCATTTGATTGTACAAGATGTATAAAATCTACCATCCACTGATTTATCATTTACTAGACTAATTCAACTATTTATTTCCATTGATTGTTATTTACTTTGATATACTGATGTACAACTCTGATAATATGGTATAGTCTCCCCACTGACTATCCTTAGACCCTCACTGTTATTCGACAGCCTCTGGCATACGGGGAGACGTGCTTGAGGTCATGCGGCAACCAGTCCGACCACTGGTTTCGTGGTGAGTCTGGTTAGGATGTTACAAGTTGTATCAGATGGTTTCTTTTCCTTTGTCTTACTATTTTGTGGTTGGTAGACAGGAGAGTAGGAATGTGTCGACGCTTTGGTTAATAGCTGTGCTTGGGACTGATCACCCCATTTATGGGAAATGACCAATTGGCCAGGGATGGGAATTAATGATTGTACTATTAGAGGATACTATTGATATGATTTCACATTGAGTGACTGGCCTATTTTCTATAGTTTATTGATTTTCTGAATTTTGAAAAGGATAATTTTCTTGCCATGATATGGCAAGGAGGTTTCTTACATGAATCATCTTAGTCACTTAGATATTCACATGTCATGCGTATAACATTCCATGTAGTTGCATTTGTATGATGCTTGCTAATTTGGATTTTGTTCCTTGGGTGCAATGCCATGTTTTGATCTGCTTTAGCATGCCTCTCTAGATAGCATGTTAAGGTGACAAATATAACATTCTTGATTGATTATATGCCATAATGCCTTAGTTATTAGCATGTTTTGTTATTGTTCCATGCTTCTATGTTATAAAATTTGTTGTGTTACTTGTTATGGTAACATGATATTGATATTTAGATATATTAAATGGATGTTAAAGTTAAAATTTTTAATTAATGTTGATTAGGATAAATGGGAGCCAACTGCCAGCAATAAGTTGTATGGGCGCCTTATCAATTGGTAGATGGCCACCCACGTGACTAACCCATGTAACCATAGTATGTTTTGAAAATGGTTATGATTGTAACAATATTGAGTTTTTATTGTAATGAACCATTGTGGGGTTTCTTTTTAAGAACTCGGATTAAATAAATGGGACTTTTGGAGGTCTCTTTTATGGTAAAAATAATTTAGATGCTAAATTTCATGTTTATATTTGAATAACACTGACTGTAAAATTTTTAAAGAGGATGTTTTTGATATCATGATTATTTTGACATAGAGAATTTTTTTGAAAACCAAGTGGATTTTTGTGAAAAAGTACTTTGCAGTTTGTTAAAATTCGTTCAAATGGTGAATGGTTGAAATGAATTAATTAAAATGGCTAAAACAAAAAAAAGGAGATTTTGAATCTTGTGCTTATGGTTTTGTGTGACCAAGAGATTGGGTCGATGTTAATGATCGTAAGGGGACAAATCATGGTAGGTAGTTCCCATAGAATGTTCTAGGCTATTAAAGTAATTTTGTCCCACTGCTCTGGAGGACTTCTTGGGACTCAACTATTTTGGAACTCTGATTGGTTTATGTTATTGATTTTATGATCAATGTTTGACGTGGTGATCATGGTTCTAGGAATGTCACATGCATGCGTTAATGTTTTATAAAAATAGGTGTTGGTGAGCGGCTGATCTTTTCATGCGACGTCATGGAAAATCCTAAGGTGGGTATTGTTGCATCGTTTTCGATAAACCTGTCAGCAGGTGATGTTGAGCTTTTATAACAGAGTTGTCTGGTAATAGTTTGATAGATCTTCTTAATGAACTTGTTTTTTATCTTAGTAATCTCTTTGGAATAGGATGAGCATGTCCCCAATCATAACATCATCATGGAGACACTAAGATAGCGTTGGTCTTACGCCATGCTACAGTTTAAATGATTGTAGGCTTGATGAGTGGTTTTCATCTGGGTATTATGAGATATGAATTGATTATTTGGGATACTTTTCTTTTTTTGGGGGGGGGATGGTTGTTTTAAAATATCCTTGTGATGACTTGACTTGGAAATTTAACCGGAGGCCGGGTAAGTAATTCATTTTACATGCAGAAGGTTTTGGATAGTTTTAAAGGAACATAGTCAGATAAAGGGAGAAATGGTGTTTTTGGTCCATGACTTCTTTAGAGGGAAGAATGTGAAAACCGTTCTATTGATTGATCAATATTCAACCATTTTCGTTGATGAGGACCTTCTAATAACCTCAGTTATAAAAATGTTTCAACGTTTAAGCTATAAACTGAGCATTGGCTCTGGTTTTAAAGGATTATCCATTAGGCTTGTGAAAGGTTAAATGTGTGTTTGGCATTGGGAACACAACACGTCACTTATAACAAGATTAAATGGCCTTGGTGGGTCGGTTGTTTTAGTAGTGGTTCCCGATGACATCTCGGGGACGAGAATATTTTATGGTCGGTATATTGTAAAGTCCCATGTTATTGAACTGGGTTAAAATACAAATGTTTTTGAATTTTTTTTCAGTTTATGAAAGGTTCGTTTTTTTTAACCGAGCTCTAGAATTTTATTTTGAGTGTTGGAACACCTAAAGGTGTTGTTTTTTTACTTGTGTAATTACCCAATAATTTTCGCAGGTGTCCCAATGAGTCTCAGGAACACATATTTCTAAAAAGTTCACATTAATGGATCTGCACAGGCAGCACATAGTTGCGTTCCAAACCGTTCAGTTTACCCTATTTAATAAATTATTTAATTTAATTAAATAATATTATATGAGAGTTTGTAATTAATTAAAAGAAGGTTTTAATAATAATAATAATGAAATTATTATTATTATTATTATTGTGGTTGTTTAATTAAATAAATGTTAAAGGATTAGTTAAATTACGATTCAAGAAATTAATGTGGATTATAGGCTTATGGAAGAACCATTTTATTTAAATGAAGAGTTTATGAATTATTAAAGGACCATTTATTATTAAATGGAGGAATGTGCTAATAATAATAATTTTTTTGTTATTATTATGGTGTCATGGATTATTCTAATGCGTTGATATTTTAATTTCATGTTAAAGGAGTATATTATTTATGAGAATTCAATGATGCTTTTTAGCTTCTTAAAGAAACATTTAATAAAATGAGGTGTTTCAGATTTAATGAAGCATTCTTATTAAATAGTGGTGTGGGTTTTATCAAAAGTTTGAATAATAATAATAATGAGATTATTATTATTTTAGTTTTATGAATGTAATAATTATTATTATTATGGAAATTAAATTAGGGGTTATGGGTTGGAGTTTTTATCATATTGATGATATTTTAATAAATTGGGAGTTTCATAATTAATTAAGAAATTTTTATTAAGATTATAATGATTGAAGAAGTGTTTTTAATTAAATGGGGTGTAACATTTATGTTAAAAAAATTTAATTGGATGTTTAATGAGGTATAATATTGATGTGAAATTAATGAGTCTTATGGGTATCTCAAATAAAAGTATAATTAAATAAGGAGTTTCGTAATTAATAAAGAAGTGTTTATATTTAATTTGAGGTGTTGGGTTTTATCTAAGGTTGAATAATAATAAAAATAATAATGAAATTATTATTACTATGGTTTTATGATTGGTTTTTATTATTATTATGAATAATAATAATAATGGATTTTTTTGGGGTTTTATTTAATTAAATTAAATATCAATTAGAATTTAATTAATTGCTACAAAGTAGAGGTTTTTATTTAATTAATATGTGTTGAGATAATTAATTAAATAATGACGAGTTGGGAATTATCAAGGAAGGGTAATTTTAAATGGTAATATTAAATAAGTAATAAATGTGGAGTTGGGTTTAATGTAATTAATATATTTTAAATATAGATATCGGGTTGTGCACGGGTAGTCAAATGGTGTGGGTCAGCCGTGCGGTTATCTGGTTTTTAAAATGATTTATTTTTATTTTATATTAAATAATATAAATATTTAATAATAATATGTACATTATTATTTTTATTTTATTAATTTTATTGGATGATTAATGGGGGTTTTTAAAATTAATTGTGAAACATTTACTTAAATGTTAGTTAATTAAGTAGAATTATATTAAATGAGAATAATAAATGTCATTATTATTATATTCAGAATATTAGTTTATCATGGGTTTAATTTATAATTGGGAGAGAGAAAATGAGAGTGGCACACCACCATATTGGAGGAATAGAAAAAATGCACCAGGACCCTCCTTTGAAGCGCACTACACCCCCCTCGTCGGCTCCTCTTCGCGCTGTCGAATCCTCCTGGTGTCTTCTCAAATATTGTCTGTCTCGGTGAGGTGAGTCCATCTGAATTTGTTTTGTTATTTTCATTGTCAATTGGATCCTCCTTCACCCTGGTTCCTCAGCCAAAATCTTATGGGTCGTGTCTTTTTTGGGTTTCCTTGTTTCTTCGGTTCTAGGGATGTGCAAGGGGATCCTCTAGACCCTTCAGACTGTATTCCAGCATCTTCCGACAAAGGCGAGGTAGATGATTTCATTTTCTCTTTTCTATAATGTTTCGGGTAAGGTTATTTAACCATGGTATTATTTCACATCATTCAATTAAGGGTGTGATAATTTTTAAGAGCCCCTGGTACCTAGTTAGAGGTGCATTGGTCCTTACGGCTTTGACTCTGAGTACATATTTTAATATTTTGAATTTTTTTTTCAGGGCACTCCCATGAATATATATGTATATATATATATACATGTATATATATATAATTTGCGCACGTGTGAGATTACAGACCAGTTTTGGACTAGTTTCCCCCAACTATATTAAAGTGCTTCGGATTTAAAATGGTTTCACCCCAATGTAGGGTCCCAAATCCCTATAACATTATTTAAGAATTATAGCTTTTATAAAAAAAATTGAGAATTTGAGTTTTATTGATTATGATATGTTTATGCATGACACTTTTGATGTTATTAAATGATGTCACCCATGTGTGATAAATGAGGACTTGAACATGTGTTGATTTTAAAAATGTTTTTCTAATTCGGTTAAACTGATATGATTAAACAGTTAAATGATTTGAATAGGAAGAATGGGTAATAGGGTAAATAAATGTAGAATTAATTATCAGGTCGTGAGTTGGAATAAAATTGTGGCTATTACTGGTTATTTAGAATATTGAATATTTGAAATGTTCGGAATATAAATTAGAAACTGGTAATAATTAATGGATGGATTAACTATTACATGATAAATGGAAAATGGTTAATTAATTGATTATTGGTAAAATAGATAAGATTTAAGTAATTAATTATCAAATTAATTAATTTGAATGCATTAAATAAAGATTGTGAACTAATTTTTTATTATGACTGTTGGCCATGGGTACCTTTTGATGCATGTTAGGTTTCCGTGAATTATGTTGTCTTGGATGGAGTTGTTTTATATTATGAGATGTTTCATGAGATGGTTTCTAAATATATGGGATTTGTTCAGAATTTTTTATGGTGATTATGACGTGCATGTAAATTGTTAAAGTCCTGGATAAATAACTATTTGAGTGGACGGGTTCAGACTTGTTAAAGAATTTTATATAATTAAATGTTGAGTTAATTATTTATTTGGCTTGCTGTGAATAATTAATTGTTAATTATTTATTTAATATTGATATGTTCAATGGTTAATTAATTTTTGACTTTTCATGGGCGATTTATGTAGTATATTAGTTGTTGAATTAAATAACGGATTGGATTAATTAATTTATGAATTAATTAATGGATGGTTGTGGGGTGTTAGACATGGCGTTATACACCCAGGATAAACATAGATGTATTATTGATAAAAGGTTTGTGAGATAGTGACTGATGCTCCAAATACTCACAAGGTGCTTGACATGGCGTTCTACACCCAGATTGCAAGCAAATATTCTTTTTTGGGTCGGGGACTAATGCGCTAAATACCCATCGGTTGTGAGAGAAGGATTGACACTCCAAATACTCACAAGGGTCCTAGACATGATGTTCTAAACCCATTAATTGGCATTGGATTGTGGGTCCAATTAGTCATACAAGAAATGAATTAATTTGTTAATAAAAAATTTTGTCACAGTATGATTTGTGAGTTGAATATGAGAAAGGGTTCATACTTGTCAATGAATTTGGTGAATAATTTTTACTGGACGGACCTAGGAGTGAATCACTATTTTTTTGGTGGACAGGCTCAGATATAGTATATGAAAGATTAATCTGAATATCCTATTATGCATTATCCAATCCAAAGAAAAATCATGTATTTGGTGTTAACTTTGATTACTTAAATGGCCTTTAGAGACATCTATTGTGAGTGACATATATATGGAATGTCGGGCTCATCCCAAAACACAAGAATTATGTAGTTTAATGAGGTTTGAATAATTGATAAATGAATATGATTGTGTAATGACTATTGTGTATGCATGAAAAATGTATAATACGATTTCAGAAACCAGCTAAGAGCTGAAGTAGATACTTGGGTATATAGTTACATTATACTGATTTCTTTAATTATGCATTCTTGCACTGTTTAAATTATTTATTGAATGTCAGGATTTTGGGTAGACACCATTGGTCCTGGCCTTCTAAGATTTATATCTCACACCCTACTCGGGCTGCTATTGCAATAAGGTAACCGAGTAGATTTAATTTGGTTGTAGGATTGTGTTGATTTCATTTACATGGAAGATAGGAGAAAATGACCGATGAGAGGCTCGGGATGCTCGAGGAGACCGCCCTCGGGGATTGGGGTCATTCTTTATTTATTTTTGTAATGGAATGTTCAGAATTTTGTTTTGTTCACTGCTTACATTTTTGTATCATTAGCATGTCATGCATGCATCTACAATATATTTGATGTTATCCATTTGTTTTTACAAGATTTATAAAATCTACCTTCTGCTGCTTTATCATTTATTAAACTTCTTCCCATATTTATTTCCATTTTTTTTATTTTCTTTGATATACGGTTGTGCAACTATGATAAGAAGGTATATTCTCCCCACTGACTATCCTTAGATCCTCACTGCTAGTCTAAATCCTCTAAAGTATGGGGAGACGAACTTGAGGTCATGTGTTGACCAGTCCGGCCACTGGTTTGGTGGTGATCTGAGTCGAGACATTACAACTGATAATGATTATACTTTGGATTTAAATTCTTTATGAAAATAGAAAGTTAATTGTTTAACTGCTAAGAAAAATTAATCATGGATTTGGAATAGAAGACATGGACACTGTAATATTTATACTTTGCATAAATTATAAAAGAAAAAGTTAGATACTGATTTTCCTAGTCTTATTTTTGATAATGACATATTCTGTGATGCATGCCAAATTGTAAAACATCAAAAATAATCTTTCAAATCTGTTAACCAAATTGATACATCTAAAACATTAGAACCTATCGGTATGGATTTTTTGGACCATCAAGGTTAAAAAAATTGGTTAATTATATTATTATGTTTTAGTCAATTATTATACAATATTTAATAGGGTTTATTTTCTAAAACTCAAAAAATGATTTTTCACTATTTTTGAATGAGTTTTGTAAAATTATTCAAAAAGAAAAAGGTTTCAAAATAATTGCAGTAAGAAGTTATCATGGTGGAGAATTTTAGAATCAATAATTTAATTCCTTTTTCTCAAATATTGGTATCAAACATACCTTCTCTGAAACAATAACACCTCAATAAAATGGAATTATTGAAAGGAGAAATTGAACAATTCAATAATTGGAAAATGCTGTGCTGAATGAATACAATATTCCTACCTATTTTTGGGTATAATCTATACGAACATCCTTCTATATCATAAATAGAGTTTTGATTAGGTCTATTTATAAGAAGTCTCATTATGATATTTGGGATAACAAAAAACCAAAATTAAATTATTTTAATGTTTTTTATGTAAGATTCATATCTTGAATACTTAGAAAAAACTTGTTAAGTTTGATCCAAAATATGAGGAAGGAATATTTTTGGGATATTCTACAGCCTGTAAATCTTATAGAGTTTTCAATAAATAGTCAAGGATTATTGAAGAATTAGTTCATGTGATGTTTGATGAAATTGACCACTTCATTAAAAAGAAAAATCAAACTAATAAAGCCAATAACTCTTTTGATAAAATGAGACTTAAATCCCTTAAAAATGATTTTGAAAATGATATTGATAAAATTCAGTCAAGTTCAGAAGAACATGATACTAAAGAACCTAAAAGTGTCTTTCCTATACAATCTAAAACCCAATGGAACCAGCCTTTAGAAACTATAATAGGAGATCTAGACACGTGAATTAGAACTATTAGAAATGTTGAGAACCTTGTAGAATTTTCGTCCTTTCTATCTATGTTAGAACCTAAACTATTGAGAAGGCATTAGAAGATGAGAGTTGGTTGTTATCCATTCAATAAGAGCTAAACCGGTTCAGAATAAATGAAATTTGGGAACTAGTAGAGAGACCATCAAATTAAGTTGTTATTGGTACCAAAGGGGTCTTTAGAAATAAAAAGGATGATCAAGGGATCATAACCCGAAATAAAGCTATATTAGTTTCTAAAGGATATAATCAGGAATCAGGTATAGATTACGATGAATCATTTTCCTCTATATCAACATTGGAATCCATTGTAATTATTTTATCCTATTCATCTCATATTAATTTTAAATTATATTAGTTGGATGTAAAACATTCCTTTATAAATGGTTATTTAATGGAAGAATTTATGTATAACAACCCCTGGTTTTGAAAATCCTCAAAAACTGAATTTTGTTTTTAAACATACCAAGTCTCTCTATTGACATAAACAAGAACCTAGAGCTTGATATTAAATATTAATTTATTTTCTATTAAAAAATGGATTTACTGTTGCTTTGGAAGATCGAACACTTTTTAAAAAAACTATTTGTTCTAATATTTTATTTTTCCAAATTTAAGTTTATGATGTAATTTTTGGTTTAATTAATAAAAATATTTGTCTTGATTTCTCAAAGTTTATGATAAAATATTTGGAAATGAGTATGATGGGAAACTAAATTTATTTTTAGGAATTCATATTTATAAAAAATATTATGGGAAAGTTTTAAATAAATGTAAGTATATTATTGAATTATTGAAAAAAATTGGACTTTAGAACCACAAAAAATATACAACTCCTTTGTGTACCAATATAAAACATGATTTTAATGAAGTTGGAAAACTAGTTGACAACAAGTTATATAGAGATATAACTGGAAGTATATTATATCTTACTACTCGTAGACCAAACATTATGTTTTCGAATTGACTTTATGCTAGATTTTAGTTGAATGTAAAAGAATCCCATCTTACTGTTGTTAAAAGAATTTTTAGGTAATTAAAGGGAACCATTTTTAAATATCTTATTTTCCCCAAAACATCTTATTTTTATTTAAAATCATATTTAGATGATGACTTTGGATTTTGTGGAATAGATAGGAAAAGTACCTCAGGAACCTATCACGTTTTTGGAAAATATTTAGTTTCAAGGTCAAGTAAGAAACAACACATAGTTTCCTTGACAACTATTAAGGAAGAATATGTGTCTACTGGCAGTTTTTTTCCACAAATATTGTGGATGAGAAACACTCTACTCATATTTGGACTAAACTTTAATTTTATTCTTATTTTATTTTATAATACTAGTGATATTAATATTTGTAAAAATCATAAAAGTCATTCTAGGACTAAGCACGATGATATAATGCATCATTTTCTAAGATATCAAGTTCTTAAAATAATATATATATATATATATATAATAAAAAAAATTCAAATAAGGGATATTTTTTCTAAACCACTTCCTAGTGTTAGTTTTTATTTTATTATGGGGGGGATAGGAATATTTGAGTTTAAGTAAATGTTTATTAATTTATTTTCATTTTCTCTAATTTTATTTTATTAAGATTTATTTAATATGTTTTATTTGATTTCATTTTTATTTTTTTAAATAATTTCAATTCAATTTTATCTTATTTGTCTTTTCATGACTGAAAACATAATGAGTACATTGGTGATTAGCCTAAGAAAACCATTTTCATTCTCCCAATCTTGTACTCCTCTCCTTTCAACATAAATAGTACATATCTCTTTTGATTATAGTCTACCGAAAACCATAATTCTTCAAGGACAAATGAATCTCTTATTCAAAAAAAGAAGGGTTTCATTCAAGGTTATAGAAGTTGTTGTTATAGCTGTTGTTGGAGTAGTGGATGTCACTCAACTTTATGAATAAAGAGAAACTAAACATTAAGTCTCAAGTGGTTGAGCAAGTTAAGTTAGAGGATCAAAGTCAATAAATTCGTAGTGAAGATATACCTAACCCTGATAATCAAATTATTCCATATCCTTGTGTTTTGGGAGGTTTTGATTTGGGAAACAGAATAGAATGAGCTAGTGAGCCAAGCCTTTCATTAATTTAAGTAGATCATATAGGAGCTAATTCTCCTAAATCATCAGATTCAGAGTACAATTCTAAAGTTATAAAAATAATGTTGTTGGAGCCTTATAATTTGTTTTTATGAGAATAGTTGGAAGATGAGATTAAATATTTTTGAAGATTACATGGTTGTTTCAGTACCGAGATCATAGTTTGAATCTTAGAAGCTTTATTTTTGATAATTCCAATAAAATCACATTTTAGTTAGAGAAAATAATGAACTTATGGAAAATATTTCAAGGTAATTTTGTTCATTAAAGAATATGTCTATCATGAATATAGAGTTTTATGATTTTATTTTGATGATTAGAAGAGTGTTCCAGTCTCTCCTAGGAAGAAATCAAGAATCTACTTCTTATCAACAAAAACTGTCTGAATTTCTTACGGTGTTAGAAGAAATTACCTATGTACCAGGAAAATACATCAGCACTCTAAAGAAGAGTTAAACAACTATTTTCAAATCATGTCGCAAAATTTGGTTCATCGTAGTAGTGTAGTTCAAGCAATTCCTCATCCAGAAGAACCCATTTTCTCTGCTAAAACTGAACTCTAGACCTTTCATTTTGAATACCATTAACCATGGATTCTGCATAATATTTTATTCAAATGGTTGAATGAATATTTAAATTTAGTTTATTCATATTTTTATTTATTTATTTAAGTAAAATAATTCACTTCCAATCTTAGATTTATTTTTCTTATGCCTTAATTCATAACTATTCATTTATAGTTTTGTGCTATATTAACTGTGGTTTATTTAATTTATTATTTCACAACCATACTTTGATATATCATAAAATGGGGTGAGTTTTATGTTTGTGGAATGGAAACTATCTCTATAGGAGATTAGGAGAATATTTTCAACCACAAACATTTTCCTTTACAAATTTTTCTTTATCGAAATAATTATTTTAAATCAAAATTTCAAAAAAAATGCATATTTACATTTTTTTTAAAAAAATCCAATATTTTCATTAATTTCCAATGAGGATTATATTATGGGATTTGTGATCATTAAAAAGGAGTAGATATTGAGGAATGTATTGTCTCAATAATACTATATATTTTATGATGATTTTGATGTTTACAAAAATACGTGTTTTCTTCTAATAATGTTTTTTAAGTGATCTTTATAGGAATTTATATTCCATTTTATAGGAATTTTGCATTACAGGAATGATTATAAAACACTATTTCCATCCCTATATTAGGCTGAAAAGATAATGTTTGTGTATGGTATAAACCCTATGTTACACTAAAGTGTTTGTGATTGGATTTTCATCCTTACATTCGGAAAATTGACACGTGTATGGATCAACAACCATACATTGGAATATGAATTTACTATTTGAAAACCTACATTCAAAAAAATTGAATATATGGTTATTCAATGTTATGTTCATGAGTTTATGATTATAAGGATAAACCTATATATCATCAACCCTACACTATGAAAAGGAACAATAAAATTAGCAATGGAACCATACATTATGAAAAGGAACCCTACATTATGAAAAAGAACCCTATGCTATGAAAAGGAACTCTATGTCATGCAGCTCAACCCAACTTTGTATTCCAAATAGAGAATTTATTCAAACTATGTTTTCAATACTAGATTTCTACAACGGTTAAGTCCGAAATGAAGAACTATTCAAGGATCATTTTGATTATTTCAAAGAACTGATTTCATCAGAGAAAATATCTCTTTTTCTAAGGAATATTACGACTCTCCTAGTTAATTAAAATTTGAACTTCAAACAACCAATAAGACTATTATTTTAGACATGGAATACCAAATAATGTCATTTTTTCTATATATTCAGTTAGAATACCACTTAATAATTTTGTGATAAGTGTTTTACATACAAGACTACTTTATTGAAATCCTTTTTATAATGCTACAACAAATGAACAAATCTTTTAAAGGAATACACTTTTGAGATATACATGTTCTATATTGTTCTACTATATGTTTATGGAAGATCTATTTTGTTGTTGCTTTTAATTTGACGATCTATATGCAACCTAGATCACATCAGACTCATTCTCTCTTGAAAAATATTATTTCTAAAAAAATCCATCTACTGTCAATTGTTTTTGTAGTAATTGTGAAGTTTAACCTATTTAAACAAATAAATATCTATTGATTTATATGAGTTTCAACTGATCATACTCAGTTGTGTTGGATTATTATATTCTCACTCTAAGTTGTGGATAATCGGTTCTTTGTTATTGAACCAGAAGACTATGTAATTAGTCTTATAATGGTATCAAATACCTTCACTTAGTTGGGGATTATTAGTCTTGTGATAAGAGTAACATTACAGATAAATTTACCAACCTCCCTAAGATAGTGATTGGTAGAGTGGACTAGGGGACCTTTCTTCCTCGAACCACTATAAAAAGTTGTGTTCTTCTTTTCTTTTTATCCAATGTATATTTTCCTATAGAAGAATAACATTTCATATTCATATAAATAATAGAGGTTGTTAAAATACAGAATTATGTTTTATTTTTAAAAGACACAATTCACCGCCCCCCCCCCCCCCTTTGTGTATTAGTTTGTATCTTTCAACCTAACAGATACGACTGCATGGGATTATATAGAAATTATTATGAAAATTTATTCCATGCTATTATTTTTATGATTTCTCAATCATAACTACTGGTTTGAATGATTTATTATTATGGTTTATTTAAAATGTGAACTATAATTATCTCTTTTGTTATATAATATTATATTTCATAATTAGTTTAATGGAAAATCTTTTACATGCCTTATGATTTCTCATTAAATGTAAAATATAATCTCCAGTTATATATTAATTATTTATATATATATCCAAAGGTTTTAGGTAACATCATCTCCTTCATAGATAACCACATCATATCCGAAAACACATAACCAAAAATATATAAATCATCATCACCATGTTACTATGTAACACTGGAATATTTTAAGATAACATTATTTCCAATAGCTTACGTTGCACAGAACAGTGAGTTTAAGTGAAATCAAAAATATCATTATTTTAAAATTATCATTATAAACTAGCCAATAAAATTTTATGTACGAATAATATTAACTATATTATGAATTAAAAATCAACTTCTTACTCCATAAAAATTTAAGTATACTTAGGAAATTAACACTTAATATTTATTAAAGTCATTCTATTCTTCAAATGAATGTTTTCTTCCAAATGAAATTTTTATTGATTTCTATTAGAAATTAAATATAATTGATTTTTGAAACATTTATAAAATTTACATTAGAAAAAGAACATTATTATTAGACTCATCATATAAAAATTAGATTAGGTTGATGTTTTCTTAATTTTCTAAAAAAGATGATTTTTGTGGTAAAAAGTGAAAAAAAAATCATTTTTATGAAATATCATACCTATTATAAAATAATAATTATACAATCATGATCTCACATTAATTAATAAATATTCATGATAAAAAAATTATTTAATGAATTATTTAATATATAATGTGTTACACTTAGAAACAAACTCCATGTATATTGAAAACTATGATTTTAACTTTTCAAAAAACTTTTTTATGGGTTATATGCATAACATATTTAGAATTTATTTTTATCACTTTAAAAAAATGAATAAATTAAAATTTATTCCATATTTTTAATCACATGTCGGAAATTGTGTTGAAATTTAATTTTCATTTTTTATCATAAAAACATTACCATGGTAAAAAAAAGATTTACCGTTGTATAGGTAAAATAATGAAATGGGTTGATATTATTAGGTAAAAGAGTAATATACCTAAGAACTGAAACATTAAATGGGAGTTTTATGTGTTCCATGAACATAAAAATCCTTTTAAATAATAATTACAATAATAACTAATTTTATTTAATTCCATCCAAATTTGGTTCTCATTAAATATAAAATAGTTAATTTTTTATCACTAAAAGCCACCCCTCCTTGAGTATAAATACCACTCCTCACCACCACCTTTTCTAGAAAATACTCAATGATCCAAAAATATCTTCCAAAACATATCACTCCCAAACTATCCATGTCGAGGTTCTTTTGGTCTCATCAAAATAATAATTCTAAGGTCATTAAAGGATCCTTCTAGGAGGTGATATTCAATAGGTTGTTTTCTCAAACCACCTCTCTTATTTTCTATTGTTTTTACCATATCTTCACATAATTCATCTATCATGTAATAATTAATAAATTGGAATGTATATAAAATAATTTTATATTTATAATTGAATATATTATATCCATCCCTTTTATTACTTACACTTATTCAGAGAAAAGAACCATTATCCAAATTATGGTGGTTAGCCTTCACAGTGGATAATAATTTTTTTCCATTAACACATTAAAGAATGGTCATAAAAGTATTAATATAATTAAATAATATTTTAATAGGTATATTATAACCTATATCATGTTCTGTAACTAATATATACATATAATATTAAAAAAAACTAAAATAGTTAGTAATGGGTTGAAAACATCCAAATTAAACTGAACATTTATCATTATCATTTTATCAAATGATTCATCCTCATTAAAGAAATAAAAATGATATATGGGAAAATTTAAACTTATATAAGTTAATTAATACAATTTCATTTCACTTGTAGAGTTTTTTTATTCGAATATGAAAATCCATAATTATAAACAAGTGGACCCAACCATGACACCCTAAAACGTACGCACCTGAAACCGTGGAAATAATGAAATCTCATTATGTAATAGGTGCTAGTACGTTATACAAGGATAATATATGGTAATATAAATATTAATAAAGTTCATTAATTAAATAATAAATTTTTTGAAACATTTCTAATAAAGTTTAACGTATGAAAAACTATTGGGATGCATGAGGTAAGGGTTTCTCATCTCACTTTTACTTCTTTGAGATATATTCCTTATTCACCATTTATTACTTGTGGGTGGTGTATATATATCCCTTTGATATGTCATATATTGAATATTATTATATTCATTTGATTAAATGATTCATTTTTTAAGTGTTACATTAATAGTACATACGATTCGACTGATTACAAAGTGGTAAGGAAATTCTGAACCCAATTTCCATTATTTGGGTTAAACATTTACTTCTCTGATCATGTCATAAAAAGATTATTCTTTAAATGAATTTTTAATATATTATTTTTTATTTCCATTTTTTAATTTGTATTTATAGTGATACATAAATTTTATTCATTTTATTAATGCTCACTTCAATGATATGATATTTATAAGGGACCTTTTAAAAAAATTATATTTTTAATGGTTCCATTAAAAATCTATATTTATTTCATGTCCATATTTTATAAAATTGTTTCTAATTTTTTTATTATTATACTATGATTTTTTAAAGTCCTTTTTACTAATTTTTTCCTTTTTTAAAATGTATTGAAGGGTATATTTTATCATCTTTTAAAAAAGGTTCTTTGAGACTTTTTCGACAAAAATATAAAAGGTTTTTAACTTATACAGAATGAGCATATTTTCTAGACATCATGAAACCATAATTTCGTGAAAATTACTTTACAATTATACATGGTCATATTCATATAAAATATTATCTTTTATAATTGTTCAACATTTATAAAAAGTGATTTTCAATGTGAAAATGGTATTTTCCTCAAAAAAATCTCAATGGCCTCATTTAAAGTATTTTCATCTATATCAACATCCTTTTTTGAATATTATAAGTCATTGATTTTGATCTATTATGATACAATATTCTATATTTTACTAAATGGTTTAATATCAATTCGACGGGTGCTGAACTATTTTTGAAACAACTGATCATGTTACTCTTGATGATTTAGGATTATGTTCATTTCATTGGGGTAAGTATTAAAATTTTATATGATAGTTTGTAATATGAATTTTAATGTTGATTATATTTCATTGTTTCTAATAAAGAATGATTCTTTAAATGCAAAATATGTGTGGGGCCAGATTATATATAGCTCCACGATGCATCGGTAGGACTCATATGACAAATCAGTTAGCCAAACTAATCAGTTTGTACCCAGTAGTTTTAGACCATACTGTGAATGGTATTTATGGTATAGGTACCAAGATTCCTGGGATCATGGAATCCAATAATTACTCATTACCTTTATTAATATTTAAATTGTTATTATCCATGATATTTTCACTATGATATTATCTATAGATGTATTTCACTCTTCATTATTGGTTAAATGGCATGTGTTTCTAATTATTTACCATTTCATTTTTATTATACTTATTGATTCATGATAGCTTATACCTTACATAACTCGTTTTTAACATCTATGATCACCCTTTTCTTATGTTTTATTTTTTCCCGGGTTTCCATGAATTTTATTGTGATTGGTATGATAGATTAAGCCTGGAGAATAATAGTGTCCTCAAATGATTTATTATGTCGTATTTTTTATATTTCATCTTTAATATAAGATTCAAGTATGTATCTAGTTTTAAAAATATACTAATGTATTTGGCGTCATTTTAGTTTGTATTAGAGAAGTTTTAGTAGAAACCTTGGGACTAGAATTAAGAAAACATTGATTATGGAAGAAAACATTAAGAAAGATCATGAGGGTAATCCTAAGTATAGGATAATATCTTATAGATTTTTTATTCACTATTGATAAACAATGTTAAACCTAAAGACTCATATATTGAGAATAATGTATCATTATTTAGACACACATTGATTAATATTTTCTTAATATGATATATGTAGTTTGATGTTTGCACTTCTATTTTCGATTTTAGTAAGTGGTGGGAACCATAATGAACATGGTTAACATTGAATGTTATAAAAAATGTGTCATTTAGATACTGGCTAGGATAATGAATAGTGTAATGGTTATCATTTTTATTCCGAATAAAATATCACAACATATGATTAAAAACATAATCCTTCACCAAATCTCAGACTCACCAAAGAAGAGAATGATAGAGTTCGATGAGTGCTTGGGTGGGGGAGATCATGGAGAAAAGAATATATAGATTCCTATACATTGAGAATATGAAAATAAACACCCATGTAAATGTATTAGTAGAACATGAAAGTATTTTAAGAGTGGATAACAGATACAAAGAATGAAATTTTCTATGAAAAATTGAAATTTTTGGAATAACAGTCTCCCAAATGTATTATCAACAATTGAATGTTTTAAATGTGGAAAGTATGAGACTTATGAAAATATATTTCCTAGGGGAAAACATAGAAATAGAATCAGTAAGGTTATATGAGTAATGGTTATTCTTATAATGATGAAGATAAAAAAATTACATATAAAAGGAATGAAGAACAAAATGATAAGGCATATTTAACATTTTAAGAGTGAAGTTGAATGATTATGTTATTATGTATTTAGATTCATGAATTATTTTGTAAAATTATCAACGATTTTATGGTTTTTTGAATTAGTTGATATATAAGGATTGTTTTTTAGTAATTCTTCTTTATGGATTTTTAAACATGTGGTGAATAGTATTAGTAACTAGGAGAAGTGATTCTATTGGAAGTTGATCTATTGGAAAACACATGATTTGGGGAAGATAACCATAAATATATTTCTAAAGTTGATATTATAATTTTAATGGGATGGTTATGAGTTATTATTGGTGACCATAAAACTGGTTATTTATTTTATGGATTATGCTATCTTTGTTAGGTATACTACATGATTAGATTTTAAGGAATATATTCATCAATCTGAGATATTATTTTTGGAATCATTCATTTCTTCATTAAG
The DNA here is from genome assembly GCA_963277665.1 of Viscum album. NCBI lineage: Eukaryota > Viridiplantae > Streptophyta > Magnoliopsida > Santalales > Viscaceae > Viscum > Viscum album. Next base: position 118,033,088 of record OY728128.1, on the reverse strand, counting down.
GTATTATAGAGATAATGGTATCGATGTATTTGTTATGTGACATTAAGAGTAAAATTATCCTATTTTTTAAATCTAATTTTAAGTTGATTTTGAAATTTAGTGACCTTCACTCTAAATTTATAGTCATTGAATTTGGACAGACATATTTTGGATGAGTCTTAAGGTTAATAACTTATGGAATGGATTTTTTTAAACATTGGATATTAATTTTTATTGATAACCATTTTAGTTTTGGTATAAATTTTTAGGCTGAATGAATGGTTTTTGGATCTTATGATTCATTAAAATGGATTCTAGCATTAAAATTATCCTTGAATATTTATTTCCTCACATATGAGATGAAGTGCAAATAGATAGAAGTATGCTCAAAGTATGTGATTTTGTATATAAGTTAGGTACTTTTATTTCCGGGGTGATTTATCTCTATAGTAAAAAACCATCCCTCATGGAAAAGAATTTTTGGAAGAAATACATTACCCAATAAATTTTCTTTCTATGAATTCAATAGTCTTTTAACCCAGCAAAGCATTATAGTTTTGTTATGGTTAAATTTATAAATATCATGTTCTATATAACTCTCTATTCGAAAAAGTTATTTGTACTCCTTTTCCTTTCCATGGGTTTACTTCCCACTAATTTTCCCCTATATAGAAACCTATTTTTTTGTGACGATCACAGTTTCCTTTACCTCTTTTTAATAGGATATTTTATTGACCCTTCTTACGATGTGGGTTTCTCAAAAATGAATTTTAAAATATCAAAAAAAAATCAAACTGAAATTTATAATTTATAAGATGAAATTTATTTAAATATGGTAGAATTTATCACCCTAATATTTTAAGAGAACACTATTTCTGATAGTATGTTTTTCACAGAACCCTGAGATTAAATGAACCCCAAAATATCAATATTTTATCATGGCCATTATAAACATGTTGTTAAATTGGAGTATTTGAATAAGATTAAATATATTATTTATTAAATATGATGTTAATATTCAATAAAAGTTTAATTATTCTTAGGAAATGAACACATAATTTTTATAAAATTCATTTTATTCTTCAAATAAATGTTTTCATCAAAATCGATTTTTATTAATTTATATGTGAAAATAAATATAATTTTTTTGAAACTTTTATATAATTTATTTGAAAAAAATATATCATTTTTTGAATCAAAATTTCATATTTATATTAGGGTAATGTTATGGGAATTTTCTAAAAAAATTACTTTTTAGGTAAAATGTGAAAATATCATTTTTACGAAATGTCATAACTCTAATCAAATAATAATTATATAATAATGATTTAAAATTATTTGAACATTTCTTGAAAAAAATATATTTAATTAATGACATAATAAATAATTATTTACACATTGAAACAAATTCTATTATTTTAAAATTCATGGTTTTACCTTTTCTAAAAAAACTCATTTTATGGGTTATACGTGTAACATATTTAGAATTGATTTTTATCACTTTTATAAATCTAATAATGTAAAATTGGTTAAATAATTATTATCATAAGTAATAGATTAGTAATTAATTTTATTTTAATTTTCTCACATAAGAAAATTTAATGTGGTAAGAAAACATTTATCACGGTACAGGTAACAGAATGAAAGTGGTTAAAGTTGTGAGGTAAAATCATAAAATACATAAAAACTATAACATTTAATTGGTGATTAAGGTTTTTATAGACCATATCTATCCTTTATCATTATCATTTTATCAAATGAATCATCCTCATTAAAGAAATAAAAATGATATATGGGAAAATTTAAACTTATATAAGTTAATTAATACAATTTCATTTCACTTCTAGAGTTTTATTTTATTCGAATATGAAAATCCATAATTATAAACAAGTGAACCCAACCATGACACCCTAAAACGTACGCACCTGAAACCGTGGAAATAATGAAATATCATTAAGTAATAGGTGGTAGTACGTTATACAAGGATCATATAAGGTAATATAAATCTTAATAAAGTTTATTAATTAATTAATAAATTTTTTGAAACATTTCTAATAAAGTTTAACGTATGAAAAACTATTGGGATGCATGAGGTAAGGGTTTCTCATCTCACTTTTACTTCTTTGAGATATATGCCTTATTCACCATTTATTTCTTCTGGGTGGTGTATATATATCCCTTTTATATGTCATATCTTGAATATTATTATATTCATTTGATTAAATGATTCATTTTATAAGTATTACCTTAATAGTGCATACGATTCGACTGATTACAAAGTGGTAAGGAAATTCTGAACCCAATTTCCATTATTTGGGTTAAACATTTACTTCTATGATCATGTCATAAAAAGATTATTCTTTAAATGAATTTTTAATATATTATTATTTATTTCCATTTTTTAATTTGTATTTATAGTGATACAAAGATTTTATTCATTTTATTAGTGCTCACTTCAATGATATGATATTTATAAGGGACCTTTTAAAAAAATTATATTTTTAATGGTTCCATTAAAACTCTATTTTTGTTTCATGTCCATATTTTATAAAATTGTTTCTAATTTTTTTATTATTATACTATGATTTATTAATGTCCTTTTTACTAATTTTTTCCTTTTTTAAAATGCCTTGAAGCGTATATTTTATCATCTTTTAAAAAAGGTTCTTTGAGACTTTTTCAACAAAAATATAGAAGGTTTTTAACTTATACAGAATGAGCATATTTTCTAGACATCATGAAACCATAATTTCGTGAAAATTACTTTACAATTATTCATGGTCATATTCATATAAAATATTATCTTTTATAATTGTTCATCATTTAAAAAAAGTGATTTTCAATGTGAAAATGGTATTTTCCTCAAAAAAAAATCTCAATGGCCTCATTTAAGGTATTTTAATCTATTTCAACATCCTCTTTTGAATATTATAAGTCATTGATTTTGATCTATTATGATACAATATTCTATATTTTACTAAATGGTTTAATATCAATTCTACGGGTGCTGAACTATTTTTGAAACAACTGATCATGTTACTCTTGATGATTTAGGATTAAGTTCATTTCATTGGGGTATGTATTAACATTTTATATGATAGTTTGTAATATTAATTTTAATGTTGATTATATTTCACTGTTTCTAATAAAGAATGATTCTTTAAATGAAAAATATGTGTGGGGCCAGATTATATATAGCTCCACGATGCATCGGTAGGTCTCATATGACAAATCAGTTAGCCAAACTAATCAGTTTGTACCCAGTAGTTTTAGACCATATTGTGAAAGGTATTTATGGTATAGATACCAAGATTCATGGGATCATGGAATCCAATAATTACTCATTACCTTTATTAATATTTAAATTGTTATTATCCATGATATTTTCACTATGATATTATCTATAGATTTATTTCACTCTTCGTTATTGGTTAAATGGCATGTGTTTCCAATTATTTACCATTTCATTTTTATTATACTTATTGATTCATGATAGCTTATACATTACATAACACTTTTTTAACATCTATGATCACCCTTTTCTTATGTTTTATTTTTCCCTGGGTTGCCATGAATTTTATTGTGATTGATACGATAGATTAAGCATGGATAATAATAGTGTCCTCAAATGATTTATTATGTCGTATTTTTTATATTTCATCTTTAATATAAGATTCAAGTATGTATCTAGTTTTAAAAATATACTAAAGTATTTGGGGTCATTTTAGTTTGTGTTTGAGAAGTTTTAGTAGAAACCTTGGGATTGGAATTAAGAAAACATTGATTATGGAACAAAACATTAAGATAGATCATGAGGGTAATCCTAAGTATAGGATAATATCTTATAGATTTTTTATACACTATTGATAAAAAATGTTAAACCTAAAGACTCGTAGATTGAGAATAATGTATCATTATTTAGACACACATTGATTAATATTTTCTTAATATGATATATGTAGTTTGATGTTTGCACTTCGATTTTCGATTTTAGTAAGTGGTGGGAACCATAATGAACATTGTTAACATTGAATGTTATATAAATTGTGTCATTTAGATACTGACTAGGATAATGACTAGTGTAATGGTTATCATGTTTATTCCGAATAAAATATCCCAACATATGATTAAAACTTAAACCTTAACCAAATCTCAGACTCACCAAAGAAGAGAATGATAGAGTTCGATGAGTGCTTGGGTGGGGGAGATCATGGAGAAAAGAATATATAGATCCCTATACATTTAGAATATAAAAATAAACACCCATGTGAATGTATTAGTGGAACATGAAAGTATTTTAAGAGTTGATAACAGATACAAAGAATGAAATTTTTGATGAAAAATTGAAATTTTTGGAATAATAGTCTCCCAAATGTATTATCAACAATTGAATGTTTTAAATGTGGAAAGTATGAGACTTATGAAAATATATGTCCTAGGGGAAAACATAGAAATAGAATCAGTAAGGATATATGAGTAATGGTTATTCTTATAATGATGAAGATAAAAAAATTACATATAAAAGGAATGAGGAACAAAATGATAAGGCATATTTAACGTTTTAAGAGTGAAGTTGAATGATTATGTTATTACGTGTTTAGATTCATGAATTATTTTGTAAAATTATCAACGATTTTATGGTTTTTTGAATTAGTTGATATATAAGGATTGTTGTTTAGTAATTCTTCTTTATAGATTTTTAAACTTGTGGTGAATAGTATTAGTAACTAGGAGAAGTGATTCTATTGGAAGTTGATCTATTGGAAAACACATGATTTGGGGAAGATAACCATAAATATATTTCTAAAGATGATATTATAATTTTAATGGGATGGTTATGAGTTATTATTGGTGACCATAAAACTGGTTATTTATTTTATGGATTATGCTATCTTCGTCAGGTATACTACATGATTAGATTTTAAGGAATATATTCATCAATTTGAGATATTATTTTTGGAATAATTCTTTTTTTAATTAAGGTATTATAGAGATAAAGGTATCAATATATTTGTTTTGTGACATTAAGAGTAAAATTATCCTATTTTTTAAATCTAATTTTAAGTTTATTTTGAAATTTAGTGACCTCGCCTCTAGATTTATGGTCATTGAATTTGGACAGACATATTTTGGATGAGTCTTAAGGTTAATAACTTATGGAATGGATTTTTTTAAACATTGGATATTAATTTTTATTGATAACCATTTTGGTTTTGGTATAAATTTTTAGGCTGAATGAATGGTTTTAAAAACTTATGATTTATTAAAAGGGATTCTAGCATGAAAATTATCCTTGAATATTTATTTCCTCACATATGAGAAGAAGTGAAAATAGATAGAAGTATGCTCAAAGTATGTGATTTTGTATATAAGTTATGTACTTTTATTTCCGGGGTGATTTATCTCTATAGTAAAAAACCATCCCTCATGGAAAAGAATTTTTGGAAGAAAAACATTACCCAATAAATTTTCTTTCTATGAATTCAATGGTCTTTTAACCCATTAAAGCATTATAGTTTTGTCATGGTTAAATTTATAAATATCATGTTCTATATAACTCTCTATTAGAAAAAGATATTTATACTTTTTTTCCTTTCCATGGGTTTATTTCCCACTAATTTTCCTCTATATAGAAACCTAGTTTTTTTGTGACGATCACAGTTTCTTTTACCTCTTTTTAATAGGATATTTTATTAACCCTTCTTACGATGTGGGTTTCTCAAAAATGAATTTTAAAATATCAAAAAAAAATCAAACTTAAATTTATAATTTATAAGATGAAATTTATTTAAATATGGTAGAATTTATCACCCTAATATTTTAAGAGAACACTATTTTTGATAGTATATTTTTCACAGAACCCTGAGATTAAATGAACTCCAAAATATCAATATTTTATCATGGCCATTATAAAAATGTTGTTAAATTGGAGGGTTTGAATAATATTAAATATATTATTAATTAAATATTATGTTAATATTCAATAAAAGTTTAATTATTCTTAGGAAATGAACACATAATTTTTATCAAATTCATTTTATTCTTCAAATAAATATTTTCATCAAAATCGATTTTTATTGATTTATATGAGAAAATAAAGATTATTTTTTTGAAAATTTTTTATAATTTATTTGAAAAAATAAATATCATTTTTTGAATCAAAATTTCATATTTATATTAGGGTAAGGTTATGGGAATTTACTAAAAAATTACTTTTTAGGTAAAATGTGAAAATATGATTTTTACGAAATATCATAACTCTTATCAAATAATAATTATATGATAATGATTTAAAATTATTTGAACATTTATTGAAAAAAAAATTTAATTAATGACATAATAAATAATTATTTACACGCTGAAACAAATTCTATTATTTTAAAATTCATGGTTTTACCTTTTCTAAAAAAACTCATTTTATGGGTTATACATGTAACATATTTAGAATTGATTTTTATCACTTTTATAAATGTAATAATGTAAAATTGGTTAAATAATTTTTATCATAAGTAATAGATTAGTAATTAATTTTATTTTAATTTTCTCGCATTAGAAAATTTAATGTGGTAAGAAAACATTTATCGTGGTACAGGTAACAGAATGAAAGTGGTTAAAGTTGTGAGATAAAATCATAAAATACATAAAAACTATAACATTTAATTGGTGATTAATTTTTTTATAGACCATATCTATCCTTTAAATAATTATTTATCAAACTATATCATTTTAATTAATTCCACCCAAATGTGGTTGTCTTTAAATATAATATAATCTTTGTTTAATCGATTAAAACCACTCTTCCTCAAGTATAAATTACACTACTCAGCAACCCCTTTCTTCTAAAAATCATTTAATATTCTAAAATATCTACCAAAACCTCCCCTCCCCACTCTCCCCATGTCCATTTTTTTTCTCACCAAAAATACCAATTTTAACTGCATTAAGGGATCCTTCAAGGATGTGATATTCAAGAGGTAATTTTCTCAAACCACCTCTCTTATTTTCTTTTTTGTGTCCAAATTTTCTTCACCAAATTCATAAATCATGGAATAATTATAGTAGATTCATGTTTAAAGTGTAATTTTATACTTTTAATGGAATTTCTTATATTTATCCCATTTATTACCTCCTCTTAATCAAAGAAATGAAACCACTGTCCAAATTATGACGGTTAATCATCTCTATGAATAATGACTTTTTGATTTAAATTACATCCTTAAAGACTTTTCATATCTGTAATATTTTTTATAACTCATATTTTAATTTTTATATATGTTCTATAAAGAATATATCAACTTAATATTAAATAAAATGAAACTAGTTCCTAAAGGTCAAAAAAACCACCAAATTAAATTAAAAATTTATCTTTAACATTTTATCAAATGAATCATCTTGATTTAGGAAATAAAATAATATATGGGAACATTAGAAATTATATAAGTGCATTAATACCATTTTATTTAAATTATTTAGTATTACTTCCACTTTAAAAGAAAAGCCTAATTATACACATGTGAGCCCAACCATGAAACCCTGAAATGAACGCACCTGAAACAGTGAAAATAATTAAATATCATAAATGAAAGGGTTGTAATATGTCAAAAAAGGATCATATAATGTAATATAAATATGAAAAATAATCGATAATAAATTAATATTATTATTTTATCCTTTATGTATGAGTTTAAGGTATGAAAACTAATGTGAAGCATGAAGTAATGGTTTCTCATCTCAATTTTACTTTTGTGAGATATGTGCCTTATTCAAAACTTATTTTTTGTGAGTAAATTTTATAAATTCCCTTGATTTATAATAACATGAATATAATTATATTCATGTTATTAAATTTTTCATTTTTCTAATTATTACTTTTATGAGGCATACGATTTGATTGATAACAAAGTGGTACGAAAAGTTTTAACCCAATTTCTATTGTTTTGATTAAAATTCTACCTCCATGATTGTCTCCTTCTGGAATACTTTTGAAATTAATTTTGAATATGTATTTTTGGTTTAAAATTGTTTTATTATTATTTTTAGTTCATAAAAATATTTTTTTCTATTCATTAATTATCACTTCAATGATATGATATTTACAAGGAACATTCTTTTAAAAAATTATCTTTTTAATGTTCCCCTTAAAAATGTATTTTACTTGTCCATGTTTTCAAAAATTATTTCCAAAAATATTTTAACTATTCCCCTACTACTATTTAAATTAATTTTTACTCAATTATTAATTTTTTTTTAAAAAATCAAATGTATATTTTTTAATTTTCTAAACATAGTTCGTAGATAATTGTCTGACAAAAAATCAAAAGGGTTATTTTTTTAAATTATATAGAATGAAAATATATTCCCAATATCTTGATGCCTTAATGATATTAATATTACATTCAAATTTTACAATGTAATCATGAAATAAAATATTTTATTTTATAATTGTGCATCATTTTAAAAATTGGTCATTTTCAAATTAAAAAAGTTTATTTTCCTCAAAAATTATTCAATGATCTCGTTCATATTATTTTCATCTATATGAAAATAATTTTTTGAATACTATGTTTCATTTATATATATATTATGATATCATCATCAATATTTTATTAAATTTTTTATGATCATTTCTAGTGGGGATATACAATTTTGATTCTATTGATCATGTTACTCTAGTTTCCTATGATTATGTTCATTTTATTAGAGTAAGTATTAATATTTCATAGGTCAGTTTTAAATAGTAATTTTTATATTTATTAGGTTTCACTCTTAAATATAAGTAATGATTAGTACATTAAAGATATAGGAGGGGCTCGATTATATATAGCCTCTCAATTAATCGGTATGTCTCATGAGACAAATCAATTATCCAAACAAAATTATTTTCTACACAGTAGTTTCAAACTAGCTTTTGAAAGGTATTGAGAGTATATAAGAATTTGACCAAACATATTCCGTTTGCACCAAATATTTTTAAAATGTCTTGTGAGTGGTATTTATGGTAGAGGTGTCATTGATACTTGAGTTCATGGCTTCCAATAATTAAGCATTTCATTTTTTAAGATTTTAGTCAATATTAACGATAATATATTCAATTTGATATTATTTATGGTTTCATTTCATTACCAATTTTTTATTAAATGGCATGTGATTCCAGTTACTTACCTTTATATGTGTGATTTTTCTTATTGATTCATGATAACATCCACTATACTTAACTCTTAATGAACATATGGGATCACCCCATTATTATGTTTTATTTTCCCCAGGATTTCAAGATGTTTATTGTGATTGATATTCCAAATTAATCTTGAAGAATAATTCTTCCCTAAAAAGAATTTTTATATTGTATTTTTTATTTTTTAAAATTAATTTAAGGTTCATGTATGTATCTTGTTTTACAAAACTACTCATCTATTTGGCCTTTTATGATGTAATTCTTTGTATCTTATACCAATGTTATTAAGAAAGCACTGAATCTTGGATACTAGGGTTGGGGTCTTGACAATATAGATCATATAAATGATTATATCATGACAGAAATCACCCTCATTCCCTCCTACTCCCATGTTCATCTCTAACATACACCCACATCAAAAACACATTGTAACATCCCAACCTGAATCACCATATACAAGCCCTAATTCCACATGACATCATGTGTGCCTCCCCATACACTAGAGGCTACTAAAAATCTCTGATATTCTAAGGTGGAACCATAAGGAAACTATGAAAAAAAATTAGAGTACAAAATAATAAATAAATAATCAAACATGTAAATAGTAAAGAAACATAGTAAGAGGAAGAATAAACATGATATATATATATATATAAATGAGATGTAATAGTATGCATACTCAATAATTATCAATACATCTGCTGATCACACATCAGGCCAATCAAAATTATAATACATAAAACAATAAAGCTAAAATAGACTCTATAACTGCAAGCCCCACCTCATCCAAATCTCTAAACTCATAACAGGATATCCCACTAGAAGATAAATCTCGGTCCTAAACCCAAATTGTACCTGTAAGAAGTGAGGGTTCCTCAGGTAACCTAGTGTGATTGGGGTACCAGCCATATTTTCCTATAACCATCTGATAAAATAAAATTTACATGTATATAATATTCTCAATGGAAAGCAAACAAGAAATAAATAATGTCATAAACATAACATATAATCACAGTTGAATAATTAATCCATAGAATACCCATATTTCCAATAGTTTTTCACTCACTAAGCCTCTATGAACCCCATCCATACCTGTTCAGTCTCCATTAAAAAGAGAAATTTCACTAAAAGGCTAACACATCCCCCTTTATGGAATATTCTAATTTGTGTATGAGACATCATCTTGAAGGATAGTCCAATAGATACTGACCATTTTTTCTGAAATGTCCCCTTGAGGGGGGGGGGGTCTATGAGAATCATCCTAAATGCTCAACATCAAGTACAGAAGAAAATCTCATATGATATAAGATAAAAATGATAGATCAAACATCACATACAATCATTAATGTATCATAATAATAATAATACACATTCAGTAAACACAAACATAGGTCACATAGGTCTACAAACAGATCATGTGTACAAACATAAAACATCAGTGTCACTGTATACACCATGATACCCAGAACTCATTCCACTATGTTCAAAATTCAATTCTATATAGATATAACGTCCTTCTATATCGTAGGTGTGGTTTGTGACTTATGACCTAGGTGGTTCTCATTCCCATATATATACTATTACACGAACCACAAAATTTCAGTAGATTAAATACTTGGGTAGTCCACACAATGGTGCCCTAATTCATTAATAATTCTTTCTTATATCATGGATATATCTCTGATAAATGAAACTCAAGGATTATAGTCCTTAGGAGCGTCACTCAAAAGGTTAATATTTTAAACAAGAAGGGTGAAATTGAAATAGAAAATATAGTAACCTAATGCCACTACATCATTTAGGTTCATTTATAAAACCATAACATTCTCAGAATTCCTCTCACCACTCTACCCCATTGGTTCAACTAACCCTGGGAAAAACCATTTGAATGAGAAGTAATACATTATAGTATTTGTATCAAGTCATGTTAAGACCACTTGATTCACAACAAAAACTTGTTACCCCTTGATTAACATATATCTAAGTCAAAATCACATGCTTATTTATATTTTAAACCTTCATAAGGTTCCAACTCCACTGAATCTGATCTGTCTCAATGCTTCTCTATAAAAATTAAATCTCCTTCCTATCAAGATTCAACACACCCCAAATGACACATGGGTTTCAAATAATGCCACTAATAATTTACTCAAGATCTAACCCTCTAATGTTCAACCACCTTTGATTTCTCATTCTCTTTCAAGTGAGAGTTTTATTCAGAACCAATGGGACAATAAAACCCTCACCCTACCCTCTTTACCATGAGTTTCCATGTTATTAATAACCTAACATTGTATCATGAGTAACAATACTCTTGGTTCTCTATACTCCTATGTTGAAAGGTAACTTCTAAGACCACCCTTGAAATAATTTTGATGGTTAATCACTTTCACATGGAATTTCGACAATGGAAATAGCTTATAAAGAATTAACCATGGCTATAACATCACAAGGAAAATGAAAACATAGGTTATTACCAATAACCACAATATATTTGGTTATCACCCACAAAATTCACATCATTAATTCTAAAAGTTCTTGCACACAACCCACAAAAATTTTCAGAGGGGTCCAAACCCATGGAAAATGATGTGGGAACATACCTAAAAAATTATAATGGCTTCTCCATTAGAATTACTATGCCTTGAGGTCATAGATTTCTGGTTCGGTTGATCATAATTTCACATGTTTCTATATGGAAATATTCATATAGACTAGAGTTAAAACCCTAATAAATTGGACTTATCAACAGGCTACCCACACAAGGTTATTTACTAATACATTCAACACCTAACAATAACATAACAAGTTAAACTACACCTCTCATGAATGAAGGTACCACATCATCATCAATATAGTCATCATCACCATCATTTCCTAGGGAAATCACACTATAGTCTTACATGATGTTCAAAGAAAAATATACATGCCTAGGGGTATAGCAAAAATATTTTCACCATGAGATTATATGTGGAAGAAAAATACAAGTTGTTGACAATAATCATTTGAGACCTCTGTAATTAGTATAATTACACACAAGCAGTAAAAAATAATGTGAAACCTACATTCCTAATATGATCACATGATGCCTCTTACCAATAATTCCAAGATAGAATTCCTATCAAATCATGAACTTAAAGATCCATGTGCATCACATGAGGTAATCATATAAAACCACAATAATGAAAACCAAGAACTTATATTCCTTAACCTGGTAACCTTAACTTACTTTAGAAATGGTGTTTGTAATGCTCTGGGATTATTTTCATCAAAATATTTGACATGATCCTATGTCACATGTCTACCAACATCCCATAATTGAAAAAAAGGTATAATGTTCTCTAATACAATTTTTTAATATCCCAATCCAAATCACCGAGTCCAATTCAGATTGACGTATAACCTCAGGTGCACCTCCTCTTATGTCATCGGCTATAGACTAGTAGTGAGGGTATGAGGTGGGTCCCTGGGGAGTTTATACCCTCAATTAGAGTAAAAAATAATAAATAAATAATCATACCAGTAAACAGTATACAAATATATTACATGGAAGAATAAACATGATATCTATAAAATTGATATGCAATTGTATATAGACTCAATAGTTAGAAATACATCATTCAATCACCCACTAGGATATTCACATGTATAAGAAAGAAAAAATAGAGGTTCAATATGCCCTATAACTCTAAGCCTCACCTCATCACTATCTCCATAATCATAGCGATCTATCTAGAAATATGATCAATCCCAAGTCTAAATTGAACCACACCTGCTACAATTCTGGGTTTCTTAGGTACCCAAGTGTTACCACCCATAATGTTTTTTACATAAATCATAAAATATAGTATACACTCATTTCATAAGATCAATAAAAATTAACTAGAAAATAAAAATCTCCAAAAACATAAGATATAATCCCCAATTTATAAGTAATCAATAGAACATTCATTTGTTGAGTGATTTTGTTCTCACTAATCCACTACGAACCCGAGTCATACCTTGTTCGGCTCCATATCGGAGGGAAATTCCAATAGAAGGCTGACACGTACCCCTTGATGGAATAGTCCAAATCACATCTAACACATCCCATTGAGGGATGGTCCAATGCATGATTACCATTATGTCTAACAATTCCCACTCATGGGAGATATTAAATATGGCTCACCTTGAATGATCAACAACAAGGATAGATGAACAAAACATATGATACATGGTAAAAATTATAGATCAAGCATCATGTCAAATTAATCATGTATCATAATCTCTACAGTTTTCAGGAATTTAGCACAAGAATCATCCTTATAAGGATACAAATAATTACCTCATGTGAATAAGAATCAAACATAGGTCTCATGGTCCTCACATGAACACACAAGTGATCAAGGAATCAACCTGGTTTCATGAGCTACATGTGCACCCACATGTGATCAATTTATTAACATGATCTCATGATCTATACATGTGCACCTCATTCAAGCAATAAAATAGGTCTCATAGGGATACACATGTACACCATGTGATCATATATCAACATGGGATAAGGTATAAAACAATATAGGAAGAAAAAAACCAATCAATCCTTGGCCATAAGTGACCAGACAACAAGCCAACAAACATGGTCCAATAGGGGGTTTGACACCTTGTCAATTTATTAGGAATATTTCAATTAATTAGTCAATACATGATATTTATTAACTAATTAAGCATGGTATTATGGCTCTCACCATAATCCCTATGGTTAATCAATAAAGGTGTGTTCAATTTTTTCATCAAATAATTATGAATTAAGGATCATTAACCCATGTTAGTGAAACTCATATAACATTACAATAAATGGAACATAATACTACAGGGTTAAGAATATTGAACTACCAACCTCAAATAGATCCAACACCATCCAAACAAGTCATGCTATTTTATGTAATTTTTTCAAGTATATTTGACCTCCCACAATGACCATGAGGTTCTACAAATACTAAGAATTCAAATATAATTAATTATAACAAAATTATAATTATTTAAATGAATACAAGAAAATTATAACCAAGGTCCAAATCGTAAATAGAATAAGGGTTCACTTGAAGACACTACTTAGTTAGAACCTCATCCAAATATCCATGAAAGGTTCGTAGAAAGATTAAAACCTTATTCAAGAAAAAGTTCCAACTACACAGAACCAAAATAATGACCAATTGAATATAATTAAATCAAAAAAATTTAACAAAACCAAGAAATTAACATACCATAACTACAACGTCTTCTAATGGAGTTCAAGACACTTTCAATGCACTCTCAATTCTAAGATGAAAAAATTCCCAAATCAATTCTAGGATACAAGGGATAAATAAAAAAAAATCAAGAAAAAACCTTGGAAGAGATTACCAAGGAACATGATTTTACTAAAATTCCCATAAATGATGCATATTCATCACTCTAGGACATCCTCAATACATGTAGGTCCAAATTCCCATCATTATCGGACAAATACACCATGATATGTTGGAATTTTCAATATATTCTATATTTGAGATCATTACAAAGAAATTTAAATTTACTTGATCATTTATAAGAAATGAGAATTTGATGAGGAATGGGACACCAAAGTATCACAAGTGTTGGAACTTACAATGAGTATCATACTTGATGAAATGAAAATCAATCATCCCCCACACGTGGAAGAAATATGGTCAGATTGATGAATAATAGTTATTATTACCCTAATTCACCATTATTTTCCATTTAGATCCTCCTCAAAGTAAATAGATCACTTTAAGATAAGTGAATATGAGTCTAAAAGTAAATTTTACACCAAAAGGTTGAGTATAGGTAATTTAAATTGATAGTTCTATGGTGTTCAGAATACCATGTTGCCTCTCACTAAACCTCTTCCCAGCATGCACCCAATGGCTTTCCAGTGATGCTCTGGACACTAAATCTAGGCTCACTAGTTGGTTGATGAGACATTATAGGAAAATGGGCCACTACATATCCTAATGGATATATTATGATACTACCAGCTAGTTAGTGTTACAATAGTATATTGGTTGGCCTAGCCCCCTCTGTTATGAACCCAATGTTTGATTCAGTTCATAGTCATTTATTAAAGACTAAAAACACCTCTTAAGTGTGTTAAAACACTAATTTACAAGATATGAAAACATGTTAATCTGAAAAATCAAACCACTAGATGAATAAATCAAATTCCATCAAGAAAATAACTCATAATGATGAGAGTCATGACACACACCACCTAATACATTAACCCCAAACCATCATAGGAGGTGACATATCTACAAGATAGAGTGAAGAAGTATTTTTTTCATCAATATCTATCACTTATATCCAAAATATTTTGGGTACACCCAAAACCCAAAACATCATATGGTAATTGGTCATGTTACATGGCTTGGGTGGTGATGGATATGAAATAACAAAATTAAAATAAATATATGATTTCATAGAATCCAAACATAAGGGTGGACCCTTTAACCTAACAACTATAAAACTATATCATGTATCCCTATAACATATATATATAGCCTCTAATATAACTTGAAACTCAAAAATATATCCCCACTCTAACAAAACATCACTACAATAATAATTATCTTTATCTAATTCCATGATTCATTATGAATCCTAGTTGTTTAGTTAATTACTTACCCTATATAACATAGAAGGTTTATTGACATTATTAGTTATTTACCACTCAACAATTAACATATAGCCCATTAATTAAGTAAATTACTTATAAAATTCCACATTAATTCTATGGTAAAATATATTCCCATTAATTATATTTTTATTTTCCTTTCATTATTTACTTACCACATACTATATAAAAGCTATAGCATCACAAACCCACCATAACACATTCCACTTTGTATTAAACATTTAATTCATTTTTTAATCTAGTATCATTCCATATTCTAATGAAAATACTACATAACCCAAATAAACCCTTGAATCACAAAATCAATAACTATGTCAATAGACAATATACCAATTCCACACATTGACTAAACCATCCACTCTATTTCTGGTTAACAATGAAAACTACTACCACACAAAAATATACCCCTTTCTACACTAAAACAAGCTAGAAATGACATATTATCTCAAACATAAAAATAAAATATTAAACATGGTACCAGGAAACAATAAAAGAACAATTTACGAAAAAAAATTATAGATAATAAAAAATAAAAAAAATTATTAATTCTGAATTTCTACATATACTTATAGATATTATCTTTAAATAATTAACATATTATGAACATGTTCAACACAAATAAAAAATATTAAAGTTTTATCAACATGAACATCCAAATAATATAGACAAAAAAACATAGACAACATTTGTGAAGTCATATATATAACTTTTGATTCTCTTTTCCCTTCTTAATTGCATTAGTTTTTTCATAAATAAAATTTGGTGAATCAAAAAAAATTACTTAGAGAATAAAAATGATTTATAATTCCACTATAACAATAAAATATAGTGATAGAGTTTTTTAATACCCTTCCTCAATTAAAATGTAACCAATAATTATAAAATAATTATAGTATAAATACAATCACACCATTTTGGATCCCAAGATAAACCCTCAATAACCTATACAAAATTATCCTCCATCAATGCCTTGACCGATGACTAAAAAAGTTATATACCTATCCATAACCTTATTATATGGAAAAATAATTCTATAATAGAAGAGAAGATATGTGAATAGAAGAGAATAAAAGACAAGGGAATACATTGCACTTCAAACTAAAAGGAATCAATTTTATAAATAAAATGGTTAAATTACACCAAGAGAAAATAAAAAAAATACCCTAACCAAGAAAAAATGTACCTAGGGTTCGACAAAATACAAAGAAAATAAATTGGACATTAATATAAATAAAAATTTATATAAAAATTTTAGAAACACAAAATTATAGCATGATGGCCCTGGAAATTCTTTAAATATTTTCTTTCAAAATTCCATCCATAAAACAAAAAAAATCCTATAGTATCTATGATAGGAATGGGAGGGATCAAAACTTTAGAAAATTATACAAAAAATGATTTTAATTATGAAAAAATCCATCATTTCATCAACACCCATCATCTTATCAAAACACCTAAACAATTTGGAATCCTCAAAAAAAACCTTGGCCATCTACCTTAAACCTAATAAACTCACGCCTAACACCATGACAGACCGTCATAAATTTTATGTCACCTAGATATCATATCCAAGGGATTCTTAGTGTAAAACAAATCACTATGAAAAAATCTATGTGACCATGGTGTAATGAGTTTTCTATATATAACTATATAAACACTTGATACTCATAGCTTCACCATAATGATATAACATGATTATTTGTAACAAAATTTCACATAATACAATACAATGATAATAAATATTCTCTCTCATCTCAACTGAATAACATATATGGGAGTATTGCACAAGTTCATGGTGTTATCTTTTCTTTAATATGAAATTTCTTTGAAAATTATTCTCTTCTCCAATTATCATTATCTAATCACACATCAAACACATCCAACACTAAAAATCCCAAAATAATAGGACCATGAGAAATATTATCCTCTATACATAATATTGTGTGAAAATATTACTATATATTTCACTACATAAAAAAGTGTACAAATAAAACTATATCATATACATGTTATCATAGTGACCTCCTAAGATATAATACTATATTGAGTGTATTATTTGTCTATATAATTAATTAATAATCATCAAATAATTACATATCCTTATATATTTATTCCATATAAACGTGGAAGATATAAAAAATTCATCAATGGTTATAACAAGATTTCACTATGAAAATGAAAAGGGTTAAATAAAAATGGAGGTATAAATATAAATTAAAGAATAATTTGTCTATATATATATACAAATAACCATAAATTATAATAATTAACTATAATGTATTCACAATGTATAGAATAATAGGATATAAAATCATATAAACAGATTTCCCCTGTCAATCGAATGGTATGTCTATCAAGGTGAATACTCATTATTCAAACAAATGAATAATTGGGTACTTAAAAAAGGGAAATGTTCTAGAAGAAAGGATGTTTAAAATCATATTTGATGATAATCCAAGATAATGGTATTTTTGGGTCATTCCAATCAAAAGGATTTGGTTTCCCTAATACCATGGATTCATAGAAATTTGGATAATGAATAAATGAGTTATTTCACCATAGTAAAACTTATGAATGGGTATAATGATGAAAAAATATATGTGTAACTTTGAAATTGTTGAACTAAAAAGGGAATTAATATAGTTGAAAAATAATTCAAAATAATATATGAAAAAATTTGTTATTTAAGAATGTAATTCCAGAGTTTTTATAAAATTATTAAATAATCATAAATAAAGAAAGTATCATTTTTAAGAAAATATATAAAAATAAGAATATATTTATAAATATGTATGTAATAAAAATTAAAAATGATAGATACAAATATCATGTTTGAAAAATATGTCATAATTAAGAATATATGAAATTATAAGGATGTCTAAATAAAATACCTTAACCATTTTGATTATATATGAAATATGATTGGAATAAAAGGAAATGAATATAAATATAAGAAAATAAGGAATGTAATTAATATATAAAAAAAGAAAATAAATTATTCTAATTTTTTAATAATTAGAATAAAAGAAAATGAATATAGAAGGGAAGTATCTAAAATTGTGAATCAATGTTTTTCACCAAAAAGTTATATTCTAAGAATCAATAACAAAAGTTAATATCAAATGGAAAAAACATGAATAAAAAGTCTATTATGATGAAAGGTTTCAATATATTATTATACAAACTATTTAATAGAATATAGTTTGATAATATTGAGCATTACATAATGAAATAAAATTAATATGAGAATCAATTAATGATTTTATAATATAATAGGAATCGATAAATCAATGGGATAAAATTTATCATAAATGAATATCTTCCATAAATCAATGGAAATTTTATAATAACACTTGATATGATAGTATAAGCACATCATAAAAGTTTTTTAACGTAAACATGAGACATAAACTAAAGATGTGGCATTCATATAACAATAACATTCTAAATAACATATGTTATGTGCTATAAATTTATTAGTGAGGTTAAAAGAAAATTAATATTATAAAATTAAAAAAACAATAAGGTATTCATTCAATACCTTGGTGATAAGATACAAAAGAGTTAATAGACTATATATATTGAAGAAATACATGAAAAGAGTTATATTTTTTTATCACCCTTACCTCCTGTCCCGTATCACATTATATTTCCCTCCAAATTTCTCAAAAATAATGTATAAATTAATAATTAATTTATGTAGAAAATATCATTATTTAAAAATTATTATTCATTTATTTCATTTATTTGATTAATTTCTCTTGTGTCAATCAATTTGAGGTAGTTGGATTCGTATTTTAAAAGATACTTTGACATATTGGTAAAGGTATATGCTAATTGTCAAATTAATTAATATAGTCCATAATTTTCATTCATTTTATTTCACACAATAATACGAGAAAAATATTTCAATAGTTTAGAATATAAAAACATATCATTGAAAATTTCTCAATAAGATACTTTTAAAGTGATTAATTAAGCCATTATAGTTTATTTTTTATTTATTTAATATAGAATTGAATTTATGATTAAAAAAATTAAATTAAATGAATATTAAAGTTATATGATTAAAAGAAAACTATATTTATGAATTTATATTAAAGTAATATGGGAATGAGAAGCATCATCAATATATCGAGTAATGTAGAGTTACTATTACTAAAAAATATGTTCTAAGGAGGTTAAAAATAATGAAGAGATTATAAATAAGTATTTTTCGTAAATATATTTGAGTGAAATTATATTTATTTTTTAATATTACTATAATTGTTTATTAGGTTATGAAGGTATTAATAGAATAATATAAAAGAAAAAACTTGGGTTTTTATTCACTTATGATGCTTTTTGGGATAACTCCTTTAGAATGATCTTAATGCCAATAAATAAATGTATTTTGGTTAGAAAGGTCCTAAAGAACAAGGATGGATCTTTTTAGTTATTTTTATTGAGATTTGGTAAATTAAGTTTTATTGTATATAATGATTCGTCAGTGGATAAAAGGTATATTTATTTTTAATGGTGAGTTGCATATTTGAATAAAATTTTTAATAATTTACTATTTTTTCTCAAGATAGATAATTGTGTTGATTCATAAAACTAAAAATAATGTTTGAACAAATTATTTATATTTCTATGAAATTTTAACAGATTGAATATGGATAATATAATTTGAAT
Organism: Viscum album; assembly: GCA_963277665.1. NCBI lineage: Eukaryota > Viridiplantae > Streptophyta > Magnoliopsida > Santalales > Viscaceae > Viscum > Viscum album. Next base: position 118,012,584 of record OY728128.1, on the reverse strand, counting down.
AGTTATTTTAATGAAAAGAGTAAAATATATATTCTCATTATAATTGAATATAATTTTCCTTTTGAATTTTTATTTATAGGTTCAAAATTTAGTCTAGTATTTTTTAAATGAATTATCTTACTCCCTAAATATAATTTAATTCATGAAAATTATTTTCAAAATTATTTACTATGTTTTATACCAAAATAATTTCATAAAATATATTGTTAATATGACCATGGTAATTTTTCTATTCACCATGAATTCAAATTTTCTATTAAATTATTTAATAAAATTACTCTAAGGTAAATCAAACATATAGATACCAAAAATGAGATTATTTTTATAAAAATAAATTTCTAAAATAGTTCATTATTGTATTTATCATTTAATATAAAACTAATGTTTTAGTAAATAATATTAATTAAGTCTAATTAAAAAGTGCACTTATACATGATTTAAGTTTCATAATTTAATAAATAATTATATAGAATTATAATATTCATATATATATTATAATAATAAAATATGATTATATGTGATTTTAATACACCATATATTTAAATTAATATTTCAGTGGTTAGTTACTATTCTAATGGTCATATTGGTATTTTACTTTTTATCAATTCCTTTTATTTCTTCATTATTAATTTACACAATTTTCAATCATTGTTGTTTATGTTTAGTATTAAAATTTTATGTTTTAATTCTAATGTTTTCCCCTTTTATAGTGTTTCTCACATCTATTATATTTTTAGGAGAATATGATATATTATATCTATGTTTTTTAGAAATATTATTTACTTATTTTCATTATCCAATTATACAAGAAATAGACTTGTGGAATATGTTATGTATATTTTTTTATGTTCTATAATGAATAAATAATATATTTATTTTTTCTCTTTAGGTTACCTTCCTTTTATTTTTAGTATAACATTATATTGTATTTATTATTTTCAAGACAAACATTTATTTATTAATAGAAAATAATTATGTGATAAATATGTGTGTGCGTGTGTGTGTTTGTGTGTTCAATAATTATATCATTAAAATTTTTATTTTACTCATGTCTGGGTGTGTGTCAAGGTGAAAATTTATACAAATGTAAATTAAAATTTCAGGATGTTTCATTCTCCTATCCACAGATTAATTACTCCCTATCATTTTTTACCCATTGATAAACACTTAACAATGTTTTCTCAAATTTTAAAATACAACAACACTAAATTTAAACGTTTTATAAAAAATTATTCATGATATGATTATAATAAATACCAACATAAAAAAATTATAAACGGTCCCATTATGAGATTATACTACTTATACCTAACCTAGAACTATAATGTTAGTGTTTATCTATTTTAGGATATATTACATCATTTTTTGTAAACTTTAATTATGAAAAATAAAAAAACTAATCTCTAATACCAAATGAAATTCACTAGGACCAAAAACCAAGATCATCTTCCACACATTCATTATTTTTATATAAAATATAAATTTATAACCAAACTCCATAATGAAAAACTTTTTTGACCATGGGAACTATGTACATAACACATTATAAACCTATAATTATATGAGATAATTTAATCAAATGCTTCATCAAACAGAACATATAAGTATATCAACATCTCATTCATAACTATACTGACATTGGGAAATAGGGAATCATAATAATGGATTGATATCATATTATTAGTAGGGGTAAAAAAATTATCTATGAGACATAGAAGAGTTATTAATAGATCCTAAAAAATGAGAGAACATTTCAAGAGATAAATAAATGGATTAGTGGAATAATACCATGAAATCATAAGAATTTTTCATGAGGTATGATAACCTAATAATATATCATGGAATAAAAACTATAAAATAATGAACATTAAAGATTAATATATACAAGATTTAAGGATGTGAAATCATAAGATAATAACCATGAGCTATGGTGATATAAAATTGTTTTATAGCACATGAATTATCCTATAAAATCTTGGAATATTTCATAAACCTTTTCATGTGTCATTATAACATAGTGCACAAAGGTAACCACATCATCTATGGGGATATGAGTGGAAAAAAATAATTAGATCATGTTTAGCTATAATACGGTGAATAAAGAAAACTTTATGATAACCATTTATAACATATTGATCTTCTAAAATATAAATCAATACTCAATAAACTATAGTTCTATATAAATATTGAATCACCCATCCTATAATTATATTTCCACACATATATGTGTCACAAAAATATGTTATCAACAATTGTTTCATTAAATATGATAAAATTATTATCCTCAAAAAATTAAATGGGTTATATAATAACATGATTATAAATATATTTTGATTAATATTGTCTCTATATTTATAAATACCCTTGGATTGAAATTTTAATGGCTCAATTTTCTAGTTCACTCCCTTTGTGTCTTCCCATGGTGCAGAGTTATAGAGAGAGAGTTTGGAGGTGTTCCATACATGAGACTCGAGTTTTTAAAATCTTGATGGTCACCACATTGTGGCGGTAAGCATGGGGTTTTTCATTGTTATATTATTTTGGATATGTGGGTATGGTGATAAAAATTTTGATCTCATCCATCTAGGTCAGTTTTTTTGGCCCTCGGTGCACCGTGGGGTTTGAAACGCTTGTGGTGGTTTCCATTTTGGAGGATTTTTTCATAGATATGGATTTTTTAGTTTGGCCATTTTGTATCTTTTTCATCTAGAGATTATTGTGTGGTGTTTGGTGCACCATTAAGAATGAAACGCCTAGGTATCTCTGATATAGAGGGAGTATTCTCTTTAGATTTTCCCAATGGTAACATGGAATGTCCCCACACCATATCCAATAGTATAGTGTTTTGAGGTTCTTGTAGCTTTTCACTATTTGAAAAGGGAACCACTGAATATTACTATTTTTTTGGGCATGGTGTTGAGTCAAGGAAAAAGATATCCACACAATGGGAAAAGGGAATATGTAAGAAATGATCTATAAACTAATATCATATGTGTAGCGTGATGAAATGGATGATGTAATTTCCTTACATTATAGAGGATGTCCATGGAGGTTGTGTGGGTTTCTAAAACTCAACTTACCATGTCATGGTGTATGGCATGGTAGTATCCAACGATGAGTTAAGTATGTTTTTTATCCCACTTTGTAAATTGAATTTATTTTCAATGGTTGGAATTGAATAATGATTTTACCATTAATGTGAATAAGTTAAAAATGAATAAATATCATGTTTTTTTGTTGATTATTGTGATTATGAAGTTTCTATAATAAATGGATATAGATTCCAGGTATATTTGTGACTATGTTCATAATAAGGTTTCAAATTTATTTAAATTTTTTATGATTCGATAGGATATCTTTTAATATTCATTTAGAAGATAGTTAATGTTCTTCCCTTGAATTTATTGAGATGTATTTTTATTATTGAAGGAAAACTTTTCTATAAATATTGATGTTCAATAGATATGTTAATAGTAACAATTATATATTTCTATGATGAATCATATATAATTATTCCATCCACTTTTTTTGGATAATGTTAAATGTTAACCCAATTTGTAAGTTGATAATTATTTTCAAACATGAAAAATTGAAATTAAGAGTCTTTCATTTATTCTTTATGTCTATCAATTGATCATTATTCTAAAACTTTTAGATATTTTCCCTATTTTTTATTATAAAAATACAAGAGGAATTTATTGAAGAAATGGATGAAGTTGAATTGATTCATTTTTTTAATTTTGTTTTAAATGAATAAATAATGTTCAAACTCATATTTAATATGAGATGAAGATGTTTGGAAACTATTTAAAATGATTCTTAAGTAGGTTTATAGAGATTCCATATCATGATAGGTGTTCAGGGGAAACCTGGTGAACGAAATAGTCTCATTCCATGGATTATTCTATTTTTCAATAAAATTTGAATAAATAATAAGATTTGTGTTGTAAATTAGATACTACACCACAAATTAGACTGAGTTGATTTTGGATGGTCATATCTATTTTAAAGACTCTATTTCATAAAAATATATTTATACTAAAATTAAATACATGAATATTTTCCATTTCACTAAAATATTTAGGACCTATATGTTATAAGGGAGTGACCACATCATAATGGATGTTGAGATGTGGTTCTCATGTCATGGAAGTGGTCCCATACTGTAATGGTGTAGAGTAGCTTGATTTTGGTGTCATGTGAATTTTAAGGGATTATCTATTATGATTGATGTCACATGTCTCAAATAATTGAGAGAAATTTTTCTCATTCCAAAGGAGTTGATTCCAAATCGATACAATTAGTTTTTAGGAAAATTGGTGGGTATTGATATTTAGAGACCACCACACTGCAATGATAACATTATTCCACAATGGAGTATGAGTGTATTTCAATCCAACTATAATTTATAATACCAATGTAATATATTTCCATTCGCACATCTTAATATGTTCATGAAGTTAAATATATATCTATATATATCATATGTTATTCCATAATTTGTGAGGCTACGTTGTGAACGGTGAAAACTGGGTAGTTTGAAAAACCTTAATGAATTGACTTCATCTAAGTAGTTTGAAGGTTATTTTATCCTATAATAACTACAATTATTAATTTTATAGTGAATATTTAATGAATAAATGTCCAAGGGTTGTGTTTAATGAATTGGATTTGAATTTAATTTTAAATAAAAAACTAGCTGTGTATACATTGTGATTATTGTGAAGATATGAAAATATACCTAAAATGGAAAAAAAATTAAGAGTGGGAAGATGAGAGTTATGTTTTTTGGATATGTTTTTAATTTAATTGTACAAATAAAATTTCTAGAAGAAGATATATTTGAATCTTCTATTCTCCATAATATTGATTATAAGTCTAAGGGAGTGAATAAGAACCATTGGATTTCATTTTTTAATTGATGTAGAAGATAGAAAATAATGAGATCAAGTTTACCCTTTTTATACACTAATGTATTAGAAAAAATGATAAAGGCAAAGAATAAGAATATGTTTTAAGACAATTTATTTTAAATGTGAAGATGAATTCACATAACCTTTTCATGAATGAAACCCAACACTTTATTCAATTAATATAAATAAGAAAGTGTTATGTGTGTCATTTTTCAACAAAAAGGATTCTTATGAAAAAGACCTAGAAAAACCAAAAATTCAAGAATCTAGCATAGTCTTATATTATTACTCGCATAAATTCACAGAAGATGATATTCCGGAATGGATTTCTTACATGGAAAAGCAACAAGAAATTTCTCAACAGGAGTTGCAATGGGGTATTATTAATTTTGAACAGTACTTAGAGGCTAAGAGATTCATTTTCAATGAGAAATTGAAGATGAACTTATAAACCTCTCGATGATTCTGAAAGTGGCCTTTCTGTGATGTCATGGATTCTATCTTCGGACTTCATCTATGTGTTTTCAGATCCTATGGTTTCATTTTGTTTCTATTCTACTACATTCGAAACTTTTTGGGTGTTAGATTTATGTGTTCAGGATCTTGCTGGTTTACATACTTCTTCTCTGGCTCTTTTTTGGAATTTGCTGGCTTTATATTCTGGCTGACAATTATATTTTGGTTCACTGGAATGGATAGCAGCTTTCTTTCCTTCATCTCTCAAGTGGTTGTACTACCTTGACTCTGAATGTGCCTTCACATTGAAGTTATTGAAGGAAATTCTGGATTGATGTTGGTTTTCTTTCCCAATAGGTTGTTTTCTCCCTGTTAAAGCATGGTTTTACTCTATTGGTGTGAAGGCTGGTTCCTGTTTTTCCCATCGAAGTATGCATATGGATTGCTCTACAGAATAAATTGTGCACTTCATCTGTCCAGTACAAAGTTTCTGATCTATAACTGCATGTTTGGATGGAATTATTTCTTCTCCAGCATGCTGAAACATTTTGGAATGCTGCCCCGATTGTCTTCATGTTCTATGCACTGTGATAATGAAGCCATGATGGTATCTCTCCGGATGGATGAATCTCTCCTTCTTTGAGTCAATTTTGATGAGAAATCTGGAGCATCTTTATCACTTTCAAAGAAGTAACACTCACATGAAGTCTCAGTTTTAAAGCAGAAAATTTTATGGAATGGAGGATAATGCATGTCTGGACTGCACACTATGATCTTCTACAGTGGAGGTCATGGACTCTCGTTGGATCTTATTTGAGCCTGTTTGAAGACTCATATTAAATTTTCTTATTGTTAAATTTATATTCATTATAAAGGTACATGATGTACTAGAGTGTGGGATTCACAAAAAAATTGTGTAGTATTCACACTACACACTTTTGGGAGACTATAGTGGAAAACCTACATGATAATTATAGTATGTTATGTGATCTTGTATGAATCTAGTTCACAACAAGGGTTTACCTTCTTATAATGAGAGGTTAACCTTATAAAGTATTGTTCATCATATCTGTGTGTGTGTTTGGTTATTCTATAAGAAATAAATAATGGAGAGAGAGAGAACAAAATTGATCTACTTATCTTAAAAACCCAAAGAGGTAAAATAAATGGGATAAAAAATTAAAATTAAAAAATTGGAATTAAATTCACCCAGATAAATTCACCCCCACTCAATGTGGTTTAGATCCCAATCAATCCATCAAAGTTTTGAAGTCCTGTGAGTATCATAGGATCAAATGAATAAAACTTATATCTCAATTTTTTTGGAGGAACCATAATAGTAGTTTAAGTTAACATGCCATAGTTTAGTCCATTTAGGATTTTTTATAAATGGATGCTTTTAAATTCATGGGTTTGATTTTTGTTATATTCCTTCAAGACCTAGAAAATCTCATGACCCTATAGTTCTCTCTAACTATCCCTCTAAATGGTTTAAACCTCTTGGGATATTGGGATCAATATATATTTATTCACGGAACTCCCTTCTCCCCTTAACATTATGTTCCATTTCTTTTTTATTTTTATTGGCTCTTTTGGGGGGTAGATTGTTGGGTTAGGGATTATATTAGATTGTAGATGGATTATGTATTTTTTGGATAGGTTCTATGGTGGTTTATGTAACACTTTTATTTCTTTTGGTTATGTTAATGTATGTTATGACAAGTCTTAAGCAATGTTTTCAGTAATTTTGGTGGTTGAAACATAGATCCCATTTTTTAGTTTTTGGAATATTTAAATTGAGTTTTAGTGTTTTTATGTCCAAAATAAGAAACAATATTGTCTGGTGTAAGTCATTGTTTCACTGGTGTGCTTTAGTGAAAAACGATGAAGGGGGGAAATGTCTTTTCTATAACCTTCCCAAGACATAATGTGCATCCATGGCTACTATCAGCCATAGACTGGGTGACCTCATAATTCCCATATTTTTGGACTTGTTGATGTAAGACGGTTTAGATCTAGGGACATTACCATGGTGGCCTATCCCTTTTATGGTGCATAATGAAAATCCATGACAATGGCCAATCCATGGTGGGGGGATTGGTGACATCAGATTGTTGTTAAGTAGCCAAGACACCTACTTTCAAGGGATCTGTATAAATGAGCCATGTTTGGTCTTCAAACAATGTTTTAAAATAATGATTGGATGATTAATTACTTCATCACTCATTTTCCATTGACTAAATTTCTCAATTATTATCCCTTATCATATACTACTAATTTTCATAATGTTCTTGATAAAGGGATGGTTGGTAATATTTCCTTCTTTTGAGCCTATGTTTCTTCCTTGTTTGGGTATATCTTTATATTCCTTTGATCGATCTAAGGCCTTGTTTCATCCTCTATTTATAATGCTTCTTGTTTAGAGTGATTCGGTGGAGAACTAAGATGAGTCTTCTCTTATTACCTCTACTAATTCCATCCTTCTTGGATGATCATAGAATGAATTTTTTTGGTTTATAATACAATACTTTTTATATTATGATGAGTTAATTCCCATATTTGTTGTAACATCATCTTTTTCTTGAGGATCATTAGTGTTCTATAACATATTTGTGCTGAAAATATTCATGTATTCCTGCTGTGTGAGTCCCTTGCATTCTATTTTTGGTGCTCCTCTTATGGAATCTCCATTCTATAACTCTCATTTGGTATTAGGGATGGTTCTTAGTGTCTTTATATTTGATCATGATTTTGAGTGAATTCCCTCTTTTCTAATATTGGCATTGATGTCTTTGATCCTGAGGTAGGATGTTCCTTACCATATATAGCCTTGTATATGATGTTTTTATGGTTGTTTGTAATACTTGATATGGGTTTTCATGTGGGTTAGTGTGTGGACCATGAGACCCATGATTTATATGAGATCATATCATTTTTTTAGCCTCTTGAGAATAATTCTGGATATGGTTTATTATTACTTTTTATGATATATAGTTATTTTGGTATTGAATTATCTACAGAACCTTGATTTAGGTATCATAACAAAAAACTTTCTCATTATTGGAAAAAAAACCTTGGATGGGGGATGCAATGACATGAAAAAGGCTTCATATTATGTCTTGTTTTATGGTTTGAGTCAAATCGCTTACATGTCTGTAAACATGGAAGTGGACCATGCATAAGAGTTAAGAATCCTTCAACTATAATATAATAAGGGGTAAATCCATGGAAGGGTGATATGAATATCCATATACATCAATCATGTCAGGTGAGGCTTACCATCTTATCTGGATTACAACCACCATTAGGTTGGGGTGTGTGGTGTGGTTGTTCATGAACACCCTCAGCCGGGGCATGTGGAATTAACTTAAAAAATAATATTGGGGACAAGACTGATAGGTATAAGGTTCCAACCGTTGTTGGGACGCATGGAATGTATAGTAACAATAAGTTAATGACTTTTTAATCCTTATTGGGGTCATGTCAAAGTAGGTGGGTCGAAGATTTGTGTCTTCTTGGTTAGTGAATGATGACCTGGTGCATGTGTTGCAATATTTTTTACTTATGCATTTAATTTATCATGAAATACACATTAATATATTCTTATGAACTAATTTTATTGATGAATTGATGTTGTAATACTAGTTTTATAATATCACCCTAAATGGATAGGTTTATGAGTATGTATCCTTCATTATCAGAGACATTGGGAAGGGAAAAGGCCTAGTGATATTGAGCTAGGATATGCAGCATGGTGTTTAGAGGTGATACTAATAGAGATACCCAAGGGATACAAAAGTGTTTTTTATAGTTTTATCTTTTAATGATCCAGTTTAACCTTTCGCTTTAGGGATCCTTGGTTAATTGTTCTTTATGACTTGTGGTACATTCCATGTCATTTGTTATAGCATTTCTTATTTATTTATATGTGTTTAATTATAATATTATAAATTCTTATTTTTATTGTTGTTGAGTGTATAGTCTCTACACTAATGGAACTCGAACCCTTTATACTAGTATACATCCTCTTGTGTATGGTGACTCCTTCCTGAGGCCATGGGGAACACTATCTTGGACTTAGTGATTCAATATTTAGATTTTCGAAATGGAATCAAAGGACTAGTTTTCCTTTTCCTTTTTCATTACCAATATTTTATAGATATCGTATAAAGAAGATCATATTGGATGTGACTCTGTTTGGGGTGTTGTATTTGTTCCCAGCTAGTAGATGTAAAACTGAACAATGTATTAACATTTTTGGGATAGTGGTTGTAATTTTGGTTTAATGATTTCAGTATGACCCTGAGTATATTAGGTTGTTACTATTTCAAGGATTTGGGTGTATACATGCATCATGACATGGAACCTTTGATCACATTCCATATATATATATATATATGAATGTTGTGTGGCACATAGTAGTTATTTAATGAAATTACATCATTTCTTATATCTATTTAGGATAGGCCTATATTTTTTTATATATATCATTATTCTCTACTCCTATGAAATATTATTATTTTACATCCGTTGGCTGAACTTGAGCATAATATTATGATTCATATATATGATTTTTAATAACATGTTTGTATGAAGTACTTGTATTTTGCTATGGGTACTTCTAGTAGAGTAATACCTTGGGTTATTGGAACCCTCCCAGGAGAACCTTTGTTTGATCCTATAGATTTATTATGATCTATAATGAATAAATAGGTTTAGGTGTCTTAAAATTTCTTATTTCATTTCAGAAATGCCTCCATAGTGGGCTTATATGGAACCACCATTTGAGGCCTCCCAAGATTCTATTTTTAGAGAAAACATTCATGTACCACCACTAGCGGTGTATGAGGATGTTCCCCAACATGTTCCTATACTAGAACGAGTTGTTTAGTCTAAAAAGCTAGTTCATATAGTACTTTTTCATATTCTTAAAGGTGGAAAATTTCAAAATACTGTGACCAATCATGATTTAGACATCCAGCTTTGGTATCCACTATCCTTTGGGGGTAGTTGAGGTTCATAGAATACAGAGGACTAGACAGACATCATCAAGTGAATTTTCAATCTGGTCCAGGCTCCTGTGGATGGGAAAGTGATGCTGGAGAACTTTATATTCTAGGTTCATGAACAGAGATGGTGTAATAACATGAATTTGGTTTGAATATGAGAGGTTCTTACTTGATTAACATTCAAGGAGTTATAAATCAAGATATATTTTCCTGATGTGAAGAAGTTGGACTATTACTAAAATTTCTTAGACATGTAGTGGGTATCTCTATTTTTCTCTACCTATTATGTTTGTTTTATGAAACTAATACACATAAAAAAACTTCTAGATGGAAAAAGGCCCAAAATATTTAGATAGTACTCCACTATGATATCAAATATCATGTTAGGATCACTGATTTGACGTTATATAAAGAGTATTTGTACAAGTTCTTGCAATTGAGAAGGTTCTGGATGAGTACATGACATCAGGATTACATTCAATCCCTAAAGGATCAGTTTTTAATACTCTTCTCATTATAGTGGGATTATCTTCCAATAGTAGGAATATGAAGGGTGTTTAGAATCATTAGTGTAGTAGGTATATGGTCCAAAATATGACTTTCCCAATGTCCTCAATGGGAATTGATTCTTCCCAGTGGTTTAATTGTGGTAAAAGAGGGCATCATATCAATACTTTTAGGCATTCACATGTGTAGTTCCATAGACATAGAATGGTGGGTCATCTTTAAATTTTTTTTGAAATATTCTCATGAGGGTTTTAGGAGTCTAGGGAAAGCTGGGAGTGGAGAAACTTAATTATAAGAACCCAATTTTTCACTCAAGAATGTATCATTTAAATTTTATTATAATTATTTATTTTTGAAATAATATGGATGCATCTTGAGTTACTGAAGGTTTTTGGGTGTCTGGATCTTTTCCAGAGCTCGTAACCCCGACTGGTTGGAGAAAAAAGCATGGCTCATGTTTAGAATAAACTGTCTGATGAAGGTCATATGGTTAGTTTTAACCGTGATAGGTTGTAAATATGGATGATATGTGGCACATGGTTTTTCCAAACCATGTGATTTGGGCCACAAAACCGTTAAAATTAATGCTGACAATTTGCAGAGGCATTATTCATGGTTGGCGCACGGTTCCCTAACAGTGATACCTAATTATGTGGTATGCTTCTCCCTAAAGATTCATGTGCACATTTTGAGCATGGGTTTCCTTTAGGTTATGTTTTAAATATAACCTTACTCTCATTTGATCTATCCATTGGATAGAAGCCCCCATTTCACCTCTTTTTAACCCTCCTTTTCCTCTAAACTATGAGTTTATCCTGAGTGTTTTTCCAGAGTCTGATCGAAGTTCCAACTGTATCATGGGATCTACACTGATAAATTCTTAAATATTTCATAATATTTCATAATTATTATTCGTATCAATGACACTATTTAGATACATGTTCATATTCCCTATTTTCAGGGTGTTGGACCATTATTCAGATCTCTTCCAATCCATGAAAAATTAGAGGTTGATTCTATAAGAGGAGAGTCGTACGAGTATGATGTAGTTGTTTTATAACTCACTCTTCAAGATTCATCATTTTATACATGGTCATGTGGGCATGCTGATTTTATCAGGTGTTATCTGTTTAATTTATATGTATTTATTATAGTCGTTAAATCCATGTTTTAAGACTCATTTCATATATTTAGTTAATCATTGGTGGTTACCCCCCACAATGTGGAATGCCCCATGTAGGGTGTTATTCATAATTGGGTTTTTATAGCTTTTACTTGTCTGAAAGCACCACTTTACGGGTGTGCCTTAGCTTGAACTTGATAAAGGTAATCCTTCTCTGTTAAATAACGATTTAATTGATAACTATAAAGTACCACATGTGTTAATCACTTGAACCACCAAAGTTAAGTTCTTAAACTTGATTAATCAATGTTAAATGATAATTTGGAAATTATATAGTATAAATATTACTTTCCTTAGTTTATATTAAATTAATTCCATTTTATTGATCATCCTTAGCCCATACTTTTCATGTTAAAAAAGGTAAATGATACATCTAGGTAATTAAATATGAAATGAATTAAATGGTTGCATTCCCCTTGGCCTTGTCACACAAATGAAAGGTAATGTCTTTAACCCTAATTATTGAAATGATATGACTATTACATTGACTAATTAAATAGATTAATATAATATAATGTGATTAATTGAATATGGACCATGAATTCATTATATGAGTGATCATACTCGAGTTATCTCCTGGATTCTTGAGGGAATTCCTTGAGCACTCCTGGATGCCATTACGATTCATGGATTTTGGTTTCCTTAGTAGAGACCGAACATGGAACCTTCTCCTCGTCTATCAGTGGATGCCTCGTATGACACCATAAGACCCCACCTTTATTATTACAAGATTCATTGTATACACTCCCATGATCCAACATGGCTTCTATGCACATGAGGTTCCTTGGTGACATCCATGGGCATAGTCATAGCTCATCTTGTTTTACATTGGATGTACTACTTTGACTTATCTAGATCATCACTCTTGTGGAATTCCTTTGATTATTCTCCTTATATTACACTATTATCCATTATCCAAGATATATTTACTATTTATTTGGTGACCCTTTAGTTCTTGGATGCCTTAGTTATTACCTTGGATCCCTTTTATTATAAATATCAATACAGGTCACCTTATTACATCATGGAACCTTCAATATTTCTATCATAAGGTGATATCAGAGCTGGATATGACACACATGGCCTATTACTATAAACAGGAACTTAATTTACTAATAAACTAGTTACATTTTCAGAAACCAATCGAGTTCTGAAGAATTTACATTGGTATTTACATTACTTTACAAATTTACTTTTATATATTCTTTCTTTCACTCAACTTTAGTTTATATTACATGGATGGGATGTTATAGATGTTGTTATTAGTGGCCTACTGAGAATTATCTCACAATCTATCTAGGTCGCTATTTGAACATAAGTAGATTATATGTATGTAGGTGTTGATAAAGGGAATTGTATCTCTTAAGAAACCTGATTTCTTTCTTTATTTAGGATGGAGTTGGATGAAAATGAACTAGCTGGAGCTCAGGATTTTGGAGGTAGTTTTGGATTCTTTTTTTCTACTTTTGTATAGAATGTACAATCTATTTCTTTTTATCCAATTTTCTATATTTCTAAATTCATTAAACATATCATCATCAGATTTTTTATGTTTATATCAGTTGATTTAGTTATTTTTACTTTAGTATGCTTCTACTATTCCATATTATTGTCTAATTTTATTTATTCCACTTTTTAACTATGTTTCTTATTGATTTTTTGTGATACACTTGAGTAATGAGATAATAGTATCCCCAAGGACACACCCCAATCCCTCACTTCCACTCAAAAACCTATATCATTAAGGGATATTTTCTAGAGGCCATGTGTCCAACCAAGATCAGGGAACCTCTTTGTGGAATTTGGATTGAGAATTTCACAATGTGGTATCAGAGGAATCCTTGCTTTATTTACTATTTGGATATAATAGATTGGGTATTAGGAATTCTTGTAACTTGTTCATAATCCATGATTGCGTGTTGAAAACCCATGTTTTGGGTAAATGTCAAGATTCATGATTTATAAAAAAATTTCTATTTTTTCCATTACAATTGATATCATTTCACCATTTGCTGACACACATGTTACGTATTGTTTTTATTTTTATTCTAACCGAGGATTTAATTTTATCCTTGGATCGATGATATGAGGGTAAGGTTAATTATTACATGCGTCATCATTGGAACCTCGAATTTTCATGTCATGCCATATTTTTGAAATTTCACTCCATGCATTTCTTGTTATGCCTGTGATTGTTGAGTAAGGTTGTTGTAGTTATATTATTATTGTGAATTTCTTGTTCTATAATTGAGTTATTTTTGTTTTAAATTAATGAGTTTTTATGGGCCCTCATGGGTTAAAATTTCTATTTTATTGATTCAATATATAAGATTAAAATTCAAATAGGTGTCATTTTCTATGATAAGGAGTATGGGTCCTGATTCAATGGGAATAGAAATCCATTTTGAATGGAGTTTTATATAAGTTATAATAAAAATCAAGTAGTAAAAGTGAAAAAAAATTCCTCTAAAAAGTAATGGTTTCACATCCTTACCCCTCCTTGTCATGTTTATGAAAGGTAAATATTTGAACGTAGGAATTAAATATAAAATGAATAAAATGGTTTCTAGTAAATTTTGAGCCAAGGTGTTTTTGACCCTTCATCATCTTGAACACCTACAAATAATACTTGTGCACTTACTAATTCTTGTAATTATATGCTTGTAGTTTGGGTAGTATAGCAGGGGTAGTGAGACTTTATTATATCCAACTTCCACTAGTGTTTCTAGATATCTACATTAAGCTTATTCAAATCCATGTTCTTGGAATTTGTAGACCAATGTCGCCATGATATCCTCATGTCATGTACTAGGAGGGTGGTGGAAACCATGCTCCAGATGTGGTAGTCCCTTAGTCTCCAGTCTTACAGCCATGAGTTACAATTGAGTAACATTATACTATACCTAATATTGGAACTGATAATCAGTTCTATGATAGTTTCCTTCATTTGATGCAGTCCATGCAGGCTGCTCTAAGAGCTACACCAATAATGGCTGATCTAACTCATGAGTTCCAATAGCAGTAGCCTCCAACCTTATCAGGGGATGTAATTTCACAAGATGTTGATTCTTGGATCGAGGATACCCTATTTATCTTTGAATAATTAGAGACACCTCCAAATTGGAGAGTCAGCCTTGTTGTATACATGCTCCATGATTTTTCCTAGCATAGATGGGATGTAGTTACACAAGTTGGTCTCCATCAGGGCCTGGTATTTGTTAATTTCTATACTACCTTTTACAATCAGTTCTTTACTCATAGGATGAGATTTGATAGAGCCATAGAGTTCATGAATCTTGAGATGGGATTTATGTCTGTTATGGAAATTAAGTACGTTTAACTAAGTTTCAGTTCTTTGCACCGCTTCTAGATAGTGATGAGATTTCTCATGCTAGATGCATTGAGGATGGGAACGTTATGCCATATGTACATAGGTTAATTTCTTTCACATACCTACTTTTTGTGAAATATTCAATCAGGATCTTATCAGTGTTCACAACCTAAGGAACGACGACAGTACCATGCTTAGAGGACTAGTGCCGAGGTAGGAAAGTAATTCATCTAGTAGCATAAATATTCCCTCGAGGTTTTCTGTCAGGGTCATGGAATCGAGAGTACCCACAATGGTAGCTCTATAGTGTGTCACTTGTATGAATAATAGAATAATATGAAGGCTTGGTGTGATATAGATACAATGGAGTGTCAGTATTTCTTTCGTATAGGTAACTTATAGATATTCTGTCAGTTCATTCCATTAGCTTCTTGTGAAATCGGTTCTTCACCAGCTCCAGCTTCATGGTTAGGTTCTTTTACACCATGTCAAGTGGGGAGTTAGAGTAGAACCAATTGGACTAGATGAGGAGGAGATCACGGTCATGGTTTCTAGACTCATGTTCATCAAAAGTTCCATCCAGGAATTGTTGATCAATGTAGTCTAGTTGTTATAGAGGGTTGTGGATTAGGTCGTTGCATACACTACAACTAATATATAAGGATCATGATTTCGGACCCTCAATAGTACGGGGTACTATTCTAGTAGCCTCCACTATAATATCTTATTTATATGATATAGGTTCCTCACAATTATTTATCTCTTTAACTATCATGTAACTACTTGGGCTAGGAATAAAGTATTAATGTGGTGTAATGACCCTAGATACACCATTGGTAATATATCTAGAGGGAATAATCTATTGTAGGGACGATCACCATGAGGTAGGAAGTTACCCTTTCTTATGGGACCTCTTTTTTTCAAGATGATAGGCTTTAATTTCATTATATGGATGGATTGGTTGGTTCTATATCACTCAATATTATATTTCAATCATTGTAGGTTATCATTCACATCACCAGAGTGTATCAGTTATCTACACAAGGGTGAGTGGAATGTATAGTCTCATACAGCTAATCAGAGTATCATGGGATAGGTGGAGTGACTGTCTAGATTTCCAATCTCTTCATAGTGGATTTAGATTTACATCAGGAAAAATTCAATCCAGTGGTATATCGTTTCCGGTATATTTTTTCCAAATTTTATTCTAACTTTCCTCCTAAGAGAGAGGTTGATTACATGATCTATCTTGATCTAGGAGTAGCTCTAATATCCATTTATTAATATACCCTAGCACCTAATGAGATCTCGTAGCTCAAGTGGATGTTAGAGGGCCAAGAGGCCAAGTGTTTCATACCTCTTGGAATTTCCTCTTAGGGTTCTCCCATTATTTTCTCTATGTAGTTGGATGGGACCCTTCATCTATGGGTTGATTATAAATGGTTTAACCATCTTTTGGTTAAGAACTTATATCTACTTCTTTGAATATATGATCTATTTTACTAGATCTGGGGATCTAGGGTGTTTTCTAATATTTAACCAAAATTTGAATATCATCAAGTTTGAGTCAATCCCCACCCATAACTAATAAAAATATTTGTAGTAACTATTTTTTGTATGAGTACCTCATTATATTGTTTGGTCTTATGAACATTCCCGACATTTTCATGGATCTTCTAAATAGGTTTTTCAATCCATATCTATATTATTTTTTATGGTATTTGTAGATGTAAAACTAGTGTGTAGTCATACTCATGGAGGTCGTAATAAGATACTTGATAGCATTCTGAGTACACTGAGAGATCATAATATTTTTTACAAGCTTGCGAATTTCTACTTTTGGATCGAAAAACTTCACTTATTGGGTCATATTATCTTAGAATTAGAAGACTCTTTTGACCAATAGAAGGTTAGTGTTGTGGTTTCCTAGGAGAATACCATGAACATGTTTGATAATCAACGTTTCTTAGGTCTGACTGGATATTATAGTAATTTTTAATGGACTTATCACACATTTCCTCACCTATTACTAGTCTTAAAAATAAGGGTGTTAAGTTCTTATGGTCAGAAGCATGTGAGAAATCCTTTCAGTAGGTGAAAGGGTGGCTTCTCTAAGTACCTATTTTGATTATTCGAGAGCCTAAAAGAGGTTATATATTGTTTTATGATGCATCAGGAATCATCCTAGGAGCAGTGATGGCGTAAGAGGATAGAGTTATTGCATAAAGATCTTGACATTTGAGTCCTTCTGAAAGAAATTACATGACGAATAGCCTTGAGCTTTTAGTAGTTGTCCATGCCCCTTCTCACTGGTGACATTATCTATTGGTTGATCATTTTGTGGTGTATATGGTCCCTAATATCCACAAATATATCTTGACATAGGGTGAAAAGAATCATAGAAATGAAGATGGGTCAAATATCTTCAGTCCTTCGATTTTGAGTTTACCTATATGCCTAAAAATATAAATTTACTAGTTGATATGCAGATTCTAAAAACTCTAGAATAAGTCAAGTTGGATGCCAGTGATGAATGGAAATTGATGGAACTATTCTCTGAGATGCTTCTAGAGTTTAATGATAGTAAGGAGCAGTCTTACCTCTCAGGCTTGATAGATTCCTCTTCCCTCATTGGGAAGGTGAAGATAAAGAAATTTTCAGAACCTGGGGCCTTGGTTATCCATGAGAATATTTCAGGATATGACCTTCCACTAGATTGGTCTATAGAAAAAGATATAATCCATTGAATACATGTACATATCTAGGTTCAAATGGATATGAGAGAGGAAATAATTCATGAGTCCCACACTTTATAGTGGGAAGTTCATTATGTAATATCCCAAATGTATCAAGAAATGTGACACCATTATGGGTGTCCTAGGATAAAATGTTGGAAATCAGGCTTTATTGCTATTTTTTCCACCAATCAGTAGGTGAAGGAGAATCACTAGAGACCTACAGGCTTGTTACAGCTGATTCTAGTCCTAGAAGGGAAATGTGAATATGTTTTAATGTATTTTTTAGTTGGTTTACTGAGGTCACCTCGACGTAGTGACATTGTTTGGGTAGTTATTGACCAAATAAAGAAATTCTCCTACTTAATTACTATCCGAGATATATTATTAGTTCTTGAGATATGAAGATTTTATCTATGTGAGATCATGTAACTACAAGGGTCCCCTCATACTATCATTTCAGATATGGATTCTCATTTTACATCATGGTTCTAGGAGGGGATACAGAAATCTATGAGTACACAGGTTATTTTGAGCATGTTCTCTCACCCAGAGAATGATGAATGATCAGAATAATTGATACATTTTTTAGAGGACATTATCCATGAATGTTTCCTTGATTTTAAGAGTTCAGGGGAGAAATATATACCTCTCATTGAGTTTTCCAATAATACTAGCTTCAGGTAATGATCTAGATGGATCCTTTTGAGACCTTGTATGGTAGTTCATTTTGTTCACCCCTATGCTAGATAGAGGAAGGAGAGGCAGCCCTATTGGGTCCTCATCTCATGTAGGATACTTCAGAGATGTTTTTGCTGATTTGGAAGCGTATTCCTACTACTCATTCTCGACAAAAATACTATGTTGATTTTTTTTGATAACTTCTAGTTTTCGAGATAATGGACCATGTTTTCTTGAGGGTATCACTCGGTCTTGTGCATATACGGATACTGGGGCAAGGGAAGATGTTTCTATCCTTTTTATCATCATTTGACATTTTAGAGAGAGTCGGGTCGGTATCCTATCAGTTTCTACTACATCAGAGGTACCATTCCATGCATGATGTCTTCCTTGTTTTACAGCTTCTACAATATCATGTCGACCCATTTCATAATTTTTATCCTGGGTAAATTTAGCTAGATTCTAATGATTCATTTAAGGATTATCCTATTTGCATCATTGAATTTATCAAAAAGGCTCTCCAAGGCTATTTTGTCCCTCTATTATGAGTTATGTGGAATAATGGACATGTATAGGATGATACTTGGGATCAAGAGGCTAACTTGTGTGCCCTGTGGTAAGAGTTTTTCTTAGAAAGAATTTTTCCTCCCTTGGAAGGTGAACTCAGGTATGAGTTCCTTTAATGGGGAAAGACTGTAAGAACCCTGTTTTTTACTTAAGTATGGATCCTTTAAATTTTGGATAAATTATTTATTTTGGGCCTAATGTCGATGCCTCTTGATTTAGTGATGGTTTTTTGTGTGTCCAGTGCTAGTTTGGAGCTTGAACCCAAGAAAGTGGGAGAAAAGGTATGTCACACTGTTAGGATAAACCATGATAGGTAGGACACATGGTTAGTTTTAACCATGCAAGGCTATAAAGTGGGGTTATATGAGGGGTAACGGTTTTCCCAAACCATGTGATTTGGTTTGTATAGTTGTGAAAAATTCTGATGAAAAATTTCAGAGGCATTTCCCATGGTTGGTGAACAGTTCCCTAACTGGGTAGCCTAACCATACGATATTCCCCTTCCCACCACTTTCCATGCACAATTTTCAAACAATTTGTCCAAATGGTGATTCCAAACCATGTAAAGGCCAAATTTGTGTAAAATTATGGGTTTTCCCTTAAGTTATGTTTAAAATATGTCCCACTTCTCATTTTTTCTCTTCCGTTGACATTTTCCCCCATTTCTCATCTTTTGAGCCCTCTTCTACCTGTAAACTAGGAGTTGATCCTGATCATCTGTCCAAAGTCATATCAAAGTGTCATCGGTCTCATTGGATCCATAGTGATATGTTTTTCTTCCTTTCTAATCTTTCTTAATTTTCTATACTATCAAAAATTATATTTAGATGCCGGATCATATGCCCTATTTTCAGGGAATTGTAACATTCTTTATACCTCTTAAAATACATTCCAAATTAGAGGTTGTTACTATATGAGGAGAGTTATATGAGTATGAGTTAGTGGTATATAAATAACTCCACAAGATTCATCATTTTATAAATTTTTGTGTGGGTGTGTAGATTTCATTGAGTGCCCTTTGTTTAATTTATATGCATTTTTTATAGTCATTGAACCATGTTCTAAGATCCATGACTTATATTTAAATCAACATTTGTGGTTACGTCCACAAAACTGACCATCCCAAGTAGTGTTTTATTTATAATTGAGTTTTTATAACATTGACTATTCTGATAGTTCCACTATTCTAGTGTTCCTTAGCTTGACCTTTCTAATGGTAATACTTTTTTGTTAAATGAATATTCAATCCATAAATTGAAAGTACCATGATTTCTAATAACTTATCATGTCTAAGGTAAGTGATTAAAATTCATTAATCAATGTTAAATGGTAATTTGGAAAGTATATAGTATTGAAATCACATGGAGTAGATTATATAAAATGCATTGCATTTGTTTTCTCACCCTTAGACCATACATGTCATGTTATTAATGTTAATGGAGATATCCATGTAATTAAATATGAAATGACTTAAATGGTCACATTCCCCTTGGTCTTGTCACACTAATTAGAGGAAATGGCTTGAACCTTCACTATTGAAATGATATGACTATTACATGAATTAATTTAATAGATAAATTAAATGTAAGGTGTCTAATTATATATAGTCCTTGACAACATTATAGGAGTGGTCGTACTAGAGTTAGATTTTGGATTCTAGAGGGAATTCTTTGAGCACTCATGGATTCCATCTAGATTCAACGATGATGGTTTCTTTTGTTGAGACCCACCTTTGAACCAGATCCTCATTTATTACTAGATGATCAATATAACACCATAGGATCCCTCCTTTACTATTACATGATTAATTAGATACACTAATTGGATCTATCAGGGCTTCTATAGACATGGATTTCATTGGTTACATCCTTGTTCCTAGCCATTGCTTATCCTATTTTACCTTGGATGTCTTCTATTGTAACACCCCAAGATTTCATAGTGTGTTATTTCTTCAAAATAATTCAATAACTTGCACTACACGTAACACCGAGTTCAAGCGCACCATGACTTACCAAACAAGCTGTTAAAAAGAGGTTATAAATAGTATTAACTAAATTTTAAACTTTATATAATCCTTATAATTTTAGAATCCATATTATGAGTTTCTTAGACATAATGTAAGAACAAATTCATTTTCAGTATTGCACTTTTACCAACTTTTAATAGTGAACACTTTTAAAATAAAATATTTTAAACTTTTTTACTAAATGGGGACATCAAAAATTTAAAATGAAACATCCCAAGCTTCCACAGTACACTTTCCTTTGAATAATACAGTAGCGTGTGTTGTACGCAACTTCGAGTTCTAACACACACCACAACCAATCAAACTAGCCGTTATGAATAGTAATACCTACTTTTTGAAATTATATATATTTTATATTTCAAAATGGACTTAATTTTTGGATTCAGAATATTGAATTTAGCCTAGGGTGAGATTTTGGAACTTTTCGGATAACTTTAATATTTTGATGAATAGTGAAAATTACTAAATTTTAATTAAAAACAACTTTTTTAATCGAAGTAATTTATATTGATAAATTATGAATTTGAGTGGTTTTAAAGTATATTTAGAATATATTTTAACCATTTAAAACAATTTTTGTCATTGGATATAATTTCACAATTAAACCGAACATAAACAAGTATCAATCTTTTGATAGTTATTATATCTTAAAAACACGCTTTTTGTTTTGACAGCGGGAATTAATTTTAAATTAATTTCTGCCACTTCTGTGTTTTGAATTTAGAAAAATGGATTCCATATTTGGAATCAGGATGTTCAAATTGTGTAAATATGTAACTTTTAATTTTATACATTTTGAATAATTACTGCGGTAAATATTTTATTTACCATGGTTAAGGGTAAATCCGGTAAATAAGGGTTAAAAATAATATTATAATAATACTAAATTACCCTCAAACGTGTCCTAACCTTATTGGTGGATACATGTCTGACCATGGGCATCTTTGGGTCGATTTCGGGACACCATGGAGCCACTTGTAGTTGATAGGGACAATTTATTTTAATTAAGTTAAAATAAGTACAAAATGACATAAGCATATATCTTTTAGAAACGAAATTTTTACATAGGGTAATATATGTTGGATTTTAGACTATAAATATTAATTAGAAATCTAAAAATATTTCCTACATACTGATATTTTATTTATAATTTTTAGACATTAAATAATATAATTTATTTATGACACAATGATGATGGAGTAATTACCATAATAGTGAAAAATTAAAATAAATGATATTATAAATACCTAAATAAATATAATTTGAGACTTTTAATGAATTACACTAATTTTCTAGGATAATATGACATATTATAATTGATTTAATTGACTTTTTTTGAAGTAATAAATCTGTTATGAGTTTCACAAAAATCAACTATTGAATAGTGTCAAAATTGACATAAAAGAGTTCTTAAAACAAATATTATATTATTAATTGATATTAAATTCCTAAAAATCTAAGGTTCGGCCAAGAGTCTTATATCATGATAGGTTCATCATTAATGGACCACTTGGGGTTATATTGGATGTATATAGTATGTTTATTAACCATATAATATAAAAATACAAAGAGACATTGTAAAAGTGAAAGTAATTAACTCAGAGTTAATACTTAAAGATGAGGTTAATATAAGTACCCAAACCAGTCTAAATTCTATTGGCTGAGGGTTTTTAGACCCATACCCACCTTAAAATTTAAATAATCAACTTTTCAGCCATTAGAAACCGAATATGAATTTATTATAAATTAATATTTCTAGCTTTTCCAAAGGTGCCCCTCACCCCTCTTATAAAAGGGAACTCCTCCTTCTCATTTAATCACACCTTCAAAGACTTTTTGTTCAGACAAACTCTGCCAAAATACTCTCCCAACTTCCCTCAATACAACCTAGAGGCCTTAGTTTGATCAGAAAGCCAACCTAAGGATCCCTTTTGATCAAATCAAAAGGAACAACCCGAAGAAGAGGTAATGATTTCACCACCCTTTTCCAAGTTCCATTCTTCTCCCACTTCTTCTTCCTTTGTTATTACCATTCTAAAATAATAACTCTAGAATCATATATATACTGTGATGTTATTAAAAATATGGTACAACCATATTCAGTATTCTATCCACCCTTTGAATAACATGTCACTATACGGGCGTACGTACGGCTTACCGTCTCCACGTCGTGGTGTAATTGTTATTAAATATATTATTTTTTGGATGGGTATAATAATGATGTGTAACTCATGTAAATAATAAATATAACATGATAATGATTCTGTATATATCATATACCATCCATTTATATATTATTTTAATATCAAAAGAATGATATTGTCGCTCGTGCGTACGTACGGACTACCGTCTCCACGAACGCGATGAGATTCATTCTCCATCGTATCCATTCAAGTATAATTATCATTTGTTGATTTAAAAATAATTTTTAAGGACTTTATATCATTCTGTATATGAATAATATACAACCTATCCATGACAAATATGGCTTATGTAACAAAACATATAAAAGCAAACGAGTAAGTTAACACCCGAAACGACGATAATACTAAGATATTATTAACAAAGCAACGTTAAAAGATCATATATGATATCATATTAATATATATGATTATTGTATAATTTAATAACAATTATTTCACTACTATATAGGTGGTTAACCTACCCCAAACAAGGAAAAGTACAAGTTAAGGGTTTATTTAAAAATCTCTTCATTATCCGAGGTTGTTAATACGTAATAATCTACTGGGATCTCTTTATCATCCACATCCATGTTTCTTAAAAATGTATTTGAAAAAAAATTTACAATTTACAAGAATATGGGTTAAAGTCATTTATACCCTTGTTTTACTTTTTATTAGAGTTTTATAAAGGAATCTTTCTATCGTTTTCCAAACAAGGTGCTTTTTAACCTTTTCGACAGAATTAAGGTAAGAATGTTTTTTAACTTATACGGCGGGTGCGGTTATTTTCCGCCGTAATAAAATCATCGAAGCTTCCCTTATAATCTTATAAGAATATTTTCAAAGAAAATGTTTTACTCTTAAATTATTTCAAAATGAATATTTTAAGAATTTTTGAAAGGTACTCTTTATCAAGATCATAATTTTAAATGTTTTAAAGATTTATCGTTCTAAATATTTTTAATTAATGTCCATGTTTTCAAAATGATTTTAAGGATTTATTTATATGGACATGAAGGTTTTGAAATGATATTTCTTTTCAAAAGTTTCAAAGTGGTATGGGACACTTTGATTCAAAAATCTCTTCTAAATCACTTCCTTTATAAATGTGTGACTTTTCAATGATTTCGAGAAAAGAGATATTTCTCTCAAATAGTTTTGATTTCATCTATGTCAACATCCTTTGATGGATTTTAAGCTTATTTGAAGTTGATTTATTATGATACAAAACTTATATATTGTATTGAAGGTTTTGTGATATGTTTGACTGTGGATGTGCTATTTTTATACAATTCATGGTTTATAGTGAAAGTATTGACATTTCGTATGCTAGTTTTAATACGAATGATTATGTTATGTTTAAACCATTTCATATGGGAATGCATTGGACATAATATGTGACGGGTGGAGACCGCTATAGCTCCTCGATGCATCGGTAGGTCTCATGAGACAAACTAGTGTCTTGGCACAAGGCCTTTGAAAAATCTTATTTGTAGTCTTGGCACGAGGCCTTGGCTATGTGGTTATGATAGTCTGGCATTACGCATTCCATCATTATGAAAGTGGTAATTGATATTTCATGTGATTATTCTATTAGTAGAATATCCATGTGAATAAGTAAATGGAATTATTTCATTTTATTTTTTCTATACTATGTTGAAGTTCAAGTTTAAAAGGATTTTGTTTTAAGTTATACATTGCCTTAAATATTTATTCTTATTTATGAAATTTTCCGCTATATTGTTATCCTTACTGGGCATTTGAGCTCACCCCTTTCCTATGTTTTATTTTTCCCAGGATATGAAGAAGTAATTTATGAATGGCCTATAGGGATAGTATGTGGGGATATGAGTGTGGGATAATGAGACTATGTTGTTGTAGTAGTTTTTTCACTTTATGATGTAATGTAAAACTTTATGAATATATCTAGTGTTTCCAAGGCTACTAAACCAATCGGTCTTTCGAGATTTGATCTTTCTTGTGATCATGCCAATGTTACGAAGTAATGCACCGACTCTAGGTAACTGGGGTCGGGGCATTACAGTTGGTATCAGAGGACGTTTAGTACAATCCTTGTAAACTATATTTAGATAAACTCTCTTTAGAGCACATAGATTTAAGATGGACTATGAGGATTAGTATATAAGAACTTCCTAGAATTTTGGTATTGTAGAGATTTTGTGAGTTTTCCGAGCAATACATCCCTATCTGGATATGAGCAGGTAGAGGCGGCTCTGGCAGAGATGTACCTAGGGGTAAAACCCGAAAACACCGCTTTGAGCTAGACTCGAACGGGAACTAGTGCATGACAACGGGCCTTGCTGCACTCTTGGTTACGACAATCCCAGGGGATATGCTTAGGATAATTCTCATTTTCTTTACAAACCATTATTAAGGGTTTATGAGTATATACTTCCTCAAAGGAGACATTTTTATGATTATGGATTATATCCATAAACTATTTAATTTATGTTATGTGTTTTACAAGTTTGGGATTAGGTATTGTTATTCATAAACTAATCTAGTGTATTCCATTGTTTAGAAATGGTGCCCAGTATAAGAAATGATAACTCCAGCAATGCACATGATCCAAAGAGAAAGAATGATCATATCTTTCATGGTCTTAATTCAGAATTTATAAGAGAAATAGTCTCCCATGTATTATCATCATATGAAGAAATAATATCATGTGTTGATAAGATAAGTAAAGAGTTTACTGAGTCCTATGGCTTTGAAGGGAAGCAAGAGAAGAAAATGATGGAAGAGAGAAAGATGGATAAAGGGAAGAGGGAAAAGAAGAATTTTCCCATATGTGATAACTGTGGGAAGAAACACCCTAGAAATTTCCTGAAAGGAATGGGAGTTTGTTATAATTGTGGAGGAAAAGGGCACAATGTACGTGACTTCAAGGGTAAGAAAATGGTTTCAAATGTACAATACTTCATTTCCAAGGAGTTTGGACACTACACGAACCTATGTCCCAGTCATCAGACTATGCCGCAAATGATGCTATTGGATAATAATCAAGTTATGATACTACCACAGATGAAGAGGAATTATTAGAGTTATTGTGTTGATTATGTCATTTGAGTGTTGTATCAACAGTGTACTTGTTATAATAATTATGGAGTATATAAGGATTGTACTACAGTACTATTTCATTAAGGACTTGAGATTGTGTGGAACAATGAAAACAGACTCAATAGAAGGATACATTTTTGGAAAATATATGGTTGAGAGAATGATAAAGCATAATATAGTTCTGATACCCAGGTAGAGATTTTGGAATAATACATGATTGATTTGGATAAATTATATTGGATATTCTTGACTACCTTGAAACTGATTAACGATTTGTATATTCCATCATTGTTGGGGTCTAAAACATTTTTGGATTGAAGGAGTATATCTATTATTCTTTAAGGAATAAGGGATCATGAATGTAATCAATAAGGTTTTATGGTAATTAAATATGTTGCAGTGTTTTAAAAGAATACATGATTAAGGTGTTCACATGTTATTACGGAGAAAAAAGGATCTTTATTATGTTAACCTTCCTTATAAATTTTGTACTGAAGTATTTTGGATAGTTCTAGTTTGGATTATTTTGATTTCCATAAAAGGACAACCCGAAGGTCGGGCGGCAACTCGTCACGTCTGGCAAGGCTGTGAGACTTGAACCCACAACCGAAGGGCGACTAGGGTGTATCACCTACCACTGACCCACATGATGTCTGAGATTAAATAATGTAGTTTTTTTTAAAAGATCTGGTAGATGAATTATAAATTCTTTTTTTTAACCCTATACGAATAGGATAAATAGAATATTTTTTTACAATGAAAGATGAGTTTGTGGTAGAATTTAGTTAAAGCATGGAACTCTACTTGTCAAGAATATAATTTTATTCTTCTCTTATTCTATGAAGAAATTAATTCTTATACTTTATTTAAGGAATCCTAAAACCAAAAATGTGTAATCCTAATACCCTATGTTTTGTTGAATCGATGGTATTTCAAATCATCATAGATTGATGAATTTAAGGACCTCAATTTTACACTTGTTTGTCATTGATGACCTCAATCACTACCTATAAATATTTACGTTTTCCCTCCAATTATATGTCTCTAATTGCAAAAAATGTTCTCCTAATCGAGATCATAATTTGTTGGTGACCCTTTCATTTCTCTTTTCATCATTTTAAGACTACATTTTAGTAACCCAATATCCGATGTGGGGTTTCCCACAAAGATATTTTCTATTTTTAACCTTTTATTTTCGAAGAACAATTTCAAATTGTGACGACGCAATTTATTTAAGGAGGAGAGAATGTAACACCCCAAGATTTCATAGTGTGTTATTTCTTCAAAATAATTCAATAACTTGCACTACACGTAACACCGAGTTCAAACGCACCATGACTTACCAAAAAAGCCGTTCAAAATATGTTATTAATATTATTAACTAAATTTTAAACTTTATATAATCCTTATAATTTTAGAATCTATATTATGAGTTTCTTAGACATAATGTAAGAACAAATTCATTTTCAGTATTGCACTTTTACCAACTTTTAATAGTGAACCCTTTTTAAATACAATATTTTAAACTTTTTGACTAAATGGGGACATCAAAAATTTAAAATTAAACATCCCAAGCTTCCACGGTACACTTTCCTTTGAATAATACAGTAGCGTGTGTTGTACGCAACTTCGAGTTCTAACACACACCACAACCAATCAAACTAGCCGTTATGAATAGTAATACCTACTTTTTGAAATTATATATATTTTAAATTTCAAAATGGATTTCATTTTTGGATTCGGAATATCGAATTTAGCCTAGGGTGATATTTTGTAACCTTTCGGATAACTTTAATATTTTGATGAATAGTGAAAATTACTAAATTTTAATTAAAAACAACTTTTTTAATCGAAATAATTTATATTGATAAATTATGAATTTGAGTGGTTTTAAAGTATATTTAAAATATAGTTTTACCATTTAATACAATTTTGGTCATTGGACATAATTTCACAATTAAACCGAACATAAACAAGTATCAATCTTTTGATAGTTATTATATCTTAAAAACACGCTTTTTGTTTTGACAGCGGGAATTAATTTTAAATTAATTTCTGCCACTTCTATGTTTTGGATTTAGAAAAATGGATTGAATATTTGGAATCAGTAATTTTAAATTTTGTAAATAGGTAACTTTTATTTTTAGACATTTTGAATAATTTCTGTGGTAAATATTTTATTTACCATGGTTAAGGGTAAATCCGGTAAATAAGGATTAAAAAATAATATTATAATAATACTAAATTTCTCTCAAACGTGTCCTAACCTTATTGGTGGATAAATTTCCGACCATGGGCATCTTTGGGTCTATTTTGGGACCCCATGGAGCCACTTGTAGTTGATAGGGACACTTTATTTTAATTAAGTTAAAATAAGTACAAAAATGACATAAGCATATATCTTTTAGAAAAACAATTTTTACATAGGGTAATATATGTTGTATTTTCAAATATGAATATTCATTAGAAATCTAAAACGATTTCCTACATAATGATATTTTATTTATAATTTTTAGACATTAAATAATATAATTTATTTATGACACAATAATGATGCAGTAATTACCATAATAGTGAAACTTAAAATAAATGATATTATAAATACCCAAATAAATATAATTTGAGACTTTTAATGAATTACAATAATTTTCTAGGATAATATGACATATTAGGATTGATTTAATTGACTTTTTTCGAAGTAATAATTCTGTTATGAGTTTCACAAAAATCAACAATTGAATAGTGTCAAAATTGACATAAAAGAGTTTTTTAAAACAAATATTATATTATTAATTGATATTAAATTCCTAAAAATCTGTGGTTAGTCCAAGAGACTTATATCATGACATTTATATCATTAATGGACCACTTGGGGGTCGATTGTATGTATATAGTAAGTTTATTAACCATATAATATAAAAATACAAAGAGACATTGTAAAAGTGAAACTAATTAACTTAGAGTTAATACATAAATATAAGGTTAATATAAGTACCCAAACCTGTCTAAATTCTATTGGCTGACTGGTTTTCGACCCATACCCACCTTAACATTTAAATAATCAACTTTGGTGCCATTATAAACCGAATATGAATTTATTATAAATTAATATTTCTAGCTTTTCCAAAGGTGCCCCTCACCCCTCTTATAAAAGGGCACTCCTCCTTCTCATTTCATCACACCTTCAAAGCCTTTTGGTTCGGCCAAACTCTGCCCAAATACTCTCCCAACTTCTCTCAATACAAGATATAGGCCTTCGTTTGATCAGAAATCCAACTTAAGGAGCCCTTTCGATCAAATCAAATGGAAGAACCCGAAGAAGAGGTAATGATTTCACCACCCTTTTCCAAGTTCCTTTCTTCTTCCACTTCTTCTTCCTTTGTTATTACCATTATAAAATAATAACTCCAATATCATATATATACTATGATGTTATTATAAATATGGTACAACCATATTCATTATTCTATCCACCCTTTGAATAACATGTCACCATACGTGCGTACGTACGGCTTACCGTCTCCACGTCGTGGTGTAATTGTTATTCAATATATTATTATTTGGATGGGTATAATAATGATGTCTAACTCATGTAAATAATAAATATAACATGATAATTACTCTGAATATATGATATACCATCCATTTTTATATTATTTTAATATCAAAAGAATGATATTGTCACTCGTGCTTACGTACGGACTACTATCTCCACGAATGCGATGAGATTCATTCTCCATCTTATGCATTCAAGTATAATTATCATTTGATGATTTAAAAATAATTTTTAAGGACTTGATATCATTCTGTATATGAATAATATACAACCTATCCATGAAAAACATGGCTTATGTAACAAAACATATAAAAGAAAATGAGTAAGTTAACACCTGAAACGACAATAATTCTAAGATATTATTAACAAAGCAATGTTAAAAGATCATATATGATATCATATTAATATATATGATTCTTGTATAATTTAATAAAAATTATTTTACTATTATACAGGAGGTTATCCTACCCCAACCAAGGAAAAGTACAAGGTAAGGGTTTATTTAACAATCTCTTCATTATCCGAGGTTGTTTATAGGTAATAATCTATTGGGATCTCTTTATCATCCACATCCATGTTTCTTAAAAATGTATTTCAAAACATTTTTACAATTTACAAGAATATGGGTTAAAGTCATTTATACCCTTGTTTGACTTTTTATAAGAGTTTTATAAAGAAATATTTCCGTCGTTTTCCAAACAAGGTTCTTTTTAACCTTTTCGACAGAATTAAGGTGAGAATGTTTTTTTAACTTATACGGCGGGTGCGTTTATTTTCCGCCATTATAAAATCGTCGAAGCTTCCCTTATAATCTTATAAGAAGATTTTCAAAGAAGATTTTCAACTCTTAAATTATTTCAAAATGAATATTTTAAGAATTTTTGAAAGGTACTCTTTATCAAGATCATAATTTTAAATGTTTTAAAGATTTATCTTTCTAAATATTTTTAATTAATGTCCATGTTTTCAAAATTATTTTAAGGATTTATTTATATGGACATGAAGGATTTGAAATGACATTTCTTTTCAAAAGTATCAAAGTGGTATGGGACACTTTGATTCAAAAATCTCTTTTAAATTACTTCCTTTATAAATGTGTGACTTTTCAATGATTTCGAGAAAAGTGATATCTCTCTCAAATAGTTTTGATTTCATATATGTCAACATCCTTTGATGGATTTTAAGCTTATTTGAAGTTGATTTATTATGATACAAAACTTATATATTGTATTGAAGGTTTTGTGATATGTTTGACTGTGGATGTGATATTTTTATACCATTCATGGTTTATGGTGAAAATATTGACATTCCGTATGCTAGTTTTAATACGAATGTTTATGTTATGTTTAAACCTTTTCATATGGGAATGTATTGGACTTAATATATGACAGGTGGAGCCTGCTATAGCTCCTCGATGCATCGGTAGGTCTCATGAGACAAACTAGTGTCTTGGCACAAGGCCTTGGTAAAATCTTATTTGTATTCTTGGCACGAGGCCTTGGCTATGTGGTTATGATAGTCTGGCATTATGCATTCCATCATTATGAAAGTGGTAATTGATATTGCATGTGATTATTCGATTAGTAGAATATCCATGTGAATAAGTAAATAGCATTATTTCATTTTATATTTGATATACTATATTGAAGTTCAAGTTTAAAAGGCTTTTGTTTTAAGTTATACATTACCTTAAATGTTTATTCTTATTTATGAAATTTTCCGCTATATTGTTATCCTTACTGGGCATTTGAGCTCACCCCTTTTCTATGTTTTATTTTTCCCAGGATATAAAGATGTAATTTATGAATGACCTACAGGGATAGTATGTGGGGATATGAATGTGGGATAAGGAGACTATGTTGTTGTAGTAGTTTTTTCACTTTATAATGCAATGTAAAACTTTATGAATATATCTAGTGTTTCCAAGGCTACTAAACCAATCGTTCTTTCGAGATTTGATCTTTCTTGTGATCATGCCAATGTTACGAAGTAATGCACTGACTCTAGGTAACTAGGGTCGGGGCGTTACAGTTGGTATCATAGAAAGTTTAGTACAAACCTTGGAAGCTAGATTTAGATAAACTCTGATTAGAGTAGATAGATTTAAGATGGACTATGAGGATTAGTATATTAGAACTTCCTAGAATTTTGGTATTGTAGAGATTTTGTGAGTTTTCCAAGCAATACATCCCTGTCTGGATACGAGCAGGTAGAGGCAGCTCTAGCACAGATGTACCTAGGGGTAAAACCCGAAAACACCACTTTGAGCTAGACTCGAACGAGAACTAGTGCATGACAACGGGCCTTGCTGCACTCTTGGTTACGACACTCCTGGGGGATATGCTTAGGATAATTCTCATTTTCTTTACAAACCATTATTAAGGGTTTATGAGTATCTACTTCCTCAAAGGAGACATTTTTATGATTATGGATTATATCCATAAACTATTTAATTTATGTTATGTGTTTTACATGTTTGGGATTAGGTATTGTTATTCATAAACTAATCTAGTGTATTCCATTGTTTAGAAATGGCGCCCAGTAGAAGGAATGATAACTCCAGCAATGCACATGATCCAAAGAGAAATAAGGATCATATCTTTCATGGTATTAAGCCAGTATTTTTAAGAGAAATAGTCTCCCATGTATTATCAGCATATAAAGAAATAATATCATGTGTTGATAAGATAAGTAAAGAGTTTACTGAGTCCTATGGCTTTGAAGGGAAGTAAGAGAAGAAAAGGATGGAAGAGAGAAAGATGGATAAAGGGAAGAGGGAAAAGAGAATTTTCCCATATGTGATAACTGTGGGAAGAAACACCCTGGAACTTGCCTGAAAGGAATGGGAGTTTGTTATAATTGTGGAGGAAAAGGTCACAATGTACGTGACTGCAAGGGTAAGAAAATGGTTTCAAATGTAAAATGCTTCATTTGCAAAGAGTTTGGACACTACGTGAACCTATGTCCCAGTCATCAGACTATGCCGCAAATGATGCTATTGGATAATAATAAAGTTATGATACTACCACAGATGAAGAGGAATTATTAGAGTTATTGTGTTGATTATTTCATTTGAGTGTAGTATCAACAATGTACTTGTTATAATAATTATTGAGTATATAAGGATTGTACTGCAGTACTATTTCATTAAGGACTTGAGATTGTGTGGAATAAAGAAAAGTGACTCAATAGCAGGATACATTTTTGGAAAATATATGGTTGAGAGAATGATAAACCATAATATAGTTCTGATACCGAGGTCGACATTTTGGAATAATACATGATTGATTTGGATAAATTATATTGGATATTCTTGACTACCTTGAAACTGATTAACAATTTTTATATTCCATCATTGTTGGGATTTAAAACATTTTTGGATTGAAGGATTATTTCTATTATTCATTAAGGAATAAGGGATCATGAATGTAATCAATAAGGTTTTATGGTAATTCAAGATGTTGCAGTGTTTTAAAAGAATACATGATTAAGGTGTTCACATGTTATTACGCAGAAAAAAGGATCTTTATTGTGTTTACCTTCCTTATAAATTTTTTACTGAAGTATTTTGGATAGTTCTAGTTTGGATTATTTTGATTGCCATAAAAGGACAACCCGGAGGTCGGGCGGCAACTCGTCGCGTCCGGAAAGGCCGCGAGACTTGAACCCACAGCCGAAGGGCGACAAGGGTGTATCACCTACCACTGACCCACATGATGTCCAAGGTTAAATAATGTAGTTTTTTTAAAAGATCTAGTAGATGAATTATAAATTGGTTTTTTTAAAACCCTATATGAATAGATAAATAGAATATTTTTTTTACAGTGAAAGATGAGTTTGTGGTAGAATTTAGTTAAAGGATGGAACTCTACTTGTCAAGAATATATTTTTCTTCTTCTCTTATTCAATGAAGAAATTAATTCTTATACTTTATTTAAGGAATCCTAAAACCAAAATTGTGTTATCCTAGTACCCTATGTTTTTTTGAACCGATGGTATTTCAAATCATCATAGATTGATGAATTTAAGGACCACAATTTTACACTTGTTTGTGATTGATGACCTCAATCACTACCTATAAATATTTATGTTTTTCCTCCAATTATATGTCTCTAATTGCCACCAATTTTCTCCTAATCGAGATCATAATTTGGTGGTGACCCTTCCATTTCTCTTTTCCTCATATTAAGACTAAATTTTAGTAACCCAATTTCCGATGTGTTTTTTCCCACAAAGATATTTTCTATTTTCGAACTTTTATTTTCAAAGAACAATTTCAAATTGCGAGGACTCAATTTATTGAAGGAGGAGAGAATGTAACACCCCAAGATTTCATAGTGTGTTATTTCTTCAAAAATAATTCAATAACTTGCACTACACGAACACCGAGTTCAAGTGCACCATGACTTACCAAACAAGCCGTTCCAAAGAGGTTATGAATACTATTTACTAAATTTTAAACTTTATATAATCCTTATAATTTTAGAATCTATATTACGAGTTTCTTAGACATAATGTAAGAACAAATTCATTTTCAGTATTGCACTTTTACCAACTTTTAATAGTGAACCCTTTTTAAATACAATATTTTAAACTTTCTGACTAAATGGGGACAACAAAAATTTAAAATTAAACATCCCAAGCTTCCACGGTACACTTTCCTTTGAATAATACAGTAGTGTGTGTTGTACGCAACTTCGAGTTCTAACACACACCACAACCAATCAAACTAGCCGTTATGAATAGTAATACCTACTCTTTGAAATTATATATATTTTATATTTCAAAATGGACTACATTTTTGGATTCATAATATCTAATTTAACCTCGGGTGAAATTTTGGAACTTTTCGGATAACTTTAATATTTTGATGAGTAGTGAAAATTACTAAATTGTAATTAAAAACAACTTTTTTAATCGAAATAATTTAAATTGACAAATTATGAATTTGAGTGTTTTAAAAGTATATTTAGAATATATTTTTACCATTTAATACAATTTTGGTCATTGGACATTATTTCATAATTAAACCGAACATAAACAAGTATCAATCTTTTAATAGTTATTATATCTTAAAAACACGTTTTTTGTTTTAACAGCGGAAATTAATTTTAAATTAATTTCTTCCACTTCTGTGTTTTGAATTTAGAAAAATGGATTCCATATTTGGAATCATGATTTTAAAATTGTGTAAATAGGTAACTTTTATTTTTAGACACTTTGAATAATTAATGTGGTAAATATTTTATTTACCATGGTTAAGGGTAAATCTGGTAAATATGGGTTAAAATATAATATTATATTAATACTAAATTACCCTCAAACGTGTCCTAACCTTATATTTGGATACATGTCCGACCATGGGCATATTTGGGTCGATTTTGGGACCCCATGGAGCCACTTGTAGATGGTAGGGACACTTTATTTTAATTAAGTTAAAATAAGTACAAAAATGACATAAGCATATATCTTTTAGAAACACAATTTTTACATAGGGTAATATATGTTTGATTTTAGACTATAAATATTCATTAGAAAGATAAAAAGATTTCCTACATAATTATATTTTATTTATAATTTTTAGACATTAAATAATATAATTTATGTATGACACAATGATGATGCAGTAATTACCATAATAGTGAAAAATTAAAATAAATGATATTATAAATACCCAAATAAATATAATTTTCGACTTTTAATGAATTAAACTAATTTTCTAGGATACTATGACATATTAGTATTGATTTAATGTACTTTTTTCTAAGTAATAATTCTATTATGAGTATCACAAAAATCAACTATTGAATATTGTCAAATTTGGCATAAAAGAGTTTTTTAAAACAAATATTATATTATTAATTGATATTAAATTTTTAAAAATCTAAGGTTTGGACAAGAGACTTATATCATGATATTTATATTATTAATGGACCACTTGGTGGTCGATTGGATGTATATAGTAAGTTTATTAACAATATAATATAAAAATACAAAGATAAATTGTAAAAGTGAAACTAATTAACTTTGAGTTAATACTTAAAGATAAGGTTAATATAAGTACCCAAACCTGTCTAAATTATATTTTCTGAGTGTTTTTCTACCCATCCCCACCTTAAAAATTAAATAATCATCTTTTGAGCCATTTGAAACCGAATATGAATTTATTATAAATTAATATTTCTAGATTTTCCAAAGGTGCCCCCCACCCCTCTTATAAAAGGGCACTCCTCCTTCTCATTTCATCACACCTTCAAAGCCTTTTGGTTCTGCCAAACTCTTCCCAAATACTCTCCCAACTTCCCTAACTACAACCTAGAGGCCTTATTTTGATCAGAAAGCCCACCTAAGGAGCCCTTTTGATCAAATCAAAAGGAAGAACCCGGAGAAGAGGTAATGATTTCACCACCTTTTTCCAAGTTCCTTTCTTCTTCCACTTCTTCTTCCTTTGTTATTACCATTCTAAAATAATAACTCCAGTATCATATATATACTGTGATGTTATTATAAATATGGTACAACCATATTCCGTATTCTATCCACCCTTTCAATAACATGTCACCATACGTGCGTACGTACGGCTTACCGTCTCCACGTCGTGGTGTAATTGTTATTCAATATATTATTATTTGGATGGGTATAATAATGATGTGTAACTCATGTAAATAATAATTATAACATGATAATGATTCTGTATATATGATATACCATCCATTTATATATTATTTTAATATCAAAATAATGATATTGTCGCTCGTGCGTACGTACGGACTACCGTCTCCACGAACGCGATGAGATTCATTCTCCATCGTATCCGTTCAAGTATAATTATCATTTGATGATTTAAAAATAATGTTTAAGGCCTTGGTATCATTATGTATATGAATAATATACAACCTCTCCATGAAAAACATGGCTTATGTAACAAAACATATAAAAGAAAACGAGTAAGTTAACACCCGAAACGACGATAATACTAAGATATTATTAACAAAGAAACGTTAAAAGATCATATATGATATCATATTAAAATATATGATTCTTGTATAATTTAATAACAATTATTTCACTATTATACAGGAGGTTAACCTATCCCAACCAAGGAAAAGTACAAGGTAAGGGTTTATTTCACAATCTCTTCATTATTTGAGGTTGTTTATACGTAATAATCTACTGGGATCTCTTTATCATCCACATCCATGTTTCTTAAAAATGTATTTCAAAACATTTTTAAAATTTACAAGAATATGGGTTAAAGTCATTTATACCCTTGTTTGACTTTTTATAAGAGTTTTATAATGGAATCATTCCGTCGTTTTCCAAACAAGGTGTTTTTTAAACTTTTCGACAGAATTAAGGTAAGAATGTTTTTTTAACTTATACGGCGGGTGCGATTATTTTCTGCCATTATAAAATCGTCGAAGCTTCCCTTATAAGCTTATAAGAATATTTTCAAAGAAAATTTTTTACTCTAAAATGATTTCAAAATGAATATTTTATGAATTTTTGAAAGGTACTCTTTATCAAGATCATAATTTTAAATGCTTTAAAGATTTATCTTTCTAAATATTTTTAATTAATGTCCATGTTTTCAAAATGATTTTAAGGATTTATTTATATGGACATGAAGGTTTTGAAATGATATTTCTTTTCAAAAGTTTCAAAGTGGTATGGGACACTTTGATTCAATAATCTCTTTTAAATTACTTCCTTTATAAATGTGTGACTTTTCAATGATTTCAAGAAAAGAGATATTTCTCTCAAATAGTTTTGATTTCATCTATGTCAACATCCTTTGATGGATTTTATGCTTATTTGAAGTTGATTTATTATGGTACAAAACTTATATATAGTATTGAAGGTTTTTTGATATGTTTGACTGTGGATGTGCAATTTTTATACCATTCATGGTTTATGGTGAAAATATTAACATTTCGTATGCTAGTTTTAATACGAATGTTTATGTTATGTTTAAACCTTCTCATATGGGAATGCATTGGACTTAATATGTGAAGGGAGGTGCCCGCTATAGCTCCTCGATGCATCGGTAGGTCTCATGAGACAAACTAGTGTCTTGGCACAAGGCCTTGGAAAAATCTTATTTGTAGTCTTGGCACGAGGCCTTGGCTATGTGGTTATGATAGTATGGCATTATGAATTCCATCATTATGAAAGTGGTAATTGATATTGTATGTGATTATTCGATTAGTAAATATCCATGTGAATAAGTAAATGGCTTTATTTCATTTTATTTTTTCCATACTTTGTTGAAGTTCAAGTTTAAAAGGCTTTTGTTTTAAGTTATACATTGCCTTAAATTTTTATTCTTATTTATGAAATTTTCCGCTATATTGTTATCCTTACTGGGCATTTGAGCTCACCCCTTTTCTATGTTTTATTTTTCCCAGGATATGAAGAAGTAATTTATGAATGACCTGCAGGGATAGTATGTGGGGATATGAGTGTGGGATAAGGAGACTATGTTGTTGTAGTAGTTTTTTCACATTATGATGTAATGTAAAACTTTATGAATATATCTAGTGTTTCCAAGGCTACTAAACCAATCAGTCTTTCGAGATTTGATCTTTATTGTGATCATACCAATGTTACGAAGTAATTCACTGACTCTAGGTAACTGGGGTCGGGGCGTTATATCTATGGACTCGGTTAAATAATCAACATTGTGAAATGCCTTGGATGATGCTCCTTTTAATACACTCTTACCTCTTGACAAGTTTTAGTTACTATTATGTCTGAAACCCTTGAGGTCTTGTATGCCTTGGTTATTATCTTGGATCCCTTTTAATATTATTATCAATATATATTTCCTTGTTACATCATGGAACCTTCACCAGTACTATCCTGAGGTGATGTCGGTGATGGCTACACCTCGTGTGACCTACTAATATAAACTGTAACTTTATTAAATATTGAATTAGTTAAATATTCAGAAACTAATTGAGGTCTAAAGAAGTTACTTGGGTATTTATGTTACTATACTGCATTACTTTTATATATGCATACTTTAACACTATTTCAGTTTATATTTCATGGATAGGATGTTATAGATGTTGTTAATGGTGGCCAACTCATATTTATCTTACACCTTATCTGGGCCTCCATTGGCACTCGGGTAGATTACATGCATGCAAGTGTGGATAATGGGATGTTAATCTCATCAGACACTTGATTTCTTTCTTAATGTAGGATGGAGGTGGTTAAAGATGATCAAGATGGAGCTCAGGATTCTTTGGATTGTTTTTTTCTAATTTTTTATAGCATTTACTATCTTCTACTTTGTAACAATTTTTTCCATCAATCATGATACATGAAACATTTCATCATTATATTTTCTATGTTTATATGAGTTTCTTTAGATATTATTACTTTAGTATACTTATTCTGTTTCATGTTCTTATTTACTTATATTGTATAAACTATATACTTTTTGTTCTTATTGAATTGTTATGCTACACTCTGGTAATGAGGGCATAGCCTCCCCACGGACACATCCCAGACCCTAACTACTAGTCTACAACCACTTCCATTTCCGGAGATATGCTTAAGGACATGTGTACAACCATGCTTGGGGAACCTCTAAGTAGTATCTGGTTCTCGGACATGACATTAACAGAGGATATAGACCCACATACATTCATGACTCTATGAAAAGGGATCAGAGCTGATGTTGTCCATGTTTTCAAAGTGTTCTAGGCTCCAAATTATGGTATTGAGGGAAAGTCTATAGTTCATGGTATCATATTGATCACTTATATGTTATCTACTACTTTGATTGGCACGGGTTCTTCCCACTATTTTATCTCTACTCAAGTGCTAATTGACATGTACTTACTAATTAAAATATCCCTATAGATTCTTTCTCTTGAAACACTCTTAAGGAAAAATGTATACCCTCTTCTATGGTGTCTAGGATGTCTTATAGTAATCACAGGATATGGTAATTTTTGTGATTTCATTATCTTAGTGAGGACCATCTTTGATGTGATCTTATTGATAGATTGGTATACGATATATCATACACACATACACTTCGATCAGAGATGTGTATCATTTACATCATCTAAGAGGAAAATTTTTTAATGACACTTAAGTGGGAGTCAGAAGTTAATAGACTGATCACGGATTCCTGCCAGTTTGGGTCAGTTATAGTGAAAGTTACATTATATACACTTTCTACATAATTAGTGTTATCCCCCTCATCATTCCTTATAATTATTAATCGTTATTACAATTTGTTTCAAAAAATTCATTTATACCTACTAATAAATTAATTGTATTCAAAATAGAATTCATTCGATGAGAATAGACTATGTTGATAACTCCTTATCATATGACACCAACACATTTAAATAAAATAATTTTTTATCTTGATGTCTTAGAACATATGTTCATTATCTGACCAAAAACATCTACCTAGGGAAATCCAGTATTGTTCACCAAAAAAGAAGATGGTAACCTATGATTCTATATAGATTATAGAAATTTGAAATAGGTGGCATTGAAGAACATTTACCCTTTTCCTTGAATCAATGATCTTTCCAATCATTTGAGAGGATTTTATTGGTTTTTCAAGATCAACCTATTTTTAGGCTATAATAATCTTGGGGCTAGATAGAAATATGTATCAAAGGTGTTGTCTAAGAGTATATATGGCATATATGAGTTTTTGTAATGTTTTTTGGTATGAGGAATGATCCAACGGTGTTCATGGACCTCGTGAACATGTTCTTTCACTAATATTGTGAAACATTAATTGTGGTCTATATTTATAATGTCCTCATATATTTGTAATCCTAGGAGCATCATGTCAGTCATCACGAGAAAATATTCAGTACACTACAAGAACATCATCATTATACCAAAATGTTGAAATACCACTTTTGAATTTTGGAGGTGTGTTTCTGAGGGAATGTAGTAACAGAGGATATAATTTCAGTAGATCATAACCATGTGAAGGTGTTAATTTCATGGGATCAGCCTCAGAATGTATTAGATAACAATCATTTCCATGTCTTAGAAGTGTACTACTATTGTTCCATCTAGTATTTCAAACATTTAGCAGCCACCCAGACAGCTCTAGATCAGAAATGGGTGGAGTTTAAGTGGATGGATCTGCATGAGGGGGTATTTCATGAGCTAAAGAGGAGGTTTATAATTACTCTGATTCTAAATTTTCTACAACCAGGTATTTTATATATAGTTTATTGTTATGAATTAGGTGTTAGTTTGGGATATTTTCTGATGTTGAAGGACTAGGTAGTATCTTATGGTCAATTTAATATATGAACCCATGAGTGGAAATACATAAAACATGACCCAACTTTGGAATCTAAAGTCCACTCTCTGA
This sequence comes from Viscum album, assembly GCA_963277665.1. NCBI lineage: Eukaryota > Viridiplantae > Streptophyta > Magnoliopsida > Santalales > Viscaceae > Viscum > Viscum album. Next base: position 117,970,988 of record OY728128.1, on the reverse strand, counting down.
GTTTTTGGTGTTATTTTGTATTCATTGAGTGGATTATTATCACTATTTATCATAAAAGTCTCTACTATATCATCATACAATGAGACATGAATTTGAGGTATAATCACTTGGTGGATAATATATAGATATTAGATAATGAGATAGATTATGAACAATGTTAGGGTTAGAATTCCAAAAGATTCTCTTAACAAGAAGGTGTAGGGTTCTCATGAGCTTATAGATCATCCTTCAGAGGAAGAGTAGTGTTTTATGTGTTTATTGTCTGATTAGATGATTTTCATGAAAAAGGGGTGAACATAAGTGACATACACACTTTTGTATTTCACATAAAATATAGTGGATTTCGTGAAATCCATAAAAGAGTTAGAAAGAAGATCTAGTGCTTGGTTGGTCATTAAATGATGAGGATGATATGATTTATGTAGTTGGGAGGTTTGTATTGCATTCCTATATCAGGGAATATATTATTAGATACTCACATGCCTCATGGTGGATAGTGCATCCTAGTTCAACAAAATGTATCATGACATCAAAAAAAAAATAGGTTAAGTATGAGTAGGTATATCACTAGTTTTGTTTTGTGGTGTAATAAAATCCAAATATTTAACAACAACCATCAACATTATAGTGGGTAACAACATTAAATTCCATTTCCCATGTTAAAATGGGATGATTTGATATATATTTTTGATAGGGTTATGATGGACCTCATGGAATAATGATGGTTTATGTGTGATGGTGTATCGAATTTTTAATGTAGATAATTTTTTTTAATCTAGGATAATATTTATATGGATTAGTTGGGATAAATATATATCTATGAGATTCTATATCTTCACAGAGTACACTTGGTCATAGTATCAGATGCATATGAACATTTTATATTGTGTCTCTATAATGAATTGTAAAAGGCTCTAGGTAGTTAGCTAATATTGACCATGACATATCACCCACAGTAATATAGGTAGTCTGAGATGATAATATAGATTCATAGTGATATGATTTTAGCTTATATCCTAGATGTTGTAGGGTTGTGGGATGATCTATATCCTTTTTTATTTTCTGTATAACAAAAATTATTAGGCTTCTAATAAAATGGCACCTAATGAGGCTCTCAATTTTCGACCTTATTATTCATTGTTACAATGTCATATGGTAGGTGAAGCCGTTGTTTTGGGACTAAGCCCAGTGTGTGTGACTTTAGCTAGAGTGCATAACATCTAGAAGGAATGTCTCTGTAATCTTAGAAGATAGATATCATATCCAAGACATAAGAGGAGTCAATTAAAGTCTCTATGGTGATTCAGTTTTCCTTTGGGTTTCCTTGTTGGTGAATCCTCAGTTGGGTCTTTCATATATTTGGAAGGAAAGCTGGCTCTAAGGATTATTGGACCATTTTAGATCAACAGTCATATAATCATAAAGGATGACAATTTTAGTCTTCCACATAATTAGATAGGTATCATTAACTTGTTATATGTATCTCATCTTCAAATGTGCAAGCTTGATCATGTGAATGTTTTAAACTATGATGATGTTGACCTAGAGTCATATACATCATATGTTAATGGAAAGTCTGCATAGACTACTGGATAGAAAAACTTTTATGTGGGATGGAAGTGTAACTCATTCAGATCATATAAGTGTATGGATGGATCTATGAAGAGACTAATGTTCGATCTTGAAGGATTGAGTTATTCGATCTTGACTCCATAGATACTTCCTGAGGATGAGAACTCTTAATAGGGGGAATATTAACACCCAAATTTTCTATTTTTACTTTAATATATGTTTAGAAATGCCTTAATTAATGTTATTGAACATTTTTATGTTTGAAACATGGTCCCCATTTGTCTTGTGAGTTTTTGGAATATTAAAATTAATTTTGTGATTTTTATATCCAAATAAAGAAACACTGAGACCTTGTGTAAGCCACGGTGGCCTTGGTGTTATTTGGTGTAAAATCTAAAATGGTAGATTACAACCTATACAAGACATTTTACATGAGTATGGATATTATTGGACATGGCCTATGAGACCTCATTATGTCCTTTTTGGAGGGTTGGGTGAGGGAAAATAGTTAGGATCTAGACACATACCTTTGGTGGCCTAGCAGTATTTTGGTGCATCAAGAGATACCACAGCCATGGCTAGGAAATGGTGGAGGGTGTTGAGAAATAAACTGGTATTGAATCATTTATAATTCCTCCTTTTTCATCATATATCAATAATGATCCATATTTGTTTCCTCAACCCATGCTAGAAAATAATGAGGGGATGATTAATTTCATCCAAAATCATTTTCCATTTATTAAAGCACTCTAATATTCAACCAGATCCTAGATTGGATATTTTGGGAATGTTTTTAATAGAGGAAAAATTAGTGTTGTTGCCTTAATATGATCCCATATTTCTTTCCTATTTAGAACAATATTTATGTTCTTTTTATCAAGATAAGTCCTCATTTATACCTATATTTCTAGTGCTTCTAGTTTGGGGTGATTTATTGGAGAACTATGATTATTCTTCTCTTATTCAGTAAATTTATTCTATACTTATCAAATGATCATGGAATGAGGTGTTTGTGGAATATACTATGATAAATTGTGTAGTTTTGTGAGGTAATTCCCATATTTTTTTAGCATCAACATTTCTTGAGGATCATTGGAATCCTTCAATGTCTTATTAATGATCCTCTTTGTGAATTCATCCTAGTTGATACCCTTGAATTATATTTTTGGTGTTTATTTTATGGAATCATTATTCTTGAAATCTCGTGTGATATTAAATATGGTTATTAGGGTCTTTGTGTGTGATCTTCAAATTGGGTGACTATCATCTTAGATAACCTTGAATTTGACATCTATGATCTTGGGGAATAGATCAACTGATAGTGATATCATCGATCTATAAGTTAAAATTTTGTATTCACCTATTCTATAGAACATATTTCTTAAATAATTGGTCTAGGGATGCTTGATCTTATTGTTCATGATGGTTACCACATTCCTACTAGTCCTTCGATGCCCATCTAGGGAAGGAGTCAGGTTCATTAGTAGTCTGGCCTATACTTCCATGTATCCCACTCCCCCTTCACAATCCATCCATCTTTTAATGTGTGGGTGATGCTATCTTCATTTTATTGTGTGTGTATGGGGAAAATAGAAGCATAATGATATATTCATATACTAGAATTTTTTTTTGATATGGACCTATCAGTGCCTTTATTATCACACATTCTCATCTGTGATGATGCTAACTTCTCCTAGTGGTAGCATATTCTTTTTCAAGTTCATAACAATTTTTTTAAATCTTTTTTTCATTAAAAACATTAGATTTCTATTTTTAGGCAGAGTCATTTGAATCCTTTAGTTTAGATTTTTTTGGTGGCTAAGGAGTCTCTTAAGGTGTCCATCCTAGATATGTTGGTTGTAGGAAAGGTCTTGTTTGAAGACATTTGATCAACTTCTAGAGATCCCTCAGATTTTGGTTCTTTGGATCTGGTCCCTAACACCCTATGATCTTATCCTTTGGTTCTCAAATATATATTGGTAATATCTCCTGGGGAATTGGGGATGAAGGAACCTTCTCTTTTCATCCTTGATGAATCATTCATTGTGGTAGAAGATGGTTCAATTTTTTTAATGTATGGAGTTCCAGTTAGTTTTTTATGCATAACTGAAGGAGATGTCTTTTGTGACACCATATTTAGAGACCCAAGGGGGTATATTGTCTTATTTAGTGAGTTTTGACTTAGATTATTTGGTTCTTTGCCTCATGTGGTGGATCTTCCTATGAAGAACCATTATGTGGTGGGTCTTCTATTCTATGGTTTCATCTCCTTCCCAAAAGCTTGGGGTTGGGCTGCCAAAAAATTTTAGGCGTTGCTTGGGGCTAAGGCTGAGGAGGAATACATGTTTTATAAAATCCCTTTAAAGGGTGTCTTCTAGAAGGGGGAACAAACACTGACTGAGGGATTTAAGATTACTCAGTCCCAACTGAAGTAGGTCCTCGGTGCTTCTCATTCAAATTCAAAGACTATTGGGTCTACTAGTCAAAAGGCCAATATTGTATTTATTAATGACTTCTTCCATTTTCTAGAACTCCAGGGGTCTCAAATATAGAGTGAAATGTTAATTTATTGAAACTAAATCTCATAAATATTTTTTTTTGTTTTCCATTTTGGAACCCAATTTGAATTAGGTTATATAAACCTCATTTTCCAAGCTCACTGGATTCCCAGATGGTAGGCATGGACTTCCATGAAACCCCCACATTTGTATCCTTTGTAAGGATAATGTTTCTGCTGATTTTTTGACATATCATCAAATAATATTAAAGGGAAAGTGATTGATGGTGTTAGGGACCTTTTTTTCCTTTTATTTATGATAGATATGGGGCATCAAAAGGGAGAATATTATGGAAACATATTTCTTTACTTAATGCAAGGATTGTGACATGGTTCACGGGTGGGGGATTTAACTCTATAGTCAAGGAATTATAGAATAAGGGAGTGAAATATTTTCCATTCAATGTGATGCAGGATTTTTAGGAGTTCATAGAAAATAATGGGTTGCAAAAATTAAGGTTTTCCAGTGACAGGTTTACTTGGTTTAACAATCACAATGGGCGTAGGAGGATTTTGAGTATGCTTTATCATTGTTTATCTAACATTAAAGTCATAGAAACCTTTCCCAAGATTATATAAAACATCTTCTAAGATCCTTTATAGACTACTCCTCACTAGTGGTGAGCCTAAAGAGGTATGATAGTAGAAAAAGTATTTTCTTATACTCTACTTGTTAGGTGAGGGATAATAACTTATGAAAAGATGTTTGTGACTCCCAGTAAAAATTGGGTAAAGGGACATCTTGGGAGATTATTTTTTATCACATAAAATAGTTTAAGAATGATCTTCAAGACAAGGATTTAATGAGAAATGGTGTTTCATCAGGAATGGTTGGGATAAATATGGACATTAATATTCTTGAAGAGAGACTTTAAGAGGTTTGGAATGATGAAATGTTTTCAACCTTGGATCAAAAAAATGAACTAGTTCAAAATAATGATGATTCAAAATGTTGCAAAGGAAAGATCAAGAATCCATTATCTTAGGGATGGAGATTGTAATATATCCTTCTTCCAAGTGTTTTTAGGAGAAAAGAATTTTTTAAGGAGGTTGAATATTAGATTGGTTAATGGAACATACAATAAAGAGTTGGATTTTGTAGGGAATCCTGTAGTGGACCATTTTGAAGAGCTTCTTACTGGATTCCCTGATATTGAGGGGGATGGTTTATCACGTGAGCTTGCATACAGCTACTTTCTTTACAACATTATTCATCTTTTGGAGGATAGTGAAAATGAAAATATGGAGGCCATGCTAAATGAGAATGAAATAAAGGATGTGGTGTCCAAATTAAGGATGGATAGTTGACCAGGGATTGATAGGATTCTAGGGTCCTTTTATGTGGTTTCATTGGACATCATCAAAAAAGAATGTGATCGAGGAGGTACAAGATTTTTTCAAATGGGGGACATTATCTAGAGTATTTTGAGCTTCTATAGTTGTCTTGATTCTAAAGGTGAAAGGTCCTTATAATCTCCGCTATTATATACTTATTTTTATTTGTATTTGTTTATATATGATTTTGTTTCTATTTTATTGAACGAAAGGGTTAGAACAATCCTCCTGAGGTGCATGTCCATGGTTCAACACATCTTAATCCAGGATGTAACATTAATGGGGATATTATAATTTCTAATGAATTAGTGGATGATGTTATCATTAAAGCTATTATGTAAAAATTTATGTTTACTAGAGACATTAAAAATTACTATAATTTCATGTATTGGTCATTTATTGTAAAAGACATGATATGTTTTGGATTTAGTAAATGGGTGTATGGCCTATTTTTTAGGTTTTATGCCTATACATGGATCTCTATTTCAATTATAGGTTAAGGATTTGGATTCATTAAAAATATCAAGGGCCTCTAGAAAGGATACCTAGTGTCACCAAGAATTTTCATCCTATTATATGACGTGTTTTCCCAGAACGTGAAATATAGCCTTTCTAATGGGAGGATTGTGCCCTCCAAAATTAGGGAAAGAGAGGGATATGTGTTTCATTTCATGTGTGTATATTATATTTTATTTTCATTAATGGAATAAAGAAATAAATCAATGTATTAATGAATATTATTGATGAATATAGAGCTTGGAGTGGGTAGTGGATTAGCAATGAGAAAATCATTTTCTGTATTTCAAAAAAAATATATACCCAAGCATTTAGAGGAAATTCAGGGAAAACTACAGATTAAAAGACACAAACTCCCCATGGAGTATCTAGGAAACCCTATTCCTGATGGAAGTATTAGGAAATTATTATATGTGGGAATTATTACTCATACTACTATAAATATTTATAATTAGAAGAACTAGTTTTTATCTTTTGGTGGAAGAATCCATTTTATGAATAGAATTCTCACATACATTCCCATGAACACTCTCTAAGCTATTAGCGCCCTCAAGGGTATCATAAACCATATTTAAAGAATTATAACATATTTAATATGGGACTAAAATCATGGAGTAAATTGAAGTTTCTAATCATGGGAAATAATTTAATAAAATAATGATGAGTGAGGTATCATCCTGCGAAGTGTATCGGAGTCTATTTAGTGCATGTGAGTGAGGTTGGCATGGGATATTATCAAAGGAACTTATTTGTGGGATATGATTATGAGATGCTTGTATGTTATAGATTAGAGATGGTGTATAGATCTATTGGTGAGTAATTATAGGATTGAGTGCTTCAAGATGGCTCATATGGAGATTATTAAGGATAGGGTTTGGTGGGTTACTGGGCGTGGTTATATTATCTTTTGAAATGATAACTATGTGGGAAATACATTATTCTTAACAAGGTATCCAGGGCCAGAATTCTCTATTAATAAGTCCTTTATGTGTTCTAATATTATCAATTCTATGCTCAGTGTATACCAAAAGACTCTTTTTATAACCATCACTTTGATAGATAGACCTAATAGATATGTTTTATTGGAGTCATCGATCGGAGGCCTCAAAAATCAGGATTATAAAATTTGGATTCATAAAAACAACATGTAGGATGTTAGGGCAGGAAGTATTTGGTGTAAGTATATACTGAAGAAACATAAATCTTTGTTCTGGAACTTTGGGATCAATTCACTTCCTAATGATGATAATATACAAAGGTAATATCCTTGGCCTCACACTACATGTGTTTTGAGGGTTCATGCACCCAATATATATGAAATATCTTTTTCAAAGGGGAGTGGGTGAGTTGGTTATGGGACTTTATCAAAAAATACATGGTATTTTGAGTGATTATAGAGTCATTGATGGATTTCATGGAGGCTTGGTTTCAAGGGTAATTCTATGTTGACAAGGAAAAGAAAATTCAGGGTATAATTTTTTCCACAATTTTTTGGGTCATCTAGGAGGCCAGAAAAAGATTTATAAATAGTGGTAACTACACTTATTTTTTAGTTCTAGTTAAGGTGGGGATTCTAGTAGTGGTAGTTGTGAATCTTATTCCCAATAGGGAATCTTCAATGTTTTTCAGGGGATTTCTATTGAGTATGACTTGGCCCTACGGGGCTACAGTTAATAGATTGCATGGGAGGTGGGTTCATTGGATTCTTCTAACCATAGGTCAAAAGATTACTGTTTATGGATCATGTGTTATGGGAGAGATGTGTGGAAGTAGTCTTGTTAAGGATAAAATGGGATCGGTGGTTTTTGGTTTCAATGCATTTTTTGGAATGGAAAATTCTTTTGGTGATGAGGCTCGTGTGATGTGTAGTGGCACACCTTGTGTAATAATCATGGAATTGTAATTTCTATAATAGAATCTAACTCTGAAATTATATTTAATATCCTCCAAGTGGAAAATAGAACAACATGGAACTTTTAAATTTTATCAAGATGTTTTCGATGATTTTGTATCAAGGAATTGAGGTGAGAAACGCTTGGAGTGATGGGAATTTCACAACAGATAGTTAAGAAGAAAAAACAACACTCTTGTAATAGATTTATCATTTATAATTTCATTTTATCCTTACCACATGATTTTAATCTCTTAATTAAGTTGGATGCTCTTGGACTGAATCATTTTCAACCACACTCAAACTTATGTACCCCTCCAAATTCTTTTAATAAAAAGTTAAATTTTAATGAAAATATATTTGCAAAAAAGTGGTAATTTAGTTTTTAAAAAAAAAATTATAAATTTTTGTTCATTTTGTTGTTTTATCTCTAGAAATAAAAACTTACTATAATTTTATCATAGGCATTACAGTTACTCCTCCCAATTGATTCATTATAGGAATAAATGATATTATTAAATTTTACTTTTACCTTTTTATTTTTCATTTTATTAATTTTGGGAGCTCCAAATTGAACCCCCTAATCCTTATAATATATTCAATTAATAGAGGGACATATTTTGATAGAAATTTTATGTTTTATATCCCTATATTCCACAATAACATGATTTCATTTTAATAAAAAAATCTACCTAATTGGAAATAATATTAAACAATATATACCCATTGAAATTAATTAAAATTTGAAATTAGTTACTTTAGTTTGACTATATGATTTTATAAGAGAAATAATGTGATGTTGATTTTCACATAGGTTATTCCCCCAACATTTTTCGTCTTCAATGCCTCATTATTTTTTAGGATATTTGTAACAACCATAAATATTTTCAATGGGTTACTTTTCATTCTTAGGTGATGTAATAAAATTTGTTCATATTTTACCATTATTTAAACTATTTAAATTGTAATCTAGATTACAATATATATATATATATACATATATATGGAACACTAAGACAACCCTTTTGTTTTCAGGAAGCATTAAAAACCTTCATAGTGGTTTTATAACTTTCACAAACTTCTTAGAATGAATTTTAAAATTCATAGTGATTTTGAATGGTATTCTTACTATAATAAAACATTACTTCTATATACATCACTAATTCATTCAATGAAACCATGTTTTCATAGAAATATCATGAATTTTATCTCCCTCTATAATTATTTCATTGAGGTGACCCATCTGCTATGAAAAAATCAACTTCAAATACATTGTTCATCATTAATTTCTATGTATCAATGGTTTTATTAAGAGATTAATTCCCAATATTAAAATGAATTTTATTATATTCCAGTTTTCTTATTTCATTAAAGCTTTCAAAATGCTTCATTGTAAGTTTGATTTCTTCTTTTGTCTCTGAAGTTTCCATTTCCTTATTAATATAACATTCATTGCTTCTACCTTTTTCTAAACTAATGTATTTATTGAAATATTTGTTATTTTCAGTTAAAGAATTGACTTTCTTCTCTATGGAATAATATTACTACATTATAATTTCATTATCACATAATACAAATTGATATAATATTACATTTTATGTAAATAATTTTACTTTAATTTGAATTTAAAAAAATTTCTCTAGTTTGACCACATGAAACATTTTTTCTTCTTATTAATCTTTGATATTGATGATCCTCTTTATATATATTATTTGAATCAAGGAATCTAGTAGAAAAGTGTCCAATCATGCCATAATTAAAACTCTTAAAAGTATATTTCCCTTTTATATACTATTTCCTCAATACCTATATTTATAAATGAATCACTAAAATTCAATGACATTCATGTATTTATAACTAAAATCAGTTTCTATCTAATGAGACTTTGAGATAAATTAATACATTTCTATATTTTTAAGTTACATCATTCCAAAATATTAATTTTATTTTTAAAGTTTAACCTCACTTCATCTCTTGGGATATTAATAAATTTTTCTTTATATCAATGGTTTATGCATCTAAGTCAAGATCCTCTAGTGAATGAATAGATTCATGGAATTTACCTAGATGAATCTAAAAATCATTATTCTCTATCATTCAATCCTAAATAATCAATCTATAGATTCCAATTGGTTTGATAAATTTGTTTATTTGAATTAATAACTCATCCATTGATTCAATATCTCTTATTGAAACATCCTCAAATTCTGATTGATATATTTTAACAATGACTCCCTCAACTTCATGTATCCCTTAAGGAATCATATATATTCCTCCATATTCTAATTGTTATTTTTACACTTATCACTCATGTTATTTCTTTCTAAAATATTCATGAGTGGAAGACATTATGCACACTATTGTTGATTTAAATATAGTTCTTGTCTGTAAAGGTGTATGTTTTCTTAACTACAAGAATGTGTAATCCATTCCTAATGATACCAAGAACTTCCAACCTAAGAGAAAAATATGTGGAACCATTCAATAAATTTATAAATGTAATAAATTACCATAAATCATGATAATTATTTTATTGTTAATTTTTTAAAGATTTACATATAACTAATTAATAAAAAATATGTTATTAGTAAAGAGAAAACACAAATTCTTTATAAAATACTTGGAACATCTATGATATAGACTCTAAGAAAAACATTCTATGATATTGAATTAAAAGAACTATATCCTATTCTGACATTAAATTATATGCCCATTTTAGAGTAAATGACTACATATATAGGGAGTGTATAATTGGATTACAAAAAACTGAATCTCAAATTCATTTTCTCATCACGAGTTTAGTAATTATAAGAGATAAATAAATAAAGAATACTCATGTAACAAGGGTTTTCATCATATTCACTAGCTCATATTGTCGAGTGGATAATCCTTCATCAATAATGTTTGTAATCCTAATATTAACTCTTTTATATAATTTTATATAATAATATTTAATGGTATTGGAAGATATTCTAGAACTCCATTTATAATAATGATTAAGAGGACTTTGAGAAATCTGGTCAGTATTTTCTTCCTAGTACAAGTTACACCAGAATTTTGATCATGTGTATACCATTTCTCTAGAAAAATAATATTAGGAATTCTACCTATAATTGGTGCCTAGTTATCTAATTGTTTAATCAAACCTTTATTAGGGATAATAAAAAAATTATAGAACTTGTATATATCACTATATGGATATGTGTATTTTTACATGATAGTAACATTCAAAAGGCATCGATTATATATATAAAAACTAATCATACATTGTACATGAGTCAGATACATTGTGGAATGGTATTTGTATCTACTCATATTTAATGAGGAACTATTTCTGTGTGACCCTAATACTGGTGACATGAAGTTTTTATCCTCCAAGATAACCATTAATTATAATTTCACAACCATGTTATTTTGTTCATGGAATCTTCTATTGTGGCATGATTCTTAGATTGCATTATTATTACCTTTATCTAATTTGGATATCCCTACTTGAAATTATCATATCTCATAATCACAGTTAAATAAGAACCCCACAACTCCTCGGGAACAGTATTCACAATGCAATGCTTGAGGTTGTGACCTAATTTATTATAAAAGAGTTAATCTTCAAATTTCATCCACTCTATTGTTGTGTGATAAGTATGATTAACCCCATGATTTTATTCAAATAAAAATATATTTTCTCCTTTGAATTTTAGTTAGATTTAAATAACCTTTTACTTATCAATGATCATGTTCTCAATAATTAAAACATTAAAACACCATCAAGAGTCAATAATGGATTTTCTACACAATTAGGTCATATTATACTCAAGATATTGAAATTTTATAAGTATCTAATTTTATGAATTCTGTGACTCTCTATGTAAAGATAAATTTTATATTTACCATACCTCTTTTTTTATCAACACATTTCTCCACCACTATCAATTTCTTCATATAGGATAATAAATTCCAAAACTGATCAATTACCTAATCAAAAAATGACCTCAAATATCTACATGGGATCTATTCATAAAAAATATGAAAAGGGTTATTGGAGAATATAATTGAAAATAAACGTGATTTTAATCACTTACCTTTTTCTTTAATATGACTCCTTTGGAGTGATCCTTAGGCCTTTACAGGAGGGAGTTATTATTAGACCAATTCCCCATGAATATCCTTAGGAGGGTTAAGGGATGTGTTTGGGTACACTATTATAAATTAATGATAATATGTAAGTGAGTACATATATATGGATAGGGGGTGTATTTATAGGAAAAGGATATGGGTAATCATTGAATAAAATATTAAATAATTAATCATTTTGACTGTAGATGATTAATAATGTTTATTATTAAAACAAAAAAAATAGTGTTTATTTAAAATAAGTATATTTTAAAACCATTTTAATATATAAATAAACATAATAATACCATAGGAATATTTTATTTACCATAAATAATATATTATATAATTTTACTAAAATAAAATATAATCTAGTAGAAATTTTTTATAGGTTTAGAAATTTATTTTATTGTGATAATGTATAATATTTTACTAAATAGTTTTTTGGTCTTGTAAATTATTTTATAAAATATTTAGTCATTTTAACAAAATTATAATATCAAAAAAAGTATAGTATAAAATTTTATTTTTTTCATAAAAATGATATCTATACAGTAATATAAAAAAAATAACCATGGAAAATTTTAGTATGATAATTCCAAAATTAGTGTCAATTTTATTAAAATATATTTATAAATTAGGTATCATTAATATTGATATTTTAAAAAAACTACCATTTTTTAATATGTAAAAACACACCTCATTTAACAGTACACTTACATATGATTTATGTTATATAAATTTGAATATCATTTTATGATTCTCATTCCCCAAATTCATTTTCTCTTATTAATTTACTTATTTTCCGGTTCCTGTTGTTATTTCATGATTCTATGTTGTTTTTTCCATTTAAATTTTGAATGAATGGTGAAGCAGAACAAGGTTCATGGTTAAAATATTGTTTCTTTTTACAATGAATATAGACTGTGTGAAGAGGGAGGGAGATAACCAATAAAGTATTCTATGTTGGAGAACCATTATTTAAACCATGTGACCGAACCATTCAAAAATACTTTCTTAAAAAGTAAAATCTATATGTAATCATATGGTTCCCATCATTTCATAAGTTTTTGGGAACCATATAGAAGACCCTTAAATATGGATCTCATTGGCTACTTCATACTTAGAACATAGTTTCATAAACCATGCAACCAAATCTTGTTTATTATATATATATGTGTGTGTTCTTTATAAATGGTTGTTCCACAGTTTGGTGGAACCATGTAGAAACCCATGTTTTATATTCTCGAATTATCTAATGAGGGTTGAATAGTTGGTGAGTCATATGGTAAAACATACATTCAAAAAATACAGACTACATAGATTATTAAAAAGTTGAATTTCCAATTTTAAATTCTGAAAATTAAGACCCTTTGGGTCCTCCTTCCCTTTAATTGGGATCTTAGTTTCCCAGACTATTCTTCCTCTAATTCAATCCCTATATATGGGAAATTTCTTGTACTTCTCCAACTTTTGAGGTTGATTCATCAAGTAAAATTTCTCCTGGTATCCTCTTCCTCTTATATCCTTCCTTATTCTCTTCCTTTCTATCCCTAACATTTATATCACACCTCAACGATTATTATTTCTATTTTAGTTAATTTTTTTATTTATTTTTTATTTTACCTCAAATTATAGGTTGAATAAAGTAAAATTTTAGAGATTCCTCCTCGGCACACTGTTGGACAACATTTATTGGAATCCATGAAGCAACTATTCACATGTCACTATAATTTTAATAATGAGGAATTTCTTGATTGGTTCATGGTTGAATAATTGTTTGACCTTCCTATGGGGGATGATCCCAAACCTCTAGTGATGAATGAACAATTAGTGCACTATTTGGTCTATTCCACCAAACCATGTGATATACCAATGAATATAAAATTTTTAAAATCCCCCAATTTACCTTAATGAAATAAAACCCATAAATGGGTATTATCCCGTAGTATCACATAAGTCATCCCAGGTAGCCCAAAAGATCTCCGATAATCACACCTCCCCTCTCCTATTCCTTTTTATCTCCCTATTTTTCTCTTTGGTTTATTTACCTTAATTGTGCATAAATTTTTCCAAACCATAGGGTAACATTTGGATAAAATTTAGTTTTATATTGTAGTGTTAGGGTGAATGATTGGTCTCTCGTGTCATTCTTCAACTATAATCAAGGGTTTTATCATCTCTGGTCCTATTTAGTTAGGTTTCCCCTTACTTTTGGACTTCAACTTATAGAACCATGACTTATTGTGGTTTAGAACTTTTATTTTTGATATAAAATTGTTATATTGATTATTTATTGGGATTATTTTATGGAAAATCATGTTTCAATTGATTTTCATTTCAATAAATAGTATTTCCAGGATTTAGAATTGTGGTTCAATTTGGATTCATTCAACTACACACACTGGGTGTTTGGTAAAATGCATGAATAGTTTTTATGAGTGAAGTATAGTATTTTTAAAGCTTTTTTGGTTTCCAAAGTGAGTTCTAAATTTTTAATTTAATTTTACAAGGAATTTAGAATTTTTACATGAAATTCCAAGAATTTATTAATTATCTCATTTATTTAATAAACGTGTGATATAATTAAATTAATTTTTATATATTCAATGGTATGCACATATACAATGGTTTACATATATATACCCATGTACCAATTCACATAAGAATATGTGAACTGGTGTAATAGGAGAAGTATATATATGTAAAATTTTATATGATTATAATGAGAGGTAAAACATAAAAATTTGGAATTAGGGTCTTAAATTATCTTTGGATTTCAAAGATTCATTGAAATATAATTTTCTAAATGTGTTTATTAGGAATGATTGGAATATTTAAGGGAGTTTTGAAATGGTTTTGAATTATTATTTGATATTTAGGTGGGTTTCATAATAAGAATCTTAATGGCCCAGTATGCCTGACCTCTTTGCCTCTTATGTTTTATAAAGGGGATTTTAAGTAATTTAAACTATACTAGGATAATTTTAATGATTTATTAATTATATATATTTTTATAATTATTTCTGATTTATATGATTGTTAAATAGCTTTAATCGTTATGTGTTTCTTGATAACTAAAATGTATTGTGATGGGTTGATGAATGGACCAGTTATTTTAAATTAAATGTGATATTTTTAAATGAGTAAAGCACATGTGAGGCTATGTATATGAATGGTTAAGGCTAGATTAAGTATCACTTTTAGTTTATGATACTTTACTAACTAAAAAACACTTAGATAATGGTTTGGGTTTTGTGATTGGAGATTCTACACAATAAGTCCATGACATGTACTCATTAGAGGGGGGTTTGGATGGGGTGTAATGGTCAGGAAACACTACACCTTAGGAAAAATTCATGTTCTCTTTTATATAGAGTGAATAAATTGTATTTTTATTTATTAGATCACAAGTTGATATTATAAATTATATTTCCAACAAACCATGGATTACATAGGTCGTTCGATATAGAACATGATTCGAAAATGATTTTTTAATAGTGATTTAAATATTTTCATAAAATCATTAAATTTGAGAACATTATATCCATTTATAAATTGATAAATTATTATGGACATTTTCATTCTTCTTTAATTTTTTTAAAAATAATTGAGAATTTTATGTTGCAAAAAAAATTTTTGAAAGGTGGTTTTAAAATGGGTTTCAATACCATTGGTGTAGCCATATAAATTATTTTTCAAGTTATTATTTTCATTAAATTATAAAATATGGAATTTTAAAAAATTTAATAATGTGATTCTCATTTTTCAGGTAAAATAAAAAACATATTTTCTATTTATATTATAAAAATATCAATAAATTTATAATTTATTTAAAGTATGTGAAAGGGTTGTGGTTCATTGGAATTCCTTCTAAGATTATGAGAAGGCACATATCTATAATATTTCAGTTTCTAGTTCTGACTCATTTATTATTTCCCTTTGAGGATGGATTGGTTTTTCGTTTATATGGTGACTAATGGATTCACAAGGTTTTTTGTTTGAGTTTTTTTAGATTTCTTTATCTTATCGGTCATTTAGTCATTTACCCTACATTAAATTATATTAATATGTTGTCCATTATAACATCAGAGGTCACAGAGGGACTCAGAGCTATTTATAGTTGAGGGATTTTGGAGGATAAATAGAGGTATTATTATTTTTATCTACTTTTTATACTACTTATTTACAATTATATTTGATTTTGTAATATATTTATAACTTGTGGATGCGTCATTCCCATTTTCATTCAATTTTCTTAATTTTATTATTGGATAAAATCATTCATAAGTTTCTCTATTGAGGCACATGTACTTGATTCCATATTACAAGGATTGGGAAAGCCCTTTGGTCCATGTCGTGCTTTTTCTCAAGCGTATGATGAATGTATGGCTTGGTTTAGTTCATGGAAAAATGGTATCATAGCCGCAACTTATATGAAGGACATTGGTTTCAAAGTACCCAACATTATATGGGAAGTCTCATAGATGAAGATTGGACAATCAGAACTCGATAGGTAGGAAGAGTGTTTCGATATCTTTATCATTCTAAACCTCGAGTTTTCGGGTATGTTGGGTTTGGAGTCTTGATTTTGTGTTTTCAATATTTATTTCTATTTTTCATTTACGATTTTTTTTGGATAATAATTGGATTGAAATAATAGTACCTAATGAACACCCAGGGCCAAGAAATCCATGTAGAGACAGAGTGCATGGTTATATGTGACTCTTAGTTCCGGATGTGTGGCTAGGAACTAGCCCTTCAATACTTGAATCCATTGTACACATAGACACCACTCCCCATTGGAACTATGTGTTGGAATTATTTTTTTAATCCATTTTTATTATATTATTCCGTTTTATTAGTGTAAATAATCATTGATAAATTTTAAAATATTGGTTTTAAACTGTTGAAGTTTTTTTTTAATTACCAATAAATGATTATTTAGAATTTAATTAAAATATAATGTCATTTTTTGGGTTCAATTAAGTTGTTTTCAATGTGTTTTCATGGAAATTTATCTTCCTTCATTTACCAAATGAATTGTTTATGTCTTCGTTTGTTATTTCAATAAAAGAAACTTTATTTTCATGTAAATATTTTCTAAAAACATTTTTCTAATAAAATTGGAAAAATTATAATCATGTTTTAGTTTATGTTTAAAATAGGAAGCTACTTATTCTTGACTTAGAAATATTTTTGTGAAATTTTCAATAAATACGGTTTTTTGTATTTTTAAATGAAAGAAATGGACTTTTCTGTTTTTTATATGGTGTTTTTGAAATGTGGTATGTGTATTTCAAGGAATATCCAATAGTTTGATTCAGATATTCTTATTTTTAATTGTAATGTATAGATTATTTTGAGCCTCTACTTGGGGTTTCTTTTCATTGCCATCCCAGAAATGTATAGATGAAGTGAGGGTTTATTTTTTATAGGGTGTATTAATTGTTTTTCTAGGTTTAGTCCCATTTTAGAATAAATATGGTCATTACTTATGGAATCTTTTTCTTTCCAAACTCATGTTAGATTAAATTGTTGGTTATTTCTTGATTAGTCCATCTCCTTAGGTGTTTTTTTGGTTGAAAATTATGGAATGTGGTTCATCTAAAAATTTCACTTTAGTTTATTGTAGAGACACTATTAGGTGTAATATATTGTTATTATAATGATAAGGTTTTTACTTTTAGGGTATATACATGGTGGGGTTTGGGTGAGTATGGGAATGAATGGGATGAGTAATATATTCTAGTTGTAAATTATAGTTCAACAAGATTTAGTGTTCTAGAAGCAAAGTCTCAGGTTACTCTCTCTAAACCCAAGTCTAGGACCTTATTGTTCTATTTTGGTGAATTTTCTGAGGTATTCCAAACCATTCCATTCCTTCTCCTAATAAATTTATCTTGTTTTTAATTGTTAGAGATGGTGTTTTTTCTTCAACTCTTACAGATGAACTTATGTTATGGTACATATAAATGTTCTTGTTTTCTTTTTCATATCCCATACGTGGTTTTCTTCCCCATTGAATATTATTTATACCCTTACCATGACCAGGAATGTTATCAAAATTGGGAGAGTGTTTGGACAGTGATTGTATAAGTGTAATCCTAATATTAGTGTAGAAAACCATTTATTATTTGTTTTAGTGTTCTAGTTTTTTTATTAAAACATTATTTGGTTCATTTCATCATACCCTTTTTAGTAAAGATGTTCCTTGGATCATGATATTGGGGTTTACATAGTCGACCTCAACCATTCATTGAAATGCACTACATTTGTTTAAATCCATGTGGGGTTATTTTTGAAAAGGGATTAATATAATTATGTGTGTTTTAAGTTAATATTAAGGATGTTTTCAATAGTTGTTAATAGAAATTATTTTCAGTCATCTGGTTTCTTAGGTCGCATCCTAAGTATGTAGGTTGGTCTATATTACTTATTCATATAATAATTTAATCCAAGTATTTTTTGGGGAATAAATAATTATAATGGGGAGTTATATCACACATTAACCCTAGTTTTTATTTTTTTATTCTATCTATTTAATTATTTTTAACATTTTCCTGGAATTTTGGGTCGAATGAGGTGAATTTTTTTAAATTTTATCATTTCACCCTAGGATCACAATTAACACATATTTATTGTAAACTACAACACCCTAATATTTCATAGTACTTTATATCTTCAAAGTAATTCAATAACTTGCGCTACATGCAACACCGTGTTCGAGCGAATCATGACTTACTAAACTAGCTGTTCAAAAATAGGTTATGAATAGTATTAAATGAATATTGAATTTTATATACTCCATATAATTTTAGAATCCATATTATGTGTTTATTAGACATAATATAATAACAAATTCATTTTTTTCAGATAAAAGAAGTGTTGTTTAAAAAATGCAATTTTATCCCCTTTTAAAGGTGAACAATTTTCAAAACCAATATATCACACTTTTATATATTCAATTTAATGAAATTAAATTCTTCTTTTGAAATGGGACATAAATATTTAGTTTGGATAAATTTTTCATACTTTTCGGATAACTTTCAAATTTTGATGAATAGTGAAAAATACTAAATTTTAATTGAAAACAACTTTTTAATAGAAATAATTTATAGTGTTAAATTATGAATTTGAATGGTTTTGAAGTATAACAATATTATATTTTTATCTTTTAATACAATCTTGGTCATTATATGTAATTTGACATTTAAATTTGACATAAACACATGTTAATCTTTTGATAATTTTTACTCTTTAAAAACCCACTTTTGGGTTTTCACATCGGAAATTAATTTTAAATTAATTAATGAAAAGTATATTTTTTGAATTTGGTAAAATAGAATTCATTTTTTAATTCAGAATATCAAAATTAGTTTAGGGTGAATTTTTCTGAAAACTTTCAATTATTGATGAATAGTGAAAAACAATGTGTTATTGTTTAAAACCGAATTTTTATTTAGATAATTATTTATTTTATTTAAATTTATTTTAAGTAAAAATAGATATACAGTACCTATATAAGTTCAATTTAATTCATTATAGTCATTTTATAATAAAATTAGTTGTATAAAATTTTATTGAACTTTTTAACGTCTTTTACCCACCTTTTAGGGACATTTGCAAATTTGCATAAAACGTAATTTTACTGCTTCTGTCAGTTGAATTTAAAAAACTTTGAGAGACACAGTTGAAATCAGTATGTAAATTTTGGTTCAATAAGATGAAATTTTTTTTCTGAATAGTAACTGTTGACTTTTATTTTCCACAGTTAAAAGTAAATAAGGTAATTAAAGGTCAAAATGATATTATAATTACCCAAACACATGTCCTAATTATATGGATAATTATATTTCGACCAAAAAACCTTATTAATAAAATATGATACTTTTGGTCCACTTGGATTGGATTGGGACATTTATTATTATTTTATTTAAAGAAGAGTTAATATTATAAAATTCGAAATCTAATAACTAAACCATTTTTTATATTAGGTTATACATAAGATAAATTCCACAATAAATATTCATTAAAAGATAAAAATAATTCCTAAATAATTTTATTTTATTTATAATTTTTAGATATTAAATAATTAAATTTATTTATGACACAATGATGATGCAGTAATTACTTTATCAATGAAAGATTAAAATAATTGATATTATAAATATAAAAATAATTATAAATTGAGGCTTTTTATACCATCAATTAATTTTATAGGTTAATATGACATGTTATGGTTTATTAAATATTTTTTTAAGTGATAAAGTAGTTATGAATTTAGCAAAAACAAAATACCAAATAGTTTCCAAATTGACATAAATGAGTTTTAAAAAAAACAATATTATTAATTGATATAAAATTTATAAATATATAAGGATTGGAAAAATTACTTAGAGAACATTAGATATATCAATAATTAACCACTTGGGGTTTTCTAGGTTTTTTATAGTAATTTTATTAACCACTTATTATAATAATACAGGAGGACATGGTAAAAGTTATACTATTTAACTAAGAGTTAAATCTAAAAGATAGAGATAATGTGGTGACCTAAACTTTTCTAAAACCTATTGGATTATATTATTTCTATCCATCCCCAACATATTGTCAAAATAAATCAATTTTTATCCTTTAGAAATAAAAAATTATTTTATAATAAAATAATATTTCAAATGTTTCTTAAAGTGACCTTCACCTCTCTTCTAAAAAGGTTATTTACCTTATCTCAAAATCACACCTCCAAATCCATTTGGCTCGGCCAACCCCTTCCCAAATCTCCTCATAACTTCTCTAAATTCACCCTAGAGGCCTTCCCTTTAGTATGAAGCCAACCGTAGGAGTATTTTGTTCAAATCAAAAGTAAACACCCAAAGAAGAGCAAATTATTTCATCGCCTCTTTCAAAGTTCATTTCTTCTTCCACTTTCTATTTTTTTGTTATTTCCATACCAAAATATTAACTCCATTACCTTCTACATAACATGATGTTATTATAAATATCATACAACCATACTCATTATTATATCCATCCTATTAATGATAATGTCACCATGCATGTGTGCGTACGACTTACCGTCTCCACGCTATGGTGTAATTTGTTATTCAACACTATGTTATTTGGATGGATATAACGATGAGTAATATGTATATAAATAATAATAATAACATGATAATTTCATTTTTACAATTACTATACCATCAAATTACAAAAAATTTAACAATTAAGGAAATGATATTGTCGGTCGTGTGTACATACGACTTACCGTTTTACAAGGTGATGAGATTTATTTTCGGGTTCACCATTCAATGATGATTATTAAAATATATATTATTAATAAGTATGTAATATATGAAATAATAATTCTACTGGAGATATATTTATTTATTTATTTATATGTGTGTATATACTTACATATATCTTATTCACTTACATCCGTTCAATACTAAATGAAAACGAAAACATCATTTATGCATACGTACGGTCTACCGTCTCCATAAATGGTGTTTTCCATTTCATATATATATATATATATTATATATATTTATATTATAAATATATTATATTTATATATATAATGTTTTATATTCTGGAAGTATTTAAATCATGATCTAATGATACGATCAAGAATAAGAAGTCAAAACACGTACGATAAAGAAAGCGATTATTACCTGAAATGTTAATTTAACATGGAAATCATTATTAAATGGGTAGTATAATGTCATAAATGAATCACGTATAATATAATAAATATAAATATGGTTCTGGTATAATTTAATAACATACTATTGTCATTATACAAAAAGTTAAACTTACCCTCGACCAAAGGAAAGTGCAAAGTAAGGGTTAATTCCTCAATTTCGTTATTATCTAAGATTGTTTATGTGTATTTATTTTCTGGGAAATATTTTTTATCCATGTTCGTGTTTCATAAAAAACATTTCAAAATGAATCTTTTAAGGTACTATTTCACTAAAACATCATTTCAAATTTTTTAAATATTTATTCTTCTTAAATCATTATCATTAATGTTCATGTTTTCAAAATGGTTTTAAGGATTTATTTATATAGACATGATTGTTTTAAAATAGTAATTCCTTTCAAAAGTTTTAAAGTAGTCTGGGACACTTTGATTCAAAAATATCTTTAAGATTAATACCTTTATAAATGAGTTACTTTTAAATGATTTCACAAAAAAAAGGATATATCTCTCAAAAGGTTTTATTGATCATTTTCAACTATGTCAACATTTTTTCTAGATATTATACTTGATTAAGGTTGACTTATAATAATAAAATATTCCATACTGTATTTAATGAGTTATGATATGTTTTCTTGTGGATGTTCTATTTTTATACCCTTGATGGTTTATGGTTGATGTATTGACATTTCGTATTCTAGTTTTAATATGAATATTTATGTTATGTTTCAATATTTTCATATGAGGAATTCAGTGGACTTAGTATGTGACGGGTGGCACCTGCTATATCTCTTCGATGCATCGGTAGGTCTCATGAGACAAACTAGTGTCTTACAACAAGGCCTTTACAAAAAAAATTATTTGTAGTCTTGGCAGGAGTCCTTAACTATGGGGTAATGATTTCCGTTGTTAGGCATTACCTCATTATGAAATTAATTATTACATGTGATTATTAGACTGGTAGATTATCCATGTGCATGTTTATATGGTAATGTTGGATTTATTTCCTCTCAATTATGTTCAAGTTTATGTTTAAAAGTTTTTAGTTTTTATTACTCATATTGCCTTAAAAGTTTATAGCTTATACTAAATTATTTACCCATACTGAGCATCTGAGCTCACCCATATCTTATGTTTTGATTTCCCAGGATATCAAAAAGTGTATTATGTTTGATATGAAGTGTTATGGTATGGTGATAATTTCATTCTCAACGGATTATTTATGTTGTGTTTTATGTTTGAATGTGTAATGTAACTTTCATGTATGTATTTTCCAAGACTACTAAACTGATCGGTCCTTCGAGACTCGATTCCTTGTAATCGTACCAATGTATTAAAATAATGCACCGGATCTAGGCTTATGGGGTAGGGGTGTTATAGAAACTACGAGAAAACCATGAAAATGCCTCTATATTTTTAACAATGTTGAATTGAATGATTGGAACACATATGACTAGATTTGGGACCTATATATATTAAATTATCTAAACCCACTTTTGAGGATCATATTATTAGGGAATGGTTCAGCCAATCGTACAACCAAACCATGTGATTTACACAGGGACTTCAAATATTGAAAATAATATAAGTTAACATAAAGAAATAAGACCCCTAAATTTCTCTCCTATCTTTATTTCATATATGACATAGAAAAACATCTAGTAGGACCCCCTAGCTATAATAATACCCTCTTTTCTCCCTTTGGTATGACCTCCTCCCTTGTGATTCTGAGTTCAAATATCCTCAGGTTAGGATTCCTTCATATCCTATTTATTTTTTCCCACTTCTTTATATTTTGGTTCTCTTTAGACATTCTACATGTCAACCTATTCAATATCTTTAGTATGGTTCAATTTTATATTGGTTATTAAATTTAGTGTTATGTTGAATGATGGGACTTTCGGGTCTTGTTTCATCTGTAACCAGAGGTTTCATTATTTTTTCTCTTGTTTAAAGAATGTTTCCCCTTTATTTTTTTGCATTAAATTTTTTAACCATGAATTATTGTGGTTTGAAGGATTTTTCAATGATATTAAATGGTAATACTAATTATGCCAATATATTATTAAAAAGTAAACTGAATTTTCACTTTATTTCCTATTCAATTCAATGTATTTTACTGATTTAGAAATGAGTTTCAATTTGGTTTTATTCAATTTTGTAAACTAGAAATTTGATAAATTTACTAAATGGTCCTTGTTAAAAAGTTATAGTATTATTAAATATGTTTTTTTTTTCAATGTGAGTTATTAATTAACACATGAATTTTACTATGCATTACAAATAATTACTCGTAATACCAATTATTGATTAAGTATCTAAATTTTTTAATAAAAGTATGATATTTATAAATTAATTATTATATATTTGATGGATATACACATATACATTGGTGAATATATATATAACTTTTATAAATTCATATGAAAATTTTGAATTAGTGCAATAATAATATATATATATTTTTGTGTGTGTGTGTAAATTTTAAATGTTCATAATGAGAGGGAGTCATTAAAAATTTAGAATTGGGATCTTTAATTGTCTTCGGTTTTAAAATTTACATTTAAATGGAATTTTATAAATATATTAATTTTTAAAATGTTTGAAAGTCAAGGGATTTTTGATATGGTTTTGATCTATGATTGTGTTTTAAGTAGGGATCCCTAAAATAAATTATGAAGGCCTAGTAGGCAAGACCCCCTTTCGATATTATGTTTTATAAAGGGTATTTTAATGAATTAAAACAATTATATGATATTTTTTATTATTTTTTATATATAAATCTTGTGTGATTAAAATTATTTCTTCTTTATTTGTGAGTGAAATAGTTTTAAGAGGTATATGGCACTTGATGAGTGAAAAACCCAATAATGGGTTGGTGAAATGAAATTTTATTTTAAATGGAATGCAGTGTTTTTGAAATGGGTAAAATAGATGGTAATCCATGTATTTATGATGGATGATGGTTTAAGTAACCCTTTTAATTTATCCCACTAAAATATCAGAACAAAACATACATAATGGAAGTGGTTCCATGAAGGGAAGACTATACACTATTATTCTAAGAATGTACACATTGGGGGATGGTTGGATGTGGTACTGTGGTCAAGAAACACTACCCCCACTTGGCCAAATGAATGTTCTCTTTATTAGTTAGCATGTTAATTTGATTTTTGATTGATTGGATCATGTTTTCATATGAGGAACTTGAGTTCCCAATAACATTAAATAGTCTAGGGTTTCCCAACTGGTTCATGATTATGAAATGATTATTTCAGTGTTTTTTCCTTTTTTTTATAAAAACATTAACGTTTAGAACATTAAACCCATTGGTAAATTGGTAATTTATACCATGAAATTTCTTATTTTTTATGGTTTTAAAAAATATTTGGAAATAATTGTTTTTAGAATTGTTTTAGAAAGGTTGTTTTCAAATATATTTCAATATGAGTACTGTAGTCTGATAAAATGATTTTCAATTGACTATTTTCTTTTAAAAGAAGAATAAAATAAAAGTTTACAAATTTTGATGTTGTGATTCTCTTTTTTCTTATAAAATGGAAAAATTACTTCTTATTCATAATTTCAAGCTACAACAAAATGTATCCAATATTTAATGTTTATGCATGGTGTGAGGTTACAAAGAATTCCTACTTGGATATTGATCTCAATCATATCTATTTTATTTTCATTTATGTTTCTAGCTCAATTATTACCAATCTTTGGTAATTAATTAGTTTTTTGGATTGATGGTGACTGATGGAGTCAAATGTATGTATGTCGGTAATTTTTTTAATTTCTTTATCATATCATCTTGGTAGGAATTTTCTTCACATTCCATTACTTTTATCAATGGTACGCAATATAAATGGAGGTTTTAGTGGGGATCAGAGGTGGAATTAGTTGAGAGATTTTAGAGAATAACCTAAGGGATTATTGTTTTACATCCTCTATACCTAATTCTTGTTAAATTTCCAATTTTATTCTTGTGTTTATGTCTAACATATGGGTGTGTCAAGCCCATTTTTATGGTTTTCTAAGTATTATTATTCATAAAAATTATTTTTAAGGTTTATTATTGATAGAAAAGAACTTATTTACAACTCATGGCTATCAAGAACACCCTTCTAGCCACATCGCAAGCCTTATTGGATATCCAATGGCTCGATTGATCAGGTTGGTCCATGAAAATATCTAGTGTCATATAGGGTTCTATGTTTCTAAATTTTATTTGAGAGTTTCCATGATTCAAGTTTAATTATGATCCTTTAGAGGATTCTCCTACATCATTATAGAAGAATAAAATATTTTCTAGTGAATGTGATGGATTAAGGTACTTTTCCCCAAATTAATTCATTAAATATAAAATTATTATTTCTTTCTCATTTATATTACATGTTTCGAATGATTTAAGGGTTATAAAAAGGTTGTAAACTAATTCATTTCTATAGTGATTTTTTTTACCACATGGATTCCATTTTTAGTAAAAATATATTCATATATTACAATGATTAAATTGGTTTTAATATAACTATGCACATCTAGTGTTATCTAAAATGCATATATGTCTCTTTTAAAAGGAATTTTCTTAGTCCAAATGATATTTTGGTTTGAAAATTAATTCAAAGGTTTTTTGAATCTAAAGTTGTGTCATGATATTAAAATATTAGTATTATTCATTTAATTGATAATTTTAAATACTTTTATGGTATTTATATTATTTCATTTTCAAAGTGTAATTTATAAACTGGTTTATAAAATAATGTTCCAAAGGCCATGTTGGTAATTCACAATGAAATTTTCATGATGTAATTTTACCCAGGATGTGATACTATTTATTGTGGTTTATATAGAGTTTAAAATTATATATATATATATATGTTATGTGAATTGGTTATAAATTTTCTATATTTGGTGACATGTTATTATATTTTCTATCTTAATGAAAATGGGTCTCCTTTTATAAAGTCTATTTAGAGGTGAGATTTTTTTATGAGTTTTAACACCCATACATTTATCTAGTTATGTATTGAATGTTAAACAACATATTATAACATGGGAAACCGTGGGTAGATATTTGTGAGTTCAAGGGATGATTACTACCCTATATGAGATTATGCATAGACAAGTGTCCCTTACTGTATGATTATTCTTGAACTGGGTATTTTTTTCAATCAATGAGGATGGGAAATTGAAAATATATTTTAATTTTATTTTATGATCATGGATTATCCATTTGATGATTCGCTATTTAATTATATTTAGGAATGTCTCATTGGTACATAGGGTTTCTTCCTATGATGATTATTTGTGATTACTTGTCTGTTATAATTACAGTTGAGCTTTAAATTATTTTTTAATGTTTTTTATTATTATATTTTCCAAATTTTTAACATGATGATTGATATTGTACTATTTAAATGATATTTTATTTATATTTATTCAATGTTTTGGTTGTTTACAAATATAGTTTATAATCATTATTTGTTTCTCAATTTTCCCATGACTTTCTTTTACTTATGTTGTAATGCTTATAAAGGCCTTTTCTATATCATTATTTTTATAAAAATTGTATTTCAAATGTAACTTTTAGACCATTTCATTGTAAAAAAATGTATTCTTTTTTTAAATGATCCAATATGAATCATTTTTATTGAATTATATAAACTATAATTTTTTACTAAATATATTCATAAGAGGGTAAATTTTTTACTTGATTCAATATAAATAGAAATATTAAATTTATAATTCTACTTTAAACTAGAATGAAATATAACTAACTATATCGATTGTGTGTTGGTTTAGGAGAATAAATATTGTGAATTTTTTCTAATACTTGTTATATTATAGGTTTAGTAGAGGTTCTTCTTAAATATATCAGCTAATATTTGGGTTTAGGTTTGGGTATGTTGATGGTTACATGAAAAGGTGTATTTTTTAACCTGTGGGGATGGGTATCTTTAGTTGTGTTTTATTTTTTTATTTAGTTTGACATCATCATTTTTTCTCTACATTTATATTTTCTGATTTATGTTTAAGTTGAATATAATGTTTAGTTTTATTGATGTTGGTACTTATTATAGGTGACTATGTGGTTGAATATATATGATATATTTTATTTTTACATGTTTATTTCTTTTTTGGTTCAACTTATTTATTGGTATAGTTATTTTATATATGGGACCATCGAACCCATAGAATGGTGATATCTAGAATTCAGGTGGAATTCCCCTTTTGTTTATTTCAGTATCATTAAAATTGGTTCTGATTTATGTATATATGATTCATATTCATATGTTTACAACCTATGATTACTTGTAATTTAACTCCATTATTTTGTGGTATATTTCTCCTTAAATGGAATTAGTTTCTTAGATAGCTTGCGATACATGCAACCTTAGGTCTAAATGAATTATAATATAGTATATAATTATAATTTAGCCATTAAATTTTACATACTAATATAATTAACCAAATTTAAGAAAAATTAATAAATTTATTAGATAAATCAAATATATTAATAAATAAGTACTCAAATTTTAGTAGTGTCATTAAATGTTTTAAAAATATATTTTTCCACAAAAATTGTTTCTATTTCCTTTTTTAAGATAATAATATAAATAATTTATTACTCTTTTCAAATATATATTTTATATTTTGAATGTAATTTTTTAAATAATCTTTTAAAAATTATATTAGAGTGATCTTTTGATAATTTTATGAGAAGTTTTATTTTTTGTTGAATATTGAAAAATACATATTTTTTTAAACTCTCTCATTATTTCAAGCATTTATAAAGTTAATTTTTTGTTAAAATGGATTAAAGAGACGTAACATAATTTATATTATTAATAATTTATTTAATGTCCTCATAATAAATTGTATATATAATTTTGGTATTAACAGGTTTATATTTAAAAAGACATTTTTCTGGAAACCCTATTTTCATCGCATTTTGTGTGTTTACATTTAAATTAAATTCAAAAAAATATTAAAATATAATTTTATAAGATTAATTAAATTTTATTAATCTAAATAATTAATATTAGGTAACAATTTTATCTTAATTTTTAGTCATAAAAAATAATAAAAATAGTAACAATCAGTTACCATAGATACTGTTAAAATAGGCTTACGAGGGGGTAAAATTTTAATATTTCAAGGAAAAAGTTCCTAAAAACATTCCTAAATTATATTTTGTGGCCAATTTTTTACCTTGTATCATCTCATGTTCTAATTTAGTCTATTTTAGATCCATTAGTAATGTGTAGGACATTGATATATTTTAATCGTTTCAAAAATACATTGTGTGTCATGTCCCTCACTTGTAAAAGGACACCACATCACCTCTTCTCTCAACATATTAAGATCCTACTATATTAGAATTTATTGTTAGGTCCACTAGGTAAGATACCATAAGAGGGGGTGAATCAGCGTATGAAAAATTAAAACAACTCCCTCTAATGATCTTGTTTTTCTATTAAGAAAAACTATGTTCTCTCTCTTTCATGTAGAAAAGTATAACCAAAAACTAAATCATGTACAGGACGCAGCAATTTTTACATGGTTCACCCTCACTAAGTTGCGTCCAATGAGCATACACCGGTAATGTGCAGATGTGACAAATCCACTAAAATTGCATTGTTGTTTACAAGATTCGAAGAGAACTCACTATCCCTTCTGGTTTACAACCAATCACGTAGTGAAAGCACGCTCCTCTCTCAACTAAAGTGTGATCACTGCTTCTTCAAAAGATACATTGACAGTTTATAGACCTATAGGTCTCTTCATTATCTCTAATGAACATCCTTAACAGTTGATAGATGCTCTGTTGACACCCCACATTCTCCCATAGATGAATATTTCTTTGCACCGGGTGTACCGGGCAACTCCAACTTTTACGCACACCCTTTAGTGGGCTTTGCGCGTAATTCCCTACTTTTGCATGAAATCCACTTTTCATGCAACACCTCTTTTAAGAGAAACCAATTATTTTACATGCATCAGTCTTCTTTAATGAAAATCCTTTTCTTTATTCACAAAAACATCTTTTACGCACAACACCAAAGATTCCGCACAACTCCATTTGTGTATTTTTATGCGCACTTGATCTCGGATTCTCTCTATGTCTTCATATTCTATGAATGAGGGGGTCACTTGCTATTTATTGGAAAAATCGACCCCTACATGAAAAACCCTCCTTTCGCACATATTACTCTGTGAGTGCAAAAAACGCATCTTCCATGCAACACCATATTTCGTGCAATGCTCCAATTTTTCGCACACCTCATGCCTTTACCAATTTTTGAGCTTCTGATCTCGAAATACCTCTTGCATGAAAAACTTCATTCCTCTATTTTGTGCACTTCTCCTATATTTCGCACACCACTTTATTTTTTGCGCACCGCTCTAATTTTTCACACACCTTCCTTTTCTAAAAACACATCACAAAATTTTTAGATTTTTAGGCCCAAAAATTTTGCAAACACTGGAAAACGAAACCACTTTGTATCTACTATTTTTGTACCGCCTTGAGATCATCCATTCCTTTTTTGGGGTTCTTATATCAAAAATGGATATCCAAAACCATCTCTTGAACTTGAAAAATCACCATGTAAACCCCCTTTTCAACAAATTAGACAATGTGGTATGCTTTGCGAACAAACACAACATGGAGGACCGCTTTGTCAACAAACACAATCACCATAAAAATGATTCAATGATACCTTGAGGGATTTTCCCCAACAAATACCTTCCAAATACCTTCCCTAAATCTATCTACACATCATAGATTTCTTATTTAAAATATAATACAAACATTAAATGGATTAATGGGTAACATTATGGGGTTTATTTAAAGAATAGGTTTTGCTTTTCACTGAATGTTTTAGATTTATTTCTTCTTCTACCTCCTCTAAATATATTGTATTAATCATAAAATAATAAGTATAGTATCCTATATAAAATTAAATTTTATTATTGTTATTGAAACCCTAATACCCACTCTCTGTTACAATAACTGTAAATGAAAATTATCACTCATGCATATTTGTGGACTACTGCATCCTTATAGCGATATGATTCATTTCCATCACCATTATTAATGATTTGTTATTATTATAGATTTAAAATTTATATAATATATTTATGACACAAATATACTTATTTAATTATAATATCTAATCTACCATCTTAACTATCTATATGTTGTAAAACGGTATTTTCGCTCGTGCGTACGTGTATACTACCACATCTACAAAGTGTTGTGATTCTTTTTTTATTTTCAATTTACATAGATTGTAATAAGTAAATATATAAATAGTATTGATGATATATTATATATAAGAATTATTCTATTAAGGTTAATTATAATTTCCATTTATTTTGTTCCAACCATTGAAAATTGGAATGATCAATTGTGTGTATGTACGAACAATTGTCTCTATGAAGTGATGCAATTAATTTTTCATCACATATTTCTATAAATAATTATAAAAGTCCATATTTGGAAAAAAAATATTTCCTCATTATTATTATATATTTGATAAAATCATGACCACGGTGAAAGTATAGGAACCATCTAATCGTAAAATACCTGAAAATTGATGTTTTTATCCCAAAAAAACAATGATATTAATAAAAATTATTAATAAATGGGTAAAATGATGTTATATGTAAACAATATATGGAATTATATATTTTAATCTGGTTCTAAAATAAATGTATGATAAAAATATATTTATTTTTGAAATTTTCTAAGGAATACAAAGAAATAAGAGACTTGAGGTAAAGGATTTATATTTCAATCCCATTTTTATCGAGATTGCTTATGCTAGAATTTTAATTGAGAAAATTATATAATCCTTGCCTAATAAAACCATTTAATTTTTCTTCTCCAATGTTTATTTATAGATTTTTTATTTTTAATTACAATTCTCCTCTCTTTGGTACACAAAATGGTTCAAGAAATATTTTTATGAAAAGTTGGCCTTATTTCTCCAATTTTTGTCAAAAAAAATTTCTTCCATATCCATGTTCTCTAAAATGTTTTTAGGAATGTTTTTTAATACTCTTAAATGATTTGTTAAATTAAATTTTTCTCATATTTGAATTTTTACAAAATAAAATTAAAAATAATATTCTTTTCTTTTTTAGGACAAGAAAAATTTTAAAAATGGTCAGAACAGAATCTTTGTTTTAATTATTATGGAATGAATGAAGTTTCCGATAATCATTCCACTCCATTATTTGAAGATTAAATTAGGATTTAATATAATTATTTTCAATGAAAATTGTTTCCTTAATATTTTGAAAATACATTGGTTTTAAATAAGTGGTTTTGAAATAAAAATGGTATTTTCCTCCAGAAATATTACTGTGGTATTTTAAAAAAATCATATATGTTAAAATAATTTGTTTTTAATTATGAAATAAATAGGATGTGATCAAATTATAACAACCTTATTAATTATACAGATGGTTTGTGATTATTATTATGAGATTTTTGTAAAACATATTTATTTTTAATGGGTTGTGCTATGATTATATGATGAATGTTTTATGGTCTTGTGGAATTCATATGAATTATGTTTATATGATAGTTAGATACATTTTATCCCTTCAATGAATTTGTTAATGTGATATTGATATATCATTATATTAATATGATAAGAGTGGATATAATTTTGAGTACATTTTGTCATATATTTATTCTTAAGTATTATATTTATCTAGTTTTTATCATAAGAACATTCATGGACATTATTCTGAATAGATTTTTTCAAAAAAAATTGTGAGTATAATCTCTTTATATCTATGCTCATATGATTATTCTGTGACATGATTAAATTTAGAAATGTTCACATGTTTATTATTTCCTATGATTATGATTCCATAGGCATATGTCATGATTCATGAATTATTATTTCTTCTTTTAAAACCTTATTTTTTAACATACAGATATCAATTGATTTTTGATTTTGTGATCTATGATTTTTTGGGTATGAATATTTTATATTGAGAACATGTACATGAATGTTTTATCAAACCATTATTATCATCTTATTCAATAATGATTGATATCTACCATATTTTCCCATATTGGGTATCTAATATTACTCTTTCTATATATTCCTTTAATGGGTTTAAATGTGATTTTTTAAGAGTTATTAGTCTATAAAAGTACCTTATATAAAGAAAGATGGTTGAGGTTATAAAGGTTTCACTTAAAAAAGTTTTTTATTTATATTATATTTAAATAAACTAATCCTTTATGGTTCTTAAGCATGTATCATTGTGTAATTTATTGAATATTCATTTAAAATGAAGAAATATTTATGTATGTTTTTCTTGGGTCACTATATATAGTATCATAGTAGGGTTTAGTTAATAATTTGAGATTAGGGTCAGAAAAAATTATTTCAAACCCGTCATATAACTATAAGTATTAGATATTATCCTGAAGCATTAATAAATCATAGATTGTAAGATCTTACTAGAAAATTAATCCTTGTTTAGATATTAGAATGTGTATGTGTTTTTGGAATAGATTCACCTTGGTGTAATAACTGTGAAGAGGGTGAATTGTGTATTAAATCGATCATCATTGATGCATGATGGGTGGTCCTAAGACTAAAAATCTATCCAGACACTCTCAAAGGATATTCATAAGATAATTCACATTTTCATATAGAACCATTAAGAATTACATGAATAGATAAATACTATGGATGGACTAGGATAAACCTGAAGATCCATAAGTTAATAAAAGTTGTCCTAATTTAGGACATATAAGGATTTTATTTTCATGAATACATTATTATTCACCCTAATTTTTTAGCATGATACATGAACATTTTTGTTTGTATTGGTCAATGGATAAAACCATAAATAATCATTTAATAATGGATATGATGGAAAATGTGATGATTACCTCCAAGAGAGACCAAATGGTAAGGATGTTGGGATCCAATATCATGTAACTATGTTAACTCAACTCTCACAAGTTATTAATAGTAATATTGTTCATGTTGACCTTCCAAATACATGAAGGATGGAGAAACAAGTCATTTAGTTTTTTATGAAACAATTTCTATTCTACTACTATGGGTTTTTAAATCCAAAAGCTATATAGAAATGGATCAATGTGAGGCAAAATATATTTTTCTTCATTCAGTACGTGGACTATGAGAAATTTTTCTTACCAATCTATCAGTTAGAATGAGAATATAAACATTGTTGGACTCTTATGAAGAACACAAGGCAATAGAAAGAAATATACTCCATTGAATGGGAGGAGTTTAAGAGGGTATTTCTCAATAAATAATTTACTCTAACTCTATTTAATAAGATGGAAAGGGGATTTTGGAGCTGAAATCGAAGGATCATGAATTCATTTGTAGTTATTAAGAAAAAATCACAAGTTATTAAAGGTTATATTCTACCTTTATAGTCGACCTTGTGAAAAAAATTGGTCAATTTTTTATGGTATGAAACCAATTATTTAAATGTTTTAATCTATAATGGACATTTGTAACTAGGAATAAATATTTCAGTATTCTCTAAATGTAGAAATATAGAGTGGGAATAGAAATTATTTTTCTTGTTTTAGTGACAAGAACATAAACATGAAGCTTCATGAAAACTCAGAACATAAACAAGAAGCTTCATGAAAACTCAAATGGTAATCATTGAAGAAATAAATTACAATAACCTATAAATGATAAATGTGGCAAAAATCACTCCAGAAAATTATCTAAAAGGAATTGGTAAATGATTAAATTGTGGAAGGGTTGGCCATCAAGCATGTGATTATTGATGGTGGGTGAGAAGGTCAACAAATGATATTGAGGAGAAGAAGGATTCAGCCAGTAAAGTTCAATGCTTAAAATGTAGGGGGATTCGGAATTATGAAAATAATTCCATATTCTAAGAGCTAATGAAGAAGTTGGGCCACAAAACCCCCTATGAAAAAGAATAATGTAAGTTAATTTTCTACCACAACTAAAGTAGGTTAGGAGAATGAAGTGGTGAATGGTATACTTACCATCCCCTCTAGAAATAAAAATGTTTTATTCCATTTTAGATCTACCCAGTCTTTTATATATGATTAATTTTATAAGGGTATCACTTCACCACCACAATGATTATATATTGAGTTTTCATTTTAAAATACTAGTGAAGGAGTATTTCATCTTAATTCTATATCTCTCCTATAATCCAAATTTGTGGGAATTTTCTTCTTGAAATTTTTTTGATTCTCCTTCAAGTTGAATTTGATATGATTTTTGGAGATGGATTGATTCTATCTATATAGATCATATATCAATTAGTATGGAAGGAAAGTCTCATTTTATATTTCAAAATAGCATATGTTTGTCAATTGGTGCGGGGATGAAACTGATATTCAAATGGATGTTACTTCTCATATATGTGTCTTATTTTCTATTCATTAATGATATTTATATCAAAATGGTAGGAGAGAAACTCAAGATTTAATATATTCGTGTTGTTAAGGAATATTATAAGGTATTTTCTAATGTCACAACCCATCTGTATTGGCCTGGTAACCCAATAACTGATTCGGCACTGACATAGATCGAAGGGTGTTCCTGATCCCTATGGGTTGGTGACTAGCACCTAGAATCATAAACAAGGAATGTAGAGATGAATTTTTCACTAACAATACATATTTAAAATAGATGATATAGTATACATATCAAAAGAAAATCCATTGGGATAATGTACCAGAAGTCAAATTGGAATAAACAAGCCCATGTACTAAAACCATGTACCAGAAAACCAGAAAAAAAAACAGGTTGAAAAACTGCCCAAGTCTCAAAGGACACTACCCACCAAATCTAATGTTTTACAGGTAGATATTCCTCCAAGAGATCATTTTCTCTAGCTCGAACAAGGTTGGATATAATATACCAACACCCGAAGGCACAAGTATGGTGTGAGCCAAATCCTACTATGATTTCACCAAAAGATTCCATAATAGATTCCAAAATCAAATTAAACACAAAAAGTGGTTTCAATTAAAAACATATAGGTTTAGAGTATTAAGTGAATATTTAAAACAGTCATGATTTATGATTAAAATTATGGAAATACATTAAAAATTCATGATTCACATTTTAAATGATGGAAGGAAATTTAAAAAGATGTAATTTCCCTTTAACCAAAGGGATATTTACACAAAAGGAACATTTCCCAAAAATGGATTAAATAAAAACTGTTATACAAAAATATTTATTTAAATTATCAAGGCATGTAAAATATTTTACAGAAGTGACATATATAAATTGGAAATTAAAACAAGTGAGAAATAAGATTATGCGACTACTAGGGAATGAATGTTCCAGGATATAAGGATCCCACACTCATACTGAATGGTAGCATGCACACAATCCCCATGGAACTCAGGACAAAGAGGACTCAACACCATCTCCTTAGGGATGTAAAGTACTGATACAATGTTTTATAATGTTGTAAATCATATAGTCCCATCCAAATTACTCACTAACTTACTAAGTACTTCATTTCCTCAAGTGAAAAATTATGATGGGAAATTTATTTTAAGACTACTTATAATACAATTCAATCCCATTCTCCATTTCAAAATTTTCCAATATCCAAAAACAGAACCCAATTTACTGAAACTGGAGTTTTTCCGATTTAATTTTAAAAACCCATTTCAAAACCACAATCTAATATAATTGGGTTTTCTCTAGAAAACCAATTAAAAGTCATTAATAAAAAACATTAATTCAAACCATTTATATTGAAAAAAATCAATTTTAGGTTAATATTAATTGGGAATCTAGACGAAGTAACCTACCATACCCTCATGGAAACTCAATGCCAGCAAAGGAACCCGCCAACATGAACGAAGGCATAGAAGATATAGAAACTCAACCAAGAAATGATATTCAACTAAAAAGAGCTTATATCTATCAATCTCAATATGATCTTTAAAAAACCATGCAAGTAAAATAAAAAAATATAGGGATACATGCAGAATGCTTAACTGGAATGAAACACCATGTTTTCAACAATGATAAAACCTAGAATGAAAAGTCTTGGAGGGGTTGGAGGTGACCAAATTCACTTGGGGAAGACTCTATGTTAAGATAAATTAATTATGGAGAAACAAAAAATTAAATTTCATCTGACCATCCTATTTAAATACTATGATCAAGGATTTACATGGAGTGTAACCTAGTTACATGTTAGGAAATTGAAGTTTTTTATAACTATCAATAAATGCATCACCTTCTACTTAAAAAAATTATTTTCATTTTATGATTTACATGGTGTGTAACCAAGTTACAGGGCATGTAAATCTTTAGAAGGCTATAGAAACAACCGATTAAAGGTGATAATATAACAAATCGTTGAATTCACCATTACAGGTATCCTCTTAATTTATTCTTGGCCCTATACAGATAATAAAAAGGGAAAAACATGATGATGTTAAAGAATTAACTAACAGATCGATAATGGGATGTCATAAACCCCCCACTATAAAAACATTACTTCTATGGAAATAATCAGAAGAATCTTCCAGAAAAAAAATGAGGCCACTCCTTTCTCATATGTGCTCCAAGTTCCCAAATCTTTTAAAAATCCGAACTATGATGCCATATGAATTGAACCAATAGTATCATCCTACCATAAAGTACCTTAGTTTCAGAGTCAACTATCCTAGTTGTTAATTCATTCAAAGATAAATCAGGTTCAATATCAAGATCATTTTTCCTCAAAACCTGCGATGGATTAGAAATATACTTTTGTAGTTGACATACATGGAACATTTTTTGTATCTGCATCAGTTGTGGCTTAAGTAATAAATAGTAAGAAACCTTCTCTACCTTCTCAATAACCTCAAAAGGTTCCAAAAAATGAGGAGAAAGTTTCACTTGCTTCTCAATCCATCTATGACCCAACTGAGGTGAAGCATTCAAAAACAAAGAGTAACCAACTAATAATTCCAAAGTTCTATACTGACTATTAGCATAAGATTTATATTATCTCTGTACCATTAACATTCTCTCATGAATCTCTAGAATCTTTGTTGTCATCTATTTCAAGAAGCTTCTTCCAACCAAGGAACTTTCACTAACCTCCGACCAATAAAACAAAGACCTAGATGGTCAGCTATAAAAGGCCTCAAAAGGAGCCATTCTGATCATATACTGGTAAATATTATTATAAGAAAACTTGACCACCCCCAAAAAATTATCCCAAGCCCCACCAAGGTCAAGAACACAAGCATGAAGCATATCTTCAAGAATCTCTATAACTCATTATTTCTACCCATCCAACTATTGATGGTATTTCGTACTCAAACAAACATGATATCCCAATGCCTCCTAAATTCCTCTCCAAAAATGATATGTTAACTGAGTTTCCCTATCAGATAATATAGTATATGGAACTCAATTCTACTAAATAATCTCTTTCACATAGATATTTTCAAACTCTTCAAAATTTATTGTATCTTTAATGGGTATAATGTTAGATGACATGGTCAGCCTATCGATCACTACCCATATTATATTATTAAATTTTTGGGTATGTGGAGACCCATCCACAAAGTCCATTTAGATATCATCTCTCTTCCAAGTATGCACTAGAATTGGTTAAAGGAAACTTTCTGGTTTTTGGGGCTCGGCCTTCACCTGCTACCATGTATATTAACATGAGAAAAAAACATCAATGTCCCATCTCATAGATGGCCACCAGAACAACCATCATATATCATAGAACATCTTAGTGCATTCTGGGTGCACAGCCCACTGGTCATTATGAGAATCCCCCATCACAACATTCATTTCCCCTAATGGAACAAAAAATTGATTTAAATAGTATAGAATACCCACTTTGGATACTGAAAAATGGGAAACTATCTACCCACTATAAAGAGAGTCTCTAATTCTATGGAAATCCTCATCAGGAAATTGATCCTGAAGAATCATTTCAATAAGTGAGGAAGTAAATTGAACACTGTCCAAGGAAACATCTGCCCCTAATTCCTGGACTCTAATATGAAACTGTGAAAAGCGATCCATCAAGTTCCACTCTTTTAAGGATTCTTTCACTGCTTGAGTCAGAAGCTTTCTTCTCAAGGAATCTATAGTGAAATTACCTTTCCCTAGGGTATAAGTGATTTCAAAATCGAAATACTACAAGTATCCCACACAACGCATCTGGTGGAGATTCCAATAATTTTGACAGAATATATAACTCAAGATCTTAGAGTCAGAATACATGGTAAACATTTCTCTATAAAGGTAATTTTTTTAACGTTTAAGTGTTTTAATCACAACTACTTGTTCAAGATCATGGGTCGAATAGTTCTTCATGTGTTCCCTAAGCTAATGAGATCCATAATTAACGATATGATTACCTTTCATAAGAATTAAACCCAAGACTAAACCCAATGTATCACAAAAAACCACATAGACTTTCCCGACCTCTAGAAGAGTCAACACTGGAGTAATATTAAAAATATGTTTCATCATGAAAAAATAATTTTGATATATTTCATCCTTAGCCAACATGACTCACATATAAGTTAGTTCAGTCAATGGAGAAACCAACTTTTAGAAGTCCTTGACGAACTGGAGACAATATCTTGTTAAACCCAAGAAGCTCCGTATTTCAAAAAAATATTGTGGTGGTAACCATGTCAAAACAGTTTTTACCTTTTGAAGATAAACCTAACTACCATGTTCCGACACCATGTTTCCTAATAATTTCACTTCTTTTATCCATAAGTATCACTTCAAAATCGTGGTATAAAGTCGGTGATTTCTCAGAAAACTCATAACTATTCTCAAATGCAGCACATGATCATCCTCATATTTAGAGTAAACAAGGATGTAATATATGTAGAATACCATAATGGTACCTACATACTCATGAAAAATACTTTTCATTAGCTCCAAAAATTCTACAAGAGAATTGGTGAAACAAAATGGTATAACAAGGTACTCATAATGACTATACCTACCCCAAAAGGAAGTTTTCTGAATTTCGAATTCTTTTATACCCAACTGATGCGATCTAGAAAAAATATCAACCTTGGAGAACTATTTTTTCCCTTTAAATAGATCAAAAAGATTATCAATCCATGGAAATGGATATTTTTTCTTCACTATAACTCGATTGAGCTTTTATTAATCAATATTTCGAAGAAGTGAACCAACAATGTTCTTAATAAAGAGAACTGGTTATACCCAAGGAGGCACACTTAGGCGTATAAATCCATTCTCAAAAAGATCATACATATGAAACATCAACTCTTTCATTTATGTTGATTCTATGCAGTAATACAGAATTTAAACTTGTTGAGTACCATGAATTAATTCAATGGTAAACTCAACCTCCGTTGTTTGTGGTAAACCAAAGAAGACAGAAGGAAACACATCGGTAAACTCGAAGACAACTACGTGGAGATTACTAATTAAAGATCCCCACTCCATATCAAAATAAAATAGTAACATTACTTTCCCCAAATCCAGATAATATGTTTCGGCTATGCTCAGCCTTGGGTCTCATTCTCCTTGAAAGACAAGAGACACACCACTAGGTGTAGTAAAAGAGACCGGTCAAAGAAAACAATCAATCTGGGATTTATTGGCAATAATCCAATCCATCCCAAATTTTATTTCAAGAGGATTCATGTTGAAAACTATAAAACTCCAATCAAGCTCAGTATATGATATATATAAAACAAAAAAGGGACTACAGAGACTCTTCTCTCTCTTCATACCAAGGGGTGTATTAATATCCATTTCATGAGATGAAATCTCCATAAAAAGATTTATCATATGAACAATACAGGTTAAAATAAATGGATCAAGTGCACTAGTCTCAAATAGAGTAGTGACTAATGACAATTCTATAGTAATGGTACATCCCATAGTCATTGTACCCATGTATGCTTCCGATTGAGACTCTTCAACTATGTGACGTAGTTTCATTCTGGATGTCTTTAGCTGGAACACATTTTTACATGAAGCATATAATTTCCCTCAAATTATAGAAGGATTTGGTGATCTTGTTCCACTATGTGGTATAGAATAGATATGGTATAATCTCTATAAGTTCCTTGAATATCTGTAGGATCCACATTTCTCAGGTACATCAATGGAAACCCTCTATTAATATCTCACCTTTCCACATGTGTGACAAACTAGAGGACCACCTCTAAGAACTTCTGGAGGTTTAGAAAAAAAACCTTCCATCGAGAACCACCATGAGATTCATTATGATTCCTCTTTACATTAGATGAATGTACACTTCCATCAGGATAGAAATATACTATCAATAACCCTGACCTACCATCTAGGTCCATCTCAACTACTAGCACTCTATCCAGTGCATCCATATAGGAAGGCGGATTCAGTAAGAAAACTAAAGAACAAATATTCTGACGAAGTCTCAACCTGAACCATTGACCCTTTATCTTCTCATATAATAAAATATAATATGTGAAATGTTTGAGCTTATGAAAATGGTTTTCATACTCTTTCATGGTCTATTCAGCCTAGTTGAGCTTGTAAAACTCTATAGCCTTGGCTAATAGCATCGAATCTTGATATAACTTGTCATTTAAAAGAACCTTTTCTTCCACTATAATACCTCATTTTTCTTTGTTGTTATCATCGTTTCCCACTATATCCTACTCATTATATCTAGAACAATGGTGGAATACTTCACTTTGATCTCGTCGTGTGTTTCTAAGAACCCAAACAATCACTCCATTGAGCTCAACCATTCCTCAACCTCTAGAGGATCGTTCAAACCTTTGAATAGTGTTGGTTTCTTGTAAAGGAACTCCTATGAAAAAATCTTGAGAATGTCCCTTTGAGGTTCCATAGTTAGAGATTGAACAGGAATTGGACTCTTTCCTTTTCCTAGAGCTTGGATAGTGTACACAATCATCTCTACCAGATTTCCATCAACAAGAGTATTCACTCGTTGAGGTTCAGTATAACATTCCTCCCTGATCCAATTTTTACATCTTCTCAGATGGATGATGCTACACAACATTAGCACACAACAATGACGGTATTAGGTTACCCTAAAAATGATCAATAAGGGAAATTAATCCCTATATATAGAATAACTAATACTTTGATTTCATCAAATACAAATAAAAAATGGGAAACTACTATAACTAATCATAAAAACATATTTCCATAATCCCCATAAGAGACATTAGGTTCATTACGGTGAGAGTTGGATAAGTACTCAGTTGAAACTACCTCCTAAGTCCCTACAATATTTCATAATGCATGGAAACGTCAAGAAAAAAGATAAACCATCCTCTGATACCACTTTGTCATGAATTTTTCTAGGTACCCTGGTAAACAGATGACCGATCCATCACTGACATAGCTCAAAGGGCATAGTTGATCCCCATGGGTTGGAGACTAGATCCTTGAATCATACAAAATAAAAGTGGGAATAATTTTTTGACTAACAAGGCCTAAGTAAAAAAGACATGACAATATGAAAATCAAATGAAACTCCACTGGGAGTAATTTACCAGAATTCAAATAGGAATAAACAAGCCCAAGTAATATAACTAATTACTAGAAAACCAGAAAATATTTAGAAGATAAACTACCCAAGTCACAAAGGTTGCAACTCACCAAGGCTAGGTTCAATAGCTAGATCCACCTTCAAGAGATCATTCTCCCTTGATCAGAACTAGAAGGAGATAATCTACCCACACCCAAAGGTAAAATTAGGGTTTTGTTCAAATCCCATTAGGATTTCACCCAAATAATCGATAATAGATTTTAATATCAAATTAAC
Source organism: Viscum album (assembly GCA_963277665.1). Lineage (NCBI taxonomy): Eukaryota > Viridiplantae > Streptophyta > Magnoliopsida > Santalales > Viscaceae > Viscum > Viscum album. Next base: position 117,928,466 of record OY728128.1, on the reverse strand, counting down.
CAAGTAAAGTGATTTTAATTTAAAACAAACAAGTTTTTTAGAACAATATTGTATTTAAAAAATAATTCTTTACAATTTAAAGGATGTAGGTACTTTTTACAATCGTGCTTAAAATTTAAATGATGGAAATACATTTCAAAATATGGAATTTTCATTTAAAAAAAAGGTTAATTACCCAAAAGTCACCTTTCACAAAAATGGATTAAATAAACACTTTTAAACCAAATATTTTATATAAATTCTCATAGAATGTATAAAAGTTTAAAAAAATGGAATATATTAATTTTAAATTAATGAAAAATCTAGAAACTTTTTCATGCACCTAATAAGGTATGAATGTTATAGGCTATAAAGATCACACGCTCATAGTTAACGATAGTTTGTACATAAGTCCCTTTGAACTCAAGATAAAGAAGACTCTTCACCATCTCCTAAGGGATGTGATGTGTTGATATAATGTTTTAGAATGTTTTAAATTGTAAATTTCCATCCAAATAACTCACTAACTACCCCTATCTTGCAATTGATCAAGTACAAAACAATGATGGGAAATTTATTTTAAGACTCCTTGAAATACAATTAAATTCCATTCTCCATTTCAAATATTCCAATATCCACCAACAACATAACATATTTTTAATCAAAAGCATTCCTTTTATCCAATATAAAACCCTAAGGTTTCTATCAAAACATTTTTTAGCCATTTTTTGAAAATAAGGATTTTAAAACCATATATGCAATTTTACAATCCAATTTCAATATTAAATTCAACCATTTAATTTCCAAATAAATTCCATCAATTTCACTAAAAACCCCAAATTCAATGTAATTGGTGTTTTTCTCATTTCTCCCCATAAAATACATTTCAAAATTTAAATTAAACAAATTTAAATTTTTCCAATTTTCATGAAAACAGCTAAATTTACATGAATTGAATGTTTTCCAATTTCATGCCAAAAAAACATTTCAAAACCCCAATCCAATGGAATTCAGTTTTCTCTAGTAAACCAATTTAAATCCATTTACTCAAAATAAAAAATATTAATTATAATTAAAACCGTTGAAATTAAACAAATCAATTTATGTTAATATAAATTGGGATCAATAAAGAACCACCTACATTCTCAATGTGGAAACTCAAAGCTAGTGATGGAACCCAATAACAAGAATGAAGGCGTATAAGATTGAGGATCTCAACCTAGAAATGTTATTCAACAACACGAATCCTAGATCCCTAAAAATAAATATGATCTATCAAACTCTAAGGAAGGTAAATATAAAGAGACAGGGAGACATGGATAATGCTTACTCAAAAGATACATTGTGATCGCAACAACGATCAATCTCCAAACAAAAAGTCCTCGAGGGGTAGGAGGCTCCCAAAATCACTTGGGGAAGAATCTAAGTCAATAGAAAGGAAATATGGAGGAATAAAAAATTAAATTTCTTCCGTAAATCCAATTTAAAAAAAATTCTCAATGTCTTACATGGTGTGTAACCAATTTACATTTCCTGAAATTGAAAATATTCATATACTATGAAAATTTTTCCACCTTTCAATTAAATCAATCAATTTTCATTTTTGGATTTAAATGGCGTGTAACCATATTATGTAGCATTTAAATATCTAGAAGGATACAGAAATGACTAGTTAATTCTGAGAATCCAACAAATATGTGACTTCACTATTATAGGTATCCTCACAATTCCTTCTCGTCCGTATACTGACAAAGAAAATGGAAAACCATGATGAGGTTAAAGACGTACTCGATAGATCGGTAATGGTAAGTTACACCTAAAGACTTTCCATGTCTTCCCCAGAATCATGAAGTTTATTTTTCAATAGAACTCATATGTATTGGTACACCTATTTCAAAGACACAACATAGAATGGCCTTGATCAATTTATAGTAATTGAATAAACAACTCTAGGAGAATCTAGATAAAAGATTAATTACCTATAGAGCATTAGTTTTGGGTACACTTGTTATTTTTATTAATAAGAAATATGGTTCAATACATATTTTCATTGACTATAAATATCTTAAGAATATAAATCAAGAATATATATCCTTTACTTCATATTTGTTATTTTTTGATCTACTACATGGAACTAAATACATTTCCATGATTGGTCTTCAATATTGATATCATCCATTATTGGTCAACAAGAAGGATATATATAAGATATCTTTATATAGGAGTTTTATTCATTATGAATTTATAGTAATTCCATTTGGGAATACCAATGATCATTTTGTATTCGTGTATTTCATGAATTTTTTAATAATAGATTACCTTGATCATATTTTGGTGGTCTTTAGATAAGTTTCTCTTATATATTTAAAGAGAAAGGAAGAGCATAGCGAATAATTTAGTACAATGTTAAATACCTTAAGGAAGGCTAATATATCTTTAAAATTTACAAAGTTTGGATTTTGGATATAGAAAGTCTCATTTTAGGTCTTATAATTTAAATCTAGGGTATATTGGTAGATCTTTTAAAGACAAAAGTTATTGACCAATGATTCAGACCAACCATGGTAATAGTGATCCACTATTTTCTTAGGTTAGCTAGATACATTCAACACATTATGAGGTATTTCCCATGTCATTTTAATATAATAATAATTTTGACTTAAAAGGTAGATATGTTTCTTTGGATAGATGAATGTCAAGAAACATTTAAGGAGATCAAAAGGAAGGTTGGTCATCACACCCATGCTTACATTTCCCTACAATGAAGAAGGGTTAATAATATATAATGATTCATAAAATAAGGGAGTAGTATTTATCCTCATGTGGAATGATATGGTGATATATAATGCCTTACCCAAATTGAAAGTTCATTAGACAAATGACCTGAATCGTGATTTGGATTTGGAAGTTGTAATCCTTTCATGGAAAACATAGAGGCATTATATTTATAGTGAACAATGTGATATATATACTGATCATAATGTCTTGAAGTATATATTAATATATAAGGTGTTAAATGTTCTCTATAGAATATGTTTGGAGTTTATAAATGATTAATAATTCTTAATACATTACCACTCTAGGATAGAGAACATTTGGCTGACGCTCCGAGTCTGAAAGAAGATGCTAGTTTTACCATGATGAGGATTAAAAGATACAAAATATTTATAGATTTATAGAATATAGATCTATATATTTATTATTTAATGGGGTATATCATATCTTTATCAAAGGAATTTTCATCCATCTATCCATTTTACATATAAATGTGGACCAAGAGGGGGATATAGAGCTATAAAGGAATGTGAGAAATGTTTCTAAGATCATCCATGATTATGATTGAATTATAAGGTTTAGAAATATAGTATGTGTATAATAAATATCAAATTTGAAGAAGGATTTATTTTATGAAGCTCATTATTCATAATTCTCTATTCATTATATATTTACTATGTTGTATACAAATCCAAATGTTTATTTCTAGAGGGAAAATTTGAAAATGGATATGGCATAGTATATATCTCAATGATTGGTATATTAGTAAGTTAAGTTTTATAGAAAGAAATCTAAGGATATGTTACTAACATTACCCACACAAGAATGGAAATGAGAAAATATTACCGTGTATTTCATCATCATACTCCAAAAAAACATATAAAGTGAAAAATATTATTTGGATTCTAGTCGATCACTATATGAAGTCATACTATTTCATTATAATAAGGTAATTTTTCCCCCTTGATCATATTTTCATGATATTAATTATGAAATTGGAAAGGATAACCTTATAGTTTATCACATTATGGATTTTCACCTTATGAATTCAGCCTACTGTATATGATCGGCAACCGAGAATAACCTTGATGTATTGGATAATTCTTATGTAGGATCTAGATAAAAAGTTGAGAGTTTCAGTAATTTATATCATTCTTTCATAGAAATTCAGTCTAAGTGCACCATTCAAACTAAATCAGACTTGTCTAGAGTTTCTTATATGGATTTTAATAGTGGTTGGGATCAAAACCTTCCTTTGGAAGAATTTTCTTACATCAATAGCATTCACTCAAGAAAATAGATTTATCCTCATGAATCCCACTATTTAAGGAAGTGTTAAAATCCCACATATTTTTATGGAATTAGATAATGAAATTTATTGGTATATGAGATTTCTACGGTAATAGCGGATAAGGATAAAGGTATTCAGCGGTACATTTAGGTAGCTCATAGTCTATAGAAATTTTATGTTTACAATTTTTGGTGATATATAGATATTAAAGTTAGAGATAAGGTATTATATGAATACATAATTGGAATAAGGTTGTGATATTTGGATGGAATGAAATTTGACCCATAGATATGCCAATCGCTTTGAAATTCTTGATCATATCAGTGTTGTTTCTTAACACTTGTAACATTCCCCAAACCTCTATCAAATTCAATTTGTTTTCCATGTATCCATATTAAGGAATTATATACCTAATAAATTAAAATGTACATAACTTGGATTTCATACCATTAGAGCATGGTCTATCTTATGATGAATAACCAGTGGGGATTCCATATCTGAGAGATAAAGTTTTGTGAAACAAGACCACTCATCTGGTCAATGTTTTGTGGCTAAAACATAAATTTTATGAAGTTATATGTGTGAACCTGTTGCATTGTTATATCATTGTCCACGTGTTAATCCAAAAGGTATAGAATCCATGGAAATTCACTAACCTAATAATGAAGATAGAATAAGTTTTGGGATTTAGTGAGTGTAAGATGACAGTAATGGGGCGAGGGTACTAACATATTGTGTTAACCTCTAATGATCACAAATGAAGATCTTGGAGCCTCTGATCAGCACCCAAAAGACCTAGTTTCCTATGAATTCATGATTAGGAAAATAACATTTATCAGGATATGGTATAGAAAACACACAAACAAATTTGGATCCGAATATGAAAACTTAATCGGCTATATTGGAACCCATTCATTTTATGGGACATAGCCTCGGCTATGGGTAATCCAATTAGGATGGATATATATACCGATAATCCATGTTATTTCCATTATGAGAGGATACTAGTTGATGTTTAAATTTATAACACCCTTGTGGAGGAATTGGTGTTACCGACGAGGGATAAATCTATCAACCAATCAATAAATTATGAGAGGAGGATGAAGTTTTTCAGGAACTGCATGTTTTTTATCACATGATATTTGAATGAAATGGAGATAGAGAATGCTCCCTCTGTAATATGAAGGGACATGTAGATACTAAATGTTGAAGGAGGGAAGTAGAAGAGCATGTTCCATCCTCTATTACAAATTTTCACAATATAATTGGACCATCTAATGTGGAAAATTCATAAGATGGAAATGTGAAATACATAATAGTGCATGGAATGGGGAGCCTTCTGACAAGCATGCCCCCCTCTCAAGTGATTCCCACCCTAAGCATAACAAGTTTTTTCACCCTTATCATCCCAAGATTGTGCAATATACACATCTTACTCCCAACATTAGTGATGGTAAATCTTCTCAATTGGAGGAATGTGTAGGAAAATTGGAGGTTATCCTTCTGGGTGATCCTTGGAGTTATAGACTTTCCGTAAGAAATAAGAGTGAAACTTTACCAGATGGTGTACATGGGGATCATATTATGGTACCATGCACTGATAGATTTCAGGTAGATCTATCAAATAAGGAGACCTAAGAAAAAGATATAAATATCATGCAAACACCAAAAAAGTTGAATTTCATACAAAAAATCCCATCTTTCATCAATGGGTATAATACACAAGCTCCCTGCAATCCTAAACATACAAATGAGCATTCAAATTCCAAGTGTAGAGGGTTCTATAGAGGAAACTCAGCATTTGAATAGCCTTTGGGGACTTGTTAAACCTAAGCATCATATGGAAATCATATATCTATCGGCATCATTTCACAATGGGGATAATCAGGAATTCCCTATGGATAGTACACATATTTCTAGGAAACCGAAAAATAATGCCACTCTATATGATTATTTATGTGACTTGTAGGAATACTTCTTACGGCTTCCCTCTTTCATGTTGTACAATAAGTAGATCATCAATACTCAAAAATTCGGGCCTCTATATTCAAAGAATAGGTTCGCTCTTATAAGTGGAAATTTATGGGATTATGAAGATGAGGAATCCCAACCCACTTCGCAATTTAATGATAAACATGAAGAAAATGAGTATCCAAAAGATGAAAATAAAAAAGGTAGAATGAAAAAAGGGGAAAGTCCATGTTAGGATGGCACAAGATGAAGGGCCTACAACTGGAGGCAAGGACCTAAAATGATGAGTCTCTTCCACATGAATTTCCAAGGGCATGGTAATTCCCTAACGGCCAAGGCCCTTAGAAATTTTATATTTCCCAATAAACCAGCACTTATTTGAATTATAAAATCTAAAATGATATTTGAGAAATGGAAGACCTTAAAATGGGCCACTCTGGGGTAGCACTTTGTATCTCATAACTCTCATAATTGAAACATGGATCACTTATGGATGTTAGGACATGGAAGTATTTATATTGATGCATTTAATTAGGGAAACCAAAGCATAATAGATACTTTTGGAAGACTATGACACCCTCTTAAAGACTATCTTACATATGATTCAACATATTATTTTTGGAGAATATATTTAAGTAATTATCTTGGATAACTTTATGAGAATGTAACTTAGAAGTGGTTGATTATAGGTTATTTCAATACAGTCTTCAAACCTGGGGAAATGCTGGGTCAAGCTTCAATATGATTACAGTTTCGTAATTTTCAGCTTGTATTTATCAATGTATCCTTGTTTAGGTCTCAATTATTGTAACAAAATTCACCTAGAGTAGGTATAGTTTAAATGGAAGGTAGATAGAAATATTGATAGATGATTTACTAAAATAGATGATAGGAGTGTTGCCAATGGAATATCATCCAATACTCTACCCAAGCATCACTCTGACCATAACCCCATTTTTATGGAGATTTTTATTATGGAAAGAGCCACTTAGCTTCCTTTTTATTCAAAAATTGGATGGTTCACAATGACTAGTTGTAGGGAATTCATACTGGAGGCTTTGGATTCAACTCCCATTGGAATCCCTTTATAGAGGATTGCTAAAAAATTAAAACACACTAAGAGGCACCTTAGGGAATGAATAAAGAATTCCTTTTCAATGAATGACGTTGATATTTATAATGTTGATACACATCTTTTTAGAATCCAGAACCAATATTAGAACAAAAATATCCCCTATATAGAGGAAATATGGGCCCATGAAAAATTGGTTGAACTTATGACTGTTCAAGAGAGACTGGACAAGAGTAATCTAAATGTCAAATGGTTTAAACAAGGGGATTGAAACATAAAATTTTTTCACAAATTCCTTAGGGAGAGGAGAGTAAAGGTTGTAAATAATGTTTTCAGAATCAGTTTCTAGTTATATACCTTACAAAATGATGTATTAAAGGCATAGGTTTACTATTTGTTTAACCTCTATATGGATTATGGGAAGGAAAATGCTTCAATGGTGATTGGAAACATCTTCCCCTGTATTGATGATCATCATAATTGTATCCTTGTTAAGGAGCCAGAAAATGATTATATCAAAAAAGCCATTATTTTCCTTCAATAGAGACATTTATCATGGACCAGATGGCTTTTAAAACCATTTCTTCATGGTCTATTTGGATATCATACACGATGACCTAGTAAGTGTAGTAAGGTAATTCATTAAACATTATTATATACACAATAAGATGAATTAAAATTTCAATGCATTTATTATTAAAAAATAAAATGCAGTTGACATTAATGACTTTAGGCCTATTTCCATTGTGAATACTATCACTAAATTCTTCAGTAAAATCATGGTATCAGGGATGGGAAAAATTATCAGGGATCTTATTACTCCAAATCAATATGGGTTCATTCTTGGGAGATGCATCCAGAAATGTCTATTCACATCCTTAGAGAGTGTTAATATCATGAAGATGAAGGAAAATGAAGGGAATATTTCTCTAAATATTGATATTTCTAAAGCCTTTAACACTCTTAAATATATCTTCCTTCCTAAAATTCTCAAGAGAAATGATTTTTAGAGACTTTCATAAGGTTCATCAATTCAATCTTTTCTTCTAAATGGATATCCATTATAATTAATGGGTCTCCAAGGGGGTACTTTTCATGATCCAAATGAGTTTGGCAAGGAGATCTACTATTAGGAATTATCTTTTCCCTTGTTGAAGATTATCTTAGAAGGTGTATTAATGATCTTTCTCAAGGGATATTCTATATAAAAACAATTTTGGGAGAAATTATCATGTCCCATTACATTTATTATATATAGATGATATTCAATTATGTGGGAAAGAATCAATTAAAAATATATTTCAATTCATAACCTTTTAACACATTATGAAGAAGTGGTAGGGTGGTCCATTCATTACGGAAATACCATTATTTTTTTGGAATGGTCTATATTAGGGTAAATAGAATAGGATCACTAGGAAGCTCAAGGTGATAAGGGGATATCTCCCCTTTAATTACCTTTGTATCCCTTTATTTTTTCTAAAGGTGAAAAGAAAATATCTCAGATAAATCAGTTCTAGAATTTTAACCAACCCGTTCAATATAAGGGGAAATATATGTATCATGTAGGGAGGGTGTCCTTGGTAAATTAATTCATTACATATAAATTTGTTTTATCCTTATCTATATATAAGTGGCCCAGATCACTCATTAAGGAGCTATAAGGCATGATTTTAAATTTCAGTTGGACCATGTATATGATTGAAAAGAAACTTATAATTGTTGCATGGAAGGAATGTATCAAACCAGTTTAAATGGGAGGTATTGGCATCAAGGACATAAAGATAATCAATGATGGTCTGATTGGTAAGTTCAATTGGGTATTATTAACCACTAATGATCCAAACTGGGAATTTTTCATTAGAAGTTTTAGGAAGAGGATGTTGGATGGTTGTCTACACTACCTCGGATCAATAGAATGGCCCTCAATCAAGAACTGTTTCCATGATATCATGCAAAATACCATTTGGATATCCAGCTAACAGTCTAACCTCAATTTTTGGAGCACTTTTTGTCTTGATCAACCACTTTAAGGACATGTTCAATATCTCCATTGAATGGATGCAGATGACAATTATTGAATAATACACAAGAAAAAATATCTTTGACTTTATCCCAATGCAGGCTGCAATAATGATAAAGAATTACAACTTTTTAGACCAGGACACCCTAGTGTGGAGTCCTAAAACCAATGGGATCTTCAATGATAATAATTACAATAATTTAAAATGTGAGAACTTGATCAGGGTCCCAAAGTGGCTATCAAAATTGAAAGAAAAATTCATAAAAATTTCAAGGTAATTTCTCATGTGGAAAATTTGGAAGAACAAGCTTCCAACACTTGACCAGCAGAGGAGGGTAGGGAAATATATTGTATCATCCTGACACTTATGCCTCAGGGTTAATGAAAACACATATAATATGTTCATCAGTTTTCCTTAGGAAAGGAAACTATGGAATTACATTTCATAATTATTTAGTCTTGATTTTTATGTAGATGTGAACCTAGATAGGCACATGGAGTACCTCAACGATGCTTAAGGAAGAAAACAAGTCCATAACCTCTTTTTGGCTACTACAGCTTCTGTTATAGAATTAGTTTGAACAGCATTCAATGCATGTCTATTTGAGGGGATAGAGTCATCAATGCATGTTTTCATGGTTGAGATTCATGGGGAGGTGTACGTGGCATCCAAAATAAAGTGTGGGCGGTGAATAATAGTGTGGAGGATCTGAAATTTCTTTATACTTAGGTGTAAAAAGAAGATAAAAACCATCACCTGTTCACAAAGTCATAAGGTGGATTCCCCCGATAGGAATGGGTATTAAAGTTAATGTTGACTGTTCCACCTCTAGCATGCCTAGACCATCTGGATGTAGAGGTATTTTCCAAAATCATTATGGATTTATCGAGGGTTGTTTTTATAGTTACATTGCTATTAGTACTATTTATGAAGTTGAGTTATGGGTGATTATATATGTGATTACACATGTTTTTCAACAATAATGGACCAATATATGGATTGATTTAGATTCTAAAAATTATTATATGGAACTGAGTGTGAGGACACGAAATGTCCCATGGAAGATTCTACCATAATGGATTGAATGTATTACACATACTGAACATTTTATTTTGATTTTATATCATTTATATTGGGAGGAAAATTAGGTTTCAAGACCCCTTTCAATGATTTAAGTCAAAGAAACAAGATCAATATAGACCTTTGGAGCTCCTGATTATTATAATGCATTAGATGATGACGATATGTGAGGTGTGATTCACACTAGCCTATATAAACTCACTTGTAACACCTAATCTTATACACTTTATTTTTTATTAATAAATATTAGGACCAAAATCCTCTGGATCCTAGATCTTACTGGTAAAATATATTGATAAATATGTACTCAAATTTTAGAAAAGTCATTATATTCTTTAAAAATATGATTCTCCCCCAAAATGTTTTAATGATTTTTTTCAAAAAAAAAATTCATCCACATTTTTAAATATATATTTGATAAAAATTAACTTCATTTTAAAATATTCATTTAAAAATTAGCATACATTTAATTTTTGACAATTTTCAAAAAAGTATGATTTTTTAATGATATCTAAAAAATATATGTTTTTATTGAAAATATATATTAATTTCAAGAATATAAAGGTTTGATTCTTTATAAATGGATTAAAAATAAAATTTTATCATTTTTATTATGAATAATATAATTTAGATCATTGGAATCAATTTTATTCTTGATTTTGGTATTGAAACATTTTTCATTTAAGAAGACATTTTTCAAGAAAACCACTTCATCATGTTTTACATGTTTATTTTTAAATTAAATTATTCCAATTTTATGAATTGAATTTAATAAAATGGATTAAAAATTTGGAATCAATATAATTTATATTATTTAAAATTTTTAACTTATGTTTTGGTAATATTGAATAGTAAATACAGTAAAAATTGGTTACCACGGTGAGGGTTAAAACTGGTTTACTAGGGTTTTAAACAAAAGTTATAAGGGTAAAATGACCTAAAAACTATTATAAATACTATTAGATGTCCATATTTCAACCATATATCATATAATATTCTTAAATGGTACATTTTTGAGCCATTTCATCTAGTAAGACAATATTATATTTTAATCTTTCCGAATGCTAAGTGTGTCCTCTCCCCCACTTATAAAAGGAAACCCCCTATTCTCTCCTCTACACACTTAAAGAACAGAATAAATAATATATTCACTATAAAAATATCTGACTAACATACTTATCCTTGTCTTATAGGTCTTATGTTAGGTAGGATTCCAACCTTTGAGAGCTTTACCTGTAATAAAAAAGAGTTTGTCTGAAGAATAAGTATAGTTTTAAATAAAATGTTTTAGTTTTACTTATTTTTATACCTCACTAAATATTTATTATTCATCATAAAATAATAAATAATGTATCATATATATAAATAAATTTTATTATAATTTTGGGTCAAGAAATATCCCCCCCCCAACCAAATGAGAAATTAAAATTATCGCATGTGTATATGTGTTGACTACCACCTCTAGACAGCGGTATGATTCATTCTCCCACATAATAATTCATGATTGTTTATTATGATGGATTTAGTATTTATAAATATAATTTATGATATAATTATTCTTCTATAATTTCATTATCTTATCCATGTTATTACCTTTCCATTCTTTTGAAAATTATAACACCACTTGTGTGTACGTGTGGACTACCACCTCCACGAAGGGATTTGATTCGTTTACTAATTTTTTCTTTAAAATTATGGTAATAAAAATATTTTTATTTAATATAAATGATATATATTATAAAATAATTATTCTACAAATTTTAATTATTATTTACCTTTTTCATTCCAATCATCAAAAAGTGGAAACAAACTCATACGTACATACAGACTATCATCTCCATAAAGTGATATAATAAATTTTTCATTGATAATTTATATAAAAAATTACAAAATTATATATGAAGAATAAATATGATAAATATTTAATTATTAAGATTCTATATATGATCAAAACATAACCATAGTGTGATTACCAAAACCATTTAACTGAAACATACATGAAAAATGAAGCAACTATCACCATAAACAGTGATAATAAAATAGAATTGTTAATAAATCGGTAATAAAAAATTACACATAAATAAAATATGGTATGATTTGTATTAATTTTTTTTATTAATATATGTATCAAAATTATATATTTATTATACATGAAATTTTAATGTGTAAAAAGTAAGTTGATACTTTTGTTAAGGGTTTGATATTTCAATCAAATTTTAATCATGATTTTTTATTCTAGAATTTATATTGAGAAAATTTTATGACCCTTGTCTGATAAAACCATTTAATTTTTATTATCCTCTATTTAGTTCTATAATTTTGACTTTTAATACAATTTTCCTCTCTTTGGTACACAAAATGACTTAGGAAATGTTTTTAATAAATTTCTCCCTTCTTTCTCATCTTTTATTCAAAAATCCTTTTTTCCTTCATATACATGTTTTCTAAAATGTTTTAAAGAATGTTTCTTAATACTATAATGATATTTTCTAACTATATTTTTACCCATGTTCTTAATTCTTATCCAAAAATTAAACTAATCCTTTTATTTTCACAAGAAAGGTATTTTCTATTGAAGGTGTGAAGAGAATATTTTTTTAACAATTATGACATGGATAGAATTTCCCATCGTTCTTAATAATCTAGTATTTCAATATTCCATTATATGTTTCCATGGTTATTTTAAAAGGAAATATTTTCCTTATTACAATGTAGATTATTGGGTTTTAAATAAGTGTTTTCAGAAGGAAAAGGTTATTTTCTTTAAGAAATATTACAATAAATTTTAAATTAATTTTTTACCTATGATAACATCCATTGTGTTTAATTATGATTTAGTGGGGATATAATCCAATGATTCCATATTTATTATTTCTCTATATGGTTTGTTATTTTAATGATTATATGTTTACAAAACCCATTTATATTTCACGGGTTATGTTATACTGATATGATGGACTTTTTATAAACTTGTTCCATTCACATGGATTGTGATTAAGTGACTCGTGGTTCATTTATAGACCTCAAATGTATTGGGGAATATGATATTGATATCTCATGATTTTATTGTGATAATAGTGTATATGATTTCAAATAGATTAGATTACATATTAATTCCTAGGTATGATCTCTTTCTATCTATGCTCACCTAAAAATTGATATAGATGATTTTGGATAGATTTATTCATATTTTGATGGGTTATTATGATTAATTTATAGATATTCTCATAATATTATTCATGTAAATGATTTTTTTAGTTAAGTTTAAAAGATTATTATTTATTATTCCTATGATGCCAAATGCCTTTTTTATGACTCGTGAATGATGATTACTTCTTTAAAACCATAATTTTCATGATTCTATATATGAATTTATTTTGGATTTTAGGATCTAATAATTTATGGATATTAATATTTTATATTAATAAGATTCATATTAATATGTTATCATATATGTATGATCATCTTATGCTATATTGATTTATATATACCATGTTTAGCCTTATAAATCATCTGATCACACTCTTTCTTCCATTTTCCTTCCCCATGTTTTCATGGAAGGTTCTATGTGTTTTGATTCTGTAAGGGTACCTCATATAAAGAAAGATATTTGAGATGATGATGATATTAATTAAATAATATATTTTTGTATCATGTATCCAAATATACTAAAAATTTATAGTCCTTTAGCATGTATTCCTATGAAATGCGTTGAATATTCAACAAAAATTATGTAATATTTCTGTAAGTTTTGCTAGGGTCACTTATTAGAATGTGCATCGATCTATGCCATTGGTCGACTTAGGATCCCAGATTTGGGTTTCCCATGTTATTTCATGAACAAATGGTATGTAACCAAGGTTTTCATTTTGGGAGTCTAGTAACATAAAGATAGTATTTTTGGAATGTAAGAGGTAGTTTTTTTTATTTTAAGATAGTAAATGTGGTATATATTGTTTTTGAATAGAAATTATAAAATTTTAGTAAAATCCTTAGTGGAATTAATAAATCATATATTATTATTTCATGCATGAATGGTGCAATTCAATACAATTTGAAAATAAAATTATGTGGAAATGTATTGAAATTTGAACACCATATTTGAATAGTAGTTCATATTGAATGATCCAACATCTAATAATAACTCTTCTCACCCCATAGAGAATAATTTTACATAATAAAAAAACATAATTTTTAAAGAAACTGATATCCATTTATAGATACTACATTTTTATAACTAGGAGGAACAACCCAACCTATATGCCTTACCTCTCTATGGAAAAAAGAACTGCCAAAAGTAAATAAATTTTTTCATGTTTCACAACCCAACCCATACCTTTTTCATTAGTGTTAAAACCAAAAAAATACTTTATTTTTATATGGAAAACAATAATCCAGATTAATATTAAAAAATAGAAATTATAAATAGGTATACAATTATAAAAAATAGAAAACAATGAGGAATAGAAGTTTGAAGGAATTGCACCATGATGGAATTATATTTGTTATGTACAAATGGATCAAACATTTAATTTAATTCATGAATTTAGTTAATAAAAATAGTAACTGGAGTAGAGTTTTTGTAAAATGTTTTCCTCCCACATATTATCTCTCCAAATAGTCTATTATTATGTGATGAAATATTGAGGTTGTTTTTTCTGAATGAACTACTTCGTGATTTTTAATAAATATACCATGTTAAAATAATATGAAATCCCTTTTAATTATCTCTATGATCTTTGAGATCAGGTTGGTGTTTCTAGTATAAAAATCACAAGTTTCTATGGTTGGAGATAATTAAATATAGAATAATATAGGTTTACCTATTATAGAAATTTATCATGCTTAAACATTCAATAATAAATTAAAAAGGAAGTTGAATAACTTCATTAAATATATATATCTATCATAAAAATTAATAAAAAAGATAAAATGTCTCATATAAACATTCAAAAATTAAAAATATGAAAAAATCAGTAAAATGGAGTATCGAAATGCACATAAAATTATAAAGTTACAACTATATATGAATTATTTTAATTTTTTATAAATGTCATTTTTTATTTCTATATAAACATCATTGTAATTATTTATAACAATCACTTTTTATAGTTATGTAATCATGAAACTAGTCATACATAACCATAAAACTAGTTTTATGTAAACATCATCAATGTCTATGTTGGAATGAATCTAACATGTGTAAAAATAAACTATGTTTCTATAAGAATGAATCAATTTTTATTGAGTGTGAATCATGTATAAGTAATTATGAAACAATTAGACAAAAACCTCATCTATTTTTACATAGAAATCATTTTTTTCTAAATAATAATTTGAACTTAGTGATTATTCTAAAAACATCAGAACAAAAAATTATTTACTAAAATATTCAAAAAAATAAAAACTAATTAATGAATAAGAAAAATTTTATTTAAAAATTTAATGAGAAATTATATTTATTTATTTCAACATTTAAGATAGTTTTAAAAATTATAAGAATAATGTGGGTTATTTTTAATATTCAAAATTTGATTACATAGTGATTTGAGAAATTATAATTATACAATTAAAACACCTAAGGTATTGATAATATTCAAAATTAAAAAACATCAAACTAATAAAAAATATCTAAAATGAATAACAATATTCACATAAATCAAACATAACACTTAAAATATCCCCTTTTTAGAAATTTAAAAATAGATGTAAATTCAATAAAAATTAAACAAAAATGTCCCTCATTATCATATTTATCAAAAATTAAACAAAATATCTAAAATTTATTTAAAAACTATCTCCTTGTTTTAACACCTAACATACTAAAATGAGTAAATAGTTGTAATAAATTTTCACTTTGTGAGGAACATTAATAGCATAATATAAACTAATTTGACAAGCTAAAAAAATTATAACATATAAGAACCATAATAATGATTAAATAGTTTTTAAAACAAAATCATTTATTCTCCCCATGAAAAAATGTATAAAAATATATATTTGGTAATGAAAATACCAAAATTCCTTAATTTACAGAATTAGTTCCTATATAAATATTTCATAAATAATTAAAAGAATTGAAAACTATCAAACCAATTAAACTCTTAATGAAAAAATTACCATGTAAAAATAATTATAAAAACTATAATATGTTACTAGTATAGTAAATATCATTGAAATAAACTTACACTAATCAAATATATTCCTAAAAACATATTTGAATAAATATTTCAAATAGACTTGTTGCCACTTTAAAACTATAATAGATATTTAAAATTCTATTAATTCATGTTAAATATCTACCATTACAAATTTAAACTATATTTTCTCAAACATCAATGAATATATAGGTTTAAAAATATGTCAGAAAATTGATTTTTAGTTCAAAAAAATTCCCAAATAATATCTGCTTTTTTAACATGATCTCTTAGAAAATGAATTATAACATCAATTTTTTCTATAATGTTTTGAGGATTCCTATATTTTAAAATAGAAGATGAATTATTACAATATAGAAAAATTTATCAAAATAAACATTAAAATTAGATTATGTTTCTTTTATCCGGTGATTTTTCGCATAATAACTAATAACATCAATATACTCAACCTCAAATGTTGATAATGATACAAATAATTTTTCATGACCCATCCCAATGTGGCTTATTTTGTGACTCCCCAACCTCACCTTTAATAGGCCAGGGGTTGACAACTAGTACTAAAAGGGAATATCACTAACATGGACATCCTTAACCTAACTACATATACACATAAACACATCTCAAATCCAGTAAAATGCCAAAATGTGGAAAAACACTAAACAACCATGCATGCATACATCTAAATCCCCCAACCAGAGTAAAACATGAAGTAAAGAAAACTAAACAGGGTCAAATACAATCCCACCATAAAGAGTCTGGAAACAAGCCCAACCTTAAAGTAAAACTAGGACTACTAGAAAGATACCATTGGAACACACCTTGGTCATTCTGGTCTCACTATGCACCGTCTTATCCTAGTCCATTTAGGACTCTATTAAATGGTCGATTAGCCACACAAGGCATGACACGTGTAGGAAAATTCCATACATGTGTGATTATAATAATACCTAGTAGAACACCCTAAAAACACCAAACATACAACAAAAGAATATAATTATATAGATAGGTACATTTCTAAATCAGATATAATAAGATTGTATAGATATACTCGACAAATACACAAAGTCTAAAGCTAAACCACAACAGTAATACGATCCTAGGACTCTAGCTCAAATTTTCCCCAAAGCACTTGTCCAGGAGAACACACTCTTAAGCCTAAAATAACTAATGGCATCTATCTAAGAAGTAAGGATCATCAGGTATTTCCATTATAAGTACATGTTAATAGACCAAAGAGATATGATACACATATGAGGATCACACCCAAAGCTATGGCATATACCAACAACTAAATCGATGTTAACCTACTATGTAGAGGATCGGCACCCACATTGTGTGGGTCATGATGATGCCCAGAACTCCACCGAGGGTACGAAGATGAATATAGGATCTCACTCTATGCCTCACAGAAGGATCCCAACAACTCTATCCAATAAGTCTTATTGAGGGGATCATTGTATTATGAGTAGGAGGCAATTATATACTAACCCTATGGGAATGAAAATGGGTAATGAACCCTAATGAAACTTTTCAAAGATATATATGACAAAGTATGCAATCCAAATTCTTTGGAGTACACAGCGTGTTGTATGGTTACATGTCATTTCCCTTTGACCCTAGCTCATGCCCATGTAAATGGCTCGTGTCCCATGTCTATTTTTATGTAATTTTACTTGACATGTTAGCTTCCAGTGTAAACTACCTATGTACCAGTACATGGGTATTCTCTTGTACACCAGGTAAATCCATGTTCATGTGGGATTATACGATGTGTCTATTCCATTGTACATTATCCTGCTTTTATGTACACTTCGAGGTACACATCAAGCCACCAGGGATAGGTCACATGATATTTGCTAGTGTAACAAGACATTTGATACCTATTTATTTCTTGAAAACCTAGCCACCATTGATAGGGGCTCACATGGAATTTTTCTCCTAGTTATATGTCGTGTATGGTGGAATTTTTAAGATTCTTAGATATGCATTCATTTCCACACCTATGGCCATCGAAATAGATACACGTCTCACAAAAACACCATGGAACTACCCCATTTGAGTCTCGTCATCGATGGAAAAAAATTTCTGGCCATAAAATACATTTATAAGTCACCATTGAACTTTATTATTCATTACACACTAATGAACATGAAATTAAGTATCAAAACCCATCTAATACATCACTACTTCCATCATCGCATGACTGTCTTGTTGTGTCGATTCCTGATCTACCGTATCAAATTTTTACTCCCAGAAACATATGAACAATGATTGATTCATTGGGATATATCAAACCATAGTCCAAATGAAGAGAATTCATGATGAAAGGATAATTATGGGATAAAATAACAAGAACAAAAAATGATAACAGACCTCAATCAATGTTCATGTCTACCTTGAGCCATTTCCTTTAGAATGATGATGGAAGAAATAAAAATTAAATCATAAATAATTTCTCCCAACCCCCAATTAATCTAACCCATCCCACAAGACGAACAAACTATGTATCAATCTATAGGTTGATTGATCTATGCTCGTTGTAGAAATTAAGAATGGGGATAGAATCCAAATCAAACAAACATCCAAAATCTATTTTTATTTATTTTTTATGAATAATGAAGCTTTTCCGTGATCATTTGAGAGATATTTTGATTACCTCTTACACTGTTTATCAATCCTTGATTAGGTCTTCATCCATTAACAAAATCTTATTCCACGATCTCTTACACCTCTCCAAAAATTTATAAGGTTATGAAGATAATTGTACAAATTTTTCAGAATCATGTATTTAATGAAAACATTAGGTCACAGCATCAATGAAATTAAATAAAATAATTTAATTATTTGTTCTATTTATTCTATTTATTTTAGGCATTCTAAAACGTTTCTACAAATTCCACATGTCATATAATGTATTGTTTCCTCTTGGGAAAAAGTTGTGTTCTAGACATAACGGTTCCCTTAGATTTATTATCTAGGCCCCATTTAAAAGTTATTTTAATTTTTCAAGAAAACTACTTGTGCATGTTATTTAATATATTTAATATATTTCAAACATTTATTCTAGGAGCATCGGGCCTTGTAATTGCACACCGTCTTAGAACCTATTCTTGAAAATAATCCTTAAAATATCCAAAAATAATATATGGAAAATTTGGAGTCATTACATTCCCCACACCTTGGGGATTTACATCCTGAAAAATCTAAAACAAGACTATAAGAATAGATGTGGGAAATGAGCATGAATCTGGGCCTCCATCTTCAATTTTTTCCCCTTGAGATTCCTATACTGACATTGGACATGTAATAATGGAATCAATCCACCACAAATGGTCATATATTACTAATTATCAATATCTATCAAGTGCTCAATAGAGGTAGCTCCATCCTTTATTTCCAGCTTGCCCCAATTGATAATGTGTGATGGTTCATGCACATACCTCTTTAGTGGTGACAAGTGGAAGACATAATGTACCTTGTCTAACTAAGGAGATAGAAAAATGTGGTATTCTACCTCACCAACACAACGCAGTATTGGAAAAGGTTCAATGAAAATAGGAGATAGCTTACCGCCCCAACCAAATCTTTATAGTCCACATCATGGTTAAACCTATAGGAATAAAAGGCCTCACACCCTAAACTTCAAAGGCCTCATTTCTCTATCTCCATAAGAATTATGATAGCTCTATGTAGTCTTTATCTTCTCATGGATGATCTACACCTTCTCAGTAGTTGCTCGCACCAACTCAGGGCCCATGAGTGTCGACACTATTGGTTCACTCTATAAAATGGGTGACCTATTGGTTCAATTTTAAAACGACTAAAATGGTTCTATAATAATGGTAGAATGTTTTTTATTATACGCAAAATCCAATAGTGGTAGGTGATCCACCCAACTACAAAAAGTCGAACATACAAACTAGTAGCATGTCCTCCAAAACCTCAATGGTCCACTCTGTCTAGACATCAATTTGGGAGTGAAATATTGTGATCAAGCATAACTAAGTTCCAAAAACCTCCTACAATACCTTCCACAGCAAATATCTGTAGAGATAATCATGATTGAAAATGGTCATCGATGGATCTTTATGGATTCTGACTATCTCCTTCATGTAGAGGCATCCCAAGCTCTCTACTTAACTCTTCCCTAAGATTGATAATTAGTGGGATGACTTGGTGGGTCATTATACAATCACCCGGATGAAATTATTCCGCTTAGATATATGTGGTAATCCCATTATTATTTTCATGTATATCTCATCTCACTTCCTCTCTAGCACCTCAAGGGGTTAATCTAACCCCACTAGAACTTTTTTCTCATCCATCACTTGCTAAAAAGTAAGGAATCAACAGAAAAACTCTACAACTCCTTTCTCTATCAATGGCCACAAAAACTAATGTTAGAGGTCTCTATACATATTTTCCATACATGGATATACTGCTAGAGGAGATGTATGAAATTCAATCAGAACCACCTCCTGTAACATCAATGGTACTATTGTGCATCCTATAAAAATAATTGCATGCTCCCAACCTTCATAAAATTAATTAGGAGCATTCTAATTGGATATCATAGTATGTGGGGCCTCATAGTTAGTATCCCCATGTTGTGGTTCCCTAACTCACTACAATAGAAAAGGGGTGACAACCATCGACTGGAGGTGAGCTACTCTATCTACATCCACAAATGATATTTTTAATAAGGACAACTACTCTAACTCAACTGGAAAAAATTATGAAAAATATATACAACTGAGATCATATGCTACAACATTCCCCTTTCAATAATATTGACAATTTTTAAGTCGTAATCTTGGAGGAAATCTAGTCCTTGCCTCTGTATCAACTACTAAAAATCCTTCTGGAACCTCTATGTCTACAAGAAAGGCCACCCCTTTGGTTCAAAGCTGCAATGGGTGCTAATATCCTAGATAAATTGGGTGTGAATATATTATAAAAGCTTACAAATACAAGGAAGCTCCGCACCTCCATCACACTCTTGGGCAGAAACAAATTAAACATTATCTGGACATTAGTATGGTCCACTTCCACTCCATATAATGAGATAACATTTCCTAAAAAGTAGATTTATTTAATCTAGAATTGACACTTTGATATATTTCCAAAAAATATAGTTCTCTTAGAGTACATTTAGAATGATCCTCATGTGTCTCAAATGCTCCTCCTTGTATATCGAGTACACATGGATAACATCAATAAAGAGTACCATGAGCTAATCTAAGAAAGGATAAAATATCTGCTTGATGAGTTCCATGAACGCAGTTGGAGAGTTCATCCTACCAAGGGGCTTCAGTAGTACTCATAGTGACTGTAGCAACATCTTAATGTTGTCTTCATTATATCCTTATCCCATACTCACAACTGGTGATAGCTTGAACTGGGGTAAAACTTTGATGGCCATCTCGCCCCTATCAACATATCAAATAAGTCACTGATCCTTGTTAGTAGATAATTCTTCTTCACAGTAACCTGGTTTAAGCATCATAAGTCCCCATATTACTTCAAACTTGTATCTACCATCATTGTGAACAAAATTGGGGATGCCCAGGATGAAACATTGGGTCTAACAAATATGTTCCTATTCAAGTCCTTCAATTTAACCCTCTTCTCGCAATGCTCTATGATATCTATCTGACATGATGGTGAATATATCATTTTTTTCCTATGGTGTAGATCTGTGTATAATTCTATCTCTCGATGGGGAGTTAAACCTAGAACATCCTCAGGGAAAATGTCCTCATACACCACCACCACTATAGAAAATTGGGAACTCATAACATCCACTACACCAACAAAAATTCTAGCCAACTATTGATTAATCAGTTTTACCCTCCTATGCATGAATCCATCCTGTTTTTTCTGGGTTTCCTTTTTACTGAAAATTGAGAAACTAGTCCAATCACTAGAGATAGTCCTCATCCTCGACATGAAATAGTCAGTCTGGTCATGAACTGTGGATAACATGTCTGTAATTAAGATAATTTCATAAGGCCTCATCTCTACTAAAAATATATCCCAACATCAAATATTGCCTCCAAGAGTCCGGACACACTTTTGGCATAATTGTTTTATTTTTGAGTTGTCTCCATTAGAAGTCTCCAAGTGCAAGGGTCGATCCATGGGCTCAACTAGAATCTCTAAGTCTCAAAGAAGACATGTGGAAAGAAACAAATTACTAGAATATATTTCTATTTTTACTAAATATAATGTAGAATAGACACAGATCATACCTCATATCATTACCAGAGCTTCTGGGATGTATGACTCGACAGCCTACAGTATTCCTTGCCCCTGTCCCCCAAATCCTTGAACCTGGAATAGACCACCTAGGGGTGGTGGTGTTAATGAGTCCGAGAATCTACAACCTCCTTCTTCTCTCCCAACTCCTCTTACATGTATGTTTCCATGTGGACATGTCATTTTCTTCCACTTCCTCTACCCAAATAGCCCATCCATGGTCTCTCTGTCATCCAAACAATAGGTCGGACAATCTCATGAAATATTTCCCCTACCATCACATGAGTACCACCTCCTCTTTTTAGTCCAACTAGACCCACACTGTGAGACTTGAAATGAAAATCCATTATCTTGGGACCTCCTCTTGAAATGTATTTCATGTCCAGGTTCTTAAGACTGACATCAACTCCCTACTACCAAGTTATTTGCTCCTTATTGAATATTACTGGAAACCAGTGGTTGTATCTACAAATCAAAGAAACTCTAGACTAAAAAATCTCACTCTAAAATCATAGCATATGTAAGACTATATAGAGGGATGATATTTCCTTTGGAGTCTCAACATGGAACTCTCTCAATGGTCCAATCCCTGAAGAACTGATCATGAACCATATCCATCGTGTAAAGGTTGTAAAACCTTGATGTATACTTAGCTACTACCGTGTTTCCCTGTTGGATATGTAGAATCTATTGGATATGTACTTCCCTCAGCATAGTTGGAGAGAACTACACTCTGAAGATACTCTAAAACTATGACCTTGGTATATTCATATCTTCATAATATTGGGTCACTAACCTGCACCATCATCATGTCGATCCATAGAGAAGGCTTCCCACTAGGACCATCATCTGATCTCTTCGTGTCCTAACCAGATGGACAACTCAGGTCACCACCTCAAGCCAGTCCTTATTCACTTATGTGTTGGGATCACCTCAGAACATCAGAGGTCTCTGTCACTAAAACATGTGAAAGTTTCTCTGCTTGAATACATCATCTGTTAGTAATTTGGGTACCATCAGCTGCTCAACAGGTGGTGGTATATCTAGTGCACAACATGGAGGTATAAATTCGATAACTGATCCACGTTTCAATGAATCATCACTAATTGGATCATCCTAATGATCATGATGGTGAATCCTAGCTATAATACATCTTGGAGGTATCCTAAAAGTAAAAAAAAGATATACCATGGTCAATGAGTATATCTAGAGAGATGACTCAAGAAGGACATGGAAACCACTACCCATTCTTATATGATGCATGTACCATTATTATCCCTTCAAAAAGTGTTCTTATTAATCAAATATAAAATTAGGTTATCCGAGTATTGGTGTATACATATGTCAGACGCGATAACAACACTTCATTCCATAGCCTGAAAGTCGATCTCGAAATTCTTAACACTATTGCCACAAACCACACTCATAGAATCTGGTCCAAATGTAGAACTGAATCCTATGATATGGATTTTTCACAACTCATACCAGTATTTCATATTCACTGAATTCCCAATCCTACCTCTAATAGGCCATGGGAAAATGACTTGCACCAAGTAGGCATATCACTAACAAGGGAGGCCTTAGCTTAAGCACTTGTACACATGCACACATCACCATGCCCATAAAATGCAGTAATGTAAAAACAACAGAAAACCCATGAATTCATACATCTAAATCCCAAAACCATAGTATAATATAAATTTAATAAAAGTAAATAGGTCCAAATATTATCCCACGACAAATATTTGGAAAACAAGCCCTACCTGAAAGTAAAACTGGGACCGTTGTCAAGATATCTTAGGAACACACCTCGGTCTGTCTGTTCACACTAAGAAACATCTGGTCCTGATCAGTACAGGACTCAATCAAAGGTTTTATCATCAGAACAAGACATGACATGTGCGGGAAAATCCCATCTAGGTTGAGTATAACAACACCCATTAGGGAAACACAAAACCACAAAGCATGCAACAAAATAATACAATCTTCTACAAAAGTATATGAATACAACACTTATAAAAATAATATCTAGATATACTCAAAAAAGACACACTATCTAATTATGATACTCAACTGTAACACTAGACTAGGATTCCAGCTCGAAGGTTCCAGAAATCACTCATCCAAGGGAAGAAACTTATGAGTCTAAAAGCACCGACTGCATTTGTCTGAGTGGTAATGCTTGTTGGGTCTCTCCCATAGAAGAACACACAGATAGTCTAAAAAGATATGATACAAGGATGCGGATCACACCAAAGTACATGGGGTATACCAATAAATCAATATTTTTTAACCCACTAAGTAGAGGATTGGAGCCCGCGTAGTGTTAGTCATGAACATACCAAGAAATCCACTTGGGGCATGAAGATAAATAGTAGATATCACTCCAAACCACATAGAAGGATTAAAACAACTCTATCCAATAAGTCCAACTGAAATGATTTCTTTCCTAGGAGTGGGAGGTGATTTAATAATAACTCTCGAGGAATTGATATGGGAAACACACCCTTACAAAACTTGTCTAATATATAGTGGATAAGGTCTTTAATCCAACTTCTTAGGAGTACACGGCATGTAGTAGGGTTACATAGTTTCTCCCTTTGACCTTGGTTCCTACCAGAGTAAATGAAATGCTTCTTGTATCTGTGTCTGTGTATTAGTGCATAGCATGTTGGATTCTCATGTACTTTTCTCATGTACTAGTACACAGGTATTTCTATGTACACCAATCCAAGACATGTATGCGTCGAAGTACACAACATGTCTATTCCCGTGTACTCTAGTTCATGTCTGGGAACCCTATGAGGTAAACACTGAGCCACTGGGGTGTGGTCACATGTTGTGTGATATTGTCATGTTCCATGTGATATGTATTTACTTCCTAAAACCCTAGTATATGGTGAGATGATCAAACAGAATGTGTGGTTCTCAGTTACAAGCCATGTATCATGGAATTTTTCAGATTCTACGATCTGGTTTTTATATTCATTTTTTCTCCTCCAACCATCAATTTGGTTGTGAACCTAACTGGAAAACTAATAAAACACCGCTTCTGAGTATTTATATCGATGAACAACACATTATGACCATGAAATATGTTCATAAATCACCATTGAACATTTTTCTTCAGTGTGCATAGAAGAACAAAAAATCAGGTCTCAGAAACTATTTTATCTTCCATTGCTTCAATCGTTGCACCACTGTCATGTAATTCCAATCCTAAATATAAAATATCAGGTTTTTGTTTTTCCATGAAATAGGTGTGCAATGAGTGGTTCATGGAGATATGATGAACAATAACCCAAATGAAGATTGTATGGGATGAATGAAGAAATGAGGGAGAAAATAATAAGAACAAACAAGAGGAATAGACCTCAGTCGATGTTTATGTCGACCTATATTTTTTATTTTGAAATGATTAATGAAGATACAATGATTAAATCACAAAAACATTCTCCAAAATCCTAATTAATCTAACTCATCCCGCTAGATGGCCAAACCATGGATCAATCTGTTAGTTGATTGATCCATGATCATCATAAAAATTATGAACAGGGAAAGAATCCAAATAAAAAAAGTCCTACCTTGATTTAGATCTATCTCTAATGAATAATAGAGTTTCTCCATGATTGTTGGTGATATCCTTTAATTCTGTCTCGCATCGGTCATCGATCCTCTATCTGGTCATCATCTGTCAACGAAATATCTTTCCACATTCTTCGATAGCTCTCTAATGATTTATAGTGTTATGTGGCTAATCATGGAAATTTTCCATAATACTTTATATAAATAAAACATTAGGTTACTACGTCAAAGAAATAAAATAATTTAATTTAATTATTTATTTTATTTTTTTATGCAGGTGATGACTTTTCCACAAATTCCCCACACCGACTAAGGTTATGCCATGCTTGGGTTAAAACTCGTGTTCTGAACTCAATAGTTCCCTCAAATACTTAATTGGGGCCCCTGTTTAGAATTTATTTTTCTATTTTAGGGAAACTACATGTGTGTGATTTTTAATATATTTAATATATTATAAATATTTATTCTAGGCACACTGAGCCTCAGGATCACATGTCATCTCAGCGTCTGGTCACAAAAATAATCCATACAATATCCAAAAACAATACATGGAAAAATACGAGTCCATATATAGTTACTCTTAAAAACTCCATGAAATTAATCATTTACCAAGTAAGTGACACATACCAAGTGTAAACATTCAATCAGATAAATGACATCCAAAATCAAAATCAGAATAAGATCATAAGTCAAAATAGTTCTGAATAGAGAAAAAATAATCTATTATTGAAAGTTCTATTGACATTTCTAATTTGGTTTTTAATAGCTTTTAAATGACATTACATTGGATTATATTGAATCCATGAACATATTAACATTGAAAAAAAATATCAATCTTTCATGGTGTCAAATAAAATAGGATTCTAATTATACCTCTCAAATGTTTATTATCAAAAAAATCCAGATCAATCTGAATCCAATTTAGGATTAGTACTCATAGGGGTGTCTATACTTTTACATGAATCTAAATAAAACCTTTTGTTATTATATTTATCAAATTTCTATTTATTTTAAAATACACTATATTTTCTTTGAATAATTTGAATAACTAAGAAAATTTTAGTTCACCCATTAAACTCATATCAAATTCACTTATCATCAATTTAGAATCTTTATTAATAAGAAATACTTTTTAAAAAAATTCAATATTATAATCATATATTTTTACAAATAAAATATCATTAGAAACATTATTAATAAAAAATTTGGATCACATTTTCCTTTTTTTAAAATAATTTTAATTTAAAATAGTTTTAGTATTTCTTATCATACTCTAAAATCTTTTTAAGACTATAATTATTTTCATATTTTTAAAAAAAATTGAAATTTTTTCATTTTCAATTCTAGGAAGTTGACTTACATAATCCTATTAAAAAAATTAACCACTTGAAAATATGCTTTTTACATCCATTTTAATCAATTTAAAATATTGAAAATAAAAAATATATATAATATCAACTAAATGGATTTTATCCTAGAAATTTGTGTAATTGAATCTTCAAAATAAACACCTATCTATTTTGAATATCCTTCAAGAAATAGTGTATCCTTATTTTCTACAATGTTTCTTTATTCACCAAATTTCAAATGAAAAATAAAATTAGATTCTATAGTTTAATTATCTTTATGTAGTTCAACAAGATTCCAAACATAGTTTCTTTTAAATTTATTAAATTCATCATGAATAGATAAAATATAATTTGAATCATTTAAAGATTCATCAATATTATAAGTAAAAAAAATAAGCAACAGATATTGTATTAACACAAAATTATTAAATGTATATTATAGTTTCGATATTAGAAAAATCTATTCCATTAACTTTTTAAAGATGGTGATCCCTAAATTCTTTCATCCCTTAACATCCAAATGATAAGTTGTTTTACCCCGATCAACTGATATATTACCATTATTATCTTGAGTATCATATTCAAAAAATTTAAATTCTCTAAACTCAATATAAAATTTATAAAAATATTAATTATGCTTCTGAATATTATTATCAAAAAACATAACATGAAAAGACTCCCCAAAGACTAAATTTCATTTATTTAAAATTGTATATGCCTTGCTAGATTTGAAATATATCCTTGATATACTCCTTGTAAAATCCCAAAAATTATAAACCTAGTTTTATTATGAAAATATTTTATTAAATTGATTTATTTATAATTTAAACATTTTCTAGATGATTTAATTTAAAATAATAAATGAAATTAATTGTTTTATTTAATTATAGGTATAGTTTTTGAAATTTTTTCTAAAAGAAAAATATTATTTTTACATTATTTACAGAATATTTTAAAATAACTATTTTTATTGAATTTAATTTATTTTTATCAAAATTGTTATTTAATAGAATAATTTAAATTATAATTATATTAATATATGAATATAGTATAAAACTAATACTATTATAGAATTAAATTTTTATTAGATATTGAGATTATACAAGACATTTAAAATTATTATTTTAAAGTATTATATGTTTTAATATTTTAATTAGCGATATCTTAATCTAATATAAGTCAAAATAATGTATCATTAATATTTTCAATCTATTAATTTTTTTAAAAAAAATAATATAATTTAGTAACTGAAAATTGAATATTCATAATAAATTTTTTATTATATAAATATAATGTTTTTAATAAATATATTAATAAAATGAATATTTCTATTGAATAAAATATTATTATGTTATAAAATTATATTATAACTTTTGAATATAGAAATTAAACATGTATTATTATATATATAATGTTAAAAAAATTTAAGTATATTAAATAAATTATTTATATAATAATAATCATATAAAAGTAATAATAATAATATGTTAAAATTTTAATGTAATAAATTTTATAAAAAAATTAATGAATTGGGAATGGGGAAAAGGGGGAGTTGACCGGGTAGTCTGTGAGGGTGAGTCCTGCTGAGTGAAGGGGCAGCGGTCTACGAGTTCTGTCTGGAAAGTGTCGACACTGAGGGAGAAAGGGATAAACAAGGCCGATATCAACTCATGTTACAAAGGTACGGTCATCCAGCTTCGAGTCAAGGAGGCTAAGCATCGGGTTGAACCAATACTATTAGTGGGGTCATGTCGCGCCACATGGTTGAGGTTTAGGGGTCACCACCATCTTTGAGGAGTCCAAGAGACTTTAGTGGGGTTCAATCAAGGTTAGGGGTTTGTTTTGGTGAATTTTGATTTATGTGGTGAATAGGGTGACGAGTTTTGATTTATATTTGTTTTTTAATATAATCCAGGAATTGTTTACTTTTTAGATTTGAATAATCTTGTTTTTTGATTGTATCTATTTGTTTTTCTACTCTTCACTACTCATTGTCAATTTTTATACTTACCTATAGACTTGTGAATCTAATATTGTATTTCTTTTGGATTATAAATAACATGTTTTTTAATTTGATTCATACATGTCAAATTCATTTATATTATTGAAGTTATTTTATTTTGAAATAGTACAAGGATTATGTGTTAATTAATATTCTTATGAAATTATTTGAATATGAAATTTATATACCTTTTAGCTAACAAATTCTTTTAGATTGTCTGCATTTTTTTATTCTCAACTTACTCAGTAAGCTTGATCCTGGTCCATTAATTCATCATTTTACTTATATTATTATCATTTCATAGAGAATATTAGGGCTATAAAATCCATATAAAATGTAATCTTCTAAACCATTGTGAGTCTTGTTAGATGAGATTTTGCGCAAAAACTGTTGCTTCTCAATAAGTTCTTCAATTTATGTTAAAGGTAAGGGATAATTTTACATGATTTCTGTTTTGTGTTTTGAGATTCTATTTTAAGGGAAATTATATTCCTATATCAATTTGTTTATTGTTATCATCAAGAATTTTTTATTTTTCAAATATATTTTTTCCATATTTTTTTTTTGTTTCTTTCAGAATTATAATTATTGGTATTTATTTATAAGTGGGATTATTGTTACTTAAAAATTGTTTATAAGAGATTTACTCTTTAATTTCAAATTATTTTTTAACTGTTATACTGTTTATTCATCCCAAAATTATGTTTTTAATTTTATTGTTCTGTTTAAGGGATTTAATATTTATTTATGATTAAACTCATTTTGTAAGTGAAATTTATTTTTCGTGTTTATATTTTATAAATAATTATTTTCAGATTTTAATTTATCCCAATGTAAGGGAAATTATTTATTTCATGAAATATTATTTTTTCAATTCATGAAATTATTTATTTATAGTCCTGCTCAAAATTAGTATCTTTTGAACCCTCTTTTTGTAAGGGAGGTAATATGATATTCCATATTCAATCTTTATTTTGGAATTAATTGTGTAATAGTTTAATTAATTGATCATTTTGAGTCAAGTTTATAGACATCAAATATATATATATATATATTCTCAAATCTGCAAGAGATTATTTTATTTACTTATTTAAAATATTTTTATTAAAATCTAATTTAAGGGAGGTGACATAAAAATATATATTGATTTCAGTATTCATATTTTAATTGTAAATTAATAATTTATTTTTTAATTTGATTTTGTGTAAGGGAGTTAATCTTTCTTTTCAATTTCATTTTGAAAGGGTGCTATTAAAATTTATTTTTCATATTTTGGTTCTAGGTTAGGGTTTATTAATCATTTTAAACACATTTATTTTTGTGTTCAAGTTTGTTTGAAAGGAATACTTATTTTTGAAAACAATTATTCAAGTTTAAATTCCATGTTTATATATATCTGATCTAAATGTTTTATTTTAAAATTATGATTTATATAATTTTTTTATTGTTGCTTGACATGTATTTATGTTTTATTTTTAGTAATACAAAGTCATGAAATCATTATTTTTATGAGTGTAATAAATTAATATATATATATATATACATGCATAAAAATTTAATAAATTGTACATTTATCATAATAACCCTCAAAATGTATTTTCAATGAAGAAGTTTTTAAGTGTATGGTTGAAAATTGATCTTTCATATAATAATACAATGTGCATGTATCAAGAAATTTGGTTGTGAAAATATAATATGTTAGTTTCCATGAAATTTTATATTTGAAAATTTATAAATAAATATATGTGTATGGGTGATTAGTGTTTGTTTATATATATATATTCGAATTCATTTATGTGCTTAGGAAAATTGTTATTTTTAAGGGTATGAAGCTATGTTCTAATTCTTGGTAAATATGGATATTGTTATTAAATATGAATTTAACCCACAAATTCAAGTATTATAAATACCATGTCATAAGAATGAGTGTGTGTATATATATATGAGAAACATTAAGTTCTTTTTAAAAGAAATAAACTCATGGTATATATGTATATATTTTTATATATATATACACAAATGATATAATGTTTATTAACATGTTATAATACATAACATTATATTTTAAAAAAAATCATAACATGTCATTATTTTATTTTAAATATAAGGATCTCGCATCTGCATATAGTCATGGTCATGCGTCAAGCATAACATCGACGCATCGTTCATTCATAATAAACTCATGAATTCAAATAAATTTTCTGAGATTATTAATCACATGGATTTCTTCAAGAATTGAAATTTTTTATTTAATTATTGAAAAATGTTATTTTGAGAAAGAAAAACTATATATGCTTTTTTTTAATGTGCATTTATTTCATTAATCATTTAATTAATGGATTACAAATAGAGACAGCTATTTAAGTACGGGACTAATCTTTTTGTGATATTATTTGGATTAAGAATTAAACTTTTCAAAGTGGTATGGTACACTTTGGATTGTTTAAATAAAATGTACCATAAATAATTTTTCATTGAATTTTTAAATAAATCAAAGTGATATGGGACACTTTGATTTAAAGTCATATTTTTATTAAAAATATGTGGAATTCATTGGACTTATTATGTGATGGGTGAGGCCCGCTATAGCCTCTCATTGCATTGGTAAGTCTCATTAGACAAACTAGGTCTTGGCACGAAGCCTTGAAAAAATGGTTATGTATGGTCTTGGAATAAGGCCTTGATTGAATGTTTATGATGCCCTTTATTATGAATTCCCTCATTATGAATCTAGTAAATGTAGGACCATGGGATAATTAAACTAGTATAATAACCACGTTTTAGAATAATTCTCTTATGAACATGTACAAATCAAGTATACATTTTCAAGTGCATAGGAAATAATGTTTTCTACTTATGTATATCATTTATTAAGAAGGGTTAATTGTTCGTTTCCAATCCATAAACAAATGATAAGAACTTATCTATCATTTCATGGTTTTCATTCATGTGATAAATAATAATTGATATCATTTTTTGAGTAAATTCTAAATAGATAATTTTTCATGTGAAAATTTGTATCCTCACATCTAGAATGTCAAAGATAATTAGGTGTGTCCTTTGTATGACCTATAAATTATATTCCCTGCATTTTGGTCAAGTACGTGCATATTTTCTAATTCATTTTATTCATACCCTTAACTAAGTTTAGAAATTTTTATGATGAGTTTATCCTAAAAGTTGTTTCATAATTTCTCAAGAAAATTAGGATTAAATGTTATGAGAAAAGTTAATTTCATGATTTATAACATGTATTTAAATAAATGTTTTAATGAAAAATTATTTCCTTATGGTCTTGTTTTAAAAACCATTATTGGGAATTCCCAATTATCACTCCTTGTTTAAAATTATTTTCACATGTCATTTGGAAGTCCAAGAATAGACACCATCATTTTCACTCATTCAAAAGTGAAGTTTGGAATTTTTTTTTGCTTAATTTTGTTGCAAATCGGATTAATTCTAAGCTTGTATCTAAATCTCTTGATCCCAGACCAGTAAAAGGTCCTATGATATGTATTTTTTAAGGTTGGGTCCTTATAATTGATATCATAGAAATAGTCTACACAACTTTAGAGGTTTCATGTTGTCATCTAATCAGTAGAGTATAGAAGTCCTAATGACTCATAATACCGAAGACGAAAATTCAGAATTATTTTTATTCTGATGAAATGAATTTTGTGGACGCAATTGTTTAGTTCAGGGAATAATGCAATAGCCCCAAAATTATAAACCTATTTTTATTATAAAAATATTTTATTAAATGGATTAATTTATAATTTACACTTTTTCAAGATGATTTTCTTTAAAATTATAATTGAAATTAATTATTTTATTTAATTATTGGTATATTTTTAAAATTTATTCTAAAAGAAAATTTTATTTTTAATTTGTTTAAAGAATATTTTAAAAT
This sequence comes from Viscum album, assembly GCA_963277665.1. NCBI lineage: Eukaryota > Viridiplantae > Streptophyta > Magnoliopsida > Santalales > Viscaceae > Viscum > Viscum album. Next base: position 117,895,012 of record OY728128.1, on the reverse strand, counting down.
AACTATTTTTAATGAATATAATTTATTTTTACCAAATTTGTAATTTAATAGAGTATTTTAAATGATAATTATATTAATATATGAATATAGTGTAAAACTAATACAATTATAAAATTATATTTTTATTAGATATTGATATTATACATGACATTTAATATAATTATTTTAATGTATTATATGTTGTAAAACTTTAAGTAGCATTATCTCAATCTAATATAAGTCAAAAAAATGTATCATTAATATTTTCAATTTATTTATATTTTTAAAAAATATTATAATTTAGTAAATTAATATTGAATATACATAATAAATTATTTTATTATACAAATATAATGTTTTTTAATAAATTCATTAATAATATGAATATTGTTATTATATAAAATATTATTAGGTTATAGATTTATTTTTATTACTTTTGAATGTAGAAATTAAACTTATATTATTATACATATAGAATGTTAACCATTTTATTAAGTATATTAAGAAAATTATTTATATCATAATAATGAAATAAAAGTAATAATAATATGTTAAATTTTTAATAGTAATAACTTTTATAAAAAAATAAAGAATCGGGATAGGGGAAGAGGGGGCGTCGATCGGGTGGTCTGCGAGGGTGAGTTGCGCTGAGTAGAGGGGTCACGGCCTAAGGTTATGTTCGTGAAGTGCTGATGGTATGGGAGAAAGGGATAATTGAGTCCAAGTCATTCTACAAAGAGGTAGTCATCAAGCTTTGAGTTTAGGAGACAAAGCATCAGGATGAACCGATGGCATCTGTGGGGTCATGTCTTGCTACACGGTCTAGGTTCAAGGGTTGTCGTAGTCTTTGAGGAGTCCAAGAAACTTTGGCATGGTTCAATCGAGGTTAGGGTTTTGTTTTGGACAAATTTGAGGTATGTTGTTGATATGGTGATGGGTTTCTATTTATATTTTTTTCAATCTAAGTCAGGAAGTGTTTCCTTTTTAGATTTGAATCATCTTGTTTTTCCATCGTCTCTATTTTTTTCTCCCCTTCTATATTCACTGAAAATTTGTCTACTTACATGTAAACTTGTGAATTGATAATTGTCTTTCTTTTGGATTATGAACAACATGTTTTTCAATTTTATTCACAACTGTCGAATTAATCTATCCTTTTGAAGTTATCTTATTTTGAAATTGTACACTGATTATTTGTTGACATATATTCTTAGCAAATTATTTGAATATAAAATTTATATACCTTCTAGAAGACTGATTCTTTCTGATTGTCTGCATTTTTTTATTCTTAGCTTTCTTATCAAGATTGACCCTGGTCCATTTATTCATCCTTTTACTGATATATGATTATCATTTCGTAGAGAATATTAGGGCAATAAAATCCATATAAAATGTAAACTTATAAATCATCATGGGTTCGGTTAGATAAGTTATGCACAAAACTGATTATGCTCAATAAGGTCTCCGGTTTTTTTTGAAAGTACGGGATAATTTTATATGATTTATGTTTTGTGTTTTAAGAATTTTCACAGAGCAAAATTATATTCCTATATGAATTTTTTGATTATTTTCATGAGGAAGGTTTTATTTTTCAAATATATTTTTTCATGTCTTTCCAAAGTTTCTTTCTGAATTATGATTATTGATATTTATTTCTAAGGGGTATTTTTTCTATTTAAAAATTATTTATAAAGGATTTATAGTTTAATTTTACATTCTTTTGTAAGGTTTATTTTTTTTATTCATTCCAAAATTATGGTTTTAATTTTATATTTTTTAAGGGATTTAATATTTATTTTTGAATAAACTTATTTTATAAGAGAAACCTATTTTAGTGTTCATATTTTATAAATAATTATTTTCAAATTTTAATATCTGATTTTGTAAGGGAAATTATTTATTTGATGAAATATTATTTTTGAGTTGAAGAAAATATTTATTTATATACCTAATAAGAATTAGTTTCTTGTAAACCCTCTTTATTTTATGGGAGATAATATGATCTTACATTTTTAATCTAGATTTTGGAATTCATTTTGTAGGAGTTTAATTTATTGATCATTTTGATTTGAATTTGGAGACAGAATATATATATATATATATATATATATATTCGCAAATCTAAAATGGATTATTTTATTTACATATCTAAAATAAGTTTATTAAAATCTAATATAAGGGAGATTATATATATAGATACTAATTTCAGTATTTATATTTTAATTGTAAAAAATTATTTTCAAGTTTTATTTGAGTTTTCTTATGGGAGTAAATCATTCTTTTCAAAATTAATTTTTCAAGGGTGCTATTCAAATTAATTTTTCAGATTTTAGTTCCTGGTGAGGGTTTATTAATCATTTTAAACACATTTAATTTTGTGTTCATGTTTTTTTACTTGGAAAACTTTTTTATTTGAAAACTATTATTGAATTTCAAATTTCATGTTTATATATATATGTGATCTCTATGTTTTATATGAAAATTATGATTTATCGAATTTTTATATTCTTACTTGACATGTATTTAAATTTTATTTTTCATACTCCAATGTCATGAAATCATTATTTTTAGGAGTGTAATATATTAATATATATACAAGCATAAGAATTTAATAAATTTTACATTTATCTGAACAAACCTCTAAATGTATGTTTATGGAATAAGTGATTAAGTAAATGTTTGACAATTGATCTTTCACATAATTATACAATGTGTATGTATCAAAAAATTTGTTCGTGTAAATATAATAAGTGAATTTCCCTAAAATTTTATACTTACACATTTATAAATAAATATAAGAGAATTGGCAATTAATTTTTGTTTACATATATATATACTCAAATTTATTTATGCTCCTATGAAAATTATAATTTTTATGGGTTTAAATCTATGTTCTAACTCTTCTTAAATGTGGATACTGTCATTAAATATGAATTTATCCCACGAATTAGAGAATTATAAATATCAACTCATATAAATGTGTATATATATATATGGGAAACATTAAGTTCTTTTTTAAAATTATACTCATGGTATATAAGTATATATATATATAAAGGATATAATTTTTATTGACATGTTATAATAAATAATGTCATATTTTAAAAAATGTGCATGACATGTCATCGTGTTATTTTAAACTTAAGGATGTTGCATCTATATAGAGTCATGGTCATGCATCAAGAATAACATCGACATATCTTTCATTTATAATAAACTCATGTATTCAAATAAATTTTCAAATATTATAAAACACATGGATTTCTTCAGGAATTTAAATGTTTTATTTAATTATTGTAAAATATTATTTTGAGAAAACAAAACTATATATGAAATTTTTATTAAATGTGCATTTATTTCATTACTCATATTATTGATGGATTAAAAATAAGTAAAATTATTTTAAGTACAGGAATACTCTTTTTATGTTATTATATGGATTAATAATTAATCTTTCCAAATTTTTATGTGACACTTTGGATTGTTTAATGAATATGTGCCTCAATGATTTGTCAATGAATTTTTAAATAAATCAAAGTGGTATAAAAATTATTATTAAAAAGAATATTTTTATTATACTTATGAAGAATTAATTAGAATTATTATGTGATGGGTGAGGCTTTTTATATCCTCTTGATGCATTGGTAGGTCTCATGAGACAAACTATGTCTTGGTACGAGGCATTGAAAAAATAGTTATGTATGGTCATGGCAGGAGGCCTTGATACAATTTTTATGATATACAAAATTATGAATTCCCTCATTATGAATCTAGTAAATGAAATACCATGTGATTATTAGACTAGTACAGTAACCCTGGTTAAGAAAAATTCTCTTATGAACATGTACTAATTAGTTATACATTTTCAAGTGCACATAGACTAATGTTTTATACTTATGTATATCATTTATTAAGAAGGTTCAATTATTCATTTCCAATCTATAAAAATGGTTAAGAACTTTTCTGTCATTTCATGGTTATCATTCATGTGTTAAATGATAATTGATATCATTTTTGGGGAAAATTATAAAACAGTAATATTTCGTTTTCAAATTTGTATCCACACACCTGGAATGTCAAAGATAATTAGGTGTGGTCGTTCTATGACCTATAAATTGTATTCTATGAATTTTGATAAATTATGACCATATTTTATAATTCTTTTTATTATTACCCTTAATTATGATTAGAAATTTTGAGCATGAGTTTATCCAAAAATTTATTTCATAATTGCTCAAGAAAATGATGATGACGTGTTATTAGAAAAGTTAATATCCTGACTTTAAACCTATATTTGAAGAAATGTTTTAATGAAAAATTATTTCACTATGGTCTTATATTAAACCCCCTTACATGGCATACCAAATTCTCATTCCTTTTTTAAAATTGTTTTCCACAGGTCATTTGGAAGTCCAAGGTTATATGACATTGTTTTTATGTGCGTGGAAGTGACGTTTGGCTTTATTTTGTTTAATGTTTTTGCATCTCTCATAAATTTTAATCTTGTGTCTATCTCTCCAGAAACTAGACCGGTAAAAGGTCATCTACAATGTAATGTTTAATGTTGCATCCTTATATGAATTCATCACTCTTAGAATCCAACTTATCTAGATTATATTCTAGTTTTAAGACAAAAACTCCATAACCAGACACCTTAAAATATAAAACATTAGGTTTCAACCATCTAAATAATTAAGAGGGGTTTTATTTAAGATCAGTATAATTAAAATTGTTTAAAACTTTAGCATAAAAATATTTAATCAAATTAAATTCATTAATAATGTCATTATCAATTTATTAAAATGAAGTATTTTTGTATATCTTCCTAATTGTATTTTTAAGGTGTTTAGGAGAATAGAAACTATAAATATAATCATTTTCATCACAAAATCTCTTAAATGATAAATTTAAAAATTAACCATTTATATAACTTCTAATAGAGATTGTCAAATAAAATTTATAATTTTGAATTAATTTTTTATAAGTAACAAATTCAGAAAAAGTTTCACTTTTATGAGTTAAAATATACACATGTGAATATATTATAAACAAAACCTATTAAAAACACATACATCTTTCCTCATAAACTAGATTTTTTCATAGGACCAAATAAATAAAGATTAAATAATGCATGTAGTATTTCTATTTTAACATTATAATTAGGTTTTAAAATCTCTTAAGGATTTGTAGCTTTTAAACATGAATCACATATTAAATATTAAATTTATTTCAGTTTAGGTAGTTCCAGAAATGGTATATACTTTGAAAAGTTATTAAACAACTGAATTTTAGTATTTCCATGAATTTTATTCAATAGATTTTATTTGTTTTTCCATAATTTAAGAGAATATCTTTCTAATTCAATAATTAATATAAATCAACAGTGTATATTGTGCCTTGTATATTTTTATAAAATAAAAAAGTTTCATTCTTAAAAATCACACACTTATTATTTTTAAAATTTAAATTCATTCCACCATAACATAGTTGTGATAAAATTTTTAAATTTTATTTTAGACCTTCAATATATAAACACATTTATGTCATAATAGATTTTGAACATCCAACTTCGCCAATGACTTTACATGGAAATTTAATTTTATCTTTAAAGGTAACCATTCCTTTATCAAAATAATTAAATGATAAAATTTATAGATATCACTCGTCTTGTGTCTAGAATATTTTATTTGCATATTCCATTAACCATTGAGACTACTAAGGAAACAATCCTAAAATTAATCAAGTAAAATACTATTTTTGTACCCACGAAAACATGGGTCAAAAAATATTAGTATAAGACTTCCAAGTTACCTACACTGATTTAAAACATCTATTTATGTGTATTTTATAAAATAAATTTTTATAAATAGAATTTTTAGTTTCAAAAAATGATTGATTGAAAGTTAAAAAGTCATGAATTTGAATAGTTCACATGCATTCTATGTTCAAAAAATCATAAACATGAATCAATTCCATTTTGAATTTACAAAAAAAGGTTTTATTAATTCATGGAAATTCATGGTTATAACCAAAACCTTTTTTATTTTTATTTGTTCTCATCATAGAACTTTTAGTATGATATTTTTATTTTCCTTAAAAAAATTCATATTCCCTCTTTGAAACTAAAAAATTAATCATTTTAATTTCACATTTTCCATTTGAAGAAATTCTAAATCACCATATGATATCAAATTAAAACAAGAAACTATATTTCATTATCATTTATGATGTGTCTTGGAATTTTTACTTTCATTATTGAATATAGTGATTTTATCCAAATCCATTTCAAATTTCATTTCATCATATTAATTATTTTAAGAAATAATATATTTAATTCTTTCATTCTCATAATTATGTTTCAATATTTAAAAATCAACATTCTTTTGATCTATTATTATTTCTTATAAATGTGAATTTTTATCTTTAGACTTTAATATTTAAATTTATTATTTTCATTGAACTATTTCTTATTTTTGTCTTGCCATACTTCATATAAATCATCTATTCTTAACCCATTTTTTATAGTTTATTATTTTATTTATATAGTTGTTATGTATTAGAATATCTAAAACCTAAATTGAAATCCAAATTAGACTCAGTATTATTTTTTCTTTAGTAGAATAATTATAAAAAAATTAACTGATTTTAATAATTATATAAAATTTAATTCAGATACCTTTGAATATGTTGATATAAAAATAAGTTTTTTTGTTATGTTCTCACTTCGTAAAACACTTCTCAAGTCATAACCATCATGTAATTATAAACAAAAAAAATAACTTATCCTTTTTCATGTTGTTCATGACTTTTTTTAAATACATTAGATGTGGAATATCTATCTTGATGTGTCCCTTTTTTAATTAATTTAAATTTGGATATGAAACATTATTAATTTTAGGTTAGTTTCCTTTCTTTCAATCATTTTATTTTAATTTTAAATCGACTCTTGACTACCTCTCCAATTTTCACAAAATTATTAATGATTTTTCTCAAGTGAGTTCTATCCTCATCACTTACAAGTGACTCAGTTTAAAAAGATTTAGAATAAATATTTATATTATATTTAAATATAATATTTTTTTCATTAAAACCTCCTCAAAAAAATTATTTTTTACTTAAATATAATACTCCATCCATGAATTTATTAGTTTATCTAATGTATACTATTTAAAGAAATTACATTCAAAGATTTCCACTTTCTTTATATTCTATTTTTTGTAGTGATCTCAATGCCCTTTCAACTATATTAGTGTTATCCAAATACACTCTGAGAATATTTTCACCATTTATGATTCTCGTAAATTAGTAAAGTATTTGATTCACAAATTCATCTTGACCCAAATTAAAATCATTGAATTATTCATGTTTCATTCCCATAATTCTCCATTAAATAATGTTTGAATCATATTGAGTTACTTAAAGTATCCTCTAAACATATTTGGATGTTTTACATACCGAAACATGTATAAATACAATTATAAATATATCACAGTATAATATATTAATTACATTATAATTCAAAATACACTTTACCTTATCATTACCTACAGGTTCCTTTGGGTTGGTATAGGTATATTTTATGGTTTTAAATTGATCATCAAATGATCAACACATAACTACATCAGGTATTCCTATATTATAACCACTAGTAACTATTGTCATTTCCATTGATGTATTGTGGTTTTTTTGGTATTTGACCATTATTCACATTAATTCCTAATATGTTAAAAAATTATTTTTTTATACTGTTAGGAGTAGGATATAATTTTTACCACATAAAAATATATTCAAAAAAACTATATCCAGTAGTAATAAGCTCTGATACAAATTTTTTCCCCAGTTAAGATAGTAAATGTGATATTGAGGTGGAGTGAATAAGGATTTTAAATTTTTAGAATAAACCATAAATGAGTTAACCCATTAGAGTTTGTTATTGAATATTAGAATAATGTAATGGAATAGTGATAAAAACATTAAATGTAATAAAAATGGAATGTGAAAACATAGTTTTTATTGTATTTTATTTAAAATGATCATATAAATACTCTTTACTCTTATCGAATCAGTGATAAGAATAATAATCACTAAGAAACCACTCTTTTGAAATGAAGTTATATCCCTTTATAGAGACTAACTTTTGATAACCTAGAGGCACACCTCGTGTTATATACACTATCATTCTATAATCAAATTCCCAAAATAAACACTGACATTATTTTATGATTCAAAAACCAACACTTACCTTTTGGTTAGAAGTTATAACTTACAATAAACATGATTTTTATGGTGAAAAGAACAAAAATATATTTTATAACACAAAAAAGATGTATGAAGAAAGATACAACATTGAAAATTGGAAAAAAAAACCATAGGTTCAAAGATGATGTACCTCGATGAATATTGAACACTTCTGTAGAAATAGATATAACATTGAAATTACCTAAGGATGATAGTGAAACATAGTATTCGTAGGGGAAAATCATTAACAAAATGTTCTATATCACTTGTATTCTCTCACTCAAATAATTTGTAACTATGCCATGACATCATAGTGTGGCTGTTTTTTGGATGACTAGTCTAGATCATTTTAACAAAACTCTAATGATCAAACTAATGTATAGTCACTTATAATTAACTCAAAGATATTCTGGATCATGTGTTCATTTATTATGAAAAAACTAACAAGCTACCACAGTTATTGAAAAAAAAATATGGCTTACCTTTTATAGAAATTTCACGTACATAACATTAATAATAAATTAAAAATGATTTTTAATAACTTCTTTAAAATATATATGTATTTTATATTTAAATAAAAATAGATAGAACCAATCATATGAACTTAAAGTAATTAAATATATTAAAACTATAATAAAACAGAGTATCAAAATTCACTTAAAATGATAAAGGAAGAACTGTATATGAATCATTTTAATTTTTCATAAAAACCATTTTCAATTGTTATGTAACCATCATTTCAACTCTATATAACCATTATTTTATATAGTTGTGTAACCAAGAAACATTTGAAATGTAAAAAAATAATATTAAGAGTCATCTATGTCTATGTAGGTAAGAATCTAAGAAGAGTAAACATCATTTGGGATTATTTTTAAACATCTATCTTGTTCAATATAATCATCATCTATTTCTTTGTGTAGACAACATTTTAGATTTTTTGAAGCCACCATATATGTTTTTTATGTAGGAATCTCTTTTTATTAATAATGAGTCATGTCCACAAAACAAAGAAACATTTATATGTAAACATAATTCATGTTTATGTATGCATAGTTTTTTTCTAAACAAAAATTAATAATTAGTGGATGTTATAAAAAAATCAGAAAAATATACTATTTATAAACACATTATAAACACCAAAACTACTTGAAGAATAAAACCAAATGTGAATTTAAAAATCTATGATAAATTTTAATTATCTTTCTAAATTTGTATGATATTTTTAGTCACTATTAGTAAAGACTGGGGTATTTGTGAAATATAAAATGTGATTAAATAGAACAATAGGAAATTATAATTTTTCAATTAATAATCATGAGGTGTTTTTAATATTCAAAATAAAAAAAATATCATATCAATAAAAAATCTCCCCAATCACTAACAATATCTGTATCAATCAGTTTTAACACTAAATGGTAGGTCATTAGTACGTTCTTGGTCACATAATTTCAAGAAACAAATGATGTAAAAGGGTTTTTGGTATTTTTAAAGGATAGAGGAAATGAATATTTTATTATAAATAAGAAAACAAATAATTGAACTAAAAAGGATACATGAAAACAAAGAAATATTCCCAAAACATAAAATCTAGTTACCTTTTTTATCTAAATCTTGAACTTAGTTTTCTTTCTCCCTCTTGAATTTCATTCCATTAATCTCTTCCATGTCTACACCACTGATTTATAGATCTCCCCCCCCCCCCCACTTAAATGTAGAGATCTAAGCCTTTCAAGTAGAGTCTCGGAATCAGTGCTTTCTGAGTTAAAGCTATCCACTTGCATCTCATTGGTTTTTTTATGGGAGTTTTCTTTTGATGTCATCATCCCCTCAACCTCTATTGAATCAGTCTGAGGAATAATATCTTTATTTTCTATTTCTTCATTAGGTCAATTAGAAAAACCAGATTTGTATCCTTTATCTCAATGGAACAATCAATTTTTTGATCAGGAGAAAGAGAAAGATTACCTGTAGTTGGTTGTTTAACCACCACTTGTATATTGAAAAGAGTCATATTCTTCTTTTTGGAAACAATTTTTAATCCTTAATTATCCACATTGGAATTTGAGGGAGAAGGGAAAATTTTCGAATTGAGAGTGGAATCAACTTATAAAATTTTCTTAACCTTTAGATTAACTAAGGAAACATTCTTTCCTATAAAAGCTGATGATCAACTAATTTTTTGAATTTAATCTTCATTTAATTGTTCAAACATCACTTAATTTTCACTTCCTGTAATTTTTTGTTGAGTTTGTTAAAATGAAACACTTTTACCGTTGTTATAAGTATCAGCAACGATGACCTTCACCACTTCAGAGAAGATGGTAGCCCAATATTCTGTCTTTGTTTTAGAAGCATAAACATCAACAGCCACCGACCCCTTTCCATTAGGCTCTTGAGAGTTTGGAATTAACACATCTACCACACTGTTAATTGAAAATTTGAGGGAATATCTATCATGAATAGTATATTTTGGAATGCTTTCATCTTTCATCTTTGACTTCCATCAACAGATATTGGAAGGGTGACCTCTCATCCCACATATCTTACAAGAAACATTCTTCTAACATAGCGCCAAAGAGTTCCCAAAAACCATAAATTCATTATAGAAAAGTGATTTTTTTTCATATTCAACATCAATTTGGATGTTATCAGAAGAAGTGGAAATAGTTACTTTGTATATCAAGGTGGAACTAAGATCAATCTACACCAGAATTCTAGAAACAGGGATTTCAATATATACATGTATCAAAATAGATTTTTTATTGATTATTTCTGAAATTTTTATACTATATTTTAGTATTTCTATATTTAAGTGATTATTTTTTATTATCATAAACTCCATGATTTGGAATGAAAATTGGAAGATAATCATGGTTACAGGATTATTATTCATAGCTTAGAAAACCATGCACAAACTATGAATCTTGTTCTAGGTAAATTTCTATAAACTTCACATTGTTGGCCCATGGTTTTCCAAACTATGAAAATAATACATAAAAAAATTAATTTAACAACTTTTTTTATTTTGAATTATTATGGTTCAGAGTTTTTTCTATCATCTCTTTTTTTAAATTTAGGCTAAATTGAAGTGATTTTTGTAATTTTTAAATATTTTTTGGTATGATATAATATTGTGATTTTTATAAAAAACTAATATTTATATTTAAAAAAAATATTTTATTAAGACTGTTTTTAACATGGAAAAAATAAATGTTTTATAAAATTTTTAAAAAAAATTCATATATTATTTTATAAAATTCCTTTTTTTATTTAATAGTTTTTATTTTTATTATTGTAGTAGTTTTTTCAAATGTTTATAATATCACATGTGTCTTTTAAATATGTTATAAATACATTTAATGAGGTGATTTTGGGGATTTCAAAAGGTTTTTTTTCATATATTTTTTATATTTTTAATTTTTATAGTTTAATATTTGTTTTTTTTTGTTATGAAAATAATTTTTTAAAATATATTTAATTATATTCCTTTATTATATTTAGTTTTTTTATGCATTTAATCTTTTAAAAAAATTATTTTTTAAGCTCCTTACTCTTTTATATTTTTCCCCCATCATGTCTTGAAGGATTATCAAGAGGAAACTATGGGTGGTTCACTACATCTAAACCCTATAATTTATAATTTTTTATCTAAGGCAAATGTTCTCCTTTCTTCAGCCATTGAGTATAGTTTACATACTAATATAAGATAGTCTAGATATAAAATTGAATAATTTTAGATTATTAATTCTCATATATTCAATGGGTATCAAGGATTTGATGAATATGAAGTGTGGTTGGAGAATATAGAGAATACCTCTAGCCTTCTTGAGAATCTAGAGTCTCTTAAGCTTAAATTTGTGATATCGTTTCTCAAAGAACTAAGTTGGAAGTGGTGAATGTTTATTATCACAATTATGTCATAGATAGACCATTCATGGAATGTATTAAAGGGATTATTTATCCATCAATACTTCCCTGATATAGTGAATGTTTCTAAAGAAATGGATATATACTACCTTAGGTTTAGTGATCGGTCATTTGTAGAATATAATCAATGTTTCATTGATATAGTACCTAATAAACCAGAGATATAAATATTGTATTAATTAAAGTATAAATACTTTATAAGTTTTATTTTTTAAAAGATATAGTTAATTGTGTCTTCATATTCCTAAACTATTATATTGAGGTAGTGAAGTATACTGTGAGGGTAGTGGTTGGTTTGGTTGAGATACCTAAAAAAATTGGCATTTCCTCTAGGTCATGGTGTGGTAAATTGAATTCTAGCGTAGGAAATGAAAAATAATCTATGTATTATTATATGGGTTACGGGATTAAGATACCCTCATGTTTATATTGATTATATTCTTCTTGGAGTACCTTATTCAACTATTAATATTATATGTTGTCCTATCCTATTAAAATTAACACAATTTTCATTTATTAGCAGTAATAAAAATATTATTCATATAATTTTGATGAATATTTTATTATTTGTTAATATAATTCATTATTGTGGTAATCCTGAATCACTAGTGAAAACATTTTTAAATTTTTTTGTGGTTTAATGAATTATTTCCTAGGTGATGAGGAAACCTAATTCGTGCAATTTCAATTTATCCTTTCATATTTTGTGGTGTCTTATTCTTATGACAAGATTTTATATTTTTCTATTTCATGAGTGTAATTATTTATTTTAGGGAATTTGAACTTTTTTGAAATTATAAAATTGTATGTAAGACACCATGGTTGTTTTATTTTATAAAATCTTTATTGGTTTCCCTGTAGATGTTGTGATATAAGACTATTGGGTGAGGGTTTTTATTTCCTCTAACCAGGCCTACTATTAATTGGTAAATATATTAAATGAACTTGAGTCTTTTTTGATAATCTGATAAAAAATATTTTATGTTTTTTCATATGTGAATACGTTGAGTACACATTTCATGCTCAACTTTTGAATTGATGATAACAAACTCGGTTTTTTAGTGGTGACCTCTGGGTTCTCTGAGAGATATAGTGGATTTTTTTCACATAATTCATCTTGAATAATGTTATATACTTTTCATATTTAATTTATTGTTTTCCTTATTTATTTTAGAATTGGGAAATTAACAAATATATTTATCTTAATCCTTTTCTTTATTAACATGTATACAAAGACAATTTGAGGGTATAATATTGTTTGTTGGGAATAACTGACATACCCTGATCTCACTTTCACTTATTATTTAATTTATTTACTTTATTATTATTATCTCATGATTCAAGGTCAATTTTTTGAATAAATTTTTAAATAAATAGAGTATCAGGATAGGGTGCAAAATTAACACGTGATTAGTGCTAATTTTTCACCTATACCATGAAAAGGGAAAGATATTTCTCTAGTGATGTATTCATGGTTAAATAATGATTCTTCAAACCATGATTAAAAACGATCCATAAATTGTTTTTTAAAGGGTAATTTACTTATATAAGGTTAATGTACATGGTTATTTCACAAGTAAGGGAATATAATGTGGAAAACTTTTCATATGGCACTCAATGGAAATAAAACATTTTCCACATGATTTCATAAACTATTTAACTCAAATGTGTAGAATTTCTATAAGTAAGGTTTATATATGCACGGTTATCAAACAATCATGGGTTATGGTGTGGAAAAATGTATAACATTTTCTAGGATTATCCATTAAGGGTTACATAGTTAGTGAATATTTTTTAAAATCATGATTTCATACCATGGATACTTCCAAGATAATTAAAATTTTCAACTTACCCTAATTTCATCTTTGAATACAGACCATTTGGGTCATCCATCCCTTTTATTAGACTCTCTAAATTCCCATGTACCTATAAATCTAATTTCATCCCTCCCCTAGGTTATCTCATGTATTTATCCCACATTTTATGATTATTCTTAAAGGTATATTTCTCTTAGTCTCCTAATTTTATTTAATCATCTATTATTCTATTACTCTATTTCAATAATATGGTTATGGTGACCTAGGCATTGATGTTTCTTGATTTTAATTGAGGTTTTAAATGATATAGTGTTCTTATTGATCTTTCATAAGATTATTAAACCTCTTATTGGTATATTACCTCTATTTCTAGTGAATGTGATGAATTGAGGTAGGATACAATAAGAAAAAATCATTAAATTTTGAACCAAGATTTATTTCTCATATAAATTTCTTATTTTCAATGTTTTAAATGAATCTTTGAGGTTATCAACTTATTTTTTACCTATTTAATTCATTTTAAATCTTTTTATCCACATGGCATGAAATGTTGTTCATATTTTTTAACACTAAGATCTATTTTCATATAATTTTTCACACCTAGTGTTTGCCTAAATTCCTATTTGTCACTTCTCAAATAAATTCCCTAGTTGAAGGATGTTTTGTTTTTTAAACTAATTAAATGTATTTTTTTATAAAAATAATGGTGTATTTTCATTTCCTAAGGTTATTATTATTATTTTCATAGATCTTTTGAGATACTTTGATGATATTTTTTTGATTTGGATATCAAAGGGGAATTTATATCTTGGTTTCTTAAATTATGTTCTAAAGCAATTTTTGTCACCTTAAAATGATCTTTCCTTGTCAACAATATACCTTTTATGTGTCCCCCTTTTTTAGTTCTAAGAAAGCGATAAAATTATATTGATGTTATTTAGGGATGTGTTATTATGTTGTCATTATTGAAGAAAAAGAGGCTTCTGTTTTGAATAGTGTTAGAGGGAGAGGGTTTTTTATTTTTATTATCACTCGTATATGTGATTATTGTTATATGTTGAATACTCACATCTAGTTTATATCATTAGAAACATTGAGTGTCTTTAAGTGAGTTTGAATGATAATTTATACACTATTTGAGATTATGTACTAACAAATATTCATTAGTTTGTAATTTTCCTCAAAATAGGAATTTTATTCCACATAGGGAATCTAGGGATGATTAAATTGAGTGTAAGTTCAATTTATGATCATATATTATCCATCTAATAAATTTTATTTTGTTTTTCCATGGATTTTCTCTACGGTTTTGAGGTTATTGTCCCATGATGATATTTTTATTACTTGTATGTTATCATTATATTTGTTCTTTCTGTGAGTTTTTTATGTTTCTTCATTTTATGTTATGAAAGTCCATGATGATTATTCCTATATTATTATTATGATAGTTAATATATAGTTATTCCATGTTTTTTTTGTTATTATTATAGTTCATCATTTTTTTTTTTATTTATTTTCCCCAGTACTTCCATTTCTTTTTTCATATAGTTTATAAAGGTGTGTTATATTTCTTAATTTTCTTTAAAATGGTTATTTAATAAAAAAAATTGTTTTTTTACTTTCTATAAAATTTATTCAATTATTTAATAGGATTAAATTATTGTTTTATATTAAAAATTGTCAGCTATATGTTTTGTATTTAATGGTTTCAAAATAGGGTAACATGATTGTTATTTCAATAAAAAGAAAAAGGTTAAATTTACTATTTTATTATAAACAATACTAAAATGGATTTATCATTAAAGGTTATGAATGGGGTGTGGGAGAATAAATATGTTGCATTTTTCTCCCACATATTATATTACAAGTTATTTATAGGTTATGTGTTGATGTATGAGATGATATTTTATTTTCGGATTGAGTATAGTGATGGTTCTAAGGGAATTATTAGTTTATTGAAACATGGATATGGGTGGTTATGGTCTTGTTTTATTTTTATATTTAGTGATTCTAATATATTGTGTGATTTTAAAACATCTTCACTAGATTTTATTTTATGATTCCTAGTATTCTTATTTATTGTTTAGTTTTGTTAATGTTGGGACTTATTGGATGTGATTAAAGGGTTCATATATTTGTTATGAGTTAGGTTTACAAGATTTATGCATTGTCTGGTTCCTCTTATATTTTGAAAAACTAATTTTATATATATAATCATACAACCTATGGAATTATCATTTCAGAAATTCGAGTGGAGGTCCCCTTTCCTATTTATTTATTTATTAATTTAAATCATTTACATGTAAATTTATTGGATTCCTAGGAACTAGTTTTCATCCCGTGATGATTAATAACGTGATTTAGGATATTTCTTGAGCTAGCATAGGTACCCAGATCAATGGATACCAAGGTTGGTTCTGGAATATTATATTCTATTATTAATATTTACTTATTTATTATATTTCAAATATTAATTATCATGCATTATTTTACTCATGAAAATAATTTTAGTGTTCTAAAAATCAATAAAAAGTATAATGGTCATACAGTTATTATAATGACCTTAAATACCACTTATTTAATATCTAAACATTCTATCAATTTTCTCTCAAGGTTCATTAAATTTCATTTAGATACATTAAATATATTTTTCAAAGTTTAATTTCTTCTTTAGAGTGTTTTTTAAATCTATGATATTTCATAGAGTCTAAACCCCATTTAATTTATAATATATTTTTATAATATTTAACATTTTATTTATCCAGTAATTCTTGTATTGATACTTTATTACATATTAATTTTATATTTGTAATATTCTATAATGAAGAAATAAAAAAAAGTTGTATCTTACAGTGTTACCATCCATTAATTAATGATATTCCTTTATAATTGATTTAAAATTTTAGAGGGAAACAAGTATTTAAAAATAGAAAGTAAATTAGTGGTAAATATGTACATAAATTTAAAGTTTATTTCATTAAATATATTAAATAAATGAATATTATATATATATATATATATATATATTAAAAAAATTAAAAATTATTTACAATGAAAAATGGGGATGTTACATTCTCCCCTACCTAAATAAATTTCCCCCCATAGTTTTTACTCGTGAATAATATATCTTATTATGTTTCATCATATTTTAAAAAACTAAATTAATAATAAAAAATTCTATCTTAAATGGTTTTTATGATAAGGTTAAAATATGTCTCAACATAAATATATTCAAAATGTTAACCCTATGTGATCATACTACTTATACATTACATAGTACTATAAAACTAATTTTTTTCTATTTGAGTATTTGTAACCATACTTTTAGGATTCATAATTCCAAAAAATAATAGAAAATATATTTTATTCCAAACGAAATTACTTAGAATCTCACTTCAAAAAACAATCACCCTACACAAACATATAAGACATAACATGAAATTATAACCAACTCCCACAATCAAAAGTGTAGTGCCTTTAGGACAAGGTAAATTGTACATCATCAACCTATGATTAAACCATATAAATAAATAAGATAATTATTACTTGATAAACAAAGACCCTTCTATATCGAATAGTAAGTTAAGTGTGCCACCATATGCCCACTTCTAATAGTCAATGGGTATGTGAATAACATTAGGAAAGAATATCTATCCCATGGGAGTCTATAATATAAAACCTTCACTAACATAATTATCCCAAAAATATATAAATGTGAATGAACACCCTATTAAAATACATAAAAAATTAAATTCATAAAACATATGCTGAAAATAAAAATCATATAATAATGAAAAAAAGGTTATATATAGGTAAAATAAAATGAAAGCCTCAAATATCTTGAAATTATCACCAAAGAACACCAGTAAATGGGATCAATAAAAATTTTTACTTCTAAATAACCCTAATATTGGTCACTTACAACACTGTGACAGTAATAATCAACAAAAAAAATTTGTGTCATCTACACATACACAACAAGTGTGACCTTGAGGCCAATGCAATGGTATATACAATCCTAACTAGAATGAAACTTGGAAAAACAATATAGGGGAGGTGTAAAAAGTAATATAAAAATAATTAAATAATATATACACTTATAATACTAATATAGTTTTTACAAGGATGAACCTCAACTATATCTCATCTCTACTGAAGTGATATCCTATAAGATTAAATTGGTATATTATCATCAGTATCAAAGCACTATAATAATTTGAATACCATAACTTCTGCATCATCCCTTTATAATGATGGTGTTGGACCCACACCTCGTTATAGTATGTATCTAAGTCGAATGGGTACTGACCCCTATAAAATACCCACACCTCATTGTCTTTAGTGTTCATCTGCCGAGGGGGTAACCTACTCTACGTGTGAAAGATGCACACCTCATCACTAGGGGTTAAATACACCATTAAGTATATATAAATATTGAACCCTAGAAATGGTGTGTCTCCATGGGTTACTCTAACAGAACTTACATTTTTGAACAGCTACAATGCATCTCTACATTATTAGAGGTGCTAAAAAAGATTATAGGGAGAGATGTGTAGGATCGAAATGATGATGTAGATGCCCAATATACAAGAGGGGGTGAATTGTATGATGTAAAAATTACTTTGGAACCTTTCAAGTAGGTATACAACCTTCTATTGTTTAACAATGTTAAACAAGGTAAATTCACAAAACCTCTTAGTTTTACAAACTTTCTAGATTCCGGAAATATGGATCCGGAAATGAAAATTAAGAAAAGTTTACAAGGAAAAAGATTATACCTCAAATAATATAGAATCTTACTAATGAGAGTATACAAGAATAAGAAAGTATAAGATAGTTATACTTTCCTTATCAATCAAAATGCAGTGGAAAACAAACTTGAAACAATACAATTAACAAATATGAAATCTTTTAACCCAAAGAGTAGGGTATCTAACAACCTAGGATAAAGGTCCCTTGATTTATACTTTCAAGAAAATCTATCTTACCCACACCCGGTTAAGCCCTAGATAGGAATATTGGAGTTTGTCTTGATATCCCTGCAAGCCCTTGAACTTTAAGGTAGTTGGAACCTTAGTCTTCCTATCCCCAGAAGCCCTCGATTGTACACAACAACAATCAGAGTCTCACTAAGAAATCTGAACAAGATGTTCAGTATATACAAAGCATGAGATTTTCTCTCTAGAAATGACTTTAGCAGTCTGTAATCTCTAGAGTCGTAGAACAGTCAGTGTTGAGCTCATTCAAATGAGCTCCTATTTATAGGCACATCTCCAACGGTCAGCTCCTTCCTCCAAAGGTCATATTTTTTTCTTGAATTTCGAAGGGACCCATACACATGTCACTCAAACAACGGTTAGTTAGAAATAGAATGCATGACACTATTTTATAACTATAACAAGAGTAAGTAAAATATGGTTGCTCAACTAGATTTATTTTTCAAAGTCTAAGGAAAATAAACTTCTAAGTATATGAAAATAAACATTCAGATTCAATATTGAATGGATATTCGGATTCTGTATTTCAAGGAATTCGGAATCAGAATTCTGTAGACTTCGGAATCAGAATTCTGAGGAATTCGGAGTCTGAATTCTAGGAATTAGAAACCTGAATTCTAAGGAATTAAGAACCTGAATTTAGAGGAATTAGGAACCTAAATTCTAATTAATTAGGAATCTGAATTCTGAGGAATTTGGAAACTGAATTATGTGGAATTCGGAACCTGAATTCTGAGGAATTAAAAAAGTGAATTCTGAGGAATTCAGAACCTGAATTCTGAGGAATTTGGAATCTGAATTATAAGGAATTCGGAACCTGAATTTTTAGGAATTTGGAATGTGATTTCTAAGGAATTCAGAACCTGAATTCTGAGGAATTTGGATCCTAAATTTCATAGAATTCGGAGTCTTAATTTCAATGGATTTAAAGCCTGAATTTCAGAGAATTCAGAGTCTCAATTTTAGAGAAATATGAGTCTGAAATTCAGAGAATTTGGAGTCTGAATTTCCAAGAATTCAAAGTCTGAATTTCAGATAATTCGGAGTTTTAATTTTAGAGAATTCGGAGTCAGAATTTCAGATAATTCGAAGTAGGAATTTTAGAGAATTTAGAACCTGAATTCGGATCCTGAAAACATAATACTCTATATATAAGTATTTATATAATTCTTATGTTTTATATGTGAAACAGAATTTAACACATAGGAAAAAAGAGTTATATTTAAGTCGATTAAAACATTAATAATGAAAACATGGTAAATATAAATTTTCCTTAGAGAAAGAAAATTTTCCTTATTAAGGAAAATAAAATTTTCCTTAAGATAGAGTGTTTGTGATTTTCAAAACAAAGAGGAATGGAAAATTCCTAATGAAACCTTATTAACTCAACAATCTCCCACTTTTTTTAATGCAAAATCATCCTTACAAAAAATAATATAAGCACTTAGAAATTTTATGATCTTGAAAAACTTATCTCCCTTTACTTATGGATCAAAGTGAATATGACTAACTCCCCCTTAGTCTTTGAAAACCCTAAGGATCGTATTCTTGATTTCATGAATGAGATTTTCCATTTTCTTGCATACGAAAATCTTCATGATAAAAACTCCCCCTTAGATGAACTCCCCCTTACTTAGGGAAATTTCTTATTTACATAGTATTCTTTTCAACATTCCTTTCTCCCACTTTGTGATTTTCAAAAATGAATAAAGGGAATGGAAAAGTAAATATGGTACCTGAAATATTAGTACTAAACAACAACAAATATGAAGTGCAACAAGAATTTCATTAAGATTGGATGAATTTTTCTAACAAGGAAATAAAACAAAACATAAGATTTGGAATGAAATTATCCTTACTTCTCCTTTGGCATCCGCTTCTTCACTATGGTTTTTAACTTCTTGAGATCCTTGTGATCCTCTTCTTCACACTTGAGCAACTGATCCTGATCTTCTGTTTTCTTCTCTAAGGCTTTAATTTTCACATCCTGGGCCATAAGAGATTCTTCTTGACCCTTCCGAACTTCTTCCTACTTAACAAGCTTCTCTTCTATCTCAATTCAAAGATCCATTTCTTTCTTCCATCTCTGAGCAACTGAATTTAGCATCCCATTAAGATCCTTAACTTCTTGATTCTAAGATTTTTGTTCAAGAGTTATCTTTTCCTCAAAACTGTTAATGAGATCCTTGATCTTCACATCTTTGATGTCAAAAGCATCCTTGACACTATCTTGAAATTCATCAAAGTTTCTCATTTCTTCTACTGTCTTCCTTGACCATCTTGTTATCTTTATGCAAGATCTTTTATGAGCTTCATATCTAGTAAGAATAGTCTTGAATTTTGCCTAAAGTTTTACACACTTATCCATCACCATGGATACTAAATTCGATTTTTTATTTAATGAATACTGAAGCATCTGGAATCTAGAGTCTATACAGGGTAATATTGGAATAGTCCCAACAATCCTTTTCAAATACTGAACCACAAATTCATGTCTAAGAGAGGATGATTCTGAATCTGAGACTTTGGTTGGTGAGGATTCTTTTTCTAATTCAACAACCTTTCTCTTTGATGAACCACCAACTTCTTTCTTCTTTACCATAGATTTTCTAGGTGTATCCACAACCACCTGTTTTCCCTTATCATCTTTCGGAATGACATCTTCTTTATCAGGATATTCATGTTCACTATCTGATAGATGAACAATTTTGTCTTCATCAACTTATTCCCCCTCAAATCCTACATCAACATCCTCTAGTTGAATGAAATCATGATTGATACTATCATTTTCAGACAACTTATTGACTTGTTCCTCACCCTTATCATATTTTCTAGGTGTAGAATGTTTTGAAGACTCGACTTCAGAAGTTCATATTGATAAATTTTCAGAGGGACTTTCCTTCTCATAGAAATCCTCTACTTGATTTATTAAGTCCTCTGTATCACCACTGCCCTCTTCTTCTTCTTCCACTTCTTATTTCACTATTTCTTCTTCTTGAACTTTTTCTAGAATCACTAACTTCTATCTTGGAGTCTCTGGTAATGGTTCTAACAAAAACTATTTTGTTACCAGAATATTATCGGAGGTTTTCTCAGCAGCCTTCAGAAGTGTTTGCACTGTCTAAGCTTCAGAAAATTTCTTCCTTTGCTTATTTTCTTTTTCTTCCTTTTCTAGATTCTCAGCATTCCTTTCCTTCAATGCTTTCGCCTCAGCAGGATCAAGACCAAAACTAGGCTCTCCTGCTTTCTTGTTCTTCTTGTCCTCTCTCCACTTAGTAGCCACTTCATCGGTATATGTCTTTTACTTCTTAGCTTTTAGGGGTGCGGATTGAGTTTCCTTCTCCATGGGTGTTTTTTCATTTCCTTCTGGTTCTTTCACCTTACTCTTCCTTCCACCCTTTTTAGACATTTTAGCAGCCTTCTGATTCATTAAAAGAGCTTCAACTTCTGCTTCCAAAAAACCATGAAATTTTCCGGATTGACTATTAAAGCCAATCTTCATTCTCCTTAGAGTATCATCACTCAAAAGCATCACCTTGCAATTTCTTGGCTTGGAACTACATGATATTTTGAAAGACTAAAGGCAGAGCACAATGATATTTTAAAGAATGGATAGATAAATGATAATCTGAGACTTCAGAATTCCATTCTTTATATTCTCAATCTTAACAAAGATATGCTTAACCAAATTTATCTTTCTTAGGTTCACCAGGAAATCCAGAAAATACATATCACTTTTTTTCAGGGTATCCTTGTCCCCTTTTCTTGGAATGAGAAAACCATGAACCCATAGCTGAAGAATCAGAAGATTTGTGGAGAGATGAATAATTTTTGGAGTCTTCACTTCCTCAAGATGAAGACATGCTAGATCCTTTTTTTTTAAAGATCATATTACATCAGGTAGCTCATGTGAGCAAAACTCTATTGCACCCTCATAAGGAATTCCTATCAGATTTGCTTCCATATTATAAGAAATGGAGTACGTCTATCCATAGCTCTTGAATGAAAATTTATCTCTTCCTCCTTCATTGAAAAAAACTAATTGTCTCATAGAATTCAACCAGCAATTCCAGATACACTAGATCCTCTGCTCTTGGTTTTGATATGCAAACACTCTCCCAGCAATTCATCATGATATTATTTGAAACAATAGAATCATACTTGGTATAAAACTTCAGATCGAATAACATTTCTCGATAGATAACCACTCAGAAATTTCCTTAATAGTTTACATGTCTTTCTGAGAAGAAGCTTCAGTAGACATTCGGAAGTAGGGAAACATTAAAGCTCTAGAATGACTAAAAAAAATAGGAAGTTCTTCAACATGTGAAGGCTTGGATTTTAGATGTGGGACAACCATTGGGGGGTCCTTTATATAGGCAATAAAAGTGACGGTTTAGCTTCCAAGACTTATCCAATAGTTGAAATCATCTTGGGAAGATCTGACGGTTGAGATGATAGCCAAAGAAGGATTTTGATAGATTCCGATCATTTGAGGTTTTTAAGATAAAACATTTGGATTTAAGGAAAAGTGAATCTGAAGAGTTTAAAAACAAAATGAAAGTACCAATACGTAAAGGATGATTATGAAAACATAGAAAGTGAAACATACCTTTTGGATTTCCTAGAAGATTATTTGTAATGAGGAAAATTATTTTTGAATAACTTTAGATATCGAAATTTTGTTTACAAAAAATTTTAACTAAAAAATTTTTGACTACAAAAATTTCATCTATGAAAAAATTCAATTATGAAAATTTCAATTATGAAATTTTCAACTACGAAAATTTCAACTGTAAAAATATTAAACTATAAAAAAAATTAAACTATGAAAAAATTTAGACTACGAAAAAATTTAACTACGCAAATTTTGACTACAAAAATTTCAACTAAGAAAGATTTTGACTAACAAGAAAATTTAATCCCCCTATGAAAAATAGTTTCTTACTATATGGAGATAGGTTTCAACAAGAAGTTATAATGGAAGATTACCTTATGGTTATCATTCCTAACTTCTGTTTTATGTATTCAAATCTATCGGATGGTAAAGATTTTGTGAAAATATCAGCAATTTGATTTGTGTTCCAATAAATTGAAGAATGATATCTCATTTTTCAAATAAAACATTTTAAATCAATGTTTTTTCAAGAAGAAAAATGTTATCTATACCAATAATTTATCCCTGAGCATTATCTCCGAATGTTACTTTTCCTCCCTTCGCCTTGATAATCTTTTCAAAGAATTTTTTGTTACCAGTCATGTGCTAGAAACATCCACTATCCATGTAACATGTATTGTTTTTGGTACTATCATTATTTTCCTAAAAATAAAAGAGTTAGACTTTAGAAACCAAAATTTTCTTCGATCTAGAAACATTATAAATAAAAATTTTAGGAATCCACATTTTCTTTGAAAAATAATCTTTATGAAATACTAAAGACTAAGTTTTGTTTAAGGAACAATTTTTTGCCCAATACCCACCACATTGACACTTAGTGCAGAATGGATCACTTTGAGGAACAAAATAATTGTTACTAAAAATTGGTTTTGAGCTAGTAGAACCAAAAGCAAAATTATTCCTTAGAGGTCGAATTTGAGAATACGTTTTATCAAATTTTTCCTTACCTAAGGTAAAGTTTCAAAAACACTTCCACGAGGAAAATATCTCAAACTTTAGTATAATAACTATGTTCTTATCTTGAAAACATTAGTTTTCGCACTACAGTTAGTCTCAAAAACATTTTTCTTATAAATTACTTTTTCTAGATCTTTAGAAAGTTTATCCTTCTTAGAATTAACTTCATCATGATTTTTTGAAGTACTTTCAAAATCAAGGGTTTTATTATCATGATCTTTATAAAGATCTAATACTTCCTTAGTAATAATAGAAATCATAGAATTTTCTTTATCAATATTTTTCTTGACTTTAGAATTTTTATTCTCAAGAAGCATAGCAAACCAAGAAACTTCTTCATATGTAGGTTAAGTAATGTATTCATCAGAAGAAGATTCTTAATCTGAAGATTCATAGTATTTACTATCACTATAATTAGCATTCAAGGATACATTGGTTATTGATTTAGTATTGTGTACCTTGGCCATTAGAAAATGATTTTCAATAGGTAATATGGCTAGTAAACCAAGATTTTTCTGACTAGAAGATTTATAATCTGAGGTTTCATCAGAAGAGTCTCCACCACTAGTACTCTAGGTTTCATTAGCTTTTAAAACATTCTTAGCTTTAGCGTTGTAGTATTTCTTCCTATTACCCTCATAATGTTTTTCCTTTATATATTTTCTCTTAATCATAGGACAATCTGGCCTTATATGCCCATCTCTTTTGCATTCATAACAAGTGACTTCAGAGTCTTTCTTATCCTTTATTTCCTTCTTCTTATATCTATACAGAAAGTATTTCTTCCAAACTATCTTGTTCATCCTTTGAAAAATATTATCCAGTTCATTCTCAAAATGTTCACTTTCACATGATTCAGATAAAATAGTGTCCTTCTTAGATTTAGATCTTGTAACTCTCTCAGGAGTCTTGGATTTTATATGATTTGAAGTAGTTGTAAAAGAAACACTTCTTTTCCAATTTTTCTTCTTAATGTTGTCAGCATATCTCTTCATTCTAGTCTCATTTTAAAGAAGAGTTCCAAACAGCTCATCAAGAGTAATCTGTGAGACTTTCATATTCTCATCTATAGTTATCCTCTTAGATTCCCACTCGTTAGGCATGATGTATATAATTTTGTCTACAAGTGCCTCACCATCTAAACTTTTTTCACCCATGGATTGTAAGATGTTGACAATAGTCATGAATCTCTATTGTACCTTACATATAGGTTATCCATAAGGAAATAAAAAACCATGATACTCAGCTCTAAGAATAGCTCTTCTAGTTTCAATGACTTTTGATGTACCAAAATGAGTAACTTCAAGCTTCTTCCAAATATAATTGGTAACATCACAAGAAGAAATCTGACTATACATATTCCTAGTCATGGAACACAAAAAAGTATTGTTTACCTTATAGTTTAGTTGATATTTTGACCTTTCTTGATTAGTAAAATCTCTGACTTCCTTATTAGGAATCTTTTAATCTCTAGTAAGCATAAAAAAATTTTCTACTTCGGTATTAATAAAAAAAGTCTTCATATGATCTCTCAAATATTCATATCATTCCCATCAAATGTAGGTGGTCTAGTAGGATTAATATTGTTAATCAAACCAACATTCATTCTTGTCATCTCAAAGAAAATATATTTCCACACAAACTTATTAGAAATAAAAGTTTTTAAACAAGGATAAAAATTGAAAGCAAGGAAAAAATAGAACAATTAAATCTTGAGAATGAAGACTTATATGTGAATATAAGTATCTTAGAGACCAGCTCTAATTCCAATTGTAGTATCAAAATGATGATGTAGATTCTCAACATACAAGAGGGGGTTAATTTTATACTCTAAAAATTCCTTTGGAACCTTTAAAGTTGGTATAAAACCTTCTATTGTTTAACAATGTTAAACAAGGTAAATTCACAAGACCTCTTAGTTCTACAAACTTACTAGATTCTAGAAATATAGTTCTGGAAATGAAACTTAAGAAAAGTTTATAAGGAAAATGATTCTACCTTAAAGCGTATAGAATCATACTAATCATAGTATACAAGAATAAGAAAGTATAAGATAGTGATAATTTCCATATAAATCAAAATTTAGTGGAAAAAAACTTGAAACAACAAAAGTAACAAGTATGAAATCTTTTAACCCAAAGAGTAGGGTATCCAACAACCTTGGATAAAGGTCCCTTGATTTATACTTTCAAGAAATTTTGTCTTACCCACACCAGGGTAAGCCCTCTATAGTAATATCGGAGTCTTTCATGTTATCCCCACAAGCCCTCTAACTTCTAGGTAGTGTGCACCTCTGTCTTCCTATACCCAGAAGCCCTCGATTGTACAGAGAAACAATCTGAGTCGCACTAAGAAATCTGAACAATATATTCAGTATGCATAAAGCATTAGAGTCTCTCTCTAGAAATCACTTCAGTAGCATGTAATCTCTAGAGTTGTAGAACAAACAGTGTTGAGATCATTCAAATGAGGTCCTATTTATAGGAATATCTCCAACGGTCGGCTCCCTCCTCCAATGGTCATATTTTTCCTTTCATTTCAGAGGGACCGGTACACGTGTCACTCAAACAATGGTATGTGAGAAAAAAATGCACAAAAACGTTTTATAACTATAAAAAGAGTAAGTAAAGTATGGTTTCTCAACCAAATTTATTTTTCGGAGTCTATGGAAAATAAAGTTTGGATTCTAAGAAAATAGACTCTCAGATTCTATATTACATGGATATTCAGATTCTCTTTTTCAAGGAATTTGGAATCAGAATTCTATAGACTTCAGAGTCTGAATTCTGAGGAATTCAGAGTCTAAATTCTAGGAATTCGGAACCTCAATTTTGAGGAATCCAGAACCAGAATTCTAAGGAATTCGGAACCTAAATTCTAAGGAATTCTAAACCTGAATTCTGAGGAATTCAGAATCTCAATTCTAAGTAATTCGGAAGCTAAATTCTATGTAATTCATAACCTGGATTATAAGGAATTATGAACCTAAATTTTGAGGTATTCGGAACTTTAATTTTAAGGAATTCGGAGTCTGAATTCTATGGAATTTGGAAACTGAATTTTAGAGAATTTGGAGTCTAAATTTTAAATAATTTGGAGTCTGAATTTCAGAGAATTCTATGTCTAAATTTTAGAGAATTAGGAGTTTGAATTTTAGAAAATTCAGAGTCTAAATCTCAAAGAACTAGGAGTCTGAATTTCAGAGAATTTGGAGTCTAAATTTCATAGAATTCGAAGTCTAAATTTCCGAGAAATAGGAGTCTGAATTTCATAGAATTCAGAGTCTGAACTTCAAAGAATCCAGAGTCTAAATTTTAGAGAATTCAAAGTCTTAATTTTAGATAATTTAGAACCTGAATTCAGTACAGAAAATAGAACACACTGTATATAAGTATTTATATAATTCTGAGGTTTTATATGTGAAATTTTATTTAACACATAGAAAAAAATATTTATATTTAAAGAGATTAAAACATGAAAAATGAAAACATGGTAAAGAAAAAATTTCCTTGGGGAAGGAAATTTTTCTTTATAATAGAAAATAAAATTTTCCTTAAGATAGAGTGTTTGTGATTTTGAAAACATAGAGGAATGGAAACGTCATAAGGAAACATTATTGACTCAACAAGATGATTTTTCGGGATGGAATTTGTTTCTAGAATAGGGTGGTTCATGTCATAGTAGTTTGTATTGTGCCATCAGTGGATGATTCAGGATATTGTTGTAATGTGGTTGGTTTAATAATTATTTGGAGGTTTCTTTGTCATTTTTATGTAAAGATAAAATTCATAGCCAATTTTATTTATACGTTTATCATAGTGGTGTGATGATTCTAGTAATGATGTGGATGTGAATTGAGAGGTTTTCCTTTTTCCCACATGTGGTCATTATAGTATAGTATTGTGTATCGCAACATG
Organism: Viscum album; assembly: GCA_963277665.1. Lineage (NCBI taxonomy): Eukaryota > Viridiplantae > Streptophyta > Magnoliopsida > Santalales > Viscaceae > Viscum > Viscum album. The sequence continues at coordinate 117,866,499 of OY728128.1, read as the reverse complement.
TGTCCAAGGATAGATGTTATTGTGGTTATTCTATTTTGGGTTTCATTTTGTTATGGTTCTCAAGATAATTTTTGGAGTTTGGGAGATGAGTTACATGGATCTTTTGGTTTGAGGGGAACTAGGTCATGGTGGTTCGATTATTCCACAACACACATTCCATTTTAGTAGATTGGGATAAGTGTTAAATAGGGGATATATAAGGTGAATATAGTGTTATTTATAATGGGTGTCAAATCTTAACCACATTGTAGTGTGTCCATTTCTATTGTACTATGGTTTCGTATTTTCCCAGCTTGGGTAAAAATTTTGAAATCCTCTATAACTTTCATTTGATTCATTTATTTCTCTATACCCTCATGTCATTTTTTTGAATCTTTTGAGACCATTAAGAGCCTTATTATTATATTTTTTCCTTTTCTTTAATAGGTTAATATATGGTGAATTTATATTTTTGAGGAGTCATGTGAATTATACTAACCTGGTAGAAATATCTTCTTTAATTAGTTTGTGTTAAGAAATAGTTAGAGCATTTTTTAACGTATAATATTTGATACTTCTTCATCATTAATTTTATTTAAATGATAGAAGTTTAAAATTTTTTATTTCAATGTAATAATGGTAAGAACCAATTTAATCAATCTAATGAGATAAATAAAATTAAAATTTTAAGGTATAGTGGTAATAAACATGTGTTTCAACGATTCCATTATATATTCTATATGATTGATACCATTCCATGGTTATTGTTGAAAAAAACTTCTACTGAGATATATGTGTTGTGGTCATTATTATCTTGGAATAACCTATCATAATTTTTTAATTACATAAATGTTATAATAAACTAGTTATATGAAATTTGGACTTACTATATTATCACCCATGAAAGAGATATTAAATGATTATGATGGAGTGTTTTGAAAAAAGGATGTTTGAAAGTGGTTTATGGTTAGAATTGGATGTTTTTTACTACTATATTATTTCATTATTATTCTATGGTTATTGTTTTTTTAGGTTATTAGCATGAATTATATGGTGGGATCTGAAACTGCAATAGCAAAGATGGAAATAGGCGATGGGGTCATTCAAGTGGAATAATAATGTAGCTCGTTATGTGGGAAAGGGATGGGTTTATGGTAATAGTCATGGTTATGGAACATATTGTGATGTATATTATCTAATGGTTGGATGATGAATATGTGGATATGGTATAGTATCCCAATGGTAGAGGAATATGTGATTGAAAATAATGTATATATTAATAGGCTTTGTCTGGAATCGAATAAACTATAGGTTTTAAATGTATTTATAATACATTAAATAAAATTATAATGACTAAAATTAACATGGGAACCGGTTGAAAATGGTTTTTCATTAAATATAGAGTTGAATACCAAAATAAAATTAATATTTTTTGTAAATGAATAATTTTTAATAGGTTTATTAAATGATTAAAAGGATAAATCAGGGGCATTGTTGTGTCTATTTTTTATGGGAATGTGGGATGGTTAATGAGGTGGAGGTGGTAGTAGTTATTTTTTAATGTTTTTGGAGATGTGGATATGTTTATGCACTATTAGATTTTTGTTTTCGTGTGAACCTAATAAGTTATAAATTTGTATGCTTATATTGAACTTTTATTTTATTATGATTTTATAAGAACCCCACCTAAGTCAGATCACCTAATCGGTGCCAAAATGTTTTTTGGTCCTAGGGTATTTCTTAAACATCTAGGTCCATGGGGGAATGGATGGATAAACCTCCCACTTTCATGATCTCCCTTTTTGGTGTAATATGTGTTATGATCGATCAATGTACATACAATGATATGTATATATAGTATTTGGTGTATTGGATTAACCTATGGGGTATTGATATGATGATATATGGTGGGGTTCTAATGTGGTGACAGGAGGGAATGAATATGAATTCCTTCATCTTCATGATACCATACTGTGATTGATATATATGATGGGGTTATAATATGTGGTTATGGATATTAGATGATGATGATGATATATAAATGGAATGTCGTATGATATATACATGAGTTAGAGTCTGACATGACATGACTATAAAAGGGATTGGAAGAAAAAGACATTTTTCATTAGAGAGTGAGAGTGATAAACTAGTAGGGAAGTTGTGTGCGGTACCCTCTTGTGATATTATTTGATATTATTTTACTATACTATGTTGAAATATTTTATTAGTTAATATTTTTTGAGTTAGGTTGATAGTTTAACTGATATTTTCTTGTTTGTTCTATGATTATCCACTAAATCATTAGAATTCTTCTACCACATTTGCGTGAGTAGTCATGAGGAGGATCCTACTATGAATATATGTATACACACCCATTTATATATAATCTATTTTATAGGTTTTAATAATGTATTTTTTCATCAACTTGGATATTGTTATCTCATATCTTGGAGCTATGGTAATAGTTATTCTCTTAGGAGTTTCTTTTGAATGTTATTTTGAAGGTATGTATTTGTATGACATTTTATATATTATTAATATTATTGGATCTGAGTTTTAAATTATATTATTGTGTTGATTGGTGTTTTTTTTATGACCTATGTATTTATGATCATAATGCATCCCATTTGTAATATTGATACCCTTAGTGTTAGTCACCAATATAGGTCTTATTGGAGGTAGAATTGGGGGATTACTCTCATCATCATTGAAAGTTGAACTGTGGTTCCCATTATGGGTGGGTTATGAAAAAGTGGTATCAGAGCTATGGTTGAGAGATATGATATAGAATAAATCTAGTAACCTATTAAAATTTCATGGGATTGGTAGTAAAATAGTGTTATTCAAACTTAGTTTGTGACATATAAAGGGAAACCAGATAGGATAGAGGTTATTAGGTATCCAAGTGATGCGATGAAAGGTCCATACTCTTACTGAACACCATAGGTGATGTAATGATTATTTCAGTTAATAGGCCAATGGATTATATGTATCTTATTAATTTGTTATTGTATTTGAATTGGGGTATTCGTGGGAGAAATTTTAAATAAATGAAATTAAATAAATTGTAAATAAATTCCCTAATACTGGGATTAGGATGTTTCTATTATATTTAGAAATAAGTCTGTTTTTATTCATCTTCATGTAGTTTAAGTTACAATGGTGTTGTAGGATGATCTATTTAACCATCATAGGATTGACCCAGTGTAATAGGATAGTATTTCGAAGAAAATTTTGTGTGAGTTACTACCTTAGGGGTTATAAAGTTTTATGGGAGACTCTACGATTATTAGAAAAATTACTTGTAGGAGGACCCTGGGATAACCTTTCGTCGGATCTAAGCTACTGAAGAATATCAAGTTACATTACCTATATTTTAGATTAAAGTGGAAGAAATTTAGATGTGTATTTTGTATCATATGTACTGGAAAGAGGAATAGGTTTCAAAGGTTGATTTTTAGGTTCATTTTCATGTAATTTTTTTATCATCAATGATGATGGAAATGAAGAGGAAATATTTTATCTCCCATCAATTGGGAATCTTGAGCCTATGAGAGATCATTATTTGAATCAAGTATCTTCTATACTTAACCCTATTCCTATTCTCAGATTAGGATCCTAGAGGAATACATTTAGATATATTAAATGTATAGTCACTCTATTTATATTTCTTATATATTTTTATGTATATAAGAAGGATGAGGTGATATATAGGATTCATGCACTACCATGATCTTCTATTGTGGGGAGTTATAAAATCACATATGGGATCAAGGATGTCAATGGTGGAACTTTTTTGATGGGTTAATCAAGGCCCCAGCCTTTAGGGAGCTGTTTATAAGCCTCTTCTTGTAATTTAAAATGTGATAGTAGCCCTTTCACATCAATTGTTGGCTTTGTTACTGTATAATTCACTTTTAGAGGAAGTGGTTACCTGTGATTTTAGATCCAAACCATTCATGGGAATCATCTTGATATAGTTTTTTGGAATTCATTACAAACTCAATAATAGTTTCCTCTAAGGCCTTGTTAGTATAAGGTGTAGTGGACCTTCCCATTGAGAAAATATTAAACTTGTAGGGTACATCCCTATGATTTTCTCCTCCCTTCGAGACATAAAGATGAGTGTGGTTGTGAAGGTGGTCTTCAGTAGTGGCATTGAGGAGATAGATGTGGAATTTTGATTGTTATGGATTTACCAACCCAAAATAGGCTAGATATTATATAAGGTATTGTTATTGTATCATCTACTCGAGTTTATTCTTTATTTGATTCTAGATCTTCAAACTGCATTATTTCTCCCATTACGGTTTGTGACTTAGGTATCAAGGTGGAGAGGCTTCCTACGGTCAAGATAGATTATTTGATGTATGTTAAGGTTTTGAGTATATGATGGTGAAAGATTATTCATATAGATATTTATTTATTATTCAAATAAATCATCATGATGTCATTATTTCCATTAATTAGTTGTATTTTTTGTGTGTGATCCTCGATTACTTTTAGAGGTGGGTGGAACTCTATTATTTAGAAGTAAAACATGTAGTATTCCTTTGTGATAAGGATTGTCAAATTAATTTTAGGCTTTAAAATCCCATTTTTTCTAAGATAATTACATTATCATCGAATTTGGTAAAATAATAAGTGAAAGAGTTTCCCAGAATCATCAAGAAGTTTCCATATTCCTTCGATAAGGAGGTTTTTATGGTACCCACTCAATATGATATTGAGTTCTGGATAGAGTTACATCCCACTAGATCTCTAATATAAAAGGCTATATATGAAATAGTGCCTTCTGATCAACTAGATTTCGTGATCTAGATAGATTATTTGATACAAAAGGGTTTCATCTAACCTAGTATATCTATGTGGGGTGCTCTGGTATAATTATCTAAGACAAAGGAAAATGGTCTTAGGTTGTTTATAGACTTTCTACAATTGAATCATGTGATAATCTGGAAATTTTATCCCCTTTCAAGGATTTATAATTTTTTCCCAATTGAAGGGATCTAACTATTTTTCAATGATTAACTTGAAGTCCATGTATCACTAAATTTGGGTGAAATAGGAGGATATTATGAATACATATTTATAGTGATGTTATGGAAATATCATATTTGTAGTGATTTCAATTAGAGTTACAAATTCTCTAACTATTTTCATGAGAATCATGATCTCTATGTTCTATGAGTTTCTAGTTCAATTAATGGTAGTGTTCATCATTGAAATTATTTTATACCCAAGGATATAGTATGTTAATTAGTGATTTTATAGTTCATTTAATACCATTATCTCTATTTATAGTTATCAAATTCAATTTTATAGATGTGGGATGTAACACCCTGAGATTTTAGGAGAAATATTCCTTTTAATTTATTTTATGTCTTGTATTGTATGCTACACCAATATATGATGCACTATACTAAACACCGTATTAGCTTGTAGTATACGCTAGCACTATTCTTGGCTCCTGTTGCACGTAAGAGAGACTGTCCTCAATAGCGTGTGTTGCACGCAACACTGAGTTTCACTAAACAACCATATATTGTTATAATATTATTATGAAATGGCCATTATTAATAGTATTGACCACATTTTTTAATTTATAACATTATCATTCATCTTAAACATATTCTAGAACATGGTATGAGAACAAAATAAATTTTCAGGTAAAATAAGTATTTTTCAAAAAATGTAGTCTTGCCGCCTTTTAATGGTACACCCACTGTAAATAGAGTTTTTGACATGTTTCTAAGTTAAATTTGACAAATTAAACTTCTTCCTTGGAATCAGGATACAAAATTTTACTTTGGAAATTTTTTTGATATTTTTATGATAAGTTTCTTATTTTGATGAATAGTAAAAATATGCTAAATTATATTTGAAAACAACTTTTTTCATCAAAATAATTTATATGGAAAAAATATATTATTGAATGGTATTAAAGTATAAATAGAATATATTTTTACCGTTTAATATAATGATTGTCATTAGCATTAATTTTATATTGAATTCATAGGTAAAAACATTTCAATCTTTTGCAATGTTTTAACTTTTAAAACCTCTTTTCTCAACAGCGGGATAAATTTTAAATTAAATACTGAAACTTATGTGTTATGAATTTGGAAAAATGGATTAAATATTTGGAATCAATAGGTACAAATTATATTGATAGGCTACTTTTTATATTAAGGCATTATTAATAGTAACTATGGTAAATTTTATTTACAACAGTTAAACGTAAATCAAGTAATTAAGGGTAAATATAATATTATAAAATTACACTAACACTTGTATTAACATAATTGGATGATTATATTTCTTCCTAAAATATACTTGGATCGAAATGGTATCTTTTTGAACCCACATGGATGCTATTAAGACCTTTAATTTATTTTATTTAAAGAAAGTGAAATATGTCTCACTCAAACTTTAATAATAAAAGTATTTTTAATATAAGGATATACATAATATAAATTTGATTATAACTACCCATTTGAAATATAAAATTTTTTTCTTCATCATGGTATTTTATTTGTGCTTTTTAAGAAATATATAATTACCTTAATAGCTTATACATTAATGATGCAAAAATTATTTATTTAGTGAAAAATAAATAATATAGTTTTTATTAAAATAATAATACCCATCAAAAGGACCAGAAACTTGACCAAGACTTATTTTTCGCCTATATCTATACCCTAATCATCCAAGTGTCGACTTGTGGACCATTTGGAGACTTATAAAATAGATTATGACATTTATATTATTTTATTTTAAATGATATCAAAGTTGTCACCTTCATAATTTGATACACATATCATTTTAAGAGTTGGGTTTTTTAGATGATAAATTCGACTAAAAGTATTATTATAAAATATATTAAATTTATATTCATCATAGTATTTTATTTTTAATTTTTATACAACAAATAAGTATATTAAATAATTATACGATAATGTTGTAGTAATTATTTTATTAAGAGACATATAAAATAAATGGTTTTAAAAATATTAAAATAAATAATAAATAAACTAATTAATGTTCTCCACGAATTTTATAGATAAATATGATAAATTAGGAATCTATTAAATATTTCTGTTCGGACATATCTTCTGTGTGGATTTTATTTAAATTCACATAAATGAATAGTATCAAAATTGACACAATTGATATTTTTAAAAATAACATATTATTAAATTGTTTAAAAATCACAATAATATTTAAAAATTAAAAAATGAAATTCATATGGTCTAAAATGTCATTATGTATCCAATTATGGACAATTCACAACACATAAGTAAGTATTTATAACCATTTAAAATTTAGAATATTATTACCACAAATAAAATTAAATAGATTAAATAAGGATAAATCAAAATGATAAGGTTTAATTTAAAATCAAAACATATCTAAATTTTATTGGTTGATGAGATTACAACCCTATATTACCTCATATTTAAATTTGATTTACTTTGGAGTTTTTATGTGGGGTTTGAGTTTATTATAAATTAATATTTTGGAGGTTTCCAAAAGTGCCCCTCTCCTCTTTTATAAAAGGGCACCCCTTCCCTCTCCTCTTCACTCAATCATGAGCCTTGAAGCTCATAGAATCCCGAAAAATTCCTCTTATCAACCTCTCTAGTTATATTATATAGGTTTTGGTCTTCTCAAAAGACCAACTCTAGTTCCCTAAGAGGAAGTTTAAAGGAGGCACTTCGAGGAAGAGGAGTCTCAGAGAGATACGGCTGAAATTGGACATAAGGTAAGGGATAATTATTCCAATATTGTTCTTATCTAGGATTGATTATTAATAAGTATTTACTGGGGTTTTGTTTATCATCCATGTCCATGTTTTCTAAAAATGTTTTCATAAAAAGATTACTATTCTTACATGTATATTTAATGTCATTTTTACCCTTTTTTTACTTCTACCACATTGTATGGAAGGAATATTTCTTTTTTTACCATATTAGGTACTTTTTGACTTTTCTAGAAAAAGTATGAGAAGAATGTTTTTTAAACTAATATGGCATGAACATATTTTTACGGTTTCATAAATCCTTATTTTCATGAAGCATCCTATACAAGATTTCATGATTATTTTCAACAAAATCCTTTTCATTAAAAATTGCATGGAATTTTGAGAAAAGAAAATGATTTTGAAGAAGAAAGGATATTTTCCTCAAGAATTCATTTCAAGTGTTTTATCAAAACTATTTTCCATCTAAGATGACATTAATTAGTATATTTATGTTTCAAGTATAATTTCTCTATTATTTTCATGTTTTGATTTTTCTTATGATGAAATTATGTTCATTTATTTTATAAGGATTATGTTATGATGGTATGATGTTTATGAAACCTAATTTATTATATGGGTTATGATTAATGATTTATGTTAATTTTGTGGCATACAAAATAATGGTTTCATTATGAGATGGGTGGGACCTATATATCCCTCCAATTCATTGGGTGAATATTTATATCTCATGAGATAGACATGGTTGGAACGGAAAGTGAATATATTTTAGTAATATTGGGCTGGAACGACAAGTAAACCCAGTTCAGTAATGGAAATTTTCCACTATGATGGTCTTGGTAGAAATTCCTTCGCTGCTATGGAAATAATATCATGTGCTTAACGGTTCGACACAACTGCAAGTTTTATTCCCATGTTATTTTATCCTGATTAATATTCCTTTGTGATCTATGCCTTATGTAATTCCAAGATTTATGTCATTTCTTATGTTTTATGTTCATGTTTTTATGTTCAAATGTTTATGGATTGTTTTATGTTCTCCATGTTTACCCTTACTGAGCATTTGGTCTCACCATTTTTATGTTTTCTTTTCCCCAGGATATAAAGAAAGGTTTTAGGTAAGAAAACAAAAGGGGAAGATCTTTATGGGATATGTTTAAGATCTCTCACCATGATTAAAATATTATGTTCTGGGTTTCCAAATACACTAAACTAATACGGTCTTTGGGTGTCTATTTTTGTTATGTATTAAGTATTCCGCAAAAGTAATGTAATTTTTAAGTACGTTAAGCTTGGTTCTCTACATGGGAGGTGTATTTTCTTGGGCATGTGAGGTCCTGATGGAGATTAGTTCATAATCAATCGAATATAGGGTTGTAGGTTTCATGTAAATCGCCCAAGAATATTCCAAATTCTCTTAGTTTCCCTAGTCTTGTAAGATATTATTAGATGTTTGTGTATGTTTTCAATTGTATTATGGCCCTATTACAACCTTGACTAGGAAGGACTAGGATTTTGTATAGTTTGAAAATTTTCATAAGGATTTTGACTACCTAAAGGGGTTATTGAATAATTCACACATCCTTCAGCAGTCAGGGTATAGAGTGATGTTTGTGGTTTTCTTAAACACTTATCATCTTGGTTTCGGTTTCATATTATTTCATTATAGGAAAAAATATCATATATGAATTCGTAGTAATATCACTATGAGAATAAATATCCCACCCATGATCTTAATTTTGTAGTAGTAATGTTTTATTTTAATATGTGAGGATATTACCTCATCAGTTATCACATTTGTGTCTTTATAAATAATAGTATCATGAGGTTTACTTTCTCTCACTGAGATATAAATATGTTTCAATGGTGGTGGATGAAGTTATTTTCAGAAAATGACTTTTACATCCCTTACACCCTAGGGATAGAAATATTTTTGTTGATTCTCTGACTGGGAAGTTGTGGGGGATGTTTTTTAGGAGTTTAGTGATGCTTTAAGAGTGATATTAGAGATTATACTGATATATATTGATGAAATGGATGTTAATGGTGTGGTTATTCTATGCTAGATGATAGGTAATTCATAGTTGAAGAAATTTATAGATGATTCTCAGTTGGTGGAATCAATGTTAGATGTTATACATGACTATATCTTTCAGGGTTATGCTCCTGAGGGTTGGTTTGAGGATTATAGACATTGGATTATGTTTTGAGGGAGATTTTTTGTGCCATTGGTTATTCATCAAGAGGTTTTTTTAGAGTTTTATTATTTATATTTGGTTATATATATTGGTTTATCCAAGATGTATTATGCCTTAGGTAGTTATCTCTGGAGGCCTAGGATGAAGAGATTAGTAGTGGAGCTCATATCATGATGTTTATTCTTAAGGTGGGTGAAGGTAGAGAATCATGTTCATGGTGGTCCATTATAGTCATTGGATATTAAAAAGTGGATGTGGGAGGATATATTGATAGATTAATTCATTAGTTTACTCCAAGAACCATGAGGATATGAAACCATTTGGGTGATTATGGATCAGCTAATGAAGTTATACCATTTCTTGGTGATCAGGGAAGCAAGAGCTATGTATATCCTAGCAAGGAAGTATTTAGATACGATAGTGTGGTTTCAAGGGGTACTTAGGACCTTTATTTTGGATTGGGATCCTCAGTTTACTTTATGGGTTTGGTAAGGACTTATACGTTATTTTGGATCTCAGGTTCACCATAGAACTACTTTCCATCCTTATACAAAAGGTTAGATGAATAATATTATTCCAAAATTATAGGATATGTTGTGTGCATGTATTTTGGTTTTTGAAGGATCGTGGGTGATAAAATTGGCGTTGGATGAGTATACTTATAACAAAAGATAGAAATATTCCATCAAAATGTCTTTATTTGGGTTTTTTTAGGTTACCTTATTGATCTCTGTTTTTATGGACTGGTATTTTCAATTCAGTGGTCCATGGACAAGATGTTGTATAGATCATGAGTGAGAAGCTCTAGAATTATTAATATGGGACATCTTCAGCAATTTTGTTTGATGAATTTGCAGACATGATCTTGTAGAGGTGCAGGATAGACCTAGATTGTAACTCATGGATATGGATAGGGTCCTTAGTAGCATAATCTTACACAATATAATTCGGTGACTTTGGTGCATCATGTACCATAGAGGCATGGTTGTGCTCTATAGTTAGGTTGGATATATGTAGTGGATGTGGTTCCAACCATAAATTGAGAGGGGCCTTCTAAAACTAAAGGTATGGTCATGATTTCCTCTATGATATCTACTATTTCTTTATATTTTATATTTCTATTCTTCAATATTTGAACATGTTTTTCTATCCTATATTTAACTATTAAGTTATCTTTTGAGATTATCTCTATTGAAACACCCCATAGAAATTGAGTAAATCGTCTATAGTGATGTCTTGAATGTCTCATAGTTAGTGTTGGATGGAAACACCTTTTGGCATCATGATCTTATATATGACTAGTTTTTATGTGATATTCAGAATATATTGGTTCACCAATTATCGATATCCTATCGGCAGATACTAAAGAATTGTTTTGTTCACTCTGCATAGTTTAGAGAGGATCATTTTGACTGGTGAGTGAGATCTAAGAGAAGGTAAGATAAAACCTTACTTGTGTCATTTTAGAGATATCATAGTGAAATTATAATTATTGGATCATAGAGATGATTTAGTATTATCCCCCACTATCTTTCCTCCAGTGTTATATCTTTATCTAAATATTTTCCCATATCAATCTTAAGGTATTACATCAGATGGGGGAAGCGAATTTTTATTTTTCCTTGTTATTAGATTCAAAATGATATAAATTACACTTTATTTTAGGCTAGTATCTGAGTTGTGGGGTTTAAAGGTACAATTAGAGTATTTGGAGTCGAAGAACTTTATTGGACTAAGCACATCTCCTTGGGGTTCTTCAGTGTCATTTTCCAAGAAGGTGAGTGGGTTATATAACTCTATATATACTGAAATATTCTGAATCATCTAAAAAATAAGAACATATAACTTTTACTAATGATTGATGATCATTTTTATTGTTTTCAATGAGATTAGTGGTTTTCCAATAATGATCATCCTTCATGCTACCATCAATTGTGCTTCAGAGAGGGGGATATTCCCAAGACAACATTTTGTAGTAGGTATGGTCTATATGAGTAACTTTTCATAACTTTTGGGTTAAAAGATTCTCCAGTGGCGCCCATGGATCTCATGAAAATCATATTCCATCCCAATATTGACCCATTCATCATTGTATTTATGGGTGATGTCTTGATATATTATAAGAATTAAGATATGCATGCTAGACACTATGAGATTGTACTTTTTACAACTTGATGACATCCCCTTTAAACCAATATATTAAATTTCCACTTTTATATTCAAGAGTTATTGTTCCTTGAGAATGTAATTTCTAATTTTTTAATTTATGTAAACATGAATAAGGTTGAGTACATGATACCTTCGGTTAATCCTTGTATTTTTTTCTAAATCTAGTGATTCCATGGGCTTATGGGGTACTATTATCATTTTATCTTGGAATTATCTTTCTAGGTAGAACTAATGGTAGAGATAACTAAAAGGGGTTGATGTATGTGTGTTTAAAAAAATGTGATGACATATTCCTTTATATGAAGAGTATATTAATAATGAATATATTTTTTACACTTATACATCCTAATATTGGTTACATAAATTAATATAATTACATGGGTGTTGGGTTGGGAGTTGTGTTGATGTAGGGAGAACAGGTAGTCTTCTACGGGCCACATCAGTTGTGACACCATGATTGGAACTACCTAATTCATGTCTTAGATTTTTTAGTTTTAGTTTATTCTTTGAAATATTTGAAATATTATCTCTTTGAAAATAGGTTGATCATCTATAGATACCACAAGATCCTATGAAACATAATCTCTCTGTAGGATCTAAATCTAATGTAGAGTAATTGGGTTGATTATCTACAAACATTTGAATTTTATATGGACTATATTCTAAGAAAAGGAAATGTCATTTTAGATGCGCTCAACAAAAAAATGTTAGAGACCTAAGATCTTTGAGAGAGACCTACCTAAAAGGAATGAAATATGATGATTATGGTGGTTGAGTGAAAAGAGGATGAATTTAAGGATCATAGAGTTATTAAATGTACACCTTGTTTATGATGTCTACAACAGTGGATTGGGTAAATGACACAAAGGATTCAGATCATGAGTGTGTCGTGATACGTAAATGATTGGCAGTGAGTGACCCACCTCCTTGGTGGTCCTTAAATGAAAACGAAATGATCTACATTCATGGGATGTTGGTAGTGATAGATTATTTGAGGGAGGGTATGATCATAGACTCTCATGTTTCCAAATGGTATGTGTATCTAGGGTCAATGAAGATATACCACAACATCCCACATCAGTTTTGGTTCAGTGATTTGAAACCATACATCACAATTGTTTTTCATAATGACTAACCTACCAGAGGGTATTACATCCACCTCTAGTGCCAATATTTAAGTTGGGTGACATGATTATTTACTTCATGATGTGTTTAACCAAGATCTAGAGGATTCGTGATGTTGTTTGGGTAATTTTTGATCAACTAACAAAAATTGGTCATTTATTACCTCTTCAAGATACCCTTTCAGTGGATGAGTTTTGAAAACTATATGTATGAAATATTTTATTCATATATGTATATCCCTTTAGAATCATATTATAATGAGACATGCACTTTACATTATCGTTTTGTAAGGTCTTAAAAAGAATTAGGTGGGTGAGGGAGCATTTTTGGGGATGATTGTGGTACAAGAGACCACTCACAGAGTGAAACTAATCTACATGTAGTTAGTCATTACTCAAAGTAGGAAGCGATCATATGTTGAAATGAACAGGTGACCCTTGGAGTTCTTTATGGGTGAATAAGTTTTCTTATGGTTAAATCCTTGACAGGATAATCGATCATTTCAAAAACAAGGGAAGCTAGTGTAGATATTCATTGGACCCTTCTATATTACCCAGCATGTAGATACATTAGCCTTCCATTTTAATCATCCTCTAGAACATTATGGTATACCAAATTTGTTCAATAACTCTTAACATTGGAGGTATATTCCAAATCCAATGCATGTGGTGGATTGTGAAGATGTTGAGTTATATCCGGACATGTTATTTTTGAAGGGGATGAGGTAGATGATAGATCAGAGGGAGAATGAGTTATGAGGGAACATGATGCCCCTTCTTAAATCCATGTGGCTTCATGGATAGATCCAAGATAATATATGGGATTTGGAGTCTAATTTTCATGTTCAATATTCTATGTTGCTCGAGTCAGACAACTATAGGAACTTCTTCAGTATAATATGTCATTAGAGGGGCATATTTGTAACATCCTTAGTTTTAGAGATATTTAATTTTCACCCTGTTGATGGCTTAACATGGATCGGGGATGAGTTGGTGATTATTGGAAACATAAACAAGGATTATTTATGTTTTAGGGTGAAATAATACTAGGCTTATTCCATGGACTGACCTTTTCTATAATTTGGAACTTCTAGTGTAAAATAGGTTGGCTAAAACACCCAAAGAATTCATGTTTTTAGGTGAGTAGCACTATGAGTTCTCAAATGAACCATGGCCAGATTAGTCTCACCATGTCATGGTGGATGGCATGGTGAGTCTAAAACATACAAGGTTATGGAACCTCTCCTTGGTGGTGGAACCATGATAATGGTTGGAAGAACCATATTGTGGTGATGGTTGTTACAATTTTATAAATTACTAACCCATCTATTGATCTCCCAGGAGGAGTTATTATCCTTCATAAAAAAATCATTTTATCTCCATTAAAGGATGTTTAATTCCCTTTGACTCAATTTTCCCTTTATTAATCAACTATTTATCATCCTCTTAGTAGATCATCAAGTCCAAAAAACTTATTAATGAATATATGGTCAAACTTGGGATTGAATTATTAATTTGAGAAATGACATAACCTGATCCATTTATTTTGGTTCCTTCTCACATTTATCATGGTTTGTAGGGGTCGTATGATCTATTCTCTATTCACTTTTCAAGGAGTAACGGGTTTTCTTCCTTTGACCAGACAAAGATCCTTCATTTATGGTGGTTTTATTGGGTATATGAAATTGTTTTTCCCTCTTGACTTGATTCCTATATTTTGTATCATCATGTAACCCTTTTTAGATTTTATTTAGAAGTAGTTCTAGGGAATTATGGAATGCCATATTTTTTTGGTTAGTGTATGAACATATTTTACCAATGGATCTTGGAAAAATATTAAGATTGACACCAATGTATTAAGGTAAAAATTACTTATCACTTTGGCCTTTTTTATAATCGTTGGAATGATATTATGGATATGCTTGTGTTATTTGAGAACATGACTGAGTTTGATCACATGTATGTGCATGTGTATCCTATGATACCATGTTTGGGACCCATGTTTGACAATGATAACATGTGTATGTTATTATGTGGCTACTAATATTCATGTTTAATATGATATGTTGTGCCTATATGGGTTATACACTATCGTACATCGATGTATAACCTTTGAAGGATTTTATTTTAGTATAAAATAAAAGGTGGACCATCAAGGATTTTTTATCCTATATAGTGGTAGAATGTGTCAGATGCAATGATGACAGTGATAAACCATGACAACGGGAAGGGGTAGGATGGAATTATAGCCTGAGCCAACACACGGTGCTAGGATATGATGGCCATGTTGTCAGAACCAAGGTAGTGTTAGGATATTATATCCTGTGTTCTGACTTGTGATAGTGATAGGTCATGATAACCTTATGGTTCAACCCATGACTCATCAGGAATATGGCTGCTCAGAGACATATGGGGTGGCCTTGTGGTCAACTTATGGTCATGATTTTTTCCATGACCATTAATCTAACATGGATATGAATCTTGTATGACCAGGGTTCATATTGTATTTGTTAATTCACAACTTCTCAGAATATTATTTGTTTTTTTGTTTGTAAACTTATTTATTATCATGCAATAAACTAATATTCATGAAAACTTGGGTTAAGGAAACATTGGTGGAGTCTCAATCTATTTATAGTTACACCATGCATGGTCATCTCAATGCATGTGAATATTTCTTGATCATAGATCTAATGAAGGGAAAGGTATGTATGATAGGTTGCTGAGGGACATAGAGTTTGGAGATAGATGTGGTATTAGTATGGACTACAAATAGTTATCACAACATCATTTATTCATTTATTCCTAGACATGTTGTTGTAATCATTGACCTTCCAAATTTGAGGTCTATTTGATTTATTATTGTATGATCTGATGTGGAATATGTTATAGCATCATTTTTATAAATTTTATGATATGATATTTAAATGGTTATTTTTTGATATTTTATGTTGTATGGATATGATTACCGAGGGTATAGTCTCCCCATGTCACCTTTATACCCTTGCTTCTAATTAGAATCCTCTTGTGTACAGGGAGGCGCACATGAAGTATTGTGACACCTCATCTCAGACATGGGGATTTGGGTTGGGGTGTTATAATTATCATGGAGTATAACATCCATCTAGGTATTAGGGTGTTCGGGTACATTGTGAGTAAAACTCATTAATCCACCACCAAGGGTGCCTCTAAATAATCCAAACATAATAAAGTGCATGTATAGTTTGATATGATCATTGATAAAATAAAGAGGAAATAAAAATGATAATAAATATATTGTAGCCTTAGGTTCTAACAGCCACTTGGATGTGAGTAATACCTTCTTTGACCCAAGTTATGGTGTGGTTTAATATATCAAAAAAACATTGAATAGGAATCACGTCCCAAGTCATATTCAATGGTCCTTACATCCCATTATAGTTTGATTTAAAATACTTTGTTAATTAATCCTAGTTACACAGCTAGTACAATGGAAAAAATGACCAAGATATATCATACTCATTAATATATGGGATGTACTTTTTAATAAAATAGTAACAACTGTTGATAGAGTGTACCTGATCGAACAAACACTAAACACAACACATCCAGAAAAAATCATCAATAAGAGTGAATAGTGACCCTAACTAGGGATATAGTAATAGGAGGGGAGAAATAATCCCTTATCCTGGGCCCCTTCCTAAAATATGGAATCATAACCCACCAACACCATTTTTTATAGGAATGTATTCCCAGTACTTAACATTATCTCATCATGGTTATTATATCCCACATCCAAGGGTAGTAACCAATAGTTGGGCATATTAACCCATTACTCCCCTTATTATTGTCATGTGGTAATTTCGATGCTTGGCCTAGTTGAAATTACTTCGCATTACCACATGCATATCATACTTGTTAAAAACATGCGATATAATGGGAATTAATTTCCTCATCATGCAATGAGTAACAAAATTTGGTGTCTCTTCCCAAATATATCCATCATTGAAAAAAGGTATATCATCCCCTAAACACAACAAAAATCACAAAAAGAATAATTAAAATATTTTAAATCTCAATATTAAATATTTTATATAATTTTTGGCATATCATCAATGAGGTGACCCAGACTAGATATTCATTTATTACAAAACATTTAAATAATTAAAAACATTACAATACATAATACACTCAACATCCCTTATATTGGTAGGATTATTTTCTTTGGATACTAGCTATATAAGCTATTTATTTTACAATTCTTGTGATCATTTCCCCATAATTTCATCATACAAGATCACCTTCTAAACATGTATTAAGTAAAAATTATCCTCACATCCTCGGAAATGAAAACATAAGAATATTTTGAGATCAAACTCTTAGTAATTTAAAAATAAACATATCAACATGTTACCTAGGGTGAGATCATAAACATATAAGGAAACATAAGTATGAGACAAATATCCTATTTCAAGATTATGAATTCATAATAAAATATTTTATATGGAAATATAGTTGAAGAAATAATCACATATGATAAGACAAATCATGTGATGTAAAGACTAGGAAAACATGATACATAAATCATGAGGTAGGGAGAATAGTATATCCAATATTAAAGGAGTGAGGAACCAAAATAATAATATAAACACAACATCATGGATAAAAAAAATTCTCAAATTGGATCAGGGATAAAAACATGTTTCCCATAGAATATATAGAATCAAAACTCAGTTCCCATTTTAGATCAAGCATCACTACTCATTCCACCAATATCTAATGAGATATAAAGAAATACCCTATGCATTGGAGGTATATATTGGTCTTTCCAGACACACAACGATTAATTATACATTTTTTCATGAGAAAACATCTAATCATCACATCATTAAAACCTAGGAATAATAATGGGTTTCATATTACATTTAAAAAGGTATCATATAAATAACCACACAAAACAGTTCAATTAATATCGTATTCAATATTTGAACAGAATAAATTCATAAAATCATTTAGATGGGGATTTATAAAACATAACATCATGGAAAATAAATCCCTTTTGATAGTTGGAGGAAAATAGAAAGGTGAATAATAAAAGAGAGTATCAAAACTTATCTTTAAAAGGAAGGTGTGAAGATCACATGAGTTGATTATTATTTTTATTTAAAAACAAAAAATATGAATAATAACTATATGTGAAAACCTAGACATTAAACAAGGATCCATTTATTGGAAATAAAAACTTAAGAGGATGGTAATTATTCAATATATGTTAAAATTTTATTGAAAAAAAAATAATTGATGGAAAGGGATATGAATTAAGAAGTAATTTCCTCTAGAGAGATAAAATTGGACATATTACCTAATAAGAGATCATTGAATATAGGTTACATTCCTGGATAAAGTCCAGAAGATACATCATAACTCAAAGAAAGTGATTTGAGTTATCAAATTCCCTTACCATTACATGTTATTTCCAATGAAGTGATTTAATATAACATCATATTTCAACCCATTGTCCTAGACTGGGTCAGTGATCCTATTAACCTTAGGTGAAATTACCGAAAAAACCAAGAATAGAAATAAAGGAAAAGGGTTAAAATATAATGTATTAAGGGGGATTATTTTCCATATTTAACATTCACAAAACTAACATAAGATAAAATAAAAAATCAACATAACCAAATACATCTCTATAAATTATTCAGGCACTAAAAGACAATATTAATGAATATGATAACCAATAATAAATAATGATTCATAGACCAGATATTATAGTAATAGTGGAACTTGGTAAAATATAATCTAAAGAAATAAATTAGAAAAAGCCTTTGGAACCATAGTAAAACCACTCCATACCAAAACATGGGCATCTCCAAGATCTATCTCTACCAACTATAATAGAGAATATCAAGGTGATCCACTAGTAAAATATGAAGCATTCCATTGTCATAAACCATAGAAAATAATGTATACATATGCACTAGTGTGTATATTTATGGGTGAGTATAACAACTTATTAGGTAACTCCAAGATAATTTTACCACATTCCACAATTACCAGAAACAGGTTAGCTCATAGGAATATAAAAAATAAAGATAAATTATCAAAGTAGTTAAAATAGTTTTCAAAATAAAAAATTTAACATATGAATAGGATTTCCAAAAGAATTGTAACTAAACATAAGTTCCCCTTTCAAAAAGAAGAAGAATCTAATAAATTACTACCTTAGAATAATAATCCATGTTCTCTCTCACACACATGCTCATTCATGATAAATAAAATATATGTGCTCACAAGAGGTGATACATTCTCCAATATTCCATCACATGGTGGAAATTTCAATTCATTCCTTTCTAGTCATCCTTGAGAACCAAGTCTATTTCAATAAGACCTATCACAATGAATATAATTAAAACACACTAACCATGTGACTTTCTGGTTGGTAACCACAACTTCGCTATTCCATAAACATGTTTCAATCCATATTTCCTTTATAAAAACCCATTTATTCAATTTTTCAAAAACATTATGGGAAAATACCAAAACCAAATTTTTAAATCCATCAAGTAAGATGTAATTTTAGTTTATTTTCAATAGGAAAATACTAATGAAAAGTTAAGAGATATATTTTATGAATCCAAAAATCCTTCACATTCCAATATAATTGAAAAACAGAAAAGGCCTCCAACCATTAATGATTAAACCATGCCTCTAAAATTGATCCATTATGAATCCTTTGATTCCAACAAATCAATGCATGAAGATATGATGTAGATGGACTATGGATTGAAAAGATACCCTAGAATCATCTAATAATGGGATGGATATTGAGAGAAGAAGGAGGAAGAAACTTATGATAATTGTAAGGAATGGGAATTAAATAGACCTACTAGACCCAACCAATTTCATGACATGAATTTAGGATTCATGTCATAAATCTTATAGATTTCATGTACAGTGAAATTTATATTGCCTCAGATTAAAATTATACAAACCAATTTACTTGATGATTGAATCTCGTGATGTGACCCTGTTATTCTGAGAAACTCATTCACACATTGAATGTAACTCATGGAACCTTCCTAGAAAACATTAATGTCATGAATAACCTTCTGTGGCATGAATTGATCATATAGAATGATTCAAGATTGAAATAACTTTAACAATCCAAAATACTCTATAAACATATCATAATGACTCCAAACATATAATAAGAATTATAAAATGATAGCATACCTCAAACTAGGGGTTCTACATTATCCCTAACATTGACCATTCAATTCTTGGAAAGATGGAGGTATTTAGTAACATTGAAAAGATCAGGATTATACTCCAATATAAATTTATATCATCCTTATATTTCTTTTTGAACTTGAACATGATTCCATAAAACTCATAATAAATAAATATATCTCACTTTAAATGTTTTTTCATGTCCATCCATAATTTAAAAAGGTCCATAGATAAAAATACATCATGTTCAAGAGTAACATGATCCTAGATAATCACTTGACCAGAATCCCACAGATACTTCTTCAGTTGAGAGACATGAAATAAATTATAGAAAGTAATAAATCTCAAAGATAATGATAATCAATTTGAAACAATACTAATCTATTCAAAAATATCAAATGGTAAAACATACCATAGTTCCAACATCCCTTATTTTCCCAATTATCAATGACCAAGTCTTTGTGATACTTTATAAAATGCATAGTTACTCAAATTGAATGATAATAGTCAATGGATGAGGTATTCATACACTTTTTTAAGCTTTAATCTATATCTATCCACTTTGGTAGCATATGGAACTTCTCTATAATATAAGGGAAAACACTTGGTCTAATCCTTAATGCTTCCATTATTTCCACCCAACATGGTGGAGAATAATAATTATGGACATATAACTCCTAAAATGGAGCCATATGTATCACTAAATAGTACTATTATTATAGGATAACTCCACTAAAGTTATATGATCTTCCCATGAGCCATCAAAATCCATGACACTTGATCTATTCATATGCTCAAATTTCTAAATTGTTATTTCTAACTACCCATTTTTCTAGGGATTATATACCATGATCATAGACAACTAAGCTATGAGATCCTGGTGAATGATCGCCAGAATAGATAACTAAATCAAGGATCTATGTTAGATATGATTAATACCAAAACTCTATAAAACATGACCACTTGTTGAATATATAAATTTTCTATATCCTCAACCAGATCATACACACTTGTTCGTTGAAAGTGTAGTGACTTGGTGAGTCAATACACAATCTCCCAAATACCATAATTCTTATAAAGAATTGTCGATTAACCTTTTAAAATTTCCATTACAATATTATCCCACTTCCATGTTGGTATAGGCATATATCTCAATATACCAACTGGTCAAAGATGCTCATTATAACACCACCACCCCAAAATCCTAGAGTTAGTGCCTTACTTTATTACATTGGCATGATTAAAATGAATCAAATCCCAAAGGACCAATTATTTTTTCATTTTTGGAAAACCATATTACATAAATGATACCTGTTTTACATTGGGAATAGAAAATGAAATACAATACATAACAAAATCTAATAAAATGCATCCTTGAAACTCATTCCAAGAATTCATATAAATATCATAAAGAAATAAAAAAATAAGGGTTATCTCAAACACTTAGTAAGGGTTAATTTTAATGGAATCTATATGGAATCAATAATGAATAATCAATATGGAAAGGTAAATAAGTGAACACACATGACATCTAATTAATAAGATAATAATGAAATGCATCCGTAGATTTTTTTCATAGTGAAAATAATCTCGATAATAATAATTAAAATTAATTCAATGCTTAATTATTGGATTCCATGTATCCATAACATGAGACACTATACTATCAAGGCCTATTCTCAAGATAGTTTAGTTCTTTAGGTAGAAATATTTCTGAATATTCTTGAAATAAACTAGAAGGGTTTATCATTAACTGATTTGATCTCATGATACTACCAATGCATAGAGGGGATTATTTCCTATGGTCCCTAACTCTATTATTGAATTTCTAAATAATTATTAATATTTAAAATAATCAATTTAATTTATATACAATGTGCCTTATTAAATATCCATATTTATTAAAAGATATGAATTTATAAACATTTCCCAAATATATCAAATAAATTTCAAAGTAATAAACAAATGTAAAAATGGAATATATTTTATGAAATGATCATATATGTTATACAAGAATATGGATATTTAATAGGAATGTAATTTTCATTGAAAAATGGTTACAATAATGTGATTATTTCAAGAGAAAGTTAACAATCAAAAAATAAATTGAGATAGAAAAGATAGATTTTACCACTTGGTAATTTTTTATTCAAAACCCTTTGGATGATATAATTCAAAGTGATAACTAAAATACAATGTGTTATGATTGATTCATGGTATTAAATAAAAAAAGGGTTAGTATATAAACCAAACAGAATAAATATTTGGTGAATATGATATTTATATCACATATGTAAAAAGGGAGATGAAAATCATTTACCTTACACTCCATTTTAGTTGAATTCTCTTTAATCTCATTTATAATAGTTTTAGTCATGTTATTAACTTATAATATATTAATATTTATTACATCATATATAATCCTTTTATAACATATCATAACTTGTTAATCAATAATTGTTCACAGTTTCCATCATTTTGGGTGTTAATTTCCTTCTTTTACGAGTATGTTTTGACATGTTATTCTTGGTACTATTAAATATATCAGTATTTAATCATCTAAATATTTTAAAAATGGATGTAAAAATATATATCCCTTATATATGTATTTATAATAATCCATAAATTTTCGAGATAGGTAGTCAAATGCATCATTCATGGAGATGGTAGGTCATGCGTACGAATGAGCGATGTTTCCTTTTTATTATCGTATTGAAAGAATGAAAATTAAATCATATATATTTATATTATAATTAAAGTATAATATTTATGTCATATAAATCTCATTATTTTATTTAAACCATCTTTAATACAGTCTATGTAAATCGTGAATGCATCGCATTGCTTTGACGAGGCGTTAGTCCGCACAACCCCAAATGATGTTATCATATTCTAAAAATATAGAAAAAATATAAGGATGTTCTATATAATAATTTATAAAGAATATTTAAATTATAAATATAATATATAACATATATAAACTATAAATATCTCATTATTTCAAACCATTAAATTTGGTAATAGAATAATTAATGACACTGATTCATGAGGCGGAAGTCTGTCGTACACACGAATGATAACTGTGTATCCCATTTAATGGAAGTGTGGAAATGAGTAGATAAAAAACTTATGATAATAACATATAAGTGTATTTAGGATAATTCTTTTATTATATAATAATTATATTATAATAATCGAAGTGGTGTAAAATGAAATAATACAAAAGTGCTCATTGAACAACATTTCCTCTTCTTCAAGTAACTCCTTTTGGTTTATACAGAAGGACTTTCTTGGTTTTATTTATGAACAAATTGAGGCATCTATAATGATTTTAGGTATTTTTTGAGATTATTTGGGTAGGTTTTTTATGATCCAATGGTCTTGATATATGTGAATAAGTGAGGGGGTTGTGTACCCTTTTATAGTGGAGGAGAAGTGGCATTCATAAAAAAAATAGGTAAACGTTATTGGGAGGTATAAATTACATCCTATGCCTCCAATAATGATCCAAATTAGATAAGATAGATTATATTGTCAAAATATGTCCATAAAATAAGATTTTGACAAGTTTTTAGGTCATTTGGCTTCTTAAGATTAAATTTAACCCATAAGTAAACTCATTTTCACCTTAATCACTATAATTAATTTTAATTTCTTTCACTTGTATTTATAAAAAAATAATTTAATCTTACTATAAATTATAAATTATTATTATTCAAAATATTCACTTAATTATTCCTAATTAAATTTACATAAGTGGCCAAAATTAATGGAAAATTAATCCCACACACGGAATGAGAAACCGGGTTTTTAAAGTGAAATGTTCAAAAGGTTGAAATATTTTTATATCCATATTATATATAAAATTGATTAAAATGACCTAAATTATATTATTAGATGTAAAATTTATCTAATTAAACTTTAAAACAAATTAAGAAAATAATTTTACCCCATAAATTATTTATATGAAAAAATCGTTTTCAATTAAAATTCAATATTTTTTATTATTCCTCAAAAAAATGAAACTTCACAGAAAAATACCATAAATTCACCCTCAGATAATTTTTATGTTCAGATTTTAAAAAATATATTTTTTCAAATATAATTTATAAAAGATTAAAAATTTATATTTAAAATAGATGCGCCATTAAAAGGCGGCAAAACTACATTTATAAAAAATATAGCTTTTTATGCAAAAAAATGATTTGTTCTTATTTTATGCCTATAAATCCTATTAGATGAATATAGAAAATAATTGATTGAATATATAATATATATATTTCTTTATTATAATTCACTAATATAATTTTATTTTATTTATTAATACAAAATTTCTTTTGGTGCATAAAATCGTTTTCTTTTAAAAACACTTACTTTATATTCAATTGGATTCTATATTCATTTATAACACCAAATAATTATATAAAAACATGTAAAAAATATATTACAAATTTATTTAATCCTTTTAATACAATTCATTGCAATTTCAAGTTGATAACTATCAAATTAAATAATAATATTGAAAGTATATTTTATTTTGGTAAAACTCGTTCTTGCGTGTAATGCAAGCTATCGAAGGAACTCGGTATTGTGTGTAACATAAGAAAACTTAGTGTTTCTTTTAAAATGCTGAAAATCCATTTCTTTGATTTTTGAAAACACTT
Source organism: Viscum album (assembly GCA_963277665.1). Classification (NCBI taxonomy): domain Eukaryota; kingdom Viridiplantae; phylum Streptophyta; class Magnoliopsida; order Santalales; family Viscaceae; genus Viscum; species Viscum album. The sequence goes on along the minus strand of OY728128.1, from coordinate 117,841,388 downwards.
TTTGGCTGAGTGAGAACCCACAAGTACAAAATCACTTAGAGGCTAAGTGAGAACAAACAATCCATCCCAATAATCCATAGACAGAATGGGAACATTGTAAACACAAATCAGATCAACCAAAATAAAACAAAAAAGACAATGTGTTCAAGCGGATCCACCATTGCAAACACGAGCGAAAACAAACCAAATAAACATAAACAAAACAAATCACACACCAAGCTAGAAGGAAATCTACATAGGAGACTTCAAAGGTGGATGACGGATGGTGAAGGCTTCATCGACATAGATCCAAAATGAGAAACCACGAGACCGTCGAGCCGCAGTGGACAAAGAAACCAACAATCATCCAAAAATTTCAACATTCACCAAGGTCACCGGCACTATCCAAAACCTCATGGGATCCATCGAACCCAACCAAATTGGAGTCGAGCATGAAGAAGCATGACGAAATGGTAGAGGAAACCAAGAAAATTTGAAATAATCGAGACATGGAAACCTTGGAAATAGTTGTCGTCGCCACAAACAAATCTCAGGTCAAGCCTCCATCTGTTGTGTATGCGCCTACTAGTGATCCACACCGCGGCTGCTCACAAACACGATGGGCGACGATCCTATGATTAGAGGACACCGACTCAATGTCAAAATAGGAAGGGAGAGACACGAACACAATGGTGACTAAATCTAGAAAGATATGTATGGATCTATACTGGAGGCACATCAAACAGGGAGGGTTTTCCATGGGATGGCGGGATCCAAAGGTGTCGTCGTTGTCATAGATAGCGCAGCTCGGGGAGGACAGGAATCAGCGTCGGGATCCCTACTATGTCGGGAACACCAAGTTTGTCGGAGTAAAGCCACTCACCGGAAGGAGAGCTCAGCGTCGGCAGGTACCAGAGATTTCGCGTCACGCGACGAAGATACGAGCATGATCCAAGGCAGGGCAAGCCGGCAGAGGGCGGCGGTATCCAGGGAACTGAGATACGGGACGTCAGACTTTGCGTGAGGGGGAAGCCGGAGAAGCACAGAAACCCTATGACAAGCAGAGCAGACGACGTCGGCTGGTCCTGCAGAGAGAGGCGGACTGGATCAGTGTCTCGCAAGAGGGAGGCATGATGAGAAGTCGTAGGTTGAGCTGGGGCACGAGGGCGGCGCAAAACCTAGGCCAGCGGGAGCTCCCGAGCGGCTACATTGTGCCTCTCGAGTAGTGTTTCTTCTAATTAAAGCTAATCTCAGTGATTTATTTAGAATTATATTAACTCTTTTTTTATATAAATCAAGCTAGTAACAAAATTAAATTTATTCTGAAATGAAAATATTGTAAAGTCTTGGGGTGTTACATTCTCCCCACATTAAATAAATTGCATCCTCACAATTCAAACGTGATCTCCGTAATCAAGTGTTTGATATTTCAGAATAATATTGTTTAAAAACCAATATCATAAATTGGGTTAGTAATATATATTCTTAAAAATGAGGAATGTAAAATTCAAAAGTCAAAAAAAAATGGGCTTTAGAATATATGAAAATTGGTGAAAACATGGACTTGAGAGAGAAATATAACTATCAAATTATGATCGAGAGTGATAGAGAATATGTTCATGAGAAAGTTTTTGACCATAAATCCATAAACCAAAGTGTCAGAAATGTTAATTTATATCATCAAAAATGATGATAATATGAAAATATTTTTTTTTTCAATACACTCTTCCTAGAGTTGTGGAATAATTTCAATCACTAAGTATATAAGAAAACATACATACTTGATACATTCATTTTTCATAAACTCAATCTTATCCTTTGGTCATAATTTGAATTATTTATACTTCATTTCTTATCATAGGTTGCATAATATGTTTAAGTAATACATTAATCTCTAAAACATTGTCCAATGATCAACTTAATTCATTTCATAAATGGTTAACCTTTCTAAAAGATTATGATCCCACAAATTAATTTCCAAGGTATTTAGTAGTACTCAAATTACCTTATCTATATTAATCATGTCTTTATCCAAAAATAATTACCTCATCATTAAGAACATATTAAGTCTTATATATCCCTCAACCATGTGTTTTAAAAAAAGTTCAGTTTTCTACTGAATCACTTTTCATAGTTATCGGTACCAATCAAAACATGATTTTAAATACATGATGAAAAATTATTGTAGTATAGTCCTTATACATTCCATAACACTTATGACTAGAAAATCATCAATGACATTATTTTACAACAATATTGAAGGATCCAAATATATAAGAAAATTAACCATTCTACTTTAGCTATATCGAAATCATAAGATTAACCTTAATCCCTTATATTCTTCTATAGTATACTCTCTTTACAATTAGGCCATTTATTTATGTAGTTACTCATCTCTTTGAAGTTGTAACACTGAACTGAAGGCTTTTTATCCTTCCCTTTTCATTCTTTTTCTTGGTGAGCCATATCTCCACAATTATAACAATCGTTTAATCCCTTCAAGAACTTTATAGGGTGATTCTTTCCATAATTATCACATGTGGGGAAATACTTATTTCCCTTATTCCCTTTATCCATCTATTTCTTCATTTTAATATTCATATATTGTTTCCAATAAAATTTTTAGGAATTGTAGAATTATTTCACCATCATGATAAAAAATAAAACTATTTCATCTTATGAAGAAATAGTTTGAGACACCAATTCTGTAACAACCCTGAGTTTCATTAATGGAAAATCCCTCTTGATCTAATTAAATGTCTCTTTCTGTAAAATGTTTATATAAAATGTCAACTTCATTGGTTTTAAGTTAGGAATTGTGACCGTTGCTTTTGCAGTCATTGAACAGTGATGACATGATTAGTATAAATATAGGGCTTTAACAAATCCAATTTACTCAGACAAAGGAAGCGATGGCCTCATCTAATAGAATTGCTCCATACGAATCCCATTTGTAGGAGCTCGAAAAAGAGGTGGAATCCTTGGCATTCTCTCTTGACCAAGCCCAAGCTGATCTTCCTCATGTCAAGCTCGAATGGGACCGTCTATGTGAAAAGTGGAAGTTGATAGAGATTACCACTCGAGTGATGTTATCTGAGCCACCCCAAGAGTCTGTCACCATCACACACCTTACCCTTAGGTCTTATGTGGTTGTCTTAAGAGGTTATGTAACAAATATCTAGTACTATGTTTAGGTATATTATTTTTTTATATAATAATGAATATACCTCCTTTTCATTTTTGATACATTGTAAATAGTTTTTTGAAAGTATAAATAGTGTTTTTAGTTATTATTTAATTAAGAATTCTATTTTATTAAATAAAGGGATTTTTAAATTAAATAATATTTTAATAAAATATTAATATTATTATTAAATTAATTTTTTTATTAAATATAAATGATCTTATAATTTTATGAATGAAATTATAATTTTTATTATGGTTTGAAAGCCATTTCTGTCAAAACCTGTGAATTTTCGATAAATGTAGGTTTTTATTTTAAAAGTGAAAATTAACATATTTAGAAAATTATTTAGATAAAATAAATTTTATTTATGGAATCAGGACATCTAAATTGTTCAGCGATGACTTTTTCATAATTTTCTGAGATAGTCAAATATTTTGGTAAAAATTAAATACCATTTAAATATATAATGTGTTTTATGACATTATAATGACCCAATAGTGATGTAATAAAATACTATAAACATTATTTTCGGACAATATATGTTTTACCATTAAAATAATGTTATTTTTGATTTGTTTGACTTACTTTTAAAAGCATTAATGGACCCCTCAAGACTTATTAAACATCTTGTCTTTTTAAATTATTTTCCATGGGAGTGTGACTCAACTCCATATCAGCAACCCCATTATTTTAAGAAGTTAGGAATTTGGCCTTATAAAATATTGTTTTTCTCTTCCCTTTTCCAAAAACCATGGGAAAAAACCAGGGGATGGTTTGTGGTTTGGATTAATTTAATATAAGGGGTCCCAAACCAAAATAATAAAGAATGCCCTCACCTTTCCTATATAAACCCACCCAATCTCTCACTTCCTCCTCACTCAAAACCTTTTGAGTTCGTCCAAACTCTGCCCTTCTCTCTCTATAATCCTCCCAAGGTCCCCCAAGATCCCAAGAAGCCTCTCACAAGCCTCTCTATAGCCTTTGGAAGCACACTTCCAAGTAAGGGTTTTTTCTTCCTTTCTCATTTTTGTCAGTTTTCTTTAAGTTGCTTTGCCCTTTTATTTTCAATTATGAAATTTGGGGTATGGTTTCACACCTCCCTAATACTTACCTATTTATGTTTTAATGATGGGAGACCCATTTCTCTCTCATTAAATTCCTCCCATGTACACCCGTTACTGTGCCGAAATTCCGAAAGGAACTTCTCTCTCTTCTTTTACATTCAAGCAATACTTTTGTATCATAAATATAAATTCCATTACAATTGTTTGTAAATGTATCTATATGACCCCCTTACTGTCCATTTCATTTAAATATTATGAGACACCCATTTCTCTCTCATCAACCATTTTTATGAATTCTTATGTCACGCCGTTACGCTGCCGAAATCGCACCGATTTTCTAAGCCAATGCCATTGTGTAGTGAATACCATGCCCATTTCTCCATAAGGGGTATTCACCTTTATGCACATTTACTTATTTATTATAATGTTTCATTTATGAATTACACATTAATTTATCATGGAATAAATTATTATGTTTTATGAATCAATGTTTTATGATCCATGTGGCACACTTATGCATGAAGTGAAATGTTGAAGAAGGGTGCGCCCTTATAGCGCTCCAATGCATTGGGTAAAGTAAAGGATCATGATACGTCTTGTGCAATGAGTGTTGACTCATGCTAATTCAACTGAAACGAGGGTTTACTCATGCTTTATGTGCAATGAGGATTTACTCATGCTCCATGTGCAATGAGCCTTGGCTCATGCTAATTCCATGTTAAGTATTGTTGCCACATTTCCATGTTATGATTATCATGCTTTATCATGCCTTTATGTTCATGTTTCTCTTGTGCTCTATTGATATGCCTATTGTCTAACATGTATTTTACTCCTCATTTTATTCCATGTGCATTCCCTTACTGGGCTTTATAGCTCACCCTTTTCTTATGCATGTCCTCAGGTTATCCCATGCAATGCTAAGTACGAGGGAATGTAGTGGTCATGTAAAGGAAGTTTTCAATAAAGATGTTGTATTTCATGTTTCATGTTTTTATGTAATGATCCTAAGCCCCAAAGACACTAAAACTCCCGATCTTCTTTGTTGTATCATGTGATGTTTTATGTAATAAATCATGTTTAAGTTGTAATAAAAAGCAAGGTTGTCATAGTTGGTATCGGAGGACAGGTTTAGTTATTTTTTGGATTTGGATTAGAAAAACCTAGTAAAGACATAGATACAATACTAAGTACAATAAAAACATCCCTAGGTTTTGGTGAGTATTGAGTAAGTGGGTTATCAAGAAAATATATCCATTTCTGGATATGTGTAGGTAGAGGCAGCTCTGGCACAGATGTATCCTAGGGGTAAAACCCGAAAACACCACTTTGAGCTAGACTCGAATGAGAACTGTGCATGACAACGGGCCTTGATGCACTCTTGGTTACAACACTCCTGGGGGATATGTTTTGATAAATTCACAAGATTAGTATGAACCCTTATTATGGGAATTAAAAAAATGCCCCTAAGAATATATGTTAGAAAGTAGATCATGAAAATCCTAGATTGAAGCCTATAGACTCATAAGCTAAGAAAATAAAAGTTTATTTATAAGTCATCAACTTTTTCTTTGTATTAACCTTTATGTGCTACCCCTAACTATCCTTTTATTCTAGCCAATGGCCAGTAATAGAAGATCTCGGGCTAACAACCATTGTGAAGATCAGTGTGATGACTGTACTAATGAGATGCCCAATCCAATGAGAGTGGGAATCGCGAACATTGTCACGCTTCTCTCTCAGCTAACTCATGTTTTGAATAGAAACACGGGTCAAGAGGAACGTTCAACCCCCCCTAAAAAAGAACAAGTCTCTATCGATATCTTCATGAGACAAAGGACTCTTAATTTTAGTGGATCATATGATCCCACAATCACTGAACAATGGATCAACTCCATTGAAAATATCTTCTCCATAATTAAATGTTCTGAAAAAGAGAAGGTTCTCCTGATAGCTTATCGTATGGAGGGTGAAACTGATCAATGGTGGACGTTCATGAAAAATACGAAGCTTGAGGAGGATATCGAGGCATTGGAATGGAAGGATTTTTGGAAGATGTTTTTCGATAAATATTTTCCGCACAACCTATGGCTTAAGATGGAAAGGTACTTCCTTTCCCTCAAGAAAAAAGATGAAGAATATGTTGGAGCATACGAGGAAAAATTCACAAGTCATGCATGATATGCTTCTGTCTTTGTTGTTACCCCCAAATTCAAGGTTGACCGCTTCTTTGGTGGGTTGAAGCCTAGACTACATAAAGCATTAGCAATCCGTGACTTTGAAAACTATGAGGAAATTTTCCGATGTGCCCTTAATTTCGAAATGGAGATCGGAGAATCATAGGGCTATCATGGGGATAAGAAGCATAAGGTGGACTTCAATGTTGGTGGTTTGATGGATAAATCCAACAGTGCTAAGAAGATCCAGCACCCCACTTGCCAAATGTGCGGTAAGAAGCACCCTAGAAATTGCCTTAAGGGGACGAGGAAATGCTTCAGGTGTGGAAGAGAAGCGAACCTAGCTGTTAACTGTCGGCAAGAAAGACCTGCGGCTACGAAAGAGTATAGGAACGCTCTGTTCAAACCTCAACGCGTTGTTTAATGCTACAAATGCAAATAACCGAAGCATTTTTCAAATTAGTTCCCTAATCCAAGGGTTTTTGGTGGAAACCAACAACCTCCAAGGCAGCAAGGAAGATATTTTGCCATCACTTCTACCGAAGTGAACCCCAACAATGAAGTGGTGACAGGTATGCTGGTTATTCATTCAAGAATAGAGAATGTACTTTTTGATTCAGGTTCTACGCATTATTTTATATCTCTAAAGTTTAGTAGAACAATCCCAGCACCGCCACAAATCATGGAAGTGAAGATTTCGGTGAGTACGGAAAATGGGGCAGTCATTGCATCCTATTAGTATAAGTCCTCCCATGTTATACTATGTGGATTGAATTTCCTAGAAAACCTCTTCATACTCCCTCTAGTGGAATTTGATGCAATTTTTGGCATGGATTGGCTTTCCTTATATAGATCCAACATAAATTGTCGGGAGAGGGAAATCACACTCCATATGGAGAATCGACCCCTGATTCTTTACAAGTGTAAGGAGGAAGATGAATCTCCTTTAGCTATATCATCTCAAGCATGGATATTACTGACCTATGAGAACACATATCTGGCTCAGATGATTGATTCCAAGGAAGAAACCATCCTTGAATAAATTCCCATTGTGAGGGAATTCGCGGAAGTGTTTCCCGAGAAACTGCCAGGTCTTCCTCCTAGAAGAGATGTTGAATTCTCAATTGAACTTATACCAGGGGCTTTACCAATATCCAAGACTCCATATAGAATGGCTATTATAGAGCTTAAAGTGGTGAAAAAACAACTATAGGAGAATCTGGATAAAGGGTTTATATTCCCAAGTGCTTCACCATGGGGTGCACCAGTCCTCTTCATCAAGAAGAAAGATGGGTCAATGCAGCTTTGCATCGATTATCGTGAACTTAAAAAATCACAATAAAGAACAAGTATCCTCTGCCATGGATCGATGACTTGTTTGATCAGCTGCGTGGAGCACAATACTTCTCCAAGGTGGACTTGCAATCAGGATATTATCAAGTAAGGGTGAAGAAGGAAGATATCCCCAAGACTGCTTTTCGCACAATATACGGGCACTATGAATTCATAGTAATGCCTTTTGGACTCACCAATTCCCCAGAAATATTCATGGACTTTATGAGTAGAGTCTTTAGTGATTACCTCGACAAATTTTTGGTATTCTTTATAGATGACATTCTAATATACTCCAAAACCAAGGAGGATCATGAGGAGCATTTAAGAACTGTACTAGAGACTTTGTGCTAGAAGAAGCTCTATGCAAAGTACAAAAAGTGTGAGTTCTAGTTGAAGGAGGTCTCATTCTTAGGCCATATCATCACAAGCAATGAGATATCTGTGGACACCTCCAAAATAGATGTAATTGAGGGATGGATGAGGCCAACATCGGTAACGGGTATCTGTAGCTTCTTGGGGTTAGCTGGATATTATTGACGATTTGTGAGAAATTTCTCATGATTGTACAACCCTCTTACCAAGATAACTCAAAAGGGAGTAAAGTATTCTTGGAGTGATGAATGCGAAGAAAGATTCAAGGAGTTGAAAAGGAGGCTTATCACTGTGCCCGTGCTCACTTTACCCATAAGTGGGGAACTTTTTGTGGTATTCAGTGATGCTTAGAAGAGGGGATTAGGCTGTGTTCTGATATAGAATGATAAAGTGATATCCTATGCCTCAAGTAAGTTGAAAATCTATGAGCGAAACTATCCAACGCATGATCTGGAGTTAGCGGCGGTGATCTTTACCTTGAAAATCTGGCGGCATTATCTCTATGGGGAGAAATGTGAGATATATACTGACCACAAGATTCTTAAATATATATTCACATAGAAAGAGCTTAATATGCGCCAGAGAAGATGGATAGAGTTCATCAAGGATTATGACTATTCAATACATCACCACCCTGGGAAAGAAAACTAGGTGGCAGATGCCCTAAGTAGAAAGGACCCCGCGATTGTATCAATGATGAGAATCGAGAAGGATCCAATCTTCTTAGAGTTGATGAAGATGGTCATGGGAATAATAAAGAAGGTAACATCATCAATCCTTTCACAAATGATTGATCAACCGCCTCTTTTGGAAAGGTTAAAGGATGCTCAAAAGGATGATGTGGGAATTCAGGAATAAGTGGAAGCTATCGAAAAAGGGAAATCCTCGGCGTTTAATGTTAATGAAGAAAGAATTGTGCGATTTGGGAAAATAATATGTGTTCCATCGAGTCTGGAGATGAAGAAGGAACTTTTGGATGATGCACATAGTTCAAATTTCTCTATTCACCCAAGGAGCACAAAGATGTATCGAGATCTCCAAGAAAACTTTTGGTGGGATAATTTGAATAAGGAGATCACTGAATATACATCAATGTGCTTGGTGTTTCAGCAAGTGAAGGCAGAGAGGCAGAAGTCTAAGGGGATGATGCAACCATTTCCCATACCAGAATGGAAATGGGAGAACATCACCATAGACTTTGTCACCAGACTTCTAAGGACATCCAAAGGAAAAAATGCAATCTGGGTTTTTGTGGATCATCTTACAAAGACTACACACTTCATTGCTATTCGAGAGGATTTATCTTTGGATCAACTGGCACGGATATATATCATGGAAGTGGTAAGGTTGCATAGAGTACCACTATCTATTGTGTATGACCGAGATCCAAGATTCACCTTTAAGTTTTGGAGGATTCTTCAACATGATCTGAATACTGAACTGAACTTCAATACAACCTATCATCCTCAAACTGATGTCCAATCCAAGTGGACTATCCAAACACTTGAGGACATGTTGAGAGCATGCTCAATGGACTTTTAAGGAGGATGGGATCAATATCTTCCTCTGGTTGAGTTCTCTTATAATAATAGTTTCCACTCAGGCATCCAAATGGAACCATATGAATCCCTTTATGGGAAAAGGTGCAGAACACCAGTGTGATGGGATGAGGTCAGTTAACGTAAGCTGCTTGGACCGGAAATGGTTGAGGAAATGGTGGAGAAGGTGAAAAAAATTCAGCAGCATATCAAGGTAGCCCAGAGTCGACAGAAGAGTTATGCAGATAATCATCAACGAGACCTTGAGTTTAAAGTTGGAGACAAGGTTTTTCTATGCATATCTCCATGGAAGAAGGTCATGAGGTTTGGAAAGAAAGGGAAGTTAAGTCCAAGGTACAATGGCCCCTTCGAGATTCTTGATCATGTCGGGGTTGTAGCCTATCGACAGCACTTCCACCTACCATGGCCAAAGTACATGATGTCTTTCATGTATCCCTCTTAAGGAAGTACATATCAGACCCTTCACATGTACTCTCTTATGAGGTGGTATAGTTGGAGGATTATCTTTCTTATAAGGAGAAACCAGTGAATATCTTAGATCGTAGAGAAAATGTTCTACGAAATAAGACAATGCCCCTCATTAAGGTGTTGTGGCGAAACCACAAGTTTGAAGAAGCGACTTGCGAATTGGAGGAAATGATGAAGCTAAGTTACCCACATTTGTTTTAGTGTGGGAAAAGGAAATTTCGAGGGTGAAATTTCTTAAGGGGGGAATATTGTAATGACCCAAAGTTTCATTAATTGAAAATCCCTCTTGATCTAATTAAATATCTATTTATGTAAAATGTTTATATAAAATTTCAACTTCTTTGGTTTTAAGTTAAGAATTGTGACCGTTTCTTTTATAGACATTGAACAGTGATCACATGATTAGTATAAATATAGGGCTTTAACAAATCCAATTTACTCAGACAAAGGAAGCGATGGCCTCATCCAGTTGAATTTCTCCATAAGAAGCCCATTTGTCGGAGCTCGGAAAAGAGGTGGAATCCTTGGACTTCGCTCTTGGCCAAGCCCAAGCTGAGCTTCATCATGTCAAGCTCAAACGGGGATGTCTATGTGAATAGTGGAAGTTCATAGAGATTACCACTCGGGCGATGTTATCTGAGCCACCCCAAGAGTCTGTCACCATCCTAAACCATACCCTTAGGTCTTATGCGGCTGTCTTAAGGGGTTATATAAAAAATCTCTAGTACTATGTTCATATATATTATTTTTTTATATAATAATGAATATACCTCCTTGTCATTTTTGATACATTGTAAATAGTTTTTTAAAGTATAAATAGTGTTTTTAGTTATCATTTATTTAAGAATTCTATTTTATTAAATTAAGGGATTTTTAAATTAAATATTATTTTAATAAAATATTATTATTATTATTAAATTTATTTTTTTTATTAAATATAAATGATTTTATAATTTTATGAATGCAATTATAATTTTTATTACGGTTTGAAAGCCATTTCTGTCAAAACCCGTGAATTTTCGATAAATGTAGGTTTTTATTTTAAAAGTGAAAATTAACATATTTTGAAAATTATTTAGATAAAATAAATGTTATTTATTGAATCAGGATGTTTAAATTGTCCAACGTTGAATTTTTCATAATTTTCTAAGACAGTCAGATTTTTGGGTAAAACTTAAATACCGTTTAAATATATAATGTGTTTTATAACATCATAATGACCCAATAGTGATGTAATAAAATACTATAAGCTTCATATTCGGCCAATATATGTTTTACCATTAAACTAATGTTATTTTGGGTTTGTTTTACTTACTTTTCAAAGCATTAATGGACCCCTCAAGACTTATTAAACATCTTGTAGTTTTAAATTATTTTCCACGAGAGTGTGACTCACCTCCACATAAGAAACCCTATTATTTTAAGAAGTTTGGACTTTGGGCTTATAAAATATTGTCTTCCTATTACCTTTTCCAAAAACCATGGGCAAAACCCATGGGATGGTTTGTGGTTTTGATTAATTTAATATAAGGGGTCCCAAACATAAATTATAAAGAATTCTCTCACATTTCCTATATAAACCCACCCAAGCTCTCACTTCCTCCTCACTCAAAGCCTTTGGAGTTCGTCCAAAATCTTCCCTACTCTCTCTAGAATCATCCAAAGGTTTCCCAAGCTCCCAATAAGCATCTCACAAACCTCTCTCTAGCCTTTGGAAGAACACTTCCCAGTAAGGGTTTTTTCTTCCTTTCTCATTTTTGTCAATTTTCATTAAGTTGCTTTTCCCTTTTATTTTCAATTATGAATTTTGGGTTATGGTTTTGAAACTCCCTAATACTGCCCTCTTTATGTTTGAATGATGGTAGACCCATTTCTCTCTCATTAAATTCCTCTCATGTACACCTGTTACTATGCCGAAATTCCGAAAGGAACTTCTCTCTCTTCTTTTACATTCAAGCAATACTTCTGTATCATGAATCTAAATTACATTAAAATTGTTTGAAAATGTATCTATATGACCCCCTTACTTTCCATTTCATGTAAATATTATGAGACACACCTTTCTCTCTCATCAACAATTTTTATGAAATCTTATGTCATGTCGTTACACTGCCGAAATCGCACCGATTTTCTAAGCCAATGCCATTGTGTAGTGAATACCATGCCCATTTCTCCATCAAGGGTATTCACCTTTATGCACATTTACTTATTGATTATAAATTTTCATGTATTAATTCCACATTCCTTTATCATGGAATAAATGATTATTTTTTATGAATCCTTGTTTTATGATCCATGTGACACGCTTATGCATGAAATGAAATGTTTAAGAAGGGTGTGCCCTTATAGCGCTCCAATGCATTGGGTAATGTATAGTATTATGATACATCATGTGGAATGAGTGTTGATTCATGATAATTCAAGTGCAACGAGGGTTTACTCGTGCTTTATGTGCAGCGGGGATTTACTCATGCTCCATGTGAAATGAGCCTTGGCTCATGCTAATTCCATGTTAAGTGTTGTTGCCACATTTCCCTGTTATGATTATCATGCTTTATCATGCCTTTATGTTCATGTTTCTCTTGTTCTCTATTGATATTCCTAATTTCTAACATGTATTTTACTCCTCATGTTATTCCATGTGTATTCCCTTACTGGGCTTTATAGCTCACCATTTTCTTATGGATGTCCTCAGGTTATCCCGTGCAATGCTAAGTATGAGGGAATGTAGTGGTCATGTAAAGGAATTTTTCAATAAAGACGTTGTATTTCATGTTTCAAGTTTTTATGTAATGATTATAATCCCTAAATACACTAAACCTCTCAATCTTCTTTGTTGTATCAAGTGATGTTTTATGTAATAAATCATGCTTAAGTTTTAATAAAAAGTAAGGTTGTCCTAAATTCCCTTCAGTGACTTTTCTTAATCCCTTAAAATAAATGGTCAACCATTAATTTTTTATTTTGTATAAAATAGGTAGTATAAATTTATAACCTTTTAAAGGTATATTCATATTCAAAAAAACATACTTCCTTATTTTTCTTTAAGCTAAGTAAATTTATATTTGAAGGACCCCGGAACACCGTGAGAGGGGAGGGGTGCATCAGGATGTCAACAATTTATTTCAAATTGATGGATCTTGTTCCAACGTTGGTAGGAACCTATTAAAACTATCTGGAGATGAAGTGTAGAAAATAAAAAATCACATGAAAAGCAATGACACGTTAATTTTACACGGTTTATCACTAAGGGATAAGTCCAAGGAGCATACGCTGACAGTGTGTCGGTCCTACCAAAAACCACTAATCTTCAGAAATTGTGGATTAAAAAGGTTTATCACAATCACTCTATTCCAGACGTACTATCTTTTTAAGGTTTTAGTGACAGCACACTGTGTCCAATGGATCACTTTTGTAGACTCCCTCGTGCTCACTGCTTTGGAAGAATCTTTACTCGGTTTATCAACTTGAAGGTTTCTTCAATGGTTTAGCATTAAATCATGCATCCTCAACTGTAAATAGATGATATTTTGAAGTCCTTTTATCACCAATATATGTAATTTAATTTACCACACTCTTATAGTTTAATGTAATTAATTTCTCAAAGTGATTAGGTTAATTTTCATGCTTCCTAGGGTGTTCTGTGTACCACTTAACCTCCTATGTGTACTGTTGTTGTTTCAGGGTACCTTCCAGCACCTCCACGAACTACCTTCCCTACATACTACCTTAATCTATGTATAGATTAGATTTTCTACATACCACCCTGATCTTTGTACTTCCTTTCTCCACCGCTTATTGTGAGAGATTCCTCTAAAAACTGCACTCTCTTTCATGGACTAGTTTTCCTTATGCGGATGGTTATCTCTGTGTACTGTCTTCTCCTCCGTGAACCACTTAGGACTTCACCAGATTTCTTCCTAAAATTTTAATCTATAATCTATCTCCTCAAAAAAGGGGATTAATACTCTTTAAATGGGCACATTACTCCACAAATTTCGCTAATCAGATTTATCCAAATTGTCAATGCAGGGCAATCTTCACTGTATATTGAACTTTATCTGTGTACTATTATCCTTCATCGTGTACCACTATTGTTTCTCAAACTGCATCAAAACCGAGAGCCTTCATCATTCTGCATACCATATTCCTTTACCGCGAACTCTCACTAGAAATCGTTTTCAGTTCTACGCACTGCTCTGCATATTGTTCCCACTGTCGGGTACGCAATAGCGAACCATTTCCGGAACATAGTACACAGTCTACGTTTTAAGGTATGTGGTTCCCTTATTTTGCTGATTTTATTTTTAGTTTCACATACCATTCACTCCTATTTGAAAACCCATCGCTTTACAACATCAAACTCTCAATTTTGAGGCCCAATAATTCAGAAAACAATGGGAAATTGTGCCACCTTCAATACTTCTTACAGCTTGAATTGTATGATCTCTTTCCATGAAATCTCCCTGATCATCCATGTGTATATTGAAAACAAAAAAAAACTGCACTCTATTAATATCAATGAATATCCTTGGTTCCAACAATATTCATCTCATTTTTTTCTCACGAGGGAAAAATTTGTCGATAAATGTCTACTTAAAATATTTTAATTCCATGAGTTCTATTTCTTCTTCCTCCCTATAATTCGCGATCAATCAACACCATTAATCTACATCAGCATTGAGATAATACAATGAAATTGTAACCTTTTCCTTTTCACCAAATCCCAATAAAATAAATTACCATTTATCAACTTCCATTTGATTAGTAGTATCACTAAATGATGGGATCCTCTATCGCATAATGAAATTTGGGATTTGATAATCTCACTCTGAAGCAGGTTTCTCCCTTAGGGAAAGGTTTTTTTTCATAATGTGATTAAGATTCCCTAATATATCCATAAATTTATTAGTTATAATAATATCTATAAAGTATTTCTCAGAAATTCAACCTCTACATTGGCCATGAGTATTGATAACCTTTTACTTCCAGGTTTCATTACTAAACAATGTCATATGCAGGATTAGCTTATAAAATTATGAACTTTGTATCATTATAAATATTTCTTATCATAAATTGAGATTTTAATTTATTTATAACCTCAAAATCATAAACATTGTTTCATTGGGATTCTCTTATATACTTATCCTCAAATTCAATCATAGGGTTGTATTCCATAATATATGTCTTTCTAAATCTAGTTTCTATGTTTTCTACTAATCTTCCTCTAATACCAACTATAATTCCCCAACCCCAAAACCCTAGAGTTGGTGCCTTACATTATTACATTGTCATGATTAAAAAGAATTAAATCATAAAGGATTAGTTAGTTTATCAGTTTTGAAAGACCATATTATATACATGATACTGATTTTACATTGGTAATAGAAAATTAAATACAATACATAACAAAAGAAAATAAACTACATCCTTGAAACTCATTCCAAGTATGCATCTTCATATCCTGAGGAAAGGAAAAAAAATACGTGTGATCTAAAATTATCAATAAGGATTAAGTACAATGGAAGATATAATTAATCTGTAATGAATAATAAATATGGTAAGGTAAATAAATGAACACTCATTCC
This sequence comes from Viscum album, assembly GCA_963277665.1. Lineage (NCBI taxonomy): Eukaryota > Viridiplantae > Streptophyta > Magnoliopsida > Santalales > Viscaceae > Viscum > Viscum album. The sequence continues at coordinate 117,825,662 of OY728128.1, read as the reverse complement.
ATTTAATCAATAAGATGAGAATTAAATGCATCCATATATTTTTTCATAGTGAAAATCCTCTAGATAATAATAACTGAAATAAATCAAATTCTTAATTATTGGAATTCATGTATCTTGAACATGAACCAATATACCATCAAGGCCTATCCCCAAGATAGTTTAAGTTTTTGGGTAGAAACCCTTCTGATTCTTCTTGGAAACAAACTATAAGGGTTTCCCACCAACTGATTTCATCTTATGAGACTATTGATACATCGATGGACTTATTTAAAGTGGGTTTCAAACCATGAATTTCATGTCCAAAACAATATTCATATATCAAAAAATCTATTTAATTAATAAACAGTATACCAAATCAAATATCCTTACTAAGTAAAGCATACAGATTTATCAATATTTCCCTTATTAATCAAATGACATTCATAGTAATAACCATATGTAAAAATGGAAAATGGATTATAAAATAATCATATAAAACATAAAAAAATAACTATATTTCATTTGAATGTGATTTATAATGAAAAATTATTGCAATAATGTGATTATTTCAAGATAATGTTAACAATCAAAAAAGAAAGTGAGATTGCAAAGATAACTTTTACCACTTAGTAATTTTCAATTCAAAACCCATTGGATGAGATAATTCAACTTGAGGATTAAAATACACTTATGTATGAGTTATATGTGATATTAAAATACATAGGGTCAGTATATACACCAAAATAAATAAATAAGTGGTGGATATGAGATTTATCTCACTGATGTAAAATAAAAGTGAGATGAAAATCCCAAACCTTACACTCCCTTTTGGTTGAATGTTATTTAACCTCTTGTATAATGGTTTTAATAATTTCATTAACTTTAAATGGAACCATATTAATATTAATGATATCATATATAATCCTTTTATAACATATCATAACCTGTTTATTAGTAATATTCCATCATTTTTATCGTTTCTTGTGTTAATTATCTTATTTTTCAAGTATGCTTTGAATATTTATTATTTTTCCAACTATATAGATCATGATTTCATAATATACATAATTTAAAACATGATGTAAAAATTATACATAGCCTTTATATATGTATTTATTGTAATCCTGGAAGTTTAGAGATAGAAAATTAAATACACCATTCTTGGAGACGGAAGGTCGTACGCACACATGAATGTTGTTTCCATTTTATTGTTGTATTAAAAGAATAAAAAGTAAATTGATTATCTGTATATTATAATTATAGTATCATTTTTATTTAATATAAATCAAATATTTCTATTTAAACCATCCTTAATACATTCCATGTAAATCATGAATGTGTCACAGTGCTTTCAGCAGGCGGTAGTCACACGTCCACAAACGATATTATCGTATTCCCAAAAAAATGAAAAACACAGAGGTATGTTTTTTATAATAATTAAGAAAGAATAAATATAATATAAATAAAATATATATCATATATAGACAATAAATACATCATTATTTCCAACATTTAAAAAATTTCAGTGGAAGAACGAAAAACATCGGTTTGTGATGTGGTATTTCATATTTCACACGAACAATGTATATGTATCTGATTTGATCGAACTATGTGAAAGTTTAGGTCATAAAAATAAATAAAAATATAAAATTATATTTAATATGATTATTTTATTATAAAATAAATATATAATAATAATTAAAATGATGGAGAAAGAAACAAAACAAAAATGCTCGTTGAAGAATGTTGTCTCTTCTTCAAGTAACTCTTTTTGGTTTATACTAGAATACATCCTTGGTTTTATTTATTCCATAAGTTAGGGTTATAAGATTACAATATAGATATTGTGATATTACTTGGTTAGGTTTTTAATGAGACCAAGGGCTTTATAAGTTTGAATAAGTGAGGGGGTGAGTTCCCATTTATAGTGGGCGAGGAGTGAAATTCTTGTAAATATAAAAAGGTAAACACTATTGGGAGGTCTCCCTTATATCATGTTCCTGAAATAATGAAAACAAAATTATATAAAAGGGACTATATAGTCTAAATATTTTCATAAAATAGTTTTTTGTCATTTCTATATGTCATTGATCACTTAAAATTAATGTTTAAGCACTAAGTAAAATCATTTTCATCTTAATCGGTGTAATTAATTTTAATTCTTTTCACTAATATTTTTGGTCAAAAACTAAGTTGAACTTACTATAAATTATAAATTATTATTATTACAAATATAGAATCCATTGTTTTTAATTTAAATCACAAAAGTGGGGGAAATTAATTTAAAATTAATCTCATAGATGAAACAAGAAGGAAAGTTTTTAAAGTGAAAATGATCCAAAGTTTGAAATGTTTTTGTAAACATATTCAATAGAAAAATGATCCCAGTGAAAAAATTGGATTAATAAATGTAAAATTTATCTAATGAAAATTTAAAACAAATAAGAAAAATAATTATTTCCAATATATTATTTAGAGGAAAATGGATTTTTCAATTAAAATTCTATATTTTTCACTATTCATCAAAAAATGAAACTTCATAGAAAATTAAAAAAAATCACCATTATAAAATTTTTGTTTTCCAATTTCAAAAATAAAGTTTCTTTTTTCAAATATAAATTATTAAAGTGTCATAATTTATATTTAAGATGGTTTCTCTAATAAAAGGCATCGAAACTTCTTTAAGAAAAATATAACTTTTATGCATAAAATTGGATTTCTTCTTATCTTATTCCTATAAAACCTATTGGATAAATGTAAAAAATAATTTATTTAAGATATAACATATATATTTTACTATTATCATTATCTAATATAAAATAATTTAATTTATTAAGAAAGGATTCCTTTTTTATTTTAGAATAAATTTAATTTTGTTACTATCTTTCTTTATATACGACACCATGTTAATCTTACAATACACACAAAATGTAGATTATATTGTGGTAAAAACAACACAAATTTGCATTGTGTTACACAAAATAACTTTGATAGCTTGTGTTACACTCATCCTTTTCTTGTTGAAAAGTTATACATTTCATAATGAAATCTGAAATATTGTGTTTCATACCTGAACACAAGAAATGAACTTGCATCATCTTATAAATATTCTAAATAATAATATAAATATCAAATTTAAAATGGTGATATGCCAAAAATCTATTACAATAAATTTTTTGGGATTAAATTTTTTTGGAAATCATAAAACATATTCTACAACCTTTGTCGAGTTGTTAGGAGTCTCCCAACCATATAGTTTTGACCTAAAGATGAAGCAACTAATATTTTATATTTGAGACTCTTTTGAAAAATACATCAACTTTGGAATAATATTAACTAGAAAGAAAATTCCATTCTCATTTTTTTCATTATAATCTACTTTAATTTTGGAAATAATGCTCATCAGCTACCATTAGTCACAAACTTCACTAACCACTTCGCCATATGATTTACAACTCAATTCATATACCATGTAATTTCTTTTCCCATGTGTGTGAACCAAGTAGAAATTGATCATTTTTAGGTACTTCATCCATCTTTTTTTATACAGGTTCAAGTCTTGCTGAGAGAATATGTATTTAAAATTCTTATGGTTAATGAGAACTATGAAATTTTCTCCAAATAGATAATGATTTTAGTTAATTAAGTAATGAACATATATAGTTAAATCTAGGTTATTCATAAAATAGTTCTTCTCATGTATTCATATATACATTGAACCATAGACCACAACATGATCTCTCTATATGATAACACAACCAAGAACTAATCTAGATATATCACAATATACCACATAGTCATGTCCTAGTTCTAGAAATATTTGGATGTGTTTTAAGGTGATATGATCTTTAAGATATATAAAATATTTTATATAACAATTATTACTTGTGAATAGAAAACCCTTTCCCATTATAGGTGTCATAGGAGAGATTCAAGCCTTGAGAAATCCTAAACAAAAGGACAATAATAGCCCGATAATCACAAAGAAAAAATGTATATCTCAAAAATAGTATTTTGAAGCTACTAATATATCGATAATTCAATATTATTGGGGTCAAATAATGTTCCCTACTCATAAATTACATTTCTTGGGAAATGAAATTTTTATATCTATAATTTGAAATTAGAAAACATAACCCACAATCAATGATCTTGTAAAGTTCTTATCACAATTTCCAAGTGCTCATAATTGTAATTCCTACTTTCTAAATAGACCAAAATATCATCAACAAATACCATAGTAAAATAATTTATGTACCTATGGAAGATATTTTTCATCTAATCCAGGAATAATGTAGGTTTATTTTTTAGACCAAAGGTAATAATGACATATTCATAATTTCCATAATCACTTTGGAATGTTATCTTCGGAATATCCTCTTTCCTAAATAAACTTTGATGATATCTTGACTGTATATTAGTGTTAGATAACCACTTGGATTCATTTTATTGAAAAAATAGATCATATATTTTAGGAATCATAAACATATTTTTTTCTCATTACTTAATTCAGTTTGTTATAATAAACACAAAAATAAAGGTAACTATCTACCTTATTTATTAGGAAAATTAGTGTAGTCTAAAGTGATGTACTAGGGTGGAGAAACCTCATCTCTCCAACTCTTCTATCTCGAACTTTAATTCCACCAACTCTATCATAAAAATTATATAAATTAGAATTTAAATATATATATATATATTAATAGAAAATTAGATTTTCCATTCTAGTGCTAACCTATAGAAATCATTCATAAAGGAATTTCAGTATCAATCCACTATGACCTGGAGAGTCATATATCCAGATTAATCTATAGTATGCATATCCATTCCCACTAACTGACCATATATTACTTCATCCACCAAATTTGAAGTTGTGGGGATACCAATATTTACAACCCAACCCCCTAAATATTTGATGAGTTCCATCTAGGGATGCAATCATAACTTTCTTATTGTATTAGTCAATATGGGATTTAAATTCCACTAGCCAATCCATTCTAAAGATTATATTAAAAGAATCCATCTCAAGGACCATGTACTCCCAGATAAATTTCACCAATTCAATAGTAATAAAACATGTTGGGAATTTAAATCCTCTACACTCACACTATCTAAGGGGTGTCTTGATACTCATAGTGTGAGCATAATCTCCAAATATAAACTCAATTTCTAACCACAAAATAATCAAAAAATAATTTTATGCATAGGTATCAAAAAAATACATGCAAAAGAGTTGAGTTTATAAGGATGGTACCTCGAACTAATGAGGGACCATGTTTCTCAGTCAAGATAGCCTAATTTTCTCTGTATAACTATCGACTGGATGATACAATATATCTCTTACTTCCCTAATGAGTTTCCAACTAAACAAATGAATTATTTCTATAGGTATCCTAGTTTACCTATGTCTATGGATGATAACTAGTCTAATGGGATTATTTCATTCTATCATATAAAGCCTAAGTATAAGTTGATCTAGTTCCACCTACTTATTTTAAGAGTTCATGGAAATAATTCTTAATATTCCCTTTATTTTCATAGTGGGGGAAATTAATTAGTGGTGAAATGAAATCCTTTTCATTGTGTGTATGTATTCCAAACTAAAAATTGTCTAGTAATTTACTACAACAGGGTGGATAACATAATGATCCGGTGGACATGTTTTCAATTTCCTTTTTACCCTAGGAGTAACCCTTCCTCCTACATTTATTCACTAAGATACAATTTCCACTAGAACATAGTTAGATAAGGGTGTCCCATCCACTCATATTTTCTATGGGATATCTTTATCCAAACATCACATTATTTACCATTTTTTATAATCTTTGATATAAAACATGACCACCATTGAACGAACCTCAATTTAGGGACCCACCTCAATGATCCATGCTTTCAGTCTCTCACTTGTAGTTACCTATAGTTTGGATCAAACAATGTTATTGAATTTAGCATCATATTTAGTCACTGACATACTTCCTTCTTCCATTGGAAATAATTCTACCATATTTTCTATTTTTAGGTTTCTAGAAATTAATTTTTAATGAAAAATTCCAAAAATACATTCCACGCAAGTCGCTAATAAAAATTATTTTGAATGTCCAAGTCCCACTATTCTATCACTTAGTCCTTAAGAATATATATTTATATATTGACCTTCAATTTGTTTAGAGTGTCTTAGAAGTGAAAATTTTTCCCATCCTACTTAACCATGCCATTACATTTTTAGGTCCATAATCACCACAAAATTTCGATGTTTTTTTATTTATAATGTTATCTAAGTTATTCTCATTATGTGGTTCCTTAATCCTAGGTTCCCTTTTAATTGCCTAAATGTATTTTATGATACCTACAAAAAAATCCTAGTTCACTTATGGACAATGTGAACATTGTTCTCAGGTTCTCCCTCTTGTAGTTTATTTTTCTCATTACTAATCGAATTTTTTTCTATAAACCATTTCATAAATCCACAATATATCACTTTTATTGTTCATACTTTCATATTTAGTCTTTATATATCAAAAAAATGGTGTGTTAAATGTTTTTTCGATACATTCTAACCTTAATTTTTTCAATGACAAACACACTTTCTTAATACTTTAGTAACCTTTATATTTCTCTAATTCTAAGAATGTTATATAGAAACTTAATTTATTATTTGGTAGAAATATATTTTTATTAGATTGAATATATTTGTAATCAGATGAACCTATTTAATATACATTATTATAGTATTCATCAAATGAATATTTATAAAATTCTAGAAGTTGAAGTATAAAAAATTCAGTTAGTAAAATATATAAAAAGTCTAGCATAAAAATATTTATCAGATGGCGTCATATATGATCTCTGTATGAACCTTTAAGAGGTTATATTTTTATGAATGATAAAAGTTTATTATATCATATGGAATATGAATAAACCATATCGGTGTATAAACATAATGACCATTGTGTGGAAAACTATTCATAAATTTCCATGTGAAGGAAGAGTTCATCTGAAGCTGTTGCAATCAACTATGAAGAATATAGAATATGACAATTAGAGGTTTGCCTATAAATAGTATAATCATTTGAGGATAAGGAATCTATTTTTTCATTGGTGATCTATGTGTTTTTCTGAATATTTTTTTAATAACATGTTACATTGAGTGATCAATTCATTGTAATTATTTAGAGAGTTTTCACATAAGGAATATGATTTTTTGGATCTTTATAAATTCCATGATTTTTTCTATGTTTGTAATTTTTTTTAATATGGTGTGGTCAAGGGATTTGAAGGATTGGATGATATATTTTTTCTGATCTTTCTAATCAAGATTTTCCATGGATAGCGAAACAGAGTTCTTCGGATCTTTGTATCAAGGGATTCATTTCTTAAGGAAGATAGACCTTTACTATTTAGTTAAAATTATTCCTAAAAATATTATATGTTATAGACATCCTTAATTCTAAAGTTTAAATTGGGGATATATTTTATAAAACTTCTGAAAGTTTTTATTACTTATTTTATAAATTTTTACATTACTTGTTTTTTCAGGTTTCAATTTCAATTGTGAATGTGTTTAAGGAATATAGTATGTTATAAACTATTCATTAACTCGGATTTTACACATTATTGGAACAATTGTTTTTTTGATTACATTCATTTACTAAACAATAGTCTATTTTATTAAACTACATTAGGAGGTCACAAAAAATAATAGATTTATTTTATAAACTAACCTCCCCATATTTTAGTGTTTATACAGACTCTTATGATCATACATTTGGTATTAGAGTATATTCAACTACATTTTCTAGTTTAAATTTTTTATAAATTGATAAATTTTAAATAATTTTTTTTATTTTCATTAAATTGGTTTCCCTATCATTTTTTATAGAAAGAGTATATTTTGATGTTTAAAAAGATGGTATGTTTAAATATTCGAACTTTTTTGAAAATATAAATCCTAGTAAACCACCAATTGTGATGGATTATAACAATGACTATTAATGATATCAGTTGAATACATTTGTTAAAAATACTGAAGTAGACAATTTTTTCATGTTGATAAGAAATTACAAAAAACTAGATAAAGAATATTCTACTTTTTCTAAAGATGAGAAGTGAGAATATCAATTAGATTATAGAGTTATAATCTATTTATTATTCTTTATCCCTAGAAACGTATATATTCAAATTTATTCTTGTGAAGTAGAAAAAATTTTATATAAAAACATGAGATTACTCACATTAGAAAATTAAAATTTATTTAAACCATAATATATATTTTAAGAGGTGATTATTAACCCTTTGATTTTTTTACCTGGAGATTATTTTGAAAAGATACATTCAATACTTATGAAAATTTTAAATAGTTTTCAATATTTTCTTGATAATGATCTGGATAATGAAATTTTATTGTAGAATATTATTTAGATTATTCTTAGTGAAAGGGAATCCAAGAGAAAATCTCTTAATGATACAGAGAAAATAAAAAAGTTGAGATTATAAGATCTAATTGGTACTCTTATAAAATATGAAAGTAAGATAAAAGGATATGCTAAAAAGAAGAATAATAAAAATGATTTAGCTTATACTTATATATCAAAAATTTATAATACATATCGATTGGCTGATAAAGTTAAAAAATATTAGTAAAAGAACAATGTTAAATCAGATATAGAAATAAATTTATCAAAACAAAGTGAAAATGATATAACTAGTCTTACTAAGATGATTAAAATATATTTGGAAATAATGATTTTCATTATGAGTATAAAAATAGTTATAAGGAAGTAATTGATAATAAATATTCTTCAGAGATTATATACTATTAATGTAATAAACCATGTCATATCAGACCAGCTTGTCCAATACTTAAGAGAAAGGGAAAAAAGGAAAAAATTATAAAAAGTTCTATAAAAATAAAAAGAAAGAAATGTTTTGTATATTAATACACCTAGATTTCTAACGATGGAGACAGATCTTCAAAATTATTCTAATGATAGTTCTGATAATTATAAATTCATGTGTTTTTATGTCAGATTTATAAATAATAATGAATGCTTTATGGAAAATGCATCATCTGAATCCCTTAAAATTTTAATTTGTAACGAAATTTATCCAGATTCTAAGGATGATTTTGATTTAACTTCTCCTAATGAATAAAAATCACATTCACCTGATGAAGATGATTCCTTACCAAGTTTTTAAGAAGCTTATATATTTTCTAGTTTTTTTAGAAACAAATACTATAAAGTTTATAAAAATTATGATGATAATTTGGTAGACCTTTTTTAATAATCAACTAAAATATCATAGCCTTCCCAATAACATACAAATATTACTAAAAATTGGATAATAAATCTAATTTTACTTCTTTTAAAGAGGATAAAGATTTAGTTATTAGAATAAATTATTAAATTTTGAGTCTAAAAAAGTAACTATCATTATTTACATCAAGAAAGGAAAATTTTGATAATACACACAAAAAAATAAAACCTCAAAAAATTATTTCTTGATTGGTTTTAAAACCCAAAACCTCATTTTAAAAATAATTATTTTGTTCAAAAAAGTGCACCTTTTATACTAAATGATAATGTGGTGAAAATCTGAAAATTAAGTGTCATTTAAATAGAGTACAATATTTCCAATTTCATGAAGCTTTTTCTTATATAGAATTTATAATTGAACAAAATAAAAAGGTTTTACATATTTATATTCCAAAAATATAATATTATAACAATGCTGGACCCAAGAAAGTATGGGTTCGAAAAACATAAATTTTCTATTTTTAGGAAAATAAGAAGAGTACCAATAAAAAAATAATGGGTACCAAGATAGTTATTTCACCAATCACATTACTAGAAAAAAATTCCTTTAGGAAATTATAAATATTAAAGGTGGAAAGTCTCTTTAAGTGATAATGTTGAAGGATAAATGTGTGGAATATGTAATGTTTTTACTCTTGGAAAACATTTAATTTTAATTGAATTCTTTGTTATAGGTCTTAATCATGATATTATAAGCATAATACAATTATGTGGTGAAGATTATCCTGTGAAATTTGTGAATGATAAATGTATTATTCAATGTTCAAAAGGTAAATTAATTATTTCATCCAGAAAGAATGATAATTTTTACTCACTTAATATATAATAATTTAGGATCCAATATCTACCTTGACCTAGTGAAATAGAGGATAAATCTTAGTTATATAACATAAGGTTATGACATCGTAATATAATAACTATTTCCAAAAATTCTATAGAATTACTAGTTATAGATATACTGGATAATATGTTTAATTATTCTAAAGGTTTTGATCCTTGTCAATTTGGAAACCAACATAATTCATGTTCTAAATCTATTAATGGTGTTTAAACTTATGATAATTTACAGTTAGTACAAATTGATTTATTTGGTCCAAAAAAACTGGAAGTATTGGTGGAAAATACATTGTATATTTTTTAGTTTATGATGAATCTAGATACACATAATCCTATTTTCAAACAAAAAAGTTAGAATCCTATTTCTATTTAAGAGTCTTGTAGCCTATGTTAAAAATAAGAAAATTATACCTTTGGTAACTATTTTTAGTAACAATGGTGAATAATTTATAAATTTTGATTTTGAAAAAAAAAATTAGTAAAACAATTATAAAACATAAATTACCATCTCCTAGAACACCTCATAAAATAGATGTAGTTGAAATAAGAAAACTATTTCTAAAAGTGGTTACTAGAACCATGTTGAGTGAAGAATCAATTGCCAAAAAATTTGGGATGAAGAAATTAGTAATTATTTATTTACTATAAATTTAGTTTTACTTCGACCTTTTATTCATAAAACTCATTATAAGTTATAGAAAGGAATAAAACCTCAAATTTCTTAATTTAGAGCTTTTTAATACAAATTATTCATCCTAAATACCAAAGATAATTAACATAAATTTTCTCCAAATATAATAAAAAAAAATTCTAGTTTATTCTACAACTAGTAAGGCTTATAGAGTTTATTATAAAAATACAAGTGATATTTATGAAATGGTGCATATAAAATTTGATGAAACTAATCATTTTGTTTTCACACAACATAAAACCACATCATCAGACGTTTCTATAAAAACTGATATGCAACCCATATTGGAAAATTATTCTCATGAGAGAATAACGGAAGAATCATATTTTGAAAATTATCTTCAAAAATAAATTTAACATGTTTTTGAAGAATAAGCTTTTTCAAAACCAAGAAATCATATAATTGTTAGTAATTATCCTTATGATAATTTTATTAATTATGTAGATTAACTAGTTAAAAATTAATGGTCCTTAAGAAATAAATGTGGACATTGTGAATTTTTATAAAATTTATAATCATATTCTCTTTATGTGACTTTAGGTGATGAATATTGGATAAAATTAATATAGGATAAACTCAATGAGTTTTAGAGGAATCAAGTTAGGACATCGGTTGAATGTCTTTAAGATATTTTTTAATTAGTGTAAAATGGTATTCCTGAAATAAATGTGATGAAAATTGGGTAATAGTAATAAGTAATTCTATACTTGTTGACAAGGATTATAATCAATAAGAAATCATAAACTATAAAGAAACTTATTCTCCATTCTCTATAATTGAATCTATTCACATACTTCTAGTATATAAAGAATTTCCAAATAAAAATCATTCTCTAATAGATATGAAGTGTGTTTTCCTTAATAGATATCTATAGGAGGAAGGGTCTTAAAGACAAAAAAAATTCAAATTAGTTTTTTATAATTATATATTCACATCATGCACTTAAACAATCAACTAGAGTCTTATATTATAGATTAATTGGATTCTTGGGGAAAAAAATTAAGAGAAATATATATCAAACTCTTTTTAAAAACAATTGAGGATATAATAATTGTTAAAATTTATATCAATGACATTATATTTTATTAAAATCAAAATTCTATTTTTTATTCCTTTGTGAATCTTATAAAATTTTATTTTCAAATGAGTATTCTGGGGTAATAAACTTTTTCCCTTGGTTTTAAAATTTCTCAAAAACACAATGGAACTTTTATATATCAACAAAATTAAACCAAAGATAATCCTAAAAAGATTGGATATGAAAATAAAAAAAGTATCATTAATCTAATTAGGGACTTAAAAATTATGTATATTTATGAATATAGGAAACCAATTAATCAAAAAACTTTTGGGTAATGATTAGTAGTTTGCTATATTTTACAACTAGTCTTCCAGGATTAATTTGTTTTATGATAATGTGAATAAAATCAAGAAAATACAAAATAGTCTCGAATTAAAGCTATAAAATTAATTTTTAATTATCTTAAGTGATTTATGGATCTGGGGTTAATTTACTCTTCTAGAAATGATTTTTTAAAAAAGTTATAGATAATTATTTTTCTAGTTTTAAAATGGATAGAAAAAGTATATCAAGAACTTGTGATTTTTTTGGAGAAACCTTAGTTTCATGGTATTGTAATAGAAAATATTCTATGCCACATTCTACTATTGAAGAAAAATAGTTTCAACAATAAGTTGATTTACTCAGGTGTTGTGGATATAACACACACTCACTAACATTGACTTGAGTTTTAGAAATACTTTAATACTCTGTGATAACACAAGTTCTATAGAATTAATTAAAATCAATAGATATCAATAAAAAAAATTATATAAGACGCCATTTCCTTTAAGATATCACCCAAAAATGAGATATTATTTTATATTTTATCAAAATTCAAGAACAACATTCTAATATTTTTTCAAAACCCCTAAATTCTAATTAATTACAACATATTAAATAGAATCTAGCAATTAATAACATAAAATAACCATTAATATAAACATAATGTTTAAAAATATAATTATATTCAAAACTTCGTTAAAAATGGGGAAAAATTTTCTGTTTTCAAAAAAAAAAATTCATTTTCTAGAAATACAAATTCTGGATGTTGTATTTTATAAAAATATTTTTGTAATATCCTTTCTATGAAAAATTGTTCAATATTTTCTAAAACATTTTTAGATATAAATATTTCTAAAAAACATAACAATGTTTTTTTAAAAACCAAGAAGTTACAATTACCAAAGAAAAATTCATAAGAATTTTTTCAATTTTCTTCTATGAAATGTAACTTATATATCTTTTATTTTATTATCAATTTTTAAAATATTTTTTCACTATATTTAAATTTTTATTATTTATTGAATGGTTTTTTGAAACATATAAATTTCATCAAAACAATTCTCATATGATAAAATATATATATTTAATTTTCAAAAAAATCAAGATTTAAATTATTTTAAAACTCTCAAGAGTTAATAAAAATTGTCGATCAAAAAGAGGGTATTAAACTCAACTATTATATCTAAATAATTAGAATTATATCCTCTATAAATCTTATATAAAGGTGTGTGTGTGCCACCACCTCTTCATTATCCATGTGTTTCTTCATATTTATTTTGTTGGTCAGTTTCTTCTACATCTGATTAATTGTGTCTTTCATGATAAGTCGTATTCCCCTGATCAGTAAAGATGGATTCTTCAAGATATTTCTCAAGAAGATAAGTTTTAAAAGATAGGGTAATATAAATATTTTTATATGAAAATTCTGATTCATTACTGAAATCATTTGTTATCCTTCAAGGTTTGAAACACATCTATTTTAAAACAAAATGACTTTGATCAACATTATCCATATATTGTACGTGAATCCTATTCATTAGATGAATTTAGTGAATACAATAATCTCAAATCTATCAATTATTCAATTTTTAAATATTTTTATACGTCTAATTTATCACCAAGTGGTTAATTTAGTAGGTTTTCCTTATGAAAAATACATAAACCTTGTTACACATAAGTTACCTAAAATGTTGGATAGTTTTCAAATGTCTAAGGAAGAATCTTCATTGTTACCTTCTTATGAGAAAGTAAGAAAAGTGAATCATATTTATCTCGATTCTAGACTAGTGGATGTGTGTATGTTGAACCATCTTATCCTATGTAAATTTTTTCAGGATACTTTCAATGTTCAGGATATATATGTATTTTGTTTTTTTTTTGTAACATGATAAAGTTCAACCTTATGAAGTTTGTTTTTATTTGCATTGTAAATATCATGCATGAAACCATTAAGTTGAATATTTTAATGTTTCCTTGTTTATTAAATATATTCTTATTTAAATCCAGGAAATTTAAAAATATTTAGAATAATATTACTCCATTAAGGGAGAAATTTTCCTTCCTTAGTGAAGAAACAATTATTAAGATGAGGCATGTGTTTCTCCCTTTCTTAAGAATTTTGATAAAAAAATAAGATATAGTTGCATCTGAATTAAAAATAAAAAAGATAAAATATAAATTTTTATAAAATGTAAAATATATATATGAATCCATACCTTTTCGTGGAAATAGGGTGAAAACCATGTCAAATGAGGCTTTTTATCTCTTATTAAGCAGAAAAGAGTAAAATATTATTGGTGACCCATGTTTTGGATAATATAAGGCTTAGGCCTTATCCCTGAAATAAAAAACTTTTTAAATTATTTGAGAAGGTGAGAATAAAAAGAAATGGAATAAAAAATGTGAGAAAACTCAAATATCTAAAAGATTCATAAAAGTTTTTTATAAAATTAATACAAATATGTAAGTTTCAACACATAGAGAACTTCTATCAGTATATCCTCTATCCATTATGAAGATTTTTGTTACTAAAATTGTTCCTCTAGAAGTATAGAAATTTTAACATTTAAAATTTCAACTATCCATTGAGAACAAAAAATTATAGGAAGTCACTGTAGAAAATTTTCAATCTAAAAAATTATTATATTATTAAATTTATTAAGAATTCTGGAAAAAGGAAAATAAGAACCAAAGAAGAAATTGAAAAATAATATTAAAAATATGTGGACTTTGAAGAAGAAATTGTTTACATGTTTTCTACTTCTCTTTTAGATTAGTATCATAAAGATATATATATCAAACATTTAGATAGAGATTAAAGTTATAAGAAAGAATAAGATCAGTATTCTCAAACTGAGGTTTCAAATAACCATAGTCTAATAAAGAAGTTCCAATAGAAGATTTTATTGATAAAAAATATAGTGAAAAGAAGGAATCAATTGTTGCTTCTTGACCTCCTCTTCCTACATCTGTTCAAGATGTTTCTCCCAATTCATCTTTTCCTACTCCTTGTAAAAGTTCATGAATAATTGAAATTAAGTTGAACTACTTCAATGAATTTTTGAAGAATCTCAAATATTATCTCCATTTATTAACTGATATTGAAGAAATATATAAATATATGCAAGGGATAATTTATTTTTATTTAAATTTATAATTATTTTAAATATTTGAAATAATCTATAATTCAAAATAAATTTGATTTCAAATTTTTCAAAGGAAAATAAAATAAATAAATAAGAATTTTGAAACAAATTCTTAATTTGGTCAAACATAATAAAGGTGATATGAATTTTTATGATAAAAAATCATTGGGATATTAAGTTCATCATAATCACTCTCTAATATTGCAAGTGATTTGAGTTATTAAGTTAATTAGAATTCAAGATCCATTAAAAATATTATATTAATCTCTATTACCCGTGATGATGAATCTTAATATCATAAGAATAAGAATAAAATATTATAAGAATAATTATCTAAGTTGAATAATGAGATCATATAGATTTTGTTTTTTAAGAAGAAGTGTTAAATATCAAACAAGAAAATAAGAAGTTTCAATTCCTTAAGAGGAAGTTCCAAAGTTAAAATCAGATGTGGTCAATGATGGGAAATATAATGAATAATTAAATAATATTAAAGTTATTATGAATAAACTCTCAAATAAAGAATAACTTTTTAAACTATAGAAAAAATTTCTAATAATTAAAAAAAAATTAATTCATGTTTTGAATGAATGTTCTTGAGTACTTACATTGGATGGATTCTTTCACTAATTTTATTTGGATGAATGTTTTTTCAAATTTTATTTTAAGCGAATGTTTGTTCAAATATATAAAATTATTTCCAATAATTTTTCCTTAATATTTTAGGTACACTTTCCACCATCACACATTCATTTTGAAAATAAAAATGGGGAAAAGAGTGAGAAAACATAATCCTTCAATCAAATAATTCAAAAAAATATTATATAAGAAAGGGAGATAAATAAAGAAATAATGAAATATGATCAGACTGTGAAAAAGGAAAATATTATAAAGTCAAGGGGGAGTAAGTGTTATTTTTTTTGTTTTTAGACTTTAATTTTTCACTTTTAATATTACATCTTTTTATTTACAAAAAGGGGGAGATTATTGAGTCAAAAAATTTATTTTGATTCTTTTTAACCATAGTTTTGTAAATCACAAAAAAACATTCAAAATACATTACTAACTTTTATATTTCCCTAGTTCAAATAATTTTCTTATATAAAACTCATTTATTCAAACATAGAAATATATGTTTATCGAGAAGAATCCATTTATAATCGAAGGAACCTATATCAGATAAATGATTAAAATCCTAATTGGATGATGATTTAAAAATTATAAAATTATAAGTATAATAAGTTTTATTAGATGAATCTATAAAAAGACCACCAGACAACCATTTATCATACAGAGTTAGATATGATCACCCAATGAAACTTTATAAATGTTTCATTTGAATAATTCTATTTTACCAATCAAACAGAGTTTATTATATATGACTAAAAATGAAGACTATATAGCAGTGTATAAAAATGATGATCATCTGATGTAAAATCTATTCATAACGTTCTAGGTTAAGGGAGTGTTCAAATGAATCCATTGAAACCAAAGTTTAATAATATGGAATATGACCATTGGGTGTTTGCCTATAAATATGAGAATCATTATAGGAGAATAAATATTTTTATTTATTGGTGATCTAAGAGTTTTTTTATTATTTTTGAAACATGACGTTACATTGAGTGGTTAATTCATTTTAATTCATTAGAAAGTTTTTACTTATGGCATACACTTTGTGGGAATCATTGAAACTTCCTTGATCTTTTTTATATTTGGGAATGAACATAAAATCTAGTGTGATTGAGAGATTTCGAGGATAAGAATAAAGAGTTTGTCCAATATTTTTTTTCAATGGTTCCCATGGACAGGGAAATAAAGTTGTTCTTATCATTGTATCAAGGTATTCCTTTCTTAAAAAATACATACCTTTACAGTTTGTTTGAAGATGGGAATAAATAAAGTCTTGGTTATATAATTCCTTGACACTACAGTTTAAATCATGGATCATTGTTATAAAATGTTTGTATATTTTTTATACTAATTTTATAATGTTTCAAATAAATTTATTTTACAAGTTTATATTTTCATTTTCCATGTGTTTAAGGAAATTTTTATGTTACAAACTTTTCTTTAACTATGATTTAATAAAGTATCAAAACAATTATTTGTTTGATTACACTAATTTACCTAAAATAGTTCTTTCCACATAACCTATATAAGGAGGTTGAAAAAAAATTATATTTACTTTATAAACTATAATTCCACCTCCTGATCATATAGTGTTTCAATATACTTATACAGTCTTATAAAAAATATCCACAATATAAAAACATCTAAAATTAAATAACCATGTTTCATGACATCAAACACTCACTCTCTAAAACTTTAATGATGAGTTGATGACACACATATAAGTTATTAAAAAAAGTTTTATACATGAACTTCTCTAGTAACATGAATTTTATAATAAAATGGTAAGATATATATATATATATATGATATGCATTCCAGATCACAAGGCATCATATCTCCCTACTACAATCCCAATATGAAGAACCAACGAAATCGATACCATTTGTAACATCCCAATCTAACTAATTAGCTTGGACCCAATCAAAGGTGCCACTAAACATAAGTGAAATTCCCCAAACACCAAAGGTTGATAATAAATTTCATTTGATTAAACACAAAGTTACAAGAGTAATGATTAACCCTATTTAACACACACAAAACTAAGAAAAGATAAAAAATAAATCAATAAAACTAATGAATTCCTTAAAAATGATGTATGCACCAAAACCTATTAGTAAAAAATATGTCTGAATTATTAATAAAAATGAATAAAATATTGATCATAAGAGTAATAGTGGAACATATTAAACAACAAACTAAAACTCTAAATAATTAATAGACTCGAGTACCAAGGTGGCACCACTATGAACTAAGACACTAATAAATCCATGTTGATTTATACCAACTATGAATGTGACAATAAAGGTTCTCCACTAGTGAAGTATAAAACCTTTTGACTTCTTATATCATGGAAAACATTTTATACATATTCACCAGAGTGAATATATAGTGGGTCTGTATAAAAACAAATTAGTAAACTCTTAGAGACTTTTTCCACATTCCACTAAGGCCAGAAATGGGTTACATCATAGGAATATAAAATAAGTAGGTAGATTATAAAATTAGTTCACAATATAAAATATAATAGGTGAATAGGTTTTCCAAAAGTATTTTGAACCAAAATTAGTTCCCTTTTATGAATCAGAACCAGTATATATATTTATATTTTTCATAGTCATCCATGTCAAACACACACACCCATGCTTGTGGAAAAACATCTATATGCTCATGAGTGGTGATGCGTCCTCCACCAAGCCACTACTTAGTGTAAATTTCTCCTCCTGTATTTTCAATCAGCACTAAGCACCAAGTGTATTTCAATAAGGCATGGAACAAATAAAATCATGAACACACACTAACCATGTGCCTTTCCAGTTAGCACCCACAATCCAGTTATTCAAAAAAAAGTTCCAATCCATATTTCCTATAAGAAAACTCATTTAGTAAATTTTTAGAGAAAATTGGGAGAAACACCCCAAAATCCAATTTAAAAATATAATAAGTAAGATAAAATGTGTACAGAGCTTCCATAGGGTAAAACTAATGAAAATAATAAGGTAAATATTTTAATAAACCAAAGATCATTTTCATTCCATTATAAGTGAAAAGATGAAAATGTTGCCTAACAAAAAAATTTATACCACACATACCAAACTAATTATTTAAAAATATTTTGATTCCTATAAATAAAAATGTTAAGATCTGATGGATTTGACACATGGATAAAAGAACCCCCCCCCCCCCCCAATATCATTTAAGGAATTGTTGGAGTTCAATAGTTAAGGGAGAGCGTCTTGTGAGAATAATTTGGAATGAGATTTAAATAGGCCTACTGGACACATCCTGATTCATAGTATGAATTAAAGATTGAAATCATGAATCTAAAAGATTCCATATATGTCAAAATTCATGTCTCCTGAGCTTAAAATTCTGAAATCCGTTTCTCATCATGAATGAATCTCACATCAAGAATCGATTCTTCCCTGAAAATCATTCATGCATTGAAAGTAAATCCAAAAACATACATAGAAAAAATTAATGTTTTGAAAAACCATTCAATACATGAATTTTTCATGTAGATATATCCTAGATTACCTTCTCCTTAACCCTCTAAAATCCTCAATAAATTTCCCCCAATAAATCCAAACATAAAATATAAATCTTAAAAATAAGGAGTTCCTCAAACCAGGGGTGGTACATTAAACCTCATGTATATCAAAAAAATATATTAATCACCTATTTAAAAACCTTATTCATATACATATCCTTTTATAAACATAATTTATAATTAATCTATAAATGTATATTAGTTATTTAATATCCATTTTTCAATTTCGATTGTGAGTAATCTTGATCACTTTGAACTAGTTTCGTAATAGTGGTGTTGTTATTTATTATTATCCCTATGTTCATCACTCCCAAATCATAAAAATACTAGAATTAATATCTTTATTATATCTTATAAACTTAATATTTCAATTCATGATATTTTTACTTGTGATTCTTCTAAATAAAATTGTGAACAGTCATGTATTGGTGATTTTTAATAAATTAATTATTTTAGTTTAATTAATGAGTTAGATTTTTATTTTACCAAACAAGAACAAAAAAACATTATTTATTTAATAATATCTAATTTTATGTTTTTAAATCCATAATTCACAAAAAAAAATATCATTTTTCATATAGTTTTTTAAATAAACCCAATAAGAATATGCAACAATCTCTGTCTAGGTATGGCTATGGTAGAGATTTAATTTTTTTAATATCACTATCACAAAATTATAATGAAATTAATTAGATGTTATTTATGTGATGAGTTAGATTTATTAAAATTTATAATAAGAAGATAAATTTAAAATAAGTTTTCAAATATAAATTAATCTCTTTTTCTGCTGGTATGTTCGTTTTAGTTCGTTAGTTTTAAAATAATCATTTATTTTTAATATTACTTAAACATTGATTAATTTATATTTTAATGAATTTAATCAGGACATAAATAAAATATACATTCACTAAACCCATTTCTAGAACCTTACCTAATATGTGGTTATGAAAAAATGAAATGATTCAATCATTTAGGTCATAATCTATACACACACATTAGAAACAGTGTCATTTTTTTGATTGGGGAATAAATAATAGTTATACAATCAATATAATAACATTATAGTATGTTATTTATACTTATTTCATAACATACATATAATTTTAATGTGATTTTACGAGGGTGGATGATAAGGATAGAGAAATAAATTTAAAGGGTAGGTAATGCTTATGTTGAGAATTTAGATCTTCTCTTGATGTATCCTTTGAAAATGAAGGACTTGAGGAAAATTGTTGAGGATAGAGGCTAGAAAAAATATATAGGGTATATAAAATAAATAAATTTAGTAGGGTTTCACTAGAATTTTAATCCAGGGCTTTGTATTTGAAAAGGTTTAAAGTGAGCACCTTTCATTGGTGAAAAAGTGGAAATAATATATGGAAAATATTGTTAGTAAAGGGCTATGATTGAAATTTCATAAGAGTTAAGAGAGTAAGAGGGGGATATTGGTTAAACTAGTAGGTATGAATTTATTACCTAAAAAATATATTCTATAAATTATGGGTGTCAAATTGATTTAATAAAATTCGATCCACATTAGATTACCGTTTTTAAAACATATTAATCATGATAAAATTTTAATCGTGGTAATTATTTTACCACTAAAAATATAAGATGAAACTTCTTACCAAATTCTAATGTGATGAATCTAAATTTATACTCCATTTAATCTAATTAAATTTCTTAATATGATAAAATTAACTTCTAAATTAAAACATATAATATGTTAAAATTTATTTTTATAAAAAAAATTATTTTAGTCATTATGTGTTCTTAATATTATATATAATTCATTACCATTTAAATGAGTTTTAATTAATTTTTATATTTTACTAAACATCATATTATATTATTAATATAAAATATATCCATTTTATTAAAAACATAATATTTATAACAGTGTCATTTTTTTAAGAAATAAGGATTTTATCATGGTAACTAATAATTTTATTGGTAATTTTAGGCTTGTAAAAGAAATTTATCTCATATCGTAATTTATGAAATCTGATTAAAAATATTCAAATCAATTTATATGAATCAATTTCAAAAAAGGATTAAAAAATCAATCTTATTATAATCATATATGAAATCACTTTTATGTAACAGGTATATTCTAATCATAAAATGACCTTCGTTTAATTTTTTTTATTGTTTCTATTAGGAGGCTACTACAAAATATGTTATATAATTTAAGTATTATTATATAAGGTATTATTTGATAATTTTATTTTGGTAACATGGTTTATTTTGTTTATTTTTTCTTACAAGAAAAGTTACTGACACTATATCTAATCAAGGAAAACTATTTAATAAATATCATCAGTGGTTGTATTCTTCCCCCATTAAAATAATTTCATGCACAAAATTTTTTTACTGAGATTAAAAAAAGTTAAGGATTATTTTATCTCATTTATCATCAAGTTACAACATAACTTTTTCAAACATATGATTCCATCGTAGAACTTTGAAAATTTGTTTTTTATTTTTTAGCAACACCTTATATATTCAATATAGAATTTCAACTGGTTGTTCCTCAAATGAGAGATCTTGTTCTACTTGCATAGCTTCTGAGTTTATTACTAGTGATGGTTTTGGTATGTACTTTATCAAAAGAGATTCATGAATCATATCATGCACTTGGTAGAGGTTTGGAGGGAGTGAGAAATTATAATCTATTTCACTAACATGATCAAGTATCTAAAAGAGACTAATGTACCTAGGGATTAGCTTCCCTTTCTTCTAAAATCTCATAATTTGCATCCATGGAGATATCTTGAGGAACACCTTATCATCAACATCAAACTCTAGTCAACATTGATGATTTTTTTTATAGTTATTCTATCTACATTGTGTTTATTTCATATGTTACTGAGTGGTTTGAACCTTCTCTATGATTTCTTGGATGGGGTAAGGACTTATAATCTTCATCTCTCCAACTTCATCCTAATATATTGGATTCCTATATCTCTTCCCATAAAGAGCCTCATATAGTTCCATCTGAATGCTAAAATTCAAAACCTTCATTATATTAGAACCTTTCTATTGGAATTTTTTGATCCCATAATCCTTGAAAATCTATTTAAAATAATATCAACATGTCCTCATGGGTTTGGATTCTCCTATTATACTAATCATTGGTTTGAGGGTGATAAATGATACTGAAACTCAACTACTATTTTAATGTTTTTGGAAGAGTTTTCCAAAACCATAAGGTAATCATTTGATCCTAATTAGATATAATTGGTAGTGAAACTCCATGAAACCTCCTTACTCCCCTTAAATATATCTTGTCAATTTGATTAAGGGAAAAATAATCTTTGATGTAAATAAAATGTATGGACTTTGTAAGTTGATTGACTGTAACTCAAATAGAATTACAACCTTCATAAATTTTGGTGAGTCCTATGAAAAAATATACACTTATTTTTTCCCATTTCTATACAGTTATGGGTAATTATTGATACATTTACTAAAAATTGTCTTGTTCATCCTTCACTTTATGGAATACCAAGAATTGAAATATATATTTTTCAATTTATATCTTCTTGTTATCTAACCATAAGTTTTGTTTTAGGATATTATATATCTTCATACTAACTTGATAAATAGAAAATTATGAGATATGTGCAACATCTAAAATTTCCTTCCTCAATTTCAGTTATAATAAGACATATATATATGTTCCAAACATTATAATTTATTCGTAATCAAAGATAAACTCCAAAATATTAAATAACATTTTTTTTAACTCTACATCATCTTTCTTGGATTCATTTAATAATTACATGAATGGATAGTTTGGTTTTTATTTATAGTATTACCACCATCCATTATGACTTCAAGATTCAAACTTTATAAATACATGAGTACTTCATCCTTCTCAATCGTCATCAGCTATCGGTTATCATGATCTTTTCTACTGAAAGCATCAATCACATTATTTTCCTTCCCAAGGTGGTAATGTATTGAGTAATCATACTCTTTTATCAATTAAAACCATCTCCTTTGGTTCATATTCAACTAATTATATTACAATATACATTTAAAACTCTTGTGATAAGTATATATCAATCTTTCCACTATATAGATAATTTCCCTAATTAGTTAATGTAATGATCACCGCCACCAACTCCAAGTCATTCATTGGGTAATTTTTAAAATCAGTATTTAATTATTATTAAGAATAATAAATTTCCTTATATTTTTCATAAGGACACAACCTAATACTTTTTCCAAAGCATCATTGTAGATTAAAGACCCTTCCCCGGTACAGGGT
This sequence comes from Viscum album, assembly GCA_963277665.1. NCBI lineage: Eukaryota > Viridiplantae > Streptophyta > Magnoliopsida > Santalales > Viscaceae > Viscum > Viscum album. The sequence continues at coordinate 117,801,891 of OY728128.1, read as the reverse complement.
AATATAAGTACATGAGTGGTAACCATCACTTTTTTAGTTCCTTAAAACATTCTTTATATTTCACTTCCCAAAACAACATTACTAATTTTTTGTTAACATTGTTAGTAGATTTTATATCCTTTATAAATTTCTCATAATGAATTGATAATACCCTACTAACCCAAGAAACCTATATATCTCATTTATAGTGGTTGGTATGGTTCATTTCTCGATAACTTCCATCTTTGGTGGATCTACTGATATACCCTTTCTTTTGATTACATGACCTAAGAATGATACTTTACATATCTATAATTCATGCTATCCAAATTTTTCATATAATATATACTTTCTCAAGGCCTTTAACACAATATTAATATTATTTTCATGCTCTTCCTTACTCTTTGAGTATATAAGAATATCAAATAAATATACAATCACAAATTGAACAAGGTAGTCTCAAAATAATCTATTCATTAGATATTTGAAGATGGTAGGATAATTATTTATTCATGAATGGAATAAACATAAATTCATATTATCATTATCTCATTTTGAAAAATATTTTGGAATTATCCACTACCCCTATTAACATTAACTGATAATATCCAGTTCAAAGGTAAATCATTTAGAATTATTGAGCTACTCTGATTTGATTAAACAGGTATTTGATATGGGTTACAAGATATTTATTATTAATTTTGATCTTATTTAGATCATTATATTCATTGATAGGAAATTATGATCCATATTTCTTCTTAATAAATAGGTATTTTTCTCCCCATGGTGATGCACTAGGGAAAATAAAAACCTTTTCTAAATTCTTATATAAATGTTTCTTTTATTCCTCTAATTAAATTATGGCTATTCTATATGGAATCTTCTATATTGGTATGTATCCATGTATGGTTTCATTAAAAAAATAACCTCACACTCTAGGTTAAGACTAGGTTGTTTATACAGAAATACATCCTTATATTACCATACTATGGGCATGTCAATGGTGTTGACATCCTCTCTAATAATTTGAACTAAAAATCCTTCACACCCATTTTTAATATGATCTCTTATGATTCCATACAATACTAAAATCACAAAGGAGTTACCATGAGTGAATAAAAATTAATATCATATGGGGTGACAATAATAAATAACTTAAAATGGATTCAACCTTAAAAAAATTTACCATTTTACATCATAACATTATCATGAATTTCCTTTAGTTAAACATATATCAATCATAGGTTACTTTAATTTCGTTTCTATTATACTTCTACACCTAATCCCTCAATGTGTCTTGGAAATAAATTATTCATATAAATATATAATGTGAGTATGACCAACCAAATAATAGTTGTTTAGAGTGTCAAACCAAGGGTGTAGTTATGCCTCTTTATCATACAATGGGTGAAGATTGATTTAATACCCAACAAACCCTTTTTAGGGATACTACCCCTCGTTAAATTTGTATCAAAGTCTTAATCCACTTTTCATATCTAGAGAATTTTGTATTTATAATAAAACAACATACTTAATATATTACTAGTATTTTAGGATATTATCATATACATAGACTCGCCCCTTTGTTCACTAAGGTTATATAATCCTAATACTAATGATAACTAAACTAATATCAAAAAATAACTAAATGATTCTCTAATACCAAATGTGGTGACCCACACTAAAGATGAACTTATTCCATACAATTTCTATTATTAAAAACATCACAATACATAATAAAATCTACATCATGAGAATCAATAAGTTTAGAGTCTTTGGATACTGGTTATATAAGCTCCTTATATTATAATTATTATGAACATTTCCCCAAAATTTCATCATATTTTTTATTCTTCTAAATATATTCCATGTTTAACTAATCCTTATGACCTGGGAAAAGGAATCATAAAATGGGGTTCAGCTCAAATGCTAAATAAGGGAAAAATAACCATATCAACATGTTACTCAAGTTGTTAAAATAAGAATATGGTAAAAAAATCAAGATATAAATATAATATTTAGTAAACATATGATAAAAAGTATTTCATATGGGAAGAGAGGATAAAAATAATCCCTTATGATCAAACATATATCATATTTTAAATACATGGAAAACATGAGATATAAATTATTATCCAATGATCATATAATTGTCACATATCAAAGAGTTTGGAACTGATATAAGTATAAAAACACATCATTGTGGATCAATAACCTCCACTTATTTCTTATATAATATTGGGTATCAAAACCAATTTCATAGTTTGGATTGAGTATCAATATTCATTTCACTATTATCTCCTGAGATGTAAATCTTTACCCAGTGCATTGGAGGGATATATAGGGCCCACGCGTCACTTAAATATTAAACAAACACGTGGGTGAAACAAGAGAAAAACTAATCATTATAGTATTAAAATCCACAAATAAGAATTGGGTTCACATTAAAAATAAAAATGTATCACATAAATAACCACATAAAACATCGTAATTGATAAGAAATTCAAAATCATGGAATTGGAACCTTAAAAAATCATTTAGAGGGTGATTTATAAAAAATAAAATCCTGAAAAATATATCCATTTTGATATAAAGAGAAAAATGAAAACTGAATTGTAAATGGGAGTATCAAATTTTTCATTAAAATGAATGTATTCAGATCACTAGAGTTGACGCATATTTTAATTTGAATATAATAAATGATAAAATTGTTGATATGTGAGAAAATGGACTTGAAATAAAATCCATTTTATGTTAAATAAAAACTTAAGAGGTTGGGAATTACTCAATTCACATTATATTTTTATGTAAAATAAAATCATTCAAGGAAAGGGATTTGAATGAAGAACTCATTTTCTCTATAGTAATAAAATTTGAAATAGTATTTAAAAGGATGTCATTGAATATATGGAACAGTGAAGGTCTATGTTCAAAGGATAATATATAACTCAAAGAAACATATTTGAGTTACCAAAGTCCCTTACCATAACTCATGAATTCCATATAGGTTATTTATGCTCTTTTATAAAAAACATAACTGTATTAATCACCTATTTCAGAATTTTATTAATATATATACCCTTTTACAAACAGAAATTTTAATTATAATCTATATTTATATTAGATATTTATTATCAATTTTTAATTTTAGGTGTGAGTAATCTTGATCAATTTGAAATAGTTTCGTAACAGAAGTTTTGTTCACCATTTATCTCCCAAATTTCGTCATTATGAGATCATAAATTGTACTATAATTTATGTTTTTCGTATATTTTAAAAAATTATTATTTCATTCTAGTCTATATTTAGTTATGGTTCTTATAAATGAACTTTTCAATGATTATATCTTAGTAATTTAAAAAAATAAATGGTGGTAATATAATTAATGAGATAGATTTTTATATTACCAAAAAATCATTATTTACTTTTTAATATCCAATATTCAATTTCTAATTCCATACATGTTATAAATTTATATAATTTTTCTTATTATTGGTCAATTTTACCTAAAAATAATATGCAATAATATATGTGTGAGTATTGCTATGGAAGAGATTATTTTCTTAAAATATCCCTATGAAAAAAGAATTAAAAAATATTTAGAAGTTATTATGGTAATGAATCATAGCTTTTCATATCAATAAAAACTTTTTAATTGTAATAGATGTTTTCAATTATAAATAAATCTCTTTTTTCCTCTTGGTGTGTTTCTTTTAGGCTGTTAGTTTTATAATGATCATTTGTTGATTGTATTACTTATTGAATGACAAATTTATATTTATGGAGTATAAATCCTAATATAGTTAAAAAAATCTATTAACTAATCCCATTTATATAACTATCATTCAAATTTTCATATTATTAACTGAAACATATCATTCATTAAGGTTGTATTCCACACACACGCATGGGAAACATTTTTATTTTTTAGATTGAATGGGAGATGAATAGATAAGGGTTATAAAATCAATATAATAACATTTTATTTGTTATTTATTCTTATTTACTAATCTACAAATGGATATAATGGGTTTGGATGAGGGTGTATGAGATGTAAAATGAAAGGAAGTTAAAGGTTGGGTGATGCTTACATTGAGACTTTGAATCTTTTCCTTAAGTATCCTTTGGAAATTAAGGACATCAGGATCATTGATGATGTTAGATAATTCCAAATGTGTATAGGGGGTCAAAAAGTAGTAAATTTGGTAATTCATTATGATAATATTTAACTAGGGTTTGGATTTGAAAATTGTGGAAGTGAGCTCCTTTTATAGGTGAAAACGTGGGATAAATATTTGACAAATAATGCTTGGTAAGGGTTAATAATGGAATTTATTGACAGTTGGGTGAGTAAGGTGGGTGGATTTCTCTGATAAATGTAGGTATAAATTTACATCATAAAATATTTATTCAATAATTTTTTTAGTTTTAAATTGATTTTTTAAAATTCAAGACACATTAGAATACCCATTTTAACACTTATTAATTTTGATTAAATATTAATCACAGTTATTATTTTGTCACTAAAAATATTATATTACCATATTACCGAATTTCAACATCCTAAATACAAATTTTGACTAAATTTAATATAATTAAATTTATAATTATAAGGTAATTATCTTCTATATTTAAACATTTAATTTATTACAAAACATTTTTCATAAAAAATGTCATTTTAATTATTATGTGTTCTTAATCTTATTTAATATTGATTACCAACTAAATGGGAGTTAATTAATTTCTATATATTTTTAATCATAATAATAGAGTCTTAATTTAATATATATCCATTTAATTAAAAAATAAATTATTTAGAAAAGTATCATTCTTTGAAAAATAATTTTTTTCATTATTACTGATATTTACATTGGTAATTTTATTCATAAAAATTAGATTGAAACCATTACCTAATTTGAGAATTTTGATTAAAAAAATTCAAATTATTTTATACAATTCAATATCTAAAAGTGATGAAAGTCAATTTTAATATAATAATACAGAAAAATAATTACAAACAAGTATCTTCGAAGTATAAAATTAGCTTCATTAAATTATACCTTATTATATAGTTTTTATAAAGTGGTTACTTATATTGGTACCTATAATTATAATGGTTATAATAAAATTTAATGTTTAATAATTTTTTTAAGGTAACATAGTTTTTAATGTTCAATGATGAGGACCAGATAAGATACTCACACCATACTTAATTAAGGAAAGGTATTTAATTAAAATCCTTAGTTGTTACAATCGAACGCACATTAAATTATAGCTAGGTAGTCCCCATATACACTACCTATGTCCATAAAGAAAACCAAGAAATAACATCCCCAACATCTTGAAAAAAAAGTGGAGAAGGATATTTATTCCATGCTCTAGATAAACAAACCTAAAATTCCATAGGGTTATTGGAAATCATCCCTGTCAATTGAGCCTTAATAAGACTATATCAAACCATACACCTAAATCTAAAATAGGTATAAAGGAATCCATTTAGGGTCTATTATATTAGGAAACAAGTCAGGGAATCCTCTAAGAGTTCAAAATTATAAATCCCTACTAAATTTAGATTTATCAAGAAACAGTTGATGGTTACATTATGAAGGATTAGTAACTAAAGTTTCTATCATTGCCTTAAATATACATTCCATAATAAATCATAGTTAAAGTAAATCATTTTAGATTATTTAAGGTCAATCATTTAGGGGAAATGAAACTCTATATCTCATGTATTAAGGAACAATCAGAAACCATTTGAATTAACTAGGGAACACCTTCCTATATCAAATAGAAATTATTTATCTACGTATCAATGAATGAAAAAAAATATAACTAGTGGAAACCATAAAACCTAAAAAATATATAAATTTAGGCATAATTGATAAAAACCTATGAAATATTAAGATAAATAATAATCTGTGGGGATATGATGAATAGGATCACCCAAGAAAACTCTTCGGGAATGACATCACTTGAATTTGGGATCAATTGGTGATATTGAGCCTTTGAAAGTTATAATCATAGACTATAGGGAGAATATATTTCATAATTATAGATTATAAAAATGTGTGGGAACTATAATTTTATGAAAATTAATTAAAAAATATTTAGTTTTTCAAAAAAAATAATAGAAACAAAATAGGTAGCCATAATGTACTTGGTCACCCTTCACCAAGTATATTTTGTCTTACTGAGTACACACTATGGGGTCACTGCCTACCTGGTGACCATCCTAGAGCTAAAATCACACTTCCATCCTTATTAATTACATATTACTAATCTACTGAGTACCTATTGAAAACTTCAAAAAGGAATATGTCTTATTTTTTATATTGTTTTCCTAAAAAAGACCCTCATTCCCCCACCAAAACCTCTAAAACTCGCAATAATCAAAAATCAAAAAGTTTTGGTCAAATTTTAAAGGAACAAAAAGTTAATAAGAGAAGGGTGTCACGACCTTCCAAATATAAGGTAGAACATCCTCAAAATGGATCAATATGCCTCATTAGTGGATAACTCTGGCCAAGACATCTGTATATCAGACACTGACACCTACACATCCTTCTAAATATCCACATGATTCCATTTCCTATATACCCATGGAAATATCTTCCAAAAATGATATTTCTCACTAAAATTTAAAATTTGAACCAATATCTAATTGTGAAATTATTTTGACTCTAGCTCATCCTCATTGATATTAACCATATGAGTAGGATTAGGGTGGTATCTTCTGATATGAGATTCCTAAAAAAATTATGCATAGATTCAAAACTCTAAGGAAGTGTTAAATAACAAGGTGTTTCAAATGAGTTTTAACTCATAGGAAAATAAAATATCCCACCTAAAAATCTAAAGGATGGTATCGCTGGTATATATAAAAATTTAGCTTGTATTAAGATGTAATTAGTTACTTTTTGATCAACTATATAAGAGTTGAGATCTTCTAAACAAGTCTTGGTCCAGCAATAGCTGATTATAATATATTAATCCTAAAAAATCAATTAATATTTCCTATAATTCAAGGCCACAAAAATATCCCATCTTAATTGGTTCTAGATAACATTTTTTAAGAAAACTCTACTCTATCAAAATGAGTCTCTTATTATTAAATGAAATCCAAGACAGAAGATCTCAGTTTATCTTCTAGAATATTGATAGTGAATTTAACTACCCATCAGTTCAAAGATGGTATGTTATTATCAAATTCACCTAAGTATCAAGTGACTTCTGAAATACCTATAATTATTGAGGTGTGAATTGGGTGTCTTGATTATAAATGATAGTTCTAATAAAACCATGAATACATACATTATCTCGTATATATTACCTTCCTAACTCATAAAACAAGTTATCCTCTTTGATATGTATAAGGTATGGTAACTTATTTATCTAGTCCATAATAACTCATACCATGTCACTACCATGAGGTTAACCTAGTATCCCCTTCATTAAATCCATGGTCAAATCATCTCATTTCCACTTGGAATGGGTAGTAACTATAGAAAACACATGTATTTATTGTTCTTTTCCATTTTCCAATTCAATGGTAAATAATTAAGAGATGGATCCCACTATTCCTCTCTTCATCCCATTCCACTAGTGATACCTGAGAATATCATGGTATATCTTTGTAATCCCTAGGTGAGCATCCTATATCAAGGCATGTGAATTTTGTATCCACTCCCCACGCATGATAATAGAGACAGAAACATGACTTTGGTCATAAATAACCTCATCCACATCAAGGGTACAATTCATTGGTAACTCCCCCCATATATATTATTATTCATTGACAAAAAAATTGATTCAAATAATTGAATCTAATTCACTCTCACATGGATTGAGAATACAATATTCAGAGATATAATGGCCACTCTTCCCTGATACTCCTGAACATTAATGTGCATCTCAATGAAGAGGCTCATCATATTTCACATTACAATGGACAGAAGCACCACCTATGTTTTAGTTATTCTACTCAATATATTAGTCCCATAATTTTTTTTTCAAGGGGTATAGTCTTTCTCAAAGTACAAGTAAAGAAGAAACTCAACCCACATTCTCCCACAGTGGTTCAAGTCACATTGGGAAAATATTTACTTGAGGATTTTTTTTAATTCATATATTTGATAACCCATATTCCTAGAATATAGTGAAACTAAAATCTTAAATAATGAAATAATTATTCCAACTCTAAATTTTGAGTCAATTCATTCTATTCATGTATCCTAAATTTCTAATAATGATAGAAAATCACACAACCATCAAATTTTATAACTCTTCCATGGCTTATTCTAAATGTGTCACGATAGAGGATATACTCTATACATGACTTTTATAAGTTCAAAACCAGTGTATTATTCAACATTCCCTTAAAATAAAATAAGTATTTATTACAAGGCTTAAACCACCCAAACATATCCCACTAATTTTTTAGAGGTATCATTATCATTTCTTTATAGGATAAGTTCTAAATAAATATTCTATAATGGATAATCAATATCATGAAGCTACGAATCTCAAAACTGTTCTTAGGCCTCTCCCAATAAACCCTGGAATCAATCATCTCGAGTCCATTGACATTCCTCCTTATGATATCACATTCCATATAAAGAAAACCCCAATGAATGAAAAATAATAGTTAAAATTTATTACATAGTGGTGATTTTCTCATAGTGTTATATGAAAAATATCTAATTGCTAAGAATTTTCATCCACTGACTAGGAGAACACTTAAATATACTCAATGAATTTGAACAATAATCAATCCAAAATTTAATGGAATTTACAATTCATCAGTTCTATAAACACTCGTAGTTCATTTATCAATATGAATGATGTCTTAAGATAATCATAAATTATGTACATTCTATTGAATATAGTGTGAGGAATATTAGAAGGCCTTTCATGCATCTAATTATAACTGAATATCAATTCAGTCTTAGAGAACCACATTGTTCCCCTTAGTTTTCTCTAAAATATCATCAATATGAATAAATTGATACTTTTTCTTAACTGTAACCGAGTTCAACAAGTGGTAATCTATAAATAAGAATAACGAGACATCCACCTTATTAGAAAATAAATTTTGAGACCCAAAATAGAAAATTATCAGGAGAATGTAACCCTTCACCTCATTATACTCTAGTTAATAATTCATCTCTTGAATATCTGTAGGTTTCATCTTATGTGGAGGAATGGATATGGGATTCATACCTTGAATAAACATGATTGTAAAATTATTCTATCACTCAGGTGGTAACACAGACGATTCCTTAAGAAATAAATCCTAAAATGGTTCAAAAACTAAAGTAAATAACTTCTCATGCATCTCATTATCATATAGAAAAACACTACAAAATTGGGTTGAATCATCCTTATCTACTAATAATCATGTCCCAAATGTCCTACTAAAAAATACCATTCTCAAGGAAGAATATACAAATCTCCATATGCTGAAATAATGACATCCACCTATTATAGTAGTTAATGTGCACTTGATATCAAGTCCACTAATCCATACTCAGAATCACATTGAATCTTCACATCACTAAAAAAATAAATCTGATAGATTTTGATATCTACTAATAATGATGGAGAACATAGAACGTTGATTAATAACCTCATAACACACCCCTAAGGGAATATCAATAGACATCACTCCATATAGGTAGTCAATGGTTTTCTTTAAATCACTAGAACACTAAGTAGAGATAAATGAAAGGAATTTACTGATATCAAACAATGCAGATTCAGGGGTAGAATCCACCAAGATCATATCATGAATAGTTAAAGGCTCGATGTCATGGTCAATAACTGTCAACTCAACAACTTAAAGTTGTCCTAAATCTAAGCCTCTGACCTGGCCTCTTAAACCCTTTCTACATGGAGGATCTTAATGTTTTTACCACTACTAACATAGAGATCCATGACACCTCCACACCCAAACAATCCAAATATACTCTAATTACCACCCTATAGTACCACACCTTATCCCCCTACTAATCCCTATATTTATCCATCACCCTGGCCACTATGAGGATAAGAGGAACTCTAAATTAAGTGTTCTAGATTCCTCATCTATCCACAAGATCATCCTTACACTAGAGGTTTGTAGAAAAGTGGTTGCGTAAACCCCAACCTTCTATATAAACTGAATAATTGAAAAGGCCTCCCATTGTAAGAAAAAGTGTATCCATGACCATGAGTAGACTTCCCATCACCTATCTAATAAGAATCACTAAAATACAACTTTCATATACCTAAATATGAACTCAAAGACTTATAATAGGAACAAGAATAATTAAAGGATCTATCCTCATATAATTTCCTTTCTCCAATGAGGGAATATTTTAAAACCTCTAAGAAAGATATAATCCTCAATGTGTTCTCCTAATAAAAAATTTATTATCTCATTCTATTCTTAAAATAATAAACCATAGTAGTGTCATCACTCACTCATAATGGAGAAAACAATATATCATAGTAAAATTATTTTAATAGTTCATCAAAAACATGCTACCTTAATCTAGATTCATAAAATCCTATGCTCAATTATCTCTCTACATCTTGGGAATAATTTTTAAAAAAATAGAACTTGGAATTATTTGTTTGAAAAGAACACATATTTATATTTCAGGAGAGGGAAATCCCACTAGTAACTTGTTGAACACAAACAATATTAACTATAATCCTCATCTTCCTCCCAAGTGGTGTCTCTAGATTATCAAAGATAACTAACATATACATAACCCATCTCTCAATAGTCTAAAGTGAAAACTATACAGTAAATATATCTGAATTCTTGAACTAAATCTCCCTAGTCATATGAGACATGTAAGGCTCTCCTAATAGAGATCTATATCCCATAAAGTAAATAACATCAAAAAAAACTATCACAAATCTAATAATTAATAAGAGTCATAGGTGTGCCTAGGGGATATAGCTTAATAATTGGTTGGGAATTTTCATCCCTAGCCACCAAGTTTTAAATAGGTTATCACTGTAGTGAAATTCCAAAATAATTCTAAGTAAAAAACTCAAAATACATTTTTATCACAATTATAAATATCAATTTTTTGGGTAATAAATTACAGGAAAACACTACTATACTAAAAATAAATACCCTACAAAAAAAGATTCATACATATAATCATGATTATAGTATAAACTAATCACTCTTTGGTAAGTTCAAATCCTAAAAATTATTGCATAACTATAATATCTTATCATAGTAATGACGAGTAATCTTGGATATGTCATGTGGAGTTCAAAAATAAATTATAATAAAAAATATATATAAGTTGTTATTAACACTTTAAATGATCCAGTCCTATGTCATTTCAAGAATACCAATCAACAATATCAGTCATAAGAAAGCATATGTATGTCAAGTGATCCCTATATATCAAAAATTATTCACAAACACACATATCTTACCACCCTAGTATAAGAGTAAAAACTAATAAACCTTAAATCAACATCAATTCATTATATTTATCATAAATTACCAAATTTTAAATGTAAAAACCATGAACATCAATCTTATCCCCGGTAATTTGAATATCCTTGATATACGGGTTGGCAGGGACTAAACATAAGTTCCATCTTAGTATCTGACCACATAAAGTAAAATGGCTTCCATATCCCACATATTATGCATAAAGTATCTTCCACCACCTTATAGGATCCCTAACCTAGTTTATGTAGCACACATAACTCCACTATTATGGGTAAATACCATATCATAAACTATTTCAAAAATCACCATTAAAGATAATTTATTAAAGAATTAATTTAAAATATAAATTTTTAAATTTGATATTGACCAAAATAATTCTATTTTTTTAATTCATTATATCAAAATTATCTTAGTATGAATTTTTGATCTTTTTCTGAAAGGTCTATTTTTAGTCAGGAATTATTGTTTTCATAAAACATGTAATTTGTATGACGTTACTATTATATAAAAATTATCTAGATGTTTAGAAACCATTTTATATAATAAAATATTAATTTAAGGAATATAATTGAAAATTTTACAAAATTATTTTAACTTATAAAATCTATGGAAAACATTTTTAGATTTAATTAAAACGATACTTTAATATAAAAATTGTTTTTTGTATTTTAGTTGAATCAAGTATTTTCAGGGGAGATTCAGTTTTTTCTTTAATTTAAATAATTATAATATTTATTTCTTTTAAAATAAATCTATTTAGTTCTTTAAAATTATAAACTAATATAATTTTACATTATATATTAATTTGAATCATAAAAAAATTATTTCATTGCCAACGGTTTTTACATGATTAAGAATATTTATTTGAAAATTTAATTTTCACACCTTTAAAATTTTTATTTGATAAAATTATTTTCAAATAATTAATTATAATTATAAAATTAGTTAAATGTTAAATACTAATATCTTTCATTAAAATTAATTTCAAATATTAGAAATTAATTACCAAGGTAAAAGTAAAAGGGGTAAAATATGTTTAACCCTTTGTAAAAGTCCAAAATATTTTAAAAAAATAACTATTATTGAATGCTTGAGATATTTATTGAATAATAAATGTGTCCAATATAGTTTTATCAAATTTTTATCCATTTACCCTAAAATCATTTCATGGAATTATTGAAAAATGTATAGGTGTTCCCAAAACTACCATTCCCATCACTTTTAAAAGGGGGACAACTTCACTGCATCAAGACACACCTACCATTAGAATTTATCCTTAAAAATATTTTATTTTTATATCCATGTATCCCTATTTAATGTAAATAATCCAGTATTTGCTTATATTTTTACTAATCCCTTCAAATTCATGGATACTTACAAAGAAAAGTCAAGTCATCGACGTCAAACTCTTTAACTACTTAGTTTCTTTCTTAATTATATTCTTGAAATTTTTTTATATAAATTAAAATATAATGATATTTATATCATATATATAATATAATTTTAATATATTAAGTTTATTACCATTAATTATTCATATACCCCATCCATTAAATAAAACTATTATTCGTGTATTGTGCAGACTATCGCCTCCACAATGTAACGTGTTTTGTTTTCCTTTATTGTGTTACATGGTTGGATATAAGGATGGTATTAAAGGATAAATATTATTATTATTATATCATTAAGGTTCTTGTTATAAAAAATCATGATCATATTAATGATATGACCATCAAATATTTACAATTAGTTTAATTGATTAAAATAAGCTTACTAAGGGGATAATTTTCATTCAAATAGTGTACTATTTTCATATCCATTTGTTATTCTTCTACATCAGTATAATTCTGATATATAATACTAATAAAAACCAAATAATAACATTATATTCCTATTATAATGGTATTACAACTAAACCATCTCATAATCATCCACTAATCATGGTAGGTTCAAGTTTTGGTCGGTTTAACCACCAACTTGAACAATACTATACATTTATGTCATATAATAATATAAGAATTAATTTATTTGTAACATGTAATAAAAATTTTTAAATAAATATTTTTATATTATAGATATTTTATATCAATATCTTATACCTTAATTAAATAAACATTCTTTATTCCTCAAAAATCATTAAAACATATTAATTATTGACTTCATCTTCAAGGATAATTTCTACAACACTCATGAAAGGGATTTAAAAGAACAAAAATTATTATAAATAATTAAAAATATTAAATTTAATTAAATAGTAAGAATACACTTTGGATGAATAATGAATACCAACACCACTATTATAAAACTCATACAAACGTTCAAAAATATGTTCATCAAGTTGGAAAATCGGAATAATTCATATAGATAATAGCTATTTATGAAGAGTATAGATGAAAATGGATATTATTAAAGTTATAAATTAATTTATTAATATGTATATATATTTTATTGTGATATAGGAGGTTAGAATACATTATATAATGTCAGTATACGATGTGACGGTTTTCTATCACAAATTCCTCTCCTTGGGTGCAAGTATTGTAGTAGTACTATAGTGGTACTGTAGAAGTTGAGGCAATGTAGAAATGATGATACTCTAGTGGCAGCAGACTATAGCAACAATGGAAGGCACTATAACGGCTATGGTAATGTGAAAGTGCTGTAGAAAACAGGGGGTATTGTAGTAGTACTATTCACATAATGGGTCTTGGGCCAAAATTTTGGGCCTACAGGCCATGTAATGGGATACATTCCCACTAGGCCTTCGAGCCAAATATATATAATGTAATAAAGCAGGTGGTTGGGTGGGTTATCCCTTGGGGGGTTATGATCGGCCTTTCATGAATATGTGTGTGTGGTGTGTGTGTGTGTTTGAGGTAATTGTACCCCCAAGAACCTAATATATATATATATATATGATAGAATTTCTACCTAAGACATAAGTTGGGTTTTCCATTTCAATTTTTATTCTTTGGGAACCATGTGGTAATGATAACTTATTCTCTTGTGTGTAGTGCATACATTAATATGGAAGAATTTTTACATGTTAGTAATAAAATTTAGGGGATTTAAAATTCTATATTGTTATTCTTATATCATATTCTTTTGATTCAATAGTTTCCTTTTCTATGGTGTAAAAATCATCATTTGTTTTGGTAAAGTAAATCTATCTGAAATTTCCCAGAAAATACATCTATGTCTGGATAATAGAAATTATATTCAATTATTTCATAGATTCTCCAAGGGATAATCAATAAGAAAATGATTCATTGAGAATTTACTAAAACATCACCCTGATGCATGATGAGTGGGACTAAGACTTCACACCTGGTGATACACTCTTGGGGGATATGATTTGGAATATTAACTTGTTCTTAATGAACTATGATAAAGTTTTATTCCTACCACTACCTTGTTTTCATAACAATGAAATCTATTGAATCCAATTAATATATTCCACTCATAACATATAATATTTTATGTAACATTTCCACTATATTTGTTGGATAAGTTCACTTCAGGTTACTTTGATGATAACCCATGATTTCCATGTTTATTAATGGATGATTTATTATACATCCACATTATTCTAATAAATGGGGGATTATTTTATATCTATATTTATAATTATATGGATATGAAACTTTTTTGATTAATTGGTTCCTTATGGAATGGTATGTAAGGTATTGATGACTCTTATAGTGAATACACTAGACTTAAACAAGTGAAGTGTGGGGCACAACATTATATATCCCCTCGATGCATTAATGACTCGCATGAGACAAAATAGATCGAGTTTTGGTGTACACATCTTCCCATAATAAGATAATCTATTGAATGCTATATAAACTTCTATTAATGTGTCTTAGAATAGATCTTTGATAGTATGTTTTTGATTTCCAGTATTATACGTTCCATTAGTAAGAGATCACTGGTTATTATTATCCATGTTTTCATTAATTATCATAGATAAATCATGACCTCCGTTTCAGTTGATTATATATTATTATTGTTCATTTATTTATTCCATATCACTTATTACAAATTTATGTTGTATAAGATTATTTTTTATACTACTCCTTAGTGATTATATGATCTCACACTTACTTTTTTTCCTTTACCAAGGAAACCTAGGGGAGGAATATGTGTAATTTTCAAGTATGTAATAAAAGGTCTAATCATGTTCTCACAGTATATTAATGTTGTATATTATGATTTTTCAAGTGTAATTCATCTATATATATATATATATGGTATTCCATGACTATTAAATTGTACAATATTTTAGGAACTCTTTTACTTTATACTGATGATGTAATATAACTATTAGCTCTGGGTTTCAAGATTCTGGGATGTTACAGTTGGTATCATATGAAGTTTAGTAGCATCTTTTTTATTAGATTTATATTAACAAAGTATTATATCACAAGTAATATGGGAATTGGTTGCATACTTCAACTTATTAGGAAGATTTTGGATAAGGATATTTGGCCCAAATCATGGGAAAGAGATAACAGTTAAAGTATAGACTATTTATTATCACGTTAGAAATAAAAAAGTAGAAAAAAGAGATATGATGATAATTGAAGGAAATACATGGAATTTCAAGTTTTGGATCATGTATTCTTGAATGTTTCACCATATATTGGAGTTTTAAGATTTAGTAAAAAGGTGAGGCTAATCTATAGTCACATTGGTCCTATTGAAATATTATAATGAATTGGGGTGGAAGTTTCCTGATTGGTTATGTTGCTTAACCTTTTTAAGTAAATGATGTGTTCAATGTTTCATTAATAAGGAAATATAAGTCAAATCCCACAGATGTTCTCACATATGATGGAATATAGTTGGATCTTGTTATGTTTTATAATGAGAACCATGTCTATATTCTTGGAATGAGAGAGCAAGCATTGTCAAATCAAATAGCTTGTTTTATGAAAGTCATTTGTTTAAATCACAAACTAGAAGCAGAAACATGAGATCATGAAGACTATATAAGGAATTAGTATCCAAGTCGATTCAATAACTTATATCTACCCAAATTTAAAGGTTGAAATTATATATGGGGGAATGTAACAGCTAATACTCTATTATAGTAGGTAAATATTGTATCATGAATTATTGCACAAATGTTCCCTTTGAAGAGAACATATTCAAGAATTTATTTAATATATAAATTTTATAATATTAAATTGACCAAACTAATTTCATTTTTTAATTTATCATATTGAAATTATATTAGTATTAATTTTTTATATTTTTTTAAAGGACAATTTTTAGTTAAAATTATGGTTTTCACAAAACATTTAATTTGTATGGATTTACTATAATATAAGAATGACTTAGAAGTTTAGGGACCATTTTAACTAAAAAAATATGAATTTAATTAATAACATTATTCCATTTAAAATATTATTCTAACTTATAGAACCTATGTAAAAACATCTTATAACTAATTTAAATGTCAATAAATCTAAAAACTATTTTTTATTCTTGCTGATGAATATAGTATTTTCAAGGGAGGTTCAGTTTTGTATTTCCTTAAGAGAATAAAAAAAATTATTTTATAATAAAACAATTTATTTAATTAATATATTTAACCTAAATAATTTTACATTATATATAAATTTAAATCTTAAAAATTTTATTTCTCTAAAAAATATTTTACATGATTAAGCGTATTCATTTTAAAATTAAATATGTAAAGATTTATAAATTTTATATGATAAAAATATTTTCAAATATACAATTATAATTATTAAATTTGATAAAATTTTCAGTATAAATATTTTCCATTAAAAGTAATTGCTAATAATAGAAACTAATTACCAAGGTAAAAGTAAAACGGTTAAATTGAGTTTTTTCTAGCGTAAATATACTAAAAATTTTATAAGAGCATTCCTAGAATTGAATAGCTTACCTTTATATCTACCAATAAATTTTTTACCTATAATTGTTTCCATTTCTGATCCACTATCCTTTGAATAGTTCCATGACATTATTTAAAAATTTTAAGGTGTTCCCAAAACAACCCTTCCCTTAACTTATAAAGGGGAACTTCTTCACCACTTCAATTCACACCTATCAATTGAATTTATCCTAAAAAATATTCCATTTCTTCTCCCTATAACGTTCCCCTAATATAATACACCACTTCTCACTCATATTTTACCTATTTTATTCAAATTCAATTAGACTTCTAGGAAAAATCAAGTCTCTAATGTGAGCATTATCAACAACTTAGTCTTCTTCTTAATTATATGATAAAAATGTCTTATGTAAAAACAAATATAATGGTATTATTATTATTATGATACTATTTTAAGGATGTTATTATTATTATCTATTCATAAACCACATCCATTAATAAAAATAAAATTGTTGTTCGTGTGCTGTCCGGACAACTGCATCCATGACGTAATGTGTTTCGTTTTCCTTCACCACCTTAAAAGCTTAGATATAAAGGTGATATTAAAGTATAAATATGAATTTTTGTATATTATTAATTTTCTATTTTGATAAGTTTAATAACCTACTAAATATATCACCAATAAACAATTGGTGTTTGTTTAATTGTTTAAAATATGCAATCTTAGAGGATAATATTTTATTCAAATTGTGTAATGGATTCTCATACATTAATGCTTCTTATAATTCCTATTAATTATGATATATCACACTGATAAACACTAACTAATATAAATATAATTTTTTTACAATGATTTGATAACTAAACACTCTCATAGTCATCCACTAATCCTGGTAGGTTCATGTTTGGTTTCGTCTAACCACCTCCTTGAACAATATTATGCACTTTTTTCATGGATGAATATAAGAATCTATTTAATTTTATAATATGATATAAATTTGTAAATAATTTTTTTCATTCATGAGATATTATATCAATGTCTATTTTATCAATTAAAGAAACACCCTTCATTCATCAAAAATCACACTAACTTGCATATTATCAACATCATCTTCAAGGATAATGTCTAAAACACTTATGAAAGGGATTTTAAATATTATACATTATTATAAGTAATCCATAAAATTATCTTAAATGAACTGATGATAAAAAAAAACTCTAGAAACATAATGAATTTGAACACCACTATTATGAAACTTGCATAAATGATCTAAACTATAAACACTGATACAGAAAATTGAAAGAATTCACGCAGAGGAAGACTATTTATAAATATTATAGATGAAAATAGATATGATTAATGTTTTTAATTAATTTATTAATATATATATATGTTTAGAATACTTGAGTTTAATTTACATTCAAGGTTTTAGAGATAGGAAGTAATGGTTTTCAGTCTCAAATTCCTCTCCCTGAGACATGTTTTATAATTTTAACCTAATGTTACTTATGTGGTAAAAATACTACCTATATTAGATGTTATATCATAGAATTTATTTATGCTTGGTATTTTAAGATCAAGTTTAATACTTAAATTTTAATATGTTGTTATTGAATTATTAAACAATCCATAAGTGGGGTTTCCATCTCAAATTTCATTCTTTGGAACTCATGTTGTAATCACCACCCTATTTTATTTTATATGGTGCCAATATTTCCATGGAAAAAATTCTATATTAATCGTGATATTTAAGGTATATAAATTTATATATTGTTATCCATCTCTCAAATTTCTTTTATTTAATAGTTACTTTTCCCAGGGTGTAAAAATCATCCTATATATTTGTAAAGTAAAAGTGTGTGTGATTACCGAGAAAATAAATTGTTGTTAGGATACTAGAAAGTGGATACGGTTGGGTAATATATTCACCAATGGGTAATAAAATTGAAAATAATTAATTGATAATTGAATACATCATCACCCTGATGCACGATGAGTGGGACTAAGACTACACTTGGTGAGATTCTCTTGGGGGATATGCCTTGGAATATTCAAACACTCTTAATGAACTATAATAAAGTGTTTTCCTACCATTACCTTAGTCTCCTAAAAATGAAATCTCTTGAATCCAATTACTTTATTCCCTATATTACCTATCACAATTAAATTTTCCTTACCAACCTATTTCTTTGATGATTCTACTTCATGTTACTTTGATGTTACCCCATGTATTCTAAGTTTATTAAGGGATATTCTCTTAGAAGTACACATTATTCCATTGAATTTGGAATTATTTTATATATATGTTTCTCATTATTAGGATAACCAAGTTTTATTTAGTAAAAATTTCTTTAGGGAATATTATGAAAGTTCTTGATGAATGTTATTGTGAATTCATTGTAATTAAAAAAGTGATGGGTGGGGCCCAAGATTATATATCCCCTCGATGCATTAATAGGTCTCATTAGACAAAATTGATTGGGTTTTTATCTATGAATCTTACCATAGTAGGATAATGTCTTGAATATAAAATAATTTATAAGTATATTATATGGGAACAAGGCCTTGGAAATAAGTTTTTGAGGTCTGTCATTATTCATTCTATTAGTATGAGATCAATGATTATAGATATCCATGTTTTCATTATTTTCAAGGATATATCATGAGACCAATTTTAGTTGATTATGTTATTATATTGTTTTCTTCATATCACGTATGACATATTTATATGATGTAAGATTCCTTTATATGATACTCCTTACTGAGCATCTGAGCTCGTCCTTATTTGTTTTCCTTTCCCCAAGAAACCTAGAGGAGTACATTGTGTTCTTTATAGGGATATGATGGAAGGGATAATCATTTTATCGAAATATGTTCATTTTGAGTCTTATGTTTTTCAAGTTTATTATATATTTGTATCTCATCTTCCAATACTACTAAACTATTAAAGCCTTTAGTAACTCTTTTACATTGTATATATAATGTATTATAACTATCAGTTATGGGTTTCTAGAGTCTAGGATATTATAGTTCACCTCCTCCAGGATCAAACCAGGTGTTAGATACCTCAATCCAATATTATTTTATGTGAGAGGATTTTAAACAATGGTGAGGGTCTCTATAATGATTGGGATTACTATACAAACTTTGCTAAATATTTTAATAAGGAATATAAAAATTAATAATTTAAAATTCATGAAAAGATAAATATAAAAAAGTAGACATCATAGTTATATAAAATTATCAAATAAATTGCAAATCCAATGCTATAAAGTAATAAGAACTTGTGATTTCTTATAAAAATATATATAAAAAATGATATCTTATGGTTATATAGTAAATAATGTATCTAAAATTAAGAAAAAATACTACTAAGAACATAAAAACTAGTTATGATTTCATTCATGGTACAATCTCTCAACTCATGCCAATCTCCATATCTAATCCATTGATAGTAGGGAACTTTCCCCAAACTAGATCATGAACCATAATATTTTTAGGTACCATGGTTCCTAATCAGGGTGTGAATACAACTTATTATTCCACCACTAATGTTTTACCTAAATAAATCTAGTATAAACAGGTTTATGCATAGTGTGGTATGCTCATATATAAAAGAAAAATTTTAATTAAAACACTAATAAACTTTTCATAGTTAGGAGTTCTACATAGACACTAGATTGTGAAAAATACCTACTTCGTCCATTTTTGGGTTTCTTGTAACATATCATATAAACATCCATTAGGTATCACATCAAAATATGTAGCCAATATGAATAGTACCCATTTATAAAATGATGTCTAATATATGATCACTGTTTCCAAGTAACATCACAAGTACCATGGGAATAATGATTTAAGGATATCAAAATCATTCGTACATGGGTAATATATCCTACTAACATAGTCATAACCAAGAACATAACATATTAGATCCTTAAAATTCATGTGTTAATCACATACTAACAACATCATTAATGATAAGTAAAATCATATTTATCCATGAGAATAGTCATAAGAAGGGACAAATCATCCCTAGTTTTAGGAGACATCATCCATCCAACATTATGATTTTTATTGAAAAAGATCCCCAAGAGGGAAAATAAAAGGAAGTGGGAAACCATACCTATGGGAGCCAGAAATAATGAAGGCCAAGGGCATCTCCCCAAATTAAGTTCACCCCCTTCGGTTTAAAATAAGTCACATTATAAAGGCAAAAAACTGGGGTACTGGGGACCGCAATAGAGGTCAGGTTCTCCACCACTTTGTTCCCCTCACGCCAAGAATGGATGAATCTAACATTTTTGTGAAGGAGGGACTTTCATTATCTAATAGTATAAGAAATTGACCAGGGAATTGTGCCATTACCATGTAGAGATTCATGAACAATCATGGAGTATATTTCCACCATCTCCATTCTCAAATGGGTTTCTCACCCCTTTCCTTTGAATTTCATCTTCATAGGAGTTGTGTCCCACTTCTAAGGGAAATAACCAATTGCTATGAAGAATGTACCATTACACCCATTACTAAGTTCACATGGATATTACATTCCATGACCGGGTGGTAATTCCATCCCATTACCTAGGGCATAGATTCTTAGTTATGAATATAAAAAATAATGGGTATATCATCCCTCATTATGGAAAGTAGAACAAAAGTGGGTGTCTCATCCAAACTATTTTTATCATTTCTAAAAAGGGTATGAAATTCTATAAACTAAACCAAAATCATAAAGGGATAATTAATTATTATGAAATCTTAATGTATACAAATTTATAAAAGGTTGTAATATCTTTCAAAAAAAATTAAATTATGGCTAGGTTGGTCCCAACACACATGATTAATGACCATACACATAATTGAGTAATAGCATACCAATATTCTATAAAATAACAGGGTAAATATTTACTCACCATATTTTCTATCTTTACAAGAAAAAATAGATTTAGGGAAACTATAAAATCATCCCTAGGGATTGGGCCTCAAGCCACCCATATTAATCCAAACCTACCTTATCTTAATGTGGACCAAGTCACCCATTTAGGGTCCATTATTTCACAATACAATTAGAGAAAACCTCAAATGGGTCATAATTATAAAATTCTACTCAAAAAATATTTTTTATTATAATAATGGTGGTCTCATCATCATTGTAATGTCTTTGTCCCAGTATCCACTATAAAATATTCCCCAAGTTGGGTCGTCAGAAAACCTCATAATGTACCACCTCATGCGGAAGAGGATACTGACTAGAGGTGAAATTCTATTGAGTTAAAATGAAGATAATATACCCACTTATCAGAGTAACACACAATATAAAGAGTATCAATAGATAAAAGAGGAAATAGGAACAAAGAAATGGACAGCATATGACAGGAGCCAACATATAACCAAGTACACATGCTATAAAAAATGATGAATACACTTCATGTTAGGTAGTTATAAAAGTAAAATCCCAAAACCAAAAAACAAATCTTAAATATACCATGTATAAACTGAATCGCAACCCATTCCCGACCTCTCATGCTCCAGCCCATCATCCCATGCAAAAACCAAACACCAGGTCCATGTCCTGAACCTATATTTGAGAAAAAAGTATCTTCTGCTTAGGTACCCAAGTTTCATGGGGAACCAGGTAGGTTGTGAGTAAAACTCAATAGGCCAAAACCAATGGTGTATAATGCAATAAATAATTAGTACAACCATGTATGTATATAAATTGAGTGTAATAAATAAATAATTCAACAAGGAAAACATATCTCACATTTAATCAATTCTTAAATAACCATTTTATCCATTATGTTCCATAGGGTCAACCAACCAATTGAACTTGATCTAGTCACACTAGGAGGTTAAGCCCTAGAATAAGGGGTTACATTCTTTTAATCATAATGAATCATTCACTATACATACCATTTATCAACTAAACTCAGAGCCTTGGTCAGATAATCCATCCATGTCCATTTGTTTTAGAAGCATGGAACCTCAATTAGACATCCCAAACTAGGCCATGTCCATACTTTAGGAAGAATAGAGCCCTATTCTGACATCCCAAATCAAAAATACCTAACACTACCTTGGATCCTCTCTCTAGGTATTCATTTTCCATTCATTCATTAGGGGAATAGAGCCTCAGTTAGACTCCATAACCCATGCTTTATAGGGGTGGGGTTTAGAGCCTCATTCTAACTCGACACATAGGTATATACCCATAATTAAAATACCCCACATACCACTAAGCCATGTGCACATGATTCTACAACTAATGTGCATATTTACCATTTACATGTCTTAACTGATTTATCACAATATTCCATTTACAAACCATAACTCATTAATCACATTCACAATATACCAAACACACCATAATGCCATATTATCAACAAGAAAATAAATATCACCTACATCATTGCACAATTAAATGGGAACAGACAAATAAAATTACTCATTAAAATCATCTTAAATACACCCTTCAAAACACTGGGCTTACTCTTTATATAATAACTAAAACATTCCCTAAGGCTTTCATTTCCATTATCAAGAAACCAATAAGGATTTTTTCACAATAAATGGGCCACACTCCCATTTAAAAACATCGTTTGAAATATATTAGGAATAACCCATTTTAAAATAATTTTGATTTCAACACACCCTTTTATAATTTACTCACTTTCAAAAAATCAATTCCTTCATTCAAAACCAAGGTCAGGTCAAAACCCAAATCTCATCATTTAAAACATTTAAAAACCCCACTAGGCACTTACAAAACTAAAATGTAAGAATACCATTTATCCTAATAACCAATCCCTCATACCCAAATACAACTCAAAATCCATTAAATTCCATATTTACCCTATCTCAACGTTTACCAACTCATTTCACCATTTTCATGGGCTTAGCATGCCCTAAGGGTAGCCCTAGTTTCATCCTAACATCATCAACGAACCCAGTGGATCCTATGAAGGGTCTCATTCCTCAATCTAAGTCCCAAATAATTTTCCATCATCAAATAAATTGAAACTAAATAAGTTAGTGCATTGTAAAAACCACACAAACATATATAATAAAGAGAATTTGGGAAAAATATTTAAGACCACCTACATCATGCCCACATCTGATTACTTGACCACCTGAAACCCTTGACTCAAACAAAAACACCCATTAAATTTCCAACATATAATCTATTAGAAAATTTATGGTTTTAGTGTTTCAGAAAGAAAGAAAACCACAAACCAAGAATATTCCAGAAAATGGAAGGAAATGGAGTCAAAGACTTTTCTGGAGCTTCAATTCACACTAAACGGCACTCCAAATGCCTAAGAATCAAAGGAGAATATCCCAAGGAAGAGGAGGGGTATGTTGGTTCATAAACTAATCTATATAGGGTCAAATAGGAGGAAAAATAGGGGATAAAAATTGAATCCTGAGAGGGAAATATGGGAAATTCCTACTTTTAAGGGTTGCATGTTTTGGCCGCATGGTTGGCCAGACCGTGCACCAATCGTACGACACACTTTGTCCAAGAGGGGTCAACCCACACAATCTCTTAGAATATCCCAGGTGATTCATAAAACCTTGTAGTTCCCATGCACCATCCTATGTCCAAGAGTAGGTCTCTTCACACAGTTTCCCTAGCTAGGAGCATGGTTTGTACTAACCATGCACCAACTTTGTGTTGCACACTGTTTGGCCTCTTTTCATTATCCTTTCATGACCCAAACCCCCAAGACACCACCAAAACTCCTCAAACACCCAAGAACCGCAACATTATCCAAAAAAGTAATTTTAACCATATTTTAAATAAAAACATAACACCCAAAAAGGTTTATATCTTACAACCTCCCGACCATATATTGGTGTGTCCTTGAGTCACACTTTCATGCCTTATTGGGCCTTTAGAACCAAAATTTTGGTCCACGGGCCCACTTACCAACCTTAATTTCCCTATATTCCTCCTGCAACAGTCCATTTCATCACAAAACTCAAAAAAACAACATCCATACCCCAATACACACCCCCAATGTGATCTAAAATCACAAACCTGATACTCCTCAAGGATGAATCAACCTTGACCTCATCACTACCAACATCAAACACAAAGGAAAATTCATGGTAATTTCACTCAACCACTACAAAAGATGATGTCTACAAATCACTACACTACCCTAGTAGATCCAATTGGAACACCTCTATCCTAATATTATCCACAACTCCTAGCCCAAATTTCTTGGTTCCATCTCACCTAGTTTCCAAAATTCTAATGGTGACCCAAGCTCAGCATCTCTGAAGGGACACATATATTCCAAGAACATTTCCTAACCAATATGAGTCTACAACTAAATAACCAATGGCCTCACTCCATATCCAAACATATGAATCACAACCCAATCATAACCTTCATCTCAAGGTACTCAATCTGTTGAAACTCGAGCCAATGCTCATTACCAAACAGAAACACCAAGATGGATCTCACCCAATAATATCTAACAAGTACCCCCACTCACATCATCAACTAACCACTTTCCCACTATGGTTCTCTCCACCATAAAAATTATCTATCCACCACTATATACCAGTGTTGGTAAACTCCACCATTGAAAAAAAGACCTACATAACCTCAAGATCAAGCATCACGACATACCTAACATGTTTTCCAACTTACCATACTCAAAACTCCATGCGAACTCCACCCACTATTATCATCCAAACTTGTTATCAAAACCAGCCAGATTGAACATGCATACACCATCCATTTATTTCTAATAAAAACTTGACTTCTGTTAGGTTCACATCCATTTATGAAATTCACTTTTCAAGAAGACCCCCAAACAAGAGGTGGCTTATAACTTACCACAACCATTATTTTTAACATACCCTATCAGACCATCCCCAACTGGTTTTTCCCAAAACACTCATCTTCCACTATTGAAATTATACCCTTTTCACCTACCCATAGATCTTTCTCACTTAAGGTAGGCCACCATCATCTAGTGAACCTACTAGATTATTTCCCCCAAATTTCGATAAAACTCCACCATCAAGAAACCTATTACTCTCCAATACATCATTGTGATCCTTAGAACCCATCAAAATTACAAACACATGAAACTATGTATTCCACATATCAATGAATGATGACTAGGTTCTCTCACAAAACCCCATTTCCATTTTCAAAAAAAACATAAAATTCAAAAACATCCACCAAAACATGCCTACAAAATTATGAACCCAACATCTGATGAGGTTCTGACACACAACCTCAATTGACATCAACTATTTTCATGGATTATCATTCGCATTAACAACTCCAAAACCAACATCTTGAATTTATTTTAAAACAAACCACACCCAAATCCCACCCGTGTCTCAATCAACAGGCATATCCAATGCCCACCCGGCCTTTCCTTAGGAATCCAGACATGTTCCTCATAGGTTTATTATTGGAGTTCTGATTTCACCACATCTCCTGCATGGCCTACCCCACACATCCTTGACTAACATATTTCTCCTAACCTTAGGAGTGTCATTCTCACTACTTTACCAAGAAATTTTGACCATTGTGGCTCACACATAGATCATGAGCTGAACCCAAAAACTTGTTGGTAGCCATATTGATTTCCCCAAAACAAAAAAACATCACCAACCACTGCCCATTCCTAGCTTTCAACTAGAACACCCATGAAAATTTTCAACATCTCGTCCATCATGAGGGCCTCACCCCTAACTGGTCTATGGTGTATTACCCACCATACAACTCCACATATATAGCTCCATGAGTGCATCCTCTATAAGTCTCCATATCCATCAAAAACACATTTTGGTAACTTGGAGTAAAGGCATAACTCTCTTAGCGTACCCAGGACAAGGTCATGATATGGAGAATTATAAAAACAAGCTAAAATTATCTAAAAATCATCTAAGAATGTCACCACAAGATATTCATCATCAATCCATAACCCAACTATCTCACTCATAACATGTTCTTACCACCTTGGTTTCACAAAAAAAACGACAGTCGTTTATCCCAATCCACTTATCCACCTGCCCCAAACAGCATTGTACCTTCCTATCACATTCCTTGATATGGAACTCATCAGTGCCTTCAAGGTATCACACTTTCCTATGACCACACACTGAACCTAACTCCTAATCACATGAATCATACATCACCAAAGTTAGGCCCCAAACTCCCACTTAATCATCTGACCAAGCCTCCTGATCTGTCAACCTCATCAGCCTCAAGTAATTCTCAACATCTCACCCTAAAACCAAAAAATTCATAAAAATAAGACCAAAAATGTGACCACCTGCATTCCTATTTTCACCTCCATAACAAAATTGTTTATCCACTCTTTTATCACCCTTGTATTATCCACCCAAAATCATTATTGAGGACCCCATCAGTCACCTTCAAAGCAGTTGAGTTAGACTCCCAAATGATCCAGCCTTTTGAAACCAACCTTATAACTAACCACAAGCACTCTGGTGCCTCCTTAAGAAGAAAACCAAGGTATAATTGTAACGCCCCGACCCTAGGTACCCAGAGTCGGTGCATTATTACATAACATTGGCATGATCTCAAAGGAACAAGTCTCAAAAGACCGATTAGTTTAGTAGTCTTGGAAGCACTAGATATATTCATAAGTCTTACATTACATCATAAGGTAAAAAAACTAAAACAACATCTTGTCTTCATATCCCCTCATACTATCCTTGCAGTTCATTCATGAATTACTTCTTCTCATCCTGGGAAAAATAAAACACTGAAAGGGGTGACCTCAGATGCTCAGTAAGGATAACAATATAGCATAAGCTTTCATAGATAAGCATAAACACTTAAATCAATTTTTAACTAAAACAAAAGCCTTTTAAACTTGAAGTTCAGCATAATATGGCAAAGAAAAAATGAAATAATGTAATTTAATTATTCACATGGATATTCTACTAGTCGAACAATCACATGCAATATCAATAACCACTTTCATAATGATGGAATGCATAATGCCAGACTATCATAACCACATAGCCAAGGCCTCGTGCCAAGACTACAAATAAGATTTTGTCAAGGCCTTGTTCCAAGACACTATTTTATCTCATGAGACCTACCGATGCATCGGGGAACTATAGAGGGCTCCACCCGTCACTTATTAAGTCCAATGCATTCCTCATATGAACAGGTTTAAACATAACATAAACATTCGTATTAAAACTTTCATACAAAATGTCAATACTTTAACCACAAACCATGAATGGTATAAAAATAGCACATCCACAGTCAAACATAACTCATTCGATACAATATGGAAGATTGTATTGTATCACATTAAACTCAATCAAGAATAATGAAGGATGTTGACATAGATGAAAATAATCATCAAAACTATTTGAGAGAAATATCCCCCTTTTTCTTGAAATCATTTAAAAGTCACACTATTTTTCAAGAAGCCGTTTAAAAATAGATTTTTGAATCAAAGTGTCCCATACCACTTTGAAACTTTTAAAAGGAGTTTTAATTTTAAAACATTATTGTCTGTATAAATAAATCCTTAAAACCATTTTTTAAAACATGGACATTAATGAGCAATATTTAGAATAATAGGTCTTTAAAACATTTAAAAATGGTATTTTAGTTAGAGTTTCTAACCAAAAGAGAGACACTTGAATACAAATAATTTAGGTAATAAAAACATTGTAATATCATGAGAATAAAGGGATTCAAGATATACTTTGTCAAATTACATTATATACACCACATAAAAGTGATTTGGTGTATAACAGTAAAGTCTCAATGGAATGTAAATTGAGATTAAATCTCTCATAAAGGCTGTATCCTTAGGTTAAGGATAAATCAACAACATAATTATGTGTGAAAAATATAAATACACTAAATATGATTGGATATTAAGTGTAAAACAATCAAGGGACATTCACACATATTCTAGTAAAAAACACCAATGAATTGGATGTTTATCTCAACAAATCGAGATTGAGTAAAAATTACTCTTATCAAGTTTATACCGATGACTTGAGAATTTATCAATGGAGTGATTATGTATATAAAAATTATATCCACAGAAAGTGGAGTGGAAATTATGACATAATAAATTTAATAGTGATTCCACACATATTCTTGGAGTAAAATAATCAATGAAGTATGCGTAAAGCCGAATGAGTGGAAATTGAAATTTCAAATTCCCTTATTGATTTGGTAACATACAAAACATAAACCCATGAAAGAAGGATCATAAAATTATGATGTAAATATACATGAATTAAATTATATTACATAATGAATACAAACATGGGCAGTACACACACCACATGTAATAAATAAGTGGTGAACAATAGAATTCTCACGGAATTAAATGTGAGATAAGAAACCCCTTATTTTGTACTTTTTCCTTGGTCGATGGTAGGTTAAACTATTGTATAATGGTGAAATAATTGTTATTGAATTATTCAAGAATAATTTACATTAATATGATATCATATATGATCTTTTAACATTGATTTGTTAATAATATCCTAGAATTATCGTCATTTCGGGTGTTAACGGGTTTATTTTACTTTATATTCATTGTTATGTGAGCCATATTTGTTATTAATGGGATGTATATTATTCATATCCAGAATTATATCAAGTCCTTAAACATTATTTTTAATCATAAAATGAGAATTATACTTGAATGGATATGATGGAGAATGAATCTCATCGCGTTCGTGGAGACTGTACTCCGTACGTACGCACGAGCGAAAATATCATTCTTTTGATATTAAAATAATATATAATTGGATGGTATATCATATATACAGAATCATTATAATGTTATATTTATTATTTAAATGAGTTACACATCATTATTATACCCACCCAAATAATAATATATTGAATAACAATTACACCACGACGTGGAGACGGTAAGCCGTACGTACGCACGTATGGTGACATGTTATTAAAAGGGTGGATAGAATACTGAATATGTTTGTACCATATTTATAATAATATCACAGTATATATAAGATACTGGAGTTATTATTTTATAATGGTAATAACAAAGAAAGAAGAAGTGGAAGAAGAAAGGAACTTGGAAAGGGGTGGTGAAAACATTACCTCTTCTTTGGGTTCTTCCTTTTGATTTGATCAAAAGGGCTCCGTAGGTTGGCTTTATGATCAAACAAAGGACTCTAGGTTGTATTGAGGAAATTTTAGAGATTATTTGGGCAGGGTTTGTCCGAACCAAAAGGCTTTGAAAATGTGAAGAAATGAGAAGGAGGGGTTCCCTTTTATAAGAGGGGTGAGGGGCACCTTTGGAAAAGCTAGAAATATTAATTTATAATAAATTCATATTAGGTTTCTAATGGCTCGAAAGTTGATTATTAAAATTTTATGGTGGGTATATGTCTAAAAACATTCAACCAATAGAATTTAGACTGGTTTGGGTCATTATATTAACCTTATCTTTTTGTTTTAACTCTTATTTA
Source organism: Viscum album (assembly GCA_963277665.1). Taxonomy (NCBI): domain Eukaryota; kingdom Viridiplantae; phylum Streptophyta; class Magnoliopsida; order Santalales; family Viscaceae; genus Viscum; species Viscum album. The sequence continues at coordinate 117,771,090 of OY728128.1, read as the reverse complement.
ATTAGTTTGACATTTACCATGTCACTTTGTATTTTTATATTATATAGTTAATAAACATACTATATACATACAATAGACCCCAAAGTGGTCCATTAATGATAAACCTATCATGACATAAGTCTATGGGCCGAACCTTAGATTTTTAGGAATTTAATATCAATTAATAATATAATATTTGTTTTAAAAACTCTTTTATGTCAATTTTGACACTATTCAATAGTTGATTTTTGTAAAACTCATAACAGAATTATTAATTAGAAAAAAGTTAATTAAATAATTACTAACATGTCATATTAACCTATTAAATTAGTTTAATTCATTAAAAGTCTCAAATTATATTTATTTGGGTATTTATAATATCAATTATTTTAATTTTTCACTATTATGGTAATTACTACATCATCATTGTGTCATTAATAAATTAAATTATTTAATGTCTAAAAATTATAAATAAAATACCATTATGTAGGATATAGTTTTATCTTTCTAATTAATATTTTTAGTCGAAAATCCAACATATATAACCCTATGTAAAAAATGATTTTTTAAAAGATATATGCTTGTGTCATTTTTGTATTAATTTTAACTTAATTAAAATAAAGTGTCCCTATCACTTACAAGTGGCTCCATGGGGTCCCAAAATCGACCCAAATATGCCCATTGTCGGACATGTATCAACCAATAAGGTTAGTACACATTTTAGGATAATTTAGTATTATTATAATATTATTTTTTAACCCTTATTTACCGGATTTACCCTTAACCATGGTAAATAAAATATTTACTGTAGTAATTATTCAAAATGTCTAAAAATAAAAGTTACCTATTCACACAATATGAACATCTTGATTCCAAATATGGAATCCATTTTTCCAAATTCAAAACACAGAAGTGGCAGAAAGTAATTTAAAATTAATTCCCGTTGTTAAAACAAAAAGCGTGTTTTTAAGAGATAATAACTATCAAAAGATTGACACTTGTTTATGTCCGGTTTAATTGTAAAATTATGTACAATGACCAAAATTATATTAAATGGTAAAAATATATTCTAAATATACTTTAAAACCACTCAAATTCATAATTTATCAATATAAATTATTTCAATTAAAAAAGTTGTTTTTAATTAAAATTTAGTAATTTTCACTATTCATTAAAATATAAGTGTTATCCGAAAAGTTCCAAAATTTCACCCTAGGCTAAATTCGATATTCCAAATCCAAAAATGAAGTCTATTTTGAAATATAAAATATATATATAATTTCAAAAAGTAGGTATTACTATTCATAACGGCTAGTTTGATCGGTTGTGGTGTGTTAGAACTCGATGTTGCGTACAACACACGCTATCACATTATTCAAAAAGAAGCGTACCGTGGAAGCTTGGGGTGTTACAATAATCATGCACTTTTACCAAAAACCTGATGGAACCAACGTTTCATCGATTCCACCTCTAAATAAACTACTCGTGCTTCACATTCTAAGGCTTATACCACACTGGGTTAACCTCCCCTAAGTCTACCTTTTATTTTCCAAGAATTTAGAATCATATCCCCAACTCAAGTCATATTTATAAAACCATGAACCTTTTTCACCTAGCCCTCTAGGCTAAACCAGCACTATGAAACACTCTTTTTGTTCCACTGCCAATGTCTAAAACATCTACCTATTCCATACACACTCAAAGGCACTATCAACCCTGGATGACCTCTCTCATTGGTCACCTCAAAAGTAAAATGATGAAAACTCCCTAAACTATAGTTATATTAAGAAAATCCTACTAGATCTCTCTATTCCATAAACTTCAGACCTCAAACAATTCACTTCTCATGGTCATCACTCCTATCCCCAATCCAAATCACACTACATTTAATGCACCCCAGCAAACATTCACTCTAGGCATCACACTAAGGATATCCATACACACACATTGACACTACAAGACAAACACCCACTCTATGGTCCAAAACATGACTCACACTATAACAACCTATAAGGTTTACCACACCCACATTATAAGAAAAAATCTCATAACCCAATGTCACGGATCTATTGAGGGTGCAACAAGAACATCTATTTTACCAAAAATTAAAACCCACAAATCCTCTTGACCAAAAACCAAGGTCAAAATCTAGGTCACCCTTATAACCAAAACCACCCATACATAGGTTATAATCTCAATGATATGGATACCTGAACCAGTGTCCCTAAATATCCCATAATTTAACATTCTTCTTTATTAAACATTACCAAATTTAAACCCAAATAATTTTCATTTCAAAACATTCTATTTGAAAACCCAAAGATTAAGATTTTCAAAAATACTTTTTATTAACCAAACATTTAAAAAATAAAAGATGTTTTCAGATTTATATTTAAAAACATTTCCATTAACATCCATTCCAAGGAAATATAAACAAGCTTAAACAACAAGAATAAATTACACTACTAACATGTGAGTCTTGAAGAACTATCAATCACATGCAACATACAGATGACCTACTAACCCTACGTGCCTAACATGATTAATAGACACACACACCCTCTCTTTATATACTTATCCAAGTGATAAAACCTCAAAAATCAATAAAATCACATCCAAGTGCACCACTCAAGGTGGAAATATCAACAAAAAATAAAATCACAAAACAAAACATCAATTTACACCCCTTTCTACTCGGGTTTTCCCTCATATGTGGGGCTGCAGTAACCCAGGTATGAGCTCATTACCATGCCCTAAAAATCTCCTAGTCTCATTGTCACGACCCGTCCTCAGGGCCCGTGTCGTGACTACCCCAAGCCCGCCTTCCATAGGCCAGGGGCTGGCGACAAGCACCAAAGGCGTAAATCCCGATAACTGGGAAGGCATTGCCTTTATAAAATTAACAAAACACCATAGAGTACAAGAAGAAGTAAAACACTAAGTACAAAGAGGAAGTGCTGAAAAGTAAATGGGCCAGAATACAAACCCAATCGAAAGTAAAGCTACAACTGAAAGAATGTACAACAAGGACAAGGAGTTGGAAGAAGATAGAGGCAGCTCCTGGGTCGTCCTCCTCGGATCCTACCTGAAGGGTAGGTACAGATAGCGCAGCTCCTGAATCGTCCACCACGGATCCTACCTGAAGGGTAGGTACAGATAGCCTCCACAATGCTCTTGCCCGTCAAAAACCTCCGAGTGTCTCCTCATCGTGAAGTCCACCACAGGATACTGTCTCGTCATGAGGTCCACCTCGGGATACTGCCTCGTCCTCGAACACTCGGCCTCTGACTGCGTTGTCCGTCGTCTGCAACCAACACAACGAGGTGCGGACATATCCCGTGCAGGGGTGAGTATAATGATACTCAGTAGGGACCCCGAGACCCTCAAGGTCTCACTAAATCCAATAAGGATAACCACAAAGAAGATCTCAACAGATAACCTCTACTTAGGTAAATTCCCATACATATACCCAAGTTATCAAGTAACTCATTTCAATCATGCGAAAACACAAGGATTATGAAATCAACGGATAACCTCTACCTACGTATATGCCCATACATATACCTAAGTTATCAAGTAACTCATCTCAATAATGAGGAAACACAAAGATTATAGACTCAGCTGAACTAGGATTTTATTCATAATGTCAAAACCACGGCTGCTGGAGAACTCCTCCTCTGTCGGGTACAGTGGGCCTGCCGCTACAACCAAGCACGCCGAACTCCTCCTTTGTCAAGTACAGTGGGCCTGCTGCTACAACCAAGCGCGCCGAACTCCTCCTATGTCGAGTACAGTGGGCCTGCCGCTACAACCAAGTGCGCCCACTAACCTTGGACTGCTGTAGTACTCCACATGTTGAGTACTGTGGGCCTGCTTCTACAACCAAGCGCTTCCCACCATGGGTTTGCCGCTACAACCAAGCGCTCCCCCTCATAGGCTCCATAGGTACTCCTTCTATTGAGTACCGCAGGTCTTCCGCTACAACCAAGCGCTCCTCCGTCGTCGGTCTGCCACTACAACCAAGAGCTCCCCCTCATAGCCTTCATAGGTACTCCTTCTGTTGAGTACGATGGTTCTGCCGCTACTACCAAGCACTCCTCCGTCGTGGGTCTTCCTCTACAACCAAGTGCTCCCCACTGGGCTATCCAATAGTCACCGAGTCGATAGGTCAGCAGTCGTCAAGTCTCAGCCAGCTACTAGGTCTCTACACTCTACTAGCTCGTCACCAGGAGGGTCCGCTCCACGAGCTACTGGTCGATACTCCAAGTATCACAAAGTTCCTTGAAGAAGTATCTCAAAGTACCATCTCATCATAGGGATCTCAACGCAACAGACAGCACGTCAGTCGGACGCCCGGTCTGTGAGTTACTAGCCATTTCGTCCGAGGGGCCCGGTTTGTTTCGTGTGCGAACCAACCTGACCGTATCTCGTTTGTACCCCAAACTATCATAGGGTAAGCTCATAGGTACTGTTTCTCAACATGATCACCAACGCCGCTAACGGTTCGTCAAACAGACGTCCGGTCTGAAAGTTATCATCTTTTCCATTCTAGGGGTCCGGTTGGATTTCGGGTACAATCTAACCCGGCCACTATCCAACTGCAACCAAAACTCAGCTGAAGCATGCCCAAAGTTTCGTCTCAACAAGAGGAATCCAACAAAGTCTACGATAGGTCAATCGGACGTCCGGAGCTCTAAATATAAGCGTTTTCGCTCTGAGGGCCCGGTTGGTTTCGTATCCAAACCAACCCGGCCGTACTCAAAGTTCTCTGAAACCTTTAGTGTAATATACCGAAATGACCGTCTCGATCCAAGGATCGCATCTCAACTGATTGTGCGTTGATCAGGGGTCCGTAGCCCAAGATATGGGCGTTTGAATGGAGACTTCCTGAAAATAGGGGGTTCGGGCCCGGTCCGACCCGGCCCGAGACCCCCTGGGTCGGCCCGAACCGGGTCCGAGTCTGGCCTAGAAGGTCGCGGCCTGGCCCGGACCGGCCTGGGCATGGCCCGGCCGGTTGGCTTGTCGCGCTGGCGCGGTCGCGTGGCCGCTCGGCTGTCCGGCTGAGCGGACAGGGGGGTGTGGTTTCTCCCCGTGAAGGAAGTCGCGGCCCCCACGTGGGGGCCGCTCCCTGCCAGCGACGCGGTGACCCACCGCGTCTCCCTTCGTAATGCATGGCCGCGGGACGAGATGCCTGCTGCTGCGGCTTCAGCTGTTGCGGTGCACCGGAGAGATCTTCTGCGGACCACCGGATGTGCTCCGGTGGACCGTTTGGCCTGCCGCCTTCGCCTAAGGCCCTCCCGGGACCCGCCCTTCCTACGAAGACCTCAAAATTACTTTGCATCCCACTTCTCCATCGTCCGTCGATCCACACACAATGATCAACCAGCGGAGTCTTCGAATCGCCTCCGCGGCCCCGACTCCGATCGCGGTTTCGTTCAGCCTCAACGGCGCGGCGCGACGGTGTCGTGCTTCTTGGTCGCGTTCTTCCTTGTTTATGTGCGGTGTCGTTGCACCGCGCCACCTTTGTTCGTGCAGAAATTGATCAAAACAAAAAAGGGGGAGGAGAGTCAGCCGTGTTCGTGCGGTCCGACCTCCTCCCGTTAAGTTGATAACAAGCGGCTCAAAAGACAAAGAACGACAAGGATTTTTCACGAACAAAAAAAAAAGTAAACAACCCCTACCTCTAGCGTAGTCTTCGAACGAGGTTGTCGCAGAAAGGAACGTCGCGGAATTGATCTCCGCGGAAGAAGGTGTATCGTTGCGTCGCGGAGGAACGGTGTCTCCCTTCCTTTGAGGCAGAAATAAAGAATAAGGGGGTGAGCGTCGGATCGTCGATCTCCGAGGAAGGCGTCTCTCACCGTCGTCCGTCGTCGGAGGTCGGCGTTCTTCGTGTTTTTCGTGTTCTTCGCGTTCTTCGTCGAGGAAGAAGAACTTCAAGAACTTGAGAAAAAAAACTCCCCACGCCTTCATGCACAACGAACCTCTTAATAAAATAAGACTTGTCTTTTTTTATTAACACACAAACCAATGTTTTGAATTCAAAAATAAAACAATAAATTAATTGAATTAATTGAGGAGTTTAAACCGCCCAATTAATGAGGAGTTTATTATCCAAAATAAACGCAAAGGTTGACTTCATTAAAAAAGGGGGTTGCGGGTGCGTTACTTAATTAAAGGAGGGGGTTATAAAAGGTGAAAGAAATGGTGGGGATCGTGTGGGCCCCACCTCACAAATATCCTACCAAGTGGGTAGGATATTGTGGGTCCCACATCACCCACTTAACTTAGGTTAAGAAAAATAAAATAAAAATCGGTTGCACTACTTTTAATTTATTCCTTTACTTAACCCCAAAAATTAAAAACCACACCCGAGAAAACGCAACTCTGGAAAAGGTGTTTCTAAGCAATTACCGGCGCTGCAATTCCATCGGTGCCCTTGGAATTTGATTCCGAGCACCGGTTAAAAATTTAGAAAAACCTGCTCGTTCGTTCACCGAACGTACCCGAGCTAAACTTCAGAAAATGATTCCGGGTACACCGGACCTCGGAATCAGGCGCCGTCAGAAACCGCGTTCTTGTAAAATCCAAAAGAAAATTAAGAAAAAAAATTCCATTTAATTTTACAGGTTTTTACATTACTCCCACCTCAGGGCTTTACGTCCCCATAAAGCTATAACACAAACTAGGGAAACAAAAGTGGTACTGATCACGCACCTGAGCCTCCCGCTCCCATGTGCTCACCTGGAGGTTCCTGTACTACCAGTGAAAACGCACTAGAGGAATCGACTGTCCTCATAAGATCTGCTCCTGTCGTTCCTCAATCCCCACTGGAACCTCTATGAGGGTCACCCCATCGCCCAATTCCAGCTCCTCATGGTCGATGAAAAGCAAAGGGTCGAGTTCGTATCTCCTCAGTTGAGATACATGGAAGTCGTCGTGCACCTGGTGCAACTGAGGTGGGTGGGTCAAGCGGTAAACCACCTCGCCTACCCTACTGAGGACCTAGAAAGGTTCGTTGAACCTCGGAGATAACTTATCACCACGGCCACATCTCCGTAACTCACGCCGAGGTGAGACCCGTATGGAAAACGTGGTCGCCATTCTCGAACTCTAGTGGTCTCCGCCTCCTATCAGCACAAGACTTTTTCTGGCTCTGAGATTTCCTCATCTGCTCTTGGATGACTTGGACCTTTCTGGTCCTACAAGAGCTGCTGATATTTCTTATTTGTTGATAAGAGAAATCCAGTCTCATCCCCTGGATGAACCACGTTCTTCGCCTAGTACAGTCAATCCCAATGTGGAAGATACTAATCCCCACCAAGGATGACTTCGTAAGGCCTCGACGCTACTACCAAGAGATCCAACCGCTACACTCGCCTCAAAGGGTTGAGTCACACTGTCGGCATCAGTGTGTGGTCACTTGGTCTCCTCCAGTAGGTATCTCAAAGTGAGGTTCAAGTCAACAATTTTTAAACCAGAACCTCTTAGTAACAACAAAAAGAGAGGACAGGAAGGTAAATGCCACAAGAAAGGTGTCTTTTATTACTGCAACTCAAAGTACAAAGACAAAAAGCATCTACAACAAACATCAACAATGCTAGAAGCAACATGAACAAAAGTCTCCAGGTCTGGAGCTAGTCCTGCTCCTGTCCATCTGCTCTCGAAGCTCCATGATCGTAGGCCTCAGCTACCTGAAGCTGAGCTCTCCCACGTCCACCTGTTCCCTATGGTCAGGGTGGACCTCCTGGTGGTGGTGGTGGAAACACCTCGAAGCGTAGTCCACCTCCAGCTGCTCAGCCAACTCCCCTGCCACGGTCTCCTACTCCATGCGGTCCGCCTCGATCGAACCTCTGCCTCTACCTGGTTGGTCCTTCGTTCATCTGCTGGTCATCTATCTACTACCCACTGCAGAAGACTCTGCCACATGCCGGATAGTGGTGGGTCCTCTTGTTGGAGACTATTCAGCAAGGAAACTCTCCACTAAGAGGGCTCGCTCCAACACCCCTGCCTGTGTCGGAATGCTGTGAGAAACAACTGAAGCTTTGATATCTCACATGAGCCCCTGCTCGAAGGTTAGGTCCGTGAAGAATGGGTCTCGTACCATGTCCATGGAATAGCGCGAGAGATCGGTAAAACTTGCCGCATAATGGGCTTCTTTCTTGTTGCCCTGCCACAGTTGTAGTACCTTCTAGATGCACACCACACGGAGGGTGGCTGGGACGAACTCTGAGTGGAAAAGGCTCTCAAAGTCCATCCAAAAGAGAGATTCCTCATCGTGCACCTGGAGCATCAAGATACACCATCTTCCAGCTCCTGCGTGCAGGAGGATCGCTGCAAGGACCACCATAAGGTCAGCTGGTGTCCCTACCAAATGGAAAACTCATACAACAGCCTCCAGCCAAACCTCGGCTACCTGAGGGTCTATCTCCCCGCAGAACCTGGGCGGTCACTGGCGCTGAAACTCATGCAGTGCACTAAGGCGACGTGCATCGTCAGTGGCTGGGGCTAGTAGCATCGGTGGCTCGGCGGGTAGAGGTAACTCCGGTGCCTCTGTTGTTAAAGGGCCATGTACTGATGCATCGTCGCTCGGTGGGTTGTCGTCACGCACAGCTCTTGGAACCCTAGCTAGCTGCCATCGTGGGTCCATCCTGAAAAGAAACAGGTGTTCCACGGTCAAACAGTATACCTGGTGAGCTGACACAAACTAAACTTGAAACACACATGCAATCAATGTTTTCGTTTATTGAATCTGAAATCAGAAGTCAAGGTCCTCGTGTATGGATACGTTGGCCGCCGCACCAACACTGGACTCCCTAGACTGATAACCACACTCAATACCCTTAACACTATTGATTCACATAGAAGAAGAATCGGAGTCCTGAGTTCTATGGTAGAATCGAACGCCTTTGATTCCAATTTGTCATGACCCGTCCTCGGGGCCTGTGTCGTGACTGCCCCAAGCCCGCCTTCCATAGGCCAGGGGATGGAGACTAGAACCAAAGGCGTAAATCCCCATAATTGGGAAGTCATTGCCTTTATAAAAGTAACAAAACACCACATAGTACAAGAGGAAGTAAAACAATAAGTACAAAAAAGGAAGTGTTGAAAAGTAAATGGGCCAGAATACAAACCCAATCGAAAGTACAGCTACAACTGAAAGAAAGTACAACAAGGAAAATCAGCTGGAAGAAGATAGAAGCAGCTCATGGGTCGTCCTCCTTGGATCCTACCTGAAGGGTAGGTACAGATAGTGCATCTCCTGAATCGTCCACCGCGGATCCTACCTGAAGGGTAGGTATAGATAGCCTCCACAACGCTCTCGCCTGTCAACCACCTCCGAGTGTCTCCTCATCATGAAGTCCACCACCGGATACTGTCTCGTCGTGAGTTCCACCTCCGGATAATGTCTCATCCGCGAACACTCAGCCTCTGACTGCGCTACCCATCGTTTACAACCAACACAACGAGGTGCGGGCATAGCCCATGCAGGGGTGAGTATAACGATACTCAGTAGGGACCCCGAGACCCTCAAGGTCTCACTAAATCCAACAAGGATAACCACAAAGAAGATCTCAATATATAACCTCTACTTAGTTATATGCCCATACATATACCCAAGTTATCAAGTAAACCATCTTAATCATGAGGAAACACAAGGATTATGAAATCAACGAATAACCTCTACCTAGGTATATACCCATACATGTACCTAAGTTATCAAGTAACCCATCTCAATCATGAGGAAACATAAAGATTATAGACTCGGCTCAACCAGGATTTTATTCATGATATCAAAACCATGGCTGCTGGAGAACTCCTCCTCTGTTGGTTACAGTGGGCCTGCCGCTACAACCAAGCCCACCGAACTCCTCCTTTGTCGAGTACAGTGGGCCTGCCGCTACAACCAAGCGCGCCCACTATCCTTGGACTGCTGCAGTACTCCACCTATCGAGTACTGTGGGCCTGCTTCTACAACCAAGCGTTTCCCACCATGGGTCTGCCGCTACAACCAAGCGCTCCCCCTCATAGGCTCCAGAGGTACTCTTTCTGTTGAGTACCGCGGGTCTTCCGCTACAACCAAGCACTCCTCCACCGTGGGTCTGCCGCTACAAGCATGAGCTCCCCCTCACATGCTCCAGAGGTGCTCCTTCTGTTCAGTACCGCGGGTCTACCGCTACAACCAAGCGCTCCTCCGCTGTGGGTCTGCTGCTACAACCAAGCGCTCCCCCTCATAGCCTTCAGAGGTACTCCTTCTGTTGAGTACTGCGGGTCTATCGCTACTACCAAGTGCTCCTCTACCGTGAGTCTACCACTACAACCAAGCGCTCCCCATTGGGCTATCCGATACTCACCGAGTCGATAGGTCAATAGTCGTCAAGTCTCAGCCAGCTACTAGGTCTCTGCACTCTGCTAGCTCATCACCGGGAGGGTCTGCTCCACGAGCTACTGGTCGATACTCCAAGTATCACAAATTTCCATGAATAAGTGTCTCAAAGTACCGCTACGTCATAGGGGTCTCAACGCAACAGACGGCGCGTCAGTCGGACGCCCGGTCTGTGAGTTACTAGCCTTTTCGTCCTAGGGGCCCGGTTGGTTTCGTGTGAGAACCAACCTGGCTGTATCTTGTCTGTACCCCGAACTCTCATAGGGTAATCTCATAGGGACCTTTTCTCACCGTGATCACCAACGCCGCTGACGGTTTGTCAAATGGACATCTGGCCTAAAAGTTATCAGCTTTTCCATTCTAGGGGCCCGGTTGGATTTTGGGTACAATCCAACCCGTTCACTATCCAACTGCAACCAAAACTCAGGAGAATCATTCCCAAAGTTTCTTCTCAACAAGAGGAATCCAAGAAAGTCAACGGCACGTCAATCGGATGTCCGGAGCTCGAGATATAAGTGTTTCCGCTCCGAGGGCCCGGTTGGTTTCGTATCCAAACCAACCCGTCCATACTCAAAGTTCTCCAAAACCTTGAGTGTAATATACCGAAACGACCGTCTTGATTCAAGGATCGCATCGCAACTGACGTTGTGTCGATCAGGGGTTTGTAGCCCATGATATGGGCGTTTGAACGGAGACTGCCCGAAAATAGGGGGTTCGGGCCCGGTCCGACCCGGGTCGACCAGAACCGGGTCCAGGTCTGGCCCAAAAGGGCGCGGCCCGGCCGGTTGTCTTGTCGCGCTGGCGCGGCCGCGTGGCTGCTTGGCTGTCCTGCTGAGCGGACAGGGGGGTGCGGTTTCCCCTGTGAAGGAACCTGCGGCCCCCGCGTGGGGGCCCCTCCCTTCCAGCGACGCGGCGACCTGTCGCGTCTCCCTTGGTCCCGCGTGGCCGTGGGGCCAGCCGCCTGCCACCGCGGCTTTAGCCGAGGTGGCGCGCCAGGCGCCACCACCTCCTGGCGGTCGGCCGGTGCCGGCCGCCGGCGCCGCCCTACCAGCATGGCGCGCAGGCAAGATCTTCCGCGGACCACAGGACGCGCTCCGGTGGTCTGTTTGGCCTGCCGCCTTCGCCTAAGGCCCTCCCGGGACCCGCCCTTCACTGCGAAGACCTCAAAATGATTTTTCGTCCCGCTTCGCCATCGTCCGTTGATCTGTGCACAATGATCAACCAGTAGAGTCTTCGAATCACCTCCGTGGCCCCGACTCCAGCCGCAGTTTCGTTCGGCATCAACGGCGCGGCGCGACGGTGCCACGCTTCTTCTTCGCATTCTTCCTTGTTTCCGCGCGGTGTCGTTGCACCGCGCTGCCTTTTTTCTTGCCGAAATTGAACAAAACAACAAAGGGGGAGGAGAGTCGGCCATGTTCGTGCGGTCTGACCTCCTCCCGTTAAGTTGATAACAAGCGGCTCAAAAGACGAACAACGACAAGGATTTTTCACGAACAAAAGAAAAATTAAACAACCCCTACCTCGAGCGTAGTCTTCGAACGAGGTTGTCGGGGAAAGGGACGTCACGGAATTGATCACTGCAGAATAATGTCGATCGTCGCGTCGCAGAGGAACGGTGTCTCCTTTCCTTTGATGCGGAAAGAAAGAACGAGGGGGTGAGCATCGGATTGCCGATCTCCGAGGAAGGCGTCTCTCACCGTCGTCCGTCGTCGGAGGTCGGCGTTCTTCGCATTCTTCGCGTTCTTCGTCAAGGAAGAAGAACTTCAAGAACTTGAGCAAAAAATCCCCACACCTTCACGCACAACAAACCTCTTAATAAAATAATACTTGCCTTATTTTATTAACACACAAACCAACGTTTTGAATTCAAAAATGAAACAATCAATTAATTGAATTAATTGAGGAGTTTAAACAGCCCAATTAATGAGGCGTTTATTATCCAGAATAAACGCAAGGGTTGACTTCATTAAAAAAGGGGGGTGCGGGTGCGTTACTTAATTAAAGGAGGGGGGTTTAAAAAGGTGAAAGAAATGGTGGGGCTCGTGTGGGCCCCACCTCAAAAATATCCTACAAAGTGGGTAGGATATTTTGGGTCACACATCACCCACTTAACTTAGGTTAAGCAAAATAAAATAAAAAGTGGTTGCACCACTTTTATTTTATTCCTTTACTTAACCCCAAAAATTAAAAACCACACCCGAGCAAACGCAACTCCGGAAAAGGTGTTTCTAAGAAATTACTGGCGTTGCGATTCCGTCAGTGCCCTCGGAATTCGATTCTGAGCACCGGTTCAAAAGTTAGAAAAATCCGCTCATTCGTTCACTGAACGTACCCGAGCTAAACTTCAGAAAATGATTTCGGGCACACCGGGCCTCGGAATCAAGCACCGTCAGAAACTGCGTTCTTTTAAAATCCAAAAGAAAATTAATAAAAAAAATTCCCTTGAATTTTATGGGTCTTTACACTCCTATATACCATGAATAAATTATAATATGAAAGACCCCACCTCTTATATAACTTTATAATGTCCATGTATCAGTTTCCATTTTAACTGGTGCCCAGAGCTAGGTCATCACATAACCTTAGGAGTTCCTCCTCATACACCAGAGGATACTGATTAGTAGCATGGGTCAATAGTGGTATAATGAGGAGACTATACCTTATTATCATTATAACATCCATTCTCTTTATTTCACACTAAACATAATTTATTACATAAAATATTAACTTGATATATCATAGAAGATCGAGAGGTATATTGTCTTTGGGGCTTAGGAACATTACATAACAACTTAAAATATGAAATACACATCTTTATTGAAATATTATTTTACCTGACCACACAAATTCTGTCGTACTTAGCATTGCATGGGATAACTTGAGGACATGCATAAGAAAAGGGTGAGCTATAAATCCTAGTAAGGGAGTAAACAAGGAATAAAATGAAGAATACAATACATGTTAGGAAATAGGAATGTCAATGGAGCATAAGAGAAAAATGATCATAAAGGAGTTATATAGCATTATTATCATAACATGGAAATGTGACATCAACATTTAACATGATATTAGCATGATCCAAGGCTCATTGCACATGGAGCATTAGTAAACACTCATTTCACTTGAATAAGCATAATTAAACCCTCATTGCACATGAATTATAATGAGTAAACCCTCATTACACTTGGTATATCATTATACTAATATTTACCTAATACATTAGAGTGCTATCCGGGCACACCCTTTATAAACATTTCATTTCATGCATAAGTGTGCCACATAGATCATACAACATGGATTCATTAAAAATAATATTTTATTCCACAAATAAGAGATGTGGAATAATTAAATTGAAGTCCTCAATCAACAAGTACATGTTCATAAAGCTTAATACCCTTGATAAAGATATAGGTATGGTATTCACATACACGATGATTTTGGCATGGAAATTTTAGTGTAACTTCGGCAGCATAACGACATCAAATAGAAATCATAAAATGGGTTGATGAGAGAGAAATGGGTCTCTCATCATTTATACATGAAATGGACAGTAATGGGGTCATGTAACATAATATCCCAACATATTTAATGTAATTTAGATTCATAATATAAAATTATTTCTTGAATGTAATTTTGAATGGAGAAATTCCTTATAGGATTTCGGCATGGTAACGGGTGTACGTGGGAGGAATTAATGGGAGAGAAAGGGTTATATCATCATCCAAACATAATGAGGGCAGTATGGGGAAGGTTTGAAATCATAACCCAACATTTTAAATTGAAAAAAAGGGTATAACAATATAATTAAATTTGGACAAAAATGATAAAGGAAGAATTCCCTTACTTGGAAGTGTGATCCCAAAGGCTTGGGAGGGGCTTAAGAGAGGATTCTTGGAATCTTGGGACGAATTGGGAGGATTATAGTGGGAGGAGGTCAGTGTTTATTTGAGAAAAAAAGGTTTTTATTGAAGGTAAGTTGGATATTTGGTGGGTTTATATAGGAAAAGAGAGGGAATTCTTTATTATTTAGGTTTTGGACACCAAACATTAAACTAATCAAAATCACAAACCATCACATGGTTTTTTCCAATTTTTTTATTCAAAGGGGATTGGAAAAAATTATTTTATAAGTCCAATGGCTGAACTTCTAAAAATGTTAGGCTTTCTTATGTGGAGGTGAGTCACACTCTCAAGGAAATCATTTTAAAAGTTAAAATGTTTTATACGTCTTAGAGGGTCCACTAAGGAAACATTAAATTAATAAAAAAATCTAAAATCACATTATTTTAAAGTTAAAACATATATTGTCCGAAAATCTCATTTATATTATTTTATTAAATCACTATTGGGTCATTATGAGGTCATAAAACACATTAAATAATTAAACTGTATTTAATTTTTACGCAAAAAATCGATTATCTCAGAAAATTATGAAAAATTCACCATTAGATAATTTAGATACCCTGAATCCAAAAATGATATTCATTTTATCTAAATAATTTTCTAAATATTTGAATTTTTTCTTTTAAAATAAAAAATGACATTTATCTAAAATTCAAGGGTTTTGACAAAAATAGCTTTCAAACCTTAATAAAAATTAAAATTGTATTCATTAAAATTTTATGATAATTTGTATATAATAAAATTTAATATTGTAATAATATTTAATTAAAATATTGTTTAATTCAAAAATTCATTAATTCATCAAAAAAGATTTCTTAATGGAATATTAACTAAAAATACTATTTTTATCTAAAAAATATTTATAAAGTAATAATAATAAAATGAATGTATATTATATATACAAAAATAATATACATAATCATAGTGTTAGGGTCTTGTTACATAACCCCTTATAACACCCATATATGACCTAAGGGTAAGATGTGTGAATTTGAGAGACTCTTGGGGTGGCTCGGATAACATCGCTCAGGTGGTAATCTCTATCAACTTCCACATCTCCCGTAGGTGGTTTTGTTCCAGCTTAATGTGTTGAATCTCAACTTGATATTGGTTGAGAGTGAAGTCCAGTGATGCCACATCATTTTCGAGCTCCGATAAATGGGCGTCGTATGAAGAAATTCTACTAGATTAGTTCATTACATCCTTTTTTTGAGTAAATGGGATTTTTTAAAGACATATATTTATACTAATCAATTGATCATTGTTCAAAGGCTATATTAGCAATGGTAAAAATTCTTAATTGTATTTTTAAATCCATAAAACCAAGGAAGTACATATTTTATATAACCATTTTACATAATAAGAAATTTAATTATATAAATAGGAATTTTCATTAATAAAATTATGGGTCTTTATAATCTTCCCCCCTTAAGAAATTTCACCCTTGAAATTTCATTTTCCCACACTAAAATAGATTCAGGTAACTCTGCTTCATTGCTTCCTCCAATTACCACATTGCTTCTTCAAACTTGTGGTTTCACCACAACACCTTGATGAGGGGCATTATCTTATTTCGTAGAAATTTTTCCCTATGATCAAAGATCTTCACAAGCTTCTCTTCATAGGAGAGGTCATTCTCCAATGGTACAGCATCTGGATTGAGTACATGCAATGGGTCACGTATGTACTTCCTCAAGAGTGATACATGGAATATATCATGTACTTGAGATAGGTTTGGTGGGAGTGCTAGGGGATAAGCCACTGTTCCAATGTCATCAAGGATCTCAAAAGTGCAGATGTACCTCAGACTAAGCTTTCCCTTCTTCCCAAATATCATAACTCTCTTCCACAATGATATGTGGAGGAATACCATGTCTCTGACATCAAACTCTAGGTCACATCGATGATTATCTACATAGATCTTTTGTTGAATCTAAGAATATTTAATGTGATACTAGATGGTATTAACCTTATACACCATTTATTTTTCTATTTTTGGACCTAGTAGTTTTCACTCCACATCTTCATCCCAACACGCCAGTGTTCTGCACCACTTCTTATAAAGGTCTTTATAAGGATACATTTGGATGCTTGAGTGGAAACAATTATTGTAAGAGAAATCAAATAAAGGAAGATGTTGATCCCATCCTCCTTTTAAGATCATTGATCATGATCTCAATATTTCCTCAAGTGTTTGGATAGTCTTCTCAGATTTGAAATCAGTTTAAGGATGATAATCTATACTAATGTTTAGCTCAGTATTCAGAGCATGTTGAAGACTCTTCCAAAACATAGAGGTGAATCTTGGATCTCAATTGGATACACTCAATAGTGGTACTCCATGCACCCTTACCACATCTCTTATGTATATACATTCCATTTTATCTAATGAGAAATCCTCATAAATTGAAATGAAGTGTGCAATCTTTATAAGATGATCCAAAATAAGCTAGATAGCATTGTTTCCTTCGGATGTCTTCGGATGTCTAGTGACAAATTCTAGGGTGGTGTTCTCCCATTTCCATGCTGGTATGGGTAATGGTTTCATCATACCCTTAGACTTCTACCACTCATCCTTCACTTGCTAACATACCAGGCACTATGATGTATACTCAGCGATCTCCTTTTTTATGTTATCCCACCAGTAATACTCTCATAGATCTTGATACATCTTTGTGTTTCCTGGGTGAATGGAGAAATTTGAACTATGTGCATCATCCAAAAGTTAATTCTTTAACTCTGGATTTGATGGAACACATAGTCTTGACCCAAATCTCACATTTCCTTCTTAATTAACCTTGAACTTTGAGTATTTCCATTTTCTAATAGATTTCACTTTCTTATGAATTCACACTTCATCCTTTTGAGAATCCTTTAACCCTTAAAAAGGAGAAATTTTTTCAATAATTTGTTAAAGGATTGATGATGTGCCCTTCTTTATGATTCCCATGTCCATCTTCATCAAATCTAATAAGATTGGATCCTTTAAAATTCTCATCAATGATAGAGTCTTTGGGTCCTTTCTACTTAGATCATCTGCCACCTTATTCTCTTTCACAGGGTGGTAATGGATTGAGTAGTCATAGTCTTTGATCATCTCTATCTGTCTTCGTTGGCACATATTCAACTCTTTCTTTGTGAATTTATACTTGAGGATTTTGTGATCCATGTATATTTCACACTTCTCCCTAAAGAGGTAATGTCTCCAAATTTTCAAAGAGAAGATTACTACAGACAACTCCAGATCATGTGTTTGATAGTTTTTCTCATTAAATTCAATTTACCTGAATCATAGGCAATGAATTTGTCATTTTTCATCAACACAAAACCCATCCCATCTTCAAAGAATCACTAAATAACACAAAAAGTTCTCCGCTTGTGGGTGATTTGAGCACGGGTGCAGTGATAAGCCTCCTTTTCAACTCCTTGAAGCTCTATTCACATTCATCACTCCAAGAAAACATGACTCCCTTCCGATTTAACTTGGTAAGAGGGTTTGAAAATTGTAAGAAAATTCTCACAAATCAGTGATAATATCCAGCTAACCCTATGAAGCTATGGATATCTGTCACCGATGTTGGCCTCATCCATCCATAAATTGCATCCGTCTTGGAGATATCCATATATATTCCATTGCTTGTGATTTTATGACCCAAGAATGAGACCTCTTTCAACCATAACTCACACTTGTTTTACTTTTCATAGAGCTTCTCCTTTCGAAAGGTCTCTAGTATAGTGCTTAGATTCTCCTCATGGTCCTCCTTGGTTTTGGAGTATATTAGCGTATTGTCTACAAATACTACCACAAAATTGTTGAGGTAATCTCTAAAGACTCTATTAATCAAGTACATGAAGATTACTGGAGCATTAGTGAGTCCGAAAGGCATTAATATGAATTCATATTTCCCATACATTGTATGAAAACAGTCTTGGGGATATGCTCATTCACCCTTACTTGGTGATATCCCAACTACAAATCCACCTTGGAGAAGTATTGTGCTCCACGTGGCTGATTGAAAAAGTCATCAATTCATGGTAGTGGATACTTGTTATTTATCATTATTTTTTTGAGATCATAATAATGAATAGAAAAGAGCATTGACCCATCCTTCTTCTTAATGAAGAGGACTGGTGCACCCCATGGTGAAGCACTTGGGCGTATAAACTCTTTATCCAGATTCTCCTATAGTTGTTTCTTCATCTCCTCAAGCTTCACAATAGCCATTATATGTGGATACATGGATATTTTCAATTCCCCAATTATAAGATCTATTGATAATTCAACATCTCATTTAGGAGGAAGACCGGGAAATTCCTCAAGAAACACTTTAGCAAATTCCCTCACAATAGGCATGTCTTCAAGGATGGTTGCTTCCACAGACTCACTAATCTAAGCAAGATATGTGTGCTCATAGGACATTAATATCTATTCTTTATATGATGGTTCTAAAAAAGATTCATCCTCCTCATTTAACTTGTATAGAATTGGGGGTCGATTTTCTATATAGAGAGTGATTTCCATCTCACGGAAATTTATGTTGGATCTATATAAGGAAATCCAACCCATGCTAGGAATTGCATAAAATTCCACTAGGGGTATTATTACAAGGTTTATTGGGATGTTCAAGCCACAAATTATGATAGGGGATGAGTTATGTTCCTAGGATGCAATGATTTCCCTATTTTTTATTATCACCAATGTATTTACTTCCATGATTTGTGGTGGTGTTGGGATTATTATAGTGAACTTTTAAGATATAAAAGAATGTGTATAACCAAAATAAAAAATGTACGCTCAATATTCTTGAATGAATAACTAGTGTACCTATCACCACTTCTTTCTTAGGGTTCACTTCGGTGGTGTTGATGGAAAAAGCTCGCCATTTCTGCCTTCGAGGTTGTTGGTCACCTCTGAAAACACTTGGCTTAGGGAACTGGTATGAAAAGTACCCTAGTTCTTTGTTGTTGAAGCAATGAAAAACATGTTGAGGGTCAAATAGAGTGTTCCTCTCCTATATCGCATCCTCGGGTTTTTCTTGTCATCAATTAATGGCTAGTCTCCCTTCTCTTCCACACCTAAATCATTTCATCATCCCCTTCAGGTAGTTTCTAGGGTGCTTCTTTCCACACCTTTGGCAGGTGGGGTACTGAAATTTATTATCACCATTGGATTTATCCATCAGACCACCATAATTTAATTCCACCTTATGCTTCTTATCCCCATGATACCCTAGAGGTTCTATGATATCCATTTCAACCTTGAGGGCACATCTTACAATTTCCTCATATCTCTCGAAGTCATGGATTTCTAGGTATTTTCATTGGCTAGGTTTTATCCCACAAAATCAGTAGTCAACCTTGTATTTATTGGTAATGACAAAGCCGGAGGTGTATCATGCAAGACTTGTGAATTTTTCCTCATACGCTCCTATGGATTGTTCATCTTTTTTCATGAGGGTAAGGAAGTCCCTTTCCATCTCAAGTTGGAGGGTGTGAAAAAAATATTTATCGAAAAACTCTTTGCGTAAATCCTTCTATTCCAACACCTCAATCTCTTTCTCCAACTTCATATTTTTTATCAATGTCCACCATTGATCATCTTCACCCTACATACAATAATCATCCATAATAACCTTCTCTTTTTTGGAACATTTAAGGATGGAGAAGATCTTTTCAATGGAGTTGATCCATAATTCAGCAATTGACGGATTGTATGATCCATTAAAATTAGGAGGCCTTTTTCTCCTAAAGCTATCGATTGCAACTTGATCTTTATTAGGGGGGTTGAACTTTCCTCTTGACCTATGTTTCTATTCAAAACTTGAGTTATGTGATATTTTATCATGAAAAAGTTTGTGATTCTTGCTCCCATCAGATTGGGCATCTCATTAGAACAGTCATCACATTGATCTTTAGATCGGTTGTGAGCCTGAGTCCTCCTATTAATGGCCATTGGCTAGAGTAAAAGGAAATTTATGGTTAACATAAAAAAAGGAAATCCAAATTCAAAAAGGGATAACATACAAATTACACTTATTTCCTTAATTTATGAATTTCTAGGCTTCAATCTATGTTATCCATGACCTACTTCCCAACATATATTCTTAGGGGGAATGTTTTCCCTTAAAAATGGTTCATACTAACCACATGAATTTAAAAAAACATATCCCTCAGGTGTTTGATAACCAAGAGTTCAAAAAGGCTTGTTGTTGTTCACCAGTTCCCATTCAAGTCTAGCTCAAAGTGATGTTTTCATGTTTTACCCCTAGATACATCTGTGCTAGAGCCGCCTTTACCTTCTTGTATCCAGACAGGGATGTATTTTATTGATAAACCACATACTCAATACTCACCAAAATTTGGGGATTTTTTTATTATACATAGTCTTATCCCTTAGTATTTCACTAGGGTTTTCTAATCTTAATCCCAAAAATAACTAAACCTATCCTCTGATGTCAACTATAACAACCCTACTCTTTATTTCACACTTAAACATAATTTATTACATAAAATAATCACTTGATAAAACTTAGAATATTGATAGGTATAGTGTATTTTGGGATTATGAACATTACATAACAACTTAAAACATGAAATACACATCTTTATTGAAATGTTATTTTACATGACCACACACATTCCTTCATACTTAGCCTTTCATGGGATAACCTGAGGACATGCATAAGAAAAGGGTGAGCTATAAAGCCTAGTAAGAGAGTAAAAAAGGAATAACATGAAGAATATAGTATGTGATAGGAAATAGGAATATCAATGGAGCATAAGAGAAACATGATCACAAAGGCATGATATAGCATGATTTTCATAACATGTAAATGTGGCATCAAGCATTTAACATGATATTAGAATGAGCCAAGGCACATTTCACATGGAGCATGAGTGAAAACTCATTGCACTTGAAATATAATGAATAAACCCTTATTTAACTTTAATTATCATGATTAAACCCTCATTTCACTTGGAGTATCATGATACTAATCTTTACCCAATGCTTTGGAGTTCTATCAGGGCGCACCCTTTATAAACATTTCATTTCATGCATAAGTGTGCCACATAGATCATACAACTTGGATTTATTAAACATCATAATTTATTCCATGAATAAGATTTGTGGAATAAATAAATTTAAGTCATAAATCATCAATTACATGTTCCTAAAGGTGAATACCCTTGATAGATATATGGGTATGGTATTCACTTATATGATGATTTTGGCATTGAAATTTTGGTGTAACTTTGGCAGTATAACGTCGTCAAATAGAAATCATTAAATGGGTTAATGAGAGTGAAAGGGGTATCTGATAATTTATACATGAAATGGACAGTAAGGGGGTCATGTAGCATAATATCCCCACATATTTAATGGAATTGAGATGCATAATATAAAATAATTTTTTGAATGTCAATGTGAAGAGAGAAATTTCTTAAGGAATTTCAGAATGGTAATGGGTGTACATGGGAGGAATTAATGAGAGATAAAGTGTTATATAATCATCCAATAATAAGGAGGGAAGTATGTTGGAGGTGAAAAATCATACCCCAACATTTTTAATTGATAATAAAAGGGTATAAAATATAATGAATTTTGGAAAAAACTGAGAAAGGAAGAAATCCCTTACTTTGAAGTGTGATCCCAAAGGATTGGGAGGGGATTGAGAGAGGCTTATTGGGAGATTGGGGAGACTTGGGAGGATTCTAGGGAGAGGAGCGAAGAGGTTAGTCTAGATCCAAAGGTTTTTAGTTAAGATAAGTGTAAGATTGGATGGGTTTATATAGGAAATTAGAGGGAATTCTTTATTATTTAGGTTTTGGACACTACACATTAAACTAATCAAAACCACAAAAAATACCATGCTTTTTTCGCATGGGTTTTTCCAAAGGGGAGTGGAAAACATTATTTTATAAGTTCAATGACCTAAATTCTTAAAATATTAGGCTTTCTTAGGTGGGGGTGAGTCACACTCTCAAGGAAACCAGTTTAAAGGTCAAAATGTTTTATAAGTATTGGAGGGTCCACCAAGGCATCATATAATTAATAAAAAGGATATAAAATCACATTATTTTAAAGTTAAAACATATATTGGACTAAAAATCCTTTTATATTACTTTATTACATCACTACTGGGTCATTATGGTATCATAAAACACATTATATATTTCCATGGTATTTAATTTTCACACAGAAAATTGACTGTCTAAGAGAATTATGAAAAATTCACCATTAGATAATTTTGACATCCTGAATCAAAAAATGATATTCATTTTATCTAAATAATTTTCTAAATATGTGAATTTTTACTTTTAAAATAAAAACCAACATTTATCTAGAATTCATTGGTTTTGACAAAAACAGCTTTCAAACCTTAATAAAAATTAAAATTATATTCATAAAAAATATACAATCATTTAAATTTAATAAAAATTAGTTTATTAATAATATTTTATTTAAATGTTATAGAATTCAAAAATCCATTAATTCATCAAAATGGATTTCTTAATTTAATATTAACTAAAAATACTGTTTTTTCTTCAAAAATGATTTATAAACTAACAATAATAAAATGAATGTATATTCTCTATACAAAAAATAATGTACATAATCATAATGGAAGGGTCTTGTTACAAAACCCCTTATAACACCCTCATATGACCTAAGTGTAAGTTTTGTGATGGTGATAGACTCTTGGTGTGTCTCGGATAACATCGCTTGGGTGGTAATCTCTATAAACTTCCACTTCTCCCGTAGGTGGTTCCATTCGAGCTTAACGTGTTGATTCTCATCTTGGGCTTGGTCAAGAGAGAAGCCCAATGACACCACCTCCTTTCTGAGCTCTGATAATTGGGATTCATATGGAACAATTCTACTGGATGAGTCCATCTCTTCCTTTGTCTGAGTAAATTGGATTTGTTAAAGCCCTATATTTATACTAATCAATTGATCACTGTTAAACGGCTATATTAGCAATGGTAACAGTTATTAATGGTATTTTAAATCCATAAAACCAAGGAAGTGCATATTTTATATAACTAATTTACATAATAATACATTTAATTAGATCAAGAGGAATTTTCATTAATAAAATTTTGGTTCATTACAATCGTAGTAACCCATATAATAAATAGTATCAATATATAAAATAAGTATTAGTAACCAATAAAATTATAAAATATGGAAAGATCTTATAAGTAACCAACTAAACATGTTATAACAAAATGATGAATACACTAGATGCCAGGAATTAATACAAATAAAATCCCAAATCCAAAACTACCAAAAGATCCCAAGCATAGACCTGAGCCCAACCCAGTCCTAACCTCCCATTCTCCAACCCGTCATCCCATTCACAAACCAAATACTTGGTCCCAATCCTGAACATGTACCCAGAAAGGTAGATTATACTTGGGTATCCAAGTGACATTGAGGTCTGAGCAGGGTATGAGTAAAAATCAGTAGGGCACCACCAATAGTGTCTAAAGAAATAACTAGTTGTTACAACCGTGTGTGAAGATAAATCATGCAAATTCAATAAACAAGGAAACAAATAAAATATATCTCACATTTAGTCAATTATCAAATAACCATTTTATCCATTAAGTTATCTATAGTCAACCAACCAAATGAACTAGCTCTATTCATGCTATCAGCCTTGTCCATAGCATAATGGGTTACATACTATTAATCATGAAGGGGAATTCACTATAAAACCTATTTATCAACTTACCTTATATCATTAGTCTGATAATCAAGCCATGTCCATACGTTTGGGAAGAAAAGATCCATAATATGACATCTCGAACCATGAAATTCCCATACATTGGAAAGCATAGAGCCTCAGTCCAACATCCCAACTCAACAATACATAACACTACCTTGGAGCCTCAATCAAGTTATTCATTTCCCATTTACTTATTAGGGTCATAGATCCTTAGTTTGACTCCTTAACCCATGCATTATAAGGGTGGGGTTTAGAGCCTCAGTCTAACCTCACCTGTGGAAATAGAGCCTAAAGTCCAATACCCCCACATAGCACCAAGCCATGTGCACAATATTCATTAACCATTTGACGTATTTAGAATTTAAAATTTATAATAAATTTATCACAATATACCATTTAAAAGACATATCCCATTCATCACATTAACAATATTCCAAATTCCCCCTTATGTCATATTATACACTAGAAAAAAATTAACATAAATTTATTTTCACAATTCAATGATAACACACAAATAAAATTACACATTTTAAATCATCATGAATCCATCCTTTAAAACACAGGTCTTCCCCTTTGAAAAAAAATTAAATCAATCCCCAAGGCTTTAATTTTTATTATCAAGAAACCATTAATCATTTTTTACAAGAAGGGGACACACCCCCATTTCAATTTATCATTTTGAAATACATTAATAGGAACAACATTTAAATTATTTTGAGTTTAGCACCTCCTTTCAAAAAACTTACTCGCATTTGAAACATCAATCCCTTTATTGAAAATCACGGCTAGGCCAAAACCCAAAACATTTCATTTAAACCATTCTAAAAAAACCTTTTCCAATTAAAAACTAACATGTAAGCATCCTAATTATCCTATTATCCAGGGCCACATACCCAAATACAATTCAAAACTCATTAATTTCCATAATTTCCCTGTATTAACGTTTAACAACTCATTTCACCATTTTCATGGGTTTGGCATACCCAAAGGGTAGCCCTGGGTTCGATCTCACATCATCAAAAACCCCATTAGGGCCCATGAAGGGTCTCACACGTCAATATAACCCCCAAATCACTTTCCATTGTCAAATAAATTAAAACAAAAAAAATAAATACATTTGAACAACAAAATATACATATATAATAACAATAATATGGGGGAAAAGATTTAATATCTCCTACCTCATGCCACCGGGTGATTACTTTCCCAAACACAACCCTTTATTCGAACTAAAACACCCATTAAAGACCCAAAAAAGAATCTTCTGGAAAAGTGAGGGTTTTAGTGTTTTAGAATGAAAGAAAAAAACAAACCATGTATATCCCAAACAATGGAAGTAAATATAATTGAAGACTTACTCAGAGATTCAATTTTCACTAAAGGATACCCCAAACACTTGAGAATCAAAGGAGAACCAACCAAGGAAGAGGTTGGTTTTATGGTTCATCACCAAAGTGGAGAGGATCAAATTGGAGGAAAGATATGGGAATAAACATTTAATACCGAGAGGAAAAATGAGAAATTACCAATTTATAAAGGCCAGACAGTTTGTTTGCACAGTTAGCCAGATCGTGCACCAACTGTACGCCACCCATGCAACTCCCTCTATCTAAGAGGGTCCAAGCCACATTGTCTCCCAAAAGCACCTGAATGGTTTTTAAAACTATGTGGTTCCCATGCGCTAGCCTGTATCTAAGGGGATGTTTGGTCACATAGTTTCCATGGCCAAGCACTCGGTTAGTACTAATCGTGCGCCAATCGTGTGATACACATTGTTTGGCCTCTTTTCCTTCTCCTTTCATGTCTTGAACCCCCAAGAAACTCCAAAAATCCTCATAGACCCAAGACCCTATAATATACTATTCTTTTTTCTAGTACATCCCTTTTGATTTTTATCCTTTATTTAAGGTTTGAAAAGTGTTTGATTTTGGTATGGATGGCTTTGGAGGTGGAGGAATCTTTTATGAAAAACATTTTTAGGCTGAAAAACTGTCTATAAAAAAATTTCATGCCATGTAATGATATTAAATATCATGTAATAGTTTATTGTGGATAAAATCATCCGATGTGATGGGTTTTTCAGCATAAACAAAAAATTAAAATAATTACACGATGTGTAATGGAGTTACATGTTGTCTAATCCTCTGAGAAGAGGATTAAAAGGTGTTGAGTGGTTCATTTTTTCCATTTTTCTTCCTTCATACTATGGCCTCATGGTTACTCTTAATATATTTGGAGCTATTTCTTTATCTATGATCATTTCAGATTGGTATTGGATACTTGGTAAGCCATTTTTTCTTTCGTTCCCTTTAGTTCCACCTTCTTCGGATGAAGTGGTGGAACCATTCATAGTTTTGGGTTTGGGTGTTGATCTTAATCTTGGGATTGGATCTATATCTATTATTTCATTGTTTATTTTACCATATTACATCAATAGGGTTTTTCCATTACCTAGCTTTATTCATCAATTTTGAGGTAGGTGGTCTATTATTCAAATCCCAAAGTCTCAATTTCAATTACATGTACGTAATTGTAGAATTGTTTTTGTATTATTATAAATTCAATTCCAAAATTTGAATTAATTAATTTGGTAGATTAATTAATTAAGGAAATGTATAATTAGGGATTTTTTTATTGTGGGAATTGATTAAATAATTGATTAATTAATTAAGGGATTTGTTTTTATTGGGAATTTCATTAAATTGATTAATTAATTATTGAATTAATTAATTTAATGAATGTAATCAATTAATTGATGAATTAATTTCAGGGATTAAAATGATTAATTAATTGTTAAATTAATTAACATAATTGATTTAATCAATTAATTATTGAATTAATTGATGGTATTGATGTGATTAATTAATTGTTTAATTAATTAATGAAATTGATGTAACCAATTAATGGTTGTATTAATTAAATTGATTTTTTTATTAATTAATTGTTAAATTAATTAATTGAGTTGATGTGATCGGTTAATTGTTTAATTAATTAATGGATTGATGTGATTATGAGATTGTTGAATTTGATTAATTGATTGATGAATTAATTAATGTGATATTGTGACACATATGAAATTTTGATGTTATGATATATATGTTAATTGGGCACGGGATAGGGATTGGGGCCCCAAATACCCATATGTGTTAAATGTGTGTGGGATAGGGACTGAGGCTCCAAATACTAATATGTGTTAAATTTTTGCAGTACAGGGACTGAGTCTTAAAATACACAAATGTGTTAAATGTGTGTGGGAATGGGAATGAGGCTCCAAATACCCATATGATATAGTGAGTATGGGATAGGGAATGAGGCTCCAAATACAGATGTGACATTGAGTTGTGGGACAGGGATAGAGGATCTAAATACCCATGGGGTGTTAGACATGACATTCTTCACCCATGAGTTTGCATTGGAATATTGTTCCAATTGTTCGTGATGTAAAATGAGATGATGAATGGTTACAATTGAATTCAGATATGTGATACTCCTTGGGGATTGTTTAGACTCTAGCATGAGCCAAATAAGTAATCGGGGTTCAAGTGTCCTAGGGAACTCAGGGTTTTATGTGGTTAAATAAAGAGTAATTGAGTAAATGTAAATTGTTTAATTTATTGCCTATGTTTTACTCTTTATGTAACTATATACGATGATATACGCTCAATATTTTATTAGACGCTTGTTTCTGCTACTTTTCCTAGGGTTTGCCACATGGGTCGTCGTGTCGACACTCGCTGATGGTGAATTGTGTCCTTCATTCTTACATTATAAAAAATGGAGGAATCCATCACTTTTTCATAGATGTCTAATATTTGATTGAAATGAGATGATGGGATGTCCATTTCTCCTTCCATGGATTCCTTATTGAAATTGGTCACCTAGTTTGGATCTCCCTTATAGATTAAGAAGTTGTTCGTGAACCTCGTTCATGGTGCCATATCTTTGTGGACATCAATTAATTATGTTGCTTCTGTCAAGACATTCCAAGGGGCCAAGTCAGTGTAGGAACCTTCAGTCAGGAGAGTATTCATGATGGGAATCGATGGAATTTTTGGATTCTAAAACACTAGAACACATGTATTCTTCCTTGTGAGAGGGATTCTCAAGGGAATAGAAACCTGAGTCTTCCCACATCAATCATGGGGTATCTTATTCTAGAGGCATGTCTCTGAGGTTTTCCTCATCTTTCCATGTTTAACATAGGGTATGTCGGGAGTTTAACGTCTTATGGAGATGGATCAGACTAATCGGAGCACCTATGAAAGTGGATCAGATAGGTTCATCCCTAGGAAGGAGCACCTGGAAGTTTTACCATATTAGTGAATAAAAATTCCCGATAAGAGAGGACCCGAGGTGGTGTATCTCAAAAAGAGAAGTTTTCACACTCTGAAGGATAATCTGAATTCCAAAAAGGAAAGATCTGGAAAAGTGCACCCCAGAAAGGGGGACACCAATGTTTACCATTGGTAGGGATTTAACCTTAGGAAGGTTTCCTACATACCCAGTTTAGAAGACTGGGATAAAACCCCACATAGTTTAGGATGGAGATAGGGAACCAAGGTGTGCACATGGATAGTGACCCAGAGACATGCTAAGGACTTACGCATGGTTAGCGGCCCATCGTAAGAGGATTCATCTAGGTTGGATTAGTGTGGATTGTCTGGGGATTATGCATAGTTAGCTACATATGGACTATAAGGAGAGTAAATGGGGTGAATAGTGCTTATATACTGAGATGGCCCATGTGGATGATGTAACCTCACTATGATAAGGGTTAGGTGATGGAGCAGATGGTTTGGTTTTATGCACTAAGATGGCCCAAATGAGGGGCATGATCCCACCATGATGTGGTGGAACAGGTAAGGATTAGGATGAATGATGAAGGAAGTTTTGAATTAGAATGGGGTGAATAAGATACAACCGATGTGAAGATGATGGTTTTGGATTTGAAACTCAGGGAGGTTTTCTATGTATCCCAACTAGTTGGGAATTAAAGATTTTTTAGTTCTAATGGGGGTGTTGTGGATTACATATGGTTAACTTCCGAGGTGGACCCACAGCAGATATGACCTCCGGGTGGGGCATGATCCTCTCGATATATAATGGATCGAGGGAAGGACCAGGGTGAGAATAGATGATGGTGGATGCTGAGATCCAAGAGGTGAAATCTTGTGAGTAGGGAACCAGGGTTTACCAGTGGTTGGGATTGAACCTCAAGGAGGATTCCAACATACCCAATATTAGATACAGAGATCAAAACCCATGTAGTTTGGTGGATGTAGTTCAACATCATACGGGATGAGTGAACCATTGTGAAATGGACAGAGCACATGTATTGGGGAGTGATGAGATTGAACCTCATAGAGGCTTCCTACATACCCTATTTATAATATAGGGATCAAATTCAACGAAGTTTTATGGATAGGGGCATAGGATTGAGGCATACATGTGGATAATTACCTAAAAACATGCCATAGATTACGCATGGTTAGCGGTCCAAAGAGGATGTCATGGTCACTGTTACTATAATCCCATGTGAGTCATGCTCGGTGTGAGAAACAATAGGTAGTAGTAGACCTGATGGTCACATCTCTAGAGATGCGTCAGTGAGGAATGATGTGGGGATTACACGTGGTTAGAGGCCTAGGGATATGGATATTCGTGAACGAAGTAGAAATGGTGCTACCACCTATGAGTAAGGTTACGGGCATACACTAGGATGGTTTCCATTCCCTATGGGAAGATGTCCCTATATTAAAGGAGGATCTCATCCCATGTGAGGGAGATCTCACTCCTATAGACACGACTGGGCATGGAAAATGACTAAGGCAGGGCACCCCAAATTCATGACATGGGGTGAGATTAAATTTTAATTTCATGTACTAAGGACAATTGTGGTTGGTAGTTTATCATCCTTCATATCGGACAAAGAAGACTTGATCATCACCCCTAATAATTACATTACTAGATCCATTTAACACTTAGTGAAGGGAAGGCACTAGTAATGCCCCCATTGGGTGGGGTAGTGGAATTGTCAATCGAGGGGTCCACATTAGCATGGCTATGCCAAAAATCAAGATACATTAGCGTACCTATGCTAAGAAGCAAGAGGTAGGACAACACGATAAGGGACACCACATGGGAAATTAGGAAATCACTACATATGAGCCTAGAGGGTTTCACAAGAAAGGGGTTCATGAAGCAGGAGGCCTCGCTAAGAAGAGATTCATGAATCTCCGGTGCTTCATGAAGAAAAGGAGCTTTGTGAAGGGATTTTCTTCATGAAGCATGGAAAAAAGGGGATCTATGAAGGGAGGATCTTCATGAATCATGGAGACCTGGCCTAGTATTGGGGTCCACATGTATTTGGGGGGTACTTCATGAAGGTTTAATGCTCTATGAAGTCTCAAGTGCCCAAGAGGGAGTCCTACCTTCATGATGGATATGGCACTTTATGAAGGGAATCTCCGCTTAGAGTGGAGGTAAATAAAGACAAAGGGAAATCGATTTTGTGATGTTTAAATACCTTGGGTGATGCATTTTCTCACTGGTTCATGGAAAAAAGGTATATTCATGAAATTTGAGCTCTAAAGGTGAAATTTTTGGGTAGATATGCTCTGAGGTGTTGGTGAGACACATATTTATAGGCACCAGGCATTGCGATGATCAAATTTCCACCGCAAAGGAAATAGAGCTTAAAAAATGGAGGGGGATCCATTAGACTCTCATGGAATTCCATCAAGGAGATTAGTGGCAATAACAGAGGTCATTGGACTTGTGGATGCTTCTATCAATCGGCTTCATGGAATTCATGGAGTCCTTTGGACTCGTAGAGGCTTCTGTCAAACGGCTTGAAGTCGTTCGTGGTGGTGAGGGGATTGGCGAGGTATCTTATTAATGCATGCCCATTTATTTATTTTTTGACTTTTTAGGATTTAACTTGTCCTCAAATAGTCTTGGATTTCCTCATTATATCCCAAGAATGAATTTTGATGGAAATAAAGGCCCCACCCCCATCAAAATTAGAGAAGAGGGGAAATGGATGGAAATATTATGAGGGTAAATCACTTGAAAATCGACAATCACAAATACATTTCATGATGTTGGTGTGCGGAGCATAGGGGAGAGATCATTTTGAATCTCATGAACACCATGGGTGTCATGTTTCTCGGAGAGTTTCCACATATAAATTCGGTGCAAGGGGCCCCCTTGTCTGCATATGATCTCTGAAAACATTGTGCTTGAGCTCTAAAATCATGAAGCTTCATCACCCTTGTGAACTCTCCCTACAAACTATGTTCCTCCAATAGGTGATCCATGAATGCTAATTTGAGAATTGGTGCATTGCGGTCCACTATTGCTCTTGGATACACACTGAGGCCATCATGACGTCATGATCTAGTGCTCTACAAATGTTCTCGGTGAACGATCTTTTCAAATAAGTAGGAAAAACAAATAATTCTTAGAGAAAATGGCCAATCAGGAAGCTTCATGAGATGTCCCTATGAATTCTTCTGGTAGATAATATATGATGAAAAAAATCCTGATTCTTGAGAATATTCAGAGTCATTTTGACCATGAATCTTTGATGATGCTATTGAATGAAGTGAAAAATGATTAATCATTGTGCAATAGATTTTTGTTGTATGGATTCAACGTGAGGGATAATTTTTTCATCCTAGAAGTGAGTAGGGATGAAGTGGATTACTGTTTTAGGGGCACACTGAATCAATACCAGTGGTTTAGAGATTCTAACAAACATACCTAGAGGGATTATATGCCTATCACTACTGACTGTCTTTACAACCATGTCAATGATATTGTTGGGAAAGCATTTAAACCAGAGGTATCTCCACTTTAGCACCACACAATCCTTAAGGAAGGGTTATAGAACCCATAAAAAGGATTTAATAACAATTGTGACCTACACTAGGGTGGAAACTTCATAAAAGAATGGGCCTGGTCCTACTAGTTATGTTCATGCTATGAAGAATTTGGAGCAGAGTTTAGGAGAGTAGGCATGTATGAGGCTGCATTGGCCTCCCAATTCCACATCTGTCAACCTAAAGACATCATGAATGAGAAACTAAGTATATTTTCATCAAGGACTAACACATTTCATCTTCATCATAGGGAGGTTGGCATCAGCCTCTAGGACCTCGATCATATTTATGGGATTCCCATTTTGGGGAAAATGTATGATGAATTTATCCCCAATGATAATGTATGGGAGGATCTAGAGTACATTACATGGCTAGAGAAGGAATTTCTAGACCTAGTTCCATGAAAAGATAAGAAGGTGGTGAGGATGTCCATTTCAAGAAGTGGTTTGGTGGTTTTTTAAATTTTCCCCAAGAAAATCCCATTGAGGGAGAAGAGGCACCCATGAAACTAGTCGTAAGGCCACGTACCTACCCAAGAGTGGCCCAGTATATCAAGTAACGTTCATATTGATGAGTCCTAGAGGATATCTAATGGAAGATATGGAGATATAGCATCAACATAGTGCAGTAACTGGTGGTTAGATTGGATGTGTTTATATTAGTGCTCATCTATGGATAGATGTTTTTTGTCAGAGATGAACACATGGGTACGTGGTTGAGAAAAATTATTATGGAAGATGTGCTGGAAATGGGGAAATGTACCAAACTTAGGATTATAGGATTGGAAAATCTATATAAGGTGCTTTGGAACATCATTTAGGGGAAGAATACATTATGCATATGCGGACCACTCCACTTCCTGTACAGCTAGGTGGCAGTGCACATGAGGGTGTATTAATACATGAATCTCATTTTCCCTCTCAGGTCATACTTTTTACTAGTCATTCTGAATTCGATGGGAGGTTTCCCTTTCAAATTGAATGTGATGGTGGTGCTGGAAAAAATCTAGAGGGTGGATGAATTCAACTTCCATACATTCTCATTGACAACGAGAGTGTTCACTCGTGATGGCAGGGGAATTGATGAGCAGTGGTCATATCCCCTAGCCTTTCTAGGCAGAGTACTAGTAGAACGAGTGGATCGTGAACCAATATGTGAACCGTATACCCCAAATCGATTCGCAATGTAGTTCTGGTGTTTAAAAAGATTAACCCTGAAAGTCTACGTGGGGGAATATCATGAGGATCACCCATGTGTGATGAGATAGTTGTGGATCATGTTCATGTGGGAGGATGGTAGAATGTGGAACGAGCTAACTCTATCTATCGATTCTTATGGGATAGTCAAGGAGTATGTAAAGAGCTGGGAGGCATCCTACCCAGGAGAAATATTGAAATAGTAGACCACCTAAGCCAATGATGGAGTGGCCCCTCCAACTCGAGGTTGGGTCCGGACAACAACAATATTTCATCATGGTGGTAGGTTTTATGCACATCATGGTGGTAGAGTCGTATCAGTAGGTCCAATAGTTCCATGGCCTACACCAGTTGGAAGTGGAAGAAGAGCAGCTGCAGCAGGCCCAGTGGTCCCTATCAAACAGACTCGGGATGAAGGGGGACGTCAAGAATATTCAACATAATACCTACCCAATCTCCCAGAAGCGGCTGTATTACGGAGATATACTCGACGATTTAATCTACCATAAGTCTTGGGAATCTTGGGACATCAACAATAAATTCCTCAATCCTTTCGAAATTAGGGAACCCCAGAACCAGTTCGGGGTGGTTCTTTTATCTACTTGTCAGGACAATACTAGCTTCCTCGCATACCAAGCAGAGGGGGAGTAGTATGTAGCTGAGTTGGACAACCTAGTTCACTCTCTAAGAACCCCACAACCAATGACATACCGAGTTAAAGTATTTGTAGATATGAAATCCCCACCACAACTATAATCCATTGAGTTGGTGGTGTTATTTCCTTTTCTTGAGGAATTGGATGGGTCATGGGGAGAAGATTCTAATCAAGGGAGCCCCTGGGAGGAAGGTGAGGTTGAAATCCCAGAATGAAATTCTTTTGGAGGATTCACTAAATATACTAAGGTAATCTCTAACTCATTCCCTTTTGCAACCACCAGTATCATATCCATCCAGGTTCCTCAACTAATATTTATTCTATACAAGAGAACCTTGGGAAAGAGACCCCTCCTCGCAGGGACAAATATGTGATGATGGGTGTAGATGACCAAGATCCAAGGGATATAGAGTCCAACAGTTCTGTGGAAACCAGGATGGCTACAGAGCTCCCAAACATATACTGGGGGTATTTTTTGGTATCTCATCAACAAGAATATGAATTTGAGAGAATAAGCAGCCATCACTTGACAAATGTAAGCTCCCCACATCACAAAGTCATGTGTTTTGTTTGTTAAATCAGAATTAATGACATAGACCTTATTCGAACATCCCTCAGAGTGGAAGGAGCTATGATGGTATTAATGGTTTGAGGCCCTAGGTCCCCTTTCCTGAGGGGGTAGCCAGTTCTCATAAAACCAAGTTTCCAAGTTGATCAGGACATGGCCATTGGTGATCAGTCAGTTGTGGATGTTTTTTGCGCTATCTGTGAGAATGATAAGGATGACCTCAACAAGGTGGGATCAAGTTATGA
Source organism: Viscum album (assembly GCA_963277665.1). Taxonomy (NCBI): domain Eukaryota; kingdom Viridiplantae; phylum Streptophyta; class Magnoliopsida; order Santalales; family Viscaceae; genus Viscum; species Viscum album. The sequence continues at coordinate 117,736,543 of OY728128.1, read as the reverse complement.
AGATCAACCTCATGATATGGATCCCTATCAATTTGATATGATTCCATAGGAAGACATTGCTTTTGAATTCTTGATCGCATTCCAAGAGTACGATCTTGAAGACCTAGAAGAGTTGGATGATTCTAATTATTATACGGTCAAGGTTAGTCATGCTAGCTAACTCTGATCAGGGAATTTAATAAATAATTTAATGTAAAAGACCTCAGAATGTGAGTGGATAATCCGGATGTGATCACTCCACCGTCGGTGATGAAAATTATGCATTGGATGTGTAGATGCTCAAAATTTCCACATGCTCATTCAGGACTTCTTTGTTGAGAAGATCTTGGAAATTAGTCAGCATCAGGACCCTTCCTGGTGCTGGAAAAAATCTGAAAATATTTTGAAGCTCCATGAGGTCTAACAGGAGGTGCATCCCCTAGATGATAAAATAGACCAACGTTTTTCTTTCATCACTAATCAATCAGAAATTGTCACATGATTGAAGTTCCAGTTGGTAGAGGCCCAAAAGGGGTAGAGGCAAGAAAGCGGCCAAGTGGATAGCCTTCAGGCTGAACATGACAAGTCATTGATCAAATATTATGTGCTCAATCCAATGGAAAACATAGAAAAAAGGGAGATCATGTGATAAAAACAAATCCTGGAAGTCACACGTCATAGGGCGATAGAGTTGAGGTTCTCCGTCAATGGGGAGAATCCATAGGGTTCATGTTTTTACAAACTCATAAAACATATTTCATTATTTCTTGTTAGTTTTAAACTACATTCAAGTTTCTTGGTTGTTTTAAATTAACTCACCTCCATCATATCTGTGAAACAATTGATGATCAATCCCTAAGATCAGTGGGTCATTCCCGGTGTGAGAAACATGGGACAACCATGTAATTGTTCATTTCGTATGAGAGTGTAAGTTTACCATCAAGCACATGGGGTATAAAATTATTAATTGACCACTTGAGGCATTTGTAATAAAAGATATTTTGTTTAGAGAATAGGTTTCTCATAACAGCCCACTTACTTTTCCCAATACGTTTTAGTGCATGAACGTGGTAACACCAAGGGCGTTGTAATTAATCCAAACAAAGGGGATGAAAAAATTTGAATCACATTACCAACATTCAGAACACAATGAGGGTGTCATGATGATGGTGGATAACTAATGACTACATTTGAGACACAGCATCGACATCACATTATCCTAGGATAGAAACAAATAAACTAGGTAAAACCAATTATCATATTCGAAAACATGGGGCCAAACATGAAGTGTTGTTCAAAGATTTTAGAGAATTGGTATACAGTAGTAGGTGATGACATGACTCGACCCATGCTGGGGATTGATCCACAAATACCCCAATATTGCCTCCATATTCTAGGGGTTGGAGACTAGCGTCAAATGCACAACAAACCCAAAGAGGCCTTTTCCTAAGAACCTATACACACACACATAGTCAACTCAATGAAAAATGTAAAGAGGGAAATGAAAAAAAATATTAAACACTACTATAAATAAACCATGAATACTTGAACAGCTAAATAGTATAGGTACAGTATAGTAAACTGAAATAGAAAAAGGGGGAAAATACACACCCAATCAGAAACGTTCCACAACATAGCAGTAACCAAAAAAAGTAAAACATGTGAGAGAGCCCCACTCCTGAATCCTAAGATATGACCACTATACGTAGTCTAAGAAACAATATCCCTATTCTCCTATGAAGTCATGATCAACCTGTCTATCATCTTCATAAGGCACGACATGTGTAGGAAAATCCCATGTAGGTGTGAGTATAAAAATACTCAGTAGGATTCACCGAAAAGGTGAAGGGGCTGTAGGAGATACTCTAAAAAGGAAAGTGGTAGAAATGAAAAGGTACAGTAAAAGGAGTGTATCTCAACCCAAAAAAGGAGTGAAGTAAGCTCATCCAAGAACAAAGAGCTAGAAACTGTGAGAAGATGAACTTCCTGTAGAGTCTTTTCTACCTATATCAGGAGAGTAGAATTGTCGAACCATGATAAGCTAGACAAGGAAAGCATGTGGCATACCCCACACGTCTTCACCTCTCCTGGAATGAGAGTAAAGAAATGACAAGGAGTGGGTACAAGTAATAGAATATATATATATGTGTGTGTGTGTGTGTGTGTGTGTTTCTGTGTGTGTGTGTGTGCTCAGTCAAAGAAACCCAAACAAGAGAGATTAATGGGATTTCCATCTCACAACTCATCCCAACAAAGTGAGTAGTCAAAAATCCCAGAAGTAACCACCATCGATGCCCAGCATCCCATACGTCTTCCCTAAACTGCAAGTCAAATGGACTCAATCATCGCACCTTGATACTATATGCTTTGAGCATCACTGTCTTGACCGCACAGTTTTAGGTCACATTCCAGGGATGCATCTCGATGTGAAAATCATCCCTCTTCCTGATGAGTCCAAAGGTACATCAAATAATACCTAGTCACTATTTCACATAGTCGAGAGGTCATCTCAAGGTTGAGGATCCTGGCCCAACTCTGCCAGAGGATACCACTTATCATTGGGTACTTTTTCCCTAGTACGTTAGGGGGTCATCACATGAATGTCGACAGGGACCCACTTCTCAGCCCCACTAGAGGATACTACCAAGAAAGTGTATTTTACGGTACCCACTTCTCATCCCCACTAGAGGGAAGCTCAGAACTTCCATTGGGAACTACTTCCCAGCCCAGCTAGAGGTAAGCTCAAAACTGCTCTGGTCATCCCTACTGGATGGTACCTCTCGGAAAGCACAGAGGAACCATACTGGTCATCCATGCTAGATGGAAACCTCTCGAAAAGCCCCATGGAACCACACTGGCCATCCCTACTTGATGGTAACCCCTCAGAAAATAATGAGGAACCACACTGGCCATCCCTGTTTTATGTTAACCTCTTGGAAGGCACTGTGAAACCACACTGGTCATCCCTGATGGACGGAAACCTCTTGGAAGAATGTTTTTGTAGTCATAAGGTGCCTCCCTGGGGAGATGTTTCACCAAGAACATATCATGTCGTTTCGTAAAGTGGTACACGATGCGTGTGGGGACCACACAATGTGTGACCTCGCCTCATCGCCTAGCGGTGTACCTAACCATTATCAAGTACTAAATTATGAAAAAGTACCAATAGGAGTTCAAAGATTCTCCCATAGTACATTGAAAAACTAGTCATAAGGACAATGAGCACACGACGCTCTTCGTTGATTCGGAGGACCAAAAAAGTAATTCACTAGCATGCCTCCTCAAACAGCCCCAGAACATTTGACTGCATCTCTTCATACATCTTCTCCAATATCACAGGAGTTGATATTGATCTAAGATGGGGGTTCTATTCCAAAATAGTAGAAGGATATTAAACCAATATTCCTTTCATGTTTCTAATATTAATTATATCACGAATAAGGCTTCACACATCCAAACAGATCACACCATTGGGATCCTTAGAGAAAAACATGCAAGGTCGACTATTCATTCTCCCCAATCAAACATCCAATAGAAAAGTAATATCTTTCTGAATTTCACTTGAAAATATTCACATGGGGCCCATGAATCAATCTTGAAACAATTATTCAAATCACGAAGTTATGATTCTCATAGAAAAAAACACATGGGATCTACTACTCATTCGTCCAAAACTGATACCCAGTGAAAAGGCTACATTTCACCACAACACATTCAAACTTATCCCCATGGGGACTACACCTCTACATTAGTTTAAATACTTAAAATTATTCTTGAAAATTCCTCACAGATACCAGGTTCAGGCCACTACTGACAGTGCATCAAACAGACGTCTCGTTTAGAAGATAGATCCCATACAAGAACCCCAAATAATAATAATTAAATTATTATTAAATCATAGAGGTTCGTGTAACATAACCCCAATAATGAATCTTAAATATCCCAAACTAGTCTAAAAATATCCTTCTTGATGACAGTAATGGGTGGCCATAGATGATGCATCAATCAGACACGCGGTTTAGAAGATACATCTATTCAAAGCTTGATGGCCCTATTTTAACCGGTCCGGTCTAATTTTATAGCCCACTGCCCACCCACATGGACCAGACCATCTAATTCATGGCTTGGTCCCCCAATCCATAGCCTAACCTGATGGCCCACTCCTAGCTCGTCCTACCGCCTTAACCCTCCGGTTGCGCCAGCTGGCGCTCCGCCTCCTCAACGCAGCGACCTGTGTCACATGGGTCACTTCCACCTCAGGTAACATACAAAGACCTCGTTGTTGCCTTATGATCTACCTAGAATAGCACTGGTCTGACACCATTGGTTCCCCCGCATTACCATCATGTTACTATGGTCCCCCCCCCCCAGCCACACCGGTCGAATCGTGACCCCACTCTACCATCACCTGGTTCGTCGCGCTGATGCACCATTCCAACATTGTTTTCCTATCACATTCCATTCGCGCAAGCCAGACACTTCGTCAGCCTCCCTTCTCCACTCAGCCACCACCACCATGTTCTTCCACCACTGGTGGCTTCTTCTGCATTCCATATTGGCCCCTCTCGTTGCCCGATGTAAGAACTCAGGTTTTGGGACTCTGAGACTTTGAAAATTTTCTTGATTTCATTCCAGAGTAGGGCGTTTAGAAGACGTGCAATTCTGAGGCTCGGTGTGCCCGAAATCAATTATATAAAATGTTAAGTGTTTTTATATTACACACACGTGGTTGACTAAAGAAAATGTGATATCTCTTAGATGTTTGATCAGATCAGAAATATTAGACCACGGTTGGGTCCGTAACGTGGTGTTTACCCTAGGAAAGGTGTAAAAGTTGCGGGCACGAGCCTTCTGTGAGAGATGTCACCCAGGGGAAAAATCGTCATTTTGAAATAATGACTTAGTGATTTTTATCACTAGAATTCCCTCTCAAATAACTTTCAAACAAAGCCTCATAATAGAAATCTGATACTTCCGTTGAGTTCAAAATGGGGCGTTTTTCCTAGGCACAATATAAAATAAGTGGACGCTGAGGTTTCGGAATCCGTGCCCGTTGAGAGATTTTTAGTGAATTTTTATAAATTTGCTAAAGTGTTGGGAGGGGAAAAATTATTCTCTCTCTCTCTCCATCTATCTATCTATCTATCTCGAGCATTCTTCTCCATCCTTCGGCATTCTTCACTGTTCTTCGCCGGATTGAGGAGCGGACATCGGCGGATTGAAGCAGGATCGAGCGGGTGTGTCGCCAACGACAAATGGTTCCAACGAGGTAGGATTTTTTATTAAATTTCACAAATTCGTGAAATTCTAGGACTTTTGGTCAATTTTGTTGTTTTAAATTCTTAAATTTTAGAATTGTGGGCATTGGCCGAACGAACACGGCCAACGCCCGATCTCGGTTTAATTTCTCGTTCTTGGGCGTTCTTCATCCCAATTTTCGTATGCACATGAACCTCGAAGGATTGATGATCAAGGGGCAGTGTTATGGAGATCCATTCCCAAGGATCCTGAAACCAGTGTCGGAAAATTTTTCTGACTACTGGAGTTGCTGGGGGGACCGGTGGAAGGATCGGCTCCGGTGAGGGGCAGCGGCCAGAGGTTGAGTCGTTGGTCGAGGAGAAGCTCGGGGGGGGGGGTATGGTGCGGCGGTGTCAGGTGTGGCGCGGTGCAATAGGGGTGAAGCAGAAGCGAGCGGCCGAGGCTTGCGGTCGGTCCGTGGTGGTTTCCGAGTGGTGTGCTCGGTTGGCAGAGCGGGGAGCCGGAGAGTGCAGCTTCGAGGGGGACACCGTGTGTGTGGCGGCATCGCAGCAGAACAGGGAGCCGGCGGCGTGGGGTTGTCGCGGCATGCCGTGCCGTCGGCGGTGAGTAGGAGGACCAGGCGGAGCTAGCCATCATGGTCGAAGGGGGAATCTGGAGATGAGACAGTGTGGGCAACGCCTTCGGGCCGTCGCGGTCGGGACGAGCCCTGACGTCAGCGCCTCGGGGAGGGGGAGCTGTAACAAGGACCCGTACTTTGCGGGTCCTGTAGGGCGACGTGGCGTAGACTGACCAAATGGTTGGTCTAGTTTATAAAAAAAGAAAAAGAAAACTAGACCCAAGGCGGCTCCGATGTTGTGGGGCGGGTTGCGGCCAGCAGGTCGCGGCGTGACGGGCCGGCCAGGGAGAACCGGCCCAGTTGGGCCCCCTTGCATTCGGGGGGCCTTATTTTCTAAACGGTGCGTCTGATTGACACGTCGTATATGGCTGTAGGTCCGTGTTAACAAGACAGCCTTTTTGAAGTATGTTTCGGGGTTTTTGGGTTTTTTCACCCGAACACGGGTGCCCTGAAACCTTTTACTTTAATAATATTAATTGTTATAAAAGTTACGTCGGACGTGGTTCACGAGTCGGACGTCCGTTTGACGCGTCGTCAGAGGCGTTGTGGCCCTGAAGCTGAGACGGTCCTTCCATGTTGGTTCAGAACCTTTGCAGGTTGGTTTCATTACTCAGTGGCATGAAACACTAATTGTGAATAATTAATTAATTGATTAATTAATTGTTGTGTCATACCTAACTCCTACTTAGGATGTCCGATTGACGTGTCGTCGACAACAGAGTGACCCCAGTCCTCGTACATACTTTTTGAGATGCTTTCTAAAGTGTTCGGGTTGGAGACAAGGTGCGGGCCCCACAGGTCCTAGTTTGCACGTTTTACGGTGAAATTTCACTTTCTCACCTGACATCTTTTTGGGGTGTTTGAGCACTCGTTTCTAAGTGTTTTTCCGAGGGGATTGCAACGGTGCAATCTGGCCGCCTAAATTCGGGCCCGAGCCATGGGCCCCATGAGGCAGCTTTCGGACGTATGCTGCATTTTTACGACTTATGCTACATAAGTTCATTCAAGGCAAATGAATATCCTATCCCACGTAGTTATCTACAAGGAACGCGGTGGTACGATTTGCGTGACGTGTTTCAGGGTCGAGGTGTGGGCCCCACAGGGCCTCATTTTCATATAACGCGGGGAGTTACAGCTTCTGAATCTAGAGTCTGTTTAAGGCGCCATCAGTGGTGTTGTGACACTGGTGCCAAGAGGAGTTGGTCCATGGTGGTTTCAGGCATTGAAGACGGAGTTGAGGCGTGGGCCCCATGGGCCGTCTTTTAAGCTGTAAGCAGCATTTTGCAGCTTTTTCATCAGACGTCTGTTCGGGGTGAATGAGTAGTCGTTTTGGAAAGTTTTTCTAAGGGCATCACGATGGCGTAGTTCACCCGACCTATTTCGGAACTGATGTGTGGGCCCCACAAGATGTTGTATGGGCGTAAAGCGGTGTTGAGTAACCTTTTCATCAGGAGCTTGTTTCCAGCGAGTATGTAGTCTATCTCGCGTGTTTTTTCCATGAGGATTACAATGGTGTAATCTATTTAGGTGAGCGGAACCTCTTATGTGATCTTATTAAATGTGGAAATATGAAAGGGTGTCGGTCGGAAGTTCCTTCGACGCACTCCAAACCTACTCACGGTAGTAGTGCTAGTGACACACAGTGATGGCGCGGGGAGTGTGGATTTATTGGACCAGTTCTGGGTTTACGCTCTAGTGGGGCTGGGAAGTGGGTTACTGTTGACTTATTTATGGTTTACCCTCCAGCAAGGTTGGGCAGTGGGTCACCTGAATTTTATTACGGTTTACCCTCCAACGGGGCTGGGTAGTGGGTTACCGTTGACTTATTTAGGGTTTACCCTCCAGCAGGGCTGGGCAGTGGGTCACCTGATGTTTTATTACAGTTTACCCTCCAGTGGGGACGGGAAGTGGGTTACCATTGACGTATTTGGGTTTTACTCTCCAGCTGGGCCGGACAATGGGTCACTTGATGTTTTATTATGGTTTACCCTCCATCGGGGTTGGGCAGTGGGTCACCGTTGACTTATTTAGGTTCTACCCTCCAGCAAGGCTGGGAAGTGGGTCACCTGATATTTTATTATGGTTTACCCTCCAGCGGGGCTGGGCGGTGGGTTACCATCGACTTATTTAGGGTTTACCCTGCAGTAGGGTTGCCCAGTGGGTCACCCGATGATTTATTACGGTCTACCCTCCAGCAGGGCGGGTAGTGGGTCACCATTGACTTATTGGGGTTTACCCTCTGGTGGGGCTAGGCAGTGGGTTACCTGAAGACTTATTTCAGACTCGGTCCTTTCTATGAGGCTAGTCAGTGACTTTTCTGTGTGATTACTGGAGAGGGACCCTTGGTGGTTCAGTGTAGCGATGAGGCCGCTTGGCATGCGGAATTGTTGTGCATCAGTGATGGATATCCTTTGAACTATTGGCGACTCTTCTTGGGCTGAGCTTGATGATAGATATCCCCTTACACACTCGTTTGGGCTTCTTGTTGAGCATATATATACACCCTACTTTTTTTCCCACTCCTTGGGTTCGGTTACTCTCCTTCCAGTGGGGGAGAAGATGCGTGCGGTATGCCACATGCTTTCCATGTCTAGCTCCTCTTGGATTGGATGAGTCTACTTCCTTCCTTTTGTTGGGTTGAGCTGCACTCTCTCTTTTTTACTCTTGCACTGTTCTTTGTTCTATCTTTTGATCACCGTTTTAGAACCTCCTTTGTTTCTCCCTAGAGCTTTCAGGGTATTCTACTGAGTGTCTTTATACTCACTCCTACTTGGGCTTTGTCCGAACTTGGTGTGCCCTTGCAGATGATGGACAGTTCGGTCGAGACTATAGAGGAGCTTAGAGGACATAGGATCTTGGGCTGCGTACAGTCGCCATAGTAGGACTTTCTGGGTGTGAGACTCGCTAGCTGTTTACTTTCATTTACCTATTGCCGGGTTGTGGCACCTTTCTGGTTGGGAATGTGTTTTTCCCCTTTTACTGTTCAGTTTACTTGTCATAACTTTTCTTGTACTGGTTAGAGGTCGATGCATGTATGTTGGTTTCCCTTTTTGTAGCATTGTTGTATCTTTCTTTATTTTCTCTGCACTTTTGCATTGAGTTGCTGCATGTGTGCATACAGTTTCTTAGGCAAAGGCCTCCCCTAGTTTGTTGTGCCTTTGGCGCTAGTTTCCAACCCCTGGCCTATGGAGATGGGCTTGGGGTAGTTGCGGCTCGAGCCCCAGTACGGGTCGAGTCATGAAAAAGTGGTATCATAGGTGGTTCGTTCCTTGGGGCATTGTTCAGACGTCCCTAAAAAGGAATTGGTTGAGTTTTGGGGAAATAGTTTCAACATGTCTCAGGAGAGGCTCTCAGGCCAGGGAGTCCAGTGATGGTGCAGCGGCCGACGTATCCATTCACCGGGACCCTGATAACCCGCTTGTCGACTCGGCACACTGAGACACTTGTTACAGGGAATTTGGTTCATGCATTATATAGGATTGAGTCTTTGACTATCCTTCTTGAGTAAACTCCCCATTAAGGTTGATATATATATGCTCATTTGACCGTGGTACTCCTTGATCGGATTCAAGACGTCCCCACGATGATAGCCAGCCAGGATACTAACTCCAGTTCGTGACAACAACTCTGTGAGCGACGTGGCCTCAGTTCAAGATCCATCATACGATTACCCTTTCTCCAGGAGGATAGGCAGTAGGACCTCCACCTGTGGAGTAGAAGATAGTAGTAGTAGCGAGGGCCAATGAAGAGTGCATGCTGGGCATGCCACATGAGTTCCAGCGTTAGAGACCACTGAGGTTCCATGGTGATCCATACCCTCAAACAGTGAAGAGTTGGCTAGAGTTGGTGGTCTGCCTCTTTAGGCTTGTTCAGACACTGACAGGTTAGATGGTGGCTTTGACAGCCAGTCTTTTTCCACCATGCAGTTTGTCGTAGTAGAGCCATGGTTACTAAGATACACGATAAGTTGGTAATCTCAAGGGATGACTTCTAGTAGCTATTTCTTGAGGAGTACTACCAATACTAATTATTCTTTTTTTAGTTTCAGGAGTTGTTGGAGCTTCAGTGGGGAGTGATGGCAGTGGTTGGGTTCGCGATTGGGTTCGCAGACTTTACTCAGTACTCTTTGGACATGGTCCATGACGGTAACTTCCAAGCACAGAAGTTTGAGCGAGGTCTCTATAGAGGAGATTCGTGCCAGCGTAGTACTCTTGTGCATCCTCACCCATCTCAGGGTGCTGGAGCAGGTACTGGTGATAGAGAAATTTCTGTCAGAGGGACGTCGATTGGTATGGCCTCAATGCCGGAGGTCTCCCCTTGATGATACTTAGGCACATGATCGGGGGGCAGCGTAGAGCACCGAGATAGCCCAGGGAGGCTTAGTTCTATGTTTGTGATGTGTGAGGTTATGTGGTGTGAGACTATTCGACCAAATGTGCTGAGTCTTCTAGATAGTTGGTAGATGCGCCACTACAACAGAGGCAGTGTCATGATCATAAAACACCCAGATAAGACAGGGTGTTCCCCGGGGAGGCGGTGTAGGTAGAAAAGCATGAATAACTGTGGTTGGTGGATGACGTTTCAAGGTCCTTCCACAACCACTAGGTGGCCCATGTCAGGCTTAGGGAGCTGACAGATGGGGTTGTGGGCGGCTGTGTGCTAAGGATGTCTACAATCCTGCAACACAAGAGATGATAAGAGGTACGCTCTATGTCTTTTCTACTTTTCTCAGTAGAACTTTCTAGACACTACGTGAAGTACTCTTTTCATCTAACTCCTTGTTCGAAGGGATACCAAGGGTGACGTAGGGCATCAGTGTAACCATGTGTTGGTGTTGTCCGGTGTAGCTTTGAATGCACGGGAAAGATGGGTTCTTCCCCAACTGAGACACATTTTTGTGATGCGATCAAAACTTTGAGGGAGAGTCAGTACCACCCAAAGTGGATAGTATTGAGGTGCGGTGGATGAGTCCATCTGAAATGTGCATTCATGGCAGAGTTGTGCATTGGAGCGTCAGTGCAGGTTCAGGTTATACCAGTGGGGCTTTTCTTCTTGACCTCCCTTTTCTTGAGTTGCCACTAGTGGGTTTGGCAGAGTGCCAATTTTGGGGATTACTCTCCTTCCAAGAGGGGAAAAGACACATTGGGTATACCATGTGCTTTGCATGTCTATCCTATAGCAGTTGGATGAGTTTTCTCACCTGCCCTGTTCGTTGGTACCTCGCGTGCCAAACATCAACCTTGATACAGTTATCAAGTACAGGTTGAGGTAATGGACACCCCATAAACAGAACAATGTGATTCACTATGTGGTACTGGTAATGGTGGTCTTTTCCCAGAGAATGTGGAGGCGCCATCTTCTGGGAGAGCGCTTTGTGGTTTTCCCAGACCACCAGTGTCTTAGGTGCGTCTTTACCTAGAGAATATCAGTTGTGATGCACCAACTGTGGAAACTTGTGTGACCTGATATCCTTCGGTATTTCACCAGATCGGTATTCTGAAGGATGGAATCACTAGACCATGTTCCAGGAACAAATCGTGATTTTGGTCACAACGTGGAATGTAGAGGTTCAGTCGGAGAAGTCCCCAGAGTTTCTTTGGGTCGTTCGAGGATCATGCAAACGATTGAGAGGTTGTCTACCATCTTGCCCTACCCTCCCAACAGTAGGAGTGGGCGCATGGTGTCTTCCACGTGTCATATATGTTGAGGTGCGTTCGTATTCCTATGCATGTCCTCGAGAGTAGCAGACCTTATTAGTACGAACCATCCCTGTGGTTTAGGTGTTGTGCCAACTTGGTGTTGCGCAAGTTTTCTTGGGCGCGGGAGAGCTAGGTGTGAGCTCTGTATCCCGAGTTATTTTTTAAAGTTTTTTTTCAGGGATAAAAAGTTTGAAGGAGGGAATGATGTAAGAACCTAGGTTTTGGGACTCTGAGACTTTGAAAAAACATTTATGTCATTCCAGAGTAGGGCGTTCAGACATCGTGCAATTCTGAGGCCCGGTGTTCCTGGAATAAATTATATAAAATGTTAAGTGTTTTTATATTACACATGCATGGTAAAATAAAGAAAATATGATATCTCTTAGAAAGTTGATCGGATTGGAAATCCAATACCACGGTTGGGTCCAGAATGCAGTGTTTACCCTAGGAGGGGTTTAAAAGTTGCAGGCACGGGCCTGCTGTGAGAGATGTCACCTAGGGGAAAAATAATCATTTTAAAATAATGACTTAGTGATTTTTATCACTGGCGTTCCCTTTCAAATAAATTTCAAAAGAAGCCTCGGAATGGAAATCCTAGACTTCCTTTGAGTTATAAATGGGGCATTTTTCCTTGGAGCGATATAAAATAAGTAGGTACTGAGGTTTCGGAATCCGCGCTCGTTGAGAGAGTTTCAGTGAATTTTTATAAATTTGCTTAAGTATTGGTAGGGGAAAACCTATTCTCTCTCTCTCTCTCTCTAAGGAATTCTTCACTATCCTCCGGCATTCTTTTCTATTCTTCGCCGGATTAAGGACTGGACTATGATGGATCGAAGCATGATCGAGCGAGCTCGCCGCCAACGACGAATGGGTCCAATGAGGTAGGATTTCTAATTAAATTTCACACCTTCGTGAAATTCTTGGAGTTTTTGTCAATTTTGTTGTTTTAAATTCTTAAATTTTAGAATTTGGGGTGTTGGCCGAAGGAACACGGCCAACGCCCGAGCCTCTTTTAATTTCTCGTTCTTGGGTGTTCTTCGTCCCAATTTTCGAACGTGCGCGGACCTTGACGGATCGAACATCAAGGGGAAGAGTTGTGGAGATCTGATCCCAAGGATCCCGAAACCAGTGTTGGGAAATTTTTCTGACCACCAGAGTGGCCAAGGGGACTGGCCGAAGGATCGGCTCTGGCGAGGGGTGGCGGCTGGAGGTTGAGCCGTAGGCCGAGTCGGAGCGCGGAGGGGCTGGTCTGGTGCGGTGGTGTCGGGTGTGGCGTGGTGCAACAGGGGCGAGGCCGATGCAGGCGGCCGAGGCTTGCGGCCGGTGCACGGTGGTTTCTGGGTGGTGCTTTCAGTCGTCGGAGCGGGGAGCCAGAGAGGGTGGCTTCAAGGGGGACGCCGTGTGTGCGGTGGCGTCTCAATGGAACTGGGAGCCGGCAGCTTGGGGTTGCTGTGGCATGTCGCGGCGTCGGCGGTGAGCAGGAGGACCAGGCAGAGCCGGCCGTCACGGTCGAAGGGGGAAGCCAGCGAGGAGCCAGCGTGGGCGACGCCTTTGGGATGTCGCAGTCGGGGCGAGCCCCGAGGTCAACGCCTTGGGGAGGTGGAGCAGCAATAAGGACCCGCACTTTGCGGGTCCTGTTGGGCGACGCAGCGGAGACCGGCCAACTGTCCGATCTAGTTTATAAAAAAAGAAAAAAAGAAAATCGGACCTGAGGTGGGTCTGGTGCTGCTGGTCTAGCCACAGCCAGTGGGCCGTGGCGTGACGGGCCGGACCCGCGGCTGGGCCGCGGGCCGGCCGGGGTGAACCGGCCCGATTGGGCCCCCTTGCATTCGGGGGGGGGGGGCATATTTTCTAAACGGCGCGTCCGATTGATACGTCATCTATGGTTGCAGGTCCGTGTTAACAAGACAGACTTTTTGAAGTATGTTTCGGGGTTTTTCGATTCTGCACCCGAAGACGGGTTCCCGAAAACTTTTTACTTTAATAATAATAATTGTTATTAAAGTTCCGTCAGACGTGGTTCACGAGTCGGGCGTCCGTTTGACGTGCCTTCAGAGGCGTTGTGGACCTGAAGCTGAGATGGCCCTTCGAAGTTGGTTTGGAACCTTTTCAAGTTTGTTTCATTTCTCAGTGGCACGAAACTCTAGTTGTGAATAATTAATTATTTATTTATTTATTTATTTAATTAATTAATTGTTGCATCGGACCTAACTCCTACTTAGGATGTCTGATTGACGGGTCGTCAGCAGAATCGTGACCCCAGCCCTCCTACAGACTTTTTGAGATGCTTTTCGAAGCGTTCGGGTTGGAGACAAGGTGCAGGCCCCACAGGGCCTAGTTTGCACATTTTACGATGAAACTCCACTTTCTCATCTGACATCTATTTGGGGTGTTTTAGCACTCGTTTCTGAGTGTTTTTTTCCGAGGGTATTGCAATGGTGCAATCTGCCCGCCTAAATTCAGGCCCGAGGCGTGGGCCCCACGAGGCAGCTTTCAGACATATGCTGCGTTTTTACGACTTATGATACATAATTACATTCAGGGAAAAAAATAGCCAATCATGTGTGGTTATCTTCAAGGAACGCGATGGTATGATTTGTGTGACGTGTTTCGGGGTCGAGGTGTGGGCCCCACAGGGCCTTGTTTGCAAATAACGCGGGGAGTTACAGCTTCTGCATCTGGAGTCCATTTAAGGTGCCATCAGCAGCATTGTGACCCAGGCACCAAGATGAGTTGGTCCATGGTGGTTTCAGGCGTTGAAGCTGGAGTTGATGCATGGGCCCCATAGGCCGTCTTTTAACCTATAAGCAGCATTTTGCGGCTTTCTCGTTAGACGTCTGTTCAGGGAAAATGAGTAGTCGTTTTGGAAGGTTTTTCCAAGGTCATCACGATGGCGCAGTAGTCTTGACCTCTTTCAGGACCGAGGTGTGGGGCCCATGAGACGTTGTATGGGCGTAAAGTGGCATTGAGTAACTTTTTCATCGGGAGCCCATTTCCAGCGAGTATGTAGTCTATCTCGAATGTTTTTTCACAAGGATTAAAACGGTATAATATGTTCTGGTGAGTAGAGCCTCTTATTTGATCTTATTGAATGTGGAAATATGAAAGGGTGTCGATCGGAGGTTCCTTCAACACACTCCAAACCTACGCACGGTAGCGGTTCTAGTGACACCTAGTGATGTCACGGGGAGTGTAGAGTTTTCAGACTAGTTTTGGGTTTACACTCCAACGGGGCTAGGCAATGGGTTACCATTGACTTATTTACAGTTTACCCTCCAGCAGGGCTGGGTAGGGGGTCACCTGATGTTTTAATACGGTTTACCCCCCAGTGGGGCTAGGCAGTGGGTCACCATTGACTTATTTAGAGTTTACCCTCCAGTAGGGCTGGGCAGTGGGTCACCAGATGTTTTATTACGGTTTACCCTCCAGTAAAGCTGGGAAGTGGGTTACCATTGACTTATTTAGGGTTTACCTTTCAGCAGGGCTGGGTAGTGGGTCACCTGATGTTTTGCTACAGTTTACCCTCCAGCAGGGCTGGGCAGTGGGTTACTATTGACTTATTTAGGGTTTACCCTCCAACAGGGCTGGGCAGTGGGTCACGTGATGTTTTATTACGGTATACCCTCCAACGGGGCTGGGCAGTGGGTTACCGTCGACTTATTTTGGGTTTACCCTCCACTAGGGCTGGGCAGTGGGTCACCCGATGATTTATTACGATCTACCATCCAGAGGGGCTGGGCAGTCGGTCACCATTGACTTATTGGGGTTTACCCTCCAGCGGGGCTGGGAAGTGGGTTACTCGATGACTTATTTCAGATTCGGTCCATTCTATGAGGCTAGTCAGTGACTTTTCTCCGTGATTACCAGAGCAGGACCCTTGGTGGTTCAGTGTAGTAATGAGGCTGCTTGGGGTGTGTAATTGTTGGGAATCAGTTATGGATATCCTTTTAACTATTGGCGACTCTTCTTGGGTTGAGCTTGATGATAGATATCCCCTTACACACTAGTTTGGGCTTCTTGTTGAGCATATATGCACCCTACTTTTTTCCCCACTCCTTGGGATCGGTTACTCTCCTTCCATTGGGGGTGAAGACGCGCGGGGTATGCCACGTGCTTTCCGTGTCTAGCTCCTCTAAGATTGGACGAGTCTACTTCCTTCTTTTGGTTGGGTTAAGCTACACTCTCTCTTTTATACTCTTGCACTGTTCTTTATTTTGTCTTATGCTCACCATTTTAGTACCTCCCTTGTTGCTCCCACGAGCTTTCGAGGCATCCTACTGAGTATTTATATACTCACCCCTTCTTGGGCTTTGCCCGCACTTGGTGTGACCTTGTAGAAAACAGATAGGTTGGTCGAGACTATGGAGGAGCGTAGAGGACATAGGATCTTGGGCTACATATAGTGGTTGTAGCTGGACTTTCCGGGTGTGTGACTCGCTAGCTGTTTATATTCATTTACCTGTTGCTGGGTTGTGGCACCTTTCTGGTTGGGCACGTGTTTTTCCCCTTTTACTGTTCAGTTAACTTTTCAGCACTTTACTTGTACTGGTTAAAGGTCGATGCATGTATGTTGGTTTCCCTTTTTGTAGTATTGTTGTATCTTGCTTTCTTTTCTCTGCACTTTTTCATTGAGTTTCTACGTGTGTGCTTACAGTTTCTTAAGAAACGGCATCCCCTAGTTTTTTGAGCCTTTGGAGCTAGTCCCCAGCCCCTGGCCTATGGAGGCGGGCTTGGGGTAGTTGCGGCTCGAGCCCCGGTACGGGTCGGGTCGTGACACCTGATTTCAGATCTGATGGTAGATTGGTGATCCCTGTGAGGATAAATTCATAATGTCAGCCTTGGATCGATGATTTGATTGTCGATTGGTGTGTCCAAAATTAAGTGACAAAATTTTTTGAAGAACATACAGATTTCAGATAAAAAGGGATTCAAGACGGAGATCAGATTATTTTCATGTTCATTTGGCCATCGTCTTGATGTTCAAAGAAGTGAAATTGACAATGAATTTAGGAATAAAATTTGTAATTGAAAATGGAGGTGTGAAAATCAATAAGAATCCAACCTCGATTCTTTCACTATTGATAAATGCACCGGCCAGTGCTTCTACTGCGATCGATGAAGTTTCATTCTTGATTTTTTAATGAATAGATGAGATAAAGAGAGATATATGATTAGGGGATAACCCTAATCCTAAACACTTAAGTGTTGATTTATAGAAAAATATGGAAACCCCCACCAATGATCAGGGAATCTGAAACTCCCATGCCCTCTCATTTTATGCCATGCCTAGGTAAAACACCTAATTCCAAACTCAATGGAGGTATCTGATTTCCAATCTAATTCCCTATTCTAAAGTTATTTGGTTTGGTGTTTGAGATAAAATAATTATGTTTAATTATTTTATTTATGATTTTACCCTAGGTTACTTTTCCCACATAAGTCCCATGCCGACAAAAGTTATGCACAACCTAGGGTAAATACCAAATTCCGGACTCAACCATGGCCTCAAATATCTGATCTGAGTTACTGTTTGAGATTTATCCTACTTATTTTTCATGCATACTGTAATATATACTTAATATGTTTGTATAATTTATTCCAGGAACACCGGGCCTCAGAATTACATGTCGTCTCAGCACCTAACTCTAGAAATATATATAGAAATATTCCAATGTCTTGTAATCAAAAAATCAGGTCTCTACATCATTCCCTACTTCAATATTTTCTTCCTCAAAATGTAATATTAAGGAAACAACTCAGGATACTGATTCCAGGGAAACTCTTGGATGTTTTTGTACTGTCACAACACGTGAATCAAGGGGATGGTCCATCCTTGAAATGTCTACTCCCATTTCTGAATTACATAGGAACATGCACATATCTCCTCAGTTGTGACACATAGGAGATTTCATGCACCCACTCCAACTATTGGTGGTAGTAAAAGGTGTTAGGAAACCTCGTCGTCTCTTTGTACATTCCAAAATGACCCAATGAAACACGTAGGATAGTTTGTCTCCCTAGCTAAAACTATACATCCCACATCATGACTGGAATCATTGTTTGTCCCTGGAATAGGGTCTCGTGATTCCCTCTATAATATCCATATTGTGAAACACCTAAGGATGTTAGGTCACACAAGATTCCATAGTCTATGAATCACAACCGAGACTCTCTTACACGCTTGGGAAGTGAATGATTTATTACCATCGACTGAAGAAAAATTTTACCCTCCTACTTCACCAGGGTCAGCTATAGGGAAGCTAACTGCTCTTAAACTTCCCACACTAGGCGAGCCTGGGACTTCCTTCTAAGGGAATCAACTACAATGTTTCCCTTTCCAATAGTATATACTATCTCAAAGTCATTTTCTTGTTGGTATTTCAACTACTGTTGTCACCTCGGGTTCAAGCCTCTCTGGGGGAAGACGTACCCAAGACTCAGGTGTTCTGAACAAACAATAAAGAGATCCCCCAGACGGTAGTGTCTCCATATTATTATGGTGAAGACTACCATTGTAATCACAAATTAGTGAGTCGCGTATTTTTGTTCATGGTGTCTCCATCACCTCGACCTGTACTTGATAATTGTTGTATCAAGGTTGATGTTGAGAACACAAAAGTACCAATGAACAGGGCAGGTGAGTAAAATCATCCAACTGTAAGAAGATAGACACACAAATCATGTGTCTTTGATTATCTTAGATAGAGATAAATCCCCAAACAAGGCACCTCGCCACACCCACTAGTCGCGTTCCAAGAAAAATGAGGTCAAGTAGAAAAACTCTACAGGAAATTCCAGGACCTGCCCTGACACTCTATCGCCCAACCTCACCCTGAATGAATAAGTCAGACAGACTCTTCCACCACACCATGATATTATCCTATTTGGGAAGAACAAACTATCCCTCATGGTTTTTCTCATGTCATAAAAATGCATCTCGGTGGGGGAAGGACCCCTCTTATTCATGCATTCAATGTTACATCGAACAACACTGAAATAGGGTTACACTGACACATCATGTCACCATAGTAAAACTTAAAGAAATGATAAAATAGTACTTCACACAATGTCTAAAAATTTCTACTCCAAAAAAATTAGAAAAGGCAAGGTTCATACCTCTTATCCTCTCATGATCTATGGGATTGTAACCATCCAAAGATTTTGGATTTCTGCGGCCCCTACTTCTAGATTTTGGAGCCTGACATGGACTGCCTGGTGGTGGTGGTGGTGGTGGTGGAAAGACCACATAACATCATCCCACGCATCAAGCTCCTCCTGCTCCTCTACAAACACCACCTCCTTGGAAACCACCCTGTCACCACCTTATAGATTCATGATCATGGTGATGTCTCTATCGTGGTGGTCCACTTGTTTTCTACCTGAGATTCTTAACACATCTAGTTGGGAAGTCTCATGCTATGTGACCTCACCTATCATAAGAATAGCATCGGTCCTCTCTGGTCTGACCTCATGCTCTACGCGGCCTCGACCCCATACAAATATGTACCTAAGATCGATTATGGGGAGGCCTCTTGCATCGACATCTTGTTGACTGATGTATGATATCTATAGAAAATGTATCATCTCTGTTGCACCAACTACCACAACCAGCTATATAAATTCTCTCTAACATAAATATATCTTTCACCAGCGTCTAATAAAACACCTCGGTATAAGTGGGGATGCACAAGGGTACTATGATAGTATGAATCTCTCTACGGATTCCCTTCTCAAACTTTTGTGCTCATAAGTAATCAGCATGGATCATGTCCAGAGAGTAGCGCGTAAGTTCTATGAACCTAGTTGTGTACTTATCCACCATCATCCCTCCCTAATGAAACTATAGGAGCTCCTAAATCTAAATGAAGTTTAGGAATGAGGTGTACTACTCCTCATGAAATATCTGCTGGAAGTCATCCCACGTGGGTGCCGACTTGTCAAGTAACTGAGTAACCAGGCTCCACCAATGCCCAATTGTTTCATGGAAAAGGTTGGCTTCCAAATCCACCATCTAATCTATTGGTTTCCATGCAAGCCTAAATAGGTAGACCACTAACTCTAACCATACCTATACTTCTTGGGGGACTGCCTCCCCACAAAACCTCATTGGTATCTATCACTGGAACTCGCAAAGTGCACTCATACTGCGCATGTACCCATCCTTCTGTAATGGGGATGTCTTTTTCTCAATAGGTGGAAGTGATGATACCTTGCCACCTGGATGAATGGGATCACCTGATGGATCATGAACTAAGTCTTTTTCACTCATGGGATCCTTGTCACGAACCAAAGCCGGTATCCTGGTTGGATATCATCGTGAATACATCATTAATGTTATCAAGGAGTACCACAACCAGATGAGAATATATATATATCAACAAAAATGGGGGTTGGATCAAGAAGGATAGTAAAAGTCTCCATCCTATATTATGTAGGTAACATTGTTCCCTACAAAAAGTGTCTTAGGGTGCCGAGTCAACAAGAGGGCAATCAAGGTCCTAGTGAATGGATACTTTGGCCTCTTGTACCATCACTGGACTCCCTGTCCTGAGATATGATCTCAAGATAATTTGACATTACTTCCCTGAACCCAACCAATTCCTTTTCATGGAAATGTATGAACAACATCCCAAGGGTCAAACCTCCGCTCTGATACCATTTTCTCACGACCCAATCCATGATGGGGCTCAAGCCTCAACTAACCCAACCCTGTCTCCATAAGACAAGGGATGATGACTAGAGCCTAAGGAACATCCAAATTGAGGAGGAGATTTTCTATAAACTTTCACACACACAGTCAACTCAATGAAAAAAATTCCATAGGGGAAGGAAAAAAAGATGAAACACTACTATAAATAAACCAATCATGCATGAACTGCAAAATAGTAAAAGTATGGTTGAGTAAACTGAAATGGAAAATGGGGGAAAATGCACGCCCAACCAAAAAATTGCAACAACTAGGAAGTAATTGAAAAAGGTAAAATAACTAAGAGATCCCCACTCCTAAATCCCAAGCTACAGGCACAGTACAAGGTCCAAGAACCCATATCCCTATGCTTCTATGAATTCACGATCAGCCTATTTTTCGTCTGCATAAGGTACAACACCTACGGGAAAATCCAAAGTAGGGGCGAGTATAAAAATTACTCAGTAAGATTCCCTGAAAAGGAAAAGGGGGAGACATAAGAGATACTATGAAAATTACAGAATTGGATATAACAAGGTATAGTAAAAGGAGTGCAGTTCAACCCAATAAAGGAGTGAAGTAAGCTCATACAACTACAAAGATCTAGAAACGTTGAGAAGATGAAATTCTCATAGATTCTTCACTACCTATAGTAAGGGAGTAGACTCGTCCAACCATGAGAAACTAGACACAGAAATCATGCAGAATACCATATTTGTATTCACCTCTCCTGGAAGGAGAGTAACAAAATACCAAGGAGTGGGTACTGGGAATAGAATATATATGTGATCAATCAAAGAAACCTAAACGAGAGAGAGTAAGAGGATCTCTATATCACAGCTTAGACCAATAAAGTGAGTAAACAACAGTACTATAAGTAACCACCATTGATTCCCAACATCCCACACATCTTCCATGAACTTCAAGTCAAAGGGACTCAATAATTGTACCATGATACTATCATATTTGGGCGCCACTATCTCAACCTCATGGTTTTAGGTCTCATCACAAGGATGTGTCCCAATATGAAAAAGTTTCCATCTTCCTCATGGGTCTAAAGGTACATCAAATCACAACTTGTCACTGTGTCACATAGTCAAGAGGTTGTCTCAAGGTCGAGGATCCATGCCTAGCCCAGATGGAGGATTCCACTCTTCATCAGGTATTTGTGCCCTAGTATGTCGGGGGGGATCATCACTCGAATGTTGACAGGGTCCCACTACCCAGCCCTGCTATAGGGTACTGCCCAGAAAGTGTCATCGATGGGACCCACTTACCAGCCCCACTGGAGGGAAGCCCATAACTACCATCGGGGACCACTACCCAGCCCAACTTGAGGTAAGCCCGGAACTGCTCTGGCTATCCCTATTGAATAGTACCTCTCAAAAATCAATGAGGAACCACACTGTCCATACCTAGTGGGTGGTAGCCTCTCGTAAAGAACTAAGGAACCACACTAGCCATCCCTATTGGATGGTAACCTCTTGGAAAGTACTGAGGAACCACACTAGCCATCCCTGTTGGATGGAAACCTCTAAGAAAGCACTAAGGAACCCCACTGGAAATCCCTACTAGATGGTAACCTCTCAAAAGATCATCGTTGTAGTCATCAGGTGCCGCCTCGAGTAGGCGTCACTCACAAAACATCTCGTGTCGTATCTTAAATTGGTACAATGTGCATGTGGAGCCCACACAACGTGTGACCCGGCCTCATTGCCTGGTCATGTACCTAACCATTATCATATACTAAATTGTAAAAAGGTACCCCTAGGCATTCCAAGATACTCCAAGAGTATATGGCACATCTTGTTAGAAGGTCAACGAGTGTACGACGCTCGTCGTTAATCTGGAGGGCCAAAAACATCATTCACTGAAACCCCTTCTCAAGCTTCCCTAGAATATTTGACCTCGTCTCTTCATACATATTTTCCGCTCTCACAAGGGTGGATACTGATCTAAGCTGAGGGTTCTCTTCAAACACAGCAGAAGGATCTTCCACTAATATTCCTTTCATGTTTTCAAAATTAATTAGAACACAAATAAGGCTTCTCGTATCCAAATGAATCACACCGTAGTGATCCTTGCAGAAAAACATGCAAGGTAGACTATTCATTCTCCCTAATCATAAATCCAATAGAAAAGTCGCATGTCACCACATTAAACTTGAAAATCATTACATGGGGGCCATTCCTCAATCCTAAAACAATTATACAGGTCATTCCAGTGTGATCATCATGAAACAAACACACGGTATCGACTACTCGTTCATCCAAAATGGATACCCGGTGAAAAAATCTACATTTCACCATAACATGTGGGAATCAGTCCTCATGGGGACCACACCTAAAAATTAGTTTAAACACTATAAAGTAGCCTTCAAAATTCCTCATAGAGTCCAGGGTCATGCCTCCATTGATGGAACATCAAACAGATGTCCCATTTAGAAGATTGGTCTGATACAAGAACCCTAAGTAATAATAATTAAATTGTGATTAATAAATCTTTGTGTTTCATGTAACTGAACCCCAAAACTGGATCTTAAAAGTCCAGAACTAGTCAAAAAATGTATTTCTTGATGAGTGGAATGTGTGGTCGTAGACGATGCGTCAATCGGATGCGCGGTCTAAGAGATACAACTCTTCAATGCCCGATTTCCCGATTTGAACTAGTCTGGCCCACTCTGGCCAGACCGATCCACCTGGGCTGGCCTGCTCAGTCTAGCCAAGTCTTCTTCATGGGCATGTAGCCTAGCCATTTATCCCAACCCATCTACTCCAAAATCTGGTTTTTCGCTCTGTGGTTCGGCCTGATGGCCAACTCTCGGTCCGCTGACCCACCCCGGCTCGACTTGCCAGCTCAGCCCTCCGGCGACACCAGCTAGGGCTCCGCCTTTTCAATATGGTGACTTTCATTGTGTGTATCACTACCTCCTTGGGTTGCGTATTGTGACCCCATTGTCGCCTCGTGCTCCACCCAATACACTGTTGGCCTGACACCATCAGTTTCCCTGCCTGACCCCTACATTATGTCGGAGCCCCCCCAGTCATGTCAGTCCACTCGCAATCCTTATCCACCATCACCTAACTCTCCATGATTCTATGTAACACCTGAGACTTTTATTAGAAATATTTTGTTTTTATGCTATATAAATCATCAAAGGAATCTTTCACTACACACAACACTAGCTTGGCTTGCTTTACATGCAACCACGGCCTTCCTCGATAGCTTGCATCGTACGCAATACCGAGTTTCACTAAACAACGATATGCTATTAAAATATTATTAAAACTAGCCGTTATGAATAGTAATAACCACTTTTTGAAATTTTTGAAATTGTATTTTTTAAAATGGACTTCATTTTTGGATTCGTAATATCAAAATTATCCTAGGGTGAAATTTTGGTATTTTTCAGAAAACTTTCAATTTTTTGATGAATAGTGAAAACACTGGGTTACTATTTAAAAATCGACTTTTTATTTAAATAATTATTTATTTTATTTAAATTTATTTTAGGTAAAAATGGATACTTAATACCTATATATGTTCAATTCAATTCATTGGAGTCATTTTATAATAATTTTAGATATATAAAAATTTTATTGAACTTTTCACCGTCTTTTACCCACCTCCTAGGAGAATTTCCAAATTCACATAAAACCTAATTTTACCGCTTCTGTGAGTGGAATTTAGAAAATCCAAGAGACATGGTTAATATCAAGGACTAAAATGTGGTTCAATGAGATGAAAATAATTTTTGGTGAATAGTAACTTTTTACTTTTTTTTACCACGGTTAAAAATAAATAGGGTAATTAAGGGTAAAAGTGTTATTATTATTACCCTAAAAATGTCCTAATTCTATTAGATAAGTGTAATTCGACCAAAAATAACCTTAGGAATAATATATGACCATTTAGGCCCACTTGGATTAGATTAGGACATTTATTATTAATTTATTTAAAGAAGGGTTAAAATAGTTAAAATCAAAGTTTAATAACTAAATAATTTTTAATTTAGGTTTATACATAAGATAAATTCGACTATAAATATTCATTAGAAAGATAAAACGATATCCTACATAATGGTGTTTAATTTTTAATTTTTAGACTTAAAATAATTTAATTTATTTATGACACAATGATGATGTAGTAATTATCTTATTGATGAAATATTGACATAATTGATGTTATAAATACCCAAATAAATGTAATTTTACACTTTTTATGAATTAAAATAATTTTATATGTTACTATGACATGTTAGTGTTGATTTAATTAACTTCTGTTGAACTAATCATTCTGTTATGATTTTGACAAAAATCAATTACCAAATAGTGTCAAAATTAACATAAAATAGTTTTTTTTTAATATTATATTTTTAATTGTTATTTTATTCCTAAAAATCTAATGTTCGGCCAGATGACTTATATAAGGTTATATATATTAATAATAAACAACTTGGGATTCTTTTGGCTTTTTATAGTAAGTTTATTAACCTTATAGTGTAAGAAAACAAAAAGAAATGGTAAAAGTAAAATTATCAAATTTAATGTTAAATCTAAACGATAAGGTTAACATAGTAACCTAAACTTGTCCAAATTATATTGGATGAGAGTATTTAGACCCATACCCACCTTATATTCTAAATAAATAAATTTGGAGCTATTTAAAACAGAATGTTACTTTATAATAAAATAATAATTTTAGTTTTTCCAAAGGTGCCCCTATCCTCCCTTATAAAAGGGCACCTCCTCCCTCTCTTCCTCACACCACATTGAGCCTTCAAGCTCGGTAAAACCCTTCCAAATTCTCTTCTAAACTTCCATAGAAACATTCTAGAGGTCTTGTTATTCTTCAAAGACCAATTTTAGTGCCCTAATAGGAGGTCTCAAAGAGGCGCTTCAAAGAAGAGGTAATGTATGTTACCGATTCTTTCAACTTTATTTCTTCTTCCACTTCTTCTTCTTTAGTTGTTTCATTATTAAGTAATAACATAAGTATCACTCATATAATGATATGTTATTATAAGTATGAAACAACTCTATTTCACCATCCATCCATCCTACGGAAAATGAAATCACCGCACGTGCGTACATACAGAATACCGTCTCCACGCTGTGGTGTAATCTATTTTCCACCACCACCTTACTTGGATGGGTATAATGGTGCAAATAAATAACTATATATGATTATTGTAAAGTGTTATTGATTCTTAAATAGTATACATACACTCCAATACAATTCCATGATCATGGGAACTATATCATCGCTTGTGCGTACATACGGAATACCGTCTCCACGATGTGATGTGACTCGTTCTACATGATATTCATTGAATAATGATTATATAAATCAATTGAATTAATAAATATGATATATAGTACACTTATACCATTCTGTAAATGAGGTATCTATAACCTAAAAAGAATAATAAGAATTTATTCGACAAAACACGCATAAGAAAAATAATAATAAACACCCGAATAACAAGTAGTAATGAAATATTACTAATAAAAAGATAATAATATGACCATATGTGATATCATAAAAATAATTATGATTCTGGAATAAGTCAATAACATTATTTAAATCATTATACAGGAGGTTCGGACACTTATGAAGCAAATCGGACCTAAGGTAAGGGAAAATATCACAATCTCATTTTTATCCGAGATTGTTTATACTTTGGTATTTACTAGGGTGTATTTTATCATCCACATCCATGTTTCCTAAATATGTAATATTATTTCCATCCACCTACAATTTTTTAAATCCAATTTTACCCTTCTGTGAGTTTCTAGAAAAATATATGAAAGGAATATTTTGTCATTTTTCGTACGAGGTACTTTTTGACTTTTCTGACAAAAGTACGAGAAGAATGTCTTTTTTTTAATTTATATGGCATGAATGGATTTTTAGAACATTATTTCCATGAATATTCCTTTAAAAGTTTTCAAGTTTATTTTAAATCAACTTCTTTTAGTTCAAAATTATATGACATGTTAAGAAAGGAAATGTTTTTGAAGTAGAAAGGATATTTTCCTCAAGAATGGAGTTCAAGTGTTTTATCAAAATTATTTTACATATAAGATAATATAGGGTTCTATTTATATCCCTATTATTACATTGAATAGATTATGTTGTGATGGAATTATTTTTATGAATTCCTTTATCTTATATGAATTGTTTCATGATGTCATGATGTTTAAGAATTCCATTTTTATTACACGGGTTATGCAATGATGTATGATTTATGATTTTGGGGCACACATAAGAATGGTATCATTATGAGATGGGTGGGACCTATATCTCCCTCCAATGAATTGGGTAAAGATTTTATATCTCATGAGATAGACATTGCTGGAATGGGAGGTTAATCTGGTTCAGTGAAACAGGACTGAAACGAGGAATGAACTCGGTTCAGAAATGGACTTTGTCCACTAAGATAGTCTTGGAAATGAGTCTTGACTAATAAGAAATGATTCTCTATGATTATGTTTTTATGCCACAAAGATTCATGTTTTAAGTTATGATTATTGTGATTACATTTCACTACCATGATTTATCCCATGTTATGAAATTTTGATCTCTTTTGCTGGGTAAGATTTCCAAAATGTTATGTTCTTATGAATATGATGTGATTGATTTTTCTTTTGTTTACCCTTACTGAGAATTTGAGCTCGTCCCTCTCTATGTTTTCTTTCCCTGGGTCAGGAAGAAGGTTATTAAGTAGTATATTCCAAAAGGGACTCTAGATATGATGAAATAAATGGGAGATAGTGTATATTCTTTATGAACCAGTTGTTTATGTTTCCTAGTTTCTAAAGACTCTATACCTATACGGTCCTTTCATGGTTTTGTTATATGTTATAATAAGTATACTTCAATTTTTAAGTATTAACAATGTATGAAAATTATGGGTTGTTATAGTTGGTATTATAGAAAAGGTATAGTCAACCTTTGGAAACTAGGATATGAAAGCCTTAGTAAGAACCCTAAGGATAAGTCTAAGCATAGAACACAATCTTAGTGTTTTATAAATGGCCATAAATAACCTATGATAAGACCTTAAGTGTGAAATTTTATTCTTTATTATGTGGTTTTACTATTATAACTAGTGTTTCTCACACTATTATTCTTGGTTTTAGTCAATGGCTGGAACCCAAAGGAATCGTGTTAATGCGGAATGCGATGGGCAATGCAATGATTGTCCCCCTAAGCAACCAAACATTATGGGAGCTGGAATGAAAAATCTTGTAGCCATGCTCACACAACTTTCTCAAGCTATGAATCATGCAGGACTTCCAAACGAGCAAAGGAAGGAGCAACATTCTGTTGAATCCTTCATGAGGTAGCGTCCACCTTCATTCAGCAGTTCTACTGATCCATTAGTTTCTGAACAATGGATTAGTACTACTGAAAAGATATTTTCAGTTCTTCAATGTTCGGAACATGATAATGTCATTTTAGCAGTGTATCATTTGGAAGGAGATGCTGATCAATGGTGGAATCTTATTAAGAATATGAGGCAAAGGGATGAAATTGATTCCATTGAATGGGACAAGTTCAAGAACTTATTTTTCAATAAGTACTTCCCTCGTATTCTCCGAACAAAGATGGAGAAAGAGTTTCTTGAACTGAAGCAAAATCATGATGAATCTGTTGGTACATACGAATAAAATTTTACAAGACTTTCAAGGTACGCTTCTGGTATTATTATCCAACCTAAGAGTAAGATCGATCGATTCTTTAGTGGCTTAAAACCAAGTCTTCGAAGGGCCTTAGACATAAGGGACTTCAATAGCTACGAGGAAATCGTTCGATGTGCTCTCAAAGTTGAGATGGAGATTGGAGTAACCCATCAGTCATATGGGTTTGATAAGAAGAGGAAAATGGAATTCAAAGGAAAATATAAAGAGCATACTGAAAAGAAGATGAGCTTTCCCTTATGCTCAAAGTGTGGAAAGAAACATGGATGGAGTTGTCTTAAAGGGACAAGTAAATGTTTCAAATGTGGAAAGGAAGGTCATTAGGAATTTGAATATCGAAATAATGGGAAGAAGATGTCTAATGATGCAAACAAAGGAAGGGATACACAGAATGAACCTACTACACTTCAATGTTTCAACTGCAAGGAGATGGGGAATTATGCCAATCAATTCCCAAATCCAAGGGTTGATGATGATGGTCAACATCAACAAACTCTTAAGGCTAAAGACAAAGGAAAGTCACATGAAATTTCTATCAGCGATGTGGAGTACGATAACGATGTGGTAAAAGGTACACTTACCATCCACTCTAAAGTAGAAAATGTTTTATTTGATTCTGGATCCACCCACTCTTTTATTTTTGAAGAATTTTCTAAGGGTATTGTCGTATTACCTCAACAATTAGATGTTGAGTTAGTTGTGACAACCCCTAATGGAACAACAGTCGCATCAAAAGTTTATAATTCTTCTCCGATTGAAGTTCGTGGGAATGTGCTTCCTTCAAATCTTGTGATCCTTCCTATAGTGGAATTTGATGTGATTCTTGGCATGGATTGGCTTTCTCTATATGGATCTCATATCAATTTCCAAAGAAGAGAAGTCACATTTCATATTCCAGATCAATCTATGATCGTCTATCGATGCAAGGATGAACATAACCTTCCAGTGGAAATTTCTTTCATCTTATGGGTCTTGATTCCACTAAATGAGGGTTATTTATCTCAAATGGTTGGTGAGAAACTTATGATTAATAATATTCCCATTGTACGGGAGTTTGACGATGTCTTTCCAGAGGAATTTCTGGGTATTCCACCAAATCGTGAAGTTGAGTTTTCAATAGAACTCTTACCGGGTGCTTTGCCTATTTCAAATACACCTTATAGAATGGACCCAATTGAGTTGTAGGAATTGAAGAAGCAACTCCAAGAGAATATTGATAAGGGATTCATATGCCCTAGTGTGTCACCTTGGGGAGCACATATTCTGTTTGTTAAGAAGAAAGATGGATCAATGAGACTCTACATTGATTATAAAGAACTTAACAAGATCACTATCAAGAACAAATATCCTCTCCCGCGCATTGATGAAATATTTGACCAACTACGCAGAGCTCAATACTTTTCCAAGATTGATCTTCATTCAGGATATCATCAATTAAGGGTCAAAAGGGAGGATATACCAAAGACGGCTTCCCGTACAAGGTATGGACACTATGAATTTATAGTGATTCCATTTGGTCTTACTAATGCCCTTGCTATCTTCATGGATCTTATGAATAGAGTCTTTAGAGACTATCTTGATCAGTTTGTGGTAGTCTTTATAGAAGATATTCTTGTCTATTCAAAGAGCAAGGAAGAACATGAAGATCACTTGAGAATTGTATTGAAGACCCTAAGAAAGGAGAAGCTTTATGCCAAATTTACCAAGTGTGAATTTTGGCTTCAAAAAGTTTCATTTTTGGGTCACATAATCTCAAAAGAGGGGATATCTGTGGATCCAGCAAAAACAGAGGTTATCGAAAGATGGTCGAGACCAACAACAGTAACTGATATTCGAAGTTTTCTTGGTTTGGCTGGATATTATCGACGTTTTGTTAAAGATTTTTCACGATTATCTAATCCACTCACCAAGTTGACTTGGAAAGGAGTTAAGTTTGTTTGGACGGAGGAATGTGAAGAGAATTTCAAGGAGTTGAAAAGAAGGCTATCCAGTACACCTGTACTCACATTTCCTTGTAGTGGAGAAAGGTTTTTGATCTACAGTAATGCATCCAATAAGGGACTAGGGTGTGTTCTTATGCAAAATGATAAGGTGATAGCTTATGCCTCATGACATTTGAAAATCCATGAGCAAAATTACCCAACTCATGATTTGGAGTTAGATGTGGTAATATTTGAATTAAAGATTTGGAGGCATTATCCTTATGGAGAAAGGTGTGATATTTATACTGATCATAAATGTTTAAAGTATATTTTCACACAAAAGGAGATGAATATGCGCCAAAGAATATGGTTGGAGATGATTAAGGATTACGACTGCTCAATTCATTACCACCCTAGGAAAGCAAACAAGGTGGCAGATACATTAAGTTGACAAGACCATGCTAGCTTATCCATGATGAGGATCACAAAAGATCCAATATTTATGGATTTACAAAGGATGGATCTTGGAATTATAATGGAAGGGGGGAAATTTTATCTTTCTAAAATGAATGTTCAACCATCTATACATGTGAAGATTAAATAGGCGTAGAAAGAAGATGTAGAGTTACAAAAGAAGTTGAGAAATATTCCTGAATTTTACCTTGATTGTGATGGGATAATAAAGTTCAGGAATTGGGTTTGTGTACCTCCCATCCCAGAATTAAAGAAGGACCTTCTGGATGAGGCTCATAGTTATTCATTCTCTATTCATCCTGGAAGCACGAAGATGTATAGGGACCTGAAGGAGTACTTCTGGTGGGATGGCATGAAAAGAGATGTTGCTGAATATGTCTCTCGATGCTTGGTTTTTCAGCAAGTTAAAGCTGAGAGACAGAAGTCTAAGGGGATGTTACAACCATTACCCGTACCCAAATGGAAATGGGAAAACATCACTATGGACTTTGTCACTGGACTTCCTAAAACATCCAAAGGCAATAATGCTATCTGGGTCATAGTTGATCATCTTACAAATTCGGCACACTTCATTATTATTAGAGAGGATTTCTCTCTGGATCAGCTTGCCAGGATATATATGAAGGAAGTGGTAAGATTGCATGGAATACCACTTTCTATTATATCTGATCGGCATCTGAGATTTAACTCGAAGTTCTGGCAAAGTCTTCAGCATACTCTGGATACAGAGTTGAGTTTCAGCACTTCTTATCATCCTCAGACAGATGGTCAGTCTGAGAGAACAATTCAAACTCTGGAAGATATGTTAAGAGCTTGCTCTATGGATTTCAAAGGTGGTTGGGATCAACACCTACCTTTGGTGGAATTTTCTTATAATAATAGCTTTCACTCCAGTATTCAGATGGCTCTCTATGAAGCTCTCTATGGAATGAAATGCAAGACTCCAACTTGTTGGGATGAAGTTGGGGAAAGAAAGCTATTAGGACCTGATCTTGTTGATGAGATGGCAGAAAAGGTCAGATCTATTCAACAACACATAAGAGCATCTCAGAGTCGACAGAAAAGTTATGCCGACAACCGAAGAAAAGACCTAGAGTTTGAAGTGGGTGATAAATTGTTCTTACGAATATCTCCCTAAAATAGGGTCATGAGATTTGGAAATAAGGGGAAGTTGAGCCCTAGATATATCGGTCCTTTCAAAATACTGGATCGTGTTGGAAAGGTAGCTTACCGATTGGCGCTTCCACCGAATCTGTCTCAAGTTCACGATGTGTTCCATGTATCTATCCTGAGAAAGTACATACCTGATCCTTCACATTTACTCAGCTCAGAAGTTGTACCGCTGGAGCAAGATCTTTCTTATGAAGAACAGCCGATAGAGATTCCGGATCGTAGTGAAAAAGTCCTATGGAACAAGACCACTTACTTGGTGAAAGTTTTATAGAGGAACCACCAATTAGAAGAAGCTATATGGGAGCTTGAGGATATGATAAGAGAGAGGTATCCTCATCTTTTTGTTACAAAGTGACGAATTTCGAGGGCGAAATTCATTTTAAGGGGGGTAGAATGTAACACCCGATACTTTTATGAGAAATATTTTGTTTTTTATGTTATATAAATCATCAAAGGAATCTCTCACTACACACAACACTAGCTTGTCTTTCTTTACACGCAATTGCGGCCTTCCTCGATAGCTTGCGTCGTACGCAATACCGAGTTTCACTAAACAACGATATGCTATTAAAATATTATTAAAACTAGCTGTTATGAATAGTAATAACCTCTTTTTGAAATTTTTTAAATTTTATTTTTTAAAATGGACTTCATTTTTTGATTCGGATTATCGAAATTAGCCCAGGGTGAAATTTTGGTATTTTTCTGAAAAATTTCAATTTTTGATGAATAGTGAAAACACTGGGTTACTATTTAAAAACCGACTTTTTATTTAAATAATTATTTATTTTATTTAAATTTATTTTAGGTCAAAATTGATACTTAATACCTATATAAGTTCAATTCAATTCATTGTAGTCATTTTATAATAATTTTAGATATATAAAAATTTTATTGAACTTTTCACCGTCTTTTACCCACCTCCTAGGAGAATTTCCAAATTCACATAAAACCTAATTTTACCGCTTCTGTGAGTGGAATTTCAAAAATCTGAGGGACACGGTTAACATCAAGGACTAAAATGTGGTTCAATGAGATGAAAATAATTTTTGGTGAATAGTAACTTTTTACTTTTTTTTACCACGGTTAAAAGTAAATAGGGTAATTAAGGGTAAAAGTATTATTATTATTACCCTAACACATATCCTAATTCTATTGGATAAGTTTAATTCGACCAAAAATAACCTTATGAATAATATATGACCATTTAGGCCCACTTGGATTAGATTATGACATTTATTATTAATTTATTTAAAGATGGGTTAAAATAGTTAAAATCAAAGTTTAATAACTAAATCATTTTTAATTTAGGGTTATACATAAGATAAATTAGACTATAAATATTCATTATAAAGATAAAAAGATTTCATACATAATCGTATTTTATTTGTAATTTTTACACTTAAAATAATTTAATTTATTTATGACACAATGATGATGCAGTAATTATCTTATTAATGAAATATTGACATAATTGATGTTATAAATACCCAAATAAATGTAATTTGAGACTTTTTATGAATTCCAATAATTTTATATGTTACTATGACATGTTATTGTTGATTTAATTAACTTTTTTCGAACTAATCATTCTGTTATGATTTTCAAAAAAATCAATTACCCAATAGTGTCAAAATTGACATAAAATAGTTTTTAAAACAAATATTATATTATTAATTGCTATTTTATTCATAAAAATCTAATGTTCGGCCAAATGACTTATATAAGGTTATATATATTAATAATAAAAAACATGGGGTTCGTTTGTCTTGTTATAGTAAGTTTATTAACCTTATAGTGTAAGAAAACAAAAAGACACGGTAAAAGTAAAATTATCAAATTTAATATTAAATCTAAATGACAAGATTAAAATAGTAACCCAAACTTGTCCAAATTCTATTTTATGAGATTATTGCGACCCATACCCACCTTATATTCGAAATAAATCAATTTGGATCTATTTAAAACCGAATGTGACTTTATAATAAAATAATATTTTTAGTTTTTCCAAAGGTGACCCTCTCCTCCCTTATAAAAGGGCACCTCTTCCCTCTCTTCCTCACACAAGTTTGAGCCTTCAAGCTCGGCCAACCCCTGACAAATTATCTTTTCCACTTCCTTATAAAAATCCTAGAGGTCTTTGTTTTTTTCAAAGACCAATTTTAGTTCCCTAAGAGGAGGTCTCAAAGAGGCGCTTCAAAGAAGAGGTAATGTCCGTTACCGATTATTTCAACTTTATTTCTTCTTCCACTTCTTCTTATTTAGTTGTTTCATTGTGAAGTAATAACATCAGTATCACTCATATACTGATATGTTATTATAAGTATGAAACAAGCCTATTTCACCATCTATCCATCCTACAGAAAATAAAATCACCGTGCGTGCGTACGTACGGAATACCGTCTCCACGCTATGGTGTAATCTATTTTCCACCACCACCTTACTTGGATGGGTATAATGGTTCACATAAATAACTATATATGATTATTGTAAAGTGGTATTGATTCTGAAATAGTATACATACACTCCAATACAATTCCACGATCATGGAAATGATATCATCGCTCGTGCGTATGTACGGAATACCGTCTCCACGATGTGATGCAACTCGTTCTACATGATCTTCATTGCATAATGATTATATAAATGAATTGAATGAATAAATATGATATATAGTACACTTATACCATTCTGTAAATGAGTTATCTATAACCTAAAAATAATAATAAGAATTTATTCGACAAAACACGCATAAGAACAAAAAAGTAATAAACACCCGAATAACAAGTAGTAATGAAATATTACTAATAAGAAGCTAAGAATATGACCATAAATGATATCATAAAAATAATTATGATTATGGAATAAGTCAATAACATTATTTAAATTGTTATACTGGAGTTTAGGTCACTTACGAAGCAAATCAGACCTAAGGTAAGGGAAAATATCACAATCTCATTTTTATCCGAGATTGTTTATGCTTTGGTATTTACTGGGGTGTATTTTATCATCCACATCCATGTTTCATCAATATGTAATATTATTTCCATCCACCTACAATTTTTTAAATCCAATTTTACCCTTTGTTGAGTTTTTAGTAAAAGATATGAAAGGAATCTTTTGTCATTTTTCGTACGAGGTACTTTTTGACTTTTCCAACAAAAGTACGAGAAGAATGTCTTTTTTTTAACTTATACGGCATGAATGGATTTTTAAAACATTATTTCCGTGAATATTCCTTTACAAGTTTTCAATTTTATTTTTAATCAACTTCTTTTATTTCAAAATTATATGACATGTTAAGAAAGGAAATGTTTTTGAAGTAGAAAGGATATTTTCCTCAAGAATGGAGTTCAAGTGTTTTATCAAAATTATTTTCCATATAAGATAATATAGGGTTCTTTTTCTATCCCTATTATTACATTGAATTGATTATGTTGTGATGGAATTATTTTTATGAATTCCTTTATCTTATATGAATTGTTTCATGATGTCACGATGTTTAAGAATTCCATTTTTATTACATGGGTTATGGAATGATGTATGATTTATGATTTTGTGGCACACATAAGAATGGTATCATTATGATATGGGTGGGACCTTTATCTCCCTCCAATTCATTGGGTAAAGATTTTATATCTCATGAGATAGACATGGATGGAACGGTAGGTTAAACCGGTTCAGTGAAACAGGACTGAAACGAGGAATGAACTCGGTTCAGAAATGGACTTTGTCCACTAAGATAGTCTTGGAAATGAGTCTTGAATAATAAGAAATGATTCTCTATGATTATGTGTGTATTCCACAAAGCTTCATGTTTTAAGTTATGATTATTGTGATTACATTTCACTACCATGATTTATCCCATGTTATGAAATTTTGATCTCTTTTGCAGGGTAAGATTTCCAAAATGTTATGTTCTTATGAATATGATGTGATTGATATTTCTTTTGTTTACCCTTACTGAGCATTTGAGCTCACCCCTATGTATTTTTTCTTTCCCCAGGTCAGGAAGAAGGTTATTAAGTAGGATATTCCAAAAGGGACTCTAGATATGATGAAATAAATGGGAGACAGTGTAGATTCTTTATGAACCAGTTGTTTATGTTTCCCAGTTTCTAAATACTCTATACCTATACGGTCCTTTCATGGTTTCGTTATATGTTGTAATAGGTATACTTCAATTTTGAAGTATTAACAATGTATGAAAATTATGGGTCGTTATATTCTATATATTCATGATTCCATCATCCTCTCACACACCGATCGCACCGGACAACCACATTATCAGTGTCTCTTCCCCACACGGTCATCGGCGTCTGCGGCGGCTTCTTCGACATGAAATACCAACCCCTCCATTTTCCCAATTTCGGATTAGAGGGAAGATTATTGATCCCTATGATGAGACCTTCACAACTGTAGCCTCCATTCAATGGTCTTATAGTCAATTGATATGTCCAAAATTAAGAGAAAAAAATCTCTGAAGAACATGTGGATTTCAGATAAAAGGGGATCTGAGATAGATATCAGATGATGGTCGTGTTCACTTTGCCATCGTCTTGATGTTAAAAGTAGTGAAATTAATGTATAATTCAATAATAAAATTTATAATTGAACACAGATGTTCTAAAATCAATAAAAATCCTACCTCGGTTCATTCTTCGTTGATGAACACACTGTCTAGCACTTCTATTGTGATCCACCAAAGTTTCATTCTTGATTCATCAAAGAATAGATGATAGGGAGAGGGAGGGGGATTAGGGTATAATCATAAACCTAAACACTTAAGTTTTTATTTATATAAAAACACGGAAACCCCTACCAATTGTTGTGGAATCTGAAACTCTATTGTGCTCTCATTTTATTTTGCGCATAGTTAAAACACCTCATTCTGAACTCAACAGTTGTCTCAAATTTCCAATCTGAGTCCCTGTTATAAATTTATTTGATTAGGGATTCAAGATAAAATAATTAAGTTTAATTATTTTATTTATGATTTTCCCCTGGGTGAATTTTCTTATAGAAGTATCTAACTGAAAAATTTCATGCCCCTCTTAGGGTAAATGCCACATTCTAGACTCAATTGTGGCCTTGGATCTCTAATCTGAGTTACCATTTGAGATTTATCCCTCCTATTTCACATGCATAGTATAAAATATACTTAATATTTTTGTATAATTTATTCCAGGTGAACTAGGCCTCGAAATTGAATGTTGTCTCAGTGCCTAGCTATGGAAATATATGTAGAAATATTCCAAAGTATTATAAGGAAAAAACCGAGTCTCTAAAGGTGTGTTGAAATGGAATGAGACCATTCCATTAGGGGGAGGACTTCAGACATTAAATAGGATGAAAATATGAATAAGGGGAATGCAAAGAGAGTAAGTGGAGTGAAGGAATGTTCAAAAAAATCCTAAAACTCTTGAAATTATGCCACTGTGACTGAGAGCATATTATTAAAGGTGTACTGGTCTGAAAAAATATTGAAATTATCTTTGAGGGGAGTGTGTCTCGGATGTCAAGAGACAGATAAATATGTGAACAATTTGGTAGATTATAAGCACTGTGGGAGAGGACCTCTCAAATGAGGGCCGAAGATGCTTTGAAGATTTGCATCATACAAGTGAGGACAATGCATAGTACAATTTACTTACTTGTTATCAAGGAATTTATTATAGTTTAAATTCATGAATTTAGGATGTTTCACATAGTTTAAGGTCATACCCCCAGGACACCATCAAACAGTTTTAATCCATGTTGCACAGACTATGACATATATTCATACAACGCTCGTGTGGCACAGAGGAGACGAAATCGATGATAAAAAAGCCAAATGAGACTTTCGCACCATAAAAATACCGAGTAACAGACCGAAAATAGGCATATGTGATGTAATGAGATACAAAACCTGACTTGAATGATGACTAAGAAGACCTACTTCCACACCACACATCCCTATGACCACCTAGTTTAAATTCATAGAGTTTGGACCCATCGGGGCCAAAAGGACAAAGAGGTTGTTGAACCTATGGCTGGTCCCAAGACAAAATGTATGGGAGTCACTACACACCCCATAAGTATGGGGATCAATCCATACATAGTTCTTTGAACGGAAATTTTTCTGTATAGGTCTGACCCACGCATAGATAGAAGAGGAATTAGATATTTATTGTTTTTATTTTGTTTACTTTTTTTGAGTGGTTGGACTAGGATTAAAGTTCTGGTTCCACCACAAGAATCAAGCCATATGAATGTATTGACAGGTGGCACGGTGGATGACCTGTGCCAAAGGTGGTTCCCTCTCAAGTGACAGCAGCACAATGTTGTCCAATTTTTCATCGTGCATCTAGGACAATGATGTCGCATTTTATGGTTGTATAATAGGATTGTTCGATGCATTTAACATCGTGCAATAAGGATAAAATATTTTAACGTCATCTAAGATAAAATATATCTCATTTTAGGGTTTTAGAACTTAGATCATGATATCTCAGTTTAAGTTCAGAGAGTGTGGACCATAGGTGGACAATTTAACGTCATGTGTGTGGGATATACCCATTCAATTTATCGTCATGCAGTGAGGAAGATGGTGTCGCATAGTTTATCATTGTATGAATATGACATTTTCATCCCAAAGGATAAGTGCATGGTGCATTAAATAATAGGACATAAACAAGGAAAAAGGAGGTTCATAACACACCACACATTCTCTAGGAGAGAACACTGGTCAAAAGGGGAGAAAAGGGTTCATGGTTCTATGGTTGGGCCAAGAGACAAGATGTCTGGGTGTCACTACATATCCCATAAGGATGGGAATCAAGACACATGTAGTTATTGATTATGTGTCATGGTAAGGTATCGATTCCAAAAGGGAGGTGATATTCACCCAAATGAGAGTATCATGGTTGTTATGCAATTTACTTTCATGTGAACTAGGACACAAAATATTTTAGTTTAAGGTCATATAATTCAGACAGCAAAAGGGGAGGTGTATGGTGTGGTGCCATAAGGAAACCAAATGTGAATGAGTATCCAAGGAGATCCACACAGCATGACAGACTCCGAGATGATACTCAGACCTAGGGGAAAGGGTGAGTTTGTGATTATGCGGATGGGTCTGAGGACAAGATGTTTGGGCGTCACTATGTATCCCGCAAGGATGGGAATCAAGACACACATATTTCTTAAAGATGGCATGGAAGATGTCCAGTTCCAAGGGGAAATGTCTTCTTAGGTGAATACATCATAGAACTGTGTAGTCTACCATCATATATCCTAGATGAAAAATCTGTTGTTAGACATCATACAATAAGGACGAGGGATATTATATATTTTATTGTCATGTAATGAGGACACTTGGGATCTTAGTTTATATTCATATATCTTGGACCATAAAATTAGGATTCAGTAAAGGAAATGTGTAGTATGATGCCTTGAAGTAACCTGATGTGAATGGGGATCAAGGTGGTCCACACCACACCACACATTCCCTAACTAAAACCCACCCACATTTTAAAGTTGTAAGGCTTGGACTTGGATGCCCATTTTATTACCATGATCCTGGGATATAAAATCATAGTTTATGTTCATAAAGTTTGGGCCAATAAGATGGTGTGATTCTCTCATGCGGGTTTAAAACCTATCATGACCCATGAGCCCATGTGAACCACACTTCGTGTGGAAATAAGGGGTAGAGATGATTCCTATGACACATGGAGACATAGTATAGGGGAATGGGGGAGTTTGGTTAAGGATGCCCCAATGATGCTGATTGGCCTACTCAATGCACAAAGGTACATAGAGGGGTTATGTTGAGGGTGTCAAAATTCCTCCTGGACATAGGGATATGGAAGGGGATGTGATTCACAACATCTGATATTCAGGACACAATGGGGGAGTGACATAATGATGATGGATAATTGTTGACCAAATTCAAGATACATCATCCATATCATATGACCCAATATGGTAATAGACAAACAAGGGTTATTTATTGACCATTTTCGAAATGAGGATCTAGTATCAATATTTTGTTCCAAATATTATGGGGCATTGGCCCAGGATAATATATGATCCATAAGGCCAATTATTCATACCATTAGGGGTCCCTTCAGATGTGAAAGGTGATGGAAACCCAAACAAAGAGGCACATGAAGCATGGAAATGGAATTAGAGAATGTTAATGAAAAACCCAACACTCTAGGTCTTACACCACAACGCATCTAAGCATATTAAGGAGGCATATTAGATAGAGGGGTCTAAACCCACTCTCAAGGGAAGAATCCTCGAAAGGGATCCTAGATTTGGTATGGTAGTTGACCAAGCCAAATGAAGAGGATGAGGGATAAAAGAGGGCTAATAGAACCAGGGGTTTACTAAATGCTCAGGTGTTCCCACATGTCACATAAGGATGGTAATCAATCCATATGTATCACTTTAGTATCGTTCAGTTTAATTTCATGCAATAAGGATGAAATAGATCTTAGTTTAGGTTTGTAGAGCTCGTAATGTGAAGTTCTCTTCGAATGGGTTTATGTTGCATGGTGAGGTGATAAACCTGGCATGAATGAGGAACAAAGAGGCTCATAGCCACACCACATATTCCTAAGAAGAGAAAAATGGGGTATTAAACATGGGTTGGACCCAAAGACAACATATTTAGGAATTCATACATATCTCATTAGGATGGGAATAAATCCAAACATAGTTCTTGAAGATGGAATGGAAACAGACCAATGCCAAAGGTGATTCTTTTTCAGATGAGGAGATTGGTGTGTTATGAAATTTATCATCATGGAGTTAGGACAAATGTAGTATTTTAACATCATGCGGGATGGTGTACTTTAACATCATGTTGGACAAAGGGGCACTCTTAATTTAATTTAATGTATAAATAACCTCAAATGTGATTCAATTTAACATCTTATAGGTAAGACATTGTATTTTAACATCATGTGGGATGAGGCAGTATGGTTTAACATCATGTTTCTTGGATGAAATATATCTTAGTTTTAAGGTCATAGAAATCATACCATGAGGTGTATATAATAACATAGGGGTATTTAGTATGGTTTTATAAAGCAACCCGATGTGAATGAGGACCTAGGAGGTCTCAACATCGTACCACATGCTCTGGAGGAAGAACTTGGTCTATAGGGATGAAAAATTGAATTGGTAGTTGGGCCATAGATGGAATGTATAGGCATTACCACATATCCTATAAGGATGGGAATAAAGCCATACATAGTTCCTGAGGATCATTTAGTTTAATATCATGTGATATGGATGGATGAGATCTTATTTTAGGGTCATAGAGCTAGGACCGTACAGTGATTGTGTAGTTTATCATCATATAGGATGACGATGTGTAGTTTAACGTCATGTGGGGTGAAAGGAATCCTAGTTTAAAGTCATAGAGATCATACTATGTGTATTTTATCATCATGAGTGATGTAATAGTAGTTTAAAGTCATACAGAATGTGAGCTATTATGTTGTTTAATTTCATTCAATTAGGAAGAAATAAAACTTATGCTAAATACTGCTTGAGGAACATGGAATTGGTGGGAGGAGTACCTTGTTCTCCATCCATGGTGACCAAATAGTATGCACCGTTAGGGTACACCTTGTGAATGGTATAGGGTCATTTCATTTGGGATCCATCTTTTCTGGCTTCCTTCCAAGTATCATCAGCATCCTTAGATCTAATGCCATATCACCTTGGAAGGAGCGAAGAAGAACCCTCTTATTGAAAGCTCTAGTTATCTTGTTCAGGGGCCTTTCTAGATTGTGTAAGGCTTAGAACCTCTTCTCGTTGATGGATTCCAGTTTATCTAGATGGAATTTTGATACTTTTAATGATTCATTCTGATCATATACAAGTACAAGGATTGATGGAAACCATATCTCAATGGGTTGGACCACCTCTGTTTCGTACACCCAGGAATATGGGGTCACCTGGGTGGAATTTTGATGGGTTATCTAATAAGCCCAGAGAGCATTAGGGTGCTTTTCCATCCAACTCTTCTTGTTTTTTCAACCACCTTTTTTAGAATATTATTGAGGGTCTTGTTTAACACCTTGATCTGTCCATTCGCTTATTCATGGTAGCGAGAAGTGTTATTAGACCGGATGTTTTACTTGGCATACAATTTCTTCAGCTCCACTCCTCAGAATTTGGTACTGTTATTAGTGATAATATCATGAGGTAATCTGAATTGATGGATGATATTAGATCTCACAAACTCAACAATAGAATGTGTGTTAACTTCCATAAGAGGAATCACCTCTTCCCACATGGAAAAGAAATCTATCGCGGTTATAA
Source organism: Viscum album (assembly GCA_963277665.1). Lineage (NCBI taxonomy): Eukaryota > Viridiplantae > Streptophyta > Magnoliopsida > Santalales > Viscaceae > Viscum > Viscum album. The sequence continues at coordinate 117,694,706 of OY728128.1, read as the reverse complement.
TGAACCTAAACTGGCAAGATGACACTGGTGGATATTGTCCCATGATATCGAGTCCCCATACTGAAAAATTCCAAGAATACTTGGTGGTATGAAGGGGATATAGAGGTCGATACAAAAAAAATTCATGAATATGACATGTGTGGCACCTCTTGACGAACTCAACGTAGTTATAGACTAGGGTGGTCCAAAAGTAGCCTATCCTTTTAATCTAGTGGGAGAGTCTTGACCCTACCTAATGGGCTCCACAAGAGACAATAATAACTTCTTGCATAACCTATGTAATCTTGACTCCCTAAATACAACAGAGGATAATTCCATCAAACCTACACTTTTAGATGATCTACTCAAGGCTAGGACCGATCTGGAGGGTAAACTGTACTTAATGCTAGTGTATTCACTCCTGCTCGGCTCTATCTAATGGGATACTGTCGTGTTCGAGATAATTAATGAAAGGTTTAATCCAATCGGATTTTCATTCAACTAAAGGGGGATCTGAAGGTCCCGATGTGGAAGAATTAGTAGTAATATGGCTTACCTGCAATTTTCCATTATCATATAGGGGGAAAGAAGTGATGCCCTTCAATATTCCACATGAATAAACAGATCATCTAAGTCATGATATTCAATGGAAGCTGCTAAACTATCTAGGTAATCTTCTTGACCATTCTATGACTTGGGTACATGAGTGACCTCTAGTTGATAAGGGAATTGGGTCATCAGTCGGAGGGTGTGTTTTAATGAAGACATGATCTCTGTATTCCTGACTACATAGTCACCATTGATCTACTTGATAACGAGTACAGAATACCCTTTCACGTGTAGGTGGGGAACTTAAATCTCAAGAGCCTACTCAAGACCATGGATGAGAGCCAGATACTACACCTTATTGTTGGTGTGTCCTTATGACAATAAGAACAAATAGGGAAAGATATCATGTGCATGTGTAATTAATACAATCCCAATGCATACTATGTTGAGTTGGGAGTCATTGATCCTCCTACTAGTTGGGCTTCAGGAGGAACCATAAAAATGAATATGACAACATGGCATAGCTTGAGACACTAAAATAATGGCCTCATATAGAAAATCAAGATCCATAGAATAATTTTTTAGGGCTGTATGGGAAGCCAGAAAGTCTTATAGTTCCTGACCCTTGATGTCCTTCTACATGGTGAACCTAATTTCGAACTGATGAAGGATCACTACCCACCAAAATAAATGGCCTATACACATAGAGAAGTTTATAATATACTTTATAATATCCACATGGGCCACCAGATGTATCTTATGATGTGGAATATAATGTTGTAACTTCTATACTACAAAAACCAGGGCAAGGTTTCTCTTCTCAATTATAGAATATCTGGCCTCTGTGTTGAGAATCATGTGAATGAGATAATACATAGAGATCTACATCCCTTAATTATTCCTCTCAGTGATAATAGCACTTTGTTATTGTTCCAAGGTGGTAACAAAAAGGACCAGTGGATTTTTGGAGATGGGTGGAATCAGAACCACAGGATGGAGCAGATACTGCTTGATTTCCTCAAAAGCGGCCTGACACTCTTCATCTCATTTTTATATGGAACCTTTCTTCAGGAGTCTAAAAAAGGTATTACACTTTCCAACCAAATTTTCAATAAATTGATGCATATATGTTATGTGGACTTAGAATCCTCAAATATCTAGAAGGTTTCTCAGAGGAGGAATCTGACTGATAACCTTGATCTTATCTAGGTCGATCTCAATGCCTCTATATCTGATGAAAAATCTGAGAAACTTCCCAGAGGTAACCCCAAAGGCACACATCAAGGGTTATAACTTCAAATGTTATGAGTGAAGGAAGATGAAAAACTTTTCAAGATCTCTGATATGGTCCAAATTCTGTCAATATTTGACCACAAAATCTTTAACATAGAATTCCACCAGCGTCCTGAGGATCGACTTGAATATGCAATTCATAGAACATTGATAGGTAGCTCCTGCACTTTTTAACCTGAAGGGAATTACTTGATAGCATAATTTCCCCTAATATTCCATGAAGGTGGTGGAATCTTCATCTTTAGGGGCCATCTAGATATGATTATACCCAAAATACCCATCCATGAAGTATAGGTCTTGGAATCCAATGGTAGAATAGATCAATAGCTCTGTCATCTGAATGGGAAAATCATCCTCCAGACAATGATAGTTGAGATCTCAAAAGTCGATGCAGACCCTTATCTATTTTTTCTTCTTCCTGAAGGGCATGATGTTGGCCAACTATATTGGATACTAGAATTCATTTATGAATTTGGATTTAATTATCTTTCCAAATTTAGTCTCAACCATGGCACTATGAGATGGATGCATCTTTCTATGAGGTTATTTGAACCCACGATGAATCATCGAGAGACCAAGGTGGGGAACAGAAACCTAAGGGTCTAGTCCTGGAATCTCATCATAAATCCAATAAAAATAAATCATGATGCTGCTTTAGGAAATCTCCATACAACTGATGTTCCTCTTCAGGCATGGAAGCATTGATCAGTGTCGGCCTCAGGTTAACCTTGATACCGATATTCACATGTACCAACTTATTGATGGTGGTGGAAATGACCTCTTCAAATACAAATGAAGCATATTCAAAATACCCCTTATTTCCCGAGTTAACAGGATCATCAGTAAGAGGAAATTACCATGATTTAACTGACCCCAGAGGAATTCTAGTTCCAGCTTGAGAGGTGGTAGAATCTTCACCAGGAAAATCCTACACCATTGAAACCATGGCAAAAAAATATATTGAATTGATTTCATTAGGCCATCGAAAAATGGTCCCATGCTTGATAATGTAAACGAATTAGTGGTGAGATGTTCTATGTCCACTTATCTTGGATTGATGAAAAAAATAATGTGTGACGTACTACTATGTCCATAGGGAGAACATCCCAATACCTAAAAGGGGCGAGGGGTTCTGGTACCACTCAGGCATGTTCTTTATAGGAGTACGAGGTAATTTTTTATGTTACTTATACCTGGGAATGTTTCTTCTACTCATCTCAAAGATGAAGAAGAAATATCCTATGTCTAGGGTTGTGGCCTCCAATCGGTGAATCTGGAGAATGAAATCATCATCCAGGTCCATCCAGGGATTTGTTATAGTAGTTATTTTCTAAACCTTGTTGGTATGAATTTTTTATCCTTTCTCTTGTAATAGTTAGCATCTAAATAGTAGGATTCACAAATATAAAAGGTAGAGGTGTCACTTTGAGGCACTAACAGTTGATCATTAAAGGAGTACTTGAGGTATTGGTGATATGAAGAAGGAATTTCTGCATATAGATGGGGCTAGGGTCTACCCATCAACTCATTTTAGAAGATGTCTTGTGAGATGACCATAAATTCAATTCTGGTTATCATGCCACCAAATTGTGTTTTCAAGTGAATATTTACACATGGAATATACTCAATACTATAATAACCCTGAATTTTTAGGCCTTATGGACTCAGATATACTTTAGACAGTCCTAGCTTGTGGAGAGTCCGGGTTGGGATGAGATTGATCCCAGAACTGGTGTCAATGAGACAACAGTGGAATTCCACACCATTAAGATATCTTTTAATGTACAGAGGGTGGATGTGAACCTATATTGGAGATCATTCATCTTCCACTGATATTGAGATGAAGGTTTGGAATTCTGCTTTCCCGAATTCCTCGGCATGGAAAGCATCCAGAGCCGCTACCTCTTTTTCCAATTGGAGAGGTATTTTAGAGACTTTTTGAGGGCTTCATGCATATATACTGATAGAATTATTGATTCAAGGATCAAGAAATTTACGGTAGTGCTGTAAAGATACTTAGTCACATCATACTTCTATGATAGACACACATTTCTTCTGTAAGGATGTTTCTCTACAGTAGGAGGTATGATGGGTACTGTTGGTCGAAGCAGTAGATTTTAGATGGTGTTGAAGATTTCATGTTTCTCACTAGCTAAACCACACAAAATTACTATTGGATGACTTTTGGATGACTGGGGTCTTTCCATAGCAGGACGTGGTTGATAATGACGTGGTCGCAGTGGCTATGCCTCATCACGTAGCATGAACAATGGTGGTAGTGAACCTGATGAGAAAGGATGAGAGTATTGTGCATGTCGATATCTATGTTGAGCCTACTATCTATTCTCGGTGGAATGCATGGCTTGGCTTGAAGTGTTAGACTTAGCATTCCAATGGTTCAAATGTCCATGGCCTCGTTGAAGATGGCATTGACAGGGAACATTAGGAGGCCCTTCTGGACATTCCACATTTCTGGGAACCATGTAAGGGTCCACCTATATTGTAGTGTTCACTAAGACATATTTATGATTGTCACCTTAGGAATCCTCCAATACTGAAAAAATTCTTGGGGTAACTCCCATCTCTAGGGGCATGAAGTCACTGAGAGTGCGAGACGGTTTTGGCACCTACATGGGGATATTCTTTCCGTTTAATCGTTAGCACCTGCTCTTTTGAGATGTAGAAGGATGATATTTAGATGAATAATCAGCTTTGGGAGTATGGGCGGTGACTTTAGGAATCTTGGTATGATTTAAACTGGTATGAATGATACCATGGGCGTGATTGACTACTCTATGGGCTAACCAATCATCATACTTCTGAGAACCATGGTTGGAGACCTGTTTCCATTCACCTTCGTTCTTTCTGTCAGGACTTATTGAAACACACTCCACCTATTCCAGAAAAGTACCCAATATGACTTCATTATTATCAATCTAGTCCTAGTGCCAATACTTAAATATATAACACTGCTTGGTGGTGTGTCCAAGGAACTAGTGATAGGGGTAGTAGTTAGGTCGATCAATGAGATCATCCTACTCCAACCTCCTTGATTCTGGAAACTTCAGGATCCCTTGATTCAAGGCACTAAAGAAATAAAAAAAAATATTGATCCTCATTAAATGAGTAGGTCTAGTTCCTCCAGTTAGGAAAAGGAACTTTGGGATCCCATCCCTAATGAGGAGCTATAGCCTAATTGTCTCACCTAAGCAGTGGTGCATGATGGGGTAGTGTCAGACGATTCTATGGTGGGAGTTTATAATCTTGAGGCTGGTCCTGACACTATTTTCCTTAGCATGGTTGTGTATGAGGCCCTGATGGTAACAATTCTAGTGGTTTGTGGGGCTCTACTTGTGAGACGATATCAATCTCATCCTTGGAGGCTCTTCTTGCAGGAGATGTGGGAGAAAATGGCCATGCCTATTTTGCCTTCTATAGGGCCTCCTCTAGGAACTGAGCCTTGTTAGTGAAACCCATAATCCACCTGGGAAAATCTTTGTGATGAGGGAGGGAACAAATTCAGTATTTCAATTCCCCACGTACATCATCAGCAGTTTTTGTTGAGCCAGCGGCATATCGAGGGAGTATGTATGGCCCTTCCACCGGACAAAAAATTCTACTACTCACTCATCTAACTTTTTCTTAAACTTGAAGAGGTAGTAAATATTGTCCTTTCATGTGGTGTAACTGAAATGATACAAAAAATACATGCGAAGATCTTCCGAACCAGCTATGGAACTGATGGGTAACAATGTATACTAGATGAATGTAGGCCCTTCTAGTATATGTACGAAACACCAGATCTTGGTGGATTCTTGCTGTGTTGGAGCTCCCAGCATGGGTCCACACCTTGACATAAAGTTGTCAAGATGTTGTAGCAGGTTTTCTATCTTTCTAAAAGGTAAAATGATAGGGTTTACGAAATCTATGGGTGTAAGAATATCATCCACCCATGCCAGATATGGCTTTCCATTAGGTGGGATCTCCACCTATTGTGTCTCAAGGTCCTCGAGGAGGGTTATTAAAGCATCCATCAGATCCTCCTAACGGGGATTCCTATCTTGGTGAAGGTTTTTGAATGATAATTCATTCGTGGGTTCTTCAACGTAGTAGGCAGGCCCAACGACTCATGGTGTAGCAAGTGGAACCGCTAGAGTAAAAAACTAAAGATTTGTTGGAGGAAAAACCTGAGCTAGGTCCTGAAGAAAATTCTCACGTAGTTTAGGTAGGTTCACTGATGCATACTATTTTCGTTTTCTATAAGCTCTGGTCTCTACCCTGTCAGGATGTGTCGGGTTTTTTAGATTAATGGGGGGAACCTAGACAAGGAGGGAATGCAGATTCCCATACTTCCCCAATGGAGGATGGATGGGATTTTACTAAGGATCACCATAATATGGACGTCTTCCCACAAGATTCTTAGCAAGAATCTCATCAATGAGTTTTTTATGTTTTACAAGCTGCTGGTACAAGGTAGCCATTGTAGGATTGATCTCTATCTTCTACACTGAACTATATGGGTCATAAGTCTTAGAATCCCTGAATGGTCCTTTACCTTTGTTGGGGTCTTGACCTAAGGTTAATGAACCGAATGTCTATTCAAGTACAAGCATTTTCCTTTTCTGTTAAGTGACAATTCTTGGGGGGTCCAGTATATGTTGTGTTTCCCTAGGGGTGAGTCATCCTCTTCAAACCCTACTTTTGTTTCTCTCTCCTTAAGTATGCCAAGTTTAGCTATATTTACTGTGACTACACCCGGAGGCATATCCTTGATGTCACTGTCCAAGTCCAACTGTTGCCGAATCGGGCTAAAGTGGAGAGAATCATAATACCCCCATCCATGAATCTACACATATGAATATACTTATTTGATAATTCTACAAAGCACAGGGAATATATGGATGCATCTCTGCTAAAGATTTTGGTGACATTTAGGTAATGTAGGGTGCTGAGCAACAGGAAGCACGGCTAGGTAAAAGACAGTTTCAGAGGTAGAAATGGGTTACCTAGATAGTCTAGGGGAAGCACATGACTTCGTATTGGGTAAGAAATTCTAGAATTTTGAAGTCTGGGGTTGCGGTTTTCTATAACATCTCAGAAAATTGGTCTTCCACAAGAATTTCCCATATAATTATTTGATCAACATAGAATTTCAGCTCTTGGTTGCCCCATTATGCAACTAGGAGTGGTTGAGGAATCGGTAATGGAACTGATGTCAATTTTTGTGGTGGTGGACTGGTTGGTGGATATAATACTACACATACTGATAGGCCACTGAAGACCAGGTCTCCTCTTGGGGATGGTACTGACCGCATCATAATTCCCCTATAGGACATGTTGTTGGCCATCGATTCATGTGATAAAATAGTGGATGTTGGTGGAAGATCTAGTCGGTTCTCATCATCTACCAATCCTAAGAATAACACTCCATGATCTCATGTCGAAGAAGATAATGTTCCTAGTGATGATAGAGAGGATGACATGGAAAACCCATGGAAGGGATCCAAACCTACCTCCTCCTACATGTACCTACAGAGGGTTTTGGAGATACAATACATATCACTTTATGGGAGGATGAAACTCACATGCCAGGTTCCTACCCCAAACTCTAATGTAGAGGATCAGGGTGAAGGCTCCATCCTCGAGTTTCATTCCACTTTAGAATCTGAATAGAGGACTATATTGATGATGATTTGGTTCTTATCATAGTTCTTCCTTTGGTGGTGAAAGCACACCATTCTACCCTAGGCTAGTTCTTCAGGGTAGGGTAGATCATAAACACAAGGAGGACCTTCGTACAGGTTGGTGCTAGAGCAGGGAGGACCTACACTGTGATGAGTTGAGATACGAGGATAACCTAGGAATATGTCAAATGGAACATGGGGGACCTCTATATGTATTTCTAGATGCGTGGGGAGGAAATCCAAATTGGGGAGTCCTAGAGTAGGGAGGACCTCTACTAGAGTTTGTTAGAACATGGGGAGGATCTCCATGTCTATTTTTGGTGGCATAGGGGGGGACCTATGTGCCGATTGGAAGTGGTATCATGAGGAGGGACTTCATACTCATCAAAATAGAAATAACGGGGACCTCCATGATGATTTTTGATGAATTGGGGAGGACCTCCACTTGGATGGCTTCTGGAGTAGTTAGGACCTTCTCTTGAGTGGGTGAGAACATGAGGAGGACTTTCTTGTCAACAGGTGATGGACCAAGAAGGACCCTCATTCCGAACATTGATGTTGTGAAGAGGACCTCCTCTTAAGCTGGGAATGACATGATGAGGGACTTCAAGTTGATAAACTAAGACGTGGGGAGGGCCTCCATATCTGGGATCATAGACATGGGGAGGACCTCAATGTTAGGTGTCAAGAATGTGGGGAGGACCTCTGATTGGACTGATGTTGGTGAGATGGGGAGGACCTCCATGATGATTGTTTAGGGTGGGGAGGGCCTCCACTCTGGCTAACGATGGTACGGGGAGGACCTACGAACTATATCTCATCTTAAAGGATCAGGTCATGATAGATACTAATCATGCTGGTGGATGAAAGAGTCAATCCAGCCTTCCTGAGGAGAGGATGAGATCCCAATCCTGATCATACATTGAGGTTCCCTTACTTTGTAGTTGTAGGGAACTTGTAGTATGCGTCGGTGGTGGAATGGGCCACTAAAGCTATAGAAGATGATGCCCCCTGATGGGTGTCTTCCTATTCTTGTTTTCGAAGTTAGCATTGAGTCACCCAAAACAGGTTCATTTGATCAAGGGAATAGGCCACCTATTCTCTAGCCAGAGGGGCTGGTAGTTGGTGGCACTGATGAGGTGTGGTGGGATCCCTCCTTAGAGGCTCCCGAGTAGTAGTCATCTCCAGAATGACTCGTACATCCCTTACCTCATTGGCACAGGTGGTTATTCATATGAGTATTTTAGGGAGAGGCTCCCAAAATGGTTGGATGTTGGAGTGGGTAATAGTGTCTCCCTATTTGGCCTTTGGGGGTAGTGGTTACAGAGAGGCACAAAATCCCCCAGGTCCTAGCGGGCTATATCCCTTGTGGGAATGAACCCCTCCTTCTTGTATCATCAAACAAGAACATATATCACCCTCCTCTGAAAATTTTTTGAGGGTGATATGGGGCATGGGTTCCTGGTATATGTGGTTGTGGATGATGTCATGGTGGAGGTGGAGTCGTGCGAGAATGTAGAATTTCCTTTCCTCTTTCCCCTAAATCCACGAGTGGGGGGAATTGGTTCATGTATCTTGGGTTATAAAAAGCTGAAATATTTATCCATTAGTATTAATATTAGGAAATAAATTCCAAATTCCCTAGAATCATTAAGTCTTCCATGTTTGGAGAGAGATATCCAGGCTGACAATACCATATATAATAATTTCCAATGATTAACTCCCCTAAATTTTGGGGAGTTTCATGCCTGGCCGACTATTTTCTTGGTAGAACCTAGAGTTGAATAGTTGGATCCAGTGTCATGGTCACCTATTGATGCATCAATCACTACTAATTACCATATTCAGAGGAGAAATAAATTAACATTATATTCACCATTTCTATTTCTGACAATTTCATTGGGGCATGCCGCTTGGGTCATCATGTTGACGCTCACTAACAGAGCATTGTTCCCTACATCGCCACTTTCCAAAGGTGGGCGGCATTCACACTTCTTCATATATGTATTCTCCTTGTTCAAAACAAGATGATTGGATATCAATTTCTCCTTCTATGGATTCCTCCTCAATATTCTTCACCCGATCTGGGTCTCCCTTATAGATTAAGATGATGTTCGTAAACCTCGTTCCCGATGCCATCTCTTTGTGGACACTAGTTAGTTACTCTGCTTCTTTTTAGACATTCCAAGGGTTCATGTCAGGATAACATCCTTCATTCAAGATATTAGATTCATTGGGCATCGATGACATGTCTAGATATAGAAACACCGGAACACTTGTTTTCTTCCTCATTTGAGGGCATCTCAAGGGCACAGAAACTTGAGGCTTCCCACATCAATCATGGGGTATCTTATTCCAGAGTCATGTATCCGAGGTTTTCATTGGCTTCCCATGTTTAACATGGGGTATTTCATGAGTTTAATGTCTTTTAGAGATGAATCAGAATGATCTAAGCACTTATAAAGGTGGATCATATATGAACATCCCTAGGAGGGATCACCTTGATGGTTTACTAGATGAGTGAATCAGAATTCTCGATAAGAGTGGACCCAAAGTGGTACATCTCAAAAAGATATTTTTTTCACACCATGAAGGCTGATCTAAATGATGCAAAGGGAATATCAAGAAAAGTGTAACCCATAAATGGGGACACCAATGTTTACCATTGTCTAGGATTGAATCTCATGGAGGCTTTCTATGTACTATATTTATAAGGTAGGTATCAAAACCCAAGTAGATCAGGATGGAGACAGAGAATCGGGGTGTACACATGGAAAACAAACTGTAGATGTTCCTAGGACTTAGGCATGGTTAGATGTCCATTGTAAGATGATCCCTCTTGGTTAGTTGAGTGTGGATTATGTGGGTATTATGCATGGTTAGCTTCCCAGGGCTATAAGGAGTGGAAATTGGGTGAATGGGGCTTACATAATGAGATTTCCCAGGTGGATGATGTAACCTCATCGTGATAAGGTTGAGGTGATGGAGCATATGGATGGGGATTATGTGTTGAGAATGACCAAATGAGTGGTGTGATCCCACCAGGATGTAGTAGCCCAGGTAAGGATCAGGACGAATGATGAAGGAAGTGTTTAAGTGGAATGGGGTGAATGAGATGGTATCGATGTGAAGATGACAGTGTTGGGATTGAACCTCATGGAGGTTTCCTACATATCTTAGCTAGTTGGAAAATCAAATTCCATGTAGTTTTAATGGTGGAATTGGGTCTTACACATGGTTAGCTGCCTAGGTGGACCCATAGGAGATATGAACTCTGGGTGGGGAATGATCCTCCCAAGATATATTGTCCTAAGGGAAGGAACTAGGTGAGAATGGATGCTGGTGGACACTGAGATCCAAGAGGTGAACTCCTAGGAGTAGGGAACTGGGTTTTACTAATGGTTGGGATTAAACCTGGAGGATTCCTATGTACTCTGTATTAGAGATAGGTATCAAAACCCACATATTTCAGTGAATTATTTTTAACATAATGTAGGAAGAGTTAAACGATGTGAAATGGAAGGAACACATGGATTGGGCATTGATGGTTTTGAACCTCATAGAGGCTTCCTACATACCCTATTTATAAGGCAAGGATCAAAGTCCACATAGTTCTGTGGATATGTGCATAGGATCAGTGCATACACATGGACAGTGACCTAGAAACATGATGAGGATTATTCATGGTTAGCAACAAAAAGAGGATATCATGGTCATTATTAATCTAGTCTCATGTGAGTCATGATCAGTGTGAGAAACAAGAGGTATTTGTACACCTGGCGGTCGCGTCGCAAGGGATGTGTCAATGAGGAATGGTGTGGGGCTTACACATGGTTAGTAGCCCATGGATATGGAGATTGGGTAAAGGAGGAGAAATGGTGATACCTACTATGAGAAAGGATATGGGATTAAACCATGATGTTTTCCATTCCCCATGGGTAGATGTCGCTCTATGAAAGGAGTATATCATCCCATGTGAGGAAGATCTCACTCCCATGGAGATGAGTGGGCATGGAAAATGCCTGAGGTGGGGCACCACAAATGCATGGAATGGGGTGAGACTGTAGTTTAACGTCATGTGCTAAGAATTGTGGTTCTAGGTATTTTAAAATCATGTAGCTCAGACAAAGAGGACTCTCTCCTCACCCCTCAGACTAACATGAATGGCTCCCTTTAACCCTTGGTAAAGGGAAGGCACCAGCAATACCAACATTGGGTGGGGTGTAAGAATGGTCAATTGAGGGGTCCACGTTTGCTTGGATGTGACAAAAATCAAGATCCATTAGCATATCTATGCAAAAAATAAAGAGGTAGGACAACATTATAAGGTACACTACATGGGGAATTTGGAAATAACTGCGTACAGACCTGGAGGGCTGCATGGGAAAGGGGTTCACAAAGCTGGAGGCCTCGCTAAGAGGATATTTTCAAGGCTTTGGTACTTCATGAAGCAAAGGATATTTGAGAAGGTAGGTTCTTTAAAAATCATGTAAAAACTGGTATTCGTGAGGGGACGAGCTTCACGATGCATGGTGAAGTAGCCTAGGCATGGGGTTCACACATATTGGGGGGTCTTTAGGAAGGCTGAATGCTCCATGAAGTCTCGAGTGCCCAAGAGGGACTCCTACCTTCATGATGGTTATGGAACTTCAGGAAGGGAATCTCCACCTTAAGTGGAGGTAAAAATGGAAAAAGGTAAAGTTTTTTCACGTGCTCAAATACCATGGGTGATGAATTTTCTCACTAGTTCATAGAGAAAAGGGAGCTTTGTGAAATGGGATCTTAGAAGGTGAAAGGTTAGGGTAGTGATGCTTCAAGGTGGGGGTGATGCACATATTTATATTCATCGGTCATCGCAATGCTCAGATGTGTTCCACGGGGGAATTATATCTTTGCGAACAAAGGTGGATCCATCAGGATCACGGGGAATTTGGTCAAGGAGCTTAGTAGCGATCACAGAGGTCATCGAACACACAAAGGCTTCCTTCGACCTTCTTTGTGAAATTCATGGAGGTCATTGGACTCGTAGATGGTTCCATCAACCAGCTTCATGTCTTTTGTGGTAGTGAGGGGTTTATGAGGGGGTTTTGTGAAGTAGGCCCATTTTGTGATTTTTTAACTCATAAGGCTTTAATTTTTTCCTGACCACTCTTGGACTTCCTCAATCCATCCGAGGAACAAATTTTGAAACCAATAACACCACTGGTGGTAACCATCTAAGTTTTACTCATATATTACTCAGGCTACCTGATCGGTACCTGAATAGACTTCATGTTTGTACGATAGGATACGGGAAAAGAACCTATGTTAGATTTCCAATTTTTTTTAGATAACTGATGAGGGAATGGGATATAGTTCAAGGCCTTCTTGGGAATTGTTAGTTTCTTTAATTTTTGGGTTACATTTTCATACTTGGAATGTACTTTATCGTGGAATGTCTGCTTTTAGATTTGATATTGTATTTCCAGTTTTGTTCATCTTGTGATACTGGTATTTTTCTGGTTATGTTATATCTATTGGTTATTATTATTTATTTTCACTATTGAGATACATTGATAAAGAGGATATAATCACCCAACTATCTACATTAGACAATCTCTACTAGTTAGAATACATTGGAATATGTAGAGGCGTGTTTGAGTTCATGTGACTGACTAGATCAGGTCACCTATGTGTGGCACTCAGGTCAGGATGTTACAAAGTGGTATCAGAGTTGTTTTTTTATTTTTATTTTTTATTACTTTTTGGGAAAGGTAGACAGGAGAATAGGATGAGTTGGGTCTTGGTTAAGAGTGCATGTATGGGAGTATTTACCCCATGTATGAGGGTAAAAACCAAGTACCCAAGGTGGGATTATTTTTTTCGATATTTAACTTTATAGTTGATCTTATTTCACCATGTGTGTTGCACTTGTTGTGTGATGTGATTTTTGTTTCTATGTTTTTTTGGTATTTGACTTGTGGCCTGGTATGGTATAAGATTTGGGTTTTCATGCATCATTCTAGGAACTCAATATTATTTTATGATATGCATCATCTTAGGTGCACAGAAAAAATGGTTTTTGGGTAAGTTTTTAAACTTGAACATTTTTCCCTTTATTTTGAAATTGAATTAAAAGTGGTGCCTAATATGAAATTTAAAATGGTAAATTGGTGAAATATGTGAATAAATGGGTGTCCAATGAGAAATGTGAATAATTATAATGTGTTTACCCTTGTTAACCATGACCTATATGTATGATGGTTAGGGATATTCATAGCACCTCGATTCTGACCATGTGGTGGGAAAAATTGGGAAATTACTTGTTATGTCTTATTGTGATTTACTATAAATGTGTTATTGTTGTGTTATGTGTCTTAAGGTGTGTTTTTAGAATTACAGAGATATACCTCCATGACAATGAATGTTTAGAAGATGACATGAGGATATTGCTGGAGATGATCTATGAGTAGTGGATCCTAAGGCACTCATAGTGTTAGGTGAGGAATTCAGAGAGAAATTCTAAGAGAACTTTTCTAATTTCATGTATTATATTAAAAGAGACCAAGGGTGGGTTATGAAAATCATGTATTCCATGAAGAGTGGGTTTTAGTTACATCACCCTTCTAATTTTAATGTAGTGGTTGGAATTGATATGATAGAGTTATGGATTGAGTCTATCCAGAATATACATGACAATTTAAAGAATCCTATTAAGAAGATGGTCAAGTTAGATGCTTACATGTTGTGAGGATATGCGAAGCACTGGTGTGATGTTCATGATTGGATGGGGCAGGTAGATGGTATTTCTTGGAATAACGTTTTGGTGAATTTCCTATAACACTTTAATCCAGAGACACTAAGATGGGAGAGAGAAGCTGAGTTCATGCAGTTGAATCTGGGGATAATGTATGTGATGGACTATATTGGTCTCTTTACCGACTTTCTGTGATCTAATCCAGTTCTATCAGGGGATGATATGTCTATGGAAGTGTGTTATTAGGATGGACTTAAATTTGAGGTGAATTCCCAAGTTAAACTATTTCAGATAAATATGTTTTCTGAGGTGGTGGACCAGACTCTCATGGATGAGGGGAATAAGAAGGAGGATTATAGTATAGGATAGATGGTTGTTGTTGGATGATCAGCAGGTATATCTTATGAGGGTAGGAACCATCACTATGGAAATTTTATCTAGGGGGATATCATGAAGAGTGGAAAGGTAAGGATCTGTTACTCAATATCTTACCTGAGTTCTTCTCCACCAGTGTGTTAGGCCAGGACACTTTCATAAACATTGCCCTCGACCACCGGTGGAGTACCAAGCCTGCGGCAGGATGGGACATCTACAAAGGTTTTATAGGAACCTATGATAGATGGATAGTTATAGAGGATCCAGATAGAACCAGAGTGTGGGAAGGGGATCTTCTACACCATACTAGTCTGGCAGCTGGAGTTCTCCTAGTCATGGTGGTAGGGGTAGTGGATGTGAAGCTTTAGAGAAAGAGATCCCATATCAGCAGGGTGGTGAAGCTTATGGGACTCAGACCACATCATAGGGAAGAGTGGTGGGACAGTTACATGTAATTCATCCTTACTTTTGGATAGTGAGAATGGACCATTAACATTTAGAGGTATTATTCTTGTAGCTTCTACATTAGCTACTACCTTATTTGATACTGGTGTTTATCATTCCTTTATTTCTCCACAAATGGTGAATGGTTTGAGTCTTGCAGTGGAGTTCATGAGAATAGTGTTTATAATAGATACATCATTGGGAGTATGGTTGAGAGGCATATTCTTGTGAAAAGGGTGTTCTCTCGAGGTTGGGGAGTATCATTTTCTGTGGAATATTTATATTCCTGATATGTCAAGATTGGAACTAATTTTTGTAATGGACTTTTTAGTAGCATACCGAGCCCAAATTGTTTTTTACCATAGGAGAGTTACTTTTCAATCTCCTAAGGGTGAAAAATACATTCACTGTAGAGAGTGGGACATCAAGTCGAGTCATTCAGGGCCAGTTCAGTAGCAATTGAGGGAGCTCACTACCCATGTTTCTAGTTTGTTGATGGATGATGGAGGTGTGAAGCATGATGTATTTACACCCATAGTGGATAGGTTTTAGGATTTGTTTTTTGAAGACTTATTAGGGCTCCCACCTAAGATAGATGTGTAATTTATAATTGATCTCATGTTGGGGGTTGAGCCAGTTTCTATTCCTCCATATAGAATGGCACGGATAGAGCTTAAAGAGTATAATACTCAACTAGAATATTTGGAATATAAAAGTTTTATCCATTAGAGTACATCATCTTGGGGTTATCTAGTTTTTTTCTAAGTAGGATGGCGAAACTTTGTGCTTATATGTTGATTACCAGAAGTTGAACTGGATTACTATAAAGAACTATTATCCAATACCATGTATTGATGATCTTTTTGAAAAATTGAGGAAAGATTGTGAATTCTTGAAGTTTGAATTAATATTGGGGTATCATCAGTTGCGAGTTTGACCTTATGATATATCGATGATTGATTTCAGAGTCATATATGGACTTTATGAGTTCATTTTAAAGCTTTTGGTGCTAATTAACACGCTAGTGGTGTTTATGGCCTTGATGAACTGAATCTTCCATCTATAGATAGATTAGTTTTTGGTTGTGTTCATGGATGAAATCTTGGTGTACTCTAAGACTCATAAAAAACATGACCAACATCTTGACATCATCCTAAGAACACTGAGATGGAATCAACTATACACCCATCTATTTAAGTGTCAGTTATGGTTTGATTGGGTGAACTTTTTGGGTTATATAATCTCATATGAAGTTGTGTTGGTGGACTTATAGAAGGTTCAAGAAGTTGTATCTTGGGATCATCCCAATAAATTTTTTGATATCAATAGATTCTTGGGGTTAGTATGATCTTATCGTAGGTTCATATAGTAATTTTCCCAATTAGCATCACCACTACCGGACTTGACCAAGAAGGGGATAAAGTTTGAATGGATAGAAGTATGTGATAATGCCTTCAAGAAGATAAATAAGTGTTTTAAATAGTAAACAATATTCATCCTACCAGAGTTAGGTGAGTAGTATATGGTTTTTTGTGAGGCTTTTGGGATCAGACTTGGAGTAGTGTTCATATAGGTAGATCGAGTTGTGTCATATGGGTCTCATCAGTTAAGCACACATGAATAGAACTACCCTATGAAAAACTATGAGTTATCTAAAATGGTTTGTGAATTGATGTGTTGGATGAATTATTTTTTGGGTGAAAAGTTTACTATGTATATGGATCATAAGATCTTGAGGTGTATCTTTTCACAGCAAGATATGAATCTCCGATAGTGGAGGTGGGTTGAGTATAAGGTGTCATTTGATTTTGATCTAGACTATATTTATGGAAATAGAAATAGTGTTGCAGATTCTATAAGTAGGAAAACTCAGACTTGGATAGTTCAAGAGTCTAATTTTGAGTGGAATATAATGACCTTTCTGGGTGAGATTCATGTTGTGTTTTAGTAGAGTTTGGAGAATATGACTCTTGTATCAGTTTTAGTGGAGTCTACCCTCTTGAGAAAAATAAAAGATAGGTAGTATGAGGATCCAGAATGTTTATCCTTGAGGAAAATCCTGGAAGGTGGGGATTTACCTTTAGATTGGATTATAGATGAGGATGAGATCATCTATTTTAGGGATCAAGATGTTGTGCCTATGAGTATGCATGAGGAGTTGATGCGTGAATTTCATGCCTCGAAGTAGGAGGTGCATCTAGGTGTGACCAAAATGTACCATGACCTATGATAACTATTTTGGTGCCTTGACAAGAATAAGGAGATAGCAGGGTTTGTGACATGATGTTACACCTATCAACAGGTGAAGGCTGGTCATCAACAACTTGGTGGTTTTCTACAATCATTGCCCATTTTGGAATGGAAGTGGGTTGAAATTACTATGGATTTTGTGGTGGGTCTCCCAATGATTACTTGAAAGAATTACATTATTTGGGTGATTAAGGACATTTTTATAAAGGTAGTCCATTTCTATCCTATACGAGAGACTTTATTGGTGGAGCAGTTGGGAGATTTGTATGTTTGGGAAATAGTCTGTCTACACAGGTTTCCGTGGACTATTGTTTCAGATCGTGAATCATGTTTTACTTCTCTCTTCTAGAAGGTATTACATAAGGATATCGTTACACATGTTTTACTAAGTACGGCATTCCACCCACAGACAAATGGGAATTTGGAGCAAACTATATAGGTGCTTGAGGATATATTGTGAGTATGTGTTCTTTACTTTAGTGGGTATTGGGAGAAGCACCTAGTTTAGTGAAATTATCATATAATAATAGTTATCATAAGATGATACATAGGGAACCATATAATTCACTTTATGGCAGGATATGTAGATAAAATCTATGTTGGATGGAGTTTGGTGAGTCAGAACTATTAGGACCAAGTCTCATGCAGGAGATGTCGAAGCAGGTTTAGCTTATTTGGAAGAATATGGATATGGATTAGAGTAGCCAGAAATCTTATGCCGATAGATGTTAAAACCCCTATATTTTATAGAGTATGACCATATATTCCTCTATGTGTCTCCTAGATTGGTTCACCTTAAGATATAGATACAGGGCAAGCTAGTTCCTAGGTTCGTTGGACTGTTTGACATTATAGAGAGAATTACTCTAGTGGCATATTGATTAGCTCTTCCATAGAGATACAATGTTATGTGTGATTTTTCTATGTGTCACAACCTCAACAGTATCACCCCAACCATTATAATTTGATCCATGTGGGTTATGTTGATCTTGAGAAAGATGTGACATTTTTGGAGAATATGATATGTGTGTTGGATCGCAGTGAGAAAGTGTTGTGGGGAAAGAACATGCAGATAGTTCAAGTATTGTGGAAACATGGTTGTTTTCAGGTGGAAACATGGTTGAGAGAAGTATATCTGCAGGCTTGTTGTCTGGATATTTTTACCTTGGATTCTAAGATATTCTTGAGAGTATAGATCAAGGATGATTTTTTATAAAGTGGGAAGATTGTATGATCTCGTTCTTTTGTCAACTACATCCCTTTTGAGTTTTATCCTTTTTTCTAGGATTGGAAAGTGTTTGATTTTGGTTTAGAAGGATTTGGAAGTGGCTGGATGTTTTATTCAAAAATATTTTTGCGCTGAAAAATTATCTACAGAAAAATTACATGTTTTTTAATGATATTACATGTTGAATAATAATTTAATCAGGATAAAATCACCTGAAGTGATGTTTTTTGGTGTAAACCAAAAAATCATAATTACATCACATGTAATGGAATTAAATTACAAGTAATTATTCAAGAGGTCAATTAAAAATTTTCATGTGGTTCATTTTTTGTTTATTTTCTTTTGTGCATCCTTCCTCCTCCAGTCCTAGGGAGACTCTTTTTACATTTGGAGTGATTTATTCATCTTTGATCATTGTGGATTGGTATTGGATACCTGTTAATACCTTTATTCTTTGGTTCCCTCTGAGTCCTCCTTATTCCAATAAATCAGTGGAACCTTTGATAATTCTGGGTTTGGGGGTTGATCTTGGTCCTAGGTTTTGTTCTAGATCCCTTTTTTTTTGTTCATTTGACCATCTTACATCAATTGGAGTTTTCCATTGCCTAGAGTTATTCATCAATTTTGAGGTAGGTGGTATATTATTTAAATACCAAATACTTGATTTTAATTATGTGTATGTAATTATAAGCTTTTTTTGGATGATTAGCACTTGATTTTCAAAATTTAAATTAATTAATTTGGTAGATTGATTAATTAAGGAATTGTAAAATTGGGGATATTGGGAATGCAAGTGTTGATTAATTAATTATTGAATTAATTGAGGGATATTGTTGTGATTGGGAAATTGATTGAATAAATTAATTAATTGCTGAATTAATTAATGGAATGGATGTAATAAATTAATTTTTTAATTAATTAAAGAGATTGAAACGATTAATTAATTATTGAATTATTTAACAGAATTGATGTAATCGATTGGTTAATGAATTAATTGAAGGTATTGATGTGATTAATTAATTGTTAAATTAATTAATGGAATTAATGTAACTAATTAATGGGTGGATTAATTGAATGGATTTTCAGGATTAATTAATTGTTGAATTTTTTAATGGAATTGATTTGATTAATTATTTTCTGAATTAATTAACAGATTGATGTGATTATGAAACTGTTGAATTTGATTTTTTAATTTATTAATTAATTAATGTGATATTATGACACATGTGAAATTGTGATGTTGAGATATATGTGTTAAATTTTTTTGGGATAAGGAATGAGGCTAAAAATACCCATATGTGTTAAATGTGTGTGGGATAGGGACTGAGGCTTCAAATACCCATATGTGTTAAATGTGTGTGGGACAGGGACTGAGGATCCAAATAGCCATATGTGTTAAATGTGTGTGGAATATGGAATGAGGATCTAAATACCCATATTATATAGTGAGTATGGGATAGGGACTGGGTCTCCAAATACCCTTGTGACATTGAGGTGTGGGGTAGGGAAAGAGGCTCTGAATACCCATGGGGTGTTAGATATAACGTTCTTCACCCATGAGTTATAGTTGGACTATGGTTCCAATTAGAAGTAATGTAAAATGAGATGATGAATAGTAACAATGGAATTTAGTTATGTGATATTCCTTATAGATTTTTCAGACTCCGGCATAGGCTAAAGTAGGTTTTGAGGTTTGGGTTTCCTATTGGACTCGGGGGTTTATGTGATTAAATAAAGAGTAATTGAATAAAATTAAACTATTTAATTTATATATGGTATTTTATTATTTATACAACTGCAAACACTTCTATAGACTGGATATAATTTTAGACGACATTATTGGTGTCCTACTGAGTTGTACTCACATCGTACTATGGTTTCTTGATTAGAACCCAAATAGACTTTATGTTTACAGGATAGGATAAAATAAAAGTACCTATGTTAAATGGATTATTAGGGACAGATCATGGATTAGGGAACTAGACATGGTTCATGAACTGCATGAGATTTGAGAATGCCTTTACTTTTGGGGTTTCATTTTGACACTTGAAACGTACTTTAGCATGGCATGTTTACTATTCATATTTGATATTGTATTTATAGTTTTGTTAATATTGTGATACTTGTATTTTTTGATTATGTTATATCAATTGGTTATTATTATTTATTTATATTATTGATCTACTTTGATAAAGTAGGTATAGTATCCCCATTATAGACATTAGACCCTCGTTACTAGTTGGAAACTTATGGAATACAAAGAGGCATGCTTGAGGTCATGTGACCAACTAACTTAGGGAATCGGTGTGTGGCACTTGGGTTGAGACATTACTGAACCACTTCATTAGCCAAATCAAAGGAAGTTTAACCAAAATTTAAACAAGTACGTACCTCCAAGAAAGTTTAGGATCTTACAATCATGAAATAATAATTGAAGGGTCCATCATGCACTAAATGTATATACCCTACTCAATTAGGGAAAAATTAATTAATTAAATATTTATTTTTGGTAAATAACTCATGTGAAGAGACACTGTGTATCACACATCACATGTAAGAATCATAAATCATCTGGATTAGTTAAGGATAACAAACCTCAGTCAAAGAGAATCATGTTTACTGAGTATCATTGGATGAATCAACTATGGATAGTAAAAATATAAAAAGATGAAAAGATCCTATAATTTAGACACAATCCATGGAAAACACTTAAATAACAAGGCAAAAGGTTAAGAGAAAAGATATTATGAATAGGATCACCCACATCGACTCTTAAGGAATAATGACACTGGAATCTGGGCTCAAATGGTGAGATTCATACTTTGAAAGAGAAGAACGAAGATGATAGTGAGGGGATGTCAAGATGCTTTCCTAAAAAAATGATAGAGAACTCTTGTCTTATTTTCTTATATATTAAAATAATCAATTAATTTAGATTAATTTGTTTAAAAAATCGAATCAGTAACTATTGGGCACCCAGCCACACATCATTAGGTTCACAGGTCCCTACTAAGTACACACTCATGGGTCATAATCCACCCAATTACCCACAAAGAGTTATAATCCCATATCTTGTCACAACATGTACCAAGTACGAATCCATAAGGTACCTGGGGGAATTATTTAAAAGGTAGATGTACCTGTATCAGGCATTTTATCCTAAAAAATATATCGATCCTTTAATAACACCTATAACACTCAAAATCTTCCAAAATAAACATGGATTAGGTAAAATTTAAATGAATTTATACCTCAGTTAGGGTAGGGTGTTAGAGTGGTTGTCTATTTGTTTAGTGGTCCTATTAGGAATAAATTAACTCCCTTATTTTAAATTTTTTATTTTTTCCCTATTATGTGTATGGTTTAAGATAATGGAAATTTATATAGTTCAATTTCATATATTGTGACTTTTTTTGGAAAAGGTGGTGCCTCAGTCAATGAACGAGGCACAATTTATTGAATATTGGAAAAAATAAAGTTACAAGAGTCTGAAGGATAGAGTCTTATTGCAATATTTCTCATAAAATGGGAGAAAATCACCTGAAAAATCATCATGCCAAGTAATATCCTGGTTGACCTCCTTGTTTTCAAGACCATCAGCAACCATGTTCACTTCACGAAAGGCATGAGTGGCAATGTAGTTGATTATAATATTAAAATATATTTATATTTTTCTATAAAATAGTATGAGACATGAATTGGTCATCAAAATCATTCCCCAAATTAGTTTATTAAATAAAAATAAAGTTAAAATAAATTCATTAGGTGTAACGGGCTTACACCATTAGGGAATTATGGAAGA
This sequence comes from Viscum album, assembly GCA_963277665.1. Taxonomy (NCBI): domain Eukaryota; kingdom Viridiplantae; phylum Streptophyta; class Magnoliopsida; order Santalales; family Viscaceae; genus Viscum; species Viscum album. The sequence continues at coordinate 117,672,366 of OY728128.1, read as the reverse complement.
CACAAATAGAATTGACATAAAATAATAAATGAAAGAACACATTATATATAACCTGTTCGAATATATCATTCCATCAGCCTAGAAATCACCGCATCCAATGAAGGTAGCCACTCCAATTGTACACATCTTGAATCTATGACCTCCAGAAGACACGTCAATACGAGTAATGAGGTGAATCAATAGGCTTATATGTAGAATCCAAGAGAAAAAATTTCTTCCTTTACCCAAGCTCGAAAACAATTGTGCTGAAATATAGTTTTAACTTCATGGTTGAAACATCCAATCGAAAAATCATCTCATCATCCTTGAAATCATTCACTCTATATAGACTTAGAAAATTATTGATGAAGTGTGTCCTATATTGAGCTAGTCATGTCCAAGAATATTTAATATACTCTTTTATATTAAATAAAAGAGTCATTGCTATCATTATCCCACCACATCCAGGTTGAACTCTATATCTCCCTTGGATCCATAAATAACTTCAACACAGCAACACATCTTCAATAGTCATCCACTGAAATTAAAACACTTCATTGAAAAGCCTTAGTGAAAAAAATCAAAAATTGAATTAACAAATATCATAAAAACCAAAACAGAGAAATACTAAACTAATTTAAAAACCATAGAACGTATAACAAATAGTGTCAAGGAAGAAAACTTCAAACAGGGGAAAACTGTAAGTGAATTGTTTCCATGGAATTTACCTAAAGTTAAAATCAGGATTTCATTAAAATTCCTCTTACATCTTTGTGAACACCAATTTTTTGATTTTATGGTAAACCAGTATAGTGAGTTCACCATCATTATATTTATTTAACATTATTTCATCTTTTTTATCAAGCCAAGAGTTAAGTTCTTTTCCCATTTATTCTATAACCTAATATGCATCCCTCACCTAGTGATCAACATCTTAATCATCATAACCATTTTAGTTAGTAGATGATTTTTACTCAACCACAATATATGGATTGAAGCATTCAATTTAATTCAATTCCTTAAGACCTTCCTTCCAAGTACAAGTGAAATTATTAAGCTTCTTAACCTTGATAGATGAATTGAAGCATTCATCTTTCTCCTTATATTTATTAATGAATTATTTAGAAACATAAATTTATATTTAATATATAATAATATAACTTAATATATTTTATATCTCTGTATTGTCTATATTTTTACATTATCTAATTATAATATTGGGTCTCCTTTTAATTTTATTTAATACTCTTAGATTCCTTGAGGAAACCCTCATTAATAATTACTATTCTAACTGAAATTTTTTTATTAACTTTACTAATAAACTCTCTAATTTGTTTAATTATTTCCATTATAATTTATTTCAAAAATTATTATATTTTTAGTTATAAATATTTTTAATCATACCACTTTTATTTTATTCCCAAGTATGGGATAATAGATGTTTCCCATATTTTAAAATCTTGTTTACAGTTCAAAATTATAGTAAAAAATCATCTCCTAAAGAAGAAATAAATGGATTATTTGATTTATAAATATATTTTAGCATTGCATCATTTTATTATACAAATTTATATTTGGGTTTTTTTGTCCAAAAACATAATTTTTATTTCTTTTTGAATAATAAATAATACTTTCATGGTGGAATTTCACTTTCATCACCCATTTGGGAGTAATTGACTCTATTATTGTATAGTGGTGTATATCTATAATGGCATTATTATTTCTTTAAAATTACACAAATTATATTATTAGGACCTATAAATCCTAAATGTATTCCAAAACTTTTGGATTCGAAGGGTGTGAATTAGGTTGATGGATGATTTTGATTTATTACTACATAGATTCCCTATGTCTGATCTTTTTCCCATGTAAGAATTAATTATGAATGCATATATTAAATATTCAATGCATGAATGAATATAATTCATCTAAAGAACCTGAGATCATAAATATTTCACATGGTTCACCCACATTGGTTTATTCCTAAGGAAAATATAACAAAATTTTATTGATATTAAAAAATAAACTATATATAATTGATCTAATGGATGAAATATTTTAGTAAAGGGAACTCCTCACCATGACCTAGTTATGATCAAAAACAGGTTCAATGGGGAGTGAATCCCATTCTCATACTCTCAGATTTTTTTTCTTCCTAGCTACATACAAATCCACATTTCCATTTCCTAGAAGTCCTGGTAATATAATTTTTAGATGAAGTGGTTAAGATCTTTTCTGCAAATATTCATTATATTCTAGTATGGTGTTTTCAACTATATCAACCTAATTTGGATATGACATCCAAGATGATGTTGGTTATTGGATTTTATAGGGTTAAAATTGGTCTCCTTGAAAATTCCTAGTTTACTCTTCAATTTGATGATGTTGATGAATTTTATCGATGTTGGTATCATGAATTGTGGCTGGTTGCATGTAACAAAATGGTTCTCTCCAAATGGTATATATTAATTTTTAAGGTATACAAATCACTTGTCCTTCTATTCTAGGTTAGCTTTAAAATAGTACCCCTTTATTTATTTCTTCAAGATTCCCTTTCATGTATTTTGATGATTATTGGAAAACCTATCAGGCACGACTATGCTACTCTATCACTATCTATACCCTATGTTTCCTGAATGTGTATAGAATTTGATATTTATAGGGAGATACCTAAAGATATTGGATTATGAATGGGTCAGAATGATTATTTTAGTATGTTTTCTATGAGGATATCCCTTCTTATTTCTCTATTTTTCATTTTTACTGTCATCTGGATTCTAACTACCAGACTCCCTATATGTCATTGGTCACAAAATATCATGTAGATTATAGTGGTGTTCATTATATGAGAGGGAATGGGGATGGTATATTTCCTTTCATTTCTAGGATAAAGGAGGATCACATTGGGTGCCTTCAGGTGATCTTCTAGTGGATGTGAGTTCTTAAAGATCTAATCATGTTAAATATGATTCTTTGATTCAAAATGTTTTTCATCAAAATTATAGAGATGATTTTGGATAGTAAAAAAACATTATGCTAGGTTATTCGAGTTTTTATCAACCAAGTGCATGATTCTTTAGTGAATGAGTATATTGTCTGACATGTTGGGGAACAATTTGATTTTTCTCATGCCTCTGTGTTAGCTATAATTAAATCATCTATGACTACTAATATATAAGGAATATAATTTACTGCTGATAAATTAAATCATCCCGTTACTAATGGGAATGGATTCACATTTTTTTAAGGATAATAAATCTTAACCCCAAAGGGATAATTATAGTACTCCTAGAATGGTGAATACAAGGACAACCTCCCAAGCCTTGGTAGTGTTTATTCATGGTGATAAATAAAATGAGATCCTATTAGGCGGCTTCATTGGTTAGGATGTAAAAAATTATGGAAAATAATAGGAGCTTATTATTCATTTTGATGGTAGATCAGGGCTGATCAAATTTCATCCTCAGTATAGAGAAATAAGGGTAGGAATTAGCATTGTAGCTTTTCCTAGGTCATCATTAGAAACCCATGGAAAGGGGGATTTTCACTCTCAGTTAGACAGCTCTTTGGTGGGTCTTGGAATGGAAACTTTTAAAGATACTTTAGACTAGGATGGCATTTCAACTTCTCAGAAATTAATTTCTAAAAAATAGGTGTGGCCTCTTTTATGCATCCTTAACCTGAATATCTCTAATTTCTCTCCCCTCTCTCTGAGGGGACTATCCAGGAATATGGTACAAGTAAAATTAGATAACTCTATTTACACAAGTATTCAAACCAATGGTTGATTCAAGTGAGAAATTAAATACTACCCAAGACTGCATCCTAAATTGTGGCTTCAATGAAGGTAAGATCAAATACATTACATGAAAGACACTTTTTTGTTTAACTTATTCTATAATTATGTGGTGATGTATTTTGAAACTTTTCTCCATGTATTATGGTTTTTTGGTTTTTACTTGTGAGGTTTCTCACTTTTTCCTTAAAATTTATTTTGAAAATTAAAATTTTAATTTCCAGTTAGTCACTTTATACTCATATCTTCAATGATGTATGAACATGATATAGGAACATAGACCTGTCATTATATTTAAATAATGTTGGTAATATAGATATTTTCGTAAATTGATATTTGGTGATCTGTTGTTGTCCACCCATAATCTACACCATTTAGATTCTTTATGTGACTAACTCCATGATATAAGGTTATATTTGATGTATTTTATAAAACACCATGTTCTATTATAGTCAACTATGTCACTTTCAGACATCCATCTTTCCTCCAATGGACATTTCCATAATTTCCCTAAACAATTGTATAATTTAATCATAGAATATCTTAAATATAAAACATCTAACATATCTTGATATTCCCTCTCTTCATTTTCCTCCTCATATATTCCTTGTTAATAATAATGATGAATCTTTTTTATCATTTACCATGAATATTCTCTGACATGATCAACTTCAATAATATTGTCCCCCACTATTAATGTGGATTCATAATAAAATATCTCCATAATATTATCCATTACATTCTACCATGTTTCTCAATTTTAAAGTTCATTAAAAATTTCCAAATTATTTAATTAAAACTCCTAATAAAGTACAAGTTCTTATATTTTAAAAGATATTCAGTTATGGAAATAGTAAAAATATCCTAAAAATGAATACAGTCATATAACAATGGGGTGGTTTTTATTTAAATATATTTATTCCAATAACCAGAAACATCAATGCATGATGATCTTTATTTTTATCCTATTTAATTATTTTGAATTTAATATTTGATGAAAACTAATATTCATAGAATGGGTTTTCAATGAATATTCTCATATATTTATTTTTAATTGACCAATTATGTGATGAAAACAATATCATAAATTCTATTTTGAATAGGTATTGTGAAAAAGATAAAAAATATACTATGTATATAGCTATAAAATGGATGGTTTTTTCATTATGATGTCTCTAATTGTTTCTTAAAATAAGTGTATTAAAATTAAAAAGAACAATGATATGAATTTTCTAATAGAAGCATAGTACAATAAATGAATATTTTTTACCACATGGTATCTTTTGATTCCCACTCTCCTCTATTTGTATATAGAAAGAATCATAACCTAAAAATTATTTTCAGTATAGAGTATTCTTAAACATTTCCTCATATAAGCTTCCATCCTACTGTTGACATTATGAAGAGTTATTTTACTTTATCCACTAAATACATTATCGAAAATAAATAATTAAAAATATCTAATTTATCAATAAATTACAAATCAATATAATTAAATCATTGACTTATCTTTAACCTCTTCATGTGAAGGCAAAATCTCTTCTATAGTATTTAACATCAACAATTACTTTGAAAAAAACATAACAATATATTTTAGTGATTTTAAAACATTCCATAATAAACATAATTTTGTATATTATATTAATATTCATTTGAATATCTCTATAGAATTTGTTTAGAAAATTTAATGTCATAAAATTCCTCGTTAATATATTCTTAATGCATGGTCATATTATTCATATTTCATTCATTATTCAATGTTGCGGTTGAAAACAAATTAAAACAAGATATAACCTTTAGTTGTAATAATCTTTCACTTTGTATTTTTCCAAAAATAACTAAAAAATACTTTTACTAATATTCTATGTCTGATTATATAAATTCCATTAGGGTCCTTAACTTTATAGTACTACCTATATATTGTTAACATATTATCCATAATTTATATGGGATTTATGGTTTAATTTTAACCTCTTTTACACTAAATATAATATGTCAACACAAAAATTAAATTTTCATTAATTATTGTAACGACCAAAAATTTCATTAATGGAAAATCCCTCTTGATCCAGTTAAATGTTTCTTTATGTTTTTATAAGATGTCAACTTCTTTAGTTTAACGTTAAGATTTGTGACCGTTACTTTTATAGCCGTTGAACAGTGATCATCTGGGTAGTTTAAATATAAGGCTTTAACGAACCAATTTTCTACTCAGACAAAGGAAGCGATGGCCTCATCCAGTAGAATTTCCCCTTACGAAGCCCATTTTCCGGAGCTCGGTAAAGAGGTGGCGTCTTTGGGCTTTGCCCTTGACCAAGCCCAAGCTGAGCTTCATCAAGTCAAGCTCGAACGTGATCGTCTACGAGAAAAATGGAAGTTGATAGAGATTACCACTCGAGCGATGTTATCCGAGCAGCCCCAAGAGTCTGTCACCATCGCGCACCTTACCCTTAGGTATTATGCGGCTATTTTAAGGGGTTATGTAACAAATAAGTAGAACCATGTTCATGTACATTATTTTTTTTATATATAATAATGAATATAATTTCTAGTCATTTTTGATACATTGTAATTAGTTTTTAAAGTACAAATGGTGTTTTTAGTTATTATTTAATTAATAATTATATTTTATTAAATTAAAGGATTTTTGAATTAAATAATATTTTAATAAAATATTATTATTAATATTAAATTAATTGTCATTAATTATAAATGATCTTATAATTTTATGAATGCAATTAAAATGTTTATTAAGGTTTGAAAGTCATTTCTGTCAAAACCCGTGTTTTTTTTTATAAATGTCGGTTTTTATTTTAAAAGTGAAAATTCACATATTTAGAAAATTATTTAGATAAAATAAATATTATTTTTGGAATCATGACGTCGAAATTATCCAACGGTGAATTTTTCATAATTTTCTGAGACAGTCCAATTTTTGGGTAAAAATTAAATACCATTTAAATATGTAATGTGTTTTATGACATCATAATGACCCAATGGTGATGTAATAAAATACCATAATCCTTAGGTTCGGCCAATATATGTTTTATCATTAAAATAATGAGGTTTTGGGTTTGTTTGACTCACTTTTCAAAGCATTAATGGAGCCCTCAAGACTTATTCAACACTTTGCCTTTTTAAATTAATTTCCATGGGAGTGTGACTCACCTCCACATAAGCAACCATAATTTTTTAATAAGTTCGGAACTTGGACTTGAAAAATATTGTTTTCCTCTTTCCTTTTCCAGAAACCATGGGCAAATACCATGGGATGGTTTGTGGTTTGGATTATTTTAATATAAGGGGTCCCAAACCTAAATAATAAAGAATTCTCTCACCTTTCCTATATAAACCCACCCAAGCTCCCACTTCCTCCTCACCCAAAGCCCTTGATGTTCGTCCAACCTCTGCCCTACTATATCTAGAATCCTCTCAAGGTGCCCCAAGCTCCAAATAAGCCTCTCACAAGCCTCTCTCTAGCCTTTGGAAGCACACTTCCAAGTAAGGGGTTTTCTTCCTTTCTCATTTTTTTGTCAATTTTCTTTAAGTTGTATTGCCCTTTTTATTTCAATTATGAATGTTGGGGTATGGTTTCGCACCTCCCCCATATTGCCCTCTTATTGTTTGAATGATGGGACAACCCTTTCTCTCTCATTAAATGCCTCCCATGTACACCCGTTACTATGCCGAAATTCCAAAAGGAACTTCTCTCTCTTCTTTTACATTCAAGCAATACTTTTGTATCATGAATCTAAATTCCATTTCTATTGTTGGGACATGTATATATATATGATCTCCTTACTTTCCATTACATGTAAATATGATGAGGAACCCCTTTCTCTCTCATCAACCTTTTTTATGAATTCTTATGTCACGCCGTTACGCTGCCGAAATCGCACCAATTTTCTAAGCCAATGTCTTTGTGTAGTGAATACCATGCCCATTTCTCCATCAAGGGTATTCACCTTCATGAACATTTACATATTGATTATAAAGTTTCATGTATGAATTCCACATTCCTTTATCGTGGAAGAAATGATTATGTTTTATGAATCCATGTTTTATGATCCATGTGGCACACTTATGCATGAAATGAAATGTTTAAGAAGGGTGCGCCCTTTATAGCGCTCCAATGCATTGGGTAAAGTATAGTATCATGATACGTCATGTGCAATGAGTGTTGACTCATGCTAATTCAAGTGCAACGAGGGTTTACTCGTGCTTCAAGTGCAATTAGTTTTTACTCATGCTCCATGTGCAATGAGCCTTGGCTCATGCTAATTCAATGTTAAGTGTTGTTGCCACATTTCCTTGTTATGATTATCATGCTTTATCATGACTTTATGTTCATGTCTCTCTTATGCTCTATTGATATGCCTATTGCCTAATATTTATTGTACTCCTCGTGTTATTCATTGTGTACTCCCTTACTGGGCTTTATAGCTCACCCTTTTCTTATGCATGTCCTCAGGTTATCCCATGCAATGCTAAGTACGAAGGAATGTAGTGGTCATGTAAAGGAAGTTTTCAATAAGGATGTTGTATTTCAAGTTTAAAGTTTTTATGTAATGATCATAAGCCCCAAAGACACTAAACCTCTCGATCTTCTTTGTTGTATCAAGTGAAGTTTTATGTAATAAAGCATGTTTAAGTTGTAATAAAAAGCAGGGTTGTCATAGTTGGTATCAGAGGATAGGTTTAGTTATTTTTGGGATTAGGAAACCCTAGTAAAGCCTTAGATACAAGAATAAGCATAATAATAACATACCTAAGTTTTGGTAAATACTAATTAAGTGGTTTATCAAACAAATACATCCCTGTCTGGATACGAGCAGGTAGAGGCGGCTCTGGCACAGATGTATCCTAGGGGTAAAACCCGAAAACACCGCTTTGAGCTAGACTCGAACGGGAACTGGTGCACGACAATGGGCCTTGCTGCACTCTTGGTTACGACACTCCCGGGGGATATGTTTTGATAAATTCACAATCTTAGTATGAACCCTTATTAAGGGAAAAATGCCCCTAAGAATATATGTTAGAAGGAAGATCATGAAAAGCCTGGATTGAATCCTATATACTCATGGGTTAAAGAGATTAAAGTTTATTTATAAGTCATAAACTTTTGTCTTTGGATTACCCTTTATGTGTTACCCCTAACTTTCCTTTTATTCCAGCCAATGGCTGGTAATAGGAGAACTTGGGCTAACAACCGTTGTGAAGATCAGTGTGATGATTGTACTTATGAGATGCCCAATCCAATGGGAGTGGGAATCGCGAACTTTGTCACGCTTCTCTCTCAGCTAACTCAAGTTTTGAATAGAAACACTGGTCAAGAGGAACGTTCAACCCCCCCTAAGAAAGAACAAGTCTCTATTGAAAGCTTCATGAGAAAAAGGCCTCCTACTTTTAGTGGATCATCCGATCCCACGATTGCTGAACAATGGATCAACTCCATTGAAAAGATATTCTACATCCTCCAATGCTCTGAAAAAGAGAAGGTTCTCCTGGCGGCTTATCGTATGGAGGGTGAAGCTGATAAATGGTGGACATTGATCAAAAATACGAAGCCTGAGGAGGAGATCGAGGCTTTGGAATGGAAGGTATTCTGGAAGATGTTTTTCGATAAATATTTTCCACGCACCCTCCGTTTTAAGATGGAAAGGGACTTCCTTTCCCTCAAGAAGAAAGATGAGGAATCTGTGGGAGCGTACGAGGCAAACTTCACAAGGCTTTCACGATACGATTCCAGCTTTGTCGTTACCCCCTAATGCAAGGTTGACCGCTTCTTTGGTGGGCTGAAGCCTAGCTTGCGGAAAGCATTAGCGATCTGTGACTTCGACAGCTATGAGGAAATTTTCCGATGTGCCCTCAAGGTTGAAATGGAGATAGGAGAATCACAGGGGTATCATGGGGACAAGAAGCGGAAGGTGTACTTCAATGCTGGTGGTCCGATGGATAAATCCAACGGCGCTAAGAAATTCCAGCACCCCACTTGCCAAAAGTGTGGAAAGAAGCACCCTGGAAATTGTCTTAGGGGGACAAGAAAATGCTTCAAGTGTGGAAGAGAAGGGCACCTAGCTGTTAACTGTCAGCAAGAAGGACCCGCGGCTGCGACGGAGGGGAGGAACGCTCCGTTCGAATCTCAACGCGTTGTTCAATGCTTCAAATGCAAAGAACCAGGTCATTTTGCGAATCAGTGCCCTAATCCAAGGGTTATCGGAGGCAATAAACGACCTCCAAGACAGCAAGGAATAGCTTTTGCCATCACTTCTGCCGAAGTGAACCCCGACAATGAAGTGGTGACAGGTACGCTAGTTATTCATTCAAGAATAGCGAACGTACTTTTTGATTCAGGTTCTACGCATTCTTTTATATCTCAAAAGTTTAGTAGAACAATCCCTGCACCACCACAAATCATGGAAGTAAAGATGTCGGTGAGTACGGAAAATGGGGCAATCATTGCATCCCATGAGTATAAGTCCTCCCCTGTTATAATCTGTGGATTGAATTTCCCGGCGAACCTCGTCATACTCCCTTTGGTGGAATTTGATGCAATTCTTGGCATGGATTGGCTTTCCTTATATAGAGCCAACATAAATTGTCGGGAGAGGGAAATCACAATCCATATGGAGAATCGACCCCCGATTCTTTACAAGTGTCAGGAGGAAGATGAATCTCCTTTAGCTCCATCATCTCAAGCATGGATATTACTTCCTTATGAGCACGCATATCTGGCTCAGATGATTGAGTCCAAGGAAGAAACCACCCTTGAAGAAATGCCTATTGTGAGGGAATTCGCTGAAGTATTTCCCGAGGAACTTCCTGGTCTTCCTCCAAGAAGAGATGTTGAGTTCTCAATTGAACTTATACCTGGGGTGCTACCAATATCCAAGACTCCATATAGAATGGTTGTGGTTGAGCTTGAAGAACTGAAGAAACAACTACAGGAGAATCTGGATAAAGGGTTTATACGCCCAAGTGCATCACCATGGGGTGCACCAGTCCTCTTCGTCAAGAAGAAGGATGGGTCAATGCGGCTTTGCATCGATTATCGTGAACTTAACAAAATAACGATAAAGAACAAGTATCCTCTCCCAAGAATCGATGACTTGTTTGATCAGCTGCGTGGAGCACAATACTTCTCCAAGGTCGACTTGCGGTCGGGATATTATCAAGTAAGGGTGAAGAAGGAAGATATTCCCAAGACTGCTTTTCGTACAAGGTACGGGCACTATGAATTCATAGTAATGCCTTTTGGACTCACCAATGCTCCAGCAATATTCATGGACTTGATGAATAGAGTCTTTAGAGATTACCTAGATAAATTTGTGGTAGTCTTTATAGATGATATTCTAATATACTCCAAAACCAAGGAGGACCATGAGGAGCATTTAAGAACTGTACTGGAGACTTTGCGCAAGGAGAAGCTCTACGCCAAATACAGCAAGTGTGAGTTCTGGTTGATGGAGGTCTCATTCTTGGGCCATATCATCACAAGAAATGGGATATCTGTGGACCCCTCCAAAACAGATGCAATTGAGGGATGGCTGAGGCCAACATCGGTAACTGATATCCGTAGCTTCTTGGGGTTAGCTGGATATTATCGACGATTTGTGAGAAACTTCTCATGATTTTCCAACCCTCTTACCAAGCTAACTCAAAAGGGAGTAAAGTTTTCTTGGAGTGATGAATGCGAAGAAATCTTCAAGGAGTTGAAAAGGAGGCTTATCACTGCACCTGTGCTCACTTTACCCACAAGTGGGGAGATTTTTGTGGTATTCAGTGATGCTTCGAAGAAGGGCTTAGGACGTGTGTTGATGGATAATGATAAAGTGATATCCTATGCCTCAAGGCAGTTGAAAATCCATGAGCGAAACTATCCAACGCATGATCTGTAGTTGGCAGCGGTGATCTTTGCCTTGAAAATCTTGCGGCATTATCTCTATGGAGAGAAATGTGAGATATATACTGACCACAAGAGTCTTAAATATATATTCACACAGAAAGAGCTTAATATGCGCCAGAGAAGATGGATAGAGCTCATAAAGGATTATGACTGTTCAATACATTACCACCCTGGGAAGGCGAACAAGGTGGCGGATGCCCTAAGTAGAAAGGATCCAGCAATTCTATCAATGATGAGAATTGAGAAGGATCCAATCTTCTTAGACTTGATGAAGATGGACGTGGGAATCATAAAGAAGGGAACATCATCAATCCTTTCACAAATGATTGCTCAACCATCTCTTTTGGAAAGGGTAAAGGATGCTCAAAAGGATGATGCGAGAATCCAAGAAAAAGTGGAAGCTATCAAAAAGGGAAAATCCTCAGAGTTTAATGTTAATGAAGAAAGAATTGTGCGGTTTGGGAAAAGACTATGTGTTCCATAAAGTTCGGAGCTGAAGAAGGAACTTTTGGATGATGCACATAGTTCACATTTCTCTATTAACCCAGGGAGCACAAAGATGTATCGAGATCTCCGAGAAAACTTTTGGTGGGATAATATGAAGAAGGAGATTGCTGAATATACATCAAAGTGCCTGGTGTGTCAGCAAGTGAAGGCAGAAAGGCAGAAGTCTAAGGGGATGATGCAACCATTACCCATACCAGAATGGAAATGGGAGAACATCACCATGGACTTCGTCACTGGACTTCCAAGGACATCCAAAAGCAACAATGCAATCTGGGTTATTGTGGATCGTCTTACAAAGACTGCACACTTCATTGCTATTCGAGAGGATTTCTCTTTGGATCAACTGGCACGGATATATATCAGGGAAGTGGTACGGTTGCATGGAGTACCACTATCTATTGTGTCGGACCGAGATCCAAGATTTACCTCTAAGTTTTGGAAGAGTCTTCAACATGCTCTGAATACTGAACTGAACTTCAGTACGGCCTATCATCCTCAAACTGATGGCCAATCTGAGCGGACTATCCAAACACTTAAGGATATGTTGAGAGCGTGCTCAATGGACTTTAAAGGAGGATAGGATCAACATCTTCCTCTAGTTGAGTTCTCTTATAATAATAGTTTCCACTCGAGCATCCAAATGGCACCATATGAAGCCCTATATGGGAAAAGGTGTAGAACACCGGCATGTTGGGATGAGGTCGGTGAACGTAAGCTGCTTGGACCAGAAATGGTCGAAGAAATGGTGGAGAAGGTGAAAACCATTCAGCAGCATATCAAGGCAGCCCAAAGTCGACAGAAGAGTTATGCAGATAATCGTCGACGAGACCTTGAGTTTAAAGTCGGAGACATGGTGTTTTTACGCATATCTCCGTGGAAGAAGGTCATGAGGTTTGGAAAGAAAGGGAAGTTAAGTCCAAGGTACATCGGCCCCTTCGAGATTCTTGATCGTGTTGGGGTTGTGGCCTATCGACTAGCACTTCCACCTACTATGGCCAAGGTGCATGATGTCTTCCATGTATCCCTCTTAAGGAAGTACATACCAGACCCTTCACATGTACTCTCTTCTGAGATGGTACAATTAGACGACGATCTTTCTTATGAGGAGCAACCAGTGAAGATCTTGGATCGTAGAGAAAAAGTTCTACGAAATAAGACAATGCCCCTCGTCAAGGTGTTGTGGAGAAACCACAGGTTTGAAGAAGCAACTTGGGAGTCGGAGGATATGATGAAGCTAAGTTACCCACATTTGTTTTAGTGTGGGAAAAGGAAAATTTCGAGGGCGAAATTTCTTAAGGGGGGAATGTTGTAACGACCCAAAATTTCATTAATGGAAAATCCCTCTTGATCCAGTTAAATGTTTCTTTATGTTTTTATAAGATGTCAACTTCTTTAGTTTAACGTTAAGATTTGTGACCGTTACTTTTATAGCCGTTGAACAGTGATCATCTGGGTAGTTTAAATATAAGGCTTTAACGAACCAATTTTCTACTCAGACAAAGGAAGCGATGGCCTCATCCAGTAGAATTGCCCCTTACGAAGCCCATTTGTCGGAGCTCGGAAATGAGGTGGCGTCTTTGGGCTTTTCCCTTGACCAAGACCAAGCTGAGCTTCATCAAGTCAAGCTCGAACGTGATCGTCTACGGGAAAAATGGAAGTTGATAGAGATTACCACTCGAGCAATGTTATCCGAGCAACCCCAAGAGTCTGTCACCATCGTACACCTTACCCTTAGGTCTTATGCAGCTATTTTAAGGGGTTATGTAACAAATAAGTAGCACCATGTTCATGTACATTATTTTTGTATATAATAATGAATATAATTTCTAGTCATTTTTGATACTTTGTAATTAGTTTTTAGAGTACAAACGGTGTTTTTAGTTATTATTTAATTAAGAATTATATTTTATTAAATTAAAGGATTTTTGAATTAAATAATATTTTAATAAAATATTATTATTAATATTAAATTAATTTTTATTAAATATAAATGATCTTATAATTTTATGAATGCAATTAAAATTTTTGTTAAGGTTTGAAAGCCATTTCTGTCAAAACCCGTGAATTTTGTTATAAATGTCGGTTTTTATTTTAAAAGTGAAAATTCACATATTTAGAAAATTATTTAGATAAAATAAATATTATTTTTGGAATCAGGATGTCGAAATTATCCAACGGTGAATTTTTCATAATTTTCTGAGACAGTCAGATTTTTGGGTAAAAATTAAATACCATTTAAATATATAATGTGTTTTATGACATCATAATGACCCAATGGTGATGTAATAAAATACCATAATCCTTATGTTCGGCCAATATATGTTTTATCATTAAAATAATGAGGTTTTGGGTTTGTTTGACTCACTTTTCAAAGCATTAATGGAGCCCTCAAGACTTATTCAACACTTTGCCTTTTTAAATTAATTTCCATGGGAGTGTGACTCACCTCCACATACGGAACCCTAATTTTTTAATAAGTTCGGACCTTGGCCTTGTAAAATATTGTTTTCCTCTTTCCTTTTCCAGAAACCATGGGCAAATACCATGGTATGGTTTGTGGTTTGGATTATTTTAATATAAGGGGTCCCAAACCTAAATAATAAAGAATTCTCTCACCTTTCCTATATAAACCCACCCAAGCTCCCACTTCCTCCTCACCCAAAGCCCTTGAAGTTCGTCCAAACTCTGCCCTACTATCTCTAGAATCCTCTCAAGGTGCCCCAAGCTCCCAAGAAGCCTCTCACAAGCCTCTCTCTAGCCTTTGGAAGCACACTTCCAAGTAAGGGGTTTTCTTCCTTTCTCATTTTTTTGTCAATTTTCTTTAAGTTGTATTGCCCTTTTTATTTCAATTATGAATGTTGGGGTATGGTTTCGCACCTCCCCCATATTTCCATCTTATTGTTTGAATGATGGTAGAACCCTTTCTCTCTCATTAAATGCCTCCCATGTACACCCGTTACTATGCCAAAATTCCAAAAGGAACTTCTCTCTCTTCTTTTACATTCAAGCAATACTTTTGTATCATGAATCTAAATTCCATTTCTATTGTTGGGACATGTATATATATATGATCTCCTTACTTTCCATTACATGTAAATATGATGAGGAACCCCTTTCTCTCTCATCAACCTTTTTTATGAATTCTTATGTCACGCCGTTACGCTGCCGAAATCGCACCAATTTTCTAAGCCAATGTCTTTGTGTAGTGAATACCATGCCCATTTCTCCATCAAGGGTATTCACCTTCATGAACATTTACATATTGATTATAAAGTTTCATGTATGAATTCCACATTCCTTTATCGTGGAAGAAATGATTATGTTTTATGAATCCATGTTTTATGATCCATGTGGCACACTTATGCATGAAATGAAATGTTTAAGAAGGGTGCGCCCTTTATAGCGCTCCAATGCATTGGGTAAAGTATAGTATCATGATACGTCATGTGCAATGAGTGTTGACTCATTCTAATTCAAGTGCAACGAGGGTTTACTCGTGCTTCAAGTGCAATGAGTTTTTACTCATGCTCCATCTGCAATGAGCCTTGGCTCATGCTAATTCAATGTTAAGTGTTGTTGCCACATTTCCATGTTATGATTATCATGCTTTATCATGCCTTTATGTTCATGTCTCTCTTATGCTCTATTGATATGCCTATTTCCTAACATGTATTGTACTCCTCATGTTATTCATTGTGTACTCCCTTACTGGGCTTTATAGCTTACCCTTTTCTTATGCATGTCCTCAGGTTATCCCATGCAATGCTAAGTACGAAGGAATGTAGTGGTCATGTAAAGGAAGTTTTCAATAAGGATGTTGTATTTCAAGTTTAAAGTTTTTATGTAATGATCCTAAGCCCCAAAGACACTAAACCTCTCGATATTCTTTGTTGTATCAAGTGAAGTTTTATGTAATAAAGCATGTTTAAGTTGTAATAAAAAGCAGGGTTGTCATAATTATGGATAAAAATACTTATCTATCATTATTCACAAAGAAATTTCATCAAATACTTTAATATCACAAAGTTATTTATTGGATTATAAAATTCAACAACAATTAAAATCATCTATAATATTTCACTCACTTACTTTTATAATGAAAAAGATATATAAAAAATTCCTTTAATTATAAAATTTACTCTATGATATTAATCCCAAAAATATAAAACTATCATTTTATATAAATGATGTAGTAAGTGTTGTAATTATTATATATTATAATAAATAATTATTCAATATTCAGTTATTGTTCTTGATTTTTCAAATTGATAAATCAAACATTTATATTTTCTATGGTACATACACTATATCAATTATATAATTTATAAATATAATTAATATGATAGTCACTATAATGGGGTGTATCACTCTATTAGAATCCATATATATATTAGGCTCCTCAATTACTTATAGATCATGAAATAAAATTTATTTTTTCTTTAATAATATCTCTCATTTTATTAATGATTATTATACCAATATACTCCCCCATAATTAAATAATTTCTTCACCTTTTAGGTCTATATACCTTTTCATAGTAGTATATTAGAGTATGAAATTCTCCCCCTTTATACCTCATCATTTCCTCTTCCTTTGATAATAAACCCAAAATATGATCTTCCTTGAAAACTATTAAGAAAAATAACCATGATTTATAGTTAAAAACATACGTAGTGTGGTGACACTTACAATCATCCTCATGTAAATTAATTCATTTGGTTTGGATGATCTAAACATTTTTTGATGTTTGAAATCAAAACCCTCAATATGGTGGAATTACACTGTATAATACCAATTAGGTAAAATTAATTCTATATTTTATTTTATTCCTCATTCATATGGTTTTACATATCTTCCCTCTTAAACATAATATTGATCCCACTAGTTGAGAACACAATCATCATTTTAATGAAGAATATTCTTTTATCACTACACATTTCCTCATGTTTTCCCCACTTTATCTCTTGATGAGAGGAAATTTCAATCACATCTTCCTTGCTACTCATGAGGATTATTTACTCATTACTCTTTGATCTTCATATTTACCTTTTCTATTTCCAAGATGGAAATTATATTAAATCATCCATTATAACTATGTTCATATTTCTCTTACTTCATATATATTTTTTGAGATCCACTAATTTTTTAATTAAAACAAATTATTATTCCTTAACTAATTCTTTACCTTTCACCATATAGAAGAGGACTTTAGTTATTACTCCTTTAACATATGTTTTTATATAATGAAACTATATAAGTTTAGTTTTCACATAAATAAACCATATTCAAATAAAATAACACCTTAGTAGTTCTTTTTTATGTTGTGAGACTCTAGTACATTTAATGAAAATATGTTTCTACATAGCCTCCTTATACATATCCATGGTATATCCCAAGTCACCAAAATAGAAACCCATCTTCAAAATTATTTCTCATGAAATATTATTTCCTTTTTTAGTAGGAGACCTAATATATTTTAATGATTCCAATTTTATACCTCAATTATTAACACTTATTGAGGTCTCTATTATAAATAATCATGATTCTCTAATTTCATTCATTTAGAATCTCATTGAGCCACATGATCTTTAAGTCTCAACCATTTATTTTTTCTTCCATAACCTCAAATTATAACTCTTATTTACCCAATTTTATTTTATTTTCTAAATAATACTTGAGAGAAATAATTTGAACTTTTAATTCCTTCTCCATGATTGTTTCATTGTCCTATTTTGGAAGTAATAAACTGATGAAATCAATTTTCCCTTTCATATTTTCATTTTTTTCCATTAAAAAGCATTTGGAGTTTAAATTAAATTACTTCGAAGTTTCATTTTTGATAATTAATTATCATATTGAGGAAGAATCCTAAAAATTATTAATTTCCATATTTTGATATATTTTATCATGTCTTGGAAATTATCATGTTTCTAATAAGAAGATTATCTTGATTAGAATATTATTTTTTGACTTTATATGCAATAAAAGCTTCATCATTTTCTAGTATTGAGGGTAATTTTATAACATTAGAAACAAATGATGCTTATTAAATAAATTTATATTTATATTTTTCAAGAATATTAAATTTATTTATATCTATTTATTGGCCATGTAATTTTAAACCATCCTTAAGTTGTTATTTAAACTCTTTTATTTTGTAAATAGAAATTTTCCAATACCTTATTCATATAAAAAATAAAATTAACATTTTTTCTTAAATAATTATAGAGTTTGAAACATAAACATCTTTTGTATTTTACGTTTTTAAATATATCCTTTAATTTATCCCATATAATTATTCTTATGTGATGATTATTTTAAATAACACATACTCAAAAGTATAATTTTGAACCATTTTAGCCTCTGTATCATCAAAAAAATCCATTTATATTCCTAAAATGATATCACAATGGTTACATATCAAAATATTATCACCCCAATAATATAAAAAATAAATTATATCCTTATTCCAATTTTTTTAGTTTGATATGTCATGAGTAGGAGCATTCGGTAATTAATCCATATATGGAATAAATATAATAAATTGATTTGAGTGATTAAACCCTATTTCAAAACATATAGTATCTAATAGCGGATGATATAATTAAAGGAAACATATTCCCTTAATATGATTATATTTTACAACTGAAAATTAATCATAAATTCTATATAAGACTCATGTATAATATGCATTGTAATGTTGTATCCAATGATAGGGAATATCATAAATTTGTATGAATTTTTTTTCATAACTAATTCCTTTATGGATCATAATATATGATTTGGGATTTATTTTAAGGGAAATGATTCCACCTTTCATGCTACTATATTTCCATTAATTGTATAATATGATTCATTTTTTAATGTAATTACTAGGTTTGGATTTGAGATATGAAGAGTTAACAATCACACAAATCTCCTAAAGTTGCTAGCATTTATTGATCTGTTACATGAGATGTAATGTAAAGGAGTTCATTTAATTTTTTGGAAAAAAATGAATGTTTTGGATAATGGATTAACTCAATCATTATAAAGGCATGAGTTAATGTATTCACGAACACATAAGGATTATCCTTAAGGGTTATATAAAACCCCATATCCATGTTATGGTATTATGTGTGTGGTTTCATTTTGTTTCATAACTGGGCTATTTAGCCCTAATTCTCTCACCTCCTCTCTTTTAACACATCAAGGTGATGAAACACCATGGATGAAAGTATATTCTTGAATGTATGATGTGTGATTCGCCTTGGATTGAGGATACCTCTAGAGGTAGTAAGCCTTCATCTTCTAGTTCATTGGTTGACTTCAAGCACATTCCAAGGAGTTTGGAGGTTTGGGTGATATTAAGTGCCTCTCTGATGTAAGGTATAGAGAATATTATGGTTTTATTCATTTCTAATTTTATACTTTTTCAAATTTATAAGTTATGAAGATCTTAGGTTAGGATTCAGTCACTTCTACTATTGTTAATAGACACCCATGAATCCTTTTAGTGGTATCATAGAATTCAATGGCCTTAGATATATGAAATAATACATTTATTGAAGTTTATATAAATAATAATACATATCATATAATCACTTACTAAATATGAATCCTAATTTTTTCTATAAGTTTTATATCACAAGGTGCAATATGTGTTATGATAAGATACGACATGGTTTAAACATGTAAATGTTAAATTGATCATTGGAAATGACTTTTATATGTCATTGAATATGATTTCCTATGATATTTTTATAAAACCAAGAATTGTATCATATAAACTATGTGATAAAAATTATAAATTATGGTTTGAATGTGTCGAGGGATGTAATGGGAAGAGATATGATTGTTGGTCATAAAATATGATAGATAGCACTGATTTATTATTATCTACATCATATATTCAATAATAAATTATGTTTGTAAATATTTTTTTTATTTTTTCAATTATGAATTGGATTAAATATTTATAAATTGTATATAAACTATGATTTTTTTGAATATTTGTTAATTTATAATGATTTAATAAAATATTTATTTATAAAATTTTAATAATTATTTAGTAAATAATGTTTCAATATTTATTAATAAATATTAATTAAATATTAAGAGTTAATATAAATTACCTTTTAATAAATTTTATGGTATGACTTGTGGATTATTTATAATTTTTTTATTTAATAATCATGATGCATAATTTAAATAGAATTTATAAATAAAAAATAATGTATAATATGAAGTGTTTATGTTTAAGAAAATTATGAAATGTTCACAATGATTAATTTAAAATGGTTAAATTAAAATAAGTCTTATATAGAAATTATTTGAACCTCATAAAAGGATTTTTAATGGTTGATATTATCATGGTTTAAAAAAATTAAATATGTAATAATTATGATCATGTAAATATTTTACATAATTTAATTATAAATTTTTTAAATTCCTCAAAATATTATATATTTAAAATAAAATTCCATATAATAGATTACATGAAATATTTATATTATGAAAATAATATAAAATATTATATTCAATATTATGTAATTTTTATAATGAATAAATCTAAAATTATAAGTTTTTATAATTAGCTCATTTTTATGAATTGTTTAAAATTTATTATCTAGTGATTATATTTATAAAGTGTTCATTTAATTAAATGGTATTCCATGATTTATTATTCATTGATATAAATTCCTTACCTTTCTAATATATGTATTCTTTAATTTAAGTTGTTAAACTAATTGTTATAAATTGTAAAGCCTTGAATTACATGTTATGAAGGGAAACATAAGATTTAGTTTTCATCTACCCTTAATTCAGTTTATAATTGAGGTTATTAGCATGATTTTTGTAGTTGAATGTATTTTTTACATATTAATTTCTAGATTTAGAATGAATTGGATTCTATCTAGGGTAAATTCTTCTTGGGGAGAGGTACCTGGGGTCAGACTACCCCTCATCTTGGAGGGTTTGGTTATCTATCCCTCTAATCTTACTTATGTAGAGATTTTGAATCTCATATAACTCTAAGCCTTTGTATTAAAATTTCCCATACCTTATTCAAGATATGCATTTATGTAACACCCCGAGCTTCCACGATACGCTTCTCATTCAATAATGCAATAGCTTGCATTGTACGCGACTTCGAGTTCTAAAACACCGCGACTAATCAAAGTAGCCGTTATGAATAGTAATAACAACTTTTTAAAATTATAGAAATTTTATATTTCAAAATGGACTTCATTTTTGTATTCGTAATATCGAAATTATCCAAAGTTGAATTTTTTGTAATTTTCTGAGAACTTCCAATTTTTTATGAATAGTGAAAATTACTTAAAAACAACTTTTTAAATCAAAATAATTTATAGTGATAAATTATACTATTTAGTGGTCTTAAAGTATAATTATAATATATTTTTACAATTTTATCCATTGGTGGTCATTAGAATTAATTTAACATTGAAATTGGACATAAACAATTGCCAATCTTTTGATATAAATGGTTTCTTAAAAACACGCTATTATTGTGACAGCGGAAATTAATTATGAAATTAATTAATGCAACTTATATGTTTGGAATTTTGTAAAATAGACATCATTTTTGAATTTGGAATATCAATTATAGCTTAGGGTGAAATTTTGGCATTGTTCTGAAAAACTTCAATTTTTGATGAATAGTGAAACCACTAAGTGGTAGTTAAATAACTGATTTTTCGTTTAAATGAAATATTACCACTTCTGTGATTTGATTTTCAAAAATCCGACATACATGGTTGTCATTAAGAAGTAAAATGTGGTTCAATGAGATCAAAATAATTTTTTGGTGAATAGTAACTTTTAAGTTCTTAATCGCGATTAGAGGTAATTAGTGTAGTTTAAGGTACAAATAATGTTATAATAATATGAGATGAGCATGACACTTGTCCTAATCCTATTGGATGAGTCATGGCCGACCAATACAACCCATGGGTCAACTTGGGGACCCCATGGAGCCACTTTAGTTGGAAAATGACATTAATATATATTTATTTAATGTTAAAATTAAATTGACACAAACATGAGTTGTTTTACTAAAACAGTTTTTAAGTGGGGTTACACAAGTCCAAATTTTGATTATAAATATTCATTAGAAATCTAAAAAGATTTCCTACATCTTAGTATTTTTTTTATAATTTTTAGACATTAAATAAATTAAATTATTTATGACATCATGATGATGCAGCGATGACCTCATTATTTAACGATTTAAATAAAATGGGAAGCTAATGCAAAATACAAGGCTTACACTTGTCCAAAGCCAATTGGATGAGTAGATTTCGAACCCTTATCACCTTAGCCTCGAATTATATAAGTGTGGGACCTTTAGAATCCGAAAAGCATTGTGTAATAATGTAACATTTCAATCTTTCCAAAAGAGCCCCTCCTCTCCACTTATAAAAGTCCCCCACAACTCCCACCTTATTCACACCTTCAAGCCATTTGGATCGGCCAACCTCTGCCCAAATACTCTCCCAACATCCCTCTCTTATTCCTAGAAGCCTCACTTTGGGTAGAACGCTTCCCAAGGAAGCATTTGGCTCAAATCAAAAAGAGTTACCCGATTTTGAGGTAATGTCTTCTCTAATGTTGTTTTGTTTTATTTTTCTTCTCCAACCCCCTAAACTCTTTTTATTAATTTCTTTTGTAACAACACCAGTATCCTCAATATACTAGGATGTTGTTATAAGAAGGATTCTAGCTACACTTACACACACCTACATCTAATGGTTAATGAACATACGGTTTCTGTGGATGGCGAATTTCTGCCTCACGAAACGATGATTGTTCAACACTCATATAACACCTTCAAAGGTGGCCATTAAGATGTCACTATTTTTATATATGATATATAATATGTTTATGTTTTACTTATGCTTCTGTATTTCTCATTTATGGCATACTTTATGATTTCCATTATGGGTAAAACGCGATAATTTCATTTTAGGAAGTGCGGACTACCGCCCCCTCAAAGTGATTTGAATCGTTAATGCCATATGTGGGATGTATAAAGGATGGAGTAAATGGTATTATACACTATATTATACTGGAATTATATTATACATTTATATCATTATGATTTAGTTCCATTAAATATGAAATTGAAAAGAAAGTAGTGTTCATGCGTACGTACGGCTTACCGTCTCCATGAACGGTGCATTTCATTTCTTACCTCTAAATGTTACGTAATATTATAAATGAATGTATATACTGGATATATAAGATATATATGACATATAAATCATGAATATAATTCTGGATATAATGGATATTCTACCACATGAACAACTTGTAATTATAAGAAGTTTATTGTTGACTCAAGTACCAAAGATCGACAAAACGACCGTTATTAACTTAAATAATTACATAATGTTCATAACATTGTAATAAGGGATATAAAAGGAATAATGAACATGAAAAAGGTTCTTAAGTAAATAGGAATTAACTCTATTTTATTATTCATGAGGTTAAAGAACGGTCGAGTCAGGAAAGGACGCAAGGTAAGGGTTATTTCACAATCTCTTCATTATCTGAGGTTGTTTATACGTAATAATCTACTGGGATCTCTTTATCATCCACATCCATGTTTCTTCAAAATGTATTTCAAAACATTTTTATTATTTACAAGAATATGGGTTACAGTCATTTATACCCTTTTTGACTTTTTATAAGAGGAATCATTTCGTCGTTTTCAAAACAAGGTCCTTTTTAACCTTTTCGACAGAATTAAGGTAAGAATGTTTTTTTTAACTTATACGGCGGGTGCGGTTATTTTCCGCCATTATAAAATCTTCAAAGCTTTCCTTACAATCTTATAAGAATATTTTCAAGAAAATGTTTTGTTTTATATGGCTCTTAAATGATTTCAAAAATAGAAAGAGATATTTCTCTAAAAAGTGTTTTGATTTCATCTATGTCAACATCCTTTGATGGATTTTATGCTTATTTGAAGTTGATTTATTATAATACAAAACTTCTATATTGTATTGAAGGTTTTGTGATATGTTTGACTATGGATGTGCTATTTTAATACCATTCATAGTTTATGGTGAAATTATTGACATTTCGTATGCTAGTTTTAATACGAATGTTTATGTTATGTTTAAACCTTTTCATATGGGAATGCATTGGACTTAATATGTGATGGGTGGAGCCTGCTATAGCTCCTCGATGCATCGGCAGGTCTCATGAGACAAACTAGTGTCTTGGCACGAGGCCTTGACAAAATCTTATTTGTGGTCTTGGCACGAGGCCTTGGCTACGTGGTTATGATAGTCTGGCATTATGCATTCCATCATTATGAAAGTGGTTATTGATATTGCATGTGATTATTCGACCAGTAGAATATCCATGTGAATAAGTAATTGGAATTATCTCATTTTACTTTTGCCATATTATGTTGAAGTTCATGTTTAAAAGGAATTTGTTTTAGTTATACATTGCCTTAAATGTTAATGATTATTTATCAAAGCTTCCGCAATATTGTTATCCTTACTGAGCATCTGAGCTCACCCCTTTCAATGTTTTAAAATTTTCCAGGATGTGAAGAAGTATTTTATGAATGACCTGCAGGGATAGTCAGAAGAGGATATGAGTGTGGACTATGGAGACTTTGTTATTGTAGTTTTTCACCTTATGATGTAATGTAATACTTATGAATGTATCTAGTGTTTCCAAGGCTACTAAACTAATCGGTCTTTTGAGACTTGATCTTTTGTGATCATGCCAATGTTACGAAGTAATGCACCGACTCTGGGTAGCTGGGGTCGGGGCGTTATAGTTGGTATCAAAGGCAGTTTAGTACTAACCTTGGAAGCTAGATTTAGATAAACTCTGATTAGAGCACATAACCCGAAGATAGACTTTGAGGATTAGTATATAAGAACTTCCTAGAATTTTGGTATTATAAAGATGTTTTGAGTTTTCTGAGCAATACATCCCTGTCTGGATACGAGCAGGTAGAGGCGGCTCTGGCACAGATGTACCTAGGGGTAAAACCCGAAAACACCGCTTTGAGCTAGACTCAAACGGGAACTGGTGAACGACAACGGGCCTTGCTGCACTCTTGGTTACGACACTTCCGGGGGATATGCTTAGGATAATTCTCATTTTATTTACAAACCACTATGAAGGGTTATGAGTATATACTTCCTCAAAGAAAACATTTCTTTTTATGATTATGGATTATATCCATAAATAGTTCAATTTATGTAAAGTGTTTAACAAGTATGGAATTATGTATTTTGATTCATAAACTAATCTAGTTTATGCCATTGTTTAGAAATGGAGCCTAGTGGAAGGAATGGAAACCGTATCAATGCACGAACTCCGTGTAGGGATTGCCCTCATGATCAAGATAATTATTGTGGATCTGGAGATACAACTGGTGCTGATCAACTTATTACCATACTGGGACAACTCACTCAGGTTATGAATAATAACCTTACTCGTATGGAGCACCATGATCCGCAACGTGGAGGATCAATGCTAGACCGTTTCATGAGGCAACAACCACCAACCTTCAATGGGAGTACAAATCCTATAGTAGCTGAGCAATGGATAAATTCCTTAGAGAAAATATTCCATGCCTTGGGGAGTAGTGAAAGGGAGAAGGTTGTCATGGCAGTTTACCGCCTCACTGGAGATTCCGATCAATGGTGGTCATTGATTCAAAATACAAAGGAAGATGGAGAATTATCAAGTATGGAATGGAGAGAGTTCAAAGATCTTTTCTTAGAAAAATACTTTCCTCGTGACCATCGAGCAGATATGGAAAGACAATTTCTGAGTCTGAGGCAGAAGGAGGATGAGAATGTCGCAAAGTATGAGGCTAACTTTAAAAGGTTAGCGAGGCATGCTGCTGATTATATACGTAACCCGTGGAGTAAGATTGATCGTTTCTTTGATGGGTTAAAACCATTTCTCCGCCGAGATTTAGTATCACAATCCTTCTCATCATACGAAGATATTGTCTCGTGTGCTATCAAGACAGAAAAGGAAATCTCTAAGTCTTATGACAACAAAGTAAAGCAAGAGAAGAAGAGAACGTTGGAACAAGAGACAGATAAAGGGAAAAAGGGAAAGAAGTATTTTCCATTATGTGATAATTGTGGGAATAATCACCCTGGTACGTGCCTAAAAGGAATGGGAGTTTGTTATAAATGTGTAGAAAAGGGTCACCAGGCTCGTGATTGCAAGGGAAAGAAAGAGTCTGTCAAAGCTGAATGCTATAATTGTAGAGAAATGGGTCATTATGCAAATGAATACCCTAAGCGTCAGGGAAACTTACCTCAGAAAAGGCCAAGGGATCAAGGACAATCTTATGCTGTTACTACAGTTGAAGCAGAATAACTAATGTATTGGTGCTTTTGGACTCATGGATTATATTTTGGTTATTAGAATAATGTGATATATATATATATAAGGATTGTACTGCAGTACTTGTTGATTTCAGTAAGGTTTTAATATGATGAAGGTAATTATATTTTTAGTATGTGACAATAATAGAAACTTTACTTTGTTTGGGGAATCTAATAAATTGATTTTGGAATTAAGAGACCTTTTAGAGAAAGTCTGGACAGAGGTATTTTGGATAACTATAAAGGTTGGAGTGGATTAAGTTGATCTTTGGATAGTATTGTTTAAGATTAAAAAATTTATGAACATTATTTTTGGAATATTATGATACTATAGTTTTAGGAAAAGGACAACCTGCAGGGTGGGGCATAACCTGTCGCGTCGGACAAAGCTGCAGGAATCGAACCCACAACCATAGTGCGACAAGCCTTTATTTCCTACCACTAGCCTACAGGAAGTCCCTGGTTATTACAAAATAATTTTACTAATCTAAATGGTATGTGTTAACATTTGGAAGCTTATACAATTAGGATAAGTATAATATTTTTGAGTTCTATTATCTTTTTGAGTGAAAGATGAGTTGAAGGTTGAAACTCTAATTGTCAAGCATAAATATATATATACCTATCTCTTATTCAATGAATAAATTAATTCTTAAACTTTATTAAAGGGATATTAAAACAAAAAAAATGTGTTATCCTAATACTTTATGTCTTGTTGAACTAATAATATTTTAAATCAACATAGATTGAAGGCTTTGAGGCCCTCAATTTGAGAGTTGATTGTGATTGATGACCTCAATCACTCCCTACAAATATTTACGTTTTTACTCCAATTATATGTCTCTAATTGCCACCAATGTTCTCCTAATCGAGATCATAATTGGGTGGTGACTTTTTCATTTCCCTTTCCCTCTTATTAAGGCTAAATTTTATTAATCTTATTTCTGATGTGGGTTTTCCTCAAAGGTATTTTCTCTTTTCAACCTTTTATTTTCAAAGAAAAATTTCAAATTGCGAGGACGCAATTTATTGAAGGAGGGGAGAATGTAACACCCCGAGCTTCCACGATACGCTTCTTATTCAATAATGCAATAGCTTGCATTGTACGCGACTTCGAGTTCTAAAACAACGCGACTAATAAAAGTAGCTATTATGAATAGTAATAACCACTTTTTAAAATTATAGAAATTTTATATTTCAAAATGGACTTCATTTTTGTATTCGTAATATCGAAATTATCCAAATTTGAATTTTTTGTAATTTTCTGAGAACTTCCATTTTTTTATGAATAGTGAAAATTACTTAAAAACAACTTTTTTAATAAAAATAATTTATAGTGATAAATTATACTATTTAGTGGTCTTAAAGTATAATTATAATATATTTTTACAATTTTATCCAATGTTGGTCATTAGAATTAATTTAACATTGAAATTGGACATAAACAATTGCCAATCTTTTGATATAAATGGTTTCTTAAAAACACGCTATTGTTGTGACAGCGGGAATTAATTATGAAATTAATTAATGCAACTTATATGTTTGGAATTTTGTAAAATAGACATCATTTTTTAATTCGGAAATTAAATATAGCTTAGGGTGAAATTTTGGCATTGTTCTGAAAAACTTCAATTTTTGATGAATAGTGAAACCACTAAGTGGTAGTTAAATAACTGATTTTTCGTTTAAATGAAATATTACCACTTCTATGATTTTATTTTCAAAAATCCGACATACATGGTTGTCATTAAGAAGTAAAATGTGGTTCAATGAGATCAAAATAATTTTTTGGTGAATAGTAACTTTTAAGTTCTTAATCGCGATTAGAGGTAATTAGTGTAGTTTAAGGTAAAAATAATGTTATAATAATATGAGATGAGCATGACACTTGTCCTACTCCTATTGGATGAGTCATGGCCGACCTAGACAACCCATGGGTCAACTTGGGGACCCCATGGAGCCACTTTAGTTGGAAAATGACATTAATATATATTTATTTAATGTTAAAATTAAATTGACACAAACATGAGTTGTTTTACTAAAACGGTTTTTAAGTGGGGTTACACAAGTCCAAATTTTAATTATAAATATTCATTAGAAATCTAAAAAGATTTCCTACATCTTAGTATTTTTTGATAATTTTTAGACATTAAATAAATTAAATTATTTATGACATCATGATGATGCAGCGATGACCTCATTATTTAACGATTTAAATAAAATGGGAAGCTAATGCAAAATCCAAGGCTTACACTTGTCCAAAGCCAATTGGATGAGTAGATTTAGAACCCTTATCACCTTAGCCTCGAATTATATAAGTGTGGGACCTTTAGAATCCGAAAAGCATTGTGTAATAATGTAACATTTCAATCTTTCCAAAAGAGCCCCTCCTCTCCACTTATAAAAGGCCCCCACCACTCTCACCTTATTCACACCTTCAAGCCATTTGGCTCGGCCAACCTCTGCCCAAATAATCTCCCAACATCCCTCTATTATTCCTAGAAGCCTCACTTTGGGCAGAACGCTTCCCAAGGAAGCCTTTGGCTCAAATCAAAAAGAGTTACCCGATTTTGAGGTAATGTCTTCTCTAATGTTGTTTTGTTTTATTTTTCTTCTCCAACACCCTAAACTCTTTTTATTAATTTCTTTTGTAACAACACCAGTATCCTAAATATACTAGGATGTTGTTATAAGAAGGATTCTAGCTACACTTACACACACCTACATCTAATGGTTAAAGAACATACGGTTTCTGTGGATGGCGAATTTCTGCCTCACGAAACGATGATTGTTCAACACTCATATAACACCTTCAAAGGTGGCCATTAAGATGTCAATATTTTTATATATGATATATTATATGTTTATGTTTTACTTATGCTTCTGTATTTCTCATTTATGGCATACTTTATGATTTCCATTATGGGTAAAACGCGATAATTGCATTTTAGGAAGTGCGGACTACCGCCCCCTCAAAGTGATTTGAATCGTTAATGCCATATGTGGGATGTATAAAGGATGGATTAAATGGTATTATACACTATATTATACTGGAATTATATTATACATTTATATAATTATGATTTAGATCCATTAAATATGAAATTGAAAAGAAAGTAGCGTTCATGCGTACGTACGGCTTACCGTCTCCATGAACGGTGCATTTCATTTCTTACCTCTAAATGTTACGTAATATTATAAATGAATGTATATACTGGATATATAAGATATATATGACATCTAAATCATGAATATAATTCTGGATATAATGGATATTCTACCACATGAACAACTTGTAATTATAAGAAGTTTATTGTTGACTCAAGTACCAAAGATCGACAAAACGACCGTTATTAACTTAAATAATTACATAATGTTCATAACATTGTAATAAGGGATATAAAAGGAATAATGAACATGTAAAATGTTCTTAAGTAAATAGGAATTAACTCTATTTTATTATTCAGGAGGTTAAAGAACGGTCGAGTCAGGAAAGGACGCAAGGTAAGGGTTATTTCACAATCTCTTCATTATCTGAGGTTGTTTATACGTAATAATCTACTGGGATCTCTTTATCATCCACATCCATGTTTCTTCAAAATGTATTTCAAAACATTTTTATTATTTACAAGAATATGGGTTACAGTCATTTATACCCTTTTTGACTTTTTATAAGAGGAATCATTTCTTCGTTTTCAAAACAAGGTCCTTTTTAAACTTTTCGACAGAATTAAGGTAAGAATGTTTTTTTAACTTATATGGCGGGTGCAGTTATTTTCCGCCGTTATAAAATCTTCAAATCTTTCCTTACAAGCTTATAATAATATTTTCAAGAAAATGTTTTGTTTTATATGGCTCTTAAATGATTTCAAAAATAGAAAGAGATATTTCTCTAAAAAGTGTTTTGATTTCATCTATGTCAACATCCTTTGATGGATTTTATGCTTATTTGAAGTTGATTTATTATAATACAAAACTTCTATATTGTATTGAAGGTTTTGTGATATGTTTGACTGTGGATGTGCTATTTTTATACCATTCATAGTTTATGGTGAAATTATTGACATTTTGTATGCTAGTTTTAATACGAATGTTTATGTTATGTTTAAACCTTTTCATATGGGAATGCATTGGACTTAATATGTGACGGGTGGAGCCCGCTATAGCTCCTCGATGCATCGGCAGGTCTCATGAGACAAACTAGTGTCTTGGCACGAGGCCTTGACAAAATCTTATTTGTCGTCTTGGCACGAGGCCTTGGCTACGTGGTTATGATAGTCTGGCATTATGCATTCCATCATTATGAAAGTGGTTATTGATATTTCATGTGATTATTCGACCAGTAGAATATCCATGTGAATAAGTAATTGGCATTATCTCATTTTACTTTTGCCATATTATGTTGAATTTCATGTTTAAAAGTCTTTTGTTTTAGTTATACATTGCCTTAAATGTTAATGATTATTTATCAAAGCTTCCGCAATATTGTTATCCTTACTGAGCATCTGAGCTCACCCCTTTCAATGTTTTAATATTTTCCAGGATGTGAAGAAGTATTTTATGAATGACCTGCAGGGATAGTCAGAAGAGGATATGAGTGTGGACTATGGAGACTTTGTTATTGTAGTTTTTCACCTTATGATGTAATGTAAGACTTATGAATGTATCTAGTGTTTCCAAGGCTACTAAACTAATCGGTCTTTCGAGACTTGATCTTTTGTGATCATGCCAATGTTACGAAGTAATGCACCGACTCTGGGTAGCTAGGGTTGGGGCATTACAATTTAGATATGTGGGGATTTGTTTTCTTTAATTTTTTGGTACATAATAGAAACTATGGGTTTTTAAAAGAGTTACACATTAATATGGATTGAACATATTGATTTAGTGGTGGTAATAGTCATCCAAACTAAATCATTTGAAGAAGTCGTATATAAATGTAATAACCTAAGATTAGATACTGAGATTAAATTTTATTCTTAATAATAAGTGTTATATTCCTTCAAAAGAGTCACTTTTCAATACTTTTATAATCCAAATTTCCAGTTCAAGCTAAATATGGGTGCACCTAGATTAGGTAAGAAAGTAATGAGGTGGACCTAATAGTTATATACATTGTACTTGGAATTTTATTTGGGTTAAAATTAGTTTATAAACCATAAAAGTTTTGATAATAGAGGTATATAGTTGAGTTTATTAATATGATGGATTATATAAGGGGTTTTCCATATGATTATCCAAGAGTCATATAGGATATGATTGATAAGTGTTGTCTACCTCAGTGCTTATTTTTGTGGGAAAATGGTGTATATCATGATGAAATATGGATCTTGGTCTATTAATAAAAATGATTTATTCTAAAGGGGTCATTATTTTAATGGGATCTTGTTTAATAAAATTCTCCATTATTAGTAATAATAAATGATAATTATCTAATTAGTGCTTCTATTGTAGATAAACATCGAAACCATTGTTAAATATAACCTTAATAGTAATCCTAGGAAAAAGAGCCTTAATATATGTAAATCCCAAGACTAGTAACTTAATAAGAGTTCTTAAGTAAAATTTATTATATATGTTAGAGTAAACACTTCCTAGGTAAACAAATATTAAAGTGTATTAATATTTTAATTTGGATACTTGTGATGAATTTAATTATTTACATAGGGATTCAAATCCATTGGATGTGAAATAACCTAATGAATTTTAGTCTTGTATACTCAATATCATATGGTATGGAAATTATATGAAATATAATTGATATACTAATTAATTGGTGGTGCTAAATATTTTCTTAAGGATTTTTTGGGTAAGAAATACTTCTTATTTTCATATATGAAAATTTCATGAAAATATAATTTCATTCAATAAAAGTTTACATTAAATTGTAAATTTATAAGGATTTATAAACTATTCATATGATGTATGAGTTTTGGTGTTTTTTAGAGAGTAAAAATGGGTAAATGTTTAAACTAGAAGAAGAAATGATTGTTTCAATTTCTAACAATTTTTCATCAAGTATTCAGATGAGGTCATTGAAACCTAATGGTTTTTTTGGAAGGATTAGTGATGATTCCATGATATAGAATTTTTTATTTTACAGGAATGGGTTTATAAAACTCCATAGAATTTATATATCAGGTATCAGTTTTATAATAATTTATTCTTCAGTTTTGAAGGGTATGAGATACCAAATACATAATTTACAAGTTTTGTAAATATATATAAGATAAAAATCTAAAGAATATTTAATAAGACGTGTATTTTTTGTTTAAATTATTATTCAAGAGTTTCTACATCATATATTTTAACGTAAATGAAATTTTCATGCTCAAATAGATCTACGAAAAATATGTGAATCTTAAAATAATTCTATTATGAAATAAGATAAGTTTTTTGATTACCAAGAGATATTATGAACTAAATATTAAGATTATTTGTAAATATATGGTTTACGATTCACTGAATTACATAACATGTTTTTTGAGGAAGATAAGGGTAAAATTATTTTATCTAGGATAATGTGTTTATCCAAATATTTTTCATTTGTTTTATTTTTTAATAAAGTATTCTTTTTAAATGAAAATGTTTCAAAAACATAGAATACCATATATAATATGGAAACAATATCATATTTGATTGATATTAATAATAAAATGAAATAAGTATTATTATTTAACATAGAATAGTTTGTGTAACTTAACATTAAATTTTTAATAGATATATTATATAAGACAATTATTGAAGTATGTTCAAAATTAAAGAAGTTCAAATTTAAAAAATAAAATATTACACCTATCTAGAGTAAGTGATTCTCACTTAATAACGTAAAAGAGTTTAGGATATGTTGTGGTGAATGAAAATGTAATAGTTACCTTTAGTTACCATGAGTATGTGAATATCACTATTTCCTAAAGGATTATTATAGTAATAACTTATTGAATATCACTTAATCATAAAGGGGTTTAGTATTTTTTTGGTAAACTATAGTGTAAATTGTCACATTATTTTAATTAAAAATATTAAATGAATAAGGATACAAGGATGATAATGTAAAAAAATACAAAGGGTTCCATGTAGACTATAAGAAGTTAACATTGTAACATTAAATGTTGTGAGGATAATAAATTTTAATATGTTCTAGGATTTTATCATTTGGAATATGATTAGCTGATATTTCTATAATTAAAATTTTAATTCTTCATAAATGTTACCCACTAAAGAGTTTAGTGGGAGGGTTTTATCAGATAGTCATATAGAGTTGTGGTAGGAATTATATATTTATGTAACAATTTAATGTTACTCAAGAATATAGAGAAAACATATGGATAGTATGGTAGTTTATCATATATGAAATTATAGATTAACAATGGTGTTGGGTTTTGTTAAATATTCTTAAAATATTTTTTAATGATATAAATTCTGACATAAAAAAGGATATCCTCACATTATCATTCTTTCGTGTTGGTTGTATATAGGTATATATAGATATACATTTCATAAAATTAAATAATTATTAAACACTTAATGTATGACTTTGTGTTTATCCCTAATTGAAGTTCATCATGGGGTATTATAGGTTATGTAGGATTGTTATGGTTATTGAGAGTTGGATTCTCGTATGAGATGAAAAAGATTCTATTAGGGAATAAAAATAAATGAAATATTATTTTTTATGTGTTGGCTGACCCAAATTTTATACCATATGAATTTTTATGTATCTAGTGTACTTGGGGTTCATGGTTCATATTTAATCCACACTACCTAATGTTGGATAGATACTTAGCTCGACAACCTTGATACATTGATAGCTTTCTTAGACAATCCAATTTATCTTAAATGGTCAGGAGGTTCTTAGTTATGTGTCTATTCATGTCTATAACATCCTCTCTATTTAGTGAGTTATGTTTTATTTTGTTTCTAGTTAAACCCTCAATGAGTTTTCTATTCAGGTTAGACCCTGGTGACTGGGCCCTTAGGTCGATCGGTTAGTTTCTGAGGATAAGGTAGAAGGACGGTTGAAACCAATCTGCAGACCAAATTTGCAACGTGTATTTAAATACATATCATGTATTAAATATACAAAATGTATTTAGCTATCTAGATATCATTTACATCAGGTAGAGGTTTTCCCATGGGAGGGAAAACCTTAGAATTACATGAAGTGTAATGCATTTACACATCATGTAAATATTGGGACAGTTTTTAAAAAAGGGACATAACCCCTTATTTTTAGATAAGGGCTCGTATATTCCATGTACAGGAGGCTAGATTCATGAGAGGACCCCTTCACGCCTCCACTAAGTTCCACCAGATCTCCTCCGTTCGAGCTTCATTCCCTTTTCCATTAGGTGTGTTGGATCCGCAATTATAATTTCCCCAATCCTCTTCCTCACTTCCACCATTTATCATTATTTATTCTATGTTAATTTGGTGCGAGATCATATACCCTCTTTTTAGGGGTTTTGTCTATTCTTATGATTTCTACCATCCTAGATTTATACAAGGGATAACACTAGATTAGGAGAGTGTTATAGTATTAAGGTAGGTGGTCTAGTTCTTTTCCCTAAAGTCTCATTGAGTTTTTATCATGCACCTTGTGTTGTGTGCCAAAAATTATGGTGTCACATGTGTAATGTTTAATTAATTAAATTTAAGGTTCTTATCATGTATAAAAGAATTGTATCTACCTTTGAAACAATATCATTGGACATTTATCTTGACACAGGCCACCCCTATGGGTGTTCCCTTCCTTAAGTGCCTAAACACCCATTTTCCTTAAACTATTAAAGCGCATTTGAGGTTTGTGTTTCCTTAGGATAAATAATACTTTTAAAACAATAAATGGACTAATTAAAAATCATATTCCATGAGTTAGGCCCCTATTCTTATTTCCATAGCTTGAATTGCTTGAATTAAATTTTTTAGCCAACTTGATTAATGTATTATGACTATAATGCCTTGATGAAATAGTGTGATATCCTGATAGCTAAACCATACCATCCTATCTTTCTAAGAGTGATACTTGGGATTCCATATATGGATCACATTGGATGGGATCATCACGATTTATAATTATAATTTACTAATAAATGGTAAATATGTTGGGAGTGATACTAGTTATGCCTTGGATGAGTTCTCCATACATATTCTTTACCTCCTTATGAGTGATATAGATTCCCTAGGGGATTATCTAGGGATGGAATCAGTATAAATATGGTTATACCATGACATTAGTGATACTTAGTCCCCTATGTGCGATACTAGGGATGGAATCAGAGGTTTGTTGTTGGATTCCACCATTCTTGGAGTGATACTTAGGATTCCATTATGGATCACCATGGACGGTCTCTTATGGTGTTGTGTATTTATAGTTCCCATGAATTGATGCTTGGGATTAATTTTTGGATCACCTTTTATAGTATTAGGGTTCCTCTTTTAAATTATAATTATGACTTTTATATTAAGAAAAAGAATGCATTGCTTTTTCCAGGGATGTGTATTCCAAGACAAATCAGGTGCTTGGGTTCTAACAATATCATAAAACTAGTTTTATGAGGACTTATTATCTTTATACACTATATCATACCCTAGTTTAGTGGCCTCTGGATTAGGCCAATGTAGGTAGTTTTGGTTGAGTGTACCATGAGGAACTTGATCTGATGTGTTTATGTACTTATTAACTTTCATTTCTTATTATTGTCACACTGCTCATTTTATATACACAGACTGGATTATTCTAGACACTTTTGTTGGTATCCTACTGAGTATATCAAACACCCTTCTTGGTCCACCCTTGGTACCCAAGAGGACTTCATGATTTCAGGTGTAGATAAATGAGATCTCCCAACTTCAGATGCTTGATTTTCGATACTAGGATGAATTATGAGATCATAGGTCTAAGCCTATGCTCATGATGATAGTAGAGTCACCTTTTGGTATTTTTGGTATTTTTTTATATCATGAGGTATATTCCTTCTACTTTGTATCCCTTGTACCTCATTTTTGTATAGATATATGACAATATCATCATCATTCTATATCTATTTATGATTCAGATTCTTCTTGGGTATTTAGATTGGATGATTTATTATTCTTGTTCTGCTGTTGATTATTTTTTTCAGTTTTTTCTACTAACCATTATGAAGGCTCTGGGCACAGCGGAAGCTTGGTTGGGATGGGACCCAATTTGATGTTTACCTTGATCAATGATTATTCTAGGATCAATACAAAGATGAACGTCAGTCTCCATGGAATATAATAAAATAATTAGATAAAGAAGAAAGAGGCTTGGAACCATTAGAGGGGATCTTGCACATCATGTTCATAATTAATTTAATTAATTTCATAAAGAAGAATAATACCTAGATCTTTGGTATTTTTATTCGTTGATGATTTTGATCATCCATAATGACCCTACTATATTATCTTATTATTCTTGTAAGGATCCAAACTAGAATCCCTATAGTGGTGATCCCCACGTGCTCTGATGGCCTCCGATCGACATCGCTCGTTCTTCAAGTGCTAGTGCGGCGAATCGAGTTTCTTGTGTTGGTCATTCTTGATCACCTATTCTTCAGCCTTGAAGAACATCTCTAATTATTGAGAGGGGAGAGAAGAGGATTCGAGAGAGAAATTTTTTGGCTCAACAATTCTCAATTCACCAGGCTTGTGGTGTGGTGTCAGGCACAATAGGCATACTTGCCTATTTATATACATGGAATTTCAGTTACAAAATTTAATTTTATATCAACAATTAAATACATTCATGAACTTAGATAAAACCCATTCATTTAATAATAATACTGCTTCATTATTTATAGTGATCCAACTTGCACAAAATATAATTATAAATAAAATTTCACGTCATAAAATAATAGCAGTGTTATTTTAATTTGTAACAACTAGTTAAATAATTATTTATCATCTTGAAAATAATTATTTTACTACTGGACCAACCTTGGTCCGCTTGAACTCTACTTCTATTTATTGAACACCTGAATAAATAAATAAATAATTTATTCTCTTAAATAAATATTTTATTTAAAACTAGAAAATAAATATTTGTTAAATGTTCAATAAAATAAATAAATATGTTTTATTTAATTTATGCAATCATTGTAACTTGAATAAAATTATTCCATGGTCTTGAGAATAATATTTATTTCATTAATTAAATTCACAAAGAATTTAACTAAGACCACTGAAAACATTTAGTGTGTGACCCTCTAAGATTCTTTCTCGTTGGCATTAGGCGGGCTTGCCTAAAGTCCAAGAGTACTGTCTAGCAACGGGTCAAGGCACCCAGGAGAAAGAACATAAAGTCGCAACAACAATATCCACATATTAATGCTCACTGTGTAATATAATCCCTTTGTCACAATATCTCATCAATAAATTTTCAGGATTGTGTCATCAACTTTAATGCTTGATATGTCGTTCTTTGACAACCTAAAATAAAATTGTCATTACACCATGGCCATGGCATTTCACATGACGGTTCTATTTCAATCAAAGTTCTAAGATATAAACTTTCATAAATGTAAGGGAAAAATCCTTTATTGACTTATCCATTAATAACATGCCACTTGTGATGCACCCAACGTTCCCTACTTCCCGCCAACTATCTACATGACAGTTTTCTTCAATAAATAAAAGTGTGTAAGTCGTGACATGTATTAATGATAATCTTAAAGTTAGGATCATTACACACACTCGCAGATAGAGATATCCTATGACACTAAAACATGTGGAATTCCTACTAGAGGGTTTGTTTCGTAATCTCCTTTCTTAGAGATTACCAAGTGTGAACTTCATGATAGGAAGTATCATATGCTTATGAGTACTTGCACCTGATGGTATGCATGCTATGTGTCCCATCATAGCATGTCATCAAACCACATAACTATATTTAAGAATATTGTTATATCATTTCAAGGTTCTCATCATAGTAGGAACTACCATGACCTTATCAATGCAACAAATACTCTAGGACATTATTAGATCATAGTCATGCAGAACAATGAACAATATGTAATAATACATTAAATATCCATGTAATAAAAGTAAAACTGGTTAGTTCTAGGACACCAACTCTTACAAACTCCCACATGAACTAGAGCCAACTTCCTATGACTTTCAGCTCCCTAGACCTCACATGATGATCATGTTTCTACTAAGTCAAGGTTTTAGTCAAGGGGCCTGCCACATTGTCTTCCATGGAAATACTACTCACTGCAACTTCACCTCTTTGAGAAAAATCCCCTAAGATATGATACTTTAGAAGTATGTGCTTCATCCGCTGATGTGACCTTGGCTCTATTATGAGATCCACCGCTGCAGTATTATCATAGTATAGTGTTATGGGATCTTTAATACTAGGTATCACATCTAGATCCTGGACAAAGCTTCTCATACAAATTTCTTCTTTAGTTGCCTCAGAAGCTGCGATATACTTGGACTCTGCTGTAGAATCTACGATCACACTCTTATTTGAGCTCTTCCAGCTCACTTCACCTCCATTCAAAGTGAATATGTATCTCGTTTGTGACTTCATGTCATCTTGATCAGTCCGGAAACTAGAATGCATATATCCTCTAATGACTAGTTCCTCATCTCCTCTATAAACCAAGAACATATCCTTAGTACTCATCAAATAATTTAGGATAGTATTGACTTCCATCCAATGGAGGTCACCTGGGTCAGCTTGATATCTTCCTACCGCACTCAATGAGTAGCTGACATCCAGCCTAGCACATATCATGGCATACATGACTGACCCAATCGCTGATTCATATGGAGTCATTTCCATTATTTTTCTTTACTCATGTGTCTAATGACACATTTTCTTGGAATGATGAATTCCATGTGGTGTTGGAAACAATACCCTCTTGGATTGTTCCATACTAAATCTCTTCAGTATCTTATCAATGTATGTACTTTGACTTAGGCCCAGAAATCTCTTAGATATATCATGATGTATCTTGATCCCAAGAATATATGCTACCTCACCCAAATCCTTCATGGACAATCATTGATTCAGCCTTGCGTTAACAGACTGTAAGATTGGTATCTCATTTTCAATAAGTAATATGTCATCAACATATACTTTTAGGAAAACGATTGTACTCCCACTAAACCATTTTTAGACACAAGGATCACATTCATTCTTGATAAAACCAAATTATTTTATGGATTCATCAAAATGAATTTTCCATGAATTGGATGCTTTCTTTAATCCATAAATGGATTTTTGCAACTTGCATACCTTATTGGCATCCCTTGGAGTCACAAACCCTTCAGGTTGTGTCATGTATAAATCTTCCAGAAGGTTCCCATTAAGGAATGTTGTTTGGACATCCATTTTCCAAATCTAATAGTCATGGTAAGCCACAATGGAAAGTAGAATTATGATGGATTTCAGCATTTCAACTAGTGAGAAAATTTCATCGTAGTCAATTCCTTGATGCTGTTTAAAACCTTTTGCAACCATTCATGCCTTATAGGTACTGACTTGTCCTTCCATGTCATGTTTCTTCTTGAATACCCATTTGAAACCAACATTCTTTACATCAACTAGATGATCTACCAAAATCTAGACTTGGTTTTGGTATATGGAATCCATTTCAGAATTCATGGCTTCTTGTCACTTGGTAATGTTAGTGCCACTTATAGCTTTCTTATAGGTTAGAGGATCATTATTATCAACTAATAAGGAGTCACCATACTCAGTAACTAGAAAACTGTACCATTCTGGTTCTCTATCCTCTCTTTTACTCCTACGCAGTACTTGTGTCTCTGGAATAGATTCTTCTTCCATGAGGGTTTGTGGAATCTATTCTTGTACCAACTCTTGTTTACCTTGAGCCTCGACTTCATCAAATTATATATCACTCCCACTATCTCTTTTGGAGATGTCCTCCCTCTCAAGGAATATTTCATGTCTTTCCACTATAACCTTTTTTATAAGGGGTTGTATAGGTAATATCCCATTGTTTCCTTAGGGTATCCTATAAAGGTACAATTTTTTCCTTGGGGTTCGATTTTGTTACCTAAAGAGGCCTTAACAAATGCTTCGTTACCCCACACATGTAAATTTGATAACATGGTTTTTCTTCCACTCCATAACTCATATGGAATACCATTTATCGATTTAGTTTTTACTTGGTTTAGTATTTTTGCCTCTATTTGTAATGCATATCCCTAAAATAATAATGGAAGACTCGCATGACTCATCATTGATCTCACCATGTCCAACAGGGTGCAGTTTCTCCTTTCACTCACACCATTCCACTGGGGCATGTTTGGAGGAGTGAGTTGGGATAGGATCCAAAAATCCTGTAAGTAATCAATGAAGTCTTGATTATGATATTCTCCACCTTGTTCTGAGCATAGTTTCTTAATCTTCTTACCAATATCGTTCTCAAATTCATTCTTATATTCTTTGAACTTGTCAAAAAATCCGATTTATACCTCATTAAGTAGATATATCCATATCTATTAAAACCATCAGTAAAAGTTATGAATTATGAGTACCCTCCCCTTGCTTCAATTGGAAATGGTCCACACACATCGGTATGAACCAATTCAAGAAGTTCTTTAGAAATTTCATCTATCCCACTAAATAGGGATTTGGTTATTTTTCCTTGTAAACATGCATGACATACTCCAAGTGTTTTTAGTTCAAAAGAATCTAAATATCCATCTTGATGTAACTTTGTCAAGTGTTTCTCGTTTACATGACCTAGCCTGTGATGCCAAATTTGGGTGTGGTATGAGTCATGTGAAGTATCTTTATTATCTATTTCAATTACTTGGTTTGTGTAATCCAACACATAAAGTCTGTTGTATAAATGTTCCCTACCATAAAAAATTTTATCTTTGTAAAATAATCAACATTCATTTCCAAAATTGAAAACAAATCCATCTGTATCTAATTTGGATATATAAATAATGTTTTTAGTAACAGAAGGCACATAATAACAACCATTTAACACCAAGATCATCTGAGTTGGAAACCTGAGGTGGTAGTCCCCGATAGCTATAACAGCAAGTCTGGCTCCGTTGGATACTCATAGATCTACCCCCCCTTGATAAATCTTCCTGAATCTACTTGGTTCTTATATTTAGATACATATGTGATCATCACAAGATGTATCTAATACCCAATTTTTAGAAATAGATAGATTGCATTCAATAACAAATGCACCTGAAGCTTCCCCTTGCTTCTTGGGTTGGGTGTGGTTCTTATTCCAGTGGCCCTTCTTTCCACATGCGAAACAAATAGCCTCATGTTCCCTTGCCTCCCCTTTGATATTCCTTTTCTTAGAAGTCCATGAAGATTCTTTGGGCTTAAATCTCTTCGCCTTCCCTTTCCTCTTATTCACCATAAAGACAGAAGGCTTTTCATGCTTCATATCTTTTTCCACATGGAGAATGAGGATAAGAAGATTAGATAGATACTTCTCAATGTTATTCATATTGAAATTGAAAAAAAAGTTAGAGAAGCTCTGAGGGAGTGATGTGATAATGAGATTGGTTCCCAGTTCTTTAGAAAGTTTAAACCCTAGAACCTGTAGGTGCCCAATGTAGCCAATGAGATTGACTACATAAGGCCCAGCTGGGGAACCATCTCCATGCTTACTCTAAAAAATTTCCTTAGAGAT
The DNA here is from genome assembly GCA_963277665.1 of Viscum album. NCBI lineage: Eukaryota > Viridiplantae > Streptophyta > Magnoliopsida > Santalales > Viscaceae > Viscum > Viscum album. The sequence goes on along the minus strand of OY728128.1, from coordinate 117,630,129 downwards.
CTCAAACCTTTCATGTCTTTCTCTCTCATGGTAAATACCATAGAGGTGCTCAAGCATGCTATAGGAATCCATGTTTTCGTGAGACTTCATGAGCTCACTAGACATTGATGATAGCATAAAATATTGAACATCGACTGCATCTTTCATATGTTTCTCATAGACCAAAAAATACTCATCACTCGCCTCTTTGGCAAGAGGATCAGGTAATTTTGACTCCAGCATGTAAGACTTCTGTTCAGGACGTAGGATAACCCGAAGGCATCTAAACCATTCCTGGAAGTTACAGCTAGTGAGGATGTTTTCTTTATCCAGAATTGATCGTAGGGATAATGTGGTTGATGATCTTGTCATTTTTATTCTATAATTAAAAGAGAAGATCATTAGTACTTTCTTTATTACATTTTATGAGAAATAATAAATTTTGTTAAGTCTCCCACTATTTTATCAAGTCCAAATGGCCCTCACCATTGAACTCAGAATGTCCAGTTTCCATAACATTATAGTGGAAAGAATCCATATTCCCCTTTTCATAACCCCAAAAAAGGGTTATTCAAGATATTAGAAGGTATTTTGGTAGGTCGGTATTTGTCAATTGTGGGCTTGCAGTTCCTTGATCTGTTGTGTGGACTCCCCAATCCTGAAATCATGACTTTGGATTTCCTCAATTCTTGCCTCCAATATTACACCAAGTCTTGAAAGGGCTACTCCTCTTGATGCAATATGGTTAAGTCAACCTGAAACCTTTCATAAGGTCTCCCTATATAAAAGCAAGTATCCCAACAAGGGTTAGTCAAACACATAGTTTTGTTGAGTATTTCCCTTAATCAAGTAAAGGAAGGCTTGTTCTGGCTTAATATTTTATTTGAGGGATTTTTTATCACTTATTCATGAATTTATTATTATAATTATCACACGCATGTTAATATTAAGGGGAACTTGCTTAAGTGATTAAACATGTCTTGATTTACGCATAAGTCTAGTTTATTTTAGTTCCATCTTGCATGCTTGTTTAATTCATTAATTATGTGATCATGAAAACACGTCCATAATGATAAACCATGCAACTGACAGAAATAAAATAAAGTAAATGGCATGATCATGAGATTTTCTAATGGTTATTTTATCTAGCGGTTGATAAACTAACCCTGGACTAGGGGGAAAACACCTTGAACCTTTTTGGGTTCGTATTTATAGCTTCCACTTGTCCACCTCTGTATCTCCTGGGATTGGTTTCGTCTTGGCTCCATCTTGAACTGCCTCCACTATCTTGGGAGTTCCATCCATTACATATTACTTTTTCTTAACTCATAAGTAGGTGAGGGGTTAATGGGATTTTATATAAAAGAAACCTTGGGCATACAGGCCCTACATATTAATGAGGATAAGGCTCGCAGGCCAACAAATTTAATTTCAAATAAATAAATTAAAAGAAACCATCTTCATAAAAATGTCTTGGTCAAGCTCATGATCAACTATACATGCAATGATATTTAAGAATAAATAAAACTATCATTAAATTATTTAGTCTTTCTCGTTTAAGATAAATCATGATCGAATCAATTAATTATCATCTTTTATTAATCAATCCTTTTATCTTAAAACCTTTTTGGGATTTCCTTGAGATTCCCATCCATCATAATTTTAAATAAATTCATTTAAAATTATCTTTTTACGTAACATGTACCTTGGAGGCAAACCATTGAATTCCTATTCATAACTACCCAATGAGTAGAAATAAACATTATGCACATATATATAAAACACCTATAACTTGTTGTGCCTTAGCTTTACACCTGCCTGATGGTACACATATCATGGGTTTTTATAATATAATAATAAATTTTAATAATTCTATATAATTTGGATGAGTACACAACGTGTAGTTCCAACTACATGGTTTGTACTATTTTTTACTGTCTATTTGAAGTATACGCTCGGGGAAACGGCGTGTGAGTGTACTTAGGAAATCTTCAAAGTACACGGCAGGTCCAGTGGGCCACATGTTGTGTAGTTCCTCGTTACACGGTCTCTAGATGGGAAATCCATGTATGGGGTACATGTTCCAACCCTAACCCAAAGGGACTACATGTCGTGTCCATTGGGCCACACGGCATGTAATCTAGAAACCACGTGCCACCTGTTCCTGTTCAACACATGAAGTCATTTAAGACTTAGAAAGACTGGAACACATGGCTAGGTTTGGTGGACCAGTCTGATGCATTGAATCTTGACTACATGGCGTGTACTGCTGAATACACGTCATGTGTTCTAGTGTTGTACGACTAGGAAGCTTTGGAAAGGCCAGATGATATCCTACATTTTATTTTAATCAAAATTAAAAGAAAATATTGTTCATGTAAGGTGAACAAGAAACAGAAGAGGAGGAATAGATATCGAGATTCAGATTTGTAGAACGGTTAACTTGAATTGAAACAACTAAATTATTAAATGCATAATTCATCAACGAAATATTTAAATAATTATAAACTGTGATGTAACCCCTCTGATACCACTTGAAGGTTCCAAGCACAGCGGAAGAATGGTTGGGATGGGACCCAATTTTATTTTTACCATGATCAATTATTATTCTAGGATCAATATGATAATGAACGTCAGTCTCCATGGAATATAATTCAAAGATTTAGATAAAGAATAAAGAGGCCTGAAACCTTTAGAGAGGATCTTTCACATCATGTTTATAATTAATTTAATTACTTTCATAAAGAAAAATAATACATGGATCTTTGGAATTTTTCTTCACTGATAATGTTGATTGTTCAAAATGACACTTACAGATTATCTCATTGCGCTTGTAAGGATCCAAACTAGAATTCCTCTAGCAGTGATCCACACATGCTCTGATGGCCTCCGATCGACACTGCTCATTCTCCGAGTGCTATTGCAGCAAATCGAGTGTCGTGTTTCGGTTGTTCTTGATCACCTATTCTTTGACCTTAAATAACATCTCTCATTCTTGAGAGGGGAGAGAAGAGGATCCAAGAGAGAAATTGTTTGGCTCAACAATTCTCAATTCACCAGACATGTGGTGTGGTGTATGGCACAATAGGCGTACTTTCCTATTTATATACATGGAATTTTAGTTACAATATTTAATTGCATAGAAATAATTAAATATATTCATGTACTTAAAGAAAACCCATGAATTTAATAATAATACCATGTCATTATTTATGGTTCAAAAACTTGCACAAAATGGAATTATAAATACAATTTCACATCATAAAAGAATAGCAGTGTTGTTTTAATTTGTGCCAACTAGTTAAATAATTATTTACCGTCTTGAAAATAATTATTTTACTATCGGACCAAACTCGGTCTACTCGAACTCTAATTCCATTTATTTTACACCCAAATAAATAAATAAATAAATTATTCACTTAAATAAATATTTTATTTACAAACTAATAAATAAATATATATTAAATGTTCAATAAAATAAATAAATAAATTTTATTTAATTTATGTGATCACTGTAAATTGAATAAAATTATTCCACGGTCTTGAGATTAATATTTATTTCATTAATTAAATTCTTATAGAATTTAACCGAGACCACAAAAAACATTTAGTGTGTGGCCCTCTAGGATTCTTTCTCATTGGCATTAGGTGGGTTTGCCTAAAGTCCAAGAGTATTGTCTTGAAATTGGTCAAGGAACCCAAGAGAAAAAACGTGAATTTGCAACAACGACATCCACATACGAACTCTCACTGTGTAATATAATCTCGTTGTCTCAATATCTCATCAAGAAGGTTTCATGATTGTGTCATCAACTTTTATGCTTGATACATTGTTCTTTGACTACCTGAAATAAACTCGTCGTTACACCATGGCCATGGAATTTTGTGGGACGGTTCTATTTCAATCAAAGGGCTGAGATATCAACTTCCATAAATTGAAGGGACAAATCCTTCCTCGACTTATCCATTAATAACATGCCACTTGTGACGCACCCAACGTACCCTACTTCTTGCCAACTATTTGCGTGACGATTTTCGTTAATAAATAAAAGTGCGTAAGTCGTGACACTTATTAATGATAATCTTAAAGTCTAAGGATCATTACACATGCTCATAGATATAAATATCTGATGACACCAAAACATGTGGAATTTTTACTAGAGGGTCTGTTCTCATAATCTCCTATCTTGGAGATTACCAAGTGTGATCTTCATGAGAGGAATTCTCGTATGCTTATGAGTACTCACACCTAACGGTTTGCATGCTATGTGTCCCATCATAGCATTTCATCCAACCACAGAACTATATTTTAGAATATTGTTATATCATTTCAAGGTTCTCATCATTGTGGGGAAATACCATGACCTTATCAATGCAACAAATACTCTAGGACATTATTACATCATAGTCTTGAAGAATAATGAACAATATGTAATAATATATTAAATATCCATGTAATCAAAGTAAAACCAGTTGGTTCGGGGACACCAACTCTTACACATTATTATTCACCATTAGGTTTCACTATAATATATTATGGCATAGTCTCCCAATGGACACATCCTAAGACTTTACTAGTATTTGGTGGCCTCTTGTATATGGGTAGGTGCACTTCAGGTCATGTGGAGAACCATCTCGAGGAACTTCTTAGTGTCTTCTAGAGAAGGATGCTACAATGTTGAATCAGAACCTCTTTTTTCATTTTGTTTTAGTATTTGGTTATTATATAGGAAACTAGGATGTATTAGAATTTGGTAATAAGCCTGTTTCTAGGATTAGTTAACCCATGTGTAGGGGAAACCCAAATTACCCAGGATGGGTTATTTTTGTTTTGGGTTCTTCCTATTATAGTTTTACAAATTTCACTATTCGGTGACACACAAGATTTGTGACATTATCATCATTATTGATATTATTATTATTATGGATTTATTTCCTTGTCTCGGTATGACAATGTGGTATTATTTCATGCATCATACTAATCACTTTAGGACTGGTGTTTCATGAATTTATCCATGCCATAATTACCTTCTGTGTGAATTTCCTGGTCCATATAGTAAGTGAGAGAATTATTATATATTTTATGTGCTAACATTATATGAAATGATAATATAATTAGATTAATTAAAGTCCCTACATCAATCTAAATGGTATTTTCCTTTATATATTGATGATAAAACCTTAGTTAACCAATTGTTCCATGCTTGATCCATGAACCACTAGTTCTATGGGCTGAAATATTACTTGATTTGTTTGTTGAGTACCAATTTTTATTTATGAATCATGTATTTTTATAAATAGGGAATTTTAGTTCATTCAATAAAAACACTATACATCAACTGTTACATCCTCTTACCAGATTTAAAGGTCAGGTCACATTAACTTGGATTATAAATTGAAATTTATAAAGTGCATGGGCCATTATAAAATGGTAATAGTAATGCATCAAACTAGAATTGATATCTATATACATATAAATAATAATGAACTTAATAAAACTGTAGTTTTAAAATGAAAATGTTATAACTAAATGGGGATGAAAATTAAAAAGTAAAGGGTGTTTTCCTCTTTACCTTGTAATTTACACTCCATATACTGGAACCTCTGATGTGTTGTATATGACCTTGACCCTGACCCGGCCTTAGTAGTGGGCTATTGGATGTGTCCCCTAAGACTGTTATGATTTTCATTATCACCTAGACCTGGCCTTAGGAGTAGAAATAGAGGCGTGACTCATTATAGGAAGGCTTGGTACCTATCCTTTTAGGATTTCGTTGTTTCCTATCTACTGTTAAATCTTATATAAGTTTTTGTATTTATAAATTTTAGAGTTTTTCCACCATATCATCCTTGAGTTGTATTCTAGGATGGTGTTAATGACCATTCCCAAGGTGTGGTGGGCCTTGATCCACCTATATTACCTCTTGTAGTAACACATGAGGTGCCTCCTATTGATCTTCCACTAGGGGCCTATTATTAGTTTTAAGATAGGTTCCCCCACTTTATATAGTCTATATAGGTAGATCGATGACATGCCCCTACTATGGAAGATAAAACATTGGAATTCCAGTAGCAACATCCTCCAACCTTCTCAAGGGATGGAAGTCCCGGGGCTACTGATTCATGGATAGATGATATGATTTTGATCTTCAAGCATATTAATACACATCTAGAGTGGAGGGTCAATATTTCCAATTATATTATATTTGACTCCATAAAATGTTGGTGGGATGTCATCTCTCAGTTTGATTATCATCAGGGTATGGTTTAGGTAGACTTCATCAAATCCTTATATGGATACTTCTTTTCACAAACTCTGTGAGAAGCCGGAACAAGTGAGTTTATAAATCTATATAATAGCTCCAAGTTAGTGATGGATTACTCATGTAATTTCACCACTCATTAGCATTTTGTACCAACTTTGACCTATGATTAGTTGACAACTGTGAGACGATTTGAGGATGGGATTGCGTACTCCATCTGATCGTAGGTGAATTTTTTCCAACTAAAAACTGTTTCTAAGATATTGAACCATTCCCTCATCATAGAGAGAAACCTAATGGAATATTGTAATATAATCCAAGATGGTCTATCTTTGATACAGGGATATGGTTTGTCTAGTGATAGGAAATGTGGTTTAGAGGGTGCATGTAGTGGAAGTACCATCCAGATGATACACATCGACAATTATGTGGTGTGTCACCAGTGTGATAGACTAGGACATAAGAAACCCCAATGTACGAGGAACCTGATTAAGTGTTGAGCTTGTGGAATGATGGGTCGCCTTCATCATTTCTACTAGTTTTTTCATCCATCACCTAGCGATATGGGATCTATACTAACACCGCATTTGGGTATAGGATTAGTATCTCCATGTCAGTCTAGAAGTTGGTCTACTACTAGCTGATCAGGAAGAGGAGGTGGTCATGGATGAGGTAGTAAAACCATATAGGTTCGTCACTAGCTAATCATACCTACCCATGTCAGTTAGTTTACATCTTAGGGTCATGGATCGGGTCATATATATGCAGTTCATCTTACACCTAAGGAGTGGAGTTTAGGGCCTTCTACAGTACAAAAAACAATTCTAGTTGCCTCTATATTGATTTCTACCATATTTTATATAGGTCCTTCACACTCTTTCATATATATGAAAATAATGGAAATTATAGGCCTAGAGATGGAATAATTTTGTTGTTTTATGACTCTCAACTCACTGTTAGGGGTCGGTTAGAGAGTATACACCAATGAAAGGAGCTCCCGCTTGAGATAGGTGAGTATCAATTCTTGTAGAATTTATTTATCCTCAAGATTACTGGCTTCAATTTCATTCTCAAAATGGACCATATCATTCCATATTTCACTCATGTTGACTATTATCACTAGAGGGTGTCATTTACGTCACATTGGGGAATCAAATATATTGATAAGGGTGAATGTGATGTCCAGGAAAGTTGATCTAGACCTAATAATTGTGGGCTGGGTGGAGTGATAGACAAGATGGCTAGTCTATTTTTGATTGATCAATTAATTAATATTTTGGAATTCCCTCCTATAGTGGATCATTTAAGGGATGTCTTTTCTGATAAATTCTCTAGTTTATATCAGGTGAGAGAAGTGGATTTCACCATTGAGCTAGTTCTAGGTGCATCACCAATGTCAATTCCTCCTTATATGATGGAACCTATAGAGCTCCATAAACTCAAGTATAAGTTGTAAGAATTAGAATAAAAGGGTTTAATATGACCCATTACTTCTCTATGGGGTCCACTTGTCCTTTCCTCTAAGAAGGTTAATGGAACACTTAGGTTGTTCATGGATTACCAATGGTTAAACCAGCTTATGATTAAAAACCAGTATCCACTACCTCTGAGAGATGACCTCTTTGACTAAATCTGAGGAGAGATAGTTTTCTCTAAGATATATTTGTTTTTAGGCTACCATAAAGTGCATGTGAGACCATTAGACATACCACATACAGTGTTATGAATCAAGTAAGGCTTGTACAAGTATCTAGTTATGTTGTTTTTTATTTTGAATTCACCATTAGTATTTGTGTCCTTGATGAATTGGGTTTTACAACCATAACTAGGTTATTTTATGGTTGTATTCATGGAAGAAATCTTGGTGTCTTCTCTCACTAGACACACCCATTCCAACCATCTTGAGATCATGTTACATACACTGAGAGAACTGGCTATATTAAAAGCTCGGAAAATTCCACTTTTGGATCGATAAGTTTCACTTCTTGGGTCATTTCATTTTATATAAAGTACTGTCTATTAAACTATATAAATTGAGAATCATAGTTTCCTAGGAGCATCCCAATAAGCTTTTTTGACATACATAGTTTATTGGGGTTGTTTTTCTATTATATGTGTTTCATTTAGAAATTATCACACCTAGAAGTGCCTCTTATGGGCTTGACTAAAATTGGTGTGAAGTTCTTCTAGTCTAAATCTTGTGATATATACTTTCAGAAGTTAAAAGGGAGACTAACTTTAGAACTGATCCTAATTCTACCAGATTTGGGTAGAGTATATAGTGTTTATTATGTTGTTTCAAGAATCAGTCTAGGAGAAGTTTTTTTCAGGTAGACTGGGTTGTAGCATATGAGTCTTAGAATTTGATACCCCTTGAGTGTAATTACCCTATTAAAACACTCGAAATAGAAATTGTGGTTTTTGACTTACACTATTAGAAACATTATCTATTTGGGGAGTTGTTCTTAGTTTACACGAATCATAAAGGCCGCAAATACATTTCCACACAACATGACTTGAATCTTAGGAATTGTATTTGGGTAGAATACTCTACCTACAGTTGTTCAATTTTTAACTTACTTATAAACCTAGGAATGGTAATATAGTAGTTTACTCCTTGATATAGAAGAATCAGAAACAATATGTCCAGGAGGCTAGTAGTGAGCGGCAGTTCATGGATATATTTTCTAAGATACACATTGAGGTTCAGAAATTTCATGGGAAACATGTTCTATAAACTCTACTAGTGACATCCTTCCTTCTAGAATGAGTGTGTATGACACAGTTTTATGATCCCGAAGGATTGGTCCTAAGGGATAGTTCCTCAAGAGAGGACCCACCTACTTGTTGGATTATCGATAAGGTTGAGATTCTAAACATCCATGGATATATTTGGGTTCCCTATTACATACAGGACGAGTTGATGTGGTAATATCACACCTCTATTTCTTTATTTCACCCTAGGATTACCAAGATGTACTATTAAATCTATCATTGGTATTGGTGGCCAAGTATGAAGAGGAATATTACAGGTTTTATCACTTAGTTCTCCACTTGTAAATAGGTGAAGGCTGATCAACAGTGACATTTTGTCCTTTTAAACCCTCTATACATTCTTGATTGGAAATGGAATGACATCCCTATGGATTTTTTGATGGGTTCTCCAAGATCCCATTAAGGTAGATATGTATTATGGGAGATCATCGACAGGTTGACCAAGGTTTCACACTTCCTACATATCCAAGATACCTTCTCAGTTGAAGAGCATGGGAGGATTTATATTCTAGATACAGTATTACTTCAAGGTCATACTCATTCTATCATATCAGATCTAGATGCCTTGTATATGTCATGGTTCTGGTAGGGGATATAGAATAAAATGGGTTCATAAGTGCTCTTGAGAATAGCATATCACCCTCTAGCCAATGGCAAATAAAATTTTATGATACGGGTGTGAGAGGATATTCTCCATGAATGAGTCCTTGATTTAGGTTATTCTTGTGAGAATCATATACCTCTCATTTGTTTATTTTACAATAACATATTTCAGGAAATGATTTAGGTGGCTCTATCTGAGGCGCTTTACAGTGGGTTGTTCCACTCACCCATGTGCTGGTTAGAGGTAAGTGAGGTAGCACTAATAGGTCCTTGTCTCATTCATGATATTTTAGATAAATTATAGTTTATTGAAAAAAATATGAATATAGATTAGTCTAGGAATCAGTCTTATACTGATCATCACCGTAGACCTGTGGAGATATAGGTGTAATATCCTTAGTTTTTGTGAATTTTACCAAGATTGGGTTATATATAGATTTGAAGATATGGCTAGATATCACCTCATTATGTTAGGCCTTTCAAGATAATGGAGTGAGTCAAGCTGGTATCCTATCAGTTGTAGTTACCTGAGAAGCATCATTCCATGAACAATATCTTCCATGTATCATAGCTTTGATGGTGTCATGATAACCCATCTCATTCATTTAATCCTGAGGAAATTGATCTAGAGGAAGATGTATCCTTTTAGGAGAATTTGATATATATCATTAACCGAAAAATGAATTCTCTATGAGGTAGGAAAATTCCTCTAGTCTGGGTTTTATGGAAGCGCAACCATGTATTGGAAGAGACCCGAGAGAGAGCAGTTGATGTATGTGCTCAGTGTCTATAACTTTTATCAGATGAAATTTTACCACCCTCAGAAAGACAACTTAGTTACAAGTTGTTTTAAGGAAGTGAGGTTGTAACATCCCAACTTTTCAATAAGGTGTGTTTTTAAATCTTTTAGGTTAACCCCTCATTGAGTTTTCTTTTCATCTTAAACCCTGGTGACTGGGCCCTTAGATCGATCGATTAGTTTCTGAGGAGAAAATGGAAGGAGGGATATAACCTGGATTCAGACCAAATACACTATGTGTATTTAAATACCTAGAGTGTATTTGAATATCAAGATCCTATTCACTTCGTGTATAGGTTTTCTCCTAGGAGGGAAAACCTGAGCATTACATGATGTGTAATGCATTTACACATCATGTAAATGTCTATAACAGTTTTAAAAAAAAGGGGTAAAACCCCTTGTTTCTTAATAGGGTCTCATTCCATTCACTCATAGGTGTTCATCTACATGAGAGTACCCATTAATGCCTCACCTCAGTTCCATTGGACTCTTCCATCCAAGCATTATTCTCTTCATCATCAGGTGTGTGGGATCTGAAATGGTAAGCTTCATAATCCTCTTCCTTCCCCCTATCATTTATCTTTTCGTCCTTTGTGTTATTTTTACCGAATCTATTATGATCTATTTTTATGGATTTATTATATTCTTATGATTTTTCCCATTATAGATCGATTTAAGGGCCGGAACTGGATAAGGAGAGTGTTATAAGATTAAGGTGGGTGGTCTATCTCTTTTTCCTAAAGTCTCATTGGGTTTTTATCATGAGTCATCTATCATACATTGGGATTTTTGGTTTCACCTCTATAATTTTTTATTAATTAAATTTAATGTTGTTATCATGTATAATGGAACCTTATATACCTTCAAAACCATTTCATTGGGAGTTTGTCTTGACATGATCCGCCCCTATGGGTGTTCCCTTCTTTAAGAGTCTAAACACCCATTTTCATTAAACTGTTAAACCACCTTAGACGTGCATGTTTCCTTATGATAAATAATACTCATTAAATGTTAATGGAACTAAGTAAAAAAAAGTATAGGCTATGATTTAGGCCCCTAATATTATTTCTATATCTTGAATTTATTGAATTAAATGTTTTTTCAAATTGATTAAATAATTATGATTGTAATGCCTTGATGAAATGGTATGATATCCTGATAGTTAAACCATAACTTCCTATCATACAAAGAGATATACTTGATATTCCATTTATGGATATCCTTGGATGGTTTCATTGTGATTTATAATTATAATTTTTGATGAATGGAAAATATACTAAGATCGATACTAGGTATGCCTTGGAAGAGCTCTTTATGTTGATTGTTTAACTCTTTATGAGTGATACCAGTTCCATAGGGGAGTCTTTGTAGAAGTTATCAATGGAAATATAGTTATACCATTCCATGATAGATTCTAGGTCACCTATATGAGATATGAGGGGTAGACTCTGAGGTTTTTTGTTGGCTTCCACCATGTTGGGAGTGATACTTGGGATTCCATTTATGGATCGCCTTGGAAGGACTCTTATAGTTTTGGGTATTTATAGTTCCACTAGATAAATAATTGGGATTACTTTTTGGATCTCCTTGGATTGGATCAGGGTGCCTCTTATTAAATTATAATGATGATTTTTATATTAAGACATAAAATTTATAGTTGTTATACAGGGACATTTCCTCCAATACAAATCACATTCTTGGGTTCAATCCATGTCTTGACACTTGTTTTATGATGAATGGTTATATTTATACACTATATCATGCTTGTATAGGTCACCTTAGTTGAGATACCTATATCTTAGGCTGAAGTAGGTAGTGTTAGTTAGGTCTCCCGTGAAGAACTTGGTATGATGTGTTTATTTATTTATTTCCTTTAATTTATTATTATTAGAATACAACTCATTTTATATACACAGAATGGATTGTTCTATACACTGTTGGTGGTGGCCTTATGGGTATATCTCACACCCTGATTAGGTCACCCTTGTTACCCAAGAGACTTCATGATTGTAGGTGTAGATAAAGGTAAGCGCCCAACTTTTGATGCTTGATTTTTAGTACTAGGATGTAGTACAATAGTAGAGGACCGATCATATTCTTATTATGCTAGTAGAGACACGTTTTGGTATTTTTATTTTTTTATATCATGTGTTATATGCTTTCTCCCTTGTATCCCATGTACCACATTTTTTTATAACTACATGACATGATAATCATCAACCTATATCTATTTATGATTCTTCTTCATCCTGGTTATTTATATTAGATGACTCCTTATTATTTTTCTACTGCTGCTTATTTACTTATTTTTTCTACTTCTTACCATTATTATTCACCGATGTGTTTCACTTTGATCTATGAGGGAATAATCTCCCCATAGACACATCTTAGTCCCTCACTACTATTCTTCAACCTCTGGAATATGTAGAGGTATGCTTGAGGTAATGTGGTCAACCATCTTGGGAATAGTTTAGTGGATTCTGGGGTAGGATGCTACAATGTTGTAAGCTGGATCTTGACCAAGATTTTATTTTTCCTCTCATATGGTGAGTATGAAATATGAGCCCTCCATTGTGATAGTCTAGAAAGTCTATGGCCACACCTAGAAAGAAAATATTATGAGTTTATCTATTCGTATTTGGTACATGTGATGTTCTCATCCCTAAAAATGAATGACATGTAATGTATTCATCCACTAGGTAAATTAATAATCATATAAAGGATAACATTTGAGTTGGATATGTGGGATTGACATATAGTGTGTTCCATGGTTTCTTAATGCTTGAGACAAAGGTAATGTATGAGAATGTATGGTAGAATGAGATGCGGCTAGTGGAAATAGGTATATATATGTGTATGATGAAGATAAATATAGATTCCTTTGTTTTCAACACTATAAAGTCACATAGGGTTTCACTTTATGGTTTAATTAATTGGTGTTGTGTAATAACTAGAGATTTTGGATCCATTAAATAATACTATATTTGATAGCTTGTGTCATATAAAACCACAAACAAATTCAACATCGAACTAAAAAGAACTGAAATATATTAATGTTAAATGAAGAATATAGGAATTAGAAAATAAAGACAATAATCAATTAAAATATTTTTATTTTTATTTGATTAATATTTTAAAAAAGATGAATTTAGAAGAACAATTTTAAAAAAAAGGGTATTGTATTTTAGCTTAATAAATTAAATTGATCACGGTTAAAATTTTATTATAATATTTAAAATTTAAATTTATAGACTAATATGTCAACATTAAAATATTTATAAATTTATATGAACTAGGATTAAAGACACGAGAAGTTTAAAAAGATATTTTTTAAATTAAATCCTTTTTCCATTATATTTTGTATTTTCATTTAAAATATAAATTATTAAATTATATAATTTCAATTTTCTTTAAATTAACTTCATTTTTTATTAATAATTTTAATATTATCTTTGGATAATTTTTTTGATTTTTTGAAAATAATTATTTTATAGGTAAAGGTGAAAATATACAGATTTTATTAATACCATCACATCTATGACATTTCCATAAAACAAGAAAGAATTAAAACTATTTTAAATTTTTTTATAAATCTTTATTTTTATAAAGAAAAATAAATCATTTAAAAAAACTATTTTGATTTTATAAAACTCTTGTTTATCATTTTAGAAACATAAGTAATTTTTTACACTAAAAACTATTTTATTTTCTTATATTACAAATTAGTTGTAATTGGTTATAGAAACCAAATCTAAAAAAATGGGCTTCATATTTTAGGTCAAAATTTTCATATTATTTAATAAGTTAAATTTCATTTTTAGGAATAAAATTATGATGACTAATATTAAATTAAATGACCATGATAATAGTAAAAATTTTATTTATAAAAATTTATTTTATTAATAATTATTACCTTTTAAAAAAATATAGTAGTCCCTTCTAAAAACTATTTTTAATAAAAAAAATTAAGCCTATATTTAAAAACATTACCACTCATTCAATTGGTAATCAATAATAAATAATATTATGAACGTTTAATAGTTAAAACAACCTTTTTCTATAAAATAGTTTTTATATATATTAAATATTTTAATTTAAAAGTTGACTTTATCCTATTTATAAATTGAATTAGGTTATATGGTGGTAAAATGTATTTTAACAAAAAAAATGATGGTTTATCTTATATTTTTATTAAAATATAAATTACTTAATTAAAAACTAGTTACCAATGTAAAAACCAAAATGCTAAAATGGAAATATCAAGTTGCAAAAGGCTTGAAAATGATTAAAACGTGTGTTAAAATGAGTGGTGTAATATTTTTTAACCTTATATCACCCAAAAATTCATTATTTATCCCTTTTGTGACCTTTAACCCTTGAATAGTATCATCCAATTATTGAAAAATAATGGGTATTCATAAAAGGTCAATTTTCTACACTTATAAAAGCAGAACACTTCACCCCCATCTCATAACCCATATTATATCAAATTTATTATTGAAAATATATCAGTTTACCTATCATATAATCCTCTCCCATTTTTATAGAATTTGGGTGATTATGAGTTCTCCAACCCTTCAAAATCAATGAGGTTTCCATGAGAATATTAATTTCTTCTATGTAAGTGTCATGTTTCTCATTTGTTTTCTTCCTAATTTTCATCATTTTCTACCCCCAAATCCACTATATTATAATGAAATCATTATTATTATTATTATATACTAATTTTTTGTTTTATTAATTGAATAACTATTATTTAATCCTTCTATCCCACTTAGAAAAGAAAAATAACACCCATCGTATGTTGTTGCGGACTGCCACCTCCACAAAGTGACATCTTCCATTTTTTCCAATTACCTATATTAAAAGGTTATAATGATGGAATTAAATAATTAATGTGAAATATATAATAAAATTAATATTATGAATTGACAGATTATAATCCACCTTCATTCCCCCTCATTTATTGGGTAATGAAAATGATAATGGTGCATTGTGCGGCCCACCGCCTCCATGAAGTAACATGTCACATTTTCATCTAGTATTATTATTATTTATTAAAATATATTAAAATATGACTAAACACCTTAAAAATTACTAAGTAATATTTATTCTCTTATAATAATGATATTATATCAAATAAAACACTTTCATAACCATAATCATTCATTAATTATGGTGTGTTAATGTCCAGGTTAGTCTAACCTCCTATATGAAAGATGTTATAAAAATATATCATGGATGTATATGGTAACATAAATACTAATATTAATATAATTACATACCATAATAATTATTTTATTATGGTTCCTTATTAGTTATATTATATATTTATCTTATCATTAAAATATCATCTTCAATCACTAGAATTTCTAAAATAAGACGACACCGATTTAATTTTCACACAAAATAACTAAAAGAGTTATTGGATAATATAAGAGATTTATAAATAAATATAATATATATTTTTTATTACCTTAAATTATCTAGTATTAATAAACTCAGTATCAAATAATTGATAACAATATGGAAATTATAAAGCATTCACATAATAATTAAATTTAATAACTCTTGATTGTAAAAATAATTTATAACTAACTAATATATTAATAATAACTTTTTATAAATGATGTATGTAAAAGTTAATATATATAATTATGGTTATAAAATATAATATTATGATATTATGTTTCTTATACAGAATCTTAGAGTACATTCCACTAAGTGAAGAAACAAAGTTAGGGGTTCATTATCTCAAATTTCAATTCTTTAAGACACGTTTATATTATAAACCATGTTTGAAATTATATGGTGTAATTACCTCATATTTGATATTTTATATCATTATTCTATAATTATTCATGGTATTTAATGTTCCATTTCAAATTATATCATTTATGGGGTTTTGAGTCAAATGATTCTAAAGTTGTAAGGGTTCCATTGTCTTAATTTCAAATCCGTGAGACAAGTTTGACATTATACACCATCATTTATTTTATATAGTTTATTTTTCTTCCCTATTTCATTAAATTATAATGTATATCATTAATATCGTGATATTTTCATTTCTATTTACTATTAACTCTACCATCTTCTTTTGATTCTTATGTTACCATTACCGTAAAAGTTTTCTTTAACTCTACTCCCTTTTTTGAGTTAAAATGATTCTTATTGAAATTATTTATTTCAATATTGGTTTTTCCCACTCTAAGATTTTATTTCATGGTACTTATCTTATAATATAGGGGTATATTACATTTTATTCAAAGTACTGATCTTGATTTAATTTTTTTTCAAAAAAATTATCATTGTTCAGAATATATCCCATCATATTTAATGAAGATTTACTTTCCTTGTCTATATTTTAATTTACCAATAATTTTCTCATTTATTCATAGAAACCCAATAATATGTTACTTCAAATAGTCTATCATTACCTTTTTATTGCTTAATATTATACTATTATTAGGAAAATATTATCTTTTAATTCATTTACTTTGGGAATACCCTATTTTACACTTCATTGATTAAATAGTGTTCTCCTAGATTCCATACAATGATTGATTATTGAATTTATTAACATAATCATATACTCTTTATCTATATATTGTAAATACTATATACCCTATTATCTTGATTGAACTTTATTTTCTTATAAATTTACTAAAAATCATTGGATACCTATTTTTTTCCATGAGTATATCATGGTACAATTATTGATGGAATTATAAATGTTTTCTATAAATGAATCCATTTAAAAAATATGAAACCCATTTTCCATCAATAGATTATTTTTTCTATAATGAATGATTGATATCATGTGGCACTCGTATATTAGGATGATGAAGGGTTGGGTCCTATATCACCCTCCAATTCATTGGTTTAAGTTTATATCTTATGAGGTAGTTAGGCATGGATATATTGATCTTGTTCACATAATCATGGTCATAACGGGTTTTCTCTCATTTTCATGTTTGTTCATAATGAGTTTGTTCATATAGGTATGGGAATAATGTGTTTTCTCACTATTTATTATTATTATTATTATTATTATTTTAATTTATAAGTTACTTTTCTTTTTATATATGTTATGTACCATATTTATGCCTCTTTTATTAGATATTATGCACTTTTATGTTATATTATGCCTTACACCATGATTTATTGTCTATGATTTGTTGGGTATAACTTTCTTAAGTATCCTGATTATACCCATATCCTCATCTTATACTCACTTATAAAATTTGATTATTATCACTTATGTTTACCCTTACTGTGCATCTGATCACAACCCTTTATTATGATTTGATTTCCCAATTTTATAAAGATGAGTATAAAGTATAATAATTATAAAAGGGATTCCAGTGTGGATCAATTATGGAGAAATGTTCACAAGGTTTATAAAATAAGATGCTTATGTTTCTACTCCTAAACTACACTAGACCATTTTTTCTTAGGATTGTGTTATTATTTGTAATATGTAATGTGTACCTTATGTAAATGTTGTAAAATAATGATATATTTAGCTTGGGTTTTCATAGTTGGTATTAGAGTATGTTTTAGTTATTTTTTAGGATTAGTTTATTTATTTTTGGGATTTGGAAAAGATACCGTTATTGAAAACCATATGGATAATTCTAAGGGATAAATATAAATATTGAATAACATTATTATGTTTCGGTAAAGTATACATTGTATGGTTCTCCACTAAAATATAACTGTGTTTGGATACTGGAATGTGGATGCATATATGGCACAGATTCACTTAGGTGTAATCATCCTAAAAAGGATGGTTGTGTATAAACTCATTAATCCCTCAATAAATGATTAGTTGGCCTAAGACTGGATAGCTGGATATACACTATTGTGGGATATGCATTGGTTAATTTATATTTTCTTTATGAACTGTTATGCAATATTAGAAAATTTCTAGGTTAGAAAACCTAATAATGAATGAATCAATATAACATAGATTAAAACATATTGATTCATGAGTCTTGATACATATTAATTAATATATGATTTTATTGATAAAGGGTATGTCAATATTTGAGAGATAAGATTCAATAATTTTTAGGTTTGGAATATTGTAAGAACATTCATGCTAATTTTGGGATAGTTATTTTTGGTATTGGACTAATAAGTACAATATAAGCTAACATAAATGAAATTATATTAAACTAAACATATAAAAGGATGAAATTAAGTTTTAATTAGAGAATACATCATAGGATTGAGTTTTCATATTCATGTGATCATTTACTCTGATTTTATTGAAACCCATTTTGGGATTTAGTATTTTATTGAAATAAATTCATGAAAATGAAATCGAGATAAGTATTTATATATAAACCATTATTACTTATAAATTAAAAATGGATCAAAATTAAATGGTTTAGAATCATATTATATTCCTATTATGATTAAAAATTAGAGTTTCAAAGTCTTACGTAATTTAGTGATGTTTCAATCTTAATATAAATTATATCTTGATACTCTTTTCTATTTTCATTAGTGAGTGATGTTTATAGATGATATTATTGTATATTATAAAAGTTATGTGTATTTTGGTAAATATATAAGTATTTTTCTTTATTAGTTTACCTTTAAAGGTTTGGAAGATTTTATTAAATAGTATCAATAGTCTTTAAAAGTGATTTTATAACAATGTTATATTTTTAAGGAT
The DNA here is from genome assembly GCA_963277665.1 of Viscum album. Classification (NCBI taxonomy): domain Eukaryota; kingdom Viridiplantae; phylum Streptophyta; class Magnoliopsida; order Santalales; family Viscaceae; genus Viscum; species Viscum album. The sequence goes on along the minus strand of OY728128.1, from coordinate 117,611,024 downwards.
AAATGTTGAAGAACACATGATTGAGGGATGATCAACTCTTTGGTTTAATATATTTTTTATATTGAGATAACAAAGAGTTGAATTATTTAAAAAACTAAGTTAACCAGTTTTCATAACCTTGTTATTTATAATTGAATCATGATTGTTTAGTTAAATTTCATCATATTTTTTGAATTATGGTATATATTATTCAGCCCGTGATTTTAGGACCAAACGATTAATACCTTTCCAGGTTAAATATAGTGTCAAATTCTTGAAGAATATATGGGTTTTTTGTGCTTTACTATCTTAGATATTCGGATGGTTTTTGGAAAGTTATATTTTGTAAAATACATTAGTAGGGTATACACATACATTATTATATGATTATGTGAAATATTGATATAGTTTGAGGAAAGATAAGTAACCTAATATATCCTAATTGAGTAATGTAGATGTCATATTAGAAGTTATATATTGAATATTAAATATGTGAAGAATACCCTCATTTGATTTCATCAGTGAGTAATAATTAAATATTGTGAATATGTAATTTATTTAAGGGGGTTGAATGTAAAAACTAGAGATTTTGGATCTATTAAATTAATACTATCTTCGGTATCTTTTGTAACACACAACACCAAACTAATCTAATACCTGAATAAAAAAACTATGACTTATTAAAATTACATGAAGAATATAATAATTATTAAATAAAAATATAATAATCAATTAAAACAATTACATATTATTGTTATTTTATTATTATTATAAAATGATTCATTTTGAAGGTATATTTAAAAAATGGTATTTTACTTTACCCTAATAAATTAAATTAATAAGAGTTAAAAGTTTATTATGATAGGTAATATATATATATATATATATATTAATAAGTCAATATTAAATTATTTATAAATGTATATGATATATTATAAAAGACACTTGATGTTTAAAAAGATCTTTTTTCAATAAAAAGAGTTTTCTTTTATATTTTTTTCATTTAAAAGAAAAAATTTATATATTTATAAATTTTTATTTTATAAAATGAATTTTATTTTTTGATAATAATTTCAATATTAGGTTAGTATTAGTTTTTATTATTTTTCTAAAACAATTAATTTATAGGTGAAAAGTGAGAAAATGCTGATTTTGCTAATACCCTCACTTATATGACATTATCATTAAACTAGATTGACTTAAAATTATTTAAAAAAATCTATAATAATATATATTTATGAAGTAAAATAAACCATTTAAAAACATTATAATTAATTTATAAATCCTTTATTTAACATTTTGGAAACTTAAATAATTTTTTACTCTAAAACTATTTTATATGACTATATTATAAATTATTTTTCATCACATATAGAAAGTAAATCTAAAAAATGGATTTATTATTTTAGATCAACATTTAAATATTATGTAAAATTTTAAATTTCATTTTTAGGCATAATAATATGATTACTAATATTAAAGTTAATAACCCTGAAAATAGTATAACTAGTATTTTTAAAAAATTATTTTATTTATATTATGTGATTTATAAAAATATATATTAATCACTTCTTAAAAAATAAAATAATATAATTTTTAAACTATATTTAAATATATTATCACTCATTTAATTAGAAATTAATACTAAATAATATTAATAATACTTAATTGTGAAATCATTATTTTCTAACAAAACATTATTTTACTAAATATTAAATGTTTTAATTTAAAAGTTACATCAATATTATCTAGAAATTGAATTAGGTTATATTTGGTTTAAATCTAATTTCATATCACTCAAATTTTATAATAGGGGTTAACTTAATATTTCATTGAAACATTAATTACAAATTTAAAAACTAATTACGAAAGTAAAAAAATAAAATTGTAAAATGTAAAAAAACAACTTGTAAAAGGCTCGAAACACATTTAAATCATGATATTAAATGATTGGTGGAGAATTTATCGAACTTATCTCACCCCAAAATCCATTATGTATCACTTTTGGAACCTTTTACCCTTTAATAGTGCCATCGTGTTATTGAAAAATAATGGGTATTCAAAAAAGTTCCCTTTTCTTCACTTATAAAAGGAGAACAATTCCACCCCTTCATGAAACCATTATTCATTATAATTTATTCATGAAAATTATACATTTTACCTAGCCTATAAGTCTACCCCACTTTATTGATCCTTAGGGTTCTTAGTATCTCCCAAACCCATTCAAAATCACAAAGGTTTGCATGATAGGATTAATTTATTCTATATAAGTGTCTCATTTCTCATTTATTTTTCTTACATATTTTTTCTTTTACCACACTATAAATAAATTATAATTTATGAAATATTTATCATTAGTATAATGAAGTTTTATTATTTTAATTTAATAACCCTTATTTATTATTCCCCTTCTACATATAAAAATATATGTACATTGATCATGCGTTTGTGGAGACTACTACCTCCATGAAGTGATGTCCATCATTTTTAGAATTTCTTATCCTCACTGGATATAAGGGTGAAATTAAATAATAAATTTCTAAAATTTAATATAATAATTATTATTAAGATAAAAATTATAATCCACCTTCATTCCCTTTCATTCATTAGAAAATGAAATCATTAATCATGTGATGTGTGAACTTCCACCTCCACGAAGTAACATATCTCATTTTTCATCTTATTTATTTATTTATTATTAAACTACATAAAAAATGATTCTCTAACTTAAAAATATATAAATTATTATTATTATTCTATATTATAGACATTATTTCAAAAAACCACTTTCATAACCATAATCATCCATTAATTATGGTATATTTATATTTTGGTCGGTCTAACGGCCTACATAAATGATGATACAAAACTCTTTCATGGATACCTTTGGGAATATAAATACTGATATTTTTATAATTTAATAATAAAATCTGGATTGTTTTACGTTTCTAGAAATATTATCTTAAGTATTTGACTTATTATTAAAATATCATCTTTGATCATTAAAAGTACCCAAATAAGCTAACATTGGTTCAATTTTCATACAAAATAACTAAAACACTTATGGAATGGTATATTATATATATAAATCAATATAATATTTCTATTATTGTACTATATATGATCTATGAGTAATGAAATTACAATAAAATAATGGGTATCGATATTGAAATTTTAAAACATGTGTGGAATAATTAAATTTACTAACACCTAACAATTAAAATAAGCTATAACTTACTCATAAATTTATAATAAAATATTATAACATAATTATATAAAATTTAATTTATATAATTAAGGTTATAAAATGTAATATTAATATATTTATTATTGTTATATATGACCTTAGTGTATATTTAACTAACCAGGGAAATAGGGTAAGGGGTTATTTGTCTCGCATTTCAATTCCTTGAGACATGTTTTTATTATAAACCATGTTTTTATTGTATAGATTACTTACAGCATATTAGATATTTTATATCATTATTATTTCATTTTTCATGTTTTTAAATCTTTCATTTTAAATTCTATCCATCAATAGTTTTTATTCGAATTTTACTAATATCATAAGGGTTTCTTTGTCTTATTTTCAAACCCATGAGACATGTTTGATATTATGAACCATTATTTATTTAATATGGTTTATATGATTCCCGATTTACTTTAAGTATAATTATTATATTTATTCCCATGATATTTTATTATCCATATAATGGCAACTCTACCATGTTATTTTTATTCTTATGAATCCATTATTGTAAGATTTTTGTTTAACTCATCTCACTTCATGAGTTAAAATAAGTCTTAGTGAACTTGTTTCTTCAATGATTGGTTTATCCCACTCTAAAAATTCACTTCATGGTATTTCTCTTCATCTCTAGGGGCAAAATTAATTTTTGATTAAAATAATTGACATTTTTTTAATTATTTATTAAAAAATATATAATTTTTTAGAATAAATCCCATCATAATTAATGATAGTTTCCCTTATTTTTCTATATTTTCCATTCTTATCGATGTTTTCATTTATATTTGGTAACTATTTTATGTGTTACCTCATGTGATATATGACTAACTTTTTATTTCTTAACCATATACTAATATTTTTCATAACTTTCTTCCAAATCATTTCCTTTTTTAATAACCTATTTTCTATTTATTTGATTGGTGGGTGTTGACCTAAATACCATACATCTTTTGATTGTGTAAATTAATGAAATAATCATATAACCTTTATTTATACAATGTAAATAACATATTCTATATTATCTTGATTTAAGTATATTTACCTAGAATGTTTTTGAAAATCATTTTATACTCATTTATTTTCCATGGGTATAACATGTTACAATTATTGATGGAATCTTGAATTTTTTTCCTTACATGATTCCATTTAAAAAGGATATGAAAACCATTTTTATTCAAAGGTTTATTTATGATATGATGAATGATTTATTTCAACATGATATCATATGTATGGATGATGACATGTGGGTTTCTATATCACCCACCAATGCATTAGATTATGTTCATATATCAGGAGATGGTAAGATGCGGATATAATGATATTGTTCACATAAGTGTGGGCATAATGATTTTTATTACATTTTTATGTGAGAACATAATGTTTTTATTCACATAGTTAAGGGTATAATGAGTTTTCTCATAAGTTTTTATTATTATTTTGATTATTCCACCTTTATAAGTGGATTTTATTTTCATGATATTTTATATTCCAGGATTATTCTTCTTTTCTATGATATTTCACAATTTTATGTTATGCTAAACCATATGGCATAATTTTTTATCTATTATTTTCTGGTATAACTTTCTTATGGATGTTTATTAAACCCATATTCTCATATTATGCTCACTTATTATCTTTGATTTCTATAGTTTATGTTCACCCTTATTGAGCCTCCGATCATTCCCCTTTATAATGTTTCCATTTCTATAGGTTATATATATAAGTATAACATATAATAAGTATTGAATGGAGTCTATTGTAGTTTAATTATGGATAAATGTTCACAATGTGTATAAAATAATATTCTCATGTATCTAGTCCTCAAAGAAACTAAATATTATGGTGTTGGGATTGAGTATTTATTTTTGAGATGTAATTTTTATCGTATAGAAATGATTTACAATAAATATATGTTTATCATAGGATATCATAGATTTAGTTTGACTTATTGGGTTACACTAAAACTATTCTATAGTATAATTTAAAAATATTTTGTATGAACATTCACAACGTGTTGAATATGATGTGATACAAGTTTATATTAATGATTTATTTCTAAAAATATTTTTAAATATATCCAAACGATTTTTGGATATAGTTTCATAATTTATTGTATATGATACAATATAAGTTGAAATGGAACAAATTATTCTATGATTTAGTTCATGTGATGGATTGAAGGAAACATATTTCATAAATATAATTGTATTTTATGACAAGAAAATAATCATAAAGGTCATATAAGTCTCATGTATAATATGATTGAATAAATTATATCCAATGATAAGGAATATCGTAAAGTGGTATGAAAAGTTTTTTAAGCCTACTATTGATATGTATTTTAAGATCCCAGACATCATGGAGGTACGTTCTTGTTTAAATTCTAGTTTAAATACCATAATTATGGTTAATGAAATGTTTATTGGTGTATGAGGAGGTTTGGGGGTTCTCCAGGGGTTAGGGACATGAATGAAAGAAAAAATGGTAATCTATTTCATGTTTCATTTTTGATGCATGGTTAAGAGTAATTGTGTGCCCTAACCATGTATTCTTGGAGAAAGGGTTAACAGTTTGGATGAAATCATGAAAGGGGGAAGGTCAAACCATGCAGACTTGTATTGATCCATTCTGCACAGTTTGCACATGGTTTCTTAAACTGTTCGAAGCACCCAATGTAACCATGAAACTTATCCCCTCTGGGATAGAGGTTGGCGCATGGTTAGAAAAACTGTGCAGCCAAACCATGTGCCCCATTAAAAGTGTATTTTTACTATTTTTTCCCCCAGGATTTTAAGTGTTACACTTTATTTTCTTCCCCATTCTTCTCCTAACAACCCTAGTGATGAACAAGAGAGACCAAATCTTCCCAAGTATCTATTTCCTTCATTTCTAAGATATTTGGAATGTTGTTGGGCATAGATAGAATCTATGGGTAAGTCTAACACTCCTATTTGTTATCTTATCTAGATTATGGATTTTGGTTTTTTTATTCTTCTTATGATGCCCTAAAAAATAATTTTCTAATGGAATATAGGTTGAGGATTCAAAGGGTGTATGAATCTGAGCCAAAGGTTAAGGTTAAGTGTGTTTTCACCATTAGAATCGAGGTAGGTGGTTTATAAGTTATATCCCATAGTCTTGATGTTGTGTTTATGTGTATTTGGTTTTTATATGGTGTCTTATTATTGTTCATATGATTAATTTAGTAATATTTGCTAAAATGGTTGGCTAAATAATGAATTAAACCCCTCATGATCCTAGGTGGGATGCGTTGAGGTTGATCATACTGGTTTAAGGCCACCCATGGGGTGTGCCAACGTTCTCGAACATGGAAAATCATAATGTTAGACCTATAATTGAATTAAGATAAAGTATATCCCATAATGAACAAGTTAATATGTTATATTGAATTATAAAAAGGCATTAAATATAGTAGTGTTTAGTGTTGGGAAGGGAATAAGGGATTGTTTTGCATAATGTGAAAAGGGGTTAAACGGAATTAAGTAAATGTGTCAAAAGATTTATGAGTTTTTAATTTAAATGTGTTAAATGGGTTAATGTATGAGAATATTTGAATATGATAAAAGGGAATAAGGTGGGGAAATGGAAATAGGTTAAATGGGATATTCAATGTAAATGGTTAATGCACTAATGGGTTAAGGCTTGATGTTGTTTTATATGATGAAGAAACATGAAATGTGAAATTTGTGTGTATTGAATGTGTACGATTATGATATGGTATATGTGATAAATGGATAAAGAATCAGGTTTACATGGTTTGGTATTTGTTGGGTATTTGACTTAAGGATCTATGATCATGGTTCGGGATAGACTGATGCTTTAAACCCCACCCCCTTTAATTCATGGGTTAGGGAGAGGACTAAGGATTTATGCCCCTAACAGTTACATTTGATGAGACTACTTAGAACAAGGCTCAATGTAAGTGTGATGTAATTTTTTTTTTTTGAATTTTTTACCCTAGTGGGATAGGAAACATGACTTATCCCCTTATTCATTTTTTGCTTTATCGGTATAGGTCGGAGTGAAATTGATGAAAATTCCTAACCCATGGAATAAATGATGAAAATGATTAAAGTTAACTTTATTAACTAATATAACCCAATTTAATTTTATTTATCTGTTTGTTTATATTACTTTCATACACTATCTATTTATACTAGATATTTTTTAGACACGGTTATTGGTGGCCTAATAAGTTGTACCCACACCTTGCTCAGGCCACCTTTGGTTACCTGACAAGAATTTATGGTTGTAGGTTAGGACAAGGGTAAGGGCCCTATGGTAGTGGGTTTATTGTGCATGGTATATGCATGGATGAGGGATTCAAACTCGATGTTAGGACCCATTTTTTAGATTCATTTTTTTATTTTTATTTTGGGTTTTCTATTACTTGACATTGTATGACATGACATAGAATATTTAATGTTTGGTTAGGGGTTTGTCCCAAGTTTTGGTAAATGGTTATTAATGAATGTTTATTGGTTATTTTCAATTATTTCATTTATTTCTTATTTTTATCTATTGTGACTTACTCTAATAAAGAGGGTATAGTCTCTCCATGTATTCTTTTAGACCCTTTCTACTAGTTAGCAGTCTCTAGTGTACATGGAGGCATGCCTTAGGTCATGTAGAGACTCGGACCAAGGAACCAATTTAGCGTCTTTCGGGTTGGGGATGTTACAAAGTGGTATCAGAGTTGGTTATTTTTGGTGGTCTTATTATTCAGGGATGGTAGATGGGATATTAGGATGTGTTGGGTCTTGTAAATGATCTTGTTCTTATGAGTAACTAACTCATGTACAGGGGAAAACCCAAGTCCCCAGGGTGGGATTATCATTCCTGGTGTTTGTTGTTATGGTTGAATGATATTTCACCATTATGTGATGCACTTTTTGTGTGATGTGAATATTTTATGACATTTTTGTCATGGACATAATTGAACAAGTTTGTGCGTTCATGCATCATTTTAGGCACCTAGGGATATAGGTTACATGCATCACAGTAGGAACACGCGAGAAATATTTGTAAGACATGAGGGATAAAATGCATTTCATTATCATTAAAATTTTAAAAGAATTTTAATCTTATAAAGATGATGTAAATTGGTAATGGGAGGAAATGTGAATGAATGGTTAAATAAATAGTTCTTAATGAATATCCATAAATGGTTTTAAATATTATTATGATGAGATCAAAAAATAGAGTGGTGCCTCGGAGAGATTTATGTTGTGGGAGTGAAAATGGTAAAATGGGTGTTTAATGAAAATACTCGCAAGTTTCTGAGTTAATATACCCCACGTAGACCATGACCTTTGATAGGAATGTATAGGTGTAGTGATAGTGATGTGATTATTTCTATTGTAATAGTGTACACATGATGGTTTTTTTATGTCTAGTACATAGAATTATTTTTTAAATTCTATGGATATTTTATCTTAAGTGTCCTGAGATGTTTGGTTTTCATTGTAGAGAGATTCCACTATGACAATAGGTACTATTTTGGAGATAAGAGGATATCACCAATAATTCTCCTCTAGAGGTGGAGCGAGAAATCCCTATCATTAACAGAGGATATGGGAAGTTCTATGAAAATTTTCTCATTTTATATAGATGATGGAATAGGACCCACTGATAGTAGTGTCAATTATGTTTGATATGAATATAGAGTTTCAGTTGTAGCACCCTCCAAATTTTTTTAGAGAGGGTGGACCTGAGGTAATGGAGTTATGGATATAATCCATCCAGATGATTTGGGATTATTTGGAGAATCCTCCTGAAAAGACTCAAGTTGGTAGCTTATATGTTATGGAAAATAGTGAAGATCTAGTGGGATATTCTGGTTCATACATAGCAGGCTGATGTTATTCTATGGAAGAAATTTTAGGATAAGTTTCTAGAATAATTCAATCTAGAGACCTTGATACAGTAGAAGGCTATATATTTTATAGTGTTTTCCTAAGGGACTATGTCAGTGACAGATTTTATTGGCTACATCACCACCTTATGATTATTTTTCCCATTTTTGTAATAGGATGAGAATGTTATTGAAATATGTTTCTAGGATGTAAATTGACATGAGATCAAGCCCCAGGTGAATATCTTTCATTTAAATATTTTTGTGAAGGTGGTGGATCAGGCCCTCATTTCATAAGAGAACCTCAAGGAGGCTTTTGTAGGTGGACATGTGGTCCCAATTGGATGATCTAGTGGTGTGACTTTTGAGGGTAGGAAGCATCACTTTGAGAGTCTATAATAGGGTAATTCCATACAGAGTTTTCAAAGAAGGGGACTAGTATCTTAAGGTGGTTACCAAGCGTTTTTCTATTAGTGTGGTAGGCCAAGACACATGCGTGGTCAGTTCCCCCAACCAACGGTTGAGTTCTGAGTGTGTGAAATAAGGGGGAATGTGCATAGGTTCTATAGTAACCCTTGACAGTCAGGCACTGATGGAGGATTGAGGTCAATACAGAGTGCAGGCAGGGGGTCATTTTCCCCATATCAAGAATGCAGTTGGAGTTCTACTGGACATACTAGTCGAGGAGGCAGACTTAATACTTTGGGGTGAGAGAACCCATATAAAAAGGTTAGTAAAGTTCTTGGAACTTAGACTGGTTCTTAAGGTAGAGGGGCAGGTCTGTTTCACTAAGTTTATCCAACACCAAGTGGCAGCGAGGTTGAACCATCAACATTTTGAGGTATGATTCTTGTAGCTTCCATGCTTTCTAGTTCTTTATTTGATATAGGATCCTCGTATTATTTTATATTTTCCATGTTTGTGAGTGTGTTGGTCCTAGTGGTGGAACATGTATGTGGGGTTATGTTGATTGACACACCATTAGGGGTGCGGGGATAAAATATTCGATAATGTAATGGGTGTGCCCTTGAGGTTGGCAGTTACCAGATTCTGTGTGATTTGTTTGTGCAATAGATGTAAGACTTTGATCTGGTTTTTAGAATTGATTGGATAGTGTTATACTAGGCCCATATTGACTGTTACCACGATAGGGTAATTTTCATATTCTTGGAGGGTAATACATATGCCCACAATGGGGAATGCGATATCCGAGCAGGTCGTATAGGGCCATCCATTCAACAGTTGGGTGAACTCATAGGCCAGGTGGATTTTCTTATTCTTAATTATGGGGAAGTAGAGTAGTATGTATTCCCCTCTATTTTGTATTAGTTTCCAGATGTGTTTCCTAAGGACTTATCGGGATTTCCACCTAAGAGAGAGGTTTAGTTAATAATAGAGTTTTTTCAGGGGAAAAACCAATTTATATTCCTCCATATGGAATAGAATCGGCAGAACTTGAGAAACTTAAAGATCATTTGGATGAACTAGATAATAATGGATTTATTTTCCTAAGTATATCACCTTGGGGATATCTACTATTTTTTTCTAAGAAGGCTAATGGATTATTGCAGTTTTTTTCTGATTATAGGAAGATAAATCAAATAATGGTTAAGAAATGATACCCTCTTCCTTGAATCGATTAATTTTTTTAATATTTGAGAGGTGATTTAGTGTTACCTAAGATTTATCTAATATAAAGGTATCACTAGTTGAGGATGACACCTTCTGATATATTATGTACTACCTTCAAGAGTAGGTATGGGTTGTATGATTTTTTGTGATGTCATTTGGGTTGACCAATGTGTTGGAAGTTTTTATGGACTAAATGAACCAAATAGTTCATCCTTACCTAGATCAGTTTGTATTTTTTCTTGTGGATGACATATTGGTGTACTCCAAGACTCATGATGATCATGAAAAACTCATAGAAATTATAATGATTTCACTAAGAGAGAATATAATATATTCCAAGTTATCTAAATGTAATTTTTGGATGGATATGGTGCATTTTTTAGGTTATATCATCTTTGAGGAAGGTGGTTTAGTGGACTCAAAGAAAGTTCAGGAAGTTACGTCTTTGGAGTAGTCTAAGAATGTTTCTCATATTCGATGTTTTATAGTCTTATCAGGATATTATAGAAGTTTCATCAAATACTTGTCCCATTTGCCTTCACCTCTTTTAGGATTAACCAAAATTTTCAACAAGTTTTAATGGTTTGAGGCATGTGATAATGCCTTCTATAAGTTAAATGAATGAATGAATACTATACTGGTTTTGATTCTGACTGAAATGGGAATAGAGTATACCTTTTTTTGTAATGCATCTGGTTTTGTTATTGTTAATGTTTGGATGTATAATGATCAGTTTATGGCATATGGTTCTTGGCAGTTGAGGCCTCATGAATGAAATTACCCTATGCATGATCTTGAGTTGGCAGTAGTGGTTTATGCCTTGAAGTATTGGTGGCATTACTTTTTGGGTGAGAGATTTACTTTTTATACGGATTATAAAATTACTAAGTATATCTTATACCAATGTGATTTGAATCTTCAGAATAAAATATGGGTTTAGTATATGTATTCCTTTGATTTTCAGTTGTTATACATGCCAGAAAAGGGGAACTGTGTTTCAAATGCTTTGAACTGGAAGACCCGAAACCAGGTGATTCAAGAATCCAGTTCTGAGTGGAGTATGATGGAGGTTTTTGTGGAGATGTATCTAGAGGTTCATGGTAGACAATGACATATGGCCCTAGTATCCTTGGCAGTTGATTCTAGCCTTCTGATCCAAATTGAGGAGAGTCGGTATGAGGATCTGGATTTTTTCTCTTAGAGGGAAAGTCTAGAAGGTAGCGAGCCACCTTCGAGTTGGACTATTGGTGACGATGAGGTATTATATGTTCATTGTCATTTCTTCATTCCCACATGTATGTGGAAATATCTGATGCACGATTTATATGAATTGATGTGGGAAGTGCATCATGGTTTGACCAAAAATGTATCATGATCATCATTGGAAATATTTGTGGCTAGGGATAAAGAAATAGATTATAGGTTTCATGATGCGATATTATACCTGCCAATAGGTGAAGGTTTAGCATCAGTGGTTGGGCGGTTTGTTACAGCCTTTGATCATTTATTAATGGAAATTGGATTATGTGGTGATGTATTATGTTTTGGATATTCTAAGAATACCATGGAATAATGATGTGATCATGGTAGTTTTGGATCAGTTGACCAAGTTTCACATTTCTTACCTATTTGAGATACCTTCACCATTGATCAGTTTTGAGAGTTCTATATTCAGGAGGTTGTATGGTAGCATCGTGTGTCATGAATGATAGTTTCGGATTGTGATCCGCATTTTACTTCTCTCTTATGGTAGGCATTTCATAAGTCACTTGGTAACCAGGTGTTTTTTAGTACATCCTTCTACCCATAGAAGGATGGGCAGTCATAGCATACTATTCAAGTTCTAGAGGATATGTTGAGGACTTGTGTCTGAAATTTTGGTGGATTGTGGGATAAATTCCTAGAGCTTGTTAAGTTCTCCTGTAATAATAATTACCATGTGATGATCCATATGTAACTGAATGAGACACTCTATGGGAGGTTGTGTAGGTCTTATTTATATTGGATGGAGGTTGGGGAGTTAGAGTTGTTGTGTTCGAGTCTTGTGTAGGAGACATCGAATAAGGTTCAGTTAATTTGGAAATGAATGGATACAGTTCAGAGTAGGAAAAATTCATATATAGATCAGTGGAGTAGACATCCTCAGTTTTTGGTGGGTGATCACGTGTGTCTTTGGGTTTCACCAAGGTTGGGTCACTATTGGATTCGGAAATAAGGAAATTAGGTACCCAAGTATCTGGGACCATTTGATATTGTGGAGAGGATCAGGCTGGTAACATATCAATTGGATCTTCCATAGTGGTACAATGGTATGAATGGTGTTCTTCATGTGTCACAACTTCAGCAGTATTACCCCAACCCCTATCATTTGATTCATGTTGAAGATGTGGAGTTTGAGGAAGATGCATCCTTTGAGGAGCATCCAATTTTTATTGTAGATCTTAGTGAAAATGTCTTGTGAGGCAAGATAGTTCCCTTGGTTTAAGTTTTGTGGCAGCATGGTAAAGTTCGAGAAGAGAACTGGGAGAGGGAAATAGAAATGTGGGCCTAGTAGACTGATCTCTTTTCTTTGGAAGCTTAGTGATGCTTGGGAATAGTGGATCGAGGATGATCCATTATAAGGCAGGGAAGTTCTAAGATCTTGGATTTCATACAGGTACATTATTATTTAAATTCTTGTTTAAATATCCTAATTATGGTTAATGAAATGTTTACTGGGTATATGAGGAGGTTCATGGGTGATTTGGGGGTTTGGGACATGAAAAATACAAAACAAATTTACATCCATTGAATGTTGTAGGGTTGGTGCATGATTATGAGTAACTGTGCACCCTAATCATGTATTCCTAGAAGAAGGGTGCACATTTTGGATGAAACTGTGAAAGGGGGGAGTCCAAACTGTTTAGTCTTGGATAGAGTCATTCAACATGGTTGGAACATAGTTTTTTAAACCATGTGGAGCTCCCCATGTAACTGTTCAACTTAACCCCTATTGGACAAATGCTAGCACATGGTTGAACCACGATTTGGAAAACCATGTGGTTAAACTATGTGCCCCATTAAAATTTTGTTTTTACTATTTTTCATCCTTGGGATTTCAATTGTTTCACCCTATTTTATTCCCCATTTTTCTCCCAAATTCCCTAGTGATGAGTAAATCCATGCATTAACAATCAAGGAGCATCCTCTCTTAGAACCAGGGTTGTTCCTTGCTTGAATTAGAGTATGGTTTGTGTTTGTTTTCAATCCTCACATGGAATAATATAGAGATTGAAAGGAAAGTTATCATATAGTTTAAGCCAAAAGTAAAATTGATTATAGCATCATTTCCTAGTGTTTTCCAAATTTTTGGGGTCCAAAATTTGGAAGTTTTACTTCAACATGAAAAGTGGTTTTTCTTGGAGTATTTATTAAAATATGGAAAATATAAGAGTTTCAAAAATATGGGCTTTTCAAATTGCGATTTGCAAAGACATAAAGTGCTATGATGGTGTGCTTTGCGATTACAATAGGCTTCATGATCAGAGATATAGTTCTCCAAAATTTCATGTTTCAGAGCTTTGCGGTCGTTGATGGAATGATTTGAGAATTTGAAGGGCATCACGAAGGGAATTGAAGGAAGACTCTGCAATAAAAATGAGATTTGCAAGCAGATGATTTCTATAGTTCTCTACGGAGGGAGGAGTGTCGTGAAAACATGTTTTATGATCTGGAAAATCTGAAAAGAGGCATTCAAGCTTCGCGAATATCCCGGCCTATAAATATGAGGCTACCCCTCTTTATTTGGATCAAATATTTGAAGTAAAATCTAGAGACTCTTTGATTTTTGGGAAAATCTTTGTGAATCGGGCTATCTATGCGAGCCGGTGCATCGCAAAGAGACTTTTAGTATTAACTGATGCCCATGATTTTTTAAAAAGGGTAATTCACGATGATGAGGTATTCCACATTGACTTAGCAATTTTCGGGAATATTATTCCATTAAGGATAGGATGCTTCATGAAGACAAATAGTTCTGCGAAGGAAAGGATGCTCCGCAAAGGTAGTTTTTTCCACCGAGGAAGGGGTGCTTCACGAAGGAATGTGGTTCACAAAGGAGATTCTCAATGGGAAGTTTTGAAAATTTAGTTTAATGGGATAAGTATTTCAAAGAGAAAAATATCATTTATGTGGTTCAAGTAGAGTCCCATGCTAAGTCAGGGACAAAGTATTTAATGCCAAATCATTGAAGCAGCCTTCAAGTAGATAAACTGATTCAGACTTCTCACAAAGTAGTGAGCTAGGGGGGAGTCAATGGAAGTGTTCTGAGGGAAGTAGTGATATATCCCTAAACCATTGTAAAGGTAGTGAGCCTAACACAGAGTGAAGTTTAGTGGATTTTGGTACAACCGAAACACTATCGTGTATGATCCTTGGATGTAACCCTTAGTGGAAAACCAAGTAAAAGTGATGTTTGGTCTCTGTGTATGTGTTTGTCTGATTTATGTTCTCATCAGTCTTACAAGTTTAACGAGTTCCTACAAACGTGGGAATAAGATCCTTGTTTTTTAAGAAAAAGTTGACACCTTGATTCACCCCTCCCCTCTCAGGGTGTCCTAGGGTCTTACATCCTCAAGGGTTCTATTAAAACCCATTACATTGTGATAGAAGTGGGTGTTTGGTTTCTTATTATTTCCCAATCAAACTCCTGAACCTTAAATATCTCTCTTTATCTTCCTTAGAATTACAAGGTACTTGCACTTTGGATGAAAAAATATTCATGCATGTATAACATGTCATTTGGTTCAACTCATGGATACCTCCATAGGTGGGAAGAGTTTCTCTTCCACTTCAATGATTGAATTAATGTACATTCAAATGAATTCAAAGGTGATGGATATATGATATGAATCTTTGATGTATGTTACACACAATTTTATAATGTCCTTTATTTTATGTTTTACACATTTTAACATTTTCAAATGCATGAGTATCCTAGAATAGAATTGAGTTGATTCCATAATTTTTAATAGACACCTAAGAATCACTTCAAGATCCATATCATACTAAATGTATTCCAACACCTTAAAAGTGGGTTGATTAGGCTAACTATATATTGAAAATTATTATTAAATTGAAACAAATTTCCAAATAATTTTTTTTATGTTAGATTAATAAATGATTAACTATATAAAACATTCAATGCATATAGAAATGTTAATAATTTTAAGAATATATATTCATTTATATTTAACATAACTCACCAACATGAGGCCTCCTAATTGTTCATACACCTATAATATACTGATATTGAAAAAAGTAATATAACTCACTATTCTATATGATATAATATCTTTAATAAGGGCAGTCTATTCCACGGGACACTCCATTCAAGATGGTTTTTAGATACTTTAGAAGAAAGTTACATATATTAATGTAATTCACCTTTAAATTTATAAACTTTTATGAATTCAATATATGACCTCATGATCATCTCTCATAGGAAAATAAACTCTAGAGTGATAATTTTATCAAATTATTATAAATTTTCAATTTTCTGAATAAAATTAAACCATCCAAATAGGGGTATAGTGACATAAGAAAAAATAAAAAGAAAAAAACTAAAAATCAAAGTAAAATAAGGGAAGAAATAATTTATATAATTTTTATAGTTGATCCCCAATTTTATCCAATCATATTTGTAATTTTAATTCTATCATAGGATTATTTCTCCTTAGTGGATAAACTTTCTCTTTGTCCTCCTCAAGTGATCCATTGCAGAAGCATAGTGTATTACCATGGTAGTACAAAAACTACTTTATTCATTAGAAATGTAGTCCATAATAATGGGATATTTAGAGGACCCCTAAGCTCATTAATAATATTATCTCTCAAGGTATACATTAAGAAGGGGGAGACTGATATACCATCTATCTCACCTCGTCATATTCATATATCATTCAATATTATACTACATAGTATATTAAAAACACTATATAATCATTGAATAGTTTATTAGGTATTGATAATTTAGAGACGGAATCATGGTGAAAAGAAATAGTAAGAAAATACCATAGACCCCCATCATATAAAACCTCTAATTATCATAACAATAAATAATTCTAAGAAAATTATAGAGGATGTTATTAAAAAATAAAAGAATTATATTAGAGATATCTGTTTAAATAATAATAGTGAGTTATATTTCTACTATAATGGAGGTGATAAATAAAATAATAGGACACAATATTATGGAATAAAAATAGAAAAATACAAAAAAAAGTAAAAAATAATATTATACTTCTAGATTCAATTCCCTCGGTAGTAAATTATATTCCCAAGTGGTATTACACTATTTTTAGGATTCTCCCAAACTCTATTGGGTATCACGATTACTCTATATAGAAAGGGTTGGTTTGGTTGATCACTCCTTGTGAAGGTGATTTTTTCTTGGTACCCCCACCTCATATTCTCCTCAGGTCACTTTGGTTTAAATTTACATAACCTTCCTTTTCTTCACTTTCTTATACCTTACTTAACTTGGAAAATTATTTCACTAATTAACCAATTTCCTTAAATATTTAATAATGAAGATTCTTTTTTTACATCGAGTTTGTTTTTGGGATCCATGTATCTATCCATATTAATCAAATACCATGGCTTCCCCCATCAATTGATTTTTCTTTTAATCTTTTTTAATGGTCATTATATGTAATTGGGGATCCATAGATCCTTGAAAATAATTATTGGTGATGATATATTGATTTTATAATGAAATTAATTGTTTTATAATATAGGTGTATCATATTTATGATATTATACACAGTGGTTTAACTAGCCATGTCACCTTATAAAATTTATTTAAGTCATAAAAAATGATCTATTGTTCTATTTTTTAGTGTCTACCAATATTATCCTTTCAATACATAAGAAAAGAATTCACAAATTAAATTCTACATTTATAATATCAAATCTTCTTATTGGTTGAATTTCATATCCAATGAAAATCCTTCCTCCTTTTATCATAAGTGTGAATATAGTTATGTTATATGATATAATATCATATAATTTATACTATTAACCACAACCTTAAAAATAACATACCATTATAAGGTCTTAATATCTTAATATCAAAGGGCATGTTATGGTCATAAGTGTCAATTCAAGAATGTCAAATAATATGATTGACCACACCCTATTTATTTGTCCTACCACAAGTTGATGGTATTTATATATCATCAAGGGTTATATGTATCATAGATAGTTATATAATCCCATCATATTACCTAGTCATGACATTGATAAGAGAATTTCAATTTCTTTATCTATGTTATATTAGTTTCTCTAAAAAATTTCATGTCTTGAAAAATAATATCCTAATGTCTTCAAATATGGAATTCTCATTACATCATAATCCCCTTAAAATATAACATAACTAAGGGTCAGTTTCATCTCCTTAAACTTTCTAATTTAAAACATAAATAAATTTTAGTTTTCCTTTTAAAATTAAATCAGAAATGATTTATAAAACACTAAATTATTAATATAAAATAATTTTTAAAGTTATTTCCAAGAATTCCAAAATTATGAAAAAAAATATTTCCTAAGAAATACTAAATTTTGGGGTTATATCAATTGAATTTGAAGATTAAAGTTCTTTAATTTTCTTCTTAATCACTCCCTCTACACTTATGTTATTACACTCCTCAATAATACTAAATAAATTCAAGTAAATGTTATACCCAATACATGTTTTGATTTCAATTTTTAAAGTGGAAAATAATATATTTATGTAACCCTCAAGCCTCTTTTATAATACCCATTCCAAAATTTAACTTTATCCCCATTAACGTTATTTTATCCTTCAATATCCCCCTATGAAAACATGCACCTACCTTTATGTAAATTATTCTATCATCACACTTAGTTGAATTTAGAAAATTTATTCTAAAGATAATCTTATGAATTAATTACCATTATCTTTCTGATCTTTTTTATTACTAAATAATAATGGTTTTGATAAAATATTTTGGCCTCTATAAGGGTAGGCGGGTCAATTTTAAAAAATAAATTTATAATGAAAATGTTTGGATATTAAAATAATAATATATGATTAACAGGAGTGTCATTTAATTATTATAACTTACTCATTCATATAAAAATTATGTTTCCATCACCACACATAAATTACTTTAATATAGGTTCACATAAACCATATACAGTAAATTATATGTCATCTTACTCCTTGTTTTCCTTTATTTTTCTATTTTTAGAGTATTTTTATCATCTTTTTCATGGATAAATATAGTGACTTTTTTATTATGATGAATTTTTTTAGAATGTATAACCAATTAATGATGGTAATGTTACATAACTTTATAGATATTGATTTATCATCTATTGATACCCATGAAATTTTACTCCACCCCCCCCCCCCCCTCAACGATTTTTTAGGTATAACCATTCAAAATAATCAAGATTAGGGTTATTATTGATTTAAGGATTGTAATGTGGTATCCCATCAGGATATTCATGGATTTTAGCAACCTTTAAAAAAATATAGATGAAATTTCTAGATCTGAGAGAGTGGTATTGAATAAGGGTTCACAAATTGATTCCTTGAATATTTTGACACCTAATTTATGTAACGCCCTGAACCCAGCTACCCAGAGCCGGTGCATTACTTCATAACATTGGCATGATCACAAAAGATCAAGTCTCGAAAGACCGATTAGTTTAGTAGCCTTGGAATCACTAGATACATTCATAAATGTTACATTACATCACAAAGTGAAAAACTATAATAACATAGTCTCTACAGTCCACACTTCTATCCTCTTCTGACTATCCCTGCAGGTCATTCATAAAATACTTCTTCACATCCTGGAAAACATTAAAACATTGAAAGGGGTGAGCTCAGATGCTCAGTAAGGATAACAATATTGCGGAAGCTTTCATAAATAATCATTAACATTTAAGGCAATGTATAACTAAAACAAAAGCCTTTTTAAACTTGAACTTTAGCATAATATGGAAAAAATAAAATGAAATAATGCCATTTACTTACTCACATGGATATTCTACTAATCGTATAATCCCATGCAACATCAATAACCATTTTCGTAATGATGGAATGCATAATGCCAGACTATCATAACCACGTAGCCAAGGCCTCGTGCCAAGACTACAAATAAAATTTTGTCAAGGCCTCGTGCCAAGACACTAGTTTGTCTCATGAGACCTGCCGATGCATCGAGGAGCTATAGCGGGCTCCACCCGTCACTTATTAAGTCCAATGCATTCCTCATATGAATAGGTTTAAACATATCATAAACCATAACATAATCATGTCACATAAAACATGCATAAAGGAAAAATAACATTTCCACATTTCAATCACAAGATATAAATACAACACATTGATATAATAAAAATGCTTTCAAAACCATTTTCAATACCAAAATAAAAGAAAGTTAAAACTTAGTATTTATTTTTCATTAAAAAAATGATGGCTTGTAGAGGAAGCCGAATCTCAAATAATGGTCACGGCAGCGGAGAAGTCGTTGTCGCCGCATAAGTACGGAAAGAAAAACATTCCCTTTTGTCATTTAGTAAAACTCTTCGTATAAAAAAGATTCCTTTTGAATAAATGTAAAAGTCAAAGGGGTTTATACACCGTATAAAAGAAAGTTGTGTATAAAACCAAATATGCCTCAATGAAAGGAGATTGAGATGAAGTCCCTTAAAAAGATCATTTTTTAAATAAAGTACATCTATAATGTGTATTCATTATAAGTACACATAAATAATGTACAAATACAATATAGGACATAATAATATCATGACATAATTTGAAAGTAGGAGATTAACCCAAAGAATGGAAGTTGGGTTAAGAAATTCCCTTACCTTGCGTCTTGTCCTGACTCGACCGTTCTTTAACCTCCTGAATAATAAACTAGAGTTAATTTATATTTACTTAAGAACATTTTTCATGTTCATTACTCCATTTATATCACTTATTACCATGTTATGAACATTATTTAATTATTTAAGTTAATAACGGTCGTTTTGTCGATCTTTGGTACTTGAGTCAAAAATAAACTTCTTATAATTACAAGTTGTTCATGTGGTGAAATATCCATTATATCCAGAATTATATTCATGATGTAGATATCATATATATCATATATATACAGTATATACATTCATTCATAATGTCACGTAACATTTAGAGGTAAGAAATGAAATGCACCGTTCATGGAGACGGTAAGACGTACGTACGCATGAACGCTACATTCATTTCTATTTCATATTCAATGGAATGAAATCATAATGATATAAATTTATAATATAATTACAGTATAATATAGTGTATAATACTATTTACTCCATCCTTTATACATCCCACATATGGCATTAACGATTCAAATCACTTTGAGGGGGCGGTAGTCCGCACTTCCTAAAATGAAATTATCGCGTTTTACCCATAATGGAAATCATAAAGTATGCCATAAATGAGAAATAAAGAAGCATAAGTAAAACATAAACATATTATATATCATATATAAAAATAGTTACATCTTAATGGCCACCTTTGAAGGTGTTATATGAGTGTTGAACAATCATCGTTTCGTGAGGCAGAAATTCGCCATCCATAGAAACCGTATGTTATTTAACCATTAGATGTAGGTGTGTGTAAGTGTATCTAGAATCCTTCTTATAAAAACATCCTATTATATTGAGGATACTGTTGTTGTTACAAAAGAAATGAATAAAAAGAGTTTAGGGGGTTGGAGAAGAAAAATAAACAAAACAACATTAGAGAAGACATTACCTCAAAATCGGGTAACTCTTTTTGATTTGAGCCAAAGGCTTCCTTGGGAAGAGTTCTGCCCAAAGTGAGGCTTCTAGGAGTAAGAGGGGGAAGTTGGGAGAGTATTTGGTAAGAGTTTGGCCGAACCAATTGGCTTGAAAGTGTGAATGAGGTGGTAGAGGTGGGGGCCTTTTATAAGAGGAGAGGAGGGGCACTCTTGGAAAGTAAGGAAATGTTACATTATTATACAATGCTTTTCGGATTCTAAAGGTCCCACAATTATATAATTCATGTATAAGGTGATAAGGGTTCTAAATCTACCCATCTAATAGACTTTGGACAAGTGTAATCCTTGGATTATACATTATCTTCTCATTTTATTTAAATCGTTAAATAATGAGGTCATCACTGCATCATCATGATGTCATAAATAATTTAATTTCTTTAATGTCTAAAAATTATAAAAAAAATACTATGATGTAGGAAATCTTTTTATCTTTCTAATTAATATTTATAGTCAAAATTTGGACTTGTGTAACCCCACTTAAAAACTGTTTTAGTAAAACAACTCATGTTTGTATCAATTTAATTTTAACATTAAATAAATATATATTATTGTCATTTTCCAACTAAAGTGGCTCCATGGGGTCCCCAAGTTGACCCATGGGTTTTCTTGGTCGACCATGACTCTTACAATAGGAGTAGTACAAGTTTCATGCTCATCTCATATTATTAAAACATCATTTTTACCTTAAACTACACTAATTACCTCTAATCGCGATTAAGAACTTAAAAGTTACTATTCACCAAAAAAATTATTTTAGTCTCATTCAACCACATTTTACTTCTTAATTACAACCATGTATGTCGGATTTTTGAAAATCAAATCAAAGAAGTGGTAATATTTCATTTAAACGAAAAATCAGTTATTTAACTACCACTTAGTGGTTTCACTATTCATCAAAAATTGAAGTTTTTCAGAACAATGCCAAAATTTCACCCTAAGCTATAATTGATATTCCGAATTCAAAAATGATGCCTATTTTACAAAATTCCAAACATATAAGTTGCATTAGTTAATTTTATAATTAATTCCCGCTGTCACAACAAATAGCGTGTTTTTAAGAAACAATTTATATCAAAAGATTGGCAATTGTTTATGTCCAATTTCAATGTTAAATTAATTATAATGACCACCATTGGATAAAATGGTAAAAATATATTCTAATTATACTTTAAAACCACTAAATAGTTTAATTTATCACAATAAATTATTTTTATTAAAAAATTTGTTTTAAGTATTTTTCACTATTCATAAAAAATAGAAGTTCTCAGAAAAATACCAAAAATTCAACATAGGCTAATTCCGACATTCCGAATCCAAAAATGAAGTCCATTTTGATAAATAAAATTTATAAAATTTCAAAAATTAGGTATTACTATTCACAACGGCTAGTTTAATTTGTTGTGGTGTGTGTTAGAGCTCGAGGTTGCGTACAACACACGCTATTGCATTATTCGAAGTGAAACGTACCGTGGAAGCTTGGGGTGTTACAATTTAAAATTCCAAAATGATTTTAAATAGAATAACAACAATTTATAGTTTATGTGGAATGTATAAAGTTCTCATAAAAATAGGGAACTAAATAAATATAATATAATTTTTAGAAACTTCTTACTACTATAAAATTTTATATTGTATAGTTCTTTTGGAACAGATTTCAATATTTATTTGAATTAAATTTAAACACAAAAAATATATAATTGAATTAATAAAAAAATTATCAATTAATTATTTTTGAGATATTAAAATCAATATTTTCCCTAAAAATTCACTAAATGAACAATAAATTCTTGGTAAATTCATTAAGATCAATATTTTATAGTTTTTATATTTTTAGTTTTTTAAAACATGTAAAAAATCAATATGTTCATAATTTAGATTACATTTTTTTAAACCACATTGATATTATTTCTATAATTTAAGATCAAACATGACTATGGAATTATGGTAATAAAAATTAATTAAATTTAGATATACCACCTTATTATTCTCTAATGGGGTATCTTGAAAACACTCATGCACCCTTATGATTCTATAAGCCTAAATAAACAACCACTAAATTTGAAAATTATTAGAAATAAAAAAAAAACTTAAAAGAAAAAGGATTCAAAACATAGGATAACCCCCAAATAAATTCTTCATTTTCAATATATATTACTAGAAATTGATAGGTTTAATCTTTCATTATATTAAGGATGTGCTCTATGTGATTTTAACTGTTGTATCCTTTTTTATGTTCTATCCTTACAATACTACATGGTATGGTACCGTTCTATTCTATGTGGTGTATTTTCCACTTTTCAAGAGAAACTATAATTGAAAGTTTGGGGTGGGGTAATATAAGGGTATACCACTTATTTATTTATAGGATCAATGTGTTATAATAAATATAGAGGGAAACAACAATAGTCAATTCTAGAAAAGATTATTTAGGATAAAAATTAATGAAAAAGAGAAATAAAAAATAACATAAGAATTTACATAATTTATGAATAATATTTATATCTATAGATTGGAAGATGACAATTTTATATATCAAGAATAACATTAATAGGTACACACATAAAAAAAATCCATATTGTGAAATGAGATCATAAAACAAGAAGTGCTACAGAAAAATGTGTTACTACAGAACCCAAATCTGTATACTATAGTAAAAATGGACTAAATATCATGAATCCATAGTGATGTGTAAATAATTTCTATACTAATAAAATTATAATAATAAAACTTTTATAGTTACAAACTTTTGTATATTATGGACCACAAAAATTATTCCCAACTTCATCATAAGGATTGGGTTCCACCATTCCAACAATCTCCAATAAGAAGCCTAATAATAAAAACTAACCTCCTTCTATTGTTATATCTTATAAAATTTACTTAATTTTAGATCCTCCTCTTCTACACTCACTAATGGGTAATTTTCTTTTAGATATTCAATTTCAAGTTGATGATTTATTAATTACTTGATACTTTCCCTTTAAAGATTCAAATTCAAGCTAAAGATTCATAAAATACCAAATTCTTTCCCTTCCATACTCCCAAAATGTTCTTCCATATTCTACTACTCATAATACATTCAACAATAAAGACTAATAGAGGAAAAGAAGTGCCTCAATTTCACAATCTCAATATGATTTGTGAACATGTCTATAGGATTAATGGTTCCTTGAATCTTCTAAAATGTAGTCATCTAGTCTTATATTAATCCTTTGATAAAGTTGAATTTAAATTGAATATGATTTTTCCAATAATTATATAATCTGATATTTTTAAGATTTATAACACTCTAAAATTCATAAAAAATAAATTTTCTTCACACTTTCTATCCAATCCATCCAGAAAGTTCTATAGTCAAACCATCTTTTTGAAGATTCTATTACTATAATGTACTCTTCCACAATAGATTATAGCTCATCCACATTCTATAATTGATATATTTATCTTACTATAGTTTCTATACTAGAAACAAAACATCCTATGGTTCTCCTTTTATCGATATCACCACCATGTTCGAAAACCACATACACTAGAAATTACATTACTTTTTTATAGAACATATATACTCCATTGATTCCCTTCAGATAACTCACTATCCACTTTATAGCATCCTATTATTTAATTCTAGGTTTATATATGTACCTTCTCACAACTACCACTACATGGAAAAGGTATAGTCTGTTAAAACCATGGAATGCATCAAACATCCAATAGATGATTCCCAAGGAACCATTTCTATGAACTCAAAAATTTTCCTATCATTGATGCCTTTTTTGTGGGCATAAATTTCTCTATAAGGGAATAAAAATATGATTTTATTCATGTATACAAAATAATCCAAGAAATTTTCTAATATAAAATACCCATAAGAAAATCAAGGATGTATTTTCATGGTTTACCCTGATCTTAATCCCTAAAATATTGTTATCTTATCCATTATCTTTCAACTAGAACTCCCTGTCAAACTTCCATATCATCTCATCAATGCTCAACATACATGTTCCTAAAATGTTAATTTCATATACATGTATAATAAATATAATGCACCTATTTCTAAAAGAAATTAATTAGAACCATTAATCCATGTTGCACCATTTAAATTAAATATTTTTCATGAATGCATCAAAATTCATATTCTAGTGGTTGCATGGCTACTTTAGACAATATAAAATTTTATAGAGTTTCACACTAGGTCTTCCTTTACTAAATCAACAAATAACTCTAGTTAATCAATAATATATTTCCTAATCTATATATTTATTATGAAAATTGGTATTTATATCAAGATTCTAGAGATGTAAATCCTCTGATGTAGAAATTCTATAAACAACCTAGACGGTGACTAACTTTATTACAAGTGATAAAATTATAATGAAATCTAAACAACCTATCTGTAGAAAACCATTTATCACTAGACTTAACTTATATACCACATTTACATCATGTTCTTCCATGACTCGGTATACCCTTTTTTGAAATTATTTCATTACAAGTAAAAAAATGAGTCATATCCCATGTATTTTTAGCATGTAATGAATAAATATCCCACTTCATATCCATCTCCCACATTCTTGACGGTTTCAACTGTGTTGCCTCATAAAATATTTGTAATCTCCTAAATAAATCAACAACAAATATTATTGATATTATGAATACGTATATATAGTTATTTTCACCCTTTTAAATCTTCTCAACTCAACTTAAGGATTATATTCTACTAGTTCCATTAGCACGTGATCAGGTACACCTTTAAGAACCACTTTCTCTTAAGACATTAATTGTTTATTCTCACTATCAACATTAATTTCATGATTTTCCTTACATATTAAACCCTTATTAAATATAATATTTTGGATTTTATTGTTCTTATTATTCTTATAACCCCAAAATTGATATTTAAATTGCTCAGCACCATATCCAAAAAAGAAACTTGATTTGGAATTAACATTGATATTTTCTTTTGTATCAATGTCAATATGTACATATTAAAAACAAACAAAGACATGTAAATCAGATATTATTACCTATTTTCCTCACCAAATATTCTTGGGTATAAATTCACCCATTGGTATAAATAGACACTTGTTGATGAGATATGTTTCTATAGTTACTACCCCTTCCAAGAATTTCTTAGGTTACTGTGAGTGTGGCTTTATATTGCTATAGAAATTAATCATTTTCCTATTTATTTTTGTAGACACACAAGTCTATTTTATTTTAACTAGATTAGTATCTTCCCACTTAATTCCATTATTATCATAAAATTCATTAATCTCTTAACATTCTTACTCTCCTCTATTTTCAAACCTTAATCATTTTATTTATGATCTAATCTCATTCTTCATCTTGTCTTCCAATTTTTGAAACATGATAAATATATTATATTATCCTTTTAGATATTAAAAAACATACCTTACTTGTTGAGTCATTGAGAAATGTCACATAATACAATAAACCTCCAAGGGAATGTATCTATGTAGGTCCCCAAACATTAGTTTGTATTAAGTACCACTTTATATCCTTTAGTGTTATTCCTCCCTTTATAAAATATTCCTTCAACTAATTTCCAATGATACAATATCTTTATAGGAAAAATAAAAAAAATACCTTAGATAGAAATATTTTGGTTTTCAACACCTTTATTCACTTCTCACTCATGATTATAACCTATATCTTCAAAATTTTGAATCCATAATAGAATGTTTAGTTAAAACCTTTTCCATGAAAAAAATCATATTGTATAGGTTTCCAATATTTACTCTATGATCTCTGACTATATATCCCTTTATAATTTTCCTTATACCTCTAGTGAATATGGTGTTAAAACCTATATCATCAAGCTACTTGATGAAAAAAAATATTCCTTCTCAATCCATAAATAGATAAAAAATTATCTAAAAATAAAAAATGCCACTATTATTTTTGATTCATGGATAACCATTTACAAAAATTTATAAGAGTTCATCATCAAAAAGACAAACCTTTCCAAAATTACCTAAAACATAATTATTCATGAAACCATTCTTTGATATGGAATATAAGGATACACCTGAGTCTAAAATCCAAGGCTCTATAAATCCATCCACACTCAGTAAAAAACATCAATTCCATAGGTTATTGGGTTTGCTGAATTGGTTTTTAGTTCCAATAATTTTTATATGAACTCATTCATGATTTTTACTTTCTTACCACAATTTCTACAGGTAGGACAAGTCCCCCTTTCCTTGTCTTGACTCTTTCCTCTTAATTTTTTATCTTCCACTATTAATTTCCTACTATAAGTATTTTCCACTTCCTTCCATGTGTAAACCAGAACCAAAGGAACAACTCGACTCCCTTCTCCAAATATTCTCATTATTGATACAATATCACACATCATTAAACTTCAACTTTTTATTCCCTAAATAATTTCTCACATATTTTATATCATATTTCTTTCTATAGGGTAACTATGATTTTAAAACTAGGGTAAAATCATAATTGTATGGTGTAATCCAAACTGATGTTAACTAACTTTCGATGGTGTTGAATTTGTTAATGTGAAATATTTCCTTCATTTATCTTTAGATTCACTAACCATTGAATCAGGTACACTTTTTTTGAAATAGATGGATTCATATACATATTCATGAGTGCTTTCATCAATCTAGTTTTCATCATATTCTCTTTTATTTTGAACACTATGTTATTCTACAACATAAGGTTAGTAACCCCCATGACCTATCGTTATGGTAACACTGATTTAGTCTGCTCTATATCTATTTTTTGAAGAAGGTGGTGCCTTGTCAAAAGACCAAAGAACAATTATTATTAAAAGAAAATAGGTCACATGAGTCTAAAAGACGGAATCATATTACAGTCCTTATCATGAAGAGGAAGTAAATAATTAGGGATATCAACCAGCCAGGTAATGTTTTGATTTACTCCCTTATTAATGAGGCTATCAGCAACCATGTTTTCTTCATGAAAAATATGTGTGATGGTGCAGTTGATATCAAGAAGCGAGTGGAGACAATATATCCAATGGGTAGTAATCAGCCACGCAAGATGATTCACACCATTCCAAATCGATTGAACAATGGTAGTTGAATCACTTTAAATCCAGAGATTGTTCTAACCATAGTGTTTTTAGAAAGAAATAAAATGAATCATACTCATCATTTTGGCCTCCAGATAAGATGTGATTTCACAGTTTCCAAAAAAGCATTTTGAGGATCTGATAAAGATGATTCCTAAAGAGAGCGCCATAACCCGCAGGTACCAGATTTCCATTGGAGGAACCTTTCATATTTACTTTAATCCAACAAAAAAATAGTGCTCTCCAGAACATATAAAAAGTTCTTCAAGGTTGGAAAATAATTCCATCAATCTTAAGGAACCACAGAATCCCAAATTTGTTCACAGTGTTGCTACAAAGGCTTGTTTACAATGATACAGTTTCATGTATAGAAATAAGGATCCATATCCAACATTAATTAAGTATAAATGGGCAATTATTATGAAGAATAGAATTTCTATCATATCATATCACATGATGAATCTAAGAAATGGTAGCAAGTAAAATGTTCTTAATTTTATGAGTGTTTTCCATATCCACACATTACTTTAGTTGAGATTTGAAAGAGTCAATAATCAACTATATGCAATCAAAAATGTCCAAAATATAGTTCTAAATATCATAACTAGTGTAATAGGAAATGAAGAGATGATTAGCATCTTCTATGTGTTGATTACATAGGTGACATTTACAATTATTTTAATTCCAAAAGATTGAAGGCACCAGCCTATGGGAACCCTATCATGAGAAAGATGTCAAATAAGTCTGAATCTTGAATAAGTTATTAAAGGTTTTCCAAAAAAATTATCCAACCAAAATCATTTTCAGAGTTACAAAAATAATGTTTATAAAAAAAATTGAGTTAACCATACCATTGTGAGAAGGCTCCTAGATTAAAAGTTCATTCATGTTAGAAAATCAGTATTTTTCAATGACATGCATAACAGTGTCAATGAGATGATCATTTTTAGAATTTAGAATATCTCTAATTGAATAATTGGTACTCTTAGTAATTTGATTAAAATGAATCATATATATTAAGGGAGTACTAGTCCAGTTATCTAACTAAAACTTCATGGAGGAATGTCTGGAAACCATCCATCTGGATTTGGTTGTAATACTAGAGTATGATTGTTTAATGGATGGCTAGATAGAAGATCTGAGGAAATTCGAGTTTACTTTATTTATTTTATCATAAAATATATTTTTGAGAAAATCGATAGAGTCAAATTCATTGTAAAAAACATTCCAAGTGAGTCTTCCTCGAAGAGCCTCATTAAAAAGCTTAATATATTTTATTCCAATAGCACCTTTATTGATAGGTTTGAAACATGTCGACCAAGGGATGGTCACTAGTTTCCTTTACAGAGTGATACTTGTCTGGACAAAGTTTTTATTGATGTATTCATTTTTTGATAATACCAATAGTCCATTTATAAACTAGTATAGAATAAATTATTTTAGAAATAATATCATATTTTACAAGACAAATTCTGCTTGACATGGAGAGAGATTAACCTTTCAAAGAGGAGAGTTGATTAAGAACTTGGTAAACTATTGTAGAAAAGTAACAAGACTTAGGTATGCCCCAAAAAATTGAAACACTAAGATAAGTAAAAGGAAAATAACCTTCTTTTATGCCTAAATCACTGATAATATTACATTTCCTATTAGGAGGAAAGTTTCTCCCAAAGAAAATAGATTATTTTTTTCAACTAATGGCTTGACATGAAACATATTCATAATGAGAGAGAGAACTTTTGAGGTTTTTAAAATTCATTTTATAACCTTGTAATAAAAGGATGATGTTATCTTTGTATAATAGGTGTGTGGGAGAATTCACATTCCTAGAAACATGTTTGGTCTTAAGCATGTTTTGGTCCACAATATGAGTGATAAAGCGACTAATATAGTCTTCCGCAATAGAAAAAATAATGGAAAAGAGGGGGTCACCTTGTCTAATACTTCATCTCTATTTTTTTAACATCCCTTATAGAAAACTGAATCATTTTATACTAATAATATTCCCTAATATACATCCTCTAGTAACTACATTCAAATCCATCAAAATGACCAATATTCATTGTACCTTATTCTATAGCCATCATTGAATTCTATAAATACCACATCAATTGTCTAAACTCCATACCATATAGTATTGTTTATGAAAACACCAAGGAGTACTAATAATGTTAGATTTTTAAAAAAATTAAATAGAAGAAAATAAAAATAATAACGGTAAGAATAAGATCATAAGGATTTACATGCATGAATAATTATCTCTATATCCATGAACAATAATAACAAATTTCACTATATCAGAGAGAAAATTAAAGGCACACACACATACTAAAACCCTAGATCGAAATGATCTCATAAAGAAAAAGTGTTATAGTAAATTGTGTTATTATAGTACCTAGATATGTATAGTAGTTCTGCTATGATATACTAACCATGGCTGTAAAGTCTATAGAGATACAATATCATGTCAACAAATTAAACCCTACTAAACTACTATAGGTCAAACTATGAAAATTTTGGACTAATGTAAAGTATGGGATACTGGCATTTAGCCCAAATTTATCTAATGGATTGGGATATACCATTACAAAAAAATGGCTTCCACTGATTTATTCTTATCACTCAAATGGATATGTACCTCTTGTAAAAAATGAAAAAGGAGTTCATGTTCATAGTACATCACTATAATGCCTCCCTCCTTAACAATAATAGGAATTTAAATGGCCTTCCACATCAATTTTTTAAAAAATTCAACCTCTCCTATGGATTCTCCATTAAAATATTTTAAGGAAATAATCATTTTTATTGAACCTATAATTTATATACAATGGATATCCATTTATTATTTATTTTTAATGAAATTAATAATAAATGAATTCACAGAATAAATATCCACCTCATGTGATACCTCATGTTCTTCCTTGTTTATATAATATGTTCCTAGGAATTGGAAAATTAAAGAATCTAGAGGTGGTATTTTTTCCCCACCTCCCTCTTGATATCCTTGACTTCATCATAAAAATATTCATAAACAAATTTTACTATTATAAGATAAGACAATATGGGATATTTTGGTTTCTACTAGAAAAATTCATTAAATTTAGCATTCATTGTAACTAAGATCCTCCCTATTTGTTACATTTTAATTAAAATTGTATTTTCATCCATTTTGGACTAATAAGGGAGTCTTTCTTCCTTATGGTAAATGTACTACCCTTTCATGTTATACCTATATTTTAATTAATAGTTCTCTATGTATCTATAAAATTAAAAAACACATAATTCAAGAACAACCATATATATGATTATTCATTTTAATATGTGGGATGGTGTGTAATTGAAAAAGTGAAAATAAATAAAATAATATATAAATTGAAACACTAAATTAGTTATTGGATTTCTATAACTGATAGTTAATATTTTTAAGGACCTACTATGTGAAAAAAGTTAATTAAATTTATAAAATGTTAAGAATTTATCATAATGAATTACCTAAATATAATTTCCATAAGAATACCAATTAAAATAGTGATACTAATATCACATTATTATATATTTATGTTTTTTATTAAGGAAATAAATTAAAATTGGGTTTATAGTACTATGATAAAAAGGAAAATAAATAAGCAATCATATGAAATGGAAATGAGGTTTGGAAATATTTTATCTCTTCCTTGGATGGACACCAATATAATTATATTATAATTACCATTTGTATTTTATCATTGATTTAATTTTTATAAATATCTCAACTTTACTTTAACCACATCTACAATTTTTTTAGGAGACTTGGGCCTTACATTTGCAACACACTCACTCCTTTGTTCAAGTAAAAATTCGTCTATAGTATTAGGGAATGTAGAGGCCCCTTGGCCTAACTTAATCACATAATATCTCAAGGTATTAATTGTACGGGGAGAGACTAATTTATAATCTATCTCTTCTAGAAACTTTTAGAGACCATTAACCTCTTAATAACCCAATCTATGACTTAAACTAGATAATAAATGAAGGGGTCATTAAGTCTGAAAATTTATAAAGTGAAACATAGAGAATAGGAATTATATTAAACTTTCACTAACCCTAATCACTCAATACCTTCAATCCCCATTGTAATAAATAGTAATAATAAAACTATATAAACTATTATTATTTTAATAACAAATTACTTTAGTGATCTTCCTAAAAGTAACCATAATGAGTTAGATATCCATTTTCATATAGGTAAAAAATAGAGGGATGAAGTACAACATTATATAATGGAAATGAAAAAATAAAACAATAGTCTTGAAATAATAATATATTAAATCCCTTATATGGGAAAACCTATTCCCAAGAGATCATCTACAATGTATTAAAATTACCTCAACTCCCTCAGGCTGTAAAATTTCTCTATGTTGAAGATGTTTGTATCTTCTATCACTACACATAGACATGAAGTATCTAGAGTATTCCAAACTAGTATTATCTTTAGGGTATATAAGTTTCAGTACCCACAAACATTTTATTATTATCTCTCTTATATTAGCCTCCAAAAGTTATGTTTTTTAACCCCATTCCTAATTTCGTTATATAGTAATGTATGAAGATTTACTTTTTATCTTAAGTTTCTCAATAGGCTATATATAGATATTTTTACTCATTATTTGACATTAATTTCACCCCCCCCCCCCATAATGGTCCTTATTTTAATCTTAAATAATGATTATAATATGAGATTATGGTGCCAAGGATCATCAGATGAAATATTAGCATTTTTTGATAATTTTATATGGAATTGTAGAATTTATTATATAGGTGTATAATATTTATGATTTGTTTAAATAAATTGATATTTTGTTTTAAACTCATTGACATCATGAATAAAAAACTATATTTGAGAATATTACAAGTCAGGAGATTAAAACTAATGTCTTTAAAATGTTGATCATAGTAGTAATATCTATCTCTATTTAGAAGATATATAATAATATATCATTATTAAAATAATTGATCATTATGGTGAATCATATTCATATTCCATCATCTTTCAAGCCTAATGTATCAATGTTATTATATAGATGATGATACTCTCTCTCAATGATCCAAATATATCCATATCATTCCATTCTCTCTATTTTCTTATTCCATACACATCAAACATATATAAAACATATTCAATATTTACACCTGACAACAAGTTCTTATATTCTTCCATCACAACACCATCATGAAAATTATCATCATCATAATGATATAGTCCACCTTGTTTAATTATGGTTGACATTTTTATGATGTGATATATATTTCATATAATGGATCAATAATTAATATCTTAAAAATATATATATTCCAATAATAAATCATAAAAAGATTTTAAATAAAGATGATTCAATTTAACTATATATTCTCTATAAAAAACTTTCTTCAAGTATATTTCATGATAATCATTATGAAGAAACATTTTCGTTTTCATCGTGAAAAATACCTGATATGGTGGACTACCATAATAGAGTTCCTCGCCATTAGTTTTGATTCTATTTGAAATATATCTTAAATATTTTTCTCATCATTTTATCATATTTTAAACATTAATGAAACATTAAAAAATTATATGGGATAAATAAAAATTCATTTAAATTCTTCATTTGTTTTTATATTTTAAAAGATATTTAAATATATAAATAATTTAGATATTTTTAAATCCACTATGTAACCAAGATAAATATGTCATATTGACATGACCTGACCTTCCTTGAGCCATGAACCTAGTCATCTGACCCTATGGGTCCCTTGTAATACCTTGGTTTCCTTCATAACACACCATAATATATTACTCGCTGGAGTTTCTTAGTAGACTAATTAATTTCCCCACAGGCCAACACATGATATTTTAGTGTGTTTTTCCTCACTCTCACACACCCTGAGAAACTTCTCATAAGGTCACCCATATTGATCACCACTCCAAACAAAGAATGATTAAATATGGAGTTCTAATCAGGAAGGATCTCAAAAATAAAGTTCCATATTGTTTACATGGGTAGTATCATTTATCCTTTAAAGTCTCACTTTTCTAGGGGTGTTAGACATAGTTTCTTAGTAAAAGTGTTGATTCTAAAATCAAATATTATTAAATATTTATTCCCTTTATTTTTCTCCTATTAAAATAATTTGAATTTCTTACATGTTGAAAACCATGATGTGATATATAATGACATAATGCTTATGTTTATCATGATTTTCTTTCTGTTTTAAATTTATATTGTTTAAAACATAAATTTAACAACATCTATAATTGCATTGTTCTTAGATACTTCATCCTATAGAGTCTAATAATTTTTTCAATCCATATTTATTAAAATAAAAAAGAACTATGATTGAGATTTTATAACCATATAATATAGTATTAAACCATGACATTGTTTATCACTTCACTATTACTAGTGGTTGCAACTTTCTTGCATAAATATCTTTCCAAAACCATGACCACGAAAATGCCTTAAAATGGAATGGTTTTCAATTCTTCCACAAATTGGTTTATGTACATCTAAAAATTTATTTGAATACATATCTCACATTATTCATAGTATAAATAAGCTATAATAAATAATTTAAATATTTAAAATTACTTATCAATGCCTTATTAAAATTAATCAATACTCAATCTATTTTAAACATCTTCATAAAATGGAACATAATCTTATTAAGTGTATAAATTCAATTATTATATTATAAAAACCTCCATATAAACTTTATTGATTTCAAAACAAATTTTCATTAACCTCCATGTTTCAATTTCATGTATCTTTATATTTATATATTTATATTATCCTACTAATATATGTTATCTCATGGAATTTATTAATCAAATATTCTAAAAACATGATTGTCTTCATTATCAATGGTATAAAATAATAAATTTATCATTGAAATTAAGTCAATACAAGATATAATTGATGTTTGACATATATATGATATTTCCCATAAAAATATTTCAAGACTTAAAAAATAGTGCATTTAATGTCAATTATCTCTCTAATCAATTAACCTCAAGTTGGTGTATATTAATATTTTAAATTTTATTATTAAAATAATAATATTTTATACTCATTTTTTCTGTGAATGTAAATTAATCTATATAAATTAATTAATAACCAATGACATAAATTCACACACCATTTTATAGTGGTTGTTTTTGAAACTCAACCCAAGAAAGATATATATTACCTTATGAATCTATTATAAACATTATTTTTATTCCCTATAATATCAATAATAAGTAATAAAAACTATGGATTTTAAAATAAGAATAGGTTATATTTACCTATAATTGAATAATGTTTTCTATTTACACTTACTTTCTAAAAAATCATCATTACCCACCTATATCTAAGAATATATAAAATTGAAATCGCCAGTATGGAACATATTAATAAAAACTACTATGTAATAAAATATTTTATAACATTAAATTTCAAATTATATGGTGAAAAAATATAAATGACTATAAGGATATAAAAATCAATGAAATTAACATTGTATATTAAAATGTTTTGAGGTTATTTATTCAATACATAGTCCATCATTAAATACTAAATAATTATAATCAAATGAATATAATTTTCAAGACACCTAAAACTGATAATATATTTAAAAAGAACAATATATGAAATCTAAATAAAAATAATATCTATTGAATAATAAATATTCACTCCTAAAATGCACACATATAAGTGGTGAATATGGTGTCTCATAATTCTATGCATGAGATAGTGACACTTCCTTTTGGTTATGAATCAAATGTATTCATGTGATCATATATATGGTATATGAAATGTTCCAACCCAAATTATAATAATTAGTGAGAGTTTTTATGTTTAAATATTTTAAAATATAATAATTCAATTCAATTAATATACAAAAATTTTAATAATCGATAATTTTTTTCTAAATCACTACCATTAAGAATAAATCATGTATTGAAAAATACTCAAATTAAATGAAAAACTATGTCAAATATATTCTTAATAAATAAACCTAATCCCTTCCAGAGACATAGATTTAAATTTTTTTTAAACTATGGTAGTTTAAAAAATGATCAAACCTACCTCATAGATAATAATAAGATTTATTATAAGATTATTTCCACCTACATAGGGTAACCACCTATATAGATAAAACAAGTAAACAATTTACAAATTCATATCTAATGGCTGGTAATAATTAGAAATTAGTGAATGTGGATAAATTATAATAATCATGTGCATCATTAAATCATGGAATTGTGAATTATTATTCAAATATATGTTATCATACTTTATTTAATCCTTATTTTTATGTAATTATTTTCTAATGGCTATATAAATTTATAAGGTTTTAATTGGATTCATATAATGGGGTTCGTAGTTTCTACTATAGTATTAATAGATTATAAATACATATTATATAATATTTCTAAGGTATAATTAAAATCTTACCCCATGATATATTTTTTTATTCATAAAACACTATATGTTATTTTGTGGTGGTATAAAATAGAATAAATTTAGTATTTATAGGTTCAATGTTAACATTATGATAAAGTAGTTATAAGAACCATTAATTACATGGGTTAATGATTAATTAATTAATTTAATATGGCTATATAATTTGTTTCTCTTTTTAAGATCCTACATAAGGAGGAACTATTAAATTATTATGAGTCTTATTAAAAGATAGATAAATCTTTTGATCATTTACAATTTGTTTAAAGTATTATCCCTCTTATCTCATTTTTATTTTTACTGATTTCACATAGTTGTAATAAAATTTTCATTTTAATTTTATAAGATATCTATATAGTAGGTGGATCACCAGAATAATCCCATTCTATTTGATTAGTGATAATTATTTTTATCAACATTAACTAATGGAAATATACATTGAACATTATATATTTTATTCTTTATTTATTTTAATTTACATACATTTTTTTGTTATAAAAAAATTATTATATATTTAATCATTTTGATGTTAACAATTTTAGGATTCATGATTATGTCAGAATGGCTAGACTTAGTTTTATTTTATGATATAAAAAGATCCTATATGATATTCCATATACACTAAGAGTGCCAATTAAAATGGATAGGGCTATAGAAAAAGAAAAATATGAATGTTATGCAAGGATCCTTGAATAATTATATTTAAATTATACTCTAATTAAAAAGTTTTTTATCTCTATACTAAATGATGATCTTAAATTTATAACTGAATATGATTTCTTTTTATCTTTTAGCTTTAATTTAAATTATTTTTCATGTCAAGGAGAGTTACTATAAGGATTATACTCCTATAATGGAAGTTATATATAGTGTTTTTATAAGATTTCATGGTCTATGAATGTCCCTAATGGTTCTCAGGGTAAATACACTAAAAAAGATCTTATCTTCATGATAGTGTTGATCTGGTGTGGAGAATGTATCTATGTAGTTTTCTAGGGAAAATATAACTATTTCAATATATGGGAATGCATCATCCTAGGGAGATCTAGCTCAACCTTAGTAGGGGTATAGGAGTGTTCATATTATCAATGATTAAGGAATAGGGGTGTATAAGGTATTAGTATATAGTGTATTTGAACCTGATAAGGGAACTTATTAATTTGGTGTTGATAATGATATGGGAGGTAATAAATCTTACGGGATAATATAATAAAGAGGGTGGGGCATGTTCTAGTCCATAGGGTCCCATTTCTTCCTTTATTTATAATAATATCATTATATATTTATAAATTAATGGAATTAAAGGGTCATGGATTGACATTGAAGATAGGAGAGTACCTTTAAGGATTATCTTATTTAGAACATTTATGTAGAAGATTTTGGTGATGACCATGAGTATAGATAGACTAATTTAATGTAGCCTTCAGAAGATGATGATGATTATTTGTGGATGTAAGAGAAAATTTTGTTCACTTCAAGTGATCGTAAATGGAAGAATAAAATTGAAGAATAATCATCAATGAAACCAAATTCAATTATGGAATTTAATGATGGATGGGTGAGTATGGATACAAAGAATGTTGTAGTTTTTGTCAAAATGATAAAATGTAAGATTTTTCTAGTTATTCAAATTGTGAATGATGGTTATTATGCACCCTCAATGAAATAAAGTATGATAATAGTTATGAAATGATAAACTATTTACTTTTTCCATGTTCCTTATTCTCTTAGAATATCTCAAAATTAGGAAGTTTATATAAATGAAATCAATTTGTCTCATGATAGGGAGAGTGAAGCAATTAGGTCCACTACCAAAGATGGTATACTACTGTAAGTAAAAGTTTTCAATTATTAGTAAGGTGATCAAACTCAGAATGGGGATAATATGAATGTTGTATCAAATTATGAGGATTTATCTGAAGATTATGAATTAAATCCATGGAAATATATCTATATCAAATGTGAGGTCTTAGATCAATCGGTAAATTATTTGAAACTAGGGGAACTACTCACAATATGTGTATATGATCGAAATTTTTTAACTATTTATTGGATTCAAATAAAATGAATACAATATGATTCTATTTTTATCATTACATAGGTAATTTTTTAATCTAGGTGGCTACTAGTGGATATGGTAATCATCGTCCTCTCATAATGTTCTATTCTTCTTTAATAAAAAGAGCATGAGCCTCGATTCCCAGGTTTCATGCTCCAATTTTCCAAATGTTATTGGATTACATTATAATCAAAAAATATTATATTCATATAAAAATTAGTATTTGTATTAGATTAATCTAATAATGAATTGGATTGATTTGATTTTAATATAATGGAAAATCATAAACTACGATGTATAGTGTGACCCTAAAGAATAATTATCTTATGATTCAATATGAACTTCTTTAAGTGATATTTTTCTTATATCATGTAAGAACCCGGATCTTCATTTCAGGTATGTTTTCCCTTTTTCTGGAGTTTTTAGGAAAAATAAACCTTTGGAAATTTTTGAAGTACACGTCGTGTACTTTATGAGTACACACCATGTACTCTTTTCCCGCTCGAAGCCATGTGATGGCCATGTCCGGGCCACACACACGGTATAAGGCCCCAGCCTTAAACCTTACTTAATATTGAATTAAATGAATAATTCACGTTTAGGATCTTTTCAGGTTTAGAGTTTTAGAGAATTAGGACACAACTATTACATCTCAAAAGATTACAAAGTGGAAACTTCTACTAAGTTTCATTAAAATAAAAACTCTTAAAAAAAACATGTCTAGTTCCATGTTTTAGGTAGCATGACTTTCACTTGATCCCATCCTTGACCCTATTCCACGTTAAGTCCTGTGAAAAACATTTCAAAAACTTGTGATGGGCATAAAAAGCTCATTAAGGGATACACAAAGAATGAAAACTGTTAGTTTTTCAAAACAACAAATAAACCATGCATACTTTAACAAAGTAATACTTTTCACCTTTTTGAAGTAGTAAAAACTCTTCACTGAATAAAAGTTCATTACTTACCCTTCCGTAACCAAAAGATTACCATAAAACCCATATAAAGATCACATAACATATAAAGGTAACTTGGGACATAAACATACTTAAGTGGAATAACCCTAAGGTCGACTTCCACACATATCACTTAATGGAATAGTCATTCGGCCAACTTCCATACATACTTAATGAAATAGCCATACGGCCGACTTCCATACCCAATGCATTGGAGGTTATAACGTAACCACCCGTCTTGGTATTCACGGCACCACCTGTCATATGGTTTATCACGTAACCACCCGTAAAATGTCCAAGTACCACTATAAAATTATAACACATAAAACCAACATAAAGGAATGATAACATTTCCACATTTCAATCACAATATATCATTTAAATATATTGACATAATAGAATCCTTTATCAAAACCATTTTCAGTATAAAAAAAAGTATATGGTATTTATTTTATTTTAAAAACATTATGGCTTGTTGAGGAAGCCAAAGATCAAATAATAATCGTGGTGGCAGAAAAGGTCATTGTCACCGCGTACGTAAAAAGAAACATTCATTTTTGTCATTTAGTAAAACGCTTCGTAGAAAAAAGATTCCTTTTGTATAAAAGTAAAAGTCAAAGGGGTTTATACACCGTATAAAAGAAAGTTGTGTATAAAACGAATTATGCCTCAATGAAAGGAGATTGATACGAAGTCCCTTACAAAGACGGTATCCTTGATTTACGGATAAATAAATTGCATAATTATGTGTGACAAACGAATACACCAAATATAAGTGAATATTAAGTTTAAAACAATCAGATTTTATTCACACATATTCATAGAACAACATATTCAAGGAGTACAAGTTTATCCCAAAGAATCAAATTTGGGTTAAAAAGTTCCCTTGCAAAAATTTGACAGCCTAACGGCGTCACTTCAAAATTTCCAAAATGGATTGATGAGAGATAAAATAAGGTATCTCATCACTTGGACATAAAATTTAAATCAATAAGGATATATGAAAACATATCCCAACATAAAAATATGTGAATTAAAAGACCCAACAAAGGAAGTCTTTTAAAAAGAGGAGGGTGAAAGGTTCCCTTACCGACTTGGGTATCTTTCGAAACATACACCCCATGAAAGAAGGAAAATAAAAAATTGATGTAAATAATCATAAACGAAAGTATATTACAAAAAGAGTAGAATAATGGTCAGTACATACACCATTCAAAGGAGATTGTGGAAAATGTAGCATAAATATCACGGGAATAAAAGTGAGATGAAAAATCCCTTACGAAAACTCGGCAACCTAAAGGCACCACTTAAAACTTCCAAAAATGGATTGATGAGATAAAATAGAGTATATAATTATATTACAATAAAATTTACATCAAGAGGAATATAAAATAACATCCCCCATCATATCAAATAGGAGCTTAAAAGAAGTGACATAAATGAGAGTACTTAAAAAAAAAGAGGTTAGATCTCTTACGAAAATTCGGCAGCCTAACGGCGCCACTCAAAACTTCCAAAATGGATTGATGAGAGAAAATAAGTTCTCTCACCATATGAACATAAAAATTACAGTATGATTAATATAAAATAAAATCCCAATCACAAGAATGATTAGATTAAAAGTAATGACATAAAAGAGTGTACTTAAAAAGAAAGAGAGGAGTAGGATCCCTTACCTCGGGTCCGACTTGACTCGATCGTTCTTTAACGTCCTGAATAATAAACTTGAGTTAATTTCTATTTTCTTAAGAACCTTTTTCAAGTTCATTATTCCTTTTATACCACTTATTTACATTTTATAAACATTATGTAATCATTTAAGTTAATATTGTTTGTTTTGTCGATATTTGGTTATTTAGTCGAAAGTGAACTTCTTACAATTACATGTTGTTCGTGTGGTCAATGGTTCATCATATCCAGAATGATATTCATGATTTGGATATCATATATATCATATATATCCATCATATACATGTATTTATAATATTACATAATCATTTAGATGTAAGAAATGAAATGCACCGTTCATGGAGACGGTAAGTCGTACGTACGCATGAACGCTACTTTAATTTATTTGTCATATTAATGGAATTAAAACTAAATTAGAGTTATGTATATTTTAGTTACAGAACTATATTCATCATTTATATGTAACATACATTATATATATCCATTATAAATATGTACTTATAATAGTACATTACATTTGGGGATTAGAAATGAAATGCACCGTTCATGGAGACGGTAAGCCGTACGTACGCATGAACGCTACTTTCATTTCTATCTCATACATTAATGGAAAGAAATAATAATTATATATAGGTATATTACAGTATAGAATCATATATAATAACTTTAAATCCATCATTTATATATCCCACATATGGCATTAACGAATCAAATCACTTTGAGGGGGCGGTAGTCCGCACTTCCTAAAATGAAGATATCGCGTATACCCATAATGGAAACCATAAAGGTTTGGCCAAAATGAAAAATAAAGAAGCTTAAGGAAAACATAAACATATTATATATCATATATAAATATAGTGTCATCTTAATGTCTACCTTTTAA
Organism: Viscum album; assembly: GCA_963277665.1. NCBI lineage: Eukaryota > Viridiplantae > Streptophyta > Magnoliopsida > Santalales > Viscaceae > Viscum > Viscum album. The sequence goes on along the minus strand of OY728128.1, from coordinate 117,568,305 downwards.
GGTGTTAAAAGAATGTTGAACAATCATCGTTTCGGGATGCCGAAATTTGCCATCCACGGAAACAGTATGTTATTTAACCATTAGATGTAGGTGTGTGTAAGTGTAGCTCGAATCCTTCTTATAAAAACATCCTAGTATATTTATTATACTGGATTTGTTACAAAATAAATGAATAAAAATATTTTAAGGGGTTGGAGAAGCAAAATAAAACAAAAGGACTCTAGTGAAGACATTACCTTAAAATCGGGTAACTCCCTTTGGTTTGAGCTAAAAGGCTTCCTTGGGAAGACTTATTCCCAAAGTGAGGATTCAAGGAGTAATATAGGGAATTGGAGAGACAAAATGGGTAGGTTATGGCCGAGCCAAAGGCTTTGGGAGTGTGGGTAAGGAGGTAGGGGTGGGGGCATTTTATAAGAGGAGAGGGGGGGCACTCTTGGAAAGTAAGCAAATGTTACTTTATTTGAAAATTATTTTCGGATTTAAAAGGTCCCAAATTGATATAATTCGTGGATAAGGTGATAATGGTTCGAAAACCACCCATCCAATAGGTTTTGGACATGTTTAGGTCTTAGATATTATATTATCTTTCCATTTTATTTAAATCGTTAAATAATGAGGTCATCGCTGCATCATCATGATGTCATAACTAATTTAATTTATTTAATGTCTAAAAATTATAAAAAAAATACTATGATGTATGAAATCTTTTTATCTTTCCAATTACTATTTATAGTCAAAAATATGACTTTTATAACCCCATGTAAAAATTTTATGTAGTAAAACATATCATGTTTGTGTCACTTTTACTTTATCATTAAATAAAAAGGTATTTATGTCATATTCCAAACACAGTGGCTCCATGGGGTCCCCAAGTTGACCCATGGATTTTCTTGGTCGTCCATGACACTTCCAATGAGGTTAGGACATGTTTCTAGGTCATTTCATTTTATTAAAACATTATTCTTACCTTAAACTACACTAATTACCTCTAATCGCGATTAAAAACTTAATAAGTTACTATTCACCAAAAAAATTATTTTAATCCCATTGAACCAAATTTTACTTCTTAATTACAACCATTTATGTTGGATTTTTTAAATTCAAAACACAAAGGTGGCAAAATTTCATTTAAACGGAAAATCAGTTTTTATAAGTACCACTTAGTGGTTTCACTATTCATCAAAAATTGAAGTTTTTCAGAAAATTACCAAAAATTCACCCTAAGCTATATTTGATATTCTGAATTCAAAAATGATGTATATTTTACAAAATTCAAAACATATAAGTTTCATTAATTAATTTAATAATTAATTCCTGTTGTCAAAACAAATAGCGTGTTTTTATGAAACAAAATGTATCAAAAGATTGACACTAGTTTAAGTCTAATTTCAAAGTGAAATTAATTCCATCGACCACTATTGGATTAAATGGTAAAAATATATTATAATTTCACTTTAAAACCAATTCATAAGATAATCTAATCATATAAATAAATTATATTAAAAAGAGGTTTTGAATTAAAATACAACATTTTTCACTATTCATTAAAAATTGAACTTTTTCGGAAAAATACCAAAAATTTACACAAAGTAAATTTTGATGTCCCGATTCTAAAGAAGAATTTTATTTTGTCAAATATAACACATAAAATTTTCAAAAAGTGGATTTAAAAGAGGTTCGCCATCAAAAGGCGGTTAATCGACCTTTTAAACAATATTAGAATGTTTACGCTGAAAATTGGGTTCATCCGCATTTTTAATCCTCTAACATTTATTGTAAAAACTAAAAATATTTGACAAACATATATAATCATTTGGTTGTTAGTTATGTTCATTCCCTCCATTACAACGGCTAGGTGTTAACTACCATTTAAAATAATATTATTTTATTATTAGAGTGCAACGTAAGATTCCCAAGAAACTCGTTGTTGCGTATTGGGTACGCCATCGAGCATAGAATCCCCTTTAAAGTAATATTAATATTTGATTCACAAATATGGATAAATATAAATATTTCATATTCTTTATTTACCTGTGGTGTTACATCCTTCCCCCCTTTTGGGAATTGCGTCCTCGCAATTTTAAAATTGAGCTTGGAAACATCCTTGAAAGTCCCACATCGGAACAAGAGTTGGTAAAACAATCACTTTAAAATAAATAAAGATAAGTACAAAGGTCACCTGAGTTAACCCATACTAGGATTCCAAGTACGAAAATATGGACATGGAGGAAAAAACAAAGGGTCATGTTCTGATGGAGAGTGATAGAAAACATGTTTAGGATAAAGTTAACCACAAGAAAATCACAAACTTGTGATGGGTTAAACGGTATTCGATGCCCCATTAGGAAAAGTTAATAGACAACATTTTTGTTTTAAGTTACTTTTTATTGAGTAATTTATTCATAAGGAAACGTAATCACTTATCATGTTGACTTTCAACTTTTACACAAACTCATATTTTCTCCAAAAGATGAGTATTTAGCAAGACTTGTTCACATTAAAAGTACTATAATCAACTTCTAGAGAATCACCTAATCCGAAAAAGAGAACTATATACTTCCCATGTCTTTAGACCAAAACCAAAACCAAAAAGGCAAGTACAAGATTAGATAATCCAGAAAAGGATAACCCCTTATAAAAAGAAAATCTATTCTTAATCTCCAAAAATTTTCCAACAAAAACCCAAAGTTCAACGAGGACCATTTGATAATCAATTTGTCCATAAAATTATTCAAAGTAAACCAAACTAAGATTGAAACCCAAATATTTGAGGGATTTAGTCACATATTCTTCCAAGTTAAATCGTATCATTTATCTCCAAACAACATCAGTTTCTCTTAATGTCCCGTATTGAAAAGTAATTAACCTAATCACATATCCTCCATGATAGGTTAATAAATATCCATAGATAACCCAAAATCAACTTACTCTTAATTCATAAAATCATCTAACTAAAAAGAATCAGTCAAACTAACCAGGGACTTCACGTAGTCCAGTGGTAGGCGATAAATACCAGTTTCACTTTGGTTGTGGGTTCGATTCCCGCAACTTTGTCCGACGTGACGGGTTGTCACACGGTCTGCATGTTGCCCTTTTTATAAAACTCCAAAAATATCCCTAACATGTTTTAACCTCAATCGTTTCCTTATAACTTTAATTTTCATCCAAATTCATTACGATCTCAACATCTTAATTCTTGAAGTCTTATTTCACCACCATAAGATAAAATAAAACGATTCCCAAAATGAATAACAACATAACTTGATCATGGTGTCCACTCGGTTTCATCGCCATCTTGCTCATGTAGGTAGAAGTCCCATGCATTACAACAATGATTTAGAGATCCTTCAAAATCATTTGCTTCCTCCATCCAAATACACCTCGTACAACATGGGTCATATGGGTGTTCACAGAAAAATAGTTTTGGAAAATAATCATGTATGACATATAATTCCAAAACATCTGATAAAACATGATTTCTATAAAATAGTCGGACCGAAATTGAGTTGAAACTTTCTATTATTGGTATTTTTAAAATACCATAAGCATGTGATGTGAGACTGTATTTTAAAAGCAAATATAAATAGGTTGCGTAAGGGTCTCCTTCCTCAGCACCATTTTCAAAATCATAATATACTTCAAATTCTTGTGTTAAGGTAAAATATTTGAAAATACCTTGATAATATTTACCTTTCTTGAAAATATGAGAATATTGTGAAAATAGTATTTGTCTAAAAACAACCCATGATACACGATGACAACTAGGTATAGTGGAGGTGTTTGATATCTCAAACAACTGCTTGCAAGTGAGTTGTATGCTAGAAAAAGTTTCACAATCATCTGAAGATGACTTTGCAATAATTATTGCAAGCATCTCATCAGGAAGAGATAGGAATTTCGTTTGAGATCCTTCTGCTTCCATTCGTAACTGACTTTACTTGACCAGAAAAAATATTATAAAACAAGGATTTAACTGAAATAATAGATATAGGGACTAATCATGTGTCTCACAAGAACTCTTAATCCCTAAAGTTGTCTAAACCGACCTTTGATACCAACTATAAGGCTTCGGCCTTAAACCTTACTTAATATTGAATTAAATGAATAATTAACATTGAGGATCTTTTCAGGTTTAGAGTTTTATAGAATTAGGACATAACTGTTACATCTCAAAATATTACAAAGTAGAAACTTCTACTAAGTTTCCATAAAATAAAAACTCTTAAAAAGAAACATGTCTAGTTCCATGTTTTAGGTAGCATGACTTTCCCTTGATCTCATCCTTGACCCTATTCCACGTTAAGTCCTGTGAAAAACATTTCAAAAACTTGGGATGAGCATAAAAAGCTCAGTAAGGGATACACAAAGAATGAAAACTGTTATTTTTTCAAAACAACAAGTAAACCATGTATACTTTAACAAAGTAATACTTTTCACCTTTTCGAAGTAGTAAAAACTCTTCACTGAATAAAAGTTCATTACTTACCCTTCCGTAACCAAAATATTACCATAAAACCCATATAAAGATCACATAACATATAAAGGCAACTTGGGACATAAACATACTTAAGTGTAATAACCCTATGGTTGACTTCCACACATATCAATTAATGGAATATCCATTTGGACAACTTCCATACATAATTAATGGAATAGCCATACGGCCGACTTCCATACCCAATTCATTGGAGGTTATAACGTAACCACCCGTCCTGGTATTCATGGCACCACCCGTCATATGGTTTATCACGTAACCACCCGTAAAATTTCCAAGTACCACTATAAAATTATAACACATAAAACCAACATAAAGGAATGATAACATTTCCACATTTCAATCAAAATATATCATTTAAATATATTGACATAATAGAATCCATAATCAAAACCATTTTCAATACAAAAAAATTATATGGTTTTTATTTTATTTTAAAAACATTACGGCTTGTTGAGGAAGCCAAAGATCAAATAATACTCGCGGTGGCGGAAAAGGTCATTGTAACCGCGTACGTAAAAAGAAACATTCCTTTTTGTCATTTAGTAAAATGCTTCGTAGAAAAAAGATTCCTTTTGTATAAAAGTCAAAGTCAAAGGGGTTTATACACCGTAAAAAATAAAGTTGTGTATAAAACTAAATATGCCTCAATGAAAGGATATTGAGACGAAGTCCCTTACAAAGACGATATCCTTGGTTTAAGGATAAATCAATTGCATAATTATGTGTGACAAACGAATACGCCAAATATAAGTGAATATTAAGTGTAAAACAATCATAGTTTATTCACACATATTCATATAACGACATATTCAAGGAGTACAAGTTTATCCCAAAGAATCAAATTTGGGTTAAAAAGTTCCCTTGCAAAAATTTGACAGCCTAACGGCGTCACTTCAAAATTTCCAAAATGGATTGATGAGAGATAAAAAAGGTACCTCATCACTTGGACATAAAATTTACATCAATAATGATATATGAGAACATATCCCAACATAACAATATGTGAATTAAAAGACCCAACAAAATAAGTCTTTTAAAAAGAGGAGGGTGAAATGTTCCCTTACCGACTTGGGTATCTTTCGAAACATACACCCCATGAAAGAAGGACAATAAATCATTGATGTAAATACTCATAAACAAAATTATATTACACAAAGAGTATAATAATGGTCATTACATACACCATTCAAAGTAGATTTTGGAAAATGTATCATAAATCTAACGGGAATAAAAGTGAGATGAAAAATCCCTTACGAAAACTCGGCAGCCTAACGACGCCACTTAAAACTTCCAAAAATGGATTGATGAGATAAAATAGAGTATCTCATCATATTACAATAAAATTTACAGCAAGAGTAATATAAAATAACATCCCCCATAATATCAAAGAGGATGTTAAAAGAAGTGACATAAATGAGAGTAATTAAAAAAAGAGAGGTTAGATCTCTTACGAAAATTCGGCAGCCTAACGGCGCCACTCAAAACTTCCAAAATGGATTGATGAGAGAAAATAAGGTCTCTAACCATATGAACAGAAAAATTATAGTATGATTAATATAAAATAACATCCCAATCACAAGAATGATGAGCTTAAAAAGAATGACATAAAAGAGTGTACTTAAAAAGAAAGAGAGGAGTAGGATCCCTTACCTCGGGTCTGACTTGACTTGATCGTTCTTTAATGTACTGAATAATAAACTTGAGTTAATTTCTATTTTCTTAAGAAACTTTTTCAAGTTAATTATTCCTTTTATATCACTTATTTACATTTTATAAACATTATGTAATCATTTAAGTTAATAATGTCTGTTTTGTCGATATTTGGTTCTTTAGTCAAAAGTGAACTTCTTACAATTACATGTTGTTCATGTGGTCAATGGTTCATTATATCCAGAATGATATTCATGATTTTTATATCATATATATCATATATATCCAGAATATACATGTATTTATAATATTACATAATCATTTAGAGGTAAGAAATGAAATGCATCGTTCATGGAGACGGTAAGTCGTACGTACGCATGAACGCTGCTTTCATTTCTTTGTCATATTAATGGAATTAAAACTAAATGAGAGGTATGTATATTTTAATTCCAGAATTATATTCATAATTTATATGTAACATAAATTATATATATCCATTATAAATATGTACTTATAATAGTACATTACATTTGGGGATTAGAAATGAAATGCACCGTTCATGGAGACGGTAAGTCGTACGTACGCATGAACGCTACTTTCATTTCTATCTCATACATTAATGGAAAGAAATAATAATGATATAGAGTTATATTACAGTATAACATCATATATAATAACTTTAAATCCATCCTTTATACATCCCACATATGGCATTAACAAATCAAATCACTTTGAGGGGGCGGTAGTCCGCACTTCCTAAAATGAAGATATCGTGTATACCCATAATGGAAACCATAAAGGTATGCCGAAAATCAAAAATACAGAAGATTTAGGAAAACATAAACTTATTATATATCATATATAAATATAGTGTCATCTTAATGGCCACCTTTGAAGGTGTTAAAAGAATGTTGAACAATCATCATTTCAGGAGGCCGAAATTCGTCATCCACGGAAACAGTATGTTCTTTAACCATTAGATGTAGGTGTGTGTAAGTGTAGCTCGAATACTTATTATAACAACATCCTAGTATATTTATGATACTATAGTTGTTACAAAATAAATGAATAAAAAGAGTTTAAGGGGTTGGAGAAGCAAAATAAAACAAAAGGACTCAAGTGAAGACATTACCTTAAAATCGGGTAACTCCCTTTAGTTTGAGAAAAAAGGCTTCCTTGGAAAGACTTCTACCCAAAGTGAGGATTCAAGGAGTAATAGAGGGAAGTGGAGAGACAAAATGGGCAGGGTTTGGCCAAGACAAAGGCTTTGGGAGTGTGGGTAAGGAGGTAGAGTTGGGGGCCTTTTATAAGAGGAGAGAAGGGCACTCTTGGAAAGTAAGCAAATGTTACTTTATTTGAAAATGAGTTTCGGATTTAAAAGGTCCCACATTAATATAATTCGTGGATAAGACGATAATGGTTCGAAATCCACCCATACAATAGGTTTTGGACATGTGTAGGTCCTAGATATTACATTATCTTTCCATTTTATTTAAATCATTAAATAATGAGGTCATCGCTGCATCATCATGATGTCATAAATAATTTAATTTATTTAATGTCTAAAAATTATAAAAAAATACTATGATGTAGGAAATATTTTTAGCTTTCCAATTACTATTTATATTCAAAATCTTACTTGTATAACCCCATGTAAAAATTGTTTTAGTAAAACATTTCATGTTTGTGTCATTTTTACTTTATCATTAAATAAAAAGGTATTTATGTCATTTTCCAACGAAAGTGGCTCCATGGGGTCCCCAAGTTGACCCATGGATTGTCTTGTTCGGCCATGACACATCCAATGAGGGTAGGACATGTTTCTATGTCATTTAATTTTATTAAAACATTATTCTTACCTTAAACTACACTAATTACCTCTAATCGCGATTAAAAACTTAATAAGTTACTATTCATCAAAAAAAATTATTTTAATCCCATTGAACCACATTTTACTTCTTAATGACAACCATGTATGTCGGATTTTTGAAATTTAAAACACAAAGGTGGCAAAATTTCATTTAAACGGAAAATCAATTTTTATAAGTACCACTTAGTGGTTTCACTATTCATCAAAAATTGAAGTTTTTCAGAAAATTACCAAAAATTCACCCTAAGCTATATTTGATATTCCGAATTCAAAAATGATGTCTATTTTAAAAAATTCAGAACATATAAGTTGCATTAATTAATTTAATAATTAATTCCTACTGTCAAAACAAATAGCGTGTTTTTATGAAACAAAATGTATCAAAAGATTGACACTAGTTTAAGTCCGATTTCAAAGTACAATTAATTCCATCGACCACTATTGGATTAAATGGTAAAAATATATTCTAATTTCACTTTAAAACCAATTCAAAATATAATCTAATCATATAAATTAATTAGATTAAAAATAGGTTTTGAATTAAAATACAACATTTTTCACTATTCATTAAAAATTGAACTTTTTCGGAAAAATACCAAAAATTTACACAAAGTAAATTTTGATGTCCCGATTCTAAAGAAGAATTTTATTTTGTCAAATATAACACATAAAATTGTCAAAAAGTGGATTTAAAATAGGTTCTCCATCAAAAGGCGGTTAATCGACCTTTTAAAGAATATTAGAATGTTTACGCTTAAAATTGGATTCATTCGCATTTTTAATCCTCTAACATTTATTGTAAAAAGTAAAAATATTTGACAAACATATATAATCATTTGGTAGTTAGTTATGTTCATTACCGCCATTACAACGGCTAGGCTTTAACTACCATTTAAAATAATATTATTTTATTATTAGAGTGCAACGTAAGATTCCCAAGAAACTCGTTGTTGCGTATTGGGTACGCCATCGAGCATAGCATCCCCTTTAAAGTAATATTAATATTTGATTCAAAAATATGGATAAATATAAATATTTCATATTCTTTATTTACCTGGGGTGTTACATCCTTCCCCCCTTTTGGGAATTGTGTCCTCGCAATTTTAAAATTGGGCTTGGAAACATCCTTGAAAGTCCCACATTGGAACAAGAGTCGGTAAAACAATCACTTTAAAATAAATAAAGATAAGTACAAAGGTCACCCGAGTTAACCCATACTAGGATTCCAAGTACGAAAATATGGACATGGAGGAAAAAACAAAGGGTCCTGTTCTGATAGAGAGTGATAGAAAACATGTTTAGGAGAAAGTTAACCACAAGAAAATCACAAACTTGTGATGGGTTAAACGGTATTCGATTCCCCATTAGGAAAAGTTAATAGACAACATTTTTGTTTTAAGTTACTTTTTATTGAGTAATTTATTCATAAGGAAACATAATCACTTATCATGTTGACTTTCAACTTTTACACAAACTCATATTTTCTCCAAAAGACGAGTATTTAGGAAGACTTGTTCACATTAAGAGTAATATAATCAACTTCTAGAGAATCACCTAATCCATAAAAGAGAACTATATACTTCCCATGTATTTAGACCAAAACCAAAACCAAAAAGGCAAGTACAAGATCAGATAATCCAGAAAAGGATAACCCCTTATAAAAAGAAAATCTATTCTTAATCTCCAAAAAATTTCCAACAAAAACCCAAAGTTCAACGAGGACCATTCGATAATCAATTTGTCCATAAAATTATTCAAAGTAAACCAAACTAAGATTGAAACCCAAATATTTGAGGGATTTAGTCACATATTCTTCCAAGTTAAATCGTATCATTTATCTCCAAACAACATCAGTTTCTTTTAATGTCCCGTATTGAAAAGTAATTAACCTAATCACATATCCTCCATGATAGGTTAATAAATATCCATAGATAACCCAAAATCAACTTACTCTTAATTCATAAAATCATATAACTAAAAAGAATCAGTCAAACTAACCAGGGACTTCACGTAGTCCAGTGGTAGGCGATAAATACCAGTTTCACTTTGGTTGTGGGTTTGATTCCCGCAACTTTGTCCGACGTGACGGGTTGTCACACGGTCTGCATGTTGCCCTTTTTATAAAACTCAAAAAATATCCCTAACATGTTTTAACCTCAATCGTTTCCTTATAACTTTAATTTTCATCCAAATTCATTACGATCTCAACATCTTAATTCTTGAAGTCTTATTTCACCACCATAAGATAAAATAAAACGATTCCCAAAATGAATAACAACATACCTTGATCATGGCGTCCACTCGGTTTCATCGCCATCTTGCTCATGTAGGTAAAAGTCCCATGCATTACAACAATGATTTAGATATCCTTCAAAATCATTTGCTTCCTCCATCCAAATACACCTCGTACAACATGGGTCATATGGGTGTTCATAGAAAAACAGTTTTGGAAAATAATCATGTATGACATATAATTCCAAAACATCTGATAAAACATGATTTCTATAAAATAGTCAGACCGAAATTGAGTTGAAACTTTCTATTATTGGTCCTTTTAAAATACCATAAGTATGTGATGTGAGACTATATTTTAAAAGCAAATATAAATAGGTTGCGCAAGGGTCTCCTTCCTCAGCACCATTTTTAAAATCATAATATACTTCAAATTCTTGTGTTAAGGTAAAATATTTGAAAATACATTGATAATATTTACCTTTCTTGAAAATATGAGAATATTTTGAAAATAGTATTTGTCTAAAAACAACCCATGATCCACGATGACAACTAGGTATAGTGAAGGTGTTTGATATCTCAAACAACTGCTTGCAAGTGAGTTGTATGCTAGAAAAATTTTCACAATCATCCGAAGATGACTTTGCAATAATTATTGCAAGCATGTCATCAGGAAGATATAGGAATTTCGTTTGAGATCCTTCTCCTTCCATTCGTAACTGACTTTACTTGACCAGAAAAAATGTTATAAAACAAGGATTTAACTGAAATAATAGATATAGGGACTAATCATGTGTCTCACAAGAACTCTTAATCCCTAAAGTTGTCTAAACCGACCTTTGATACCAACTATAAGGCTCCGGCCTTAAACCTTACTTAATATTGAATTAAATGAATAATTAACATTGAGGATCTTTTCAGGTTTAGAGTTTTAGAGAATTAGGAAATAACTATTACATCTCAAAATATTACAAAGTAGAAACTTCTACTAAGTTTCCATAAAATAAAAACTCTTAAAAAGAAACATGTCTAGTTCCATGTTTTAGGTAGCATGACTTTCCCTTGATCCCATCCTTGACCCTATTCCACGTTAAGTCATGTGAAAAACATTTCAAAAACTTGGGATGAGCATAAAAAGCTCAGTAAGGGATACACAAAGAATGAAAACTGTTAGTTTTTCAAAACAACAAGTAAACCATGTATACTTTAACAAAGTAATACTTTTCACCTTTTTGAAGTAGTAAAAACTCTTCACTGAATAAAATTTCATTACTTACCCTTCCGTAACCAAAATATTACCATAAAACCCATATAAAGATCACATAACATATAAAGGTAACTTGGGACATAAACATACTTAAGTGTAATAACCCTATGGTTGACTTCCACAAATATCAATTAATGGAATAGCCATTTGGCCAACTTCCATACATACTTAATGGAATAGACATACGGCCGACTTCCATACCCAATGCGTTGGAGGTTATAACGTAACCACCCGTCCTGGTATTCACGGCACCACCCGTCATATGGTTTATCACGTAACCACCCGTAAAATGTCCAAGTACCACTATAAAATTATAACACATAAAACCAACATAAAGGAATGATAACATTTCCACATTTCAATCAAAATATATCATTTAAATATATTGACATAATAGAATCCTTAATCAAAACCATTTTCAATACAAAAAAAATTATATGGTATTTATTTTATTTTAAAAACATTACGGCTTGTTGAGGAAGCCAAAGATCAAATAATACTCGCGGTGGCGGAAAAGGTCGTTGTCACCGCGTACATAAAAAGAAACATTCCTTTTTGTCGTTTAGTAAAATGCTTCGTAGAAAAAAGATTCCTTTTGTATAAAAGTAAAAATCAAAGGGGTTTATACACCGTATAAAATAAAGTTGTGTATAAAACGAAATATGCCTCAATGAAAGGAGATTGAGACGAAGTCCCTTACAAAGACGATATCCTTGGTTTAAGGATAAATCAATTGCATAATTATGTGTGACAAACGAATACACCAAATATAAGTGAATATTAAGTGTAAAACAATCAGATGTTATTCACACATATTCATATAACGACATATTCAAGGAGTACAAGTGTATCCCAAAGAATCAAATTTGGGTTAAAAAGTTCCCTTGCAAAAATTTGACAGCCTAACGGCGTCACTTCAAAATTTCCAAAATCGATTGATGAGAGATATAAAAGGTACCTCATCACTTGGACATAAAATTTACATCAATAATGATATATGAGAACATATCCCAACATAACAATATGTGCATTAAAAGACCCAACAAAAGAAGTCTTTTAAAAAGAGGAGGGTGAAAGGTTCCCTTACTGACTTGGGTATCTTTCGAAACATACACCCCATGAAAGAAGGACAATACATCATTGATGTAAATACTCATAAACAAAAGTATATTACACAAAGAGTAGAATAATGGTCATTACATGCACCATTCAAAGTAGATTTTGGAAAATGTATCATAAATCTCACGGGAATAAAAGTGAGATGAAAAATCCCTTACGAAAACTCGGCAGCCTAACAGCGCCACTTAAAACTTCCAAAAATGGATTGATGAGATAAAATAGAGTATCTCATCATATTACAATAAAATGTACAGAAAGAGGAATATAAAATAACATCCCCCATCATATCAAAGAGTATCTTAAAAGAAGTGACATAAATGAGAGTACTTAAAAAAAGAGGTTAGATCTCTTACGAAAATTCGGCAGCATAACGGCGCCACTCGAAACTTACAAAATGGATTATTGATAGAAAATAAGGTCTCTCGCCATATGAACATAAAAATTACAGTATGAGTAATATAAAATAACATCCCAATCACAAGAATTATGAGCTTAAAAATAATGACATAAAAGAGTGTACTTAAAAAGAAAGAGAGGAGTAGGATCCCTTACCTCGGGTCTGACTTGACTCGATCGTTCTTTAACGTACTGAATAATAAACTTGAGTTAATTTCTATTTTCTTAAGAAAATTTTTCAAGTTAATTATTCCTTTTATATCACTTATTTACATTTTATAAACATTATGTAATCATTTAAGTTAATAATGTCTGTTTTGTCGATATTTGGTTCTTTAGTCGAAAGTGAACTTCTTACAATTACATGTTGTCCGTGTGGTCAATGGTTCATTAAATCCAGAATGATATTCATGATTTTTATATCATATATATCATATATATCCAGCATATACATGTATTTATAATATTACATATTCATTTAGAGGTAAAAAATGAAATGCATCGTTCATGGAGACGGTAAGTCGTACGTACGCATGAACGCTGCTTTCATTTCTTTGTCATATTAATGGAATTAAAACTAAATGAGAGGTATGTATATTTTAATTCCAGAATTATATTCATCATTTATATGTAACATAAATTATATATATCCATTATAAATATGTACTTATAATATTACATTACATTTGGGGATTAGAAATGAAATGCACCGTTCATGGAGACGGTAAGTCGTACGTACGCACGAACGCTACTTTCATTTCTATCTCATACATTAATGGAAAGAAATAATAATGATATAGAGTTATATTACAGTATAAAATCATATATAATAACTTTAAATCCATCCTTTATACATCCCACATATGGCATTAACAAATCAAATCACTTTGAGGGGGCGGTAGTCCGCACTTCCTAAAATGAAGATATCGCGTATACCCATAATGGAAATCATAAAGGTATGCCCAAAATGAAAAATACAGAAGATTAAGGAAAACATAAACTTATTATATATCATATATAAATATAGTTTCATCTTAATGGCCACCTTTGAAGGTGTTAAAATAATGTTGAACAATCATCATTTCAGGAGGCCGAAATTCGCCATCCACGGAAACAGTATGTTCTTTAACCATTAGATGTAGGTGTGTGTAAGTGTAGCTCGAATCCTTATTATAACAACATCCTAGTATATTTATGATACTGTAGTTGTTACAAAATAAATGAATAAAAAGAGTTTAAGGGGTTGGAGAAGCAAAATTAAACAAAAGGACTCAAGTGAAGACATCACCTTAAAATTGGGTAACTCCCTTTAGTTTGAGAAAAAAGGCTTCCTTGGAAAGACTTCTGCCCAAAGTGAGGATTCAAGGAGTAATATAGGTAAGTGGAGAGACAAAATGGGCAGGGTTTGGCCAAGCCAAAGGATTTGGGAGTGTGGGTAAGGAGGTAGAGGTGGGGGCCTTTTATAAGAGGAGAGGAGGGGCACTCTTGGAAAGTAAGCAAATGTTACTTTATTTGAAAATGAGTTTCGGATTTAAAACGTCCCACATTGATATAATTCGTGGATAAGATGATAATGGTTCGAAATCCACCCATACAATAGGTTTTGGACATCTGTAGGTCCTATATATTACATTATCTTTCCATTTTATTTAAATCATTAAATAATGAGGTCATCGCTGCGTCATCATGATGTCATAAATAATTTAATTTATTTAATGTCCAAAAATTATAAAAAAAATACTATGATGTAGGAAATATTTTTAGCTTTCCAATTACTATTTATAGTCAAAATATGACTTGTATAACCCCATGTAAAAATTGTTTTAGTAAAACATTTCATGTTTGTGTCATTTTTACTTTATCATTAAATAAAAAGGTATTTATGTCATTCTCCAACCAAAGTGGCTCCATGGGGTCCCCAAGTTGACCCATGGATTGTCTTGTTTGTCCATGACACATCCAAAGAGGGTAGGACATGTGTCTATGTCATTTAATTTTATTAAAACATTATTCTTACCTTAAACTACACTAATTACCTCTAATCGCGATTAAAAACTTAATAAGTTACTATTCACCAAAAAAAATATTTTAATCCAATTGAACCACATTTTACTTCTTAATGACAACCATGTATGTCAGATTTTTTAAATTTAAAACACAAAGGTGGAAAATTTTCATTTAAACGGAAAATCAGTTTTTATAAGTACCACTTAGTGGTTTCACTATTCATCAAAAATTGAAGTTTTTCAGAAAATTACCAAACATTCACCCTAAGCTATATTTGATATTCCGAATTCAAAAATGATGTCTATATTAAAAAATTCAAAACATATAAGTTTCATTAATTAATTTAATAATTAATTCCTACTGTCAAAACAAATAGCGTGTTTTTATGAAACAAAATGTATCAAAAGATTGACACTAGTTTAAGTCCGATTTCAAAGTATAATTAATTCCATCGACCACTATTGGATTAAATGGTAAAAATATATTCTAATTTAACTTTAAAACCAATTCAAAAGATAATCTAATCATATAAATAAATTAGATTAAAAAGAGGTTTTGAATTAAAATACAACATTTTTCACTATTCATTAAAAATTGAACTTTTTCGGAAAAATACCAAAAATTTACACAAAGTAAATTTTGATGTCCCGATTCTAAAGAAGAATTTTATTTTGTAAAATATAACACATAAAATTGTCAAAAAAAGTGGATTTAAAAGATTTTCTCCATCAAAAGGCGGTTAATCGACCTTTTAAATAATATTAGAATGTTTACGCTTAAAATTGGATTCATTCGCATTTTTAATCCTCTAACATTTATTGTAAAAAGTAAAAATATTTGACAAAAATATATAATCATTTGGTAGTTAGTTATGTTCATTACTGCCATTACAACGGCTAGGCGTTAACTACCATTTAAAATAATATTATTTTATTATTAGAGTGTAACATAAGATTCCCAAGAAACTCGTTGTTGCGTATTGGGTACACCATCGAGCATAGCATCCCCTTTAAATTAATATTAATATTTGATTCACAAATATGGATAAATATAAATATTTCATATTCTTTATTTACCTGGGGTGTTACATCCTTCCCCCCTTTTGGGAATTGCGTCCTCGCAATTCTAAAATTGGGCTTGGAAACATCCTTGAAAGTCCCACATCTGAACAAGAGTCGGTAAAACAATCACTTTAAAATAAATAAAGATAAGTACAAAGGTCACCCGAGTTAACCCATACTAGGATTCCAAGTATGAAAATATGGAGATGGAGGAAAAAAAGGTCATGTTCTGATGGAGAGTGATAGAAAACATGTTTAGGAGAAAGTTAACCACAAGAAAATCACAAACTTGTGATGGGTTAAACGGTATTTGATTCCCCAGTAGGAAACGTTAACAGACAACATTTTTGTTTTAAGTTACTTTTTATTGAGTAATTTATTCATAAGGAAACATAATCACTTATCATGTTGACTTTCAACTTTTACACAAACTCATATTTTCTCCAAAAGACGAGTATTTAGGAAGACTTGTTCACATTAAGAGTACTATAATCAACTTCTAGAGAATCACCTAATCCACAAAAGAGAACTATATACTTCCCATGTCTTTAGACCAAAACCAAAACCAAAAAGGCAAGTACAAGATCAAATAATCCAGAAAAGGATAACCCCTTATAAAAAGAAAATCTATTCTTAATCTCCAAAAAATTTCCAACAAAAACCCAAAGTTCAATGAGGACCATTCGATAATCAATTTGTCCATAAAATTATTCAAAGTAAACTAAACTAAGATTGAAACCCAAATATTTGAGGGATTTAGTCACATATTCTTCCAAGTTAAATCGTATCATTTATCTCCAAACAACATCAGTTTCACTTAATGTCCCGTATTGAAAAGTAATTAACCTAATCACATATCCTCCATGATAGGTTAATAAATATCCATAGATAACCCAAAATCAACTTACTCTTAATTCATAAAATCATCTAACTAAAAAGAATCAGTCAAACTAACCAGGGACTTCACGTATTCCAATGGTAGGCGATAAATACCAGTTTCACTTTAGTTGTGGGTTCGATTCCCGCAGCTTTGTCTGACGCGACGGGTTGTCACACGGTCTGCATGTTGTCCTTTTTATAAAACTCCAAAAATATCCCTAACAATTTTTAACCTCAATCGTTTCCTTATAACTTTAATTTTCATCCGAATTCGTTACGATCTCAACATCTTAATTCTTGAAGTCTTATTTCACCACCATAAGATAAAATAAAATGATTCCCAAAATGAATAACATCATACCTTGATCATGGCGTCCACTCGGTTTCATTGTCATCTTGCTCATGTAGGTAGAAGTCCCATGCATTACAACAATGATTTAGAGATCCTTCAAAATCATTTTCTTCCTCCATCCAAATACACCTCGTACAACATGGGTCATATGGGTGTTCACAGAAAAACAGTTTTGTAAAATAATCATGTATGACATATAATTCCAAAACATCTGATAAAACATGATTTCTATAAAATAGTCGGACCGAAATTGAGTTGAAACTTTCTATTATTGGTCCTTTTAAAATACCATAAGTATGTGATGTGAGACTATATTTTAAAATCAAATATAAATAGGTTGCACAAGGGTCTCTTTCCTCAGCACCATTTTTAAAATCATAATATACTTCAAATTCTTGTGATAAGGTAAACTATTTGAAAATACCTTGATAATATTTACCTTTCTTGAAAATATGAGAATATTGTGAAAATAGTATTTGTCTAAAAACAACCCATGATCCACGATGATAACGAGGTATAGTGGAGGTGTTTGATATCTCAAACAACTGCTTACAAGTGAGTTGTATGCTAGAAAAAGTTTCAAAATCATCTGAAGATGACTTTGCAATAATTATTGCAAGCATGTCATCAGGAAGAGATAATCTATGTAATGGTGATGGCGAGCAGCGCTGAACGCACCCTGGCTTTTCGATATGTTGATTAGGGTTTGCATCCTCCATCTTCAACATCAATGGCGGAATTTCTCGCACAAGGGCGTTTCGATTCTCATAAACTCCAGGCAGCATCAGCGCTCGTGAATCGAAAATCTTCGGATTCGAATAGAAATGAGGTCAGTTCTCATAACCGCAACTTTACTTCCTTCAAAGCTTCGAATGCTGGTATTCGTAGGAAAGGCACAGTAGCTCACGTCAAAGCTGATATGGATGCTATATCGGAAAGACTGGAGATGGGTGCGCACTCTATCATTTCCAGACTCATCTTGCCGAAAGGCTCTACGCCATGGAAGCTTGAACTTCTGATACAACGCTTGACGGAAGTCTGGGGTTTCGATTCCTGGAAATGCATCTCCTTAGGGAAAGGGTTTTACCACATCTTATTTCCATCCGAAGACCTTAAGATGCATGCCTGGGGTCACGGCTCTATCTCCTTCAAGCCTGGAGCCTTGCATATCCGAGAATGGGACAGAAGCTTTAACCCACTAGAAATAGGAAATACGACAGTTCAGACTTGGGTGAAGGTATTTGGTTTAAATTGGATCCTTTGGCACCCTCGCATTCTATATGATATTGCTCTAGCAATGGGAGTTCCAATCAAATTGGACAAGGAAACGGAAGCTGCCAGGTATGGACACTATGCCAGGTTTTTAGTTGAAATTGATATTTGTTCTACACTAATTGATAAGGTCTTTCTCTCTACTGATGTTGATGAATTGGAACTGAAAATCGAATATGAAAACCTCCCCAAGTTTTGCTCAGACTGTAAGACTATAGGTCATGAGTCTTCAAATTGTAGAAGATCAATTGTTTGCGCTTCCTGTGCTAAGCGTGGGCATGATATGCATTCCTGCTTCAAAAAATCACATCACCAGAAGACCAATAGTTCTGGTTTAACTACTCAGACTGCTGGTCTTAATGGGGATGTCCTGATTTCTGTTAATACTGCTCAGACGATGTCTGTTCCTTATGTCCAAGGTGATCTTGACAATAATCAAAAGAAGGATGTTTCACCTCCGCCTATTGCTATGCATAATACTTTGGCAGATAACACAGCAGATCATATTGTGGATCCATCTTTTGTGCATGATCAATCTCAGTTGATCACTGGACAGCATGGCACTCGGTCTTGGGCTGATATTGTTGAGCACGGGGAGAATTGTGAGACCCATATTGCCAAGGACCTCACTCAGGTTCCGGCAAAGGTGGGGCTCACTGTTTCCCAGACCCCCCTGCCTAAGGTTCAAGATGATTCTTTTTTGGTGAAAGTAGTTTCTTCCTCCTCTGACACACATTCTTGTGCTGATAAAAAAGCTGGAAAAATGCCTTTGTATCCAACTTCTGATCCCACTGTGGTTGTTCCTCCTGGAGTTGAGGGGGATATTGGGGCTTCATCACCCACGTTTCCCTCACCTGGCAAGGATGATAGGCAGATCTCTCCTCATGAGTATGTGAGAAATTCCAATTTTCCATGTAGTGCTGCAGGCCAGTTAGAGGCTGTAATTGTTGATCCTCCTCGGAAAGAGGTGGAAACCACGACTTTGCACCCACATAAACAGCTGGAAATTCAGCAGCCACCTTCTGACTTGAGTGGGTGTTTTCAAAACTGTGAAGCTACTGCTTCACCTGGATTTTCTGAAAAGGCTGTTTTTGCTTCTCTTTCTCTGGCTCCATCAATTTATGAACCTGTTGTAGTGGCTGTTGAAGCCTCAATCACTCCGGCTAATGAAGTTGTGGAAAACACCTCGGCCACTCCAGCGGGGAAGGTGAGTAACACCTTGAAAGAATCATCTCTTATTTCTACACTGGATGTGCAGGAGACAGAACAGAAAACAGATAAACCAAGGAAAAGCCACCAAAAAGATGGAGATGATGAAGGTACTTGGCAACAAGTCAGAACTAGAAGTCAAAAAAGGGTAGGAAAGGAGGCCTTGAAGATGAAGGAGGAGGTGCAAGCTGACAGCTCGGATGAAGATGTAGAATCATTGCTACAGCAAGCCAAGGAGCTTGAAAGCCACTATACGAGAGGAAGAGGTCGAAGGCATATCAATGCCAAAACATGGAACGAATGGAGAGAGAAAGAAAGATTAATTGCTGACAAGGTAAGGAAAAAGATTGGTTCACCGGGACAGGGAACTTGATGTATTATCCTACATGTTGACTTTCGGTGTTCTCCTTTGATCTTCTTTTAATATAATATTTTGGGGCCTAGCCCCACCTTTGAAAAAAAAATGTCATCAGGAAGAGATAGGAATTTCGTTTGAGATCCTTCTCCTTCCATTCGTAACTGACTTTAATTGACCTAAAAAAATGTTATAAAACAACGATTTAACTGAAATAATAGATATAGGGACTAATCATGTGTCTCACAAGAACTCATAATCCCTAAATTTTTCTAAACCGACCTTTGATACCAACTATAAGGCCCCGGCCTTAAACCTTACTTAATATTGAATTAAATGAATAATTCACATTGAGTATCTTTTCAGGTTTATAGTTTTAGAGAATTAGCACATAACTATTACATCTCAAAATATTACAAAGTAGAAACTTCTACTAAGTTTCCATAAAATAAAAACTCTTAAAAAGAAACATGTATAGTTCCATGTTTTAGGTAGCATAACTTTCCCTTGATCCCATCCTTGACCCTATTCCACGTTATGTCCTGTGAAAAACATTTCAAAAAATTTGGATGAGCATAAAAAGCTCAGTAAGGGATACACAAAGAATGAAAACTGTTAGTTTTTCAAAACAACAAGTAAACCATGTATACTTTAACAAAGTAATACTTTTCACCTTTTCGAAGTAGTAAAAACTCTTTACTGAATAAAAGTTCATCATTTACCCTTCTATAACCAAAATATTACCATAAAACCCATATAAATATCACATAACATATAAAGGTAACTTGGGACATAAACATACTTAAGTGGAATAACCCTATGGTCGACTTCTACACATATCACTTAATGGAATATCCATTCGGCCAACTTCCATACATACTTAATGGAATAGCCATACGGCCGACTTCCATACCCAATGCATTGGAGGTTATAACGTAACCACCCGTCCTGGTATTCACGGCACCACCCGTCATATGGTTTATCACGTAACCACCCGTAAAATGTCCAAGTACCACTATAAAATTATAACACATAAAACCAACATAAAGGAATGATAACATTTCCACATATCAATCACAATATATCATTTAAATATATTGACATAATAGAATCCTTAATCAAAACCATTTTCAATACAAAAAAAATTATATGGTATTTATTTTATTTTAAAAACATTACGGCTTGTTGAGGAAGCCGAAGATCAAATAATACTCGCGGCGGCGGAAAAGGTCGTTGTCACCGCGTACGTAAAAAGAAGCATTCCTTTTTGTCGTTTAGTAAAACACTTCGTAGAAAAAATATTCCTTTTGTATAAAAGTAAAATTAAAAGGGGTTTATACACCGTATAAAATAAAGTTGTGTATAAAACGAAATATGCCTCAATGAAAGGAGATTGAGACGAAGTCCCTTACAAAGACGGTATCCTTGGTTTAAGGACAAATCAATTGCATAATTATGTGTGACAAATTAATAAACCAAATATAAGTGAATATTAAGTCTAAAAAAATCAGAGGTTATTCACACATATTCATATAATGACATATTCAAGGAGTACAAGTTTATCCCAAAGAATCAAATTTGGGTTAAAAAATTCCCTTGCAAAAATTTGACAGCCTAACGGCGTCACTTCAAATTTTTCAAAATGGATTGATGAGAGATAAAAAAGGTACCTCGTCACTTGGACATAAAATTTACGTCGATAATGATATATGAGAACATATTCCAACATAACAATATGTGAATTAAAATACCCAACAAAAGAAGTCTTTTAAAAAGAGGAGGGTGAAAGGTTCCCTTACCGACTTGGGTATCTTTCGAAACATACACCCCATGAAAGAAGGACAATACATCATTGATGTAAATACTCATAAAAGAAAGTATATTACACAAGGAGTATAATAATGTTCATTACATACACCATTAAAAGTAGATTGTGGAAGATGTATCATAAATCTCACGGGAATAAAAGTGAGATGAAAAATCCCTTACGAAAACTCGGCAGCCTAACGGCGCCACTTAAAACTTCCAAAAATGGATTGATGAGATCAAATAGAGTATATCATCATATTAAAATAAAATGTACATCAAGAGGAATATAAAATAACATCCCCCATCATATCAAAGAGGATCTTAAAAGAAGTGACATAAATGAAAGTACTTAAAAAAAGAGAGGTTAGATCTCTTACGAAAATTCGGCAGCCTAACGGCGCCACTCGAAACTTCCATAATGGATTGATGAGAGAAAATAAGGTCTCTCACCATATGAACATAAAAATTATAGTATGAGTAATATAAAATAACATCCCAATCACAATAATGATGAGCTTAAAAGGAATGACATAAAAGAGTGTACTTAAAAAGAAAGAGAGGAGTAGGATCCCTTACCTCAGGTCCGACTTGACTCGATCGTTCTTTAACGTCCTGAATAATAAACTTGAGTTAATTTATATTTGCTTAAGAAACTTTTTCAAGTTCATTATTCATTTTATATCACTTATTTACATTTTATAAACATTATGTAATCATTTAAGTTAATAATGTTTGTTTTGTCGATATTTGGTTCTTTAGTCGAAAGTGAACTTCTTACAATTACATGTTGTTCGTGGGGTCAATGGTTCATTATATCCAGAATGATATTCATAATTTGGATATCATATATATCATATATATCCAGAATATACATGTATTTATAATATTACATAATCATTTAGAGGTAAGAAATGAAATGCACCATTCATAGAGACGGTAAGTCGTACGTACGCATGAACGCTACTTTCATTTCTTTGTCATATTAATGGAATTAAAAATAAATGAGAGGTATGTATATTTTAATTCCAGAATTATATTCATCATTTATATGTAACATACATTATATATATCCGTTATAAATATGTACTTATAATAGTACATTACATTTGGGGATTAGAAATGAAATGCACAGTTCATGGAGACGGTAAGTCGTACGTACGCATGAACTCTACTTTCATTTCTATCTCATACATTAATGGAAAGAAATAATAATGATATAGAGTTATATTACAGTATAACATCATATATAATAACTTTAAATCCATCCTTTATACATCCCACATATGGCATTAACAAATCAAATCACTTTGAGGGGGCGGTAGTCCGCACTTCCTAAAATGAAGATATCGTGTACACTCATAATGGAAACCATAAAGGTATGCCCAAAATGAAAAATACATAAGCTTAAGGAAAAAATAAACGTATTATATATCATATATAAATATAGTTTCATCTTAATGGCCACCTTTGAAGGTGTTAAAAGAATGTTGAACAATCATCGTTTCGGGAGGCCGAAATTCGCCATCCACGGAAACAGTATGTTCTTTAACCATTAGATGAAGGTGTGTGTAAGTGTAGCTCGATTACTTATTATAAAAACATCCTAGTATATTTATTATACTGGATTTGTTACAAAATAAATGAATAAAAAGATTTTAAGGGGTTGTAGAAGCAAAATAATACAAAAGGACTCAAGTGAAGACATTACCTTAAAATCGGGTAACTCCCTTTGGTTTGAGAAAAAAGGCTTCCTTGGGAAGACTTATGCCCAAATTGAGGCTTAAAGGAGTAATAGAGGGAAGTGGAGAGACAAAATGGCAGGGTTTGGCCAAGACAAAGGCTTTGGGAGTGTGGGTAAGGAGGTATAGGTGGGGGCCTTTTATAAGAGGAGAGGAGGGGCACTCTTGGAAAGTAAGCAAATGGTACTTTATTTGAAAATGAGTTTCGGATTTAAAAGGTCCCACATTGATATAATTCGTGGATAAGATGATAATGGTTCTAAATCCACCCATACAATAGTTTTTGGACATGTGTAGGTCCTAGATATTACATTATCTTTCCATTTTATTTAAATCATTAAATAATGAGGTCATCGCTACATCATCATGATGTCATAAATAATTTAATTTATTTAATGTCTAAAAATTATAAAAACAAATACTATGATGTAGGAAATATTTTTAGCTTTCCAATTACTATTTATAGTCAAAATATGACTCGTATAACCTCATGTAAAAATTGTTTTAGTAAAACATTTCATGTTTGTGTCATTTTTACTTAATCATTAAATAAAAAGGTATTTATGTCATTTTCCAACCAAAGTGGCTCCATGGGGTCCCCAAGTTGACCCATGGATTTTCTTGTTCAGACATGACACATCCAATGAGGGTAGTACATGTGTCTATGTCATTTCATTTTATTAAAACATTATTCTTACCTTAAACTACACTAATTACCTCTAATCGCGATTAAAAACTTAATAAGTTACTATTCACCAAAAAAATTATTTTAGTCCCATTGAACCACATTTTACTTCTTAATGAAAACCATGTATGTCAGATTTTTGAAATTAAAAATACAAAGGTGGAAAATTTTCATTTAAACGGAAAATCAGTTTTCATAAGTACCACTTAGTGGTTTCACTATTCATCAAAAATTGAAGTTTTTCAGAAAATTACCAAAAATTCACCCTGAGCTATATTTGATATTACTAATTCAAAAATGATGTCTATTTTAAAAAATTCAAAACATATAAGTTGCATTAATTAATTTAATAATTAATTCCTGCTGTCAAAACAAATAGCGTGTTTTTATGAAACAAAATGTATCAAAAGATTGACACTAGTTTAAGTCTGATTTCAAAGTGAAATTAATTCCATCGACCACTATTGGATTAAATGGTAAAAATATATTCTAATTTCACTTTAAAACCAATTCAAAAGATAATCTAATAATATAAATAAATTAGATTAAAAAGAGGTTTTGAATTAAAATACAACATTTTTCACTATTCATTAAAAATTGAACTTTTTCGGAAAAATACCAAAAATTTACACAAAGTAAATTTTGATGTCCCGATTATAAAGAAGAATTTTATTTTGTCAAATATAACACATAAAATTGTCAAAAATTGGATTTACAATAGGTTCTCCATCAAAAGGTGGTTAATCGGCTTTTTAAAGAATATTAGAATGTTTACTCTTAAAATTGGATTCATTCGCATTTTTAATCCTCTAACATTTATTGTAAAAAGTAAAAATATTTGACAAACATATATAATCATTTGGTAGTTAGTTATGTTCATTACCACCATTACAACGGCTAGGCGTTAACTACCATTTAAAATAATATTATTTTATTATTAGAGTGCAACGTAAGATTCCCAAGAAACTTGTTGTTGCGTATTGGGTACGCCATCGAGCATAGCATCCCCTTTAAAGTAATATTAATATTTGATTCACAAATATGGATAAATATTAATATTTCATATTCTCTATTTACCTGGGGTGTTACATCCTTCCCCCCTTTTGGGAATTGCTTCCTCGCAATTTTAAAATTGGGCTTCGAAACATCCTTGAAAGTCCCACATCGGAACAAGAGTCGGTAAAACAATCACTTTAAAATAAATAAAGATAAGTACAAAGGTCACCTGAGTTAACCCATACTAGGATTCCAAGTATGAAAATATGGACATGGAGGAAAAAACAATGGGTCATGTTCTGATGGAGAGTGATAGAAAACATGTTTAGGAGAAAGTTAACCACAATAAAATCACAAACTTGTGATGGGTTAAACAGTATTTGATTCCCCAATAGGAAAAGTTAATAGAAAACATTTTTGTTTTAAGTTACTTTTTATTGATTAATTTATTCATAAGGAAACATAATCACTTATCATGTTGACTTTCAACTTTTACACAAACTCATATTTTCTCCAAAAGACGAGTATTTAGGAAGACTTGTTCACATTAAGAGTACTATAATCAACTTCTAGAGAATCTCCTAATCCACAAAAGAGAACTATATACTTCCCATGTCTTTAGACCAAAACCAAAACCAAAAAGGCAAGTACAAGATCAGATAATCCAGAAAAGGATAACCCCTTATAAAAAGAAAATCTATTCTTAATCTCCAAAAATTTTCCAACAAAAACCCAAAGTTCAACAAGGACCATTCGATAATCAATTTGTCCATAAAATTATTCAAAGTAAACCAAACTAATATTGAAACCCAAATATTTTAGGGATTTAGTCACATATTCTTCCAAGTTAAATCGTATCATTTATCTCCAAACAACATCAGTTTCTCTTAATGTCCCGTATTGAAAAGTAATTAACCTAATCACATATCCTCCATGATAGGTTAATAAATATCCATAGATAACCCTAAATCAACTTACTCTTAATTAATAAAATCATCTAACTAAAAAGAATCAGTCAAACTAACCAGGGACTTCACGTAGTCTAGTGGTAGGCGATAAATACCAGTTTCACTTTGGTTGTGGGTTCGATTCCCGCAGCTTTGTCTGATGCGACGGGTTGTCACACGGTCTGCATGTTGTCCTTTTTATAAAACTCCAAAAATATCCCTAACATGTTTTAACCTCAATCGTTTCCTTATAACTTTAATTTTCATCCGAATTCGTTACGATCTCAACATCTTAATTCTTGAAGTCTTATTTCACCACCATAAGATAAAATAAAACGATTCCCAAAATTAATAACATCATACCTTGATCATGGCGTCCACTCGGTTTCATTGTCATCTTGCTCATGTAGGTAGAAGTCCCATGCATTACAACAATGATTTATAGATCCTTCAAAATCATTTTCTTCCTTCATCCAAATACACCTCGTACAACATGGGTCATATGGGCGTTCAAAGAAAAACAGTTTTGGAAAATAATCATGTATGACATATAATTCCAAAACATCTGATAAAACATGATTTCTATAAAATAGTCGGACTGAAATTGAGTTGAAACTTTCTATTATTGTTCCTTTTAAAATACCATAAGTATGTGATGTGAGACTATATTTTAAAAGCAAATATAAATAGGTTGTGCAAGGGTCTCCTTCCTCAGTACCATTTTTAAAATCATAATATACTTCAAATTCTTGTGATAAGGTAAACTATTTGAAAATACCTTGATAATATTTACCTTTCTTGAAAATATGAGAATATTGTGAAAATAGTATTTGTCTAAAAACAACCCATGATCCAAGATGATAACTAGGTATAGTGGAGGTTTTTGATATCTCAAACAACTGCTTGCAAGTGAGTTGTATGCTAGAAAAAGTTTCACCATCATCTGAAGATGACTTTGCAATAATTATTGCAAGCATGTCATCAGGAAGAGATAGGAATTTCATTTGAGATCCTTCTCCTTCCATTCGTAACTGACTTTAATTGACCTAAAAAATGTTATGAAACAAGGATTTAACTGAAATAATAGATATAGGGACTAATCATGTGTCTCACAAGAACTCATAATACCTAAAGTTTTCTAAATCGACCTTTGATACCAACTATAAGGCACCGGCCTTAAACCTTACTTAATATTGAATTAAATGAATAATTCACATTGAGGATCTTTTCAGGTTTAGAGTTTTAGAGAATTAGGACATAAATATTACATCTCAAAAGATTACAAAGTAGAAACTTCTACTAAGTTTCCATAAAATAAAAACTCTTAAAAAGAAACATGTATAGTTCCATGTTTTAGGTAGCATGATTTTCCCTTGATCCCATCCTTGACCCTATTCCACGTTAAGTCCTGTGAAAAACATTTCAAAAACTTGGGATGAGCATAAAAAGCTCAGTAAGGGATACACAAAGAATGAAAACTGTTAGTTTTTCAAAACAACAAGTAAACCATGTATACTTTAACAAAGTAATACTTTTCACCTTTTCGAAGTAGTAAAAACTCTTCACTGAATAAAAGTTCATTACTTACCCTTCTATAACCAAAATATTACGATAAAACCCATGTAAATATCACATAACATATAAAGGTAACTTGGGACATAAACATACTTAAGTGGAATAACCCTATGGTCGACTTCCACACATATCACTTAATGGAATAGCCATCCGGCCAACTTCCATACATACTTAATGGAATAGCCATACGGCCGACTTCCATACCCAATGCATTGGAGGTTATAATGTAACCACCCGTCCTGGTATTCACGGCACCACCCGTCATATGGTTTATTACGTAACCACCCGTAAAATGTCCAAGTACCACTATAAAATTATAACACATAAAACCAACATAAAGGAATGATAACATTTCCACATTTCAATCACAATATATCATTCAAATATATTGACATAATAGAATCCTTAATCAAAACCATTTTCAATACAAAAAAAATTATATGGTATTTATTTTATTTTAAAAACATTACGGCTTGTTGAGGAAGCCGAAGATCAAATAATACTCGCGACGGCGGAAAAGGTCGTTGTCACCGCGTACGTAAAAAGAAGCATTCCTTTTTGTCGTTTAGTAAAACGCTTCGTAGAAAAAAGATTCATTTTGTATAAAAGTAAAAGTCAAATGGGTTTATACACCGTATGAAATAAAGTTTTGTATAAAATGAAATATGCCTCAATGAAAGGAGATTGAGACGAAGTCCCTTACAAAGACGGTATCCTTGGTTTAAGGATAAATCAATTGCATAATTATGTGTGACAAATGAATACACCAAATATAAGTGAATATTAAGTGTAAAAGAATCAGAGGTTATTCACACATATTCATATAATGACATATTCAAGGAGTACAATTTTATCCCAAAGAATCAAATTTGGGATAAAAAATTCCCTTGCAAAAATTTGACAGCCTAACGGCGTCACTTCAAAATTTTTAAAATGGATTGATGAGAATTAAAAAAGGTACCTCATCACTTGGACATAAAATTTACGTCAATAATGATATATGAGAACATATCCCAACATAACAATATGTGAATTAAAAGACCCAACAAAAGAAGTCTTTTAAAAAGAGGAGGGTGAAAGGTTCCCTTACCGACTTGCGTATCTTTCGAAACATACACCCCATGAAAGAAGGACAATACATCATTGATGTAAATACTCATAAAAGAAATTATATTACACAAAGAGCATAATAATGGTCATTACATACACCATTAAAAGTAGATTTTGGAAAATGTATCATAAATCTCACGGGAATAAAAGTGAGATGAAAAATCCCTTACAAAAACTCGGCAGCCTAACGGTGCCACTTAAAACTTCCAAAAATGGATTGATGAGATCAAATAGAGTATCTCATCATATTAAAATAAAATGTACATCAAGATTAATATAAAGGAACATCCCCCATCATATCAAAGAGGATCTTAAAAGAAGTGACATAAATGAGAGTACTTAAAAAAAAAAGAGGTTAGATCTCTTACGAAAATTCGGCAGCCTAACGGCGCCACTCGAAACTTCCAAAATGGATTGATGAGAGAAAATAAGGTCTCTCACCATATGAACATAAAAATTATAGTATGAGTAATATAAAATAACATCCCAATCACAAGAATGATGAGCTTAAAAGGAATGACATAAAAGAGTGTACTTAAAAAGAAAGAGAGGAGTAGGATCCCTTACCTCAGGTCCGACTTGACTCGATCGTTCTTTAACGTCCTGAATAATAAACTTGAGTTAATTTATATTTGATTAAGAAAATTTTTCAAGTTCATTATTCCTTTTATATCACTTATTTACATTTTATAAACATTATGTAATCATTTAAGTTAATAATGTTTGTTTTGTCGATATTTGGTTCTTTAGTCGAAAGTGAACTTCTTACAATTACATGTTGTTCGTGTGGTCAATGGTTCATTATATCCAGAATGATATTCATGATTTGGATATCATATATATCATATATATCCAGAATATACATGTATTTATAATATTACATAATAATTTAGAGGTAAGAAATGAAATGCACCGTTCATGGAGAAGGTAAGTCGTATGTACGCATGAACGCTACTTTCATTTCTTTGTCATATTAATGGAATTAAAACTAAATGAGAGGTATGAATATTTTAATTCCAGAATTATATTCATCATTTATATGTAACATACATTATATATATCCATTATAAATATGTACTTATAATAGTACATTACATTTGGGGATTAGAAATGAAATGCACCGTTCAAGGAGACGGTAAGCCGTACGTACGCATGAACGCTACTTTCATTTCTATATAATACATTAATGGAAAGAAATAATAATGATATAGAGTTATATTACAGTATAACATCATATATAATAACTTTAAATCCATCCTTTATACATCCCACATATGGAATTAACAAATCAAATCACTTTGAGGGGGCGGTAGTCCGCACTTCCTAAAATGAAGATATCGCATACACCCATAATGGAAACCATAAAGGTATGCCCAAAATGAAAAATACATAAGCTTAAGGAAAACATAAATGTATTATATATCATATATAAATATAGTTTCATCCTAATGGCCACCTTTGAAGGTGTTAAAAGAATGTTGAACAATCATCGTTTCGGGAGGCTGAAATTCGCCATCCACGGAAACAGTATGTTCTTTAACCATTAGATGAAGGTGTGTGTAAGTGTAGCTCGAATAATTATTATAAAAACATCCTAGTATATTTATGATACTGTATTTGTTACAAAATAAATGAATAAAAAGAGTTTAAGGGGTTGGAGAAGCAAAATAATACAAAAGGACTCAAGTGAAGACATTACCTTAAAATCGGGTAACTCCCTTTGGTTTGAGAGAAAATGCTTCCTTGGGAAGACTTATGCCCAAAATGAGGCTTCAATGAGTAATAGAGGGAAGTGTAGAGACAAAATGGGCAGGCGTTGGCCAAGCCAAAGGCTTTGGGAGTGTGGGTAAGGAGGTAGAGGTGTGGGCCTTTTATAAGAGGAGAGGAGGGGCACTCTTGGAAAGTAAGCAAATGTTACTTTATTTGAAAATGAGTTTCGGATTTAAAAGGTCCCACATTGATATAATTCGTGGATAAGATGATAATGGTTCGAAATCCACCCATAAAATAGGTTTTGGACTTGTTTAGGTCCTAGATATTACATTATCTTTCCATTTTATTTAAATCATTAAATAATGAGGTCATCGCTGCATCATCATGATATCATAAATAATTTAATTTATTTAATGCCTAAAAATTATAAAAAAAATACTATGATGTAGGAACTATTTTTATCTTTCCAATTACTATTTATAGTCAAAATCTGACTTGTATAACCCCATGTAAAAATTGTTTTAGTAAAACATTTCATGTTTGTGTCATTTTTACTTTATCATTAAATAAAAAGATATTTATGTCATTTTCCAACCAAAGTGGATCCATGTGGTCCCCAAGTTGACCCATGGATTGTCTTGTTCGGCCATGACACATCCAATGAGCGTAGGACATGTGTCTATGTCATTTCATTTTATTAAAACATTATTCTTACCTTAAACTACACTAATTACCTCTAATCGCGATTAAAAACTTAATAAGTTACTATTCACCAAAAAAATTATTTTAATCCCATTGAACCACATTTTACTTCTTAATGACAACCATGTATGTCGGATTTTTGAAATTCAAAACACAAAGGTGGAAAAATTTCATTTAAACGGAAAATCAGTTTTTATAAGTACCACTTAGTGGTTTCACTATTCATCAAAAATTGAAGTTTTTCAGAAAATTACCAAAAATTCACCCTAAGCTATATTTGATATTCCGAATTCAAAAATGATGTCTATTTTAAAAAATTAAAAACATATAAGTTGAATTAATTAATTTAATAATTAATTCCTGCTGTCAAAACAAAAAAGCGTGTTTTTATGAAACAAAATGTATCAAAAGATTGACACTAGTTTAAGTCTGATTTCAAAGTGAAATTAATTCCATCGACCACTATTGGATTAAATAGTAAAAATATATTCTAATTTCACTTTAAAACCAATTCAAAAGATAATCTAATCATATAAATAAATTATATTAAAAAGAGGTTTTGAATTAAAATACAACATTTTTCACTGTTCATTAAAAATTGAACTTTTTCGGAAAAATACCAAAAATTTACACAAAGTAAATTTTGATGTCCCGATTCTAAAGAAGAATTTTATTTTTTCAAATATAAAACATAAAATTGTCAAAAATTGGATTTAAAAGAGGTTCTCCATCAAAAGGCGGTTAATCGACCTTTTAAAGAATATTAGAATGTTTACGCTTAAAATTGGATTCATTCGCATTTTTAATCCTCTAACATTTATTGTAAAAAGTAAAAATATTTGACAAACATATATAATCATTTCGTAGTTACTTATGTTCATTACCTCCATTACAACGGCTAGGCGTTAACTACCATTTAAAATAATATTATTTTATTATTAGAGTGCAACATAAGATTCCTAAGAAACTCGTTGTTTCGTATTGGGTACGCCATCGAGCATAGAATCCCCTTTAAAGTAATATTAATATTTGATTCACAAATATGGATAAATATAAATATTTTATATTCTTTATTTACCTGGGGTGTTACATCCTTCCCCCCTTTTGGGAATTGCGTCCTCGCAATTTTAAAATTGGGCTTGGAAACATCCTTGAAAGTCCTACATCAGAACAAGAGTCGGTAAAACAATCACTTTAAAATAAATAATGATAAGTACAAAGGTCACCCGAGTTAACCCATACTAGGATTCCAAGTATGAAAATATGGACATGGAGGAAAAAACAAAGGGTCATGTTCTGATGGAGAGTGATAGAAAACGTGTTTAGGAGAAAGTTAACCACAAGAAAATCACAAACTTGTGATGGGTTAAACGGTATTTGATTCCCCAGTAGGAAAAGTTAATAGACAACATTTTTGTTTTAAGTTACTTTTTATTGAGTAATTTATTCATAAGGAAACATAATCACTTATCATGTTGACTTTCAACTTTTACACAAACTCATATTTTCTCCAAAAGACGAGTATTTAGGAAGACTTGTTCACATTAAGAGTACTATAATCAACTTCTAGAGAATCACCTAATCCACAAAAGAGAACTATATACTTCCCATGTCTTTAGACCAAAACCAAAACCAAAAAGGCAAGTACAAGATCAGATAATCCAGAAAAGGATAACCCCTTATAAAAAGAAAATCTATTCTTAATCTCCAAAATTTTTCCAACAAAAACCCAAAGTTCAACGAGGACCATTCGATAATCAATTTGTCCATAAAATTATTCAAAGTAAACCAAACTAAGATTGAAACCCAAATATTTGAGGGATTTAGTCACATATTATTCCAAGTTAAATCGTATCATTTATCTCCAAACAACATCAGTTTCTCTTAAAGTCCCGTATTGAAAAGTAATTAACCTAATCACATATCCTCCATGATAGGTTAATAAATATCCATAGATAACCCAAAATCAACTTACTCTTAATTCATAAAATCATCTAACTAAGAAAAATCAGTCAAACTAACCAGGTACTTCACGTAGTCCAGTGATAGGTGATAAATACCAGTTTCACTTTAGTTGTGGGTTCGATTCCCGCAGCTTTGTCTGGTGCGACGGGTTGTCACACGGTCTGCATGTTGTCCTTTTTATAAAACTCCAAAAATATCCCTAACATGTTTTAACCTCAATCGTTTCCTTATAACTTTAATTTTCATCCGAATTCGTTACGATCTCAACATCTTAATTCTTGAAGTCTTATTTCACCACCATAAGATAAAATAAAATGATTCCCAAAATGAATAACATCATACCTTGATCATGGTGTCCACTCGGTTTCATTGTCATCTTGCTCATATGGGTAGAAGTCCCATGCATTACAACAATGATTTAGAGATCCTTCAAAATCATTTTCTTCCTCCATCCAAATACACCTCGTACAACATGGGTCATATGGGTGTTCACAGAAAAACAGTTTTGGAAAATAATCATGTATGACATAAAATTCCAAAACATCTGATAAAACATGATTTCTATAAAATAGTCGGACCGAAATTGAGTTGAAACTTTCTATTATTGGTCCTTTTAAAATACCATAAGTATGTGATGTGAGACTATATTTTAAAAGCAAGTATAAATAGGTTGCGCAAGGGTCTCCTTCCTCAGCACCATTTTTAAAATCATAATATACTTCAAATTCTTGTGATAAGGTAAACTATTTGAAAATACCTTGATAATATTTACCTTTCTTGAAAATATGAGAATATTGTGAAAATAGTATTTGTCTAAAAACAACCCATGATCCACGATGATAACGAGGTATAGTGGAGGTGTTTGATATCTCAAACAACTGCTTGCAAGTGAGTTGTATGCTAGAAAAAGTTTCACAATCATCTGAAGATGACTTTGCAATAATTATTGCAAGCATGTCATCAGGAAGAGATAGGAATTTCGTTTGAGATCCTTATCCTTCCATTCGTAACTGACTTTAATTGACCTAAAAAAATGTTATAAAACAAGGATTTAACTGAAATAATAGATATAGGGACTAATCATTTGTCTCACAAGAAGTCATAATCCCTAAAGTTTTCTAAACCGACCTTTGATACCAACTATAAGGCCCCGGCCTTAAACCTTACTTAATATTGAATTAAATGAATAATTCACATTGAGGATATTTTCAGGTTTAGAGTTTTAGAGAATTAGGACATAACTATTACATCTCAAAAGATTACAAAGTAGAAACTTCTACTAAGTTTCCATAAAATAAAAACTCTTAAAAAGAAACATGTATAGTTCCATGTTTAAGGTAGCATGACTTTCCCTTGATCCCATCCTTGACCTTATTCCATGTTAAGTCCTGTGAAAAACATTTCAAAAACTTGGGATGAGCATAAAAAGCTCAGTAAGGGATACACAAAGAATGAAAACTGTTAGTTTTTCAAAACAACAAGTAAACCATGTATACTTTAACAAAGTAATACTTTTCACCTTTTCGAAGTAGTAAAAATTCTTCACTGAATAAAAGTTCATTACTTACCCTTCTATAACCAAAAGATTACCATAAAACCCGTATAAATATTACATAACATATAAAGGTAACTTGGGACATAAACATACTTAAGTGTAATAACCCTATGGTCGACTTCCACACATATCACTTAATGGAATAGCCATTCGGCCAACTTCCATACATACTTAATGGAATTTCCATACGGCCGACTTCCATACCCAATGCATTGGAGGTTATAACATAACCACCCGTCCTGTTATTCACGGCACCACCCGTCATATGGTTTATCACGTAACCACCCGTAAAATGTCCAAGTACCACTATAAAATTATAACACATAAAACCAACATAAAGAAAAGATAACATTTCCACATTTCAATCAAAATATATCATTTAAATATATTGACATAATAGAATCCTTAATCAAAACCATTTTCAATACAAAAAAAATTATATGGTATTTATTTTATTTTAAAAACATTACGGCTTGTTGAGGAAGTCGAAGATCAAATAATACTCGCGGCGGCGGAAAAGGTCGTTGTCACCGCGTACGTAAAAAGAAGCATTCCTTTTTGTCGTTTAGTAAAACTCTTTGTATAAAAAAGATTCCTTTTGTATAAAAGTAAAAGTCAAAGGGGTTTATACACCGTATAAAATAAAGTTGTGTATAAAACGAAATATGCCTCAATGAAAGGAGATTGAGACGAAGTCCCTTACAAAGACGGTATCCTTGGTTTAAGGATAAATCAATTGCATAATTATGTGTGACAAATGAATACACCAAATATAAGTGAATATTAAGTGTAAAACAATCAGAGGTTATTCACACATATTCATATAACGACATATTCAAGGAGTACAAGTTTATCCCAAAGAATCAAATTTGGGTTAAAAAATTCCCTTGGAAAAATTTGATAGCCTAACGGTGTCACTTCAAAATTTTCAAAATGGATTGATGAGAGATAAAAAAGGTACCTCATCACTTGGAAATAAAATTTACATCAATAATGATATATGAGAACATATCCCAACATAACAATATGTGAATTAAAAGACCCAACAAAATAAGTCTTTTAAAAAGAGGAGGGTGAAAGGTTCCCTTACCGACTTGGGTATCTTTCGAAACATACACCCCATGAAAGAAGGAAAATAAATCATTGATGTAAATACTCATAAAAGAAATTATATTACACAAAGAGTATAATAATGGTCATTACATACACCATTAAAAGTAGATTGTGGAAAATGTATCATAAATCTCACAGGAATAAAAGTGAGATGAAAAATCCCTTACGAAAACTCGGCAGCCTAACGGCGCCACTTAAAACTTCCAAAAATGGATTGATGAGATCAAATAGAGTATATCATCATATTAAAATAAAATTTACATCAAGAGGAATATAAAAGAACATCCCCCATCATATCAAAGAGGATCTTAAAATAAGTGACATAAATGAGAGTACTTAGAAAAAAGAGGTTAGATCTCTTACGAAAATTCGGCAGCCTAACGGCGCCACTCGAAACTTCCAAAATGGATTGATGAGAGAAAATAAGGTCTCTCACCATATGAACATAAAAATTATTGTATGAGTAATATAAAATAACATCCCAATCACAAGAATGATGAGCTTAAAAGTAATGACATAAAAGAGTGTACTTAAAAAGAAAGAGAGGAGTAGGATTCCTTACCTCAGGTCCGACTTGACTCGATCGTTCTTTAACGTCATGAATAATAAACTTGAGTTAATTTATATTTGCTTAAGAACCTTTTTCAAGTTCATTATTCCTTTTATATCACTTATTTATATTTTATAAACATTATGTAATCATTTAAGTTAATAATGTTTGTTTTGTCGATATTTGGTTCTTTAGTCGAAAGTGAACTTCTTACAATTACATGTTGTTCGTGTGGTCAATGGTTCATTATATCCAGAATGATATTCATGATTTGGATATCATATATATCATATATATCCAGCATATACATGTATTTATAATATTACATAATCATTTAGAGGTAAGAAATGAAATGCACCGTTCATGGAGAAGGAAAGTCGTACGTACGCATGAACGCTACTTTCATTTCTTTGTCATATTAATGGAATTAAAACTAAATGAGAGGTATGTATATTTTAATTACAGAATTATATTCATCATTTATATGTAACATAAATTATATATATCCATTATAAATATATACTTATAATAGTACATTACATTTGGGGATTAGAAATGAAATGCACCGTTCATGGAGACGGTAAGCCGTACGTACGCATGAACGCTACTTTCATTTCTATCTCATACATTAATGGAAAGAAATAATAATGATATAGAGTTATATTACAGTATAAAATCATATATAATAACTTTAAATCCATCCTTTATACATCCCATATATGGCATTAACAAATCAAATCACTTTGAGGGGGCGGTAGTCCGCACTTCCTAAAATGAAGATATCGCGTACACCCATAATGGAAACCATAAAGGTATGCCCAAAATGAAAAATACATAAGCTTAAGGAAAACATAAACGTATTATATATCATATATAAATATAGTTTCATCTTAATGGCCACCTTTGAATGTGTTAAAATAATGTTGAACAATCATCGTTTCGGGAGGCCGAAATTCGCCATCCACGGAAACAGTATGTTCTTTACCATTAGATGAAGGTGTGTGTAAGTGTAGCTCGAATAATTATTATAAAAACATCCTAGTATATTTATGATACTGGATTTGTTACAAAATAAATGAATAAAAAGAGTTTAAGGGGTTGGAGAAGCAAAATAATACAAAAGGACTCAAGTGAAGACATTACCTTAAAATCGGGTAACTCCCTTTGGTTTGAGAAAAAAGGCTTCCTTGGGAAGACTTATGTCCAAAGTGAGGCTTCAAGGAGTAATAGAAGGAATTGTAGAGACAAAATGGGCAGGGGTTGGCCAAGACAAAGGCTTTGGGAGTGTGGGTAAGGAGGTAGAGGTGGGGGCCTTTTATAAGAGGAGAGGAGGGGCACTCTTGGAAAGTAAGCAAATATTACTTTATTTGAAAATGAGTTTCGGATTTAAAAGGTCCCATATTTATATAATTCGTGGATAAGATGATAATGGTTCGAAATCCACCCATCCAATAGTTTTTGGATATGTGTAGGTCCTAGATATTACATTATCTTTCCATTTTATTTAAATCATTAAATAATGAGGTCATCGCTGCATCATCATGATGTCATATGTAACACCCCGACCCCAGCTACCCAGATTCAGTGCATTATTACATAACATTGGCATGATCACAAGAAAGATCAAATCTCGAAAGACCGATTGGTTTAGTAGCCTTGGAAACACTAGATATATTCATAGGTTTTACATTACATCATAAAATGAAAAACTACTACAACAACATAATGTCTCCATAATCCACATTCATATCCCCACATAATATCCCTGCAGGTCATTCATAATTTACTTCTTCACTTCCTGGGAAAAATAAAACATATAAAAGGGGTGAGCTCAAATGCCCAGTAAGGATAACAATATAGCGGAAACTTTCATAAATAAGAATAAACATTTAAGGCAATGTATAACTAAAACAAAAGCCTTTTAAATATGAACTTTCAACATGGTATGGCATAAGTAAAATGAAATAATGCCATTTACTTATTCACATGGATATTCTACTAATCGAATAATCACATGAAAAAATCAATAACCACTTTCATAATGTTGGAATGCATAATGCTAAACATTATTTACTTTTCAAGGCCTCGTCCCAAGACCTTGGGGCTAACTGTAACCGGAACCCAACCCGGAGTGCCTCTAATAACCGGACACCAACCCGGAGTGCCTCTAATAACCGGACACCAACCCGGAGTGCCTCTAATAACCGGACACTAACCCGGAGTGCCTCTAATAACCGGACACCAACCCGGAGTGCCTCTAATAACCGGACACCAACCCGGAGTGCCTCTAATAACCAGACACCAACCCGGAGGGCTTACTTTTACCAGTCCCTAACCTGGAGGGCTTACTTTTACCAGTCCCTAACCTGGAGGGCTTACTTTTACCAGTCCCCAACCTGGAACATACTTGTCCAACACATTCATATGAAGTAAAGATTGAAATATAACATAAACATTCTTATTGGAACTAGCATACGAAATGTCAATACTTTCTCCATAAACTATGAATGGTATAAAAATAGCACATCCACAGTCAAACATATCACAAAACCTTCAAAACAATATAGAAGTTTTGTATCATAATAAATCAACTTCAAATA
This sequence comes from Viscum album, assembly GCA_963277665.1. Classification (NCBI taxonomy): domain Eukaryota; kingdom Viridiplantae; phylum Streptophyta; class Magnoliopsida; order Santalales; family Viscaceae; genus Viscum; species Viscum album. Next base: position 117,529,079 of record OY728128.1, on the reverse strand, counting down.
ATCTTAAAACCCATCAAAGGATGTTGACATAGATGAAATCAAAATTCTTTTTAAAGAAATATCTCCTTTTATTTTGAAATCATTTAAGATCCATATAAAATCAAACATTTTCTTTGAAAATAATCTTATAATCTTTTAAGGGAAGCTTTGACGATTTTATAACGGCGGAAAATAACCGCACCCGCCGTATAAGTTAAAAAAAACATTCTTATCTTAATTTTGTCGAAAAGGTTAAAAAGGACCTTGTTTTGAAAACGACCGAAAGATTCCTTTATAAACCACTTATAAAAGTCAAAAAGGGTATAAATTACTTTAACTCATATTCTAGTAAATAGTAAAAATGTTTTGAAATGCATTTTTAAGAAACATGGATGTGGATGATAAAGAGATCCCAGTAGATTATTACGTATAAACAACCTTGGATAATGAAGAGGTTGTAAAGTAAACCCTTACCTTGTACTTTTCCTTGGTTGGGGTAGGTTAACCTCCTGTATAATGGTGAAATTGTTATTAAATTATACAAGAATCATATATAATAATATGATATCATATATGATCTTTTAACATTGATTTGTTAATAATATCTTAGAATTATCGTCGTTTCGGGAGTTAACTTACTCATTTTCTTTTATATGTTTTGTTACATAAGCCATGGTTGTTGTATCTTATTCATATCCAGAATGATATATAGTACTTAAACATCATTTTTAAATCATCAAATGATAATTATACTTGAATGGATACGATGGAGAATGAATCTCATCGCGTTCGTGGAGACGGTAGTCCGTACGTACGCACGAGCGACAATATCATTCTTTTGATATTAAAATAATATATAAATGGATGGTATATCATAAAGAATCATTAACATGTTAGATTTATTATTTACATGAGTTACACATCATTATTATACCCATCCAAATAATATTATATTGAATAACAATTACACCACGACGTGGAGACGGTAAGCCGTACGTACGCACGTATGGTGACATGTTATTCAAAGGGTGGATAGGATAATGAATATGGTTGTACCATATTTATAATAACATCACAGTATATGTGAGATACTGGAGTTATTATTTTAGAATGGTAAGAACAAAGGAAGAAGAAGTGGAAGAAGAAATTAACTTAGAAAAGGGTGGTGAAATCATTACCTCTTCTTCGGGTTCTTCCTTTTGATTTGATCAAAAGGGCTCCTTAGGTCGGCTTTCTGATCAAACTAAGGCCTCTAGGTTGTATTGAGGGATGTTGGGAGAGTATTTGGGCAGATTTTGGCCGAACCAAAAGGCTTTAGAGGTGTGAAGAAATGAGAAGGAGGAGTGCCTTTTTATAAGAGGGGTGAGGGGCACCTTTGGAAAAGCTAGAAATATTAATTTATAATAAATTCATATTCGGTTTATAATGGCTCCAAAATTGACTATTCAAAGGTTAAGGTGGGGATAGGTCGAAAACCACTCAACCAATAGAATTTAGACAGGTTTGGGTACTTATATTAACCTTATCTTTAAGTATTAACTCTAAGTTAATTAGTTTCACTTTTACAATGTCTCTTTGTATTTTTATATAATATGGTTAATAAACTTACTATATACATCCAAGCGACCTCAAAGTGGTCCATTAATGATGAACCTATCATGATATAAGTCTCTTGGCCGAACCTTAGATTTTTAGGAATTTAATATCAATTAATAATATAATATTTGTTTTAAGAACTCTTTTATGTCAATTTTGACACTATTCAATAGTTGATTTTTGTGAAACTCTTAACAGATTGATTACTTCGAACAAAGTCAATTAAATCAATACTAATATATCATATTATCCTAGAAAATTAGTTTAATTCATTAAAAGTTTCATATTATATTTTTTGGGTATTTATAATATCAATTATTTTAATTTTTCACTATTATAGTAATTACTGCATCATCATTGTGTCATAAATAAAATAAATTATTTAATGTCTAAAAATTATAAATAAAATATAATTATGTATGAAAGCTTTTTATCTTTCTAATGAATATTTATAATCTAAAATCCAACTTATATAACCCTATGTAACAATTGTTTTTCTAAACGATATATGCTTGTGTCATTTTTGTATTCATTTTGACTTAATTAAAATAAAGTGTCATTATCACTTACAAGTGGATCCATGGGGTCCCAAAATTGACACAAAGATGCCCATGGTCGACCATGTATCAACCAATAGGGTTAAGACACGTTTTAGGGTAATTTAGTATTATTATAATATTATTTTTTAACCCTTATTTACCGGATTTACCCTTAACCATGGTAAATAAAATATTTACCGCAGTAATTATTCAAAATGTCTAAAAATAAAAGTTACCTATTTACACAATTTGAACATACTGATTCCAAATATGGAATCCATTTTCCTAAATTCAAAACACAGAAGTGGCAGAAATTAATTTAAAATTAATTCCCGCTGTCAAAATAAAAAGCGTGTTTTTAAGAGATAATAACTATCAAATGATTGACACTTGTTTATGTTCGGTTTAATTGTAAAATTATGTCCAATGACCAACATTATATTAAATAGTAAAAATATATTCTAAATATACTTTAAAACCACTCAAATTCATAATTTATTACTGTTAATTATTTTGATTAAAAAAGTTGTTTTTAATTAAAATTTAGTAATTTTCACTATTCATCAAAATATGAAAGTTATCCGAAAAGTACCAAAATTTCACCTTAGGCTAAATTTGATATTCCGAATCCAAAAATGAAGTCCATTTTAAAATATAAAATATATATAACTTCAAAAAGTAGGTATTACTATTCATAACAGCTAGTTTGATTGGTTACGGTGTGTTAGAACTCGAAGTTGCGTACAACACACGCTACTGTTTTATTCAAAGGAAAGCGTACCGTGGAAGCTTGGGATGTTTCATTTTAAATTTTTTTGATGTCTCCATTTAGTCAAAAAGTTTAAAATATTGTATTTAAAAAGGTTTCACTATCAAAAGTTGATAAAAGTGCAATACTGAAAATGAATCTGTTCTTGCATTATGACTAAGAAACTCATAATATGGATTCTAAAATTATAAGGATTATATAAAGTTAAAAATGTAGTTAATGCTATTCATGACCTCTTTTAATGGCTTTTTTTTTGGTAAGTCATGGTGCAATTGAACTCGGTGTTGCGTGTAGTGCAAGTTATTGAATTATTTTGAAGAAATAACACACTATGAAATCTTGGGGTGTTACATTCTCCCCTCCTTCAATAAATTGCGTCCTCGCAATTTGAAATTGTTCTTCGAAAATAAAAGGTTGAAAATAAATAATATATTTGTGGGAAAACCCACATCGGAAATTGGGTTACTAAAATTTAGTCTTAATATGAGGAAAAGAGAAATGAAAGGGTCACCACCAAATTATGATCTTGATTAGGAGAACATTGGTGGCAATTAGAGACATATAATCGGAGGAAAAACGTAAATATTTATAGGTAGTGATTGAGGTCATCAATCACAAACAAGCGTGTAATTGAGGTCCTTAAACTCATCAATCTATGATGATTTGAAGTACCATCGGTTCAACAAAATATAGGGTATTGGGATAACACATTTTTGACGTTTCAAAATATCTTAGTTGAAATCCCACATCGAAAAATGAATTAATGAGGCCTCTATTTAAAATAAAGAGTGGAAAGTATGAAGATTACCGAAAATAACACATACTAGGGTTCCATGTAGTAAAATATGGATATGGAAGAAAAATCTAACCATCAATTACCTGATGGAGAGTGGTAGAGAACATGGCTATGAAAAGGCCAACAATCCCAAAGCCATAAATTAGTGATGATTTAAGGTACCATCTAGGAAAACATTTTTGTTCTAAGTTGCTTTTCTTAATATTGAGGAATTTATTTATGAGATTGGATAAGATCATAAGGAGATATACTTACTTTATAATTAAAGTTTTATCCATTAATAAATTTCTACCACAAACTCATCTTTCACTCTAAAAGATAATAGAATGTAAAAAAAAATTCTATTTACACTATTCGTATAGGGTTCCAAAATAAACGAATTTATAATTCATCTACAAGATCTTTTAATAAAAACTACATTATTTAATCTAGGACATCTCGTGGGCCAGTGTTAAGTGATACACCCTTGTCGCCCTTCGGTTGCGGGTTCAAGTCTCGCAGCCTCGCCGGACGCGACGGGTTGCCGCCCGACCTCCGGGTTGTCCTTTTATGGCAATCCAAAATAATCCAAACTAGAACTATCCAAAATACTTCTATCCATACTCACAGTCCAACATTTATAAGGAAGGTAAACATAATATAGATCCTTTTTACCCCGTAATATCATATGAATACCTTCATCATGTATTACCATATTCCTTATTGATTATATTCATGATCCCTTATTCCATATAGAATGCTGGATATACTTCATTAGTCCAAAAATGTTTTAAACCCCAACAATGATGGAATATACAAATCATTAATCAGTTCCAAGGTAGTCAAGAATATCCAATATAATTTATCCAAAACAATCACATATTATTCCAAAATCACTACCTCAGTATCAGAACTATATCATGATTTATCATTCTCTCAACCATATATTTTCCAAAAAATTTATCCTGCTATTGAGTCACTTTTCTTTGTTCCACACAATCTCAAGTCCTTAATGAAATAGTACTGCAGTACAATCCTTATATACTCCATGATTATTGTAACAAGTACATTGTTGATACAACACTCAATTGACATAATCAACATAAGAACTCTAATCATCCCTCTTCATCTGTGGTAGTATCATAACATGATTATTATCCAATAACATCATTTGCGGCATAGTCTGATGACTGGGACATAGGTTCGCGTAGTGTCCAAAATCCTTGCAAATGAAGCATTGTACATTTGAAACCATTTTCTTACCCTTGCAGTCACGTACTTTGTGCCCTTTTCCTCCACACTTATAATAAACTCCCATTCCTTTCAGGCAAGTTCCAGGGTGTTTCTTTCCACAGTTACCACATATGGGAAAATTCTTCTTTTCCCTCTTCCCTTTATCCATCTTTCTCTCTTCCATCCTTTTCTTCACTTGCTTCCCTTCAAAGCCATAGGACTCAGTAAACTCTTTACTTATCTTATCAACACATGATATTATTTCTTCATATGATGATAATACATGGGAGACTATTTCTCTTATAAATTCTAGCTTAATACCATGAGAGATATGATCCTTCCTTCTCTTTGAATCATGTGCATTTCTGGAGTTATCATTCCTTCTATTGGGCGCCATTTCTAAACAATGGCATAAACTAGATTAGTTTATGAGTCAAAATACATAATCTCATACTTATAAAACACTTAACATAAATTGAACTATTTATGGATATAATCCATAATCATAAAAATGTTTTCTTTGAGGAAATATATACTCATAAACCCTTCATAATGGTTTGTAAAGAAAATGAGAATTATCCTAAGCATATCCCCCGGGAGTGTCGTAACCAAGAGTGCAGCAAGGCCCGTTGTCGTGCACCAGTTCCCGTTCGAGTCTAGCTCAAAGCGGTGTTTTCGGGTTTTACCCCTAGGTACATCTGTGCCAGAGCCGCCTCTACCTGCTCGTATCCAGACAGGGATGTATTGCTCGGAAAACTCACAAAATCTCTACAATACCAAAATTCTAGGAAGTTCTTCTACACTAATCCTCAAAGCTCATCTTAGGTCTACGTGCTCTAATCAGAGTTTATCTAAATCTAGCTTCCAAGGTTTGTACTAAACTTCCTCTGATACCAACTGTAACACCCCGACCCCAGCTACCCAGAGTCGGTGCATTATTACATAACATTGGCATGATCACAAGAAAGATCAAATCTCGAAAGACCGATTGGTTTAGTAGCCTTGGAAACACTAGATATATTCATAGGTTTTACATTACATCATAAAATGAAAAACTACTACAACAACATAATGTCTCCATAATCCACACTCATATCCCCACATAATATCCCTGCAGGTCATTCATAATTTACTTCTTCACTTCCTGGGAAAAATAAAACATATAAAAGGGGTGAGCTCAAATGCCCAGTAAGGATAACAATATAGCGGAAACTTTCATAAATAAGAATAAACATTTAAGGCAATGTATAACTAAAACAAAAGCCTTTTAAATATGAACTTTCAACATGGTATGGCATAAGTAAAATGAAATAATGCCATTTACTTATTCACATGGATATTCTACTAATCGAATAATCACATGCAAAAATCAATAACCACTTTCATAATGTTGGAATGCATAATGCTAAACATTATTTACTTTTCAAGGCCTCGTCCCAAGACCTTGGGGCTAACTGTAACCGGAACCCAACCCGGAGTGCCTCTAATAACCGGACACCAACCCGGAGTGCCTCTAATAACCGGACACCAACCCGGAGTTCCTCTAATAACCGGACACCAACCCGGAGTGCCTCTAATAACCGGACACCAACCCGGAGTGCCTCTAATAACCGGACACCAACCCGGAGTGCCTCTAATAACCGGACACCAACCCGGAGGGCTTACTTTTACCAGTCCCTAACCTGGAGGGCTTACTTTTACCAGTCCCTAACCTGGAGGGCTTACTTTTACCAGTCCCCAACCTGGAACATACTTGTCCAACACATTCATATGAAGTAAAGATTGAAATATAACATAAACATTATTATTGGAACTAGCATACGAAATGTCAATACTTTCACCATAAACTATGAATGGTATAAAAATAGCACATCCACAGTCAAACATATCACAAAACCTTCAAAACAATATAGAAGTTTTGTATCATAATAAATCAACTTCAAATAATCTTAAAACCCATCAAAGGATGTTGACATAGATGAAATCAAAATTCTTTTTAAAGAAATATCTCCTTTTATTTTGAAATCATTTAAGATCCATATAAAATCAAACATTTTCTTTGAAAATAATCTTATAAGCTTTTAAGGGAAGCTTTGACGATTTTATAACGGCGGAAAATAACCGCACCCGCCGTATAAGTTAAAAAAAACATTCTTATCTTAATTCTGTCGAAAAGGTTAAAAAGGACCTTGTTTTGAAAACGACCGAAAGATTCCTTTATAAACCACTTATAAAAGTCAAAAAGGGTATAAATTACTTTAACTCATATTCTAGTAAATAGTAAAAATGTTTTGAAATGCATTTTTAAGAAACATGGATGTGGATGATAAAGAGATCCCAGTAGATTATTACGTATAAACAACCTTGGATAATGAAGAGGTTGTAAAGTAAACCCTTACCTTGTAATTTTCCTTGGTTGGGGTAGGTTAACCTCCTGTATAATGGTGAAATTGTTATTAAATTATACAAGAATCATATATAATAATATGATATCATATATGATCTTTTAACATTGATTTGTTAATAATATCTTAGAATTATCGTCGTTTCGGGAGTTAACTTACTCATTTTCTTTTATATGTTTTGTTACATAAGCCATGGTTGTTGTATCTTATTCATATCCAGAATGATATATAGTCCTTAAACATCATTTTTAAATCATCAAATGATAATTATACTTGAATGGATACGATGGAGAATGAATCTCATCGCGTTCGTGGAGACGGTAGTCCGTACGTACGCACGAGCGACAATATCATTCTTTTGATATTAAAATAATATATAAATGGATGGTATATCATAAAGAATCATTAACATGTTAGATTTATTATTTACATGAGTTACACATCATTATTATACCCATCCAAATAATATTATATTGAATAACAATTACACCACGACGTGGAGACGGTAAGCCGTACGTACGCACGTATGGTGACATGTTATTCAAAGGGTGGATAGGATAATGAATATGGTTGTACCATATTTATAATAACATCACAGTATATGTGAGATACTGGAGTTATTATTTTAGAATGGTAAGAACAAAGGAAGAAGAAGTGGAAGAAGAAATTAACTTAGAAAAGGGTGGTGAAATCATTACCTCTTCTTCGGGTTCTTCCTTTTGATTTGATCAAAAGGGATCCTTAGGTTGGCTTTCTGATCAAACTAAGGCCTCTAGGTTGTATTGAGGGATGTTGGGAGAGTATTTGGGCAGAGTTTTGCCGAACCAAAAGGCTTTAGAGGTGTGAAGAAATGAGAAGGAGGAGTGCCTTTTTATAAGAGGGGTGAGGGGCACCTTTGGAAAAGCTAGAAATATTAATTTATAATAAATTCATATTCGGTTTATAATGGCTCCAAAATTGACTATTCAAAGGTTAAGGTGGGGATAGGTCGAAAACCACTCAACCAATAGAATTTAGACAGGTTTGGGTACTTATATTAACCTTATCTTTAAGTATTAACTCTAAGTTAATTAGTTTCACTTTTACAATGTCTATTTGTATTTTTATATAATATGGTTAATAAACTTACTATATACATCCAAGAGACCTACAAGTGGTCCATTAATGATTAACCTATCATGATATAAGTCTCTTGGCCGAACCTTAGATTTTTAGGAATTTAATATCAATTAATAATATAATATTTGTTTTAAGAACTCTTTTATGTCAATTTTGACACTATTCAATAGTTGATTTTTTTGAAACTCTTAACAGATTTATTACTTCGAAAAAAGTCAATTAAATCAATCCTAATATATCATAGTATCCTAAAAAATTAGTTTAATTCATTAAAAGTTTCATATTATATTTTTTGGGTATTTATAATATCAATTATTTTAATTTTTCACTATTATAGTAATTACTTCATCATCATTGTGTCATAAATAAAGTAAATTATTTAATGTCTAAAAATTATAAATAAAATATCATTATGTAGGAAATCTTTTTATCTTTCTAATAAATATTTATAATCTAAAATCCAACTTATATAACCCTATGTAACAATTGTTTTTCTAAACGATATATGCTTGTGTCATTTTTGTATTCATTTTGACTTAATTAAAATAAAGTGTCATTATCACTTACAAGTGGATCCATGGGGTCCCAAAATTGACACAAAGATGCCCATGGTCGACCATGTATCAACCAATAGGGTTAAGACACGTTTTAGGGTAATTTAGTATTATTATAATATTATTTTGTAACCCTTATTTACCGGATTTACCCTTAACCATGGTAAATAAAATATTTACCACAGTAATTATTCAAAAAGTCTAAAAATAAAAGTTACCTATTTACACAATTTGAACATCATGATTCCAAATATGGAATCCATTTTCCTAAATTAAAAACACAGAAGTGGCAGAAATTAATTTAAAATTAATTCCCGCTGTCAAAATAAAAAGCGTGTTTTTAAGAGATAATAACTATCAAATGATTGACACTTGTTTATGTTCGGTTTAATTGTAAAATTATGTCCAATGACCAACATTATATTAAATAGTAAAAATATATTCTAAATATACTTTAAAACCACTCAAATTCATAATTTATTACTATTAATTATTTTGATTAAAAAAGTTGTTTTTAATTAAAATTTAGTAATTTTCACTATTCATCAAAATATGAAAGTTATCCGAAAAGTACCAAAATTTCACCTTAGGCTAAATTTGATATTCCGAATCCAAAAATGAAGTCCATTTTAAAATATAAAATATATATAACTTCAAAAAGTAGGTATTACTATTCATAACAGCTAGTTTGATTGGTTACGGTGTGTTAGAACTCGAAGTTGCGTACAACACACGCTACTGTTTTATTCAAAGGAAAGTGTACCGTGGAAGCTTGGGATGTTTCATTTTAAATTTTTTTGATGTCTCCATTTAGTCAAAAAGTTTAAAATATTGTATTTAAAAAGGTTTCACTATCAAAAGTTGATAAAAGTGCAATACTGAAAATGAATCTGTTCTTGCATTATGACTAAGAAACTCATAATATGGATTCTAAAATTATAAGGATTATATAAAGTTAAAAATGTAGTTAATGCTATTCATGACCTCTTTTAATGGCTTTTTTTTTGGTAAGTCATGGTGCAATTGAACTCGGTGTTGCGTGTAGTGCAAGTTATTGAATTATTTTGAAGAAATAACACACTATGAAATCTTGGGGTGTTACATCATAAATAATTTAATTTATTTAATGTCTAAATATTATAAAAAATACTATGATGTAGGAAATATTTTTAGATTTTCAATTACTATTTATAGTCAAAAATCTGAATTGTATAACCCCATGTAAAAATTGTTTTAGTAAAACATTTCATGTTTGTGTCATTTTTACTTTATCATTAAATAAAAAGGTATTTATGTCATTTTCCAACCAAAGTGGCTCCATGGGGTCCCCAAGTTGACCCATGGATTGTCTTGGTCATACATGAGAAATCCAATGAGGGTAGGACATGTGTCTATGTCATTTAATTTTATTAAAACATTATTCTTACCTTAAACTACACTAATTACCTCTAATCGCGATTAAAAACTTAATAAGTTACTATTCGCCAAAAAAAATATTTTAATCCCATTGAACCACATTTTACTTCTTAATGACAACCATGTATGTCAGATTTTTGAAATTCAAAACACAAAGGTGGCAAAATTTCATTTAAACGGAAAATCAGTTTTTATAAGTACCACTTAGTGGTTTCACTATTCATCAAAAATTGATGTTTTTCAAAAAATTACCAAAAATTCACCCTAAGCTATATTTGATATTCCTAATTCAAAAATGATGTATATTTTAAAAAATTAAAAACATATAAGTTTCATTAATTAATTTAATAATTAATTCCTGTTGTCAAAACAAATAGCGTGTTTTTATGAAACAAAATGTATCAAAAGATTGACACTAGTTTAAGTCCGATTTCATAGTGAAATTAATTCCATCGACCACTATTGGATTAAATGGTAAAAATATATTCTAATTTCACTTTAAAACCAATTAAAAATATAATCTAATCATATAAATAAATTAGATTAAAAAGAGGTTTTGAATTAAAATACAACATTTTTCACTATTCATTAAAAATTGAACTTTTTCAGAAAAATACCAAAAAATTACACAAAGTAAATTTTGATGTCCCAATTCTAAAGAAGAATTTTATTTTGTCAAATATAACACATAAAATTGTCAAAAAGTGGATTTAAAAGAGGTTCGTCATCAAAAGGCAGTTAATCGACCTTTTAAAGAATATTAGAATGTTTACGCTTAAAATTGGATTCATTCTCATTTTTAATCCTCTAACATTTATTTTAAAAAGTAAAAATATTTGACAAACATATATAATCATTTGGTAGTTAGTTATGTTCATTCCTGCCATTACAACAGCTAGGCGTTAACTACCATTTAAAATAATATTATTTTATTATTAGAGTGCAACGTAAGATTCCCAAGAAACTCATTGTTGCGTATTGGGTACGCCATCGAGCATAGCATCCCCTTTAAAGTAATATTAATATTTGATTCACAAATATGGATAAATATAAATATTTCATATTCTTTATTTACCTGGGGTGTTACACACGATGTGTAGGGGTGACGTGGAGGCCGATTTTGGCGGAGTACGGAAAAACCTAGTACACGCCTTGTACTCTAAAAGTACACACCGTGTACTTTTATGTTTTTCAATAAACGCACTGGGGACACGCTTGACGCACAGAAGTGTCTTATTCTAGGTTTTGTTCGTCTGAGAGCGACCTGTATGGTCGGATCTTCCCCGAGCCCCCGTGCCTCCGTCCGATCTATGTTCCAGCCGCCGTTGATTGCGTTGGGATCTCTTCGGTAAGCTCTCTCTTCTACTTTATCCTTGTTCCATGGTTCCTCCTCGTTTTCAAGTTATCATGGGTTGAGCGTTTTGTGAGTTTTATTAGATCTACGCCGTTCTGAGGAGAATCAGGCATCGTGGTTCAAGTATATCGATCCCCTAGCATCAAGGTAGGTGGTTTGGAAATTTCTGTAGAAAGTATTTTGTGCAAATTCCACCATTACCCATGAACTGGGTATTGTGTGTTCCTGTTTTGCCCCTGTGAAATTGCCTGCTTTTCTTGATTGCTAGAGTATATGTTTTTCCTATGAATGTGGTAGTTTTACTGTACTCTGGATGTTTTCTATGCTTATTCTACCTATTTGGAATTTTGTCAGTTTCCATGCCTAGATGTAGGATAGTGGAACTGTTGCTTTGTTATGTTGTTGAGCCTTATAAAGATAGCCAAGTATTTCTTGAGGTTTACTTGGATGATACATGCGCGTTATGCATGTTTATTTTTACACAGGGTTGCGAGAACCTAGTGTAGTGGACCAAAGGGATAATGGACAGAAGGGCTTCTCCAGAGTGTCTGTAATTATGATGTGAGACCATAGGGGGAATTGACGTTGAGCGCTTCCTTAGAGAGTCTGTAGATCCTCGACATGGTCCACAGGGGGAATTGACGTTGAGTGCTTCCCCAGAGAGCCTTTAGCACAATACGAGACTATAGGTGGAATTGATGGTGAGTGCTTCCCCAGAGAGTCTATTCTTTATCTGAACCAGAGGGGTGAGACTGTGTTTGCTTCCTAGAGGGTAGCTAGTACTTGTAGGTTGAACCTTAGGGGTTAGGCTGTGAGAACTACCTAGATGTTACCTTTTTTTTATTCTTGCTTCAGTGGTTGTTCCTTGTGTACTTTATATGTAGAACTATGGATTGTAGCTGCTTGTGTTTTCCCATTTACTGCTTTTTGTTTTATTACTGCCATGTATTCACTGATTGTTAGGCGTGGATCTTTGGGTGATTTCCTACTGGGACTTTGTCTCACACCTGATTTGGGTCATGCTTTTGGGCCCAAACAGACTATGTTGTTGCAGTTATAGATAAGGGCAAGCACCCTTCTACTTCAGGTACCTAACTTGATGTGGAGATGGAGTGCAGGGGACCAAGCTACGGCTTGCGATGCCGGGGAGTTTACATTGTTTTTATTTTTCACTCTGTTTCAGTTCTATTTCAGCACGTTGGTTTGTTACTGCTTTCCATAGACATATTTACCATGTTGCATCATTATTATTTTATACATTGCTTCCGTTATTCATTTCAGTTGTTGTATGCTGATTATTGTTTCCACTATTGTGTTTGGTTGTTCTTCCATTGTATACTTTACCGAATGAGGTCATAGTTTCCCCACCGACTCACCAAGGCCCTCACTACTAGTCGGAAGCCTCTGGCATTTGGGGAAACGCACTTGAGGTCATGTGACCGACCGGTTACAGGGCACCTCTGGGTGGCTTCCGGAACCAGGACGTTAAAAAGTGGTATCAAAGGAGTTATTTTCTCTTGCATTACTATTTGGAGCCTTTATCCAGAGATAGGAAGGATTTGGTACTTGTTATTAAGTTGTTCTCGGGAGTAGCTAACCCATGTACAGGGAAAATCCATACTACCTCGTTAATTTCAATTTCTGGGTTTGAGATTTTACGGTTGAGATAATTTCACCTAGAATGATTCACATGCTTTGTGTTGTTATTTCCTTGACTATTGCGGTTCTATTTCTGTCGCAACCTGATGAGATGAGGGTATGCCATCTCATGCATCATATAGGCACTTGTATAAATCACCTTCCATTCATTCTTGCCATGCCATCTAGGGTGCATTAGCGATTGCATGTTGTTGTGATAGACTTTTTGTAGATTATTCATATTGTGGTGATAGATGCTTGATATAATCTATGCTGCCTTTTTGGAGGATTGTTTGTTTCCTACTTGCTTAAATGAACACCAAATTTTGATTCTTGAGGTGTTATGGGCCCTCATGGATCGGAATCTGGCACCTCTTTTCCTTGTTTTCAGTGTTTCTGGGATTCTTTGTAGTTTCTGAGCTACCACCCAAAAAAACATAGAATACACGGCATGTACTTTTTGGATACACGATGTGTAGTTTTCAGGTCGTGTCACTAACCATGTGAGTAGAAACAGGGTGACGTGAAAGTAACTTTAGGAACACGCTGTGTATGGTAGGTACACGCCATGTAGTTCAGAGCCGTGTACCCAGCTGTGTCACTAACAACATGGGTCAGGGAAGCTCGAGTATAACATGACGTGTTGTAAAGGGACACATCGTGTAGTCCCGTCCAGGTACCCGGCTGTGTCACGAACAACACGGGTCGGCGTTACCTTCTCTTCTAGACGCCGTGTTGTTTTCTGAACACGTCGTGTAGTCTCGTTCAGGTACCCGGCCATGTCACGAATAACACAGGATGGTGCCACCTTCACCTATACACGCTGTGTTTGTTCGGAACATGTTGTGTAAGGTTCAGTCATGTAGACAGCCATGTGTTTAACAACACGGGCCGCCGAAGCCTTGTCTAGTACATATCGTGTTTGTTTAGAACACGTCGTGTAGTCTCGGGTTAAGTCGGACCGTGTGGGTTAGCCATGTAAAGAAACTCCAATAGGGGAATAGTTTTCAAGTGCATTCCGTGTGTTGGGTCAACACGCCGTGTAGTTTGAGGTGTTACATGACTTGTAGGGCCGGAGTACACACCCATGTCAGTGGATTAAGAAGACAAGTCGTGTAGTTTTTATACACGTCGTGTAGTTGTGTTTTGCAAACTTGTGTGTCTTTCTTCCCCTATTCCCATTTTGTACTCTTGTGTTCTCTATCCTTATTTTTATGATCCAAGGTGTACTTTTGTTCTTTCAGAGTTATGCCTCCGAGACGTCCTCTGGTTGTACGTCTGTCGTCAGGCAGTGATCAGACGCCAGAAATGGCTGATCAGGGACTTCCTACCGATCCTCCAGTCAGGCCAGCCTTGGCACCAGCTATCATACCAGTTGTAGGCGTTGATGCACAGTTCGGGGAAGGTTTCATGAGGATGATGCAAACCTTTCAGGGAGCACCACCTCCTGCCTCGACTATAGCAGACTTGACGCAGGTTTTCCAGCAGAAAAATCCTCCTACTTTCTCGGGGGAAGGAGGACCACAGGCTGCAGAGTCATGGTTGGAAGCCATGCTGACTATCTTTGAGAATCTGGAGATGCCTCTAGAGAGGCGGGTCAAGCTCACTACCTACATGCTACAAGACTCCGCTAAAAGGTGGTGGGATGTGATCTCACAGGCGGGTCATCAGCAGGTTATGACTTCGGAAGAGTTCCAGCGTGTGTTTTATGACTAATTCTACCTGGAGACCCTGAGGTCCGATTGAGCCCGAGAGTTCATGATCCTAGAGCAGGGTACTCTTTCAGTTATGGAGTACTCCTCTCGTTTCACCGAGCTACAGCATTTCACACCCCACCGGGATGGAAGTGGGGTGTTCTTAGCAAGGAATTTTGAGGATTGTCTCAGGCGGGAGATCCGCTCGCTGGTAAATCTCTTCCAGTTGACTTCTATCTCTTCCATCGTCAACTAGGCACTGATTATGGAGCACAATCTAAGATACTCTGGAGCTGTGAGCTAGGGCGGTTCTGCTCCCAGATCTAGTGTTCCTCCAGTTGACAGCAGGAAGCGTCGTAGGGAACCTATGCGTGGTGATCCAAGGAGGCGAGATACATCTTCCGGTATCCAGGTGGTATGCTACCAGTGTGGAAGGGCAGGGCACACGAGGCTGTAGTTCTAGAGAGACCCAGTGGAGTGTCTATCTTGCGGAAATATGGGTCACCCTCAGCGTTTCTTCCAGGTTTTCTCACCAGTAGATGGAGACGGGGGTTCTTCCATGACTCCTCATTCAGGTGTAGTACCACCAGTTTCACACCAGTCGGGGAACTGGAGTTCTTCTGGCCGTTCAGGCCGAGGTGGAGGTCGAGGTCGTGGCAGTCAGTCACCAGTCCTTCAGTGCCAGCAGGGAGGTTCAGCTCAGAGTGGCCATCCAGGGGCGCAGGCCCGCGGTGCAGGCCAGTCTTTCTCTGTGGAGCAGACCTATCAGGAGTAGGATCTCGGCCCTTCTACAGTTCGAGGTACGATTTTAGTAGCCTCATTTTTATCTTCAGCCCTTTTCAATACTGGTTCTACGCATAGATTTATCTCTTTTGTTGTCATGGAGAGCCTTGGGCTCTGCATCTTTTCTTCTACCTACTTGTTGACACTAGACACACCTTTGGGGAAAAGTACATCTAGTGTACGTCAGTGTAGAGAGTTCCCTATTGAGGTTGCAGGGTGTCGTTTCTCATGGGATATCTACGTCCTAGAGATGACGGGATATGATGTCATTCTCGGAATGGACTGGCTAGTTCCCTTCCAGGCAGTCATCGACGGTTACCGCCGCAGGGTTAGTTTCATCTCACCAGAGGGTTAATCCTTTCTTTATAGAGGATAATGGGACGTTCGGGTGAGTCGAGTGGGACTCTAGCATCTTGGGCTAGGAGGGGTGATAGCCCAAATTGCTAGTCTTTATCTAGATGATCAGGGGACTCCATAGTTGGACTTTCTTCCAGTGGTGGATCGCTTCAGGGATGTCTTTCCAGAGGACTTTTTAGGTTTGCCTCCAGAGCGTGAGGTAGACTTCTCTATTGAGCTCGTTCCAGGAGCAGCGCCAGTGTGCATTCCTCCCTATAGGATGGCCACGCCTGAGTTGCAAGAGCTCAAGAAGCAGTTGGAGAAGTTATAATCGAAGGGTTTCATACGACCCAGTACTTCTCCTTGGGGTTCGCCTATCCTGTTTGCGAAGAAGGAAGACGGTACCCTTCGGCTTTGTGTGGATTATCGGAAGCTGAACCAGTTGACGGTCAAGAACCGATATCCCTTTCCGAGGATCGATGACCTCTTTGATCAGCTTCGAGGATCCCGGGTGTTCTCGAAGATCGACTTGAGGTCTGGTTATCATCAGTTGCGTGTTATACCATCAGATATACCACTGAAATCCTTCAGGAGCAGGTATGGTCTATACGAGTATACAGTCATGTCGTTCGGTATCACGAATGCACCTGAAGTTTTCATGGAACTGATGAACTGAGTGTTCCATCCTTACTTGGATTCCTTCATCGTGGTCTTCATGGACGATATCTTAGGGTACTCTCACACTCGACACGACCATGCCACTCATCTTGAGATCGTTCTGAGTACACTGAGAGAGCATCGGCTTTATGATAAACTCTCAAAGTTCCACTTCTGGATAGATCAGATTCACTTTTGGGACATGTCATCTCAGAGGAAGCAGTATCAGTGGACCCAGATAAAGTGAGATCCATAGTTTCCTGGGAGCATCTGAATAAAATCTTTGAGGTATGGAGCTTCCTAGGGCTGGATGGATACTACAGACACTTCATTCATGACTTTTCTCATCTAGCAGCACCCTTGATAGGTCTGACCAAGAATAGGGTGAAGTTATTATGGTCAGATTCTTGTGAATCAGCCTTTCAGGAGCTGAAAGGAAGGTTGACGTCAACGTCGATACTAGTCTTGCCAGCACTAGGCAAGAGCTAAACTATTTACTGTGATGCTTCAGGTATCGAGATAGGAGTTGTGCTTATGCATGGATATGGAGTCGTTGCTTACGGGTCTCAGCAGTTGAGGCCACATGAGAGGAACTACCCAATGCACGATCTAGAGTTGGTAGCTGTTATTCATGCCTTACGCTATTGGAGACACTATCTACTGGGAGTGCACCTTGTGGTATTCACCAACCACAAGAGTCTCAAGTATATCCTCACTCAGCATGACCTGAATCTGAGGCAGCGCAGGTGGGTCGAGTATCTTCGGTCGTTTGATTTCGAGCTTTCCTATACAATGGGAAAGGGCAATGCAGTGGAAGATGTGTTCAGTAGGAGAACTCAGGTTCATGCAGTTCAGGAGGCCAGTAGTGAGTGGCATCTTATGGCTCTCTTCTCTGAGATGCATCTGGAGGTGCACGTCAGACAGGGACAGACTTTCCTATCTTCTGTAGTTGTTACCACTATACTTCTTGATTGGGTATGGATGAGACAGCTATCAGACTCAGAAGGCTTAGTCATGCGGGAGAGTGTGTCATGAGAGGACCCTCTTCCTGGATGTACAGTGGGAAAGGATGAGATCTTACGTTTCTAGGGACGCATATGGGTGCCAGCAGACATACGCGAGGAGCTGATGCAGGATTTTCATTCCTCAGTTTGGGTAGTTCATCCTGGCATCACCAAGATGTATCGGGATCTTCATCGCCAGTACTGGTGGCCAGGTATGAAGAGGGATGTTTCTGGTTTTGTCATGAAATGCTCTACTTGTCAGCAGGTAAAAGCGGAGCATCATCGACCAGCAGGCCTTTTACAACAGTTACTCATTTCGGAGTGGAAGTGGAACAATGTTGCGATGGACTTCGTGACCGGGTTGCCGAGGTCACCTCGGGGAAACGATGATGTTTGGGTTTTCATCGATAGGCTCACGAAGGTTTCCCACTTCTTACCAATCAAGGATACCTTTAGTGTCGATGATCTGGGATGACTTTACATCCAGGAAATTGTGCGTCTGCATGGAGTTCCACACTCCATTGTTTCAGACAGGGATGCGCGCTTTACCTCTCGGTTCTGGAAGGGACTTCAGAAGGCCTTGGGTACATAGGTACTTTTGAGTACAGCATACCATCCCCAGACTGATGGCCAGTCTGAGCATACAATCCAGGTGCTTGAGGATATGCTCTAATCTTGCATTCTTGACTTTGGCGGTTCTTGGGAGAATCATATTTCTCTGGTGGAGTTCTCCTACAACAACAGTTTCCAGGAGACCATTCAGATGGCACCATACGAGGATTTGTACGGTAGGCCATGCTGGTCACCTTTATGTTGGCTGGAGGTAGGAGAGGAAGATTTTCTGGGACCTCGTCTTGTTTAAGAGTCCTCAGAGCAGATAGAGCTAATTCAGAAGCAGATGGCTACAACACAGTCTCGGCAGAAGTCTTATACTAATCAGCAGAGACGACCTCTAGAGTTCGAGGTCGGGGATTAGGTTTTCCTGCGTGCCGCACCGAGGTTGGGACACAAGAGGATTCAGAGATAGGGAAAGCTTTCACCGCGGTACGTCGGGCCATTTGAGGTGTTGCGGAGAGTGGGGCTGGTTGCTTATCGGTTGCAGTTACCTTAGAGGTACCGATCCATGCACGATGTCTTCCACATCTCTCACCTCCGACGTTACTTTTCAGACCCGTATCATGTATTTCTACCTGAGGAAGTTGAACTTGAAGCGGATGCATCGTTCGAGGAGCATCCTATCCAGATTGTTGATCTTAGTACGAAGGTTCTCTGTGGGCGGTCTGTTCCTCTAGTATGGGTACTATGGCAGCACGGGTGAGTACAGGACGAGACCTGGGAGAGGGGGGCTGATGTATGATCACAGTGGCCGGAGCTGTTCGGGGTTTCTTCTTCTACGCCTCTCTATGGAAATTTGGGGAAGAATTTCTTTAAGGGGGGAAGTTTGTAAGAACTCGGATCTTCATTTCAGGTATGTTTTCCCTTTTTCTAGAGTTTTTGGGAAAAATAAAGTGTCTGGAAATTTTTAAAGTACATGCCATTTACTCTCTGAGTACACGTTGTGTACTCTTTTCATGCTCGAAGCCGTGTTCTGGCCGTGTCCGGGACACACACACGGTGTGTAGGGGTGATGTGTAGGTCGATTTTTGCAGAGTAAGGAAAAAACTAGTACACACCGTGTACTTTTCTTTTTTTCACTAAATGCACTAGGGTCGTGCTTGACGCACATAAGTGTCTTCTTCTAGGTTCTATTCGTCCGAGAGTGACCCGTACGGCCGAATCTTCCCCGAGCCCTCGTGCCTCCATCCGATCTTCGTTCCAGCCTTCTTTGATTGCGTTGGGATCGCTTTGGTAAGCTCTCTCTTCTGATTTAGCCTTGTTCCATGGTTCCTCCTCATTTTCAAGTTATCTTGGGTTGAGTGTTTTGTGTGTTTTCTTAGATCTACGCCATTCTGAGGAGAATCAAGCATCGTGGTTCAAGTATATTGATCCCCTAGTGTCAAGGTAGGTGGTTTGTGCCTTTATGTAGAAATTTGATGAGTATTTTGTGCAAATTCCACCAATACCCTTGAACGGGGTATTGCATGTTCCTGTTTTTCCCCTCTGAAATTTCCTGCTTTTTTTATTGCTAGAGTAGATGTTTTTTCCTGTGAATGTGGTAGTTTTACTGTACTATGGATGCTTTCTATGCTTGTTCTATCTGTTTGGAGATTTTCCAGTTTCCATGCCTAGATGTAGGATAGCGGAACTGTTGCTTTGTTATGCTGGTGAGCCTTAGAAAGATAGACAAGTAGTTCTTGAGGTTTACTTGGATGATACACGTGCACTATGAATGTTTATTTTTACACAGGGCTGTGAGAACCTAGTGTAGTGGACCATAGGGAGAATGGATGGAAGGGCTTCTCCAGAGTGTCCTTAATTATGATGTGAGACCACAGGGGGAATTGACATTGAGTGCTTCCTCAGAGAGTCTATAGATCCTCGACGCGGGCCATGGGGGGAATTGATGTTGAGTGCTTCCCAAGAGAGCATTTAGCACGATACGAGACTATAGGGGGAATTGACGGTGAGTGGTTCCCCAGAGAGTCTATTATTTAGCTGAACCAGAGGGGTGAGACTGTGTGTGCTTCCCAGAGGGTAGCTAGTACTTGTAGGTTGAACCTTAGGGGTTAGGTTGTGAGAACTAGCCAGAGGTTACCTTTTTGTTCTACTTGCTTCAGTGGTTGTTCCTTGTGTACTTTATATGTAGAACTGTGGATTGTAGCTGCTTGTGTTTTCCCATTTACTAATTTCTGTTTTATTACTGCCATGTATTAACTGACTGTTAGGCACAGATCTTTGGGTGATTGCCTACTGGGACTTTGTCTCACACCCTGTTTGGGTCATGCTTTTGGGACCAAAAAAACTATTTTGTTGCAGGTATAGATAAGGGAAAGCACCCTTCTACTTCAGGTACCTGACTTTCTGTGGAGATGGAGAGCAGGGGACCAAGCTACGGCATGCGATGCTGAGGAGTTTACTTTGTTTTTCTTTTGCACTCTGTTTCAGTTGTATTTCAGCATGTGGTTTGTTTACTGCTTTCCATAGACATATGTACCATGTTGCATCATTATTATTTTATACATTGCTTCTATTGTTCAGTTCAGTTGTTGTATGCTGATTATTGTTTCCGCTATTGTGTTTGGTTGTTCTTCCATTGTATACTTTACCGAATGAGGGCATAGTTTCCCCACTGACTCACCAAGGCCCTCACTGTTATTCGGTAGCCTCTGGAGTTTGGGGAAAAGTGCTTGAAGTCATGTGACCGACCGGTTACGGGGAGCCTCTAGGTGACTTCTGAAATCGAGACGTTACATATCATATAATAAAACCAATCAAATCATATTGTATGATATTATTAAACTCGTGATATCTGTAAAATAGCCTCTCAAATTGAATATTTTATTTTTTATTTTTTATTCCATAATTCAAATAAAAGATTATCCTAAAGCATGTCATATGTAATGATACACACCTTTCATATTTTATGAAAACTTGTTCTTAGAGACTATCTAAGAGACATGACATTTTAGGTTTCATTATTCTTCATATAATTAAATATAATAGGATAGTGATAGTATAATATATATGGATTTCATATTTTATGATGATAATTTATATTATTGGGATTCAAAATTATTTATATTATTTCACCTATAAAGAAAATAAGATGTGATTTTAAAAAATATATATACAATTTTTTTTCAAATTTTCAAAAATTAATTTATATAAATCTAGACCATATAAAAATTATTTTAAATTATAGTTTAAATTATCATGTATTTAAAATGTTTAAATTTAATTATAAAATATTTTATTCAATGAATAAAATGATATGGATATATTATAGACTATAGAATACGTATATGAATTTTGATTTAATAAATAAAGCATGTTTATTTTGTGGGAATTATTTATTTTATAAATATATATTTTTAAATATTTTATTTTTTATAAAATTTTTAATATTTTCTTTAAATTTGAAAATTCAATATTTTCACACTAATAAATTATATATTATTTATAAATATTTTCATATTATGAGTTTAATATTTTATAAGTTATATATTCCATTATATCAAATAAAATTAAAATAATCATTAAATTGTTTTTTATAATTTTTGTGTTATTTTTTTATATTCTAAAATATGTTCATTATAAATCATTATTTAAATCATTAATCATTCATTAAGTTTATATATAGATAATAGGGAATCATGTTAAACATCTTATTGATCTAAATTCTCATGTTTTATATTGATATTTTAGTGTCTTATAATTATCTCAATATACTTACTTTATAATAATAACCATTTTTATGTCTCTAATTCTTTTTAGAAATGTTATTTCATGTTTAATTTCCATATAATATATTTTCATATGAAATTTAATTTTGATTTTTAATTTTTTATTGTATTTTAGTAAAACCGTATTAATAATCTTGATACACATGAATTCAGTTACTAAAATCATGTATAGATATGTGAAACAACATGAGATGAAATATGATATAATGAGTGGGAATCATATTAATTTTGAGTGGTGAGACTCTTAAAATTCCCCATCAAAATCTAAATTCCATGATTCCTCCCAATTTTTAACTCATAAATTCTTATTTTAATAAAAAAAATTATTCTAAAGATATATGTCAAGGGTTTGTCTAATGTAAGGAATTCTATATGATAACTATTTGACAGGAAGATTAAGGTTTTACATAAATTGATGAACCTCAATCTATTAGGTTCTAGAACATTATTTATGAATATAAATGAAATGAATTAATGAATTAATTCTCTTAATAAACTAATAAAGATTTTTATTTTTAAAAATTTTGAAAAATATAGCCCATATATAAATTTATTAAGAGAAAATGAAATTTTGACTCAATACATAGAGAACAATGGATCCTAACCCATTTAAAAAATTATAATTTTTATATTTATTACAAAAACTCATACCTTTATTGTACATTCGTTTATACTATTTATATGTTAAAGGTGTTGAGAGGATTTTGGTGGAGGAGAGTTGTTTTCGGAGGTGAAATATCAATTGGGTAAAAAGGTATTAACATTGAAGTTTGGGACACAGTTTTAATGGTTTTCTATAGTTAAATCGAAAGGCCAGTGGTTTTTACGCCACACCGTAGGGAGAAGTCATGGAACTAAGGTATAGGACACCATATTTAGTTTTGGTGTTGGGGGTTTTTTCATGGTGTGGCAGGTTGTATTTTTTTGTAATAGTTTTGAATGGAAATTTGGATAATGAAATTATCATATGTATTCTAGGGGGTGTTTTCCTTATCATAAGTTTATAATTATTACAAAGTTTCCATTTCTAATTTTATTTTCATGGTGTGTGGAGTTGTTTCATGTTGTGATGATGTTATCAGTAAGATTTTTAAATATTTCATTAATGTTATTTGAAACAAAACCTTAGATGTCATGGTATAATATTTTGAACCTCCTAGATTTTAGTGGTTCTACTTTTGGTAATGTTATACCATGGTGATTTGGGTCTTGGAGAAACCATCCATTAGACATATCAGATTAAGAATTTCTACTAAGTTCAAGTGGAGTGATATAAAGGGGATTCTCCATATGATTTCCAAGTTTTAGTGAAATTCAACATATCAAAACATGACGATGGTCTTTCAGGCCAAAATGAGGTTATTTTATTATCATTTATAAATT
Organism: Viscum album; assembly: GCA_963277665.1. NCBI lineage: Eukaryota > Viridiplantae > Streptophyta > Magnoliopsida > Santalales > Viscaceae > Viscum > Viscum album. Next base: position 117,505,502 of record OY728128.1, on the reverse strand, counting down.
GGGGAGTCCCTTTAATTTACCTATATTTTCTTTGATATCTCTTAGACCTTTGGTTACTATAGGTGTTTCCTTGGTGTTATTTTAGAATCATTTATATGGATTAATCCCTTGGATTTAGGAGATTAATTATTAGTAATATGAGGGGAGTTTTCCTTTTTTTTATCTTGGTATTTCTCCCTAATCATCAACTGGGAAGGCTATTATAATAGATATAGGTACATTTTTGAAGTTTTTTTGTCATTTTTTGATGGGTAATTCTTTTTTTTATATTATTAGTGGTTTCTATGTGTGATTATGGCATGGTGATCATCCATTCTTCACTTTTCCATTAGGTATTGAAGTGTGGAGCATCCTTTAAGGTAGAAGATTTCAGAAGTCTCCTTATTTATGTGTGGATGGTGGAAATTTCATGTTTTTTCTTTCATTAGATAGATGATAAGTATTTATTTAAATAATATAATAAATTTAACTAAAAATTAAATTGATAGGAAGGGTTTTTTCACATTTGTTTTCTTATATCCATGATATTTCTCATAAGTATGATGTTGGTTTACTGCTATTGTTGAAGATAGTTGTTGTTATAAATATTATTTTTGCCTTAAATTATTATACTACTATAATCTCCTCTATTAAAATATTGATGATATAATTAATATAAATAAAATGGTTTTCTATAATCAAATATTTAGGTGATTCTACTTTTAAAAAGAAAGGGGAGTGTGGGAGTGTGTATATACTAAAATTGGGGGTTGATTATTCTTTATTTTCATGTTATTCTACTATGAATTATGTAGATGTTGTGGGTTTATAAAAATTTATATGGTTTATGTGAGATAGTGGTATGATAGATTCAATGGAAATAGGAAGCTATGTATAGTCATTGGCATGGATTTTGGAACATGGTTATGTGGATGGTTTGGCAGCTGGTTTCCATAGTTAGTAGAGGATGTGTTACATGAATGTTTTTTAGTGGTTAGTGTATGGTTTTATATTTCGTATAGTTTCTAAATATTAATTGAATGTGTTCTTAAATTGGAAACACATATAAATTTTATGGCTAAAATTGAATAACTTTGGATTTTATATGAATTACTAAGGTTTAAACTGAATGGGTAACAATTGGATTAATTATGGGTGGTAGATAAGATTGGTTTGTAATTAAATATATAATTGAACTACATAATTAATATAAATATTTTTTTAAATGGTAAATATATAAATGGTTAAATAATTTTATTAAATGGGAAATGAGAATGGTTATTGTTGTTGTTTTTCATTTGATGAGGGATGGGTTTGGTGCTCTAATGATTAAAAGTGGTGATGATGTGAGGAAATTATGGTGTGGTGCTTATGATAGTGTGGTGGTTAATTTTTTCTATGACACCTTAGGGTTTCACTTTTGTGTGGATATATATATATATGATTTTTTTCCCTATGATTTTTATACACACCCCATCTAAGTCAGATAACCTTATTGATGCCCAATGTTTTTTGGGATTTGGTGTTTTGGTCCAATGATAGTCATCAACATGGTGGCATTAATTTCCTTATATCATTGGTCATGTGGTGACTTGGCATCATCATTGTCTCTAATTATCTCTACTGATGATGAATCCACTATTGTTCATCCTCCTTTGATGGATCCTTGCTTACGGGTCACTGTATTTTAGTTTTCCCATGTCGCAACTTTGTTCTCTTTGGTGCTTTTCATTGGTCTCTTATCTCCCATGTGGTGTTTATTTTTGTAGGGTTTCCTAGGTTTAGTAACATTTTTCTCTAATATTTCTCTTCCTTATTGACCTTCTCCCACATACAAGACCCTATCTGGTTTTGGAACATTAATTTCCATGGTGGTTTGAAAGTTTTTGGTTCGGTCGAGTAGTAGAAGATCTCACTTTGGGGTTTTTTTGATGTAATGTTCCTAGTTCACATCATGGGATGATATTCTTAAATATTTGGTCTCAGTGGATTGATTGACTTCCTTATCTTTCACTTCCCTTGTCTCATAATATTTCCCTGATGTCCCTTTTGTAGCCACACTTAAACGGTGTCTTTATTTAGGCTCTCAATCAATGGAACCTATTTTGTTTCTATTCCTCCTATAATGGATTTTACATTATTTTTTGCCTCTATGGGTGAGAGTTCATGTGTGTCATTTTCTTATTATTTCCTCTGAACCATGTCATTAGTCCTATTGTAGAATCTGAGTGTTTTTTGTCAGCCTGTATTTTTCTCTTCCTCTATTGTTATCTATCCAGTGTCCCTACTAGCTCTTTTTTGTGTAGATGTTATGAGGAATCTCAAGGTAGCATTATTAACATGGAATTTTTAGAGTCTCCTGAATATATATATGGTTTAAATATGTCTTCAATATGGTGATCTATTTCATGGGCACGGATGATGATGTGGGTCTTGAGGCATGGAGAATGGATACATTATGGGTTGTTTTGAGCATGGTAAATGCTAAGAAGATTGTTATTATATGGTATAGAACTTAGTAGGGTATTATAATATCATGGTGGTGGTGTTAAGAAACATTGTTCTTAGGTTAGGTTGGAATATTTTTTAGTTCTCCCCATTTTTATTTGGGGTTCATGTAGGTTCTACATCATCCAATTTTGTAGGGGTTATTTCAAAAATTAAAAAGTATAGTAAAATAATAATGGATTTGGTTAAGTGGTTGTGGTTTCAAACTGATGCCAATATGATATGTTGGTCCCTGTAGAAGGTTGGTATAGGGAGGGATAAAATTTGACCCTTATCGGCTATGACCTAACTATTCAAACTTCTTCCAACAAGATAATTACATAATGTGTGGGTTGGGTAGGTTGGGTTTTAGTCCTTCCCACACTATTATGTTCAATGATAGAGTGTTAGTCTTGTATCAAGATTCACATTTTTTTCTAATGGGAATGTGGAAATGATGAAACATTTTTTCCAAAAGGAGAATAGGCCAGTTTTATTTTTAGTTTCATTGGGTTTGTTATCGACAATCCTATTTATAATTAATCCTTTTATATGTTTATATTTGATAGTTTTTTAGATGATGAGTGGCATTCTAGAGAACCCCAGGTTTCTAGAGTGCTTCTATTTGTTGGATTTATATGGGAAGCTTGAAACACCTATCAGAAACATGGGTCTAAATATTAATAGGATTATCATAAATACATGGCCATGTATTTAGTTAAATATATGGGAATTTTGATTAAATTTGGTGGCACATCTCCCACAATGATCAATATCTATCCTAACTAATCCTTTGAATCTACTGGTGACTGTAGGAGGACTCAAGGACAATGGGTCGGATGGGACCCCCATAGTTAGGCTGAAACTAAAAACTTACAATGTTTTTTCACTGATAAAAATGATATGAGGAGTTTTTATTTAGTATCCATGTGGCTCATGTGTGTTTAATTTAAATTATCACAATGGTTATGGTAATTATTTTATAGTGGAGGCTTGGCCCATGGACTTTGGTCTTTCTTTGTGTATGGTTTATAATCTATACTTGAATGTGGGGGAAACTGATTATTTTATATTGGGGAACTCCTTAGTAGGGAATATTTCCCCCTATTATTCCATTACCTATTATATTGGGTACTTTAGAAATGGGATCTAGTAGGATGTGGATATTTTCTCATAAATTGCATAATGGGGACATGGAAGCTGATAATCATACTTCATTAGGTGATCCAGTCAAAAAACTTAGAATTGTTTCTAATACTATATCCCTCCCCCTTGTTTGTAAGGATATTGTTCCTATATATTAAATTAACCATCACTATTATAGGCCTCTGTGAGACTAGTTTTTTAATTTTCTTCTTTTAATAAAATCCTTAAATTTTTCAATAATTTATGATGGTGTTGAAGGGATGGGAGAACTATGAAGTTTTCTATTGGGGATTGAGAGTGGAAAAGTAGTGGAGGAGAGGTATGGGGTACCAAATTTTCTATATTATCTCATTACTATGTTATTATAATTAGATTCTCTAAATTATGGATGAGCCTTAGTGAGGATAAGTGATAGTTTCCTTAGTAGGTTCTTATTGGTTCATCTGTTTAATCGCTGAAGCATTAGCATGTTTCTTCCACATTTTCCTGATATATATTTAGGAGGATCCTACTTCATATATATTTTATTCTCAACCCTATATATATCAACTGTTTTTTGGGTTTCCATGGTTTATTCAGATAATTATTTGGGAATTATAATCTTGGGGCTCAGACTTAGGGTCAAAGTTTCTTCTTAGGAGTTCATTTTTTGGTATTTTCCATTTTGGGAGAGATTGTTTGTATTCCATATTTATGTATTTTGGTATTATTATAGAACTCATTTTATTTATCCCATGGTGTTTATTGGTAATTTTATTTGTTTATTCTATAGAAATATGAGGTTAATGAGTCCTATTTTCATGTTTTATCTCCTTATTGCTAGTCCCTAGCCTCAAGACTATTGAGGGTGGGCCTTAGGGGTCAATCTCAACTTTATTGAAGTCCAAGTAGGAGTTCCCAGTGGTGGGGGTCTTGAGAAGGTTGTATCGATTATTATTTATGATTTATGATGGATATTGGAGTTAACCATTGGTAAAAAAAATATAGGTTTGTAGGTCAACATTGCCTCTTGAAATTGGTGGAAAACATAGTCTGGGGATATCGGTTTGGATATTGGATATTAGGGAACCCAATGATCCAACCAGAGAACTATGAGTTTACTGAATAGAGAAGAGAAGTGGTACTTCATGTAGGGTAGATAATTAATAGAGTTACTTACATCCTGCTTGTTTTTACTTGTGTTTTAATTGATTTTATTTGGGAAAATTTTGTAAAATTTAATTAAATTAATCTTAAATAGATTCCATTCTCTTCTAATTAAGATTTTTCTCTTCTATTTATAGTGATTCATATTAGTCATTATTTGTGCATGATAAATTTCTTGAGTTTTTGTAGGATTATTTAGTTGACCTCTAGATGGTTGATTTGGTTGGGGAGGATGAGGCTTGGAGGAATACATTGTGTAAGTTACAAGATTATGGATTTTCTATGTATAATGGAATGTCTTTGATCTAGAGATGGAGCACTAGCTGGATGATATTGATATCACCTTCATTCTGATCCAAGTTAGTAGAGTACTATTTTCTATTATCCATATTTTAGATTTTTGTTTTGATTCATAAGTGGTTTATTCTATATCATGGGGATTAGAATAAGGTAGATGTTATATGGGATTATTTTCAGAGTAATGTTTTGACAATTGTTTAACATTGGTGATAAGGGTGATAAAGTGGTAGTAACTACTATCCCTTCAAAGTGGGAACTTGATAATTTGGGAGCTTAAGAACTGGTTCAAGGACCTTCTTTATATTTCTCATGATCTTTACCTAGATGAGGAGTATAGAGGATGGTGTTTAGAGGGGGGCTATGCTTGGTTATTTGTTATTTAGTCACCCCATTTACAATATCTATATATTTGGAGGTATAAAAGATGGATTTAATGATTTAATGGATACATGTACAACTAGGTTCATCTCAAGAGATGAGACACATATATTTTCAAGGACCAAGGATATTGATAGATCATCTAAGATTCCTTGTCTATCTATGTTTTTAATGAATAATTGTTGGCATCAATGGTCTCATTATTTATGTTTCTCTAGAACTAGTATCTCCCATTCATCCACCAAGATATTTTATCCAGTGTATTTTGTTTTTCAATATTGTTTCCATCAACGATATCATTTCCTGACAATTCACAGGGATCCACAATGTATGAGAGGCCAGATTCCTTTTTCCCCCAAAATAGTAGTTTCCTTAGAGGCCATATTTGCAATAGAGACAACATGCCTATATTTCACTACTAGGAAATGGATCATGTAGATTTAATCCCCATGATATTCCCCATATATAGATAAATCAGGATAAGAACGGCTATAGGAGCAGCCATCAGTAGTGAGGAAGAGAAGATGGGTGTGGGAAATTACATTCCCTAGTTTCACTCATACCTTATAGGATAAAGATCATTTGATGTACCATATTTTTATCATATACCTAAAATTATGATTTGTTTGATTCTAGATCATTGTATTATTTTATCAAACCAACTCTAGTCCATGACATGGGACTCAAAGTGTAGATGCTTCTATCTCCCCTAGTGCTAACTATGCCTTTTAGAGGTCAAATGAGTTTTATTGGAAATTTTTTGTGTTATGAGATGATGATTGGGTAAAATAAATCATTTAGGGATTTCTTATTACTTCACATATAACCATAAAATGTCATTAATATAATCAAATAGTTATATTACATCTATGCCTTCATCAATTTTTTCAAGAGGAGAGTGGTTTTATATGATGAATAGGTCTAGTATGAAGTATTCATTTGAGAGAATGATTATTAGACATATCAAAGTTGTTCAAAAAAATTATTATCTCATTTAGCAACACTGGCATTGGATTAGGTATATAAACCATTGGAGGGTCTTTTCTGTGTTATATGTGAGTTTATAAATATATTTCCCAATGATATTATCATGTAAAGTAGTGTTCCAGAGAACCCCAAGTTCATATAATGTTTATATTTATTATATTCTAGTTTATTTGAGAATCTGAAAACACCTATCAGTACCATGGGAATAAATTTTCATAGGATGGTCTTAATTTCAAGGTCATGTATTTTTTTTGATCTAGGAACTTTGATCAAACTTAGTGACATATATCCTATAATACTCCATATTCTTCCTAACTAGTCCATGGAATATAACAGAGACCATAGGAGGACTCAGGGTCATTGGTTCGGTTGGGCCCCCTTGACCCAGGCTAAAACTATATACTTATAGTTCTTGTGCACTTGTAAAAATGAGATGAGGTGGTTTAATTCAGTATCTATGTATATCAGTTGTGTTTTCATTAAACACTCACAATATTTATAATAGTTATCTTATGGTGAAGGCTCAGTCCATGAATAGTGGTATTTCTTTGTTTATTCTTTATAACATAGCCTTGAAAATAGTGGAAATTGGATCTCCTCTAGTGATAAACTTCTTGGTCAAAGACATGCCTCTACATTGTTCCATTACCCATTACATCAATTTCTGTAAAAATATTATTGAGTAAGATGTGGAAATTTTTTATATAGAGCATAAGGGGAACATGTCATTCGATAATCTTGATTCTTTAAGTGATTCAGTTGATCCTCATAAAATTGATTCTAATTTTTTATCTCTCCCCCTTTTCTATAAAGATATTTTTCATGGATATTCTCTTGATCATCACTATTATAGGACTCCTTGAGACAATTTCTTTTTCATTTTATACTTTTAATAAAATCCTTAAATTTTTCAAGAAATTATGATCATGTGAAAGGGATGGGAGCACCATGATGTTTTCTATTGGATCTTGATAGTGAAAACTAGTTGAGAAGTGGAGTCAAATAAACTCTTTGTGATATTATATAATTTATATTTTATTATAATTGAATTCACTATTAGATTAATGAACCATGTTGAGGATGGGTGATAGTTTCCTTGGTTGGTTCTTATTGGTTCTTCTATTTATTCACTAATGTGTTAGTATGCTTCTTCCAAATTTTCAAGATATATCTTGATAATAATCCTACTGAATATAAATGTATTCTCAATAAAATATATATCAATAGTCAGTGGGGTTTCTAAGGCAAGTTCAAAGACTGAGCTGGGTATTTCTAGCTTGGGACTAGGAGTTATGGTTAGAGTTTCTACCTATGAGTTCATTTTGGTATTTTTCAATTTTGGGAGACCATTTTTTATATGATATTCATGTATTATGGGATTATTATGGATCTTAGTTTATTTATCAAATGGTTTTGATAGGTTATTTTATTTTTTTATTGTAGGGAAATATGAGGGGAATGCCTCTCATTTGCATGTTTTATAGCCTCAATGATAGTCACTAACCCAATGACTATTGGGGGTTGTCCTCCATTATCACTCTCATCATCACTCAAGTATAAGGAATGGTACATATAGTATGGTCATAATAAAATTTTATCAATTATTTTAGTTAATATTTAGGGTGAAATTTATAGATAATAAATAGTAAATAATGCATGGGTTGGTAAGGAAACATTGCCTCTTCAAAATGGTTCATAACTTAGGCTTGATAGATTAGCTAGGATATGGGATTTTGGGGGGGCCCTCATATATAACAATAGAAATCTAAGTTTAATAAATTTAAAAGTGATATAGTGCCTCTTTTTTGGTAGATTCTTGAGAGAGGTATATGCATCATGATTTATTTTACTTGTGTTTGAAATGTGGTTATTTGGGGAAATTTTGGAAAGAATTAAATTAAATGATCCTTAAATAGATTTCATTCTACAAAAATTTGGAGGTTTCTATTCTATTTATAGTGATGTTTTTTGGGTTGGTGAGGTTTATTTGGATGATCCTATTAACCTCAAGAGGGTTTAATTAGTTGAGGAGGAGGATGATTTGAGGAAGATGTTGTGTGAGTTCCAATATTAGGGATTGGATATGTATGAAAGTAGTGTCTCGGATTTGGAAATGGATTTATAGATGAAATTGATTGAGATATCCTTTTGTCTAATCCAATTCAGTGTAGAGTAAAATTTTCTGTTATCTTCCAGTAAAATTTTTGGGGTGGAACATGAGTGGTGAATTCTATATATAGGGGAGTGGAAGGTGGTATATGTTTTGTAAGATGATTTTCAGAGGTAGTTTAGTGTGCAGTATCTATCATCGATTGTGAGGGTGAAATTGATGAAGTAACTAATCTTCCTTCAATAGAGGAGCATGATAATGGGGGATCTTAGGATCTATTTCAAGGATCGTCTTCGCTTTCCCCATGATCCTTACCTAGATTAGGTGTCTAAAATGTGGTTTTATAGGAGGAACTATTCCTGGTTATTCATTATGAAGTCACCTCATTTATTATGGATATATATTTGGATGTTCAAAAGAATTATATGGTGATTGAGGGTATATATGTATATCCAAGTTCATCTCAAGAGGGGAGTCATAAGAGCTCCTCAAGAACTAGGGAATTCAGTGGAGGATCTCATATTCCTAAGCCTTTGAGATTTTGACTAGCTAGGAATTGGCCTCAATAGCCTCCTTAATTTCATTTTTCTAGAGATAGTGGTTCATGTTCATCCACTGAGATCTATTTTCTATTGTATTTTATTTTTCAAGGTCATTTACATAAAAGATATCATTAATTGACCATTCATGGTGATCAACACAATATAGGAGGACATATTCATTTTCATCCCCAGTAACAGTAGTATCCCCAAAGTACATATTAGCAATAGAAAAATGGGATTATATTTTTCTAATAGAATATGTATTTTGTAGAGTTATACCCCACAATATTACCTATCCATTGGGTCATCAGGATGATTTTGGACATGGAGGTAGTTTTCATCAGTGTGGTAGAGGAGATTTCCATGGGTAGTTTCATGCCACTGAGTTACCAATTCCATATGGGACAAAGATCATTTGAGTTACCATATGTATATCATCTTCCTTAGCTTATTCTTTGTTTGATTATAGATCATCATAATCCTTTATTAAACTCACCCTGGTTCATGCCTTGGGAATCAAGGTAGCGAGGCTTCTAGGGCCTCAGGTGTTAACTTCCCCAGTTAGTTATTAGATGAGTTTGCTTGATGTTTTTTAGGGTTGTGAGATTATAATTTGGTAAAATTTATAATTTTTTTATTTCTTCTTAATTTCAATATAACTATAAAATATCATTACTATTATAAGCTAGTTGTATTCCATGTGTGTGTTCGTATAATTTTTATGGAAGATAGTGGTGTTCTATGATAAGTATTTATAGTATGAATTTTTCATTGGAGAGTAGGATTATCATGTGAATCGAAGGTGTTTAGTGTCGTTATTGTCTCAGTTAGCTGCATTGTCATTAGATTCGTTCAATGCACCAGTTGTAGGGTTTGCCAGTATTATCAATTAGTTTCCAAATTTATATCTTAAGGATGTTTTATTGTAATTCTCTTGATTTTATATCGATTTTGAGATATAGTAATATCTTAGTGACTCTAATATTTCAATTACCACTTATTATATGAAACTTTTTAAATTGTGATAAATGAGGATTCAATTTAATGATATGATGTGAAAGGGATTCACCTGGATTAGTGAATCACCATGGGGTACCCTAGTATTATTCTATAATAAGTATAATGGTGGTTTTAGGTTCCTTATAAACTACAAGTGGATAAATATGGTGACATTCAAGTGAGTACTGATTATTTATTTGATCAACTAAAGGTGGCCAACTTATTTATAATGATCGACTAGTAGTCTGGATATAACCAAATGAGGGAAAAAAGGGAGGATATCTAGAATAATTCCTTCTAGTGTCATTATTGGACCTTTGATGTTGTAGTTATGTCATTCAATGTAACAAACTCTCTAGATATTTTTATAGGACTCATGAACTATAAGTTCCATGAGTTACTAGATGATCTCATAGTAGTGTTTATCAATGAAATTATCTTATAATAAATGTTGGAGTAGGATCATGCCAATAATCTTAGAGATATTTTACAATTCCATCAACCCCATCATCTATATAGAATGTTTTATAAGTGAAGTTATTGGAAATGGTAAGTCTATTCACTAAAGCATGTTGTTTCAGTAGGGATTTCCAGTGGAATCATCAAAGATTGAGGTAGTTGTTACTTAGATGAAACATAATAATTTTGCGGAAGTCCATAGTTTTATTTGTATGATGTTATAATATTGGAGTTTCATGTTCAACTTCTCTCAGGTCATAGTCCTATTCAATTACTAGATCAATAAGTACCAAAATTTTATATGGACAGCTCAGTTTCAAGCATCTATCAACTACTTAAAGGAGTGTTTGATCATCTCTCCCATTCTCTGGCTTCCATTGGAGGGATTTACGTTACAGTTATCAATTATTATTACCATATTGGTTTGGGTTTTATCTTGATACAATAGAGGGTAGTGATCTCATATGGTTCTAGGAATTTATGTCCCCATGATCATAACTACACAACCCGTGATTTTGAGCTACCAGTGATCTATGAAGTGGTGGTTATATTATAGTATCGGTGAGTTATTTATGGTCTTCATAGATCACAATATACTAAGGTATATTATATCTTAATTGGATCTAAATTTTCATAAATTTTGGTGGATAGAGTTCTTATTATATTTTGAATTTGATACCATTAACACCTAAATAAAGGGAATGTGGTTACTAATGTGCTGAATAAAAAACCATGGGGACATGATGTTTGAGAGTCTAGAGATTCTTGGAGAGAGATGTATGATCCTACTGTGTGGCATCCTAATACGGAGGAGGTTTGTAGTAGATGTTTTTTGTTCTATATAATGGTGTAGTCACCCTTGATGCTGAATATGGAGGAGTCTCAGTGGGGAGACTCAGATGTAGAGGTGATTCTAGATTGATTATCACATGGTGATGCTCTAGAGAGATTATCAAAGGATGGATGGCATCAAATGTTATTACCAAGTAGATTTTCTATCCTATCAAGGATGTGTGAGGAGGTTCTTTACGAGTCTCATGGCTCAATAGTGTTAGTGAATCTAGGTTACGTTAATCTAGCTCGGGCCATCCCCAAATTGAGAACCTAAGCTGACTGATGATATACCTAAGGGGTGATTACAATCCCCCTGGTCTAACAAAAAGTGTTAAGTAATATCAATCTATCATTGGTAATGATTCCACCCAATAAATAGTATTTAACAATAATAAAATTTATCCAGAGTTCCTACATGACTTTTCTAGACATTAGGCATTCATTACAAGTCTGAAAAACTAAAAAAAATATAAAAAATAATAGTGAGTCATATAAAATCTAGCATACATATCCATAATAATGTCAATAAATAAATAGAACAGTATTGTTACACATAAAAGAACAAGAATACAGTAGGCCGACAGGGCCGATACATCTATGTTACAAAGTAAACACTAAAAAAACCCATTATCAAACACAATATCTATGTGACCTCTTGGTAAATATCCATCCACTCTCTCAACAATAGATCTCAAAAGATATCTAAACCTAAAAAAATCAACTCTACTAATGCATAGGGGCACATGTAAGGTTTGATCAAAACAGAGCTTAGTAAGAAATCACTAGAGATTCCATGAATTAAATTTTCTAAAACTGACCTCCAATTATAGTTTTAAATATGAGTAAGCTATAAATTATATTCTTTTAATAAAAACCAATCAATATATTTTCCAAAAAAAAGTGTATTTAAAACTAAAAATAGGTTTTAAATAAATCCTTTCAAAACTTTTATCAAACAAACCCATTTCGAAACACACATTTCAAACCAATTTTTAAAACATCCATAAAATATTCCAAGGATAAAAAAAATAACTATAATATAATACTCAACCATAAATAACCCAATGATATCGAAATTAAAGAATAATGTAATATTGGAATCAATAGAATAATTCATAATAGAATCATAAAATAGTGAAATAGTAATGTGTCCAAAAAATAACTAGGAAACCATAGTAAATAAGAAATCATGGGAAAGTATTGAACATCCTCTGAGGTGACCCTATACATAATAAGATTGGAACCATCTACCATACAATTGATGCATCCCTAATTCAGTAACCACCTTGCTACACTCAACTAGCCTCACTGGTGGAAGTTCCCCATGGCCTATATATATATATATCCCCATGAGAATCTAATACATTTAATTGAGACTAGATAGTAATTGTATCTTGTCCCTCACTATGTTTCCTAGGAATCAATGATGATAATAAGTGTGGTAGGTGGGGTAGACTATACATAAACTTTCTCAATCCAGAATCAATAGACACCAAAAACCAATTTCTTAGCCCACCTCCCTACACTGACCATGAAAAATTCCTCCCAATAGTGGAGGGAATCCAAGGAGGTTCACACCTTTAAATAAAAAATCTCAAGGTACCTAATGGGATTTAATAATTTGGAAATGGTAGAATCTTCCAAAATCAATTTTAAATCCATGTTAAAAAAAATCCATTCAAAAATTATTTCTAAAGTTTCAAACAAGACTAAAAATTTTATTAATAAAGTCTCATTTAGAATTCCCTTTTTAAGATTCACTTTGAAAACCAAATATGTTTTGAAAACCCTTGTTTATAATTAAATACTCCTATCAAATTTTATATATATATATATATATATACATATATTTTTTTTGGTGTGTGCACATAGATATATAGGTTCTTAACTAGATGCATATATATAACATTATTCATAGAAAGCGCCATAGGAACCAACAAAGAAACACAATCTAAACTATTTATCAAAACCAAGGGGTTCAAATACATGAATTACTAAAATTTAAAAATAAATATTTAATAATATAAAATAATTCCTCAAAATTATAATAAAATTATACAGAATCTTTGAAATCCAAAAATATAAATTAAACAATAATATTCCACTTAATAATCCATTTAGACACTTCATTAAACCTATAAAATATGCCAGTTTCCTTTGAAATAAAATTGTAAAATTTAACCTTTCATTCATAACTTAATAATCTAATTAAAAATTAATAAAGCAACTACAATATTAATATACCCAATTTGAGAATGATCAATCACATATGGTGTGTGAATAAAAATTGATGGAATAAATCTTCCTACCTCAAACTATGTGTAGATTGAATAAAACCTTTAGAAATGGGAAGAACCAAACTCAAGAAATGATCCATGCACTGTAACATGAAAAATTGTGGTAAAAATAATCAAACACCTACCTTAGGGTTCGACCAAGATTGAACCAAGAAAAAGGAAAGGAAAAAAGAACAAGAAGGAATAGGAAAGATAGAAATGGGATTACCTCTTGAAGAACAATAAGAACGGGGGTGAAAATCTAAAAATACTAAGGTGGAGTAAGGTAGGTTCACCCATGGGGGACCCCTATCGTTCCTAGTTTGAGTAAGGTGAGGGTAGAGTGGTTTTGGAGTTTAAAATTGAGATGTTATTTTAGGAATTTTACTTTTTAATGATTTTGGGTATGTCACAAGGTTTGGCCGCACAATTTAAAAAACTATGCACCAACCATGTTCCCCTTACTAAAGATAAACTGGGAACTTCATTTCTATACCAAACTATTAGTAAACCCATGAAAAAACATTCTAAATGGATTTACCATTATTCCATAACCACTCTTATGCTTTTCACATGGTTTTTACTAACCATGCAGGCTAACCATACACCCTTCACAAAAGACTAGAAACCCAAAAATATTTAAAGAGGTTTGGCCCAGAATTCAAATAAAAGACCCAATATAAATAAAATAATAAAATAATAAGGTTGGGGGAGGTCTTATTATGACAGAATAAACACCATGAATTTTTATTCCATAGAAATACACCAAGTTCTGAATGAAAATGAAATGATAAAAATTCCCAAACCGAGAAGTGGTGAACCTCTCTTCTCAAATATTTAAACCACACTAGATCAACTATAACTATCAATAAAACTATCTCAAAATGAAATAAAACCCAATTGAATCAACCAAGAGGTATAGATATAGAGACAAAAAGTGTTTCTCCATTATATTTTGAAATATTCAAACATGGTGGATCAATACAACTACGAATGGGAACTACTCAAGGTCTTATCCCATGAGACACAGGAAATAAAATGCAAGGAAGGCACATATAAAAATTAACAAATGAAATTTCATTATATAATAGGTAAAAACACTAAATATCCCAAAATACATGAAAAATATCATAAATAACAATAGGAAATGAATAACACTTCAAAACACAAAAATGGGACCACCGTCATGTTTTTGAGGTCAGGAAGAATTTCTTACCCAAGTTATGCTTTCACTTATGAAAGTTATAGAGGAGTATAAACTGATAAAAATATAAAAATTATTTCTTAAAATCCAAAAAAGACATCTTATAATGGCCAAAACAACCCACTAGAAGAACATGAGGGAATGATTATACTTTGAGTAGGTTGCTTCCAATGGAGAGATCCATTCCCAAACAGGTTATGTTGGTCTCTTATCTACACTGGATAGGGAACCCTCACTAGCATTAGAAGAGATAGGGTCACCACCCACAATAGGATTCCCTATAAAAACCAACTTATCTAGATAAAACTCATTACTAACTCCTTGAACAAGGTTAGTCTAAACAAAAGTTTTATTGGACTGAGATCCAGAAAAAGTCATTTCATGAATAGATGATCCCTCAAGGGATCACTTGACATGATCTCCATGTAAAAGGGAACCATACCATTAAAAATAATATATACTCCATTTATATTTTTTGAGCATGCTAGAAACATATGGTCTCCACCACCTTCTCCACCATATACTCATCATGAAGGAACTACTGAATAAATTTGGTCACAAAGAGATCCAATGTTAATCTAACTTGAAACTAATCCAAGATGATTGTCTTCCACCGATACAGACTCTGGTAGCTTGAGATATATGGTAATAATGAACTAAAGGGGTATTTATAGGCTTTAAAAAAATTAAAACAAATAATCATTCAGATTTTATTAATGAATGAATCAATATTGTAGTGAAGTGTTTAGAATATAAAGAGAAATAAAAATATGAACATAGTATTATTATAGTGTTTTGGGTCACCAAGTTCCTAGTCTTCTCTTCAATCTTGTATACTCATTGAGAATATTTTTTCATACTAAGAAACCCAACTTTTAAAGGTGTGATAATATATTTATAGAAACTGCCTTTTACAATACCTAGAGGCATATCCAATACCTAACTTTTCTATAAGAGGTACAACTTTATATGACCTGACTTTTTTTTTGGAGTCACAACCCAAGAACATTCATTTTGATTGGCATAAAAACCAATATTATACATACTTTTATTATGAAAAAATTAAATTGATTCTTATTATTATAAACAAATGAAAGAAAATATTAAACAAATAAAACTATGAAAAAATGGTCTGTAGAGAGCAGAAGATGTATAAGTTGATGTAGCTCTCGAAAAATTGATCACTTTCGAAGTAGAGAGTTAAACATTGAAGTACCTTTGTGATTGAATTAATGGAACAGTATTCATAGAAGATCTTAGTAGTGTTTCATGAAAATAATTCTTTTCATAAGGTATTCAAAAACATAAAATTCATTTGTATTACATCCCTCTATTTTTATTGATCGACTAATAACCAATGGTAATCTTAGTTTCCATTTATGTAGTAGTTTCCAAAACTCATCACCTCCATTAAATGGTTAAAATATTTAAAAAATGGAAACATGTCATTACCTAATTAAATTTCACATGTATTAAACAATAATATTAACTCGCTTTAATTCCTGTACTAAACACATTAAAAAAACTATGAAAATTTTTCTTAGAATAAATGTGGGTTTTTCAAAAAATTAAAATAATTAACACTTACCCCACTAACTTATAGTAATTTTATAATTCAAAAACTATAAAAACAAGGTATAAAATAAATGATATGAATTTTTTATTTCCATAAGTATTTCCATGATATTTTTCTACACAATAGTTTAAACATATTCATTATATTATATATTTATTTTACAAAGGAATAGAAAATTTAAAATAGTTTAAATAAACTTTCAGTTAATAAAAATAAAAAAATATATATAAAATAGAGTATACTATAAAATTCAAAAATATTTAAAAATTTGATAAATTATTAAAGAGTTTGTGAGGCTCACGGTTGATCCTTATAATATACAAATGATATACTTACTATGTTTTTTATCCTTTATAGCATGTGGTCGGGCCTCATAATGTTTTTTTGATAATTTATTTGTGTGTTTGATCCATTATTTTATCATTTTAATAATCAAAGTCGATCGATATAACATACAGTCGATCCATGTGATCATGTGGTCAATCTAATAGTCAGCTACAAAACCATATACTCATTTTTCATGAAAAAATATAGCATGCGTTCAATTCATCAGTTTGCTTCAAAAGAGAAGAAATTGAATCTTTGTATAAAGTTTGTTTATATTCATGTATAAAGGTAAGGTATTTTTAAAAAACAATGTGTAAGGGTATATAGGTTTTATAAAATCTTGTGTCAGTATTATTTAAGCATGCTATGTAGGGGTAAAAAATAAATATAACTAGTTATGTGATGGTAAATAGGTTTTATTAGTTGTTTCATAAAGGTAATCAAAGAATAATTAAGCTTTTGTAAGGGTACCCCGAAACTCACATAAGGGTAACAAGTAGATCCTAAATCTCAGATTTGGGTAAGTGATACTTTGTGTAAGTGTATCTCACTACTTGCGTAAGGGTAACCCACTACTTGAATAAGGGTAAAAGTAGATATGTAAGGATAACATAAAATTTAAAAATGTTATACATTGGTAAACCAACAACCTTTTAAAATTAATTTTCATGATAATGAATTAAATAATAAGAATAATAAAAAATAATGGAAAAAATATAATTAATTAAATAATAATATTGAGAGACATAAAATAATAAAAATATAATAAAAATATTATTTTGGATTAAATAATATTATTATTATTATTAGGAATTTTTAATATTCAAAACAAAAATTAACACATATATTCTCAAAAATATATACTCCAAAATAAATCTCCTAACTCTAACACTCACCAACTCTAATAATATCCCCCTTTTGGAAATAAAAAAACCAAACAATATTTTCAAAATTGAAGAATACTTTTCAAATTTATCCCCCTTTTCTAATTTATAAAAAATAAATATAGGAAATATTTAAATTAGAGAAATAAATATACCCCTCAAACTAAATTTCCATCATTCCAAGTTCAAGTTTGATTTTCTCAAATATAGAAAATTACAATGTCTTAGTAAATATGTTAGAAATATTTTTTTATTTGGAACAAACTATAAACTAATATCTCCTTTTTTCAAATTATCCCTTAAAGAATGAAATCTAAAATTTTTATGTTTTTTTCTTGAGTGTTGAAAAGGATTTTTAGAAGTTGGAATAACACTAGAATTGTCATAGGATATTGGAATTTCACAAAATATAATATTAAAATCACATAAATTTAGTTTAATACAAATACTTTGAGAACAAAAATTACTATAAGAAACATACTCATCCTCGTATATAGATAATTCAATGGATATTTACTTATTATTACTTCATAAAATTAAATTCTTACTATGAAAATAGCACATACATGTTTTACTTTTCCATTCAATTGTATAACCTATAAAATCATATTCATAATATGATAATAAATCAAAACTATTATAGTTTGAATAAAATAAACCAATATTAATTTTTTGTTTAATATATCTTATAACTCTCTTAATTTATATATGATGAATTTCCTTATGATTCAACTGAAATATAACACACACACAAAACTGAAAACATTATATATGATCTATATGTAATCAAATAATATAAAATTTATATCATGAATCTATACTATTTGAAGCATTATCAAAATTAATGGGCATAAATTTTTAAAAAAAATAAATTAGGACATTAATTTAAAATATATTTCATGGTTTTTATTCTAGATTCAACATTTCAAATAATTTTTTTAATAGGGTGACCTTTAAGAGTTTTATACTCTCTAAGATAAGTTTGATAAGATATTTTCTCCCCCTCAAATAATTCATCATTATTTTATTGATCATTATCTTCACCAAAATATAATTCCCTAAATTCTTCACTATATTTATTTAAAACAAAAAATTTCTTGTTATTATTATTTTCAATAAATTTAACATGAACTAAATATTCAAAAACTAATGTTCTATTATTAAAATATTGGTATGCCTTACTAGTATTAGAATAGTCTAAAAATATTCCTTCATCGATTTTAGAATTGAACTTATCTAAATTATCATTTTTATTTAAAATAAATACTTTGAAACTAAACACCTTAAAATATCCAAAAAAAATTAAACTGTTTAAATATTTCATAGGGGGTTTTATTTAAAAATGGTATAATATAACTATATTTAAAATATGAATATAAATAAAAAAATCTTTGGAAAAAAATATATTTAGGTACATTAAACTCAATAATCATTGATCTATCCATTTCTTGAATTGACCTAATCTTTCTTTCAACCACACCAATTTTTTGTGGTACCCGAGGGGCAAGAAAATTATTCTTATAACTATTATCTTCACAAAAAATTAAAATTATAAATTTAAAAATTTACCACCTCTATCGTTTTTATAGATATTATTAAATATTTTTTTAAGTTTTGAATGAGTTTAAAGAAAGAAAAAAAAATTATTTACAATTTTATTTTTGTGCGATAAGAAAAAAATATTGATGAATTTACTATAATCATCTACTATTATAGACACATTCATATTTCCACCAAAACTAATAGGTTTTATAATACCAAATAATTCGTGATTTAACAGTTCAATATGGTTAGAAATATTAAAATTAGTTACTAATTTAAATATTTCTTTATGCTCATTTCCCTTTAAACAAGAATCACATAGAAAATACTTTTATGAAAATTTGGAAATTGTAGAACATGTCCATGCTATAAAAACTTATTAAATATTCTAAATTTTTCATGTACAAGTCCCCTATACCACAAAATATTCAATACTTATACAGTATTTAAGCACATAACTTTATGTTTGGTTAGATTAAAAAATAAATATTATAAACATTATCTTTTAAATTTGAAGAAAATAAAATATATTTATTTTTAAAAACTATAAATTTATCATTTATAAATATTAAATTTAATCTATCATCATAGAGTTGTGATATAATTATAAAATTGTATTTTAAGCCATTTAAAAATAATACTTTTGAAATAATAATAGTTTTAGAAAAACTAACTTCTCCAATCCATTTAATATAACTTTTAGAGTTGTCTCCAAATGTGACTAGGCATACATCACATTAATTAAAATATATAAAATTTTAAATATCACATATCATGTTTCTAGAACACCCACAATCTAAATATCATGAATCTTGGAAACTTATAATATATATTTCCTAAAATATTTCATATTTTTTCTAGAATAATTGTTTGTTACATATTATATAATTTAATACATATAAAAAATAAATAGAAACCAACAAAATTTTATCTCAATAAAAATTATCATTACATTAGTCATCTATGAAACAAATTAAAATTCCAAACATTACAACTAAAGAAAAATATAAAATAGAACAGCTAAAATGGGAAAGTATGAATCACCCCAATTTACTAATATCATATCCCCCACTAAAAATTTTATAGAAATAAAACAAAAATATTAGTAAACCAGTCAAAATATTATGAAAATGAAACTATAACCTTAAGATGAATTTTTTCGAATTTTTATTGAAATAATGAATTGGTATTTATAGGTTATAAATAGAAATTTTACCATTGGTATTTGATCGTTATATGATTGTTGGTCAAATATGACAGTTGGTCAATATGATCTTCAGTAAATATGAACATTGGAAAATATACCCATTTTTGATAATTTTAATATTATAATTAGTGTTTATAAGTTGTAATGATAATGGATAATTGATACGGAAAGGAGAATTGATGGCCTTAACTAATAGAGTCGTGTCATTTGAAGCTTATTTGTCTGAACGTGGGAGGGAGGTAACATCATTGGAGTTCACCCTTGACTAATTCCAAATTGAGTTTCAATAAGTTGAGCTTTAATTAAACCATCTTTTTAGAAGTTCAATTTAGTGGAGATTACCACTCAGTCGATGTTAGCTGAACCAGCCCACGAAACTGCCACCATCACATACCTTACCCTTAGGGTGTATGTAGGTATAATAAGGGGTTATGTGTCCAGAACTTAGTTACATAAAGTTTAGATTACTTTATATAAATAAAAAATTTATTCCATAAATTCCTTTTAATAATTTTTTTTCTTAATAAAATATATGTTTAATTGATATGAAGTTGATAGTTTTAGTTTTAGACACAAATAAAACATAATTGTATATTTCTATAAAATATATTCAATTTTTATAATAAAAAAAGTTATTCTAAAAATTATTTTTTAAAAATTAAATAGTATTTTAAAACACTTATATTTAAATAATAAATGTTAAAATAATTTTATATTGACCTATGAAATTTTTATAAGTGTCAAAAAATTGATTGTGCCTTAAAAACTATTATTTTTTTAAAAAAATAATGATTTTTATATTTAAAAGTTAAAATTATCATATTTAGAGAATTATTCTAGAAAAATAAAAAATATTTTTGAAATCAGAATGTCTAAATTGGGTTTGGGTGAATTTATAAGAATTTTCTAAAATACTATATTTTTCATGAATAGTAAAAAATAATGTTTTAGGGTTTTGGTATATTTTATGGCCTCATATTTATTTCATAATGATATAATAATTAATTAAACACAATACAAGACCTAAATCATGTTATTTTATTAATATTATTTATTTTAATAGATTTAATCAATTTTTAAAACTATAAGTGACTTTCCAAAGCCTAAAAAGGAAAATTTGGTTTTTAAGAACATAAATTTTTGGAATATTTACTTTTCCATGCCAAAAGAATTATTAAAAATAATTTTCTGTTCTACTAGATTAAAATAACTTAAAATGTTACCCAAATATCTATAACCATGATCAAAAACCATGGTTAAGCTAATGGTTTTTCATTTTCCACAACCTATTTTTTCAAGACCTATATTTGGAAATTATTAAACAATTCCTCTACTTCTCTTATAAATACCCATCCATTTTTTCATTTTTTCACTCCCAAAAAATCCTCCAATAATTTTGGTTTCTTAAATTTTTAATCCCAAGGAGTCCTTCCAAGGTGTCCTCAAGCCCCTATCGTTCCATTCTTCATGATCTAGGAGTAACTCTTCAAGGTAAGGGAAATCTCCGCTTCTTGTTTCCATTCAAGATTAATTTATGTGGTATGTTTTATAATTTCAAAACTATGTTATTTTTTCCATTTTAAATTATCCCATTAATTTAATAATATTATTTTATAAATGTTATACCTTTTTTCCCTCCCATTTTTCCTTTTTATAAAACCATGTTTGATACCCGTCATGCTGTCGAATTTTCCTCTCAAATTTTCCTCTTTAAGATGAGAAGTTATCTTTTCTTTTTTATTTTAAAACTCCAATCCTAGTTTATTTTCAATTTATATTCAACTAGATTTAAAATTGACTTTTTGATTTTGGTATTTATACATATGAAACCCACATTTCCTTTCATGGGTTAAAAATTATGTAATGATCATGTCTTTAAGCTCTTTTGTATTCCAAATTTTTTATAAGAAACACATTCTTTATTTCCCCATGGGTTATTAATGAAATGATTTATTATGATCTATATGACTCATATGAAATTAATGTATATAAAGGTTTTTCCCTAATATCACTTCAATTCATTGGTTGAATAATTTAATCTCTAGTGATGACATGTTTTACGATACCTTAATGAATAACCTTGGTAATTTTCATTTATGACACCTTGGTGATAAACCTTGGTTAAATGATTATAAATGTCTCATTTAAATTTTGTAGTCACATTTCTATTTTATGATTCATGTTATTATTATTATGTGCCTCTTTCTCATTTCTTATTATTATGCATCATGTTCTTATTGTTATGTCTCAAGATTACATGTTATATGTCTCTCTTGACTATTCCCTTACTGGGATTCATGCTCACCCATTTCCTTGGATGTGTATCCCTAGGATATGAGATGTAATAAAATTAACCAATATTGAACCTGTGAATATGTCTTTCAATTGTTTGTATAAAAAAAATTTAAGTTATCATGTATTATTTACTTTTTTCCAAGAAACTAATCTAGAAAATATCCTCTCATTCATACCATGTAATGAAAAGTTATGTATAAAAAATAAGGGATTCCATAGTTGTTATCAAATTAAGGTTTAGTTATTTGTGTAAATTAGGACTTGATAACTTTAGTAATAACCCTAGGGACAAATATAGATATAGAAAAACATCCTGTTATTTTGGTAACTATTAAGTAAGTGGTTTTAAAAAAATACATCACCATCTAGATACTATAAGTGGATGTGGATTTGTAACAGATGTACCTATGGGTAACAGCTAAAAAAACCACTTTCAACTAGAATTAATTGGGAACTATTTCATAATAATGTGCCTCACTGCACACCTAGTTTGATACTCCCAAGGGATATGTTTGGTTAATCACAAGATATTTATGAACCTTTATGAAAGATATATAGAAATTTTAATTATTATTAGAGGATATTGATAACATATTTAGGAATGATGTTTTAATCCATAAAATCCCATTAGAATTATAAGATATATAAAAGTAACATGTTTCCCACTATGGTTTTCTTCGTTTAGAAAAATGGTGGGAAATAGGAGGAACTGTGTAAATGATGAGAGCAACAAATGATGTACTAACAGAATTCTAATGGAAGTTGGAAAGGAAAACTTCATGAGGATTATGAATCAAATAACTTGAGTTATTAAAAACAGATTTAATCAAGTTGAGACCAAATTTAACTCAAAGTGGAAAACTTTTTGTTGTTTCTTTCATACATTAATGACCGCCTTCATTCAGTGGATCTATCAACCCATTGATTTTTGAATAATAGATAGTCTCTATAGAAAATATATTTTCTATAATCCATTATTTGGAGTAAGAGAAATTTCCCCAACAGTATACCTCTTAGAAGGACAAGCTAGTCAGTGGTGGACATGGATTAAAAATATGAATCTAAGAAGAGAGATCAATTCTATATAGTGGTGAGAGTTTAGGGGAATCTTTTCCAATAAATATTTTTTCTATTCAATGTGAACAAAAAATGAGGATGAATTACTAGAACAGAAGTGAAATGAAAATTAATAAGACATAAGCTATGAGATGAAATTTACAATACTTGATCGAAACACATCTATCATTGTTATGGACCCTAAGGTAAAATTTGATAGATTCTTCAATATATTGAGACCCCATCTACAGAGGAATCTAGCATATATATCAAGAATATGAAAGCTATGAGGAGATAGTGTGGAGTTAAATGAAGGTTAAAATGGAGTTTGGAAAGATATAGTGGTAACATATATCAAATGAAAATAAGAGAGAAATTAATCCAATATTAGGGAAAAATTTTTATCATGGAAGAGAAGGAAAGAAAGTTCAATATCCCACGTGCAACAAATTCGAGAAGAATCATTAGGGGGATTTAATTGATCAATTAACCATTTAAAACATATACACCTTTTATCCATTAATTAATTCATCAATTAATTAATCCAATTCCACATCTTCATATTCCATTAATTAATTTACTAACTAATTAATCCAATTTCCACAATCCCAATATCCCATCAATTCTACAATCACAAGATTATATTAATTAATTCACTAATTAATTAATTAAATTTCACAATCTCAATATCCCATTAATTTCATAATCATAATATTTAATTAATTAATTCACCAATTAATTAATACAATTTCAAAAATTCTAATTTCCCATTGACACATTCCATTAATTAATTAAACAATTAATAAATCCAATTCCATGTTTCCATGAATTTATTAATAAATTAATTTATTCAAATAAATATTTGATTTCCAAACATTCCAATTGAATTCTAAAAAATCATTCACACAATTGGGATAAAGACTATAGGAATTGAATTGAGACCATCTACCTCCAGATCGTTGA
The DNA here is from genome assembly GCA_963277665.1 of Viscum album. NCBI lineage: Eukaryota > Viridiplantae > Streptophyta > Magnoliopsida > Santalales > Viscaceae > Viscum > Viscum album. The sequence goes on along the minus strand of OY728128.1, from coordinate 117,480,805 downwards.
CAAACGCTCACCAAGGGAAATCCCCAATTCAAGTAGAACAATCAATAACATGACATAGAACACGATATATTTATGAAACCTAGATTTAACATCAAAATAATAAATATCCATTAAACCTATATCTTAACCCTTTACAATAGTGGATAAAACATTCCTATTTTATCTAGAAAGAGGAGTGGGATAGAAAGATATCTAATCATGAAGAAACTACATACCCAGAGAGGTTCAGATCTTCAATATGGGCTTTGAATTATTAAGAATAAAGTTAAGAAGGTGTTAGAATCCATTCATAAGCCTCCAAAAAAGAGTTAAAATATTTAGGTATGAGTTACAGTCGATTTTGGGTGAATTCTGGAGGCTTGGTTATATTTAATCTAATTTTTTGGGGTTTAAAATTCCATGCACATAGTTTCCTATATGGGGAACACTATTTCCCCTAACCATGTGAAAATCAGGAAATCCCCCTCTCTCTTGGGTTTCACAATTTACAAGGGTAGGGAACACATTTTGGTAAAATCATGCGCCAATCATGCACTGCTCAAAACTCCTCCAAAAACATCCAAATTTCACCCAAACACTCACTCAATAAAACCCAAAAAAATATACTCAAAAGAAGGGGAAATAATACATGTAAAAGAGATCTAGATAGATCCATAAAAGGTTGGTATCTTCAATTTTTCATCCTAAGTTGTACCTATAAGGTTTCCTCAAGCTCCCAAGGGTTCATTCCTCATGATCAAGGAGTAACTCTTCATGGTAAGGTAAATCTACACTTCTCTTTTCCATTCAAGATTCCTTTATATGGTATAACTTATAATTTCCAAACTAAGTTCTTTTTTCTTCTTTCAATTATCTCATTACTATAAAAGGATCCTTTTATAAATGTTGGACCTTTGTCCCCTCTCATTTTTTCCTTTTCTAAAACCATGTCTTATACCCATCAAGCTACTGAATTTTCCTCTCAAATTTTACTCTTTTACATGAGAAATTCTCTTTTCCTTTTTATTTGGATACTTGACCCTTTTTTTATTTCAATTTATATTCAAATATATTTAAAAATGGATTTCTTATTTTGGGATTTACACATATGAAACCCACATTTCCTTTTTTGGGTTAAAAATGATGTAATAATCATGTCTTTAAGCTCTTTTGTATGCCAATATTTTGATAACATAACCCATTATTTATTTATCCACATGTTATTAATGAAATGATTTATTATGATCTATGTGGCTCACATGAAATTAATACATATGAAGGGTGCATCCTGATAACACTCTATTTCATTGGTTAAAGAATTCAATCTCTATAGATGATATGTTTAATGATACCTTGGTGAATAACCTTGGTAATTTTCATTTATGAAACTTTAGTGATAAACCTTGGTGATATTATAATGAATATCTCATTTAAAATTTGTGTCCAAATTTATATGTTATGATTCATGTTCTTATTATTATGATGTGCCTCTTTCTCCATCAAAATGAAATTTTTATTAAAAGAAAAAAAAAGTACAACAAGGATACAACGAGTTTAGGGGGCCTAAAATAATACAAACCGAGGGAATCACCTCTGATCAAATTAACACCCTATAGCTTCAATCAATTAGGGTTAAAGAGACAAGTGTTGATGGAACTCTGATCTTCCAAAGAAGTCAGGTAATCTACAACCTTATTTCCCTCATGTTCTTATTGATTATATTAAGATTGCATTTTATAATATTATCTTGCATATTACCTTACTGGGCTTCATGAAAACCCCTTTTCTTTGATCTGTGTCCCTAGGATTGAGATTTAGTAAAATTAACCTATATTTAACCCATGAATATTTCTTTTGAGTGGTTTTAGAATAATATTTTATGTTTTCATATATTATGTACCTTTTTTCCAAGAAACTAAACTTGAAAATATCCTCTATTTTTTACTATGTAATGAAAATTTATTTATAAAAAAAGTGTTATGTCATATTATAGATACTTCCTTTTACAATAATTGAAGGAAAAAATAATACCTAACTTTTCTATATGAGTCACAACCTAATCTGGCCTGAATTTTCTTTAGGAGTCACAACTCAAGATCCTTCCTTTTTATTGGTATAATAAGAAATATGATAATTTATTTTTATTAGAAAAAGAATAATCCAATTCATAATATTTCAAATTGAAGAAAGAAAATATAAAATTATGAAAATAATAATAATAAAATATGTAGATAACAGAATATGTGGAAGTCGATGTAGCTCTCGAAACTTTGATCACTTAAAAAGTAGAGAGTTAAATGTTTATGTTCCTTCATGATCATTTTAATGGAATGACTATCATATAAGATCTTATTCATGTTTCAAGAAAATAATTCTTTTCATCAAGTATTAAAATATTTAAAAGTATTTCGCACTACATCTCTCATTCTCTATTTATCAACTAATCATCAATGGTCATCTTCATTTCTCTTTTTCTTGGAGTTTCCTAAACTCATCAATGTCATTTAATGGTTAGAAATATTTAAAATATGTAAACATTCCATTACATGTTTAAAAATCATTTTTATTGAATAATAATATTGGATTGATTTAATTCATATACTAAACTCATTAAAAAAAATCTAAAATGTTTGTTATAACAAATGAGGGTTTTTCAAAGAAATAAAAAAATTAAAAATTTCCCCACCAACTTGTAGTAATTAAATAATTCAAAAAGTATAAAAACATGGTATAAAATAATTGATATGAAATTTATTATTTCTATAAGTATTTACATTATATTTTTTTACTCAATAATTTACACATAGTATTTATATTATATATTTATTTTATAAATAAATAGAAAATTTAAAATAGTTTAAATAACTTTTTAGTTAATAAACATATAAAAAATCACATAAAATAGAGTATACTTTAATATTATAGAAACTATATAAAATTGATAAAGTGTTGGAGTGATAGTGAGGTTCACGGTCAATCCTTATCACGTACAGTAGATAGACTTACCATGTGGGTGTTATGTTATAGTGTGTGTTTGATCCTCATAACATGCGGCCGATACTTTATTTATGTGGTTGATCTGTTGGATTATCTTTTTCATACTCGTAGTCAATCAAAATAACATGTGGTAAATCCATATAATCTTGTCTTAAATCTTATAGTTGGACGTAAGACCATATACTCAATGTAGGTGGAAAAATATAACATTCTATCAATTCATTAGTTTTATATAGAAGTGAGGAAATGGTATCCCTACATAAAGTTTATTTATATTCATGCATAAAGGTAAGGTATTTTTAATAAATGTTTCATAATGGTATATAGGATTTTTAAAATCATGTGAAATGGTAGTTTTAGCATGCTTCATAAGAGTGATGAATGAATATAACTATTTATGTGAAGGTAAATATATTTTGTTAATAGTTTTATAAAGGTGATCAAAGAATCCTTAAGCTCTCATAAGGGTAACCAAGAAATCCTAAATCTCATATAAGGGTGAGTGATACTTTGCATAAGGGTATCTCGGTACTTTCATAAGGGTAACCCAATATATAAGGGTAACATAAAATTCACATATGTTATATAATGGTAAACCAAAAACATTATAAAATTAATTTTTCACAAGAAAGAATGAAAAACTGGGAATAATATGAAAAAAAAATATAATGTAAAATAATTAATTAAATAAAAATATTGAGACATAAAATAATAAAAATAATAAAATATTATTTTGGAAAATAATAATAAAAATATTAAGAGGCATTTGTAATATTCAAAACAAAAATTAACACATATATTCTCCAAAATATATACTCCAAAATCAATCTCCCAACTCTAATAGACTCTTCTATTCAAAAAACCCTAGAAAAATATTACTCTCATGGAATCATAAGTTATTATTGATTGGAAGACTCTCACAACACTAATGATCCACTATATAGTTTCCAATAGACCTTGATCACCCTAAAATATAGACAAACCTGAAGAAGAATCCAACTCCACCAATCTATCATGAGTTTGCGTGGAATCATTGACTTTCCTTACTAGTATTGAATCCCTATGATCCTTAAAAACATTTATGGGATTCATAATCTATATAAAAATAAAAAACACAACTCAATAAATATAAAATTAAAGATAAATCATACCCAACCAAATCACATCTCAATTGAAAATAATAATCCAAAAGAATCAATCAAGATCATAAAAAAACAATTTAAAATCTCACTTTATTAACCATTTGAAAATTTTACATTTCAAATTTCAAAATTCTGAAACATTACTTTAAAACCACTTTTAACACTTCAATTACAAACATAAATTTCCCACTAAATACTACTTTCAAAATAATGAAAGTCCCATTTTAAAATTTTCACAAGTCCTTAACCTTAAATTTGTTTCGTTTCATTTTTGAAAATCACCCACTAAATATTCCAAAACCAACCTTTACATTTTTAAAATAAAGTTTAAACATTAAAATATTATTTAAATCAATCTATAAATAATCAACACATAATGTAAATATCATTTAAATAATATAAAATAACATCTATAAAAAATAAGATATAATTTTGACCAAAGGCAGCTTAACACAAAATTTTAAGTGGGGAAAGGGAAGCACATGGTTTGGTAATAGGTTTTGGTGGATCTTACTCTAACTATGTATAACACCACTTGAATGAAACATATCCATTTCCTCAGTCTATGCATTTTTTTTCAAGACCATGTCGGGTAACCAATAACCTCTGATTCTCCCTTCTCATTTACCTACAAAAAATGGAAAATATCCAAATCATCCATACAACTTTGATAAAATATCAAATAACATCAACCTAAGACAAAATACACTAACAACCAATAAATAAAGATGAAAACTCAAGACTGAATTCCTAAAAACCCATGGAAAATCAAGACTCGGGACCTTTGAGCGCTTGTTACGGCCTTCTCCCTACTACCTCTCAACATCTGACAGTCTAAGCTCTAGTCTACTAGATAACACAAATAAAATATAGTGCTTTATGAACCTACCTATCCAAGAGTCCTAGCCTCAAACACAATTTTTTTATAAAATATCCCAGGATATCCCCAAACTGATAACCTTATCTTACCCATGACATAATTGAGGGTCATTCCAAATCCACTTAGGCTGATGACAAGAATTGAAGGAATCCTGAGTAATATTTAGGGATTATATAACCTAATAAATAACATTTAAAAGTAATGAAATTTTCCATAATTCCAAAAGGGCCCATCTAGACATTGTACTTCCACACCAAGTCATAAAAAATGAAAAATATATTAAAAAAATAGAATAGAGTAACACACAAAAAAAATAGAATACATAACCATAAAAATCTCAATAAAAAACACAAAAATGAAAGTATAGATACAAGAAAGGGAATCTAGAAAGATGAAAAGTTCCATATATATATGATATAAAGTAAAAAACTAAAACAAAATTAGGTACCCAAAAAATATTTATATGTTCTCTTAGTCACTATGCACCAATAATACTACATGTTCCATGATCCATCTCAAAATTATACCTAAAACTAAAAATAAAAATATGTTCTACCCCCCACTGAGAGGTACATGTGGGGTGTGATAATAATAGAGATAAATTGGTAATCAGCATAGATTTCATGAATTTCATTTTTTAAAATAGACCATCAACACCAGTTTGAAAAAAAATATAAAAGTTAAATTATATTATTTTATAAAAACTCAATAAAAAGAACTTCCAAAAAACCATTGTTAAATTTAAGAATATATTTTAATGAAAATATTTAAAACCCATTATCAAATAACCACTTTTCAAAACATAAATTTCAAAACCCTGTTGAAAACTTCCTTAAAACCTACCAAGGATAAAAAACAAAAATAAGAGGAATCTCAACTAGGAATAACTCAAAGCATTATAAATAGAAATATAATATAAGAGTGGAATAAATATAATGATTCATAATAGAATTAGAAAATAGTGAAATAGTAATGTGTCAAAATATAATAAGTTAGAAACTATGGATAATAGGTAATCATGGGAATGACTTGAACATCCAACTAGGTAACCCTAGACATACTCAGGTTGGAACCATCTATCATCCTATTGATGCATCCCTATGTTAATAACTAACTTTATACTCTCAAATAACTTCACTAGTGACACTAACACATGAAATACTTACATCCAACCCCATGAGGGATATATTATGTCATCCCAAAAAAAATTATACACAAATACTACATCTTATTAGCATAATATTCATTACATATCAATATGTTCCATTATATCATTGTAATGGTTTAGTGTCCTTGGAAACATGGATACATAAACAACTAGTACATAAAAGGTATACATAATTTCACATTAAATTTTTCAAAACTATCACCCCTCAAAGAAATATCATACTTAAAACCATTCTCTATAACCTAAGGAAGGGAAACATAATAAATGATTAGCTAAAATGATCAGTAAGGGTAAACAGAAGATATATTAATCAATGATCATAAGTGATCACAAGATAAGTATAGGGGAATGAGAACATGATCCAAACTTAAAATAATAATATCCAATCATTAAATTATCTTAAATAATGAATCATGAAATATGGTCTTTTCAATTAAAATACATATTGAATAAGTGTGTGTAATCATTAGTAATCAACCATAAGATAAGATAACATATCATACCCATAGGAAATAAGATTTTTAAGTTCATATAATCATATAAACTAACCTCCTTAGTCAAGTTTCACTCCAAATACTATCATTGTGGACAAATTACCATAAATGACTACCTGGTTATTTCCAACTTTCTCTTAGGAGTAATTTCTATCCAATTAACTTTTTCATCACTTATAACCTTATTAACACTATCATCTTTTAGGAGTTTCTCAACTCTTCAATGTTTCCTAATGCATCAGAGGGATATAATAGACCCACAAAACCTTGTTTTGTAATTCAACCACCCTTCCTTGATTTATAATAGAACCAATTATCACAAAATCATAATCCATTCATATGTATTCCACAAGATCATAAAAACATTTATAATTACATCAAAGCTTAACCCATGGAAAATTAAATGGGTTTCATAAAAAAAATTGTTATTATAATCATACACCATAAAAATAAAGAATAAATATGGTAACATTGGATCATATCCCTAATAAATCATAAGAAACATCCAAGGATTCTGTTAAATATGAAAAATACTTATAAAAGATCAATGGAATATTTCTTGGGGAAGACACAGTTTTCATTTTAAAATTACTAATATAAAAATTTTCAAAATATCAAGAAAAAAAATTAATTGAAAATAACTATAGAATATTATATATTAATTTTAAAATAAAATATTATTCATGGTGGAAGGTAAATCCATTCATGTGTTTTTTGTTAAAAGAAAATTTCCTTTCACATTTTCGGTAAAAAAATATTGGAAGTACCTTGTTTGGAAAGTGACATGATGATTCCTTTAAAATATATTAATATATATTAAAACATGGTAAAAAATTAATGTATTTAATATTTTAATAATAGTAAAAATATTTTTGAAATTTTTATAAAGAAAACATGTACATAGAAGAAAACATTCCTAATAAAAGAGATAAATAATGTTGATTTTCTTTAAAAATATTCATCTAGTCTCTTGAGTACTTAAAGAGAGTAAAATGAAAGGAAAAAATATCTATAAATAAATAGAGAATAATAAAATAAATATGATTTAGGATATATATATCATATAAATTCAACATCATAAATTAAGCATAAATAATCCCACTGAAAAATATGATTGCAACATAGAACTCTTACCTCAAATTTATCTTGATTTGTTAGTGATCTAACCTCCTATATAACAAATTTAAATTTATTATACTTATATAAAAGATTCATATTCATAACTATAATAGAATATGTAGTTTAATTATAAAATTTCATCACCCTATCATTAATAATATTTTATTATCAATATCATTCCAGGTGTTTACTACTTCAATTTTCATGTATCTTTTTGTTCGGAAGTTATGGTATATTCACTTGGATCATGGTTTCATATATAAAATGAAAATGATGATATAAATTTAATATATATTCATTATATATATATTTATAACCATTCATATAAAGCATTGATGAAAAATGTATTACATCACACATGGAAACGGTTGTCCATACGTACGCATGAGTGATGTTTTCATTTTTCAATGGATGAAATGAAAGAAAATTAAAAATTAATTAACCTTTAAAGAGTATTATTATAACATAGATATTATATATAGTTATTAAATATATCATAATAACCAAAAATTAATTATTTTTGTGTAAAATGAGTTGTATCGCTGTGTGGAGGAAATATTCCACACGTACACACGAGCGATACTTTCATCTCCCATTTGACTGAGAATAGGTGATAAATAGTAGTGAAATCACCTTAATAATGTATAATTATATTTATTGTATAATATTAATCATTTTTTATGGATAAAATATGTTTAGGGGAAGTAGAAAAAGAAATAAAATCAAAATATCTTGGCTAAGATCTATACCTCTTGTTTGAGTGACCTCCTTTGGTTTACGCCTTAATCCATAAAGGATTAGTATTAAAAGAATAAAAAAAGCTCTTGAATGAAGTTAAGGATTATATTAAGGCTATTTAGTATCGATTCTTCATGATATAATTCCCAAATTGTGTTAATTAGGGATGAGAAGATGTAACCTTTCATAATTGTGGGGAGGTACACACACGGAATGTTTTAAAAGATTTCAATGATATATGGTCATTTTCATGGGAAAGTGACTCTAAATGGCCAAGTATTAGAATTTAGGATAATATAAGGTTTAAATATATTCAAAAATAATAATTATATTGTTTTGGGTGTAAATAATACTCTTATCACTTGGTTTAACCCTTGATAAACCTGTTTTAACCTTAATAGTGGTAAAAATTACTGTTTTACTATTCACTATGACCAAATATTATGTTGATTATATTATATTATATTATATTATTATAATTCCAAATATTTAATCTATTTTACCATATTCAATTTTTATAAGTTGTGGGATTTAATTTTATGTAAGCATCCAACCCACAATGAAGACTTGTTTTAGAAAAATGAATCATTATGCATAAAAATAATTTACTTACATTCACTTCATTCTAAAAACCATAGAATTAATGTTAAAATATATGATTAAAAATATAATCTATAAATTTAATTAAAAAATTAATCAATAGATATTAATTTATTTTTATAATATAAAAACACATTTTTGCGTATAAAAAAAGTTTTTAGAAAAATGTGTTTTTAAGAAAAAAATAAACTTATACCAAAAACAAGTATAATGATTATTTTTTTAATTAATTAGATTATTTATAATTAAATTAGTCTTATATTACTTTAAGATAAAATTAAAAAAATGATATTACTTTTACTTCAAAATAATTTACAGTTCTTATAAAAATTGGTATTTTTCACTATTCACTAAAAATAAATCTTTTTAGAAAAATACTAAAAATTCACCCTAAGATAATATTGACCTGAAGATTTAAAAATTATATTAATTTACTCAAATAAAATTTCTAAAAATGGAAAAAAATTCATGTTCAAAAATGTGATAAAAACATTTTTGAAGAAAACATATTTTTGAAGCTTAAAATGGAATTACAGAAAATTGAGTACTTATTTATTATGAATTAATCAATAAATATGCACTAATTAAAACTTTTATAAATAGTTTTCATAATGTGATAATTAATATTCCTACCATCCAATTTAATGGCTAAGTTATAATGGTTTACTATATCATTGTTCATATAGACTCATGGTTGCTTGTATGACAAGCTACTTAATTGTTGAAGTTTATTTCAAAGGAAATACATATAAAATCCTAGGGAGTTACACTCTACTCATTAAAATGAATTTTCCCTCAAAATTCCATCACTATGATATTAAAAATTCTATATATCTTTACTAAATCACTTTATCAGTTTCTCGTGTAGGTTTCTTGAATTTCTGATTCCTATAAAGAACTTTAACCAGGTGAGTAGTCTTATTCTATTTAGATTTATCTCTAAGATATAAGATTTATACTAGTTGATATTCATAAGGAAGATCATTATATATTGGTATAGCCTCTGAGTTCAGTACATATGAAGGATTAGGAATCTACTTCCTCAAGAGAGATACATGGAACACGTCATGAACTTGAGAGAGGTTCGGTGGGATTTCCAAGTGATAAAAACTATCCAATTACAATCAAGAATATTGAAAGTAAAAATATACTTATGTATCAAATTTACCCTATTTTTAAATATCTTAACTTTCTTCCTTGGAGAAATTTATTTTCATACCTTCTCGCCAATATCAAATTCCAGATCTCGCTAATGATTGTCTGTATAAATTTTCTATCAACTCTAAGTTATCTTGATGTACCTCTGAATGGATATAACCTTCACTATCATTTCCTCATCTATCTTAGATCCAAATAGATTTATTTATTTAACTTCAAACCAAAATATTTTATTTATATAGTTATTTACAAATAGGACTTCATTAGGATTCATTTGAATTCTCTAGATAAAGCTATTGTTTTAAAAAAAAACTCAACAAGAGGAAGGTGTTGATTCCAACCACCTTTAAAATATAGATAAAAGGATATCAACATTTACTTAAATGTTTTAATAGTCATTTTATACTAACTATCTATCCTATGATGATATGAAATACTAAAAAACAATTCTTTTTCTAGATCCAGATGAAGATATCTCCATAACTTCAAGGTAAATATCATATCTCGATCCAATACAACAAAATATAGTACACCATGAAACCTTACTACTTCCTTAATGTATAATATGGTAAGATGATCAAGAGAAAAATATTCTATAATAGAAATGAAGTACATTAACTTCGTGAGGTGATATACTACAACCAAAATAGCTTTATGACCTTTACATATTATAGGGATTCTGATGATTAAATCTATGGTGACGTTTTTCCATTTCTATTCTGGTATGGGTAATTGTTGTAATAACACCTTAGACTTATGTCTCCTAGTCTTGACTTACCAACATACCAAGTAGCAAGATACTAACTCTACAATATCTCATTTCATTTTTTACCACCATAAATACATTTTTTAGATTTCTATATAACTTTATACTTACAGAGTGAATAGATAATGATAGAATATGATATTCTTATAATAGTTCCTTCTTTAATTATGGTATTGATGATACACATACTTTCTTCCTAAACTTTATCATTATAACACAATCAAGATTTAACTTAGGGATATTTATCACAAACTTATTCATCTTCACGTCCTCTTTCTATGCCTCTTTAATATTCACATGAATATATGGTTGAGAACTCATTTGCTCAAGATAATATTTCACCCCTTACATAATTATTTCAAGGACCATCCTTTGAAAAATACATATATATTGGATATTTTTTATCCTCATTATATATAATCTAGCATGATCCTTTCAACTCAAGGAATCATCCACCTTATTCTCTTTCCTAGGGTGGTAATTTATTAAGCATTCATAATCTTTAATTAACTCCAACCACCTTCTTGAGAGCATATTCAACTATTTCTGGGTGAATATACACATTAAAATTTTATTTTTAGCATATATTTTACACTTTTCTCCATAAACATAATGCCTCAATTTATTTAATTCAATTATTATCATTTCTAACTACAAATCATGATTCAAATACTTTTTCTCATGAATCATCAATTGTTTTTAGGTATAAGCTCTCACTATATCGTTCTACATGATAACATATCCTTATTCTTTCATCGATGCATCACTATAAATCATAAACTCTTCTTTGGTATAGGGTAGTGTGAGCATAGGTTCACTAACAAACATTATCTTCAGTTTTTATTCACATTTATACATCTAGTGGAACTTAACTCCCTTCCAAGTTAACTTGGTGAGTGGATTAGATATCCATGATAAATCCTTCACAAAGTTTCAATAATATCCATAAAATCCAAGAAAACTATGTATCTCAATCATAGTGGATGGTATGGGCCATGTTTAGTAACTTTTGTCATTGATTAATCCACTGATATACCCTCTCTTGAGATTTTATGACCCAAAAATGAAACTTTCTATAGCCAAGATTCTCACTTGGTAAATTTTTCATATAGTTTATCCTTACTTAAGATCTTCTATATAATGATCAATTGATCTTCATGATATTTATTTCTCTTGGAATATATAAGAATATCTCCTATAAAGTTTACCCTAAACTAATCAAGAAATTTTATAAATACTCTATTCATTATATCCATAAAGATAGTGGGGGGATTAGTAAAACCAAATTTAATCACTATAAATTAATAGTTTCCATACCTTGATCAAAAGGATGTATGGAGTATCTCTTCAATTTTAACCCTCAAATTATAGTATCCATATCAAAGATCAATCTTATAAAAATATTGATCTCCTTGTCATTGATCAAAAAATCATCAATATATGGAAAGGATACTTATACTTAATCATGATCTTTTTAAGTTACCGATAATCAATGTAGAGTCACATTGATCCATATTTCTTCTAAATAAAAAAAATAGGTGCACCCAAAGATGTTTCACTTTTCGAATGAATCCCTTATCAAAATTCTCCTAGAGTTTCTTCTTCAATTTCTGTAACTTAATCAAGTCCATTCTATATGAATTATTTTAAATAATTGTTTCACTGGGTATGAAAAATATTGAAAACTCAACTTCATGATTCAGAGGAAGAATTGAAAAATCACTTGGAATCGCATTAACAAACTCGTGTATAATAGGAATATCTTTGATGTTGAGTTTATTCCCAACCATATAAGATAAATAACCAATTTAAATAGGAATCAAGACCCATTCAATAGATGTACTTTCCATTGGAATTTTATATTTATCTCCACACTGATAAACAATCATAGGTTAGATTGAAATATCAAATGGTACATCTCATAATTTAAAATTTATGTGGGATTTGTATAAATAAATTGAATACATTCTCAAAATCACATCAAATTTAACTAAAGGAATAACAATAATATTTAAAGGAAAAAAATCCCTGCAACTATAATTGGAGAAGAATAATAGACTTGAGATACGATCATCATGCCATTATAAGTTTTTAGTACGATATAAAAATAAAATCATTGAGGTGGTAATGTTACACCATTATAAAATTATTTAGATATAAAAGAGTGGGTAGAAGTATAATAAAATAAAATATTATTAGTTCTAGAGTGTATGGTAAGGTTACCTTTCACTACATCTTTGTCATTCCCCACATATATAACAGCGATCACATGATATTTCCCTTCATATCTAGGCTTAAGAGGTTACTAGTGTCAATTATCATCATTAACCCTTGGATTTGAGAACTGGTTAGTATAATACCCATAATCCTTAAATTTCTATCATTGGAGTGTTGGTGGTTCATTTTTTTGATATTTTTTATTTTTTATTTTATTCATTGGCCTCTTTACATCACATCATCACTCTTTTTCTCAATGACCTTTTTTTCCACACATAAAGAATTTATTGGTCCCCTTAAGAAAAATTCCTCTATGTTTCTTTCCATAATTTTAACATAATTGAAGGCTCATATTCTTCCCTTCGTGGTTTTTTATTAGAATTTCCTTTGACCTCAAACATTCTTTTCTTATAAAAACCATGATATTAATGGGTGACTCTAATATCCATCTCGTCCTTAATAGCACATAGAATGATTTATTTATATCTAATGAAGTCTCTTATGGATAACACCCTTAAAAGACTTGGTTTAGAACCACTGAATAACTGATCAATCTTAGTTTATGTATCAATGATAATACTAGAATCATACATGTCATGTCCTGTTAAATTTTCATCATAGGTACCAATGGATTCATTATCCTTCTTCTTTAGATTAAGGAATTAATTATCTATTTTTATATGAATAATATGATCAATTTGCATTTTAAAAAATGAGCTTCTAAACTCATCCCACTCCATAGATTCTATTTATTCATGTTGTATTGTATTCTTGATAAAATTACACCATTAATCAGCTTCTCCTTCCTAATGATTCATAACTAAGATAAATTTTTCATGTCTCAATAACTAGAGAATTGAAAATATATTTTTAGTGGTATTGATTAATTTATCAAAAATCAATAGATTAACTAAAAACTAAAATAATATGTTTGTTTCCTTTTTAAGGACTCAATAGTCTATTGTTCCCTCTTTTTCTCATTTGTAAGTTTATCATGATTTATAGCCCGATAAAGTTTAATAATCATAGTGATAGAGATAATATTTTCATCATATTACATATGATTATCCATGATTTAATCTCATACACTTTGTTAATTTGAGTTGATTTGCATGATTTTAATATTTTTGGTGTGTGTTGGGCTAAAAATGGAATATTTCTTAAATATGTATTTTTGACAGATTTTCACATCAAGGGTATTTGGTCATTTTATTAAAAATATAATTCCAAATTGAATGATTCTTTTTTTAGAATCCTTGATTTATTTCCTTCATATTTATCTTCTGAACCTAGGGCTGATTTGAGCATCTAGAGGCCTTAAAATCAATGAAGTTGAAGATTTTTCTGTGGAGATAGTGTGGACCTCACCACAATAACGAATGAACATCTTAGCCTATACACCTCCAATTGAGGTGATTCCACTTTTAAATAATAGAGGACTAAAAATATAGTTCACAAATTAAATTTTATGGAGTTTAAAATCCATTATGGTGGCATTTGAATGAACTCAATAGAATAAAGCTTCCTATAAATTTCATCCAGAAAAAGAAACCTCCAATAAAAAATTTATAACACATGAATGATGTAGCCAATTACACCGAACATTGGAGTGTTTCCAAAAAATACAATTATAAACAACTTTCATGAAGTATCCAATGAGTTAATAGGTAGTTTTCATGGTCATTAATGTGTGATATATGAAATGTGGAGAGTCTGCCTGGGCAAAATAAGTTTTTGGAGTAGAAAGGTCATAACTCCCTCACCAAGCGTCAAAATAATCTATAATTTTGTGGGTGGACGACCAAGGAGATTGTGAAGAACTTTCATGAAGGTAGAAATGAGTTATTCAAACATTAATTGGGGATAAAATGCGCCAAATTGTGGAGGAAAAATTCTACCTATAAAAATAAAGGAGCTCCTACCTCTCAAGACATTCCATTCCATCCACACTTCCTCCAACCGACCTCTGAGGGAAGCAATGGATGAAGGACTTCTTTATATTTATTTATTTTCATTATTTTTCTTTTATTGTAATGTATCCCATCTCCTGAATCATCTCTACTTCCCCATCCATGGAGGGGTAGTTTCATTGAGTGATCAGGAAAGGGGGGGTTATACCTATGTGCTTTTCTTGAGTTCTTATGTTTCAATCCAATAAGATCCCTTCTTTTTTCTAAATTTTATTTCAATTAATAATTAAGTTTAAAATTTTTAATGTGGTTACATTGGGTAGGTTGTGATGGCCTGAGGTCCATTATTAGCCCAAGAATCTTTGGGCAGGGTAGTGTGGTGGTTGGCCCAGGTGTGTGAGGGAAGGTGGTTTCCCAAGTGTCTTCGGAATGAGGCCCAGGTGTCTTCGGACGTGGTTGTAGATCTTCTAGCCCAGGTGTCTTCGGGTGTGGCGGTGGTTGTTCTGGCCTAGGTGTTTTCAGGCATGGTAAAATGTGACAGTTGTGGCCCAAGTGTTTGTGGGCGGGGTTTGGCAGTGCGACTGCGTGAGAATGTGGCTCAGGTGTGTGCGGGCGGGATGAGGCAGTGGAACTACGGTGAGAATGGAGGGATTGGTCCGATGCATAGGATTTCTTCAATAACCAGTGGGAAGGTGGTGCGGGGTACCCATACTTTGATAACATTACTAATATACTCTATTGACTTGTGTTACTTGGTGAGTGTGATTGGTGAGGTTGGGTGGATAGAATTCCTTGACAGGTTTTGGTTTCTTTTGTTGTTCTCACGGGACATTAGGATGTCTCCCCACGTGTGCATGAGAGCTTTAGGTTTACCTACTGAGTATACTTGTATACTCACCCTACATTTACTTTCAGGTTTCCAAGAGGACTACCAGGGCTGTACGGGACCCTACTAGTCGGGAAAGTTGGAGTTGTTGCAGTTTGGTGTATGCTTGTTTCTTTTGGTATTGTACTTTTTGAGCTTTCTTGTACTTGTACCTTGTTTCAGAACTATTTAAACATGCATGTGGAATTGTTTTGGGTTTATTTCTATACACTTTTTCTTTTACTTTTTGGTGGTTGACTTGTCCTATTTCCCAATCTTAAATAATAAAAAGGGTAATGCCTCCCATATTTGTGAAAACTCATACCCTTGGTGCTAGTCGCCACCCCGGGGCCTACTGGAGGCGGGACCTGGGGGTCATTATCTCCCTTTCACCATTTCTAGCACAGGAGGGGCATCTTTGGTGGGAGGGGTTCGTGACAGAATGGTATCAGAGACTGATGGTTGAGATATAGGATGAATTCTGGAGTTAGGCACAGTGAGGATTGTATGGGATGGTAGGGCAACAGTGTTGGCTGATCTTGGTGTGTGACATAGGCCAGGGAAGACCGGCTAGGAAATGGGATTTTAGGGACCCCCGTGATCCGATGCAAGGAATCTGAGCCTACCGAATGACCAAGTGAGACTACATTGATTGCAGGGTAGAGACCCTAGGAAAGGTACATGAATCATCATGATTTGTGTTTTACTTGATTTGGGTGTTCTGGGAAAGAAATCGAAATAAAATGATAAAATGAAACCTTTAGAAAATTTCCTTACTACTTGGGCTTAGGTGTTCTTTGTTTACCATACAACTATGGAACCTGGACGTCAACAGAGAGGCAGAGGAGTGGGACACGGACAGTTTCATGAAATAGAAGTGGCAACTCTAGCCAGGCCGGAGATTGAGAGAGATGTTTTCAGTTTTACTTAAATGATCATTTTTATGTTTTGTTTAAATTCAGGAGCATCGCACTCCTTTGTTGAAACTCATTCTCACCCATGCTTTGGGCCTAGACCTTGTTTTTTTCATGAGTCTATAATGCTAAGTTGTTTCCCTCTTTCCTTTAAATGTGTGTGAAGAGTCCTAACATGTGGGGAGAGGAGGACCTGATACCTAATTGAGACGCATTAATGTGGATGCGATTAAACCCGTGCAGGCGAGTCAGTGCCGCCTAAAGCAGATAATATCTTGACATGGGATAAGTAATTACTCAAGCCATGTGTTCGGGCAATTTATTGTTGTTTTGTATAGTGTTTGGGGCAGTGTAAGTTTGGAAAATCCTAATATATGGAAGTAGGAAGACCTAATTCCTAATCGAGACGCATTAATGTGGATGCGATTAAACCCATGCAGGTGAGTCAGTGCCGCCTAAAGCGAATAATATCTCGATATGGGAGAAGGAATTCCTAACTCATATAATTAGGGTTGTCGGTTGTTTCCTGTTATGACAAGAGCCCTGAGAGGTATCTTGCGAGATGGTTGTTTGGATACATTCTTTTTTTGGGTTTGTTTTTAATTCTCAAGGAAGATAATGTTTTGAGAGGTATCTAATGTAATGGCACGGACCCCTCTAGTCCATTCCTTTGTTGAAATCGATGTGGTCAACACGACACGCGTTATAATGATAATTTTTTAATACTGATGATAACGTAAAAATATGTTAAATGATGATGATGATGACATAAATTGTGTGATTAATTAAACTAAAAAGATAATAATCATGATAAAATAATTTAATGGGTGTTATTATTATTAATGATGTGAAGTGGGAAGGTGTGTAACCCATTAGACATTGATAAATGAAACATGCGGTTTATTATTAATTGAGTAATTGTTGAAATTAAATGTATTAAAAAGGGGTTGAATATGTAAGTTATATTAATTTTGTTTTGTCATTTAATTCAATTAAATTAAATGGTTTTGAGTCGCATGGAATGGTTTTAGTTTAATATGAGAATAATTATGGTAATCTAATTTAATGGTATTAAATTAGAACATTAATGATGGGTGTTATTAATATTAATTTTATTAATAATGACCTTGAAGTGAGATTGGAGATAGATTACAAAGTGATGGAATAATAAAAAAAATAATAAAACCCATAAAGGAATGAAGGTTGGGGCGTGTTGGGCATGGAATGAGGAAGGGGATGCGCCACTTTGGTTGGAGCATGAGGGAATTGTGGAAGAGATTGGAGAGAGAATATGAGATATCAAAAGTTGTGAAATAATAAAAGAAATAAAAAAAGGAAATCAATCAAGGGGGGTGTGGCATGGTTGACATGGAGTCAAAGGAGAGGCGTTTTTTTGTGGTGTTTGGGTTTGGATATGAGGTTTTAATTAATTAAATTAAATTAAAAATAATAATAATATAATAATGTTATTATTATTTTCGTTGGGTAAACCGTGTTTCGTCCGTAACTTCTTCGTGCGACCTCAGTTTTACGAACCGTCAGCGGCAGTGCGACCCTGACTTCGAGACGGAAATTATGAGTCCAATATTGGATGTCTTTTTCGGTTTTTCGGATCGGGTACCCAAAACGCTCGTGAATTAATAGATTTAATATTATTATTAAATCTTCGACCCGCCATAACTCCCGTGTGCGACGTCCGATTGACTTTTCATCAGTGGTGATGTGATCCTATCATTAATACGGTAAATTAAAGTCTAATGTTGGATATTAAATTATGGTTCATGGCTCGGGTCCATGAGATACCCAATAATAATAATATCATTATTATTACGGAATCTTGTATCCAACGTATCACCCTTATACAATATCTGTTTGATGAACCGTCAGCACCAGAGTAACCCTGAAATTATGACGGTCATTTTAAGACCAATGATGAATACCTTTTTATGAATCATGTCTTGGGTCAAATAAACACCTATTATTAATTGAAGTTATTATTATCATTAAATTCATGGAAACTACGTGACGTGTCGTGTGTTGACCAGTCAAACAACGTAATAGTTGTACGGTCATGTCGTGTATTCATTAATACACATTGCATACCATTTTACCTTTTTGTTGCCTATATAAGAGAGGGTCACCTGTTATTTATGGACCTCTCTTCTTCTCCACACGGCAATGCTCCCAGATGACCTAGAGGCCTTCCTCCTAACTTCTTCATCCGGACTCTGATCGTCGATCTGTCAGTGACTGCGGGATCGTGTCAGTGAGGAGAACATCGTACACCCTATTTTGTTCCCTCTTCATTGACTTCCCCTCCGCAGTTTCCAACCGAGGAGACTGCTGATAATTGACGGGAACGACGGTCTTTGACAAACTACTCTAAAAATTTATGTTAAACCTCAGTTCTTTTATTCTCTTTCCAATCCTACTTATCCTGTTTTCTTTCCATGCTACGGCATGTGATCTCCAGGTTGAGGGAGTTTCTTGTGTTGTTGATTCGGTGGTGTCGCGATGTCCTTGGTGGGTGCAGTCGTTCTAGGAGAAGCCTTGTGATCGTGGTGGTCGTGTTCGTAGAAGGACATCGTAACCTATTGAGGTAGGTATCTTACCTTCGTCTCTCTAGATTGTGCATCATACGGGGTGGGTTCCCTCTTGTTTACATGAAACACATTTGAACCGGTTTAATAAAGATAATAAATGTCTTATATAACGGGGATGGGAAGTTTGTGAATGCAGTTACATTATTTATATCATGTGATATTATGTTGTGAATTGATTGAGCCTCTTCCTACTGAAAATCATGGTCGTTGGGGGCCTTTTCTTACACAATTAAATGTTGCCCCCTCCTTCTGGATTTTCTTATGGATGGAAATTTTATTGAATGTGTAAATTGGTTGATCATGTAAATTTGGCTGATTAAATACCTAGAACCCTTGTGTGATCACCCCGGTTGAAAAAACTGAAATAATAAACATGTGGGTTCTATTTAGAGTTTATTTATGTGAAGGGGGTGTTTTGTGGGTTGTTGTGGATCGGGTGAGCACCAGGAATGCGATAAATGGTATCAAAGGGATGATGATGTACGGGTTTCAGTGTGATTGTGGTTATGATGGTTGGCAGCGGGGCTGTAGAGATGGGTTTGAATGTGAACGAACTATGGGTTGTGAATAATAAATAAAAGTGGAAGAGTTAATGAATGGTGGGGCATGGTAATGGAACGATAATAATAATCAATGGGGTTGGTCGGTTAATAAGAAGGGACTTGTTTGTGTTGTCTTTGTTTTCCTAACTTGATTTGTGGATGGCAGGGAAATGTTTTATGAATGATTGATCTAATTTGGTTGTTGATAGTTTCCCAGTAGTTAAGAAACTGATAACTAAAGCTATTGAAACATGAAAACATTAAATGGGATTTTAGGATTATTCATTGTGTGCATACTCTCGAAGTAGCAATGCCAAGGCACGTGCTCAGATCTTTTTGTATAAGCCTTAGGATGGGCTGAGTGGTTTTTATACTTATATAAATCTGTATGTTTTATGTTTCTTTATGCACCCCACCCATGTTGAGCACTTAGTGCCGAACACCCCCATTTCATGGGGGAGGGTGTTTTTTCCAACACTTCTATTAGTGGCTGGTTATTATCTCCTTTCTGCTCCCTTTCCCAGGTAGCCCAAGTATCTTCGGGTAGGCTGTGATGGCCTGAGGTCCATTATTAGCCCAAGCATCTTTGGGCAGGGTAGTGTGGTGGTTGGCCCAGGTGTGTGCGGGCAGGTGGTTTCCCAAGTGTCTTCGGGATGAGGCTCAGGTGTCTTCAGGCGTGGCAGTAGATCTTCTAGTCCAGGTGTCTTCGGGCATGGTGGTGGTTATTCTGGCCTAGGTGCTTATAGGCATGGTAACGTGTGATAGTTGTGTCCCAGGTGTTTGCGAGCGGGGTTTGGCAGTGGGACTGCGTGAGGATGTGGCCCATGTGTGTGCGGGCGGGATGAGGGAGTGGGACTGCAGTGAGAATGGTGGGATTGGTCCGATGTGTAGGATGTCTTCAATAACTAGTGGGAAGGTGGTGCGGGGTACCCATACTTTGATAACATTACTAATATACTCTATTGACTTGTGTTACTTGGTGAGTGTGACTGGTGAGGTTGGGTGGATAGAATTCCTTGACAGGTTTTGGTTTCTTTTATTGTTCTCATGGGACATTAGGATGTCTCCACACTTGTGCATGAGAGCTTTAGGTTTCCCTACTGAGTATACTTTTATGCTCACCCTACGTTTACTTTCAGGTTTCCAGGAGGACTACCAGGGCTGTGTGGCACTCTACTAGTCGGGACAGTTGGAGTTGTTTCATTTTGGTGTACTCTTGTTTCTTTTGGTATTGTACTTTTTTAGCTTTCTTGTACTTGTACCTTGTTTCATAACTATTTAAACATGCATGTGGAATTGGTTTGGGTTTATTTCTATACACTTTTTCTTTTCCATTTTGGTGGTTGACTTGTCCTATTTCCCGATCTTAAATAATAAAAAGGGTAATGCCTCCCATATTTGTGAAAACTCATACCCTTGGTGCTAGTCTCCACCCTGGGGCCTACTGGAGGTGGGAATCGGGGGTCATTATCTCCCTTTCACCATTTCCAGCACGGTAGGGGAATCTTTGGTGGGAGTGGGTGGTGACATAAAGACTCAATATTTCAAGGAATTAATTGATTCATGTAAATAAAATTTCCCTACTATCTTTCATGCTTTGATTTTCTAAAATTCATGTGAATTGATTTGTTATTATTAATCATGCCATGAGTGATTGTACCAAATAATAATTCCCATTCTTGAGAGGATTTCTAGAACAAATATTTCCTATTTTATCTTGAGCATATTTCTTGAGTGATCTTGGGACATGTCACCTACCAGAACTTGTATTGAAACTTGTCGAAGCTATGATAATGAAAAAACATATTTAAAATGATTGAGGAACTACATTGGATAGCCACATATTTTCCTAATACCCACCCTTACATTTATCCTTCTTTAGCCCATATAATCAATGAATTTCATTATAAGTTTAAGCCACATTACAAGTCGATTTTTCTTTACCTACCCGCACATTTAGTATTTTTGCATAGATATTTCATGTTTGAGTGTGGGGGAAGGACCCTTCATGTGAGTTCATGGGGATTAATATCATTTATGGGTGGTGTGATGTGTGTGTCAATATTTTCGGCAGTGGATAATATGATAATTGGGCATGTATCATCATTTAATTGTGCTTTATTTGTTTCATCCATTTCTCCTTCAAAAAAATAAAGAAAAAAGGAGATGATATTAAATTCCTCATTGTACGCTCTTTGATGACTCATGTCCCTCTCAAAAATTTATGGCTTGAATTTTTATTAATTCATTGTATTTAATTTTCAGCTCATCCTCCATGGAAAAAAATGAAAATAAAGTTGGTCCTTTCTAGAGATTTTTAAAAAACGGGGGGAGAACATGGATGATATTATTCATTTTAATCATTATTTGGATCATGTACCCTATCATAAAATGAGGTGGTATTATTTTTCACATTTTCAATGGGGGTTGAGAGAGGAATTTCCTACATTTTCACTTTAATTAATAATGCAATGTATTTAAGAGTCCAGCCTCCTCTTTCTGGCCTGAAACGTTTTTAATCATTTTTCCACTAAACTTAAGCCATAGATTCATTTGAACCTTTATTAAAAGTCCTCTTTATTTTATGCACTTTTTTTCTTTACAAAGTGGAGAAAATAGTTTATTTAAAGGACTATGGATAAGGAGCATGTTCTCGTGATCTGAGAATAACTCCACTTCAATTGTATCATGAGAGATGAGAGAAAATATTAAAGTGAGTTAAATCATGATATGACATGTTTAATAATAATGAATTGAGCAGCATTATTGAATGAAAGGAGAAGTCCCATAATTTTTCAAATGGGAAAATTAAAATGAATGAGTTGATTGTTTATTTGAAAATTGGGAAATTAATTTTATATTAGATCTAGAATTTGAAATTTTGATTTTACATTGAAATTTTTTTGATTTTATTACTTTGGAATTTAAATATTGGTAATATTGGTTCCCCTAGATTTTCAATGTTGAGATTGCATGCCTTAGGAAAAGCATGGTTTAAGTGTGGGGGAATTGATAGATCTAATATTTTGATCATTTTTTATATGATTTTTAATGATTTAATCTAATACACTTTATCAATTTGATCTTATTTTCATGATTTTAATATTTTTGGTGTGTGTTAGGCTAAAAATGGAATGTTTCTTAAATCTGGATTTTTGATAGATTTTGACATCAAGGGTATTTTGTTCATTTTATTAAAAATATAATTCAAAATTGAATGATTATTTTTTTATTATCCTTGATTTATTTCCTTCATCTTTATATTCTAGACTAGGGACTGATTTGAACATCTAGATGCCATAAAAATCCATGAAATTGAATATTTTTTTGAGTGGATAGCATGGACCTTACCATAGTAACGGAAGAAAATCTCAGCATACACACCTCCAATTGAGGTGATTCAACTTTGAGCTGAACTCCAGCTTTTTGGGATGAAATATGTGAAAGGAAGTTGAAGGTATAAGAATTCATAGAAGAGATGGTAGAAAAAATTTAGTTGATTTCAAAGCACATGAGGATAGCATAGAGTATGAAAAAAAGTTATGTGGATAACCAGAGGAAGGGTTTTTCTTTTGAGGTAGGTGATCAAGTCTTTCTCAAAGTTTCTCTATGGAAAAGCGTGATATGTTTTATTAAGAAGGGAAAGCTGAGTCTGTGGTTCATTGGATGCTATAAAATCCTGGAAAAAGTTGGATTAGTTTCCTACAGGGTGGATTTACCACCCATTTTATCCCAGGTACACAATTTTTTTCATGTTTCAATGTTAAGAAAGTATATGCTAGATCCATCTCTTATTTTGAGTCTAGAGGTAGTTCAGTTGGAAGAGAATCATTATTATGAGGAATATCCAGTACAGATTCATGACCGTAGAGAGAAAGTTTTGTGGTATAAGATGATTCATCACGTAAAGGTTTTTTGGAAAAACCATTTGGTTGAGGAGGCAATGTGGGAATCTGAAAATACTATGAGGGATAAATACCCCCACTTATTTTATAAGTATATAAAATTACGGGGATGCAATTTCCAAAAGGGGGGAAGGATGTAACATCCTAGGTATTTATAGAATAATATTTTTTCATGTCTATTAATATTTATGAATAAGTTATTAATTTTATGTTAAATGGGATTCTTTTTTTGATAGCATACTCAACATGCAATAATGGGTTTCTTCGAAATCTTAAGTTGTACACAACATTGAGTTATATCAAAAAATAATACAATATTATTATTATTATTATTATTTTAAATGGTAGTTAACTCTCAACCACTGTATTGGTAGAAATGAATAGAACTAACTACAATATAATTATACATTTTTGTTAAATGTTTTTACATTTATCCAATAACTTTTAGAGGCTTAAAATGAGAATGAATCCAATTTTAAGCATAAAATACTCTAATATTTTTATAAGGTCATTTTACTACATTTTGATGGAGAACTATTTTTAAATATAGTTTTTGTCACTTTTATATGTTATATTTGACAAAATAAACTTCTTATTTAGAATTAGTACATAAAAAATTTACTTTGGCTAAAATTTTTCGTATTTTACTGATAAAATCCATATTTTAATGAATAGTGAAAAATACTACATTTTAATTCAAAACTTATTTTTCATATAATTTATTTATATAGTTAGATTTTCCTTTTAATTAGTTTTAAATATTAATTGGATTATTATTTTTTTATAATTTAATCCAATTTTATTCATTATAAGTAATTTCACATTTAAATTGGACATAAACACATGTCAATATTTTGATAGTTTTTACATCTTAAAAACCTACTTTCTAGTTTTGACCATGGGAATTAATTTTAAATTAATTTCTCAATTTTTTGTGT
This sequence comes from Viscum album, assembly GCA_963277665.1. Lineage (NCBI taxonomy): Eukaryota > Viridiplantae > Streptophyta > Magnoliopsida > Santalales > Viscaceae > Viscum > Viscum album. Next base: position 117,455,870 of record OY728128.1, on the reverse strand, counting down.
TTTGAATTTGGAAAAAATGGATTCCATATTTGGAATCATAATTTCCAAATTTTGTAAATAGGTACCTTTTATTTTTGGACATTATGAATAGTAACTTCAGTGATTATTTTTATTTACCATGGTTAAAGGGTAAATCAGGTAAATAAGGGTAAAAAATAATATTATAATAATATAAAACTACCCTAACACATGTACTAATAATATTTGATGAGATATTACCAACCATGGGCATCCTTGGGTTAATTTTCTGACCCCATGGAGCTACTTGGATGTGATAAAGACATGTTGTAATAATTAATTTAAAGTAAAGAGAAATATAACATAAACATGTATCTTTTACTAAAAAAATTTAATATAGGGTTATATAATTGATCTCTTTGACAATAAATATTCATTATAAATATAAAAAATATTTCCTAAATCGTAGTATTTTATTTATAGTTTTTAGATATTAAATAAATAAATTTATTTATGACATAATGATGATCCAGTGATTACCTTATTAATAAAGGATTCAAATAAATAATATTATAAATATTAAAATAAATGTAATTTGAACATTTTGATGCCATCCAATAATTTTATGTACGATTATGAAATTTTATCTTTTAGTTAATGTAGTTTTTTCAAATGAATCAAATTGTTATGACTTTAACAAAAATCAATTACTAAATAGTGTTAAAATTGACATAAATGAGTTTTTAAAAAAAATACTATTTTATTAAATGATATAATAGTCCTAAAAATATGAGATTCGTCCAACTGACTTAGATAATGTTAAAAATCTCATTACTGATCCAATTGAGGTTATCTTTTCATTTTATAGTAACCATATTAACCATATAGTGTAAAAATACAAGAAGAGGTGGTAAGAGTTAAATTATTTAACTAAGGGTTAACGCAAAAAGATAAGGTTAAATTTGTGACCTAAACTTGTCTAAAACCTATTGGTTGAGAGGATTTAGACCCATAATCATGTTATCCTTGAACTATATTACTTTTTAACTATTATAATTGGAAAATAAATTTATAATAAAATAATATTTCAAGACTTTCCTCAAGTTCCCCTCCTCCCTCTTATAAAAGGCCACCACCCCTTCCCAATTACTCACACATCTCAATTCCATTTTATTGCCCAAATTCTGCTCAAATAAGCTCCCAAAATCACTCCCTTCTTCATAGAATCCTTACCATGGGAATAAGTTAACTCAAGGAATCCTTTTGGCTCAAATCAAAAGGAGTTACCCGATTAGAGGTAACATCTTCTCTCAAGCTCCATTCATTTATTTTCCTTCTCCAACCCCCTAACCTCTCTTTATTCCATTATTTTATAAAAACAATAGTATCATAAATATAATATAATTTTTTATGCTAATTTTTCTACCAATAATTACACACACCTCCATCTAATGGATATAGAACATATTGTTTCTATGTATAGAGAACTACTGCCTCACAAAATGATGATTGTTCAAGTTTCTCCTACCACCTCTCATGGTGGACATTATGATGGAACTATATTTATATGTGATATATATTATATTTATATTGTCTTTATACTTTTTTAATTTTTATTTATACCATACCTTTATACTTTCCATGTTGTGTAAATACGATAATTTCATTTGATGAAGTGTGGACTACCACCCTCTCAAAGTGATATGAATCGTTCATGATATACATGGAACATATAAAGATGGTTTTATTAAACCTATGGTACATACATGAAATTAATATAATACTGGTATTATAATATAATTTTATATCATTTTATTATTATTCTTTTAATATGACAAAGAAATTAAAGTATCGTTCATGCGTACGTACGGCCTACCATCTCCATGAACGGTGAATTTCATTTATTATCTCCAAAAATTTTGGAAATTATAAATACATATATACTGGATATATATGATATTTAAATAATTAATAATATTCTGTAGATGATTGAATTTTTACTATATGGATAATTTACATCAAAACAAGTTCATTTTTGACTCAATTTCCAAATATCGACAAAACATCTGATATGAACATAAATAATTATGTAATTTTTATAACATGGTAATAAGTTATATAAAAGGAATAATAAAATTTAAAAATGTTCTCAAGAAAGTATAAATTAACCTAAGTTTATTATTCTGGAATATAAAGATTGTACGTGACGAATCGGACTCAAGGTAAGGGGCTCCGTCTCAATCTCTTTCATTGAGAAATATTTTAATGTATACACAAACTTCTTTATATGGTTTATAATAAACCACTTTGACTTTTAATTTAATTAAAAATGAATCTGTTTCTACTAATTTTTTTACTAAATGATAAAAATGAATGTTTTTTTAACGTACGCGGCAACAATTTCATTTCTACCACCATGATCATTATTTGGTATTTGGATTCCTCTACAAGTCGTAATGTTTTTAAAATGAAATGTAAATACCATATTCCTTTTTAGGTATTTTGGTATTGAAAATGGTTTTGATAAAGGATTTATTATGTAAATATCTTGAAATGATCTCTTTTTATTGCAATGTGGAAATGTTATTTTTCCGTTATGTTTGTTTTATGTGTTATGATTATATAATGGTACTTGGACATTTGATGGGTGGTTACGTGATAAACCAAAGATGTTTAGTTATGTTATAAACCAAAAATGGTTGGTTTTATGATAAACCAATGATGGGTGGTTACGTTATAACCTCTAGGGTATGGAAGTCGGTCGTATGGTTATTCCATTTAGTGATATGTGTGGAAGTCGATTGTATGGTTATTCTATTTAAGTATGTTTATGTCCCAAGTTACCTTTATATGTTATATGTTTCTTTCTATGGGTTTATGGTAATATTTTGGTTACAAAAAGGTTAATAAATGAGCTTATATTTAGTGAAGTATATTTACTACTTCTTAAATATGTAAATTATTACGTTTTGATAAAGTATTCATGGTTTTCATGTTATCCCAAGAATAATAGTTTTTTTATTTTTTATCCCTTGATGAGATTTTTATGCTCATCCTAAGTTTTGAAATGTATTTCACATGACTTATAGAAGAATATAATCAAGTATGGGATCTAGGAAAATTCATTTTGTTTAAACATTAAACAAACCATGTTTCTTTTTAAAAAGTTTTTTGTTTTAAGAAAAAATCGGATAATGAGTAGAAGTGTCTACTTGTAATATTTAAGTTGTTATGTATGAGTTATGACCTAATTATATAAATATATAAACCTGAAAAAAATACTATAAGTGAATTAAATTAAAATTGTTGAATTATATTAATATTATGTAATGTTTAATGTTGGGGCCTTATATCAACACCTTCCTTTGTTAGAACTTTCTTAAAAAATATCTTTCACTCAAGAATTCAAATGGATTCTTATAAATTCATATGTGGAAGGAAGTAAAAAGTTCCAACATGTTGGGATAATATTGGAGAATTAAATATATTAGAACCTAATCTATCTAATGAAATGGTGTACAAGGTTAGATTCAGTCATCAACACATCAAGGTAGCTCATAATCAAAAAAAATCGTACTGGAATTCGTTAGTGAGATCTAGAGTTTGATATTGATGGGAAGGTCTTTATATGAATATCACTTTGGAATAATGTTATGAGATTTGGAAAGAAGATAAATATAAGACCTAAATATATTTACTCTTTTAAAATTGTTGATCATGTAAATATGGTTTTTTATCGCTTGGTGCTTCCACTGAATCTCTCTTAGGTCCACGATGTGTTCCATCAGTCTCTCCTGAGGAAGTACATACCCGATCTTTCACATGTACTGAAAATAGAGGTCATACACCACAATAATGATCCCTCTTATGAGGAATAACCAATGGAGATTCTGTATCATAGAGATAAAGTTATATGGAACATTACCACCAACATGGTCACAGTTTTTTGGAAAAACCATAAATTTAAAGAACCTATATGGGAACCTAAGGATGTGACATTGAAAAAATATCCTCGATTGTTTGTATTTGAGAGATGGAATTTTGAGTGAGAAATTATTATAATTAGGATATAATGTAACACCCCAATATTTTATGATATATTTCCCTTTAAATAAATTTTATTTCTTTGATATATTTATTTACACGCAACACCGTGTTTAAACAAACCGGGATATTATATTGAATTATTATTATTTAATGTGACAATTATTTACAAGCTATTAGATTAGAGGGTATTAATTGGAATAAATAAATTATGAAAATATATTGTTTACATGTGTATAAAATGAATTCATTAGTTTTTATTTGGTTTGAAATTAAGATAAAAGAATTTTGAAGGTAAAAAGGATATGTTTTTCTAAAAAACGTTTTTATGTACACAATGTGTTTTTATCTTAATAAATTAAATTAATCTTTTTTTATGAATTATTTTTATTATATGTATTGATAATATATTCAATAAAATATTTTATAATTCATCTAATTGTTTTTATATATCAATGAATGAAGGTAAACTCAAATTTATGCTTAAAAATTCATTTTTCTAAAAATTGTTGCGTTGCATTTTACGTACTTATTTAAAAAGTAATTTATTAAAAATATTTAAATTGAATATTATAAAATGAATTCCATATTTTGAATCATAAAAATTAATATTATTTAATAATGTTAACTTACTTTTTGGTCATGTTGAATGGTAATCGAGTTAAAAATTCATTACTAAGGTAAATGTTAAATGGGGTTAATATGGGATTAAACTAAAGAGATAAAGGTTAAAATAACCTAAAAAATTATCTAAATCCTATTGGATAAATATTTTTATATTATATATCATCCTATATTCTAACTTGATCTATTTTTTTTCATTTTCCCATCATAGTGACATTATTATAATTAATATTCTTAAAAATTACAAGTGTACTACTCCCCTCACTTATAAAAGGGAACCCCCTCTCCTCTATTATAAACACCACTTTAGTCTTTTATATCCACCAAAACCTGATAAAATAACTTCTCAACTTCATTATACACATCATATATGTGATTATCTTCTTAAAATACCAACCCAAGTGTCTTTAAGAAGATATTCAAAGGAGGTTTCTCAAAGAAGAGGTATATGTTCTTACCAATATTTTTCAAGTATCATTATTCTTATACTTACTAAAAATATATTGTATAAATCCAAAAATATTGAATATAGTATCATAAAAATAATAATATTTTATTATGATTATGGTAAAACTATTTTCCACTTTCTTTCCATCAAATGGGAATTGAAAGTATCGCTCATGCTCACGTGTGGACCACTGCCTCCACATAGGGATATGATTAATTTTCCATCACCATCATTCATGATTAGTTATTATGATGGGTTTAATGTTTATATATTATTTTTATGATGAAATTATTCTTCTATAATTATAATATCTTATCAAATTTCTTACCTTTCTATCCATTTGAAAATGGTAATGTCAAACGTGCATATGTGTGGACTACCACCTCCATGAAGCGATGTGATTCATTTTTCATCACTAATTTATATGAAAAAATATAAAAGTTTATATGATGAATAAATATTATATATATTTCATAATTATGATTCTAAATATAATTAACCATGACCAAGGTTCAAGTACCAAAACCATCAAACTGAAACATGCCTGGAAAACATACTAGTTTTCACCTGAATGTTCACTTCAATAAAGAAAATGTTAATAAAAGGATAATTGGAAATTATAAAGGAATGATAAATAGTATGTTATGCATTTATATGGTTCTTTTATATATTTATAATAAATATATATTTATTATATAGTATATTTAAATGCATATAAATAAATATAGAACTTGAGTTAAGGGTTTATGTTACAATATCATTTCTTTTCAGGATTATCTATGCTAAATTTACATTGAAAAGAATCACATGGGTCATATAATTTTCATTACCTTTTAGTTTATTTAAAAAGGTTTAAATATAATCATTTTAAAGAAACATTTTTTAAAGAAGTCATTTCTGAATTTTTTCAAAAGTGTGAAAAGAGTGTTCTATTTTAACATATATAGTATGGAAGGATTTTTCCAATGTCATGACTATTTTATATTTGAATATTCCTTAACAAGTTTTCATGGTTATTTTAAAATAAAATAATTTTCATAATATTCTAGGAAATTTCAGTTAAAATGTTATTAAATTAAAAAGGATATTTTTCTCATGTTTTCAAATAAAGTTTTAAATGTTCTTTTAAAGGTATTTTTTTTATATATTTAAACATGTTTTATGGATTTTTATGCTACACTAGGGATATGATCTTATTATACCATCCACTTTCTTTATCTTTTTGGATTATTATGATGATTATCATAGGATGATAACCTAAAATACATTTCTTTTCCATGGGTTAATTAAGCTATGATGAAATAATGAATGTTATTTTGATACCATCCACTTCCTTTTTATGGATGGATTGTGATTATGGGATGAATATATTTTTATGAAACCCATTTATTTTGCATGGGTTATTCTATTATGATATGATGAATTGTTTATGATCTTATGTCACACATATCTATGGCTTTCATTATGTGATGGGTGGGCTCAGAATTATATATCTCACCAATGCATTGGGTAAATAATGATATCTCATGAGACAATAAGGACTGTAATGTGTATGGAACCTAGTTCAGTAAGGTACTTTATCCAATAAGATATCCTTGGGAGTAAACCTTGAATAAGAAAATGGTGGAATGGGTAGTGAACACAATCCACTATGATAGTATTGATAGTGACCCTTGACTAAATGAATAATTCTATATTCTTATGTGTATTCCATAAACTTATGTATTATGATTATGATATGTTATCATTGATCATGGTCGATTATTTATGATTCCACGTAATTATGAATTATATATTTTGTTATTACAATTCCTTATTCCATGATTTATGATTAATTATCATTGACTTATTGGGTATTAATATTGGAATTTATGATCCTGTTCTCATACACTTATGATTATTTTATGCTCACTTATAATCATTGATTGGTATCTCTTATGTTTACCCTTACTGATCATCTGATCTCACCCTCTCATATTTTTCCTTTCCTAAGGTTATGAAGAATGGTTTTATGTGGGTTATGTCTAAGTATACTATGTGGGAATAACTTTGTGGGATATATTAAAGATATTTCATGAAATGGTATTATTATCTACCTATTCTCATAAAACACTAAACCTTTACATTTTAATGACATGTATTTTTATTAGATTTACTAAATATTAACCTAAATGATGTAAAATGTATGTATAAAATTCTTAGGTCACCTCATGTAGTTTCTAGTACCTGTAAAAATTTAGAATCCCATCTAAATTCTTCATTATCCCATTTTTTTCCAAATTCTTAAGTTATTTGAGGTTCCACATTAGATAATTTTGAGTTCCTTTTAATTAGTGTTGGTTCTCATATTCATAAGATCAATTGTGGGTGACCCAAGGTGAGTTTTACCTCTTCTTTTTTGAATTTCTCATGTTATTTCACATTGGGAAGTCTATGGGGTGATATATCTTTGTTTTTTTGTCTTGGGGTTATGGATTTGATGGGGGATTATCTAGATTAGTTTTTTGAGGAGTCCATTTTCATAATTTTTAATTATGATAATATTCTTCAAAACATTCATATACAATATCTTATGAATATTTAGTTAAATAATTGGGTTTATGATCCCTCCATTATTCATTATTTAATGGTGTAAGTTTCATGATTTTATTCCTTGGGTGGTGGTAAAAATTTCTTAATAAAAAATGAAAGAATAATCTAAATAAATGGAGGTAAATGTGGAGAATTACATGTCATTAAATGTTTCCAATTTTTCAATATGTGATTAATGACTACCATGGTTATTACTAAAAATATTTTATTGTTGATAGATGTATAAATTTTTATGATATTATTGAATTATTATAAGCACCTTTTATAAAAGTGTAATGACTTAAATATGGTAAAAAATGATGTGTAAAAATTAGATTGTTTTTTTTCACCAATGCAAGGGATATTGAAACATAATTTGAAGCTATGTTTTAAAAGGGTAATAGTAAGAGTTTTTTGTTTTTGGGATTGTGAATTATTTAGAATTTGATTTATTTGTTTTTATTAGATTTTAATGCCTTTAATTTTCTTATTGTATACCCTCTATTCTAGTTGACAATGTTGATACTATTGGAGGCAGGATTCAGGGGTTACTCTCATATTTACTATAGGCCCAAGATGGATTCCTAGTGGGGTTAGTCATGAAAAGGAGGTTTCATATCTTATGTTGAGATTTAGGATATATTTTGGAGTTTTTATTTTGGAAATGGTGATAATTACATGTTATTAGAAGTAAAATAGTGTTACTATAAATTAGTGTGGGATGTAGAAAGGGAGACTAGTTTGGGAAAAGGTGATTTGGGAACCCTATAATCCAATGCATGTTCTTTAAACTTACTAAACACCCTAGAATAGATAATTTTAGTAGATTGATAGAGACCTTGGATATATAAATGCATCATTTTTGTTTCACTTGAGTTTTAATTGGGGTGATATTAAGGATATTTAAATGAATTTAATTAATTTAATCATAAAATAATTCCATGCTATCGAGCTTAGGATTATTCTTTCTACTTAAAAAGATGCATAATTTTCATAATCTATATGTGGTTTAGGTTGGTGATGTAACAACCTGATATTTTAGTATCAATTTCCCTTTAAATAAATATTATTTTGAATATATTATTTTACATGCAGTACTGAACCAAGATAAATCGTGATATATTTTATTAAGATAAAATTATAAGTAGTAAATATAACCCACATAAAGTAGTTATTGAATTTTTTGTATAAATATAGGCAACCACATTATTAAATATATATATAAATAAAAATAAATTTCAATTTCAATAATAATTCACTGATGAAATCCAATTAGTATGGCTAAATAACTAACAATATTATTTTATGCTTAAAAAAATTCTAAATTTGGATTTTTTATGTGCTATACATTTTTATTTCAATAAACTACGTATACTATGGTTAAATTATGATAAAATATATATTTTATATTAATAATATATTTATACTAATTTAATCATAAATTTATATGGAATTAGAATATGAATAGTTAATAATTGAAAAACTCATTTTTCCTATAAGAATAGTCTTCATTATATTTTATGATCCCAATTAAAAGTTAAATTAGGAAATTTTAGAATTTTAATTTGAAAAAACAAACTTAATTTTTTGATTTCTCATAACATTATTATCTTTGGATGAATTTTGGGAATTTTTCTGAAAATATTGATTTTTAGATGAATAGTGAAAATACTATTTTTACAAATACTATGTCTTTTATGAAATAATTTGGATATAAGAATGGATTAAAAAGTTATGAAACATTTTTTATAATAAAATATGTATTTAATAAGTAAAATTATAAATTTAAAAATTCTATTTTTAGTTGATAAACCTGTATTTAAAATTTTAGAATCAAAGTAATATTTTTTTTAAAATATTTTTTTACAATAAACATTTATTATTTTAAAATTAATTTATTAACTTTTAGGAATTTAATGTTATGAAATGGTATTCATATTTTTAATCATAATATAAAAATTATCTAAAAAATTATTTTTATTTTTATCCATAAAAATAAAATACTGAAATTAAAAAATGAGTTACAGTGGTATAAGTAAACTATGGTAAAATGTTAAAAAAGGGGTAAAAGACCTTAATAATGTTCAAAAATGTCTTCATATGAGTATTTGATGGATATATTTATCCAAAATCACCCCTCTCCATTACTTTCCACTATTTTATCCACTTTCTATTAATAGATCACCTTTTATTTCCAAAATACCACTCCCCTCACTTATAAAAGGTGACTTCTAATACCTTTTTATAAACACTCAAAAATTATAATTACTTTGAAATATCTACCATTTTTACTCGCCCTAGATCCATATACCACATTTTAAACCTATTTATAAAATTAAATTCCCTAAATCCTCTGTTTCTAAGAGGTCAACCAAAATATGGTTCAAATTATCTATGTGAGTACTAATCACTTCGTAAACATTTTTCTTATTTATATTTAACCTATAAATATATTTTACCCATTATAATATAATTAAATTATTATTATTAATATAATTAAATTTTATTATGTTAATATTATATCCATTATCTACCCTTCCCTCTTCCTTTGAAAAATGAGAACGTCATTCATGTGTACGTATAGACTACCACCTCCACAAAGCGGTGTGTTTTATTTTCCATAAACACCTTGTATGACTTGTTATAAAAGGGTATTTAATGAATAAATATGATATTTATGAAATTATTATGATTATTAAAATAAAATTCAATTTAAACCTACTTTCTTATCTATGTATAATGAAAATGTCACCCATGTGTATGTGTGGACTACTGCCTCTATGGAATGATGTGTTTCATTTTTCATAACCACCCTACTTAGATAATTATAAGAATGTATTTAATGAGTTAAATTTATTTTTATAACATTATTAACATTATTTAATTACAAATAAATCATTATATTAATAATATTATCAATAAGTGGTCATTATAAATATAACCCCCTAAAACAAGCAGACAAATAGGAAAAATAATTTATTCATTCTATATAATAAATTTATATAAATTATCATATTCTTAAAAACATTCCAAATATTATTTATCACATTAATAAAACTAACATAAATTTATTAAACTTATTTAATAATGTTATTATAACTAAATTACTTTATAATTATTCTTATATATTAATTATATCATGTTCTTATTTTGGTCAGTTTAACTACCTACATGAGTGATGCTATAAATTTCCATCATGGATTACTATGGAAACTTAATTAATGGTAATATTAGATATTAATTATTGAATATTTTTTTGGTTTTTTTAAAGGTAATATTAATTTTTAAACATTACATTAATATAACACCTCTCCTTTAATTAAATTACCAAAATAATCTTGTCACCTATTTCGTCTTCAAAAATCAGGAATACAATACTCATGTAATAAAATTAGAATATTATAAATAATTATAAATAATATATAATATTACCTTGAATAATATATGAATAATGAACTTATAATCAAATAATGGGGGTCAACATGGAAATTTTTAAATATTCTCAAAACAATCCAAATCACAAACATCTAATGATGAAAATAAACTATAAATAACTTGAAAATTTATAATAAATGATTATAATTAAAGATTATATAATTTCATACTTATGAATATGGTTCTGAATAAGTTATTAATATTTTTATTCATATTATATAATATTTTCAAGTTCTTTCATGAAATTTGATAGTTAAATTAAGATTTTTCTCATCTCACTTATTTATTTGAGACATATGACATATTCACCACTTATTTTATATTATGTGGTGTGTAAACTTTACCATAAATGTTTTTATCATACATTAATTAAATTAAGGGGATTTAAAAATCTATATCTTGTTTTATCTTTCATAGTCTCTCAATTAAATAGATACTAATGTTGTAAGGTATTTTGATAACTCAAACCACCTATATTTGAGTTATAATGCTTTACCTATAACTTATTTATTATATGTTTAGTTTCATAAAACATAGGATTTTATTATATTATAATTTATATTTTACTCAAGTTAAATTAATATCTTTAATTAAAATACCCTTCCTTTCTGAATTTATTTCTCAAAATAGTGTAATTTTTTTAATAATACTTTCCATTCTTTTTAAGGATTATTTTTCTTCCATATGCATATTCTTTATTCCCATCAATGTTCTCCTTCCTTATTTTCATATCCAAATATGTTTTATCTTATGTGATCTTAATAATTCTATTTATCTATTTTTAAAATAAATTTCTATTACCATTTTTCAGTGTTATTTTTTAATAAAGGTATTTTAAAAAAATATTGAAAAGTTTTTTCCTTTATCGGTCATAAATTTTATCTTAAACTATGAATTTCCTCTATATGATCCTTATATATTTTAAATGATCTGTTATTGAAATTTATTTTCAAAATAATTTCTAAAAATTAATCCATTTTAATTTCTAAAAAATGATATTTTTTAATGTGACTCATATCTTCTTCTATTTACAAAAATGTTAAGAAATTTTTTTAATGATTATTTTATGTTTTTCTTCCATTTTCCTCTTAAAATCCAAAATATTTAACTCTTATGGGGTTATTTTTTTAATCAACTTCTAGATGTATTTATTAAATACTTTTTATAGAGATTTAATTTTTGGAATTAATCGATCTAATTTCGATATCATGTTATGAGATACCATTTTGAAATGATATGAAACCCATTTTTCATTCATGGTATTTCAAGATATGATGAATGATTTATATATTATGAAGCATGTACATATGGATGTTGATGGATGGGGTCCTATATAATCCTCTAATGCATTGGTTAAGGTTCAATATATCATGAGGTAAAAATGGGTTGCGGGTTACGATAATCGATTCACTAATGAGCCTTGAGTTATAATACTTGAGTAAAAAATGGGTTGTGAGTTATGATATTCGAGTCCCAAATGGGCCATCAGTTATGATACTCGAATCACAAATGGGAAGTGGGTTATGATTTTTGAGTCATTAGTGGGTTTCACAATTTTGATACCTAAACCACTATGTAAATTTTTCCCCATGATTATTTTTGTTCCAAAGTTTCTTGTTATCTTATGTTTTTGTGACATGCCACATTTTTATGTGATATATCGATGATAATGCTCCATGGTTCATGTTTATTATCTCTCACTCTTATTCCATGGTATATATTTGATCATTTGAAATTAAATATCTTTATATATTGAATTATTGACAAATATTATTATTCCATGTTATTTTTATTTACATATTTCTCACATGGTCAGGTTTTCTCATATTCCCATAAACAAACTATTGATCACATATTGATAAATTTTACCATACAGAGCATTTGAGCTCATACAATTCAAATGTTTTCATTCCCCTGGTTATGAAGATGAGTATAACTTATGATATTTATAGAATGGAATATAGTGTGGTTCAATTATAATGAAATGTTAACATATATTGTAAAATATGTTGCTTATGTAGCTAACCTAAAATAAAATAAACCTTTGTTTCTTGAGATTGTGTGATTATTTTGATATTTTATATTTAAAATTCGGTGATAATTTGAAAAATTTAAAAGTTAAGCTTCATATATCCCACTTTGTATCGAAGATAAATTGTAAATAATTGATTTTTAGCACCATACCTGAGATTTTGGGTATGAGGTGCCTCTATTTATATCAAAGAAAGGTTTAGTTGTTTTTTGGGGATTAGTTTAGTTATTTTTAGGGATTAGGATTATATAATATTATTGAAAACATTAGGGTTAAATATGAGTATAGTATAACATCATAAAATTTGGGTAAAGTAATAATTTTTTGAATTCCAAGTAATAAAATCCCTATCTGGATAAAAATAAGTGATTTTAGGATCTCTCATTTATATTACTAAGGGTAAAAACCCTAAAAATGTTATTTGGTTATTAACTTTATCTTTATTTGGTGCACAAAAAATAGTCTTAACTATGTATCTATTTTGAAATTGACAAGGGATATTCTTTGGTAATTCAGGCACTCTTTATAAACTATTATGAGGGATTTATTTAGGTTAGAGAATCTAATAAGAATATGGAAATGTAAAACCTAGTTCAAACTGAAGGAGTTATAGGTCGATCCAATTTTATCATAGTTGAACTAAAAGTATCATGGTCAAAATGAAGGTGTCATTAAAGAAAGAATTATAAGATTTATTCATCATATTAATATGATCATTTAATCATATTTTATTATATATCAACAAAAATATTTATGTTTTAGTATTTTTTTGGTAATATGATCGTGAAAATGAAGTTGTGAAATTTATTTCCCAAGAAACTTCTATAACCAACTAAGGAAGAATATTTGGTACAAATTTTTGAGATAAAGGAAAATATCAATATATAATTATTATAAATAAAATGATTATTATCTTAGTATCTATGGTTATGAAGATGATATCTCACTAAAAAAAATTATTGAGTTTTATTATGGATCCCTTGTATTCTTTCATTAGTGGGACATCTAATAAAATTGTGAGGATTTAATTTATTTAGAGATGAAAATGTAGCACCCCAAAATTGTAGTATCAATTTTACTTTAAATAAATACTATGTTGAATATCTAGTTTCAAAAAATAAATGAACAAAAACAAATTATGATATATTTTATAAATATAAAATTATAAGTATTAAATATAATCATTTTAAAGTAGATGTTGAATTGGTGGGTAAAAATAGATGTAACTGAATAATGTAATATAAGTATAAAGAAATACAAAGGTAATTTTAATACTAATACACTAATGAAATCAAATAATTATAGATAAATAAAAAATAATATCATTTTATACATAAAAAAAATTTCCTAAAATTTTATTTTTTAAGCACTCTGCACTTTTGGAGCTACTTTCTTTGAAAAGTGCACATATTATTGCCAAAATTGTGACTCCCCTCACTTATAAAAGGATAATCCCAACAATATTTTTCATAAAATCTAAAAATTATAATTTAACTTAAAACTATACACTTTTTAATAGATTCTATATCCCTATCCTACATTTTGAATCCCCTTTACGCAAGGAAAATTCCTAAATCCTTCATTTCTAAAACGTCCACCAAGAGAACTTTAAAATTCTCAATGTAAGTACTAATCACTTCTTAAACATTTTTCTTCTCAATATTTCTCCACCAAATTTATTTTACCCATTATAATATAATGAAATCAGTATTATTAATAAACTAAATTTTTATTATGTTAATGATATAACCATTATCTACACTTCCCCCTTCCATGGAAAAATGAGAATGTCATTCAAGCATACGTACGGACTACTACCTTCATGTAGAGATATATTTCATTTTTTATAATATCCATACATATATGGAACTAAAATGGTATTTAAAAAATAATTATTCAATTAATATCATCATTATGATTTTTAAAAGATAAATTAAATTATATATTCTTTTTTATATAGAAAAAATTTCGCTTGTGTGTATGTGTGGACTAATAGCTCCATTGAACGACATATTTCTTTTTTCATCACTATCCTACATAGAAAATTATAACGATGTATTTAATGAATTAAAATTATTTTTATAATAGAATGGATATTCTATAAAAACAAATTTGGTATTATATTAATAATATTAATAAAAAGTGATCATTTTAATTTAAATCTCCCAAAATTAGTATACCAAGAGGAAAAATGACTTCTTAATTCTAAGTAAGAGCTTAATATAAATTATCTTCTTCTTATAACCCTTAAAAATAATTATTTAACACATTAATAAAACATAATTAAATTCATTATAATTCTATAATAATGATATTATAACTAAATCATTCTATAATCATACTTATCAATTAATTATAGCATGTTCTCTTTTGGGTCAATTTAACCACCTACAAGAATGATTTTATAAATTTTTATCATAAATGACTATGGAAAAATAATTAATGGTAAGATAAAATGATAATGAGTGAATAATGTTTTTTTTTTCAGAAAAGGTAACATTAATATTTAAACTATCATTAATGTACCACCTTTCATTTGATTAAATTATTAAAACAAGCTTGTCACTATTTCCCTCATCACAAATCATGACTAAAATTATCATGGAATGAAAATATACATTGTAAAACACTATAAATTATCTATTTTATAACCTTGTATAATCTAGTAATGATGAACTTTGTATCAATTAATGGGTATATATATCAACATTTTAAATCATATGCAAAACAATCAAAATCGTTAACAGTCGATGAGGAAATTAAATATAAATAAAAAGTAAATATATAATAACCAATTATAATTATAGAGTATATAAATTAATAGATATGAATATTCTCCTGAAATAATTTATTAATATGGTTATGTTTATTATACATGAGGTTGGAGTGCTTTCATGAAAGTCAGGTGTTAATGTAAAGGTTTTCTCATCTCACTTTCCTTTCTTAACGACACATACCATATTCCCTACATTTTTAATATTTTTTGATGTATATGATGAAATATTTATGTATTTATAATACGTTTATTCAATTTAAAGTATTTAAAAATACTTATTGATTTTTATCTTTCATTGTCTTTTGATTCAAGAGATACTAATATTGTAAGAGATTTTGATAATTCAAACCTCCATTCTATGAATTTTAATTATTCACCACAAACTACTTTATTCCTTGTTTTATTACTTAAAACATAAGATTTTAATATATAATTATTTCTATTTCTCTCTAGGTCAACTTAAATCTTTAATTCCAAGACTCTTCCTTGATTATTTTATTTCTCATAATAGTGCAATGTTGTTAATAATAATTCCCATCCTTTTTAATGAATAATTTTCCTGAATATCCATATTATTTCTTCCCATAAATGTTATCATTGATTATTTTTAAATAAAAATATGTTTTATCACATGTAACCATGATATTTCTCATTATCTATTTTTAAAAGGAATTATTATTACCATTTTTATGATATGGTTTTTCAATAAAGGTATTTTAAAAAAAATAGTGAAATTTTGTTTCCTTTACTAGTCGTAAATTTTATCTTCAGCATCATATTTTCACCAGATGAAACTTATGTATTTTAAAGGATACCTTATTGAAATTTATTTTCAAAATAATGTTTAAAAAAGACTTAATTTGTATTGTTAAATAATAATATTTTTTAAAGTGACCCATAACTTTTCTTTTTTATAACAATGTTAATAAAAGTTTTCTAGAGAATCATTTATGTTTCACCGCTATATTACTATTTAACTCCAAAATATTTAACTCCTATAGAGTTATGTTTTTTGAACCACCTTGTAAATTCATTTATGAAATACTCCTTTTGGTCCTTTTGGGTGAATAAATTTTTCATATCAACTTGTCCACTTTTGGTATCACGTTATGAGATACCATTTAAAAATGATATGAAACTCATTTTCATTCCATAGATTTTCAAGATGTGATGAACAATTTTTATATTATGGAATACATTTTTATGGATATTTTTGTGGGGGTTTCTATATCACCCTTTAATGAATTGGTTACAGCTCAATATCTCATGAGGTAAAAATGGGTTGTGAGTTATGATACTCAAGTCACTAATGGTCCACAAGTTATAATACATGATTCATAAAATGGTCTATGACATGTGATATTCAAGTTGAAAATGTGACTTCAGTTATAATTCTCAAGTTACAAATGGATGCTGAGTTATGATGTTTGAGTTACTAAAGGGTCCCAGGATTTTGATACCCTGATGATATGTAATGTATTTCCCATGATTATGTTTGTTCCAATGATACTTCTTATTCCTTGTTTCCATGACATGCCACATTTTTATGTCATATTCCTATGATTATGCTTCGTGGATCATGTTTATTATCTCACAACCTTATTACATTGTACATGATTAATCATATGATATTACATGTCATTTTATCATGACTTATGGACAAATATTATTGTTATATGTTATTTTTAATAACATATTTCTCTCATGCTCATGTTTTATCATATTCTCATGACCAAAACCTTAATGTACTATAGATAAGTCTTCCCTTACGAATCCATTAAGATGATCCATTTCTTATATTTCCATTCGTTGGTTATAATGATAAGTATATATTATGATAATCTTAGAAGAGAATATATTGTGCTTAAATTATAGATGAATGTTTAAAATAGTTGTAAAATAATCTGCTTATGTTTATTTTCCTCAAATACATTAAACATTTGGTTATTGGGATTGTGAGATGAGATGTTTTATTTAAAATCAAATGATAATGTGTAAAATATGAAAGTGTAACTTGGGACATCTCACTATGTATCGAAGCTATATTGTAAAGAATTTTTTTAGCACCAGACCTGGGAGTGTAGGTATGGGGCACTTCTATTGGTATCAGAGAAATATTTTGTTATTTTTAGGGACTGGTTTAGTTATTGTTATGGATTATGATAAAATAAGTTTAGTTAAAACCTTAGGGATAAGTTTTAGTATAGTATAACATCCTTAAATTTTGGTAAAGAATAGATTTTTTGGTATCCTATAAATGAAATCAATATCTAGATACAAACAGGTGGATGTAGGCTCTAGCAAAAATGCACATAAGGGTAATAGTCCTAAAAAGTATGGTTGTGTATTAATTTGATCTTCACCTAGTGCATAAAAAAGAGTCATAAATTCACTCCTAGTTTGACACTCTCAGGGGATATTCTTTGGTAATTAACACACTCATTGCAAATAATTATCATAGATTTATTAAGGTTATAGAACCGAAGTGGAATTTGTCCATGGATAACCTAGGTTGAACTAAAGGAGTTATAGGTTGATCCAATTTTATTATCATTGGACATAAATTATCATAGGTTAAAATGAAGGTTTAAATTTATAAAACATATTATAATTTATTTTTAATATTCATATGATCATTTACTCTGATTTTTTTTAGATATTATCATAACTATTTTACTTTTAGTATTTTGTTGGAAATGTGATCAATAAAATGAATCTATGAAAGTTATTATCATATTTAGTAAAAATTATTAAGATAAAGTAAAATCCAAATACATGATTATTATGCATTAAATGATGAGTCTCCTAGTATATATGATTATGTGGTTGATATATTAGTAGAAAATATTTCTTAAGTTTTTTAAGGATCCCTTAGCATCTTTCATTAGATAATGATAATTTAAAATTGCATGGATGGAAATAATTTATATAGGGGATAATGTAACACCCTGATATTTTATTATAAATTTTACCTTAAATAAATTCTATGTTGAATAGATAGTTTCACAAGTATAATTAATCCAAAAAAAAATATGATATATATTATTAAGATAAAATTATTAGTAAATATAATTATTATAAATTAGTCATTGAATTAGATGGTATAAATAGAGGTAACTTAATAATGAAATATATGTAGAAATAAAAATTAAGTTCAATTTTAATACTAATTCATAGATTAAATCCAATTAGTATAGTTAAACAACAAATAAGATTATTTTATGTTTAAAATTTTTTTTTTCTAAAATTGGATTTTTTTATGCTTTGTGAATTTTTATTTGAAGAAACTAATTATAATATGGTTAAAATATGATAAAATATATTTTTTATATAAATAATATAATAATAATAATTTAATCATAAATTACTATAAAGAAATAATAAGAACAGTTAATAATTGAAAAAATCATTTTTCTATAAAAAAGTTTCTATTATATTTTATGTTTCCATTTAAAAGTTAAATTCATGAATTTTAGAATTTTAATTTGAAAATATAACACCCCATAATGTTGCATGGTTAAAATACTAAATGATATGGCTCATTTCAATAAGGTGAAACTTTATTTTAGAGAGACTTCCTAATTAGAACTCCACAGTTAAGCATGTTTGGTCAAGACTAGTGATAAAGATGGGTGACCTATTATGAAGTTTCACATGGTGTGTATGAGTGAGTAAAAATCACACTAAAATTACAAGTGTTAACTTATGGGGACATTTATTAGTCTGATGATTCCTTTGGGCATGTGGGTGGGCCCCTGGTAGAGGACCACATATCTATGGGGTAACTGGCGGTGTCTGTAAGGTTAGGACCCGATGGTCATGTTAAGGTAGGGTGTTTTTTATACCAGTAGGGCTCATTTGTTACATTAGTATCGGAGGAGGAACTCGGTCGAAAGTGTGGTGGTAATGCTTGGGTTTAGATTTAGGTTCCACAATGAGGACATTATACTCTAAAGGGGGTGAATTTAATACCCCATAATGTTAAATGGTTAAAAGAATAAATGATATGAATCATGTCAACATGGTGAACCTTTCTTTTTAGGTGCCTACTTGATTAGAACTTCATAGTTAATAATATTTGTCTTGGAGTAGTGATTGGGATGGGTGACCTCCTGGGAACTTTCATAGGGTGTGTCTGAGTGAGGAAAAGGGATATTAAAAGAATAAATTTTGTTCTGTGGAGACTATTATTGGTCTGATGATCCATTTGGGAAAGTGGATAGACCCTAGGTAGGGGACCACATGTCTGTGGGGAAACTGGTAGTGCTTGGATAACCAGGTTCTAAAATCCATTTTAAGGTGAGGTATCTATGTTTTCAGTAGGTCCCAGTTGTTACATGGAGTGATACATGATTCCATGCACATGGATATTTTGAATATTTTAATATTTCACAATCTCTAGAGAATTATTTAATGCGAGTATTAAAATATCTCACAAGAATTAAAATTTTGAGTCTTAAGGAATAAATAATGAGGATCTATGAAATGAATAAATGGAAGGGTATACAATATTTCTATATATCTTAGAAGAAAGGAAAAGGTGTCTAAGTCTTGAGATATTTCAAAAGAGTAATATCATATAATTAAAGAAAACAAATTGGGTTATTTTAATTATATAAAATCTTGGTAATTCAAAATAATTGATTCATACAGTGTTGTGAATATCAAAGATAGATAATAATAAGAAGGTAACCTATGTTTTACATTTTATTATATATATACTCTTCTGGTCAATGAAAAAAACAAATAAGATAGAAGTTTGACACTGTGATTCAAGACAAAATATCTTAGTGTTAAGAAGAAGGATACCCGACTCTATGATAATCATCCTCATACATATGTTTTGATTTGAAGCTAAGAAGAAGATAACCAGTGCATATGTTATGCACTAAAGAAGAAGAAGATAAGAGAAGAGGAAAGAGGATAAAATAAGAGAAGAAAGTTTTTTACAAATATATTTTTATAGGTTGAAGAAGAAAAAAAATATCTGAGTTGTCCATGAATTTTATAAGAAGAAAAAGTCTTTGGGAAGTCTACTTTGTACAGATAAAGAAGGGACATATATTTAGTGAAAGAAAATAAGAAGATAATGAATAATGTACTTATGTGTTTTTAGGAAATAAAAAATAGATTAATTATGAGAAGGATAATGAATCAAAGCTACGAAATTCAATAGAATACGCATCTGGTGAATAAATCTATTAAAGTTACATAAGACTTGAAGAAGTTGAAGACCATCTACATAGAAGATATATATATCTAGAAGGAAGCTATATGTTAGACTAGGTTATCAGTAGTCCAGGGACTAAGGATTATTTTATGATCCCTCTCTTGAGTGTAAGGTGACACACTTCAGTTTCAGGGTTGTTTTCTAGAAAACTTATTGTAACTACTTTCTCATTACAGTGGCCTTTGTGATCGAGGATTATTTCAAAATTTCACCAAGGACTATCCTTTCTTATTAAAAGGTGAACCTTTTAAATATTCTATCCACTTTTTGTGTTTGATGACATATAAAATAGAGGTAATAGAATAATAGAATCAAGATCATGATAAATAAAATAGGAAAGGGATAAAGAGATAAATTGATCTATAATAGCACAAATAATGATCCATCCCCCTTATTAGTGTTGAGCATATCTCAAAGTGTTCCTAAAAAATACAACTTGTGATAAACCAAAAGTTTTGATGTAGGATGAATCTAAAATTTCATGGGTTGAAATGAAGGTGTCATAATTTAGGATATATTAGGATTTATTTTCCTTATAATATTATTTCTTACTCTGGTTATTGTTGCTAAATATTCACACTAAGCTTTTTGGTTTTAGTCAATGGATAAAATCAGGAGGAACCGAGTTAACAATGAGTGTGATAGATAATGTGGTGATTTTCCCAACAAGAAACCAAATGGGATGGTAGAAGGAGTGAAAATCTTCATGGAAATGTTATCTAGGGTTATGAATAACAACCTAAACCATGTTGATCTATTTAAAACACCAAAAAAGGAGAAACATAATATTGATACATTCATACATCAATGATTTTTAACCTTTAGTCTATCTTTTGATCCACTAAATTTTAAGAAATGGATTAACATTATATAAAATATATTTTTTGTTCTTCAACGCTCAAAACATGAAAAATTAATTTCAGTTATCTATTAGTTATAAGATAAAGTGGACCAATGATGTACATTGATAAAGGATATAAGTCCAAAAGAAGAAATCAACTCAATCAAATGGGAGGATTGTATAGAGGTATTTTTCAATAAATATTTCCCTAAACTCTTTACACTAAAATAGAGATATAATTCCTTGAGATGAATCAAAAGAAGGATGAATCCATTGGTACCTATAAAAAAACTTCATGAGACTTTTAAGGTATGATTCTAGTTTTATCATTGACACTAAAAGATAAATCGATCATTTATTTAGTGTATTAAAACCAAGTCTCTAAAATTAATTTTCTATAATAGAATTTGGTAGATATTAAGAAATTATTCGATGTGATCTCAATATAGAAATGAATATTGGAGACTCCTATTATTCTTAAGTATTTGGGGACAATGTGAGAAAAAAATATTTTTTAGGAAACTCATATGATAAAACCCATGGTGAAAAATAAATTAATCTTCTAATATGTCAAAGATGTGGGAAGAAGCGAGGTGGTATTGCCTCAAAGGAACAGGTAAATGCTTCAAGTTTGGGAGATAACACCATCAAACACATAAATGTCAAAGATATAGGAATAATTAAAGTAATGATCAGCCTAATAAATTATCAACTATCATGACTTTCCCCCACCGTTACCCCTCCAGGACCGATAGTGATAATGGGTGGTCATCCCATAAAGCTCACCACTAATAGGCTATGGTTTGGAGACTAGAACCAGGGGTATAAGCACATATATATGGGAGGAATTTCCCTCAATGTAAGTTTAAATATATGAGATAAGATAAAAATAAACAAAAAACTCCATATCACAAAAGAAATATCTCAATATAATACATGATGAGCTCAATGCATGAATGAAATGATATAGAATACTAGTATAACTAAAATTCTAAAATAAATCCTCATAATTGACCATAAATCTCAATAGCTCCCAAAAAACTCCTCAAATTAGTAATTCTAATTATTAATTCCCAAATCAATCTTCAACCAGTATCTAAGGATCTAAAAAATAGTTTATATATACATAGGGTGATCATAACATGTACAATTAATAGAATCCTCCCCAAAACCTCTTATTAAAAATGTGAAAGAATCATACAAAATCCTAGTGAGTAAATAAATGAAACCTTGTCATCACTTACTCAGGTAAAATAATTTATCATCCTCACTAAGGCTCGATCACCAAGTAATGCAAATAAGTAAACTCATCCATGTCAAATCACACAAACACACATATATATAATGAAGGTACCCCACTTCTACTTCCCCACAAGTTTTTCACTATCACATCCCAATGACACACATCTTTATTTCTCTTCCCTTCCAAAAAAAATCCTTCCCTAAACTGGGAGTTCATATCAAAATTTGTATCATGTGGTGTATAGTTATGTCAAGACCTACAACCTATGTAGCATATCACATCCACACCTTCATCACTATCATATCATTTGTATCAAAGTGTAATACTATAAGCCATTATAGATCATGTAAATTCATTTTACCTCAATCCATTACAACCCATGCAAGTACACTCATGGGAAAATGTAATCACCATGACCAGCTCAAGCCATTACAGCACGTGTATAAATGTATAGTGGATCCGAGAGACATCATAGATCGTATGATTACATAACCTATTCTTTAATTAATCATAGACCATATATTCTCACATATAATACTATATCCAAAGGTATTAGAGGATGGAAAATTCATTCATTCATTCCCTCGCTACCCTAGATATTGGGGAAAACACCCCCCCCCCTAGAACTTCTATGTTTCATTTTTCCAATTGAATCGGGTGGTGAAGCATATGAAATCAAAAAAAATAAAGTATATCACACACAATAAGAGAAATTACTAATCATTGGACTCATCTTCAATTATCTTCATACGAGACACCCAAATTCCACTATTAAGGTCTAGATATCAAACATGTGTACAAGCATAAAAATAAAATATTAATTATTTATCATCCATAAATTAATTAATATTATTTCTTATTCATTTTCAAGATTAATACTAAACTTAGTTCCTTCAAAACCATTATTTTCTTGTTTTTATTCAAGTACATAATCATCATATATATTCACCATGAACCACCCTCATTCATTTAATAATTCATTTATAATTTCATAATTCTTAGGTACTCTAAGACTCATCCTAGGTTACCATAAATAAATATGTTCTTTTCTAGCATAAACAATTGAAACTGGTAGTTGAGAACCATATCAAACGTTCATTCTTCCATCCATACATCAATACTATACCTAGAAAAAATAGACAAGAAAACCCAGCTCTTAACTTATTTTTTCCACCACCAATGTAATCCCTAAAACCATTTCCCATAATTAAATTCATCTAGACATCGCTGGCATCAATCACCATATAACCCCAAGAAATATCTCCCATTGTTCTCTAAATATTCCAGTAATACTAGGTTATTAATAAATCACATAAAGGTTATAATTCCCTAGATAATAAATCGTGAAAAAAAAATGCATTATAGTAAACAATAATAAAGATAAATAAGACCTTGTAATCAATTCATTCAATCCACCTTTAAAATTTCTAGTCCTATTCAACCCCAAATAATTATCTTCATTAAATAAATAGTTCCATTACCACCTTAAATTAGTTGATTATCTAAGTATATTCTCTTATTTAAAAGAAACCTAATTTAAGTATATTCCAATAACTAACATCATCCATAATTAATCTTTCCATATTTTTCCCATATTTTATAAATATTAAAGGAAAAACAACAATAAATATACACTTTCCTCTTTCATTAAATAATTTCATCATTATCTGGATTAAATTTTTTATCATTTTCAAGCATATTATTCATGCTAAAATAAAAAAATAATATAGCTAATAGATATAAAATTATCTAGTAAATCAAGAGGCGATGTAAAATATTAAAATAAACATCCAATCACAATATCCCAATCTACTATCATCTAATTTCTATAACATAAACTAATGATTATAGATTATATGTGAACAAAATAATTCCCATTAAAATTCTTCACTTTACATTAGAAAATAATAATAATAAATTACTACATCTTATATTATCATTCTTTATTTATCTCTTATCTTCCCAAGTTTTCAAATATTATTATCTCTTATATGTGATAATAATATCCTCAAGAATTAAGAACACTACAGCATGTGAAAAAATCATATTTCAATTATTTAATTATTATAATCAAATAATCATCATCAATTACTACATTTGACTTCTATTACTTGAAATAAGAATAATAATAATAATAATTTTTATGTGATTACACTACCTATCTCTTAAATAATTTTCCATAACATGAAAACTAATAAATTAAACTATTAAATATGAATCACATTTCCCCGAATCAAATATAACTATGGATTATTATCTAATAATAATTTTTTGTATGAAATAATCATTAATTTTATAAATTATTGAATAAAAATTATAATTCTTTTGATAATAACTTCTCTTCTTTCCTTCTTATATTTTAAGAGTGATGAAAAAATGATACTTCATGTGAGAGTTATCTTATTTTGAATCTTTTATTTCTAAATTATAAAAGAATATTGGATTGTATGTGCTTTCTATATTTCTTAATATAATATTAATAAAATTCATGTGAATATAATTTTCCACTTTATTTTATTATTTCTATATTATTATCTTGTGATGGTTAATTCCATCTATTTAATCATCATAGAACTAAATCATGTTTCCCCAAATCTTACATATGAAATGAAAAAGAAGTTTCAGATCCCCTATCTAGAATTATTAGCTGGGAAGACTCTCTGAACATGCATATAGAGGAGAGAAAGAGGGAGATCTCACACTACCTAGAACTCATATGATCTTCATCCGGAATCACATTAACCAAATATATGATTTGGGTGGTTGGATATCATCTAATGAGTACTCTATGAACTCCAAAAGAAAACCTATGTTCATGCATAGTTTTTAGGGAACCAGAGAATAATAAAGGAGAGAGGAAGGGAGAATTAAAATGTAATACAATTACACGCACAGTGAGTTTCCTATAAAACCCATGATATTTCTCTCAAAATCATAAATCTACATTTTCATTCAGAAAATTAAGAGGTAACTATTATCATATTAATTTTTTCATTTATTTCAATTGTTTTATTCCCCTTATATATATTGTATTTACTTATAGATGAGTCAAATATTTATATTGTCATGAACTGGCCTAGATAACCTGGTACCCTGATACTCAATCCAATCCAAACATGGCCTGAAGGGTGTTCCCAATCCCCATAAGTTAGAAACTAGTACCTGGCATCGTACAAGATAAAAGAGGGAATAGTTTTTTCCATATAAATAGTAAAAGAAACATATACATATCAGTATTCTAAAAAGAAAACTTCATAGGGATAATATTACCAAAAGTAAAATGGGTAAAAATTCAAAAGATACATCATCAAAGAATCAAAGAGACAAGTAAAATATCCCAAGTCCCAATGAACATAATACTCCAGTCCAAAAAAATCAACAACGACCACCTCTAAGTGGTGTTTTCTCATTTCCCAAACCTAGAAGAAGTAAATCTACAAACTCCCAAAGTAAAAGGTATGGTGTGAGCTAAACGCCTAGTAGGGTATCACTAAGTGTTTCATAATAAGATTCCAACAATAATAAACCATTACATGCTTTAAATTTAAAATAAAAAAATATGACAGTTCAATAGAATATTTAAAACAAAACATGATTTTCATTTCAAATAATGGAAACATTTCAAACAATGGGTTAATAAAAATTATTTTATATAATTCATAAGGCATGTGTAAAGTAGTTTTACAAACAATGTCATATATACACCAAATAATCCACAGATGAGCAACATGTTAATTTTCTAATATGTGTGATAGTTCCAAGTTATGAGATCCTCATACACTCATATTGGTGATCACAGTAATATGTGTACATATATCCCTCATACACTGGTCAAAGAGGACTCATAAATATCCCATTGGGTAAAATATCCACTGCTCTATGTTTTTGTTATATTTTTAAAGCACCAATCTATTTTATAGGGAATTATTATCCTAGAATTTGTGTCCCAAATAACCCACTAACTATTCAGTCTTGTATGTGCTTAAATAAATAATAAAAAATGGAAAATTATGTCTAAATTGTTTAAAATACAATCACCCCATTTCTAGTTTCAATATTCCAATTTCTATTTAAAAACCTAAATAAAGGTTTTTAATCAATTCATTGCTTTTTCAAGATAAAACAAAACATGGGTTCTTATAAAATCATTTTAATACATTTTTCTCAAAATCAATTTCAGAAAATAATTTCAAAAATTCCATCAATTTCAAATTATACCCCAATTTCCAATTCCATTAGAATTGGGGTTTTTACCCAAAATCTCATGCCAAATCAATTTCCAATTTTCAATCTACATCGAATTAGTTTTTCACAATATAATTGAAAGAAAATAAAACAATCAAGAAACTCAAGGATTATTCAATTGGCCAAACTTAAATAGAACCACCTACCTTTATCATTGAATCTTGTATCACAACGCCCGCAATGGGAATTACCAATAAAGAATGTTATAAACATAGATCAATGAATCAAACCTAGATTCAAGATAAACAAAGGATTTTAGATCCATCAATAAATATATGATCTAATAAACCCAAAGTATGATAGATGGAGGGATTGGGGGAGAAGAAGCAGTGGAATAACTCTTACCAGAGAGGAATCGAATGACATTCTCCAATATTTGATCCATCTTGGAATAGGTTTATAGGATCCAAAATGGGTTCTTAAGAGCTCAAAATTTGTAGTAAAATGTCCAATACTTAGTTATGGTTGAGTAGGGTAAGAAATAGGGATTCGGGAAATTTTAAAAATATTTTTCAAAATTAAAAAAGTATGCATGTACTGTTTCCTAGAGGGGGTCACACAGTTTTTCAAAATGTTCACCCTAAACATGTGTCACTATAATGGGGTTTATGGTTTCTACTAGGTGATAATAAGATTTTTCAAACCATGTGCCAGTTATGAAAACCCCCACTATTTGAGTTTTCATAATTTACCCCGGTTGGGTGCATGGTTTGGGAAAATTGGGTACCAACCGTGCATAGCCCATAAAAGTTCTAAAATTCCCAAATTTTCTCCTAAAACAACCCAAGATGAAACCCACTCAAAGAATTATCAAAAATAGGGTGGAGGAGTACTTGAAAATAGTAAAAGGATGTTACAACCTCCCCACCATAGAAACTTTTTGTCCCTAGGGAGCATGTCAAGAAGCTTCCATGTCAAAAAGATGAGGTCACTGCTCTCTCACCAATGTCTCTCTCTCCCACGTCTCATGAGTATTAGAACAGTGTTGCAATAGCAGTCGAACCAAAGGTATCATCCCCCCATAAAGTACCTTGGTTTTATAATCAACTATCCTGACTGGATGCTCAATCATGGATAAATTTATCTCAACGTCAAGATCATTCTAGCTCAGAACATGAGATGGATCAGAAAGATATTCTCGTAGCTGAGATACATGGAACACATTATGTATCAATGCCATCTGTGGAGGAATTTATAAATGTTAATCCACTTTCCCCACCTGTTCAAAAACCTCAAATGGTCCCAAAAAATTAGAAGAAATCTTCCCTTTCCACCCAAGCCATCGATGACCCAAACAAGGTGAAACTTTAAAGAATTCCCAATCACCAACTGAAAATTAAAATGGTCTACAATGATGATCATCATAAGACTTATATCAGCTCTATGCCATCAAAATTATCTGAAAAATTAACTGAATATTTCTTTTCATCTCTTAAACCAATCTTATTTCAATAAAGTAACTTTCACCAATCTCCAACCAACAAAATGGAGGTTTACAAGGATAGTTATACAACACCTCAAAAGGAGCCATTAGAATCATAGATTCATAGATATTGTTATAAGAAAACTCAACCATCCCCAAATGGTCATCCTAATCTCCACTAAAGTTGAGAACATAAGTGTGAATCATATCCTCACAAATATGTATATCTCTCTATGTCTGTCCATTTTTCTGTATATGGTATTCCATACTCAAATGAACCTAAGATCCCAGTGCCTCCTGGAGGCCTCTCTAAAAATGAGAAGTGAAATGGGGGTGCCTGTCATATATTATAGAAAATTTAACTCCATGTAAACAAACAATATTTTTCACATAGATATTTCAAAACTCCTTGACTTTGGTTGTATCACGAATGGGTTTAAAGTGATCCAATTTGGTTAGCCTATCAATAAAAATCCATATCACATTATTATTTTTTTAGGTATGTGGAAAACCAACCACAAAGTTCATAGAGATCTCTTCTCACTTCCAAGTCAGCATTGGAAGTGGTTAAAGTAAACCCGAATGTCTCTGGTGATCGGCTTTAACCTGTTGGAACATAAAAAAACTAGATACAAAATCAGAAATGCCTCATCTCATACATTTTCATGACTTGTCCAATAGGGCCTGAACATGACTACCCTATGCCCTCCTTCCATAGGCTAGGGGTTGGTGGCTAGAACCTGAAGGCTCTTCCCGAATAGGGAGGGCATTGCCTTAGAGATCTGTACACACTCAAAAAGGTAAACTGAAGTAAACAACCAAAAAAGTAAGGTATAACCCGCAAGAGTAAAGTACAACCACAAGTACAACTGTAAACTGAAAACAGTGGGCCATAATACAATCCCTGGAAACTGAAAAGAAAGTAAAAAATTGTCGCATCTGCCCTAGAGCTCTACCTGGAGGGTAGTAGCTATAAGTCTGAAGTTGAAGAAGACGATCTTGACTACTCTCTTCGCACCAAACTCCACCAAGTCCCAAACCTCCAAAGTCTACCTTAGGGTGTCAGTAGTCTTCACCAGACACAGGCGTGCAGGTGGATCATGTGTAGGGGTGAGTATAACAACTCAGTAGGGGACCTCGAGACCCCTGAAGGTCTCTCAGTAATCTACAAAGGAAAACATCACAAGAAATACCACAAAGGTAATATCACAAGCATGATCTTGATCATAAAGAACAAAGCAAAAGAGACAGGTCACTCTAATGGTATAAATTCAAGGTTACTAGGATAGGGATGACTGGTCATAAATATAGATCATCTTATCCATAGTAACTCCACTTCTGACCTGTATAGGTCACTATATGTTGACTCATATTGGTCTCTAGATGCTGACCTGTATTGGTCGTTGGTGTTGACCCGTATTGGTTGCTAGTGCTGACCCATATTGGTCACTGGTGCTGACCCATATTGGTCGTTGGTGTTAACCCATATTGGTCACCAGTATAGAGGTAGGGATGATTAGTCGTATAGCTATATCATACCACTCTGGAGTTTCTGATGCTAACCCATATTGGTCGCTCTTCTTCTTCATTTCACAGCCAGCCAATAGATTCTCGCACAAAGCATGCCTGATTTAGGAAGAACTACTCCTCAATCCATTGGTCTTATTTCAACTGGAACTAATTACCATGAAGAAGTAACCTGATGATCTGTCACGTCATTAGGGTTCCAATGAAACAGACGACGTGTCAACTGGATTTCTGTTCTGTAAGTTATTAGTATTTTTGTGCCGAGGGCCTAGTTGGATTCGAAGTCGATCCAACCTGGATGTACTCCAACTTTCTCCAAAACCCAATTGTAGTATGTCAAAAGGACTGTCTCACTCCAAGGATCCATGTGTCATAGACGGTTCATCAAACGGACATCTGGTTTGCAAGATATGTACCTTTAAGTGTTTCTGGGCCCAAGAGGGGTCCGGGTCCGGCCTGACCGGGCCCGAACAACCTGGCCCGACCCGGCCTGGGCTAGTCCATGGTAGGCTCAGCCCACTGGGACATGGACCATCCCGGCCCACCTACTGGGCGCAGCCCGCCGGGCAGTCCGGCTCGCTAGCTCGCGCGACCCGTGCGGGTCATGCGGTCTGCTGCACCTGAACGGATCAAAGGATCCATTTGGCTCCTTTAATTAGAAGTTCCACATGGTGCCGCCTCATCACCCACGGGACTCAAAATATTGGGTCTCCGCCTTCACCACCGTCGCAACTTCAAAGTCGCGGCCCTTCAACGTGGTGTGCGTCGGTGCGCCGCCTCTACCTTCTCCTCCGCGGCCGACCGCCCGTACAACCACCATGGAATTGAGAGGTGCTTCTCTTCCACCAAGGTCATCAGTTTTTAGCCACATCCCTCGTCTTCCAGTTTCGGCCGCTGGTGTCGTGCCGGAATTTCTTTTGTGGGCCACCGGGTGAACCTCAGTGGTCCATTCTTCCTTCCGAATGCGCCTACGGTCCTCTTGGGATGTCGTTGTCATTTTTCAGCCCTCAAATATGCCTTTCCACCATATTCGTTATTCCTCCACAAAGAATTCACCAAGTTCAATTTTAGCGGAGGGTCCGGGCCTTATTGGTTTCTGTACATGCCCTCCGCGCTAGCTCTTTAAATATGAGGAAAATTAATAATAATCAAAAGGAAGAATAATCCCTGAATTTTAGACCCTACAACAACCACCCGCATGATTTGATGAGATTTGGATCAACCCATTAGTCGGTTGGTCTGCGTTTGTTATATTTTTCAAGCACAGGAAGAGAGGGAACATTATATCACATAAACCCCCTACCTCGAGATCCATTGGAAGTGTCGCGGTTGCGGAGGGAGGAGCATCCCCGTTGGATGGAGTCGTCAGCGTTTCTTGATCCCAGATCATTGCCGCCTAAGCTTCCGTCCTCCGTCGGTGGGTGTTGTCGTAGGACTTCGCCAGATTTTTCTCTCTTGAAGAAGTTGTTCCAAAACCCCACCCTGAGCTCCAATTAAATAGGATGGGGAAAGGTGAGTAACGCATGAGGAATTTAATGAATAATTTAATGAGGAATTTAATGGGAAATTTAATGATGAATTTAATGAGGTTCATTAAATGAATTAATGAACCTCTTTTAATTCTCAATGGTGGAGTTATGAAATTGATGAGTCAAGACATTAAATAGATTGAAAATTCACCAGTCCCACCACCACCGCTCATCCACTGGAGAAAATAAAATAAAATAACAATTACATGTTATTTTACTTTTCTTTAAAAAGTCCAAAAACTAACTTTTTCTCCCAAATTACTGTGGTTAAAGTGAATCCTCCCTTAAGAGAATACTGGCACTACAGATTCAATGGTGCCTTAGTATTTTTAATCCGAGCACCAGTTCAAAATATAGAAAATGTCACCCGCGCATTTACTAAAAGTACCTGAAAAAAAGTTCAAAAAATCATTTCGGGCACACCGGGCCTCGGAATTACATATCGTCAATTTTTTTAGACTTTTAATAATCCCAAATAATTAAAAAAATTACATAGAATTTTCTGGGTCTTTATATTCTCCCCACCTTGGTTCTTTATGTCCCCGAAATTCAAACAAGGATATACAAACAAAGAGGGGTATTGGGCACGCATATGAGCCTATCGCTCCCATGTTCTCTCCAGGATATTCTCATACTATCATAGAATGTGAAAAAGAGGTTTCAACTACCCAGAAAGGATCTTCTCCTGTCGATCCTCTAGCTCACCATGGTCGATGACGTGAGATGGGTCATGCATGTTTCTCCTTAGATGGGATACGTGGAAGACATTGTGAACCCTCTCCAACTGCGGTGGTAGTGCCAAGCGGTACACTGCATTGTCAATCCTCTGAAGTATTAGGAATGGTCTAATAATCCTTGGTGAGAGTTTGTCACCTTTTCCAAATCTTCATAGTCCCCGTCGAGGGGAGACTCGCAAGAATATATAGTCCCCCTCCTAGAACTCCAGTGGTATCTGTCGCCTATCAACAAAGGACTTTTTTCGCCTCTATGCAGTCTTCATCCACTCTCGGATGACCTGAACCTTCTCAGTGGTAGCCTATACCATCTCTAGGCCCACAAGTGATGGCCCTCCTGGATTCGTCCAGCACAAGGGCGATCTGCACGGTCATTCGTACAACGCCTAAAAAGGGGTCATACCAATGGTGGAGTGATATATTTTGTTGTACGTGAACTCCACCAAGGGTAGTTGGTCCTCCCAACTGTGACCAAAATCTAGGACACATGTACGAAGCATGTCCTCCATGGTCTGGATGGTCCGCTCAGTCTGACCATCTGTCTGCGGGTGAAAAGTTGTGCTCAAGCGAAGATGAGTCCCAAAAGCCTCCTGCAATCCTTTCCACAATTGGGATGTGAAGTATGTGTCACAGTCTGAGACTATCTTCGAAGGCACCCCATGAAGTCTCACGATATTCTAAACGTAGAGGCATCCCAAGATCTCTACTGAACCCTTCTCTCGAATAGTAAGGAAGTGGGTCGACTTAGTGAGTCAGTAAATGACCACCCAGATGGTATTGTTCCCTCTGGACGTACGTGGTAACCCCGTCACGAAGTCCATCAATATCCCTTTCCCCTTTCACTTTGGTATCTCGAGGGGTTAGTTCAATACTGTTGGTACCCGGTGCTCAGCCTTCACTTGTTGGCAAGTAAGGCATCTAGAAACAAATCATGCCACATCTTTCTTCATCCCTGGCCACCGGTACTGACGCTAGAGGTTCTGATACATCTTCATCATGCCTAGATGTACTTCCAAGGGGGATTTATGGAACTCCCTTACCACCACCTCTCATAATGCCACTGGTACAACTTTACGTCCTCTGAACAGGATAGCATGCTCCCCACCTTCAGAATATCCATCAGGTGCATGGCCTGAGGATATCTGAGCATGAGTAGTCTCATAGCTGCTGTCTCCGAGTTGCACCTCCCTGACTCCCTGAAGGGGTGGAGGGTAAACTACCATTGATTGGAGGTATAATATCTCATCTCTATCCATATAGGATATCTGAAGTGATGCTAACTTCTATGAAGCCACATTCAGTAGCTGCGAACTCGATCTCCAGCTAAGTGCATCCGCCACTATGTTCCCCTTCCCAAGAGTATAGACTATCTCAAAGTCATAGTCCTAGAGGAACTCTATCCAACTTCATTGTCTCAAATTCAGGTATTTCTATTTGAAGATATATCTGAGGCTCTTGTGGTCTGAGTAAACAATGAAGTGCTCGCCTGTCAAGTAGTGTCTCCATATCTTTAGTGCGAAGACTACTGCTGCCAACTCCAAGTCGTGAGTCGCATAATTCTGCTCATGAGGCCTCAGCTATCGTGAGACATAAGAAATCACTACATCAACTTGCATTAGGATGCAACCAAGTCTGGTCCCTGATGCATCATAGTAAACCATGTATCCATTGCCCTCCTCCGGCAACCTTAGGATGGGGCGCTGGTCAAGATCTACCTCAGCTATTGAAAGCTTTGCTGGAATGTCTCTAACCACAGGAAGGTTTTCCCCTTATACATCATGGCAGTCATAGGTGCCTCTACTCTTGAGAAATTGGGTGCGAACCTCTGATAGTAGCCTGTTAATCCAAGGAATATCTGCACCTTAGTAACACTCCTGGGTGGATCCTAAGAAAGTACCACCTCGATCTTCACTGGATCAACTACAACTCCAGCCTCTGAGATGACGTTTCTCAAGAAGTGTACCTTCCATATCCAGAACTCACACTTTGAGAGCTTCCCATATAACTGGTTCTCCTGGAGTGTGTCCAAAACTATCCTCAAGTGTACAGCGTGCTCTTCCTCGGATATTGAGTACACCAAGATGTCGTTGATGAAGACCACAACAAATAAATCAAGGTATAGTTAAAATATCTTGTTCATGGGCCCCATGAACACTGATAGAGAATTGCTCACACCAAAAGGAATCACCAAGAACTCATAATGGCCATAACTACATCTGAAGGTTGTCTTCGGTACGTCCTCATCCCGTACCATGAGCTGATG
The DNA here is from genome assembly GCA_963277665.1 of Viscum album. Lineage (NCBI taxonomy): Eukaryota > Viridiplantae > Streptophyta > Magnoliopsida > Santalales > Viscaceae > Viscum > Viscum album. The sequence continues at coordinate 117,420,947 of OY728128.1, read as the reverse complement.
ACAGCCTGATCGGAGGTCTATCTTTGAGAACCACTTCACTCCTTTCAAATGATCAAAAAAATCACCAATACTCAGCAGAGGATACTTTTTCTTCATTGTCACCTAGTTTAGGCATCGGAAGTCCACACATAGCCTCAAACTTCCATCTGCCTTCTTGGAAAACAACATCATGGATTCCCATTGAGAAACATTGGGCCTTAAGAATCCCTTCCACTGTAAGTCCTCCAACTGTACCCTCAGCTCTCGAAGCTCCACAAGGGCCATCTAATATTCTTGTGTAGATATCATTGTTGTTCCTGGGTACAAGTCAATTCGGAAGTCTACCTATCTATGAGGAGGTAGTCCTGAGACATCTTCTGTAAACACTTCCTCATAATTGTCCACCAATACTGGGAACTATGGACTCGTCTCATGCACCATATTGAAGGTCATGCAAGAAAGTTGATATGTAATCAGATGCACCCTCCTGAGAACAATTCCATCTCATGCTGCTCTGTTTTACTTCTCACCAACAAAGGAAAACTGGCCTCCATCTCCACGTGTACATCGCACTATACATCTTAAGCAATAAATCTATGTGTGAACTACTGATAACCAGTCCATGCCTAGAATGACATCGTAGGGCTTCAATGCCGCTACTAGAATATCTCATCTGAAACTCTCTCCTCTTAGATTAATATCACACTATCAGAACCAGTGTGTGACTGCTGAATCTCCTCCCATAGGAGTATCCAAACGCAAAGGTCGATCTAAAAGATTATTTGGAATCTCAGAGACCTGAACTAAGTCTGCGGTAAGAAAAGAATGGATAGCACCTATGTCGATAAGCATTGTTGTTAAAGTAGATAATATACAAATTGTACCTTGTATCATATCAGGGACGTCATGATCGTGAGCCTCTACTACATGTAGTTGGGAATTTCCTCGTCCACCTACTCCCTGAGCTCATGGTGGACCGCCTGGGGGTGGTGGTGGTAGTGCCTAGTGACCCTGACCACCTCCCGTTGCACGTCCTGCTCCCCTGCCTCATCTTCCACCTAGATGATGCTCATGATCCTTCCTTTGTCGCTACCTCGGTGGCCCCTCCACCATTTTCCGATTATCCGTGCAGGGAGTCAGACAATCACGAGCTCTATGACCTTATCCCCTGCATGAAAAAAAGATCATGCCTCACTGGTGGCTCCCTCAGCCTCTCAATACTCCCACATCTGACCCTGCATCCTGGGTTCGCCCTTCGGAAGGTCTACCCTGCTTGGGCTTCTGCGTCGTCTTTCTACTGCCAACTGCAAATGACTATGCTACCTATCATCCGGTATGGGATCTCACCGTCGATTCCTACTCAGCAAGGAAGATATCCATCACCAAATCTCGCTCTAACACCCCATCCTACACATGAATGATGATAGAAATGGTTTTGGATCTAATCTCTCATTGGATCCCCTGCTCAAAGGTCTGGTCTCGGATGTAAGGATCACGTACCATGTCGGTGGAGTATCGGGAGAGGTCAGTAAATTTTGCTGAGTACTGATCCGCAGTCTGGCTACCTTGCTGCAGATGCAGTAGCTCCTAAATATGCATAGAGCGTAGTTTCGCTGGCAAAAACTTCACCCTAAAAAGGATCTCAAAGTCCATCTAGGTGAGGGTTGTCTCCTCATGCACCTGGAGAATTGAGATCCACCATTGTCCTATCGAGCCTTGAAGAAGGCTAGCGGCCAAGATCGCCATCTGATCGGTTGGTCTCTCTTCTAAGAGAAAGATCTGCAAAACCACCTCAAGATAGTCCTCTACTTATTGGGGTTTCATCTCACCTCGAAACCTCGGAGGCCTCTATCTCCGGAACTCATGCAACACGATCATCCGGCATGCATGATCCAATGGTAGCATCTGCTGCTCAACGGGTGGTGGTGTTGCTGGTACACCACCCAAAGGTGCCATCACTGTGAGTGGTCCTTGTACCAACACCTCATCGTTCGGTGTGTCACTATCATGATCTATAACTGGAATCCTTGCTAGTTATCTTCGTGCAGGAATCCCGTAAGAAACATATGTGCCACGATCAATAAGTTAAACCTGGTGAGTTGACTCAAGAAAGATCAAGAAAACTTTTCAAAACACTAGAAACTGGTGTTTTCATGTACCGAGTTGGAAAATATAATTCAGGGTCCTGGTGTATGGATACATCGGCCACCGCACCAGCACTAGACTCCCTATACTGAAAACCAAACTCAAGAAACTTTACACAATTGCCTCATTAAAAGTAGACTCTTAGTTCTTCTGTTAGAACTTACCACCCTCTGATACCACTTTGTCACGACCAGTCCCACAGGGCCCGGACGTGACTACCCCATGCCCGACTTCTATAGGATAGGGGTTGGTGACTAACACCTGAAGGCTTTTCCCGAACAGGGAAGGCGTTGCCTTAGAGATCTGTACACACTCAAAAAGGGAAACTAAAGTAAACAACCAAAAAAATAAGGTATAACCCACGAGAGTAAAGTACAACCACAAGTACAACTGTAAACTGAAAACAGTGGTCGGGAATACAAGCCCTAAAACTGAATAGAAATTAAACAGCTATCATATCTGCCCTGGAGCTCTACCTGGAGGGTAGTAGCTGTAAGTCTGAATTTAAAGAAGAGGATCTTGACTTCTCATGCCGTACCAAGCTCCACCAAGTCCTGAACCTCCAAAGTCTGCCTCGGGGCATCAGTAGTCTGCACTAGACACACGCGTGAAGGCGGAGCCTGTGCAGGGGTGAGTATAACAACTCAGTAGGGGACCTTGAGACCCCCGAAGGTCTCTCAGTAATCCACAAAGGAAAACATCACAAGAAATATTGTAAAGGTATTATCACAAGCATGATCTAGATCATGAAGCACAAAGAAAAAGAGATAGATCACTCTAATGGTATAACTTCAAGGTTACTGGGATAAGGATGGCTAGTCGAAAAAACATATCATCTTATCCATATTAACTCCACTGCTAACCCATATAGGTCATTGTATGCTAACCGATATTGGTCACTAGATGATGACCCGTATTGGTCGCTGGTGCTGACCTGTATTGGTCACTGGTGCTGATTGGTATTGGTCGCTGGTGCTGATCCATATTGGTCGCTAGTGCTGACCCATATTGGTTACTGGTAAAGAAGTAGGGATGATTAGTCATACAGCTTGATCATCCCACTCTGGAGTTTCTAATGCTGACCCGTATTGTTCGCTCTTCTTCTTCATGTCACAGTCAGCCACTAGATTCTTTTAAGAAGCATGCCTGATTTTGGGAGAACTGCTCCTCAAACCATCGGCCATATTTCAAGCAACACAAAGTCCCACAAAGAAGTAACTCAATCATCTGTCACGTCATGAGGGTTCCAACACAATAGACAGCGCGTCAACTAGACACCTGGTCTGTAAGTTATTGGCATTTTAGTGCCGAGGGCCCGGTTAGATTCGGAGTCGATCCAACCCAGTTGTACACCTACTTTCTCTGAAACCCAAGTAGAGTATGGAAAAAGGACTGTTTCACTCCAAGGATCCTAGTGTAATAGACGGTTTGTCAAACGGACGACTGGTTTGCAATATATGGCCCTTTAAGCATTTCTGGGCCCGAGAGGGGTCCGAGTCCGGTCTGACCCGATAAGAGCAACCCGGCCTGCCCGGACTGGGCCAACCTGTTTGGGCTGGGTTGCGGCAGGCTCAGCCCGCTAGGCCATAGACCAGCCCGGCCCACGTGCTGGGCACGCCCCATCGGGCGGCTCGGCCCGCTGGCTAGCGCGACCCGCGCGGGTCGCGTGGTCTACTACACCTGAACAGCTCAAAGGATCCATTCGGCTCTTTTAATTGGCAGCGCCACATGGCGTCGCCTCGTCACCCATGGGACCCATAGGATCGGGTCCCTACCTTCACCACTTCTGTGGCTTCAAAGTCGCGACCCTTCAATGCAACGTGCCGCCTCTACCTCCTCCTCCGTAGCTGGCCACTGTCGGTCGCCCGTCCAACCACCGCGGTGTCGAGCGGCGCCGCTCTTCCACCACGGCCGGTAGTTTCCAGCCATTTCCCTCTTCTGCCAGCGTGGGTCGCTGGTTCCGCATCGACGTTTCATCCACAGGCCACTGGGTGATCCCCGGTGGTCCGTTCTTCCTTTCAAACGCACCTACAGTCCTCTTGGGATACTTCCGTCGTTTCGTAACCCTCAAATATGCCTTGTTTCTGCATTCGTTATTCCTCCATAAAGAACGCACCGAGGAAAAGTTTAGCGGAGGGTCCGGGCCTTGTTGGTTTCAGCTTGCGCCCACCACGTTAGCACTTTAAACATTAGTAAAATTAATGATAATCAAAAGGAAGAAAAATCCCCAAATTTTAGACCCCACAACAACCACCCACATGATTTGACAAGATTCGGATCAACCCATTTGTTGGTTGGTCCATGTTCATTATATTTTATAATAATGGGAAGAGAGGGAACATTAAAGCACATAAACCCCGTACAATGAGATCCGTTGGAGGTGTCGCAGTTGTGGCAGGAGGAGCGTCCCCATTGGATGGAGTCGTCAGCGTTTGTCGATCCCAGATCATTGCCGCCCAAGCTTCCGTCCTCCGTCAGTGGTTGTTGTTGTAGGACTTCGCCATAGTTTCCTCGATTGAAGAAAACATTCCAAAACCCCACCCCGAGCTCCATTTAAATAGGAGGGGAAAAGTTGAGTAACTCATGAGGAATTTAATGAGGAATTTAATGAGTATTTTAATGAGGTTCATTAAATGAATTAATGAACCTCTTTTAATTCTCAATGGTGGAGTTATGCAGTTGATGAGTCAAGCCATTAAATGGCTTTAAAAGTCACCGGATCCACCACCACCACTCATCCGTTGGAGAAAATAAAATAAAATAAATATTAAATGTTATTTTACTTTTCTTTAAAAAGTCTAAAAACTAACTTTTTCTCCTGAATTACTGCGGTCGAAGTAAAGTCTTCCTTAAGAGAATCCTAGCACTGTGGATTCAATGGTGCCCTCATATTTTTAATCCAATAACCAGATCAAAATATAGAAAATTTCACATGTGCGTTTACTGAACGTACTCGAAAAAAAGTTCATAAATTCATTCCAGGAACACCGGGCCTCGGAATTACGCGCCGTCAATTTTAAAAGACTTATAATAATCCCAAATAATTAAAAAAACATGTAATATTCTTGTTCTTTCCATACCTAGAAACTATAATTGATTATTCATATCATAGAACATCTTTATGGTTCCTGGGTTCACAGCCCATTGGGAATTATGGAAATACCTCAATACAAATTTCCTCACAGATAAAGGTACAACATACTAGCTCCAAAAACTTAGGATGCCCTTCATGGAGAACAACCAGTCAGAAACGGTCTCCCTCTCTATAAAGAGAGTTCCTAATTCCACACAATTCATCATCAAGCTTCTGTTCCTAAAGAATAATCTCGAGAATAGCATAGTTCAACTAAAACTATCCAAGGAAACCTTGACTCCTGATTCCCAAACTCCAAAATGAAACTATGAAAAAAGATTCATCAAGTTCCACCCTTCTGGTGATTCTTTCATGGCCTGAGTTGTAGTATCCTTCTTAAATAATCTGAGAAGGCATTCCCTTTATCTAGGGTAAAGGTGATTTCAAATTCAAAAGATTTTAGGTATTCCACCCAAAACCTCTAGCATAGATTTAAATCTTTTTTAGAGAAGATATAACTCATGATATTGTGGTCAGAATACATGGTAAACCTTTTTATAAAAAGTTAATGCTTCCAACACTTAATTTCATGCATCATGAATACGAGTTAAAGTTCATGGGTTGGGTAATTATTCTTGTGTGTCCAAAGTTACTGAGAACCATAAGAAATGATATGATCACCCAGTATAAGAACGTAGCCCAAACCCAAACCTGATACATTACAGAAGACCATATATCCATGTCCGACCTCTGGAATATTCAACACCGGTGCAGTAGTCAAAATATGTTTCAACTCAGCAAAAGAAATCTAACATTTATCATCCCAGGAAAACTTTACTCCCTTATAAGTGAGAGCTGTCATCAAAGAAGCTAAATTTGATAAATCCTTTATGAACTGATGATAATATCTAGCTAAACCTAAGAAGCTCCAAATCTTGAAAACATTCTGCTGTTGTTCCCATGTCATAATAGCTTTCACCTTCCCAGTATCAACTAAAATACCATTTTCTAGTACCATGTCCCAATAAATCACTTCTTGAACCTAGAAATCACATTTTGATAGCTTTTAATAAAGTCAGTGATTTCTCAACAATTGTATAACTTCTCTTAGATAATGAACATGATCCTCCTCGAACTTAGAGTAAACAAGGATTTCATCCATAAATACCACCATGAAATTATAAATATACTCATGTAAAATATCATTCATTAAATCCATAAATACTATAGGACCATTGGTTATAAAAAATGGCATGAAAAGGTACCCATAATGGACAAACCTACTTTGGAAGGCATTTTTTTGAATTTCATATTATTTTATTCTCAACTAGTGATAACCAGATCAAAGATCAATATTTGGAAACCACTTAACCCCTTTTAATTGGTCAAAAAAATCATCAATCCATGGAAATGGATAATTTTTCTTTACACTAACTTGATTGAGTCTTTGATAATCAACACAAAGGCAAAGTGACCCATCATATTTCTTAGCAAAGAGAATAGGAACCATCCAATGTGACACAATTGGGCATATAAATCCTTTATCTAAAAGATCATCCAATTAATTAATAAACTCTTTCATTTAATCTAGTTCCATATGGTAAGAATTTATAGATACTCTTTGATTACTATATACTAAATTAGAAAACTCTACCTCCTTTGTCAAAGGAAAACCAGATAATTCAGAAGGTAAAATGACAGGAAACTTGATGAAAAATAGAGTAATATCATAACTCAAAGATTCTCACTCTAGGTCAAAGGAAAACATTGATATTAATTTCCCTAAATCTATATAATAAGTCCTGTCTCTACTCGACCTTGGGTACTATTCACCCTGAAAGATACGGAAAACACCATCGAACGTGGTAAAGGAGACCCGTCGAAGATAGCAGTCAATTTTGGATTCATTAGCAATGAGCTAATCCATCCCAAAAATGACATAAAGTGGTTTCATGTTGAGAACCAAAAAATACCATGTAAGATTTATATGTGATAATGAAAAAACACAAGCATCGTGACGATTACCCTGCTCTCTCTTCATTCCAAGGGGTATAGTAATATTCATCGCATAAGATAAAAGATGTGTAGGAAGATTTAACAACTTTACAATATGAATATAAACAAATGATATTCACTTATATCAAATAAATAATTAATTAATGAAGAAGATATAATGATGGTACATGTCATGGTCACTAGACATGTATTCGCTTCCTCTAAAGACTCTTCCACTACATAAAGAATCTTCTTTCTGGATGTCTATGGTTGGAACCCCTTATTCCTTGAATCATCTGATTGTTCCGCAATATATTTTGGAATTGATGATCTCATTTCACTACATGTAGAATAATAGACATGATATAACTTCTGAAAGTGACATGAGAGTCTAAAAGAACTACATACCTCGGATGCCTCAGTGAAAAACCATTTTGAATTCCCAGGCTTTCCACACTGGTAGAAAATCAAAGGGCCTCTACTCGGAACTTCAAGAGGCCTAGAAGAACCATGATATTGATAACCACCATGAGACTCATCACACTTTCTCTTTCCTTTGAAGGATATCATAGAACTGGCATTGGGAGAAAAGGAACTCATGTCAAACCTGACTTACCAGCTAATCAAATTTGAACATCAATGCTCTATTCAGCACATTAGCATGAGAGGAGAGCTTCAGCAAGAAAACCTAAGAACGAATATCAAACTGAATTCCCATATCAAACCATCAAGTATTTATCTTCTCATTTGGTATAATATTAGGTGAAAACTACACAAGATCCACAAAGTGATTTTCATATTCTGCCATGGTCCTCTCGTCCTACTCAAGTATAAAAAAATCTATAGCCTTAGAAAACACCATAAACTCTAGTTATAACTTTTCAATGAAAATAACTTTAAATTACTTTCACTCTAATCCCTCATGATTCTTCATCATCACCATCATGTCCCACCATATCCTTCTAGATCCCTCTAGCTTGAAGGTGGAACATTTCACCTTGATTTTATCAAGGGTTTCCAAGAACTCAAATAAAAGCTCAACTGTTCTCAACCAATCCTCAACCTCTTGAATATCATTTGATCCTTGGAATCCCGATGTATTTTTTAGAAGGAACTCCTAAGAATGATTCTAAGAAACATCCCTCTGAGGTTCCACAACTGGAGCCTGAATGGGAATGGTTGAAGGTGCATGTCCTAGATCTTAGATAGCATGCACTATAACCTCAACCAAATTCTAGTCTATGGGAGTATTTTCTCACTATGGTTTATCAATAGCTTAGTCCTAGATCCTATTCACACATCTTCTCAGAGGAGTGATGTTACAAAAAATCATTATAAAATATTGAATATTTCATAAAGGTTTCTCATATCAACACTCAAACAAGAGAAATTGGGAAATTAATCCCATCAGATAGATAAACAAGATTTGGATATCAACTAACCAAATCAAAAGCAGGGAAAAGGCTGTAAATAATCATCAATATTCCTTTACCAAACCACACTTGGTTAATTAAGTCTTATTACAATGATATCTGGCAAGGAACTCACTCCAACTACCTCCTATATCCTGAAAAGATTACACAACTGCATACTAGCATCAAGGTAAGATGTACAACCTGCATCTCTAATAACACTTTTTCATGAATCGGCTTGGATACCCTAGTACCCTGATACCCAAGACAATCCCAATGTAGATCTAAGGGAATCCCCAATCCCCATGGGTTATCAAAAATAACCTAGAATCATTAAATATAAAATAGGGAACAATTTTTTTCCACATAAACAACAGAATAAACATATACATATTAGTATTTTCAAAATAAAAATCTATAGGGAGAACAATACCAGAAGTCAAACAAGTAAAAAAAACCCAAATATTACATCATCAAAGTACCATAAATATAAGTAAAATAGCCCATGTCTCAACAAACACCACACTCCAAGCCCAAAATATCAACAGCCACCACCTCTAAGTCGTGTTTTCCCCCTTCTTGAACCTAGTAGAAGGAAATCTACAAACACCTCAATGAAAAGGTGGGGTGTGAGATAAATACCTAGTAGAGTCTAAAAAAGTGTTCCAAAATAATATGATGACAACAATAAACCATTAAATTCTTTTAATTTAAAATAAATAGGCATGAAAGTTCAATAGAATATTTAAAACAAAACATGATTTTCTTTTCAAATTATGGAAGCATTTAAAATAATGTATTAATAAGAATTTTATATAAAAAAATTTATATAATTCACAAGTAATGTGTAAAGAAACTTTAAAAACAATTTCATATATACATAAAATAATCCAAAAACTAGAAACATGGTCATTTACCAAGATTTACGATAGTTCCAAGTTATGAGATCCTCACACACTCATATCGGTGATCACGGTAATATGTGTACATGCATCCCTTAGATACTAGTCAAAGAGGACTCATAAACATCCCATCTAGGATAATATCCACTGTATTATGTTATTATTAGAGTTTTAAAGCATCAATCTTTTTTCTAGGGCATTACCATCTTAGCGTGTTTGTCCCACCAAATTTACAATTCCATTGGAATTTGGGGTTTTCCCAAAAATCTCATGCCAAATAAATTTCCAATTTCTAATCCATATTAAATTATTTTTTTATAATACAATTTCAATCAAATCAAACAATCAATAAATTCAATGTTTTTTCAATTTTCTAAACATAAAAGGAACCACCTAAAATTATCACAGGATCCCATATCACAACGCCCGCAATGGGAATTACCAATGAAGAATGTAGACAATATAGATCAAGTAATAAAACCTATATTAAATATCCAAAACAAAGGAGTTTAGATCCATCAACAACCATATTATCTAACAAACCCAAGGAGGAGAGATAGAGAGAGTGTGGGAGAAGGAACGGGGGAAGAACTCTTATAGAAGAGGAATCGAACGATATTCTCCAAGCTCTAATCCACCTAAAAATAGTTTTGGAGGATCTAAAATGGTTTCTTAGGAGATAAAAAGACTTATAAATACATCCAATCCTGAGTAAGGGTTGAGCGGAGGAAGAAATAGGGGTTCGGGAAATTTTAAAATATTTTTCGGTATTAAAAAAGTATGCATGCATAATTTACTAGAGGCGACCGCATGTTTTTCAAACTGTGTGCCCCTATAATGGGGTGAATGATTTATACTAGGTGGGAGAATGATTTTTTAAACCATGCACCAGTCATGGAAACCCCCACTATTTGGGTTTTCATGGTTTACCCTTGGTGGGAACACATTTTGGGAAAATTGTGCGCCAACCCTATACAGTCCAAAAAAGTTCTCAAATTCCCAAATTTTCTCCTAAAAAAACCCAAGATGAACCCCACTCAAATCATGATCAAAAATATGGTTGATAAGTACTTGAAAATAGTAACAAGTTTTTACACTTATTTATATTTTCCCCTTTTAATTATTAAAACCTCCTTTTAAATCAAGCATTCCAATTCTATAAAGAAAACAATCATTATTCCATGACTCTTAATATTTATTTTTCCATGATTTTAATCTTTAATTATTCATTTCCACCATTAAAAACAAGTTTTAGACATTACAGGGAGGAAGAAGAAGAAAAAATGGGTAAAACGATACCCTTATGTGAAACATGTATGCTGCATAAGGGTAAACTGGTTTACCCTTATATACCTTAGGTTCAGAAGAATATGGGAGAAATTTTTTGAACCTTACACAATGATCAGACGGCCCTTATGCAACTAGTAGTGAAACTAGCTTACCCTTATGTGACTACCTTCACACGGATTACCATGATGCGATCCCTATACTACCCTAGCATAGCTATGGGAAAAGTAAGTTTACCCTTACGTGAACTCATTCAACCTTTACGCATCCTTTTAAAATATTGGATTACCTTTACTCATTTATTAGATAGATCACATTACCCTTTGGTAAATATTTGATCACCTTTACATAGATATAAGAAAACACTACTCACCCTTACATGATACTTAGAATTTCACAAGGACCCTTACGTAGCCACTAAAATTCTATAACTACCTTTACACAACTTAAGAAAAATTGATCTTACCTTTACATAGATAAATAAACATCGGATTTACCATTACACAGCCTATTTAAAACCTATCTAACCTTAATGTTGGAATGGGGGTCTACAAAAGGGTAATATTTTAATTAAAATTAATTAAATTTCAACAAAATAAACTTATAAATAATAAAGAGCGTACCTCAAAAAATTAGAATCAATAAACTAAGGGATTTATTATTATTTCCAAAATTACCAAATTGCTTATAAAATAATTTGAATCACTTAAATATCATTATTAAAATTTATAAAACCATTTTAAAATATCTCTTTAAAATGAAAAAACTCTCTTGAGCTACCAAACATCCCAAAATGAAAAAGGGAAGAATCGAGGAAAATTTGAACCTTTATAATCGACGCTCCAATGATTTAATTGTAAGGAGTATGTATATTATGCCAATAAGTGAACCAATATAAGGGTTGATGACAAAAATTGAAATTATCAACCTCCTAATATAAGGTTCAAATGGAAATCCTATGCAATTACAATTGTTGAATTGGGTCATGAAAATGAAGTGGTGTAAGGTATACTCATCATCTACACTAAAACTTCAAATTAATTATTTTATCTTATATCTACCCACTTCTTCATGTCTGGGAATTTTTCTGAGAGTATAAAATCACAACCCCAGGGATTATATATTAAATTATTGGTAAAAACTTCTAGTTTTATGATGATTTAATCCTAAGTATATAACTATTATCTGATTGAATTTTATGTAAATGTAATTCCTATAAATATTATTATACTCCCTTTGGTCAAATTTGATATGATTTTGGGAATGCGTTGTCACTCTCTACATAGACTTCATATTAATTATTGGGATATTGAATTCAAATTTCATATACTAAATCAACTCATGATCATTTATTAGTGAAATATTAACTATGAAATGCATGTGGGAATTACTTTCACTATATGGGTATTAATACCCAATGATGAGGGGTATCTAGCTCAAATGATTGGGGAGAATCTCTATTTTGGGGATATTATTACTATGAGGGGAAAGATGAGTTTCCTAGTCTTACTTAAGATAGTGAAATTTAAATCTCATTAGAAATTATATCTTGAGTCTTTTCTATATTGCGGATTCCCTCAACTATTTTCATTCGTGAAAAATAATTAAAATTATGAGGATGTAATTTATTTAAGTGGGTAGAATGTAACACCCATATATTTTAATACAAATTTTCATTTAAATAAATACTATGTTAAATAGCTTGGTTTGTATGAAACATATAACGAAAATGAACTATGATACATTTTATTTAGATAAAATATTACAATTAAAGATAAAAATTAATATATAATTATAATAAAATATGAAAGATCATTAAGAATTGCACACAAGGTATAAATCAACATGTAAATAAAAATACTATGAACATGAAGTCTTTATCCTCATGGTTTTCATTGAATATCATACCTCCAATTATAACTATGTAAAGGATGGAAAATAGAAATATAATAGGCATTTTGAAATAAAAGTAAATGAATAGGATGATTTATTTTAGAGATATTTGTAAGGTTGTATATAGGAATAAAATATAAATTTTATATATATGGTTGTTGGATATATGGTTGTTGGAAATATGGATCTCGGATATGAAGGTTCTGGGGAGTAGCATAAGTGGTCAATCCCATGCAGAGCAATAGTTTTTCATCTGATTTTTTGGATTTATCCTAAGAATTTGGTGAATATATACCTCAAAATCCATGAGATTGGATATTTCACATATAATTTATAATTAATTTATATAAATAATAATTAACTTTTCTTAAAATTATTTATTCATTATTGAATCAGATGACCACTCTTTTTGTAAAGTTATTGTGATGAAGGATTCAAGTGAAGAATCCCTCTAATGGTAATCCACATGTTTTCCAAAAACCTCGATACATCACCATAAAATCATAGTGTGCTAGCATAAATTATTCTCACCACTTAAATCATTCGTAGTTACAAGATTCCCTTCAAAGATTAAAGGATTCTATTGATTTTCCTTATATTCTTTAGAGGGGGAATGAGGATTTAAGCTCTCTATTCTTGATAAAATTCTAAAAAAATGTTTTCTTTGGGTTTGAGAGAATTCTCCAGAAAATATTTTTGTGCACAATAATAATCACACCCTAGAAATGATATAACCACATTTATATAACTAGGATAGAGAATTGGTTATTTCACATAGGCCCTTATCCAATCTATTAATTCTTAATGAACCCCACATCAAAAAATATTATTATTATTTCCTTGATCTGCACAATACTCATGGATAATATAAATATCACTTTAATCGAACCCTTGACTTGGCTTTCCAATCCTCCTCATCATTTATCGAACCTCAGATAATAAATATTTATTTAAATAAATAAATATCATTATATTATTCATTAAATAAATATTTATGAAATTAACACAACCTGGATAATTATTATTCCTCATAACTTGAGAGTAATTTTTATTTTAATATTAAATTCATATATAATTTAACTGAGATTTTGGATACACTTAGTGTGTAACCCTCTAGACCTCTTTCTCAGTGGAATTAGGTTAAATCGCCTAAAATAAAATATTAAGATCTAGAAAAAATTCAATATATACATATAAAAATATTTAAATGTCACAATGATAATAACCTCATATGAATGATCACTTTGTAATATAATTATTTTGTCTCAACATCTCATTATGTAGGTTGCATACTAGTTTCCTTAACATATTGGATTAATATATCATTCTTTTAATTTACTAAAATGAACTTGTCGATAAAACTGTCATGGACATGGACTTAATTAAATATCTTTATTCTAATCAAAGAGTATTAGATATTTAATTCCATTGACATGGGAGGGACAAATTCTTTTTGACTTATTCATTAATGTCATATCACTTTTGATACACCCAGCGTATCCTATCTCATAGTGAGTATATGTTGTCATGGTTTTTTTCAATACATCTAAGTGAATGATGCATGATATATATTAATAATATAATCACAAGTATAAGGACCAAAACAAACATCCATAGATAGGAATATCCAATTACATATATAACATGTGTAATTCCTATGGGTGAGACTGTTCTCATAACCTCCTCTCTTGGAGATTACCAAGTGTGAAATTCATGAGAAGATTTCTCGATATCTTATAATACCTATTCACCTGATAGCCAACATCATTTCTGTACATTGGATAGATGTCATCCGTCCATAGAAGATACATCTAAGAATATCATCATAGTACTACAAGGTTATCATCATAGGGGATAACTGTTATAACCTTTTGATTCAACAAATACTCTAAGGATATTATCACATAAATTTTATGAAAAAAATACTCATAATGTGATAAGTTATTTATTAATATTTATGGCTGTGAATATATAGGTAATCGAAAGTAAAAGATAGTTAGTTCTATTTCACCAACTCTAAATATTCCAATGATTCCCACTTGGACTACAGCCAACTACTAATAACTTTCAATATTCTAACTATCACATGATATTCATGCTCATGATAAGATAAAAATTTAGTCAATGGGTCTTCTATGTTATCCTTCATAGAAAATCAACTTATTGTGACCTCACCCATTTGAAAAAAATCTCTCAATAGGTGATACTTTTGAAGTATTTTCTTTGTCCATTGATGTGACCATGGATCCTTTAAAAGGGTTTCCATTGTATTATTGTCACAATATAATGTGAAAGATTATTTACTATTAAGAAACAAATAAAGTTTCTAGATGAAGTTTTGAATTTCCACTATAACTTTAGATATATCAAAAGCCACAATATACTCAGAATCTACTGTAGAATCAGCAGCCATTTCCTGATTTTAGATTTTACAGCTCACAAATCCTCTATTAAGGGTGAATACATATCCAAACTATGATTTCAAATCATCCTGGTCTATTTGGAAACTACCATATATATGTCCCTTGGTGACTAAATCGTTATCTCCTCCATAAACTAGGAATTTATCCTTAGTATAACTTGTATACTTTATGATGGTCTTAATTATCATCCAATTGTGGTCTCCTGTATCTTCTTTATATCTACCTACAATGCTCAAGGTTTAGGAAACATCAAACCTAGTAAAAAACATGGCCTACATGACTGATCCTATCATTGATCCATAAGGAATCCTGATCAATTGTCTTTCCTTTTATGTTTGAGGACACATTTTTTTAGATAGATTTATTCCAAGTGAAATTGGTAATAATCCTCTCTTATATTGTTCTATAATAAATATGTTCAGCATATTATCAATGTATTTACTTTGAGTTATTCCAAGCAGCCTCATAGATCTATCATGAATGATCATGATCCCAAGAATATAGGTTGTTTCACCAAATTCCTTCAGGGATAAGCATGAGTTCAACCATGTCTTAACTGATTATAAGAATAGTGTATCATTTCTTATTAGTAATATCTAGGGAAATGATCGCACTTACACTAAACCGCTTATATATATAGGTCTCAAGTTCATTCTTTATGAAACCAAATTACCTTATGGATTTATCAAATTGAATGTTCTGTGATCTAGATGATTGATTCAATCCATAAATGGATCTATACTTACATACCTTATTGGTATCTCTTGGATTCAAAAACCCCTCTAGTTGTGTCATGTATAAATCGTCCATAATATTTCCATTAAGGAAATCGGTTTTGATATCCATTTTTTAAATTTCATAATCATGTTAAGCTTCTATGGAAAGTATAATTTTGATAGATTTCAGCATAGGAAGAGTTGAAAAGGTTCCATCATAGTCTGCGTATTAATGTTTATTAAACACTTTAGCCACTAGACATGATTTATAGGTACTAAATTTACCTTTCATGTCCAGTTTCTTCTTGAATACCCATTTGAAACAAATAGGATTTACAACTATTGGAGGATCTTTCAAAATCCAAAATGGGTTCTGATACATGGAATCCATCTCAAAATCATGGATTCTTGTCATCTTGCAACTTTTGAGTTTCTTACTACTTACTTGTAGGATATATGTTCATCAGTATCAAATAATAATGAATCACCATCCTTGGTGACTGTAAAACCATATTTTTATGGTTCTCTAAACTTACTCCAACTCCTACATAGTACTTTTTCATTTGGAACATCATCTTCCATGGGTACTTATAGAATATTTTCCTATGCCAAATCCTATGTATCTTGAGAATAAACTTCATCAAATTAAATCTTTCTCCCACTATCTCTTTTAAATATGTGCTCCCTCTCAAGTAATATGGTTTTTCTTGATACTATTTCCTTCTAGTTTGAGTAGTATTATAAATAATATCCATTTTTCTTTAGGATATCCTATAAATATATATTTTATACCTCAATGCGCTAGTTTGTATCCAAAATAGGTCTTAAAAAATTTTCTATAATCCCATACATGAGTATATGGAAAAACATATTTCTTTCCACTCCAAAAACCAAATAAAAGTTTTTCACCTTAGTTGGTACATAGTTTAGTGTGTACACTATAGTCTATAATTCATATCCCCAAAAGGATATGGAAGATATGTATGAATCGTCACCAACCTCACCATGTGAAATAAGGTGTGGTTCCTCTTTTCACTAACACCATTCCACTGTGGTTTATAAGGAGTAAGTTGAGATAGAATATCAAACTCTCTGAGATAGTAAATGAAATCTTGGTTAAGATATTTTATACCTCTATTTGATCAAAGTTTCTTTATCTTCTTACCAAACTGATTCTCTACTTCATTCTTAAACTCCTTAAATTTCTCAAAGGATTCAAATGTATACCTCGATGGATAAACATATCCATATCAACTCAAGTCATTAGTAAAAGTTATGAAGTATGAGTATACGCCTCTAGATTTAACTAAAAAAGTTTCACATACATATATGTATACCAATTCAATAAACTTTATTACCCATTAACCCTTTCACCATTTCCAAAAAATGGTGGTTTGGTCATTTCTCCTTGCAAGCAACAGTGACATCTATCAAGTGGTTTTAGTTTGAAAGAATCTAAATACCCATCTTAATAGAGATTTTTCAAGAACTTATCATTTACATGACTGAGTAAGAAATGTCACAACTATTTGTAGTATGTGTCATGTGAACTAGATTCATTATCAATTGTCAACACTTGGTTTCCATATTATAGTACATAAATACCATTAATATGGTGTTTCATACCATAAAAAATGTTATCATTATAAAAGTATAAGATTTTATTTACAAATTTCAATAAAAATTCATCCATGACCAATATTTTCATGGATAAAATATTTTTGGTAACACTAGACATGTAAAAACATTTCTTTAAAACTAAAATCAACTCCATCCGCAATTTAAGGTGGTAGTCTCCAATAGTCAATGCAACCAGCCTTGCTATATTGGTAGCTTGAAGACCCACTTCACCTTTTAAACCATTCCTAAATCTAATTGTTTATAGTATTTGTATAAAAATGTGAGTTCTAAGAGCTCTATCTAATTCCTAACTATTAAATATGGAAATATTAACTACAAATAAAAAATCATTTAGTAGTGGTTTTCAAAACCATCTCTAAATGGTTTGTTTTTATTTTTTTCCAGTAGTTTTCTAAAGTTGGCACCTAAATTAATTTTACTAGTATTTTTTTGTTAAACTGTTGTTATTATATGGTGGTTTTTCCTAAACCATTGATAAATTATTTTAGTTATAAGAGAAATTGAAAACTATAGTTAGCCATCAAATAACCATAACTTTTAATCTGGGTGGCTGTTTATGCTTCATGATCTGCCAAATAAAATATTATGAATATAAATACAATTAAATTAAATAATAATTTGATAATAATTAATAATAATAAATGTATTACTTTTCAAAGATAAGTTGAAAATCTAAATTCAACTTCAAACATCCATAACTTTTGATTTGGGTGTCGGTTTGGGCTTCACGGCCTATCAAATCAAAGCTTACAATGAGATTTAGTTCATTTAGACAAAGGAGGACCATGGTCCCTATTTTTTATCAATAAAAAAGGCCTGAAATGCCTCCAAAACATAGTTTGTAGTTGGGATACCCTAATTTTTTAACATTCGATTGAATTTAAGCTTCATTTAAGATAATCTTCTTATGCTTGTTGGGTGGTCTATGGTTTTATTCAATGAATTTACATTATTATCGATATGATTGTTTTGTAACTATAGTGTCCTTCCCTCTTTTAGTGATTTATTATTTATTGTTTATTATATATATATATGTATATTTATTTATAATTTATATATATATATATCTATAATTATTTATATTTATATATAAATATATATTTATAGATATTTGTATCAATTTATGTATATTTGTGTGTGTTTATAAATATTTATATGTATTTATATCTATATGTATGTATGTATGTATGTTTATAAATATTAATATGTATGAATTTAAACTCCATCCATATTTCAAGAACTCTCTTGAATGAATTTAAACTCCATCTGTATTTTTGTTCAAGGTGTTCAATACCACTTCTTATACCTTGAACCATGTTCTCAGAAGACTCATCCTTAATAAAACCCCCTATGAGCATTGGAAAGGAACACAACCTAAAGTTTTCTATTTCAAGGTGGTTAGGTGTAAATAATATATTCTTAACACCAAATACATCTTAGGAAAATTTAACCCCTAATCCAATGAAGGTATTTTTCTTGGGTACTCTAACTTAAGTAAATCATGGAGGGTATTTAATAAAAGGACCAAAACCATGGGAGAATAAATTCACATAAAATTTGATGAGAATTTTCCTAAACCTCATCCATAAATTGATGATGTTGAGGTTGACCAATAATATTATCCCTTAAATAATTCACCTAATTATAAAGAAATTTAAGTTTTAAAAGAACCACTATATGTCCTTTTACCCAAGGCATGAGTGAAATATAAATTTCATCCCCTATAAAAAGTTGTCAATGATTTGTAATCCAATACTCATACTAAAATATCGGTTTTAAATGAGGTTGAACATCATGTTTTATTTTACCCCAAAATTCCCTAAATATTGATGATTCCATTAATGATAAAAATTAGCTACTTGAAATTCCATAATAATTAAACCAATTCACAAGGAATAATTTTTAGAATCTTGTTGAAAGACCTAATGATCATCCCATTATTGATACCAAATGGGTTTTTAGAAATAAGTAAGATGAGCTAGGTAACATCAATCATAACAAAGATAGAATCATAACTAAAGGCTATGATCAAGAAGAAGGTACTGATTATGGTGGGACCTTTTCTCTGATTTCTAGACTATAATCCATTAGAATCTTATTAGCATTCTCTTCCCACTTAAATTTTAAGTTTTTTCAAATGTATGTTAAAAGTTATTTTTTGAATGGTTTTATAACCACAAAAAAATTGAACAACCTCCAAGTTTTGAAGATTCAAAACATCCAAATCATGTTTTTAGTTAACCAAGGCCCTTTATGATTTAAAACAATCTCGTAAAGCTTAGTATTAAAGGTTAACTAAAATTATTTTAGAAAAAAAATTAAAATGGGAAAGGTCAATTCAAATTTATTTTTAAATCATATTTCAAATGATTTATTAATTATCCAAATTTATGTTGATGAAATTATTTTTGGTTTTATAAAAGACTCTCTTTGCAATGAATTTTCATATTTAATGAGAAGAGAATTTGAAATGTGATTTATGGGAGAATTAAAATTCTTTATTAGTTTTTAAATATCTCAAAATAAGGATGGTATTTTTTTTCTAAGTCATCCAAAATACATTAATTAACTTTTAAAATGTTTTGGAATAGATCAAATAAAGGAAATAAGTACTCTTATGATTACTTCATGTAAGCTAACGTTGGATGAAACTGGTAAATCGGTTGACAACAATCTTTATAGAGGTATGATTAGAAGTCTTCTTTACTTTATCATAACCCTAACAGACATCATATTTAGTGTTTATCTTTATGATTTATTTTAAGCTAATCCAAAATAATCTCATTTAAAATATCTTGAAATAATTTTCAAATATTTAAAAGGTTCTAAAAATATTGGTTTATTTTATCTAAAAGATACCTCTTTTGAACTTATAAGTTTTTCCAATTCTTATTTTAGAGGATTATAATTAGATAGGAAAAACCTAAGTGGGATTTATCACCTACTTGGAAAATCTCTAATCTCATGGAGTAGTAAGAATCAAAATTATGTTTCTCTTTATATATCCAAAGAAAAATATATAGTCATGAAGAGTTGTTGTGACCAAATTATTTGGATGAAAACCACTCTCTTAGATTATGCTATTAAATTTTATCATGTCCCTATCAATTTTTATAACACTAATGACATTAGTGTCTCTAGGAATCTGATTAAACACTCATAAAATAAGCACATTGACCATGGGAACTACTTTTTTAGAGATCACTTTGAAAAGGGAGATATTGCGCTAGAATTCATTAGTTAAGATCTTAAATTAGTTGATATTTTCACTAAACCCATTTGTCTAGATCCTTTTGATTTTATTAAAGGGGATCTAAAAATGGCACACTTGTGAACACTCTCATTTAACTAAGGAAAGCTTGAGGTTTATCCATTTTCTTAACTTAGATAATATTTTTCCTATTAAATATTTTTTCATGTACTAAATTATATGTTTTATATCATGTTAATTATTGGTTTTATTGATCAATCCCATCTCTCTTATCACCTTCTCAAAATGATGTTCCATTTTAGGGGGAGTTATCACTTTCATGGGAATATTTTATATTTATATGGATTTTATTTTTTCTTGTTTGAATCTCTTTTTGAATTCCTTATTTAAGAATTATCCTTTTTTATAAAACCATTTATATGAGATTTTCTTTTGATAATCAGAATGGGGAAGAAGATTATAAAACCTTTGATTTATCCTAAGGGTTAGAATGAGTTGGTTTCTCTAAATGTTTGTTTTAAATTCTAAATTTTCAAAATCCTTTTGAAATTAAATCCCTTTTACTTTTTTAAAAAATTTAATGGTTTTAATCTTCCTTAAGGTTTGAAGTGTTGAAAATAATTTTACAATATCTTTGTTAGTTTGATTGTTGAATTTCATATCAAAATATCATTTTAAATTTCATTATGAAATATTGAAATTTATTTAGAAATTATTTTGGTTGTATTTATTTAAAGTGAATATAGTGTTTTTTAATCTCCTAGCCTGTCTTTATTTCAAGTATTTGTGATCATCAAAAAGGATGATATTATTTTACTTCTCTCTCTATGTGTTTTAATGATCAGAACCACCATTTAGTGTTCCAAGAATATCATTTTATGTACTTTCATTTTTTTTTGAGTATCTTCATAGGTGATCGATCAACCAAACAAAGGGTAAAAAAGGAGCATGGAAAGCCTTTATTGGAGGGTATGTAGGCTATTTTTAGTGATAAGTTATAGGATGACCACCGACCAACTGGTGGTGCTTCCATTAGCACTGAGGAACTTCCAAGACCATCGTCCAGCTAGTGGTGCCTCACCAACTAGTCAATGGGGTCTGGAAAGACCTAGAGAAGGCTAGAA
Source organism: Viscum album (assembly GCA_963277665.1). Taxonomy (NCBI): domain Eukaryota; kingdom Viridiplantae; phylum Streptophyta; class Magnoliopsida; order Santalales; family Viscaceae; genus Viscum; species Viscum album. The sequence goes on along the minus strand of OY728128.1, from coordinate 117,399,146 downwards.
AGCTCATCGGCTAGCAAATGGAGCCTATCATCCATCCAGTGGAGGTTTTCTAAAAATTTAACCTGGTCGTTAAGGCTTGTCCCCTCCATCCTCTCTCACTTTTCAACGGCTCTACTCAACCCTCAAGGAATAAAGAATCATACTAGGACCTCTGAAGGGTATAAATACACCCTTGAGAAGGCTTGTACATAAGTGGTTACCATTTTGATACACTTGTTCCTTCTCTTGAGCTAAATTGTGCTTCATTTTTGTGATTCTTTATATATCTTACTTTTGTATCTATTTCTCCCATTCCTTATTATTCAATTATATTTAGGATATTTGAGATTGTGTTGTAAAGGGTTTGAATAAAGAAATCCTATTATTCTTTATTCTTCTTGGGTGATCACTACCACTAAAAGGGAGGGATCTTGGGTTCTCACTACCAATAAAGTGAGTTAGTGTGGGTTTCTTTATTTCTCCACTTAAAATAAAGTTTTTTATTGAGTTTATTTCTAACACCATTGAAAAATAAGTTTCTACTTTCTTTTTGGGTATCTTGGATACTAATAAATCCAAGAGATTAATACAACTCACTCATGACTCTTAAGGGGAAGAGACATAGGCACTCATTTTGAGTATTGGATGAACTCCTTTATCATTTTTTCTTCCCATTTATTTTATTATGTTTCACTTTTTAAATTTTAATTTATCACTTAATTTCATAGTTGTATCGCATTATTTAGTTTTAATTTTTAAAAGACAATTCACCAATATTTTCATTATTACATGGACCAAAAAAAGGTTCTGTCTAGGTTTGAGATAATTTTCTAGAAAATATTTGTTGTGTATAATAATCTTCACACCATATACATGATATAACTGAGTTTTTATAACTAGGTTAGAGAATTGATTATTGCACATAAGACCTTAGTCAAACTCTTAATCCTTATAGAACCCCACATCGAATATTATTCTTATTAATATTATTAGTATTATTATTATTTCCTTAATATGTGAAATACTTGCGAATAATATAAATATCATTTCAACTGAACCCTTGACTATGCCTGTCAATACTCCTTGGAATTTATCAAACCTTGAATAATAACTATTTATTTAAATCAATAAATATCATTGCATTATTTTTTTAATAAATATTTATGCAATCAATATAACCTTAATAATTATTATTATTCAGAATTTGAGAATAATATTTATTTTAATATTAAATTCATATATAATTTAATTGAGGTTTCCAACTCAGTGGAGTTTCTTTTGATATGCATATTGTCTTGTTTCTTTTACTTCTACAATTATTAGTGGAAAAATTGTTCCCAGTTTCAGTTTTTATGATGTCAGGTGCTAGTCATAGACCTATGGGGATCGGGAATGCACTTCAAGCTATGTCAAGGTTGGCTTAGTTATCAAGTTACCAAGGTAACCTAGTTGGTTTGTGACAAAATGGTATCAGAGCTCTAGGTTGAGATTTTTCCTTGAAGTCAATATGCATTGGTGAAATATTTTCAGGACTTAGGAGGTAGTTATGATTGAGTGTGTAGCTAGATCTCACCGCAATGAACCTTAAGTCACCAGGGGTGGTTAGGGAAAGAAGTCGTATGGAATAGTTTTGGTCTTTTCCCTATTTTGATTTGGATAGAGTGAAATCAAAATCTTGTTTTTTCTATATGTTGGGATTAATTTATCTTATTTATTTGTTTGAGTGTAAATATGATGTCTTTCTTATTGTATATTGATGTTTTGTAAAATTATGACTCTGAGAAGACGTGTGAATAGGATCTAGAAGGAATCACTTGCTTAACCTCAGTGACTGAATCCTATTGTGGATATGAACCTGTTAGTGGTGATTGTTTGCACTGTTCAAGCTTTGGGATAGGCACCACCTCCAGTTCTCGTTTAATCTCCAATTGTGGAACCTCAGAGGGACATTCTCAAAGTTAGTTCTCAATAGTTCTTTCACTAGAATCCAGTACCATTTAAAGAATCAAACGATCCTCAAGATGATTAGGAGTGGATAACTAAGATGGAACATTTGTTTGGGTTCTTAGACACACCCAACGAAATCAAAGTGAAGTGTGCCACCTTCATGTTGGAAGGACCGAGCAAGAGATGGTGGGAAACTATGGTAATGATTAATAAGTGTGAGGTATTATAGTGGGAAGACTTAAAAGTTATTTTTACCAACCAATTCTATCCAGAATCGATGTTGTTGGCCAAGTCTTTTAATTTCTTCAAACTTGAGAAAGCTGACAGGACCATGATAGAGTATGAAAACCGTTTTGTTGAGCTCGTGAATTTCACATCTGATATAGTATTTAATGAAAGGATGAAGGATCTAAGGTTCAAGTTAGAACTTTTTTAGGATATTCTTTCTCAGTTCTTCTTACTGAAGTTGGTTTCTTATACTGACAAACTGGATAGAGTAGTTATGGTTGAAATGGACCTAACTGGAAAGTCATGGTTATCGGGAGTTTATTTATCTCCCAATGGTAGTGTGAGTTCCTTTGAGGGAAAGAAAAGGCATAATTATTCTCATGTAATTTCTTGATAGTAATTTCATTCTAGACCTCCTGCAGTACTTGGAATAGGTCACTTGGTTTTCTACTAATGTATCAAGGCAGTACATTCGAAGAGGTTTTTAATTGAGGCACCTAAGAAATTTGGATCTTATGGATGTTCAGGGAACTTACAGAGATTTTTACATATCTATTATACTCTGTGTAGTGTAATGAGATCATCATATCCTCCTAAAACTATGGGTAAATCAAATACTTTAGGTATTAAAACGTTCTAGCCACAGGCATCTACAATGAAGCTTCTTTACACAGTGGAAGAGTCTCCAGAGGAAGTGGATATGGGTCTAGTGACTGTGAGAGGTACCATTACTATAGCTTCATCATTAGTGATTTATCTATTTTATTGTTTCATCTAATTCATTTATTTCAACCCACATTTTTAATCTTATAAATCATCTGATAGAGCTTTTATCTTGTGTTATGTATATTACTACACCCCTTGGTATGAAGAGATAGAAGGGTCTCCATAGTCCCTCTTGTGACTTCTCTCTATGAGATGTTGATCTTTCATGTATTTTTTTGGTTCTCAACATGAAAATGTTTGACATAATATTCGGTATGGATTGGATCATTGCTATCAAATCCCGGATTGATTTTTATCTTCTACAGGTCTCCTTTACTACGCCCAATGGTGTGTATCATGTCTTCTAAGGAGAATGGGACCCAAGATCGAGCAGAGTTGGACCTTATTATCTGGATTTGTGGAAAGTAATATCAATTTTCTCTTTTGATATGGATTTGGAATCTTTGATAGGTGATCTCCCTCCAGTTTTCGTCGAGTTTCCTGATGTGTTTACTTCTAACTTCTCTAGTTTTTCACTGATAAGGGAGGTTGATTTTACCATTGACTTAATGCCTAGTACTCAATCTGTTTCAATTCCCTATTACCATATGGAACTAGCTAAACTAAAGTAGATAAAGTCCTAGTTGTATGTCCTTTTAGAGAAAGGATTTATATGCCCGATTGTGTCACCTTGGGCGTTTCCAATTCTCTTTTCTAAGAAATATGATGGTTCAATTTTCTCATGTGTTTAATACCAAAAGATCAATCGAGTTATCGTGAGGAAAAAATATCTATTTCCATGTATTGATGATATTTTTGATTAGTTGAAAGTGGAAAAGTGGTTCTCAAATATTGATCTTCACTATGGTTACCATTAATTAAGAATAAAAGAATCTTACATTCAAAAAACCACCTTTTAGAGAAGGTATGGTCATTATGAGTACCTTTTCATACCCTTTGTCCTAAAAATTCTCCTGTAGTTTTCATGGATTTAATAAATATGATTTTCCATGAGTATCTTGATACCTCTATGGTAGTCTTTGTAGATGAAATACTTGTTTCTTATAAGTCTAAGGAGGATCATGTGCATCATATGAGAAAAGCTCTGAGTTTTTTGATAAATCACTGACTTTATGCCAAGCTTTTGAAATGTGATTTCTGGATTTGAGAATGAAATTCTTGTGATACATGGTGTCAAAACAAGGAATATCATTCGATCCTGATAAGGTGAGTGTTGTTATGACTTGGGAGAAACCATAAAATATCTTCGACATTTAGATCTTCTTGGTTTTAGTTGGATATTATTCCCAATTTTTTAAGGACTTATCAAAGTTGTATTCTTCGATGACTGCCCTTACTCAAAAGGGAGTAAAGTTTATTTGGGATGAAAAATGTCATAATTCTTTTTTTGAACTGAAACACCTTTTGACTACTATGCTAGTGTTGACTCTCCCAGAAGCTGGGCAGGGCTATGTGGTCTTTTGTGATGCATCAGGTTCATGATTGGGATTCATTCTTAAGAAAGGTGTTCATGTTGTTTCTTACGAATCTTCTCAACTTAGGCCACATGAGAAGAATTATCTGACCCATGACCTTGAACTGGCAATTGTGATGCACATGCTTAAAAGTTGGAAACATTACCTTTATGGAGAAAGCTTTACCATGTATTTTGACCAAAAGGTCTTGAGTTATATCTTCTCTCAAAAATATTTGAATCTCTTCCAGAGTTGTTGGGTGGAATACATGTAGTCTTTTGACTTCAACATTGCCTACACCCCGTAAAACAAGAGTATTCTATGCTATTGAAATCTATTTGTTGTGACATTAGCATTAAGGAAATTTTTGATGAGGTATTTGTATAATTACAAGTGGGTTGTGTAGATAGGAACCACTAATATGTTCTATGATATATGGTGGAAGTTCTGGTGTCCAGGTATGAGATAGGACATTGCTGAGTTTGTATCTCATTTCTATACATGCGAGTAGGTGAAGGTATATCACTAGAAACCTCTGGTTTTGCTTCATCCACTTATATTGACTACTTCGAAGTGGGATGATATCTTTATGGACCTTGTGGTTAGGTTTCTACATAACTAGATAAAGAAAATTTTGATATGTTTTGTGATCGATAGGCTGAAAAACCCAGCTCACTTCTTACCCATTCATGATACAACCAAAGTTGAGGAGTTGGGAAATCTTTATGTGAAAGAGATTGTTCATTTGCATGGAGTTCCAACTGTTGTAGTCTCTAATAGGGATCCTCAGTTCACTTATCACTTTTGGAGAGGCCTTCAAGAGGCACTGGGATCTCATGTTTGTTTGGGTACGGCATACTATCCATAGTCAGATGGCCAGATAGAAAGAGCTATACAGATTCTTGAGGATATAATTCACACTTGTGTTCTAAAATTTGGTGGGTATTGGTATGATTACTTGGGGATGATTGAGTTTTCTTATAACAATATTTACCAGTATATGATAAGAATGGATTCTTTTGATTCCTTGTATGGTCGGCCTTATAGATCTATGTTGTGTTGGTCGGAGGTTGGTGAAAGTTCCTTGGTTGGACTGAGCTTGGTCCAAGAGATGACAACAAAGATTCAGTTGATTCATCAGAGGATATTGATGGAACATAGCTAATATAAATCTTATATTGATCATCACCATAGACCTTTTGAGTTCTTAGTTTGTGAACATGTTTTCTTGAAGGTTTCACCCCAGTTAGGTCATCGACAGCTTGAGAGGAAAGGGAATATTACTTCTCATTTTTTTGGACCATCTGAGATTTTTGAGCAGGTGGGAAAAGATTCATATCGTTTGACACTACCATTGCAATAGAAATTGATACATAATGTATTTCATGTATCTCAACTCCAAAAATATCTGTCTGATCCATCTCATGTTATGAGCTAGCATGATCTTGAAGTTGAACCTAATTTATTTGTGACTAAATAGACATTCAGGATAGTTGATTCTAAAACAAATGTACTTCATGGGAGGATAATACCTTTGTTTCATGTGATACAGTAGTATGGTTTTGATTCTCATGAGACATGGGATAGGGAAGCACAAATGAGAGATAAGTAGCCTCATCTTTTTGGCATGAAAACTTCTTCGTAGGCTTTCTGGGGACAGAAATTTTTTATGGTGGGGAGGTTGTAACATCCCATTACCATGATATCAGGTATGTTCTAAACCTTTTCATGGTTTTTCTTTTTGATTTACTAGGTAGGTTTGAGAAGGAAATGGGAGGATACCTGTAATGGTGAAGTCAGAGATTTATTGTAATTTCTAGCATGAAATCTATTGGTTCTATAGCCTATAAGATATTTACACATCGTGTAATATGGTTACATGACATGTAAACCATAAATGAAAATAAATCTATTTTTATCAAAAGGTGATGGGTTTTTTGGAGATTATGATACTTATTAATTACATGACGTGTAATTGGGTTACACATCATGTAACATCTAGATAGTTGTTTTTAAAAAGGCATCCCAAATAATTTCTCTTTTTTTTCTTCCTCATGACTTCCTTTCTCTTGACCTAGATCCTTTCCCAAGTGATTTTGGGATCCTTTGATCCCTCTGGTCCTTTTTTTCAATGATTGATCATTATAGCAATCACGGTGTGTCTTTCTGGGTAAGCGTTCTTCATGCTTCTTTGTCTATTTCTCTATTCCTTCCTTGTAGTTTGATGGATTATCTTGAGTTTTATGGATCTAAGCCTTTTGTTATTGAATCTCATTTCTAGGTTGAGTTCCCTGATCTTCTGTCCCTTCATTCTTGTTGGAAGGTTTCTTTGTGGGAGTTGTGTTTTCTTGAGGAAGGTAGGTGGTTCCTTCTTTGGTTGCCAATTTAATTAATCTTTAATTGTCTGATTTAAATTCAGTTTGATTTAAAATTTAATTTTTTAAATTGAATAAATTATTTTCAATCATTTTATTAAAAACCTAATTCTAATGAATTGTGGTTTCTGTTCATTTGGGCATGAAATTGGAAAAACCCCCAATTCCATTGAATTGGGGTGTGTTTGTGAAATAGATGGAAACTATATGAAAATTAAATTGTTGGATTTAATTGTGAAATAGATTGTGAAATTGAATGAATTGGTTTCAAATCCCCATTTTTGTAAAAATGGATTAAAAATGGTTTTTGATGGAAACCCAGTGGTTTCATCATAAAAGGAATGTTTTTTATCAAAAACCCATTATGGTTTTTAAATAGAAAATTGGAATATTTGAAATGGGGGGAAAGGGATTTAATTGTATTTTAAGTAGTCTTGAAATAAATTCCCCATCATTGTTTGTACTTGAGCACATGAAAGTTGTAGGTAGTTAGTGTGTTATTTGGACAACACTTTATGATTTACAATGTTCCAAAACATTATATCAACACATCTCAATCCTTAGGAGATGGTGATAAGTCCCCTTTAACTTAGGCCCAAAGGGATGTATGTACATACTTTTTGTTTCACAGTGTTGGGTACCTATATCCTGGAAATTCCATACCTATTTGGAACATGACCATGTTGTTCACTTGTTTTTATTTCAAATGTATATTCCATTATTATAAATTTATTTACATGCCTAACTATTTTATATAAAAGTGTTTATTTAATTCATTTTGTGAAAAGTTCCATTTGTATAAATTGTTGAGTCAATAAGGTTTCCTTAGGAATTTTCCATTACTTCTTGTTCTGAAAATCACAAACACCTTATCTTAAGGCAAATTTCATTTACCCTAAGTTTTGTCTTCATAAGTAAATTTTCCTTCCTTAAGGAAATTTATCCTTACCATGTTTTTCATTGTTCATATTTTGTCTAAGTATAAAATTCAGTTTCATATCTAAAACCTTGGAATCTTATAATACTTAGATATAGAGCATTCTGTTTTCAGGATCCTAATTATGGTTCCGAGTTCTCTGAATTCAGACTCTGAACTCTTCTGAGTTCAAACTCCGAGTTCTCTAAATTCAGACTCCAAACTCTTCTGAATTTAGACTCCGAGTTCTCTGAATTTAGATTCTGAACTTTCTAAGTTCAGACTCCGAATTCTTATGAATTCAGACTCTCCTCCAATGGCCTGTAGGCCTTAGATTTTTTTTATTATACGATAAACCACCTTTTAAGGGAAGAAGGGGGGAAACCCGAACAGACTTCAAGGACATAAACAAACACAACTCAAAGATCAAGAAAATAAAACCCAGACTGACACCTTGGATCTGCCTCTCCCCAGCATTTAAACATGATAAGGCTCTCCACCGTTGCAAGACTGTACGGCAAGCAAGTGTCATGTGTCAAAGCACAGGCCCGATCCGATGGATGATGTCATACCCTCTCAAACATCCAAATCCATGCAGCCTGTGTAAGTGAACCCCCTGCTCTGAATCCTTCTCTGAGGCTTGTTCCTTGAGGTCAGGTCTGGCTGAATCTTCAAAATCTGAGCGACGAAAACCAACCCAACAAAAATCTAAAAATATCCAAGAATAAGTGATTCCAAACATCACCATCAATCGTCATCCTGGAAAACCCCACCGCACTCCACAAGACACCCAAACCACCAAAGCCAAAGAATCCTGAAAGACAATCCAAAGGACACGAATCCAATCCATCGTCACCTAGGATTGGATGGACCAAACCCGCGCCAAGGGAATGCCACCGATGAGGGAATCTGGATCTTCCTGCAATAGAAACGTCACTCTGGACTTGGATCTACTCCAATCGGAACCAAGACTACACCCCAATCAGGTTCCGAAGCAAGCCAGTGTTGGCGAGAGAACCGGGAAGGGGCAAGGGTAAACCAGCCGCAACAAACCAAAATCAGAAGACCAAATGCACAACAAATTCACCCAAACCAAAATACTGCAGCATTGAAAAAAACCTTCACCGAATAAAAATCCTTAACAACCTTTACAAGCCTTCACAAACCAGCAGGGAAAGCCTCACCCTACCAACTACACACCAGGACGACAAACCATCACCAGACGAAGACCCCACCGCTCCCAGGACAACCTCTGAAACCACAGCCACAGTAGAAATCCGAGGAACCAGACGCACCAAGGAACAAGAAGCTGAGCCAACGCCACCCAGGGCTAGAAGGCCCAATGACCATTCCAAGGAAGCGTCACCGATGAGGGTGACCAAGCCCAGTTGATCCAGAAGCTTCGGTCTGGTCATGAGACTAGTGGATCTGAACCCCGGAAGAACCCTCGCCGGAGGCCAAGATGAGAAAACCACAGCAAACGGAAGGAGGAATACCAGCAAGAAGTAGAGCCACACCGAAGATGGTGACACCAAAAAACCACCAAAAACCCATTACCCATAAAACCATATCCACGCCAGAAAAGGACCCCCATAGAGAATTGAGATGAGACCTGACGCCACCTTCGCTCGAGAAGACCGCAGATCCACCCAAAGCACATAGGTGAGATGCGCGTCTGCAACCCCAGACCACAGCAGACCAATGCCCGTCCACAGAATTCATGGTGCCACCATGAAAGCTGAGCCCACTGAAGATCACGAGCCTTCGACGCCGCAGAAGCCCGATAGTTGGCTACAACCCACGCCGCCGCCAGAGAACCCGCAAACCCTCGAGACCATAGGCCCGAACCTTCGGCGACGCTGAAAATTGGAAACAAACCTTGACATCGCCACATCAGGAGGAGCACACCACGATTTCAGGCTCCGAATTCTCTGAATTCAGGTTCTGAACTTTGTAAGTTCAGACTCCGAATTATTATGAATTCAGACTCCAAATTCTACTGAATTCAGACTCTAAATTTCCTTGAAATTTAGACTCCGGAATTCTCTAGAATTTTGGTTCTGAATTCTTCTGGAGATAGAATCTGAATATCCTTGTATTATAGACACCGAATTTTTTTTTGGTTAGAATTTTAACTTTTATTCCTTGCACTCTAAAAATGAATTTGGTTAAGAAACCATATTTTTTATAACTCATGTTTTGGTTATAAAATGATGTCATGCATTCAATTACTAACTAACCATTTTTTGAGTGAAACATGTATAGGTCCCTTCGAAATTAAAGGAAAAATATGACCATTGGAGGAGGGAGCCGACCATTGAAGATGTGCCTATAAATAGAAGCTCATTTGAACGAGCTCAATACACTTAGACTAATTGTTCTATGACTCTATAGATTATATGTTATTGAAGTGATTTCTAGAGAGAGACTCTTATGATAAGTGTGTACTGGACTTCTTGTTCAGAATTGCTTCATGCAACTCCAAATGTTGTTGAGTACATTTGAGGGATTCCGGGGATAGGAAGACAGAGGTGCTAACTACCTTAAAGTTTGAGGACTTCCTTGTTGAGGAAGACAGAGGTTCCGACTACCTTGAAGTTGAGGGCTTGCGGGGATAGCAAGACAGACTCTGATCTTTGTATCAAGGGCTTACCCTGGTGTGGGTAAGATAGAATTTCTTGAAATTATAAATCAAGGGACCTTTATCCAAGGTTCTTGGATACCCTTCTCTTTGGGTTAAAAGATTTACTACTTGTTACTTGTTTTGTTTCAAGTTTTCCACTGCATTTTGGTCGTTGAGGAAAGTATAACTATCTTATATTTTCTTATACTTGTATACTTTGATTTAGTAAGATTCTATATGCTTTAAGGTAGAATCTTAATCTTTTTAAACTTTTGTTAATTTTCATATCCGGAACCTTATTTCCAGAATTACATTCTCAGAATCACATTTCCAGAATCAAGAAAGTTTGTAGAACTAGAGGTTTTGTGAATTTACCTTATTTAACTTTGTTAAAAATTACCATCTTTAAAAGTTACAAAGGAATTTTTTAAAGTATACAATTCACCCCCCCCCCCCCACCTCTTGTATATTGAGCATCTACGTCATTATTACGATACTACAATTAGTATCTTTTCGATCCTCAAGTTAGTATCTAAGGAGTATATCATACTCCATACCATCTTAATAATTGGTATCAAAGGTGGTATCTGAAATAATTATATTCACATATAAGTTTTCTTGCTCAAGATTTTCATTATTCTATATTTTCCTTTTTTAGGATATTTTTTATCCTTGTTTACAAACTTTTATTACTGACAAGTTTGTGTGGAAAGATTCTTTTCTTTAAGATGAAAGGAATCAATGTTGGTTCCATAGACAACCTGAATCCAACTAGACCACCTATTTTTTATGGGAATGATTATGAATATTGGAGATATAGAGTAAAGACATTTATTATCAACACTGGAGTAGACAATTTTTTCATGCTTACTGGAGGATAGAAAATCCCCAACAAGGAAGTTGGTACTTTCACCAACCAAGAAAAGCATGAATATTAACTAAATTATAAGGTATGTAATACATTGCTTTGTTCCATGACTAGAAATATATATATCCAAATTTCATCTTGTGAAGCAGAAAATTGTATTTGGAAGAAGCTTGAAGTTACAAACTTTAGAACTTCAAAATTCATTGAAACTAGAAGAGCCATGCTCAGAGCTGAGTACCATGGTTTTTGCTTTCCTTATGGAGAACCTATATGTAAGGTACAACAGAGATTCATAACTATTGTTAACAGTTTACAATCTATGGATGAGAAAGGATTAGATGATGAAGCTCTTGTGGACAAGATAATAAACATCATTCCCAATGAGTGGGAATCCAAGAGGACAGTTATAGATGAAAATATAAAGGTTACTCAGATTTATATTGATGAATTTTTTGGAACTCTTCTTCAACATGAGACTAGAATGAAGATATATGCTAACAATATTAATAAGAATAATGGGAATGATAGTGTTTCTTTTACAACAACTTCAAATTATATAAAATCCAAGACTCCTGAGATAGTTACAAGATCCAAATCCAAGAAGTTTTTTATTCAATCCAAATCTAGTGGAAGTGAATCTTCAGAAAATGAATTATCCAATCTTTCTCGAAGAATGAAAAAGATTATTGGATAGAAGAACTTTCAATCCAGATACAAGAATAAAGAAAGGAAAGATAAGAAATACTTAGAAGTCACATGTTATGAATGAAAAAGAGCTGGACATATAAGACCAGATTGTCCTATGCTTGATAGAAATGAAAGGAAAATCATTCTAAGAGGAATAGAAAGAATTACTACAAAGCTAAAGCTAATAAAGTTTTGAAAGCTAATGACACTTAGAGTTCTAGTGGTGGAGACTCTTCTGATGAATCCTCATATTATGAATCTTCTAGACAGAATAATCTTAGTTTAATTTCCAAGTTACCTATTGAGAATCATTATTTAATGGAAAAGGTACACAATACTGAATCTATGACCAATGTATCCTTGAATTCTAATTATAGTTATAGTAAATATTATGAATCCTCGGATGAAGAATCTTCTTCTGATGAAGATAATACTTTACCTACCTATGAAGAAGTTTCTAGGTTTTCTAAGCTTCTTGAGAATGAAAATTCTAAAGTCAAAAAAAACCTTGATAAGGAAAATTCTAGGATTTTTATACTTACTATGGAAATATCAGATCTTTCTAAAGATCTTGATAAGAAAACTCTTGATTTTGAAATTATTTCAAAAAACCTTGAGGAAGTAAATTCAGAGAAGGGTAAACTTTCTAAGGATCTATAAAAAGTAATTTCTAAGAAAAATGTTTTCGAACCTAACTCTAGTGATAAAGCTAATGATTTTGTTTTGAAAAGTTTTTCGGATACTGACTTTGGTGGATGTAGATTTGATAGAAAAAGTACATCTGGAACATTTCATTTCTTATGATATTCATTAGTTTCTTAGTCATGCAAAAAACAACACTCAGTAGCACTTTCCACTGCTGAAGTTGAATATGTAGTAGCTAGAGGTTGTTGTGATCAAGTGTTGTGGATTCAACACACACTCACAGAGTATGGTATGAGTTTTACCAAAAAACAAATTTTGTGTGATAATACTAGTGCCTTTTCCCTAAGTAAAAACCATGCACATCACTCTCTTGAAAAACACATAGATATTAGGCATCACTTTCTTAGGGATCACACACAAAAAAGACATATCATTCTTTAATTTATCGGAACATAAGATCAACTTGCTGATATTTTCACAAAATACTTACACTCTGATATATTTTAATACATTAAATAGAAGTTAGGAATGATAACTATAAGGTAATCTTCCTTATTAAATTCTTGTTGAAACTTATCTCCTTACAGTAAGAAACTCCTTTTCAAAGGGGGAGAACATTTTTTTGTTAGTTAGTTTTAAAATTTTTCATAGTCTAAAATTTTTCATAGTCTAAAATTTTTCATAGTAAAAAAAAATTCGTAGTCTAAAATTTTCGTAGTCAGATTTTCTAAATCTTTCGTAATGAAAATTTTCGTAGTCAAATTTTCTAAATCTCTCGTAATGAAAATTTTCATAGTTAGTTTTTTGTACCTAAATTTTCTTAATGAATATTTTTGTACTTAATTTTCATAATGAAGATTTTCATACTCAAAATTTTCATAACGAAGTTTCTTTGGTACTTGTTTTTTTCGTAATGGAGATTTTTCATTTTAAAAAAAATCGTAATAAAAAATTTTTAGAATCTAAAGTTCTTCAAGAAGAATTTTTCTCAATATGAATAATCTTCCTAGAATTCTGAAAGGTATATTTCCTTTCTTGAGTTTTCATAATCATCTTTTACTTGTTGGTATTTTTATCTATTTTTAAATTTTCATATTCTCTTTTTCTTAAATCTGAATGTTTTTATTAAAACCCTCAAAACATCGGATTCTATCAAAATTTCCTTCCAGCTATCATCTCAACCGTCAGATCTGATCAGAAGATTTTTCAACCATTCGATTGAGAATGTAAGTTGAACCGTCACTTCGATTACCTATATAAAGGACCCCCGATGGTTATCCCACATCGAAACTCAAGCTCGTGCGTGTTGAAGCTCTTCCCTCCTACATAAGCTCATTCCGAACTTCTCAGATCTTCCTCAACTTAGAATGTATGTCGAAGTATCCTCTCAGAAAGACATGTCAACTATCAAGCTGATTTCTGAATGGCAGATTTACAGAGAAAGGTTGGTTCATCCAAATTTCTTTGCTAAGTATGATTCTATAATCTTGAATAATATCAAGCTAAATGGATGGGAGAGTGTCTGCTTATCCAAACCAAAGGCACAAGATCGGGTGTATCCGAACCTGTTGGTTGAGTTCTATGAGTCAACAATATTTTTCAAGGAAGAAGGAAAATAAAAGTTCTCTTTCAAGAGATATAGGAATACTTATGTTCTTTCTTACACCAAGGCAGCCAGTTTGATTAGAATTCCCTATGAGGGTGAGGCAGAATTTTGCTCTCATAAGATTCCCGATGATCAAGGAAATTTTAATAAGGTGAAAGCAATGGCTTGTCTTGGTCTTTCATATATAAAGACTCTAAATATTTTTCACCTATCTACAAATTTTTGGATTCTTGAATTATGGGTTCAAGGATTCATCATTCTGAGAAAAGGGTACAAGGATACTTTGAAGAAGAGTGAAATGAATATCCTGGATTTCTTGGTGAATCTAAGAAATATTAACCCAGTTAAGAATATTTTTATTACAATTGAGAATATAAATAATGGAAATATGAAGGCTTAGATTATTATGTATCCATACATTCTCTCAAAGCTGATTGTTTGGTGTTTAGATTCCATCAAAATACCTTGTAGTTCTAAGCCAATAAATTGAAAAGTTATGCTGGTAAGTGATGATACTCTGAAGAGGATGAAAATTGGTTTTTTTAAAGAATCCTGAGAATTCTTTGACTTACCTGAAGAAGAAGTTGAAACTATTTCAAAGAAACAGGAGGCAGCTGAACCTTCAAAAAAGGGTGGAAGGAAAAGGAAGCTGAAGTATGTGGAAGAGAAGGAGAAAACACCAGTGGCTAAGGAATCCCAATCTGCACCACCAAAGCCTAAGAAGAAAAAAGAATATTCGGATGAGATAGTAGAAAAATGGAGGAAAGACAAGGAGAAAAAGAAAGCAGGGGATCCTAGCTTTGGTTTAGATCATGCTGAAGAAAAATATTTAAAAGAAAAGACTACTGATGAGCTTTAAAAGCAAGAAAAAGAAAATAAACAAAAGAAGAAGTTGTCTGAGGCTAAAATAGTTCAATCACTTCTAAAGGATACTGAGAGAGCTTCCAAAAATATTCTGGTACTAGAATCCTTCTTAATGGAAACTTTACCTGAGACATCGGGAAAGAAGTATGTGACTCTGGAAAAAGTCAAAGAAAAATAAGTAAAAGAATTAAAAGAATAATAGGAAGAAGAAGGCAGTGGTGATACTGAAGATCTCATTAAGAAAGTAGAATATTTTCATGAGAAGGAAAGTCCATCTAAAAATATTTCAATCCAAACTTTTGAAGCTGAGTCTTCAAAGCTTTCTACCCCTAAGAAAGATAAGAAAGGTGAAGATGACAAGGTTGAAGAATAAGTGAATAAGTTGTCTGAAGAAGAAAGTTCTAATCATGATTTTATTCAACCATAGGATGTTGAGGTATGAGCTGAGAAGGAAGAGGTTGATGAAGACAGGATTGTTCAACTATTTGATAGTGAACACGAATCCCCTAACCAAGAGGAATCCATTCCAAAGGTTTATAAGGGAAAACAGGTGTTTGTTGATACACCTACCAAGGTTGTGAAGAAGAAATAATTTGGTGGATCATCCAAGAGGAAGGCAGTTGAAATAGAGAAAGATCCCTCACCAAGTAAAGTCTCAGATTCGAAATCGTTCTCCCTTGGACATGATTTCGTAGTTTTGTCTTTGAAGAAGCTTTTTGGGACTATTCTAATTTTTCCAAGCATTGACTCGAGATGTCAGATGCTTCAACACACCTTAAATCAGAAATCATATTCAGTATCCATGGTGATGGATAAGTGTGTAAAATTGGAGGCAGACATAAAATATTTTCTTATTAACTATGAAGCTCACAAAAGGTCATGCAAGAAGATGACTAGTTGGTCAAGAAATACTATTGAATATATTTGAATTCTTGATGATTTTCAAGAAAGTGTCAAGGATGCATTTGACACCAAAGATGGTAAGATCAAGGATCTCACAAAAAGGTTTTGAGAAAAATCTAACTCTGGAACAGAATTCTCGGATGCAAGAAGTGAAAGATCTGAATGGAAAGTTGTATTCAATTGGCCAGAGTTGGAAGAGAGAAAGAGATCTCAGGATTGAGATATAAGAGAAGCTAGTCAAGCAAGAAGAAGTATTGAAGGGTCAGGTAGAATCTCTCAAGGCTCAGGAAGAAAAAATCAAATCCTTAGAAAAGAAATCAAAATATCAGGATCAGCTTCTTAAGCGAGCAGAGGAAGATCACAAGGTGGTCAAAAAGATGAAAACAATAGTGAAGAAGCTGATGCCCAAGGAAAAGGAAGGATAAACTTGTTCAATTCCGATCTTTTGTTGTATTCCTTCCTTGTAAATTTTTTCTAATCATAATGAAATTTTTTTGGTTTCTCTTCGTATATTTTTTATTGTCTTGTACTAATATTTTAGGTACCATATTTTCTTTTCCATTCCCTTTAATTCTTTTTGAAAATCACAAAGGAGGAGAAAGGAAAAAATAATACTAAGTAAAGAAGAAATTTCCCTAAGTAAGGGGGAGTTCATCTAAGGGGGATTTCTTATCCAAGAAGATTTTCGTATGCAATAAAATGCTAAGTCTCATTCTGAAAATATAGAATATGATCCCTGGTGTTTCCAAAGCCTAAGGGGGAGTTAGTCGTATTCATCTTTTCCTATGTGTTAAGGGAGATAAGTTTTATTTTTCTAAGTCCTTATATTCTTTTTCGTAAGGATGTTTGTGTTTTCCAAAAAGGGGGAGATTTTTGAGTCAATAAGGTTTCCTTATGACTTTTCCATTCCTTCTTGTTTTTAAAATCACAAACACCTTATCTTAAGGCAAATTTCATTTACCCTAAGTTATATCTTCATAAGTAAATTTTCCTTCTCCAAGGAAATTTATCCTTACCTTGTTTTTCATTGTTCATATTTTATCTAAGTATAAAATTAGGATTCATATCTAAAACCTCGGAATCTTATAATACTTAGATATAGAGAATTTTGTTTTCAGGATCCGAATTATGGTTCCAAGTTCTCTGAATTCAGACTCCGAACTCGTCTGAGTTTAGACTCCGATTTCTCTGAATTCAGACTCTGAACTCTTCTGAGTTCAGACTCAAAATTCTTACAAATTAAGACTCCTAATTCTCTTAATTTAGGTTCTGAACTTTCTAAGTTCAGACTCCTAATTCTCACGAATTCAGACTCCAAACTCTTATGAGTTCAGGCTCCAAATTCTCTAAATTCAGGTTCCGAACTTTTTAAGTTTAGACTCTGAATTCTTATGAATTCATACTCTAAATTCTACTGAATTCAGACTCCGAATTTCCTTGAAATTCATACTCTAGAATTCTATAGAATTTAGGTTCCAAATTCTTCTGAAGACAGAATCTTGATATCCTTATATTATAGACACTGAATGTGTTTTTTGTTAGAATCCAAACTTTTATTCCTTATACTCTGAAAAATGAATTTGGTTAAGCAACCATATTTTTTCTTACTCATGTTTTGGTTATAAAATGATGTTGTGCATTCAGTTACTAACTAACTGTTGTTTGAGTGACATGTGTACAGGTCCTTCCGAAATTCAAGGAAAAATATGACCATTGGAGGAGGGAGCTGACTATTGAAGTTGTGCCTACAAATAGGAGCTCATTTGAACGAGCTCAATACACTTGGACTGACTGTTCTATGAATCTAGAGATTACATTATGTTGAAGTGATTTCTAGAGAGATACTCTAATGCTAAGTGCATATTGAACTTCTTGTTCAGAATTTCTTCATGCGACTCTGAATGTTGATGAGTACATTTGAGGGCGTCCATGGATAGGAAGACAGAGGTTTCGAATACCTTAAATTTCGAGGACTTCCTTATTGTGGAAGACAGAGGTGTCAACTACCTTGAAGTTGAGGGCTTGCGGGGATAGCAAGATAGACTCCGATTTTCGTATCAAGGTCTTACCCTGGTGTGGGTAAGACGGAATTTCTTGAAAGTATAAATCAAGGGACCTTTATCCAAGGTTGTTGGATACCCTTCTCTTTGGGTTAAAAGATTTACTACTTGTTACTTGTTTTGTTTCAAGTTTTCTGCTGCATTTTGGTTGTTGAGGAAAGTATAACTATCTTATACTTTCTTATACTTGTATACTCTGATTTAGTAAGATTCTATACGCTTTAAGGTATAAACTTTATCTTTGTAAACTTTTTTTAAGTTTCATTTCTGGAACCTTATTTCTGTAATTACATTCTCGGAATCACATTTTCGGAATCAAGCAAGTTTTTAGAACTAGAGGTTTTGTGAATTTACCTTGTTTAACTTTTTTAAACATTACCATCTTTAAAAGTTCCAAAGAAATTTTTTAAAGTATACAATTCACCCCCCCCCCCCCTCTTGTATATTGATCATCTACATCATTATTACAATACTACAATTACTATCTTTTAGATCCTCAAGTTGGTATCTAAGGAGCATATCATACTCCATACCATATTAACATAAATCACCCTTTTTTTAAAGGAAAATTCCATCATGTAAAATTTATTTCCATAATTTGAAATGTAAATCATGAATTACTAATTTATTTCCATCTTTTAAATTTTAAAGAATGATTTGTTTAAATATTCTTTTTTGAATGCCAAACCTGTTTATTTAAATTGAAATCACTTTACATGGTTAATTTGAAATTGGTATATATTATGGAATCTTTGGGTGAAATCATACTAGGCTTTGGCTCACACCCCACGTGTGTCTTCAGGTGTTTATAGAATATCTCCTTCCAGGTTTGAGAAAGGGAAAGGGATATCATGGAGGTGGATCTAGCTATTGAACTTTGGACTTGGTGAGTTGTGTCCTTAGAGACTTGGGATGTTTTCCCTATTTTGATTCTTTGGTTGTAATACTTTAGGATTTATTTCCTTATTGACTTCTGGTACATTACTCCTAGTGGAATTTCTTTTGATATGCATACTATTTGGTTTATTTTACTTCCAAAATTTTTAGTAGTAAAATCATTCCCACTTTTAGTTTTTATAATGTCGGGTGCTAGTCACCGACCCGTGGGGATCAGAAAATCCCTTCGAGCTATGTTAAGGTTGGATCAGTTATCAGGTTACCATGGTAACTAGTTTGGTTTGTGACATAAAGTACAAAGTGAAGTTCCAAAGGATTGAATAACAACTGATAAGGGGGGTGAATCAGCTGTTCACTTTTTATAAGTTTGAATACTTTTTAAAACTTAACCCCTGCAACCTGTTAGAGTTCATATCCTTTTCATATTTTTATAAATACTCATGTATGAAAAAAAATAAAGCAAGTAAAGCAAAAAATATTTACAAGGTTTATACTTAGTGTGAGAACCTAAATCCTTATCATGGATACACTCGTGGGTCTATGGAAATTCACTATTATGAAAAAGTGAATACAACTTATGCAAACTCCCATTAAACACCTTCTCTCTCTTGATAGGAAAGATTATACTGACTCCCATAAGTTTATAAATTTTTCTTATAAAACAGTTGATCCAAAACAAAATTAAAACAACTTTTTTTAATTTACTCCACAAAAGTTCCTAGGTTCGATGACCCTAAATTTGATGACCTTCAGTCCAATGAACCCAGTCCGATTGACTCAGTATGATCGACTCAATACAATCTTCCCTTTCTCAATCTGCAATTCTCAAACTCTAGTCAAAAACTCAATTCTATCTTTCTTAGTTTTATCAACTCAATACAATCTTCTCAAAATTATGTTTCTCATTATAGTAAATAAAAACAATAGATGTATGATTTTCTAATGAGATCTCTATCTGGAAGGAACTTTCATTCGAATTCTTCTGTGCTCCTCTTTTTCCTATTATTTGAAAAGTTACAAAATGTGAATTAAGTGTGTTTTTATTTATAGGAGACTCAGAAAATAAAAATTTGGAAACTAAAAAAAAATTAAACTTACTCAAATTTCAGAACTCTGAAAAAAACACTCACATTTAAACTTCAACTTTGACTTCTTCAAACCTTCTCAAGATTTCTTTGAGATCAATCTTCTCAAAAAAAATTAAATTTTCTTCAATATGATATAACTTCCTCATATTCATCTTCCTATGCTAATTATAATCTACCTTTCTTTCTTAGTTTATTACGATATGCCTTTCCTTATTAGCTCATTATGATCTACCTTTCTTTCTTAGCTCATTATGATTCATTTATTTCTCAGCTCATTATGATCTACCTTTCTTTCTCATCTCACTATGATCTGACTATCTTGCATTGTTCATTACGATGAACTTCCTTAGAAGTTGTCTTATTGGTCTCAAAATATTATTTGATTCTAAATTTGAACTTTTAATTTGATTTTTCTCAAGAAAAATAAACTATTTTAGAATATTGACTAATTTTCATAACTAATTTTCCTTTGATGGATTGGCATCAGTAACTCTGATCACTCTGATGTTATGAATAAAATGTGTTATCGGTGGGAGGCATTCATTTGATGAATTGGTGTCTATTCTTGATCTGATTGAACTTCCTCAATATAGTCAGTCTAGTTAAAATCCTCATAATTATGGAATTCTCATTATGATATAAATATCATTATGATGTTCTATATTTGATGATGACTCCACTCAGGAACAATGAAATTCTTCAAAATTCATCATCTTTACACATTTTGACTTATGAAAACTTTTAAGTTTGGTACTTCTAGATATGATATTCTGTGTTCGGGTTTCTAGAACTGATAAAATATTTACAATTCCTCCATTTCTTCAAAAGATTTTTTCATGATAGTTTTCATGATTTGTGAGAACTTCATGACTAGAAAAGAATCATATGATTTTAATTAGAAATATTGAGAAATTTATAACACCTAAATTCACTTTATTCAAAAATCCTTTTCAGTGTCATTCTAACTTCCTCACTCCACAACTTCATACTTTATAACAACCGCTGAGTCTGATGAATTTGAACTTCACGTCGACTGATTTGATACTGATGTTGTGTCTGATCAACTACTTTATCTTTATAACAACTCTTGTGACTAGTGATTCTCATTCATATATTATGAGTCCAGTTCTTCTCAGTCTAATCTTCTTTGTCTGGAAAAATATGGCCATAAAACAACTTTCACAAAAACAAAACTTTTCTCCCCTTTAATGTTTGGTTTCGAACATTCAGAAACTTTTAACTTTCTTACAAAACCTCATTCTGATGGAATTGGTCTGATCCTGAAAAACAAAAACATTCTTATAAAAAAGGTTAGTTGTCAAAAAACATAAAAACTTTATTAAAACAAATTGTGACAAAGGTTCTTTAATCCCCCCCTTAGATTTGTTAACAACCCTCATTAACAACTTTTCCAACTCTCAGAAATTTTTCACAACTCAAATTTTGTAAACAACTCAATGTTTTAAACTTTTATCAAAATATAGTCTTTCTTAAAAGAGAGTGTCCTAACACCACACTATTAGATAAAGTAATTTTTTTAAGGAATTACATCCCTTGATGATAAGAAAATTTTGAAGCCATGTTAAGATAAACTCCCCGTCACTTTTATATTTTTTCACTTTTCATTTTCTCTATATTTTATTTTTCTCTCCCCCATTTTATGATAACCATGACTTTAGATTAATTAAAGAAATATAGCTAAAAAAATTTTATAAAGTAAAACATTTGTTACATTCTCTCCCCCTTTGTCAACATAATCCAAACCACTGTGGGGGAACTTCCTTATGGGATTTAGATTGTCATTGGATGAGGTTGAGCATGAAGTTGCAGCCTCAACTCTTCAAATATTTATTTTGGTATTTCCTTTGTGAAGATATCAGCAATTTGATACTTCATTGTGATGTATTCTAGAA
Organism: Viscum album; assembly: GCA_963277665.1. Classification (NCBI taxonomy): domain Eukaryota; kingdom Viridiplantae; phylum Streptophyta; class Magnoliopsida; order Santalales; family Viscaceae; genus Viscum; species Viscum album. The sequence goes on along the minus strand of OY728128.1, from coordinate 117,377,367 downwards.
AAACATATCCAGTATCAACTTTCTATTTAATAAATTAAAACTTTATATCAATGTGTTTTGATCTTTAATTTTGGATGAGATTTTTAGAAAGATCAATTTCACTCTGATTATCACAAAGTATCTTCAATGATTTAGAAAATTTTACTTTCAAATCTTCCAGTTGAACTTTCATCCACAACATCTAAGTACAATATTGAGTAACCACAACATATTCTGATTTTTATGTGCTCAAATTTATTGAACTTTTTTTCTTACTATGCCAACTTACACAATATTCACCCAATAAAAATGTTCCTCCTGAGGTTTATTTTCTATCATTATAATCTCTAGCCCAATTAGCATCAATATAACCTTGAAACTTCTTCTCATGATTTATTTTATATAACAATCCATCTGAACTTGGTCCTTTGACATATCTCAAAATTATCTTTTTTTCCAACATATGTGATTCTTTCGGATTGCTTTGATACCTCTCACAAAAAGTCATAGCATAAAAAATATAAGCCCTTGAGGCTATAAGGTAAAGTAGTCTTCCTATCAGCTTCTGAAAGTCTTTCTAATTCACACTTTTTCTGGACTCATCTTTACTCAACTTTTGTGCTCATAGGTATAGGAGTAGAAACTTCTTTGGATTTTTTCATCCTAAACTTCTTTAACAATTCTCCAACATACTTTTCATGAGATAAGAACATATACTTTTCATTTTTTTTTAACCTGTAATCTAAGGAAGATATTTAATTAACCCAAAATTTACATTTCAAAATTCTTCTTCATTTCCTTAGCAAACTCTTTACAAAAAATTTCTTCCTCCCCAAAAAATAATATATCATCCACATAAGCAATTACAATTAGAGTTCCAGATTCAATATCTTTCACATAAATGTTTCTATCAACTTTTCATTTATAAAAATTCAATATTCTCAAACAGCTATCAAGTTTTGAATACTACGCATGTGGGGCTTATTTCAACCCATACGAGGCTTTCTCACTAGTGGAAATAGTGTTTTTAACATCAGAGAAATGATTTCGGTTTTTTTAAAACCAATGGAAAAAGTATGTGCGGGAGATTTTTTACATCAATTTTACTAAATAATGATGCAAAAAAAAGTATACATAGTTTTTGGCATCAGTTTTTAGTAAAACCGATGCCAAAAACTGCTAAAGACTGCATTTTTTGCGTTGGTTTTATAAAAAACCGATGCTAAAAATAATATATATATATATATATTTCGTGTCGTTTTTTAAAAAAACTGATGCAAAATATTTTTTTCTCAGACTCTTCGGCATCAATTTTTACAAAAAACAACGCTAAATATTTTTTTTCTTAGACTCTTCAGCGTCAGTTTTTCTAAAACCGACACCAAAAACCACTGAAGACAATATTTTTTGTATCAGTTTTGAAAAAAAAACCGACGCCAAAAATAATAATATATATATATATATATATTTCGCATCCGTTTTTACAAAAAACCGATGAGAAATATTTTTTTGTCAGACTCTTCGGCATCATTTTTTTGTAATAATCGACACCAAAAATATTTTAAAATATTTCAGGATCAGAAAACCCCCATTTTTTGGATATACAAAACCCACCCGCCCGTGACGAATTCCTCCTAAATTTCAATGACTGCGAAGGTGACTTGGTGATCTCCAACTCCATTATTGTTGATTTTATTTGATTTTCACAATATGCAGTCTCCATTCTAATCCTCTTTGATTACTTCATCAACTCCTCATTATTTTCTCCTCAAAAATCTATTTCCAACCCAAATTGTGGTTTGATTTTAGTTTTTTGTCAATTTTTAATGTTCATTTTTACAATAAATTTTGTATAGATCTTTCATGCAGTGTTTATTCTTGCAACGCATTCAAGGGATGAAGTTTGGATTAAGGATCAAGGAAAAATTGAACTCTGAATTTTGTAAGTTGTTTTTTTAATTTGGAAGAAATATTATTTATCATTTAATTATATTTTTTATTTGTTTCAATTGTTATATTTTATCGAGATTACCTAAATGACACGGTGGTGTAATTCTATATAACCATTGAATGTTTATGTTTTTATAATAAAAAATCGGTATTGGAAATCCATTATATATTTGACTCTATAAATGGGAGGGAGTGGGTATCATGGGAAAGAGATGCAACCCATGATTATGTGAGACAACATGTATGATAGGGTGTTTGTTTATAATAGTGACATGATCTACAATATTTTAAATATACTATATGGTATATTCAGATTGGATGTATATGTGATTTATATATCTACATTTTTATTGTAATTGAATTCTACTACAATGATCATCAGTTGAACACTAAAATTGTATGAATGAGTATGTATCATCATATGTTGAGATATATCTTATTGTTATAGTATTACATCATACTGATCAACAGTTATGTGAGAGTATTAATGATGTTTTTCAATCTATTTGAGGTGTAGTGTTGAGATGTGAGAAACCCATATCTATTATGACCAGTGAGTTTCAATTGTAACATCCCATGTTATTTAGTAACAACTATGTAAAATGAACTAATAAATTAATACAATCTTCAATACTTTTGACAAACACAACATTGAACTAATGTAACAACTGTGTAAAATTAACTAATAAATGTTAGATGGTTGAAAATAATTAAATTATAATATCAATAAAACACATGTATATAATATGAAAATAAAAATTTTAATACTTGTAAATTTTTTTCATATCTGATGTTTTCTATCTGATTATCAATAGATTTTATTAAATGTTTTCTGCTTACAGTTTATTATTTTATATATATATATATATATATATATATTTAAATTTTTATATGTTTTAATATATTCACTAATTATATTACGATATCAGGTGTCCGATGGATCATAATTGGATAAATTTACAAAGAACCATAGGTGACTATGAAAAAGGAGTTGATGAATTCTTGGAATTTTCTAAATGAAATATTTAAAACATTGATTGATTTTTTTTTCATGTGTGAAGTGTTTGAATATGAGAAATTTAAAATCTAGATAAATCAAGGATCATCTCATTTTTTATGGTTTTAGCCTTAATTATACACATTGGATTTGGCATGGTGAAAGAAATATAAATTCAACAGATAATGTTGATGAAAATATTCATAATGTGATAGAGGATCATATTGAAGATTTAATTCATGATTTAGGTGTTGAAACCGTTGAAAAAATAGCAAGTGTTGAATGATTGTATGGAGATTCTAAAAAACAATTATTCCCAAGTTTTACTAAATATACAGTGTTATCAGCCATTTTAAGATTGGTTAACTTGAAATCAAGTAATGGTTGGAGTGATAAAATTTTCTCTAACTTACTTGCGCTTTTAAAAGAGCTACTTCCATAAGGCAACGGGCTTCCAGATTACAATCATGAGGAAAAGAAAATATTATGCCCAATGGGATTAGGGTATAAAAATATACATGCTTTCTCCAATGATTATGTTTTTTATAGGAAAGAAGATGATTTTTTATCAAACTGTCCTACATGTGGAACATCATGATATAAGATGAATGAAAAAGTCAATTCAAATTCAATATCAGGTACTGACATCTAACCTCATGCTAAATAAAATAATTTCTTCCAATAATCCCTTCATATAATTCTGATAAATTAACTATGATTCATTCTCAGGTACCGAAATCAAATATCCTGCTAAATAAATTTGGAACCTTAAAATAATTCCTCGTTTGAAGTGTCTATTTTCAAATTTAATTGATGCAAAAAGGTTAAGATGGAGATCATATGAACGAATCTCTGATGGTAAATTATTTCACCCTACTAACTCATCACAATGGAAGAGATTTGATAAACAATTTCCTGATTTTGGAAGTGAAGTTAGAAATTTAAGAATGGGAGTGTGTACAGATGGAATGAATCCATATCGGAGCCTAAGCATCCAACACAGTTTGTGGCTTATTTTGTTGGTATTTTACAACTTACCCCCACATATATGTATAAATAAAAAATATGTTATGAAGATATTGATGATTTATGGGCCAAAACAGGCAGTAAACGATATTAATGTGTATCTTTCACCATTGATTGATGATTTGAAAAATCTATGGGAGGTAGGTGTTAATGTTTTTGATGCATAAAAGAAATAGTATTTTCTTTTGTGTGATATGATAATGTTCAGTATAAATGACTTTCCTACATATGGAAACTTATCTGGATATAGTGTTAAGAGACATAAATCATGTCCAAATTTTTAAGAAGAGATTTCATATTATCAATTGCATGATGGAAGAAAGACAATGTACATGGGACATCAAAGATTTTTGTGAATTAATCATCCTTGTCATAGATTGAAAAGTGAATTTAATGGTTTATAGGAATAAAATATTCCCCCAAAACCATTGTCAGTTGAATAATATTAAAATAGGGTGAAAAATATTTATTTATCATTTGGAAATAAAAGTAGTTATGGCCTTCAAAAAATATCTGGAAGAAACAATCTATTTTTTTGAACTACCTTATTGGGGATTTTTAGAGATAAAATATAACATTGATGTTATGCATGTTGAGAAAAATATATGAGACAGTTTGATTGGAAATTTATTAGACATAAAATGGCATACAAAATATGGATTGAATTCTAGATTGGACTTGATAGTAATGGGAATATGTTTGGAGTTAGCTCCCACTATGAAAGAAAATAGAACATATTTACCCCTGGCTTGTCACACATTAAGTAAGAGTGAGAAGTTGAATTTTTCCAGTGCCTGTATGGTATAAAAGTACTCTATGGATATTCTTAAAATGTAAATAATTTTGTGTCAGTGAATGGTTTCAAATTAATAGGTATGAAATCTCAGGACTGTCATGTATTGATGCAACAACTGCTACCGGTCGCACTATGTGGTATACTGTCGTTAGCTGTCAGAAAGACTATCTTTAGGTTATGTAATTTTTTTCAAATCCATTTTTATCAAATTTATTAATCCAAATTTGTTAGATGAGTTAGATAATGAAGCTTCTCTTATACTTTGTCAACTAGATATATATTTTCCACCTACATTTTTTGATATAATGGTTCATCTGGTGATTCATCTGGTACATGAGATAATAATATGTGGGCCTGTTTATTTATGTTGGGTGTATACTTTTGAAAGGTATATGAAAATTTTAAAGGGATGTGTTAAAAATCCTTATCGACTAGAGGCCTCTACTGTTCAAAAATATGTATCAGAAGAAGTGATTGAGTTTTGTACTAATTATTTGTATGAAGTGATGATGTCCAAGGCCTACACTATCATTGTTAGGACCAAAATACTCCTCCTGGATATGGATAAGCTCATCAACAATTGGAAAGAGGTGCCCTCTCTCCACAAATTTCAAGTCAACTCCCACATCCCTCTACATGTTAATAGTAACAACAGGGGCAATGGGTTCAATGGTCCCCGCCAACCAGAGGTATCAAACTCAACATGGATGCATCATGCAACATGGGGATCCTTTGGGATGGAGGGGTTGTGTGGAATGATCAAGGCTCAGTGGTGCTGGATTTCTCTTCCAGGATAGGCTAAGGAACCTCCCTCTAGGCCAAGGATAAAGCTTTTCTCAGAGGAATACAAATTTTCCATCTCAAAAATGTCTGAGTTAAAGAAGCAGAAACTAACTCAAAGATTCTTCATGACGTCCTGCATGGCTTTCACCAACCTCTATGGTCCATTGAATACATTAGCAGAAAGTGTAGGGTAGATCTAAGTAACAACATCAAGGTTAAACACACCTGGAGAGAGGGGAACCAAGTCGCAGACTACCTTGCTTCTTTGGAAGTTACGAGCTCTGATCCAATCTGTCATCATACAGTGAGCTCCTTGAAACTCGAGGGTGTCAACTTAATTAAAGGGGATTCCCTTGGCATTCGCTATTACATACCCCCTTAGGGAATTTTCTATTATATGAGTTTTTTGGGGGGGTTTCGGTTGTTCACTTTCATTCTTAATAATAATTCAAAATGATGATGATGATAGTGAAGGTAAAGGGATTCAAGGCTTAAAGGTAAAGTTCATTCCATGTGATGAAGTGATGCAGAAAAATTTATATATTTTGAACAACACATATGATGTTCAATCATATATCTCATCACATATTGTTTAATTAAAGAGACGATATCCAAAAACAAATGAAAATTGGTTGATGATTGGGCATAAAAAGACATTTGTTGCATGGTTTAAAGAGAAAGTGAGAATATATATATCTGCATCAAAAATGTAGAAATAGTTGGAAGGGGGACCATATCTTAATTTGATAACATGAACTGATTTTTATATTAATGGGTATACATTTTACCCAAAAAATATGGATGATAAGAGTACTATTCAAAATAGTGGTCTGATGGTTATCGCTGAAGCAGTGCATTGTTCAAGTGAAAAAGATAAAAACCCAATTTTTGCTTCGTCAGCATATTTTGGAATTCTTTAGTATATATGGGAAATTTATTATACAAAATTTTGATTCACTATGTTTAAGTATAATTGGTTTGATATCAATAGTGGTGTGAAACATGATGATTTTGGATTTACACTGGTTGATTTGAAAATATTTAATTACAATGAAGAACTATTTATCATGGTAACACATGAAAATAAGATATTTTATGTCATTGATCCATCGAATGATCATTAGTCCACTATTTTTCAAGGAAAAATATGTCATTTGAGTGATGAGAATGATGTTGATGATGTTATTTATTTACATGAGTCTTATTCATCTATTACGCATTTTCTGGATAATTACAATGACTATAAGGCTGACATAGTGCATGTAGTATGTAATGATCATGATGAAGGAATATGGGAAAACACTAAATTAGTCTCCTAATTTTTCTGGTAATTATTTATATTTTGTTTCTTTTTTTAAAACATACAAATGTGTGCCTCTTTTTTTAATTATTTTTTTCATCCTTGTTTCTAAATATTCAGTTTTCTAATGATATGTAGGTACACAAAATTTCATTACACTTTCTTGTGTCAATGTCATATATAGAGAGAGAGGAGTCATTACTGAGGTATATCAATTTTTTGATATTTTTAGAGTATTCATTAATATACTTATTTAATGAAACAAAACTTTTAATTTATAATTTTTTTTGCAGGATTACTGATGCATCCTCAGCGGAGGAGACTTCTCCTATTACTACAGCCTGAATGGCCCGAAGGAATTTATTTTGATAATCCACCTTTCAAGGGGTGAGGTGGAACCCTTACAAGACTCAAAGGCTTAAGAGATAATTACATGACCCATAGGACTTAAGGGAATCACCCAGACAAGACAACTTGGAACTGCTCCTCCCCAGCAAATGTCATGATATCAGCAATCCGCTTTCACAAGGCTGGTCGGATAGCTATCCTATGCAGATCTGCACAGGCCTATTACCTATGGAAATGTCATACCCTCTCATTATTTAAATTCCAGTTATCTCTGCTCTGGTGAATGTGCCTACTCTGAATCCTTATCTAGAGCTTTGTCCCTTGTAATCTGACTGGTACATCTGCATATTTCATGTGCCCTGAAGGCCTTGAGGTGGCCTGAAGGGATTTAGGTAGCCCAAAGGCCTTGAGATACAACTGGCCCGAAGGCCTTGGGTGGCCCAAAATCCTTGCAGGACCCGAGGACCAAACCAGTGGCCCGAAGGCCTAGATGGATGAATAGTTTCGGCTGCTACAGTACCAAAAATTATTTACTACAGTTACTACTATAGTACTGCTATAGTAACCTAGAAATATGTCTCCACCCATATTTGATCTTCGGTATCTTGGATGCACTTTCCGAGTCCTCACCAACTAGGCTGAGGCTCATGTACCTGTTACTGTAGAGAAATTAAGTTCTCCAGTTGGTAAACATGGTATTACATGTTTACCAAAACTATCACTTGCTCATGGAGATGAGAGATTACATATTCATTTTGATGATGATAATAATGCAACTAGCCCAAATTCATTTTAGTTTATCAGTTATATATCAATGCAGAGCCGTATCCTGATTGGAAGTCTATGGACAAGATGGTGAAACAACAACTTTGGGAGGTTGTGATGGTAAAATATCTCAATTGATTTATTTTATCTCGTTTTTTAAATATTAAATATTTTAAATGACATATTTAATTTATTCTATTACATATGAAATTCAATTTTTTGGAAATAAAAGAAATTAAGAAAAGACATCTCTCTTTAGCAGTGGTTCGATGGTGAGATTTTAAAATAAAACTGACAAAAAATTATGTTTTTTGAAAGAAAAAGTTTAAAACCTATACCTTGAGTATCTGTATATAGATGAAGATACATGGAAATAATTTCTTGATAGCTGTTATGAAGAAAAATTTCAGGTATGATAATTATTTTATATTGTAAAAATTATTATATATTTATCTAATTACTTATTAGTTTATTTTTATGAAATAGGCCTCCAGAAGACCTCATCAAGAGATCCAGTTGAAAAATGTATACCCTCATACTTTATCACATGGAGGGTATCTGTTATTGGAGTATAAAATGATTGAATAAAAATTTTAAGCATTAAGATCTCAATCTAGTAGTGGTTCAGAAGAGGTCAATTTTGGTCCTCCATCTCCTCCCGCTCGCCAGAAAAAATGGAAATGATCAAGAAGAAGAAGAAATGAAAAGTATATTATAGAGGAAGCTAAGAAAGTAGCTGATAAAATTGTAAGTAAATATTATCTATTTGTCATAAATTTTTCTATTTTATAAATTATAAACACTAATTTAACTTTTTCATTTTTCATTTTAGAATGAACTTCGAGAGAAAGAGACACAGGGCTCTTTTATCACTGAGGGTAGGATGGACATCCTAACCACTGTTTTAGGAAAGGAAGAACACCCCAGCTGTGTTAGAGGATATCAGGGGAGTGTTAGTATTCAGAAATTTTTTGGTCATTGTGAGCAAACAAAAGACCCAGAAATAGAATCCTTAAAATCCAAGCTGAAATAGATGAAACAGTCTATGGGTGATCAAATTCAAGCAGTCATTCACCAGTATTTGTTAGAACACTTGACAAGACGGTCACAATATACACAGCCTTCCTAGCCTTACCATCCTACCCAACCTAATTACCTTGATCCTCCACCTCCATCCCAGCCGGACTACCCTGCTCAACCTTCCTACTTTAATCCTCCACCTCCTCGCTCAGACCAAACCATATACTTTGAGTTGTTTGCTGGAGATTCTCATATACATATTGTTGTGTTATGACTCATAAATTTTTTGGGGGATTTTGTACATCACCAGCCTATGAATATGGGTTATTTTATAGTATCAGTACTTTATATTATTTATCCTAATACTCTTCTACCATTTCCTACTAAGGAGATTACCATAGTTTGGGATTGTCTGGGTCATTTTTTAGTTTAGAAAACTAGTCTTCTTCGTTATATTTCATATGAGGTATGAATTTTTTTTAAATATTAATTACATATGATTGAAAATTACTTATAATTTTTTCTGAAATTTAACTTATATAGGATTATCTGAAAGAAAAATAAATTACGCAATTGAAACAATGCATTCAGGAAAAATCGACTGTATATACTTCTGATATTTCTTATGGGATGAAAAGATTATCTCAGGATTCTTCTTCCTTGAATAATATCTATGAGTTTAGGATGATGTGTAATATATTTAGAATATATTATCCATTTAGATTACTCAAATAATATATCATGAATCTAGTTGAATTTGAAGAGCTCATCCTGAATGTGTTGTAGTTGTTTTCCATGTAAGTAAATTGATGTTTGAATTTTTTTAAATAAAAATATGGTTTAAATTGACTAACTATATTTTTTTAAATTAGGTATCTACACATGATTCTTGTACAAAATGACAGAACATCCATTTATGGTTTTATAGATCCAGAATACATTTCCATGGAAGTGAAACATGTGAATAATCCTAGTAGAGTTACATATATATGTGAGAGATTATCACATACAGAGATTGGATGTTGGTTTTTTCCATTTCTTTATAAGTAAGAAAAGAAACATAATTATGAAATAATGATCATCATAATGTCATTAATTGTGAAAAATTTTTTATTTATGGGGAATTGGATGTTGGGCGTATTTTTTCCAAGTGAATGCACCTTAAATTGGTTTTGTTCTTTATCAGGGAGTGTTCATAAAAGTTTTTCCACCTTATTAGATAGGTAAGTTTTTTTGTTTTTCATAAGATCATTATGTTTAATTCTTATTTTTTATAAATATATTATTAGTTTATATATATGAAAATGTAGTTCATGGAAGAAATTTAACAAAAATCACAAGTTGATAAAGAAACCAAATGCCATCAATTATGTGAAAGTAAAGGTAATTATTTTTTATATTAGATATTGTTATGAATTTTTAAAATATATATATATATATATTGGTTTTTATTATCAAGTTAATGTTTTATAACCATAGTGTCATCATCAATAAGGACATGTTGAATGTGGTTATTATGTTCTACAATTAATGTACGAGATAATCACAACTAGGGTAACTACTGAATTTGATAAGGTTAGTTATATTATTTTTTTATGTTTCCTGTCATAGTATTCTATTTTTTAATCTCATAACATTCAATTTTATTGTATACATTCAATGATAACAAGTCTTATACCCAAATTTAACTTACCCATCTTCAATATTTGTTTTAAAACTATTTGTTAAGTCTAATTACAATTTGAGGTATGTATATTATAATGGTTTTGAATAATATTACATTTTCTTAATAACATGTGTTAAAAAAACTAATTCTTTTATTATAATAAGTGTTTAAATAGAATGATATCAAAATAATTCTTTAATAATAACCAACGATGATCATGTCATCAATTTCCAGTATGTTTATTTTAATTCTACTTTATAATACAAATGTATAGATAGATTTTTGATTAACTAGATAAAAACATGTAAGTTTTTATAGATTTTTAGTCAATAATAAATACTATTTGATTATTGTATACTATGTTTTATTATAGGGAATTTGATTATTTTGGTAGTGTAATATTCTATATTTTCTATAAAAAAATTACTTTCGGCATTAGTTTTCTTAAAAACCAATGCCATAATTTTTTAAAAAATAAACCGTTTTTGGCATCAGTATATCTAATAAACTAATGCTGAAAATAGTTTTCCATGTTAGTTTATAAGAAATCAATGTGGAAAATAGGGTTTTTCTCACTTTTTGGTGTTGGTTTGTATAATAACCAACATCAAAAATTGGTCTTCATTGTCGGTGTCAGTTAATTTGTAAAACTGGCATCAAAAACTAAGCATGGCCTCATTTTTTGCGTTAATTTTTAAAAACTGATGTCGAAAAGCTTATATTTTACATCGCCTTTATAGACATCGGTTAAAAACCAATGTTAAATCCATATTTTTTACTAGTTTCTTCAATCTACAAACCTTATTTTCATCATTATCAAGTTTAAAACCGCATTGTTTTTCTTTGTAAACTTCTTCCTCAATCTCACCATTTAAGAAAACTGATTTAACATCCATCTAATAAACTTTTTAATTTTGATGTGCAGCCACTGATAGAAATATTCAAATAGTTTCTAATCTTGAAACTAGGGAAAAATTTTCTTCAAAATCCACATATTCCACCTATGCATAGCCTTTACAAACAAGTCTTTCTTTGTTTATTGAAACTTCTCCATGATCATTCAATTTGTTTCTATAAATCCACTTTTTCTGATAACATTTTTATTCGTTGGTCATGGAAAAAGTTATCATATATCATTTTTTTCAATCTGATCCAACTCTTCATTCATAGCATCCATCCATTATTTTTGTTGAATAGCATCTAAAATTGATTTTGGTTCAACTTTTGAGATAAGTAAAGTTTTATTTTATAATCTCAACTTTCTTCTCGTCTAAACTAAAGCCTTCTAATTTCCAATAAAATTTTTAGACTCAACATGTTTTTTTAAGGTAGGAAATTTCAAAGTTTCTCTTCCAACTAAACTTTTCTCATCACATGACTCTCATGAATCTTGGTAAGAATGTTTTGAATCACTATCATTAGAAATCTCTAGTTTGTCCTCCTCATCATACTCAATAACTTTTGTTAAGGAATTTTTATTTTTAATTACTTCCACATCATGTGATTCTACCAACCTTTGTAAGAATTTGTTCTAGTATTTGTAACTTATTTCATTGGGTGAATAACTAATCAAAGTTCCTTCCTAATCTTTCTCATCAAACTTTCCCATATCAGGATTTTTTATTTTAAGTAAACATGGACATCCAAAAACTTTAAAGTATGTCAATAAAGGATTTTTTTTATACCAAATTTCATAAGAATTAATGTTGGATTTCAGTCTTAACAAACATCCATTCAAAATATGTACAATAGTACTAATAGATTCTCTCTAGTAGAACTTTGAAAGTTTGTATTCTACTAACATACTTATTCTCATTTCCACCAAACTTCTATTCTTCCTTTTTGTTACTCCATTTGTTGTGGAGTGTAGAGATCATTATACTGATGTTTGATACCATTATTTCTTAGATAAGTTTCAAAGGTATTTATTGTGAATTTTTTTCCATTATTGTTCTCAACTTCTTTATATAAGACCTCATTTCTTTCTCAACTTTTTTCTAGAAAAATTAAACATTTCAACAGTCACTTATTTGTGTTTCATAAACATGATTCTTGTCATCTGGGTGAAATCATCAATAAAAGTGATAAATTATAAATCTCCTTTTGTTGATTGATGTCTCATTGGCCCACATAAATCAAAATGAATAAGTTCAAGAGGTCTGGTAGACTGAATCTCAAATCTCTTATGACTTTTTTTAGTCATATTCTCTTTCTGACAAGGAACATAGACAACTTCATCTATTATTTTCAATTCTGAAAAATAATGGACAACATTAACTTTAGAAATTTTTTTAAAGTTTTTTGCCCAAGTTTCCAAAGTCTTCAGTGATATAATTTGTTTTTATCTTCATCACTCAAGTAATATGATTTATTTAACTCTCCAATTTGAAAAGTATTACCACTAGTTCTTTATCCTTTTATGATTACTTTTCCATCTTTCACACTTCTGATGATATAAGAATATTTTTTGAAAATCACTTCTTTTCCAACATCACAAAGTTGACTTAAACTAAGCAAGTTATGTTTTAACCCATAAATAGATAAAACTTCCTTAGATTTCAACTTTTATTCTTTAATCTCAATCGTTCTAATTCCTCTAATTTTTAAGTAATTATCATTACCAAAGGTAATTGCTCCTCCATAATGAATTTCAACATGTTTAAATATTTTTATATCACTTTTCATATGTTAAGAACAACCACTATCAAGTATCCATGGTTTGTTCCTTTTACTTGCTTTTAAATCTATCTCGACAAAAAAATCTTTTTCCTTAAATTTCTTCTTTCCAGATAATTTTTCTTTTCTACCATAAGAAACTTATTCTAGAAGGAGTGTCATACATATTTCAGTATGATGAATAAACTCATCACATCTTCCAAAAACTTCTTCCAGAAATTCAAATTTATTTTCTTGGGAAGGTTTCTAACATCTTGATATTTTTCTTTTCTAACTTCTTGTGGGTTGGGAAATTTACTCATCCTTCTTCCAAAATTGCTTTCAATTTGGTCAAACCTTCTTTTGAGAAGTGACAAGTTATTCCAACAATTATAATCCATGTTCCCATATATTCTACAACACTAGAAATAGCCATCAAATCTAGATTTTTTATTGAAGTAAGATCTTTCTCTGTAGAAACTTTGTTGAGGTTGATAACTTCTACCTTCTCTAAAAAAATTTGGACGTGGACCATCTTTACTCTTGGGTGAGTTTCCATATTTTGTAGATGAAATAGGTTTCTCAAACCCATTTTCCACCCAATATTTCCCAATAATTTTTTCAAAACTTGAAATGTTAGAAAAATCGGATGAAATAATATTTTTGGTGGGTGAGGATTTCACCTGATTCCTGATTTGATTTCTCTTAGAAACTTTAGAAGTACTAGATTTTACTTCGAAATATTTATTGAAATTTTCATTTATCTTCTTTACTCTTCATACTTCTATTTTTCCTAATAAACTTATTTTTATATTTTTTGGGTGACTTTTCTTCTTTGGAACTTTTTTTCCACTTATTCTATCGAGGTTTTTCATCAGAATCATCTTGATATTCTCCAACTTTCTTTTTGGGTCAATTCATAAAAAAGTGCCTGATTCCACCACACTCAAAACATTTGATATTAATTTTACCTCCATAGTTTCCTCTTCCTCTTCGATGGTTCTTAGATATAAGAGAAATAAGGATAAAATTTCTAGATTTCCCATCAACTTCGATATTTCTCATATCAGCAAAACTCATCTGGGAATCCTTATCAATAGGTAGAAAACCAATTGTCGTAGCATAAAGAACTTTTAGGCCAAGAGGTAGGAGATAATTAATCGTCTTATTTTTCTATCCATAATAATATTTTCCATCAAATGTATGAATTCCTCTATTGTTGACAGAATTGATATTATCCATGATATGGATTCAATAAGGGAACCTTCCCTCTAATACTAATTAAAGTTCCAAAGGACTGAATAATAATTGAGAAGGGGGGTTGAATCAGTTGTTGAATTTTTATAATTTTCAATACTTTTTAAATCTTAACCCTTGTAACTTTTTAGAGTTCATATCCTTATCATCTTTTTGTAAATATTCATGCATGAAAAAATAGGAAAGTAAGTAAAGAACGCGATATTTACAAGGTTTAGCCTCAGTGTGAGAACCTACATCCTTACCATAGCCACTCTTGTGGGTCTATAAAAATTCACTATTAGGAAGAAGTGAAAAAAACTTTTGCCAACTCCCGTAAGACACCTTCTATATCTTGATAAGAAATATTATACTAAATCCCGCTAGTTTACAAAGTTTTCTTATAAAAAATTGATCCAAAAAAAGATAAACCAACTTTGTTCAATTTTATCCACAAAATTTCCTAGTTCCGATGACCCTAAATTCAATGACCTTTAGTCTGATGAACCGAATCTAATTGACTCGGTATGATCGGCTCAATAAGATCTTCCCTTTCTCAATCTTCACTTCTCAAACTCTACTCAAAAACTCAATCTGATATTTCTTAGTCTGATCAACTCAATAAAATCTTCTCAAAATGATGTTTCTTAGTCCGGTAAACAAAAAAAATAGATGTACGATATTCTAATGAAATCTCATACTAGAAGGAACTTTCAATTGAATTATTTAGCGCTCCATCTTTTCTGTTTAGGTGAAAATTTAAAAAATGTGAATGAAGTGTGATTCTATTTATTGGTGACGTGAAAAAGAAAAAGAAAGAAACTAAAAAAAATCCAGCTTTCCCAAATTTTAAAACTCTAAAAAAACACTTGCATTTAAACTTTAACATTGACTTCTTCAAACCTTCTCAATATTTCTTTAAGATCAGTCTTATCGAACAAACTAACTTTTCTTCAGTCCGATATAACTTCCTGAACTTTAGATTCATCTGCTTATTATGATTTTCCTTTCTTTCTAAGCTCATTATGATTTGTCTTTCTTTCTCATCTCATTATGATATGTCTTTATTTATCACTTCATTAGGATATGATTTTATTTATTATCTCATTAAAATATTCATTTCTTTATCAACTCAATATGATCTGCCTTTCTTTCTCAGCTCATTAGGATCTGACTATCTTGCACTACTCATTACGATGAACTTCCTCAGCACATGACTTATTGGTGTCATGATCTTATTTGACTGAAAATTCGAACTATCCCTTTGTTTATTCTCAAGAAAAAAGCTCTTTTATAATATTTACTTATTTTCATAACTAATCTCCCTTTGATGGATCGGCATTAGCAACTCTGATCACTCTGATGTTTTGTATCTGATGTGTTATCAATGTGAGGAATTAATTTGATGAATATGTTCATGTTTCTGATCTGATTGAACTTTCTCATAATGATGGAATTCTCATTATGATAGAATTATCATTTCGATGTTCTATATCCAATGATTAATCCACTTATAAATAATGAAATTATTCAAACTTCATCAGATTTACCCATTCTGACTTCTGATAACTTCTGAGTCTGGAACTTATGGATCCAATCTTATATGTCTGGGTTTCTTGAACCTATAAAATCTTTACAATTACTCCATTTATTCAAAATCCTTTATCAAGATAGTTTTCATGATTTAGGAGAAATTTATGACTAAAAAAGAATCATATTATTTGAATTAGAAAGTTTGAGAACTTTCTAACACCTAACTTCACTTTCTTCAACAAGCCTCTTCGGCATCATTCTGACTTCCTCACTCCGCAACTTCAGACATTATAATAATCACTGATTTCGATGAAAATGAACTTCATGCTGATGGATATGAGACTGATGTTGTGTCTGGTCTACTACTTCATCTTTCTAATGACTCCTACGACCAGTGCTGCTCATTCAGACATTTTGGGTCCGGTTCTTCTCAGTCCAATATTCTTTTTTAGAAAACTTGTGTCCAGAAAACAACTTTCACAAATACAAAACTTTTCAACCCCTTAATTTTTGGGTTCGAACATTCAAAAACTTTTAAATTCATTACAAAACCTCATTCTAATCGAATTGGTCTGATCTTGACAAACAAAAACATTCTTATAAAAAAGGGTTAGTTGTCAACAAATACAGAAACTTTGTCAAAACAAATTATCCCAAAGTTTCTTCACAAAGTAGTAGGATCTATGGCACTATCTCCAGCAAGATATATAGTCATTGGGTATACATGTATCCAATAGGTATATCGAAGATGTGTAATTGTTAGTAACAAATTGAAAATAATATAACAAATGATAAATAATAAAACAGAAAGATAAATTTTAATTATAATATTTGATTATAAATAAATATTTTTATACATTGCATATTATTATTATTATTATTAAGGAATGATTTTATGTATATATAAAATTAAAATAAATATTTTAATACCCATGTAACATCCTGGATCTGGGTACCGACCAAAGGTGCCCCTAACCCGATTGATCAAATGACCTCAAGCGCATTTCCCCAAATGCTAGAGGCTTCTGACTAGCAGTGAGGGCTAAGGTCTGATAATGGGGAAACTATTCCCTCATTGGCATAGTATACACAGTGGAATAATAAATAGTAAGCAGTAGTGGAAGCAGTAATACCATACAACAGAAGTAAATAGTGGAAGACTGATAGTATAAACAACTATATCATATATAAATAAATGATTCATGTCACATGTATCTAATAAAGTAAACAAAAAAGTCACAATGATGGAAATACAATTCTGAAACCCAAGTACAGAAAACAGTAAACTCAAAAAGCATTGCAAGCCTCAGCTTGGTCTCATGCTCTCTAGCTCCAACACCAATCAAGTACCTGATGAAGAAGGTCACTTTCCCTTATCTACACCTGCAACCATATAATCTATTTGGGCCCAAAAGCATGACCCAAACAGGGTGTGAGATAAATCCCAGTAGGAAACCACCAAAATATCTATGCCTAATAGTTAGTGAATGTATATAGAAGGAAATATGTAGAAATGAAGCAATAAACTAGGTAGTACTCAAAAGTAAACAATCCTACAGTTTTCAATTACATTCATTTTCATTATAAATTATTCAAACTGTTTAATAATGTAACCTTAGGATCTAGACAAAGCTTTGTATCCCCTTATATAATATCAATAAAAAACATCTCAGAAGACCATCTAAACAACCAAGTAAGACTGAGTTCAATCTTGTGCTTCGGCTTGGCATACTCATCACAATTATTCATTTATTCACAATTTTCCCTTTGGGAAAGCTCTCATGGTCTAACCCCTATGGTCCCAAATAGCATGGAGTAAAGATAAAGACCTTCTGGGTAGCTCTCGTGGTCAATAACCCTAGTATACATAGAATTAATAATTTATACACGGCCTCCATGTATCTCTCACGATCAATGCCCCCTAGGTCAACATAGTATAAATAATCATAAATGACCTCCAGGTATCTCTCACAGTCAATACCCCCTAGGTAAAAATATACACTAAGGATCTCACGATCTTGTGTAAATAAACATGGAACCCCCCGCAGTTTTCCTAATCCAAGGCTCTCACGGTCCTTGGAACATCAGTGTGCATACAACATTTATTAAAGGCTCTACATGCAATTAAAACTATTACATGGATCAACTTTGATCAAGAATAAGAACATGCATCACATATAACCAATAAACTCCATCCTAAACAACTCAAGGCATGGAAAATAAGGTATGCCTCGTAGGAAACCTATGCCAAATGGCCCTAAACAGTCAAACTAGGGAAACGCACCCATGGGGTGTCCCATAAACAAGGGTATACAATCTTATGCATAGGCAAAAACCCTTAATCAAATAACCAAACCATAGTAGGTATTAAACAGGGTCAAAATCCAAAATACTTAACACCCCAACATGGGTATTCAACACTTTAAGCATATATAATCCAAAGAAAATCGAAGAAAGGAACAAACCACCTACCTTGATGTTTTACGATGAACACTCTAGAATGTCAGCCCTTGAATCGGCCTAGAACGTCGTAGATCTACAAAAAGGTAAAAAACGTTCAAACTTGAATAACCCATGAGAGAAGAGAAATTAGGAAGAGAGGTTCAAGAAGAAGGAATAACTCACATATGGGATTCCAACACACCCACTAGAGTTTGAATCATGCCTTGGATGGAGAAACGGTGGCTCAGACTTTGATTGTCGCTCTCGGTCGCTCCTGGACGAACCAAGGTTAGAAGAAGGTATTTCTAGAGATTAGAAGTGAACCCACTCTGATTAAATGATTAAAAAGAAAATTTCACGGTGTGTTAATTTAATGTACACACCGTGTACTAGCCTCAATCGGCTCTCACTTTAGGTGGTCTGTCAGGTCACCTACACGGCTACGCGTGGCAATCGAGTACACGACGTGTACTTAGAAAATTTCCAAAACTTACTTTTTCCCCAAAAACAACCCGAATTCAAGATCCATACCTAAAAATGAAGATATGGGTTCTTACAAAATTCCCTCCTTAAAGCAATTTGTCCCTTAATTTCCCTTACAAGGGTGGAGAAGAAGAAACTTCAAACAACTCTGGCCACTACGATCGTACGCCAACCTCCCTCTCCCAAGTCTCGTCATGTACTTACTCGTGCTTCTATAGCACCTGTACCAAAGGAACAGACCATCCATGGAGAACCTTCGTGTTACAATCCACAATCTAAATAGGTTTCTCCTCAAAGGATGCATCCACTTCCAACTCAACCTCATCGGGTTGAAAAACATGAGACGGGTCTTAAAAGTAGCACCATAGCTAAGAAACATGAAATACGTCATGCATAGCCTGGTACCTCTGAGGTAACTGCAACCGATATGAAACCGGCCCAACTCTTTCCAAAATATGAAACGGACCAACGTATCTTGGTGAAAGTTTCCCCTGTCTCCTAATCCTCCTGTGTCCTAACCTCATTTTTCACGTAAGAAAACCTAATCTCCAACCTTGAACTCTAGAGTTCGTCTCCATCAATCAAAATAATATTTTTTTCAATATCGATCAGTATCCATCCTCTTTTGAATCAACTCTACCTACTCAATGGTCTCCTAGACAAGGCGAGGTCCCAGCATAGCTGCCTCTTCTACCTCCATCCAACATAGGGGTGATCATCATGGCCTACCATACAAAGCCTCATAAGGTTCCATCTAAATTGTTTCCTGAAAACTGTTATTATATAAAAAATCCACTAGGGGTATGTGTCTCTCACAAGAACCCCTGAAATCTAAGACGCATGCTCGGAGCATGTCCTCCAGAACCTGAATCATGTTCTCAGACTAGCCATCTATCTGGGGATGGTAAGTTGTGCTCAGAAGTACACATGTACCCAAATCCCTCTGTAGTCCCTACCAGACATGACAAGTAAACTGAGCATACCTTTCTGAAACAATAGAGTGCAGAAATCCATTAAAATGTACAATTTCTCGGATGTACAACCTTCCAATCTCATCAACACTGAAGTTCTCCTTGATCGGCAAGAAATGTGAAACCTTTGTGAGTCTGTCAACAATAACCCAAACCACATCATTCCCTCGAGGTGAACTTAGTAAACCCATCACGAAATCCATCATGACATTATTTCATTTCTACTCGAGAATGGGTAACTACTGTAAAAGACATACTGGTCACTGATGCTCCACATTCACCTGATGAAAGGTGGAACATCTCATAACAAAACCAGCAACATCCCTCTTCATACCTAGCCACCAATACTAACGGTGTAGATATTGATACATCTTGGTGACACTGGGATAAACTTCCCAAACTATGGAATGAAAATCTCACATCAAATCCTCACATATATCTGCAGACACCCATGCATGTCCATGAAAATGAAAGATCTCATCATCGTCTATGGTCCACCCAGGAGTAGGGTCCTCTCCTGACACACTCTCTCGTAGGACTAGGCCTTTGGAATATGATAGCTACCTCATTCACACTTAATCCAGTAGAGTAGTGGAAATAGTTGTAAAAGAAATAAATGTTTACCCCAGTCTGTCGTGCACCTCCAAATTCCTCTCAGAGAACAGAGTCATAAGCTGCCACTCACTACTGGCCTCCTAAACTGCCTGTATCTGAGTCATCCTGCTCAACGCATCAGCCATTTTGTTGCCTTTCCTATGAATGTAGGCAAGCTAAAATTCAAAATAATGAAGGTACTCAACCCACCTTAGTTTTCTCAAATTCAAATCACAATGAGTAGAGATATACTTGAGACTTTTTTGGTTAGTGAATACCAAAAAATGCTCTCCCAAAAGATAATTTCTCCAACAGTGTAAAGCATGCACAACTGAAGCTAACTCAAGATCGTGTGTCGGGTAATTACTATCATGTGGACTCAACTGCCAATACACGTACCCAATGACTCCTTCCCCCTACATACGCACTAATCCCAGCCCAATACCTAACACGTCACAGTAAAAGGTGTAACTCTTGCCTGACTCTGGAAAAATCAGTATCAGTGCTGAAGTCAATCTCCCTTTCAGATCCTGAAGGGATGAATCATAGGAATCTGTCCACAAGTACTTTTCACCCTTCTTAGTTAGGCTTGTCAGTGGTGCTGCTAAGCATGAAAAGTCTTGTATAAAGTGCCTGTAGTAACAATCCATCCCCAAAAAACTCCATTCCACAAAGATGTTCTTCGGCTACTCCCAGGAAACTAATGCCCTCACTTTCTATGGGTCTACTGATACTCCTATATCTGAGATAACAAGACCCAAGAAGTGAATATGGTCCATCCAAAAGTTTCATTTTGAGATATTAGCATATAAATGATGCTCTCTCAGTGTACTCAAAACGATCTCAAGATGGGTGGAATGGTCTTGTAAAGTGTGAGAGTACACAAAGATATCGTCCATGAATACTACTACAAAATAATCCAAGGATGGAACACTCGGTTCATCAGTGCCATGAAAACTGTCGACGCATTTGTGAGACCGAACAACATAACCAAATACTCATATAGGCCATACCTACTCTGAAAGGATGTAAGAGGTATATCTAATGGTCTAATGTGCAACTTATGATAACCAGATATCAATTCAATCTTCAAGAACACCCAACCTCCTCAAATCTAATCAAAGAGATCATCAATCCTTGGAAAAGGATATCGGTTCTTGACTATCAACTAGTTCAGATTCTGATAATCCATACAAAGTCTAAGGGTATCTTTCGCCCTCTTCGCAAAAAGGATGGGTGAATCCCAAGGAGAAGTACTAGGTCGGATGAATCCCCTTGCTTGAAACTCCTCTAACTGCTTCTTGAGCTCCTATAACTCTGGTGTAGCTATCCTATAAGGATAAATAGACACCAGTACCACTCCTGGAACAAGCTCAATAGAGAAATCTACCTCTCGATCTGGAGGTAAACCTGAAAAGTCGTCTATAAATACATCTCTAAAATGGTCCACCATTGGAGTAAAGTCCATATGTGAAGTCCCCTGGTCATCTAGATATAAAATAGAAATTTGGGTTGTAATTCCTCTCAACCCATGATGCTTAGGTCCCGCTCTACTCTCATGGACATACCATACGCCCTTGTGTAGAAAGGACCCGTCCTCTGGTGAGGTGAAACTCACCCTGCGACGATAGCAGCCAACAAAGTCCTGAAAGGAGACCAACCAGTCCATTCCAAAAATGACATCAAATCCTTTCATCTCTAAGACATATAGGTCCCATAATAAGTGGCACATACCAAGCTCAAGAGGGCTCTCCTTTCATTGACGCACGCTAGCTATCCTAATCCCCAACTGAGTGTATAGCGTCATAACATCCTCAGAAGTAAATATGAAGAGCACAAGGATCTCTA
Source organism: Viscum album (assembly GCA_963277665.1). NCBI lineage: Eukaryota > Viridiplantae > Streptophyta > Magnoliopsida > Santalales > Viscaceae > Viscum > Viscum album. The sequence continues at coordinate 117,354,975 of OY728128.1, read as the reverse complement.
TAACAGCAAAAAATATAAAACTATGGGAATCCCTAGTATCAAAAAGTAAAGAAGCTAAAACTAGGGCAACTAGAATCATACCTCTAACTGTAAAGGGTTTGGGATCCTGCTCCTACTAGGTTTGATCCACTGAAAAAGTCTGACCAGTACTGCAGCCCTGCAACCCTACCTAACTACTTTGAGCTGATCCACCCTATTGTCTCTAAAAACCTGTTGACTGGCTACCATGGCCATGACCTCCTCCTCGGCCTAAACAGTCTGACGAACTCCAGTTCCCTGACTGAGGAGAAACTTTTGGTCCTGATCCTAAATGTGGATTCATAACTAATCCCCTCTCACTAGATATTGGTGAGAAAAATCGGAAAAAATGTTGAATATGACCCATCTTTCCACAAGATAGACACTCAACTAGGTCCCTCGGGCACTGAGGTCTTGTGTTCCCACTCTTCCCGCACTGGTAGCACCTCACCTAGATACCTGTAGGTATATCCCTGCTACTGTAATCACCACATGAAGTCTCTCTACATTGCTTCTTGCTATCAAACGAAGGAGTACTAGCCCTAGATGTTGAACCGCCCTGGATCATAGCTCCCAACTCCCTCATATTACACTCGGTAATCAGCGCCTAGTTCACTATATCCATTACTGAATTTAGCCTGAAGACATTCACCTGTGATCGGATGTCATACCTGAGAGCATCCTCAAATAACCTAACCAATGATAACTCATCACCTACTAGAAAAGGTGAGAAGCACTGAAGCTCTATGAAATGAGAATAATAATTCATCACTAAAAGATCACCCTACTCCAAATTCATGAACTCTCAGGCTCAATCGGTCCTCAATGTCTCAGAGTAGAAGTAATCATATAAGGTCCTATGAAACTCTTCCCAAGCCATATCCCAGTGATGTAACGCCTGTGTGAAAACATCCCACCATATCTTGGAGGAATCACATAGCATGTACATAGTGATCTTCACCCTCTTCTCTGAAGGCGTCTCTAGATTCTCAAAGATAGAAAGAATAGCCTCCAACCATGACTCTACAGCCTGTGGTCCTCCATCCCTAGAAAAAGTGGGAGGATGCTGCTGCTGGAACACCTGTGTAAACTTTTCCATAGTTGGGGAAGGATGTGGTGCTCCCTGTAAAATTTGCATCATCCTCAAAAAGCATTCACAGAACTGTGCATCAACACCTATGTCTGGTATAACAGCTGGTGCCAAAACGGGCACGATGGGAGTATCTGCTAGTAGTCCCTGATCTATCCTTTCCAGTGTCTGGTCATCTCCCTTTACGTGGCGTACAATTGGAGGAAATCTTGGAAGCATGACTCTGCAAGGTCAAGAACACACCTCAGTTTAATATTATCAAGGAAAACAACTTAGAAGTACAAGAAAGAAACATGAGAAGAAAGCAATCATGTTTTTCAAAATAGGGTTACACAGCATGTATAGACCCTAAATAGCATGTTCCCTTAAGATTTTAACATATCATGTACCTCTGTCAAACCTAGTTGTGTAACACCCCATACACATGGTGTGTTCCTCCTGAGACACGACGTGTACTTGAATTTTCCCTCCTACCCAGGTTCTTCTACATGGATAGAACTACACGGTTCTCTCCTGGGTAACACTACACGGCGTGTTCACCCTAGACATAGTGTGTACTAGATCAGATCCTTCTACCTGTGTCTTTGGTCACATGGTAGGATACATGGTCAAGTCTACACAGTGTGTAAAAGCTAGACATGGCGTATACAACCTAAGTTCCATCCACCTGTTTCATTGGTCACACGGTCGGATACATGGTTCTCTACACACAATGTGTAAAATCTAGACACTACGTGTTCTACCAAAATTTTCCCAACCCCATGTCTTTGCACACACAGTCACTCACATGGTCAAGCACTACATGGCATTTACTTCCAGTACACAGTGTGTACTTAAGAAAAGGTGTTTCTTCTAGAACATAAGAACACATGGTGTGTGTTCATGACACCACACCCTATGTTGTCTGGGTTTCTAGACAATAAGCCTCTGAAACTTCTCTAGAACCCTTGAAAACTTAATTTTTTTCAAATTCATGACAAATTCTGACCCGTGAGATCCCATACTCCCATGAATCAAAGTTTCGCATCCTTATTCATCTCAAAACTTGAAAAAAAATTAATTAAATTTCAAACATGATCCACCAAATTCTGATCCAAGAGGGACCATAACACCTCAGGGATCAAAGTTTGGCATCCATCCAAATGAAAATTTACATATTCTAATACCCTATCAAAATAGCAGGTATTCTATCATGGAATCTATCACAATATCATGAATATCTAGAACAACATCTATCACAACATCATGTAATCAGTAATGCACCCTAAATGCCATGACAAGAATGCATGACATGTGATATCTAGTAAGTGAATATATGATGCATGAGATGGCATACCCTCATCTCATCGGGTTGCAACAGAAATAAAACCTCAATAATATCAACGATAACAGCACAAAACAAGTGAATCACCCAATGGTGAAATCAAATCAACTGTAACAATTGAAAAACCAGAAAAATTGCAATATCCGAGGTAACATGGCTTTTCCTTATACACAGGTTAGCTACTCCCAGGAACATCTTATTACCAACTACCCATTCCTTCTTATTCCTGTCTATAGGCTCTAATAGTAAGACAAATTAGAAAATAAACTTCTCTGATACCACTTTGTAATGTCCCGGATCCGGGTGCCGACCAAAGGTGCCCCAAACCCGGTTGGTCACAAGACTTCAAGCACATTTCCCCAAACGCCAGAGGATTCCGACTAGAAGTGAGGGCCAAGGTCTGATAATGGGGAAATTATTCCCTCATTTGAAGAGTATACATAGTGGAATAACAAATAGTAAGCAGTAGCGGAAGCAGTAATACCATACAAAAAAAGTAAACAGTGGAAGACTGATAGTATAAACAACTGCAGCATATATAAATAAATTATGCGTGTTACATGTATCTAGTAAAGTAGCCAAACAAGTCACAATTCTGGAAATACAATCCTGAAACCCAACTATAAAAAACATTAAACTCCAACAACATCACAAGCCTCAGTTTGGTCTCATGATCTCCATCACCAATAGAAATCAAGTACCTGATGAAGAAGGGTTCTTACCCTTATCTACACTTGCAATGATATAATCTATTTGGGCCCAAAAGCATGACCCAAATAGGGTGTGAGATTAATCCCAGTAGGAAACCACCAAAATATCTGTGTCTAACCATCAGTGAATGTATATAGCAAGCAATATGTAGAAATGAAGCAATAAACTAGGAAGTACTCAAAAGTAAACAATCCTACAGTTTTCAATTACATTCATTTTCATTATAAATTATTCAAACTATTGAATAATGTAACCTTGGGATCTAGCCTAATCTTTGTATCCCCCTGTATAATAGAAACAAAAGACATCTCAGAATACCATCTAAACAACCAAGTAAGACTGAGTCCAAGCTTGTGCTTCGACTTGGCAGACTCGTCACAATTATTCATTTATTCAAAACTGACCCTCTGGGAAAGCTCTCATGGTCTAACCCCTATGGTCCCACATAGCATGGAGTAAATATAATGACCTTCTAGGTAGCTCCCATGGTCAATACCCCTGGTCTACATAGCATTAATAATTTATACACCTCCGGGTAGCTCTCACGGTCAATACCCCCTAGGTCAAAATCTACACCAAGGATCTCATGGCCCTATGTAAATAAACATGGAAACCCTTACAGTTTTCCTGGTTCAAGGCTCTCGTAGTCCTTATAAGATCAGTGCGCATAAAACATTCATTAAAGGCTCTACATGCAATTCAAACTATTACATAGCTCAACTTTGATCAAGCATAAGAACAGGCATCACATATAACCAATCAACTCTATCCTAAACAACTCAAGGCATGGAAAACAAGGTATGCCTCATAGGAAACCTAGGCCAAACGGCCCTAAATAGTCAAACTAGGGAAATGCACCCATGGGGTGTCCCATAAACAAGGGTATACAATCTTATGCATAGGAAACAACCCTTAATCAAACAACCAAACCATAGCAGGTATTAAACAGGGTCAAAATCCAAAATACGCAATACCCCAACATGGGTATTCGGCACTTTAAGCATATATAATCCAAATACAATCGAAGAAAGGCACAAACCACCTACCTTGATGTTGTATGATGAACACTCTAGAACGTTGGCCCTTGAATCAGCCTGGAACATCGTAGATATATAAAAAGGTCAAAAAATTTCAACCTTAAATAACCCATGAGAGAAGAGGAATCGGGAAGAGAGGTTCAAGAAGAAGGAAGAACTCACCGGTGGGATTCTAATGCACTCGCCGGAGTTCGAATTGGAATTTAGATAGAGAAATGGTGGCTCAAACTTTAATCGTTGCTCTCGATCACTCCTGAACGAACCAAGTTTAGAAGAAGGTCTTTTTGGAGATTAGACGTGACCCCACTCCAATTAAACGATTAAAAAGAAAAGTAGACGGCATGTTCATTTAATGTACATGTCGTGTACTAGCCTCAATCGGCTCCCGCTTTAGGTGGTCTTCCAGGTCACCTACACAGCCATGTACTCATCCATTACATGGCCAGTACATGGCTACGCGTAGAAACCGGGTACACAGTGTGTACTCAGGAGTACACAGCGTATACTTAGAAAATTTCCAAATCTTCCTTTTTCCTCAAAAACAACCCAAATTCAAGATCTATACCTAAAAATGGAGATCTGGGTTCTTACAACCCATGTATTTTTAAATTTTAATTTGTGGAAGATAAATATTTAATTTTAAGAGGATGTGATTAAAATCATTTAATGATAAAAGGGGATATTTTTCAAAGGATTTTTTTAAAGTGTTGTCTATTTTTATCTTAATAGATTAAATTGATCATGTTTAATGAATTATTATAATGAAAATTTTCAATGCATAAAACAATATATTAACACTCATTTAATTAGTAATTGATATGAAATAAAGTTTAAATTTTTATTTTTTAATAAAAAAGATTTTTTATATATTTTAGATTTTCATTTAAAAGATAAATTTATCATATTTATAAATTGAATTAGATTAAATGAAATAAAAAAATTTAATCAACATGTCAAAATTAGGTAGGGAAGACAATTTCATTTTTAGGAATAAAAATAAGTTATCGGGGTGAAAATTGAGTTACCACGATAAAGGTAAAATGTGGTAAGGGGGAGTTGAACTAAGTGGTAAAGACTTAAAATATCATAAAACTTTATCGCTAAATGTGTGGATGAGTGATTGTTCGACTAAATATTATCCAACCTTCATTATTGTTCACTTTTTATCTAGTTTCCTTTCAAACTGATAACTTTATACATTAAGGAATGAGAATTTGCAGAAATGTAACTCAAAACTCATCTATAATAGGAATTATTTTATACCCCTCCCAAACCACTAAAACCATTCAATTATATCTTGAATCACTGCACATTTTTTGTATCTTAAAACCTTATTAGACATTTGGTAGGCTTTGGTTCTAAGAAGAAAGATTAAATCATTCATTCTAAAGGAGCCCATTTCGAGAAGAGAATTCATTAAAGTATCTAGTTCTTAAACATCTTTTTCATTTACCTTATCATATCCACTCCTTATAAATATAATTTCTCATTTTAATGATGTTATATTAAAATTTTTATGCTTCTGAGAAAATGATATTACTATTATATAACTCTAAACTCTTACTCATTCATTAGTATAACATGTTCTTTTTTGAATCAGTTCAACCGCCTACATTAACAATGTTATATCAGCATCATCATTCTCATCAAGAATAAATATAAATACATCAATACTAGTGATATATGTTATTAAGAAGTAATTTATTCCATAAATATGATTCTGGAAGGATGAAAAAAAGAATGATCATTACAAATTAACTTGTTGTTATCAGAAAATTACGTGAAACATGCGCGTCATGTATTATGTTCTCACAAACAATACTCATACCTTCCATCAAATGAACATGGAATAGCATAAATTATTGAAGCACAATGATTTCACTGCATTGACTACTCTAGTAATAATGAACTTGGTATCAAAAAAATGAGGATCGACATCTCCATTACAAACCTGGAACGAAACAATTAAAATTACTAACTTCTAATAATGAAAATAAACAATAATTAACTAATATATGTGTAATTAATTAATATAATTTAAGAGTACAAAGAGTAATATATATGAATACGGTTCTGAAATAAGTGGTTAAGATAGTTATGTTTATTATATAGGAGGTTAAAGCATTTTTGTGGAAGTTGGGAATAAAAGTAAGGGTTTATCATCTCAATTTTCTTTCATTGTGATATGTTATATATTCACCACATTATTTTTTTATGTGGTGTGTATACTACCTCATGAATATTTTTTATCATATTTTTCATTTCATCGATGGTATTTTCAAAATCATATAATGTTATTTTTTTCAAGGACTTGAATCAAAAGTTACTAAAATCGTAAGGGTTTATTTTCAATCTCACCTTCAAATCAAGATTGTATATGCCTAAACTCATATTTGGAGAAAATGTTCGGTTCTTTATCTCTTAAAATCCAATTATTTTCTTCTCATATGGTTTTTACTAGGATTTACAAGTCTTATTACCATTTCAACTCCATTTGGTTTACAATTCAACTAAAAAGATGTTTGTAAGTGAAGCTAACCTTATCACTTTTTGTTGGTTAGGAATATTTCTCCTTCATGTCCATATTTTATATATTGTTGATATCCTTCTGTATGATTTAATGATTGTTTTAGGTTATTTTATATTAACTTCGACTTCCTTTATAAAGGTATGAAATGGATCTTTTTAAATGTTTTTTGTACGAGTCATTTTATGCTGATTTGACTTTCTTTAAAGAAGTGTAAAAAGAGTATTTTTTTACTCTGAATGGCCTGAAGGCCTTATTTTTTATTTTATTAGAGATAATCCCCCTTTTAAGGGTTGAAGGGGAACCCGTACATGACCCATAGGCCCAAGGCATAAGGCCCGACATGACCCCTAATACATGACCTGAAGGTTCTGAGGCATACCATGCCCATTACATGACCCATAGGCCCAGCCCACTAGAACTGCCCCTCCCCAACTTCTACATCATTAATCGCCTTTAGCTCCCCACCTGCATTGTTGATCGGCTAGCATTTCCCCGTACAAAGCTGCACGGTTCCTAGTCCTGATTTATTCAATTTTCTTTATAAAGATTTATTTCCAAGTTTTAATGATTTTACAAAGTAATTTATATTACTAATGTTATATAAATTCTTTTAAAATAAAAGTTATCAAAAGTAAAATACTCATTTTTTAAAACAATTTTTGAATGCTCTTATAAAAGTATTTTTTATTTATATCAACATTTTTAAATGTTTCTTATATGATCTAATGATATCATTCACCTTTTTCTAGATGGATTATAATAACATCTCATGAAAAATTTTATGAAACTCTCTTATTTGTCATGGGTTAATCAAGTTATTATGAGATTAAGATTACCCAACCATGATTCAAGTATCACTGAGAGGGGGAGGGGATGAATCGGTGATATCTTTTTCTTTTAAGTTTCCTTACTCTAGAAACAACATTCACCTCCTATTAAAGATTTCTTTTTCTGCTAAAAACAAATCAAACACATAACCACAGGAACACAAGAATTTATAAGGTTCCCTACTCAAAAAGCGTAGCTAGTCCTTAGTATTGTTCAGAAATAATCCAATACTACACAATCCACTAGAAAAAAATTCTTTTCTATGGAATATAATGAGTAGGATATTCCCTTACACTCGTGTGGCACTATGTTCAATACAATAGTGCATGTGATTCAAGTAGCATGAAATGATTTAATACAATTTTTGTAACAAACATGTTATAGTTCTTCTTGATCAACTTTCAAAAATATGATTTTTCAAAATAATTCTTCACTTTCTTACCTAGAAGCTGGTAAGAACTTCCTGGACTTCGTAATGATACTCAGTCTGATACATCAGTCCAATTTCCAAGTTTGATTGCTCAAAAAGGAAATCCCATTTTTTTCCACGTACTATTAGTTTATGGAAATTATTTTTGAAAACTGTTTTAGTCCCTTCGCGAACTTACTAGAACTTACCACGAACTGTCCTATATCCTCCATGAACTTCCTTGCACCATGTGGTGTGAGTGCTTTGCGTACAACCTTCCCATCATGGACTACCTATGATTTGCAGATGGTTGATGCCCCTCAAAATGTCGATGCTTCGCGGACTACCTTGGATTTACAGTCCCTTTTGTTTTGCGAACTACTGAGCCCCGCAAACTCCTTCCATAGACAACTTCCTCCTCTGTAGAATCTTTCCTCCACGAACAACTTCCCTTCACAGAATTCTCCCTCATGAACTCTTATCCTTCACAAAATTCTCCCTCGTGAACTACTTCAGACTTACTCGAATTCTTCCAGCAATGATGATCTCCTTTAATGAAATTTGCTCTGCTTAATAATCTAATTATGGGTCTTTATATAGGAAAATAGATCCACAAAACCCGTTAATATGAATTACCCGAAACTTTGATGTGGTACACCCTTCATCGTGAACTGCTATGTGGTCTACATAGCGTCTTTCTCCTTTGTGGCGAATGATGTCATCCACAAAAAAAACCCTTTTTGATAGCCATAATCACCACCTTATTCTGCAAATGACATGTATTCTACAAACTATGAAATTCCCACGAACTGTGAGACTCCTGTGAACTGTGAGCCTCCTGCGAACTGTTTTTCCCTACGCAGTCCATGTAGCGTGCTTCACAGTCCGCATAGCACTGCTATATGGAAATATTCCTTTGCTGATTTCCCTTCGTTGTTCTCCGTACCTCCTATGAAGTCCGCAAATTGTGTTTTGTAGTCCGCGAATTGCATTCTATGAACTCCTTTGCATAAAACCTTCATTTACCATAAAACAAACTCTCAATTTTGAGGCTCAAAAATTTAGCAAACACTGGGAAACTACATCACCTTAAAAAAAACTATTTTGGCAACACCAACCATACTGAGTTGCGGTTATCTGGATTTATCAGCAAACACAAATTGATACATTGTTAAAGCTTCAACCATATTCTACCAAAATTCAATTCTTGAGATTTAGATAGTGATCAAAGATTTACTCAACACATACTCTAAGCTCGCATGAGTCATGCTCAGCATGAGAAATAAGAGTAGCTTGAATAGTTCATAAATGAATCACTTCATTCCAAAATCACTCAACTTCTTTCATCACGAACCGTATCTATTGTGATTTTTAACTTTTGATCGATCATATTTAGCATCATCAGATTTATCAAGGAAAGTATTGTAACTCACTACAAAAAAAATTGGCACTTTAGAAGGGGTTATTTTTGACATTAAAAGGGGTTATAACCCCTTCTAAAGACATTAGCGGCGGTTGTGAGGAATCATCGCTAATGTGACTGCCTACTTCCTTTAGTGGCGGTTTTGAGTAAGTGCTACTAAAGTCATGATGACTTTAGCAGTGGTTACATTAGAGGGGGTTAAACCCCCTCTAATGTTGACATAAACTAACTAGCGCCACAACCTCCACTAGTTGAAATGCTTTAGGGGCGGTTCAAACCGCCCCTAATAAAGGGGTTAATTTAGGGGCAGTTGACAAAACTACCCCTAAATTTTTTTACATTTTTTTTAAATGACCCGCCCCATCCCTTGTTTGCTCCCCCCTCCCCACCCCATCCCTCTGGTTCCCACCTCCCGCGTCGTTCCCCCAGTCCGCCTTCGGTTCCCGCCTCCCAAATGCCTCTGGTTCTCTGCCTTTGGTTCCCCACCTCTGGCCTCGGTTACCACCTCCCGAACCACGCCTCCAGTCTCGCCTCTGGTTCCCACCTCCTGAACTATTCCTCCAGCCCACCCATAGAAAAATAAACGTCGTTGGTATTCGAACCTGCACCGCCCTGCATTATCCTCTACCGGAATTTACCTGCGGATCACTACAGCAAATGTTTTTTGAAATATATGTTACACATTATAGTATTTATATATATTTTAATATTTATTATAATAAATATTATTACATTAATATATTTACATACATTTAAATAATAATATATATATATATATATTATTTACCATATTTATTTGTATATGAAATTATATATATCACTACTGGAAATGAAAGGTATACCAATGGTTGAAAACTATTGGTATAGGCTGTAAAACCATTGGTATAAATTATACCAACAGTTTTACAAACTATAGCCAAGTAAGCTGTGACAATAGATATATACCAACGGTTTCAAAGAAACCGTTGGTATATGTGAATAAATCTACACTATACCAATGGTTTTATGTAAACCGTTGGTATAGAGGTGAGATATCCCAACAGTTATGAACCATTGGGATAAACTTTATCTAGACTTTTACCAACGGTTCCTAAGAACCGTTGGTAAATTTCTCAAGTATTCACACCTCTACCAACAGTTACAAACCGTTGGTAAAAGTTTTTTACCAATGGTTCTCGTAGAACTGTTGGTAAAAAGTCCATACAGAACCTATACCAACGATTTAAAATCATTGGCATAGGCTTAGCTGTACAATTCACACAGAAGCCTGCTCTGTGTGCTGCTATGTGAATTGTACAGCAGTAAATGCAGAATCACAAAATAAGGATACATAATACAATAATCAATTATGAATACAATACATTAAAAACTGAATATGTAATTATATGTGATACAAAATTAAGAATACATACAAAATTTCATTTTGTATAACACATACACGATTGAGTTCAGAAATTAGAAGCTAATAACCCAAAATAAGGAAATGAATAAATTAATTCAACCAAACACAAATATAATGTCCCGTGGTTTGGGTCGGGTGTCTTTGAACTTAGTGATGATGATAATGGGTGTATATCAATGAGCTTGTGTGACTTAGGGAATATAGTTGTCCTTGGCATATTAAATGTCATGTGTTTTAGAATAGGGGTAGGAGTTCCTCACATGAGAAGTGGATTGTGTGAGGCTGGACCATGGATCGTTGTGCTAAAGTATCAACACAATCTGAATACGTTTGGTCGGTTTTCTGTATGCCAGTTGTTTTTACTTAAAATGATGTTCATTTTAAACAAAAGAGAGACAGTTAGAGTGATACCTCCCACACCGTGCCTCGTATTGAGGTAGGGTTGACTCGTACATGTCACATATGACCCATGGATTGTTTTCCTAAAGTATCAACACAATCCGAATGCGTTTGGTTGGTTTTTAGTATGCCAGTTGTTGTTTTCACTTAAAATGTTGTCCATTTCAAATAAAAGTGAGACACTTTGAGTGGTACCGGCCACACCGGGCCTCAGATTGAGGCTCGGTTGACTCATACATGTCATAAATGATCCATGTATTGTTGTGCTAAAGTATCAACACAATCCGAATACGTTTGGTTGAGTTTCCATATGTCAGTAGTTTTTACTTAAAACAGTGTCCATTTTAAACAAAAGAGAGACACTTAGAGTGGTACCAGCCACACCGTGCCTCGGATTGAGGTGGGGTTGACTCATACACGTCACAAATGACCCATGGATCATTTTCCTAATGTATCACCACAATATGAATGCGTTTGGTCAGTTTTCTGTATGCCAGTTGTTGTTTTCATTTAAAATGTTGATCATTCCAAATAAAGGTGAGACACTTTGAGTGGTACCGGGCACACCATACCTCGGATTGAGGCAAGGTTGACTCGTACACATCACAAATGACCCATGTATCTTTTTCCTAAAGTATCAACAGAATACGAATGCATTTGGTCAGTTTTCCGTATGCCAGTTGTTGTTTTCATTTAAAATGTTGATCATTTCAAATAAAGGTGTGACACTTTGAGTGGTACTGGTCACACCGCGCCTCGAATTGAGACAGGGTTGACTCGTACACATTAAAAATGACTCATGGATTATTTTCCTAAAGTATCAACAGAATCTGAATACATTTGGTCAGTTTTCTGTATGCTATTTGTTTTTACTTAAAATGATGTCCATTTTAAACAAAAGAGAGACACTTAGAGTGATACCGGCCACACTGTGCCTCGGATTGAGGCGGGGTTGACTCTTACATGTTACATATGACTCATAGATCGTTTTACTAAAGTATCAATACAATCTAAATGTGTTTGGTCAGTTTTCCGTATGTCAGTTGTTGTTTTCACTTAAAATGATGTCCATTTTAAACAAAAGAGAGATATTTAGGGTGGCACTGGCCACACCGTGCCTCGGATTGATGTGGGGTTGACTCTTACACGTCACAAATATCCCATGGATAATTTTCCTAAAGTATCAACACAATAAAACTGTGTTTGGTTGGTTTTCCGTATGTCAGTTGTTGTTTTCACTTAAAATGTGGTTCATTTCAAATAAAGGTGAGACACTTTGAGTGGTACCGGGCACACCGCACCTCGAATTGATACGGGGTTGACTCCTACACATCAAAAATGTCTCATGGATCGTTGTTCTAAAGTATCAACACAATACGAATACGTTTGGTTGGTTTTCTGTATGCCAGTTGTTTTTACTTAAAAGGGTGTCCATTTTAAACAAAAGAGAGACATTTTGAGTGATATCGGCCACACCATGCCTAGGATTGAGGCAGGGTTGACTCGTAAATGTCACATATGACTCATGTATCATTTTCCTAAATTATCAACATAATCCGAATGTGTTTGGTCAGTTTTCTGTATGTCAGTTGTTGTTTTCACTTAAAATGATGTCCATTTTAAACAAAAGAGAGACACTTAGAGTGGTACCGGCCACACCGTGACTCGGATTGAGGTGGGGTTGACTCGTACACATCACAAATGACCCATGGATCGTTGTCCTAAATTATCAACATAATCCGAATGTGTTTTCTCAAAGTATACCAACAGTTTAAAACCATTGGTATTGTGTATTTCCAGAACTATTACATAGCAGCCCCTCCAGTATACACCTGCATAAAAAATAGCACAAAAAACACATACAAACAGACTTAAAACAGCATAAAAACACCTGCAATAGCACAAAAAAACACATAAAACCATCAAACTCTTCCAACCATGTCATGTACTACAATTCCCTATTTCAATCTTCATATGACAAAAATATTCCAATAGAGTTGAATAACAGTTTCAATAACTCAAACATTATTTACACCCATTTCAATATTCATATGACAACCACTCTTCCAGTAGTAATTCACCTCACCCCTACACAACCCCCCAACCATCACATCCCCCCCACCTCCCCATAAAATTCTAATAGATAGAATAGTCTGAGAAATACTTATTAGAGTTGAATAAGAGTTTGAAATTGACTCAAATTCCAATTTTTTTCTAATCCTAGATTTGGGTATGTAATGATTTGTGATGCATTTTTCATTGAACTTGTATTTTTTATAATATATGGTGAAAAGGTATTTTCTTAGGAGTCTTATCACTTATGACCCCATGAGTGAAAATACCCAACTCATGAAAAAGAGTTTGCAACTATCGTTGATGAGTGTAAATTTCAGAGACACCACCTCTTTGATTAGAAACATGTTATGTATACAAACTGAATGCCATAGTAATATAATTTATTCTACTGTGAACTAAATAATTTTCATATGTGTTGGATAAAATACATGTAGATGATCAAATTTGAAATGGAATATGTTCTCTGTAAAGGAAATGTCAGTTTTGATGCACTAAGAAGGAAGATGAAGGAGGTAGGGGTGTTAATGTCATATATTGGGTGAATGGTAATGGCTTTGTTGGTAGACTCTATAGTGGTAATGACATAATATACTTGGGGATTGGTTTTTATACGCATAGTGATCATGTCCAAATTGGTTGAATAAGTGGATGCTGAACATGTGTTTGATCCAGAGTGTGTCGTGATGCATATGAGGTTGACAAAAAATATCCCCCTTCCAGGATGGGTTATAGTCATACATGGTGTACTACTGGTTAAAGTAAGGGAGACACTTCTTTATTCCATGATAAAAATAATTGATGAGACCCTCTCGTGCTTAATAGTGAGAATAAAAGTGACAACACATAATATCCTCAAAAAAATTGGATCCAACTGAATCATGCCCCAAATACCCTCTTTAACCAAACCATCCTACCATAGGACTTTGACAAGTGGCAGCATATTCCTTCGCTACACTTTCTTGATTTTGTGAAATAAAACACCTCAATTTTTGAAATTGTTAGGTTTTTGAGGATCATAATAAGATCTTTTGACAACAAAAGAACACTCAAATATGATCTATCCTCAAACAAAAGCAACATTTATTGAAAATTAAAAACTTCTGAAAATGGATTTTACCTGGGAGTGGTTTTCTTCTTCCTAAATCTAAAGAGAAAGTTTGATGATGCATGCTATGAAACTAAATTTGAAAATGGGGTATGGAAACTGACCCATGGTTCCATGGTCATTACAAAAGGAGTAAAGTATGGAACTCTTTACTTGATTTAAAATTCAGGCAGAACTGAAATGATCAGAAGTTCAACTTGTGATGGTCTAGAAGAATGGAACTGTAAATTTATTGACCTTAGTGAGAATAATATTAATGTTATTAAGTCTATGAACACTAAATGGTACAAGTATGGTGTGATCTATTGATCAGAGTAGGATTCCACCACACCGTGCCTCGGATTGAGGTGGGGTTGACTCATACACGTAAAAAAAGACCAATGTGTCATTGTCCTAAAGTATCAACACAATCCAAATATGTTTGGTCAGTTTTCCGTATGTCAGTTGTTGTTTTCACTAAAAATATTGTTCATTTCAAAAAAAAGTGAGGCACTTAGAGTGATACTGTCCACACCGTTCCTCGGATGGAGGTAGGGTTGACTCGTACACATCCCAAATGAAACATGTATCATTTTCCTAAAGTATCAATACAATATGAAGGCATTTGGTCAGTTTTCTTTATGCAAGTTGTTGTTTTTACTTAAAATCTTGTCCATTTCAAATAAAAGAGAGACACTTTGTGTAGCGACTCGGGTTTTTGGCCCTGTCAGACTTTGTAATATTTCTACGAATAATTCCAGAGCTAGGCGTGAAGACGGCGTGCGATTCTGAGGCCCGGTGTGTCCGGAATTAATTTTATAAAAATATTAAGTATTTTTATACTATGCACATGGCGGAGGTGTGATATCTCCTAAACGGTAGCTCAGAACGGGAATCTGAGGGCACGGTTGCGTCCGGAATGTGCCGTTTACCCTAGGCGGGGTGTAAAATTTGCGGGCGCGGGCCTGCGGTGAGAAACGCCACCAGGGGCGTTTTCGTAAATAAGTGGCGAAGTTAGTGTGCGGGCGTCGGCTCAAATAACTTCTGAACGGAGTCTCGGATGGAAAATCTGAGACCGCCGTTGCGTTCAGAACGGCGCGTTTACCCTAGGGGTGACCTTACTTTTGTTCGCGTCGGGCGCCGGGTCGAAGGCGGTCGGGAGCCGAACAGTTGGATGGAGAGGAGAGGATTTAATTAAATAAATAAATCATCTCCCCTTATCTCTCCTTTGTGCGTACGAAGGACAGGAAGCACCTCCCCTCCCCTCTTTGGCGACGAACAATCCGGAGGCCAAATCAAGCAATCAAGGTGTCGTTGAGCTCCGATTTTGACGGCGATCACTCCTAGATTGAGCAGCGGCAACAGCGGAGCACGCAAAGCATCGGCGATCCGCCAAAAGGTAGGTGTTTTACGTTTTGAAAATCCCGGATCCCTTTTATGCGTTGTTTTTCTTCAAATCGTCATAAAGGTTGTGTAGTTCGGGTCCCGAGGTTTCCGAAACATGTTTCGGATCTGATTTTGGAGCACCGGGGTGCTCCCGGGGGTCCCCGGAAGTTTTCCGGCGAAAATCCCAGATTCCGGCGGCGGCCATGGCGGAATCCGGCGAGGCAGGGCGGCGGCGCGGCAGCGGCGCGGCGGTTTCCGGCGACGGCGGCGGCGGCGCGGCGGAATCCGGCAGCGGCGCGGTGGTTTCCGGCGAGGCTGCCGGTGGTCCGGCCAGGATTTTCCGGGGGTTCTTTAAACCCCCATAACTCGCAAACCGTAACTCCGATTTGCGAGCCGTTTGCGGCGACGCGCTCCTTGCGTTGAGACTGACCTTTTGAAATCACTTTGAGGGTTTAAGGGTTCGAGATCGTGGCCCGGGAGTTAGAAACGTCGTATAAAATAATATTATTTTATTATTTTACGACTTTGGGCCGTTGTAACTTCTACCCGGAGCGTCTGATTGACGTGCCGTCAGTGGCGTTAAGACCCTGATGGTACGACGGACTTTTTGAGATGGTTTCCGGGTGTTGGGTCTGTGAACGGGGTGCGGGCCCCACGAGGTCGGGTTTGGCGTTTGCTGGGAAACGCAGCTTTTGCACCAGGAGTCCGATTTTGGCGGATGAATAGTCGATCCTGTGTGTTTTTCCGAGAGGAACGCAATGGTGTGTTCCGTTTGGTGAGTTTCGGAATCCAGGCGTGGGCCCCACCCGAGCCGGCCTTCGGTGAATAATACCTTTTTCACCGGGTGTCCGTTCTGGGCGAGCGAGTAGTCGATTCCGCTTGTTTTTTCGAGGGGATCGTCGTGGTGTGATCCGCTCGATGGGTTTCGAGATCGTTGTGTGGGCCCCGCATGAGCTAGCTACGGTGAATAGTGCCTTTTTCACCGGTGCTCCGTTTCGTGCGAGTAAGCAGCCTATCCTGCGTGTTTTTCTGCGTGGAACGCGATGGTGGCTCCGGCTTTGGCCTAGGAGGTGCGCAGTGTGGCGTTGTGGCGGGTCGCTCGGGTTAGCGACGTTTGGACCAGCAGTGGTTGAGGGTTCTCCCTTGGTTCATTCCCACGAGGGTTCGTGTGGCATCACAACCTTCGTATGGGTTTGTGATCCTCTCGATGGGATGTTTAAACTGTTAGAGTTGTGGTATCCCTCCGGTGGGCCCGGAGTGGATCCTCTAGCATCTTTACCTAGATCGGGTTCTTGGTATCGCTGTGACCGCTTATGTACGGGCGGCGATCCCCTATCTAGCAGGTTAACCCCGTAGGGTTTGTGGCATCATCGGACATATGATCCCCTACGCGGTGGGTCGTGCATAGTAGGGTTGTGGCATCGTCGGGCTTACGATCCCCTACTCAGCATGATGTTTATGGTAGGGTTGCGGTATCGTTGGTTATACGATCCCCTACTCAGCGCGTGGTTTCGGTAGGGTTGCGGCATCGTCGGTTCGATCCCCTACATCGCGAGTTATACCAGATAGGGTTCCGGTATCGTCGTGACCATCTTTTTATGGACGATGATCCTCTTTCTGAGTGTGGAGCTTCTGTCGAGCGCCAGATCGGGTTGTTGCATCCCCCAGCGGATCCTGGGTGTGATCCCCTATCTGTGAAATCTACGTATGCCAGATCGGGTCGTGGTATCCCCCAGCGGACCCTGGGAGTGATCCCCTATCTGTGAAATCTACGTATGCCAGATCGGGTCGTGGTATCCCCCAGCGGACCCTGGGAGTGATCCCCTATCTGTGAAATCTACGTATGCCAGATCGGGTCGTGGTATCCCCCAGTGGACCCTGGGAGTGATCCCCTCTCTGTGAGCTACGTATACCGGAGTGGGTCTTGGTATCCCCTAGCGGACCCTAGCGGCGATCCCCTTTCTGAGGAGTTTGGTGGTTATGGTGTTTCAGCGATGTTTCCTCAGTGATGCTATCTGACGAGCGTGGTCTCTCGGGTGAGCGTCTGAGATGTTTGCGAGTATCCCGATGGAGTGTATCTCTCGGATGAGTGTCATCTGGTATGACAGTGTTCGTGGTGTACTCTCCTGGTTGGGACAGTTGCTGGTGATGAGGTCGGTACCTCTTGTGGCTTTGTGGCGTGAGCTGTGTATATCTGGATTGTTCAAGGTGTATGTATGGGCATACACCTGAGCTGAGCTGAGCTGACTAGTTGTGTTTAGCCGAGGATGGTCACGGGATGGAGTTTCTCTCTCGTCTGGGTTCCCTCTGGCTAGGTTGAGCGGACTGTTTCCTTCAGTTGCTCCCTTGGGTTTTGGGTTTTTGGGGTGCCTACTGAGTATGTTTATACTCACCCCTGCACGGGCTTTGCCCGCACATGTTTGTGTCTTGTGCAGACCACAGGCCTTTTGACGGAGTCCCAGGAGGACCCGGAGCAGGCGGAGCTTAGTGAGCGAGTTGACCGGGGTGTTTACCGGAGCTGTGCTGAGGGAGCTTTCCGGCGAGTGTTTGTGGCAGCGTTCCCCTTCTTCAGAGCAGGTTGGACGCGCTTTGTAGTTTTCTTTTGGTGGGCCCTGTTTTGCCCTTGTACTTTTGCTGTTGCACTCTGGTTTGGGATAGATTGTATGCATGCATTTACTTTTCAGTTTCTCTATCTCTGCACTGTTGCATGGAGGTGTTTGTGGGTGCGTGTGTACAGGTACCTTAGGCTAATGCCTCCCATGTGTGTGATAGCCTACTCGGCGCTGGTCGCCAGCCCCTGGCCTATTGGAGGCGGGCTTGGGGAGTCGCGGCTCGAGCCCCGTTGGGTCGGGTCGTGACACTTTGAGTGATATCGGTCACATCGTGCCTCCTATTTAGGCAGGGTTGACTCTTACACGTCAAAAATGACCCATGGATCGTTGTTATAATGTATCAACACAATCCAAAAGCGTTTGATCGGTTTTCCGTATGTCAGTTGTTGTTTTCACTTAAAATGTTGTAAATTTCAAACAAAAGTGAGACACTTTGAGTGATACCGGTCACACTGTGCCTCGAATTGAGTCGGGGTTGACTCGTACCTATCACAAATGATCCATGGATCGTTGTGCTAAAGTATCAACACAATCCGAATGCGTTTAGTTGGTTTTTTGTATGCCAATTGTTGTTTTCACTTAAAATCCTGTCCATTTCAAATAAAAGTGAGACACTTTGAGTGGTACCGGCCACACCGTGCATCAGATTGAGGCAGGGTTGACTCGCACACATAAAAAATGACCCATGGATCGTTGTCCTAAATTATCAACACAATCTGAATGTGTTTGATCAGTTTTATGTATGCCAATTGTTTTCACTTAAAATGTTGTCCATTTCAAATAAAAGAGAGACACTTTGAGTGATACCAGTTACACTGTGCCTCAGATTGAGGCAGGGTTGACTAGTACATGTCACAAATGACCCATGGATCGTTGTGATAAAGTATCAACACATTCTGAATGCGGTTGGTCAGTTTTCAGTATTCCAGTTGTTGTTTTCACTTAAAATGTTGTCCATTCCAAACAAAAGTGAGACACTTTGAGTGATACAGGTCACACCGTGCCTCAAATTGAGGCGGTGTTGATTCATACCTGTCACAAATGATCTATAGATCATTGTTCTAAAGTATCAACACAATCCGAATGCGTTTGGTCATTTTTTTCGTATGCCAATTGTTGTTTTCACTTAAAATCTTGTCCATTTCAAATAAAAGTGAGACACTTTGAGTGGTACCGGCCACATCGTGCATTGGATTGAGGTGGGGTTTACTCGTACACATCAAAAATGACTCATGTATTGTTGTCCTAAATTATCAACACAATCCAAAAGTGTTTGATCGGTTTTCCATATGTCAGTTGTTTTCACTTAAAATTTTGTCCATTTCAAATAAAAGTGAGACACTTTAAGTGATACTGGCCACACCGTGCATCGGATTGAGGTGGGGTTGACTCGTACACATCAAAAATGTTTTCCTGGGAACCCGGTTTCCCTTGGGATGTGGCACAGTTTCATTGAAATGTGTTCCAACCATGAACCACATATTGTTGGGTAAAAATACTATATTTTCTCTAAAAACACTGAAGTAAATACAAGGGAAAAATAAAATACAAAAAAAATATAAAAATTACCTCATAATTAAATAATGGTTGTGACACTTGGCCAACCTTGAACCCACCTAGACAGCCCAGCCCCCCCCCCCACCTGGACAGCCCCCCCACCCCACCCCATCCCCCACCCCACCTGCACACTCCCCCTCCCCACCCTGAAAACATTAAATTGAAATTAAAAATACCTTAAATATGATTTTTTTTCTTCAAACAAACGCAAATATTATGCCTCTACTCCAAATTCTAAAAACGATGACATATTTTTTGCAATTCCGATGTTGTTCACAACCTTCAAGGATGAAGAAAATCAAGTTTTCCTGTGTAATAAGACTCTTGGGAGTGTTCTAAAATTAAATAGGTGGGTTTAGAAAAGAAAATTAAAGTGTTAGAAGTAGGATTTTTATGGAGGGTTTTGAAATTTCTAATTAAATAGCTGCAACTCATATAGAAGATAAAGATTTCAGAATATCCTATAACCAACACATAATTGTAAATGAAGAGATGCATCAAAGTGGTGTTAAACGAGGATAATTGAATTTGAAATCCAACAAGGGAGGTATCGGGAGGACACCCTAATGGATTAATAATTCCTAAGGAAATATATTAATGATACTGATATGAATCACCATTTATATATTTACATTGGTTTTATTGATGGATAATGATCTTCTTTTTCATGTGTGGAGTTGGGTTGACCTCAAAACACCGAATGGGGTTCCACTCTATAGTTCTGAGAATATATTATCCAAAGCTATGAAGCTCCACCTATAAACATGACAACTTTATATCAGTGCCTACTAGAATTTCATGACATTTAAGGGATATGTGTTTTGTGAAAATCCTATGCATTATAGGTATGTTCATGAATGATGGTTTTTTGTCCATATGTGTATGGAATTCAATAACGATGATGGGTTATTCCATTTAACCAATGTTATAGTGTATGTTTAGGATGAGTTCTTGCATTTAACCAGTGTTCTAGTTTATGTTTAGGTGAGGTGAGTTAGAAACCAGGTTAGGCATGTCATTAGAACATGGGTTCTTTCATTTAACCATATAGTCTTGGATTTCAGGGATGATAGTGTTTTGGGTGAGCTAATTACTACGCACTCTATAGTATGGCCAACACATCATATGGGCATACCCATGAAACAAAGGCATGTTTAAATGGGACATTTTCAGCACCCCATTTGGCCAAACGTACTTTTCACCATAAGGGATTGGCCATGTATATTTACATGGCTATCCAAGTCATGTACTTTGTGTACATTCCCAGGAAACTAGATTATCTTAGACACCATGTGAACCCTTATACAAACCATGTGAACCCTTATACCATATAGTCATTATTACAACCATTAAAAACAACTTATTAAACAACATAATTTGTCAAAGATAATCAAATTGAACATAAATCAATAATACTATTGGATATATCAAGTAAAATGAAGGCATACTATCTTATATCCTAAATGACCACCCACAACCATGATTAATGTCCACAGAGCTCTCCTTTCTGCCAGATCAAAAGAGAAAAAAAATAGTTGCAGAACAACAAAACCAAGGTATAAAAAATAGTTGTAGAACAACAAAACCAAGGTATCACTTACAGATTTGAAATGTAGAAGAAAAATTTTCCTTGATTGAAGATGGATCGATCAGTGGAAGAAGTTTGGAAGGTTGGGGAAGAGGGAGATTCGATTTAGGGCACCAATTGAGCGGAGGGGGAACTGGACGCCCGATCTACATTTAGGGGAAAACTTTCCCAACGGTTTTTAAAAACCGTTGGGAATGTATGTATAGTAAGGCCTATGTGAGGCCTATACCAACGGTTCACACAAATCATTGGTAAAAAGCCAACATATACCAACAGTTATTGATAACCGTTGGTAAAAGTGCCTATACTAAGGCCTATACCAACGGTTTTACAAACCGTTGGTAAAAATATTTACAAATTCTTCTATGCCAACGGTTTTAAGCAAACTGTTGGTATACATAGTTATTCCCAACAATTTATCTAAACCGTTGGGATATAAGTGTTGGTAAAATTGGGATTTCCAGTAGTGTATTATATATTATATATTTATATATCACCTAAATATATTACACAAGTATATATGTATATATTGTACTTATGTGTGTGTGTGCGTGCGTGTGATAACAATAATATTATTAATTATTATTATTCTTATAAAATCTATTTTTTAATCTATAAAAATTATATGTTGGTTTTATAAATACTATACATTTATTTTATGATTTATATCAAATATATATTATATTAAATACATTTATATTGTATCTTTATGTAAATTATTTATATAGTTAAATATATATTTATATTATATATTTTATTTATTTATTTATTTAAAGAATATATATATAAGTATTTACCTAATGTATTTATATAAGGTCTTTAAAAATATATTTATATAATGTCTTTCAATACATATGTACTTATTATTATTTATATTAATAAATATATTTATTTTTATAAACTGTATAATATTATATAAAATTAATATATTGTTCTTATTATATGAAATAAAATTTATAAAAATATTAATATTATATGTAATTAATATTATATTATATATAATTAATATTCTATTATATATAATCAATATTATATGAAATACAATTTTATATTATATATAATTAATATGTATATTATATATAATTAATATGTATATTATATATAATCAATATTATATGAAATACAATTTATAGAAAAATATACTTAATATTATATGAAATACAATTTTATATTATGTACAATTAATATTGCATGAAATACAATTTATAAAAATATTTATATAATGTATTTCAATACATATATTTATTATTATGTACATTAATATATATTAGTATTTCAATAAATATACATTAATATAAATTTATTTGTATAAATTCTATTTCATATAATATTAATTATATATATAATATAATGGCATAAACTTGTTAAATAAAAATATATTTATTATTATAATAATATAATTTATGAAAACTACAAGCTTGAGTTTTTATGTGATATATTTTTTAGATAAATTATATTTATGTATATATTTATATAATATGTTTATGCTTTTATATTATAAATAATTAATATTATATAAAATACAATTTATACAAATAAATATATATTAATTTACATAATATTATACAATTATATTTATGTATACATATAAATACAATTAAATACAATCATATAAATATTTTATATAATATGTTCATATAATGTATTTAAATACATTTATATATTGTGTTTTAATTATATATATATATATATATATATTATGGAAGTTTCTTTTTTTAAAGAGTGGGTGTTGACAACCCCTTTAATCTCTTAAATTGGAAGGGGTTTTGAACCCCTCTAAATTAAAGACATTAGAGTGGGGTTTTGAACCCCCTCTAAATTAAAGACATTAGAGGGGGTTTTGAACCCCTTCTAAATTAATGACATTAGAGAGGGTTTTGAACCCCCCCCCCCTCTAATTTAAAGATATTAGAGGGGGGGTTTCACCACCCCCCCCCCCCCGCCCTAATTTAAAGATATTAAAGGGGGTTTTGAACCCCCCTCTAATTTAAGACATTAGAGGAGGTTTTCAACCCCCTCTAATTTAAGATATTAGAGGGTGTTTTGAACCCCCTCTAAAATCCAACTAGATATTAAAAAAATGTTAAAAAATTTAGAGGGGGTTCAAAACCCCCTCTAATTTAAGAAATTAAGGGGATCCATAACCCCATCTAAATTCAATGATTGGCGAGGGTTGTACATAATCTCTCTCTAATTTTTATAGAAAAATGAATTTAGAGGGGGTTCATAACCCCCTCTAAATTCGATGATTAGAGGAGGTTGTGCAGAAGCCCCTCTAATGTTACAGAAAATGAATTTAGAGGGGGTTGTGCATAACCCACTCTAAATAACCCCCTCTAATGTATTGTTTTTTGTAATGACTTATCTATCTTCAAACAACATCTTTCTTTCCTAATCAAATGGATTTTCTTAAGAATTTGAGTCTGATTTCCTGAATATGATGGTTAGTTTGATCATCCACTTTTACAAAGTGAGTTGATTTCTTTTCTTCTCAAACTTCCTCGACAACAAAATAAAATACCTGAATACGATAATCATCCTTATCAACTTGGTCCTACCAATCTCTCCCTTTGGATTTTGTTGTCAACCAAGATTTATAAATCACTTGTAACCTCAAGCAATGGATTACTCATCAATAATTCTAAGCCTAAGTGAGCTAACTCTCTATAGGAAACAAGAATTATTGACAACAAAAACCATGATGTTCAAAAGTAGTGACTAGAGAAAAACTTCCTCGTATTTCTTCCTTGGTTTTCTTCCTCAACTTTTTCCACTTCTTCAACTTCCCTGGAATACAAAAATTTTGTTTCCTACAACCACTCCAATAAATAGTTAGAATAGTTCACACACTTACATGCTAGATTCACAGCTTACCCACAACTCCCCCTTTATGCATGCTTTCATAAGGATAGATTTATGAAACAATTCTCCCCCTTAACAACACTATCCAAAGGTAAGATGAGAGGGGGAAAATACGCATACCTCAACCTTGATGAGAAAGAGGTTGGACGCCCATGTTCAACCTCAATTTATAAAATGGTTCCTTTGGTAAAGGTTTTGTGAATATGTCAACAACTTGTTCCGATGTAGGAATATACTCCAAATTCAATTCATTCTTTTACACATTCTCTTTGATGAAATGATATTTGATATCGGTATGTTTTTAACGAGAATGTTGTACCATATTCCTTGTAATATTGATTGCACTTTGATTATCACAACCCAAAGCAAGGGTAACTTTACTTCAATAAGTGAGTATTTCAACTGAGTTTTCATCCACATAAGTTGGGTAGCATCTTGTGTGGCAGCAACATACTCAGCTTCAGTCATGCTATGAGTTACTGAATTTTGTTTCTTTGTATGACAACTAACACAACTTTTCCCCAAAAAGAAAACTTCATCTGATGTGGATCTTTTATCATCAACATTTTCTGCCCAATCAGTATCTAAATACCCAAACAAATCAATACTTTATGAGCTATCATACCTAATTTTGAAATTTTTTGTGTCTTTGTTATATCTGAAAATTCGTTTTCCAGCAAGTAAATGTGATTCTTTAGGAACATTCTGAAATCTTGCACATAAGGTAACAGCATAAACAATGTCAGGTCTTGAGGCGGTCAAATATAACAAACTTTCAATCAGATTCTGAAACTCTTTTTGATCAAATTCATTTCCTTATTCATCTTTAGACAACTTAGTTCCCACTGAAATCAGTGTGAAAACTGGTTTTGAATATTCTATGATGAACTTCTTAAGAGGTTCTTTAGCATACTTTTCTTGAGAAAGAAAAAATTGTTTCTTCTTTTATAATATTTGTAACCCAAGAAAGTATTTCATTTCCCCCAACATGGACATCCCAAACAACTTTTTTATCTCTTTAGCAAATATTTTACAAGTTCTTTTATCATTCCTAGTAAAGATAATGTCATCAACATAAACAATTATGATGAGGGAAAACTCCTAACTTTACTTGATGTAAAGATTGCTATCAACTCTTCCTTTCTTAAAATTCATCTTTCTCAAGCAAGTATCCAATTTGGAATACCATGCTCTCGGAACTTGTTTTATCCCATACAAGTCTTTCTTCAGCTTACACACATAACTTTCATCTTTCCCAACAACAGACACATGGTTATTAAATGTAAACCTCTTTATCAAGATCGCTATTTAAAAATGCTGATTTCACATCCATTTGAAAAAAAATTGTAACTCCATTGTGCACCAATAGCAAGAAAGATTCGGATTATTTCTAACCTTGTCACCGGAGAAAAAGTATCATCAAAATCAACAAATTCAATTTGTCGGTAACCTTTGCACACTAATCTTGCCTTGTTCCTTATCATTTCGCCTTCAAAAACTCATTTTGTACCAATAATATTTTTGTTATTCGGCTTGGGTACGAGTTCTCAAGTATCATTCTTTTCTATTTGATCAAGTTCTTCATTCATAGCCAGAACCCATTTCGGATGCTCAAAAGCTCCATTCACATCATTTGGATCGACTTTTGAATACAAAGAAGTGTGTGTAACAACTTTTCATGTTCTTCTTGTTTGAAACTTTTGATGTTGATCACCAATAATATTCTGAGCCTCCACTTGCTTCCTCAGCCTAGGATGAGTTATTTGAGTTTCATATCCATCACTTGAAATAGATGAGTCTGATTCTTCTTCTTGAGTAGGATTACCACTGTCAGCATCCTTATCAAAAATTTTAACAAAAATTTCTTATCCTGCTCAACTTCCTTATCAGCATAAGTCTAAGTCTGTTTTTCTTCCTCAACATTTTCAAAAACTTTCACATCAGTAGAATCAACAATTATTCTTATTTTTTTTTGTTGAAATATCTTTATCCTCTTCCTTCTGAAGCATAACCAAGAAAAATTTCATCTTCACCTCTTTGCTCAAACTTTCCAAGGTTTCCACCTTTCCTCTTTATAACACATGGACTCCCAAAAAGTGTTTTAAACTTGGAGTTTTATCATAAAATATTTTATATGAAGTCACATCTGAACTTGGCCTTTAGAAACATCAGTTTTGGATATACACGACAATACTCATAGCTTGCCTCCAATAGTAATGAGAAAAACCATGTTCAAGTAACATAGTTCTCCTCATTTCCACCAGACTTCTATTCTTTCTTTCAGCAACCCCATTTTGTTGAGATGTGTATGGTGAACTGAACTCATGCCAAATTTCATGCTTCTCAAGATAACTTTCAAATTCCTCATTATTATACTCACCACCATTATCAGTTCTCAACTTCTTCATTGAATACTTACATTCCTTCTCGATTTTTCTCCTAAAACTTTTAAACATTTTCAGAGCTTTTGACTTATGTTTCATGAACATAACACAAGTAATGCGAGTAAAGTCATCAATGAAAGTGATGAAGTACTTATCTTCATTGGTTTATTGTTTTCTCATTGGACCACATATATCATAATGAATACGTTTCAGGGGTTGTTTTGAAAAAATCTCAACTTTCGTATGCACTGAGTTTGTAATTTTTACTTTCTGACAAATAGTGCAACACCAATCTCTTCTTCTCGACATATCAAGAATGTCACGGACATCATCTCGCTTTGATAAATTTCTCATATTTCTTTGAAACGTGTTTCCCAGACTTTTATGCCACAACTGATTTTCTTCCACCATACCCAAGTAATAAGAGTTTTGTATTTCACCAACATGGAACAAGTTTTCTTTTGTATGTTTCCTTCTTGTAACTATCTTTCCATCTTCCTCATTTTTCTAAACAAATCCATCTTATTTTAAGATAAATTTGTTACCCTCATCACAAAGTTGTGAAACACTCAGCAAGTTGTGTTTCAACCCATCAACATATAAAGCTTTCTTGGATTTCATCTTTTTTCCCAATGATGGATGATCCAACACCTTTGATTCTCAGAGATTCATCGTTGTAAAATGTAACCGTTCCTTCTTTGAAGACTTTCACATTCTTCAACAAATTTAATTCTTCTATCATATGAGAAGAATACCAACTATCAAGAATCCAAGGTTGTTCTCCTTTTATAGCTTTCAAAGCGGTTTCAACAACAAGAGCATTTTTTTCTTCCTTTTCTTTCTTCACCTCCGACTTCTGAGAATTGTTAAGAAACTTTTGTTGTGCCGATAATAAACCAAGACAACCCTTAGCAAGATGTTCAGATTGTTCACATCTTTCACAAATAGTTCTTAGGGGTTGGAACCTATTCTCAACTTTCACACTGAACTTCTCTGGTTTCTTCCAAACTTCCTACTCAGGCTTCTTCTTTTGAGAGGATTGATTCCCCCTCAAACCTTGTCTTCCATAACCTGTGGAATAGTAGTTATGTTATTGGTTAAACCAACACATATTTTCCATATGTACGAATCCACCACAATACCAGCAGTATTTATAGAAAGAGTATTTGCCTCTAAAACTTTCATATTGATCGGTGTTGTGAGTATGTTTCCCAACAACCTTCTTAACAGAACTTTGTTGACCACCAACCTTTCTGTTTTCAACCGGAATATTATTTTTCAGATCGGTTTTCTTTTCAGCCTTATTGGAACCAGAAGTAATAGAAAATTTTTCGAACTCTAAATGTTAATAAATTTTTTCAGACTCAGAGTTTTTAGAAACTTCTAAATTCTCCACTTTGTTAATCTTGGTCACTTAAATAATTTTCTTAGCTTTCTTCTTCTCAAGAACAATTCTAGATTTCTTACCAACCTTTGAAGTTAACTTTTGTTGATCCTTATCATGTTTATCCTTACCAAAACTTTCACTAACTTCTGAGATAGAGTTTTTGAAATTTGTATCCCTCTGTTCAGATTTAGAAAGTTTTTGTTGGACAAGTTTCAGCTCTTCTTCTTTTTCCTTTAACTTTACTTCCAGATGTTTATTAGGATTTTTTTCTTCCTCAAGAGATTTTTCCAAATCATCAATCTCTTGTATCATCTCGACTTTCTCATCAGGAAAACCTTCTTGATTATTTGTTAGAGTTTTCATTCTTCGGTTTCCTGATTTCTTTCTATTACCTTCCAATTTTTCTCAGACACTCTTTCAATTCTTCTTTAAGATGAAATTCTAATTGAGTTTCTTCTTCTTCAGAACTGTTGCTTCTGAACTCTTTGTTATTCATTGTGGTGATAAAAGTATTCCCTCCAGCCTTTTCAAAAGATTTTTTAGATTCAGCTTCACTTTCTTCTTCATCATCATCTTTAGATAAGAAACTTCTTCTTTTGGATTTGAAGAATTTTTTATCTTTCTCTCTAGAAAAAGATTTATCCTTATCACCATGTTGATTCCATGACCTTTTTGGTCTTCTTTCTTCTTCATCATTATTCTCTTCTTTCTTTCTTTGAGGACAATTAGTCGTAAAGTGTCCAATGGCTCCACATTCAAAGCATTTCAAGGGAAGTTTCCCTTTATATTTACATGTACCTCTTCTCATATTTTTAGAAAACAAGGATAAAATATCTTCAAGATTTTTACATACCTCATTTTCAAAGTCTGAGTCAACAACATCATCTTCCTCAAGAACCTTCTTAGACTTTTCTTTCTTAACGGCTTTGAAAGACATTTCTCTATCAACTTTTTTTTGCTCTTCATAATCTTCTCCCTTCTCATTTCATAAGTGATGAGAGTGCTATGTAAATCATCCAGAGATAATGTTTTAGGATCTCTATCTTCCAATGAAGAAACTTTAGCATCAAACTTGTTGGGAAGAATTCTTAAAATCTTTTCAACTGTAGAATCATCTAACTTTTCACCAAGATATCTGATAGTGCTGACAATGTCATTTACCCTGGTAAAGAACTCCCCAACAGATTCATACTCACCCATTTTCAAATCTTCATACTCCAGCCACCATATTTGTAGTTTTCCTTCTTCGCTTTTGCATTTCTTTCATATATGTTTTTCAGCTTATCTCAAATACCTTTAGTTGTGGCAACACCTTTCACTCTTAAAACCCCACTTTCAGAAAGTGATGAGTAAAGCATTTTTAGTTGTTTTATCATTCTCAAGATTCTTCTTATCGTCAGGTGTAAGAGGAACCTTATCATTAATAAGAGAAAATTCATCTGTTGTAGCTTCAAGAATATCATACCAATAGACATAATATAAAGCATCATTCTATCTTTCCAGATATGATAGTTTTTTTCATCGAAGATCGGAATCCTCTTACTGTTCACACAATTCAGATTCTCCATCACAACTTCTCTTCAAAACATCAGCAAAGAATAAATGAAGGGAACCTTCGCTCTGATACCAATTGAGATTAACCAACCAAGATTCAAGTATCACTGAGAGGGGGGAGGGTGAATCGGTGATATCTTTTTTCTTTTAAGTTTCATTACTTTAGAAACAGTCTTCGCCTCATGTTAAAGATTTCTTTCTCTCCTGAAAACAAATCAAACACACAACCATAGAAACACAAGAATTTACAAGGTTCACTACTCAACAAGAGTAGCTAGTCCTTGGTCTAGTTCAAAAATAATCCAATGTCACACAATCTACTAGAAAATAATCCTTTGGTGTGGAATACAACGAGTAGGATATGCTCTTACACTCGTGTAGCACTATGTTCAATACAATAGTGTGTGTGCTTCAAGTAGCACGAAATGATGTAATACAATTTTTGTAACAAACATGTTACGATGCTTCTTGATCAACTTCCACAAATGTGATCTTTCAAAACAATTCTTCACTTTCTTACTCAAGCTGGTAAAAACTTTCAGGACTTCGTAATGATACTCAGTATGATACCCCAGTCTGATTTCCAAGTCCGATTACTCAAAATGGAAATCCTATTTTTCCCGCGTATTGTTAGTTTGCAGAAATTGCTTTCGTAAACTATTTTAGTCCCTTCGCAAACTTCTTAGTACTTACCGCGAACTGTCATGTATCCTCTGTGAATTGTCTTACACCACGTGGCGTGAGTGCTTCGCAAACTACCTCTGCTTTGCGGATGGATGATGCCCCGCAAACTGTCAATGCTTTGCGAACTACCTTGGCTTTGCGGTCCCTTTTCTTTTGTGAGCTACCGAGCCCCGCAAAC
The DNA here is from genome assembly GCA_963277665.1 of Viscum album. Lineage (NCBI taxonomy): Eukaryota > Viridiplantae > Streptophyta > Magnoliopsida > Santalales > Viscaceae > Viscum > Viscum album. Next base: position 117,324,452 of record OY728128.1, on the reverse strand, counting down.
TCCTTCCACGAACAACTTCCTCCTCCACGGAATCTTTCCTCCGTGAACTACTTCCCTTTGCGGAATTCTCCCTCGTAAACTCTTATCCTTCGTAGAATTCTCCCTCACGAACTATTTCAAACTTACCCGAATTCTTCCAGCAACGATGATCTCCTCTAATGAAATTCACTCTACTTAATGATCTGATTAGTGGTCTTTATATAGGCAAATAGATCCGCAAAACCCGCTAATGTGAATTATCTGAAACTTCGATGTTGTACAGCTTTCACCGTGAACTGTTATGCGGTCCGCATAGCGTCTTTCTCCTTTGCGGTAGCCGATGTCATCCGCAAATGAAAACCCTTTGCGACATCTATAATCACCGCCTCATTCCACAAACGACACGTCTCCCATGAATTATGAAATTCTCACGAACTGCGAGCCTCATGTGAACTGTATTTTCCTACGCGGGCCACGTAGCGTGCTTCGTGGTCCGCATGGCTCTGCTATGCGGAAATCTTCCTTTGCCGATTTTCCTTCGTCATTCTGCGTACCTCCTATGCGGTCCGCAAACTGTGTGTCGCGGTTCGCGAACCGCATTCTGCAAACTCCTTGGTAGAAAACCTTCCTTTGCCATAAAACAAACTCCTAATTTTGAGACCAAAAAATTTGGCAAACACTGAGAAACTACGTCACCTTAAAAATTGTTTTAGCAACACCAACCATACTGATTTGCGATCATCTGGCTTTATCAACAAACACAAATTAATACATCATTAAAGCTTCAACCATCTTCTAATATAATTCACTTCTTTCAATTTAGATAGTGATCAAAGATTTACTCAACACATACTTTAAGCTCACATGAGTCATTCTCAGCGTGAGAAACAATAGTAGCATGAATAGATCATCAATGAATCACTTCATTCCAAAATCACTCAGCTGATTTCATCACGAACCTTATATGTCGTGATATTTAACCTTTAATCGATCATCTTTAGGATTATCAGATTTATCAAGTAAAGTATTGTAACTTTTCTGTTTTCCAGCAATATCTTTATTTCCTAATCAAATGGACTTTCTAAAGAATTGTAAATCTGATTTCCTGAATAAGATAGTTAGTCCGATCATCCACTTTTATAAAGTGATGTGATTTTTTTTCCTCACTTTATTGACAACAAAAGACATGATAATCATCTTTATCATTCTGATCCTAACATAGATTGAGTGATTTCATATTCAAATGGCACAATATGTAAGATTTATCATTATATGAAGAGTTTATTCAATACAACCCCCAAATGCATTGAACAAAACTTTCATGAGATAATGATACATGGATATTGTTATGTTGACAACTCTATATGAGCGTAGACATTATTATTATACCAACTCTATCTATAGGTGTTTTTATGTACACAACCCTATGCATGGACATTATTATTATGTTCACCACTTTATACGTTGACCCTATTATAGTTCAGCATGTTTACATTGTTAAAACTTGTTGTGTTTATACTTACACCACATTTTTATGTCATGTCCCATGCATGTGATTCTATGGCTCATGATTATTGTTTCATATCTCCACATTCTTACATCATGGTATATATGCGATCCTTTGTTACATCATGGTATATATGGCTCATGATTATGGCTCATGATTACTGTTATGTTCACAACTCTTATAATTACATGTTTTTAATTAGATATCTCCCATGCTCATGATCTAACCCTTTATTACTCTAAAAAAAAATCCCTTCATCAGCGTTTGAGTTAACCCCTTATTATGAAAATGATGTAAAATATGTGTTATGTTTGGGCCGTCTCACTCAATATCAAAGCATGTGTAAAGTTCGTACTTCAGACCAGATCTTAGAGTCCCAAGTATGGGGCGTCTCGCATGAGGGCATTAGCTCCATCCAATAGCTTGATCCATTCTTTAGATAGTAAATCAGCAGCCATGCTGCAGACAAAAGGGACAGGCGCCATATCGGGTAGCTTGCCCTTTGAGAATGAAATTATCGCACCAGCTTTCTGCACAAAAAATGAAACAGCACGCACAACTTCTGGAGATCGGAAATTTGAAACTACTCGCTAGAAACCCTGAATCATAGTACTAAAGTGATACAGGTATACTTGAAGGCTGGTTTGATAATTAGGAACAAGTACGCTTAAAAGATAGAACAGAGAGAAGAGATGGATAACCTACCTGCAATCTCTAGAACATACAGTAAATTAAACACATTGCAATTTCAATATTCCGCAATCAAACAAGGCAGCCAAGAGAGAATCCCAATGAAGGAATGAATGGAGATCATAAAATGAAGTGATACAATCCTATAATAATAAAAAGATACCAAGTAAGAAAATTCTAAATTGGACATTTATAACCAAGATACAATCATCATCAAATTAAAATGAAAATTGCAGAAATACTCCCAGTTATAATGGAGAATTCTGGTTCCCAAGTCACTGAACCCAAGGCAGATTTTTCGGTGTATAATCCCAGCACAACACCAGTCTCCAATCCAATTGCAGCACACTATAAAGCACTATTTCAAGATAAATTTGAAGTTTGTGAACAAAACAGATTCACCTTAATGCCAGAATGTGAAGAAAACACGGATTAATAAATAGTGCTTCTATTTTCAATTTTGAAATTGCTGTCCAAATAACATTAAAAATAAATAAAGAAAGAAACTTCCCTGACTGGATTTGTGCACGCTACAGGTGCTCCCTGTTTGGAATTGATTCTGTATATCCTGCTGGATCAGAAACTGGATCAGAAACCCAGGTTTACACATGCATCTCCAAACAGCATAAAATGTCATGTGAACAAAAAGTCTCACTAAGCAGATCCTTCCAAGCATTAAGCAAAAATTCAAGTAACGGTTCACTGCAGAATCAGGTGTTCAAAGAGTTATGACATTTTATGGAAGCCAGTTGCAAACAACCTAAATTTTCATATTCCAATCTACATTCACATCAAAAACTATACTATTCTAGGGGGGTCCAACTGTATTGCCCCAACCAGTGAATACAGAAACCAAAAAATTAAGCAGATAGATAACATGCTCACTTATCTAATCACACACAGCCATATACATATCTAAATGATCATACCAAATAACAAATCTTTTCCAACATAGCCAGATATCATATTCTCAAATCTATAATAATTGAAGCAGTCAAACCACAAAATCAGTGATAAATGTTCTAGAAGAATATAGAAAACAGTGGAGGAGTGGATGAGAACATCTCTAATGCATGTGCAGGACCAATTCTGGTTCTGGAAACTTGATCTATCATGAACTGAACCTGGCTCAATACTGGATGCACGAACTGAACTCCCTCGAGCACTCATATTATGCGACTCTAGTTGAACTTTCCTAAAGCTAGACTGGGGCTCCAAAGAATACTGCTGGTTCTGCACTATCAGCTTGAAGAGGTTCTGTCAGAAATAATTAACACCATTATATTATATACAAAAGAATACGACAGTTGATATAAAAAGATCACAAAACAAGAATAGAACATTTATTTATATACTGATGAAGAATACTTGTATTCCAGTAGTGGTAAACCAGAATTACAGTAAGAAGAGGTGGAAGAAGAAGAATGGGGTAGGATGGAGACACAGCTCCCTTCGAGAGGCACTTGGCTCCCTCACCCAAGCATCACGGCCAAACCCAGCTACAAGATAATCTCCCTTCACTCACCAGCCCATCCCCTATTCAACAGCCTGGGATAGGACCCTCCCCTAACAACCCCCAGCTGTCCGCCCCCGCTAATTGATTCCCTCGCCCTCTACTAATTTCAGGCAACTACAGCTGGCCTAACAACACCCCTCCCCCATAGAGGATTACAGTTCTTCCCCTGGCCCTTTCCCTACGTAACAGCAGCACCCCTGCATTCCTATCACTGCCACCATCCCCATAGTTATTAATGGCGCGCCATGGCTAGCGCCGGGTAGTGATGCGTCGCGCCATGGCTTCACCATGGCTCATTTAAGATGGCTCAATGTGGCATGCGCCATGTTGTGCTATGGCGCACACTGGCGCAACGCGCGTCATTGCGCTTTTTTTATTTTTTTTTCATTTTTTTAACCTACCAGCTAGTACGCCCCGATTGAAAATACCTCTTTTGAGGTCAAACGGCGACCTTCCCTTCCGACGCTACGCAACACTCTACTCTTCCCGTGAGCGCAGCGACCCAGCCGGTTTCGAACCACATTGACCACCACGACCCTACTGAGATCCCTCTACCGTCGCGACCCAACCGAGCTCCCTCGACCGCCGCGACTCACATACGTGATGTTGTCCAAGGCAGGCACAACTTTTGTGTGAACTATAACTTTTTTTGTTTTTAATTCAATTTTATTTATGGTGCTCACCCCTTATTTTTTTTCAAGTTACTCATGTTTTTTTTTCTACTGTCATGTTTTCTTCTTGTTTTTTTTATGCTTTGTTTTTTTATTTTTTTGTTTATTATTTTTTTTGAGATATATGGTTTTTAATATTTAATTGTTTGCTTTTGTTGGTCAAAAATTCCTCAAGGTATCATTGAAGCATTTTTTAGGTGATTGTGTTTGTTGACAAAGCGGGTCTCCATGTTGTGTTTGTTGACAAAGCCGACCACGGTGTCCAATTTGTTGACAAAGAGGGTTTACATGGTGATTTGTCGAGTTCAAGAGATGTTGTTGGATATCCATGTTTGACAGAAGAATCTCGACAAAGGAATAGACGATCTGGAGACGGTACAAAAAGAGCAGATACAAGATGGCGTCGTTTTTCAGTGTTTGCCAAACTTTTTGGCCTGAAAATCGGAAAATGGAGAGATGTGTTTTTGGCAAAGGTGCGCGCAAAATTAGAGTCATGCGGGAAAAAGAAAGTGGTGCGCGAAATCGAGGAATGAAGTTTTTCACGCAAAAGGTGTTTCGAGATCAGAAGTTCGAAAATTGGCAAATGTATGAAGTGCGCAAAATATTGTAGTGCGCGAAATACGGTGTTGCGCGAAAGATATGTTTTCCGCGCGCGGAGAGGATTACGCGCTCGAGGGTTTTGCGCGCAGGGGTCAGTGATGCCTATAAATAAGAGGTTACCCCCCTCATTCCAGAGAGCTCAAGTCTTAGAGAAGATCCGAGCTTTGGTGCGCGTAAAAAGTACGCAAAGGGAGTTGCGCGTAAAATTTGGTGTTTCGCTAAAAATGATGATGCGCGTAAAAGTTTCCATTGCGCATAAAATGAAGGTTGCGCGGAATTACTGAGGTTGCGCGAAAAGTGGAGTTGGGATTGCGCGCAAAAAGGATATTTTGCGCGCAAGGCGCAGTAAGGGCTGCGCATAAAATTTGAAGTTTCCCAGTTCAATTCTGTGGCAAAGTGAGATTTATCTATTGGTGAAAATTGTACTTCAATAGAGCATCTATAATAGTTAAGGATGCAGAATTCATCCGTGATAATGAAGGGACCTACCAAGTCTTTAAACTATGAGTGGATTTTCTGAAAAGCAGTTATCACACTTCAGTTGAAAGAGCAGTGAGCTTTCATTTTGCGAGTGGTTGTAAATCAGGAGGGACAGTGAGTCCACTCCGAACATTGTAAACAACAGTGCGCTTTTAGTGAATTCGGTACATCGGCACATCGTCGGTGTATGCTCCTTGGACGTAGCCCAGTGAGGGTGAACCAAGTAAAAAATTATGTGTCTTGTGCATGATTTAATTTTTGTTTATACTTTGATACAGAAAAGAGAGAGAAGAGAGTTTTGCTTAACAGCGAAACAAGATCAATAGGGACAGTTGTTTTAATCTGTCCTACCTTGATTCACCCCCCCTCTCAGGGTATCCAACCTAGTGGACCTAACAACTTTATATATTTCAAGAATTGTGATTTATTTCAAAATGTCTAAGGCAAGGCAAGGAAAGACCCAGTTTGGTTTTTTGAAATATATGGTTTTTAATATATTTTAGGAATTGAGATATATGATTTTTTGAGATATATGGTTTTTAATATTCAATTGTTGGTGTCATTATTGACTTCAGTTGTTTTTTGATTATGGAATATGAATTATTGAAATAAATCTTTTATATTTATGTATATATTGTATAATTTATTATTTGTTATTGATGATATATGTACACATCTCTTTTATGCACCGCAAGTTAATATTGTCACGCACCATTCGCCGTGCCTTGCGCTTTTTCGCCAAGGGCCCTAGTCGTCAGTGTGCGTCATGCGCAGTAAATAACTATGACCATCCCGAAAAACCACTTTGCCCTTAAGGTGGTGGATATGTCCCAAAGTGTGACAGCATGGTCCTACCCCTCTGACGATCGAAACGCAACAGCCGCGGTGGGGGTTGATCTCCGGTGCAAGTGCAGTGGGGTACTGCTGATGTAGGACCATGCTGTGGGTGTCTTTTTAAAATGCTCTCATCCCTCACAAGCACGCCAAGCGATCTCCCATACACTCTTACTGCTTCATGGGCCGACAAATCTCCATGCAATTGCCAGATACATAAAATTTTCAGCGGGCTGGATCTGCTCCCTCTCCCTGCGATCTTTGCTTGGAGCAAAATCAGACAGTAAGAGTGATCTAGGACAGTGCGGTTGTGGGTCTTTGTGAGGCCCCTTTTGACACATAATCCCGCACAATCTCCCAGATATTCCTCTCTTGTTTATCGTCCTACAGAAGATCTGCCATAGGGTTTGACTGGTCCTGCTTGTGGAAGCCAGGGGAGCAGAGTTGGAGGCCCTCACCCATGAAGCCTCGTTGGAAAGTGCGGACTCTAGAACTGAAGGCTTCCCCAGTTGAGTAATGTCGGCCCAAGAATAGGTAGTACAGTTTTGTTGTATTTGGACGGATCGTGGGCTTGTGTCCGAAAAACCTCCTGTGGCCAGCTAAGATTTTAGCCATGTTCCCATTGTTGTCGGTAACGAACACATCACTTTCGTTGCAGACAATGAAGTCGAAACATGCATGATGAGAACTCTGAAAAGGGTCCCAAACTCCTCGTTGCTAGCTATCGCCTTCTTTGATGAGGTCTGGTCGCGTACGTGGCCAACGGGATCTGAGACCACCCCCGCATCACGTTCCTGCTTTGCCGCAGCCCAGTTGCTGCAGGTGGAGACGCAGGCAGCTCGAACACTGGGAGCTCAACCCATCGAGCAGCAAGTTGTTGGACAGGCCCCTTGGGAAAATGGAGCGCAGGCCTTCCAGCATCCAGGTCATGCACCATGGGTACACCTCACTCCTATGTGCGTGAAGCAATCAACGGTGGGCCCTCCTCATCCCGTTGCTGCAGCTTCTCCAACTCGTCAAGCCGGTCTGGATCGTCTTCCTGGAGGAAGCCGAGCATAGGTAGGCTCACCTTGCATGCTGCCAGAAATGTTAACTGCTTGTCGCCCCTGCGCCTGACCAAACATAGCTGATTCGTCGCGCTCCTTGTGTTGCTGCGCCTGCAGACTTCGCAACGACAGAATCAGAGTTTGTCAGTAGTCAACTGCTTCGCGTCGCTCAAGCCCAACTCGAGCATAACATTCTTGATCCCACTCCAGCTGCCACTGCTAGATCGAAGCGAGTAGCTATACCACCTCGCCCATTATCGTCACCAGCAACGCCATCCTCTGAGTCGAGCCGGCCTTGTGTGCCTTCCAATTGTGCATGGCGTCACTGCTAAAATATGCGGCAGCAGGGGACCTGTACACACTAGTAGCAAAAACTCATTTTGTCGTCGCTGTCGCAGAAAAGTGTTGTGCGCGGCGACTATGGTTGCGAGCGGGTAGTGCGGGCCTCCGCTGAACAAAGCCTGGGAAAGTATCTCCGCAGAAGCAAGCACCCAACAAAAACGAAGGAACCGCAACAAGCCCAGCAGTGCGCGCCTCGTTCGAGAAGAAATTCAAGTAGTGCACAGCACGTCTGGATGTGAGCCCGTCAGCACACGTTGCGTTTGATGAAAGCTGGTGGCGCGTTCCGACAGGTTGGACCAAATGATGAAGACAGAGAACTGATTACTTGCATTCCAGCAGTGGTAAGCTAGAATTACAGTAAGTAGAGGCGGAAGAAAAAGAAATGGGAGAAGAAGAATGAACTAAGATGGAGACGCACATCCCCTCGAGAGGCACTCAACCCCCTCACCCAAACCCTACCTGTCCCCCCCCCAATTGATTCCCTCACCTACTACGAATTCCAGCCAACTACAGTTGGCCTAACAACACCCCCATAGAGGATTACAGCTCTGCCCCTTGCCCTTTCCCCTACATAACAGCAGCACCCCTGCATTCATATCATATACAAACTAATTTTTTATGATTTTTCTGTTTTTTTATCTTTTTCTGACTCATGATTTTTTATCTTTTTCTTGTTTTTTTCAAAACAAGAAACAGTTTGGTAAACATAATTTAAAAATGCACGGTGTTCTTTTTTTGTTTTTGTTTTTTTACTTTCTCATATTTCCAACAGAAATTAAAAAGCATTAAAAGAAAATGAAAACCAAAAGGTAAACAGAAAAAGGGTTAGAAAAAACCCCTGTTAGTATGGCTATATACAGTATTCTACGAAGGAAATTTGGAGCCATAGAGGTAATTTGACCTTTGACACTCGAGATTTTACAACACTTTGCTACACCACTAAATAACATGTTAGACTTCATGTATTAGCAATGAACACCAAACAGATTTATTAACTTGAGAATTGTAAAATGAAAACTGAATTGATGGAAAATTATCATGAACAATCAAGGAAAATGGCTCACTCCAATTTTGTAGCACAAAAATGACATTTTGGAAATTTAGTTCATTAAAGAGTCATTTCTCTATTTATTTTTCCATCAAATTCAGATTTATTCACAGCGCTCACTGTCGGTTGTTTCATACAAGGTGCAAAAGATAAACATGATTTGTTAAATAAAGATGAATTTGGCAACACAATTTCAAAATCAACAAAGCAGCCATAAACAAATTCATCCCCTCTTGAAATTTCAAAACAATATAACTTTTTCACAAGTATCTTCAATGAAACACTCAAATTCAGATTCAAACACCACTAAAGCAGTTCAAACACTTTGAGTTCTTGATTTCAAACACTCCAAAACAGTTTTACAAAAGAATTCAAAAGGCTCATTTTCATTTTTGAATTTTTTTTCATAACATGGGAATGCCGATTCATGAAATGAGTTATTTACATTGTCAACCACAACAGATTTTTCATTAAATTTAAATGAATAAAACTCAAGTCATGCTTAATGAATTCACACTCATTAAAATCCATATATTTATCAGCACTCAAGAAAGCAATTTTGATAAAGACCCAAACAGGCCTGGTGTATTGATGGAGCATTCTAGAAGGGAGAGAAGAGACATACCTGAGAAAGTTAGATCAGCCAACTGGGCCCACGTGAGGGAGGGGAATCTGTTATATAAGGGAGCGGGGAAGAGAGAGGGAAGGGAGGGGGGGATATTTTTCAATTAGTTGGTTCGGCCTTCTAGCTTGGGCGAGAGAGCCACAATCTCTCAAGAATTCCTCTCCTCCACCATTCCTTTCCATTTGTTCTTCTTCCATTTATAAGGATGGTTCTATACAGTTTCTATACAAAATATACAGATATACTGTTTGTTGATTCCATGGGACAGGGAAACTTGATAAGACCTGCCGGATAGATTCGGAGGGAGAGTACTACAAAATTCTCATTCAAAGGAGGGAAGCTCGGTTGGAAGTTCTTGCAGAAGGAGCGCAATGTAGAAGGCAATGCTTCTTGATGGAGTGGACTAGAGACTCCGGTCTATCAACACGACGCTCACTCAAATTCGGCATGGCCAACAAGGGAGGGATCATGAACAAGAGCAATCCAAATTCCGAGAAGCTCTCACTCTTCTGGTGCAACGTTTTGAGGAGATGCAGCAACATGAGGCAGTCCGGCCTTCTTCCGCGCCAGACACTGCGGATTGCACCTTGGGCAGCTCAGTGATGCTGGGGCACAATGCAGGGGATGCCGACAAACCGGTCGGCCCCATGCAACAGGCGCGAGACTTAAAGGAGTGGGTCAATGCATGGGATGCGTTGAAGCAGCTTTGCCTACTTTGACGTTCGAAATGGAAGATCACACGATGGACCAACAGCAGTGGGATCAGGAGTAGCGGAGGTGGGAACGTGAGTTGAGGGAGCAAGCTGAATTCCGGAAACAGATTACTGACATAGTGCACAGCATGAAGAGGGTGCCGCAACAAAAGGAAGAGCGGACTTCGCTCAGGACAGAAATAACTGAAGCGCTAACAGGAAAGGATGGCGAAACAGTGTCGCGGGGGCGTGATGTAGTTCTGGCAGCAAATACTGCTAGCAATATACAGGATGAGTTACCTGCTCCATGTTTTCTACAGAACAGTGCACGGTCAACAGTAACAAAGGGGGAGGCAATCTCATCTACATCACTCGGGCAACCTATGCAAGCGAAAGAGGGTGAAGAGGCGACTCTGCCAGCTCTATCACCCGCGCAGCTTGAATCGCATTTCGCGACGTCTGAGGTTATGGAAGTGTAGGGGCGCGAAGTAGGGGGAAGATGCAGCCGCATGTTTATGTGCGGCCATCAGAAAGGGGGACCCTTACACAGCAAGGGACCTCTACGCAGCCACTGACTCTTACGCAACTGGGGACTGTGGAGAGATCGAGCACTCACTTGTGCAGAACTAGGGGAAAAGCGAAACAGTGGGGGGGTGAATGCGGTTTCGGATGCGATCAACACCGCAGGCGGCTCAATATCGGACGCTAGACGAGTCACATCACCAGTTTTTGACAGATAGGATCCCAGGGGATGTATCACTATGGAGTTGTATTTTCACACCCAGGAAACTACTGAGTCGAAGTTGCTGCTCGCTCAGATTAATGTTTGGAAGCTTGTTTGTCAGGATTGTCCTGCATTTCCAAAAGATCAAGATGCTCCAAAAAAACAGCAGTGTTCAACTGTTCATGTATGTGCACTTATGGGACATAAAGATTCGGTATTCCGAATACCTTGGTCCTCAGAAGGATCTATGATGGACTCTGCCTCTAATGATTGCAGTGTTGGTGATGACGTTTCTATTTCACATGTGAACCTTGAGTTTAGTTGGACAGTTGAGTTGAAATGAAGACTTTTAGGAAAACAGGTACGTGTTTACTGCTAATCCCAGAGGAGAGTTGAAATCATGGAGGTTATCTGTTTTTATACCTTTTACATCTGGAAAATATGTTAAAAGTATCGGTTCATCTCTGATAGCAAAATTTCAAATATGTTTTGGGGAGCGAATAATCTGCTTGGTTGTGTCATTTGATGACGAGCTGCTAGAATGTGGAGAACTCCGTGAGAATGTGGCCCTATTGTCTTCGTCGAAGAGCACATTGCTGGGTGTGCTAAGTTCTTCGGAGTTGAGGACACCTCCATTAACTAATTTTGGGGGAGCTCATGAGATATCAACTATGTTAGCATAATTTTGCTTTGATCAAATTGAGATCCGTTCGACTGGGAAAGATGTTGCGGAAACGCCGGGAGCAATGAAGCGAAAAAACGATTCACATAAGAGTAAAAAGGAAAAAAAAAACAGAAGAAGAAGAAGATCTTGGACGCAGAAATTTACGTGGTTCGGGAAATGTTCCCTGCGTCCACAGAGAGACAGAAATATCACTATGAAATCCAGGAGCACAATTACAAGGAGATCTCTCAGAGTTTCTAACGACACAGAAACTCTAGCCCAAAATAAGCTAATAAGGAGGACGAAGCTCACTGCAGAGCTCGACCCGCAGAAGTTGCAGCCTGATGCGCAGTACGAACCGCAAGCATTCGGCCCAAACATCATCCAAACCGGATCGGGCTACACCAATCCAACAAAAGATAGGTGTGATATACCAGATGTTGGGAATTGGTCTACACCAAGATTGCTCAGGGAACATGTTGGTGGATCGACTGTGAGATCAATATGCCCTCTCTCCAAGACAAATATTGTTTCTGTAAATGTGGCAACCATGCATATTGGACTCTACAGACCCAATGATGCCTTGGTCAAAGCAGAAAATCCATTTCTAATACTAATCTGTTGATGCAAAGAGCGTCCTGGCGTGTTTGTTTCTGGAGGAAAACAAGGTCAACAACAAGGCAGTCAGCACTCAGATTATCCATCCTACGCTTTCCACTGATTTGGCGGGAGACATTACGGACTAGCTTGAACCATAGTGTTAAACCCTCTTTTTTTATTTTGGGTATTTCCAAGTCCCACATTGGAATACTCCTGTTTGTATTCCTCTTTCTCAATCTATAAAAGGTCTGCCCTACGTGGCCACCCCCCTCCCCTCCAGCTCTGCCCTACGCGGCCTTCCTTCCCCGACGGCTCCCTTCCCCGGCGGCTCCCTTCCCTAGCGGCTCCCATCCCCAGCGGCTCCCTTCTGCGCTCTCGCCCGGCGACCCCAGCCTCCCGTCAACCACTCCCGGCGGTCCTCCTCCCAGCGCGCGCCGCTCTGGCGAACTCCCCCACCCCTGCACCTCCTGCGCGCGCCGTCTCCGCCCTGGCCGCGGCTCCCGACTCTCGGCTCCCGCAGCGTTCCCCGGCGCCTCCCGCCTCTCCTGCGGCTTCCTGGCGAAGCCCGGCCTGGCCTCCCTTCCCGGCGGACCATCCTCTCGACGGCTCCCTCCCAGCTCTCTCCAAGCACAACCCCGCCACCTTGCCTCCTCCGTTGCGCCTCCCTCCGGCATCCCGATCACGGCCCCGCCCTCCACAGAAGCGCCCTTCCCAGCGGCGCCTCCCGGCCCGCTCTTCCCAGCGCCCATCCCGGCCCGCCCTTCCCTCGGCGATTCCGGCAGCAACCCTGCATCGTCCTCCGTGCGGCCAACCGGTGCGAAACCGATCCACCCAAACGGATCACGTCGGCCCTCACCTGACGGAACGACGCTTCCCGCTCCAGAATTCATCCGGCCCCGGCCTCCAGCAGCTTCCCGGCGACACCCGGCTCCCGCTCGATGCAGCTCCCACCTCCCGCGGCCCTGTTGCCCGACGCACCTCCAGTCGTCCTCCCGCGCTCAGCCCCACCTCCCATGGTTGTCCATCTACGCAGCTGCAGCACCGCGTGCGCGCCTCATGTCATCGGCCTCCACCAGTTCTACCGCATGTGTATCTCAACAACCCACAGCATGGATGCTAGACTCTGGTGCATCGAAACATCTCACAGGGGACTCTGGTATATTCACTACCTATCATCCGTACATCGGTGCCTCTACAATTACTATTGCAAATGGATCAACAATCTCCATCATCGAATTTGGCACATGCCACTTGACCCCGTCTATTCGCCTGGATTCGGTTGCTCATATTTCTCACAGTCCCTTTAATCTTCTCTCAATCAGCAAACTCACTAAAGATTTAAATTGTGTCGTTACTTTTACTTCTTCTGGTGTTATTTTTCAGGAGCAGAAGACGAATCGGGAGCTTGGTCGAGGTCATCTTCGGAATGGGGTGTACATGTTCGATACCCCACCATATCTCGCTTGCTCATCTACCACAGCCGGTGCTCTTGACCTACATTCCCGTCTTGGTCATCTACCGGCCTCCATCCTCTATAAAATGTGCCCCCAATTCAGTTCTCACCTATCCTTCCATTGTGAATCCTGCAAGTTTGCTAAACATCATCAGGTAACATATTCTCCTCGACAGGAACCCCGTGTAGTGAATCCTTTCGATCTTGTTCATACCGATGTATGGGGTCCTTGCAGGGTTCCGAGCCAGTCCGGGTACAGCTATTATATCACCTTTATTGATGACTACTCCCGCATGATGTGGCTTTACATGCTTCGTGATCGGTCTGAAGTTTTTCCTACCTTTCAAACCTTTTACAATGAAATTCATACTCAATTCTCCACTTCCATCAAATGTCTCCGCTCCGACAATGGACCGGAATATTTATCGACTTCCTTTCAGCAGTTTCTCAAGGATCACGACATCATTCATCAGACATCCTGTCTCGATACACCTCAGCAGAAAGGAGTTGCGGAGCGAAAACATCGTCATATTCTGGAAACTGCTCGTGTCATCTTATTCCACATGCTGGTGTCACTCCGCTTTTGGACCGATACCATCCTGACTGCAACCTACCTCCTCAACTGACTCCCTTCTTTTATCCTTCAAGGGGAGACTCCTTTTCGGACTCTGTTCTCCTCTCTCCCTCCTCACTCACTTCCACTCCGTGTATTTGATTGTCTCTGTTATGTCCGTGACACTCGTCCCGGCCTCTCCAAACTCTCTCCCAAATCTCTCTGCTGCATCTTCCTCGGCTATTCACGCACTCAGCGCGGATATCGGTGCTTCTCTCCAAACCTACGGCGTTATATCACCTCTACTGACGTCTCTTTAGTTGAGAGTTCTCCATTCTCACTTCCCTCTCCCCACCCAGATACTGACATCGATGATTGTCTTCCACTCATCATCCATCCTCCTCCAGTACTGTCTCCTGCTGCTCATCAGTTTGGTACGGTTTACTCTCGTCGCCCATCGATTGTGCCCCCCGTACCGGCCAATGACACCGTCGTTCCCGCTTCGTCTGATGCTCCTGCCCCGGCACCAGACGACTTGCCCATTGCCCTCCGGAAAGGTACCCGCTCTTACCAGAGTACTCCTCTATTTGTATCTTCATACAGGGGTCTGTCAGCTCTGGAGACAGTATCTATTCCTCGCACAGTTGGTGATGCAAAATCTCACCGGGGATGGCTAGCAGCAATGCGGAATGAGTTGCAGACTCTGGAAGAAAACCATACTTGGGATCTTGTCCCTCTTCCGGCAGGCAAACAGGCGGTGGGCAGCAAATGGATTTACACAGTCAGACTGAATCCCGATGGCACTCTCCATCGACTAAAAGCCCGCCTTGTGGCAAAGGGCTTCGCACAGACTTACGGTATTGACTATTTTGATACCTTCTCTCCAGTTGCCAAGATGGCCTCCGTTCGGTTATTCATCTCTCTGGCGGCTCATCATCATTGGCATCTTCATCAACTGGATGTCAAGAATGTCTTCCTCCATGGATTTCTTGAGGAAGAGGTTTATCTGCAACAGCCCCTGGTTTTTGTGCCTCCGGCGCCGAGTCTCAAGTTTGTCGACTCTGCCGCTCTCTTTACGGCCTCAAGCAGTCTCCTCGTGCTTGGTTCGACCGCTTTAGCACTGTCGTCACCGACTTTGGGCTCTCTCGCAGCATGAAGGACCACACTGTGTTCTACAGGACGACATCCGTTGGCTGCATCCTATTGGTCGTTTATGTGGATGATATTATCATCACCGGCAGCGACTCTGCTGGTATCACCCACCTCAAGAAGCATCTTCACCAGCACTTCCACACTAAGGATCTCGGTCCTCTCACATACTTCCTAGGCATCGAGGTATCCTATTCTTCGGACATCATCTCCCTCTGTCAACGGAAGTATGCGTTGGATATTCTGCAGGATGCTGACTGACACAGGTCACTGCTGTGGACACTCCTCTGGAGCCTGGGAAACGGTCTCTTCATCCCTCCTCGGAATTGTATCCACATCCAGAGCGGTACCGTCGATTGGTGGGCAAACTCAATTATCTCACCATGACTCGTCCTGACATTGTCTGCGCTGTTGGCAAAGTGAGTCAATTTATGGAGAATCTGACCACCTCTCATTGGAATGTTGTCCTCTGCATCGCCAAATATATCAAACGAGATCCTGCCCGTGGTCTTCGCTACTCCCAGCATCCTCATCTGAATATTGAGGCATTTTGTGATGTTGATTATGTTGGTTGTCTTGCTACTCGGAGATCTACTTCTGAGTTTTTCATATTCTTGGCAGGCAACCTCATCTCTTGGCGCAGCAAGAAACAGATTGTCGTCTCCCGATCCAGTGCGGAATCTGAGTACCGTGTCATGACCACCGTCACTACGAAGATCCATCTGAGTACCGTGTCATGACCACCGTCACTACGAAGATCCTTTGGCTTCGACAACTCCTCCAGGAGCTTGGATTTCCTCAGCAGACATCTGCTCACATCTGGTGTGACAATCAGGCAGCCACCAAGATTGCTTTGAATCCCATCTTCCATGAACACACGAAGCATATTGAGGTGGACTGCCACTTTCTTCGACACCACCTGGAGCACAATCATGTCAGCTTTAGCCACATCCCGACGGCGGACCAGCTTGCTGACATCTTCACCAAAGGCCTCCTAGGGGCTCGCCTAGCCTCGCTCAGTTCCAAACTGGGCATC
The DNA here is from genome assembly GCA_963277665.1 of Viscum album. Lineage (NCBI taxonomy): Eukaryota > Viridiplantae > Streptophyta > Magnoliopsida > Santalales > Viscaceae > Viscum > Viscum album. Next base: position 117,308,243 of record OY728128.1, on the reverse strand, counting down.
CAAAGCATCTACAGCCCAGCTTAGGGGGGAGTGTGTCTGGTCTTGTATGAGGTCATCTTTCTTTTTTTGTGGGACTCGTTGTCCAAGTTGGGCATGTCCGGCTTGAGGGGGAGTGTTAAACCCTCTTTTTTTATTTTGTGTATTTCTGAGTCCCACATCGGAATACTCCTGTTTGTATTCCTCTTTCTCAATCTATAAAAGAAGACCTCTGCCTCACCTTGAGGTAAGGGGGTTTCCTATTCTACACATAGGAAGTGTTATCTCGGCACTTCAAGCAACAGAACAGCATGGAAACCCCTCAGAGGTTAATCAGTTGGCAAGGGCGGCAAGTGGAAGCAGCACATGAGAGGATGGCTTCATCCTTCGGAACTAGTCCCCCACTTTCAGTCTTAAGGACAAGACTGATTTTAAGGGGACGGCAAGTGACAAAGACCCAGACATACCTGTGAGAAAGCTAGTTAGATCAGCCAACTAGGACCACGTGGGAATCTGTTATATAAGGGAGCGGAGAAGAGAGAGGGAAGGGTAGGGGAATATTTTCAATTGGTCCGGCCTTCGGGCTTGGGCGAGGGAGCCGCAGTGCCTCTCGAGAATTCTTCTCCTCCACCATTCTTTTCCATTTCTTCTCCTTCCATCTCTAAGGCTGGTTCTATACAGTTTCTATACAAAATATACTGTAATACTGTTGTTCGTTAATTCCTTGGGATGCGGAGTATCAAATTTCATCTAAATTAACATGAAAATCAATAATTCCCATTTTCAATTAATTCGGTTTCACACTCCCATTCACAGAATGAATCATGTTCAATGGGATGAGTTTCAAGTTCTGATTTATTGAAAGAAGTTAATTCAGCAGCAAATCCATATACTCCAAGTGAATTATCAAAGAATTAATCAAATTCAGCAGCTTCCAAGTTATTTTCAGCAAGCAAAAAAAAACACTTTTTCCAGAAAAAAAAATCAGGCAGAATTTGAGTTTAAACAGAATAATTCAATTTCACGTGGAATGTCAAAAGCAGGAAACTCAACCAAAAAATCAATTTCAGCATGAGATTCTTCATTTTCCCTTTCATTTTCAGCATAAAAATCATCACCAACAAGTTCCAAAAACTGTTCTGCAACACTTCCCTTTTGAAATTTATGATTACCAAAATTAAAGGGTGAGTTGTCATTTGAAGAAACGGTTTTTAAAGATTCTCGCTTGTTGTTTTCACAAAATATATCATTATTGGTAGAAAAAATATGTGAAACAGCAGGTTTGTGTACAAAATGAACTCAATTTTCATCTAAATCAGACTCACAACGGGCGCCCAAAGAGAGATTAAAGGGCAGATTCATCTTTCCCATAAACAACAATAAATCCATCTTCATACTGGATCAAATCTTTTTGAAATTGTTCTTTTCTTTTAATCTCAATCAACTCATTAGATTATTCCACTCCCATGCCACTTTCATGCCATGAATTTGTAAAAAAAAAAATTGAATAAAGTCATCTGACTCTTTAAAAGATCTAATCTACGAATTACAATGATTTTGAGTGGATTTTTTATCTTCTTGATCCATTTTTTGTTGCCTCAATGACAAAAGTTGACTCATTCTTTTCAAACTCGACATTCATTTTGAAAAATATTTTGATGGGGAAATGAAGGATATAAATTATTTCCATGGTTTTGCATTTGAAAGTTTGGATCATTTTGATTAAAGCAATGATTTTCAGCCCAAAGGAATTGTTGTTGAAATTATTTACAAAATGATTATAATTACAAGCTTGAGTGATTTCTTGGAAATCCATTTTGATTGGACCCAAAATATGAATATTCCAAGGTACACTCTAAAGGAGGCTTTGAGGTTCTTTTATAATGAATAATTAAAACCACATCGGACCATAAGTCCGATGTAAGACTCCCCCTCAAGCTAGGTGTACCTAGCTTGGACACATAAAGAAAAGAGACCAAAGCAACGACAATACAAAGAAAACAAAAAACGCTGCAAACACTCCCCCTCAAGCTGGACATACCCAACTTGATTACAAAACAAGATGAAATAAAAAGAAACAAACAACGATCGTAGCTCCCCCTCAAGATCACAGCTCCCCCTCAGAATGATTGATGGATGAAGTTGTCGCGGGCGCAGCAGAGGAACTACACAGACCGGGCCGGTTGACGGAGCGCTAGGAATGCCGCACTAGCGGGGCCGGTCGATGAGACGTTGGGAAAGCCACACTAGCACCAGGAAAGCCGCACTTGTGGGGCCGACGACGGGAGGCGGGAATTCTGCAGAATCGTTGCGGGATCTAACGGCGCCAAAAGGGCCCGCATCATAGGCGGTCGAAGTGTTGCGCCATGGTAGAGGAAGCGCGAAGGCATGCCGACGGACAGGGAGGCGGCTGCTAGGAGTCGTCAGAAGATGCCGGCGACGGAAGGCGGGGATTCCGCAGGAGGTGTCGGCGCGCGCAGAGGAGGCCAACTGGAGGTGTGGGACAGTGCCGTCGGGGAAGGAGGGAAACGCCGAAAGGGAGCCGCTAGAGAGCTGCGTGCGGGAGAGGTGCCGCTGGGGAGAAACGCCGGGTGGTGCAGGGTCGACAGGAGCGGACAGCGGGAAGCGCGCCGGGAGCCAGGGGAAGAAGCGGATCGGGAGGTGCGGCTGGATCCCGTTGGGATCTGGAAGCGCGGCGGGAGACGCGACCTAGGGCAGGGTCGTCATCCGTCGCGCACAGCGGGAGTAGCCCGGAAGCCGCTCGGAGGGCGGGTCGGGAACCGCAACGGGAGGCGCGACCAGAGTGACTGCGGAGGGGTCGTCGCCGTCGGAAGGCCGCACGGACGGAGCGCGGGCGGAGGCGTCGCACAGGGTAGCAGCGCAGCGGATGATCAAACGGCGCTGGAGGGTCGTCACACACAGCGGGGAGGGGACATAGGGGAAGGAGGCGCCGACAGGGGGGAGAGTCGCGCGGAAGGAGTCACGCGCAGGGAGAGAGGGGCGACGACAGACCTTGCTGGCCATGGAGGTCGCTGCCGCCCCCCACGGAGGAATTATCGCCGGAAACCCTAGATGGGGAAATAAAATATGGGAGGGAGGGTTCGGGATTAATTTTCCTCTGATACCATGTTGAATGATAAAAGGAGAGACCCAAATCCCCAAGGTACACTCTAAAGGAGGCCTTGAGATTCTTTTATAATGAATAATTAAGACCACATCGGACCATAAGTCCGATGTGGGATGCAGACTCCAACAGAAATTATTTACAAAATGATTATAATTACAAGCTTGAGTGATTTCTTGGAAATCCATTTTGATTGGACCCAAAATATGAATATTCCATTTGAAAACTAGGATCACAGCAGCTATGTAAAGCAGATTCAGCAAGAATTTTCACAACAAAAATAATCAACCACTCACAGAATACATATCAAACCATGATCAAATAGTGGGTAGCTGGTTTTCACACAAATCTATCGCCAATCAGAGAATATCACTGCCTAAAATGGATCAAAAACAGTAGTAAATAGTGGACAATTCTATTTTTACTGTTGAAATTTTATGATTTTTTTTAGATTTTTATTTTTTTATTTTTTGTTTTGTTTTTATCTTTCTAAAAAAAAATTGTTTTAAGGCAAGGTTACCTTCCCCGGACAGAAATGCCAAAATTTGGTGTGGGGAAATGTTTGGCATGGAATTTTACACCCAAATGATACCTTAACCTCACAAATATAGATTAGTGTTGACCTCGGGTCATATCTCTCAAGGAAGGTGTGTTACTTTGCCTTAATTTTTTATACGAGAATGGTGGTTTCCTAACTATGCAAGGCATGTAAATGAGATATCTAAAAAGTGATGGGTTTTGTTGGATCATCGTATGATCCTCGGCAACGGAAGCAAACCTAAAAACAGGCTGATCTATCTTCAAGAAATCAAAGTGCTAAAACAATTGTAAAACAGAGCAGAACAGAGTGTCTGTATCGCGTGTGCAGTAGCCTCCAACTTGTTCTTGATTGATGGAGAATGTTTGATGACGATCACCAAAGCAACAAACAAAGGTTTCCTGCTTCTGAGGGGATACACCGACTGCTTGATTACGATCTCTATCGGGGGACACCTGAAGCTCTTGAAGGGGAGCTAGCGCCTTCTCGGGAAAGATGAATGAGGCTCGGAAGGGTGAAAGCTTCAAGAACTTTGCATGAAACTGATAATCATAGCAGCATCGAACGTGATGCAATATTCCACACACACATCGAACGAACGTGATGCAATATTCCACACACACATCGAAGAGAACACTTTCTCTTTTATAGGCAACGCACGACACGTTCTTCATGAATGAAGAACGCATCTACTTCCATCTGGTGTTATCAAATAATACCCATGACTTATGCCCCGTTGATGAGTGTATTAAAATCGTTCAACGATCATCATACAAAGCTTCTAATCCAAAAAAGATGTGGCAGGTGCATGCATCGTATGCATGCAAAACGAAAACGTCAATGTTGTGGACCACGACATGCACATGCACCACCACGACATGGTGGTGTCCATTTTAGTACATTTCCAACAATCTTCCGCTTGCACTAAAATCTCATCAAGACTTCACGCTAAACTTCACAACTCTGTGAACTTATCCAAACTCTTTTGAATACAGTTTCATCAAGGTCTCTTCATTTTCAAACAAACACTTTGTCCAAAATTTTATCATTATCCAAGGGCTTAACTGTGTGACCCTACGGGCCTTAGCAGCGTTGACAACAAATTTCATAGATGTAAGCAAAGAGCGGCCTCTAGCAAAGCATCAGTGCTACTCAAGCTATTAAAGGGTCTGATGTGATCTCCATCAAACATATTTATATCTCTACAAGAACATGTCCACCACTGGATGTATCATATATATCGTATGTATACCTATATAATCCCTTTGTCCATGACATCGAGTGACTACTAGACATGAAACGCGTCAATCTAGTATAGGTCATATCTCATCATCTCTTGATTCTCTGAAAGACTAACGAAGTCAATGAATACATCACATGTCATTCATAGAACACATTAGCACATCACATGCTCTTCATCTTAATAGCTAAGAACATCATATGTGACCTAACTAAACATATTTATGCATTTTCTCAGTCTAATTCAATCAAGGGTCAGATACCTTAACTCGTCATACAAGTGTACAATTTTCATCTTGATTACACTCCAACCGACGACATGATCAGCAACGTACCCAACCACCCCCTAATTAGCTAAGTTCATTTTTTGACTTGTGTAAATAGGGTATCAAAGTATGAAGACTCTCATGCTAGATAGCTCGCCAAACTCGGGTTAGAAGGATTAATAATAAGCATACACCCCTGAGTATATTGATAATTGTATGATATTCCATGAGATATACTTTAACAGGTCAATCCAAGTAATAAGTTTCCACTTATTACCTCTTGAATCTATTTTTCGAATCTCTTATTCAACCCTTTGTAATGAGTAAAAGAATCTATTCGAGCTAACCTTTACATATCATCATATCCAGTTATACTCCATGATGATCATTGGTTAGGGACAGCTCAAAGTTATACTTTGAAGGGATGTTATTATTCAATCTTTCATGTAAAGTAAATTGCAGCATATATGAATAACTGATAAATGGAGATTGTCTTTATAGGAACATGATACATGTAGAACCATAACAACTAATCTCTTAAGTATTTAACACCCAGTAACGATTTTGTAAACTCATTTGTGGACACCACGAAATGTGTTGCATGCACTTCTTCGCAATTGAAGATGTATTTCCATGTGTCGCGACTCAAAATGACTTCAACCGGGCCCGAAAAGTTCACGGTGCAACTCTGCATTTTTCTTGGAGGTCAGTGATGGTGGCGAAGGCACCGGCCCGAAGGGCCGAGACCGCAGTCTGGCACTGATCCCAAGCAAGGGTGCCCCCGCGGTATAGAGCAATTATTTGCTTAAGCCCCTAAAGAGACGCCCAAGGTACCTGCGCACAAACACCTACGTGCCACCATGATGGAGCTGAATGAAAGTATTATTTTGGTTAAGTCATTAAAGTGGCGCCCTAGTGAGGCCAAATCACCGGCGGAGCGCGAGTCTACTTGGGCACCACCCATCCGGCACGCAGCCACTTGCGCGCCACAAAGTTGGCGCACAACCTACTTGCGCGCCCAAACTCCTTTCGCCCAAGGTCCTATTTTTGCCTATAAATAGACCCTTGGAGCCTTCATTTGTACGGACGATTTTCTCTGACGCCCAATTGCTGCTCAGGTCGCCCTAGTACTTCACCCCAGTCTTCCGAAACTTTCAAGGTAGTTCTTCAACACCTTGAGCGGAGGATTTAAGGGAGGATCATTGGACTTAAGTCCTTTTAGTGTTTGAAAATCGTAACACTTGCGCGCCTAAAGCGCCCAACCTCCCCAAGTCAGAAATACTTGTGCGTTGCCTATTCCTTTTATAGGAACTTGAGCGCCCCACTTCTGGGACCACCTGTGAATACTCTTGAAGGCTCGAGCAAGGTTTCGCCCAAGTATTAACATACAGGTTGTTCGTCGCTTAAATGAACATCAGGTCGTCCAAGCCTATTTGCGCGTCCCTACTTGGGCGCCCTTACCTACTTGGGCGCTCCTCTTTGATTCACTTACTCTCTTCAGTTTACAAGCCATCAAGCCTTCATCAAAGCCATTCATGGCAAAGCTTCTTCTTCCTTGGCTCTCTTGTCTGAAAAGGATTTTGTTGAGACCTCCACCAAAACCTCTTGACTTATCAAACCTTTGGGAAAGGCACATCAGCGTGTCTCCTATTTGAGTTTGTATTTCCACAGTCAGAGGTTTCCCACATTTGTTTCACAATGGAGTTAGGATTCATGGAGTGTTTGTGGGTTTGTATATCCATAGTCACATGGACCTTTCTCCCAGAAACAGTGATGGAAAGTTCCCGGTTTGGAGGAGGGTTGGGTCCTGGCCTCTCCCTTCTCAAAGAGATGACCCAGAACCTCAGGTCTTTTGGTAGAAAAGGTACGGTTCACACCTACTTCATCCTTTTGAACAAAGGAGAAGTCTCCCTCCTCTACCAGGATCAATTTTAAGGCAATCATCCTGGCGTAAGCCCCTATCTTTTCTTGCAGGAGGTAGCATCATTGCTCATCCTTTCTTCTTCGGTGCCAAAGATCAAAGGGGAGATGGGCACAGGGACTTTTGTTACCATTTCCCTCTCCCGTTGGGCTTTGTCACCATGGGCAGCCATCCTGGTGTAAGCCCATAACCTTCATCCCTTCTTCCTTCGATTGGACCCTTGTCCAATGTGAAGAGAACAGAGGAAAGGCTTGTTGCCTCGCCCTCTTCCCGGGTCGACTCGACCTCGTTCACCTTGGCCACCATAGGTGCGCCCTCATCCACCGGCAGAGGAGGAAAAGTGTGAGTGTCTGTTGAATCTTTGACATCCTCTTGTTTGTCACACCGAGCATGACTCACGTGGGCTTAGAGATTTGTCATGGTCACAACATTTGCACGAAAGAATGAACTACGAGAACTCTGATTCCCACCATAATTGGGATACGTAGGAAGCCTTCTCAGGGCCAGAGCTCACTGGATATCCTCTTCAGAAATCCAACCTTAATCCCCTTAATCTGGGCATCCGCCTTAGGAATAAGCTCCAAATTAAACCCCCAAAATCACTAAGGCATCCTTTTTCAGGAAGTAAACTCAAACTCATTTCTCTCAAAGGACTATACTCTCCTATGAGACTAATCGAACTACGTGGGCTTTGATTCCCATCTATATGGGATACGTAGGAAGCATCCTTGAGGTTCAAACCCAATACCTTAAATCAACCCTGTTCTCCTTGGGCCATATTCCCAACAGGGTCTGATCCTACTTGAAAACCCATATTTTTTCCAAGTTCCTTGGACTGCTTCAGCATAAGTCTCACACTATGTTTTGACTAAGCACCTTCCGCTTAGATGTCCATACCACATGACATTAAACTGTACGACTAGGTCCTTATCACGTGACCTTAAAAGGTGTGATATGTCCCATTCAGTGGCACCGAACTACGAGGGTTCTGATTCCTTTTACAATGATACGCAGGTAGCTCATTTTATGGGCACGATCCCAAGATCAAACCAAACATTCGTCTCCCTAAATGACAATAAATCCCAAAGTGCCCCACTGAGTGGCTTAAAAACCAGTATCATCATAACGATGATTAAAAGAATCTCTAAGTAGTATATGAGAGGATACCATTGATGGAGAACCTCGAATACATGCGGATATCTCCATTAATGAAGAACCTCTAATACATATGGATGATTTTAAACTTTTCACATGCTAAATAAGTGATTGAAAATTCTAAGGGATACTTATGATGTACTTAGTGAATTAATAAGGATTCATGAAAATATCTTAAATTACAAAGAGAGTCCCGAAGTAGACAATAATTCCCCCCAAAAGGGTGTGATGAGCCCGACCTCTCATCCTCTCGACCAATGTACATTCCTAAGTATCGTAAAGTTCAAACTTAATGAACACCTACCTTTGGAAAGCAGGTCCCCTTTGGATAAAGAACTGTTGGAAGTTTCCAGTTCCATGAATAAATCCAATGGAAACCGCCTGGAAGTAGTGATTCTTAAAACTAGAATACACGTTTCAAGGAACTACGAAGCATCATTACATCTATATGCAATTTCTATCACATCTCTATATGACCATCTGATAAATCACCCCCACTAAACTCTTTAGTGAGTGACATCTTAGTTTGAATAATGGTGAGACTTCAGAATCTTATTCCTAATGTTTCAACATTTGAACATATTGAAACTCTTTAACTTGATAACAATGTCAATTTTTGCTTTCTACTTAGAACTTTTTCTAAGTTTAACATTATTATCCTTTGAATCTTATTTCATTAAACTTTTTCCTTGAAATCAATGTAACTATTTACATTGCTACTGACCAGAATATCCTAAACTCTTTTAGGATAAAATGATATTCACTTTAATATGATAAATGTGACTGTTTACACTTCTCTTTACCAGCATACACAAACCCTTTTAGGATATTAAGTATAATCCACTTTGTAAATTGGTTGGAATAATCCTTTGGTAAATAGTGAAAGTCGCTTTCTTATGGTAACCAAATATAACCTTTTAAATTTTTTTATTAACATCAATATCCTAAACTTCTTTAGGATATTCAGTGAAATCACTAACTTTCGACTAGTATAATTCTTTATTTGTTAACTTTGAACTTCTCTAAGTTCAAACACACTCCCACTAACCTGTTAGACATTAAATTTTTTCTCAGATTATTTTGCTAAGATTCAACACAAACTTCTTTGTGTTAGGAAATAACACTTAATTCCTTTTAGTAGTAATATTTTGTAGATAAACTATTGTTTCCATATCACATATGATATTCTCTGTGTTTAGAGAATATTCCTTGAAAAAAATACCATCCTTTAAAATATATCAATGAGGAGTGATGGGAACAACTTCCCTCGTATTATAAATCATTGGAAAAACATTTTATCCTGGATTAAAACACTTTTATCTCTCTCTCCTTTCCAATTATAGAATCTAGAGGAATCAAATGTGCATCAACAACATAATCTCATTTATTGAAACAACAAATTGTTTAAAAATTCAAAATGAGATAATCAAACACACAACCAATAAAATATTCCACTCAGCTTGAAGTCATCCAATTTATCAATGCACCAACCATTTGCTCTATCACTTCAAGCTCCTTTCTTCAATTCTTCACATTTGCTTCTGAACTCCTATATATTTACAACATTTGTAAAATATATAGTTGGTATCAAATACCCTTCAGAATCTAAGAATTGAATTCTATAACATTCATACCAGGAGTAGACTCGCCAACTTGCTTCTTATGACCTTTCAGGCATTCAGGACAATTCTTTCTCCAATGGTCAATCTGGCCACAATGATAGCATTGTTCTTGCTTCTTTTTCAACTTCACCGACGGTGTGGACTCTTCACGGCCTCTTTTCTTGCTGAAACCTTTGCCCTTCTTTCGTACCATCAACATGGTACTACAGCCTGGACCACCCATGTCCTGCTTTGCTATCCACAGCATATTGAGGAGATCGGGCAAGGGTTTTCAGAATTCATTCATGTTGTAGTTATAATAACAAATTATCGGAACCTTTCCAACGATGACTGCAAAATGAAATATGTCGCAATCTCAAGTTTCAAAGCTGAACTCAGGATTTCTAAATCATTTATGTACCCAATCATATTGAGTACATGAGTAGAAACTCGAGTTCTTTTCACCATTTTACTTCGAATAAGAGCCTTTGATACTTCATACCTTTCATCTCTTTCTTGTTCTTGATGGAGCTTCTTTAGGTTGCCAAATCTTTTAAGCACCCATAGACTTACTGTTGTTTTTGTAACTTAGAGTCCATGGTAACAAGCATTAGTGTCGAAACCTATGGCGAGTCCTTTCGATGTTTATCGTAGGCATCTGACTCCTTTTGTGGAATATTTTCCCCAGTTAGCTTCTTTTGGAAGTGGCTCTTCCAACACATAAAATGTTTCCTCTTGCTTGAGAACGATTCTCAAGTTTCTGTACCAATCTAGAAAGCTCCTTCCATTCAACTTTTCTTTGTCCAGAATGGATCTCCGGGTTAAGTTGGTTGATGATGCCATTATCTACAACAAAAAATTTAGATCAGTATCATGTTTTATATCTTTTCATCAAGGATTTTTAATGAAAGTGCTCCCGCTAAAATTGATGTCCCCTTAAATCATATCCATTTCGTGAGTCAAGATCCATATTTCATCCTGACTTACACCAGTTTGTTCACGTAAATAAGTCGTGATTACTTAGGTATGGAATCATCTCAATCATAACATTTATGATTCTTGGATAGTTGAGTGGATAACTCTTTACTCAATTCATCATATGGATAAACTCAACTTTATTCATTAGCTATCCTAACCTTTGGGGTTTCCCAACTAATGTAACCCGAAGCAAACACAAAGAATAAGCCAACAAAGGACAATCAAGGGATGATACTCATGCTGAGCTCGACATACCCAACAAGATAATTCAGAGTCACTTATAGTTTGCTTGTCTTACACAAGATAATTCAGAGGTACTCGTGTTGAGCTCGACAATACCCAGTTGAATGATCGGGGTCCTGACAAGTGTTGCTTTGGAAGGGGTCCTGACAAGTGCTGCTTTGGAAGGGGTCCTGACAAGTGCTGCTTTGGAAGGGGTCCTGACAAGTGCTGCTTTGGAAGGGGTCCTGACAAGTGCTGCTTTGGAAGGGGTCTTGACAAGTGCTGCTTTGGAAGGGGTCTTGACAAGTGTTGACAAGTGTTGACAAGTGTTGACAAGAGTTGACAAGTGTTGACAAGTGTTGACAAGTGTTGACAAGTGTTGACAAGTGTTGCTTTGATGGGTTTTCTTTCAAAGTCTCGCCTTAATCATAGCAGTCAATCTCGGATTGCGACATGACACGACGGGGTCCTGTAATGAAATAATGGCAACGCGGATAGCTTTGTGACCACTTTTTTATCCAATTGCGGACCAATTAATATAATTTAAATATATAATTCTACACATAAATATAATGAAAAATTAAAAACAAAACATAAAAAAGTAAAAACACATCCAAATCCATGATTAAAAGCATTCATAAAGCATCAAACACATGTCCAATCCAATTGTCCATAAACAATAACCATAAGAACAAAATAAAGGAAACCAGGAAAGAAACAAATAACCCTCCTAAGAGCTAAGGAAACAAACAACCAATGATCAATCATCATCTTCACCATTACTTTCATTATCATCACTTTTATAAATCTCCTCACCATTTGTTTCTTCATCATCATCATATAATTCATGTTCACCCTCTTCTTCTTAAATGACCATCCTCGTTTTTCCTTTAGAGCTTAAACTTGAATCATGTGTAGCTCCTCCTCTTTTTATTTTCCTCGTATAATGAGAAGGCTCACCGCCCTGATAGCTTCCTCAACTAATCTCCAAGTTATGGTGTTGTCATCCTCAAACAATAATTCATCTTCAACACAATCTTCATTTGTCCTAAGAACCACCCATTACTATCATCATCGGCATTCTTTAGGACAATGGGATCAATGACATCTTTAGAATCAAATCGGACCTTCAAAATTTGGTTGCATTTGATGAAAACCAAGTCTTGAAACCTTGGATGTTCTAGACAACATCTCTTTTTAGAATGAACTCGTTTTATAATAATTAAAAAAACGTTAATATCAATAATGAAAATAAAGATTCACTTGTTCATAGGGCAAACTTAATGACTAATTCATTTATTAAAAGAGGTGGAGGTAGATCTAAAAGGACCCTTAAACGAATCATTCAAGATGATCATGTTCTAAATTGTTTCAATGAAAATACAGTCTTCAATAGAGTTAATTGACGACATTTGATCTATGTAGTCGACCTCATTTAATTGGGTTTAAGGCTTGTTTGTTGTTGTATCACTAATGAAGTTTAATAGCTCAAATGAAAGTGAGATAAGGATTATTACTAAGTTACTTGCATGCTCAAAGATACTCCAATTCCTCTCACATCCTGATGAGCTACATGTCAAGCTCAAGACTTTGATGGAAATTGTATCGAGTTCTTGCTCCATGATTCTTTCACCATTGAGCATCAATTATTATTTATTAACATTGTTTCATCATGATCTAAATTAAGGATCATGTAATTAAATAATCAAGACAAAAATAAACTATCTTACCAGGAGCTATCATACTTTGTTGTCTTGTGAACCTTTCCCACCAAAGAGGTCTTGTCCATTTCTATATACTGTCAATTCTAAACAAGCCTTGTCTTCCTTCTCTAGGCTTGGAGACAATCTCTCAATGCATTCATATAAGTCTTTCATCACCTCTTCATCTCTTTCAATACTTGGATTTCCATAGAAAAATTGAGGCTTCAAATAATAACCGGCACCATGCAATGGATGATGCAGCTGACAGTTCCATCTTTCATCAATTATCCCAAATATATCCTTATACTTGGTTTCATCATTCTAGAAAAAAATTTAAATGGTTTCTTTTGCTCTGTTCATACTCACATAAATGAAACTCATCGCGGGCTTCACATTATCAACCAATCAAAGAACCTCTATAAGAGGCCCCATGGCCTTGAGCCAATAAACAACATCACTCCAAAATGATGGCGTCAACGAGGTGTTCACAACGTGCTTTCTCTTTGCTTCTTTTGCATTCTTAGAACTCAATCACTCTTCAAAAGTGAACATTTTTTTGAGATTGTTTGTTTGTAAATGCAACCTTGTAATGTTAAAAAGGTTGTACCAAACCAAGTAACTTCATATCTCACAAACTCAGTTTTGTTGGTGAACCTCCTCATAATGCCCAATGCCAATGAGTGATCGTAGATAAAGTCCACAAGCTTAATGCCACTTTGTATAGCCCTCTTAACTCTACTAAACTTGTCAATGTTTTTCAAGATCAAATCAAGACAATGCGCGGCAAATGGAACCCAAAATAAGTGTTGCCCCTTAGCCATCAGCAACTTGTCCAAAATCATACAAAATCAATAAAAACTAAAATCTTAAGTAGTTAATTGAATTGTTAAATATTAAAATGAAATGTGAGTACTTGAAAGAAAAGTTTCATATTATCGGCTAACTTGAAATTCTTTCCGTTGTCAGTAACTACTTACACAACTTTGGATTCTCTAATCTCTTCAACAAAATCATCCAATAACTTAAAAATTGTTTCTCCGGTTTTCATGCAACTTGATGCATCAACGCACCTTATAAACATGGAACCGCAATTTACCAAGAAATTGATCAAGGTTGTTAGAGTCTTTGTCCCACATCAGACTTAGGTGTTTTGCTATCATTATAATTCTCTATAAATAAACTTCAAGGTCTCTCTTAAGAGTTGTATTGGGTATTGGGTCCACGACCATTTTAACATGGTATCAGAGGAGGTCTAACCAAAAACTCTCCCTCATATTTTTCTCCCCGTCTAGGCTTTTTTTCTCTCAAGGATTTCCCCGCGGGGGGGGGGGCAGGCCCTTGGCCACCATCAAAGTCGTCTGCCCCTTTCCGGCCGTCCCCCCTCCCTCATTGGCTCCCCATGTGACGCCCCCCCCCCCCCCGCCTTTCGGGTAGGTGTGCAGACCCCGACGGCCCCCCTCACATCGCCGCCTCCACGCTCCGCTGCTGAACCTCCACCGACGCTGACACCTCCCGTCGTCGTCGCCATTGTCCACTATCAGGAGCTCCTACACCACACACACATGGAGTTACGCCTTCCTCCGCTAATCCTAGCAGCGGCGCTGTCGCTGCTGTGGGCGGGCAGCACCATCGCCGCACAGGAGTGCCCCAAATGCAACTCCACCACCATTCCCTATCCTCTGAGCACGGGCAGCTCCTACGGCCTCCCATCGTAAAAGGTCTGATGCGAGCAGCGCACCCTCTGGTTCGACAACATCAACTCCTCATACCCCTTTATCTCCATCGACAGGAAGAACTGTCTGTTGGTGATCTGGTCGTCGTTTATGTTGATCGCCTCCTTCACCCCCTCCCCTGTTACGCGTGTGCCCCTTCCTAACCCAGGTGCGTACGATCCAAGCGTCCCCCCTCCTCCGCCCGTTTTGCATCACCCCTGCTTCACTTTGCCGCACCAGTTCACGCCTTTCATGTCGGACATCCGATCTCGTTGCGTGTTGTTCATGCACGCTTAGATGCTCCTAACCCGACTATTCCTGTCGAGGCTCGATCCGGCTATTCCTGTCGGTGTATTCCATTTTCAGCTATTCCTACTGGTTCTGCATGACGGGCATTGTCCTTTGGTTGACACATCTTTTACAGCAGCATCATCCATCATTTTTCATCTTGAGGAGCTGCGATTGCAGATTTCTTTTTGTTTCGTCTTGTTCTGTAATCAAGCTGGGTATATCCAACTTGAGGGGGAGTATTATCAGTGTTCTTTGTAATCTTTGCTTTGTTTTTCTTTAATTATGTATCCAAACTAGGTAGACCTAGCTTGATGGGGAGTGTTAGAGTCTGTGTCCCACATCAGACTTTGGTGTTTTGCTATCATTATAATTCCTTACAAATAAACTCCAAGCCCTCTCTTAAGAGGCATATTGGGTATTGGGTTCACTCTCGTTCCATTTCATGACCCCCCCCTCAACAATTCCTTTGTTTTAAGAAGAGAAACCCTACACTCATGGTAGCTTGGAACTTTCAAGTGAGGTCCATATTGTCAAATTGCTCCAACCATCATCTTAAAGCTTCTTGATTGAACAACATTAAAAGCAATTCCATTTGTGCAAAGGAATCGCATTATGTATTGCACTGTTCAATCTTTTAACTACTTGCTAGAAGCATCTTTAATATTTGTTTGCTTTGTATCTTTCACTACTCTTGCGGTGGTTGACGGATCTTCCATAAACATTGCATTAAATAGCCCTTTCACGTTTTTCACTCTCTTGGTACTTACATGATGTTGCACTTATACGGGATGATTTCTTTTTTTTTTTTTTGCCACTCAAAAAAGCAAGAATTTCTTCAAACTCTTCCTTTATATCATCATCAAAATCATGATTCTCGTTCATATATGATGATTTGTCGCATTTTTTCTTTGCTTCGTATGCAAGAAGATTGTCATTCACTTCTTGAGTAGTCTTCCTGCACTTCTGAACATTCCCCGATAATCTCATTTGATGTTCCTTGGATCGAGTAATATCATCATTGGTTTCTGTTGAGCAAAAATCACAGGTGACTTTCTTTTTATCGTTGATGTCAAAAAGAACTTCACTACCAAGCAATGTCTAAATTTTTTCCTTGAGGCTTCACTAATGGTGGAAAGGACCGCACTGTTGTAGCATTAGTTGGTGCAATGGATAGCTAAGAAAATGAAGCCACCGCAATGGAGAGGGCAGAGGTAGTAGAAAGGAGGGTTTGAGAGGGCTATTTGACACAACTAGCAGGGAATAGATGGTTGTTTAGATCACCAAAAGAAAAAAATACTAAGGGATGTTGTCAATGTTTCTAGTGGTTGTCGATGTAGGAATCCGATATGCCAGCATCGGGATAGGGTGAAGCAGTAGAGGCGGATGGATGGCAATTGAGGGATGAAAAAAGGAGACAAGGGAGAACTGAAAACCTAGTTTGATTCATCGGCTGAGGGAGAAAGGGGCACTAGGGTGTGTGAAGTGGGGGGGTTAAGGGTTACAAAAATACCACATTTTTCACGCACCAAAAAGCGGGGTGGTCGCGATCATGTACCGCACGCGATTCAGCCAGCAGGAACGATGGTGCGCCACTCCGCTCTGCACCAGCACGATCTCGATCGCACCACCGCTATTTGAAAATAGAGAACACAACATACCTCATATGCATATTAAGTTCATAACCATTGCATCCCATGTAATCATTATTTTATCATGTGTTATCCCTTTTGTGTATGCATGCTTTTAGCGATTTAGTTTAGGAATCCCTATTCCATCCAGCGAATTAACGTGTTCACACCGCATTAATGTGTAACCGTTTACACAACCCACATTTTGTGTTACTCGCCCAAAAATAGAAGTCAAACACATTCAAACATATGCATGAGGTACATAAACTCTTCATTTAAAAGGTTTAGAATTGTATGAGATTGATAATCACAACATGAGTAAGCCTAGAGCGACAGATAGCCAACCTCATTCACCTTTCTAGACAAGGGAAATAGCCAACATCATTAACTTTTCTAGAAAAGACATAAGCCTCCACGCCGGTAGGTGATCCGACCCCAAGTCCCTCTCTCTGGAGTGACTTTAATCAAAAGAGAATCTAATTCATGATAATTCTAAGACCTAATATGCACAAACTATGCACAATTAAATTCAACCTAATAAATTCAATTACAGACTGAGATCAAGATAGATGAAAACTAAATCTTATAGAGTTGTACCTAGCATGTAATGCAGGGCTATATCTCTTAGAAGCAATTTATCACATAAACAGTTTTATGCCCAATTTTATGCCCATCAAAGCAAGGAATAACTCTAAATAAATAAGCATTTCATAAATTTAACCATGAGAAACATTTCATAAACTATTCATAAATAAAGGCTTACTCTAAACATTTTATAAATAAGCTTAACTTTATGGATAATTCATTATCTTTAATATAAACAGTTTATATCCACATCCAATATAAACTTTCATATTATTATTATATGACATTTCAATTAAATATGTGGCATTTTTAAAAGAATTATAAACAATTTTATAATTCAATATTATGTGATCATTTTACATAGTTTAATATCATATACTTAATATTGTTAAATCCTAGGATCATATCTTAAATAGGGCCCTTATTAATTTGAACAATTTCAAATTAATTAATTATGAATAATTCATAATTATAAATATACTCTTAAATTTTGTCCTCATTTATGTAATTTATTTACCTTTTATAAATCACATTTACAATCATAATAACTTTTCAATAAACAGTGTATTTAAAGTTAATAAAGATGCCATATGACATCGCTATTTTATATTATTTATAAAGATTTTATAAATCATATTGATATAAAAAGATATAATATTAACACTTTTAATATTAATGGAATGTTACTATTAAATGTTTTTAAAAACATTTAATTAATACACCATAAACATTTATAATTATTTATAAAACTCCTATTATAAATTTTATAAGCATTCCAAGAATATCTTTTCCATTATTTCTAAACAATTTATAAATAATATAATTGAATTCTTAAATGAATTTTCTTAATAAACATTTAATTTATTTATTAAAAAATGTGAATCAAATATGAACCTTTTCATATTTAATATAAGCATGGAAAATCTCATTTTATAATGCCTAATGTTGGAGTCTGTATCCCACATCAAACTTATGGTCTTATTGGTCTTTATTATTCATTATAAAATAACCTCAATGCCTCCCTTAGAGAGGAATCTTGGGTATCGGGGTACCACTCTTACCATTCTATATGGTATCATAGGGGGATTTCTAACCCGATCCCTCCCTCCCATTTTTCTCTTGCCTTAGGTTTTTCTGGTGTTTTTCCCCCGGTCAAGGGCGGCGGCTCCCAGCCGTATGAGTCGGCCACCCCCCTCCTCCGGAACCATTTCCCGCATGTAGGTAGTGTTTGATTACATGCGTAAAGGTAACATTCAACGTAGAACCATTTGCGTAAAGGTAAACCTCTCTTACCTTTACGCAAAGATAATATGTAGTTACCTTCTTCATGGTCATTTCTTGCATAAAGCCAATATGTAGTAACCTTCATGCAGAACCATCTGCATGAAGGTACACCATCGTTGGCTTTACGTACATTTGCCTTTACGTACATTTGCCTTTACGTACATTTGCCTTTACGTAATGGCGGAATGATGTATTATGCGTAAAGGTATAATATAATTACCTTTACACAAAGCCATTTGCATGAAGGTAAACCATTCTTACCTTTACGTAAACCCTTATACGTAGAGGTGATGCATGATAACAATTACGTATGATAACCATTACGTAGCCCTCTTTGCATAAGGGTGCTTCTTGAGGACCATTTGGTCTAAGGGCAATCTGAGGTTACCTTTACATAAAGACACATGTATCAGTATTATCATCTGTATTGCATTTAATAGACTTTGCATTCTTCAAAACCAATGATTTGAACACGATGATTCCTTGAAAAAATTTGCTATGATACCACTGATGGGTTTCGTTGGATCATCATATGATCCTTAGTAGCGAAAGCAAACCCAAAAACTGGTTGATCTATCTTCAAAAAATCAAAGGGCTAAAACTATTGTAAAACAGAACATGACAGAGTACCTATATCAATGGAGAATGTTTGATGACGATCACCCAAAGTATCAAACAAAAGCTTCCTGCCTCCGAGGGAATACACTGGTTGCTGGATCCCGATCTCTATTGGAGGACACCTGAAACTCTTGAAGGGGTGCTAGTGTCTTCTCAAGAGAGATGAACGAGGCTCGGGAAGAAGAAGCTTCAAGAACTTTGCATAAAACTGGTTATCATAGCAGCATCGAACGAACACGATATTCCACACACACATCGAAGAAAACTCTATTTCCATCAAGTATTATCAAATAATACCCATGAGTGTATTAAAATCATTCAACAATCATCGTACGGAGCTTCTAATCCGAATGAAACCGTGCGGAGAAAGAGGTGGTAGATACATGCATCGTATGCATGCAAAATGAACACGTCGAGGTTGTCGGCCACGGCATGCACATGCACCACCACAGCGTGGTGGTGCCTGTTTTAGTGCATTTCCAACAAAAACTATTGAGTCTAATCCTAGAAAGCAATGCTTCAATTCATGTTCAAGTATATTGAACCAAACATCAAGTTTCAAATGTGATCTCCAAGCGAACATAACATCACTCGATTAAAATCAGGTTGGAGGTTTTCATTGTTACTGTAATCCAAGAATTAACAAATTATTACTCTTTTAAAATTAAAATCCCATGATGGCTTATAATCCAAGAGCGGCTTATCAATCTAATTCAGAATAATCCATGTGAATTAGATCAATACGTCTTAAGAAGCTTGGAGATTTCAAAGTCGATTAAACTCTCAATTAGGAGTCCAAAAATTGAACAAGAATATTTAGCATAAACATCAACTCTAAACAGCGGTGAAATTCATAAGACTACATGAAGAATACACATGCATTAAAGCAAGAAAAGACTACGATAGAAGGGACAAATAGTATCATACGTGAAACAAAAGCTACAACAAGGGATAATACTGCTGCACTACACGACTGCACAAAAAAAAAATCAGCAGTGGAAAAAGAGTACAATCTAAACTATAGCTACCACAGGCTATCACTGTTACGAACTATAGAAATAAAACTAATTGAACTCAGAAAAGAAGAACAAAAAACAGGAGAAAATTCTACAACTGCAGCAGAGGAGACTACCTAACCTAATCGGCGAACAACCAACGGCTAAACTTTTCACCTATCATCAATGAAGAACAGGAGTAAGACCATCTCCAAGTGCAAAGTGCGGATCCCCTTCAACCCTGGCTTGCAGCGGCGAAGAGTGGGGAGCTCACCTTGGCGGTGGGGTGGTTTTGCGTCGAGGGGTGGTCGGGTCATATCGGGATCTGCGTATTTACTCGTTTTATTTATTGGCTTTGTGTTTTTATGCGGCGATTATAGTTAAATTAACAAATTTATCCTATCAAAAAATTATTTATTATGACAACTATATAATTATCATAAATAACGGAATTATTATCATTAAAATATTGTATTAAATTAGATAATAACATTAATTGCTTTATTTAATTAAAAAATTGTTTTATTTATAAAATCATTTTTATGAAAATAATTATATATTATAAAAACATTAATTCGTTTACTTTACTGACTATAAAATGAAATTAATTTAAAAATACAACATATTTAAAGTTTTAAAACACATACAAAATAATTAGTTGTATAAATACCATAAAACACTTATTATTTATTAACTATTTACAATTATAAATATTAAATAATTAAAACTAATAAAACTAATAAAAACAGTAAAAATAAATAAAAATTACAAAAAAATATATAATTAATAATTTACTTTGTTGTTTGTGTAATATGTTAATAATTTGAAATTAAATATAAAAATACTCTAAAATATATATATTTAATTAATAAAAATAGCATAAAATAGAAAATACCAATAACACATAGATCGTCATATATGTGCCAATCGCGTTGCTCAAGTGAACATTGGCAATAAATCTTTCAACTTAAGGTTTTCAAACCAGTCCCCTGCTTATAAGGTTTCATACTTTGATACCTATCTGAACTCATTTGAGAATTTTGCTTAATAGAAGGTAATTGGGTGTGACACTAATCAAGCAGATGGATTTGATTATCCAAGACAAGATATGTTTATCCATACGACGGGTTATGACATCATGACTCTTATTTGAGTTTTGACCAAGTGCATGGTTATGTCAAGAAAATTACACGTGATATAATTATATAAGATATAGTCAACTCGAGAATCGTGAAAAGGGGATAAGTATATGAGATTGACATTATCCATAACTCATGTCTAATCTCGATGTTGGGAAAAAAGGAATTTTGCTAATGGGCATGTGGTGGATTAGATCACACCAAACCCCTTTCTAATTTGGGTAGTTATGATGTGTTGCAAGACACCACTCATATGTTGTGATTATGAATGAGAATCATGATCATTTCCAACTTTACATGGGGCCCTCGGGGTCCCTCATAAGAAGGCGATGATTGAGATTTTGTGTCTAATGTGATTAGTTAATGTATAAAAAAGCTTATGTATACTATAAAAAACTAGATTTGTATTTTGAACATTTGAAATATTAAATTAAATGGTAGTTATTTAATTAAAGAATGGTTAATTAAATAATTAATGTGGCATTATAATATAAATGATGAGTTCTTTATATTATTAATACATAAACATTTTTTGAAGTCTATTAACACATAAACATGAGAAAATAAGAAATCCTAAATGAGATTTGGGTTTAGACTTGGAGTAATGAGCTCCCAAAGCCCATTGCATTAGGGAAATTCACAGGCACACCTAAAGAGGCCATTTAAAAACCTCCTTTGCTACTTTCAACTCACTTGGAGGCTCATTGATGCACATTCTAAAGTGGTTTAGGACTTGAACCACTTTTGGAGGCCATTTAATGTTTTAAATGTCCTTTGGATGCTCTTTATTACACCTTCTTGGGTTTTTTATGAGATTAGCTTCATTTTGGGGCTACTGAATGCCCCTCTTACTATAAATAACGATGAGGAGGGGTTTAGTCATCATCCCATCAAGAGAAAACAAAGGTGGTGCTTAGTATTCTCTAGTTTTCCTATTTTGGGAAAGAGTTCTCAAGTTTTCCTCATTTGATAGAGTTCCCTGGTTTTCCTCATTTGAGATGTTCTCTTTCTTTCCATCTCCCTCTTATATCCCTTTCCTTTTGTAGTGACTAACATCACTTGGATATGGAGAGGATCCCACCGAGGTGCTGGTGATTAAAGTTATCAGTGGATACCAAAGGAAGCTTTGATTTGACAATCCAAGCTTGATTAAAATATTCCAAACCTATTTAAAATGGTATTTTTATTTCATTGTGTCATTATTATGTTTTTTCATTTACTTGTTATAGTATTGGATAGGTTTTACTATTACTCTCATTGCATGCTGAGTGTTGGTATCATTATTAAAACCTAGCAGTGGTATCAAAGAAAGGGTTAATGGTTAATTGATTTTGATGAACTCTCATGCATGAACATATGACAAAGCATAGATATCCATATAGGAGCTCCATCACTAAAGCATTAAGTTGAATAAACCATAGATATGGAGAAATTGAGTGCTCTGATAAGTTCATATGGATGTCATGTTGAGCGTGTTCATATGAGGGATATGATCTCGCTACTCTAATCATGGTATCAGAGCCACAATTAATAAAAGAAAAATGCATAAACTAAATGTTAAAATGTTGATGATTTATTCACATTATATAAAATTCATTCAAGACTCACATGAAACATTGATGGAAAGTTTGATGTTGTGATTGCTCTGCTTAAGTGTAATTCCAGGTTTTTGGTTTCCACTTGGCCCCTATGTGAAATATCACATGCCCTGCTCTCAAGTCCATCAAACCCCTTAAGAATTCTAGATCACTGTGTCTTATTGAAACTGATACAAATACATAAAAATGTTCCATGTAATGTGATTAAATCCTTGAACATTATACGAGATGCCAATGTAAATGAATTAAGTAATTAATATGCATAAGATGCATCGAGTATGTATAAGATACGTACTATTGAATTGCTATGAATATTGTTATATGGGGTATTTATGTGATATATATAATGTTTGTTGGTCCCAAGAAATGTAAATACCCTAAGGGGGTGTAGAGACCCGAAGCTTAACATACATGGACATTACATTACTTTTGAGGAATACTTAGTACATAACAAAAACACACACACACAAGGACCGTAAAAGTTTAGTGTCTTTGGAAACTCGGAATATAATCTTCTAATCGTGGTGAAAGATCTTCAACATCTCCCATAAAGATCTTCCTTTTTTTTACCTAAAACCTTTCTTTATATCCTGGGGAAAAGAAAACATAAAAGGGTGAGTTCAAATGCTCAGTAAGGGTAAACAAAAGAAATATCAATCACATCATATACATAAGAACATAACTTTTGGAAATCTTAACCTGCAAAAGAAATCATAATTTCATATCATGGGTTAAATCATAGTAGTGAAATGTAATCCCAATAATCATAACTTAAAACATGAAACTTTGTGTCATACACACATAATCATAGAGAATCATTTCTTATTAGTCAAGACTCATTGACAAGACTATCTTAGTGGACAAAGTCCATTTCTGAACCGAGTTCACTCCTCGTTTCAGTCCTGTTTCACTGAACCGATTTAACCTGCCGTTCCAGCCATGTCTATCTCATGAGATATAAAATCTTTACCCAATGAATTGGAGGGAGATATAGGTCCCACCCATCTCATAATGATACCATTCTTATGTGTTCCACAAAATCATATATCATACATCATTGCATAACCCATGTAGTAAAAATGGGATTCTTAAACAACATGACATCATAAAACAATTCATATAAGATAAAAGAATTCATAAAAATAATTCCATCACAACATAATCAAATCAATGTAATAATAGGGATAGAAACAGAACCCTATATTATCTTAGATGGAAAATAATTTTGATAAAACACTTGAACTCCATTCTTGAGGAAAATATCCTTTCTAAAACATTTTTCCTTTCTTAACATGTCATACAATTTTAAACTAAAAGAAGTTGATTAAAAATAAACTTGAAACATGTAAAGGAATCTTCTTGGAAATAATGTTTTAAAAATCCATTCATTCCGTATAAGTTAAAAAAAACATTCTTCTCGTACTTTTGTCGGAAAAGTCAAAAAGTACCTCGTATGAAAAACGACAAAAGATTCCTTTCATATCTTTTACTAAAAACTCATCGAAGGATAAAATTGGATTTAAACAATTGTAGGTGGATGGAAATAATATTACATATTGAGGAAACATGGACGTGGATGATAAAATATGCCCTAGTAAATACCAAAGTATAAGCAATCTCGGATAAAATGAGATTGCGATATTTTCCCTTACCTTAGGTCCGATTTGCTTCGTAAGTGTCCGAACCTCCTGTATAATGATTTAAATAGTGTCATTGACTTATTCTAGAATCATAATCATTGTTATGATATCATATATGGTTCACTTATGACTTTATTTTACCCGTTCTTTTGTAAATTCCATGTTAAAGAGCGTTTTGGGTAAAATTGTTTCATTTGTCATCCGTGTTTTGAATTGTAATTATTCATATGATTACTTAGATCATGATTACTTAATTCCAGAATATAAAACATGATTTATATATAATATATATTCAGAATATACATATATATAATAGATCAGTAAATGGAAAGAAATACACCGTTCATGGAGACGGTAGGCCGTACGTACGCATGAACGTTGTTTTCGTTTCCTTATTGAGTTGAATGGAATTAAGTAGATGACATACATATATATACACATAAATCTAGTATCATTATTATGTCATATATTTCATGATTACTTATTATATATACTTTATAATCATTCATGAATGGTTAACGTGGAGAATGAATCTCATCACGTCGTGGAGACGGCAGTTTGTACGTACGCACAAGCGATGATATCATTCCCATGATCGTCGAATTGTATTAAAGTGTATGTATAATATTACAGAATCAATATCACTTTACAATAATCATATATATTCATTACTTTCACCATTATACCCATCCAAGTAAGGTGGTGGTGGAAAATAGATTACACCACGGCGTGGAGACGGTATTCCGTACGTACGCACGCGCGGTGATTTCTTTTTCCGTAGGATGGATAGATGGTGAAATAGGGTTTTTTCATACTTATAACAACATATCAGTATATGAGTGATATTGATGTTATTACTTCATGATTAAACAACTAAAGAAGAAGAAGTGGAAGAAGAAATAAAGATGAAAGAATCGGTAACGGGCATTACCTATTCTTTGAAGCGCTTCTTTGAGACCTCCTTTTAGGGCACTAAAATTGGTCTTTGAAGAAGAAAAAGACCTCTAGGATGTCTCTAGGGAAGTGGAGAGAAGAAATTGTCAGGGGTTGGCCGAGCTTGAAGGCTCAAAGTGGTGTGAGGAAGAGAGGGAGGAGGTGCCCTTTTATAAGGGAGGAGAGGGGCACCTTTGGAATAACTAAAAATATTATTTTATTATAAAGCCAAATTCGGTTTTAAATAGCTCTAAATTGATTTATTTAGAAGCTAAGGTGGGGATGGGTCGAAATCCTCTCATCCAATAGAATTTAGACAAGTTCAGGTTCCTATTTTAACCTTATCATTTAGATTTAACATTAAGTAAAATAATTTTACTTTTACCGTGTCTTCTTGTGTTCTTATACTATAAGGTTAATAAACTTACTATAAGCAGCCAAACAAACCCCAAGTTGTTTATTATTAATATATATAAATGTATCTAAGTCATTTGGCCTAACCTTAGATTTTTAGGAACAAAATAACAATTACTAATATAATATTTGTTTTAAAAACTATTTTATGTCAATTTCGACACTATTTAGTAATTGATTTTTTGTGAAAATCATAACAGAATGATTAGTTCAAAAAAATTTAATTAAATCAATACTAACATGTCATATTAACCTATAAAATTAGTGTAATTCATAACAAGTCTCAAATTATATTTATTTGGGTATTTATAACATCAATTATGTCAATATTTCATTAATAAGATAATTACTGCATTATCTTTGTGTCATAAATAAATTAAATTATTTAAAGTCTAAAAATTACAAATAAAATATCATTATGTAGAAAATCTTTTTATATTTCTAATGAATATTTATAGTCGAATTTATCTTATGTATAACCCTATATTAAAAATGGTTTAGTTATTAAACTTTGATTTTAACTATTTTAACCCTTCTTTAAATAAATTAATAATAAATGTCCTAATCTAATCCAAGTGGTCCTAAATGGTCATATTTTATTCCTAAGGTTTTTTTGGTCGAATTACAGTTATCCAATAGAATTAGGACATGTGTTAGGGTAATAATAATAACATTTTTACCCTTAATTACCCTATTTACTTTTAACCGTGGTAAAAAAAAGTAAAAAGTTACTATTCACCAAAAATTATTTTCATCTCATTGAACCACATTTTACTTACTGACATCAATCGTGTCTCTCGAATTTTTGAAATTCCACTCACAGAAGCGGTAAAATTAAGTTTTATGAAAAATTCATTTTTTTTAACTACCACTTAGTGGTTTCACTATTTATCAAAAAATGAAAGTTTCCAGAAAAATACCAAAAATTAGGCCTAATCTATATTTGATATTATGAACTCAAAAATGATGTCTATTTTACCAAATTAAAAACATATCATTTGCATTAATTAATTTAAAAATTAATTTCCGTCGTCAAAACAAATAGTGTGTTCTTAAGAGATAATAACTATCAAAAGATTGACACTTGTTTATGTCTGGTTTAAATGTGAAATTACATCCAATGATGAACATTGTATTAA
Source organism: Viscum album (assembly GCA_963277665.1). Taxonomy (NCBI): domain Eukaryota; kingdom Viridiplantae; phylum Streptophyta; class Magnoliopsida; order Santalales; family Viscaceae; genus Viscum; species Viscum album. The sequence continues at coordinate 117,281,544 of OY728128.1, read as the reverse complement.
ATTGTAAAAATATATTCTAAATATACTTTAAAACCACTCAAATTAATAATTTATCGCTATTAATTATTTCGATTAAAAAGGTTGTTTTTAATTAAAATTTAGTAATTTTCACTATTCATCAGAAAATGAAAGTTATCCGAAAAGTACCAAAATTTCACCCTAAGCTAATTTCGATATTCCGAATCCAAAAATGAAGTCCATTTTGAAAAATAAAATTTACAAAATTTCAAAAAGTGGTTATTACTATTCATAACGGCTAGTTTTAATAATATTTTAATAGCATATCATTGTTTAGTGAAACTCGGTATTGCGTACTACACACGCTATCGAGGAAGGTCGCGATTGCGTGTAATAAAAGGAAAGTCAAGGATGCGTGTTGTGCAAGCTTCTTTTGGTGTAGCGTACAACATAAGACATTAATGAAATTAAAAAAAATATTTTTCATAAAATCTCGGGGTGTTACATTCTACCCCCCTTAAAATGAATTTCGCCCTCGAAATTCGTCGGCGTTATAAATGGTTTACTACTCGAATGTTTCTTTAATAGAAACCCACATCGTAAAAAGGAATACCAACACCAATCTTTAAAAACAAAAGTATGAAACATAACGGTTACCCAAATAAACTAATCACTGGGTTTCCACATAGGTGAAAATATGGATATGGAAGAGAAATCTAACCATCATGTTCTGATAGAGAGTGGTAGAGAACGTGGCTATGAAAAAGCCAATAATCACAAAGCCATAGTTTTGTGATGATCTAAGGTACCATCTAATTCATCGGATATAAGGTCACTAAGACAACATTTTTGGTTTTCAAGATCATTTCCCTAAAGTTGATGAATTAAAAGAAATACTTACATGATTTTGGTACAATCTCACTATTGTTCGTGAATTGAACAATTTCCACTTCATCCCTTAATGAAATGAAGTTGAATTTTTCATCCGTGATGTGTTAGCAGATCATGTGATAGAATTATGGGTCATTTCATCTGTCTCAAACAAAAGGTTAGAAAAGTTATCAAAAAATACATAAGTCCATCTATAGTGAGATTAATCATATATGGTTCCTAAAATGGACTTATACTTCATATATCATACTGCTTAATATAATAAAACTAGTTTCTACTAAACAAGGACTTCCTGTAGGCCAATGGTAGGCGATAAAGGCCAGTCGCACTTCAGTTGTGGGTTCGATTCCCACAGCCTTGTCCGACGCGATGGGTTGTCGCCCATCCTGCAGGTTGTCCTTTTTCTAAAACTACATTACTATAACATCCCATAAATAATATCGAAAAAACTTCTATCCTTAAACAATACTAACTTATGTCCAACATAATCCATTCCAATCTTTAGGCTTATCCAAAATAATGTTGTCTAATATCATATTATAGTGAAAATGATTACCAAAGAGTTCATACAACTAGCATGTTAATACCATTGTTGATCCCCATATATCATGAGATATTTCTTGTTGGTCACATTCCAAACATTCAAAGGCCTTAATCATGTATTCTCTTGAAAAAAAATGAATACCCATTGAACCTTATTTAAAACATGAATGCTGTTAAAAGTTAACTCTTTCCACATACCAAAATCCTCAAAATTCTATATACTCAAACCATGATATCACTTAGTCCTTATATCAATCATGAGCTCATGAATACTGTCAAAAATTTCATTTTTTCCTTATCCCTTCATTATGCGCATATCATCTTTTTTCCAAAAATATCTCAATCACTTTCCATGGTTACCGGTACCATAAAATTATTGAAAGCCACAATAGACCAATACATAAATATTCCAATATTCCATGATACTATATACAACATTATTTTAGAATCCCATTACATAAACACTTAATCATTCCACCACATCGTTTTCATATTCAACATCTCCAATGGTGATCACATGTGACTTCTCTTTGTCCTTTGCCTTAAGTGGTTGCTCATGTCGATCATCACTAACCCTTGAATTAGGGCATTTATTAGCATAATGCCCTTTTTCCTTGCACTTGAAGCATTGAAGTGTAGTAGGTTCATTCTATGTATCCCTTCCTTTGTTTGCATCATTAGACATCTTCTTCCCATCATTACGACATTCAAGTGCCCGATGACCTTCCTTTCCACATTTGAAACATTTACTTGTCCCTTTAAGACAATATCCACCATGCTTCTTTCCACACTTTGAGCATAAGGAAACATTCATCTTCTTTTCACCATTATTCTGAGATTTCTCCTTGAACTCCATCTTTCGTTTCTTGTCAAAACTATGAGATGGATAAGTAACACCAACTTCAATTTCTACCTTGATAGCACAACGCACAATTTCTTCATAGCTACTGAAGTCTCTTATAGCTAATGCCCATCGAAGATTTGGTTTTAAGCCACTGAAGAATCGATCAACTTTACTTTCAGGTTGGATGATAAATCCAGATGCATACCTTGCAAGCCTTGTAAAATTCGCTTCGTATATACCAACAGATTCATCATCCTTTTTCTTTAGTTCAAGAAACTCCTTCTCCATCTTTGTTTGAAGAATACGAGGGAAGTACTTATTGAAAAATAAGTTCTTGAACTCATCCCATTCCATGGACTCAATTTCATCTCTTGGCCTCGTATTCTTTATAAGATTCCACCATTGATCAACATCACCTTCCAAATGATACACTGCTAAGATGACTTTATCATGTTCAGAACATTGAAGAACTGAAAATATCTTTTCAATGGTACTTATCCATTGTTCAGTAACAAGTGGATCAGAAGACCCACTGAATGAAGGTGGACGTTGCCTCATGACAGACTCAATAGAATATTTTTCCCTTCTCTGCTCATTTGGAAGTCCAGAATGATTCATAGCTTGTGTAAGTATAACAATAAGATTTTTCACTCCATCTCTCATAACATTTGTTTGTTCAGGAGGACAATCATTGCATTATCCATTGCATTGATCAACACGGTTCCTTCGGGTTCCATCCATCGTCTAAAACCCAAAAAGAATAGTGTGAGAGGCAAAAATCATGCTAGGGAAAACAACACAATAAAGGGGGAGTACCTTCAATATCTAACATCTTGGGTTACCGTAATTTTAGTACTATAACCTATACTTATACTTAACCTTAGGGACATCCCTAGACATGCCTTATAAATATCTCTAGGGATCTCACTAAAGTTCTCGCATCCTAGTTTCCAAAGGTTGACTAAACCTTTCCTCTGATACCAACTGTAGAGACCCAAAGCTTAACGTACATGGAAATTACATTAATTTTGAGGAATACTTAGTACATAACAAAAACACACACACACAAGGACCGTAATAGTTTAATGTCTTTGGAAACTCATAATATAATCTTATAATCGTGGTGAAAGATCTTCAACATCTCCCATAAAGATCTTCCTTTTTTTTACCTAAAACCTTTCTTTATATCCTGGGGAAAAGAAAACATAAAAGGGTGAGCTCAAATGCTCAGTAAGGGTAAACAAAAGAAATATCAATCACATCATATACATAAGAACATAACTTTTGGAAATCTTAACCTGCAAAAGAAATCATAATTTCATATCATGGGTTAAATCATAGTAGTGAAATGTAATCTCAATAATCATAACTTAAAACATGAAACTTTGTAGTATACACACATAATCATAGATAATCATTTCTTATTAGTCAATACTCATTTCCAAGACTATCTTAGTGGACAAAGTCCATTTCTGAACCGAGTTCACTCCTCGTTTCAGTCCTGTTTCACTGAACTGGTTTAACCTGCCGTTCCAGCCATGTCTATCTCATGAGATATAAAATATTTACCCAATGCATTGGAGGGAGATATAGGTCCCACCCATCTCATAATGATTCCATTCTTATGTGTGCCACAAAATCATAAATCATACATCATTGCATAACCCATGTAGTAAAAATGGGATTCTTAAACAACATGACATCATAAAACAATTCATATAAGATAAATGAATTCATAAAAATAATTCCATCACAACATAATCAAATCAATGTAATAATAGGGATAGAAACAGAACCCTATATTATCTTAGATGAAAAATAATTTTGATAAAACACTTGAACTCCATTCTTGAGGAAAATATCCTTTCTAAAACATTTTTCCTTTCTTAACATGTCGTACAATTTTAAACTAAAAGAAGTTGATTAAAAATAAACTTGAAACATTAAAAGGAAGCTTCTTGGAAATAATGTTTTAAAAATCCATTCATTCCGTATAAGTTAAAAAAACATTCTTCTCGTACTTTTGTCGGAAAAGTCAAAAAGTACCTCGTATGAAAAACGACAAAAGATTCCTTTCATATCTTTTACTAAAAACTCACCGAAGGGTAAAATTGGATTTAAAAAATTGTAGGTGGATGGAAATAATATTACATATTGAGGAAACATGGATGTGGATGATAAAATACACCCCAGTAAATACCAAAGTATAAGCAATCTCGGATAAAATGAGATTGCGATATTTTCCCTTACCTTAGGTCCGATTTGCTTCGTAAGTGTACGAACCTCCTGTATAATGATTTAAATAATGTCATTGACTTATTAAAGAATCATACTAATTGTTATGATATCATATATGGTTCACTTATGACTTTATTTTACCCGTTCTTTTGTAAATTCCATGTTAAAGAGCGTTTTGGGTAAAATCATTTCATTTTTCGTCCGTGTTTTGAATTGTAATTATTCATATGATTACTTATATCATGATTACTTAATTCCAGAATATAAAACATGATTTATATATAATATATATTCATAATATACATATATATAATAGATCAGTAAATGGAAAGAAATACACCGTTCATGGAGACTGTAGGCCGTACGTACGCATGAACGCTGTTTTCGTTTCTTTATTGAGTTGAATGGAATTAAGTAGATGACATACATATATATACACATAAATACAGTATCATTATTATGTCATATATTTCATGATTACTTATTATATATACTTTATAATCATTCATGGATGGTTAACGTGGAGAATGAATCTCATCACGTCGTGGAGACGGTAGTCCGTACGTACGCACGAGCGATGATATCATTCCTATGATCGTATAATTGTATTAAAGTGTATGTATAATATTAAAGAATCAATATCACTTTACAATAATCATATATATTCATTACTTTCACCATTATACCCATCCAAGTAAGGTGGTGGTGGAAAATAGATTACACCACGACGTGGAGACGGTATTCCGTACGTACGCACGCGCGGTGATTTCTTTTTCCGTAGGATGGATAGATGGTGAAATAGGGTTGTTTAATACTTATAATAATATATCAGTATATGAGTGATACTGATGTTATTACTTCATTATGAAACAACTAAAGAAGAAGAAGTGGAAGAATAAATAAAGATGAAAGAATCGGTAACGAGCATTACCTGTTCTTTGAAGCGCTTCTTTGAGACCTCCTTTTAGGGATCTAAAATTGGTTTTTGAAGAAGACCAGGACCTCTATGATGTCTCTAGGGAAGTGTAGAGAAGAAATTTTCAGGGGTTGTCCGAGATTGAAGACTCAAAGTGGTGTGAGGAAGAGAGGAAGGAGGTGCCCTTTTATAAGGGAGGAGAGGAGCACCTTTGGAATAACTAAAAATATTATTTTATTATAAAGCCAAATTTGGTTTTAAATAGATCTAAATTGATTTATTTTGAAGATAAGGTGGGTATGGGTATAAATACGCTCATCCAATAGAATTTAGACAAGTTTAGGTTCCTATTTTAACCTTATAATTTAGATTTAACATTAAGTAAAATAATTTTACTTTTACCGTGTCTTCTTGTGTTCTTAGAATATAAGGTTAATAAACTTACTATAAGCAGCCAAACGAACCCAAAGTTATTTATTATTAATATATATAACCTTATCTAAGTCATTTGGCTGAACCTTATATTTTTAGGAACAAAATAACAATTAATAATATAATATTTGTTTTAAAAACTATTTTATGTCAATTTCGACACTATTTAGTAATTGATTTTTTTTGAAAATTATAACAGAATGATTAGTTAGAAAAAAGTTAATTAAATCAATAATAACATGTCATATTAACCTATAAAATTAGTGGAATTCATAAAAAGTCTCAAATTATATTTATTTGGGTATTTATAACATCAATTATGTCAATATTTCATTAATAAGATAATTACTGCATCATCTTTGTGTCATAAATAAATTAAAATATTTAAAGTTTAAAAATTACAAATAAAATATAATTATGTAGAAAATCTTTTTATCTTTCTAATGAATATTTATAGTCGAATTTATCTTATGCATAACCCTATATTAAAAATGATTTAGTTATTAAACTTTGATTTTAACTATTTTAACCATTCTTTAAATAAATTAATAATAAATGTCCTAATCTAATCCAAGTGGGTTTAAATGGTCATATTTTATTCCTAAGGTTGTGTTTGGTCGAATTAAACTTATCCAATTGAATTAGGACACGTGTTAGGGTAATAATAATAACATTTTTACCCTTAATTACACTATTTACTTTTAACCGTGGTAAAAAAAAGTAAAAAGTTACTATTCACCAAAAAATATTTTCTTCTCATTGAACCACATTTTACTTACTGGCATCAACCGTGTCTCTCGGATTTTTGAAATTCCACTCACAGAAGTGGTAAAATTAAGTTTTATGAAAAATTCATTTTTTTTAACTACCACTTAGTGGTTTCACTATTCATCAAAAAATTAAAATTTCCAGAAAAATACAAAAAATTAGGCCTAATCTATATTTGATATTATGAACTCAAAAATGATGTCTATTTTACCAAATTCAAAACATATCAGTTGCATTAATTAATTTAAAAATTAATTCCCGTCGTCAAAACAAATAGCGTGTTCTTAAGAGATAATAACTATCAAAAGATTGACACTTGTTTATGTCTGGTTTAAATGTGAAATTACATCCAATGATGAACATTGTATTAAATCGTAAAAATATATTCTAAATATACTTTAAAACCACTCAAATTAATAATTTATCGCTATTAATTATTTCGATTAAAAAGGTTGTTTTTAATTAAAATTTAGTAATTTTCATTATTCATCAGAAAATGAAAGTTATCCGAAAAGTACCAAAATTTCACCCTAAGCTAATTTCGATATTCCGAATCCAAAAATGAAGTCAATTTTGAAAAATAAAATTTAAAAAATTTCAAAAAGTGGTTATTACTATTCATAATGGCTAGTTTTAATAATATTTTAATAGCATATCATTGTTTAGTGAAACTCGGTATTGCGTACTACACACGCTATCGAGGAAGGTCACGATTGCGTGTAATGAAAGGCAAGTCAAGAATGTGTGTTGTGCAAGCTCCTTTTGGTGTAGCGTACAACACAAGACATTAATGAAATTAAAAAGAATATTTTTCATAAAATCTCGGGGTGTTATAGGGGGGGTGAATCATGGCATGCCAATCTCTAAAAATGTCCCTTGCTAACAATACTATTCCATTATTAGTGGGAACACCTCTCTCCCTCACAACCGATATGAAGAGACAAATCAAACAAAGAGGGACACAAGTAGTTTTACTTAGTTAACCCAAACTATGATAATACGAGGAGCATACAATGACATTGTGTCGATGTATAATAATCGCTGAGTGAACTACTTGTTTCTTATAATTTAGAGTAGTCGCACTAACCCTCTGGGTTTATAACCCTCGAAAATAGAAAACTCACTACTCTCAATCACTAAAAAGCCAACTCCACCTCCAAGTGAATCTATCTCTATATCCACAAACCACAAAAGATACTACACCATCAATGATATATCAATCATCTCCACATTCATCCATGCATTGAAATCCACAAACCTCTAGTGAGATAGATGAAGGGTTTCAAACAATACTAATAACAATCATTATATAAAGTAAAAGAGATTAAACCCATGTTTGAGGATCACCCATTCATAGAAATATGAAAACTATGAAAATAAATAAAAATTAAGAACTAATATAAATACATACCATTCACCGAAGATGCCTCTACTACCCTTGATCTTCATTTGATATGTTTGATGCAGAACACTAAAGTGTCAAAAAAATCTTCCCACCTCTATAGTGTATCCATGGCCAAACTGAATCCCTCTTTATACGAGAGAGATTATCCTTCACCCACGATGTGCCCACACCTTGACATACTAAGGAAAAGGAAGAAGGTAAATTCGGGTCTTTGAGAGTTTTGTCCACGTATGAAGTAATCATGTATACCTTACCATTGTATGATAGTAGGATTTATAAATCCCTTGAGGGAGCTCCTCGAATGTGCATAAATTAACTCATGTGTTTCAATACATGAGTTAATGCTTTAACCAATATAAATATTCATCATATGAATGTAAATCCTCTTACACATTTTATCTTATGAAACAACTCACTAAATGATAGCCAAGGTGGAAAATGGATCAGGTGTCCAACACCCATTAAATAGTATACCCTATGCATGAAAATAATAATTTTCATGCAATAGATAATACAATATATATATATATATATAAAGTTTTAGGGTATATTCCCTTTAATATCCCACTTACACTAAACCTAAATAAATTTGTGTCATTTCACTTTACATTGTATCATATACAATAACTTGTGAAACCACATCCAAAACTCATTTTTGATATTTTCCAAAACACTTTTGGAAAGCTATCATTAACATAACCTTGCATCAAATCATATGTGATGCCTTGTGAAGACCTATAACATCCCAGAATGTTAAAGGGTTAAAAAGACTAAATGTTACTACCCATTTCAACAAGGTGCACCTTTCTTTTTAGGAGCCTACCTGATTAGAACTCCACATTTATGTTTGCTTGTCTTGAAGCAGTGATTAGGATGGGTGAACTTCTGGGAAGTTTCTCAGGGCATGTGCAAGTGAGGAAAAAACACATTGGAAAGAACATGTGTTGTCCTGTGAGGACAATCATTAGTCTGATGCCCCGTTCGGGCATGTGGGTGGGCCCTAGGGAGGGGACCACATGTCTACGGGGCAACTTGTGGTACCCAATAGGCTAGGACTCGATGACCATGTTAGGGTAATGTGTCTATGGTGTCAATGGGACCCAGTTTTTACATTGGTATCAGAGGTGGAACCCATCCTTAAGTGTGGTGGCACTGCCTAGGTTGAGATGCAGGGTCCACAATGAGGACGTTGTGCTTTGGAGGGTGAATGTAACACCCCTGAATGTTAAAGGGTTAATAAGAATAAATGTTACTACCCATTCCAATATGGTGTGCCTTTCTTTTCAGAAGTCTGTCTGATTAGAACTCTATAATTAAGCATGTTTGGACTGGATTAGTGATCAGGATGAGTGACCTTTTGGGAAGTTTCTCAAGGTATGTGTGAGTGAGGAAAAAGCACATTGGGAAGAACATGTATTGGCTTGTGGGGACAATCATTAGTCTGATGACCCGCTCGAGCATATGGGTGGGCCCTAAGGAGGGGATCATGTGTTTGTGGGGTAACTAGTGGTACCAAACGGGCTAGGACTCAATGACCATGTTAAGATGGGGTGTTTTTACTGTCAGCAGGGTCCAGTTGTTACAAGACCCATTCAAAATACTTTTGGATTAATCTCTAAAACACTTTTATAGTAGCTCTCAAAGTCAAACTCAATCCTCATTCAGTGAACCATAAGTGTTACCCTATAGGCCTTTATATCACTAAAAATAAATATGAATCTGTGGATTTATATATGAAAGAAAAGAGGGACCTCATCAAAATGTCAATGTTATTCAAACTATAAAGGGATTTGGAATGATCTCTATCAAAAACATGTATCTCTATACTCATGTCCACCAGTCTGCATCATATACAAACATTCATTCTCATATTTTCCATTTGTCCAAGACACCAAGTGACCATGGGTCACAGAGCATGTCCATCTATATAGCATGTAACATATTTTTTTCATGCAAAGCTTTAGAATATATCTAATAATATTTTTGAAGTCAGGCGTTGAGATGACGTGGGATTCTGAGGTCTGGTGATACTGATATTTGTATTATAAAAATATTAAATATATTACTATCACTCACACATAGTTTTTCTAAAATAGTGCAATAACTCCCAAATAGGGCCTTGAATTAGAAATACAAGATTGTATTTGTGTTCAGAATGTGGGTTTTACCCTAGAAATGACATAACCTGTGTCGACATTTGGCATTTGTTAAAAAGTTAACACGGTCACAAATAATAAAATAAATGAATTTATTTATTTATTTTATTATGTTTTGATGTAGTGAACTAGAATCCTATATAAATATGTGGTTATAACCAAATCACAAGGTTATCCACATAACCCTAATATTGTGAGAGGAGACGTTGGAGGAGAGTTTGGTGAACAATAATGGATCAAGATCATGATCAAGGATCGTTTCACCAACTGAGGTTGTGGATATCACCAGCAATGTCAATGTGCGACCATTCTTTATCAGTGATTGATCCAATATGAGGTATAATGTTTTTATTTTTTGGATTAATCCAGTTTTTTTATCCCCTGTCGAACACATATTTATTCCACTAACAATAATTGATTTGTGCATCGATGATTGATTTTTGGTTGATTTATCAGAGTGTTGTTTATTTGGTTCTTTTTTCATCATTCTAACGATAATAAATCAAGGCCAAACTGAACAATGACCTAGGATCATTCCTCAAATTTTTATTGTGTTTTTCTCTCCTGTCTCACCACATGTTCATCACCATCATTTTATTTGGATGGAAGTTCGACGGATAACCGATATTCGATCATTGTGCAACCATTTTTCGGTGCAATGGATCAATACTGTGGGTGTGGTTTGCGATCGAGGGTGAAATTATGGTGTGTTAATGGTGGATGATCAGATTTGGTTTGATATTGGATTGGTGAATTCTATTTTCCTGGTTTGATGCATGATGATGACATGGTGCATCGATGATATAGCTCTACGAGGCGTTTTTCGAGCGGAACGAGGGTTAAATTCTAGCGAGCAGAAAAAGTGAGGGTCAGTTGAGGCCTAATCCACGATTCTTGGGTATAATCGATGGTGGAGGTGGTGAATTTGGAAGATGCATGAAGGGTCCATGAAATTCTGGAAATTCTATGTTACACAACATGTACCCCAAAGAACACACGCCATGTGGGGCCCTGGATGCGATGCTAGGGTTTACATATGAAGAAAAATATCACACACCTTATGACACATGTCATATGTTGTGTGACCTTATGCTGGAAACTCGGTGTGTATCCTAAGGGATACACAGGCATGGTCACAGCCAGACACACAGGCATGGGTAGAGTACACAGGCATAACCCAATACACATACATGAACACAGTACACGAGCATGACCCGAATCACATGGGAATGACTATATGTGCATGGGAATGGGCTGGTGGTATGATGAGTGAGATCCCAACCTCTACACATCTTGTACCACTCAAGGTAATTCCATTTATATGTATTTCTACATTCCATGTGAGACGGTGAGACGCAGGCAGACCCTCGAGCAGGCGAGGCACACCGTGTACCCCTAGTACACGTTGTGTACTTTTTTTAGGATAGTGCGAGTACCTCCATTCCTTAATTGTAGACCAAGTTTAGTGAGTGAGATCTCTTGGTCCATACTTATGATAGTATAATATGACATTACATCCTTGATATAAGATTATGATCCCCTATATGGGTTCTGTTTCAGATAGAGTTCTCGGTATCCCTCCACAAGGATTTGGGTGAGATCCTCTATCATATCTAGGTGAGGTTCGTGGTATCAGTGTGACCACCATGCACAGGCCATCGATACCCTATCTAGAAGATTGATCCAGTAGGGTTGGTGGTGTCCCCAAATGGACCTGGGTGTGATCCCCTATCTTGGCAGCATGATCTTTAAAGATCCGGTGAGTACATCTTGGTGAGGCCAGAGGAACATGACCTCTCAGATGAGTGCCATTAGTGACAACATGACTCATGGACTGATCCCTCCCAAATGAGTGTTACCTTTTATCCTTGAACAGAATCATGTGGTTAGTAGTATCAGTTGATACCCCCTTTGAGACCAGTTGTCTATTATGAGTATATCTGGGTTATTTTTATTATCGTTATCTCTCATCTCTTGGTTGACATACCTATACATTTGAGTTGACTACTCTTGATTCTTTATGCTTAGTGATTTTGGGGTGTCATGCTAGGTATTGTTATACTCACCTTTTTATAGGCTATACTCACACATGTCATGTCTTATGAAAATGATAAACCTTTTAACGGAGTCCTGGGAGGACCGGGAGAAGGCGGAGTATAGATTGGGATAGATAAACTGAGGTTCATACCAGTGTTTAATTTTATAGTTCCCCCTCCTTATAAGTAGGTTGGACTCTTTTTAACTTCTTGGAGATCTTGTATTTGACCCCTTTTATTATTTTTAATACTTATTTCATACTCTGATTGTGGGATTTTATATGTATGAATGCATTGGTATCAGTTGTACTTTACTTCTGCATTGTATGGGCTTAGAGATGTGTGTGCATTTATAGTTACTTAGGCTAATACCTCAAATGTGTGGTATATTCCTACTCAGCACTAATCGCCAACCCTTGACCTATTAGAAATGGGTTTGGGGTTATCACACTCATCTTATCATTGACCGGGTGGGCCCCTTTGGGTCAGGTCATGATAGAGCAGTATCAAAGGGAAGTTTTACCTTAGGAACAAATTTTGGAGATTTTCTAGTTGTGATATTGGTTTGATATTTATGTAAATAGCATTAAAGTGTCTTAAGTTCAGATTTCAGTCCAGGGTGTCCAGTGTTAGAGTGGCGGCTAATGTATCCATTCACTAGGACTCTGATAACTTGCTTGTTGAATTGGTTCATATAGACATCGATTTCATGGAAAATATTGGTATATGCGTCATATAAGAATGGATTGTGGTTTCCATATCATTCTTGAGATATCTCCCTAGATATTCTCATTGAATGTGGTGTGTCCTATTTATTTCAGGATGCCTCCATGAAGACAACCAACCATGATTCCACTTTGAGATCATAAGGATGATCCATCAAGTGATAAGGCTTCAGTACAAGGTCCTGTACATAAGGTAGTACCTCCATGTGGTTTTATAGTTATGCCACCTCTTACTGAGCAACAAATTTCACTAATAGTACTGATTGAGGATGTGCGTAGGCTGAGTGCACTCCATGAGTTTCAAAGGTAGTGGTCTCATAGGTTTCAAGGTGAACTAGACCCCCTAGTAGCTAAGGAATAACTAGAGGCGGTCGCCTGAGTTTTGCGCCTCATGAGGACACCTACAAATTAAATGGTGGTCCTAGAAACAAGTATTCTTCAGGGATCCATTGGGTGATGACAGAGTCTAGTGAATCAGAAACACGATGAGATAACTCTCTCCTGGTCAAATTTTGAGAATCTATTCAGGGAGGAGTTTTATCCAACCACATTGCAATCAGTACACATTCAAGAGCTTCTATAGTTTCATTGGGGCGGTATAACCCTAAGAGATTATTCAATGAGGTTCACTAACCTCTCGTGGTACTCCCTGGATATGGTTAGGGATCCATTATTTAGAGAACAAAAGTTTAAGCAGAGAATACACTAATATATCAGGGCTGGAGTGATATCTATTTGCATTCCCACTTATACTGGAGTGTTTGAGCGGGCTTTAGTAGTGGAGAGATTCCTGGAAGAGTAGACACTGACAATAGGTGCCGATAGTGGGCATGCTTGATCTGAGATGTTGGCATTTGGTAGCTAATGATAGTCATAGGGATCAGGGTGTACGAGATGCGTTAGGATATGATCACATGAAAAAGGATCGGTGGTTCAAGGTTCTCATTATGGCTCAAGTCATCCTAGAGAGAGGTAGTGCTTATGTTGTGATGTATGAGGATATCTTTCTTGGGATTGTCCTACCCACTATACATTTAATAGGGAGATGATAGATGGATCACCCAGACAGAGACAACAACATGAGAAGAGAGGTTTATGGGGCGACAAATGTGGTAGAGGAGTGGGTAGAGAAACAAGAGGTGATAGGCGGTTTGAATTATTACCACCACCACCCCTAGGTGGTTCATTCTAGGCTTAAGGAGCTGGTGGGAAGGGATGAGGACAACTACAGGTAGTGGAGGCCTACGACCTTGAGGATCTCTAGATTATTAGAGGTCTGATATGTGTCTTCTCTACTTTATTTGTAGTATTGATAGACACGAGTGCAGGTCACTCTTTTCTTACCACTTATTTGGTTCAAGACGTGGAGATTACTATTGAGCCATTGGTTCGACCCTTGTGCTTAGAGACTTCGACCAGAGGTGACTCAATGACCACACACTTCTACCAATAGTGGGACATAACTCTTGAAGGTGAGAGATTATTATGGTATATCTTTATAGATGTGGTGAGGAATTATGAATTCATCTTAGGTATGTACTGAATATCCTCAATTCATGCCCATATTAACTATTTTAGGTAGAGGATGCAGTGTGTCCATGATGAAGGATCAAGGTTTTCCTTCATGGGTGAGAAGGAAACCCTGACAGAGTAGGATGAGCTCATGTGTAGGAGGATATATCCAATTACTCACCAGTTGGCCAATATTACCCTTGGAGTAGTGGATACTATGGGCTTTCAGTTTCCTACGGTGGTGGAGAAGTTTGAAGATGTCTTTCCTGAAGACACTCTAGGCTTACCACCCCACTGAGAGATATAATTATGCATAGACTTGCACCCTGGGATTACCCTGATATCTGCGCTAGCATATCATATAGCTCTCATGAAGCTTTGAGAGTTGAGGGTACAATCGAATGACATGTAGAGGAAGGGATTCATGATACCTAGTGTTTCCCCTTAGGTAGTCCTAATATTGTTTTCCAAGAAGGTGGATGAGACTTTGAGGTTATGTGTGGATTATCGGTGCCTAGACTAGGTGATCGTAAAGAATTAATATCCATTATTGAGGATCAATGACCTCTTTGATTAGTTGATAGGGGTGTGATGGTTCTCAATGATTGATCTCAGATCAGACTATCAGTAGCTTCAAGTATGGGATGGGGATATACTAAAGACGGCGTTCAGATGTTTCTATGGTCCCTATGAGTACTTGATGATGCCTTTTGGAGTGACGAAATCACCAATAGTGTTCATGGGACTCATGAAATAGATCTTTCATCCTTTTTTAGACTAGTTTGTGGTGATATTTATTAATGATATCCTAGTATACTCAACATCTGAGGATGATCACACGATGAGGATGGTCACAAACATACTCTGAGAGAAAAACTATATGGGAAGCTCTTGAAGTGTCAGTTATGGATTTAGGAGGTATGCTTTATAGGACATTTCATCTCAACTAATTGTGTAATAGTGGACTCAGAAAAGGTCGAGGCAGTGTTTTCTTGGGATACACCTAAGAGCATGATGAAGGTGCATATATTCCTTGGTTTAACAAGCTATTATAAAAGATTTATGCTTGATTTCTCAAGGATTTTGACACCTTTGACTGATTTTACCAGGAAGGGGAAACCTTTTGTTTGGATGGAGAGGTTTCAGAGGATTTTTAGGAGCTATGGAAGAGATTTAAGAGTGATCATAGTTTTTGACCAAGGATTCAGAGCAATTAGAATTGTTATAGTTGTCCTTAGTGGACAAGGATGGTACACCATATCTATAGTTGATGGTTGTTATCTCACCACTTCTACATTATGTTAGGGTGGCTCATCATGGAGATATTAACTGTGATACCTTGCATTCTCATATATCCACTGGATGTTCTCCTAATGAATTTTTGATGGTGGGTAGAATGTTAACATTTTTAGAAGATTGACTATGGTACTAGTGATGTTGCGGGAGGAGGTGATGAGGGAGTTTCACACATCCCCTTTGGAAGTGCATCCAGGTGTGTAAAATACGTATCAAGAACTCTAACAATAGTTCATATGGACATGTATAAAGAAGCATATAGTGGATTTTGTCCCTTTATGCCTCACTTGTCAGTAGGTGAAGACCAAAAATTAAGTTCCAATGGGTTTAGCTCAACCCCTTGAGGTTCTAGAGTGGTACTAGGATGATATATCTATGGACTTCATGACAGGATTATCATGGATGTCTAGTGGACACGATTCTATCTGAGTGAACACAGACCAACTCACCAAGTCGAACCACTTCCTAGCTATTCAGGAGCAGAGCTTAGTTGAGATATTGAGATGCCTTTACATGCATGAGATAGTCCGGCTCCATGGAGTTCCTTCAATGATCATTTCAGACAGTGATGCTCTCTTCATGTTGATATTATGGAGAGGATTACAGGAGGACTTTGGGACTTAGTTGCAGTTGATCATGACGTTTCACCCCTAGATTAATGACTATACTAAGTGGACCATTCAGTTTTTGGAGGATATGCTCCAATCTATCATGTTGGACTTTGTCCTTAGTTGGGAGGATCACTTACCCTTGGTGGAGTTTTCTTAAAACAATAGATATCATTCTACCACTGGCATGGAACCATTTGAGTCTTTGTATGGGAGAACCTGCAGGTCACCACTATGTTGGGATGATCCAGGTGAGTCAGCACTCATGGGACTAGAGTTGTTGTGATCTATGAAAAAGAAGTTTCTGATTATCTAGGAGAAAATGAGGACTACATAGAGGTGTCAGAAGTTCTATACAAACTAATGACGATGGCCTTTAGAGTTTAAGGAGGTAGACTATGTGTTCCATAGGGTCTCACCTCAATGTGGATTGTAGATATTTATCCGAGGTGATAAGTTATATATGAGATTCATTGTCCCTTTCTAGATACTACATAGGGTCAGTGAGGTGGCATACCGCTTGGCCCTACCACTATAGTTAGATTAGGTACATGATGACTTACACATGTTTCAACCGAGGAGATACGTGCACGACCCATCACATATTATCGACTGGGGTGAGCTGGATATCAAGGATGAGAATAACTTTTTAGATTACCCAGTAGATATTGATGATCAATAGGAGAAGATCCTCCACGAGCAAGTGAATCCCTTGATATATGTTCAATGGTAGCACACGAATCTTCTGGAGAGCACCTGGGAGTGGGAGACCCAGATGAGAGCCCAATACCCACATCTTTTTTAGTAGTATTTTTCACTTTTCATGAAAAAAATACCTAAGGTGTGGAGAATGTAATGTCTCTGTTTTTTCTATGAAAATATTTGAAACATATCTAATAATATTATTTTAGCTAGACACTAAGACAAAACATTATTCAGAGGTCCGGTGAGCCCAATATTGATGTTATAAAAATATTAAATATATTAATATCATGTGCACATATTTTTACTAAAATAGTGGAATAACTCTCAAATATATTCTCATATTAGAAATTTGAGACCTCCATTGAGTCAGAAATGTGGGTTTTACCCTAGGAATGATATAACCTATGTCATCATGAGACATTTTTTAAAAAGTTATCATGAGCGCAAATAATAAAATAAATAAATAAATTTATTTATTTTATTATGTTCTGAAGCAGTAACCTAGAATCATCTATAAATATGTGGTTATAACCAAATCACAAGGTTATCCGCATAACCCTAGGATTTTGAGAGTAGCTATTGGAGGATAGCTTGGATAACGATAATGGATTGAGATCATGATCAAGGATTGTTTAATCCTTTGAGGTTGTGGATCTCGCCAACGATGTCGATGCGCGACCATTCTTTATCAAAGATCGATCCAAACTAGGGTATGTAATTTTGTGTGTGTATTAATTCCATTTTTTATCCCTTTTTGAATTTAGATAAATTCCACTAACAAGAATTTATTTGCACATTGACGATAGATTTATGGTTGATTTGCAGTTGATTTATCTGATTGTTGTTTATTTGGTTCTTTGTTCATTGTTCTAATGACAACAAATCAAGGCCAACCCTAACAATTAATGAGGTTCATTAATCAATTTTTTATTGTGTTTTTCTCTCCCATTTAATCGTACGTTCATTGCTATTATTTTATTTAGATGAGGGTTTGACAGATACCCAATATTCAATTATTTCACGACCGTTTTTAGGTGAAACAGATTGATATTGTAGGTGCAGTTCATGATTGATGGTTCAATTGAGGTTCATTGATGGTGGATGAATAGATTTGGTTTGGGATTGGAATGGTGAATTTCATTTTCCCGGTTTGACACATGATTACGGCATGGTGCGACGATCATATGGATCGATGGGGCATTTTTCGAGTGGATTGAGGGCTAGATTCTAGCGATCGATGTTGACAAGGGTTGATCAAGGAATGATTTGAGATTATTGGGCATGATCGATGGTGGTGGAAGTGAATCCAGAAGATGTGTGAATGAACCACAAAATTTTGAAAATTTCTCATTACATAGTGTATACCCCGAAGAACACACATCATGTGGGGTCCTGACAATGACGCTAGGGTTAGTAAATAAATAAAAATATCACACATAATGTGACACATGTTATACACCAGGTAACCTTATGCTGGTAGCTCAATGTATATCCCATAGGATACATGAGCATGGACACAACCATACATATGGGCATGGGTAGAGTACATGGGCATGACCTAGTACACGAGCATGACCATAGTACATGTGCATGACCTGAATTACACAAGAATGACTAGATGCACATGGGAATGGGATGAAGACACAATGAGCACCAACTCATCATATACACACCATGTACCATTCAAGGGAACACTGTGTATATGGAGGTATACATGATGTGTGAGATAGTGAGACACGGGAAGACCCCTAGTCAAGGGAAGCATGTTGTATACCCCTAGTACATGTTGTGTACTTTTTCTAGGGTAGTGTGAGGCCCTACGTTCCTTTAGTGCAGACCAAGTTAAATTAAGTGAGATACCTTAGTCTATCCCTATGAGGGTACAATGTGGAATTACATCCTTAACATAGGATTATGATCCCCTCTACAGGTTTTGTTTCAGATAGAGTTCATAGTATCACTTTATGAGGCCTGGTGTGGGATACTCTATTATATCTAGGTGGGGTTTGTGGTATCAACTTGACCACTATACACAGGGCATAGCTCCACAATCAAAAATATTAATCTAGTAGGGTTAGTGGCATCCCCCAATGGAACTTGATATGATCCCCTATCAGGGCCACATGATCTTTGGAAATCTGGAGAGTATATCTTGGAGAGGACAGATGAGCATGACCTCTCAGATGAGCGTCATTGGTGACAACATGGCTGGTGGAGTGAGCCCTCCCAGATAAGCATTACCTTGAAACATCAAGCATAATCCTATGACTGGTAGTATTGGTTGAGACAACCTTTGACACTAGTTGTCTATTATGAGTATATTTGGTTTATTTTGATTATTGTTATGTCTCATCTCTTGATTGACATGCCTATGTATTTGAGATAACTACTCTTAATGTTTTATGCTTAGTGATTCTGGTGTGTCCTACTGGGTATTGTTATACTCACCTCTGCATGGGATCTACCCAATCATGTCATGTCTTATGCAGACGAAAAACCTTTTGATGGAGTCCTGGTAGGATTGGGATTAGAAAAAGCATAAATTGGGCTAGATAGACTGAGGTTCATACTGGTGTTTCATTTGATAGTGGTCTCATCCTTCTAAGTAGGTTATTATTTTTCACTTCTTGGTGGGCTTGTATTTAGCCCCTTTTATCATTTTTATTACTTATGTCATACTCTGTTTATAGGATATTATATGTATGCATACATTGGTATTGATTGTACTTTACTTACAACATTATATGGGCATGGAGGCATGTGTGTGTGTACATGTACTTAGGTTAATGCTTCCCATGTGTGGGATATGACTACTCAGCGTTGGTCGTTAGCCCCTGGCCTATTTGAGGCAGGCTTGAGGTTGTCACACTTAGCTTATCGCTGGTCAGGCGGGCCCTTAAGGGTCAATTTGTGACATATCTAATTCATTTATTCTCGATTCTCTTAGTGTAGGATGATCTAATCGATGAATAAACACATCACATACCCCTTATCAGGATAGATATACTATATATAGGTGTGACCACACACTCCCATAATCTATCTCAATCAAGGTCCCAAATGTCATACTCATCATACGAGAGGAGAAATCTCATACTGGTTAAGCTCCAAATAACAACATTATCAATAACATACCCAATAACCCCCGTATTAGCTAAGTCATTATGTAGAATTGAATAAGTAGGGTATCAAAGTATGAAAGTTCTCATGCTAGATATATTTCCATACTTAGGTAGCGGGGACTCAAATATGATCCATGCACCCATAGTATACCAAATACATTTGTATGACAATCAATGTGGTATACTTAGTAGGTCATCCAATGCACAAAAAAATATTATTATTTGTTTTTTGCCTCATGATCATACTCCATATATCTATATGAGAATACTATTCATGCTAACCTTAACATTTCATTATAACCTATAATACTCCATGACGAACATCAGTTAGGGATAAACTCAAAGACGTACTTTAAGAGGTCTATTATCATTACTCTTCAAGAAATGTATATCTATATATACATTTATGAAAACAACATGAAATAATGATAAATTGGATATTTCCTATAATATGATATATTTTAATATTCTTATACTCTTTAAGAATATGTAATAAAACCAACATAAGCACCAGCTTATCATCTCATATATGATAAACTGCCAGATCAACCTTATTTTTTCTTCACTTTCTGGGTATTTAACACATTACATCATATGTGATATTGGTCACATCTCTATATGACCATATGATAAAAACATTACATTGAACACTTTAGTGAGAGACGTCTATGAAGTAATCTAGTTTGAATAACCATGAGAATTGGGAATCATATTTCTAATTTTTCAACTACTTAAACATATTCAAACCTCTTAACTTTACAACATCAAATGTTATGATGTCAAATTTTATTGTCTAATTAAAAACTTTTAATTTCATCATCATCATCATCCTTGGAACTATATTCCATCAAAAAATTTCCTTGAAATAATGTAACCACTACATTATTGTTTACTAATATATACTAAAATATTTTAGGATATTAAGTAAAAAACTTAGATTGGTATAATATTTTAACTTTGAACTTATTTTAAGTCCAAACATACTCCCACTATCCTCTTAGATAGTATATTCCTTTTAGAATATCTTATTAAGATACATAAACCCTTTTTTGTTTTATAAATAACACTTATTTCCTTTTTATGGGAATATTTAACAAAAAACTACCATTTCCATATCATATGTGGTATTTTATGTATTTTAACATTCTCATTGGAAAAGAAGAATTTATTAAAATATACCATTGGTGGGTGGTATGAACACATTCCTTTCTATTTTAACAAATATTTGGATAAACATTTTATCCTAGATAATTTTTGTTGTCCATATCTTTTTTCTAAAAAACATGTTATAGAAATTAATGAATCCTAAATCATGTGTATACATTTAATCATCTCATACTTTTTCATAATAGCTCTTTGTCATTGAACAACCACTATTATCATATAAGAGTAATAAGATGAAAATACACACTCTTTTTTTAAGATTCATCTAAGTTTGAAACATTCCTTTACATACAAACTTTTGATGTTGCAAATCTTTGCTTCATAAATGTAAACAAAAAGATCAAACAATTCTTCCTTTGATTTTTAACTCTTGTATATCTATAACACTTTTAAAATATACATTCAATATCACATACCCTTTAAAATTGAATAATTGATCTCTATGTTACCCATACCTAACATGTACATTCTATGGAGTTTCCTAAACTCCTTTAAGTATGCAGGATAATCCCATCATATGGAATTATTACTCCTACTTCTTAACAACCTTAGATTTTAATGACCTTGATTGGCTTCTTGAAGAAACATTTTTGAACTTTTCAACTAACTTGTCTTCTTCTAGTTTGAAATTTTACCTATTTTTACCGTCTATACAATACTTTAGAAGCTGGACATCATATGCCAAGTTTATATATATATATATAAACATTATCTAAATTCAATCATATTGTCAGAAAATTTCCATAGATGACAATAGGATAAATTCCCTAACCAAAACAATCCATTTTTAGTCTCCCCTTATAACATGTTATCGAATTAAACAATTTATAAACCATGTGTTTCAGAATCCATCTCATTTATTCAAACAACCATTGTTTACAAGATCTTATCAAGATAAAAATAAGATAATACACATCTTATGAAATATTCATATGAGCCTAAAGTATACAAGACTCTAATGTGGCAACACCTTTACTCTATCACTTAGACATCAATTTCAAGCTTGATAATTCATTTCTTTATTTTTCTTTTTCTTCTACTATCTTGTATATTTACAACACTCGTAAAATATACAATTGGTATCACATACCATCCAGATAAAATAAATGAATTCTATAACACTCATATATGAAGTGGATGCTCCATGTCACACCTCAACCTTTAAAATTATTTTATTTTATTATTTATTGGCTTTGAATAGTCTCTTTGAGGACCAAGTTGAGTGCTTGCTTAAATTTTTTAAAGTTTGATAACTTTTGTGGGTTTTAGGATGGTGCACGGGCACTACATAGTTATCGGTAACCGTGCAGTCAACCTAAGTAACCGTGCAATTGCAAAATATTTAAAATAAATAATATTTTATGAAAATAAAATAAATAAAATGTTATGTAGATAATATTATTATTATTATTATGTAGATAATAATAATAATATTATTATATAGATAATAATAATATTATTAAAATTATTATTATTATTATTATTAAATTTTTTATTAATATTAATATTATTTAAAATGAAATGAATAAAATTATTATTATTATTATTATTGAGTTTCTTTTTTTAAAATTTTCAATTCCTTTTTAGGGGGAGAAACCCTAGAGGGCACCCTCCCCCCTCTTTCTCTTCCATAGCGTGACCCGACCCTCCCTTCCTCTATGTGTTGCGCCCGACCACCAGCCCGCTCCCCTTGCACTGACGACCTCCCCTACCTCTAGTGAGCCCTCTGCTGGCAACCTCCCCCACCTCCAGTGAGCCCTCCGTCCGACCTGCCTCTTGCGCGACCTGACTCTCGACACACCCTCCTCCTTTGGCATGTTTCCTGCAGCGCGACCCCCTTGTGCAGTGTGGCTTGTTGGCACTCCCTCCCTCACCGATAGTGCCTCCTCCAGCCACACCTCCTCTCACTGGCAGCATCTCCTTTGATGCATTTTTCTTCCATTTTTTGGGATTTTCTTCAATTTGGCCAAACCCTAAGGTTTAGAGTATGTTGATCTTGATTTTTCTTGTTGTTTAAGGTTTTGGAGAGGGTGTATTGGGAACCATTGGTCTGTGTTCCAACAACCGCTGTTGAAGGCAAGGCAGTTCAGGTCAATTTGCTCCACCACCATCGATTTAGGGTATGTTTCTAAACCCGCTGATTGTTTCCAAACCTCTATTTTAGGGCCTTAAGATGTTTATGAGTACCTGGTAATTTATTTGAGGTGCGTTGAACCTTGCCGCTATGTTTTTGTGATTCTAGGATATGTTTTATTGAGTTCTGGTTAACATTTGAGGGCGTACACGCATATACTTAAGGTATGTATATACATAATATATATGTCCTCCATGTATTTATTCCCTCATGGCATGGGGAATACATGAATTGTATTATGAATATATATAGGTATGTGCATGGGAGTGCAGGCCGATTACAAGTGGTCGCCGCCTAATTTGTCAGGCGCCGAAGTGTCTCGGCTTGGTCTGCTTCCTTGTTGAGGTAGGTTTCCTATGCCCACACCTTTAATTTGATCTCCATGATTGCTTAGCATTTTAAAAGCATGTTTTTATATTTATGTGTTATTTATATATACATATATATACATGCCTATGTGTTTTTTTCCATTTCTTTTCTGGAACATTCCTTCAATGCCTTAAATCTGCAATAATATTATTGTGGTGTGTGAGTATAAATTGTCACGGTATTTTTATGATGGAAAATTGGCATGAATTGGTTTTTAAGGAATTTCTTAAATATTCCTGTATATATATGCAAGCCAAGTGTTTAATGAAATTCCAATTGGCCTTTTGAAATGAATTTGGGTATTTTAATGGTTTGCTTGGATTTGGTTATGTTATGGAGGAATGGATAATTATTATATGAGCCTTATGTGTGAGTTGTGTGACTTAGATGCCTATATAGAATTATGATTTGTGGTAAAATATTTTGGAATGATTTTCCTAGTTTTTAAATACTTTTCTGTGCTTGGGTAATTATATGGAATGGTTGGGTTTGGTTTAAAAGAAAGTGGTTATTCTGAAAAATGGTTTTGTATGTTTTCATGCATATTTAAAGTTTGTCATTGGATGAGGGAACATCCATGGGTGCATGAGGTGCACACATGGATGGGAATTAAAATGAAGATGACACTTAAAAAGAATGTTTTCCTTGAAACCCAGTTCTCAATGGTTCCTCCTTTATTTTTCCTTATCCTTTCAAAATGATTCCTTTATTTCTAAATGTTGTGTTGGTACTTTATGTGTCTTCAAAGGTGGTTTTGAATATGCCCTTTAAAACTTGTCCCATTTGGTATTTTATAAAAGATGATTGGTTTCTAAATGACTTGGAAGGCCGATTGGAATCTTTAAGTGTGTTTTGTGTTTTTATCTTGTTTTTTTAAATAAAGTTGGATTTGGATTAAAGGATCGTTTGGAATTGCAGTCTTGGAAGTGGTTGTTTGTATTAATTTTGGAAAATGGGTGAGAAATTTTTTAAAAGTTTATTTGAGATGGTTATGATATAAGGCCTGGTTGACACCTTGTAATATTGATAAATGAATGTGGTTTTGAAAATATAAATGCCCGATTGGAAACTTGAAATGTTTAATAAATGTTTTATAAGATTATGTTATGTGACAACCTGATTGGAACTTATAAATGAAACGTTTTATGATGGGAACACCTATTAGGGATTTCCCTATATGGGTTATCGGATAGGTAGTGTCTATGTTTAGGGTAGACAAATGCAGTGACAGAAGGTATGGTGAGTCACGCGTGCGAGGGACACCTACTTGCACAATATATTATTACCATGAGTTTCCTGGGTTTCTTTTAGGGGGTCAAGTGATGGTTGCTGGTCAAACCTGATTAGATGGGTTGGTACCCCCTAGATTTGCGGTTTTTCTAGGCAGGTTGTGCCACTGAATTGATCAGTTGAGGTCGGCCAGTTGGTTATAGACTTAGGAGATTCACCATACACCAGCAGGTGGCTCCGAACCGAGTACGTCTAGGGATCAATATAGGGATGTTTAGGAAATTACCATGGTTTCATACTTTTATGTTCCTATTTTCTTTTGTGGAATTTTTGGTTATTTGATCTCATGATACCTTTACTTTTATTTTTATATTAAAGAACCAATTTTGGTACTATTTGGATTTTAAAAGAATTCATTGCAATGTCTTATATGATCTGGTAATTGATTTAGAAAAATGAAAATGAAAAAGGGGTTTTTTATTAAAAGTAAAAGATTGTTACCTATTTTGATAAAATAGTGGAAAACCATATTTTTATATATCTTATTTTCAAATTATCAAGAAAGGATTTCATTTTAGAGGTGGGGCATCAGGAATGGTTTATTTTATCATTCCTACTAAGTATCTCGGTGCTCGTGCTTACTCTATCTTTTCAGTTTTAGGTTCTCCCAGTTTCACATTGCTCTTGGAGTGATATTTGTTCAGTGTTTGGTGGTGACCCATGAGGTTACATGGAGGTACGTGTAGCATTTTTATTTTTTCCTCTATGAGTGATTATATTTATTGTTCAGTTTTATTTTCATTTATTTATTTATCTTTTGTTCATGGACCAAATCATTCCAAATGGTTTTATTTTGATGACCGACACTAATTGCCAGTCCATGGGGATTAGGAACACCCTTTGGGCCATGCCACAGGCCGACTCAGGTGACCAGTTCAGGGTCTAACCGGGTTGGTTCATGACAAAATGGTATCAGAGCAGGCCCTTGTTATTTGGGGTGTAGGGTAGATAGAGATTAGGACTACCAGGACTCAGGAGGTAGGTGCAGAAAGAGCGTCACAAACTATTTCTTGCCCTAATCCTCGAGTTAGTAGGGTAGTCTAGGATTCAAGTCTTATGTTCTTATTTTGGATTGAGGGATGACAACAGAGGCAAGCTAGTGTTATGTCATGATTTCACATGGAGTAGTGACCCATGTGGAGTCTAAGTACACAGTTTAAGATCCTCCTAGTCATTGATTCTTACTTGGGGCATGAACTACTACCATGTTGTTGGGTTAAGCATGACTACTAGTCCCTCACTTTGTTAGTTTGATTCAAGTTGATTGTCATCTTGGTTTTGGTTTGTGTAAGGGTTTTTTGAAAATGAAAATAGTTTTAAAATGAAAATGTTTTCCTTTAAATGGATTTGAATCGGTAAAGTGGGTTTTTAAATTAAAAGTGTTTTAATTTGAAAGTTTGGTGCATGTTTGGATTGTTAAGAAAATGTCTTGGAGAGACCCATAGTGTTCTTTATGAATGTTTTCACATGTGGGGGGTATGTGTACATAAAGTGTGTGGGGGCATTTATTCTTGGATGACGTGAGTGGAATGGATAAAAGCGGATGAACATATGTGCAACGGTTCATGGGATTACTTGGGTGTGTATTTGAAATGAAAGGCTTAGACTTGTCTTCTAAAGTTATTTTTAAAAGGAGAAAATGGATTTGGAAACTTGGTTTTTGTTTTATAATGGGGTTTTGATTTTTTAAAAAGTGGTTTTGTGTTTGGAAAGTGACTTTGAAATGAGGAGGTTTTGAAAATTAAAATGGAATTAGGGTTTTTGAAAGATGTATTTTTTGTTATACTTGTATGTGTTTAGATTAATATCCTATTTTTTTTGATTGAGGTATTATTTACGATTATGTTTTGGATTGATGTTGTATTTGATTTTATGTTTCTCATGTTGTTCAGAAAATGCCACCTAGAAAGGTTCCCAAGGATTCCATTGATTCATGCCTAGTTTCTGATTCTTCTCAAATGTTGCCTATCCTTCATGGTGATCGAGGTACGTTAGAGGCAGTGGAGTGGATTGAAGAGGTCGAGCGTGTCTTCGGGGTATTGGGAACTCCCGAAACTGTCATAGTGCATTCCATTTTCAGTTTGTTCGAAGGTCCAAATCTGAGAAAATGGGAGTTGTTTTCCCCACCGCTAGTGAAATATATGATGATGTGGGATGTATTTAAATCCTTATTTGTATGATGGTTCATAACTGAGGAGGTGAAGGAGAAGAAAAGGGAATAGCTCATGGGTATTCGAAAAGGCTAGTGGTCAGTGAAGGCCTACATAGACCGATTTAAGGAATTGGTTTCCTTTTCTCTGGAGGTAGCTTCGTAGGATTTCATGAAGACTTATCTCTTTGTTGGTGGTCTTCATCTAGAGATAAAGGAGTGAGTCCTATCTTCTAAGGACCATTATTTCGATAATATGGTTGTTGAAGCATTCTGGACTGAGTTGGTTCTCAAATGTAGATGGTTGGTAATCTGACACCTCTCGTCATTCGTAAAGGTTTCCCATCCAGCGAGGAGTGGATACCAGAGGAACCTATTCCTAAGGAGTTATCATCATTGATTTTGGATTCTAGTTCATCATACCATTTGGTTGTGTGCCACTAGTGTGGCCGGCTCAGCCACTCAAAGCCATCATGTCGCATACCTCCGAAGACGTGTCGTCGTTGCAGCTGTCTGAGCCATCTGGAGAAGTTTTACATAAAGTGTCGCCTGGAGAAGACGTTATGGCTGAGGGATGCTCGTGCCTAACTATGAGGTAGGAGATAATTCAACTATCAGATCCCCAACCACAGGTCTCGGGGTAAAGCTCATGCATAGTCAGGAGTTGTCGGGGGTGTAAATCCTTAGTCCGAGTTTTGTGTTCCATGTTGAGATCAGAACATTTAAAGACCCTTTTCTATTGTTTTCCTAGTTTTGTAAATTCATCGTTCATTGTAAAAGTTTGATGGAATTATTCCATTGTAATCCAACCAGTCTTACCTATTTAAATATGGATATTTTGAATCTTTCATTTTCTTTCAGTGTTTAATCCTTATGTGTGTTAGTTCGGGTTTTTGTTTCAGTTGTGATCGATTGTAGATATTTAAGTTTTATGAAATTGATGGCTAATGTTTTCAGTTTGTCGTTTGGTTTTAATTTCTTTTCACAAGTTTCCACTAGTGTTGGGGGTTTTTGTGAAGGTGTTATTTGGGCAGTGCAGAGAGGTTGAGTTAGTTCCCGAGGTCTTGGTTTTCCGAGTTTCTACCATATTGGGTTTCTCATTTAAGTCATGGTGTTGTTGGTTGGGTTTTGAAGTTTTCATGCTAGTTGAGTCTTTGTGGTGGAGAGAACCCTCTAATGTTCTCCATTTTTTTGGGTTGTGGTTTCATCTAGACCGATTGGGTGTGACTTGGTGAATAAATAGTCACCTTGTAATTCCTTATTTCTTATGGTTGTTTTCGGGCATTGACTCAATTTTTGGTTAACCTTCAACTTGGTGACTTTTGGGGGGAAAAAAGTTTTGCGGTGGGGAGAATTGTCACACCCTGACCTTTAAAATTATTTTATTTTATTATTTCTTAGCTTATAATAGTCTCTTTGAGGTTTGGGTTGAGTGTTGACTTAAATTTTTTGAAGTTTGATAACTTTGGTGGGTTTTGGGATGGTGCACGGGCACCACACGATTAGCGGTAACCGTGCGGTTGGCCCAGGTGACCGTGCGATTGCCAAATATTTAAAATAAATAAAATTTTATGAAAATAAGATAAGGAAAATGTTTAAACCATAGTAATAATAATATTATCATGTAGATAATAATAATAATATTATTAAAATTGTTATTAATATTATTATTATTTAAAATGAAATAAATAAAATTATTATTATTATTATTATTGAGTTTATTTTTTTTAATTTTTTTTAATTATTTTTTTTGGTAGAAACCTTAGAGGGTCCCCCCCTCTTTTCCTTCCATGACACGAACTGACCCCCCCCCTCTTTCCCTTCCACATCACGACCTTACCCCCCCTTCCCCTACGTGTTGCACCCAACCACCAGCCCGCTCCCCTTGAACCGACAACCTCCCCTATCTCCGGTGAGCCCTCCAATAGCCTACCTACTACATGACCCGAATCTTGATGTGCCCTCATCCTCTGGCCTGTTTCGTGCAATGTAACCCCCTTGTGCAGAATGACTCACCGACACTCCCTCCCTCACCGGTAGCGCCTCCTCTGGCCACGCCTCCTCTCGCCAGCAATGTCTCTTATGATGCATTTTTCTTCCAAATTTTGGGTTTTTTTTCAATTTGGTCAAACCCTAGGGTTTATAGTGTGTTTATTTTGATTTTTATTATTTTTTAGGGTTGTGTGGAGGGTGTATCAGGACCCATTGGTCTGTGTTCCGACAACCGCCACCGAAAGCGAGGTGGTTCAGGTCAATTTTCTCTACCGCTGTCAATTTGGGGTATGTTTCTAAACCCATTAATTGTTTCACACCCTTTATTTTAGGTCCTTAATATTTTTATGAGCCCCTGATAATTTATTTGAGGTACGTTGAAACTTTCCTCTATGTTTTTGTGATTCTAGGATATGTTGTACTGACTTCTGGTTAACGTTTGAGGGCGTGCACACATATACTTAAGGTATGTAAGTATATATATATATATATATAATATGTCCTCAATATGCATATTCCATCATGGCACAAAAAATATGTGCATTGTATTATGAATATATATATATATATATAGGTATGTGCATACGAGTGCGAGACTGTTACAATAGGTCACTGCCTAATTTGTCAAGCACCAAAGTGTCTTAGCTTGGTCCGCTCCCTTATTGAGATAGGTTTCCTATGCCCACACCTTTAATTTGATATCCATGATTTCTTAGAATTTTAAAAGTGTGTTTTTATATGTATGTGTTATTTATATATACATATATATACATTCCTAGGTGCTTCTGTCCATTTCTTTTCTGACACATTCCTTCAATTCCCTAAATATGCTATAATATTATTGTGGTGTGTGAGTATAAATCGTCACAGTATTTTTATGATGAAAAATTGGTGTGAATTGGTTTTTCAATGGATTTATTAAATATGCCTATATATATATATTCATGCCAAGTGTTCGATGAAATGCCAATTGGCCTTTTAAAATGAATTTGGGTATTTTAATGGTTTTTTTGGATTTGGTTATGTTACGGTGGAATGGATAATTGTGATATGAGCCTTATGTGTGAGTTGTGTGACTTAGATTCCTCTATGGAATTATTATTTGTGGTAAAATATTTTGGAATGATTTTCCTGGTTTTTAAATGCTTGTTTGTGCTTGGGTAATTATGTGGAATGGTTGGGTTTGGTTTAAAAGAAAGTAGTGATTCTGAAAAATGGTTTTGTGTGTTTTCATGCATATTTAAAGTGTGTCATTGGATGAGGGAGCATCCATGGGTGCATTAGGTGCACACATGGATAGGCATTCAAATTAAGATGATACTTAAAAAGAATATTTTCCTTGAACCCCAATTCTCAATGGTTCCTCCTTTATTTTCCCTTATCCTTTCAAAATGATTCCTTTATTTTTAAATGGAATGTTGGTACTTTATGCGGCTTCAAAGGTGGTTTTGAATGTGACCTTTAAAACTTTTACCGTTTGGTATTTAGTAAAATATGATTGGTTTATAAATGACTTGGAAGGCCGATTGGCATCTTTAGTCATGTTTTGTGTTTTCATCTTGGGTTTTTAAATAAAGTTGGATTTGGATTAAAGGCATGTTTGGCATTGTAGTCTTGGAAGTGGTTTTTTGTATTAATTTTGGAAAATGGGTAAGAAATGTTTTAAAAGTGTATTTGATATGGTCATGATATGAGTCCCAATTAGTACCTTGTAATATTGATAAATGAATGTGGTTTTGAAAATACAAATGCCCAATTGGAAACTTGAAATGTTTAATAAATATTTTATAATCTTATGTTATGTGACAACTCAGTTGGAACCTATAAATGACCTATTGTATGATGGGAACACCTATTGGGGATTTCCCTATATGGGTTATCAGTTAGGTAGTGTCCGTGTTTGGGGTAGGAATGTGTGGTGACAGGTAAGGTGAGTCACACGTCTGAGAGCTTCCTACTTACACAATATATTATTACCATGGGTTTCATGGGTGTCTTTTAGAGGATTGAGTGATGGGTTTTTATCAACCCCAATTAGATGGGTTGGTACCCCCTAGATTTGTTGTTAGGCCGGGAAGGCTGTGACACTAGATTGGTCAGTTGAGGGTGGCTAGTTGGTTATAGAATTAGGAGCTTCACCATACACCGATAGATGGTTCTGAACCGAGTACGTCTAGGGATCGCTCTAGGGATGTTTAGGAAATTCCCATGGTTTCATACTTGTATGTTCCTATTTTCTTTTATGTAACTTTTGGTTATCTGATCACATGATACCTTTACTTTTATTTTTTATATTAAAGAACCAATTTTGGTACTAGTTGAATTTTAAAAGAATTCATTTCAATGTCTTATATTATTTGGTAATTGATTTAGAAAAATGAAAATGAAAAAGGTTTTTTTTTCTTAAAAGTAAAATCTTGTTACCTGTTTCGATAAAAGAGTGGAAAACCATATTTTTATATATCCTATTTTAAAATTAACAAGAAAGGATTTCATTTTAGAGGTGGGGCATCAGATGTGGTTTATTTTTCATTCCTACTAAGCGTCTCAGTGCTCATGCCTACTCTATCTTTTCAATTTCAAGTTCTCCCAGTTTCACATCGCTCTCAGAGCAAGCTTCATTCAGTGTTTGGTGGTGACCCATGAGGTCACATGGAGGTATGTGTAGCATTTTATTTTTTTCCTCTGCGAGCGCTTATCTTTATTGTTAAGTATGTTTTTCATTTATTTATTTATATTTTTTTCAAGGTCCAAATTATTCCCAATGTTTTTATTTCGATGCCCGACACTAGTTGCCATCCCTGGGGATTGGGAACGCCCTTTGGGCCATACCATGGGCCGACTCGGGTGACCAGTTCAGGGTCGAACTAGGTTGGTTCGTAAAACTCCGCATGGATTCTTATATACCTTTAGGTAATTCAAACAATTTATTATCCAATTTCAAACTTTTATATAATTAAAAACATTATCCTTCCTTTTTATCTCTCATTTTAACAGGCAGTTTGGACTTTCAACGACCTCTTTTCTTCCCTCTTTGGAATTTTTTTTACCCATCTACTTCTGTATTATCAGTATGGTACTTGAGTTTGGACCACCCATGTCTTGTTCAGAAATCCTCAACATATTTATGAGATTAGGTAAAGGTTTTTAGAGTTCATTTATATTGTAATTCACAACAAACTATCAGAGCCTTTCCTGCGGTGACTGTATAATGAAATTTGTTTCCAACTTAAGCTTTATAGGTGAACCAAGACTCTCCAATTCATTGAAATTTCTAATAATATTGAGTACATGAGTGGTGACTAAGATTCCTTTTGTCATATTATAATGAAAAATAGCTTTAGAAACTTTATATCGTTCATGACTTGCTTGCTTTTTATAGAGCCTTTTCAGGTTATATATAATTTGAAAGGTATTAAAGGTATCGGGTTGCCTTTTCAATTTTGACTCTATAGTAACCATTATATGTGTAGAGAATTAATGTGTATCCTTTTATTTTATATCATAGTTATCCAAATCATTTTGGTGAACTACTTCACTATATGGTTTACCGAGAAGTGGTTGTTCCAACACATAAAATTTACCTTCATGTTTGAGAATGGTTCTCAAACGCTTATACCAATTGAGGAAGTTACTACTGTTAAGTTTTTCTTTGTAAAGGGTTGATCTTAAGGTCAAGTCTGATGATGATTCCATTTATATATAACAGAATCTTTTATCAAATGTGTATCTTATTTTATAACCATTTAATAATGAATTTTATTAAACGAGATCCCACTAAAATGACGACCCCTTTTAAAAAAACTCATATCCATTAGTATGATAAGATCTATATTTCACCACAACTTACACCAGTTATAATGTAAATAAGTCATGAATATATCTAGTAGAAAACAACTGTAAAAAATATCATATATGACTCTTGGATAGTTGAGAAGACAACTCTTTGTCCAATACATCATATGAATATACTAAATGTCATTCCTCTAGCATCCTAATCATTAGGGATCCCTAGCTACTGTAACCCAAATATATGCCATGAATTTTCCAACAAAGTACAATCAAGGTATACTTATTCCAAGCTCAATAATATTATCAAGATAATTCAAATTCACTTATAACTTACTTTACTTGCATAAGATAATCTAGGGTAACTCATGCTAAGCTCGATAATACATGGTAGAATGATCAAGGTCTTGGAAAGTACTACTTTGGAAAGAATCCCACACTTAGTATTTGAAGGGTATTTTAATCTCACCATATTATCTCTTGTTATTCCCTTTTATATATGAATACTTCTTAGTAATTTAGTTTCGAATCATATTCCCTCTATCATACCAATATTTTCAAACCATATTGATGTGTAACTCTTTACACAACCCACAATTTTGTGTTACCCAGCCAAAATTAGAAGTCAAGTATATTATTGCATATATGAATGCATTATATGCATAAGGTATATGAACACTTATTGTAAAGGTTTAAAATTATATGAGATTAATAATCTATATATGAGTAATCCTAGAGCAACAAATAACCAACCTCATTCACTTTCCTAGACAAGGCACAAGCCTCTAGATAGGTAGGTAGGTAGTCTAACCCTAAGTCCCTCTACCTAAAGAGACTTTACTCAAGATAGAATTAAATTCATAATAATTATGACTCCTAATATGCACAAACTATTACCAACTACCAAATTCAAGCTAATAACTCCAAATAAAAATCATGGTCAAGGTAAATGAAAAACTAAATTCATTAATAAAACCTAACATTTAATGTAAGGCTCTATCCAAGAAGCAGTTTATCATATAAATTTTGGAATAAAAATATTCAAAATATAAACAATTTATAACTATGAACAATATGGGGAATGACCTTTTGAAAAAATGATAAACTCAAATATTTAAACATGAGATAATCATTTATGAACAATTCATAAATAAAAGACAATTACAAACATTTTATAATTACAACTTTAATATTATGGACATTCCATAATTATGAACATCAATATTTTATATTCATTACAATATGAACTTTTCATATTTATCATTATATGGAATTTTATTTTAAATATATGTTATTTTTATGAATTATAAACAATTTAAAATCCAAATTTCTATCATGTGAACATTTTATATAATCTAAATATCATATTATTTAAACCTTGATCATATAATTATTTAAAACACTTTTTATGTGGATTAAATAATATCCAAATAAGGACCCTTTTGTTTTGAACAATTTGAAATAATTAATTATAAATAATTCATAATTTAAATATAAAATACTTTATATTTTTACCCTATTTCATAATTTATAACCGTTTATAAAATTTCACTTATGATTTATGAATAAACACTTTTATGTTTTGATCATAAGACATGCCATATGATTTTTTAAAGCCTATTTTAAATATTAACATTTAATATTTAGGAATAATGTTTCTTAAAAATTTATTTAATTATAATCCTTTTATAATTAATTAATTAATTTATAAATTCCTTATAAATTAAACATTCCCAAATTACCTTTTAATAGGATTTATAAACACTTTATAATATTTTAAAATAAAACTTTAAAACCTTTTCTGTTTACCCTTATATAGAATCCATATTCTGCATGAGGGTATACTCCTCCTACCCATATGTGGATGATATATGTAAGGGTAGATATCCATGAACCTTACATAGAAAATTTTGCGTAAGTGTACAATAAGTATTACCTTTATGTGAACTCTACACGTAAGGGTAAATAGGGATCTACTTTTATGTAAACCTTTAAAATAATGCATTACCTTTATGTAAATATGTAAATCCTTCACTGTGTCAAGGTAGCTTGAAGTAACCTTTATGAAATCTATTAAAACATAATATTACCTTTATGTGAACTCCTTCATGTAAAGGCAAGTCCTTGGTTTCCTTTACATACCAACATTTTATGCAAGGGTAAGTTGTAGGTTTCCTTTATAAAACCCTTTTAAAAACACATCTAACTTTACACAACCCTTACTTCACATAAAAGTAAGTTGTGATGACCCTTACATAGACCAATATACTTAAGGGTAAGTCAAGATGACCCTTATGAAGACCACTCTGTGTAAGGGTAATTACTTGGTTACCTTTACATAACCCAGTTACATAAAGGTAAATTGTTTTATGTTGAATTTCTAGAGTATTGAAATACGATGAACTATTCTCCATGATTTCTTCATTTCAAGAAATATTTTATAAATATAAACCATGTAACCATCCTTTGATACAACTAAAGGGTTTCAAATGAATCTAATAACACTTATTATATCATTTAGAAGTGATTAAACCCATGTCTAAGGATCACCCATTCATATAAATATGAAAATTTTTGTAAATAAATAGAAATTAAGAAATATTGAAAATAAATACCATGCACTGAAGATGCATTTTTTACCCTTGATCTTTATTTCATATTTTTTATGTAGATCAATAAAGTGGAAAAAATATTCCCACCTTCATAGTGTATCCATGAGACAAACCGAATCTCTCATCATATGAGAGGGATTATCCTTCACCGATGATGTGATAACACCTCGACGTGCTAAGAAAGAAGAAGAGGATATTTTTTAGGCTCTATGAGTTTTTTTCTAAGCATGAAGTAATCACATATACCTTGTTATCATATGGTAGAAGGCTTTATAAATCCCTTGAGGAAGCTCCATGATAATACATGCATTAACTCATGTGTTTCAACACATGAGTTAATGCTTCGACCAACATGAACATTCATTATATGAATGCAACTCCTCTCACATATTCCATATTATGAAAAAAACCACTAAATGATATCAAAGTTAGAAAATCTATTAGGAATACATCACCCATGAAATAATATACCATATTCATGCAAGTCATAATTTTCATGCAACAAATAATACAACATATATATATATATAAATCTTTATGGCATATTTCCTTCAATAGCTTCATGAATCTCCCTTGTTTTCCTTTTCAACATTCCATCATAGATCTATAATTTTTATAATGATACTTATTCCATGATCCTCTTCCTTCATTTTATGAGAATGATAACTCACTAATATTGAGATAATTTCTAAGTTTCCCCTTTTTTTGATCTTCAATTCACCATAATCAAGATATGTAAATTTTCCCAATAATATTTTTTAAATTCAGTCCAATTTTTTCCATTAAAACCCCTGATTTCCTTACTAAGAGATATGATATTTGAATATGTAAATTTGTTGACTCGACTTCTTCATGGAGTGAGGATTAACATCATAGCGTGATCCTTCAAATCTTCTCAATCCTCAAACCTATTATGGAACGACACACTCCCTTGTGGTAAAAATTCATGAATCCTTTGTCAATTTAGATATCCTCTCATTCTAGAATATTTAAACCTTAAATGGATTGTCCAATATGTTGTAGTGTGTTCCTTATTAGCACTTGACAAATTATAGTGTTAACAACTTCACTATGTCATGATCCATTCACCTTGCACAAAACATCGATACACCTTGTTCTCATAGCCAAGAGCTATGGTTTGATCTCAAATCACAGTCCATTAATTCCATTCTTCCATATCTTTCATTGAGGTGTGATCCTTATCTTCATAGTGAAACACTTATAAATACTTCTTGGTTTAATCTCACATAGATTCTTTGAACCCCAATAACTCTTATATATTTTCTTAAATACCCTTATGTATTAATATTTTCACTTATATGATAAAGGGAAGACTCTTACATATCTAGGGATCTAGCGGTGTAACCATTGTGTATCAGAGTCACCCTTAAATATCATGTAGACCAACCTTTATGTATTATCTAGATCAAGCCTTTTATATAAAAAAAATCTTACACATCAAAGATGAAACCTTATATAATGAAGTTAAAACCTTATATATCATAAATAAAATCTTATGTATGGAAAACATTACATATGAAAAACCTTATGTATGATGATAAAATATTGCATGTCATAGATAAAACTTTACACATGTAAAACATTACATATGAAAAACCTTAAATATGAAGAAACTCACATATGGAAAACCTTATGTATGAAATATTTACCAAATTTCATACCTAGTTCTTCTCAACGCCAAAAATATCCAATATTCTTCCAAAAAACTCCATGATACGACCGTTTGATCCTTCCCTAGAAGCCTCATGACATGAGCATTGTCAACAAACACAACCTAAAAACACTCTAAGGTATTTTTTATAACAATACTACCCTTGTTTATATTTAAATCCACTTAAAAATTGGTTTAATACATCTTAATATAAAAAACTTCATAACTAACCAATAAAACATTCTGAAACCTATTTCTTTCAAATAATGTATCAATGATTTACTAATCATCAACTATAATCCCACACAAGTCAAGATCATTATGAGAAAAAAGATTTAAATGAAAAGTTCCTCATGAAAACACTTATTTAATATACTTTCTCTTTAATACTTCTCAATTAAGCTTCTCCCACTGAATAGACATTCAAATACTACCCCCTTTCCAGAGGTTCATTATGGCACAACTCCCCCTTTATCAATAAGAAAAAACACTCCCAACCATCTTCATCTATATGTTGTATTTAGTGTCCTATGACCAATTGTTTGTACTTTGATTACATATATATTCAATGTATTAAATATTAATAAAAATTCTTATCATATATTGTTTATTGTTCTGCATGGCTTTAATGTAATAATATACTAAAGTATACATCGCATTGATAAGGTCATAGCAGTTCCCTACTATGATTAGAACCTTTATGTGCTATGATGATATTCTAAAATAATGTTCTATGGTTGGAAAACATACTATGACGGGACACATATTATAGAGACTATTAGGTGAAAGTACTCATAAGTAGATAAGGATTCTTCTCATGAAGTTCACACTTGGTAATCTCCAAGATGGTAGATTATAAGAACAAACCCACCAGTAGGAATTCCACATGTTTTTTCATCAGATATTCCTATCTATGAGCACGTGTGATGGTCCTTAGACTTTAAGATTATTATTAATGTATGTTACAACTCACGTACTTAGATGTATTTCATGAACCATGATGATAACAATTCATGGAGAAGTTGGATATGTTGGGAGTTTCA
Organism: Viscum album; assembly: GCA_963277665.1. NCBI lineage: Eukaryota > Viridiplantae > Streptophyta > Magnoliopsida > Santalales > Viscaceae > Viscum > Viscum album. Next base: position 117,243,175 of record OY728128.1, on the reverse strand, counting down.
TGAGTGACATGTCATTAATGAATAAGTTGAGTAAGGATTTATCCCTTCCATCTTTATGGAAGCTAATATCTGATCCCTTTGATTGGAATAGAACCATCGCATTAAATTCCATGTTCATGGTGTAACAACGTGTTTATTTCAGACAATCAAAGAAAGACATATTGAGCATATAGGTTGGTGACATGGATGTGAAAACTACTTGATGAGATATTGTGACAAAGGGATTATGTTACATAGTGATCGTTCATATGTGGTTGTCGATGTTGTAACATTAAGTTCTTTTTCTTGGATACCTTGAGCCATTTCTATACAATAATCTTGGACTTTAGGAAAGTCTGCCTAATGCCAATAAGAAAGAATCCTAGAGGGTCACACGCTAAGTTTTTCCATTAATCTCAATTAAATTCTATTTGAGTTTAATTAATGAAATAAATATTATTCTCAAGTCTGAGGAATAATTTTATTCAAGTTATATTGATCACATAAATTAAATAAATATTTATTCACTGACTTGTGAATAAAATATTTATTTTATTTATTTAATATTTTAATAAATATTTATTCTATATATTGTGAATAAAATATTTATTTATGAATAAAATATTTATTTGGTTGTTTAATAAATGCTAGAGGAGTTAGAATGGATCAAGACCAAGTCTGATGAAAAATATTAATTTACAAGACCATTATATAATATTTTTTATTGCACAAGTTAGCGCACACCACAAAATAATAATTATATAATAATTATCATGTGTCGTGAGATTTATTAAAGGTAAAAAATTTTATTTAATGGCTGATATGCAATTAAAATATATTTTAACTTAAATCCCAACTCTATAAATAGGTGGCTATATCTATTGTGTAGATCATCCAAAATTGAGAATAGATAATTGTTACAGACAATGAATTCTCTCTAAAATCATCCTTCTATCTCCCTCTCAATAATAGGAAGTGCAAGAGAGATTTATTCAAGATAGAAGAATGAGCGATCAAGAACGAACAATGAAATACATTCAACTCACCGTGCTAGCACCCGGAGACCGTGTGGTCTTGATCAGAGATCATAGAAGCACATGTGGATTATCGATAGAGGGATTATATCCTTGTATCCTCATAGTGTAATGAAGGTAATCTAAAAGGGTCTTTTTGGATGATTAACATTCACCAACGAAGATAGTTTTTAAGCCCATGTATTTATTTCTTCAAATATTAAATAAATTAATTATAAATTTAACGTTCAAGATCCCCGCTCTTGGTTTCAGGAAATGATTATTAAAAGAAATTTTAATATATTTACCACCTCTGCACGCTTCCACTGCACCCCCAGAACCATCAAGTGGTATCAGAGAAGTCACGTTTTAAATTTATAATTATTTATTTGATTGTTGATCTATGCACAATTGTGGTTAGATTTTCATTTCAAATTATTCATTATTTAATCTGATTTGAATTAATGTGTTATCAGAAAATTGATCATTTTCTTTTAATGTTTCATCTTAAAGGTTTAAGAAAAAATAAAGAATGACCAGAGATTCCATTGGGAAGTGCCAAATCTTTGGCCAATAAAACTGGGTTACATGGCATGTAGCTAGATCACACGTCGTATACCCTTGTGCATTGTATCTAGATATGTCAAGAAATTAATTACATACAATGATTTTATTGCACACCATGTGTTGACTAGGAAAACCTGGAACATGAAAAGTGGATACATGTGTAGCTAACATGTACACATAGTGTTGTCTGGCCAAGTTAACATGACGAATCCCCAAGCGCGTGACTTGGATATACGACAACTGAGGTACATGGTGTGTAACTGCATATACACGCTGTGCAGTCTCCTATTAATGAAAAAAATTAAAATTATATTAAATTTGAAAATTACAGCATTCAAACCTTATTTTATTGATTGACATTCCATTGTGTGTGTTATAGTTTAATAATGGTTTTAAATAATTTTAAATGATTAATTAATTTATTGTAATTAATATTCCATTATTGGTTCTATCATTTGTTTTCCATGAATTCCATTAATGATGAGTAACTACAGATATGATCATATGATCATTAAAGATGAAATGGAATTAATTAATGCAATCACGTTTATCTTAAATAATAAAATTATGAATAAAGAAATGAATGCTAGCCATTTATTTTTTCATATTCGTTGCATGTATGACCATTCATGATCTTGACCAAGACCTTTGTATGTGTTGGATTTTTCAATTTAATTCATTGCATGAGTTTGAAATTATTTAATATTAAATTAAATGATGGCTTTAGAGTCATCCCTCTCTCCATTATTATGTAGGACCTATGTGTCCAAGGATATTTATGTAATCCCCTTTAACCAATCATTTCGTTCCTCTCACCTGTATGTGAGTAATAAATATTTGTAATTAATGGAGCATACCAAGGCATGTGGAGTTGATTCAAGATGGAACCATAATGATGAAAACCCAGGTGATACATAGGTGGACAATTGGAATTCTATAACTCATTCCAAGACTGAAAATAAGAGTCATTTCACCTAGGTCAAAGGTTGATTTAATGTTCGCTTATTAAATCAACCATTAGATAAAGCTCACGAATGATTCATTTAATCAATTAATTATTTCTATTAATAAAATTATTTATTTTATGGATGAAGACCATGATCACATAAATAAATGAATTAATGTGAAAAGATAGAAATTAAATAATTGAATTATGTGTAAATGTTTTATCCAACATGGTTAATTAATTAAGTAACACCCACTTAATATTAACAAGACATGTAAAAGATAAAATAAGATAAAATTTATGAATAATAAATTAAAATACCTCAATTAAATATTAAGTCAGACCAAAAATTCCATTACTTGATTGGGAATGAAACCATAAAACTAAGTTTAGTACATGAACAAATTCTGAACACTTCCTTTTATCAGGGAGTTCTCATGATATTTTTGGGTTGATGTAAATGAAATTGTATTGAGTTTAATGAACAAAGTTTGTTCAATACAAATTTGGAGGAAATTATTGAGGAAATCCAAGTCATGATTTCAAGATTGGGGAATCCACTCAACGGATCAAGGAGCTACACGTTTATAATTGGAAAGACTGCCTACCTAATTAATTTATTATGGTTTTCATGAAAAAAGTCTGGATCATTAAGAAAAGTAATGGGGATACTTGACACTAGAATGTTAAAGCAATGAGACATTCTGAGTTCAATGATGAGGTCTATTGAGACTTGATAAAATAGTGGGAGATTTAATACATAAATAAATAAATAAACATTTAATTTATTATATCTCACTTATTTTGTAATAAATAAAAGTACAAATAATATGCTATTTTTAATTGTAGAATAAAATGAAAAGTTCATCATCCACACTATCCCTATGATCAATATTGGAGAAAGACAACCTCTTAACTGGCAATATCTTCCAGAAGTGGTTTGGACACCTTCGGGTTGTGCTACTCCATGAATGAAAATATTACGTGCCAAAATCCTCAATGTCTGGTTTGTCTGCTAAAGTGGAAAGTGATAAAGAGTTACTTGTCCATGAAAAACATTTGAGTGATTTTATCAACGTTCAATGTTTTATGTTTTCATCAATGTATAGTGAACTAATAAAGTCTCATGAAAACATGGATGTGTATAGCATGCTTGAGCACCTCTATGGTCTTTACTAGGTGAGATCCTGATAGGAATAATTTGAGATTTCCAAGGCACTCTTTTAGAGAAATCTTAGAGAGGGTGACCCATTTGGGCCTCATGTAGTCAATATCATTGGCTACATTGAGCGCTTAAAGGTTCTAGGGTTTAAATTCCCTGAAGAACTGGGCAATGACCTCATTTTGGAATTACTCCCTCAGAGCTTCTCCAAATTTTTTGTGAATGTTAATATGAACAACATTGATAAGTCTCTGCCAGATCTTCTTACTCTTTTTATCTAAGTAGACAAGGATACAAAGCGTGGAAAACCTTCCGTCCTTATGGTGAACAAATGGAAAGCTCAAGAAAATAGCTTTAATCCCAAATCTTCTTCACACCATTCCAAGAAGAGGAAGATCACGGGGAAATCAAGGGAACAAGATTCTATCTATTTCTCATGTGGAAAGAAGGGCCACTAGATGAAAAACTACACCCATAAAAAGAAGGGAGAAGCTTCAGTTGCATTTTTTATCAAGTTCAATTTATCTATTTCTATAAATTGGGTATTAGATAAATCTTTTGGTACTCACATATATATTAAAATACAAGAACCAAGTGGATTTAGAAATATTGACTGAGGAGAGGTAGATATTAGAGCATCCAAAACAACTAAAATTATTGCTGCAGCTATCGGGGACTACCGCCTCATGTTGCTGACCAGAATGATCTTGGTTTTAAAGGGTTGTTATTATGCGCCTTTAGTTACCAAAAATATTATTTATGTATCCATACATGATATGGATGAATTTATTTTCAAATTTGGGAATAAATACCATTTCTTTTATAAAGATAGAATTTGTTATAGTAAGACACATTTAAATAACAGTCTTTATGTGTTAGATTACACAAACCAAATAATGACAATCAATAATGAAGTTACTTTACATGACTCACACCACACCCAACATTGGAATCACCGGATATGTCATGTAAATGAAAAATGCTTGACTAAATTACATCAAGATGGATGTTTAGATTCTTTTGAACTAAAACCACTTGGTATAAATCACACATGTTTGTAAGGAAAAATGATCAAACCCCCATTTAGTGGGAAAGGTGAATGGGATACAAAGATTCTTGAATTAGTTCATACTGATGTGTGTGGACTATTTCTTGTTGAAGAAAGGGGTGGGTACTCATACTTCATAACATTTACAAATGATTTTAGTAGATATATATATTTCTACTTAATGAGGTATAATTTAGAATCTTTTGATAAATTCAAGGAATACAAGAATGAATTTGAGAACCATCTTGGTAAGAAGATTAAGAAACTTTGCTCAGACCATGGTGGAGAATATCTGAATCAAGACTTAATTGATTATTTACAGGAGTTTGGGATTTTATCTCAACTCAACCCTCCTTATACACCTCAATGGAATGGTGTAAGTGAAAGAAGGAACCACATCTTGTTGGACATGATGAGATTAATGATGAGTCATGCGAGTCTTATTGTTTTGGGGATACGTGTTATAAAAAACAACATATATACTAAACTGAGTGCCAACTAAAGAAATAAAAAGTATACTATACCAATTATATAATGGAAAGAAACTAGTTTTGTCTTACTTACATGTGTGGGGTTGTGTAGCATTTGTTAAGGCCTCTTCAGGTAACAAGATTTCACCCCAAGGAATAAAGTGTATCTTTATGGATATCCCAAACAAATAAAGGGATACTATTTATATAATACTTTAGAAAAAATGTTGTGGTTGGGAGGAATCCCACATTTATTGAGAAGGATCTTATCTCTAAAAGATATAGTGGGATAAAGATAGACTTTGATGAAGTCTAGGCTCAAGATACATAGGAGTTAGAACAAGAAAAAATCCACAAAGCCCTATGGAAGAAGAAATTGTTCTAGATACACAATTACTGCATAAGAGTACTATAGAGTTCAAAGAACCAGAATGATATGGTTTTATAGTCACTAAGTATGGTGACTCATTATTAGTTGATAATAATGATCCTCTAACCTATAAGGAAGAATTACGTGGCATAGATGTTTCCAAGTGGAAAGAAGCCCTGAATTCTAAAATGGATTTCATGTACCAAAACCAAGTATGGATTTTGGTAGACCCTTCAGTAGATGTAAATACCATTGGTTTCAAATGGGTATTCAAGAAGAAAATGGACATTGAAGGACAAGTAAGTACCTATAAGGCATAACTGGTTGCAAAAGGATTTAAATAGAGTCAAGGCATTGAATACGATGAAACATTTTCACTAGTTTCAATAATGAAATCCATAAAAATTATACTTACCATTACTAATTTCTATGATTACGAGATTTAGAAAATGGATGTCAAAATAGACTTCCTTAATGGGAACCTTCATGAAGATGTTTATATGATAAATCTCGAAGGGTTTGAGATTCCAAAGTATGCCAACAAGGTATGAAAGTTGTAAAGATCCATTTATGGATTAAAGTAAGAATCCAGGTCATGAAACATTCATTTTTATGAGGCCATAACAGAATTTTGTTTTATAAAGAATTAATGCGATCCATGTGTCTATAAATAGTTTAGTGGGAGTGCAATCATTTTCTTAATAGTATATGTTGATGACATATTACTCATTGGAAAAGAAATACCAGTCTTATAGTCTATTATGGAGTGGTTGAATAAATGTTTCTATACAAAAGACTTGGAAGAGGAAACATATATTCCTAGGATCAAGATCCATCGTCATAGATCCAAGAGGTTGCTCAGCCTGAGTAAAGTACATACATTGGAAATATATTAAAAATATTAAGTATGGAATAATCCAAGAGGGGATTGTTTCCAACATCATACAACTTTTATCTTTCTAGAAAAATATGCCCTCAGACACATAAGGAAAGAAACATAATGAAAATGATTCTATACACATCAACAATTGGGTCAGTCATGTATGCTATGATATGAACTAGGCTAGATGTCTCCTACTTATTAAGTGCATTAAGAAGATATCAAGCTAATTTAGGTGAACTCTATTGGATGGAATTCAAGACTATCCTTAAGTATCTGAGGCATACTAAGGATATGTTCCTGGTTTATAGAGGAGATGGGGAACTAGTCATAAGAGGATATACAGATTCTAGTTTCCAAACTGATCAAGATGACATGAAGTCACAAATGGGATATATCTACACTTTGAATGAAGGAATTGTGAGTTGGAAGATCTCAAAGCAGGTTGTGGTTGCAGATTCAACAAGATAGTCTAAGTATATTGTGGCTTCTGTGATAGCTAAAGAAGCAGTATGGATGTGAAACTTTGTCCAAGATCTTGATGTGGTATCTAGAAGTAAAGATCCTATCACACTCTATTGTGATAAAACTGTAGTGGTGGATCTTTAAAGATATCCAAGGTCACATCAAAAGATGAAGAACATACTTTATAAGTACAATATCTTGAGTGATTTTTATCAAATATGTGAATTTGTAGTGAACAATATTTCCACAGAAGACAATGTGGCAGCCCCCTTAACTAAATCCTTGACCCAGTATAAACATGACTATCATGTGGGGTCTAGCGAAATGAAGGTCGTAGACAGTTGGATCTTGTACAAGTGGGAGATTGTTGGATTTGGTGTCCTAGGACCAACTCTTTGTACTTTGATTACATGTATATGAAATGTATTGAATATTAATAAAACTTCTTATTACATATTGTTTGTTGTTCTTCATGAATTTAATGTAATAATGACCTAGAGTATACATCGCATTGATAAGGTCTTAGTAGTTCCCCACTATGATGAGAACCTTGATGTGTTATAACGATATTCTCAAATAATATTATGAGGTTGGATAACATACTATGATGGGACAAATAATAGATATACTATTAGGTGAGAGTGCTCATAAGCAGATTATGTTTCTTCTCATGAAGTTCACACTTGGTAATCTCCAAGATGAGAGATTATGAGAATAGAACCGCCAGTAGGAATTTCGCATGTTTTGGTGTCATTGGACATTCCTACCTACGAGCCTGTATAATGGCCCTTAGACTTTAATATTATTATTAATGCATGTTACAACTCATGTAATTATATGTATTTCATAAACCATGATGATAACAGTTCATGGGGAAGTTATATACGTTGGGTGCATCATGAATGACATGTCATTAATGAATAAGTCAAGGAAATATTTTTCCATTCCATATTTATGGAAGATGATATCTCAACCCTTTGATTGGAATAAAACCATCACATTAAATTACATGTCCATGGTATAAAGATGTTTTTATTTCAGATATCCAAAGAAAGAAATATTGAACATATAGGTTGGTGGCACAGATGTGAAACTTTATTGATGAGATATTATGATAAAGGTATTATATCACACAATGAGAGTTCATTTGAGGTTGTCAACGTTGTGAAATTAATTTCTTTCTATTGGGTGCCTTTACCCATTACTAGATAGTAATCTTGGACTTTAGGCAAGTCCACCTAATGCTTACGAGAAAGAATCCTAGAGGGTCACACATGAAGTGTTTCTATTGATCTCAATTAAATTATATTTGAGTTTAATTAATGGAATAAATATTCTTCTCAAGCATGAGGAATAATTTTATTCAGGTTATATTGTTCTCATAAATTAAATAAATATTTATTCATCAGATTATGAATAAAATATTTATTTTATTTATTGAATATTTTAATAAATATTTATTCACTAGATTGTGAATAAAATATTTATTTATGAATAAAAGATTTATTTGATTGTTTAATAAATGATAGAGGAGTTCGAATAGATCAAGACCGAATCCAATGAAAAATATTAATTAACAAGACCATTATATAATATTTGTTATTACGCAAGTTGGAGTGCGCCACAAAATAATAATTATATAATAATTAATATGTGACATGAAATTTATTAAAGGTAATAAATGTTATTTAATAGTTGGTATGTAATTAAATAATATTTTAACTTAAATACCAACTCTATAAATAGGTGGCTATGTCAGATAATCCAAAATTATGAATAAAGAATTGTTGCGCACAATAATTAAACATATTTATAACAACTATTTCAATTTTTTTATATCTTTAATATTAAATAATATTATTTTAATAATATAGAACAATTCATTTAAACTCAGAGTTGTTTGGAAAGAATAATGTCAAAAATAAAATAAAATAAAATAATTTGAACTGTATTTTATAAAATCTGGGGGGATTAAATTCTATGAACCTTATAATTAAATTTTCCTTCTAAATTCATCTTGGTCATCAATAGTTTATCATTTAAAAATTCATTCATTGAATCCCATATCATATAAATGAATAATAAAACTTCCAATAAAAGGGGACTATGGGAAATAAAATGGTTATATAATGTAACTCATTACTACAATTCATCATATGTTAACATATTTAATAATTGTATAATTGGATACAAAATATAATCATAAATAATTGTTAAAAAACTATTGGAGATCATTGATCCCAATAATTTTTGTAATCCAAAGAAGGTTAATGATAGAAAAACCATAAACCAAGTGGCATGAAAAAAGTCACCAATATCATAAAATTAGAAGAGAAGTTGAAAAATATTATTTAATATCATATTAATAAATCATAATAATTTTCCCAAAAAGATATACTTTCCTGATTTCACACCATTTCATAAGCACAATCTCACCCATTGGTTGTACATTGATCAATATCTACTTCAACTCATACTCTACAAAATAATGATGAATTTTTTATTCCTGATGTACTAACATTCCATAAGATTGATCCATCCAACATTAATAAAAATTTCCCAAATTAAAGGGTGGTCATGTCCTAAAAATGTCATGGGGGTCTTAAACAATGTCTTCCTACGGTTTCCACCTATAAAATATTAACAGACTCATGAGAAGGGATGATATAATATTAAAAAAATTAATATATGGTTACATATAGTGACAATGGAATCCAAGTTGTATACCACTATGATATGATATATCCATATGTATGTATGATAAATTCAATTAATAATTAAATTTATTCACTTTTGAACTATATAAATGATAGCTCATGGGATGGTTATCACTCCCTGTATTGACCTATGAATAATAGATGAAACATTCTCCAACCATTATAGATTAAATCCATGAGATATTCTTAACTCCAACCCCATGAGCATGGTCATTTAATTATCTATTATAGAGGATCTATTGAAAATAAATATGAATATATTAAATAAAATTGATCGACCATGATCCCGAATAACCCCTCATTTGCTCATACATATCTCTTACATGAACCGTCAACATTCATCATGACTTTTTTAAGAGGGGGAGTCCATTTAACCCATTTACCCTATGTTGGAATCTCATGAACCAAGGGAAAAGGAATGATAAATACCATGATTTTTCTAATTGAGGTTGATATTTACCACTAATTAGGGAAAAGAACTATCATTATCACCAAATATATTTCCTGAAACATCTATATTTTTTCCTAGAAAATATTTTTTTACAACTAATGCATATATCATCACATGGGGAAGTAATACTATAATATCTGATATCCAATTCATTGTTCACCATAATCCCTTTCATAAAGGGTTTACCTTTTAGACCATTGAAACTTAAGACAAATTAATTAAGGACACTGATATTTTTTTAAAGACAATATAAAAGTTATCCCCTACCTATTAAAGAGTAGCTATTGATTTTCACAAAAAAATATGTAAATACATTATTAATATATTTTCATTAATCATTGTAATAAATATATTTAAAATAAAAACATAATGAAATCATTAAGACTTTATCATTCATTTATTTAAACCATTGACAGTTGAATATATTATATAAATCCAATGTTGTTTTTAACTCAATCAATGATTACATAAACCAGTTTTTCATTAAATCATAAATTAGTTTTAAGGAAATCAATAATATCCAATTTACATTAATCAAATCTATATTATCATTATCAGATCACTGTTATCCAAATTTTATAAAAATATTAAATGTTATAATTCCCTTATTCATGTGATTTATAGTAATATCATCCTGAAATTATATCACTTTTATAGTAGATCATTACCATTAAATAAATTATTGAAAATACATAATGAAAGAATTCCATAAAAATACTTATATATATAATGATTCATATATCATTATTTGATAATTCCAATACATAAACAATTCAATTATTTCACCTCATACTTAAGCTAATAAAAATTATACATAATCTTATTCTTTAATACCCACTTCCAAGAATATTTTTTTATCATAATAAATAAATGAACAATTAATCATTCCTCCTTATTGATTCTCTTCAATCACTATTCCATTAGGATACCAATTTTTATAGTTCCAAAAATTTCAATAGTTAATGCATTCATCCACTGAATGTACCTTCTAGAGACAAATATTAACATCAATATCATTAACTGATAATTTCATTTTTCATCTAATTCTACTTTTTCTTGTACATATTTGAAATATCCAAAACATATTATCTTCTATATGAAACATTCCATTATGTTATTCTTCCCACATTCTAATAATCAAGAAAATTAAATCATCATTACTACATGGTATCTACTAAACAAACTCTTATAAATCTCTATTTATATCATCTATGTGGGGTATATGTGTTTTTACATCATGTTAATCATGTTCTATGATAACTTATTATATATTATAACAATAAACTTCATTCTAGTGATCCTGCCACGTGAATTATTATGATATTATTTTCTATCACATTAAATGTTACCATATTCTCTTATGGTTCCATCCATTAACTAAAATGAGTATTCATTGTGTGGGAAATTATAATCATAATGGGAAACTAACTAATCATGAAAATTAGTTACAGGATATATAAATCATAAAACATTATTTTTAATATATGAAACCATAGGTTTACCATAATTCATAGTCATCATATATTTTTATCCTTTATGATAGTTCAAAATGACTTATATTTCCAAAGCGTATCACGTGGGAGTGTCAATTATATTGTGAGAAATGAGCATTTTCATGCACTAGGTGTTGATCAAGTCTTGATTAATGATATAATTTTTGACTTATTATCACTAGGTACATCTTTAATAGAGCCATATCAAATTATAGAATTCAGAGTGGGATATAATTTCTAGGAAACCAATAAACTTTTCATATATTTGTATCCCATAAATTTTTCATTAACTTGAATCATCCCAAGATACATCCTTATAGACATCCCTACAAATATACTTAGATGTATCCATAGAAATCGTAGTAAAATTTTCTCTACCTAGATTCTATCAGATATCTATCTAGTTCCTATGATACTAACTACCGATACCAAGACCTCTCATATATGTATATTACATCTTTCTTGATAAATATTAAATATATTAAAAAATCTCACATATGACAAACATAATATTTTAGTTATATTGGATACATGGAAAACAATATTGAAATTCAATTAAAATCATCGACATCAACAAAAATTATCATCTAATGTAGTAATCTTATTATAAATAACCTATATAAATATTTATTCTAGTCATGTTGTTTAAAACATTAATATGGTTGATCTTAGATTCTTAGTAATAATAATCAGGAATGATATCATCATTTTATCATATCAAATCATAAAATAATCATAATTGTTTGTTATCATAGACATGAATTTGTATTTTAATTCAAAACCTTTCATCGATAATTATGGAGATACTTGGAAGAAATAATTATCATTTCAGAAAATATTGGATGTCCATATAGATAAATCATCATAAATAAATCATGAATCATGATATAATTTCATAAAATTGTGTCATTATCATAAATATTTAAAACCATTTCATATTTAAATTATAAAAACATAGATGATAAATAATATTTTATTAGGATTTGTGATATATTTCCTATTTTGGATTTGGACACACCAGTTACCCATAATGGATTATGACACTCTTGTTTCTCATAATGGGACAGGAAAAAATTGATTCTCATTTTGAATCATTAATAATTATTTTGAATAGTGGATCATGCCAATTGACATGATTAGAATAGCTATATCATAATACATAAAGATTCATCTATTTTAATTGGAGATATGTATAGGTAAAACCTATCACATAATGAAATTTATACACATATGTAACAAAAGATAGTAAAAAATGAATTATATCATAAACATTGAATTGAAAAGGTTATAGAAAGTGTTTCATCATATTATAAACTATGGAAACGATATGGGTTTTATAATACATTCATTATTCTCACCATTTAAAGATATATGGGGAATTAAGTGGGTATTATAATAAATTTATCATGGTATAACCAATATAAGAAAAAATAGGTTTCATGAAAATCATGAAATTATAAAAATAAACCATTTGGAGAACGAAAAAGAATTTTATCATTGTTTCATATCACCTGTAATGCATATTCTATGTCAACCTATGTAATTTTATAGGATGAATTATATCCAAATATAAATCAAATAAAACATATACTTAGGACAATAACATGTCATTGAAAATCAATTTTTAAATCTAATAATTTATAAAATATTTTTGAAATACATTCATTCAAGATAACCATAAAAATTGTAGTGGATGATTAAAATATAATTTAAAATATTTTTTTATGAACACATACTTTCCACTATGAAAAATAATTTTTGAAAACATAAATCACATTTAAAATCAATTTCATTTTGAAATAATTTATTTATAAAATATTAAGCAAACTTTGTTCTATGAGAATAATATTTATAATGATTATGGGATTCTAGAAAATCATGGCGTGGTAAAGAAAGTGGAAAAATAATATTCATTACATTAATGTTAATAAATTGATTCCTTTCCCATTTTTTCATAAAAGAAAAAATGGGATTTCTTTTTGAATACAACATGATGATAGTGTGAAAAATGTTTTTTTAAAAGAAAAAACATGGTTTAAAAATAAGTTATTAATATCTTTGGAAAATATATTAAAAAAATTTATAAATATATTTTAAAACATGGTTTTGTATGAAAAATGTTTTACAATTGAAAGATAAACAATGAAAATGTTATTAAAAATCCAATTTTGATCTCTTTGGTATATAGAATGAGTAAAATTAAGGGAACACATAAAGTATCATGAGATAACTACATGATAATAAAATTAATGAGTTTCTTGTGATTTGGATCATAATATTTTATCATATGAAACAAAATAATAAATAATCATGATAAACAATGAGATTACATCATAAAACCAGCACTAATTTGGTATCATTGAAATAAAATACCCATGAAGAAATATAAATAAATGAAATGTAAAATAACCTAGGTATAAATAAATTAATGATATTACATGTCAATTGGTATTTCTATGAACCTAAAAATATATGATTAGTGCATAATATATGATATACATCAGGGAATACAAATAAAAATAATAAATACCATACTGCCAAGGAAAATTTAGTACATTAAACAATATGAAATTCAGATACTAAAATGGAAAGGTAAATAACTATAATTATTAAGATAATAATAATAAATTACCTTCATCTAAATTATATACACCACATAAAACAAATAGGTGGTGAATATGGAACTTGTCTCACTGATGTAAAATATAAGATGGGGATCCCTTAAAGTAAGTCATGTATTAGTTTCTACTCATTATAAAATCCTATATAATAAATATAAGTTTATTAAAAATATATTTAAAAGAAATTTATATATATAAAATTCCATATAGGATTTAATATTTACCATTTATTAATCATTTAAAAACAATATCATGAAAAAGTATCATTTCTAGTAATAACCATTTTTTCTGTTAATGTTTTATTTTTTATATTTTGATCATATTACATTGGTAACAATTCCATAATATTCCTGATAATAATAATGAAAATTTTAAAATAATTATACAAAAAATTATAATTTAAATACCAATCATTTATGATGGTTTTCATAAATTTTTTATGTTATGGTCCTAGAGTCGTTAGGTTTTACATACACATTAGTAAGGTTTTAATTTTTCATTGACTATTATAGAAAAGATGTATGGGAAATTTTATATTTAAATAATTATTATAATATCATATATAACATATTAGTTCGTTTAATATATTTATAAACATCATAAATATGTTGTGGGGATGAATATAGAGTCACATCACTCTTGGAAGATGGTAGTCCACACATACATGTTCGACCTTATCACCATATAGTGGGTGAAAATGTAAGAAATTAAATAACATATTATATATTTTTAATGATAAAAATTTCATTAATATCATAATTAATTAATTAATAAAACATATATTTTTCATTATTATCATCCTTGTAATGTGTTAGTGAAAAATAATCACATCGCTTCATGAGACCGTAGTTTGTCGTATAAATGAAAATGTTATCAAATACCCTAGGGAATAGGAATTTAGAAGGTATATGTAATATAATAACCCAATAGGTATAATAATGACTTATATAAAATATATTTATTTTATATCAATCATCATAAAAATCCAAGATGTTCGATAATGAAAAAATGAATGACATCGGTTCATGAGGAGTAGTCCATCATATACACGAATGATTATTTCGTATCCAATTTAATATTAGTGGGGAAAATTGTTGGTTATGAAAAAAAATTAAATTCTATTATATGGTATACCATGGTTCTATTATATTGTATGTTTTAATAAATTCTAGATGGTGGAAAAAGAAGAATTAAACTAAAAGAGTAAAGTGAAAATAATTACCATTGTTTGAAATTACATCCATTGGGCCTCTTATTAGGGACTCTGATGTTGGTATTTTTTTTATTACATTTATCTTTAAAATATTTATAAATATGTTATAGATGTATCAGTACTGATTCATTATAGATTATATTTATTTATTTGTTTATAGAAGAGTAGGATAATGGTGTCCTTGTACAACTGGGTGAAATAACCCCCTTGGAATGTACATGGAAATTTCCAAAAAGAATCAAAAATAAATTGTTCATCTACATGAAGAAAGCATCAAAGTGATCATATATTCTATCAGGGGAAATATAATATAGAAAATTGTTCATCCATTAGTATTTAATCATGTTTTGGTCCATTTTAACCCTTATATTTTTAGTTTACCTCTACCCAATAAACCCATTTTTTCCATTACAATGATATTTTTTTTACTAATTCACAAATATTGTTGAAAAAAAATTAGATGATAAAATTGGTTAATATATATTATTATGATTAAAAATATGGATTAAATTTTTCAATATTTATTTCTCATAATTTGAAAATTTTAATTTAAAATGTACAACCTAGATGCGATGAAAAAGCTGCTTCGCAATGAAATAATAATTGAAAAGTAATAATTTTTTTTTATATCTAATTATATTATAGAATTATTTCCAATGAGATAAATTGGATATATATATATATATAAGAGATTTTATTTGAAATTAAACCCAATTATAATATATAATTTAAATTCATTTATATATTAAATTAAAATGTAATTTAACATTAAAATTTATTATTTTCATTATTAAAAAAAATTGATTCATTATAGAATATTAGAAATAATTCACCATAATCTTATACAGACATTATTATTTAAAAAATTATGGTTTTTAAAAAGATAAATATTCCAAAATTATAATTAATTATCTTTAAAATTAGTGCATAAAATGTTTCGAAATATACTTTTATGAAAAATACAGTTTTTAAGGTTAAAATTTAAGTAATTCTTAACTCTTAACTAATAAAAAAATAACACTACATCCAGTCAGTTGACATAATATATATTATATAAATTTTATTTTCTAATATTCACCAAAACGTGTTTGATTATTTTTTTGATTTAAAATATTTTTTATGAACATACATTTTCATAGAAAATGATATCATTTCTTTTCAAATTGTTTTAATTTTAATTTTTAAAGTAATTAATCACCAAATTATTCATTTTATATGCATGAGAAAACAATACATTTTTGTAAATTTGTTAATAATATTACAAGACACCATTACAATGACTAAGAGATATCTATAATATTAAATAATAATATTTTGATAATATTTATGTTGTTTTAAAATCAATATTGCTTGTAAAGACAAATATCAAATAGGTTATATTAATTTGAAAGTATTTTTTAAAATATTAGGGTGTTTCAACACACATTTGTTCCAATTAACAATTCACTCCAAATTGTTAATTTCTATCCTCCTCACCACCATCCATGTTAGCATCATAAAATGTAGAAAACTTGAAATCCCTTAATACTGTAATATAATTTCCAATGATGGGAGTACCATGAATATTCAATATTATACTATTTACAATAAAAAACATTATTCTTTATACTAATTTTCATGAAATTGTTTAAACATGTAACAAATAATATAACTATGTACAATGTACTCAAATAAAAAAATCATCCAATGATCCTTATGTACAAGGTGGGATCTATATATTTCTCATTCTCATGCTTCCTAAGTTTTTTTCATGACCGTAATTAAATTGATCATTGGATTGGATTAATGCATGATTAATTTATTTATAAGATTAAATTCATACATTTCACAAGAAATGAAGGTGTATTATATCCTCTAAAACATCACTAATCCTGAAAATTTGAAAAAATGATTTCACGTGATTAGAATATGCTTTATCTAATCAATTATTTATTCCCCAAAATATATTATAATCCAAAATCATAAGGACTATTAATTTTTATCCCTTATAAATCATTACATAGTTATTATTGTCAAAATATCCTCTTTTAAATAGCAGCTTCATTAGATAAGTATGCAGATGTTAATTCCATTCTTGTTATGCCTGGTTTAGATAAAATATATCCTTCCATAATGTATAAATAATTGTTTAATAATTTCAAATAATAAATACCAAATGTTTTTCTATAAAGACTTCATATACATGAAAACAATTTATAAATGATGTTCCAATGTATATCTAATAAAAATTGTACCCTCATTGAATTTGAAAGACTATTAAGAGCATAATGGATTCTAGTTGAGATACTGGAAAAAAGTTGAAAATTAATTCGTGAGGGATTCCATTCAATCAATATCCCATCTTATATCTTATCCTCTACTAGAAAAATTTATATTCAATTTTGAGTGTGCACAAACTCATGTACATCCCACTCATAATAATGATAATAAACAATACTCTCAATCAATGTAGTTATGGAAATAATTTCTGACATTCAATTTCTACATTCAATAACCATATGTTTTTATCTTTTCTCACTGAATTAACCACATGTTTATCCCATGTTGGTGAGGTAAAATCCAAATTCAATTTATTTATATTTTGATCCACCATTTCATCACAAACCATGATTTTCCATCTAGTTTCATCCTCAAAACATCTTATATATCTCTTTATGTATTCATTCATTGATCATTTCCCCATCATAAATATCAAAAATTATATTCCACTATAATTATAAAAAACTAATAAAGTACCTATATTTATATATTCCATCCAAATTTATTAAGCTATGAATATATGTGAGGAATAGAGAATGTATAATCGATTCCCTTTATTCCTTGCATGATATGAATTTTAAACCATCATTCTCCAAATGCAAGGATCACATGTATATTCTTGATCACACTTTCGATTGGGAATTTCTATAACAACCTTTAGCATGGATATTTTTTAATCAAACTCTTGATTATTGGGACCCAACGTATTTAACCAAATGATGTTTTACCTTTTTTTGTTAATAAACAAATGTAATATTTTCAATCTAAATACTATAAATTATTGATTTTTTTCATCATATTGGGGTGGAATTTACTATATTTCCCATGATGGTGGTCCTTTTCAAATTAGATGTTTGTACTATTCATTAGTCACAATAATGAATCACACTCATGATTTAGTGAAAAAATGCATCCATATAGTGAAAATATATTACATTAGATCATCATTTGAAAATTCTATATTTTAATGGTATTTGATCGTTATGTAATAATGATTTAGAATTATAACTTTTCCCTGAATCCTTTTATTAATTGATTTAAAAAAAATATTTTCATTCAAATGTGGTGGGAATCATTATGCATGAACCCTAGTTCTATTGTTCCTTATCGCATTTATAGTAACATATGAGAGGTTAGCTTTATGAATATTTATCATTTCCTTTGATGATATACCTGAATGATATAGGGAATAATATATCCTCTCCAATTTCATTTCAATGTTCATGGTTGAATTATAATCATATTATTCCTATGGAGGAGAATTATAATTTTCTAGAAATATTCTTCAAGGATGACAAGTATTGGATTCTATCATAGTATAATATTTATGGTTTTCACCATTCCACATATAATAATAAATTGGTTTGTGGCCTAATCAAGAATAATGAAAAAATATCCATTTATATAATACCTTATATATTGAAAATGGTATGATCTTCTTCTCTGTTGTGACTACTAGGTGCTTCCCTATTGAGTTATCATCTTTCATATTCACAATAAGACCTGATAAGACCTAGAAATCCACAGAATTAACATTTGATAAGAGAAAATATCATTTCATTTACATTCATCCACACAATGTCCTATTTTGCATAGGTATTTGGTTGATGATCATCTGTTGATAATTTATGATTTTTTAGTTCCCTTATCTATTTGGTTTTATGTTGTATCCATTTGGACATAAAAATCCATTGAAATATGTATGAATTTCTTATTTCCATTATTTTGGATAATATAGATTCTAGTATATAATGTTTCTATATTACATAAAATTTGCCTTCACCCCATAAATATTGATATATGATCATTCAATACCTTATCTTGTCCTTTAAAACCATGTTTTATTATTTCCAAAAGATATATGAATTTAAACCTTTTAAAAGTAAATTTCATCTTCATTTCCTATAAATGTGATTCTATTTCCAGTATAATACATAATGTAAAAATTCTTATTTAAGTAAAGAAACTATCATATCCATTTACAACTATATCGATGCATGGTCATTGATAGAATTTTTAAACTCATTAAAATTTAATTTAGACTACATAATATATTTCAACCTCTTATGAGTTTTAAAATTTTCTAATACATATTCTCATAATTGATCAATATCTTATTCAAGATGATCCACATAATACAACGACTCTTTCAAAAATTCATTTTTCAGCATATTTTTTTCAACAAATTTCATGTTTATCAATAGAACCCTCAAGTTCAACCCTTCAATCGACAACACCATCTGAATGATTTTATCCCTTTTTCATAGGAAACACTAATTCATTTCTATAAATCAGGGGATCATCTACATCATATTTAAACTATGGATCTAAATCCTTCATAATGTATTTATCATATTTTTCTCTCTGAAAAGGAATCCCTTCTTCTATAATTTATTCCATATATAGATGTCTCCAATTTATTGTATCCTCTATGAATGCATGTATGTGATTTATTATTCACATTCTACATCATTGATTTTACATGATCATCGAGCCTTAATTTCTCCTACATTAAAAAAAAATACAAATGAACTATGCATTCAAATCATCATTTTCCTCTCTCAAAAATTATAAAATGATGAAAATGATGTTCAACATACATATTGAATTCATAATTACAACCAATGGTAATGTCATATTATTATATGGGTTTGAATTCAATTTATTTTTTTAAATAATTTGTTGTATATTTTTACTATAATTTCATTAAATAATACAATACATAGAAAACCTTCATTGGAATTTATAGATATATCCCTTTCCACAAAAAATTATAGTTTTAGATTGTATAGAGGTGGTGGAATTGTCATTATTTTCCATTGAATGAAAATATCCTTAATTTCGTCACTATAACATTGAATTTCACAAAGAAAATCAGTAATTCGAATAATGAAAAAATATACATTTAAATAGGGATTCATTTTCATTTCATCACATATATTGGGAGAAATTAAAATTTTGACTCCATTAAAATATTATCCCCTTAATATATATTATCTAGTCTCTCCCACATGGAATTATATATTGTAAAATAGATCATGTTCAATTTGAATTTTTAAAATCCAGCTTCAATTTTATAATTTTTATCATTGGAATCATTATAATCATTTTTTTATGTTTCTCTCATAGAATGATGTGTCAAATCACTAACATGAATCCCTTCAAATTTAGAATAGAGAAAATCTCACCCAATAGAGCAAAGACAAAATCTAATTATATTCATCATAATTTGGATGTTTCTTCCAAAAAACTGCCTAAGTCCCCTAATGATCAGTAAATTCCCCATAAAAACAAAAATAAAGATAAATTTATCAACAATAAACTATTACATATAATACCACTTTTTATCATTTAATCACCATATGATGGGATGGTCTAATAAGTTTTTAATGATTTTCATCTAATAATATATATATATATATATATATATTCCCATTGATATATGCTATATATTAATCCTATCTGAAAGAATCATGAAAATTCCAAACTACCATATGAATAAAAAAACAAAAGACAATAGTTTTACAATATTCACCAGTAATTACTAGTCCCATGAGATAACATCTATGTGTGTCAGTTATACCTAAAAACACTAATAATCCATAGATATTGTGGATTATAATTTTTTATCCTTGGCACTATGTTCCAAAAACACTTCCATTACAAGGCTTTTATGGATGGAACACTTCCTCACTCATATATCATCTATTAACTCAACCTTCCCTATGGATTTTATAAAATTTGTTACCTATTTATCAATTAGAATGTATCTTCTATATTATAGAACATGATGATTATATTTTTCATCTTTTTATTAAACTTATGATTCTATATTAAATTCTGGAATACTTTTTTAATGTATAAGTATTCTCATGTGTTATCATTCTTGAAACAATGTTTTTTTTCAAAACCCCCTTAATTCAATGATCTGTCAAATTTCATTAAACGAATCAATTTTGATAACATCACAGCATTCATGAAACACCCAAAATTAAATAAGCACCTAATTAAAAATAAAACATTTCATAAAACCCATTTATATAAATTATGTTATATCAATTAGTTCTCAACCTTTTTTTCTCAAAACATTTATTTTTTAATGATATTAAATGGTTTAACTGTAATGTTCTTTTAAAACATTTATGATATATTATGGATTATAAAATATCAAAAAAAAATTATGATGGGTCATAAGATAATAAACCACCTTCTTATAGAACTAGTTCTTCCTTTAAAATACTATTCATTCCATCCACTGACTTTTCATGAAACTATTAATTCATATTCACAAAACACACATTACTTTCAAAACATCATGGAAATATTACATTCATGAAACATCTCATAATCACATAACCTACAACATTTTTTACTTTAATAAATCCCTTTATAATCATGTATCTTAATAACATTTTTCATGGAAGAGCCATATTTTGAAAAACATTCATTCAAGAATCAATAGAAAACCATGTAAACAACTAGTGAAAAATTCCACCCCTTTTAAATATTTTCATTAGGTAGTTATAAAAAACCATCTTTCATAAAATATTTTTGTTTACAACAATAAATACCCATGGTTCTAGAAATTATAGTTATTTTATTGTTATTTGGAATTATTTATGATGTATGGTAGTTTCATTATAAATAACGGATGGGTGGTTATATTATAAACCTAGGATAGGAAGTTTCATTTTATATAATGAATCAGTGAGGAAAATATATCTCTCTTATTCATTGGGAATGTTTTGAAGATATTTATATTGGTTTCTCCTATGATATATTCACAATCAAAATTTTCTTTTTATCCAAAACATACATTAATCATAGTTTATTGGAACTGCAAAAGGCTAATAAAATCAAAACATAAAATTATGTTACAATCCTATAACAATAATCCATTTAATTAGTATATAATGATACTCTTCCAAGGTCTCCCTTCATAAGAAAATATATCAACCATAATGTTCCATTCCCACTAATTATGTTTATCCTCGGCGACATAATTAATGATCATATTGCAATTATTAATGTAGTTGGAAAAATCACAAGAGGTTTTGATATTGTCTCAAAGGAATAAAAAATTAATTGTGGAGTCATAATACAGTATAGAATTATTGATGTCATAAATCATTCATAATGTGGGGCACTAAACACTTCTATTTTCTCATTCCCAAAATAGTTTCAATGTATATAGAATGTACTAAAAACAATCCTTTTTAATACCCTAGTTTTCCACTCCCTATTAAATAACAAATCATGTTGCTTCCATTGAAATTCATATTCATTCCACCCTAGGGTGGCCCTTATTATATTCACATCCCATTATTATCCCTTCCACCTCCTACTTTAGGAGAAGATTCCCTCTAACATTTTATTTGTAATGAATCTAACCCCACAACCCCTCTTGAAATGATATCACTATGATCCATCAATATCAACATCAAGTGACCATGAATTAATATATATGATTTATAAAATCTTCTCTCTCATTGGTTATAACCTCCCCTAGTACCCATCACACAACTATAATAACCATGCTAAGGATTTTATTTTTAGTAACAAATTGGACAAACCTCTGAAACCAATCCCCGATAAATTCCAAAATCAACTCCACAAGGAATGACACCATCATAATGTGGCTTATATTCATCTAGATGGTGTTTACCCATTATCATCTAAATATTTTTTGTTTGTATGATTCTGAACATTGAAATACGAATCATGAATAACACAAAGAAATATTTACAGCGCTATTTTTTTACATTATCCTATAAGGATATATCATTGGTCCTCAAATTAAAAACCATAAAATTTTAATTCTATGATATTTAATTTTAGCATAAATACTCTATCCACAATAAGACTAATTGGTTAAATAAATCATATATTTATTGTCCCTCCTAATGAAAATTTTTTATTCTTCCTTTAGAAAAAAAATAAAATGTTAGGCTCTTCAACAAGACATATGTTCAAGTGGAGTATCTCCTACTCCTAATTGATGATCATGTTATCAATCACATGATATAGTGGAGATTATATGTGAGAAATATATTTTACTTGGCTTCCTAACATGAATTTGTTATCATCATCTCACTTATTATTCCACTATATAATATCACCATGACCCATGGACCACCACACGATTTCCTTTAGGATGTACATTTATTGATCAGGAATCATTCTAGAATATATGATATTAATGTCTATTATTCCTAGTATATACATTCATAAACATACATATATTTTATATTCCTCATCTAGAATTATTCCAATTGATGATTTTTTAACTCATCCTCACCTACATGCCTTACGTATCCCATGATATAGATTTTCAAATAATACCCCTTACTAAATCTACTTCACCATTATTTTCTAATAACCCCAATAGAATATTATGTCCTTGTTATAATCCTAGATGAATTTCATTATGATTCTTCTAAATAATTTATGGTTACATTTGGTGGTATGATTTCCAATAATATGTATAATGTCATTGAAATTTGTACAATTTTCATTTGTGTTATCCATCCCCTAAATGAGGGAAAAAAATTGGACTAGTTTGCATTGAATCCAATGAAAGTGATGATTATTACATAAAATAATGAAATACTAATTATTTAAAATGATATGGGTTAAACATGATAATCTATCAGATGGTTTCATATTTTTAATCCTCTATTATCATATATGATTATACCATTCCTTCATGTGAAATTTTTTAAAATCAAAACACTACAGTTTACCTATTGACCACTCCAATTTACATATGACTATATAATCATATAGAATTAATTAATGAATCATTTCATTAAATTAATAAGATATAACATTTTAATAGTGTACATAAATTGTGAAACCATTCCATTGTTGAACCAATTTCGATATTGAAGTATCATCCCCACTTTCATAATGAAATTTATGTTCCATATGTGATACTCTCTTACCACAATAAAATTATTTGGGGATATAAGATGATTATATATTATTCCATGTATAGATATGATGAAACTAATTTCCAAACCCTAATTCAAATAGAATGACATTGAGATATATAGATTCCGTGGAATAATTAAAATATAAACTCTATGTTGACGAATTGTCTCATATCCCTCATAATAAAATACATCTCAAACTAGACATATGTTTTGTAGATATACTTTGTTATCATTATTTTTGATACATGTGATCCTTTTTTGTTTCATATACCATATTATTTCTATCATAATGGCCCCTCATATGATCTGGACCTGTATAAATCAATGATCTTCATCCAAGATGATATTTGAAATAAACTATCCAAGAATTATTTACAATATGCATGTCAGTATTTTGTATGAAAAGAAAAAAGAAAAAAATTCAATATTGTTTATGTGACGTTGGAACCATAACCATTCAAATAAAATATATTATCAAAGGACACAAAACCCTTGTAAGGGGAAAACCCTAAACCATTCTTATACAAATTCAATTAATTTCACCATGATGATATCTCATACATTAATGTAAATCATTCTATGAAACCTTTCTAGATTTGGTGAACATTGCAGGTTTACTCTATAAATAGATTCTTTGATATCCTCCTCTCTTGGTAAATCCTTAATGTCATCATTGACATCGCGCAGCTGTGCCACACGGAAGGAGGGCCGCGGCGGAGGGGGAATGACGTCGTCGCGCCACGTGGAGGGCAGCAGAGCTGCGACCAGGTCGGGTCACGATGGAGGGGGCGCGACACCGTCGCGCCGCATGGGGGAGAAGAACCTAAGCGATGTCACACCATGACAGAGAAGCCAGGAACGGCCGGCGTCGGGCCGGCCGCCAGAGGTGGGGAACTGGCTGGCCGCTCGGCCAGCCCTACAAGGCAGGACCCCCTGGGTCCTGCAGCTTTCGAACCGGTGCTTAGCTCCGGTTCCATTCGACAAGAATCCCCCCCTACATGTGACCAGCCAGGCCACGTGGTCCACCAACCAGTTGGGCCGGGCCGCCCACTCGGGCCGGGTCGGTCCGACTGGATCGAACCGGACCCGGACCCATTATGGACAATTTACACGTTTTTGCCCATATCTTGGGCTACAGGTGTCCAATCGACGAACCGTCTATGAAAAATGAAATCTTAGAGAGAAATGGTTCTATTGGCATACCCCACTTGATGTTTGGACATAGTTGGGATACGGTTGGTTTGGTTTGAATCTAAAAACCAACCGGGCCCCTGGAACGGAAATGCCAATAACTCACAGACCGGATGTCTGATTGACGTGCTGTCTGTTGCGTTGAGACACCTATGACGAGGCATACTTTTGAGATACTTCTACATGGTACTTCGTGACAGTTGGAGTATCTACCAGTAGATCATGGAGTGGATCCTACCGGAGACGAGTGAGCGGAGTTCGGAGACCTAGTAGTTGGCTGAGACCTGACGACTGCTGACCTTTCGACTCAGAGTGTTTCGACTAGCCCAGTGGGAAGTGCCTCTGTGTGACGTGGAAGACCCATAGTGGGGAGTTCCTCTATGTGATGTGGAAGACCCACGATACTCGACAGGAGGAGTATCTCATCAGGCAACAAGGGGAAGCACCTCAGTGTGACGCGGTAGACCCACAGTGGGGAGCGCCTCTATGTGACACAGTAGACCCACGGTACTCGACAGGAGGAGTACCACAACAGTCCAGGATAGTGGGAAGCGCCTCTGTGTGATGCAGCAGGCCCACAGTACTCTATAGAGGAGGAGTACACTAGTAGATGAGGTTTTGACAGTTTGACTGAGAGTGTTACATGTTACCACCCTAGAATAAAATCCTAGTTTTGAGCTGAGTCAATGACTTATGTGTTTACCTCATGATTGAGATGGGTTACTAAATAACTTAGGTATATGTATGGGCATATACCTAAGTAAGGGTTATCCGTTTATTTCATACTTTGTGGTTATTATTGTTGGATTTTGTGAGACCTTGAGGGTCTTGGGGTCCCTACTGAGTATCGTTATACCCACCCCTACATAGGCTATGCCCGCACCCCATTGTGTTGGTTATAGACGACGGACAACGCTGACTGAGGCATAGAGTAGTATGACTGGATGGTACCCAGAGGTGGACCACTAGGCGTGACGGTGCTCAGAGCAGACAGATGGACGTGGAGTGCTGAGGGGGCCATCTGTACCTACCCTTCTTGTAGGAACCCCAGAGGACAACCCAATAGATGCTTTAATTCTTCTTTCAGTTGTACTTTTACTTTTCCGTTTCCTTTTATTTTACTATTGGGCTTGTATTTCTGACCCCCTTTACTTTCAACACTCTCTCTTGTATATAGTTTTACTTAGGGTTTTACTTCTAGTTGCGTACTCTATTGTGTGTGTTCAATTTATAAAGACAAAGCCTTCCCAGTTTAGGGATTTACACCTTTTGTGCCAGTCGCCAGCCCCTGGCCTATGGAAGGTGGGCTTGGGGTAGTCACGATATGGGCCCCGGGTGATGGGTCGTGAAAAAGAAATCTCTACATAGTATTTGTATATTGAACATATAATTGGAGAAACAAAATCCAGATATACTCAAATACCAGACTCATAGTCTTGTGAAAAGTCACACAACTGCATACCACCGCTAGTGATTCAGTTCAAAGGTTCCATGAAGCAATTGTTTGGGAGAACTCAATCCATGAGTATAATGGTTCTAATGATTTTTGTCCAAGAAATATTGTTCATTAGGAAAAGTTACGATAAATAGATACAATAATTCATGGAGAACACACTCCTATGTGGGGAAAGATCAAGATACAGAGATGAGGATAACTTCCAGGGCCTTGGTGGCTACCAAGACTCAATGAGAATCAACTGCAATGTATAGGATCAGTGTACTGTAAGAGTACTCATGTCGATACCTGACTCTACATAGGTTCATGAATGGATAGAGGATCTCTCTTCGGGCCTCTTGGAGGGATACCAGACTCTATCTCAGAATTTTCTATTGAAGGGATCATTCTCCTATGGATGGAAATGATACATCACCTTTAGGGGAATTGGAAAATGGGCACTGACCCAAACAAAACATGTCCAAGATACGATGGAAAAGAGGTTGAAGCCATGTTCTAAGATATAAATGGCATTTAGAAGGGTAACACACTATTCCTCTCAACTTTGGGTATTGCCCATGTAAAACAGCCTGAGTTAGAAGAACATGTCATGTAGGATGAACCATACTCCATGTCCTAGAAACTGAGGATATCTCCATGTACGTGGTCGTATGCCCGTACACAACTTCAACACATGTGGGCCATCATGTGTGACCGGTACACGGTGTAACCCACGTTACTGGCCTTGTCAGGCTATATTGTATATTATATACCATGTACTCCACCCCATGTACGTGTATCACATGACATACAAGTGGAGTCCGTGTAAAGACCCACACGCTGTGTGACAATGGTCACATGCCGTGTTAGTGATTTCTATTTCCCTGAACTGCAGTCGCCGATGGGTGGGGCCCAAATGCCATGTTTTCTTGGAGGCATGGCGTGTTATTCATCGCTTGTAGTGTGCAAACCCTAGATATATTTGCAGGTACCACTTGACATGTTCTTCGAGATATAGTCCGTGTGTTCTAGAAATTTACATAAACCTGAACCTGCTCCGCCGCGCCTCGATGATGCTATAAACATCGATCTGATGATCATTTTGCCACAAACTCATAAGTTAAGGTATCCCTGATGTCCTGATGACATCTATGTTGTTTTCTAACCTCCAATCGACCCTGAAAATGTGTATTGATCCACCCACATGAAGAAATCTTGAAGAATGTCCTCACTCGATCCAAGCCAATTCGTCATCCTCTATTATTGTAGTACCTCTTCTTGGTCGTCCTGATGTCAGATCTTCAATATGGGAACATGGTGTGGCGAAATGGACGAGCAACGATCCGTTGTTCGTCACCCTAAGACAAATGTGAAGAACACATGGTTGTGGAAGAATAAAAATACAACATGAAGGAAAGAACCCCTGCTATCATTCGTCACAACGTTAATCCTCTCCCGTTAGAAGGTTGAAATGGGTTATTTCAAAAACAAACAAATGTGACAATAAAACTCCCTAGAATGAACCCAATAAACCCCTCCTGCATGAACGACAATGTGTGGGTCAACCAGTTCATGGGTTGATCCACGTTTGTTGTAAAATTAAAATAATGGGGAAGAAATCAACTTTAAAACATCAACAATACCTTGAAAAGGGATAAATTTATGATGAAGGAATCACACTGTCATCACTGTCGGGATCCTTCAACTCCGTTGGAACAATGATTTTCACCTTCGATTTGTGATCATTCATTGTCGAGGGTTCACTCCAAGGATCCATGTGTTTCCCTAGAGTTTCTCTCAGCTTTTCCTTCCAACGATCAACATTCGTTTAACTTATTAAAAGGATAGAAATCATTTCAGCATTCTGTTATTTTGTGGCATTAATGCATTGGTGTTACTGTTTCATTTTCCATAATTATTAAAAAAGTTGTCCTGTCATTATGCTATTGCGAACGTGTCCAATTAAAATAAAATAAACATTTAAAATTATTTTATTTTATTATTTTTTACAAATAAAGTCCTAAAATTAACTTTTCCCTCATCCTGCACCGGTCGAGGTTAGGCCCGTCCATAGGTAAATTTGTCGTCTTGGATGCAATGGTGCCCTCGTATTTTTAATCTAGGAATCTATTTGGAATCTTCCACAGCCGCACACACACGCTGACTCACTTAACATAAAAATTTCAATCCATTATTCCAAGATCACCGGGACTCGGCATGATGTGTCGTCCCCGCCAATGGTCACAAAATAATTACATATAAAATTTAAATATAATACACAAAAAACCAAGACATTACATTCTCCCCACCTTGGGGATTTGCGTACCTAAATATCATAAAAGAAGGGATCCTCCAAAAGATGAGGGTACTGGGCACGAATTTGTGCCTCCCGCTCCACCTTCTCTATTGAAGATATTCGTGCTAACACCAAGCATACACCATGGGAATCGATCACCCACTAAGGATCCTCTCCTGTTGATCATTGATCTCCACTGGGTACTCTATGAAGGTCACACCATCTTTGATGTCCATCTCACCCCAGATGATGACGTGTGATTGGTCATGCACATACCACCTTAGCTATGACACGTGGAAGACATCATGCCCCCAGTGAAAATGTGGTGGTAGAGCAAGGCGGTACTCCACCTCACCATCTCTACATAGTATATGGTATGGTCTGATGATCCTTAGATATATCTTGTCACCCCGGCCAAATCTCCTCAATTCTCATCAAGGGGAGACCTGAAGGAAGTCATGGTCTCCCTCCTAGAACTACAGGGGTCTTTTTTACATATCAGAATAACACTTATGCCATATCTGTGTAGACTTCATCCCCTCCAAGATGATCTACACCTTTTTTGTGGTAGCTCGCACCAACTATGGACCCATGAGTGTTGACTCTCAAGGGTTGGTCCAACAAAGCGGTGACTGATAGTGTCTCCCATATAAAGCTTGTAATGGTTCCATACCAATGGTTGAGTGGTGTATATTGTTGTACGAAAACTCCACCAGTGTTAGGTGGTCCTCCCAACTGTGAAAAAAGTCCAAGATATAGGCCCACTACATATCCTATATAACCTGAATGGTCCTCTCCATCTGACCATTTATTTGAGGATGGAACGTTGTTCTCAGGCATAACTGAGTCCCAAAAGCCTCCTACAATCCCTTCCACAATTTGGATGTGAATCAAGCATCTTCATCTGAGACTATTATATAAGTAACTCCATGAAGATGAACTATATCCTGCTTGTAGAGGTGTCCCATGCATTCTATGGAACTCTACTCCCTGGAAGATAGGAAGTGGGGCGACTTGGTGAGTTGGTCAACGATCACCCAGAAGGAATCATGCCCCTTGGATGTCTGTGGAAAGATCGTCATGAAGTCCATCAATATTTCATCCCACTTCCACTTTGGAATATATAGGGGAGAGATAATCCTAGTAGAACCTGGTGCTCAGACTTCACCTACTGGCATGTAAGGCTTGGAGAAATGAATTATGCCACTGCCTTATTCATGCCTTACCACCAAAACTATCGTCAGAGATCCTGAAACATCTTTATCATACCAGGGTGTACTTCCAAGGGGTATTTATGAAATTACTTTGGACCCCCTCCCTCTATGCCACTGGTACAACAGTGCGTCCTCTGAAAAGAACAACATGCTCCCAACCTTGTTAATAACCATTCAGATCATGTTTGGTGGATAACTGAGCACATAAAGCCTCATAGTAAACGTCCCCTAGTTATGCCTCCCTAACTCGTTGTATGAGTGGAGGGGTGAATACCATCAAATGAAAGTAAGTTTCATCCTCTCTGTCCATTAAGGATAAATGTAACGAAACCAACTATTCCATCACCTCACTCAACAGTTGCGAGATCAATCTCATGCTATGAGAATCTACCACCATGTTCCCCTTCCCAAGAGTATAGATGATCTCAAAATCATAGTCTTTTAGGTACTCCATCCAAATCCTCTAACTCAAATTCGGATTCATCTATGAGAAGATGTATTTTTTTTATATTGTGGTCAGAGTAGATGATCAATCTCTCTCCCCTAATGTAGTGTCTCCACATCTTTAACGTGAAGACTACCGCTTCCAACTCAAGATAATGGGTTGAATAGTTCTGCTTGTACGATCTTATCTGACATGAACCATAAGCAATTACCACTTGTACCTTCATTAATACAAATCCAAGCACTGTTCCTAATGCATCATAGAAAACTATGTATTCAACACCCTCCTCTAGAAATCATAAGATCAGGGTGCCCGTCAAACTCTGTCTTAACTTCTCGAAGGAGTACGAGAACATCTCTACCCACATGATGGGTTTACACATTCTGGTCAAGACTGTCATCAATGATGATATGTCAAATAAATAAGGGATATATCTATGGTAGTATTCTACTAGACCAAGGAATCTCCACACCTCTGTCACGCTCTGAGATGGCTCCCATGCTAACACTGCATTCACCTTCTCTGGGTCCACAACTACTCTATCTGTTGAGATAACATGTCCCAGAATGTGGACCTCCTAAATCCAGAACTGGCACTACGATTTCTTCCCATACAAGTGGGGTTCTCAGAGTACGTCTAGAACCATATGATGATGTCTTGCGTGCTCCTCCTCTAACACTGAGTACAAAAAGGATGTAGTCGATGAGTAATACTATGAAAAAATATAAATATGGATAGAATATTTGGTTCAAAAGTCCCATGAATACTATATGAGAGTTCATCATGGAAAAAGGCATCACCAAGTACTCATATTAACTGTAGAGGAATATTAATGTCATCTTCAGTATATCCTCATATCGTACTCGTAACTGGTGGTAACCTGATTGATGGTAATCTTTCGAGAACCATTGTGTTGCTCTTTGTTGAATGAAGAGGTTGTTGATCCTCGGTAGTGGATACATTTTCTCCACCATCACCTGGTTCAGGCACCCGTAATCCATGGACAACCTTAAACTCCAATATGCCTTCTTGGAAAATAAAACATGGGGTCTCCGTGGGTTAAACAATCAGTATCATGAACCCCTTCCTCTGTAAATCCTCTTGTTGCACCCTCAACTCATGCAGTAATGTGGGAGCCATATGATATGCTGGTGAGGATATCAGTGCTGTCCTAGGATACAAGTCGATGCAGAAATCGATCTTCCGGTGGAGAGGTAGTCCTGGAACATCTTTGAGAAAGACGTCTAGGTACTCTGCCACAACCGCTGGGAACTTGAATCTCACAACATATACTTCACCAAGGCTTGATCTATCTCACTCATGAGTGATTAGTTGCACCCTCATATGCATGAGCCAATTCTGTGATTCCTAGGTCTCCTTTCTAATGAAAATGGAAAACCTCATCCCATTGCTGTAGACACACCCAACTATTCACCTAAAGCAGTTAATCTGGGCATGGACCAAAGATAGACAATTCATACTGAGAATGACGTTGTAAGCCCTCGATGCTTACACCAAGAGGATCCAACCGAAACTATCAACTATGAGGGTAAGATCACATTTTCTACAAAGGTCCATGATCATCAAGACTCCTCTCATTTGTGTATCCAAGAGTATGGGTTGAGTCAACATCTCAATAGGAATCTCAAGGTTTTGAACAAGACATGTGGTGAGGAAGGAATGACTAGAACATGTGTCTATATGTACAGTAGCTATTGTAGAGAAGACACAAACTATACCTTAGATCATCTATGGAGTCCCTAGGTTGTATTCCTTGACCACATGAAGCTATCCCCTCCCATTTCCACCAGCTCCCTGAGCTTAGTGCGGAGCTCCAGTGGTGGTTGTGGAAGTAGGTTGAAGTGTCTGACACCACTTGTAGCTCTCCCTACTCCTCTACCTCATCTTCCGCTTGGCTAGTCTATCTACTCTACTCTCTACCTCTCCCTTGGTGGTCCATCCACTACCTCCCTAGAAGCAGCTTGATGGGTCAGATAGTCTCTAGAGAGATGTCCTCTACCATTTCACGAGTGACAATGCCTCTCCCTAGGCTGACTTGATCCAACCTAAGAGCCATAGACTATCGATCCACTGTCCAGGGTCCTCCTGTGATGTCTCCCACATCCTGATCCCTGTTCCTAATGTCAGATCCTTGCTGCCGATGTTTCCACACATTTCTGCCTACTGTTGACTGCCATCAGCTTTCTATCCTCTACCAACAACCTCTCGATCCCCAAGCCCCACTTGAGCAATCCAACATAAGTCGAAATTAATAGAGGTGAAACACTAGTTCAGATGTCCCATCTTAGACCTAGTTCGAAGGTCCGAGCTCTTATGTAATGATCCATAACAATATCAATCAAGTACCAAGAGAGGTTAGTGAACTTCAATGAATAGTCATCCACCATCAAACTGCACCGTTGGAGCTAAAGAAGCTCCTAGATACACACTGCTCACTGTGTAACTAGAGAGAACTCCTCCCTAAAGAGTCGCTCAAACTCCATCCATGAAAGAGTCTTCTCTTTGTGGGTCAGAGTGGTCAAACTCCACCATCTTCCTACTGAACCTTGAAGGAGGCTCACTCCTAGGATCACTATCTAGTCCACCAGTGTCCTCACTAGATGGGAAACTTTGGTCACCACATCAATATAGTCCACAACTGCTTGACGTTAGGGATCACCTTAGAACCAAAGGGGTATTTGTCTCTAGAACTCATGGAGCACAATTATCCTGTTCCCCTTTTCTGTAAGTACTATAGGTACCATGGGCAGCTCCACTGGTGGTGGTATTACAGGTGTACCACCTGGAGGTAATGCCTGGGAAACTAGTACCTGTATTGAAGCCACGTCACTAAGGGTGTCATCCTCATGATCACACTACTGAATCCAAGTAGGTATGCGTCACAGAGGAATCATGTAAGGAATCAAGATGTACCATGCCAATGAGTATATTTGGATATATGAGGCAAAGGACATGGAAAACCCAACACATTCCTATATGATACATGTAGCATTATTTTTTTCCCGAAACTAGTGTATTTATGCACCATGTCAAAATGAGTGGTATCAAATTCCTGGTGTATGGATATGTCAGTCGCCCGCACCAACACTTGAGTCACTGGCCTAAAAGCCAAACTAGAAGCACATAACACTATTTATGAAAACCAATATCACATACTTTTGGTCCTAATGTAAAACCGAATAGATCAGACACCACTATGTCAGGACCCGTCCTTGTGGGTCCTGTGACACAACTCCCCCAGCCCAACTCCATTATGACAGGGGCTGGTAACTAGCACCGAGTAGGAATATCACTAACATGGGATGCATTAATTAAGTACCTATACACATGGACACATCTCCACGCCCATAAATGATGAAATGTAAAACTGTTAATGAACAAAATGAATGCATAAAACTAAACCCAATAAACATAGTATAATAGATGTAATATGCAGAATGTAAAAATGTTCCAGATACAAGCCCACAAAAACAAGAGTCTACAAACTACAAAGACCATCCAGTAAGCACAAATATGTATTGTGACTACTGATCGTAGCCATAGGAACACATTATCATTTAGGGAACTCAGAAAACTTGTTCTGGTCCTGGCCACCCCTAGACTCCATCAAAAGGCTGCTCGACTGCACAAGACATGACACGTCTGAGAAAATATCGTTCAAGGGTGAGTCTAACAATACTCAGTAGGAAAACTTGAAAACCTCAATGAAATACAAAAAGTAAAGGTACAATCATCTTTACACATTATATTTCAACATAACATATAATAGAAGAAGAAAAATCTTGATATACTCAAAACATATACCTGTAGTCTTGAGACATGTCACACAATCACATACCACCGCTAAGTATTCAGTTCAAAGGTTCCATGAAGCACTCATTCAAAAGAACACACTCCATGAGTCTGATGATTCTGATGACATCCGTCGGAGAAGTATTGTTTTTCTCTCCAAGTCTCCATGAGTTTCCCTAGAGTTTCTCTCAATTTTTTTGAAAACGATCCACATTCGTTTGACCTATTAAAAGAAGTGAATGTGTTTCCGTGTGTTGTAATGTTGTGGAATTAATGAGGTAGCATTTCTGTTTCATAGTCACTAATTATTAAAACAGTTCCCTATCATTTCACTGCAGTGAATGTTTCCAATTAAAATAAAATAATCTATTTCAAATTGATTTATTTTATTTTATTTTACATAAATGGTCCAGAAATTAACTTTTTCCCTTGACCCATGCCGGTTGATGTTCATCTCATTTTTAGGTTAATTTTTCATCCCAGATGCAAAAATTTCCTCATATTTATAATTTGGAAATCCATTTGGAAACTGCCACAACTGCACACACATGCCAACTCACTTAACATAAAAAGTTCAAACCACTATTATCGGCTCACTAGGCCTCAGAATGACGTGTTGTCTCTATGCATTGTCTCAAATTAATTCCATATAATTTTTTAAAATAATACATGGAAAAACTGAGGAATTAAAATGGGGGGTGAGCCTTATATTTTTTGGAAAATGTGTTTCTCAAAGCTCATAGGGATCATCACGAAGAAAAGGTGGTGTCGTGTAGTTGAAAGGCTTCAGCTGACTATGTCAAAATCATTTGGTGTTCCCTCACTACTCTATGGTGGTCATATAGGATTTCATTCTTCTTACATCATGTTGTTCGTGGTGGTGAGGGAATTAGTGATATATATTCACAAGGAAGGATCCTTATTATTATTTTTGGTCCCCTAATGGTCCAATGATTTCTCAAAAAGTGTGGACCTTCAACAATCCATCTTTAGAATGGATTTAGTTGCCAATAAATTCCCCCTTAGAATTAGATATGAGGAAAAAATTAAGGTCTAACTCTGAGGGTAGATTTCCAAAAATACATAGATCGTGAAGATGGATCATGATAATGGAACACAGAGTGCATGGGAGGATCACCATTAAATTCATGGTAGTGGAGGGCAATGCGATGCTCAGGGATCCACTACCTATAAATTCACAAAGAGGAGACCTCTTTAGTTTTCATATTATATCTTTTTACATGTTCTCTAGATTTCATATTACAATGCTCTCGCACCCCCATGAAAGCTCATTAAATATCTGGTTCCTCGGTTCGGTGCTCCGTAAATGCTTCTTAGTGAACTGGTGCATCACTATCTTTTGTTGCTCTATGAAGCACTCCTATTCATTGTAGGATATATGACCATGTGCTTCAAGACTGTTATTTGAAAAATATATCTACAAACATGATATTCATACTGAGGAGAAAAATCACTAATGGATTTGAAAAAATGTAAAATCCAAAAACTTCTCATGAGTTTGTTGTAGATGCTGCTCAATGGGATGACACGTCAAATAATCCCATGCTCAATGAATGTGTGAGGAGAAATTTATATAACGAGTATCTAGTAGAGATTCTCATGGAAGGTAAGAAGGAATACCCCCTATGTAAGAGATTTCCACTGTATGACTATAGTGTGAGGGAAGACGTCTTCATCCCCGAAGCGAGTTTCTATGATCAAGCTTATTGGTTTATGGAATGTTGTACCAACATTAGTGGTTTTGGGTAGCAGATGACTATACTTGGAAGGATCATACACCTATCAATTTTGAATGCCTCTAAAAAAATGTCATCAATTTTCATGGAAAATTACTACAAACAATGATATCTCTACTAAAAAACCACACCATTCTCAAGGCATGTTTAGGAAACCTAGAGAAATGGTGGACCAATAACTAGGATTTGTGCTTAGGATGAAAATTCATGGATGAATGGGGATGGGCGTACCATGTCTGTGCATATTGGGGAGAATTATTTGGGGAGTATAGGATGGTATGCCTACACAAGGGTGTGTGTGATTCTCAATTTCACATCTACCAAAAAAACACAAGATTCTAGAGCTATTGACTAGGTGGTTATCGAGGACCGACATATTCTATTTTCATCAATGAGAGGTCGGTATCATCCTCTGGGACTTCCACCATATTTCTAGAATTCCATCCTTAGGGGAGATGTACGAATAGTCCCTTATAAAAAATAATACATGGAAGGATCTAGAGTAGATTCCATGGTTAGTGAAGACGTTTTAGACCTTCTTCCATGTGATAACAAACAATCGATGAGGGGCGTCCACTTCCAACAATGGTTGAAATGTTTCTATATTTTCCCATTAGAGCATCCTGCTAAGGGAGAGTAGGAACCCAGGAAGAATACATTGTGTCCCCCACCAGTTGAAAAGGTGATCTGTGTAGCAAGGAATATTCTTATAAGAATACCTGGGAAGATTTCCAGTAGAAGCTATGGGGGTTTGTTATCAACACTGAGAAACAAACGGTAGTTAGGTTGGATGGTTTCATCTCTGCACTCATCTTGGGATGGATGTTGATGGTCAGCAATTCACACATGGGTTCCTGACCAATCACATTTATCATGGATTCCATGATGGCTGTGGGGAAGTGCATCAACCTTGGGATCCCACTGTTGGAAAAAAATGTACAATGTACTATGGAACATTATTGAGGTGAAGAAGCCACAATGGGAATTTGGGAAGTTATACTTTTTTTGATGGCCGGATTGCATCACACATGTGGGTCTGCAAATATATGAACACATTCCCCCCTAGGGGTCAAATAATCTACAGAACATTCTAAATGTTGTGGTAAGTTTCTCCACCAAGCTGACTTCTCTGACTGCACTGAGCAGAGTCTGTATGATGGAAAAATTCAATTTCTATCCATTCACACATCCAACAGGATTATTCACGCATGGAGGCCAAGGAAATGAGTAGAATCTATTTTATCTTTTACCATTCTGAGGTGGAGTTCAAGTTGCATTGGTGGAACATGATCATTCCTATGAGCCATATACCCCACATCACATTAGGATGAAATTTTGGGGCATGACTAGGTTTTCCCCCAATGTATTTTTGGGAGTGAACCATGAGGATCACTCGTGTGTGATAGGGAAAACGTGGCTCATGTTCACATGGAAGGATAGGAAGGTGCAGAATAAGATTCCTCCACCTAAGACCACAAATGGGATAATCGAGGTGTACAAAAAATGATGGGGGACAACCTAACCATGGAAGATGATGAAGAAACAAACTACTTATTTTTATGATGGGGTTCCCGTCATACCTATGTTCGGGGTCACACAATGATAAGAACACATCGTGTTGGCATGTACGATGCACATCATGGTGACAGAGAAGCGATGGTTGCATGTCCAATAATTCCAAGGCCTGCACTAAGTTTAGATGGAAGGAAAGTTGTTGCATTAGACTCTGTAGTCCCAAATGAGTAGAACAAGGAGGAAGGGAGTCCATCAAGAGGATTCCATAGGATACATACTAATTCTCATGGGAACCAGCTGCACTACATGGACATACCTAAAGATAATGTCTATCTTAAGGCTTGGGAAACCTGGTACGATAAAAGAAAATTCCATAGTCCATCCGAGGTATAATATCAACTCAACCTATTTCAATCAAACCTTCTAGATATTAGCTATTCCAATGACTATTTTTTGGTTTCTAAAATAGAGGGGGAGTGATATGAGGTTGAGATGGAAAACATTGTGAACTATCTGGGCACCCCACTTACAATGAAGGATCGAATAAAGGTACTTGTTAATTGTATTGTACACCACAATTGTATTCTGTTGATCAAGAAAAGTGATTCCCTCTACTAGAGGGATCAAATGTGTCTTGGGAAGAAGATTCCAATAAGGGAGTCCTCTGTAGGAAGCTGAGGTTGTAGCCACAGAGATAGGGGAATTCGTAGAAATTCTTAAGTTGCACTCTAATCCATTACATTTCACTAGGATATTAATAATCTCATCCAGGATTCTCAACTGATATTCGTAATGTTTAGGATATACTTTCATAGAAAACCCCTTCTTGCATGGAAATGGATGTAGAGGGACAAGATCTAGGGCCTGCATTGGGAAAAATGGTGGTCGCATGGCCTAATAGAATTGTATTGACTAGGGTTGACATTCAAGAATCCTCAAAGATCCCAAACCTATATGGGGGGCCACATCTGAGGATTCCAATGGTAACGACCTAAGGGTGCGATTCAATATTCAATCTTTATAAGTTCTCATCTTTGAAGATTCATAACTATTGCCGAATGGGCCCGGAAACTGACACTGACTTGGACTGAAAAGTTCTTCCTGAAGTGGGTGTGCTGCTAGTGAGAATGGCTATAGGTGTCAGATATCCATGAATGCCAAATGACATTGAATCAGACACTTGATCTGACCATACCATGATGATAACAACTATGGGTAGGACCACTGGCAGACCAGAACAAGAACTCATCGAGGTGGGATATTGCGATGACAATCAACAACATGATATGGATCCCATATCATATAATAGGAATCCATAGGAGGATATTTCTACATAACCTCTAGAATCATTACTTGAATACAAACCCACTAACATGGAGGAGTTCTATGAGGATGATTCTGATGTAGAGGATCATTAGGCATTCTCTCACCGGTCATGGAAGATGATCAAGAAATTTATTGACGATGTCCAACTAGAAGAATGTATAAGACATATGTGGAATCATCATTATCATCAAAATGCAATATGCACAAGAGATGTGGATTCATGTAGTATATATATTCTAATCTGAGATTACCTTACTGGGAAGGTATAGTGGATAAACCGTGATTTTAATGTCACCTAGAAGTGGAGAATGTCTTTCAGCATTCAAATGCATTTGGAGGACGAATAAGAAATAAAATTCCAAAAAACATGGATTAATGAGTGATCTTATTTAATCAACACCCAATCAGAACTCAAATCATGATTATGGTTCTAGTGAAAAGAAGCTGAAGAGAAGTTCATGCGACCATCTCACGATTTCACTGATATCGAAGCTGAGAAACATCAAGTATGTATTAGAGTTGACGAAATTCTCCCCAAAACCAATGAGGAAGGAAGGTAGATTAGGGGTGACAACATGCCCTGGGAACCAAATTCCAAAAGGTGGCGGAAAAAAATTTCTCCATTTAAGAGTCTAATCCATAGGGGCTATGTTTTCCATACATAAAAACATATTCCATCATTTAATTCTTATTGAGATTGAATTTATGGAAATATATTTTAACCATAGTCACTGAATCTCATTCATACACATGAATAAACTAATAATAAATTTCTAAGAACATGTGGGTCATACCTTGTTTGAGGAAGAAGGTACAACCACACAGTCATTCATCATTGATATATGAGTGTCTACCAATCATCGAATACTCAGTGTTAGACAGACCACCTGGTGCATTTTTAGTATTAGATAGGGGTAGTTCATAGATAATAGGATTCTATGAACACCCAAATTTCCAATCCCAACATGTTCTAGTGCATAAACAGGATAATGTCGGGGACATTGGAATCAATTCTGGAAAAGGAGAATGAGATGTGTGAATCATGATAACAATAATTCTGAACATATTTAGGGTGGCATGATGATAGAGAATAATTGATAACCATATTTGAAGATCATCATGCATATCACAGTATCCCAAAATGGGAACAAACTAATGAGGGCCAACTGTAGATCGTATTCGAAACATGGGGCCAAACGTGAAGTGTCATTGAATGTTCATTAGAAATTTGGTCTAGGTCTGTAGGTGAGCCAAAATGGGGTGGGACTAGGACATTAGAGAGGTTCCATCAGACATGAAAGAGAATTAGGATACAAATAAAGTGGAAATGTGATGGATGGTGATGAAGAGATGGGTTGTTCTAATAGATTCCAAATCTATTTGAATTAATCCACCATGATGAAGGAACATTGGGTTAAGCATATTGGTCTGATCCAAGGTCAAACCTACTCAAAGTTAGAATATATGTAGAGATAACCTAGAATATATTTATGTTTTACATCTTGAAACTGAGTATGATAAGAACACATTTTAACATCATGTGGTGAAAACAATGCATGAATTTGTTTGATGTCACATTACCATGATGTTTCACATAGTTAATGGTCATACTTCTAGGTCCATGTTCAATAGTTTAATGTCATGATGGATGGACTAGGTGATCCATGATTTGGTTCATATAATTGGGACATTAATTAGGGACATAGGGATTTAAGGGTTAATGAGCCTATGGCCCGGCCTGAAGACAACATGTCTTATCATCACTATGTATCACATAATGTTTTAAATCAAGATGAGTGTAGTTATTAAGGGATCATGTAGTTTAATGTCATGTAGGATGAATCATGAAACACAATTTATTATCATTTGGCAAGAACATGAGAGTAATGTGGGGTGTGGTAATCAAACCCGATATGAATGGGGACAAAGAAGTCTACACCACAACCCCCAATCCTCAATGGGCATCCCATGCCGAGAGGGACCAAATAGGGAAAATGGGTGACTCTATAGATGTTCCCAAGGAAAACATGTCAAGGCATCACTAATTATACAAATAGGGAATGAATCCATCTACATGTAGTTTTGGAAGGCATGAGTGACAAGTGGACAATGGAAAAACGACCAATATCCACCAAAATGTGGACATTTGAAGTTGTTACACATTTTAATTTCATGTGAAATTAGACACTAAAGATATTACTTTAAGCTCTTAGAGTCAGACCGTGAGAAGTAGGTTTCTAATGAGGAAACATGCAATTTGGTGTTAGAAAGAATATGAATGTGAATGAGGAAAAAAGAATCCCACATGGCATGATGAATTCCCAGGAGAATAGGAACACATCTTAATGTTGTATGGTTTTGACTATGAAGTGAGACCTCCATAGCAGGAATATGTAATGCTTCCCCCAAAGAAAACCCGACATGACTGAGGACCAAAGAGGCATGTACCACACCACACATTCATCATGTGAAACCTCTTAATTTAGGGCCATAGAGTTAAAACCATGAAGTGAGATTTCGAAAGTAGTAATAATTAATTTAATGTTAGAAAGAATCCAAATATGAGTAAGGAAAAATGAATCCCACAGTGCATCAAAAATTTTCTAGAGAACATCACAATTTAATGTAGTGAGGCCTGAAATTGGGACCAAAACATCCAGTTTATGGTCATAGAGTTCAAACCATAGGGTATGTAACTCGTCTATGAATGTATAACCCTTATAAGGAACCCTTTAAGCCCATGTGAGCCATGATTGTTGTGGGAAACCAGTGGGGGAGAAGAGATTTACAACAAAATGAGAAAGACAATGTGTTAAAGGAGGGGTAGAGTATAAGGAAACACCACATCACTTGTCTACCCACTCAAAGTGTAATGGTGAACAATGGGATGATACCAAGAGTATTGAAATTCCAACTTGACATATGGATCTTATATGGAATATGAATCATGAGTCCGACATTTGGGATGCATGAGAATTGGCATGACAATGGATGATAACGACTAAAATTGTTCAAAAAAATGTATCCACATTGTTGTCCGGATATGGGTACAATAAACTAATTTTTTTATACTAACCATGTTCGATATGCTATTGGAACCTATCTCAAGATGCCATTTGTGATCCTCTAGGACATTAGCCCAGAATTATAGGAGAGACTTAAGGCAGAGAATCCATTCCAATTTTGGTTTTCTATTGGATGGGGATGATGATGTGGACCCAAACCAAGGTCACTCAATGTTTTGTAGTGGAATGAGATAATTTCCATGAGGAGTCGAACACTCTATGTAACATAACACAGCGCATCAAATCATAATAATTAGGAAAATCTTGAGGAAGTATATAATTTGGGGTAGGTGAAATGAGAGGGATAGTGGAGGAAGGAGGTATAATAGGATGATAAACCTATGGATAAACCTAACAAAAAATGATTGGGCATTCCTATATATTCCTCAAGGGTAGGATTCAAGCCATACATAGTTCTAAATTTCCATGCAGTTAACATCTTGAAGTAAGGATGTAAGTTGAGATCCATTTTATTATTATAGAGCTAGGATATATGGGGGGAATAATTTCCCAAAGGGGATTCCAATGGTATGGTAAAATGAACCCATTATTAATGATGAAAAATGAATTCAACACCATGCCATGCACAACCAAGAGAAGGCTCAGGCAAAAGGTCCAATAAAATGTAATTACAACTGACTATCAGGCAGTTTAACTTCATGTGGTAAGTGTGAAGAATTTTAACGTCATAAAGGATGTATAAGAACTTAGTTTAAGGTTTTATAAACTCAAACATAAAGGATAGGTTGGGGATCATGGGATTTACCCTATAAAGAGATGTTTGGGCATTCATACATATCATGCGAGGGTATGAATCAAGCTATACGTAGTTCTTGAATGGAAAGAAGATTAACATCACGTGGTGAGAATGTATGAAAGAGAGTGATAACACATGTAGTATGTTCATGAAGGTGTAGAATAAACCTATTGTAAATAAGGAAAAAGGAATTCCATATCACCATGTGCATTCCTAGAGAGAACCTAGGAAAGGAGTCATGAAATAGATGGAAATTTTTAGGGTAAAAGGGGAGAGACCTGAGGAAGAAATGTCTACACATTCCTACATATCATACAAGGGTAGAAATTGAGTAACACATAGTTCTAAATGGTTGTTATGTTTAACATCATGTGGGGAGGATGTAGGATGGACATTGATTAACAAAAAGTTGTATGGTGATGGTAAAAAAAATTCATCTTGCATCCCTGATGAGAAAAAAGGGGAGGTCCCTAAGGGGAAATTACAAGTGTGGCAGTTATAAATTTGATTTGAATGAGGAAAAGAGAA
This sequence comes from Viscum album, assembly GCA_963277665.1. Taxonomy (NCBI): domain Eukaryota; kingdom Viridiplantae; phylum Streptophyta; class Magnoliopsida; order Santalales; family Viscaceae; genus Viscum; species Viscum album. The sequence goes on along the minus strand of OY728128.1, from coordinate 117,199,244 downwards.
GCCCTTATCAAACCATATAATCCTGGGAAACTCTGGCTATGGGGATAAAACAATGAAAAGATTTTTGGTACTTGGGATGGACCTAATGAAAAAATGTCCAAGAATTCATACACATCCTGAAAGGGAAGGAATCAAGTGATACAATGTTCGAGAAAGTCATGTTGTCTTATGTCATGCGGTGAAGATGTAGGAATTAGACTCCCATGTATGATATATGAAGTGGTAACTATTAACCTAATGTACATTAAGACAAAATAATCCTCACCACACCACACATTTCCAGGGAAACATTGGAAGGGGAGTGACACCCTCTCAGATGAAGACGCACAGATGTTGCATGGTTTATCACCGTATGACCAGTAAGAAATGATAGTTTAACATAATATAATATTGGATAGTTTAACACCATGGAAGACAAATGTACTATGAAGTTTTATGTCCTACATCTCGGATGGGGCTATATTGTTTATGGGGTTGCATGATGCTCCCGTGTAGTTTAATGTCATGCAGAATGATAGTGCTTGCTAAAAATATTTCCTATAGTCTGAACAAGGGGAGTCCTCTTATGATGTACTTCTTAAGAATTTTCAAATTGGTGGGAGGAGTAATTATCTCACCATCCATGGTGACTAAAGAGTACACACAATTGGGATACACATAATGAATAATGTTGGGTCGTACCCTTTTGGGCTCTAATAGTGGTGGCTTTATCTATGTATGATCAACATACTCAGACCCAATAGTATTTCACCTTGGAGGATGCAGAATAGATGAACATTCTTGATGAAAGTTGTACCTACCTTGATCTGGTTCCTCTCCATATCGAGGAAGGGCCGAAGATTTTTTACATTGAGGGCCTCCAATTCATCCATATAGACATTAGCTACCTTATCTAGAATCTTCTAATCATAAATATCCATAAAAACTGATGGTAACCAAATATCTATAGGTAGTACTACCTATCCACATACACTTGAAAATATGGGGTCACCTAGGTGGAATTGCGAGTCATCGTTAGGTAAGCCCATAGATCATTGGGGATATTGTCCAGCCAACTATTCCCATTCTAACCAACCATCTTCTGTAAAATGTTAGAGAGGGAATTTTTTAACACCACAATCTATCCATTTTCTTGTGCCTGATAGAGAGAAGTGTGGTTATACTGGATATCTTTCTTGGTGAACATTTTCTTCACCTCAACCACTTGAAATATTGTGTGGTTATTAGTGAGAATGGAGTTTGGGGATCCGAATAGATGAATTATTATGGAGATCAAGAAATTGATGATAGAACAGACCTTGAATTTAGTGAGTTGTATTGCCTCTTCCCACATGGAATATAAATATATGTCGGCCAGGATAATCCTTTATGGGAAATTTGTTGTTAGTGGGTATGGTCCCACAAAATCAAGTCCAAGATTGAAAAATTCTAGAAGTATTTAGTAGTATATAGTTGATTTGGGGGCTCATGCACAATGTTAGCATGGATATAGAACACTTGACACCTCTTGGTGAACTCGATATAGTCATCAGCCCAGGTGGGCCAGAAGTAGACCAATCATCAGATCTGATGGGAGAGTTTCAAACAGTTCTGGCGAGCTTCATTGGAACCAACAAGGACTTCCTGCATAACTTGTGAAATCAAATATCCATGGATATAACATAGAATAACTCCATCCAAGCCACGTTTTTAGAGGATATTCTCAAGGCTGGGACCTCTCTTGAGGGTGAATTGTACTGCATGCCGACAAAATCTCTCTCATTCAGCTCTGTTTGTTAGAAGATGACTATTTTGGAGATAATAAAAAAAAGGCGTCATCCAATCATGGGTCACTTTTACTATGGAAAATGAATTTGGTGGTCTTTATGTGAAGGAATCATCAATGAGATGGATTACCTAGTTGTTATCATCACCATCCAAACTGATGGGAGTTATAACCCTTTGATGCACTATGTGGACAATTAGATTTCCTAGGTTAGGCTCTTCAAGTGAAGATACAATGTTGGAAAAGGAATCATATTGACCATTATGTGACTAAGGGACATGAGTGACCTCCTATAAATAAGGAAAATGTTCCATCTACTGGAGAGTGTAATGTAAGAAAGGAAAACGTTTAGACATCATGACGACATAGTCACTATTTATCTTCTTGAAGATAAGATCATAGTCCCCTTTCATGTTTTTATAAGGAATATCAATATATAGGGACAACACTAGAAAAGTGATTAGGGCCTGATTCTATTCCTCTTTATTGGTTAAGCCTTATGACAACATGAATGAGTAGTTCAAGACAACCCGTGTAGGTGTAAATAAAATGATACAGAGGCCTAATATGATGAGTCTGGGGGTCATTAAGCATTTTGACAGTTATAAATCAGGATGTTCCATTAATGTGAATCTTCCTACATGACATGGTGTGGTCCACTAACATAATGGACTCATCTGGAAATCCATAATCAAGATACCTCACTGTGGTGGATGGATAGGTGGAAAAAAAGTCTTTAGTTCATGCCCCTTGGCAGCTTTCTACAGGAAAAACCTGATGTTGAACTACTGATGGATCACTACCCACCAAGATACAGGGCTTGTAAATATAGGGATATTAATATTATTCGTTATAATAACTACATAGGATGCTATCTATATCTCAGGACACTAAAGATAATGCAGCAGCATCTGTGCTGCGAAGACAAACATGAGGCAACTCTTCTCAATAGAGGAATATTTGATATTTGTTTTGATGACCATGAGATTGAGATAATATAAACTATTATATATCCCTTAATTGTTATTCTAGGTGATAAGGTAACTATGGATAATTATAGTGTGGTCACATAAATGACTAGAAACTATTTGGTGATGAGCATCATCAGAACTGGAGGATGGAGAAGATACTACTTAATCTTCTCAAAAGCAGTCTGGAATTCGTCATCCCAATGGTGGAAAAAATATTTCATCATGAGTTTGGAAAAGTGTATACACATTCTTATTATATTATCCATGAATAATTTTATGTATTCTATGTTGAATTTGATTCTTTGGAGTTCTCAGAGGTTTCTCAGAGGAGGTATCTGTTCGATATCCTTGATCTTCTGTGAATCGGTTTCAATGCCTCATTATCTAACAATGATGTTGATGATCTTAATTGAGGTAATCATGAAGTAACACTCTAAACGGTTCATATTCAGATGATGGGAGTGGAGGAATTCAAACCCATTATCATGATATTTGATATGTTCCCAACATAGGTGGGATTTTACCACCAAATTGTTCACATATCATTTCACTAGTGTCCCAAGAACTGGCTTGAATATGTTGTACACAAAATTCTTATAGTTTTCTCTTGGATTATTATAACATAAAGTCATTACATAGTAAAAAATTACTTTGAGGTGATTTATGGTGTTTAGAATAATCATCCTCCAGAAAATTTATATCTAACTGTATATGTAATACCCGTCCATAAAGGAGAGAGTTAGGAATCCAGTAGTTGCGTTGATCAATAACTCTATTATAGGAAGGGGAAAATCATCATTTGGAATGTAATGGTTGGGATATGAAAAGTCTACATAGACTCATATATGTTTTTTATTCTTCCTAACATGAACTATATTGGGGAAGAACATTGGGTACTAATATTTCTTGATGAATTTGTCATTGATGAGCTTATCAACCTCATACATGACCATGGCACGATGAGAAGGGTTTATCTTTCTAGGAGGCTATTAGAACCCACAACGACTTAACAATAGACCATGGTAGTGGATGGGGAGCTACAGATCTATTCCATGAATCTCATCATAGCTCCATGAAAATACATGCCAATGCTGTATCAGGAAATCCACATACAACTACTTTTCTTCAAACGGTGTAGTCGTGCAAATCAATGTGAGTCTTGGGTTTGGATCAGTACCATGATTCACTTAGATCAACTCATCAACAGTGGTGTAGACACCTTCCTAAAATAAAAGAGTGGCATATTATAAATCCACATCATCGTCCATAGTGAGAGTATCATAATAAAGAGTCAGTTATTCTAAATCAGCTGACAGTAATGTAATACCAGTTCCATCCTCAGTGGTTGTTGAATCCTTATTAGTGGACTATAGTACTGCTGAAACAATGGAGAAAAAGTTTGTCACTATGATTCCATCAATACTTTATCCCAAGGGTCCATTAATGATAATATCAAAGAATTAGTGGCACATTGGTTTGAGTCTATTGATACCATCCTGGTGAAATAAGAAAGTATGATGTGTTGTCATTAACATGGGGTTAACTTCTCGATACCTAATATGGGTAAGTGGATCTGGTCTCACTCAAGCCTGATTCATGTAATTGTATTAATAGATATTCAAGTGCTCCTTGTGCAAGGGATCATGCTTCTAACTCTTTTTAGAGACAATAATGAACTATTCTAAGAGTAGGGTTCTAGACGCTAACTGGTGAATCGGGAGGATGAATGCTTCATCAATTTCGGTCCACAGGTCGGCCCCATTGGTGGTGGAATCAAAATAATTATCCTAAACCAATTTATCCTTCTCTTATAATAGTTGACATCTAATTTTAGGTATTCACGAGTGGAATAGTGAGACACATTACCATGGAGTACGACCACTCGACCATTAAAGGATTACATGAGGTACTGGTATTATGAGGAGGGAGCTCCTACATGTAGATTAGTACATAGTCTACCAATCAGTTCATTGTTTGTTACATTCTATGAATCAACCATGAGCATGGTTATAGATATCAGGACCATGAATTAGGTATTTTTGGAGACATTACCAAGTGATGTATCCTATGTCATGTCATATCATTTAATCTTCAAGTCATGCAGAATTTTATCTACTTCTGTCCATCCTGGATTGCAGATGTGTACTGATGAGATTGATCCCAGAACATTTGTCAACAAGACATTATTTGATTCCACTAAGTTAAACTATCCGGAGATATAGAAGGGTTGGATGTTCCCATGAATGGGAGAACATTCATCATCTCTTTAGAATGAGGTGATGGACTAACATTTTGCATGCTTAACATCCTCAGCAAGAAAGAAATCTACAGACACTACCTATGATTTGGCCTGAATGGGGCTTCTCAAAACCATTTAAAAGGATTCACATATATATTTCGATAGGAAGAGAGATTTGATAACTGAGATCATCATAGGAACAATGGAGATGGGATTAAGAACATTATACTTCCATGCCAGGCATTTATTTCTACCGATTTGAGATTACTATGTCGTAGAAGGTATGGGAGGTACTCCTGGCCGAACTAGTGGATTCTGGCTGGTGGTGGGGATATCCCTTTGCTCATTGGATGAACCAAAAACAATGAATATCACCTAATTACTAGATGTTTGTGGTCAATGCACAGCTGAATTCGGCTGTTCATGGCGTAGTCATGGTAGATCATCCTGATTGAGTTGAACTAACAATAGTGGAAGTGATCCCGAAAATATAGGGTGAGAGGACATCGCATGTTGTTCTATATACTGACCCTACTTTCTAGACATAGTGGCTAGAATGATATATCTATAGGGACAATCTGGTTCATTTTTACGGTTCACATACGCATGTTTCCATCAACGATTTCTACGACTAGGAGCATTAAGTTGTTTTTTCTGCATCCCACATTATCTGGAACAATTTAAGGTTCCACCAGCTTGATGATGTTTCCTTATTCAAACTAATAATCATTACCCAAAGAATCATCCATTGCTGGGAGAATTCAAGGGTTAATCCAAATATATGGGAGAACGAAGTCAATGAGCATGTGGGACAACATCAGCACCGACAAGGGACTTTGGTTTCCCTTGTGTATTCGATGCCCACTCATTCAGGAGTTGGAATACTGAGAAATAAACATAGAAGCAGTAGTGGGAATATACACCATGACATAAAACTGGTCAAGATAATTAATATGGGAATGGATGATACTTTGAGAATGAGCGATTGCATTGTAATCCATTCAATCATCATACCTATGAAACCCATAATTGGAGTCTTTATGCCAATCACTATCGAAACCGCTATCTGGAATTATTGAAACACATGGAATCTGTGTCAGGGATGGACCCAATCTTACTATGTTATTATCGATCTAGCACTATAGCCAGTCCTATAACACATAACACTACTTGATGGTACCTCTAGGGAAACAATGATAGGGGAAATAGTTGATGTGATCACTGAGATCAGCCTATTAAGGTCCCCTTTCAAGAAATTGATTGATTTTATGATCAAAGGAACTTCAAAATAAAAATGAACGTAATCCTCATGAAATGTGTAGGAATGATTTATATAATACAAAAAGGGGAATCTGGGAGCTTGGGCTTGACAAGGGGCTGGATTCTAATGAAGAGGTGGAACCTGATTATCTATCCTAGGAAGATGTGGTTGATGGGGTGGTGCCAACCGATTCAGACAATGGTGAGAATAATCCTGAGGTCGAGCCTATGGATTTTGTCCTTGGTGAGGCTATAGTGGATGCTCCATCGATAATAACTCCATAGGATTGGGGTTTCAAACTGTGCAATGGCCCCAACCTCATCCTTGATGTCTTTACTTGCAGGTGCGGTGGGAGGCAACAGACGTACCTACATGGCTTGCCACATATCCAACTCTAGGAATTTTGCCTTGTCATAAATGAAATGAAATACCCCAAGGAAATTCATAGTGATGAGGGAGGGTACCAATTCAGTCTTCACATTCCCCACACACATTGTTACCATCATTTCATGATTCAACAACTTGTCGAGTGAATACCTAGGGCCCTTCCACTGGGCGATGATGTTTGGGACTCACTCATCTAGCATTTTGGTTCACTTAAAGGGGTTCGAAATACTGGTCTTTCGAGTGGTGTATCTAAAATGATATAGGAATTGCATGTGGTGATCCTCCCAATCAACTACATACCAGATAATCAACTAGTTGTACCAGACAAACGATGGACCTTCAACTGTTTGTATGAAGCACCAGATCATGGAAGCTTCCCGCTATGCTGGAGTTCATAGCATGGGTCCACACCTAGAGTTTAAGTGGGAAAGATGATGCACCCGACGAGCCATCCCATTGATATGGGAAATTGTATGATATCATTAATCTAGGGGTGTCATCATGTCATCTACCCATGCCAAATATGACTTTTCGTTAGGCAAAATTTCCAACTATCACGTCTCAAGAACTTCAAGGAGGTAAATGAGATAATCCATAAAATAAAATAGAGGGGTATTCCTATCTTGGTGAGGATTCATAACAACCAGTACTTAGGATGGTTCATCACCATGATAAGCAAGCCTAGTGACATATAGAGCAGCTGGTGGAATAATTGGAGGAATTGTTGGTGCATTTTTCCAATGTAATAGTTGGAGGAATAATATAATGATCATCCTTAGGATGGTGGTCACATAGTTTAGGAAGGTTTGATGATGTATAATGTTTCCTACTGTCAAAAACTCCTTCCTCCACCATTTATGGATGAGTGATGTTTTTGGTATTAGCATGATGCAGTTTGTTGAGAAGAACATGTGGCTTCCCCTGCTTCCCAAGTAGAAGATGGATCAGATCATACTAGGGATCACTATAATTTATACATTTCTCTATAGCATGCTAGGTAGTGATATCATCAATTAAATTGTTCTGTTTGATGATCTGTTGAAGCAGTAGATATTTTTCCAGACGGTGTAGGGTGTTGACCAATGGGGGGCATGACTAGATCAACAATATGACACAACTGGTGGATATCATCATAATTATCCCTGATATTTGGATAATTAAACTGATGATGAAGCAGAAGAAAATGCGTTTTCCATAGAGTCTATAAGAAATATCTGACTTTGATTGGTTCAAGGGACTCTAGATCATTGAATTCCCCGAAATCAATCATCCAAGATATCTCAGGGAAGTGGTCTTCTACCGGGATATCCAATATTCATCTCCATTTTTATGAGGGATCTGATATCTGGTTTCCCAATCCCTATACTGGTAGTGGCAGTGGGATAGAAAAATGGTACTGATACATAATATTGTGGTGGGATATTGGTCGGTGGAGGGAACATTGTGCGAGCTAACAAACCACAACATATTGGGTTGTCACTCAGAGATAGTACTAACTACATCACTATGTCCCTGTAGGATGGGTTATCAACAACCTCCAGTTTCAGTGTGGCGATCTTTGATGGTGGATCTAGATAGTGTTCATCATCTGAAAAACCCCATAATAACTCCCCATAATCTCATGTTGAGGTAGAGATTATGTATGGTGATGGTAGAGAAGATTTCCCAGTAAGACCCTGGAAGGGAGCCAAAACTACCTCCTCCTGCATATGACTATGTAGGAATTTAGGGATCTTGTGAATCTTGATTTATGGGAGAGTGATATTGAGACACTGAGTTTCTACCCCAGAACATGATATAGATGATCTCAGAGACAGCTCTAACATTGAGTTGCATTCCACTTCAGAATCTGAAAAGAGTACTAGGTTCACTATGACCTATAACTTCTCAAGATTATTCTTTTAGTGGTGGAAGTTCTCCCTTGTATCCCGTAATAGTTCATCAGTGAATGGGAGATCATCAAAATTTGGAGGATCTCCATGTGGGTTGATGTTTGAGTGTGGAAGACATTTTCTTTTTTTAGATGAGATACAAGGAGGGACATTGTATTAAATGTATTTGAGGCGGGGAGGACCTCCACATTGATGAGTTTTGGAGAATAGAACACCTTGGAATATGTCCAATGGAACATGGGGAGGGCATCTTGTGACTTTATTCGGGTGTGTGGGGTTGACATCTTTGGTAGAGAGTGGTAGAGCAGGGAGGGACTCCACTGGAGTTGATGGGAACACTGTAAGACCTCAATGTTGGGTGTCAATGGTGTCACATTGGGGGCCTTCATACAAGACTAAGAAAACATAGGGAGGACCTCTGTGTTGAACTTCAATGAAGCGGGGAGGACCTACCCTGATGATGGTGATGACACGAGGATGAACTTAACATTGATATCCTGGAATATGAAGAGAACCTCCATACATAGGATCATGGGCATGGGGAGGACCTTTATGATGAGTATAAAAAAAATGGGGAAATATTTCACCTAGACAGGTGCTAGAGGCATAGAGAGGACCTCCAAGATGAGAGTGAGATATGTAGGGAGGAACGCCATGATAAACATCATCATCATTGGTTGGACTGTGAAGACTATTGCACACACTGGTGACTAGAAGGTAATGCCCAACATGACCATGAGGTGAATGGGCTCTCGATTAAGACTAGAAATAGTTATTACCCTAAAATGTATAAATAAGGAACTAATTCTATTTGTTGGTGGTGGAATGGGCCACTAATGTTCTATAAGATGATTCCCTCTGGCGGGCGTTGTCCCGAGACTTCACCCGATGTTAACATAGAGCCAACCGAACCGGGGTCGACATATTAGGGATGCAAACAAACTGCTCCTTAGCATAGGAGACCAGATGATGACATTGAAACCGTATGTTAGGAGAAATAATTGGTGATTTTTAGGCAGAGGTAAAATCTTGAATGGATCAAATGTATATCACCTCTTCTTCATAGGGGAGTGAATCATTGGAGAATTAAATGTAGTGGTTCCCAAAATGGTTGGGCGTTAGAGTGGGTAGCCGTGGATCCCTGCATGACCCTTGGGCATGGTAGTGATGATGAGGCACAAAGCCTCCAGATCATGGATTTCCATATTCCTTAGTGGGATGACCCCATCATATACATATAATAAAATGAGAGTATCAATCCCCATCCTCTAGATGATATCATATGGGGAGATGGGGAATTAGTAGCTTGTAGCTATTGTTGTGGAAGGTATTGTGCTGGAGGAAGAGTCGTATGGAGTGTCCCCATTTTCATTTCCCATTCCCTTGGGTCTGTGTGTGGGAGGTGAGTAGTTTCCAATAACCATAGATTTGGTCCTGTAAAGTAGGATGATTCAACCATCAGAACATATATTAGGAAAACAATTTTCAATTCCCCAAACCCATTCAGAATTCCATGGTTGGAGAGAAATATCAGTACTAAAAATGACATAGACAATAATTATGATGTTCAACTGCCCAACAATGTTGTGAATTTTATGCCATTCCCATGATTTAATTCATGGGACCTAGCAACGGATATCTGAATTAGGTGACATGCTCATCTTTTGATGTCTTGATCATCAATTATTCCCATAATAAGAGGAGAACTAGTTCACGTAAATTTCACCATTTATATTTTTGATGCATTCCATTGGGGAGTGACATGCCAGGTTGTCTCATCGACACACTCTAGAGGTCTCATTGTACCTCACATTCCCACATTCCAATTGTGGGAGGAATCCATCACTTCTTCAGTGATGTTTCTCCTTGACCGAAACAAGATTGTGGGATGTCGGTTCCTCCTTCCATGAATTCCTCCTGGGAACTTTTCTCATAGTCTAGGTCTTTATCATAGATTAATATGTTTCTTGTGAACTCATTCATTGTGCCATTTTGATATGGACGACGATTAATTATACTAAATTCGTTAGGACATTCCAATTGGTCAATTCAGGGCAGAAACCTTCAGCGAGGTGTTTATTCATGTTGTGAGATATGTGGAATGTCTTGATGGTGTAACAATGAAACACTTGCAATAATCCTCTTCATAGGGATTTCCAAGAGAGTAGAATCCTAAGGATTCCTATGAATATTGTGGGGTATCTTATGTCAGAGGAAAATATCTATGGTTTTCATTAGATTCCCTTGAATAACACGAGGTATGCCATGAGTTTAATTCCAAGAAAAGACCGACCAGACTGATTGAAACAGTAATGATACTTTATGAGATGGGTACGTCCCTAGGAGGGGTCACTTGATGGTTGCCATATGGATTGATCAAAATGACCAATAAGGGAATATCTAGGATAATGTGTCCAATAATGGGAAGGTTTCACATCATGAAGGTTGATACAAATGAGACAAAGGGAGGATCAAATGATGTGGACCTCTCAAAGGGGGGCACCAAGGATTTCCATTGGTTGGGATTAAGCATCAGGAAGGCATATGCAATTCCCTATGATAAGGAAAGAGATCAAAACCCATGTAGTTCAAAAGGGTGGTTTAGGTATTATGCATAGTTAGCTACCAATATGAATGTTGTGATCCCTATGGGATTTATTGGCTCAGATAAAAATCAAGATAATAGATATATTATTTAAGGAAGTGTATGAGATGAATGAGATGGAACCAATGTGAATATGGAAATGGTTTTGGTCTTGAACCTCAAGGAAGCTTCATATGTATCTCGGTCTATGGGAATCAATGTCCACATAGTTTTGTGGGACAATGTGACACCTCAGGTGGTAGCCCATGAGGAAGGATGCAAGGACGAGGACCCAAAAGAATTAGAACCTTCAGGTTGGGGAATGATCTTCCAAAAAAAAACAAATTCTCAAGAGAGAAACTAATATGGGACATTGGTGATGAGCTTGAACCTCAGGGAGGCTTCCAATGTATCACCGTGGAGGGGAATAAATTTCCATGTAGTTTAGGATGGGGCATAGAATTCGGGTGTATAAAAAGGATTGTTTTATGGAGACAAGCAGGGGATTACAAATGTTTAGTAGGCCACCAACAGAGGGATACTCTTGACTGGCAGACTATAGTGAAGTAGGTGGGATTTTTCATGGTTAACATCCCTCGAAATGTGACATGTGGTTTGGTCGTACACAATGGACAACAACCCTTCATATTACGGGGGTTTACACATGGTTAACATCTAAAATGGATGGATCAAAACACACTAGGGTGGATGATCGAAGAGACGTGTCCTAAAATGTGATGATGTCATAACACGAATGTAAATACCTATAAGGGAGAACCATAAATTACCTTTGGTTAGGGTTTAACCTCAAAGATGCATCCTACGTACACTGTGTTGATGATATGGATAAAAAAATGTAGTTCGGAAGGAGAATGAGGGACTAAAATTTAATGTCATGTGTGGTGAAGGTGTTCCGATATGAAGTGGTTGGTATATATGAACACTGGGATTGAACCTCATGGAGGATTCATACATATCCTATTTGGATGGAAAAGATCAATATCCACATTGTTTGAAAAGATAAAGGGTGTGGGTCGTAAACATTGATATAGGCCCATATAATATTTCATGGTTGATGATTTATCTAATACAATGTGAGTAATACTCAGTGTAGGAAAAAAGAGGTAGTGGAAGACTAGAAGATCATGTCACAAATGATGCGGCCATATAGAATATTGTAGATTGGGACATAGTGCAATATGGGAGCCCAAGGAGAGTGACCTAGTGTACGAGGATGATTTGGTAATTGTATAGGGAACAACCTATCAATGTAGGTTGGGGGTTATATAAAGACTTCCCTAGGCACGCATGGAAAAAATTTCCAAATGGAAAAGCAAGGTGGAAGAGATCTAATTATGTTTATCAATCGATTCCTCCCAGGCCTTCAACACATGCAGTGATAATAGTTTAATGTCATGTGTTTAAGAAGTAGGGTGCATAGTAGTTTAACATCATGCATCCTAGATGATGAGGACTCTCTCCTCAACCCTTAGACATATATAACTCGTACAAACCCATAGATGGAGAAGTAAGTAACAAAAAATTCAATGAAACAATGTGGTGAAGGTGTGGTAAATTGAGGTGTCCATGTTATAATGGCTATGAAAGGAAGAAATAGACATTAGCATTCCTAAGAAAAGAATCATCAGGAAGTGGAGAAAAGGAATTCAACACCAATTATGAGACCTTGAATTCATTTTGTACAGGCCTGGAGGGTCGCAAGAGAGAAGGGTTTGCAAAGTAGAATGCCTCGTTTAGAGGGAATTCATGAATATCTATTGATTCATTAGGAGGATGATCTTTCTAAATGAAGGTTCTCCAAAAATCATGGAGGAAAGGATCTCTATGACAGGAAGATCTTTACATAGCCAGATTACCCAGCTGAGGCATTGAGTTGACATGTACTTGAGGGGTGTATCGTGAAGGCTGAATTCTCAGTGAAGTAATGAGTGCACCAAAGGGACACATACCTTCATTAAAACCATAGGTATTTTTAAGTTAATCCCACATGAAGTGGCCATAAATTAGAGAAATTGGAAATCTAGTCCATAGTGGTCAAATTCTTTTGGTCTGGGTTTTCTTGCTTGTTTTTGGAGAAATGGGTGCCTCATTAATCAAGAGCTTGAAAACCAAATGGTTAGTGTATCTAAGGTTATTGGAGGAGGGGTTGAGAACATTATTTATAGGAAATGTTGTTTCAAAATTCTCATTGTGCTCACCATGATGAAAAGGTGATGTCGCAAAGCGTAAAGGCTCTGTCAGAATCTGTTAGACTCATAGGTCCATTCGTCACTATGTTGTAGCCATCATGGTGATCGTCAAACTCATGGATCCTTCTATTACTGCTCCACAATGGTCGTGGATGAGTATGTTCTTCTATATTTGTTCCGTTCATGGTGATGTGGGGCTTCATGATAGGGTTTCATGAGGTTGGCTTCTTTTGAATAATTTTTTCCCTCTAAATTTTCAATGTTACCCATAATGGTGTGTACCTTCCTTGTTCCATCTTTTCCAGGGATTTCAGCCGCAACAGTAATAGATAACAGGGTGAATATAAACTTAGTGTCCATTACAAAATGACATTCCAACACATTATATGTGGTGAAGAACACTGTTGAACAATTTATAAAAAAACTATAATAAAAAATTGAAATAGGGTATATAAATACATAATTGAAATTCATGTCAGAAAATCATAATCATGATTATTTCTAAGAATTAATTTATGTAATTTCCAATTCTATGTTCACATAGACACATAATTTCATCCATATAGTCAATCATCATGTTCCTCTTAAATGTGGTACTTAATGTCCATAATACTTCCAACAATTATGGCGGGACTCCCTAACAATATTACATTCACAAAGAAAACATTCCAACACAATGATAAAAATACGATTCACAAAAAAAAAATATTTATTTTGAAATCATGTTCCAAACACCATAATTTAATCAAAACAATTTCATTATTCGATAGTAATTTTTAATATTACACGTAATGAAGGGTTTTACAAAAATCTATGAAATTTTACAAATTATCCAATATAAATTGAAACTTTATTCCATAATGATATCTCCTAATGTGACCAAAAATAATCAATGAAAATTAATTTAATAAAATCAGGACATCATGGTCAATAATAGAGGAATTGAGAGAGAATCCAACTACATCAAATTAGATTTCATGGTATAAAGGATCTATGTCAATGAAAATATATCATCTATCCCTATCATTGTTATTTAATATCTAAAATAAAACACAAAAATATCGATTGATATTTGTTTTTAGAAGTTGACCATGATAAGAGAATTCATAGGCTCGACGAAGATGTCTACACAATAATAATTGTCGTAAGAAATCATTGAAATCTTCAAGAGGGATTTTTATACACTCCATGTATGTATAAAACCAAAAACTAACATCCTACAACATAAAATACTAATGATGGAACATGTAATAATAAGAAAAATGTAAGAGACCACACAACATCCCTCCTAGTCAACACTGAAGATAAAAAATGTTGTCAATGATACATCATATATCCAATGTTTTAGGATAGGGAGGAAGACACAATCCCCTAAACTGCATTATTACAAAAAATCACATATGTCCCATTCTACCCATTATAAAACTAGGGTACTAGTAGATTATAAATTTAATTTTATGTATTCAATGAACATTTAATGACTATGTGATGAACCAAAAAGGATCAAACCGAAAATCCAGTAAGTGAAATTAAAAAATCATTGAAAGACAGCTTAAACCTATGGGAATCATTCTTCCTAAATAATTTCTTAGAGAGTGTGCTTCTATATGTTTAATAATAATCCTTCACAAGGTCTTAAAACTGATAATCTATTTTGTACCAAGATTGAATGTTCTCCTTTTTATTGATCAACCCTTCATTGAACCCTCTTATCATTATCATATATTTCTTATTAATCAATGTAATTTACTCACAATTATAATAAAAATGCATCACCATTTTCATTGTTAAGTTAGTCTTGTATACTATGGGATTTATCAAAATAACCATCTTAACTATATATTCCCTTGAATGGATGAGATGATCCTGTGTTCTCTCATTTAATGCCTCCTCCAAGTTTTTATCCCGCTTTTTTCCATGAATGAAACCCTGAGGGGATGGATACCCATTTACTCAACATCATCCCAATCAGTTATTTGAATAACATTAAAATCACATTCCATTGCATTGTATTTTGTTATTTTTGTAGATCTTCTATCCATATATAGGGGTAAGTGGTAATAGTCCATTCTCACATTATATATTTTTTCTTTTATTCTGGATAGAGCTCCCCAAATCATGATTTCCTCTCCAAACCTTCCTCCTTACCAGAATGTGTATCCCTCTACCTTGGAAATCATCAACATTGTATGCAGAAGAATTATAAGATAATATTTAGATGTACACTAACATGAGGACCCCTTTCTCATCACTAGAGTTCTCTTCCTATACTGACTCATGATCCTGATCCATCCCATAACTATCTAAATCATAGTAGATATTTGAAAGAATAATAGTTAGAAAATCACTACTAGTGCATGAACATATCAATGAACCAACCCTAGGACATGCTTCTTAACCTTGAAACATTTTAGATCACCATCCCTTTCTACATGATACACCACCTCATGGACATGTCGTAGTGGCTCTGTATCCTGTGACCACTCCATTCCAATTGTTTGATTTCTTGAACATATTGCATCCACATTGGATGCATATATGGGATTCCATGAACCTTCCACATTAGTCACTTATTACTCAACTTCATGGTTTTTACACTACTGGATCGCATACCCGTAAAAGGGAGACTATAAGTGACCTGATGGGGGAAGAGTCCAAAACACTAGAAGTACTCACCTCCTATATCCCCAATGGCCCTAAGGGAGATTTCATTGTAGGGTTGAAATCACATAGTTCATTAATCAATTTATTTAAAAATATATCCTCAATTTGGTCACCCTCCTATGAACCACATTTTTAATCCTTTTCAGTAATTGGAACAATTGAAATACCCAATTGTATATGTCACAAGGGACCTTCACCAACACCATGATCCAATCAATTTATTCTTCCTCATAAGTCCATGACCATATACTGAAAGATGAAATTATTTATATATATTCAAACAAACAATGAATGATCAGTTTTCTTATATGAAGAGATTAAATCAATAGATTAATCAAATAAAAAAATTTAGTTTTCATGGGAACTCTTCACCCACTGAAATCAAAATGTACTCGGCATTCCATCATGAGAAATCTACATGCACACGGATTCATGGGGAAATATGCAGACAAAATGATCTAGTTATACCACTAGAACACATATATCAACCCATGAGGTTCCATAGAATTCAAAAAATAAATGGATTTTGAAACGATAATTTGAGTTTTGGGATAAAAATATCTATGGATGGGGTACTAGTTTCATATTGATGTCATAAGATTTCCTAAAAAGTAATAACATGGATTTATTACAGCTATGGGGGCATTATACCTAGACATAATCAAGCCTTTCTCTAATGTGAACTAAATCATAATATGCATATTATCCAAAGGCCCTCCATTTATCAATCAAGTAATCTACATGAACCAAAAATAATAATATAGATGGAATCCAAAAAAGTAAATCACTATTTTAATTGAGCAATCAATGTTATATTTAGAATATTACAGGCCTCATTGAACTATGAAGTTGAAATCAAATGATTTGGAAATCATTCAAACTGATATGGGGCTCTACAAGTTATTGACATTTGGGTGAAATGGGGAATGAAATTGGAATTAGAAAATGTGGAGAGGGAATGGGAGGGATCTCACATAAAGGACATCATAGGTCACTCCAAAATCAAGGTGGGAGGGACTGTCACAATGGACATTGTAATCATAGAATCAATGTTTCCATTATAGAATCCCCCATAATTCATAACCACACAACATTCCCCTTTAAATAATTACATTGAAACCATATTTGTCCATTGTATATTACTTAGGTAAGTTTTATTGTATACCAAATCCATGGAACCGACATGTATACAATTGATGTTTCTCATAATTTCAATCCACATGTCTTTACACTATAGCTGGTTTTCTCTATGCCACTACCACCATGTTGATGAAGTAGAAAATACATATATAAAATATAAGTTTTTTTGTTTCTAGAGTACACCTACCTCCTCAAAAATATTTAGAAAAAATTATCCCCCTACTAAAACCTAAAGATAGAAGGCATGAAACAATGAAATGCATAAAAACTAGGGGAGATTCATTCTCTACATAAATGGTATATCCATATATTTAATGACGAAGAAAAACATTTATTTGGGGAACCTTAGTATAATTTTCCAAAATATAATTTTTATGCTCCCATTTTTCTCCATGATTTTTTATCATGCTTCCATAAAACCATAACAAAATGATTATTTTTGGATTCAAGATATTTTTTGTGTATAATAAATCTATACTATAACATGAATCATTATAGAATGTAGTTCAACATAAATATGGTACCATCAAATAAAATGGTCAGGAATAGGTCGGTACCACATCAATTAATATTCATGAAATTCATAATGCAAAATATAGATCATTTTCGTTAAATGAAAACTAATATTCCAAATTACCATTCCATTCCTGTATCATATGAGGTACAATGTATAAAAGAGAATACATTATTTCTTTATCAAAATTACTATTTTATAGAAATTGATAGATTCACTATAAAACATGATCATTGAACTATGAAATTAAGTATCATTATTGATTAGCCACAATGTATTTTTGATAACTCTTAGCTACAATAATTCCCTTCAAATCCATTTAAATATTATTTCTAGTTTAATGAAATATTATTCGTCTGATAAGTGATGTCTCACTAATTTCCATACATCAATTTAATGAAATTAAATTTTGATCGTAAATTTCCTTGAATGGATCTATATATATCGATTCCAGAGAAATTTTATTGTTTGATAACTCCACTAATTTTATATACTCAAAGCATGAGATTAAAAAATATATCATAAGATATTTATGTGTGTATTCCATTAGTAGTATCATCCTTTAAGATTTTAAAATAATTTATGGATTAAAATATATACTCATAATAAATTTGGTTGGAATGGATTGGTGTATATATGTACAAAATTGAGTTGAGAGCCTTTTGTATCAGCCAAAAAAAATTTGGGGCACCATGCATATTTAAAGAATTCTAAATGTATAGTTTGAAAAAATTATCTCTCTATTGAATTCATGAATAGTAATTATGTGAGATAACTTCGTGATTAAATCTACATTTTACCTTATGGAATTGTGATCTAGAACAACTCTCGGAAGACCTATCACAAAATACATTGTTATTTTCTTCCATTTTCACAGGGGAATAGGTAATGAATACAACATACTAGGTGGTAATTTCCACTCCACCCCTAACTGCTGATTTTTGATTCATCTCAATAAAAACTAATATACCTTCCTTTTCATACAAGAAAACCAAAACTATGAACTCGGGTCTCTATATATCCTTTTTATTCCTGGATGAAAAACCCCCATCGAGTGGTGATAAGAATAAAGGATTTTTTCATGATAGGAAGAGGGAACTATAATTTGATATCTAGATCCCAAAATAGATCACTTATCACGATTCCATTCCAAAATTATCTACACTAAACTACGAGTTAACGATATGGGTAATACATAAGGATTGGATGTTAGTGAATATCTAAAATGACAAACTAAATATTGGATAATCGTATTCAAAAATAAAACAACGACATTCAATTTATCTAAACATTTCATATTAATATCAATTATGACCATCATTTACAACTATCGAGCTTATGTATTTATAGATTTCCAACTGAATTACTTCCAAATAAATGAATTCATTACAAAAGTTTCTTTTACTAGAGAATATAATAAATTGAATACAAAATTTTATTGATATTCTATCCACATACATTTCCATATGTTGAAATAAAATTTTGAGTTAATATATTTCAATCTCTTTTGATCTAAAACCACCCAAAATTTCTCAACAAAGATATTTTTATGTTGTTTCATTAATGATGGTTATATGATAACCAAATATAAATCATTTATCAGATAGTTATTCTTAGGAACTTATTATTTAAGTTATCCATATTGAATAACGTGATCTACCTGTATATAACCATATCAAAATACAAATACTCATGAAACATAATAGAGAACATAACCCTATCATGGCCCTATAAATACAATGATAATAGCTGATTTGGGATAATCCTTATATTAATATAATGAATTTTAACAGTCATAATATCATTGGAAATGAACATAATGTTATTTTCAAATATGTAATTAGTGAGGAAATACCTGAAATGTGACATATAAAATATGAGATGTATATTTCTAAACCAAGGAAACATCATATCTCAAAAAAAAAGTCGATGGTTGAAAAAATATTTTTGCTTTTATATTTTTGAAGATATATATGAACAATTTCAAAAAAAATTACAAAACCTAATCCATATCACTCTTGTATCCATAAATCAGACATTGAAAGCATGGAAAAATAGGATGTTCCTAAAATCTATAATAAACATTCACCAAGTGTTTTTCATTATTAACTTCATTAATAAAATATTAAAAACTTAATCCATGGAGACAACCACAATTAAATAAATATACCCCCAAAATATTTTATCATAAATTATATAAGTAGAATCAGTTAATTTATATGACAATAAAGTATAAAATATATTCTAATTGAATATAAAGCCGCATGAAGGCTGTTTTTGGAATATTATCCTTTAAAACACATATTTTATGATAGATTGATCATATTTTATTATTATAGAACCAATTAGATTCCCATAATTCATCAAATAGATCATTTATTATTGGAATATGATGCAAATTATTTATCAAGAATTAATTGAGATTATGATTAACCGAAAAATATTATGTGCTCCATCCAAATTCATTATAAAAAGAAATAGTGATTCTTATATAGACCTGAAAAGTTGATTGATCCCTTTACCTTATAAAAATTATAGAGGGAAATCAAATTCTCATAATTCATTTGGTAAAATTCTATATTGGTGAAGTAAAATATGATAAGTCCCCAGTATGCGATCAAACAAAAATTAGACATATTTATTAGTGGGAAAACATAGAAATTATCAAGTAAAAAGTCATGAAATTGGAAACCAATTCGTTAGAAAATCACTATTTATTATGTTGTTGATGGATTCTATAATAGATACTAAAAACTAAAAATTTATATTCACAAACCTTGGTTAAATATGTTAAACTCTACATCCATTACATCCCACTCCCATTTAAAGATATGAAAAACCATAAAAATTATCAGAATTGAATTTCCTTGCATAATATTTTATAAAGTTCTTGAAAATTTTAAACCAATACATTACCAAATTTTGGTCATTGGTATCCATTCCCAAAACATAGAAACCAAAAAACAACTCAGTCACATCATGTATTTTTTCACATGTTGCCAACACAAAGGATTAACACTCTTAATTCTCAATATATGTTTGATGTTTCATAAAAAATTTATATCATATCAACATGTAATCCCGAATGATTTACCAGAAATGAACCATGAAAATAAAAAAATTAATATATGAATTTTTAATAGAAACATATATTCGATAGAATATTTAACAAGAATTAACAAGATGAAATGAGTTGTAAAATATATAACTCTTATAACCAAGCTGTAAAATAAGTGGATATGAATAATATTAAATAAAATATGATGTATGTAAATGTATATATTTCATAAATAATAAAAATTATTAAAAATTACATTGTAAATAATAATTTTTTTAATTAAAGTAATTTTATTATATAAAAATATGATTTAATCCAAATGATTTTTTATTGTGAAGAAATATAAAAATTAATTTTGGGATGTATTATAAAATTTATTTTATAAAATTAAATTATTATTATTAATATGTATAAAAAATTTTACTTTGTGGGAGATGTTTATATTTTATAGAGATTATTTATTTTTCAGTTAATAGTGAAAAAAATATTTTTGGGAACCATTAATTATATTTAATAAATTCATTAAATTAAAATTCCCATTATGTTTTGAATATTATTTAAGGTAATATAATTACTATTTATATATATTTGAAATAATTAATTATATTTTAATCGTATTTATAATCTATCTTATTATATGTTTCTTTTTATGCTTAAAAATATCTTTCAAAAATAGTTTTAAAGTTACTAATGATTCCCACATTTAAATTATTAGAAAACCCAAATGGGAATTGATTTATGAAAAAGATGTAGGTTTTAAAAAGTTAAATATTAATGTTTAATTATAACGTGATTATTATTTTTTACATAGATAGCATAAAATAAAATTTTTCTTTGGAATTACACTTCTTTAAACCCCAGTTTTTAATCGAGAATGTATGATTAATTTTAAATTAAAATTTCCAATTAATTTAAATTTATTTTTTAAAAATATATTCTAAAATTCATTTAATTATAATATATATTATACATTATAATCCAATTAAATATTTATTATATCAAAGAGTGAAAATAATAAAAATTTATTACATAATTTAAGGTTAGAACAAGTCTACCGAGCGATTAAACTAAATAAATAATGGTCCAAACCACCTAAAAACATGTCTAAAATCTATTTTATGATCATATATTGACTTTTTAGTCGATAAATATTTATAATGGTCAAATATTTTCATTCTAAAATTTTTAAAATAGAGGTTAATACTTTTTCTCTTTGATAAACTACATGCATACCAGTCACCTCACTTATAAAAGTCCACCCCTATCTTCTACTCTTAAAATAATAAAACTACCCAGTATTAGACCATACCTTAAAAAAATCCTTATTTACATCCCTAACAATGTCATATTGTGTAGATTATGATAATAAATCCAACCTATTGTTGAATTTAGTGCTTACATATGTTGGTTTTCCAGATATGAGGTATCTCGATTAACCATTGGTATTTATTGTATATCTTCATACACCTCAATAAAATCTAATTAATAATGATTATATAGTTAATCAAGAATAAAACATAAAATTATATGTCATTATTTTAATAGAATATAATATATTATTCCACCCTTCATCCAAATGTGATAACAAATCATCATTTGTGTGTTTGGTGGACTACTCACTCACGAACACAATGACATTGATTTTCCATCATCACCACTCACGGTTTGTTATAACTATATATTTAAATTATATATGTGATATATCTATAAAAATATATTCTTATTGAGTAATTATTTCATATATTTTTTATTAATGTTCAATTAATCGGGAAATGATAATTTCACTCGTGTGTATGGCAGATTACCACCTCATGAAGCGATATGATTCATTTTTTCCTAACACTTTACATGGAAGGAAATAAGGAAACTTTAAATGAATATATGTGATACTAATTATAATATTATGATATTAATTTCATATTTATCATTATAAAATCATAATATACAACTATCATTCTTTCACTGAATAATAAAAACATTGTTCATGCATATGTGTAGAATATCACATTCACTAACAATGTAACTATTTTTTATAACTAAATTGAAAAAATAATTCATATATGTATATTTAAATAAATAATATAGAATTTTTCATATTATTATAATTATATATCTATAAAATAATACATACCTACTTTACGAACAAATAATTTAAATATGGAAAAATTTCTCATGCCTATGCATGACCTACCGACTTCATGATATTCACTTAGTTAATTTTTTCATAAAAACTACAATGAATGGTTTTAAAAGATGAATTTATTTATAATTATGTATAGTATTTCATGATTATTATTATGGATGTTTTGAAATACTAAACTCTTTGAAAATGGTCAATACACTGATTTGGTTTTCAAATAATGAGTTGAACATTATGAAAACACACGATGTGGAAAAAATGATTACATTTTCATATATATCATAAAAATTAAATAAAATAAAAGATTAAATACAATGTTTATTTATCCTAAATGAGTTTATTTACAATTAAATTACTTTTTTTTGAATTTTATATATGTCTTAAGGTACATAGAAAAAATTATGTACTTGAGGTAAGGGGTTTCTTTAGTAACTTTTTATATATGTGGGACATGTAGCATATTCAAAAAATTTATTTATAGTGTGATATATATAATTACACTATATATTTAATACCATGGATCCTTTATACATAATTTTATTTTATATTTCAATTTGATTTAGTAGATTAATGTGTAATTTAATTTACTTTTACCAAATCTTAAAGAAGTTCAAAACACAATTTATTTTCATTTAGATATATTACTCATTCATTGATATTAATATGTCATGAATATGCCTGTAATGAAATTTATCTATATAAATTTTATTTAAACTTATTTTATATTGTACTAAATTTGATACTCATGATAAATTAATTGATAAATTTCCAAATTCAATTGTATGAATGTTAAATGGGTTGTTTTTCATAAATGTTAATTTTTTAGACTTATGTTTATAATATTCAACTATATTAATTTATGATTTTAATGTAATTACCCATTCCCATTATATATCATGATAATCATTATGTTTATCATATTTAAAGAATCATTTTATTTTATTCATTCATCGAGCTTATAATTTAAGAGTACCAAAAAATAAAAGGCTTGATGTTATAATCTATTTTCATTTGGGATTGTTTATGTTAATATTTATTTAATGGAAATCCTATGATTTTTTAATGATCCAAAAACCATTATTATCCATACTTTATGAAGGTGGATAACGTGTATTATTTCTATTACTTCTATTTTTAATTGATTAAATATAATTAAACATATTTTTAAATGTCACCAATTATTTATTTTATTTTATATTAGATATATTTCTTTTCCTGGCCGTTATTTTATGAAATATTTTAAATATTTTTATTTATTAAAAATTTATTTCCAAAATCCATTTTACTTTATCTTTGAAACATTTAAAATTTATTTAAACAAAAATTATTAAACTATTCCAAATGGATTACTTTTGACTCCATTTATCATTTTTTAATGAATATATATTTTTATCTTTTATTACAATAACATAATATACCACCATCATTGTAATAACATGTTTTCTCATTTGTGAATGGATTGTTTTATCCCTTTTTGTAACCCTCTTTCTGGCATAGATCTAGTAAACGAGTTGTAGGTCTAGTTGGTATGTTTTGGAATGGAGGATGTTAGGGGACAAAGGATGTTGCATGAAAAGTAGATGGCATGCATTTGGAATACACTATATGTATTAAATACACGTATTGAAATGTAATATTCATTTAATGACCCATCCCAAAGGTTTTAGTGTCTTCACTCCCCATGCCTACATCCAAGAGACCAGTGATTAGTGACTAGCTCTGAGTATGAATATCATTAACATGGGAGGCCATAGCCTAAGGTACACACACACACACATATAAAATACCATTTAATTAGGAAATGTAAAAATATAGAAACCATGAATTCATACATCTAATCTTAAAAATATTTGATGATAAAAAAATGGATATCAATAGGTCTATATACAAGATGACCAAATAGTCCCCTAAATCATGTCGAACCTAAAAGAAAACATAGGGATTGTTGTAACGATATCACAGGAACACACCTTAGTCTGTCCCGTCTCACTATGAATTGAATGACCCTAGTTCCTATAGGAATATACAAAAATTTCAGTCATCTAGACAAGAAATTACATGGTTGGAAAATGCTCATGATTGATTTTTTATAACAATAACCCTCAGGACATTCCAAAACTACTAGGAATATACCAAATGAATAACTATCATATCTACATATATATATGAATATGAAATATATGAAAATAATATATATATACAATCAACCAAGACACTAAATCTCAAGTTAAATTCAATATTTTAATTCAATTCTAGGATTCCAACTGAATGGTTCATTATTGAACATGTCATAGAGAACACACTACATGATTTAGAAATCACTGAAGATGTCTATATGATATGAAGTTCACGTAAAGGTAATCCATTATAATTATATGTTGGATGTTTGATATAATAGAACACACATTTGGGGATCTCAGCGAGGGAAATGGAGTATAAAAATAACTCAAATGGAATAATATGTTATATAGATTTTTAGCATATAAATTATGCTGGTCATGTTGATAACAATAAATCTACCTATGGAACGAATATGATAGGTGGTATAACTCTATGAATCACTAAGGTAATCCAAAGACTATATCCATGAAATAATGCTGAAGGGGTCACCAGCCTATGCGTAGTATGAATTTACGTACCAACCCTAAAGAAATTGATATTGGGAACTCACCAGAACAGAACATTTCCTTGATTCAATGATTGCGTTTATTTGACATTTATGAGGGAGTTCATAGTGTTCCCTAGGATTGCAGAACCAATCCCATTAACTAAAAATTATTCCCATGTTAATGTACCATGTCCTTTTCCATGCAATTATTCATGGTGTGACCATTCCTGTGTAATTTTTCCAGTGTACATGTACACTACATTGTCCATGTACATGTGGCCTCACCATGTCTGTGATAGATTACACAATGTGACAATTACTATGTACTCCTACCAATAAAATTTTACCCTCTGAGATAAAAAATAAGCCAACTGGGAAGGGTCACACTCTGTGTGACATGGTCACACTCTACATGATAGGGTCCCATAGTGTGTGATAACTATCTTCATCTAGAAACCCTAGTCATTGATGCATGGGTTCCACACACCATGGAACCGCATATTACACACCATGGGTTATAGAATTTATTGGATACCTTGATTCTCTCCTTTTTGTTTCAATCTACTCCTATAACACATGTATCCACATCCTACACCATCAATTACTACCATGGAACTCATATTTAGTTTAACTATGACTGATCATGAATGTATAAATGATTTCATGTGGCCTAATTTTTTCATGAATCATCATGAACCTCCACCAACACCATATGTCTAAGAACATGACCAATGAATTCCAATCCAACCATGATCCACCCTCCACTGACATATTCACATGATCCTCATTTCATACTGAGAATGTAACAAAAAATATAGAATTATTGCGTTATGAAGCATGTGTGTGTTGTTCGATTTCCCAGTGCCAATAGAACTGCGTGAAAAAGGAAATATACGATAAAGAACGATGAATTAGGGGAGTAAAGAACAAAGAAAATCAAAAGGAATGATCGTCATCCAATTTTATTGTTTTCCTTTGTCCTTTACCTTTATAATTACAAAAGAATATATAAGAAATTATCACAAAAAAGTTACCCCAAAAATTATATCCTAAGATAACTGTACTCCCTAAATGACTGATCTATGAATAAATATTTTGGTTGATTGACTCTCATTCTAATATAAATAGATATCAAGGAATGAGTCTAATAAAAATGAAAATTCTACTTCATTTTTTATTGATCATTTGTGATGAATGATGTTTCCTCATTATCATTGTTTAGATCCTATGATTTTTTAGACACTTGTCATTGATCTATGGTCTAGTTTCCATTTAGACACATATTATCTTTAAATTCTCTCTCATATAGTGCTAAAATTACTAAAAATTAATGTGGATAACTATGGTGATTTGGAATAACTGTATTAATATATAACAAATTAGTTTCATATATCAACGACTAAACTAATTTTTTTTATTATTAAATTATCCATTTTACACCAACATTTATTTTTTTTAAAAATCTCCACTCCAAATTTTGTTTCCTTGAATACGTAAATAACAAGATCTATACTCAATTGTTAATTCATATTTCTGATATATATTCATGTTAATAATTTTTTACACTTTTGAGGAAAACTGTTTATTCGTGTTATTTAGTATTTTGTATATATTTCAAACATTCATTTAAGGCTTACCAGGCCTCATAATCACATTCCATCTTAGGGAATGGTCTCAATAATAATACATCAAATATATAAAACTAATACATGGAAATTAAAAGTCATTAATTCTACTTTATCTGGGATTTACATCTACAAATTACAAAACAATTGGATAATCAAAATGATGTGATTATTGAGCCTTTATATGAGAGTCCATCTATCATGTTATCTCTTTATGATTCTTAAGAATCCAAAATAGGGTAATTAAAGGAATCAATAACCCACTAATATGAGATCATAGATAACAGTGGTGTCCCTAGGAGTAGATCAATCCAGATTTCCATTTCATGGATAGAAGTAAATCCAAGAATATCCTTAAGGAATACATCCTCAGACCTCACCACCATAGCAGGGAATTGGAAACTCATAAAATAAACTACACCAAGGGTTATTCTATCCTACTGATGATAAATAAGATGCACCCTTCTATGCATGTGTTTGTCCAGCGGTGCCTGGGTTTACATTTCATCAAAAAGGAAAAACGTAGCTCCATATCTCTAGACACATCACATCCTTATCCTAAAATTTTCAATATAGTCATGAACTATGGATATATAGTCCATAACTAATATGATTTCATAAAACATAATTTCTACTACAATTATATCCCAATAGAAACGATCACATCTATTTGTGGTCACACTGCTTCCTCAACTGTATGATCATTGAGTCTTATAGAATATGATAATCCAATTGAAAGGATTGATCCAATGGATCAAACATAATATATATGTCTTGAACTAGATATATGGAAAAAAGGAATGACCATAACATGTGTATATATTTACTATAACTAATGTGGAAAAGACCATGATAATACATCGAATCAGTCATA
Source organism: Viscum album (assembly GCA_963277665.1). Taxonomy (NCBI): domain Eukaryota; kingdom Viridiplantae; phylum Streptophyta; class Magnoliopsida; order Santalales; family Viscaceae; genus Viscum; species Viscum album. The sequence continues at coordinate 117,171,312 of OY728128.1, read as the reverse complement.
GAGCCTCTACATCATAAGAATCAAAAACCTACATCTTCCCCCACCTATATTATCTAACCCCCAATGCCATGAATAGACTAAAATTTGGTGGTGGGGCTAACAAGTTAAATAATCTACCACCTCCATCTACCCTACTTGATCCTCGTCAATGTATGATACCCTAATGACCTATCTGACCTATCCATTTTCTCTACCACGGAGGAGTATCACCCATTTCTCAATCACACATATGTTGTGTTGGAAAACCTCATGTAACATGTCCCCTTCCATCATCAGAGTATCATAACCTCTCTTTAGGATTTATAAAGATATCCCCTATTCCTTTTATAACAATCCCTATGTCAGGAGTCATCCTTCAAAAACATCTCCCCCTACATGGTCCATGATAAGAAGGTTGACACCTTGTTGAGTAAGTCAATTATCATGTGTTCCCATTACTAGTAACCACAATATGGTTCTGCTTGCCTAATAAACTCTCAACAAACACATATCTCACTAGAACCCCATCATAATTTGGATTCCTTTGTGTCATGATGGGGTCTCACCTGTCATTATACAATACTCTCTCAATGGTTTCATTCTAGTAGAATTGATCAAAAAAATAATCCATTGAGTATATGGAGTCATTATAAATTCGTGATGAATACTCAACCACTATCGTATATAATTTCAGAATCAATATATTCATAATGATTCATTAATACCTTAGTTTATATACAGAGAATACCTCTCTAAAACTATTCTCAAACTTGGACCATTCTTGAATAACGTTATTGTAAAATTAGGTCAATAACCCCCACCATTTTCAAGTAGATCCATGAAGGAATATCACTTCATGAAACACCATAGTATCTATTGATATCCTAAATAGATGAAAAAATATCATCAATACCTCAAGTAACAACCCATCTACATATAGATCTGGATCACCTCGCAACATGAAGGGTCCCTATCGGAAAAACGAATGAAGTTCACTAATCATGATCAACTCCATATCAAATACTATGGGTATAACCATTAGAATTGTAGGTGGTGGTATAACTGGTTCACAACCTATAGGTAAATCCACGATAACATATCCCTATATCGATGTACCATCATTAAGGGTATATTCTTCCTAATCATAATCTCAATGCAAGCTAGAATATTTCACGGAGAAATCATATAAAAAAACATGATATGACACTGTCAATGAGTACATCTAGAGATAAAATTCTAGGAGTACATGGAAACTACAACACATTTCTATATTATTCATGTAAATAACTTTAACCACAACTAGTTTTATCAAGTACCATGTTAAATAATGAGTGATATGAATCATAGTGTATTTATATGTTGGTATTCAGACCAATAATGGAATCCCTATTCGAAATGACGAACTCGAAACACCTAACATTGTTTCCCCAAATCAATCTAACAAACCTTGGTTCTATGGTAGATCAGACTTCTATAATACCACACAATCATAACATGTCCCATTATGGAACCAATTGTGACTCCCTAATCCATCCACGAATAGGCTCGGGAATGGCAACTTGAACCATGTATGAATATCAATAACATGGTAGGCCTTAAACTAAGGTATTTACACACACATAGAGTCATCTCCAATACCATACAATTTTTAAATTTAAAACAATATAAAGAAACAATTCATGCATATATCTAATCTCACCACTGTAGTAAGAAAAATAGAAGTGGAAAGCAAATGGGTCTAAATTCAAGGCCACCCTAAAGCTCCTAAAATTATTTTATACTTGAAAGTGAAGTTTGGTACTTCTGTCATGATAAAACAAGAACACACCTCATTCTATTCAGTCTCACTAAGAACTACCTATTTCATGTCCCTATTGGAATCATTTAAATGTCGTATCATCTTTTTAAGACACAAAATGTGTGAGAAATCCCATGAATGGGTAGTATAATAATACCTAGTAGGACCCCGTGAAATAAAAATGTGTATAAAATAGATTAACAGTCATATATACACATTTATATGTTTAAAAAACTTATAAAAAGTATATCTATATACTCTCAATAGACACACTTGGTATCATTATAAATTAATAACTATAATTCCACCCTAGTATTCCTACTATACGGTTCTGCATATTAGTCATCTAGGATAACACACTCCATGAGTCATATAGAACAGATGACGTCTGTCTAGTACGTAGTGCACCTTGGGTCTCCCTAATAGAAGAATAATATTGATGTCTGAGTAGATATGACACATCGACAAGAATAACACCCACAACCTTGGGGTATACCAACATCAAAATATGGAATAATCTAATATGTAGTGGATCAGCAAACATACACTATCGGTCATGAAGATATCATGAAAACCACATAGGTAAAGAAGATGATATAATATATCACTCTAGGCCTCATGGAGGAATTAGACCAACTATAACCATGATGTTTTGTAAAGGGGGTTACATTCTTATGGGTATGACAAGATTCCATAATAACCCATAGGTAATGGATATAAGTAATTCACCCTAATGAAACATGACTACTATACATAGGAAAATGGATTTATGACTACTTTTAAGAAGTACATGACATGTAATAGGACTACACTGCATGTCACTTTGACATAGGAGGATTACCTAATAAACAACATGTGTGTGTTTCCATGTAATAGTATAAGAAATTCCCATGCCCATGTACTTTTTCCCAAGTACTAGTACCTAGATTTCCCCATGTAAATTGGAATGGATGGGTCCATGTGTGAGTACATTGAATTCATCGACCTGTGTAATCTTAAACATGTTATTATAACCTTTAATGTACACATTGATCCAATTGGGAAGGGTCACACACTATGTGATAGGGTCAAATTCAATGTAAAAAATTTATTCTCCAATAACCCTATCCTTTATTTCATGGTTCCCACATATTGTGTAATACCCAATTACACCACATATGATTTAGAATTTCATAGATCCCATGGTTTTCTCCTCATCATTTTATCTAGATCCTCCTACACCCATATCCACCACTACCACTATCAATGATTCCAATGGAACATGGATCTGGGTCAACTGAGGATGATTATTTCTAGAGAAATTATTTCAAATGGCCTTGTAATTTTTGGAATCATCCCCTACCTCCACTATCACTATGCATCCAATAAAAACTAATATGAGAAAAAATGTGGTACAGATCTGGTTTCCACTTCCATATTCACATGATACTCAGACTATATTGAGTCTTGAACTAAAATATCAATTCTTTTTTCTGTGAAACAGGTTCACAACATTAAATTTATCGATGTTCATGAAACTGTATGCCAACAATAATCACACATTATGAATGATGAATTATAGGGTAAAAGGACAATAAAAAACATGAGGATAGAACCTAATCCAATTTTCTCTTTATCCTCATCAATTTTCATTAGAATGTTGAAAAAATTTATAAAAAACAAAAAACAAATGAATTCCCACAAAAAATATCCTTATCGATAAACCATCACAAAAAAATGATTAATCTGCAAATTAATATGTTGGAAAATAGATTCAAGTTCCTCATAGTAGTAGATAACAAGGAAGGAATATTTTTTAAAAAATATACCATGATTTTGAAAAATATCTAGTGAATAATGATGATATGTCATTATCATAATTGAGATTGTCAGATTCCATTTGGCACCAATCAATGATATAAGACCTGATTGTTGTTCACCAATAAAATATCTCAAAGGATACCTCCAATGGTTTTATAAATACTCAATGGTTATACAACATACATGGAGAATTTTTCAAAACATTATACATATAGATGGGATTAGGTCAATGTTTCAATTACTGAAATAAAAATAATTTATTTAAATATTTTATCCATTTTATGCATGTTACAAATTTTCCAAAAAATCCCCACATCAAAAATGTTTATGTCTCACCTAGGGTAAAAACCATCATCTCAATTTCACTATTCCATTGTATTTTTCATTCGAGTCTCCATTTATATGTTATACTAATTTTTATGATAATTAAACATGCTTGTTATTTAATATATTTAATTTATTCCAAATAGTTTCATCGAGAACATAGGGCCTCATATTCTCTTGTCTTCATTGTACTTGATCTTAAAAATAATTCCTATAATATTCAAAGATAATACATGGAAATTCTGATTCATTAAATGGAATTCCAATTCATGACATGTAATGAAATTTACCCCAAATGTAATTACAAAACATTACTTGACTTTTATATCATTTACATGTCATGTAAACTTCATGTGGAGTTTTTAAAGGGTAAAACCCATTTTTATTTTCATCACCATCATTTTCATCTTTATCCCTCTCATATTTTCTATCCTTATATTATATCCCCAATGAAGCCTATTGGTAGAAATTGAAGTTGTTCACCCATCCATGATCCAATTTAGCTTCTTATTTTCTCATTGGATATGTCTCAGTAGGTACTCCTCTCCTAAGGGGAATTTCATCATTTCCCTTTCGATCAATTAGAGTAATTTGATGTATTATCATATGCCCTCTTTTTTGAGGGTTCATATATTTTTATGCTTTAACCCAATATGGGACACTCCATATGCATATACGTGATGAGTGATCCTATAAAAGAATAAGGTATTTACTGTAGAAATTATTCCTCAATGTCATTATTCATTATATTATGTTTTGTCTTACCACATGTTGGATCCAACATTCATTGACTTTATATTAAAACTATATTCAATTAATGGCCTCAATAGTGATCCTAATTACTCTCCTAGGTCACCACAAATTTCTACCAGCCCTTGGGGTGTGATGATGAAAATTTAATTGTTGTTATAAATGAAAAAAATGGAAAAACAATCATAATCATGGTTTTGGGATAACATCAAATTTTGATATCATAAAATGATATGGAACATTTTTTGGGGTATCATGGCCAATGAAACTATCCATATATAACAAATTGAATTCATGGGAGTGTTAAGACCATGTTGCATGATTAAATATGTAAATGTATACACCCTTATTATAGATTAATGCTATTGAAACATGAACTACATAATAGATATTATTTAAGACATAAACTATATATCATAGTAATGATAAATGGGAATACAAACAATTATTATTAATGAGATATGGGCACAGTGTCCCTATTATAATAATTTTATGTGGACATATAACCCCTATTATAATTGTTTTAAATGTACCAAGTGTGCCTTGCACCATTTCTATATATGGGAATAACATCCATTACATATGGGATACATGAGAATGGAGACCCATATAATGCAGGATATATGGGTCTAAATACCCTTATTAATAATTATATATTGGAATAGAGACCCTTATGGATTATGATACATGGTAATAGTGACCACCATAATTATCAAATACGAATGGTGACCCTACATTTGTGATTTGTGTATAGTGACCTCATTGATATCAAATTTGGTGTGGAGACCCTTATGAATAAGATATATAGTCATGTTCACAATTTCAATTATGATTTGGTAATATAAAATGGACTATTATGATATTGAGCATAAAGCCCATTTTTCTAATGATACCGGGCATGGAGTTGCTTGAAAAATTTGACTCTCTTGCTACAACCCCTTGAATATTGAGTTAATGCTTGAGTATGGGATAATAATATTCAACATATATATAACTGTAGACATCAGTACATATACAAACCATGTATATGTATATGCATCGTTACATTCTCATGGATTTCAATGTTTAGGCCAATGAAGGTATTTTCAGTTTAGTGTATTTCAAGAAGTAGATTTAATGATTTATATATTAATTAATGCATACCATAATTATCTTCTCATTTACATGTTATATGATGTGATTGATTAATTATTTACTCTACCAGTGGTGGAATAATGATTTTATCTAACACCATATATAGGGTGATGAACGAGCCTGGGTAGATTATGTGGATGTAGGTTTGGACATGGTAAAGCACCCAGTGTTTGATATGTAATTTTATTATTGCATGGTTGTAGGGAAGAACATAAACTTTCTTAGGCCCATGTTGCAATTGGAGATTGAATTTTGGATCATTTTTTCCTAATTTTAAATTAATTATATTTCATTACAATTTAAATTCATTCATGATTACTTTTGATAGACACATGACATTAAACAATAATTTATATGATACTATGTGGTTAATATTGGTTATTTATTATATATAAGTGGATACCTTTTGATGATAGTTATGTATATGCTTCCTCTATTTATCAATTTATTCCACTAATCTGTTTCACTTACCTTGATGATATAGTATCCCAATTGTACCAAATTGGACCCTCAATTCTAGTCAACAACTGTTGGAATAAGTCGACACGTTCATGAGTCCTTGTGGCCCACCAGATTGGGGCACCGCTTAATGGAATGTAGGAAAAAATATTAAAATGTTATATCATGAAAAAATTATTTTCAATTGTGTTAAAATTATGGAATGCATGACAAGAGATTATGAATGTGATATAATTTAGTAATGAGCTATTTTATAGAGTGGCTAACCCACATATATGTAATTGAAAAATTACATAGAATGGGACATGTTATTATATATATTTTCTGTTACCTATTGATTTTATTACACTATTCAGTGCATCACATTATTCTATATATTGTTATGATTTTTTAATATATATTATCACCGACACAATATATAAATCAATAATTGACAACTCATTATTTTAGAAACCTTATATTATCTATGTCACACATTATGCCATCCTGCATTTACATAATACACGAATATATTAATTCACTATTTGGTACATATTTAAATATTTAATGATTGTGATATAAATTCATGAATGGACCATATATGATATTTTTCATACAAAAAAGGATGCCATGATTCAATTTATATGGGATTTTATCCCTTATAAATTTGGAGTGGTTTTCTATATTATTGAACCATTTTAAGGGAAATTTTACATAAATGATAGTGAATTTTATTGATATTGAATTAAAAAATTAAATTTTCACTAATAAATAAATATTTAAATTGAAATATAAAGGGGTTTTACTCTATAAATTTCAACTAACACTCATTATATTATAAATCCTACATAAAAACATAGAAAATGAAACTGGCCTAACCATAGTAGATAAAAGTTGGTAGTGAGTCTTGTGTTCTACATGATCATTCCTATCACCCAGACCACGCACTTTGAGCACGTAGATGGGCGTGACTACTACATAATATTTATTATAACTATCCTATTCATGTATACATTATAGTAATCAGTATCAGAACCTATCTATGGAATTTATTTTTAAATTATAGATATATATTCAACCCTGAAAATCACATTTCATTCAGCACAAGGGTAGTGATGAACATGCTCTGAAGGTGGTGGTCCTTGATCAACTGGGGACACCTCTAGTGGTTTTACCTATGAAAAAACATGGTATCATTTATATGGGTGATTATTTATGGTTTAAAAAAGAATTTTTTTCCTTATTAATACTATACATTGAGATCTACGAACAGACCCTTATATGTGAGAGAATACATGGGAGTTAATGCAGCAACATCCACATACTTTTTTAGGCAATGGTTTAATCTAGGATATAGAGTTATGGTTAGAGGTAGTCTTATCAGTGATCCAGAACCTATATAAAACTCCAAATATGATGTTAAATCTCTATAATTATATAAATCCTATATCTTCAATAATTTTTTAATATATTTTAAACTAGGATCATATGTTTATTGAAGTGATTTAGAGAGAATTTGAATCAAGATTCTATAATGGTTTCTTCCTTGAGACCCTAGGGAATGATTGTTCTAGGGAGTTCATGAACCAACAAAATGGTTATTTGTATTTTATAGACTACTAATCTAATTTTAAATAGAATTATCTCTTAAAGAATATCTATACTACGAATGATGCAGGGAATGTGAGACTATTTGGGAAAGGGTTTAGGAAACTTAATCCTTCTCAGTTTATTTTTTTTCTATTTGATTACCATGTTTTTTTACAAGAACTAGGATCTAATCACAGATGGAACCTAAAGGGAGATATGGTGAGGACTATATTATTTTATAAAATATAATAAAAAATATTTTTAAACTAAGATGAAACAAACCTATTGATACTACATGCATGAGTACTGACATCGAGGGGACACGAACTAATAGATATGTAGTTTTTCAAAATTTTAGAAATCCTATGAATAAGAATCCCCAGTGTCCCATAGAACCCTTTGAGAACAATGTATGTGGTACATTGGGAAATATTCATCAATTTTTCCAATTCATTCCCATCTATGTATCTAAAATTTTATCTTCTTAGTTCGATACAGGTGAGTTTCCTTTGTTTATCTCATTAGCTATTTTGAAAATTGATGGGATTGATATTGAGTGATTATGTGGAATATGAAGCTTGAAAAGTTGCTGGGTTGATTTTCAGATAGTGTAATACATTGTAAGGAATTAGCCCTTGATTTTGGAATCCATTTTTTATTAAGGGGCCTCTTCATCATTGAGAAGAAAATCTTTGATGTTTGTCTTGGGATGGAATGTTTGATTATTTATCATTCCAATGCAGATTTTTTTTAGTGGTGGGTGTATTTGAAAAAAACAAATGGTTATACATATATAAAAAATGGTATATGGGGTATCTAGGAAGGAAGTGCTGGACCATATCATTTTTGTCTTAGTGGAGTGACCACCCATATTTCTCATCTTTATAGGGATGATCAAGGATTAAATTAGACTGTATTCCCTCCAACAATCAATAATTTTAAAGGATTATAATTCTAGGATTTCCTCTTGAGAGGGAGGTAAAATTAATTATTTTTTACTTATTAGAGATGAACCAGTATCAATTCCACCATACATAATGGCTAAAACTGAGTTGTTGGAGCTCTAGAGGTAGCTATAGGTTTTTCAACCCATGTGTTTCATATAGAATATTACTTCTACCTAGGTTTCAATGGTCAATTTTTTAAAGAAGGATTATAAAAAACCCATTATTTGTTTGGAATATTTGAAATTAAAAAACCATACTATAACGAACCGGTATCTTGTACCTTGTATAGATGATCTCTTCGACCAACTCAAATGTGAGAGGTGATTCTCAAAGATTGATTTGGGGCCTCGATATCACTATGTTCATGTTTTACATTAAAATAAATTATTTTCATATTTATTAAGTCATCAAAGTTTATATGATTATATTTTTATATTGTTTTTTCATAGGAACAAACATTTTTTTATTGCTTTGATGTGTATGGTTTTCCACCACTATTTTTAGTCCCTTGTTTTGATTATTTTGGAAGTCAACTTGTTGTATTCTAATACTCAACATGATCATATAATAAAATTTGAAGCCCTTCAGAATACATTAATATTGAATCAATTATATTATAAGAACAAAATATGTGACTTGTATATAATTTTTTTTCAATTGCTAGGTTACCATGTCTAAATGGATAAAGAATAAGTTTTCCCAATGATGTGCATGAGGAATTTACATAGGGGAATCCCAAGAATATATTTCTGATATATAGTTTCTTAAGAAAAATTTGATACTATAGTCTCTTCATATAGGACATATGACACTTAGTACATGATTTAATAAGATTATATTGATGTCTATATGGTCAGAAGCCTGCGAGACATCCATTCATGAGCTTAAATTGTGGCTGACATCAATTATGATACAATTTATTATAGAGATTGGAAAAATTCATATAATCTATTTTTATGTATCATTAATCTTGATAGGATAAGTTAAACTGTAGGTAGATTGAGTGTTTTCATATATGTGATGATAGATAAGGCATCATGAGTATAATTACTTGATGCACGATCTTGATTTTGTAGTTCTTTGTATGACTACAATTGTTTTAGACAAAACATATCAAAAGAGAGTTTTGTTTTGTGTTTTCAGACCAAAAAATCCATAGGTATATTTAAATGTAGTGTTACATGATCCTTCAAAATAGATGGTGTGTTGAATTCCTTCAGTCCTTCAACATTGATCTTTCCTATACACTAGGAAAGGAGAATGATGATTCTAATGTTATAAGCTTGACGACTCAGATATAAATATTTCAAGAGGACACTAGTATTTGGAAGAAAATGTATTTTATTAATGTGATGTACATGGATGTCCAAGAAATTCATGAAAAGTGTATACTATAATCTCTATTAGTGATCTCATCATTTTGGGAGAGAGGGAGGATGATGTAGTTTTTAGATCCTGCAGTATTGGCCCTATGATAGAGTATTTATTTTGAGGAACCTCCCCCGAATTGGTATGTTGATAGAGACAAAATCCAATGTACACATGAAAGTATATGGATTAATATATATATTCTAGAAGAACATATGCAAGAATATCATGCCTCTTATTGGGTAGTTCATATAGGAATCTCTATGATGTATCGTGATATTATCCATTAGTATTGTTGGCCAGGGATGAGACATCAGATCGAGGGTTTTATAACAAGGTGTTCCACATGTAAGAAAGTGATTTTGGAACACCAATGAACTTATAAAATATTATTGCCTTTACCAAACCTAGAATGAAAGTGGGTGGATTTTTTTAATGAATTTTTGGCCTTTTTGCAGAAGTCACTTCATAGAAGTTATGTAGTTAGGGTATGAATTGATTGACTGATGATGGTACCCTTCTTCTTACTTAGACAAGAGACTGTCTCAATTAATGATATAGGATGACTATTTGTTTTTGAGATTATACACCAACAAGGGACCTGTATACTATAATATTATATTGGGAAAATAGTTTCATGACATGGTTCTAGTATGTGTTACATATATATTTTTCTATAATGGTGTTTATAAACCAAACTTTTCACCGCCAGACTATTAACTAGTGAGAAAAGATGATATTAGTGTTGGAGGAAATGATATAAACATGCATCCTTAATTTTGGTCATTTGGGGGAGAATATTATCCCTATAGTTAATTTAACATACAATAATATATTTTAGTAAACAATTCTGATGGCTCAATATAAGGCCATATATGGTAGGTCATTCCAGTCACCTAAATGGAGATTAGGAGATGTAGTGGGAGTGATAATAGGTGATCATCTCATGAAAGATTCATCATAGTAGGTTTAGATGATTAAGAAATAGATCTTTACCACTTATCCAATACAGAATTATTATGAATTTCACTATTTAAGACCTCTGGTGTTTGAGTTTTAGGATCATTTTTTCTTATTTGTAACACCTAGACATGGAAATAGATAGATACCAAGGTAATAGAAGTGAGATACATATTATATAAGGCATTATGAGATTTTGTATAGAATCGATCCAAAAGCCTATATATTTTTATTATATCAATTTTATAGTTACATTCATGATGTCTTCTACATTTCATAGCTTCACCATTATCATTCTGACCCATCTAACACTGATATTTTCAATGATGTTGATTTTAATATTGACGATTATTTCAAGGACAACAACATATGAATCAATGATAGTATAATTATGGATCTTTGTGGCCATTATTTATCTTTTTTATAGTTTATATGGTATCACAACCATGTAAAAGATGATACATTGCGGGAAGATGCTGTCTTATGTTCTTAGTCCCCGGAGTTATTCTCAAACAATGTAATACCAATATCAGAAGAGAATATTGGTTTCATATACTATTAAGGGGGAATGTAGTAAGATACACTTTTTTCATCCAATTATGGATCCTTTTAATGTTCAGTTTAATCCTTTTTGAAACCCTTTATGTGTTTTAGAACATAAAGCTAATCAATTTGGCCAATTGGTATGTTTTGGATATGAGTAAGCATTAGAAAAAATGATATTATAGGAAAATTACATGATGTTTATTTAGAATACACCACATGTATTAAATAAATGGTGTGAATTTTCTTAGGCTGGAATATTAACTACATGTAATGAAAATTATTTAGAAGGGGAATCATTAACATTACAGAACATAAAATTCCTTTATAATTCATGATACTTTTGTGGGGTGTTTTTAATCACGTAGACCCATTTGCTTTTTCCTCACCCTCATTTTCATCATTCTCTATCACATAGAGGATCTCCATACATTTGATAACATTTTATGAGTAAATAAAGGAATTTAAGTACTTTATTCATCCACACACTGATTCAACTTATACTCACCTAATTGGATAGATCCTTGTATGTGATCTACTCTTTTGCCTCATTCCATTGTTTCTCTGTCTATAAGAATTTTAATTTTGAAGCCAGATCACATTTCCTATTTTCATGGATTTAATATGTTTTACATTTTTCACCCAATATAAACCATACCAATGTAAGATAATGGAGGAGTAATAATCTATATGAAAATTGTAGGTTATCAAGTAAATATCCCATATTTTAGTGATACTTTATATTATATTATATTGTGCTTCATGATAATTCAACAATGTGATTTCCATAAATTTCTTATTCATTAATTTTTTTCCATAATTAAGGACCAAATGACCATATTAGGATCAAATTAATTGTTTCCACCCCTCGAGGTGTTTTGATGAAATTTGTATTGTTGATATATGTTTTTAAATGTGCTAAGAATCAACAGTTTATGGTTGGAGTGACATCTAATAAAGATATCATAAAATGAAATGGATAATTTTTTGGTGTAGAACGACTAAAAATCATATAAATAAATATTATTTTAGAAATTAAATGGTAATTCTTCATCACTTGATTAAATAAGGCAATGGTTACAACCCAGATGAAGAACCCACAATTGAAATATGATCTACAAAATGGATCTTATTTAAACCGTTGAATACTAATCACTATTATTATTAATGGTCATTGAGAAAATTATGTTATTTGACATAAGGGCATAAAATTCCATTTAAAATTGTTGTATATGGTCAGATATTACTGTTAATAATTATTGTATATAGTCATGGAATCACTTAAATTATGTTTATATATGGGTATGGTGTTACACACATCAATGATTTATGGGTTTGGATCCCTTATAGATTATGCTATATAGGAATGAAGAACTTTATGGATTATGAATCATGGGAATGAAAAACCTACAATTATGATATGGTCATGGAGACCCAAATGTAATGACCTAGTCATGGAGACCCTATTGATATGATTCAGGCATGGATACCTTATTGATATGATACTGGGCATGGAAATCATAATGAATAGGATATATTTGCATGATTACCCTTACTGTTATAATTTCGCCATGGTAACCCTACAATTATGATACGGTTCATTGAGTCCCTTATTCTCATGATAGTATCCATTTCATCCCTTGATACTTTTGAGACTAATGCTACAGACCATCAATGCGTGAGTAATGTTGTGGGTCCAAAATAGTAGTAGTTGTGGTACATATGGATATTTAAGTCACTATGTATACAGATCATATATATGTATATATATAGATACATTCTAAGAGGAAATTTGGATTTTTTTATAATAAGGTTTTATCATCTTGGTGTCCTTTAAGAACTACACACCACAATTTACAACATTATTACTATTTTAAATCATTATCTACATGCTACCATAGTATTCACACTGAATAAATATTTATAGTCATAGTTGGTGGTCACCTATGAGATTATATTAAAACCTATCTAGCCCAAAAATGGTACCTACGAAGATTATGAGGATACAAATAGGGATAGGTGAAATAACTAAATGGTTGATACATTATTTAAAAATATCACGGGAGAGGTGAACCGCCTTACTGAACCAATGATTGTAATGATATTATAGATATGATTTTTTTCGTTTTATTCTATAGATACATGTTTTATATTTAAATGTTGATTTCATTCCTCACTTTTTAATTATGATAGAGAATTTACATTACATAACTTGTACCTGATACTATTTATGGTTGTTGTTGGTTAATTATTACATATCAATTTTTACCTTCAACATTTAGCTATTATTTATGCTTTCATTATTTATATATTTATATTTATATTTTTATATATTGATAATTTGGGTATGGTCTCCCCATTACCCCACTTTGTATGTTCTATTCTAGTCTACAACCTCTACACTCTAGGGAGGCACACTTGAGGCGATGTGACCCATTAGTTTAAGGTACTATTTAGTGAATTAATGTGTGGATGTCACTATAATGTGCATTATTTTCCTGGATGATTCCATTATATGATTCCAATTCTGTTTGTAGAGTCCCAATCATGACTTACATGGACATTAAATTTCTGTTGTGGAATACTTAATACATGACACAAACAAAATCCCAAAGATCGTATTAGTTTGATGTATTTTGAAACTTAGAACATAATCTTCTAATCATGGTGAATGATCTTCAACATCTCCCATAAAGATCATCCCCGTTTTTTCCTACCTAAAACCTTTATTTATATCCACGGGAAAATAAATAATAAAAATGGTGATCTCAAATTCTCAGTAAGGGTAAACATGGTGAACATAAAACAAACCATAAACATTTGAACGTTAAAACAAGAACATACATTTTAAAAATCAAAATTATGGGTCATAAAATAATATTGGAAATATGTAAGGCATGGATCATAAATTTACATTGACCATGATATAATATCATTTGTATAATACATGTAATTATCTAAAACTAATATGCACATAATACGATTTCCATAGTAGTCATGGCATTGCTTCAAAGACCATCATATTGGACAAAGTCTATTACTAAACCGTGATTACGTGTTGTTCCAGCCATGTATTACTGAACTAGATTTACATTCAATTCAATTCATGTCTATCTCATGAGATTTAAATCATTTCCCAATGCATTTGAGGGAGATATAGGTCACACCCATCTCATAGTGTAATCATTATTACAGATGCCACAAAAAAAAATATAATTCATCCTAGCATAACACATGAAATAAAATGGGTTTCTTAAATATAATTTCATCATAACATAATCCCTATAATATATAATTAAATAATTAAAAATATCAAATCCTATTAATTATAGGGATAGAAACATAAACCTATTTAAATAGATTCATCTTAGATGGGAAATAATTTAGTTGAAAATAAATTTTAAAACATATAGAGGATGATTAATAGAAATAAGGAGTTATGAATATGTAAAAAATCTGTCCATGCCGTAAAAGTTAGTAAAACAATCTCTTCGTACTTTTTCTGGAAAAGTCAAAAAGTACCTCATATGGTAAAAAATGATTCCTTCAGTACCATTTAGTAAAAGTAAAAAATGGGGAAAATGACATTAAACATAATATAAGAATAGAAAACATTTTATTAACTCATATTTTAAAAAACATGGACATGGATGATAAATATACCACAATTAAATACTTACGAATAAACAATCTTGGATAAAAATGATTTTCAATGTTATCCATTACTGTAGGTCTGATATACTTCATTTATATCCAAAAATCATGTATGATGATTAAAATAATGTTACTGATTTATTCCATTTTCATAATATTTTTTATGATAACATTTCCGATCATATTTTAATTTGTTTGTTAGTAACATTCCATTTTTACTCGTTATTCGTGCATTTACTACTTTATGTTCATACACATGATTCATCAGATAAGTTCTTATTCATATTATTAGGTTATAGAAACGTCATTTAAAGAATAGTATTAGTATAATATATATCATATTTATTCATCTAATTAATTTATATAACAATTCTATAATGATGATTATGTAGAATGAATCACATTGCACAGTGGAGATGGTAAGCAGCATGTACGCACGAGCGACGATATCATTCCCATAATTAAAGAATGGTATTGAAGTGGATGGTTTATAATATATAAGAATTTGTATAATGATATATTAATCATATATATTTATTATTTCCACCTTTATACACATTCAACTAAGGTGGTGGTGAAAAACAGATTACCCCACATCGTGGAGATGGTAAGTTCTACGTACACATACGTGATGATTTCATTTTTTATAGGATGGATAGAAGGTGAAATATGAATGTTTCATATTTATAATAAAATATAATTATATTATATATACTGATGTTATTTATTTAGAATTAATAAAGTAATATGAGTATGTAGAAAAATAAATAAACTTGAAAGAATGGGTAGAATAGATTACCTCTTCCTCGACATGCTTCCTTTAAATTTAATCACATGGCACTAGATATGGTCTATTGAGAAGACCACCACCATTAAAATTTTACATTGGATGTTTAGAATAGAAATGGGTAGGTGTTTTCCGAGTTTTAAGGCTCAAAATAGAGTGATGAAGGGAGGGATGATATGCCCTTTTATAAAAGTGGAGAGGGTCACTTTAGGAAAATCTCAAAATATTAATTTATTATAAATTATATTTCTGAAAAAAATTGTCAAGAACATATTTAATTAAAATATAATATCATTTTGGTTAGAATACTAATCATACAATAATTTTTAGACATGTTTTGAATATTTTTGTATCCTTATCTGTTTTGTTTAACCCTTATTTTCCATTTTTATATAAATGTGATATCATGTAATTTAAAGATTTTGGGTTAATTTAATTACCATATCATGTAAAACGACCCAAAAAAATTATTAATTAAATTTTGGACTTATATTAACTATTTGGAAAAATCATTGATTTTAATAAATTTAACATTATTTAATAAACTATTTTATGTTTTAAGTTATGAATTATGTCAATTTTGGACACCATTCATACTTGAATTTTTAAAAAAAGTCATAACAACCAGATTAATTCAAAACAAAGGCATTATACCATCTCTATTATCTCTATGTCATCTAGAAAATTTGTATATGGCATTGCAATTTTCATATTATATTTATTTTAATATTTATTAATTCATTTATTTAAATCTTTCATTAATGAGGTAATCAATACATCATAATTGTGTCATAAATATATATATTTATATTATGTATAAAAGTTATAAATAAAATGAAATGAAGTAGGAAATATTTTTTTATTTTTAATGACTATTTATAGACACATATATCAGTTATATAACTTTATATTAAAATCCATTTAGTAAAAGATATATGTTTAGATTATTATTGTCCTGACTTTAAATTAATTCTTAATTTTCACATCCAAGTGAATCCATGAGGTCCCAAAATCGACCTAAAGATGTCCTTGGTCAGAAATAGCTCATTAAATATGATTTGGACATGTTTTAGGGTAGTTTAATATTATTATAATACTATATTTTGACCTTATTTACTAGATTTACCCTTTAACCATGTTAAATAAAATAATTACTGAAGTTACTATTCGTAGTGAACAAAAATAAAAGTTACATATTTGGACAATATGAATCTTCAGATTCCAAATATGGAACCAGTTTTTATAGATTCAAAACAATGAATTTTTTGTAATTAATTTAAAATTAATTCATGTAGTCAAAACCAAAATGCGTGTTTTTAAGAAATAATAACTATCAAAAGATTGATCTGTGTTTATGTCCCATTTTAAAGTGAAATTACATAAAATGACCAAAATTAGATTAAATTATAAAAACACAATCCAATCAAACTTTAAAACCAATTAAAAAGATAATCTAACTATATTAAAAAATTATATGAAATGGCAGTTTTGAATTTCAATGCAGTATTTTTCACTAATCATTAAAATGTGAATTTTATGAGAAAAATACAAAAATCTCAACAAAAGTAAATTTTTATAACCTTATTCCAAAGAAGAAGTTTATATTTAAAAATTTAACTTATAAATGTCCCCAAAACTATATTTAATATGGGTTCTCTATTAAAAGAAGGTAAAACTGATTTTTTTTGAAAAATACATCTTTTATCTGAAAAATTAATTTGGTCTCATACCATGTTCTAGAAAATGTAAATGACAAATTATTATGTCATAAAATTCAAAATTTGGTTAATACTTTTAATAAAGACTAGTTTATATCCCATTAAATAATAATATTTTAATAATATATCGTTGTTTAGTGAAACTCAGTTTCGTGTACAACACAAGCTATCGAGGAAGGTCAATCATGCATGTAACACAAGCCAAGTTAGTGTTGCAGGTAGTGAAAGATTTCTTTGGTTTGACATATAACATAATCAAAACATATTTCATTTATTCATTGAAAAAAATCTTTTCTCGGTGTTGCGTGAAATTAATTCTATCACAAAAACATGAATTTGTGTTCAACATAAGCCAATAATAGTGTTGCGTATACATCAAGATAATACGATGTTGCATATAGAAAAATCTAATCTTGATGCAGTGTAAAATAGAATACATTAATGAAATTAAAAAAAATATCTCATAAAATCTCAGGGTGTTACATTATACCCCCCTTAAAAATATTTTCTCCCTCGAAATTCGTTAGTGTTATAGTTGGTTTTATACTTGAAAGTATCTTTCATGGAAATCCACATCGTAAAATGGGATACTAAAACTTTATTTTAAAAAGGAAATTTTGAAACCTAATGGTTACCCTAAGTAACTCTTCACTAAGTTTCCACATTGGAGAACATGGGTGGGATGTGAAAACATGGATATGAAATAGAAATATAACCATCATGTTCTAATGGATAGTGATAGATAATAATATTGGGTGAAAGTTAACTACCCAAAATCAACAAATCTACGATTATTTGAGGGAACATCTGATTCATCGGATAATATGTTACTAAGATAACATTTTTTCGTTTTCAATATCCTTTTCCTAATGTTGAAGAATTTTTTTTCCTGAGAATAGATTCTTAGTTGATTTCGGTACTGTTTATCGTTACCTAAAGAATTTCCATTTCATATTTTTTTAAAGAAATGAAGTTGAATTTGTCTCTCTTAAACTATTAGCAGATCATGTGACAGAATAATAATTCATTCTATTTATATAAACAAAAATGTGATAATGGGTTATCAATTATGTGTATGTGCACATATAGTGAGATAATACACTAATCTAATAAACATAAAATAGAAGATAACATATACTATAAATAAATGTATAACATTAAAATCCTTCAAAAAACTAAAAATATAAAACATTAGAAAGAGGTTAACTAAATTGACATAACATTTATCTCCCATATATCATTTGGCTGTTTATAGTTGTCCCTTTCTGAACACGTGAATACCTTAATCATTTATTGTCTTTAAATAATGTAAATAACATGAATTTTAATAGAAACATATATAAAACATGAATTCTATAAAAAGTTAACTCTTTCCACATACCAAAATCCAAAAATTCAATATACTCAAACCATGATATCACATTTTCCTTATATCAGTCATGATTTTATTAATATTAACAAAAATCTCATTATCTCCTTGTTCCTTCATTATGCTCATATCATTTTATTTCCAAAAATATTTTAATCACTTATCATGGTTACCAGTACCATATAATTATAGAAAAATAAAATAAACCAATACATTGATATTCCAGTATTCCATAATACTATAAATGTGATTCTAGAACACTATTCTGGAATCCCATTACATAAACACTTAATCATTCCACCACTTTGTTGTCATACTCAATATCATCAATACTGATCATATGTGATTTTCCCATATCATTTTATTTAATAGATGGTTGATGTCGATCATCATTAACCCTTGGATTAGAGAATTGATTAATATAATACCCAATTTCCCTGCACATGTACCATTGAAGTGTCGGTGGGGTGTTCTCTTTAGTCTATTCTCTATTCATATAATACAAAAAAATTCCAATACATCGATATTAAACTACTCGATGACCATATTTTCCACACTCAAAACATTTTATAGTCACTTTAAGACAATCTCCACCATCCTTCATTCCACAATTTCAGCATAAGGAAATATTCATCTTATTTTCACCATTGTTTTGAGACATTACCATGAACTCCATATTTCATTTCATGTTAAAACCATGGGATGGATATGTAACACCAAACTCCAGTTCTACCTTGATAGAAAAATGTACAATATATTCATAACTAATGAAGTCTCTTATTTCTAATTCCCTTCGATGACTTGGTTTTAATCCACTGAAGAATCAATCAACTTTACATTCAGGTTGGATGATATTTCCAGAAGCATACCTTGCAATCCTTGTAAAATTAGGCTCGTTAGTTCAAACAGATTCATCATCCTTTTTATTAAGTGCAAGGAACTCCTTTTCTATCTTTTTTATAAGAATATGAGGGAATTTATTATTGAAAAATACGTTCTTTAACTAATCCCAGTCCATGGATTCAATTTCATCTTGTTCCCTTCTATTCTTAACTTGAGTCCACAACTAGTCTACTTCACCTCCTAAATGATTGATAACCAAAATGAATTTTCATATTTCGAATAGTGAATGATGGAAAATATCTTTTCAATTGTACTGATCCAATGTTCAGAATTAAGTAGATCAAAAGACCCACTTAAAGAAGGCAGACATTTCCTTATGAAGGAAACAACATAATCTTGTTCACTTCTTTGCTCATTTGAAAGTACATAATGATTCATAACATGTGTAAGTATAAAAATATTATTTTTAATTCCATCTCCCACAACATTTGGTTTCATAGGAGGACAATAATTGCATTTCCTAGTGCATTGATCATTAACACAGTTCCTTCAGTTTGAAGCCATTGTCTTAAACCCATAATGAATAGTGCGATAGGCAAAAAACATACTAGGAAAACAACACAATCAAGGGGGAGTACATTCAATATCTAACATCATAGATTTAATCATATGTTTTTCCAGACCGTTATAATAATTCTGGGACTGTAATATATAGTTATACTTACACTTAAGGACATCCCTTAAAAAACCTTAGAAATATCTCTAGGGATATCACTAATGTTTTTGCATCCTAGTTTCCAATGGTTGACTAAACCTATACTCTGATAACAACTGTTGAGAACCAGGGTTGACATACATGGAAATTACATTTATTTTTTAGAATAGATAATACATGACAAAAATAGATGTCCAAAGAACGTATTAGTTTAGTGTCTTTTGGAAATTGAGAACATAATCTTCTAATCAGGGTCAAAGATCGTCAACATCTCCCTTAAATATATACCCATTTTTTCCATCATAAAACCTTTAGTACTATCATGGGGAAAAGAAAATATAATAATGGTGAGCTCAAATTCTCAGTAAGGGAAAACATAGATAACATAAAACAAAACAAAATCATTTGATCTAAAAAACATGAACATAATGTTTAAACATCTAAATCATTAGTCATGAAATAAATCTTGGCAGTATGTAAGGAATGGATCATAATGGAATATCAAGCATGATAGAATATAAATGGTATAAAAGAATTAATTGTGGAAAAATAATGAGAACATAAAATGATTTCCATAGTAGCCATGAAATTGCTTCCAACACCATATAGTGGACAAAGTCCACTATAGAACCGAGTTTAAAAGTTGTTCAAGCCATGTATTACTGAATGAGATTTACTTGTAGTTCCAGTAATGTCTATCTCACGAGATATAAATATTTAAACAATGAATTGGAAGGAGATATAGGTTCCATCCATCTCATAATGAAATCATTATTACATGTGCCACAAAAACATAAATCATTCACCATATAATAATAACCCCTTAAATAAAATGGGTTTTTGAATATAATTCTATCATAAAACAATCCTTATAAAATATAATTCCATAATTAACAAAATAAAATCAAATTAATTATAGAGATAGAATCATAACCCTTTTTATATAGCATCATCTTAGATGGATAATAATTTTGGTAAAACTGTTGAATTTAATTATTGAGTAAAATATCCTTTTTCTTTAAAAACATTTTACCTTCTCAAAATGAAGTTCAATTATTAAAGAAAATAATTTAGTTGAAAATTAATTTGAAAATGTGTAGAGGAAGATTCATTGAACTAAGGTGTTATGAATATGTAAAAATCTGTTCATGTAGAATAAGTTAAAAAACCATTCTCCTCGTACTTTTTCCAGAAAAGTCAAAAGTACCTCATATGGTAAAAACACATGTTTCCATCTGTACCATGTAGTAAAAGTCAAAAAAGATAAAAAATGACATTAAAAATATATATGAGAATAATAAACATTTTATGAACTCATTTGTAAAGACCCAAAAATTTCAAGGATTTTTTTTATCTAATTTCTTCGTAATTTTACACGTGTGCAGTTTCTGACGACACCAGATTCTGAGGCCCGGGGTGCCCGAAATCAGTTTCTGAAATTTAGATCGGGTACGTTTAGTAAACAAATGAATGAGTTTTTCTATCTTTTGAACCGGTGCTCAGAATTGAAATCCGAGGGCACTGTTGAACTCGTAGCACGAGTTTTCGCTTAAGAAGACTTTCACCTTGACGGCTGATGATCAGGTATGAAAGTTAGTTTTTGGGGTTTTACGAGGGTTAATAAAATAAAATAAGTGAACAATTTATTTTATTTTTTTAAACACATGCTGTGCAGATTAAGTGGTTAGAAGCTCCACTTGGTAGTTGGCGGTGGGACCGCCACACCCTAACCTCCCATGAGAGGTTATAGTGGTGGGGCCCAACGAGATCCAACCTCCCATGTGAGGTTGATTGTGGTGGAAACCACGTGAGGGCTCCATTAATGGGAGGGGAATAATAACTCCTCGACTCATCCTCATTTATGAGGGAGAGCCTCTAGGTTTAAATCCCCCTCTTAATTGAGGAGAATGAAACCTCCTTTTTTAATGAGGGGACCACCCAAGCATTAACCACACCCTCCTTCCCTTTTTGTGGTTAATTAATGGTGGGGACCGCCAGGAAATATCCTCCCTTTAGAGGATATTCTTCTGCGAGGACCACCTGGGCCAATAACCCCCTTTTTGACTTCCTCCCCATATTAATGCGCCACCGCAGTGGATTAATTGGGGGGAGCCCTCTGTCATAAATCCTCCATTTATGACTTGCGTGCCAACGACGAACCCTCCCACTCCTATATAAAGGAGGCTAGGGGAAGGAGTTCTGGATGACTTCTTCAAGTGGCGGAATGATATTGGCGAAGCACGGCGCCCAACAGTTGGAGAGTTTTCCTCTTCCTCCAACGTAGAACGAAGAATGCCGACGCCACCTTCGGCTCCTTCCTTCCCGACGTTGACAGAACGATGCATGTCTTCCGTGACCCACCATCGTTTAACGCCATTTTATGAGGTAGGGGTTGTTATGTTTGGGTTTTAATACTGTTATTCATTGTTCTTCAATTATTGAGTTTCATTTGGCTGCTTGATACCATCATGACGAGGAAGGGCTCAGACCGCATGAACACGGTCTAACCCTTCCCCTCTTGTTTGTTCTTTGTGGACGATGGAGGCGGACTGCGAAGAACCATCCGACGTCGGGCTAACCACAAGTGGGTCGTTAGCACATGGTTATCGGGTCGCTGCAAAGGTGCGGTACTGTCGTGCCACACGGAGAAGAGCCGGACCGCGACCGGGGCGGGCCGCGGCGGAGGGGCGCGGTTCCGTCGCGCCGCACCGGTTAAACAAAGCTGCGACCTAAGGCCGCGCCAGATCTGAAAGGGTGGCCGGTTGTGCTGGCTGCCAGTGCCATCAAGAGATGGGACCTGAGGGGGTCCTGCGGTTACCCAAGGGCCGGCCAACACGGCCAGCCGTTTCGAAGAACCGGGGGGGGGGGTGTAACCCCCCAATCAACGGCTAGGGTGGGCCCCACTGGGCATCACCACCCCGCCTGGTCGGCCAGCCACGCGGCCAACCGCGTGGGCCATGCGGGCCGGGCCACACCAGCCGGTCCGAGCCACGCCCGACCGGGCCGGACCCGGACCCGGTTCGGGCCGACCCCGGGGGTGTGGGGCCGGTTCGGACTGGGCCCAGACCCCTTATCTTCAGATCGTTTTCGGTTAAACATACATATCTTGAGCTACGGACCTCCGATCGATGCAACTTTAGATGTGTAGGATTCCTTGACGGTCGTTTCCGTATATTAGAACCAAGGTTTCAGAGAAGTTTGGGTATGGCCGGGTTGGTTTGAACTTGAAACCAACCGGTCCCTCGGAGCGGAAACGCTTATAACTTGAGTTCCGGACGTCCGATTGACGTTCCATTGACTTTTTTGGATTCCTCTTGATGAGACGGTTCTTTTGGCATACTTCAACTAAGGTTTTGACGCAATTGGAGTATGGATGGGTTGGATTGTACCTGAAATCCAGCCGGGCCCCTAGAATAGAATTGCTAATAACTCACAGACCGGGCGTCCGATTGACGCGCCGTCTGTTGAGTTGAGATCCCTATGACAAGGCGGTCCTTTGTGATACTTCTACGTGAGACTTCGTGACACTTGGAAGTAACAACTAGTAGCTTGTGGAGCAAACCCTCCTGGAGACGAGCGTACAGAGTACGGAGACCGAGTAGTTGTAGACCTGACAACAGCTTGACCGATTCGACTCGTAGTGATTCGGTTAGCCTAATGGATGGAGCGCCCGGTATTTGGCGGCAGGCCCATGGTGGACGGAGTGCCTGGTAGTTGGAAGCAGACCCACGGTACTCAACAGAAGGAGTACCTCTGTAGGCTATTAGGGAGAGCGCCCGATATTTGGCAGAAAACCCTCATCGGACGGAGCACCCGATATTTGGCAGCAGACCCGCGGTACTCGATAGGAGGAGTACCTCAGTAGTCTAAGGTTAGTGAGTAGCGCCTTGGAGTCATGACATGGCCACTTTACTCGACAGAGGAGGAGTTCTCCAGCAGTTGTGGTTTCGATAATGAAAATACTGGTTTGAGCTGAGTCAATGAGCTTTGTGTTTACCTCATGATCGAGATAAGTTACTTGATAACTTAGGTATATGTATGGGCATATAAATAAGTAAAGGTTATTTGTTGAGATATTTCTTTGTGGTTTATCCTTGTTGGTTTAGTGATACCTTGAGGGTCTTGGGGTCCCTACTGAGTATCGTTATACTCACCCCTACACGGGCTATGCCCGCACCTCGTTGTGTTGGATGCAAACGACAGAAAGTGCTGATCATGGTTGAGGCTTGTAGAGTTGGACGGTACTCGGAGGTGGACTTCACGATGAGACGGTACCCGAAGGTGACATACAGACGTGGAGATCTGAGGTGGCCATCTGTACCTACCCTTCAGGTAGGAACTCCGGAGGATGATCCAGGAGCAGCTTGACACCTTCATGCTATTTTTTCTTTTCCTTATACTTTACTGTTGGGCTTGTATTTCCAGCCCCTTTGTACTTCCAACAATACTGTTACTGATTTACTTAGTGTTGCTTTCGCTTGATCTCTGAGTTTGTGTGTATTTACGTTTCATAAAGGCAATGCCTTCCCTTTTTATCGAGAATTACGCCTTTGGTGCTAGTCGCCAGCTCTTGGCCTATGGAAGGTGGGATTGGGGTAGTTACGACATGAGCCCTGGGGGAACGGGTTGTGACAAATTGGTATTAGAGGACGTAGGTTCTACCATAGAACTTAGGACTTTGATATTTTATTTCTGTGAAGCAATAGTGTTAAGGGTACTAAGTGTGGTTTTCAGTTCAGGGAGTCCAGTGTTGGTGCGGGCGGCCGACATATCCATACACCAGGACCCTGACCACTGATTTCCAACTCTGTGCATGAAAAAACTGATTTCATGTGTGTTTTTAAAAGATTATTTAAGTCAACTCAAACCAGGTCAGCTCACCAGGTATAGTATTTGACCGTGTCGCATCTGTTTCTTTCAGGATGCCTCCCCACAGATGACCAGCTAGAGCCCTGAGAGTTGTACGTACTGATAGTCCGCCGAGCAACAAGGCCTCAGTATATGACCCTCTTTCAGTTGAGGCACCAGTGGAGGCACCAACGGTACTACCACCCGTTGGGCCACCGATGCCACCAACCCCAATAGCAGGCGATGCACGCCACTTGAGCGTGCTGCACGAGTTCCAGCACTAGAGGCCACCCAATTTTTGGGGAGATATGGACCCAAAGGCAGCTGAGGATTGGATGGAGGCTATGGTGAGAGTCTTTAGGCTAGTAGGTACACCAGCGAACTTCATGGTGATCCTTTCTGCCAACCTCCTTCAGGCAGCAACAAGCAGATAGTGGAGCCTGATGCTCCAGATGCATGACGTGGCGTCACTTCTATAGGCAAACTTCGAGAGCCTATTTCGGACAGATTTTGTACTAGCCACCCTTCAAGAGGTGCAGATATAGGAGCTACTTCACTTGTAGCAGGGCAGCATGAGTGTAGATCAGTACTCAGCGAGGTTCACAGACCTCTCTCTCTACTCTAGAGATATGATACGAGACCCATTCTTTAGGTCCCGGACCTTTGAGCAGTGGCTCAGGCTGGAGATTAGATCTTCAGTTGTTTCTCACAACATTCCGATGCAGATGGGAGTGTTGGAGTGAGCCCTTATAGTGGAGAGTTTCCTTACTGAGCAGTCTCCAGTAGTGGGATCCACCACTAGTCGACTTGTAGCAGAGTCTTCTACAGCTAGAAGTAGATAGATGACACAGGGGTCCAAGAGGACTAGACCCACCGGTGGCCGACTGCACGACTCAGGTTCAGTTGTGCGGGGCAAACGAAGTGGAGTCAGAGCCAGTCGTGCCAAGAGAGGGCAGTGTTACTCCTGCGGCAGGCTTGGTCACATGGAACATGACTGTCTGACCCACTGTGCAGATGATCAGAAGCTAGATGAAGAACCTCCCAGGCAGAGGCAGAGGTTCAATCGAGGTGGACCTCAAGGAGCAAGAGATAGAGGCAGATGAGATGGTTGTGCATATGGAGGTGAATGACGCTTCGAGGTGTTACCACCACCACCACCGGTAGGTCCACCCCGACCGCAAAGAGCATTTGGACATGGGAGAACATAGCTTAAGGCTACTGAAGCATACGACTATGGAGCTCCAGAAGCAGGTGGACAGGAGTGAGACTAGTTCCAGGCATGGAGGCCTTTGTTCTTGGTGCTTCTAGTTTCCGTGTTGTTTTTGTTGTGGTTTTTATGTGTCTTTGTACTTTGAGCTGCAGTAATAAAAGACACTTATCTTTGTGACTTTTTCTATCCTATCCTTTTTGTATGGTTGATACTAAGAGGTTACGGTTTAAAACTGTTGACTTGACCCTCACTTGTGAGATTCCAACTGGAGGAGACCCAGTAACCACACACTGATGCCGACAGTGTGACTAAACCCTTGGAGGCGAGCGTAACAGTTGGATATCTTGGTAGTAGCATTAAGGCCTTACGACGTCGTCTATGGCATGAAATAGTACCGTTCATGTCAGGATTGAATGTATTAGGAAAATAACATGGTTCATCCAGGGGATGAGACCGGATTTCTCTTTTTAGCAGAGGAGAAATCTCAGCAGCTCTTGAAGAATGTAGAAGAATAAGGTTGGAGATGAGTTCTTAAAATTGATAAGTCTCACCTTTGTTCATTGAGCGAACAATTTATGGTTCTCTCCAACTCAATAGTCTCAGGTGTATCTACTCTTAGAAGGACATGAACCTGAGATAGCGGTGATGGCTTGAATTCCTCCAGGACTATGACTTATAGATAGTTTATACTCCTAGGGAGGGGAACGTCGTAACAGATGCTCTTAGTAGGAGATCGGGAATTCAGCTGTTAGGAGTGGCCAGACAGCAGCTGGCCGCGTTTCAGATATCCTTTGTGTATAGTGATGGAGTCAGCATGTGTAGAACCAGAGATGGTTCAGGCTACGATGAAGAAGGTGCAGATCATCCAGGAGTGGATGAAGACTGCACAGAGCAGACAGAAGTCCTATTATGATAAGAGATGAGACCACTGGAGTTCGTGGGTGACAACAACATCTTCTTATGGGTCTCACCCCGACGGGGTCTACGGAGATTTGGCTGGGGCGGCAAGTTATCTCCGCATTTCAGCGGGCCATTTTAGGTCCCCAGCAGAGTAGGAAAGGTGGCTTACCATCTGGCCTTTCCACCTCAGATGCACCGGGTGCATGATGTCATCCACATATCTCAGCTAAGGAGATGTGTGCATGACATATCCTTCATCATCGACCATAGAGAGCTAGATATCGATGACGAGGAGACCTTCACAGGGTTTCAGTAGAGGTTGAGGAATGACATGAGTGGGTCCTAAAAGGACAGTTGATTCCTCTTGTGTGCTTTCGCTGGCAGCACAGGAACCTCCAGGAGAGCACATGGGAGCGGGAGGCTTAGATGCATGCTCGATACCTCCTTTAGTTTCCCTAGTTTGTGTTGTAGCTTTACAGGGATGTAAAGCCCTGAGGTGGGAGTAATGTAAAGACTCGGAAATTTCAAGAAATTTTTTTTATCTAATTTCTTTGGAATTTTACGAGTGCACAGTTTTTGACGGCACCTAATTCCGAGGCCCGGTGTGCCCAGAATCAATTTCCGAAGTTTAGCTCGGGTACATTCAGTAAACAAATGAACGGGTTTTTCTATCTTTTGAACCGATGCTCGGAATTGAAATCCGAGGGCACCGTTGAACTCGCAGCGTAAGTTTTTGCTTAAAAATACTTTCACCTCAACGACAGATGATCAGGTATGAAAGTTAGTTTTTGGGGTTTTACGTGGGTTAATAAAATAAAATAAGTGAATAATTTATTTTATTTTGTTAAACACATGCCGTGCGGATTAAGTGGTTAGAAGATCCACTTGGGAGTTGGTGGTGGGACCACCACACCCTAACCTCCCTTGAGAGGTTATGGTGGTGGGGCCCACCGAGATCCAACCTCCCATGTGAGGTTGATTGTGGTGGAAACCATGTGAGGGCTCCATTAATGGGAGGGGAATCATAACTCCTTGACTCCCCCTCATTTATGAGGGAGAGCCTCTAGGTTTAAATCCCCCTCTTAATTGAGGAGGATGAAAGCTCCCTTTTTAATGAGGGGACCACCCAAGCATTAACCACCCCTCCTTCCCTTTTTCTGGTTAATTAATGGTGGGGCCCGCCAGGAAATATCCTCCCTTTGGAGGATATTCTTCTGTGGGGACCACCCGAGCCAACAACTCCCTTTTCGACTTCTTCCCCACATTAATTCGCCACCGCAGTGGATTAATTGGGTGGATCCCTCTGTCATAAATCCTCCATTTACGACTTGCGTGCCAACAACGAACCCTCCCACTCCTATATAAAGGAGGCTAGGGGAAGGAGTTCTGGAAGACTTCTTCAAGAAGCAGAATGATAGCGGTGAAGCATGGCGCCCAGCACTTGGAGAGTTTTCCTCTTCCTCTAACGAAGAATGAAGATCGCCGATGCCACCCTTGGCTCCTTCCTTCCCGATGTTGACGGAACGACGCCTGTCTTCCGTGACGCCCGTCTTCCGCGACCCGCTATCATTTAATGCTGTTTTACGAGGTAGGGGTTGTTATGTTAAAGTTTTAATATTGTTATTCACCGTTATTTAATTATTGAGTTTCGTTTGGCCACTTGATACCATAATGACGAGAAAGGGCTCGGACCGCACGAACAAGGCCTAACCCTTCCCCTATTATTTGTTCTTTGTGGACGGTGGAGGTGGACTGCAAAGAACCGGCCGACGTTGGGCCGACCACGAGCGGGTTGTTAGCGCATGGTTGTCAGGTCACCGCAAAGGCGCGACACCATTGTGCAGTGCGGAGAAGAGCCGGACTGCGGCCGGGGCGGGCCGCGGCGGCGGGGCGCGACGCTGTCGCGTCGCGCCGGTTGGACAAAGCCGCGACCTAAGGCCGTGGCGGATCCGGAAGGGCGGCCGACTGTGCCGGACGCCGGTGCAATCAAGAGACGAGACTCGAGGGGGTCCCACAGGTACCCAAGGGTCGGCCAACACGACCGGCCATTTCGAAGAACCAGGGGGTGTAACCCCCCCAATCAGTGGCTGTGGTGGGCCCCACTGGGCGCCGCCACCCTGCCCGGTCGGCCAGCCACGCGGTCCAGGCCGCGCCGGGCCGCCAGCGCTAGGCCAGACCTGGAACCGGGTCGGGTCGACCCGGTTCGGGCCGACCCAGGGGGTGTTGGGCCGGGTCGGACCGGGCCCAAACCCCTATCTTCGGACTGTTTTCGGTTAAACTGACATATCTTGAGCTACAGACCTCCGATCGATGCACCGTCAGATGCATAGGATTCCTTGGATCGAGGTGGTCATTTATCTATATTACAACCTAGGTTTCGGCAAAGTTTGGGTATGACCAGGTTGGTTCTAACTCGAAACCAACCGGGCCCTCAGAGCGGAAACACTTATAACTTGAGTTCTGGACGTTCGATTGATGTGCCATCGACTTTGTTGGATTCCTCTTGATGAGACAGTTCTTTTGGCATAATTCACCTGAGGTTTGGACATAGTTGTAGTATGTCCGGGTTGGATTGTACCCGAAATCCAACCGGGCCCCTGGAACGGAAATGCTAATAACTCACAGACCGTGTGTCCGATTGACGCGCCATCTGTTGAGTTGAGATCCCCATGACAAGGTGGTCCTTTGTGATACTTCTATGTGAGACTTCGTGACACTTGGAAGTAACGACCATTAGCTCGTGGAGCAGACCCTCCTGGAGACGAGCGTATGGAGTGCGGAGACCGAGTAACTGTAGACCTGACGACTACTTGACCGATTCGACTCGTAGTGATTCGGTTAGCTTAGTGGACGGAGCGCCCGGTATTTGGTGGTAGACCCATGGTGGACGGAGCGCCTGGTAGTTGGTAGAAAACCTACGGTACTTGACAAAAGGAGTACCCTTATAGGCTATTAGGGAGAGCGCCTGGTATTTGGCGGCAGGCCCTCAGCGGACGGAGCGCCCGATATTTGGCAGCAGACCCGCGATACTCGACAGGAGGAGTACCTCAGTAGTCTAAGGTTAGTGAGTGGCGCCTCGGAGTCGTGACAGGGCCACTGTACTCGACAGAGGAGGAGTTATCCAACAGTTGTGGTTTCGATAATGAAAATCCTGGTTTGAGCGAGTCAATGACCTTTGTGTTTACCTCATGATCGAGATGAGTTACTTGATAACTTAGGTATATGTATGGGCATATACCTATGTTAAGGTTATTTGTTAAGATCTTTCTATGTGGTTTATCCTTGTTGGTTTAGTGAGACCTTGAGGGTCTTGGGGTACCTACTGAGTATCGTTATACTCACCCCTGCATGGGCTATGCCCGCACCTCGTTGTGTTGGATGCAGACGACGGACATCGCTGATCGTGGTTGAGGCTTGTAGAGCTGGACGGTACCCGGAGGTGGACTTCACGACGAGACGGTAACTCGAGGTGACAGACGGACGTGGAGAACTGAGGTGGACATCTGTACCTACCCTTTAGGTAGGAACTCCGGAGGACGATCTAGGAGGAGCTTGAAACCTTCCTGTTGTTTTGTCTTTTCCTTGTACTTTACTGTTGGGCTTGTATTTCCATCCCCTTTGTACTTCCAGCACTCCTATTACTGCTTTACTTAGTGTTTCTTCCACTTGATCTCTGAGTTTGTGTGTGTTTACATTTCATAAAGGCAATGCATTCCCTTTTTATCGGGAATTACGTCTTTGGTGCTAGTCGCCAGCCCCTGGACTATGGAAGGCGGGCTTGGGGTAGTTACGACACGGGCCCCGGGGGAATGGGTCGTGACATTATTTTTGTAAAACATGAACATGGATGATAAATATACCTCTAGTAAATACTTACGAATATACAATCTAGGATAAAAATGAGATTGGAAAAGTTATACATTGCCTTAGGTCCAATATGATTCGTATATATCCAAACCTCATGTATGGTGATTAAAATAATGTTAATGATTTATTATAAAATAATGTTCATTTTATGATAACATTTATGATGATATTTTTATTAGTTTTCTAGTAACATTTCATTGTTAGTCCTTATTCAGGTTTTAACTACTTTATGTTATAATGCATGTTTTGTCAGATATGTTATTTTTCCAATTTTTAGGTGATATTTATGTCTTTTCCAGAATGTTATTTGTATAATATAGATCATATTTATTCATTTAATTCATTTATATAATCATTCTTTAATGAAAATTATGTAGAATGAATCACATCTCATTATTGAGACCGTAAACCATACGTACGCAGGAGCGACGATATAGTTTCCATAATTGATGAATGGAATTTAATTGGATGGTGTATAATATCTCAGAATTCTTATCATGTTTTATAAATCATATATAGTTATAATTTTCACCATTATACCCATCCATGTAATGTGTTGGTGAAAAACATATTACACCACGGAGTGGGGATAGTAAGCCATACGTACGCATGTGCGGTGATTTGATTTTTCATAGGATAGATAATGATGAAATAGGGTTGTTTAATATTTATATAACATATTAGTATATGAATAATACTGATGATATTAATTTATAATTAAACGAACAATGAAGAGGAAGTAGAAGAAGATTTTTTTTGAAAGAACTGGTAGAAGAGATTACCTCTTTCTTTGAGGTGCCTCCTTTAAATTTCATCTTAGGGCAATATAGTTTGTCTTTTGAGAAGATCAAAGCCTAAAAAATGTTACTAGGGAAGTTGATAAGGGAAATGGATAGTGTTTTGCCTATCTTTAAGGCTCAAATAGGGCGAAGAAGGGAGGGAGGAGGTGCGCTTTTATAAGAGAGTAGAGAGACAGTTTATGAAACTCTCAAATTCTTAATTTATTATAAATTCAATTTTGATAAAAAATGGACAGGAACATATTTAATTAAAATATAATATTTTTTTTGAACAAAAACCATACAATAATTTTTAGATACGTTTTTAATATTTTTTTATCCTTATCATTTTGGTTAAACCCTTATTTTACCCATTTAAATCTTACTATGATATCATGTTATTTACACATTGTGGGTTAATATAATTACTATATCATGTAAAATAACCCAAATTTTTTTTATGACATATATGGAAATATATTAACCATTTGGAAAAATCATAGTTTTTAGACATTTAATATCATTTTATATATTATTTTATGTTTTTAGTTATGAATTATGTTAATTTTGGACACTATTCATAGTTGATTTTTTTTAAATTTATAAAAACCTTATTACTTAGAAAAAAGGAATTAAATAATCCTTAATAAGTCCATTTAGTTTAGAGAATTCATATATGGAATCTAAATTTCCAAATTATATTTATTTTAATAATTATAAATTCATTAATTTTCATCATTCATTAATGAGGTAATCACTACTTCATAATTGGGTCATAAATAAATATATTTATATAATTTCTATAAATTATAAATAAAATATCATTATGTAGTAAATATTTTTAGATTTATAATGACTATTTATAGACATATATATAATTAATATAACCCTATATTAAAATTAATTTAATAAAATATATGTTTAGGTTATAATTATCTTTACTTTAAAATAAATCATATAAAATGTCATTTTCACATCCATTTGAATCCATGGGGAACCAAAATCATCCCATGGATGCCCATGATCGGAAATATATCTTACAGTTGGATTATGAAATGTGTTAGGGTAGTTTAATATTATTATTATATTATTTGTTTACACTTATTT
Source organism: Viscum album (assembly GCA_963277665.1). Lineage (NCBI taxonomy): Eukaryota > Viridiplantae > Streptophyta > Magnoliopsida > Santalales > Viscaceae > Viscum > Viscum album. Next base: position 117,137,884 of record OY728128.1, on the reverse strand, counting down.
ACCAGATATACCCTTTAACAATGATAAATAAAATAATTACTGAAGTTATTATTTATAATGTCCAAAACTAAAAGGTATATATTTACACAATTTTATACTTAAGATTCAAAATATAGAATAAAATTTCCCAAATTAAAAACATAGAATGTTCAGTAATTAATGAAAAATTAATTACTGCTGTTAAAACAAAAAAAGTGGGTTTTTAAGATGTAATAACTATCAAAAGACTAACATGTGTTTACATACAATTTGAAAGTTAAATTACATCAAATGACCAAAATTAAATTAAATGATACAAAAATTAATACAATTGCATCTTAAAAACAATTAATAAGATAATATATCTATATAAATAAATTAGATGAAAATTTAGTTTTGAATTAAATGCAGTTCTTTTCACTATTCATTAAAATATGAATTTTATTAGAAAAATACAAAATTTTATAAAAATGAAAATTTATATATCCTTATTTAAAATATGAAGTTTATCTTACAAAATTTAACTTATAAAGATGTCAAAAACTAAATATAAAATTTGTGTTCCATCAAATGTTGTTAAAATTGCATTTTTTTAAAAATACTTTTTTTATCCGAAAAATTTATTTTGTTCTCAAACCATATTCTAGAAAACGTGTAAGATGAATGATAATGATATAAAATTAAAAATATAGTTAATAATATTAATAAAGGATATTTATATCCCATTTTATAATATTATATTAATAATATATCCTTGTTTAGTGAAACTTAGTATCGCGTACAACGCAAGCTATCGAGGAAGGTCCCTCACGCATGTAATGGAAGCCAAGTTAGTTTTGTGTGTAGTGAAAGCATGTTTTTTTTATTGTGTATAACATAATCAAAACATATTTTAGATATACATTGAAGAATATCTATACTCAGTGTTGTGTGAAATGAATTCTATCACAAAAACATGAAATTGTGTTCAACACATGCCAAGAATAGTGTTGCGTATACTATAAGCTAATACGGTATTACATATAGCGCCAACTAATATTGGTGTAATGTACAAAAAAAGGCATCAATTAAATTAAAAATAATATATCTCTTCAAATCTCGGGGTGTTACACTATTTCAAAGGAAAAATATATTCAAGGAATACTTTTTTTAGAATTTTTTTCAAATATAAATTTTTTATTTTCGGAAAAATAAATATTTCTCTATTTTATTTATATTTTTTTCATCAAAAAAAATCATTGTTTTTAGTAATTCACTAATTTAGATATTTTATAATGATACAATCCTATTTCATTCTTCATATGGTGTATGATTTTTCAATGTGATTTATTGGGAAACTGTTTATATTCTAAAAGTCAATAATTTTTCAAAGATATTGGTATGGAACACAATTTTTTTACCTAGGTATATAGAGTTATTAATGTAATAATTATTGAATATATGAGTTTTATATTGAAATTAAATCTATATGTACATTTTTTATGGGTCATTGAAATATTTAAATGATGTGTGTTCCTAGATTGCATTAGGGGAGGCTGATACAAATTCCATGATCAGTGCACTTAAATAGTATTGGGTGAGCCAGATATAGAATAAATGATTTGTGAGACCAGATATCAATACAATTAAATGGGTAATATTCCTTTTCATGATACAAAAATGGAGTAAGATTATGAAATGTATCTCCTGTTTATTTAAATAGGCTATAATTATCTCTAAAATGGGTTTAAAATGGGTTATGATGATTATTTTTTCATGATACGAACACATTTTATTTATCCAAGGTATGGTTATAAATGGTTCATATGATCCTTATAGATACAATATGTCTCATTATTATTAATTAAAATGATTATATTCTTGGAAAATTAATTATTTCATTCCACTTGTTTAATTTATCATGGTTTATTGGGTTTATTTATCATATGTTGTGCTCGTAGACAATGAATATGTCCTAATATAGTTATTCTCATTTAATTTTCACAAATTAAAATCAATGTATATTTCTTTTGATAAGATTTTTTATGATTTCGATATCCCCTTATTATGATTCATATTCAGCATATATAATAAATGTTGTTAAATGAATTAAGTCTGGAAGGGTTTCATATGGATGATGGCAATGTCCTATTTTGGATTTTGAAATGATGGTTATAGTGGGACATGTTGGTAATATTTATGAATCAATTTTTTATGAATCCATTATGTTATGTGGTTTTCTTAATTATCAGAAATTGTAAACATAAATGGTCATTGATATTGTATGGGTTCCAATATTTCGTTTAAATTTTTTATATTTCAGATAGAGAAAATAGGGTCACCTTCATCGGTATTAATGACAGAAATATAAATATTATGTTTCTAGCACCAGATATATGAGTGAAGGCTTGGAACTGTTATAGTTTATAACAAAGGAGGGTTTATATGATTTTGAATATTAGTATGTTTTCATGTGACGTTATATGAATAAAAAATTTATGGTTGATAATAATATTAATTTCATCAACATAATTTTTCGAGGTTTTAATTTAAATGATATTATATTGATTAATTACAAATATCAAGATATAATATTATATTTATGTATATATAAATATAAATTTAATATGAATTAATAATTTTAATTTTATATAAATATCTTATATTTGGTTTACAACACTTATGGTTTATTTTATATTGGATATTGATGTAACTATGGGAACATAGGTTTTATTGTATAAAAAACTACTGGATTGTAATGTGATATCGCCACTATGTGATTATTGTTATATAATTATATGATTTACATATTTTTGGGCTGAATGATGAATGATGGATATAAAAAATAAGTTTAAAACACACATTAAAGATGATCTGTTTAATTTTATTTTTGATATTGTGTTTTTTAAATATGAAATGAAATAGTTCTAACTTGGGTACTAATGTAAATTATGGTGATTAATGTATTTTTTCATTAGATGATTGTTTTTTCATTTTTAAAAAACAAATCAACATGAAAACCATTTTGGATTTTGATAATATTTAAGGATAAGTGGAATATAGTTATTTTTACTTTTACAGTTATTGGTCATTTAAAATATGATTTTACTGCTTGAAGAAAGAAAAAAATTTAACTTTAATACTCAAATTTATGACAAGAAGATAAAATTATGGTGGATATTTATTAAAAGATGATATAGAAATTATCATGAAATTAAAGTTTCTTATTCTCCAATTATATATGGAAATGTAATTACTTAACTTAAGGAAAATGATATGGAAATAAATTATTTCATATTATAATCAATTATGATGATATTAATGACCATTCCCACACCTCAATGGTATAATATTTCGTAGTTGATATCTTTATATTGATATTTATATATATATTGATTGATGATAAATTTCAATACATATCATTATTTGTCCAATACTCATTTTTTCATGTCCATACATGCATTTTCCACAAATGTTCTCATATTTGGAAACATAATATGTGTTATTCCATATAAAATTCATATATCACTTTTCTCTCTTATCAAGAGGTTGTTTTATTAAGCCATTTACAATGTGGATTTCTAATAGAGGATATTTTAAATGTACAAACATTGATTATCAAGATAAATTTAGTATTATGAGGCTGATTTTTTCGAGGGATACAACACCTTGATATTAATGAAATGAAAAAAATGTTTTAAAGTGTATTTAAAAAATAACATCGAGCTTAAAGGACCTACGAAATACCCTACCATCCTAACAAGGATATTAAACTAGAAGGAATGAATAACATAATACAGTTTATGAAATATATATAAACACATTTCCGAATAAATATATATTATAGATAAATATATATTAAATAATAAAGCAATTGATAGTAAAGTTATATTATTCTTCCAAAAGTATTTATATTATGAAAAATAATTTTTATTGCATTTCATGAAAAATTAATATAAATAATTATCAGAACCTTTTAAATAACTATTTGTAAAATGTAATTCATTTTCCAAATTTTAATATCAAAATTTAATTCTAGTGATTTTTTTAAATTTTGAAAAATATCAATTTTTAATGAATAATGAAAAATACTATTTTTTTAATTCTATAGTTTATTTTCAGTAAAATATTAAATTTAAATGACCCTTTAGTTTTATTGAATATTATTTTAGGTAACATAAGTATTATATTTTATTACTAAACAATGTTATTAGTTTATAATAATATGTATAATGAATTTTTTTCAATTACATTTTTTGATTTAAATATTTTATTTTTCTGAATGTTGTTTTAAAATTCCTAAAGGTTTTCTTTCCAAAATAATAAAAACACCTATTTTGCAGTTATTTAAATTAAACTATAAAATTAATATAATTAAATATAAAATATTAACCCTATAATGAATATTTTATTTCATATATTTCATATAAAATCACCATTCTATTAAAAATGATCTTCTTGAAAACATGTTTTCTCATCCCCTATAATAGTAAAATTTTAAATTAAAAATTTCCACATAGGTTATATGAATTTTTTAAAATGAATTAAATATTCTGAATTATAATAATTTATATTATCTAAAATATTTATCCAAATTTTGGATGATAATTAATATTGAAAACATTATGAATTAATTAACATCGTTGATGAAAAAACAGGTTCACATGTGGTTAAAATAAAATAATAAGGGTCAAAATTACATTTTAAAAAAAAAATATATATTATAGAAATATTTAAAACATATCATGAATAATATTTTATTTTTTTACATTTTGAAATATTTTTTCATGTTAATAACATGGTTACATTTTTCTCTTAAAAAATATTACAAATATTCCACTAACCTCACATATAAAAGGCCACCACCTATCCTATATATAGTACACCATAAAGTCCCATTATATCAACCAAAAAATTCCAAAATATATTACACACATATCATCTCACAATATAGAGCTATTATATTGATCCCAAAGCCACGCTATGAAGGATTTTGGTGCCTACCAATAGATTTTGTCTCAACAAGAGGTGTCCTTATTAATAAAAAATTTTAACTAAATTTCTTAATCCACCTCCTTAAAATAATATTCAGGTATTCATGTAAAATTTTAGGAGTATCTCCCATATAAATATATTTTATTTTCATAATTTAATTTACCTAAAGCAATATCCCCTTCTGTAAAATGTGCTAGAAAGTTATAATTTGTGTGTACATAGCACTGCCTCCTTGTGATATAATGTTACTCATTATCTATATATTCCTCTAAAATAATGTTATAATTACTTAATTAATAAATAAGTATATATATATATTGTATCATATTTGTACTTCATGAGTTATTATATCAAAGATATCTTAATTCTGTTTATTATGTGGGGACATGTTAATGTCACTCGTGTGCACAACATATTACCACCTCTTAATGCGATGCCATTTTTTTATTTATAACAAAGATGTTAATAAGGATAATGAAATTGAATATATATGACTTAAATGAAATAATTTTAATATTTAGGAAAAATATATATTTATTTTAAATAAATATATAAATTGTTTCCCTAACTAGAATAATGATAACAGTGTCTATGTTTGTGTGTGTGGACCACCATCTCCACGAAGCATTGTGACTAATTTTTCCATTAAAATAACACATTGATTGTATTTATAAATATATATAAAAATAATAATTTTCTATTAATGATATAATCTTAATTCTTTAAATTTATAATAATACATACAAACATTCCATATTGATTTTTGAAAAATTTAAATGTGACTCATGTGAATGTATGACCAACCATTCACTGATTGAAAAGTATTTAATTTTACAAAACAATAATAAATTAATGGTTCTAAAGGTTTAATTTCTGTATAAATATGTTATATATTTAATTATTATTATTATTCTGATTTTTAAATTATGACCACATTGAAAATGGTCAACACACTAAAGCCCTTTGGAATAATGAACCGATCATCCTCAAAACTCCAGAAGGGGATTTGAATGAGTAAATATTTAAATTTATCATTAATAATTAACAAAAAAAATATTTATGTATGATTTATTATAGATGGTATTGGTTCCTAATAAATAAAAAATCATTTAATGTTATTATACATGAGTTAAAGTACACACATGAAAAACCCATACTCGATCTAACAGTTTTCTCATCTGAATTTTTATTTATGTGACACATATGCCATATTAACAACTTGTTTTTATTTTGTGGTGCACATAATACCCATGAAAATTAAATATTGTAATCCATAAAAATCATGCTATTTTATAAATATATTTTAATTATTTCTTTCATGTGGAATTAAATTGAAGTTTACAAAGTGGTAAGGAATTTCAAAATAATATTTCTTTTCAGTGGGTTATATAACTTCTTGATGACATTTTTATTTCATTAATATGTCTATATATAATTTTTATAATATTATGTCTTATTTCAACTTAATTTACTTTTTTACATCTTATTCATATAATATATTCATTGATTAATTATTAAATTCAATGGTATGATTACTGTAAGATATATTCATTAAAATACTATTTTTTATGATTTTAATTTATAATATGAACCTAAATTAATATATGATTTGTATATAAATACCATATGACATGATATATCATGAAAATATAATGTACATGATATTTAACATAAAATTTTCTTTATTCATTCATTGGTATTATGATTTAAGTGAACCATAGTGGAAAATAATTTCTCTTACAGTCTCTTTTAATCTCAGATTTTTCATCATATTATTTGGAGGAAGTCATATGGTATTATTTTAAAAAACCACATCACATTATTATCCAATGGTTATGTATGTGGTTAACATTTTCTATTTTCTTTTACTTATTTTTATTTAATAAATATCAAAGAATGAAATTTTAAGTGTCATTGATCATTTATTTTCATTTACGTCATGTATATTTATGTTTTATACTCATAAATTCTAATTTTTTAATAATTAATTTTTAAAATTAATGTTTTATATAAAAAAATTTTAGATTATCCTTCAACATGATTTAAAATGTTTTAAAAATAAAAGTCTTACCATTTTCCATTTGTGTTACTTTTAGCATTATTTTTAATAATATTTCAAAAATTATATTTTTTATTAACATTTATGACATGAAAATTTGGTTCTTTCATGATTTATGTTATTTTCATTCATTTTTTCTTTATATATTTACAATTTTGTGTTAAAAGAAAATTATATTCACAATATTTTGTGAAAATTTAGTTTTTAAAATTTATTTTTACAATGTAACATCAGTCTTATCAAAAATGTTTTCTTGATATCTTAATATAATTTTGACTATTCATCATCAACAACCCTTTTTGTAACTTATAATCTTGTTGGTATATTTTTAATTACAATTCCATCATTATTTTGTTATATTGATTAATATTGACTCAATGAGATTGATATGGAACCAATTTCATTTCAATGGATTAAGCATCATTCAAGGGGATTATTATGGAAGAAGTTTATTTTATATGGATTAATATTTTTATAAAAGGAATAATGAATATTTTAATGAGATTTATGATTAAACTACATATATGTGTACTTTATTTATAGTTCATAGATATTTTTATTTGATTCATATTCCTAGATAACACTCCATTGTATATAGTAATGTTCCTTGTATTAATAAACATGAAAGAGGATGTTAACAATGGGGTCCACCAATGGATTTAAATGGGTCCAAAAATCTCTATATTTTTTTATAAAATGTGATAGAAAATATAATTTTCTGATATAAAAACATTTTTTATTTATGATATATATTTTAATAACATTTTTTTTTGTGAAAAAAAATTATATCATATTATCCCTTATTATTGATTTTGAATACACCTTCCACTATTAAAGAATTATTTCAGTACAAAACCCATGATGATGATATGGAAACACTCCAATAATTGTCTTTGAAAAAATAAATACAATAAAAAACTTATAACATTAGATTAATAATAAAATTTATATCTATATATTTTTAATATATACATTTCATGTTCATACATTCATATCTTTTTACTATCAAACAAAGAGATAGACAGACCAACCACGACTAACATGATTTGTAACATCCAACACAAACTTAATGTCTTGACTAGAAAAAGAGTTAAACTAAAAACATGGGACATCCATTAGACAATAATGGATAGAAATACATGTAATGTGACTAATAAAACAATAGATAAAATTATATTCTCATTAAATATTTATCAAAAAGGCAACATAAAATATAAACAACCAATTCTCCTTAATGATGTATAATTATAAATAATTCAACCCTGATACAAAAACAATAAAAAATAAAAATAATAGAGACAACATAACATGATATAGAAATTGATAAAAATTGAAATCAAGACCACGTCACCCAAGATTAAACCACCATATACCACATGAATTAGTTACAATATGAAAAACCATGTTACATTCCCTTAGTACCATGATTCATCCCTAGAGAAATAATATATCATTACATTACTTATATATTTGTATATGAAATATGAAAATTCACCATATTTCACAAGAATTGGATGACTATAAAATGAATATGAATTCCCTAAATATTAACCAATGCACTAAACTAGGATATGAATGTGTTAGAATAATTTATATAAAAAATTATAAAACATGTAAGTAGTTTATATGAATCCATATGAGAAGTCAATGTGATTAAACTATAATTAATATTATTTCAATACATTAATATTTTTAATATCTATCTCTATGTTCATAGACACAGACACAACCATTCATAAACACAAGCTTGGTGTTTTTATTAAAGGTGTCAATACATATCTATAATCCACCCAACCATGATATTGGTACTCCCAAGCCACAATATTTCCACATAAATTCATGTAATTCCAATCTTTCAAATATGTTTCAAATAAAATAGTCCTTATTTTTAAATAATTTCATCAAAAAAATTTAATACATTAAAACCATTCATAACTAAAAAATAATCTTTTTTAATTAAAATCTATGTAGCATATTTCAAAACCCTAGTAATTTTATAAAATAACCAAAACACATCCATATTTTTTAACTTCAAAAAAAAAACAATTAAGGGAATAAATTATCTTCTAATGATTTTTAATTAAACCAATACATTAGGTTCTATAATTTTAGAGGTCAGAGAGAAACCACCTACATAAAATTAGATTACATGGAACAAAGGATCAATTTCAAAACCACTAATCAAAACTCTTCCTTCAATTCACATTTGATCTAAAAAATAAAATTCTCAATGATCCATTAGTATCAGAGTGTGATAATTTAATATCACATAAAATTCATAGTTTATACCTTTAATTGGAGAGGAGATCCATTTAATTCAAAAAAAATCTTCAATAATGAATTCTATACCTATGAGGGGAATATAAAACTATATATTAGAATCCTACTACATATCAAATGAATGCAAAAAATTGGAAAAATATTGTAACATCACATTATCATTCAATTAGGTATGTTGTAAAATATGTCTTTGATTTCCTATTTAGTTATCTGGGTAGGTATGGGTTGAAATTAAGAAGATACCTATAATGGTGAAGTTAGAGATTTATTGGATTTTCCTCATAAAACGTGTTTTTTCTATAGCATGATTGTGATTTACACACTATGTAATATGGTTAGGCAATGTGTAAATTATATAATAATAATTAATATATTCATAGTAAAGCAAATTGTTTTTTATTTATCTTTAGAAATTTCAATTTAAGAACATATAATTTGGTTACACGTCATGTAGATTCTTGAGATTTGTTTCTATAAAGGCTATTTGTCTGAAAATTATTTTTCCACGTATCCTAATTTTATTGGTTATGATTCTAGAGACATCCCTAGAAAATTTTGGATCCCTCAAACCCTTATATGTATTTTCATTTAGTGATTAATTGTATTTGTAAATGAGGAATTACTTTCCATGTTGAGTTCCTTGATCATCCACACTTTTTTTCTTATTGGTGGGTTCCATTATGGTCATTGTGTTATTTTAAGAAAGCTAGGTGGTTCAAATGTGATGGAAAAATTTGATTAACCCAAAAGCACTTGATTTACATTCAATTATTTGATATAATTTAATTTAATTTTTATTCAATTGTTCTATTAATAACCAAATTTTATTTAATCGGGAGATTTTATGGTGAAATTTGTTTTTTGGCAAGAAATGGGGGAAAAACCCTAATTCCACTGAACTGGGGTATGTTTTGAAAGTGTGTGGAAATTGATAAAATTAAATAGTGGAATTTAATTTTGGATTATAAATTGTGAAATTGATTTTCCAATATTGACTTCGTATTGGTATTTGTTATAAATTTCATGAAATGGATTTGATAGAAACATAATTGTTTTATAATGGAAACACATATGTTTATTAAAAAAATTTATGATTATTATATGTAAAATTTAAAATTTTGAATAGGGATAATGTGATTAATTGTATTCTTATCAAGTTTAAAATAATTTTCCCATCATCAATATTATTTGGGAATATTCACCCCCAAATAGTTAGTGAGTTATTCTGATAACAATATTTTCACAATATACAACTTAAACACAACCTCATGCTGATAGTCATATCACTGATGGGATGGTGAAAACTCACCATTGGCTAGTTTGAGGGGGAAATGTGTATACACATATCTTCCTGATCACTATTGAGTGTGTGAGGATCCTATAACCTCAATTTAGCATAAGTTTTGGTATATTACCTTGTCGCTTGCATGTATATATTTTAGACATAAATGTATGCCATGTTTTGTATATTATTTTACATACCTAATGAATATATATTAAAGTTTTTATATAATTTTTTTTGAAACAATTTTTTAATGTATTTACATCATTTTATGGGTAATGGATGATTTTTTTGAGATTACGATGTGAACTCTATATCAACTTATTTGAACTCAAAATATTTATTTGGTTAATTAAATGTTGGATTCTCAACATTAAAAACATTGTGAGACCCTATTGGGATTTTAAATAACACCTTACCTATGCCTTTGGGTTTTTGTAGATTATATTGTTCCAGGTTGAAGTATGTGTATGGTTCTAATTAAAGGTGGCGGTAGATTTTTATCCATGGCCATAGAGAATCGTGTCCAGTGGGACATCGTTTTTTTCCACATTTTATAGTACATTGTTACAGTAGATTAGGGATGTTTATCTCATTGAAATATAATTCACTACTCAGAGTCAAGTTTCCCTAGAATTCATACTGTCTTGTTTATATTGATATATAATTTTGGTGGAAAAAACATTCCTACTATCATCTTGTATGAAGCTAAGTTCTAGTAATGAACCCGAGGTGATCGAGAAAGCTTGTCTAGACATTTCAAAACCTGATTTTTTATCAGGTCACTAGGGTATTCAAGATGGTTCATGATGATGTGGTAATATATGTTAATATTTCCATCTATCATTGATATCAGTATGTAGTTTTTGTGTTCTCTATGGGACTTAGGATGTTGTTTCAATTGAGTTCCGAGATAGCTCACAACACAATGAATCTTCAGTCACCAAGGGTTATAATGGAGTTTCGCCATGAAAATGTTCTTATGTTTTTTAGAATAATTCCCTTTTAAAGATATCAAAATTTTATCCAAGAGGGATATTTTTGATGAACCCCATCAAGAATTTACTCCTATGGACCAAAGTCCAGATGTGGTGACTGTACATACTGTGCATGTTCTAGGACAAGCACCAATTTCTATCTAGGATCTAGATTTGGATCCATAATGGGATTATTGATAAAATCATTATCAAGTGTTACTTATACCAAATCAACATTCATTCAAAGGGGAAATGATCTACAAGAATCTAAGGAATAGTTGATAAGTATCAAGCTTATGTGTGGGTTCTTGGAGACACCTGATGAAATCAAGGTGAATTGTGCCACCTTCATGTTGGAAGGTCCGAGATGGAGTCGGTGGGACATAATGGTGATGTAGAAGAATCATGGGGTCATTGAGTGGAAATAATTATAGGCTATTTTCATAGTCCAATTCAATCTTGATTTACTGGTGTTATCCAAGGATTTTGAGTTTTTTAATCTTGTGCAGGCTGACAAGACAATGAGAGAGTATGAAAAGTGTTTTTCTAAGCTTATGTAGTTTCCTCTAGAGATAGTTCCAAATTATAAGATAAAGTCTCAATGAGTAGATATGGGACTTTGAGAAGATATTCTTTCTCAGGGATTCATTATAAAATTTTCAACTAATGCTGAGGTTATAGATAGTGTGTTAATGGATGAGATGGACCTTTTTGGAATGTTAGGGATGACTATGATTCTTAACCACCTAGTGGAAATGTGATTTCATATAAGGGAATGATGAAGCATAATGATTTTCATGGTGGTTCTTGATATCTTGGTTATTCTAAACACCCTACTATTCTGGGAAGAGCCCAATAAATTTTCTACCAGTGTGGAAATCTATGATATTCAAATAGTTTTTTCACTGAGGCACCCAATTATGTGGCTCCTAAAGATGCTTGGTTCACTTACTAATGTTTTCCTTGTTAATTACACTATTCCTTAAATCATAAGATCATAATCAGCTTGTAAAACTACACACCAACCATATCCATCATGAAAAAGGGGTTCCAACCACAATCATTTAGAAGGAAGATTCTTCATGTAGTGGAGAGTTCCCATGGGAATAAGATAAGGGTCCATCATTTATGAGAGGTACTGTCACTATAACATCACAACTAATGGTTTCCCTATTTGATATCAGTGCATCTCATTCATTTATTTTAACCAATATTTTTAATATACTAAATATACATATGTATATTTTAACTTATATAATGTATATTGTAACACCCCTTGGAATGAAGAGAGAGAAAATCATCAGTGGTCCCTCTTGTTATTTCTCCATATCAGACGATGATTGATAATGTTATTTTTCTAGTCATCAAAATTAAACCTCTTGAAGTCATATTTATTATAGATAGTCTAATTTCCAAAAATCTATGGATTGTTTTCTATATGCATCAGGAATCCATTACTACTGTTGATGAAGTATACCATATTGGGATCCACGTTTGAGTAGTGATCGAACTTCTTATCTGATTTTGGGGAAAAGGATAACAGTGTTTTCTTTTTATCTATAGTGATAATATTTTATTAGTGATCTCCCTCCAATTTTATTTGAGTTTCTTTGTTTTTTTCTTTTTAAATCTCTTGTCATCCATTTGTAAGGTAAGTAGAGTATTATATTGATTTAGTACATGGTACTCAAACATTATCTATTCCTCCGTACTTTATCAAACTAGCTGAAATGATATATTTGATGTTTTATTAAGGAATTTTTTGGATATATATAACCAAGTGTATGACCTTAGATGGGCCTAACCACTTTACTAGGAAATATGATCATTCACGTTTCCTTTGTATTAATTTATAAAATCATAATAGATTCATTGTAAATAACAAGTTTTTATTTCCATAGATTGATGATCTATTTGATCAATTGAATGAGTAAAATTGGTTCATGAAGTTTGACCATCGATCTGTTTATAATCAGTTGAGGAAAAAATAATAATACATTAATAAAATATCCATTTGGATTATGTATGTCCATTAAGAGTACTTGGTTATATATTTTGGACTAACAAATTTTCATGCAGTCTTTATGGATTTAATTAAAATGATTTTCCAAGAGTATCTTGATACCATTATGGTAGTATTTCTTGATAACATCCCCATTTAATATATGTATGAGGAGGATCATGTATGTCATCTAATATCTGTTATGGAATTTTTCAAAGATTTATAATATACTTCTAGTCATTAAAAATGTAATATATGTATTTAATAAGTGAAATTATTGGGAAACATGGAATTTTTGTAGATATTGAAAATGTAAAGTCTATTATGAAATTTGAATAAACATTAATTGGTTTCAATATTAGGAGCATCATGGGTCTAGATAGTTTTTATTATAGGTTCATTAAAGACATCTCACAATTGTATTCTTAGATGAAAGCTCTTAATCAGATGGTAGTAATGTTTTCTTCAATTGAAAAATATAATAATTTATTTTTTATATGAAACATATATTAACAACTACACTAGTGTTTACTCATCCAATGATCAGGAGTGTGTATGTGGTATACTATGATTCATATGGTTTGGGTTTGGGATTAATTCTTATGAATGGAGGGACATGTCGGTGCATAAGCCACTCACTTGCATAGGCCACACATGAAGAATTACCAAAACAATGATCATGGACTTGATGATGTGAAGCAAATGAATAAGGGTGGGAATCATTATCTTTACAGATATTTTTATAGTGTTTATAGTCCAAAAATCATGAGTCAAATATTATCTAAAAAATATTTGAAACTAATCTATAGGCATTGGGTAGAATACATACATTATTTTGATTTTAACATATATTTTACACCAAGGAATGAGAATGTTGTTGTATATTAATTGAGTAGGAAACCACTGATCTTGTAGTGGAAGAATCATCAGGTGATTTGAACTTGATGGATATTTTTAGATAGTTTCCTATTGCAGTTTCTAGAAACATGGGAAGAGGTTTCCTTTTCCAATATTCTGTTCATATTCACACATATCTATATGATTCATGATGAACAAAGGTTTGATTAAAAGTTCTGCAGATCTAGAGACACTCTTTATGGTGTGGAGACCATTCCAGATAGGTTACTCACCATAGGTGGAATTATATGCTACCAGAATAACATTTTGGTGTTGTTAGTGGTAATGAAACCTATAATGTGGTATTTTAATGTCTTTTAAAGGGTAGTTCAATGGGGAACCACAAATAAGTTCTATGAAATGAGGTGATTATTATGGAGGTGAAGTATAAGAGGGGCATTTCAGAATTTTTTTATCATTGTTAAACGTGCTAATATGTAATGGATAAGAAACAATAACCTTTTGGTTTTCTTTAGAAACATCAGGTTCCAACATGGAATTTGGAGGAGATCTTTATGGACATTGTGGTTGGTGTCCACATACCTAGAGAAATAATAATTCAATATAGGATATAATTGATCTTCTAAAAAATCAGATTACTTTTTATCCAACAATGATAGAACCAAATATGAGTAGTTGGGAAATATATATTTAAGATAGATTGATATCTGTCATAGGGATTCATATTCAATAGCTTCGGACAGAGATCCTTGGTTCAATTCTAGTTTTTAGAGAGGTCTACAAGATGAATTAGTATGTCAGGTCCGTTTGTATACAGCTTACCATCCACAATCGGATGGATAATTATAAAAATCTTACTATATTATTTAGAGAATGATATGCACTAGTGTTCTTGACATTCGTGGAGCATGGGATGACCATATGGGGATGGTTGAGTTTACCTATTACAATAGTTAACAATCTACAATCATAATGGTTTAAGGCCTTTTAATGCTTGAGTTTAAGGTCACCACTTTGTTTGTCAGATATTTGATAATGTTCCCTAGTTTGAGTAATCATGGCTCAATAGATGATAGTAATGATTAATTTTATTCCATAGATAATGTTAATGGAACTGGTCTGATATATATCTTATGATGATCATCGTCCAAACTACTCTATTTCTTATTCATTGACTAGGTGTTCTTAAATTTTTAAACACGGATGATTCATTAACAGATTGAGTGGCAAGGGAATATTTCTCCATGTTTTCGGGGACCTTTTGTGTTTGTTGATATAGAGGGGAATGTTTCTTACCAATTTATATCTCCCCCTATTGATAACATCAATACAAGATGCATTCCATGTATTTCAGTTTCGAATGTATATATATGATCCATCTCATGTTCTAAGATGGAATGATCATGGGGTTAAACCTATTTTATCCATGTGTAAAAGGCCAGTTATGATCATTTATTATGAATTGAATGTAATTATGATAAGGAAATATATTTGGTTCATGTTTTATGGAATCACAATTCAGATTATGATGAGAAATAAGATCATGATGGATTGATGAGAGAAGAGTGGTCTCCCAATTCCGACATGGACGATTCAAGATAGGATTTCTAGGGGCTATAATGTTTTTATGGTTTGGAGGATGTAACATCTTATTACATTTCATTAAGATAAATTTTAAACCCATTATTATATTTCATTTTTCAATATATATGAAGGGATAATATGGAAAATGGAGGATACCTATAATGGTGGTGTTAGAGATTTGTTGGATTCTAAATAGAAAAAATGTTTGTTCTGTATCCGGCTGGGTATTTACATGTCATGTAATATAGATACAAGAAATGTAATTTCTAAAATAATACAAAAAATATTTTTTGAAAAACGCAATAGGTTTTCTGTATTTTTTGGATTTTTCAATTGCATGATATGTAATTGGGTTACAATTCGTGTAAATTCATGAGTGTTTTCATTAAATATATTTTTGATGAAATTTCTATTACATAATATGCATACATTTTTGATTAGGACACAATAACAATCCCCAGGTGATTATAGAGCCCTTAAAACCTTTTGAGTCATTTTGTTCAGTGATAAATCATATTGGTGAATGTGGTGTGTCTTTTGTGGTTGTGTTGCCAGTTCTTATACACATTCATTCTTGTTTCTGGGATCTTTTGTGTGATTTGTGTTTCTATATGAAATGTAGGTGGTTCCATTATGATGGAAATTTTTATTAACCATGAATTTAATTGATTAAAATTAAATTCAAATATCTAAATTCAATTACTTAGAATCAATTTCATTAGATTTATTAAAAACCCAATTACATTGAATTGGGGGATTTGAATTTGAAATTGAATTTTTGGAATCAAATTTTTACGAACCTCCACATCCAGTGAATTGGGATGTGTTGGGGAATTATAATGAAATTATAAAAATTAAACCATGGAATTTAATTGTTTAATATAAATTGGGAAATGTTTATGATGAAATTGATTTATAAATTTTATTTGAGAAAAATGGATTGAAATTTCATTCATAATAACTCAGGGGTTTTATATTTAAAAAATTCTTATTTTGATTAAAACCACCTTTTTGTTTTTAGTTGGAATATTTTCACTTTCGAAGTGGGAGGATAGGATGAACTGTATTTTTATATGCTTTAAAATAAATTTCCAGTCATTTATTGTATTAAAGAGCATGAAATACTGGGTAAATAGTGAGTTTTTGGGACAAAATCTATTGAATCATTAATACTAAATCAAAACCTAGTGTAATATGTCACACCCATGATGATATTGTGACATTTCACCTTTAGCCTATTTTGGAGGGACATGTGTATAAATATATTTCAATAATCACCTTTGAGTGTGTGTGGATCCCATATCCAAGAAGAGTCATACAAATTTTAAGATAACCATGTTGCAAAAAATTTTATATTTGATATAAAAATGTGTGCCAAATATTTGTAAACTGTTTGAAATTCCTAATTAAATTATAAAAACTATTTTATGTACATTTATTTTCTATCCATTTGTTGAAGTTTTTCCATCATTTGAACTTTAAATAATAAAAGGTATTAATTATGATATGAATAACCATAACTATTTATTTGAACATTAAATCTTTATTTGGTTAATTAAATGTTTGAATATTATTATGGAATCCTTGGTGCGACCCAATGGGTGTTTAGATCACTCCTCACATGATCCATTAAGTTATTGTAGATTATGTTCTCCAATGATCTGGCAAGGGAAATTTACCACTTGAAGGCGGTAGTAGTAGTAGATCCATTGTAATGGAGGGTTTTTCTCATTTGTTCATGGGTTTTTATCATATTATCTAGTACTCTATTGTAGTGATTTTGTGTTTTTTTACCATTTTGACATCATGTACATTAATATCTATGGTGTTTTCATTATATGAATAATGACATGTTTATCTATATTAATAATGATTATGGAATCATCGTTCAAACATTAATGTGGTATGATTCCAGATACTAGTCACCAACCCGTCAGGATCAAGAATGCCCTTCAGGACATGTCATTACAAGCTCAGTTATCTGGTTGCTAGGGTACCTTGCCTAGTTCAAGATAACCATTGTGCAATATTGGAACCCAACAAATATATTTTTGGTTTAACAAAATAAATGTCATACACTATGTAGTATATGATGGAGATCCTATTTTTAATATATAGAATACTACTCACCCACATGTTCAGTATACCCAAAAATATTTTTTACAAAAAACTATCCATTATTAAATAGGGCTGTTGAAAATAAACGATCAATTAAAAATTATCCCATAGAGAACTAAAGTGAAAATATATTATTCCACTGAAAAATTCTACAAAAAGACACAACACAGCACTAATCTAGGACACAATCAAATGAAAATTGTAATTGGTACTTAATTTCAAATACCATTCCCCAATGCCATAGCTGATTCAATCAAAATCATAGCCACTACTAATATGTTGATGGATAGAGCTACATCATATAGATTTACTATTATTTATATATTACACATCTATCCTCTAAATTTCATTTAAATAAATATCCCATGACACAAGTAGAAATACATTAATAAAATATAAATAATCTAAATCATAAATGGGGTGCTACAATTTTCAACTCTTCCATACATAATATTTTCATGAATCTTTTTCTAAAGAAAAACATATCAAATTTCATCCATTGTCGATAATGTTTTTCTTCATTTCCCATTAAATTCACTGTTTCGAAAAAAATCACACCTATACATAATTTTTTTTACATTGGATATTTTCAATAAATTTATCAATATTAAAAAAATATTGAAAATGAATATTCTAATTTTTTTTCTAGAAAAATTCATTTTGGAAATTTTAAAAAACTTTTGAAAGATCTGTTTTTCACTAAAAACACCATGTACCGATTTTCAAATTATCATCAAAATTATTTTATTATAATAATCCATTAAATGTTTTAATTTTTATATTCATGTAAAATAATTTTTTTTTCATATTTTGGCCATTTTTATAATTTATGTATGTGATTTACAAATGAAAATGGTATTGTCCTCAAAATATATTCCTAAATTCATTTTATTTAATTATTTATTATTTTTTACATCTGGTTATGATACTTATACATTAATATAGTTATGATTCAATGGTATTATACTTATTATTTCAATGAATGATTTATTAAAATAATAAATAAGAGTTTACAAAACTCATTATTTTTATACGGTTTATGCTATGTTTATATGGTCAATGATTATGATCATGTGGAATACAAATAAATTGATTTATGATTATATTATGGGTGGGTTGGTAATTATAAAATCAAATGATACATTGGGTCAGGATTAATGTTTTATGTGATCAAATAATATACTTGATGTCATCCCAATAACAAAAGTGAGTACATAACTGGTTATCCCATTACATGAAGTGGGTACATGGATGGATATACTAAGCCTAATAGATGATATAAGAGAGTGTATCCCTACCCCAATGGAGGGTACATAAGAGTTAATCCCAATCCTAAAGCAGGTACATGTTCGATTAGGCCAGTCCTAATATGTGAAGATTATATTGGTGGGTATTTATTATATAGAATTTCTATTATTATGATTATTAAAATTTTATTACATTTATTAATAAATTATCTTATTTTAATTTAATAAACCCATCAACCATTATATGTGATTCATAATTTATAATTCTGTTATGAACAACCTTGATTTAGGAATTGAAATCTGGTGATTATCTTTGTTTTTTTGGTATAGTTTGAATGGGTTTTTTATGTTATAATTCCATAATTCTCATAAAATATGATAATGATATTTAATATCTCCATTTATTTTATATATCCAGAATCATAAATCACCATTTATTATTCATCCATTCCCCATGATATACAGAATGATTTTAACTGTTACATGGCTAAGAAGGGATATAGATGTGATTAATTAAGTAGGAAACGATGTGGATCATTTTTGTTCAAGTCTTTTATGTATAAATGTTTATAAAGATACTAAAAAATTACATTTATAACATCAATCATAATTATATATAATTAATAATCATCTAATAAGATATAATATTTATGTCTAAAAAATAGTTTGCATTATATTTACTCTAATACAACAAGTATATTATTAATTGATGTTTTTTAATATGTAATCAGTTATTTAATTTCCCATTTTCATGATTGTGTCATCCAATAATATCCTTAAATGGTACTAAACATTCTATCATTTCACCCCTTTCCCATTTTAAAAAATACAATAAATGTTCATGAGATTATTTTTCATCATACCCACAGATGACATTGTACTTGATTTCTCTATATGAATTGTTGTTAATATAGCTCCACTAACATTGACTGAACATCCATAGTTGAATGAAATTTATTATACGTAATTTTTTTTATATATTTCAAGATATTCATGTCATATGTCACATATTATGAGAACCAACAAATAATTTTTCATATTTTCATTTCTTTTCCAGCATCATAAGAAACTACAACAAGCATTTATTTCACTTTCACATTAGCCTTTCAATAGAATAAACAAGTCATAATTTTTCATTAAATTTTATGTTATAATTGTGAAATAAATATTCATAATGACTAGTTGATGTTTATATCTCCACATGATTACTAATTTCAATTAATGTAATAATTCCATTACACACATATTTTTTTTTTGAAATTTATCCATCAAGACTCTTGGAATTCTTATATACTCCTTCACAATTTAGAACCTCGCTTTGATTTAGGGATTAATAGATTATATGAGAACATTTTTTCATTTTTACAAAATAAACCATATAAACATCAACCTCCTTTAATGAAAAAATATACTCAGGTTATATATAGATTAATAAAAATCTGTTTGTTGAGAATATATCTGAGTTGATATAAAAAATTTCATTTCATTTTTCATAGACATATGTGATTTTATTTCACACTAGTCATGAATTAAGAATATTATTGTTATTATTATTCTATTTTGGATCATTTTATATAGATATTTTAAACCATTATTATATTTAAGAAAATGATTGTCTCTCTTCTTTAGTGATATTACCCCATTATACATCCCAATATTTTTTATGAAAATATTTATTACAATATCGGAGTACAAAATAATTGTTTTTGGTAACATAGAAAAACCATCTTGTTTTGTGATGGAATTATCACACATCCCAAATATGTTGGAGAATTAAAAAGTTTCATCAAAATAATTTGGAATCACATTTTGAGTAATTTTCACTGAATTTGTAGCATCAATCATGTTTACCTATGGGATATTTAATTCATCATGATTTTTTGTTTTATGTGGTGGTAATATATTTCATGTTTTACATGAATTTAGGATTGCATTGATTCCCCATATATAATTGGAATTGAAATTTGATCATGAAAATTTCATTTTATTATTATACACAAAAATATATACATTAAGATTCATTAACATATTTCAGTTACTACTTTCCTCTATGAAGATTGATATTTTCATCAATAATTCCAATAAATATATCAATAATTGGAATTACATCAGTATTTCCTCATTTTTATTTTATTCGTCTTTAATTGCGGTATTACATGGGTTTTTCAGTTGTACATGAATTTTATTGGTCCTCCACATTCTATGTCCTCTTGGAATTGTTTTTTTAAATCACTATTTTATGTGGAGTCATACATTGAGAAAAAAGTTTTGTTCTTCACTCTATTTTTATTTTCTTATCATAGAATAAAATTCTTCTCTAGTTTACCACTTAAACTAACATAACCCTAAAAATAAATGAAATTTATCATAATCGACCACATCATGTTCAAGGATAGTGAAAAATATTTTACCAATCAATCAATAATTCATGTATATAAATGCAATATTAAAATAATATTTCTATTTTCCTCACTAAAAACCATCTTAGAATATTGATTGGTTATTATTAAAATCCTTTTAATCAACAAAATCACCATTATATCCCACATGAATCTTCCATGGCCAATGATATTTTATTCCATTTTATGGTTAAAATACCATCTATATATTCAATTATCAATTTCTTCTTATGTCTCAAATAGTATATAAAATTTTATGTGATATAATATTTTAGTTTTTTGATGGTCTAGTATTTAATGGATTGATAGAATCTAAATTATTTTTATTAAAAAGTATCTCCATTATACTAATTAGTATGATCGAATAATAATGTATATCTCCATAGCTTGAAATCATGCTCCCAATTTTGTTCACAAGAATAATTCATTTCTCTAAAATTTCATATTATCTGATTATTGTAGCATTGAATATAGATTTAAATGTTTATAACAACAACTATATTTCCTTTTTTTATACCCCTATGATTATTAGGAAATTAACTACATATCATTTTCACTGTTATTATAGCCCTAACCCCTATCAAATCATTCTTCAATGGGGGTGAATGTAAACTAATTTAACCTATATATATAGCTTCACAATCATCATTATTAAATAGAAAATTTTCCCCAAATTTTGATAATATCAGTGATTTCATATACATTCCTGATTAGTGATATAAGGCATATAACAAAACTAACTATATATTTTTGGAATTCCTTTTACTTCGAACATAATATTAGGGTTTTTATTGATCATTAGGTCCATATATCCAATCAATCGAAGATATATTAAATAAAAAGAATGATTTTATTGCATAAAATAGAACAAAATTTCTTCTAGAAGTATTTGATCCCATATGATAGGCCTATGAGTGGGAACAATACATAAAACATGGGGTTAATCTATGGTAGAAATAAATAATAAACGCTCAAAAAACAAATAATTTATCACTGAATGTTAGTGAATATGGATCAAATTGATAATGATGTAATGATTATATAATTAGTCACAATGATCACACAAAAATGCACAGAAAAAATAAGGATTTCTATCATTTTTTTATATGTATAAACATTGGTGTCATATAATTATGATCCCACTACCAATATTCATATTATATTATACATGATAAAAAATAATTAGGAAATTGAATATTTATATGAACTCCAGAATAATAAAATTAATAGTTATCATAAAAAATTTGAGAAAAATATTATTGAATATCCTCTAATGTTTCGATATTTTTTATCATTGGGGAATCCTAATTCATCGCCTTAGATCATAGAAATAAACTCTATAAAACACTCTTATTGACTATTCTTATCCTAACTCAATGATTTTCAAAATCAGTTTTATTACATTGTATGAGTGATGCCATTTTTAATATATAGTAGACATGTGTGGTTTATTGCCTATTACACTAAAAAAACTCCTTGATGTAAAAGTTATAGATATTGAAAGAAAAATTTCCTAAACATTTCAATATTATGGTGAACTATATAATGAAAAACGGAATATGTATTCTAATAGATGTTTTTATAAATAGATGTAATGTCATCTCATATATATTATTTTTATCCTATTACAAAATTAACAACATATTATATGTATACACTAAACTCTAAAAATATTGAAATTTTATTGTCATCCAAGAATCTATAAAATGAGACATTTATCCATGGCATGAAATAATTGCACTTGAATTTAAGAAGATTATCGATTTTTTTCATATTCTAGGGATAATGGAAAAAAACCATCCACACAATCCATTGGAAACATAATTTATTGAGAATTACATTGACTATAGTGTAATTAACCTTCATTTAAAATCATTCATAGTGCCACTATCGCTGATGTAGTTTATGGTATAATTTCCTATAGAAACCCTCACACATCAATCCTATTATGATAATATTATTGAATCTTTCAATCCATGATCCAAATTTACACCACATAATAGATGGGTTTTTAGAGTACTTCGAATAATTGTAAAATATCAATACTATATTGACCATGTATCGATTGATATTAACTCAGTGCATCCTTTTAACATATCACTTCATCTTAGGATTTTATAAACATCAACACTCTTTAAATACCCCTTATACATAATGACTATTGAATATCCCTAATGACCTTCACCAAGATACAATAATAACATTATATTCCAATATATAAAGGAAAAAACATTTAGTTATTTCATAGTCTTGAATTTAATAATAAATTCACTACAAAACATTTAACTTTTTTCCAATGGGGACATATCTTTTTGTAAAAGTACATTTTCTATTATTGAAACATTTTACCCACATATATGTCCTTATCTCTAAATTGTATGTAAAAACTCTATAGATAAATGTTTTTAATAGATAAAGTAGTTTTTTCACAATTATATTAATACCAAAAGGTACATATATATTGGTTAACTTTTCTAGCAATAAATTCATAAGAAATGTTTTTCTATTGGTAATAATATTACCAACATATAATACCTGTTTATAAATTATACTTGAATAAAAACTATAAATTGTTATTGATAGAAAAATTTCATATTAAATTTATTAATTTATCAAATATAATACATTTGATTTAATTATTAAATAAAATACTATTTTTACCCAAGAACAAACATAGAAAAAAAGCAATTATATTATTAATTAAATTTAATACAAAATTATTCTATAAAAAATGCTGGAAACACATTACCATTGTTCACCAATTAAAAATAATTGAATTATTACAAAAAACATCATTTAAACATCACAAATGTTCCTGAATCTTCACCAACTATCCATTTTGAACAAAAATTTCCCCTTCTAGAAAATTAGAGCATCCTATAAACTCAAAATTTAATAGGCTGACATAGAATTCAAAAGGATTTACCCAGAATATACTAATTCCATCCCAAAACCCTCATCAATTCTCTTAAGGTGATTGTATATAGAAAGACACTTGGACCTGCAAGGCATTTTCATCTTGATCTGACCTATGGCCATCCCAATAAAGAGATTTTAAATAATGGGTTCCTCTGTTTCTCTAGTGTTGTTACTAGGCATGATGCCCCAACCCCATATTTGGACATTTTGATAGTGTCCACATATTTTTTTACTGACCCAATTTGATTGACCTTTAATAAAGTGCATTGTAGGTTTTTTCATTGATGGATTTATCAACTCTCTTCGGATTGGAGAGTAGAAAGTCATCTCCCAATATCTACACTTCTCCCAGAATTCTCCATTAAGATTCCCATTAAGTAACCAATCACCCTATCAATGGGGCCTTCAATGAATACAATTAGACAATCTACAACAAATGACTTGTACATGCCATTAAGAGACCCACCTGATAACTTATGGGTTCCATTATTGTTTTATTCTTTGACATTTATGTCATAGGATTTTCTACAGTATAAAATTTTTCTAAAGCAACATCCATTAAAATAACAACTATGCCAGTGTAACCATCCCTCCTAATGCCAATTTTATGAAACTCAATAACTTCCTTCTTCACCTAGATATTAGTGGAAAATCCACCATCTTCACCAAAATTTGTTGTATCATGACCACATGTCTTCATTATCACACCCTTAATGTAGTGATAAACTTTTATACCAATTTTCCTGGACTCCAAATATGAGGAACCCCCATAGGAAGAATCATAAATTTCTACATCCCATGACTGAAAAAATAAGAAAATTTAATCCAATAGTATTTATTTATTTGGGAGGTGGTTTTTCTATGGGAAACCTTTCCTAACAAGTTTGACTCCTATAAGGGATCCACCATTACTAACATCGAGTTATGATCTCATAACACCTAAATGTTGTTACCCACATGTTTTGAAATTTGCTGGTAGAGTGGTGTATTGGCCACAAGATCTCCAACTTTGAAAAGCAGAAGAGAATCAACATGAATGGAATTGGCATGAATCTTCTATTTACACTAACCCCAATCATTAATAGTTCCATCAAGTTGTTTAACCATGATGTTATATATGGAATCCTGTAGAGTTGGATCCATACAAATAAATTGATAGACAATTAAATTGTTTAGAAAATCAAGAGACTTCAGTGCCCCCTTTACAAGGTAGTTTTACATCCATCACTCTTTTTGCGGGGTTTATAAGGTTCAGTGGATTCACCACTTTGGAAAACATCACATGATTTAGTTTCATCATTAAAATTACATCTTCCTCCAATTTCAGATTGTCTCAGTTTTCAAATAGAATCCATTCATTAACCAACTTGATTATATCCATAAATTCCAACAAGGTAGATTATTAGATAAATGTTTTCTAATGATAATGGGAACTGTCCATGTATGATAAATCCATATATAAATGGTATTTGATGAAGATATATTTAGAGGGTTCATATTTAGTACTGGGTTCACCAATGGAGGACCCATTCTTTGAGTACTACTCATCTAGTTTATACTAAGATGACATAATATAAGAACCCATAAAAACCTTTAACTTACCAAAACCATGTACATATAAATCTAATACACGATCTAATCCTTTATTTTAAGAGATATATGGTTGTTTAATGTAATTAAAAACATTATGGTATGATCATGAAATCACACAAATAGTACCAATGCCAAGTAAATTGGAAATTAATTAACCTTAAAACAGTGGAAAATCATAATTTAACAATTCCTTGAGTTCTCACATGAAAAAAGCAGCAAAATGGAAAAAATATGAAAATATCAAACAAAAATTAAATTTGATCATGAAAAACAATGAATGATAATTGTTTGTGAACTTTTTCTATGTGGATTTAATGATATTTGTCAGCAATGTGATCAATTTTCTAGGAGATTAAAACTGCATATCATTAGAGATTTAAAAAAATTCTATGTTATTGATCTAAACAACTTCTCTAGGAGCATGAATCTGAATTTATTCAACAAAAATAAATGAATTTTGTGTCAAAAAAAGAACCATTGAACAAAATTATATGGAAACCAAGAAAGGGAATAGAGTTAAGGAAGAATTTTGTAACCCAATAAAGGCATAAAATTCACTACATTGAGTCAATCTCAGTAACTCCCCTAACCTGAATCCAAAAAACCTTCAATAAATTTTACCAATGATTAAAATTAAAATATTTTTACTATTGTTAGATATAAAATTTCCTAATAAAATAGTTATTGAATTCTAAATGAATATGAAAAAAACGTAACTACTATAGAAATGTGATCATCTTTATACAATGAAAACTCATCAGAGTGTCAATCCATGTTCCCAATCCATCTCCATAAAAAAATTAAGGACACAAAAATAATCTTGGGGTTGAGGAATCTACATACCTGTTAGATTCTACATGCTACAAGACATTACCATTCAGAGTCACGTATGATGTCCACCCATAAATGAAGTGAATAGTACCAATACACCAAGCAACTAAAATTCCATGAAAAAAAGATCTTTACTACCAAAGATAAGACTTGAATATAACTATTGGCCTTAACATTCATCAATACCTAATCCTTTATGACACCATCAATATGGATAAAAAATATAAATACCCACATTACTACACAAAACTATCTTATTTAAATTCACTATTATTGATGATGATGAATTAATCACCCCCACTATGTATAATAATCTTCATATATGTAAAGTAGAGAAAAAAATATTCAAGATGATTAAAAATATAGAGAACTTGAATGAAAAAAGGTTTTTTATAGAATACCTGAGATGGAAACATGATACCATTATATCAAAAGAGAATATTAATCAATATATTAGATTACAATATTCATACATAATGTCATATGGGGTCTCTGAATTCATGTAATAAAATAATGATTATGATACCCTGATGAAGCCCCAATCATCTCTATATCAATAATGAATGTCAGGAATTTTCAACAAAAATTAGAGGTCAAACCTAAAAGTATTATTTTCATACTCACCTAATATTCTAATTATTCACATACACTTCATATAAAACTAGGTCTGATCTCTCTACCCATAGAATTATATCATCCCCTTGGTTGGACTCCATAACATGCCATGTTAATGTATTCAATCACGCAATGTCCCAATATATAAAATCATGTTTTATATAAACCAATGAAATAACTTCCATATACTAGAAATCTTCTTAAAAAGAATCAATAGTGGTAGAAAAAGAAGCACACTACTTTTTCAAGGACTCCATTATTGAGTTTTAATTTTGTTCATATCAAATACAAAACAAAAAACAACCACAATTTGATTAATAGAATCATCCGGAATTAGAATGAATTGGAAAGGGTTGGAATGGAACGAGTAAAGAATACCTTCAAGTGGGTGTTCTTGGTGACTGGGAATTATCTGGTACTTTGAGGAAAACATTATTCATAGATGAATTAAGCCAATCATTAGCTAGATCTAATTTATCTACCATGATCTCATTCATGGTGGAGGGGAGGGGATTAAACCGAATAAATATTATAGAATATCACATTGTCGATAGGGAGAGGCCAAACAGAAGGTTGGTATGTTAGTGTGGTAAAGGCTGGGGATGTTGGGGGTCGAATGGGAAAGGTTGTGGATAACATTGGTCATGTGAGGAAGTTAAAGGATGGTGGGGGACGTATTGTCACTGGAAGAGGGTGGCAGGTCTATGTCTAGGGGACCAGTGGCATAGATATAGGTTTGTAGTGGCATAGTTGGAGGCTCACGGTGGAGTACTGTAGTGACGGTGTAGGCATAGGGTTGAAGAGGAGGAGGTGGGGGTAGTAGAGGAGGTAGGTGGAATAGGTAGAGTAGTGGAGGACGCGGTGAGGGTTGCCAAGGGTGGCGGGGGTCGCAGAGGGTGGAAGGGGTCACCAAGGGGAGTATTGGTGATAGAAGAAGAGGAAAAACCAGAGGGTGGTCATTCTGTTGGGTAGGGTGGACAACAAGATGGTAGAGTGGTGGTAATTTGGGTTTGGGATATGGATTGTGATTTTTAAAAATAAAATGAAATAAAATAAAACAACAAAGATCAGTCATTTTCTTGAAAAAAAATTATAATACATACATGTATGATTGGTATATAAGTTTATAAAAAATAATAATTTTATTATATAATATAAAATAAAATTCAATATGGTAATATCAATTATTAATAAAATAATACTACTAAAATGGATTTTAGGATTCTTATTTATTAAATTTAAAAAATTAATTTATTGAATTACTTTTGTTTTGATTTAATTATGTTTCATAAATTTAAATATAAAAAATAAATTCTCATGTATAAAGAGATTATCATTCATATATTTAAATATACCATATATCATAATGATTTACAATGATTTTTTTGAAAAGTTATTTAAATGTTTATTATAAGAAAACCAATAAAAAATTAAAAACACCATATATATTTAGAGAAAAATGATTATTAAAATGATGTAATTATATATATTTAATAAGAAATAAAATTATGGATTTTGACTTCGGTTGTAATAATAATAATATATTAAAAAGTGGGATTCAATTAATTGGTTATTTATAAAACCAGTATGTTTATTAATGTAATTTGTTTTATTGATGGAAATAGATGTTTTTTTAATTGTTATTATTACTTAAAAATTCATGTGTTGGTAAAAAATTTGATGATATTAGTATGATAATACTTTATATTAAACCATTGGTAAACTATTAGTTCATATTGAGAGATAAATATCAAATGAAATATATTTTGGTAAAAATAAAAATTGGTACTTAAAATTTATACCAATAAAAATAAATATCATTTGGAATTTCTCTTTCTTACAAATATATATATTATTTTTCATTAAATTTTTGTTTGTAATTCATTTTTAAAGTGATTTATATTATTATTATCCATTTTTTCAACCAAAAAATCTGATTAATACATCCATAAAATAAAATACATAATGTTTTACTTTAAAATTATTGTCATATAAAATTCTCATACCCATGAAATCCTATTTTTATTTTAAAAAATAAAAAATAATATATTTAAACACAATGATTTTGTATTCATTATTTATAGTTCACATTAAAATAAATATAAAAATTATAATTGTCAATAAAAAACTAGTCATTAAAAATACTTACTTTTAAAAATGCGTTTAGAATTTATGCCTTATTTATGTTAAATAATTCGTATTAATTATCTATAATATCAATATAAAAATATATAATTTTATAATCACTACATTTTTTTAAAAAAATTTCCTTATCTGAAATAATGTGTAAAAAATATTGAATTACAGATTTATATATTCATACAGTTAATATAGTAAATATTCTAAACAATATAACTAATTATTTTAATCTTAGCTCAGGCTTGGTAGGATTATCAATTCAGTTTTCATTTTTTGGCACCCATATATCCCAATTAGAAAAAATAAATATATAGGATAAATCATTAAATGTTTTTAAACTGCATTCTTTTTATCATTTATATAATATCCATGATTATAATGTTTTAATATGATATTTTGGTTCAAACAAAATTAATCATAGACCTGATGAAACATCTATAATAGAAAATAAATATTGGAAACCCAAAATGGATAAAAAATTAATTCATGTTTGTATTTATAGTAAATTAATCAATTTTTTAATGAGGTTTTAGAGATATATCATTTAATATATTAACTTAAAACCAAACAATATATATAGAGTGATATAGGTGATATAGTGGGATACTTAAGAGATATGATTTTCATTATTAACATCGGGTGATGGTGTAATATGCTCTCTAAAAATGACAACCTTGAGGATTCAATTTATTTTCATTTTATATTATTTATATTTATAAGGATAAAAACAACCCTATGATCAATCCCCCATTCCTCCTACAAGATATAATAATAATAATAATAATAATGATAATAATTGAAAATATGTTATATATAAATGTATGTGTCTATATATAAATTCAAAACCCTGTAATTAATAAAAAAAATAAAATAAAAAATATTTACTAAATAGAAAGTGTGATCATGGTAAAATCCAGAAATTTGGTTGAAATATTTTTTTTGGGAATGATCTAAATAGGAAGTTCTTACAAATCATACATTTTTTAGATTTCAATATATCAATTATGAAATTATGTTTTCCAACCAGAATGAGATATACCAATCGTGTAATACATTTTTCAGACACAAATATTCATAACATTGATACCTCCAATGGATGGATGATACCACAATGACATTATAATCAATTTATGACGTATTTAATGATGTCCAAAGAAAATAGTAAATATAATAACTCACTGTGGGTATAAACTTTCAATGACTAATTAGTCAACTTCATAAATACTTTTTTTTTGTCAAAAAACCATTAGAACTATTGTTAATGGATTTTTGATTTTTTATGTATTTTGGATGGAGGTATACAACTATTTTTATTAGAAATTACATTTCATGATTCAAAAAAATATTCTATATTTTTATGAATGTTTTTGATTTCATAAGGGCATTATGAAAAATCTTGAGAATTATTTTTTCTTGTAATACTTACCTAAATGTCATAAATCATTTCTCAGATTTGTTATGACATAATATTGAATATATAATTATTCAGTTACAAAATGTATTATCTTTATAAAATGTTTTGGATTAATTTATTTTGGATGGACTTATTTATTTGAATATATTAATTTCAATTGTCATGTCATTTATGTGAATGTGGTAAAGAAAATAAATGAATATGTTGTTTTGTTGTTTATAATTTATAAAGAAGAAAATGTTTATGATAGTGGTTATTCCCAAAATCAATGCTTCATTGCATGAATCTTCAGGAATCATAATATAATTAATATTATATTTTCTATGAAAATTTGATCATGATATGATAAGTAAACACACAAATTTTCTAAAAAAGAAAATATTATGGTTTTTGAAATATCTAAATGACTATCAATTATTAAATTGAATAATAACTTGTCACTTAATTCATTGAAATTCCATATAAAATGTATTGAAATTACTATAACCATGTGAAAAATAAAATATCACAATGTATTTTACAAATATTTTAAATATATAATAAATATGTGAAATTTTATTGGATATAACTCTTTATCATAATAAGTAGGCCGGATAAAATAATGTAAATATATCATGATTACTTATATTGAAAACATCTATTTGATGAGAATTAATAAGGTTAAAAATCAAAGGAAAAATTTACACTCATTCAGATCTTGTGTTGATGAAGAATAAATATCATGAATGATAACAAACAAACTATATTGGTGTTCATATTTTAATCTTTAAAATACTGCATGAAAGGTGAAAATTTCATCCTTTTAGTTTAATTTAGATATTAAATTATTTACCAAGAGGTTTAAATATAACTATTCTCCAAGATATGAAGTGCATTCTTCAAGATAAATTTTAATAACTATAGACTATAGTATTGTTGTATAATATATCTACACAATTTCAATGTATTCTATGAGGGATACCACATTGTGCTGAGAGATATAATAAATATATGTCAATGCATTTAAAAATATTATATGGAATATCATCCATTTAAAATAATTTCTATATTTCAATGTTCTTTATAAAATGATAACAATGTCCTCCGAATGAAAACATGAAACCCTTATCACCCTAATTCAACCCCACATAGTTGGAAATAGGTTTCATGTTAGAATAATAAATATCAGTTCTACAGGTTTTGTGTGCTATGTATTTCATTTTATGGATTTGATTTTTTTAATATTTACAATTAACAAGTATTCACATTATTATATGAGTGAAATTAATAAATATAGAAGAACAATATATGATCACCCCAACTTTCTGTTAAATTGAATGGATTATATTTTTATATTCATTGAATACATATAAATTATATATCATAATTGTCAATTAATAAAGTACATTAAATAGTATTTAATTTTTATTAATTACCACCAAATTTATTATCAAATTCACTATTAAATAAGATTTATATGATTGTGGTGAGTTTCAACAATTTAAATGGTATGTGGGAGAGGTTGTTGAATATTTTTAATGAATATATACATATATTTGAAGAAGAAATGCATCATGTGATAAAAAAATTAAGAAGATCTAATAATTTATAATGACCAACGTAATGATAGGTTTTTTAAATTATATTATTATTTTTTTAATTATCATGGTAATTTTCCAATAACTTAATATGTGGATGATTTGGAAAATATTTTGAGATTCTTTCCACCAGTTTATAACCAAAATGTTTCTACCCTAAAAGAATGAAATATTAATGATCTGTAATAAGATAACATGAATAAAAGTTCTAAGGCCTATGAAATTATGGTAATGTATGTGGGTTGGATAATATAAACATGGAAATGATAGTCAGAATGATATAAAATAATAGAATCAATAATGATAGTAATGAATGTAAATATGTAGATGAACATTTTCATTTTTGTTAGGAATGAATGTTTAAAATTGTATTATTTTATGAAATTCTTCTTACGGCTTGTTTTTGATGTGTTATGGTGGAAAAATTGATTCATGTATTTATTGGATATTCAATTGGGATTAATGTGATGTAGAATAGAAAAAATTAATCATGAAGAAAAAATTTCAATAACTCAAACTTCAAACATGGTAGTTTATTGATAATGATGTTTCATAGATTAATCATTATTTATTATAACGGTGGAGCTATTGAAAATCACAAAGAGGATAATGACATTAAATTTAAATCTAATACATAATAATTTATTATATACTAAATATATAAACCAAAAAACTAAGATTGAAAATTATAATCAAACTAATATTTGGTAGATCCCAAGGCAGAAAAGTCTGATCTCTTAAAGAACTCAGAATTCAAAGAATGATATGTCTCAAAAATGGTACATTATAAAGTTGTACTAATAATATTATTATCAATGTGTTATAAATTATACATATTATAGTAAGATATTGAAGATATATTAAATAGTAATAATGACATAGAATTAAAATCATTGTGCAAAAATTGATGTTCAGTGAAAATTTACTGATTTTATATATGATATTATAGAGGAGTATAAATGAAAATGAATTTCATGAAGATCTAGTGGTATAATTTTGAATAAAATTGGATTCTTATATAAAAACAATTTCATAGAAGAAGTTGTGGTTTGGAAAATGAATGGAAATATTATTTTAGAGAGACAGAAATGAAGATCTAAATGTTTTGAGGACATTATTAATGAATAATGACCTAGTATTATGGGTAAATAAAGAACTGGTAGAGATATAGGGTTATGAGAACCAATTAAAGAAACATATCAGTACAAGTGGGTGTGTAAAATTGAATATTTTACTCATAATTTTTTATATAATAATCTTACGAGATGTTTCTAAAAAGTTAGGAACATATTTATGGTCGACATTATAAATATTTTTAATCATTTTGGTATCCAATATTAAAAATTCTTCGGGAATCCCATGTCCTATTATAGAGATCACAAGAGTAATTTTAATAGAGAAGAATCCAGTATATGGAAAAATATAATGTGGCCATATTATTGATGAAAGGGAAGAAATATCATTCCAAGAAATTATTTTCATCTATTAAATTTCCAAAATAATGTTATAGATTTAATAAGAATAAGAAATAAGGTTCATAATCAAGAAATAAATGGACTAATGGATTATAGAATGTAAAATGGTTTTCAATAGATAACTATATACTATTCCCTATCTAATTAATTCTTGAATAAGTAAAATACTATAAATAGAATAGGATATGAGGTAAAATCTTATAACCCCACACATGAAGATCACTCCTAAAGATAAATGAATATGATATAGATATATAATGTCACAAGTGTATAGAAAAAAAATTAACAACACATCGATCCTCATCATTTTTTTTCAACTCATCAAATTTGATATTAACATATATATATTAACCTGAATTATTCATATGAAGTTACTAATAATTTCTGTATTGAAAAGTCATTAAAATTAATGGTATTTTGTAACATGCGTTATTTAGAAATGTAAGTCAAGAGAAATGAAGTACTACTTATATATGGTATGATAAAAAAACTGTTTAGCATATGTCAGGCGTGTTTCTCTAGGAGCTAGGTAACCATTAAATGAAATTTATACTTCATAAAAATAAATGATTTTTATTTCCAATTTTAAGTACCTATAACAAATGGAAACATATAGTATGAATATTATTATTGACCATGGCTATCCATCATTAAATTACGTGAATTAATTTAAATATTTCTTAACATACATTACCATTCCAATTTAGTTTTTTTTCATAGGATTTTGAAAAAGAATAAATTAAATAACTTATGTTATTATTATCAAGGAAATTTTACCCACAATAGTAGAAACTAATTAATCCATAATAATAATTTAACATCTCACATAAATTATCCAAACATGAAGTAGTTTGATAAATATTATGCATATAAAATTTAAAGATAACATTGAGAATGAGAAAAATTATAATGTGTAATATAATGTTCCTAGTTAGAGTAAAAAATAAGAAATTAAAATTTGATAATTGTGGATAAAATAAGTATATGGATATTTTAATTAATGTATAGAACATGGAGATAATGTATATAATTTATTTATTAAAAAGAGTATAATCATAAATATGGAAATAATAAATAAAGAAATCATATATTAATATCAATTAATAATGGAATATATTAGACCAATATAATAAAAACCCATAATAATATTTTAGTGATCACATTTATACATTCATTATGGATAGAATCCCAAGGTGGATTGGTTCAGTTCATGTTCACATAAATTATTAAGAAAAAGAGACCTAGTTGATTAGTATCCCTAGATAATCTGAAACATAACATCACATTAGATATAAAATTTTACCCAACACATTGGGGGATATGTATTTTTATATAACCCATTAAATAATCATTATATATGAATGAATATATGTGCCACATTATGACAAGAAACTATTCGTAATTAATATTCAACATAATAATAATAATAATAAATAAGTTGGTTTCAGAATCCTATTAAAAATAATAATTAATGGAAGTATCATATATATTCATAGAAATAAATTAAATAAATCTATTTTGAATGATCGTTCTCTTATAAGTAAAATAGTAACTAAAAAATAGTGTTCCATTTTTTCAAATTCTTTGGACGGTCTATGGAGAAGTCAAAAATGATCTTTATATGTGACAATTTTTTAATGGTGCATTATATCGAGTATGGAAAAAATAGTTTATTATTTCCATTTATACTATAATTTAACTAGGATTGAATTCCATTTTAATTTATGGATTTCAAAATATTATTATGGAGAAAACTGTTCTATGGATATGACTATTTTTATAAAATTAAGAAATAAAATGTTTTTATCATTATTTTTTTTAAAATAATTTCATTGAAATAATAGATCCTAAAAATTATGCTATAACATTAATATAAAATTAAAATAAGTTTTATAATAAGGGAATACTTTTCATCATATACATAATTTTATAATTAAAATGGAGAACATTTTAGGGTAATGGAATTATGGACATTTGAAGTAAACAATCATTTTAGTTGTTGGGAAATATTTTTGACATGAAGGAATATACCTCAATAAAAAGTAATAATAAATTATTAATTGATAACACATTATTTACATTTATTAGATCATATAAAATAAATTATTAGTCTCAAAATTAATCATTTTAATTATGAAAACATATTGATTAAGGGGAAACCTTATATGTTTTACATATTTTGAGACATACCCCACATCACAGAAAACATGTGTTGATGTATATTTTCCAAGAACCAAAATAATTTTCTATATTTCACATCAAAAGGGATAGATTTAATCCATAAATTTGGTGATTCATGAATAATATTAAGGAAATCTTGAAGAAAGGGTTATTGAGGTGGAAGCCATTACATTTAATCTTGATTTCCTCAAATGCAGTCTAACATCCGGTATAAAAAATATCTATGATGATTAATGATTTAATATTATCAGTCTAAAATAAAATCATTTATAACCCCCATTAATTTTTTTATATATTTATATTTCATAGTTTTTGGGAAATTTAAAATATTGGGTAAGAGTAAATGGGATCATTTTGTACTAGTTTCATAATTTATCTGTGGTTATTTATTCAATTCACCTTGTTAATAATTCTATGAGCATACAGTGATCATTAATATAATATTTATAATTATTTATAATGGTTTAATATAATTTATTTAGAGTTTTCATGATGATTCTTTAAGGAAAAATCATCTATAAAAATATTTCTACGATTTTCAACAATTGAATAGTGATATATTTTTTATTAAATTAAATTTGAATACTAAAATTATAGAACCAAAAATCATATAATTATTTATTAAATTAGATCATACATTATTTTGGCACAAGTTATTAATCAATTAAATTATTTTATTGAATTTTTTATATTGGTAGTCAAATAGACCAAAATAAAAAACGTTCAATAATTTAATTTGTTGTTCTGATGTGATTATGTTCGAATATCACTATACCATAATAATATTTATAATAAGTAGATATTATATGTGTGGTATATCAATTATGTAAATATTTTTAATTTTAAGATATCTTATCAAAATCCATTACTAAAAATACAAATTCTTTTTTTAATAATGTATGCTTTTATAAGATTAATTCATTAAAATCGTTTATTTGTAAAATAAAAAAAAAAGTTATCAATTTTGACTTAACAAATAATATTAATTATATAATCAGTATATTCATCTTTTAAACTCAATCATAAATACATCCATAAAGGTTGGTATTGAAAAACAGAACATAATGTTCAAAGTAGGTCGTAATCAACATACATGAATGGAGAGTTATTTTTTTCTCCATAGAATGATAGATTAATGTTATATGTTTAATCATTTTAGAATCATTAAAACGTTTTGCAGATACTTATTTTTAATTAAATCTATTTTCTAAACCATCTATGTTGGTACATGAAAGAAATTGTATAGATTATTTCATGGAGGTAGTATTCAACACATACTAACAAACCATGTTTTTGTTTATCTAAATGATAAAGGGAATGATTTTTAATACTTGCACATTCATTATAATTAACAAAATATAATAATTTTTTATGTTATAATTTTATGAGTCTTTAATTGTCTTTTAGATGATGTATTTCATATATTAAAATATAAACGATGAATGAGAAATTATAAGTTTATACATAACAACAAATATTATTTACATTCTAGAGTTATTCATTTCATGGGGGCCAGTTATATATGAATACAAAAACATGATGAAGGTTATTAGTAATGTGTTAGATTAGATAGAGATTTTCTATAGTGATAGGTTATTTTTTGTGTTAGGGGATGTGAGGAGAGGGGTGTCTATTTTATAATTGAAATGGGATTACATTTGTATAAACACCCATATATTTTCAATAATGGGTAGGAACACTCACAGAATGTGTATCCAAAATTGAGAAATAATAGATATTGTATAATATCATGTCAATAAATTTCTTATTAACTCATTTACACTCTTGTTTTATACTTTTCAAAATCATATTAAAACTTACTTTCTAGTTTGTTCATTTTAGATTTTACCATATTAAGTAGTTATTATCTTAGGTAGCTTGTACATTATATAAACAAATAAAATGGCCATTAATACATAATTAGAAACTAATGATTAAATTTTTTGAAT
Source organism: Viscum album (assembly GCA_963277665.1). Taxonomy (NCBI): domain Eukaryota; kingdom Viridiplantae; phylum Streptophyta; class Magnoliopsida; order Santalales; family Viscaceae; genus Viscum; species Viscum album. Next base: position 117,099,432 of record OY728128.1, on the reverse strand, counting down.
CCAATTAATCAGATAAAATTTCAAATATAATGAGGAATATTTATAAAATACTAATTCTTTAAATTAATAAAAATATTTAAATTATATATATCACATTAAATTAAAAATAATGTTTTTAAAATTAAATAATATTATTTCATATAAGATTATAAATATAAAATGCATATTTTTTTTATAATAAATTATTTTTAGGAATTTAATGTCAATACTTATGTAAAGAAATATGTAATAAATATTTTTATTTATAAAAATAGTATTTTTCAATATTCCCCTAAAAATAATACTTTTTAGATAACACAAAAATATTTTATCTTAAAACATATTGAAACAATAAATTCAAAAGTTATTTTTGTTATATTAAATTAAATTTTTATAATTTTACATTTTAACTTATAAATAAAGTCATATAATAAAATTAGAAACTACTTTCATAAAAAAAATATATACAATAGTGTTTTTCAATATATTGATAAAAGATGAATAAATCCATAATTTATAATAGGATATTATAATATTAAAAACTATTTTTTATAATAACATACCTAGTTTTATCTAATATCATTTACATATACCAACATGTTCTATTATTGTTGGCCTTATCTAGTTTTAATGATCAAAAATCACATGTTATTATGTTTGATCATGATTAGGTATGATTAATTATGTTAAAAAATAATATTAATCTTTTCTATTAGTGTTTTAATATATAAAAGAGGTTAGATAATTTTGGATATGTATAAGTCCCTATTGAGTTTAATCAATTGTTGAGTATTAGTCACCATTCGGTTAGACTCAGTGTTAGACCTAATAAGGATATGTCTCACTATAAGTCGTCTCATCTTAAGCACAGATACAAAAATTTGGTAATGGAAAAAGACACTAATAAGAGTCATTGATGCCTAACCGGCTTATATTTATGGCACTATTCCATTATGATAGAGTTAGTGTTTTAGATTTTTGGCTAAGGACGAGTAACAATTCAAGCCGACTTACTGATGTCATGAATCATTATCAGATCAATCTACCATCATAATGACTCAACGATGTTTTTAATTTTCACTAAATATTAGCTATTGAGAGCGGACCTACCATCAAGTGGACCTACCATTATATTGACTTATTGATTCCTTATTCAATGTCATAGTGACCTACCAATAGAGAGACCTACCTATCTTGAATCAATATTCATGAGCTACTGATCCTAATACACCATCATTCCTTCCATTTTCATTTAAATTTAAATTTCTTTCTAATGGTCATATTTATGAATCATAGTACCGCGATTTATTTTAATGAACGATTCATTCTTTTTTAGACACCATTTAAATGATGTTATATGATAGTATGAGGTAATAGGTACCATAGATGATGCTCATTGTTAGTAGCCATGTGTAAAGGAAATATCTAATAAAAAATCTATAACATAATATTGTTAGAAAGATACATATCGTTTTCCTGAGAAAAACACAATAACATCTAACTAAAGAAACATGGTGATATTCATGAGAACCTGAATAGAGGAACATATTGCAGCAACATTCTAGGAGAAGATAATAGCTCCAATTACACATTGTATACCTCACTGGAAATAGAAGATAGAAGATCACAAAATACTATATTTTGATGATTGTTTCAAGAAGTTGACTCAAGCTTCTATTCAAGAAAACATCAATGAGCCCCAAACTACATTTCCAATCACATAGATCCATCTAATATCATTTATTTATATATTTCTATACTTTTTAAATGTTTCTACTTTTCATGATATAAGTGTATTTATATTTTATAAATACACACTGACTACTTTATCTAACAAGAAGATAAAAAAGAAATCATCACAAACCTATCTTTTTTACAACTTTCACTCCCACAGATAATAGTGGAATATGTCCCTACATGGGATGGTTATTTTCTCACTCCATCAAAAATATTAGAAGATGCCTGTTGACCTTGAAAGCATTGTATACTATTGTGTACCCTGATCTGGGTTGTGGATCATGTTTATTTATGAAAACATCTTCGTGAAAGGTGATAAGAATGTGTAGGGAACTAAGTCCCATCTTGAGACTGGACAAATTGTTTTAAATCCTCTGTGTTATTTTATGATTAGTTATCAAATATTATATTTTTATAAAACATTAATACACATTGATAGTTAATATTATATAGTGTGAGTATTATAAATTTTTTAGTAGATCGATTTGAAAAGATAAAACAATAATCCATATTGTTTAACCTTATAACTAATCACTCTTTGATAAATATTTCAAATGATAAAAAAATTTATAAATGTACTACTTTGGTTATCTAGGATATTTATTGTTTACAATTAGGGAACTTTTAAATATTTTTTAGATAGATATTTTAATAGATACTCAATTTACCCCCTCTTGAGTATCATACTCTGACCAATATTTGGTATAATATGATCAAATGTTTTTTCAAATTATATGTTAAACATTGATTTTATTTTAGTTTTAAATATATTTTTATATCTATTAGTTCAAAAAATTTAGTTTTTTAATTTTTTTAAGTAGATAATAAATTAGAAGGTGATACTACCAATAAACCTCCCTGTATTAATGGAACATACTATTCTTAGTGGAATCTCAAATTTTAATTACATTTAGAAATCATAGGATTTGAAATATTTTCTACTATATTTGATGACTATAATATTCTTTGTGATTCTATAAACACTTGGGAAGATACCACCATACCATTCTATAACAATAATTTCTAATTAATGAATCCCTTATACTATTCTCTAGGAGTTGAAGAGTTCAATAAGATTTATTCATGTTAAAAAACGTTTGAAATTTGGGTTAATATAGCTATTTCATTTAAAGGAACCACTACTATTGATGATATGATTCAAAACACATATAAAATTACATATGATAATTTCAAAATGAATCATGATGAGACTATTTCTGACATGTATCTCATGTTCAATGAGATTGTCACGAACTGAATCTGGTCGCCATCAAACCGGCACCAAACCCAGCTCATGGAAAGACCCTAAGGGCGTTACATATCCCCACGGGCTGACACAAGTTCCCAAGTATCATAAAAATTCATTTGGGAATGATTTACACGAGTTTGGATTCGTAAAATAACCAAAAACAAACAACAAATCAATCTGAAAAATTATGCCAAACAAGAATTAATAAAAATTCAGAACTGAGTATATGGGTTTAAACAAGACACAAGAGGTCCAAAGGTGTATAAAAGTAGTAGAAAAAAAAATCCCATGAGACTCCAAACGATATGGGGTCATCACCCATGAGCCATCTCTACAACACCGCACCATTGAGAGAAACTAGCAACCCGAACCGCCATCGCCCAAGGCCTTGCCTTTGCTTGTGTCAAACATGATCAAGTCTACTTACACCCAAAGGTGTAAGTAGGGTGTGAGACTAATCCCAATAGGATATCACCCAAGGATTCCAAGTGATAGGCATTATAAAATAAAAATCTTGCAAGAGTTATAAACAGAAAATGGAAACATTTATTTATAAAAGTGAAACTTTGAAAAGAAAATAACTTTCAATGGGGATAACTTTAAAGAATGTGTGAATTTGAATAAAACATTCCAGATACTGGTTTTCACATCCCAAAATACCATAAGGAAAGGATAAATGCCAAAAAGGCCATGATCACCAAGCATAGGAACACCCCCCAAGTACCTCGTACCTCAGTGAAAGTAACCATAATAAAATTAGTTCTCATGCATGAGACACTATTAGGGAGCATACCCATAACCTATTGGTATCCAATCATATCCATTATAGTTTTTTTAGTGTTATCCATGTCAGACTTGCTAAGTGAACCATGGTCAAAACTGCTCCGTTCATTAGTGTACTAGTACACGTTAGCCCACCTTGTTACCCAGGTTTCCCGTCTTGTGATCAAATAGTTACCACATGCTACCCAAATAAATTTTCATATATAAATATCATTTCTGGTCACACACATTCAAAACAGTATCTACACATTCTTTGCACCTTTTATATAACTCAATAAACCACTTATAATTTCAATAAAACAATTTCAAGAAAAGTAATCAAATTTTGCACATTAAATTCATCTAAAATCTCACATTTAAAACCTAATGGAGACCAATGTTATACCAAACCATAAATGTCAGTATAAAAACATTTTTATAAATACAATCCATGAATTATAAAACAACACCAAGAGGCACAACATGGGTTGCACATGTAAAACACCCATTTTCACACAAAATTGGCACTTAAAAATAAACTACTTTGAAAACGCTACCCAAATCAATTTTCACAATCCAAATAATGAAGGAGGAACATAATAGAAATATAAATATATCAAGACAACTTATTATACAATACCTACATATGAAATCACCTACCAAAAGAGTCAAAACCCCCAAATCCTTGTGCGTCACTTCAATCACACCTCTGCCGCACCACAAGGGAGTAATATTGAACCTAAAACTAGAGTATTGGACCAAGAAACTCAAAAATAAAACCCTAGGTACGAAGAAATAGCTTTTGGACATTTGGGTATTCAATAAAAAAAGTATAAACCCTAAGAAAAAGGGAGTAGGAAGGACGTGAACCAACTTACTTGAGAAATCTGGACGTTGTTTTGGAGCTCGAGAAGTTTGGACCTAATTCACGATGAGTCTAAGCTCCAAAGAGGGGAAAACGAAGATGGAGGTGTGTATGGGTTTAGTGGGAACATGTGAGAGGTGGAATCACCAAAAAAGTATAAAAATTAATATTTTATGAAATAATTAAAAAAACATTTTAAAACTGGAAATGGGCTTTCGGGTTGGCCCAATACCTAATTTGATCACCCAAATCCAAGATGCTAATGAATTTTTAAGGGGCCCAAATTTCTTTGGTGGTTTTAATAGTTAAATTAAGGGCATTTTGGAAGTTTAATGGGTGATATAGGTTGAAAAAAGAATGAGTTATTAAAGAAACAAAATTTATTTTTAAAACTGGAAATGGGCTCTCGGGTTGGCCCAAATTTTGAAAACCCACCATTTCCTTCAAAAAATGCATAGAAAACCCCCAAAAACAAAGAAAGAATGTAAATTAAATGAAAATACCTTTATCATATGTCATTTATGTGACAATTTTCCCCACCATTAAGGACTTTCCACTCTAGAATGTCAACACGATTCTTGATCGGAAAACAAGTTCGGGTACTATTCCTCAACCCATGACTTTCGCTCCCATATCTCGTGTGTATCACTCCCATGATTCCAAAGAAATCAGACTAGTGGAATAGAATTTACCCTAAGCAACTTATCTTGAAATTTCACTATTCACACTGGCCGCTCAAAAATAGATAAATCAGGCTCTATATCCAACTCCTCCTAATTCAGTACATGGGATGGATCCGAGTTGTATTTCTTCAACTGGGAGACATGGAAAACATCATGGATGGATGTCAACTGAGAAGGAAAATATAACCTATATTCCACCTTAAAAATACACTCGGTGATCTCAAAAGGTACGACATACCTCGGCGTCAACTTTCCCTGCTTCCCCAAGCGGCGGTGACCCAGACGAGGGGCCACTTTCAGAAATACCCGATCACCCATAGAAATCTCTAGATCTCAACGCCTCTTATCAGAATATGATTTATAGTGACTCTGAGCTATCAATAAACGATTCCTGATCAACTTGACCTTCTTAGATGTCTCTTTCACAAGACTTGATCCCAACAGAGATGTCTCACCTACCTCATCCCAACACAGAGGGGACCGGCAAGGCCGACCGTAGAGCGCCTCAAAGGGAGCCATTCGAATTAAGGATTGGTAGCTATTATTATAAGAAAAATCGACCAATACCAAATGGCTATCCCGAGAACCACCGAATTCCAAGACACATGCATGAAGCATGTCTTCCAGGATCTGATTTGCCCGCTCTGTCTGACTATCTCTCTGAGGATGGTATACTATACTCATCTTAATTTGGGACCCCAAAGCCTTCTGAAGGCCTCCCGAAAACCGAGAGGTGAAGCGGGGGTCTCTATCTGAGACAACTGTTGATGGCACACCATGAAGCCTTACCACCTCCTGAATATACAACTAGCCCAACTCATCCACTTTAGTTGTATCTATGAGAGTAATGAAGTGGGCTGATTTGGTCAGAAGATCAATCACCACCCAAATAGCATTATTACCTAGAAGTATATGAGGTAATCCAATAATGAAATCCATGGAAACCTCATCCCACTTCAAGGTAGGAATGGGTAATGGCTGAAGAAAACAAGAGGGATCCTAATGTTCTGCTTTCACCTACTGAAAAGTATAGCATCTCGATACAAAATCAGCAATGTCCCATCTCATACCTAACCACCAGAACTGTTGATGAACATCATAGTACATCTTGGTGGCACTGGGGTGGATGAACCACTATGACTGGTGGATATCCCACATTACCACCTTCCTCAGAGATAGATGTAGCACTGAACGGCCCTTGAAACACAAGATACCCTCGGGGGAAGAAGACCAATCCGAAGACGTCTCCCCACCATGAAGAATCTGTCTCAATCGCTGGCAAAGCTCATCACTGGGCTGTTTCCGCTGAATCAACTCCAAAAGAGAAGGAGTCAACTGGACACTCGCCAAGAATGCCCCTCCACTGCGTTCTCTGGTCTCCACATGAATATGAGAAAAGAGCCCCATCAATGTCCACTCATCACTATACTTCCTCAAAGCCTGAACTGGAACTCTTCTACTCAAAGTGTTGGCCACCACATTACCCTTTCCTGGGGTATATAAAATGTCAATGTCGAACCCCTTCTAGTACTCGATCCAGCGACGCTGCCTCATGTTGAGGTCCTTATGTGAGAATATATAGGCTAAGATTTTGTGATCAGAGTAGAACACAAACTTCTCCCCAAAGAGGTAGTGACACCAAGTATTTAAATCATGCATCATCGCTTCTAACTCCAAGTCATGGGTGGGTTAGTTCTTTTCATGTGGTTGGAGTTGGCGAGATCCATATGCCACCACGTGATCATCCTGCATAAGCACACACCCAAGACCCATACTTGAAGCATCACAATAGACCACATATCCCTTTACAGCCTCTAAAGAAATCAGCATGGGGGAAGTGGTCAACCGCCTCTTCATCTCCTAGAATGATTCCTGACATTCTGGACCCCATAAAAATTTCATCCCTTTCTGGGTGAGTACGGTCATCGGTGAAGCAAGACGAGAGAAATCCTGAATGAATCACCTGTAATAACCAGCCAGGCCAAGGAAACTTTTTATCTCAAACAAATTCTTTGGTTCCTCCCATGACATGACCACACTAATTTTCTCGGGGTCCACTAAAACTCCATGCTCTAAGATTATATGCCCTAGAAATCTCACCTCTCTGATCCAGAAAGTACACTTTGACAACTTTGCATAGAGGCGGTGATCCCGTAATGTACCCAAAACGATCCTCAAGTGATGTTCATGTTCCTCCTTAGAGCTATAGTATACCATAATTTCATCCACAAACACCACAACAATGGAATCAGGATACTGATGAAACACCCTGTTCATGATTTCCATAAAGACTGCTGGATCATTGGTCAATCCGAAGGGCAAGACTAAATAATCAAAGTGGTCGTACCTGCTTCGAAAGGCTGTCTTTGGGATATTTGACTCTTTCACCTGATGTTGATGATACCTCAAACACAGGTATATCTTTAAGAACCACTTTTCCCCCTTCAACTGATCAAAAAAATCAGCTATTCTGGGAAAAGGGTATTTATTCTTAATTGTTACCTTATTTAGCTTCTAGTAGTCAATGCACAACCAGAGGGATCCATCAGCCTTTTTCGCAGACAACATAGGAGCAGCCCAAGGAGAGATGCTCGGGAGAATGAATCCTTTGGATTATAATTCGTCTAACTATATCTTTAATTCCCTCAGCTCGGTGGGAGCCATGTGATAAGAGGGAAGAGATATCGGCTGTGTTCCTGGCGCCAGATCAATCAAAAACTCCACATCCCGCTCCAGGGGAAAACCTGAAAAATCATCCGAGAATACCTCCAAAAACTCATTCATTACATGAGGTAGTGAACCTTCAAGGGAAAGACCATCCTCTAGCATGAGCGAAGATAACTAGAAGATAACACTTCCCAACTCTAGGAGTGGAGGCCCTGCGCGACCTGACCGAGGATCCCATTCTCCACGAAAAACCTGACGACTCCCATTAGGTGCTGTGAAACTCACATGTCGTCTATAGAAATCGATGTGTTCTTGGAAGTGTACTATCCAATCCACCCCAATTATGACATCAAAAAGGTCTATATCTAAGACCAAGAGGTCCCACTCCATCTCGACCCCTGACATAGAAAGCGCACACAACGGGCACCTAAGACCCTGCTTCTTCTTTCCCAGTGGTGTCACCAACTCCATCATGAAAGACATCAAATAAGTTGGAAAATTCATCATGTACAGAAAATGGGTATACTTAAATGAAACAGATTCATTGGTATCAAAAAGAGCAGAAGCTATAGATGATGCGATCAAAACGGAACCTTGAACTATCGACGGTCCCGCCTCTGATCCTACTGGTGCCTAATCCACCGCATGGAGATGTCCGGTCTCTGCTGGAAGATGACCGCTAGTCTGTGGCTATTCCTTGAACTAGATTTGTCCAGAAGATGACCTAGTCCTACCACCACAGCTTCCAAATCGAGATCCCCCAGTCCTCGACGGCTTAGACTGTGCTGGCACTCCTTTGAGAGCCATGGATCTTGCCCCACTTTGAAGTGGATGCGCTATCCCGCAAAAGTGTTGCACGTGTCCCATACATCCACACTGGAAACAAGTTTTTGGAGGATGAGGGCACACTGGAAAGATATGCCCGGGCTTCCCACGCTTGTGGCACACGACCGATCTTGCATCAGAAGCCGCTGACGAAAACTGCCTGGGAGAGTGCCCTGAACTGCCTCCTCCTTTCTTGACATGATCCTCCCACTTCCTTTTCTTCTATGAGGAGTTTCCACTTCCCACTGCTAATACTGGACCATAGAAACAAGCCCTACCTTTCCTATCAATCTCCAATATGCACGCCCGATCAATGACCTCAACACAAGTCCTCAGCTTAAACAATAACACCCGGGAGTATATCTATGGTCGCACACCTTTCCCAAACCTCTGGGCCTTCTCTTGCTCATTAGAGACAATTTTTGGACCATACCGAACCAAATCAGAAAAATGGTTAGCATACTCCATCACAGATAGATTCCCCTGAACAAGTTCCATAAACTCTCTAGATCTAGCATAAGCCAACACCTCATGGAAGTACTGTTCATTGAAGACAGCCTTGAAATCTCCCCAGCACATCTGCTCATTCTTCCCAGCCTGAAGCACTAACTCCCACCACTTACAGCTGGGACCCTCCAACAGAAAGGAGGCACACTTCACCCTGAACTCCTCAGGTGTTTCCAGGAACTCAAACATATGCTTGATCTTCTCAAGCCATTCTTCTACTTCCTGGGGTTCTCAGCTACCTCGGAAGGTAGGAGGCTTGTTTTTCAGAAACTATTGTGCTGTATCTTTTCTAGGACCTGTCTATTCTGCCCTAACATGAATAGGAGTAGGATCTAGTCACTATCCCAAATCTTGGATAGCCCAAACCACAACCTCCACAAGCCTCTGATCAATCGGTGTGGGAGAACTCTCTCCAGCTTTCTCCTGTGGGTGTGTGGAAGCTTTCCGGGGAGGCATGTTGCTATAAAATGAAAAATTCACAAAACAATAGTCAATACCACAATTATAAAAATTGTAATCAAATACATCAGATATAAATAAACTAAACACATTTTATTAATAAAAGAAACAACTACTCCACATCCACCTGATGTCCACATGTGGTCTGCAGCCCACACATCTCACCTGGAAGTTAAGTCAATCCGTAAATTCCAATATCCCCTGGTGACTCAAGGTCTGCCATGAGAGGTGCAGTTCATGCACCCTACTCACAAAAAAAACCCCCGAGCCCCGACAGTCCTAGCTTCTGTCTATCCCGACTCATCCCAAAATAGCAATATAACTCAAAAACTTTAACCTCCTTTGATACCATTTTGTCACGAACCGAATCTGGTCACCAAAAAACCGACACCAAACCTAGCTCATGGCAAGACCCGAAGGGCATTCCCTATCCCCACGGGCTGGAACAAGTTCCCATGTATCATAAAAATTCATTTGGAAACAATTTACCTGAGTTTGGATTCATAAAATAACCAAAAACAAACAACAAACCAAATATGAAAAATTATGCCAAACAAGACTTAATAAAAATTCAGAACTGAGTATATGGGTTTAAACAAGACACAAGAGGTCCAAAGGTGTATAAAATTATCAGCAAAAAAAATCCCATGAGACTCCACGTGACAAGGGGTCATCACCCACGAGTCATCTCCACAACACTGCACCATTGATAGAAACTAGCAACCCGAACTGCCATCACCCAAGGCACTGCCTTTGCCCGTGTCAAACATGATCAAGTCTACTTACACCCAAAGGTGTAAGTAGGATGTGATACTAAGCCTAATAGGATATCACCCAAGGATCCCAAGTGATAGGCATTATAAAATAAAAATCTTTCAAGAGTTATAAATAGAAAATTGTAGCATTTATTTCTAAAAGTGAAACTTTGTAAAGAAAATAACTTTCAATGGGGATAACTTTAAAGAATGAGTGAATTTGAATAAAATAGGAAAGATAATGGTTTTAAAATCCCAAAATAACTTAATTAAAGGATAAATTCCAAAATGGCCACGAGCACTAATCTTAGGAACACCCCTAGGTACTAGTTAGTTGTGTGCCCCAAGTACCTCTTACCTTAGTGAAAGTAACCATAATAAAATTCGTTCTTGTGCACGAGCCATTAGCAAGGAGAATACCCATATCCTAATGGTATTCAATCATCTCCATTATATTTTTTTACTATTATCCATGTCAGACTTGCTAAGTGAACCATGGTCAAAACCCCTCCGTTCACAAGCGTACTAGTACACGTTAGCCCACCTAGTTACCCGGGTTTCCCATCTTGTGCTCAAATAGTTACCACATGCTACAAAAATCAATTTTCACATATAAATATCAGTTCTGGTCACACACATTCAAAATAGTAGCTACACATTCTTTGCACCTTTTATATAACTCAATAAACCACTGATAATTTCCATAAAACAATTTCAAGAAAAGTAATCAAATTTTGCACATTAAATTCATCTAAAATACCACATTAATAACATAATGGAGACCAATATTATACCAAACCAGAAACTTCATAATCAAAACATTTTTATAAATACAATCCATGAATTATAAAATAACACCAAGAGGCACAACATGGGTTGCACATGTAAAACACCCATTTTCACACAAAATTGGCACTTAAAAGTCAACCGCTTTGAAAATGCTACCCAAATAATTTTTTGCAATCAAAATAATGAAGTAGGAACATAATATAAACAGAAATATAGTAATACAACTCATTATACAATATGTACATATGAAATCACTTACCAAAAGACTCAAAAACCCCAAATCCTTGTGTGTCACTTCAACCACACCTCCGCCGCACCACAAGGGAGTAAGATTGAACCTAAAACCAGAGGATTGGACCAAGAAACTCAAAAAAAACCCTAGGAACGAATCCCTAGGTTCTTGAAATTTGGGGATTCAATAAAAAAATAAGAAAACCTAAGAAAAAGGGAGGAGGAATGAAGGGAACACACTTACTTGAGAAATTTGGATGTTTTTTTTGGATCTTGAGAAGTTAGGACCTAATTCGTGATGAGTCTGAGCTCCAAAGAGGGGAAAACGAAGATGGGGGTGCTTATGGGTTCAGTGGGAACATGTGAGATGTGGAATCACCGAAAAATGATAAAAATGAATATTTTATGAAAGAATTAAAAAAATATTTTAAAACTGGAAATCAGATTTCGGGTTGGCCCAATACCTAATTTGATCACCCAAATCCAATATTCTAATGAATTTTTAAGGGGCACAAATTTCTTTTTTGATTTTAATAGTTAAATTAAGGTCATTTTGGAAGTTTAATGGGTGAATTTTTTTGAAATAATAAGTAGTTATTAAATAAACATAATTTATTTTTAAAACTGGAAATTGGCTCTCGGGTTGGCGCAAATTTTGAAAACCCACCATTTCCTTAAAAAATGCAGGGAAAACCCCCCAAAACAAAGAAAGAATGTAAATTAAATGAAAAATACCTTTAACATAGGTCATTTATGTGACATAGATTGTGAATATTAATAGCTCACAGGGAAATACAATCTATGTAATGGAAAAGATCGTGGGGATATTGAGATGTCTTAGAGAATGGTGGAGAGGGAAATTAGTATCAATTAATGATTAATGTTACATATATTATCTACATGTAAATTATATGATACATAAGATAATGATTTATGAGGGAGAATTTGATATCAATAGATAATAATATGATAAACCTCAAAGAAAGATAGTTGATTTAAAAACCACTGCATCCAAACAAAAGGATAAAATTAATGTGCATGCTAAAAGTTACTGTCATGATGATTCATCAAGTTATAGTGGTGAAGAAACAAATCAACTATATTAGAGAAATATAATGTTTCATATAAACAATAATTATTTAGAAATAATATTAATGAAGGGATGTCTAATAAAAAGATATTGGAAAAAGGGTTAAATGAGATGTGCTAATAATAATGAGATAGTTTGCTATGAGTGTAAGAGAAAAATAAATGTAAAATAATGATATTCAATATTAAAGTAAATATATATATATATGAGTACATGAATATGAATTACATGAAAGACAATAAGGTTACCTATAGAGCTTTTTAGGATAGCTTGAGTGACTCAAAGTCAACACATGATAAGAAGGCAGAAAATCCCAACATGTTTTTTATGATAAACTCATTTGAGGGAAGATGCTAGAAGAGTTCCTATAAATGATTAAAGTACATGGACATAGATTGTTCAGGACAACTGAAGGAGGACTAATCTATCTTCAATATTCTTATCTTTATTGATAGTTGACATATCACCATTGGTGATAATGAAAAAGGTAAAATTATTGGGGTTGGTAAAATCGTTAACACTAATATAGTTTTAATTTCCAATCTTATTTTTGTTGACATACTTATGTATAATCTATTTAGAATTTCATATTTATATGATGAAGAATTTACTATAAGATTTATAAATTATTCTTTAAATTTTTTTAATTCAATGAAATATTTATTATTTAATTCATTTTGAAATGAAAATGTATATGCGGTCAATTTGGATTCCTTAGTCTCAGAAAATTTGTCTTGCTTGAGTTCCATTCATAAAAAGTCTTGGCTCAAGCATAGAATACCATGCAACTGTAACATTCAAACTCTTATATATCAAAGTAGAAAATAATTTGTCATTGTTCTATCTATGCTAGAATTTAGAAATGATAAAGTCTAAAATCCTTTTCAAAAATAATAACTACATAATTATCCTTCAAACCAAAGAAATAATTTGCAACTTCCCATCCTCTTGAGATGTTTCACATGGATTAGTTTGTACCTAATAGTGTTTCATGTTCAAATGGTAAGCATTATGTCTATTTTATAGTATATTTCCATGGTTGAGAGATTCAAAATCATGAATTTGAATATTTTTCTTCTCAAAATGGCTATATTAATAACATATTCTCACCTAAGACAACCTAATAGAATGGATTTACAGAAAAGAGAAATATAACCTTATAAGAGATTTCTCGGATTATGATTAATGAACATGATCTATCGGTTTATTTTTGGTCATAATCTATGAATACATATTGTTATATAATCAATAGAGATTTAATTATAACTATCCTAAAGTATATTCACTATGATCTGTGGAATAAATGGAATCCAAAGGTCAATTATTTCAATGTTTTTAGTTTTAAACAATTTATCCTCAATACAATAGATAATTTAGAAAAAAAATTATCCAAGAGTGTTGATGGAATTTTCCAAGGTTATTCAATATCCAATAAAGTCTATTGATTCTTCAATAATATAACCATGTGTGTGGATGAATCTATCCATATAATGTTTGATGAAACGTATCCCTATTTTTTTAAGAACACCATAGAAAATCATGAGGAAAATCTATTGAATATGGAATTAAATACTAAATCATGTCTTTATTCTATTAATGAAGAAGAAAAATCCAGTTCTAAATCTCTCTAGATTCTTACCAAATGGATCATAAACTTGTAGATAAACCTGAAATAATATTAATTTTTTATCTATGTCTATTAGAAATCTCAAAAACTATCCTTTAGAAGTTTTAGTTGGATAAATAGAAAATGGATCTCAGACTAGATATTCTCTAAGAAAGCAGGTGGAACATTGAGTATTTTTGTTGTAGCTTGAACCTAAGAACATCAATGATGAATAATGAAAGATGGATATACATGATGAATTAAACTAGTTTGAAAGAATAAAAGTGTATAAACTAGTTGATAGACCTAAATACACTTATACAATAGGCACTAAGTGCATGTCTAGAATGAAAGTGGATGAAGCTGGAAAATAGTATGAAATAAAGATAATCTTGACTCACAATGTTATAATAATGAGTAAGGAATAGAATATGAAGAGACCATTTCAACTTTAGCATGAATTGAATCCATTATAATTATGTGATCTTATTCCTCACATCTTAATTTCTAACATTAACAAATTGATGTCAAAAGTGCAGTCATGAATTTTCATCTAGATGAGGATGTTTTTGTTGAATAACCCTCTAGTTTTAAAAATCCTCATTTTCTAAATAATTTTTTTAAATTAACTAAATATATGCAGGGTTTAATATAGTCTCCAAGGGTATGTTATGAAATGCTCAACATTTTTCCTATTTCTAATGGTTTTACTAATGATAATGATAATCCTACAGTTTTCATAAAAATAATTTTTAAATAATTTTTAGTTGTTTAAATATATTTTAATGATAATATTTTTGGATTTTAAAAAAATTATTTAAGTATTGATTTTTAAAAATTGATGGGAAATGATTTTGAAATGAATATAATGGGTGAACTCAAATTCATTCATGAATTTCAGAATTTTTAAAATAAGGAAGTCATTATTTTAAATAAAAGTAAATATACTAATGAATTTTTAAAATGTTTTAACTTTGATAATAGTAAAAGTATTGTTACTCCCATTAGTACCACATATAAATTGCATCTTAATGAAAATGGAAAATTAGTAGATCAAACCAATTATAGAGGTATGATTTGAAGTAATTTGTACTTGACTGCAACTCGACCTGATATTATGTTTAGTGTATATACATGTAACCCCATTCAAAAATACCCTAAATAATACCATCTACGTTATATTAATAGAATTTCAAATACTTCAAATATAGTACCAACAAAGGACTATTCTATCATACAGGACCACATTTGTGTTAGTTAGTTATTATGATATTGACTTTGGTGGATGAAAGTTATATAGAAAAAGAACTTACGAAACATTTCTCTTTTTGGAAAATTATATAGTCTCTTGGTGTATTAGGAAAAAATATTTAGTTGTATTATCTAATACCAAAGTTGAATGCATAGGTACTGGTAGTTTTTGTGTTCAAATTTTGTGGATGAAACACACAATACAAGACTATGTCTATCAACGTAGACATATCCCTATAGACAGTGATAACAGAAGTTCAATTAAAATCACCAGGAATCCAGTTTTTCATTCATGAACAAAGAATATCGATGTAGTACATCATTTTTTTGAGATCATTATTAATATGGTGATATAACTCTAGAATTCATTGGTAATGAACATTTTAATTCAGATATTTTCACTTTTCCATTAAATTTTGACATAATAAGATACATTAAACATGAGTTAGGGATGATATAATTTGAGTGACTAATGATTGATGTATCACCATTGAGGACTCAACATTTATGTCTCACCGTTGATGTCTCATCATTGTTGTCTCACCGATGATCTGTCACTATTGAAGTCTCAATGTTGATGTATCACCATTGATGTCTCACCATTGTGTGTCACCATTGATGTCTCACCATTGATGTCTCACCATTGATGACTCATCGATAGGACTCATCGTTGTGTCATGCCATTCTGTACTATGTTATTTTACTATATGGATGTTAAAACATCACAAATTTAATTATTTCATTTTATTTTAATCTTCATTTCAAGATTTATGAAATCTAAATCCCTAAATGATAAAACACCAATTGATCTGACTCACATTCTCACTCTTACACTAATGCTCTTTCATTATTCTTTCTCGAAATATTTCCATTCTCCCTTGAACTAAAACATTCAAATATAATCATTATCTAGAGTTTTGATTGTCTCTGAGATTTCTATGTATGATTCATAACCTTCTAAGAAGAAGAATGGTTAATCCAGTAAACCTAATCCAAAACCTATCCACCCCATACTCGATAGCCGAATCATCACTCTCGAAAAGGAAGCTCCTTCTGAATCATTACTGTCAAGTGATTATCTCTTATTGAATGTCTTTAAATAAAAATGGATATAAGAGTGGTTCCCAAACAACACAAAACTTTTTTATCCTAAACATGTACATGAGTTTTATTTTCATGAAAATTTATTCTTGAGGGATCTAAAGTGTCATGGATTAACTCTTAGATAAATTATGAACGAGCTTTCTTTTATTCAAAAATGTTGTATGAATGCTTAAAAGTACCTAATTATGGTATTTTTAATTATTATCTTGGTATTCCTCCTCCTAACAGTAATATGTTTTTATGAAGCATTGGAAGAGCTTAATAATAATAGAGCTTCTAAATGAATAATAGCACCAGATCATGATAGTGAATGCAGGATATTATTAAAATTTACCCAGCACCATTTATATCCCAGTATATGCGATTTTACCTCACTCAAATACCAGGATGTGTATGTGCTATATTAGATAAAAAAGGGACATGAGATTAACTTGTGCATGTATTAAATTGTTCAAATGAATGAAATGATGAAATCCTAATCCAAGTAAAATTCATTGTTTTATCCACAGTTTATTTATGAAATGTTATTTTCAATTGTCTCATGAGTGAGAATAAAAAATCATTAATTTATTTTCATGGTACTTTCATCACAAAGGTCATTTTTAAGTTGATGAGGATAAATTGGAATCCCAAAAAGTGATAATGGGTTGAAGATAATGATATTATTTATGAGGAATTAAATCTTGTTGATCACACATCATCACTAATAGACATGGTTGATCTTGTTACAGGAACAAATGAATTGGTTGAGTAGTCAAAAGAAAAAGAGTAAGTAAAAGAAAATCAAGGATAATAATCTCTTATTGATGATAGAGGTGATCCTGATTTTGATGGAACTCCAAAAAGGATGACTTATGGACCTACTATTCCTCCTAATAAAATTCCTACAAAGGATCCTCTCCGGTCTGAAGTTAATAATGAAGAGACTAAAGAATTAATTTTTTTGAAAATGTTAGTAATTATGTAAGTGAAGAAGATGAACACATTAATTGTGAAAATGAATAAAATAACAATGGAGAAGAAGAAGAGGGTGATGGTGATGAAGAGAAATAAGATGAATCTAAAGGAGAAGAATCTGGTGGTGAAAATATAGATAATAAAATGATGAGGCAGAAGAAGGAAGTAGTGAATTTGATACTTGATCAGACCATCATGATGATGATCAAGGTCATGTTTCAGAAAACAATGATCTTACTCTAGATCCCATTGATCCGGAAAATTCAAGTGATACTTCATTAAAGGAACATGAATTAGTTTGGGAATCCCATGAAACTCCTCCGTAAGTTGTGGTTGAGGAAAGTGCTCCAGATGTACTTATGCATGATGCAGTTCATGCAGAAGAAGAAGTTATAACTACTCCAGTGAAAGAACATGTTTATAATAGAAAGAGATAAGCTATCGAAAGTGAATCTCTAGTTGAGGAGGATGTATATAGTAAGGGGTAAAAACAAACAAACAAGGTAATAGTTAATACTCTAATTTCATATGATGTAACCTTAGATGAATGAGAAAAATACCCTAGGTATGTCACTCTAGGAATAAACTAACCTGATTTAGATGATGAGTAATTTGATCCTATGTGATTATTGGTTGGTGAAATATATCATTATCAAAGAATTAATGTTAGAATAAATATGAAAATTGCACCTACATCAGTATTAGTTCATGCTTCATCTTCCCTTTCTTCTTCTCTTGTTGCACTAATCCCAGTTGATTATGATACCCATTATGATTACAAAGTATTCAATGAGGATATGTGTTTAGTGTTTAAAGGTATCTTCCAACCTCATCCTACACTGTTGGCTAGTCTTAGTGAAATGGATGTTGATATGCATACATAAATCATTCATTACTAGATCCAACCTCAATTATATTTAGAACATCAAGCATTGAGATTAGTATGTAATAAGTTATGTGATTAATTGGATACACTCAATCCTATTGTGATAGGTATGTCATTTATGTATGTAGCATCCCGAGACAATGTTGCAAACACTGTTGAGGAAACAACTTCTGAAGAAGATACTGCCACTCCTCCTCCAACTGTTGATATAGAAATTATAAAATTCATAGTCAATGATGTAGTCAATGAAGCGTCAAACTTAGCTACTCCTACTATTTAGTCTACTAATATTGAATTGATCGAAACAATTATTAGATAAGTGCTTCATATCATTATGGGTGGCATAGAACATGAAATCCTAAGAAAAATGTTACTGAGTTGTGGCCATATATACGATATGGTTATGTTTTATATGAATATAGAAACATATTCTTAGGATAAAATTACAAATAATGTAATATACTACATAAATTTATCCATATTAAGAATCATCTGGAATATAAATTTTTTTTTTGGTTGAAAATATGTAGATACCTCATGTTACTCATGCCATCAGGGAATAAGTCAAACAATATAATGAGTTAACACATACTCTTCAGATGTTTTAAGAGAATAAGGATGATTTCAAAAAGGCTGTGCAGATATGTGGGAATATTTTCATGGAAATTATAAACCTTATAAGGACTTATATTCATCATTATAGTACTTATATTATAGAACAAGATGATTTCCCCATTTGACTATTTACAAAGAGTTTACCTTTTGGATCAATCTACATGTCACTTAATCTGCAGTTCAGATCTACAGTGACTATAAATTCTTTTTCTCCTTTTCCTTTAACCCTTCAACCATTTACTATGTTTTTTGTATAGGCCTTTATTAATGTAAAACCTATGATATATAAGGAACATGTAGCTCTTATATCTTCTACCTAGAACCTTCCACCACTTGTACCTTCTAGAGCCACCATTCCTTATTTGTATACCATATCCCCTTCCATACCCACTGTTACTCAATCTACCGATTCTACTAGGGGAGAGGTACCCTTGGATACTTCTTTGAAGATGAGTTGATTGGTTTGATATTTTATAGGGATGTGTCTTGGGACTTCTTATTAGCCACTATACTCTCTTTTAATCATGAAATATATAATCTTCCCATCAATGTTATGTTCATTATATATATTTTTGTTCTCATTTTGATATTCCAAAAAGGGGGATAAATATGAGATGTAATTTAACTTAATAGGAGTGTAATTATGGATTTTAGAGAAATAGATGGATTTAATTGGATTTGAATTTATTTTCATTGAATATGTCAGAATTATAATTTAGTTTCACATAATCCGTATTTTATGTTATGTAGAATTGTCCATTTATCAATATGAATGTCTTGTTAATTTCATGGTTTGTGATCATAAAGAATGGGAATATTGTTGTCCTATTCAAGATTTAATGAAAAATAATCAGGTTTTATTATGTTTAATCTTGATTAGATATGTTTAATTATGTTCACATATAACCACAATCTATTATGTTAGTGTTTTTCTATATAAGAAAAGTTATAAAAATTTTCATATGTATAAGTCATCATTGAGTTAATGTAACTATAAAGTATAAGTCACCCTTTGGTGGACTCACTGTTGGACCTACCAGTGATATGTATCACCATCAGTTGTCCCACCATCCACAAAGATACAGAAATCTACTAAAGGTTAAGAAACCAATATGAGTCACTCATGCCTGACATACCAATAGCTATGTCACCGTCTCATTGAGATACTAACAACATTTCAAAATATGTTTCTAAGGATGAGACACCATTCAAGCCTAATTAAAATTGTAATGAGTCATTTAAAGCTCAGGATATTGTCAAAATGACTCACCAATGTTCAAAATGTCACTGAAGAATGATCTATCGATAGCTAAATTACCGTCAAGTGGACCTACCATCAGAATGACCTACCGATGGCTGAGTCATTGTCTAGTCGACCTACCGACATAGGGATATAATGATCCTAACTAACCATTAGTGAGCTACTGTCCATGAGTCACCATAATTTCTTCCTTTTTCATTTAAATTTAAATTTCTTTCTAATGGACATATTTTTGAAACATAGTACCATAATTTATTTTAACGATTTTATCGGTTTTTTAAGAAAAAAATTAATGGATATAAGACAACAGTGTGAGGTATGAGGTATCATAGATTATTTTAATTATTGGATTCCTTGTATAAATGAAATATCCAATAAAAAAATATAAATTGATACAGTTAGAATGCTATATATCATGCCCCTGATAAAAAATGATGAACTTATAAATGATGAAACATGAAGATATCGTTGAGAACTTGAATAGGAGAACTTATTGCTGAAACATTCTTAGAGAAGAGAATAGATCATCCTACAGATTAACTACCGCACTGTAAATAGTAAACAAAATATCACATGGGACTATGTTTTTCTATCTATTTCTAGAATTTTACTAAATCATCTTTTCAAGACATCTCCCAAGAGTCTAAATCTACATTTATAATCACATATTTCCTTACAAACTCTTTTATCTCACATTTTATCTACATGGGTATAGTTTAATCATTTTGATATGTGTTATATTTTGGTTTTATAAACACACACTGAATCATGTTCCCAACTAGATGATACATTTATTTCTTAGAAAACAAATATTTTTACTCCTTTCACCCCATAGATAATAATGGATACGGTCCCTCTATTTAATGGTTGTTTTATCACTCCCAAAAAATAGTGTAGGAGGTCTATTGACATGGACAGTTTTGTATACCGTTGTGTACCCTACTATAGGATTTCGATCATGTTTATTAATATAAACTTATTTGTGGATGTTGATGACATAATTTAGAGGACTATGTAATAGCTTGTGATTGAACCTCATGTTTTTAAATCCATTGTGTTATTTTCAGTTTACATTCCACTGTTTGTATTTTTAGAAAACATTACTTCACTACAATAGTTTATCTTATATAGTCTTTATATAGGAATTTTGGTTAGTATATTGATTTCAAAATATAATATAATAACCCATCTTGATTTACCAGAGAACTAAATACTCTTTGAGATTTCTTTCAAATGATATAAAATATTATAAATCTATTGCTTTGGTTAACTAGGTTGTTATGTACATCCAATTGGGGAGATTTTGAATAACCGTTTTAGACAAAAAAAATCAGGTACTCAATTCACCACCCCACTATTGAGTATCCTATAGAAAAAAACCATTATGAAATAGAATAAACACTAATTTATTTTTATCTCATTATCCCATATATCATGATAGTTTTTTCATAAATGAAAAATTCATGAAATATAAATGATATAATTTTAGATTCTTTTTATCACTCAGAATTTTTTTCTAATAGATTTCTTCTAGAAATTTTTTCTATCAACCAATCCCTTTAACATGATATCCCAATGTATCCTTCTATATTTATGAAATATCTCGAAGTGATTCTTATTTCCTTCATTATCCATGTTACATGAAATTATATGAGATATAAAACCAATCTTATTTGGATTTTTTGATTCCTAAAGAATGTTAACATTGATAAAAAATTTGTAGTGATTTTTTTGGAAAAATAAAACCTTCTTTAACTCTTACTATAATTTTATTGTGTTTTACATCTATGTAATTATCATATTTTCCCTCAAACCCACAAAACCATCTAGTTACATCCATTAATAAAAACCAAATGGTTTTAACATGAATTATTTTCAATTAATATTTAATAATTATTAATATAAAATATATAGTGACTATTTTATATAATGATTTCCCACATTATGATATTATCATGATTACAGTTTTTTATTTTATTTCAACATACCTCACTATGAATTACACTAATATAATTCTTGATTCATCTGAGATGGAATTAAATTGAGTATTTTAATTATTCTAAACCAAATACCTATATATAATGTATGAATACATTACTAATATTTGTTCAAAAATAGTTTATGGGTTATAAAATAATATCCCCTTAAAGTTTCAAATTAGTTGTAATGTGAATCCCCATTACCATGCACAATTTAATAGTAGAGTTAATAACCAATTTGAAATTATAATGGTTATTACACATATAAACATCTATACTCGGACCTGTATCAATTTATATTATCTTCATGAGGATTTTATTTCTAGAAAAACCACATACATTGACATGTCAAAATTTTTGGGTGGTCTCATATACATATTCATATCAAAAGGGTTTTCATAGACGTTCTTATTGGAAAATCCCAAAAGGTCCAATATTATATAAATTATCACACCAATTTATATATATCATATAAATTATAATAAATGATAGATTATTGAATTTTAAATTACCCCCAAATCACATTCACCCTTCTAATGTTTTTTTTAATCCAAGAAATGATAAATAATATAATATCCTAGAATACAAGATTTAGTAAAAGCACGATATAATGAAAAAATTTCATTATATAAATTACCCTCATCTTTTTGGTTCATGATTATATAGGATTATGAAATAAGAACAACATTTAAATATGTTATTTATAAAATGAAATATTTCTAATATATGAAAAAAAATATTGTCAAAAATATATCTATAATAACTGAAAAAAATTCTCTACATAGGTTATACTAATAGTAATACCATTTGTATAATAATCTATATTACCTAAGGAAAATGAATATTATGATGGGGTGACATAAAATGATCAGTTATGGAGGACATAAGTGATTAAAATTAAATATCATACCCATTAATCAAATAAATATATGGTAAATAGATGATAAGTAATGAAATAAAATATAGAATATAAAATTATTACACAATAATATGGATGTCCATATTCATAGAAGAATGAATTAAGTAAATTATATCATATGATCAGGGAATGATGTAATATATGGATAAAATATAATAAATTATATCTTGAGAATATACCAAGGACCACAACTATGACTATCATTGTGGACCAAGTCCCATGGTTCATTGGGTTTACTCATCATTCCCATAAACATTTTGGAAAAAGTCCCATAGTGGATTAGGTTCAATCATTATTCATGTTGACAATAATGATTGATGTATAAATATCAATCCAATTAATTAGAGGGATATATTATTTTTTCCTACCCTTTAAATAATCATAACATGTACTTGAATATGCATTCCTAATGAGAAAACAAAGACAATTCATGAATCATCTGTTTGAAAAATCCAATTAGAATGAATAGTGTATCATAATGTTGTCTTAAGGAATAATATATGACTATTATTTTTATTCCAAATAAAAAATAGAATTAAATAATGTTGGATTGGACCTATTTTATCAATGAAACATATGATCTTATTACAGTGTTCTAATAAAGGAATATTTAAGAGATAGATCAAGGATATGTAAAAATGTATAACATAGTTAAATAATTTTAAAATGCTAATTATGGATTTTATGGAAGGTAATATATTATTATTTCCCATTGGAATGGAATTTCACTATGATGGTTCTATATAAAAAATGTGTGTTTTAAAAATCAATTCATGGTGATAAATAAATTTTAGCAATGACGGTTTTACGATTTATGAAACTTGGGGGATCCCATTTTAGGTTATAACAATCCATTTTTTTCACATCATATATAAGGGGAAAATTATTATTTAAAAAATAATTTAAGATAAATATGAATGTGAAATATATAAAACATAATTAGTTTTCCAATTAAAATTATAAGGCCCTAGCCTTAAACATTACTTAATCTTGATATATTTCAAGAAAACACCTTGAGGATATTTTCAGGTTTAGAGTTTTAGAGAATTAGATCATAAAACATGCATTACATCCCACATTTAAACAAAGTGGTTACAATAAAAGATAGTATTCATTTTTTCCCATAAACAGAAACATATTTAAAATAAAACATGGATTCTTTCTTGACACTTCCTTGACACTATCATCACATCATATACCTTTCCCTTGACCTGTGAAAATCATTTCAAAAACTTGGGATGAGCATAAAAATCTCAGTATGGGTTATAAAAATATGGAAAAGAAACATGAGTTCATATATACATAAGAATGAAATCATAATTTACCCATAAAACATAGGCACTTTAACATACCTCATCAAATCATGAATAAATCATAGAAATCATAAAACATAAAGGTAACTTGAGGCATTCATAACATTCTTACGTAGGGAGTAACCCTCTTGGTTATGTTTGGAATACCCATCACAGTATATTCCCTAAATATCTTCAGAGAAAACTCAACGTTTAACTCCTTCGCGTTACCCAATGCATTGGAGAGCTATATCAGGCTCACCCGCCCTTATTTTATCACGGAACCACCCGTCTTCATAACAATTCCCAAGAACCATAACATAATCGTATCACATAAAACATGCATAAAGGAAACATAACATTTCCACATTTCAATCACAAGATATCAATAACACATTGATATAATAAAAACGTTATCAAAACCATTTTAAATACCAAAATAAAAGAAAAGTAAAACATGGTATTTATTTTTCTTTTAAAAAAAAGGTATGGCTTGTAGAGGAAGCTGAAACTCAAATAATGGTCACGGTGGCAGAGAAGTCGTTGTCGCCGCATACGTACGAAAAAAAAACATTCCCTTTTGTCGTTTAGTAAATTCTTCATATAAGAAATATTCCTTTTGAATAAACATAAAAATTCAAAGGGGTTTATACACCGTATAAAAGAAAGTTGCGTATAAAACAAAATATGCCTCAACGAAAGGAGATTGAGACGGATTCCCTTACCCCGGGTCCGACTTGACTCGATCGTTCTTTAACCTCCTGAATAATAAACTTGATTTAATTTCTACTTGCTTAATAACCTTTTTCAGGTTCATTATTCCTTTTATATCACTTATTACCATGTCATGAACACTATGTAATTATTTAAGTTAATAACGGCCGTTTTAACGATCATTGGTACTTGAGTCAAAAATAAAATCTTTATAATTACAAGTTGTTCATGTATCCATTATATCCATAGTTATAATCATGATGTAGATATCATATATATCATATATATCCAGTATATACATGCATTTATAATATTACATGACGTTTAGAGGTAAGAAATGAAATGCACCGTTCATGGAGACGGTAAGCCGTACGTACGCATGAACGCTAATTTCATTTCTATTTCGTATTTTATGGAATTGAATCATAATGATATAAAGGTATATTATAATTCCAGTATAATATCATATATAATACCATTAATTACATCCTTTATACGTCCCACATATGGCATTAACGAATCAAATCACTTTGAGGGGGCGGTAGTCCGCACTTCCTAAAATGAAGATATTGCGTTTATCCATAATGGAAACCATAAAGGTATGACATAAATGAAAAACACAGAAGATTAAGTAAAACATAAAAATATTATATATCATATATAAATATAGTTTCATCTTAATGGCCACCTTTGAAGGTGTTAAAAGAATATTGAACAATCATCGTTTCGTGAGGCAGAAATTCGCCATCCACGGAAACAGTATGTTCTTTAACCATTAGATGTAGGTGTGTGTAAGTGTAGATCGAATAATTCTTATAACAACATACTAGTATATGGAATATACTGGTGTTATTACAAAAGAAATGAATAAAAAGAGTTTAGGGGGTTGGAGAAGCAAAATAAAACATAAGAACACAAGAGAAGACACTACCTTTAAATCAGGTAACTCTTTTTGATTTGAGCTCAAAGGCTTCCTTGGGAAGACTTCTGCCCAAAGTGAGGCTTCAAGGAGTTATAGAGGGATGCAGAGAGACAAAATGGACAGGGGTTGGCTGGGATAAAATCTTTGGAAGTGTAGGTAAGGTGGTAGAGGTGGGGGCCTTTTATAAGAGGAGAGGAGGGGCACTCTTGGAAAGTTACAAAAGGATACTTTATTATAAAATGCTTTTTGTATTTAAAAGGTCCCAAAATTATATATTTCTAGGATACGGTGATAATAGTTCGAAATACACCCATACAATAGGTTTTTGACAAGTGTAGGTCTTAGATTTTACATTATCTTTTTATTTTATTAAAATCGTTAAATAATGAGGTCATCACTGCATCATCATGGTGTCATAAATAATTTAATTTATTTAATGTATAAAAATTATAAAAAAAAACTATGATGTAGTAAATATTTTTATCTTTCTAATGAATATTTATAGTCAAAATTATTACTTGTATAACCCCATTTAAAAATTGGTTTAGTAAAACAACTCATGTTTGTGTCATTTTTACTTTTACTTTAAATAAAAGGCATTAATTTCTTTATCTTACCCAAGTGGATCCATGGGGTCCCAAAAATCGACCCATGGGTTGTCTTGGTCGGCCATGAGACATACAATAAGGGTAGGACATGTGTCTAGGTATTTTCATTTTATTATAATATCATTTTTGCCTTAAATTGCACTAATTACCTCTAATCGTGATTAAAAACTTAAAAGTTACTATTCAAAAAAAAATTATTTTAAACCCATTGAACCACATTTTACTTCTTAATGACAACCATGTATGTTGGATTTTTGAAATTCAAAACACAGAGGTGGTAAAGTTTCATTTAAACAAAAAATCAGTTTTTTAAGTACCACTTAGTGGTTTCACTATTCATCAAAAATTGAAGTTTTTCAGAAAAATACCAAAACTTCACCCTAATCTATATTTGATATTATGAATTCAGAAATGATGTCTATTTTACAAAATTAAAAACATATAAGTTACATTAATTAATTTAATAATTAATTCCCACTGTCAGAGCAAATAGTGTGTTTTTATGAAACAAATTGTATCAAAAGATTGACACTAGTTTAAGTCTGATTTCAAAGTGAAATTAATTCCAACGACCACTATTGGATTAAATGGTAAAAATATATTCTATTTAAACTTTAAAACCCATTAAAAAATAATCTAACCATATAATTAAGTTAGATGAAAAAGCAGTTTTGATGTAAAATGCAGTATTTTTCACTATTCATTAAAAAAATGAACATTGTCAGAAAAATACCAAAAAATTATCCTATGTAAATTTCAATGTCCCAATAATAAATAATAAGTTTATTTTGACAAATAGAGCTTATAAAATTGTCAAAAGTTTGATTTAAAAATGGTTTTCCATCAAAAGGCAGTAAAACAATATTTTTAAAATATTAGTGTATTCCATGCTTAAGATTGGATTTATTCTCATTTTAAGAATCTAAAACACTATCTAATTCATTAGTAGACATAGATAAAAATATCTATTATTCATTACTTACTTGGGATGTTACATCCTTCCCCCCTTTAGAAAATTGCGTCCCCGGAATTTATTTACTTATCGAATAAGTGGGGGTATTTAGCCCTCATTGAATTTTCAGATTCCCATGTTGCCTCTTCAACCATGTGGTTTTTCCACAAAACCATTACCTGATGAATCACCTTATTCCGTAACACTTGCTCCCTGTGGTCAAGAATCTGGACCAGTTGTTCCTCATAAGATAGGTTCTCTTCCAGCTGAACTACCTCTCGACTCAAAACATGAGATAGATCTGGCATGTACTTCCTTAACATTGGAACATGAAAAAAATTGTGTACCTGAGATAAACTCGGAGGTAAATGTAGGACCCCGGGACACCCTGAGAGGGGAGGGGTGAATTAGGGTGGCAACTTTTTCTCCTTAAAGTTGTGGATCTTTTTCCCACATTGGTAGGAACTACATAAATCTGTATAATGGATATGATTAGCAATGAAACATTCACATGCAAAGAGATAACACAACAATTTTTACTTGGTTCACCACTAAGGGCTACGTCCAAGGAGCATACGCCGACAGGTTATCGGTCATACCAAAATCCACTATGCTTCACTAGATGTAGATTACAAAAGTTCGGGTACAGTCACTCTGTCCCAAGCTCACTGCCTTTACAAAAGTTTAGGGATATCTCACTGCGTCCCTCGGGTCACTCCCGTTGACTCCCCCTGGCTCACTACTGTTGGTGAAGCCCCACTCAGTTTATAGACGTGAAGGTCTCTTCAATATATTTGCATTGAATTCTTTGTCTCCTGTTAAACATGAGACCTTTCTTGCATCAGAGTCCTGAGTTGATGCTCCTTTGTATTCAACCTTATACTTTAGTGCAATAACTGAATGCACTAAATCCTCTTGTTGTCGTTTGCCTGAATCACAACCACTGATGTGATTTCTTAAAAAATGAAGCTCAACTTACTCGGCGTTTGTCAGAATCAGTTCTCCATGTATGCATGAGATCATGAATTTATAATTTAGATTTCCTCTTTAATCTCACTTTGCACCGAAAGTATCAGGCAATATTTCAGCTCTAGTGTAGCTCCAGAAAGACGAGCGTGCTTCAACAATATCTGGCTCTCCTTTTCAGACCCGACGCACAAGTCTAAATACGGCGCGCAAGTCCTCGGCGCACAAGTCTAAACTGGCGTGCAAGTGACACCGAAGCACCTGCGCGACGCTTTCTTCCCCAACTACAAACTTGCGTGTCCCACTTCCTTTCTCTCCCAATCCGCCTTGGGCGCGTAGCCAACAACCAGCGCGCAACCTCTACTTGCGTGACCCAACTACCACTAGCGCGGCTCAATCACATGCACGAAGAGAGCTCGAACAATCTCTAAGTCTTGAACTCCATGAGAAATGAGGAGGGGTGATCCAGTATTTATAGGCAATTTGACCACCCTGCGCGACGGCGCGCAAGTCAACCATCAGCGCGCAAGTCTCGGCGCGCAAGTCTCTTCCCCTGCTATTCATTTGCATAACCAACTTCCAAACTTGCGCGAACCTCTTTCCTTTTCCAAATTTTGATCTTCTGATCTGGAAAAACCATAGGCGCGCAAGTTATCAAGCTTCCAAGGCATCGGCGTGCAAGTCTCTTCCCGGCGCGTAAGTCAGCTGTGCGACCTCACCAAAACTTGCACGACCCTTATCACTTTGCCATATTTTTATGATCTGATCTTCAAAAACATATGGTGCGCAAGTTTCCTATCCTCCAAGACCTTGGCGCGTAAGTCCCTTTTCCAAAAACACTTTTCTTTATTTGTCAATTTTCAGGCCCAAAAATTTGGCAAACACTGGGAAACGGCGCCACCTTGTATTTTCTCTTTTTGTCTGCCTCCAGATCATCCATTCCTTTGTCAATGTTTCTTGAATAAAACATGGATCATTATCCACAGTCCTTGAACTCGACATGCCACCATGGAATTTCCTTTTGTCAACAAATTTGTATGTCGTTTGCTTGCTTTGTCAACAAGCACGATCACCTCAACATCACTTCTTCTTGGTGATCTGTATCCTTCAACAACTCTTCTGCTTTTATCACAAACTCCACTATTGTGATATGTATTCTTTGAAGGCATAGATTTGTCATCATCATCTTCTATGACAATGTGATGTGCATGGCTATCTCAGAATTCCAATCCCCGCACGACCATCTTAGAATTCCACTCATTTGAACATTGTCTTCTTCATCAACCGTCATGATCTACTTCATGCAAACCATATGATTTAATTCATCAAGAAGTCTCTTGCATGGTTCTCATGCAATCATGAGTAATTTCATGGTCTTCGTCAAAAATCCATGGGTCTCATGCAATAACGAGGACTTGCATGGTCTTCATCAAAACCCATGGTTCTCATGCAATAAGGAGGAATTGCATGGTCTTCATCCAAAAACCCCATTCTTCGTTAATCATCCTCAGATGGATTACAACTCACATTCTTCATTGATGTAAACAATTTATCACCTTTGACACATGTTCTTTGAACTTATGATCAGTACAACAATCGTTTGAATTATCATTCCTCCACTTCACCGGAGTACTTCTTGATCTCATTCATTTTGATCTTCATTGACAATTATTGACAACAAATACAACCTTATACACAAAGTGGTTCCAACAGTAAAGCCACTCAGTATGAAACTGATACAACTCTCTCCAGAATTTTATATGGTCTAATGAACCTTGGACTCAGCTTTCCTTTCTTACCAAATCG
The DNA here is from genome assembly GCA_963277665.1 of Viscum album. Taxonomy (NCBI): domain Eukaryota; kingdom Viridiplantae; phylum Streptophyta; class Magnoliopsida; order Santalales; family Viscaceae; genus Viscum; species Viscum album. The sequence goes on along the minus strand of OY728128.1, from coordinate 117,068,996 downwards.
CATCACACTTTTCCATGGTGATACTTTGAGAAAAACACACTAGTGCAGAAAACATTTTTTACGTCGGTTATTTTTAATTTTTTACGTCGGTTTCTAGCCGATGTTAATACATGCGACGTTATAAATAAGGTTTTTCACGTCGGTTATTTAAAAACCGACGTCAAAAACATAAAATTGCGATGTTTATAACATCGGTTATTTTAGAACCGACGTGATAAAGGGGCCTGGAGAATGGTTTATCACATCGGTTATCGAAGAACCGACGTGATAAACTGCCTGGACAATGGTTTATCACGTTCGTTCCTAAACAACCGACGTGATAAACAGGGGCGAGGGGGTTTATCACGTCGGTTCATATAAAACCGACGTGATAAACTGGGGTGAGGGTGGTTTATCACGTTGGTTCATATAAAACTGACATGAAAAACTGGGGGGAGGGGGGTTTATCACGTCGGTTCATAAATAACCGACGTGAAAAACCGGGGGAGGGGGGTTTATCACGTCGGTTATTGTATAACCAACGTGATAAACCGGAGGGGGGGGGGGGGTTTATCATGTCGGTTAGTCAATAACCGACGTGATAAACCATTTTCCAGGCCGTTTAGCACGTCGGTTATTCAATAACCGACGTGATAAACCATTCTCCAGGCCCTTTATCACGTCAGTTCTAAAATAACCAACGTGATAAACCATTCTCCAGGCCCCTTTATCACGTCGGTTCTAAAATAACCGACGTGATAAACCCAATTTTTTTTTAAGCAGAATGCAGTGATCTTCTCTCCACCAGAATAAAACAGAAAATAAATCAAGAAATCGTACCACAAAAACAGAAGTATATCAAAATTAAGCATGTACATAGATAACATATAAAACTTACCCACTAGACAGCATCCACCCTCATTTATACCCCATGGACATCCCTCCCCCACCCCGTTGGAGCCCTCACCCTCATGTATACCCCCTGGACAGCCCTCCCCCACCCCTTTGGAGCTCCCACCCTCATGAATACCCCTTGGACAACCCTCCCCCACCCCATTGGAGCTCCCACCACACTCCTGGACTTCCCCCTGACCCCCAGACACCCCCAAACACACCTCGACAACCCCCACCCGCCTGAACAGCACCTCCTCACCCCCTCACCCCACTTGACAGCCCCACCACACCCCTGGACAACCCCCCACCCCTGGACAGCACTCCCACACCCCTGGACCGGCTTCTCACACCCCTGAACATCCCTGCCACCCCCCAGGACTGCCCCCACCCCACCGGACAGCCCTCCCAGACCGCTGGACACCCCCACACCCTTGGAACCCCTCCCCCACAGACCCAAATCCATACCAGAAGAACCATCAAAAGTAGACCAAAATAAGAAGTATAGGAAAATTAAACATTCACTTATATAACATTCAATACTTACACTGCCAACTTCAAAAAAAACTAAATCAAACCTAAACAACTACCAAATACACAATTAAAACGACAATATTCAAAATTACATTTTACATTACAAACAACTAAAATTCAATCAAACCTGTAAAATAATTTGACCACTCCACTTTTACGTGTTTGATGTCTTCAGCAGTATAGGGTTGAGGGTCATCAAAAAGCTACAAATGAAAAAGAAGATAGTTAACGTGTATAATGAATAAATAAAATTGAAATATGATGGCAAAGTTTAAGAGGAAATCGTACCAGGTCAAAATTCACAACTGTCCCAGTTGTTATTATTTCATACATAAATCTTAACATATAATATCCGCATTCGATGAGGCCTTGTTGTTCATGACATTTCTGTTTTGAATGAGTGTAAATTCAATATATTATTTTTATGTAACAAATCAAAAAGTACAAATTATAAATGGAAATTTACCTTCGCATTTACATATTTGATCTTTGCATTTCTTTTCTTTGTGTTTTTTCGAAAGTAGACCCATGCACTTTTAGAAAATAATACGAATGGGGTAAATTTAAAATTCATTATAATATATAAAACTATTGAGAAATTGAAACATACTTTTCCAATATATTCTTAAAACTTGCCCGCACATCACCATGAACAGAGCATATCCAATAAAGAGATTTCTCCCTTGGGCAAAAAATCCCTAACATCCAATAATTACTGATAAAAGGAAATTTAATGTTAGTGGTTTTTTATGTTAAAAGATAATTAACTCTTTGAGAGAAATGTGTTTCATACCTCTCACAAAAAGGCATCATCCAACATTGTTGGATTATATTCTTTTCAAATCTTTCAGCAATATAAACCATTCTTTGTTACTCAGTCAATGCACATGCTTTAGGGGAAATCAATTGCGGGTCCATGAATCCATATACTTCTGTCAGTTCATTCCTCTCACAAATTTTATAAAGATACCTAATACAAAACATATATAAGTATACATTTTTAATAAATATAACGTAGGGAAAAGGTGTTAAGACTTAAATGGAAAAAATTTGCACCACGTTGATGCCCAACTTATCTCCAGTAACAAGCTCAATGATATCAGATTTTGTAATCCCCACAGTTATTTCACGTCCACAAACATGAGATTCCATTGGAAACTCATAAAAACCCAACAACAAATGTGAATATCTTGAAAATCTGTCAAGACCACTGGAATCTGTATCTGATGTTATAGCCCGTTGTCTTTGTTATTGTCTATACAGTATTTCTTTACCTTTGAAGTATTCCTGTGAAAAAAAAATGAGAATTATAGTAGTTTTCAAATGATAAAACAACTTTAATAAAAAAATAAAATAAAAGATATAACATTCATACCTATATGGTAATGAGTCGAAGAAGTCTGGATGGCCAAACTAAAAAATGGCCGATACTCTGTCCAACTGTCGCCACCTCATCTGTAGGTATTGTTACCCTAGCTGATCTATCTATAATATCCTGTACAGTGACCCTCTGATTCTCTACCTCTAATTGTTGATGATGAACTGTATCTCCTATACAATATACCAACCCGTATGCTACTATATGATGTTGAGAATCATCAACATACAACTCGCAATATGTAGGAAGCTGCGGCGGAGGCGTAGGATAAAAAATGGGGTCCGCAGGCTGAGGTGGGGGAGTGGGAGCTACTGGCGGAGGTGGAGGATAAATAATTGGGTCTGCAGGGGGAGGTGGAGGAGTGGGAGCTGCAGTCTGAAATTGTCTTTTCATTTCTGCAAACATAGACTACACCGAATCTCTAATATTGTCTTCCATCGTCGCATTAATATTTTGAACTTCAGCCTCCAAGGATTCTATTTTTTTTATAAACCCCCTCAATGTTAGAAGTTGAAGAACGTGGAAACACTTTTCTTACCGATACACCTGTCGGATATCCTCTTACACGACCAGGATGTTTGGGCCTTCCCAATGCTGCAAATAAAATATCTTCCCTCCCAGTAGCTGTAAATGTCCCCTCTGAACTTTGCTCCTCAAGAGAGTCCTGTATTAATTAATTAAACATTTCTGTAATGATTGAAACTTATATGAAGAAAAAAGTTAACTTAAATAAATTAAATAGATATCTTACAATCCTCTCAGCTACGATTCTCGATTCTTCCGAAAGATATTGCCCTTTTTTTCCCTTCCGAGCTCTCTTCCATTTTTCATGTCTAGATGGAGGGGATGGAGGGGCCACCTCTCCAGAGCTTGAAGACTCAGCTCTTAGTTGTTGAAAATTTTCCGCTATCATTTTTTCTTCCAATAATGTATACCCTCCCCGAGATAAACTATGAGGGTATACATTTTTAGATTAGATCTCCTGATGAGCTTTCCTTGTTTGCTGTAATTTAAGAATAAGAAATCATTAACAAAACATTAATAAAATCATTTATATAAGAATGTATATAAAATTTTACATTTCCCTTACCAGAAATGACTCTTTTTTTCTACTTTCAAAAAACTGTCTCCATGTGCCTTCATCTATAAAAGGATATATACAACATGGATTGTCATGACTCCTATGACCATAAATGAAATCAGATGTGAGGGTTGATTTGAAATCCCTCCATCTCCTGGCAGCCAACGATAAGCATTTCTTCCTGACTCCTCCAGTGTCAGGAATATCAAATGTCATCTGATAAAGAAGAGGTTAAACATATTATATATACCAGAAACATTAAAAGAATGGTCAAACAATGACAAAAGATCTTACCAAAATCGTCTCCCACAACTGAGAGATAATCACTTTATCCACACCTCTCCAATCATCATACAGAATGCTTACTTTGGTCTTAGCCTGATTTGCAACAAAACTCTTAAAATCTTTGGAATTCGGACCTCTAGGAATATCATCATCATTAAACTCAACTACTATCCTCTGATCTTGTGTACGGGAAAGTGATAATTTTGGTAAACGTGTGCAACCACATTTACCAACCATTGAACTCTTTGTTGTAATAGGAGCATGTGAATGTTCATCCCTATAGGTATGACCAGCAATATGCTCCTCCCCAGAATCATGTGGTTGATCATCTGAATGATCTGTCATTATCCTTCAAATCAAAAAAAACAAACGTCAGTTCATAAATATACAAATTCAAATATTTTAATACTACTGTAATCAAAAAATAGAAAAGTGTACTAGGTTACATAATAGTAAACATTGGTAATATGGTAAGCATGTTAAACAATGGTAAAGATGGAAAAGATGGTCAATATGGCCGTTGGAGGGCTTCCAGAGCCGTTGGGGGTCAAAAGTACAAGTCTGGTCAAAGCCCAACGGCTAGTCTGACTGGGCACACCGGCTGGCCGGTGGTGTCTCACCAGCTAGCTGGTGGTCCACCGGCTGGCCGGTGCTGAGCTACCGGCTGGCCGGTGGTCCAGACAGCAGGCTTTCTGTCTGGGTTCCACCGGCTGGCCGGTGGTCTTCCACCGGTTGGCCGGTGTCACCAGGCAGTGGGCAAGCCTACTGCCTGGGTCCTCCGGCTGGCCGGTGGGCAAGAACCGGTTGGCCGGTGCCCATACCGGCTGGCCGGTGCGCTAACACCGGCTGACCGGTGGCTCTGGAAGAAAGAAATGCTTCTGCCAGAGAACACCTGCTGGCCGGTGTGCTAACACCGGCTGACCGGTGGTCATCCACCGGTTGGCCGGTGTCACCAGGCAGTGGGCAAGCCTACTGCCTGGGTCCTCCGGCTGGCCGGTGGGCAAGAACCGGGTGGCCGGTAGACTCAGAGAGTCCACTATCAGCCTTCTTGGGCCAACTCCTGGGCAACCTTTTTCCTAGCATCAAAACACTTGAAAACAAGTTAGAACACGATGAGAGTGATTGTGATCATTAAAATCCAAGAGAGAGGGGTACAACAATAAACATGATAAAGTAAACTAAACAAACTTAAAACAAACAATAACATATACTTATTTTATTTTAAAACATGTTTTAATAAATAAAAAACTTACAATATCTAACATTTATGGAAAAATAAATGTAAACAAGAAATAAACATATGTTACCTGTAATTTTAGGAATGTACAGATGGATTGTTTTCCCAAATTCCTTCGTCGTGATCATTCCTTATGGCACAAACTATGTCTTCAACATGATCGTCATTATGTTCTGTTAATATTTCCATTGAAGTAGGGATCTCACATAAATCAGCATATTCATCAAGTTCATCCTCACCAACATATTGTTTTTTCCCTTGTAAAACAACAACCCACTGCATATCTGATTGATCTACTACATAAAAAATTTGTTTTGCATGTGTTGCCATTATAAAAGAATCAGCTGTGTCTTCCAATCTATTCAGATTAACAAGTGTCATTCCAAATTCATCGTGTCTGACACTGTTTTTACCGTTAAACCATTTACAGTTAAAAACGGGAACTTTAATTTTAAAGTAATCAACCTCCCATATGTCTTCAATCACTCCATAATATGCATTTGATGCAGAAATTGGGTTTTTGTCCTTAGCACTCGAAAAATGCATTGCTTCTGCAAACACCAATACACCACTATTCTGAACTGCACTTCTGTTGTCCTGAGCTTTTGTATGAAATGTATAACCATTAATGTCATAACCAGACCATGTTATCACATTTAAACATGGACCACCCACTATCCATTTTAATTTCTCTGATACATCTGATCTACCAAGCAAAGTCTTTTTAATCCATGACAAAAAAGTTTTGTTGTGCTCATTCAAAATCCACATTTCTTTCTTCTTTGGATGACATTGTTTCAACTCATTAATGTGCAATGTGATATATGGTTGAGCATCAGCTATGTTCTTCAAGATATATGATTCTAACTTCTTCATCTGTTCAGCTGACAATGATTTGACTTTCAAGTCGTGAATCCCCTTTCCCTCATTATTAACTCGTTCATGGCGAGATGGAGGCAAACCTATGTGTTGCGCCGCAGCCAAGTAGCTCGTACAAAACTCTGCTACCTCCTTAGAAATATACTTTTCAATAATGGAGGCTTCAGGTCGATATAGATTTTTAACATACCCCTTTAATATTTTCATATACCTTTCAAAAGGATACATCCAACGGAGATATACAGGTCCACAAAGCTTTATTTCTCGAACCAGATGAATCATTAAATGCACCATTATATCAAAAAAAGTTGGAGGAAAATACATTTCCAATTGACAAAGTATTAAAATTGCATCCTTTTCCAAAATGTTCAAAGCATTCACATCAATCGCCTTGTTACAAATTGAATTGAAAAAATAACACAACTTCATTATAATCTTTCTGACACGAATGGGCAATATTCCACGCAATGAAACTGGTAGAATTTGTTGCATCATTACGTGACAATCATGTGATTTCATACCTATCAACTTCAAGTACTTCATTGAGACAAAATTTTTTACATTAGAAGAATAACCTTGAGGCACTTTGGTATCATGAAGACACTGACAGAAGCTAATTTTCTCCCTCTTCGATAATGTATGACAATCTGGGGGAAGAAATGTTCGTCTTCCTTTAGGAGTGGGAGCTAACTCCAAACGTATTCCCATTGATAGTAAGTCTAATCTTGCATTCAACCCATCTTTAGTCTTTCCTTTAATATCTAACAATGTTCCAATCAAAGAATCACAGATATTCTTCTCCACGTGCATGACATCAATATTATGTTTAACTTCATGATACCTCCAATATGGTAGCTCAAAAAGTATTGACCTTTTCTTCCAAATATGTCTATCATTACCATATTTCTGTGTCTTTACCAATGTCACGTCAAGGTTTTTCACCCTCTCAAAATACAGATCATGGGATAAAGGTTTTGGAGCAGTATCAAATTCTTGTGAGCCATTAAATGCCTTTTTTAGTCTTCTATAAGGGTGTTCCATAGACAAAAACTTTCGACGACCCATGTACACTATTTTCCTCCCATGATGCAATTGACAATAGGACGTCTGTTGTTCGCAAATTGGACATGCTTTATGCCCTTTAACACTGTATCCAGAAAAATTTCCATACACTGAGAAGTCATTTATAGTGAACAGAAGCACTGCATGCAGTTGAAAATATTCCATTTTATAAGAATCATACACCCTAATACCATCAGCCCATAACAGTTTCAAATCATCAATCAATGGTGACAAGTAAACATCAATATCATTACCGGGTTGCTTTGGACCAGAGATCATTGTACTCAACATGACATATTTGTGCTTCATACAAACATCAGGAGAGAGGTTGTAAATTACCAATAAAACAGGCCATGAACTATGTGTGCTACTGAGTGTTCGGTATGGATTCATTCCATCTGTGCACAACCCTAGTCTGAGATTTCTTATTTCATTTCCAAATGTAGAATACTGCGCATCAATTTTCTTCCATTGTGGACAATCAGCTGGATGACGTATTTTTCCATCACATACCCACTCTTCAGCATGCCATCTTAACCTTTTTTCATCATGTGAATTAGCAAATAAACATTTGAAATGATTAATTATAGGAAGATACCAAAATACCTTTGAAGGGAGATTTGTAAACTCTACATCACCCTGTGATTTTTCTTTCACCTTATACCGTGATGTCCCACATTTTGGACACTCTGACAGAAATTCATATTCCTTCCTATATATAATGCAGTCATTCGGACAGACATGTATTTTCTTGTATCCCAATCCCATCGGGCATAATATTTTCTTGGCTTTGTAATGTGAATCTGGAAGATCGTTATCTTTTGGAAGAATGTCTTTCATCAATTGTAGCAGCTCTGTAAAACTTCTGTCACTCCATCCATGCTTTGCCTTTAGGTTAATAAATCTTAACACCGCCGACAGAACTGTAAAATCTGTACAACCGGGATATAATGGTTTTTCAGCATCACCATATAGACGTGCAACTGTCGGTTCTATCTCAATTTGTTCTGCTACAATATCGCGAATCATTTCTTCAATTCCATCGGAGTTACCATCTTGCGAATCATCATCATCAGTGACATTCCGTCCAGTTTCACCATGCCAAATCCAAGGGCTGTAACTCGGATTAAAACCATGACATATCAGATGATCTTTTATCTCTCTACTTTTCAACTTCTTCATATTTAAACATTTCAGGCATGGATAGAAAAAAATGTCACTACTTGGAACATTTCGTTTTGCAAATTCCAAAAAGGCATCAACACCTTCCTCAAATTCATTTCTCATTCGATGTGCCGTAATCCAACTTTGACTCATTATTACCTATAACAAATATCAACAAAAAATATATATTTTTAAGATAAGACAAAACATGTTTATATGAAAAAAATCATAATTTGAATGTAAAACAATTTAAAATATAAAACAAATCTTGAAAGTAGTAGTAGTTTTCATAAGTACCCAACACCAAATAGCTATACATCGTAAGTGTCATGTTAAAAATATGAATATAGACCATTTGTTTTATGTTTAATAATATTGTCATATTATCTGATCATTCTGATTATATATTAGAATTACTATATCCTTTTGATCCGATATATAATCTAAGGACATTAATATTTCTTTAGAAAAAGTAATGTTAATATCATGGTAATGTAAAAAAAAGTATATGTCGAACTATATATATGTAATACCAATAAAAAAATACATATGTGTTTGGCCTGGGTTTCACACATAAATCAACTCATCTCACAGATTAAATTTTTGAATCATCCTACATAATACTTATTTTTATAACTTAGGGAATGAAAATAATAAAAGTTTTGATTTATGATACTCATTATGGGTAAACATGATATATATAAATATAATATCTAATCTCATAAAAAGATATCCATGGGGGTCTAAGAGCATACACAAAGCACATGATCAAAAAGATAAGTGAAACTGTTCTATATAATCATAGATCATAAAACCTGAGTCCAAGTATAACAATTTTAGCATAACATAAGACATGATTTATATGATAGTGGGAACATGATTTAAAAAACCTTATTCACAAGATAACAACATTGGTATGTGGAATAACATAAGAGTGTGGCACAAACATAATCATATAAGTCATAACATATGTCAAGGGAAAACATAGTTTCATTCACCTCATATTGGGATATGTTAATCAGCTTTCCTATAATTTATTATAATATTTCTTACCAGGCACATCACATAACACATTGGATATGGTATAACCATCTGTATCCCATATTGATCTATGATATATAATGCATTTTCGAATGCATTAGAAGGATATTATGGACCCAAATGTCACATAATGACTAACCATATATATGGGTGAATCGTGATCATCAAATCATTTATAACACTTTCGTAGATCAATTAACTAAAAAAAATGAAATGGGGGTCATAATTGTTTTTACAAAACATAATAATTATTAATACATAAAAATGTGTTTGGATGGTAAGATAAGATAATATACCTAATTCAATCTAATTATCATTAAATTATTTCTACCTAGATAGAAAAGACCTTTATAAAAAATATAATTTAACTTGAGAATGAAAAGAAAGTACCCTTTACCTTTTTTATAATGAAAAATCTGAAAAGGATGATAATAATATTTAGGTATTATAATTTTTTTATGAATTATTAATAATAAAAGAAATCACCTCACTTGGTTTTGTTGAAAATCGGACATACCATCGTATTCAAGAAATCAGATACACTTTGCATGAAAAGGTCCATCATTTTTAGGAGATGACTGAAAGAAGAAATGTATTATCAGACTCACCATGAGTCCAGAATGAAATATTTGATTGTAATAGGTATGAATTGATATTTTTATGAATGCAGATGAAAACAGATGATGGTTTTCTGATCTAGGAGTTCTAAAAATCATAATTTTTTTAAAAAATATTATGATGTAAGAATGTTGAATGAAATTTTAAGGATACGTATTACCGATTGTACCTGGTCCAATTTCATTCATGAAAATAATTTTCTGGACAATCATATTGAAAATATGATTTTAAGAAAATAAGTAGTACCAATCTTCATCCAGAAAGACACATTCCAGCTAAGTAGGAAATAATAATGTCGCTGGAAGAATGGAACGTTACAGTACCACCCATTATTTTTCAGATTTTGATGAAGATAATCCACAATGTTTTAATAACCATTTGCGAGTTGAATGTTGTGAGTTGAATGAACATAATAACCATTTGCAATAAAAAAAATTCCACGAGATTCAAAAACGAACGAAAAGCACTTCAAGAATCGAAACAAAAACGAACGAAATAAATTCGTGGAAGGCTTACTTGAAGAAGATAAACAATGAAGCCAAAATGAGTGTAATGCAGGCGATCGACGAGCCGATTAGGGTTTACCGCGTGAGAGAGAGACGAGCCGACGACTGTCAATCGAAAAAATCGTAAATGACAGAACACGGGCTTTAATTTTTTTAAATGCTTTATAATGTCGGTTATTATATAACCGACATTATAAACTATTTTTTAGCTTTTTTACGTCGGTTATCTTAAAACCGACGTAAAAAGGCTCCCGCGCTTTGGTTTTTTACGTCGGTTATTTTATAACCGACGTAAAAAACGCGTAGATATCGGGTTTTTTTACATCGATTTCCAAGTAACCGACGTAAAAAAACCCGATATCTACGCGTTTTTTACGTCGGTTATCAAATAACCGACGTAAAAAACCAAAGCCCCCAGGGGTTTTTTACGTCGGTTATAAAATAACTGACGTAAAACACACCGCGCTTTGGTTTTTTACGTCGGTTATTTGATAACCGACGTAAACAACGCGTCGATATCGGGTTTTTTACGTCGGTTACAAAATAACCGATGTAAAAAACCCCCCGCGCATTGGTTTTTTACATCGGTTATCAAATAACCGACGTAAAAAACCAACAGGCGTGATTTGTAACGTCGGTTATTAAAATAACCGACGTGAAAAATCTACTCGCCGCATTGTTACGTCAGTTATATATAACCGACGTAAAAAATGGTGACGTAAAAAACGATTTCTGCACTAGTGACATGATCACCTACCTCAAAAGAGAGATCCTTCCTCCTATTGTCCGCATAACTCTTCTGCCTGCTCTGAGCTGTTCTCATGTGTTTCTGTATCAATTGAACTTTTTCTGCCAACTCTTCTGCCAATTCTGGTCCCATCAGCTTCCTTTCACCCACTTCATCCCATAAAGCTGGAGTTCGACACCGCTTCCCATATAACGCCTCAAATGGTGCCATCTGTATACTGGAATGAAAACTGTTATTATATTAAAATTCAACCAAGGAAAGATGTTGGTCCCAACTTCCCTGACAATCCATAGAACAAGCACGTAGCATATCCTCCAATGTCTAAATTATTCGTTCTGACTACCCATCTGACTGAGGATGAAAAGCTATATTAAAATTTAATTCAGTACCCAACGACTTCTGAAGGACTTTCCAAAAGTTATAAGTGAACCTGGGATCACGGTCAGATACAATGGAGAGAGGAACTCCATGTAACCTGATTATCTCTTTAAGATACAAACAGGAAAGTTGATCTAGGGAAAACGTATCTCGTAAAGCAAGGAAATGAGCAGATTTAGTCAAGTGATCAACAATAACCCAGATTGCATTATTACCTCGAGATGTCTTCGGTAATCCCACAACAAAGTCCATGGATATATTTTCCCATTTCCACTCTAGCACTGGTAAAGGCTGAAGAATCCCTTTCGGTAACTGCCGCTCTGCTTTAACCTGCTGACAAGTCAAACACTTCATAGTAAAATCAGCAATATCTCTTTCCATTCCATCCCACCAGTAATACTCCCGCAGATCTCTGTACATCTTAGTACTACCATGATGAACTGAAATCGGAGAACTATGAGCATCACATATCAACTCTCTCTTCAACTTTGAATCACAAGACACACATAATCTCTTCCCAAATCTCAAAACACAATCATTATCAATGTTGAATTCAGGCAACTTACCCTTCTGAACCAGCTCTACCTTTTTCTGCAACTCATTGTCTTGCTTCTGTGCTTGCTTAATTCTGTCTGATAGAGAAGATTTCACTGATACCTGAAACAAAATAGAAGTACATCCTGTACCAAAAACTTCTATTCCAAAGTTCATCAAATCCTTAACCAAAGGATCATGTTCTAAACGTAAAATTGTTAATGAAGCATTACTTTTTCAACTCAAAGTATCATCCACTTTATTTTCTTTTCCTGGATGATAATGAATTGTACAATCATAATCCTTGATTAATTCCAACCATCTTCTCTGTCTCATGTTCAATTCTTTCTGAGTGAATATATACTTTAAACTTTTGTGATCAGTATATATTTCACACTTTACTCCATACAAATTATGCCTCCAAATTTTTAAAGCGAAAACAACAGCAGCTTATTCCAAATCATGTGTAGGATAATTTACCTCATGAGTTTCGACTGATGTGAAGCATAAGAAATTACCTGATCATTCTGCATTAGGACACATCCAAGTCCTTTCAATGAAGCATCAATGTAGATAACAAAATCACCATTCCTGGAAGGTAGTGCCAAAACTGGAGCATTCACCAATATTCTTTTCAATTCCTGAAAACAATCATCACATTCTTTTGTCCAGATAAACTTAACACCCTTCCGAGTTAGCTTAGTCATTGGACTAGATAACTGTGAAATTTTTTTAACAAACCTTCAGTAATAGCCTTCCAAACCAAGGAATCTACAAATCTTAGTTACATTTGTGGGTCTTGGCCATTCTTCAAAAACCTTTGTTTTTGCAGGATCAACAGTTATCCCATCTTTAGAAACAATGTGACCAAGGAAAGAAATTTGTTACAACCAAAACTCACACTTACTGAATTTCCCATAAAATTTCTTTTATTTCATGGTTTGCAAGATAACCCTTAAATGTCTTTCATTCTCCTCTTTACTTTTAGAAAATACCAAAATATCATCAATGAAAAAAACCAACATTTTTCACCTGAGTCAACTTCGCTATCACTGCAAAAAACTGTTTTGTTCTGATTCTGACCATCTCAGGATTCTGATTCGGAAGGTTATTTCCTTATGTATGCCTTCCTAGAACTACTTCCCTATTTCCTCTGTGGAAAACCATTATGAACAAACATGTCTTAGATGAAGCAACATGGAAATCTTCAAATGCTATATCATTTCAATTTGACCATAAAAAAAATATTTTTGGAAAATCATTTAATAAAATTATAACTCCTAAAGTTATCTAAACCTACCTCTGATACCAACTATAAGGCCCCAGCCTTAAACATTACTTAATATTGATATATTTCAAGAAAAAACCTTGAGGATCTTTTCAGGTTTAGAGTTTTACAGAATTAGATCATAAAACATGCATTACATCCCACATTTAAACAAAGTGGTTACAATAAAAGATAGTATTAATTTTTTCCCATCAACGGAAACATATTTAAAATAAAACATGGATTATTTCTCGACACTTCCTTGACACTATCATAACATAATCTACCTTGCCCTTGACCTATGAAAATTATTTCAAAAACTTGGGATGAGCATAAAAAGCTCAGTAAGGGTTATAAAAATATGGAAAGGAAACATGAGTTCATATATACATAAGAATGAAATCATAATTTACCCATAAAACATAGTAACTTTAACATACCTCATCAAATCATGAATAAATCATAGAAATCATAAAACATAAAGGTAACTTGAGGCATTCATAACATTCTTACGTAGGGAGTAACCCTCTTGGTTACGTTTGGAATACCCATCATAGTATATTACCTAAATATCTTCAGAGAAACCTCAATGTTTAACTCCTTCGAGTTACCCAATGCATTGGAGAGCTATATTGGGCTCACCCTCCCTTAGTTTATCACAGAACCACCCATCTTCATAACAATTCCCAAGAACCATAACATAATCGTATCACATAAAACATGCATAAAGGAAACACAACATTTCCACATTTCGATCACAAGATATCAATAACACATTGATATAATAAAAATGTTATCAAAACCATTTTCAATACCAAAATAAAATAAAATTAAAACATGGTATTTATTTTTCTTTAAAAAAAGGTATGGCTTGTAGAGGAAGCCGAAACTCAAATAATGGTCACGGCGGCGGAGAAGTCGTTGTTGCCGCATACGTAGGACAAAAAAAACATTCCCTTTTTTCGTTTAGTAAACACTTCATATAAAAAAGATTCATTTTGAATAAACATAAAAAGTCAAAGGGGTTTATACACCGTATAAATGAATGTTGTGTAGAAAACAAAATATGCCTCAACGAAAGGAGATTGAGACGGATTCCCTTACCTCGGGTCCGACTTGACTCGATCATTCTTTAACCTCCCGAATAATAAACTTGAGTTAATTTAAACTTGCTTAAGAACCTTTTTAAAGTTCATTATTCCTTTTATATCACTTATTACCATGTCATGAACACTATGTAATTATTTAAGTTAATAACGGTCGTTTTAACGATCATTGGTACTTGAGTCAAAAATAAACTCTTTATAATTACAAGTTGTTCATGTATCCATTATATCCATAGTTATAATCATGATGTAGATATCATATATATCATATATATCCAGTATATACATGCATTTATAATACTACATAACGTTTAGAGGTAAGAAATGAAATGCACTTTTCATGGAGACGGTAAGCCGTACGTACGCATGAACGCTACTTTCATTTCTATTTCATATTTTATGGAATGGAATCATAATTATATAAAGGTATATTATAATTCTAGTATAATATCATATATAATACCATTAATTACATCCTTTATACGTCCCACATATGGCATTAACGAATCAAATCACTTTGAGGGGGCGGTAGTCCGCACTTCCTAAAATGAAGATATCGCGTTTGCCCATAATGGAAACCATAAAGGTATGCCATAAATGAAAAATATATAAGCTTAAGTAAAATATAAACATATTATATATCATATATAAATATAGTGTCATCTTAATGTCCACCTTTTAAGGTGTTAAAATAATATTAAACAATCATCATTTCGTGAGGCAGGAATTCGCCATCCACGGAAACAATATGTTATTTAACCATTATATGTAGGTGTGTGTAAGTGTATCTAGAATACTTCTTATAAAAACATCCTAGTATATGGAAGATACTGGTTTTGTTACAAAAGAAATGAATAAAAAGAGTTTAGGGGGTTGGAGAAGCAAAATAAAACATAAGAACACAAGAGAAGACACTACATTTAAATCGGGTAACTCTTTTTGATTTGAGCTCAAAGGCTTCCTTGGGAAGACTTCTACCAAAATTTAGGCTTCAAGGAGTTATAGAGGGATGTGGAGAGACAAAATGGACAGGTTTTGACCGAGACAAAGGCTTTGGAAGTGTGGGTAAGGTGGTAGAGGTGGGGGCCTTTTATAAGAGGAGAGGAGGGACACTTTTGGAAAGTTACAAAAGGATACTTTATTATAAAATTATTTTCGGATTTAAAAGGTCCCAAAATTATATATTTAGAGGATAAGGTGATAATAGTTCTAAATCCACCCATCCAATATGTTTTTTACATGTGTAGGTCTTAGATTTTACATTATCTTTTCATTTTATTTAAATCGTTAAATAATGAGGTCATCGCTGCATCATCATGGTGTCATAAATAATTTAATTTATTTAATGTTTAAAAATTATTAAAAAAAACTAAGTTGTAGGAAATATTTTTATATTTCTAATGAATATTTATAGTCAAAATTATTACTTGTATAACCCCATTTAAAAATTGGTTTAGTAAAACAACTCATGTTTGTGTCATTTTTACTTTTACTTTAAATAAAAGGCATTAATGTCTTTATCTTACCCAAGTGGCTCCACGGGGTCCCAAAAATAGACCCATGGGTTTTCGTGGTCGGAAATGACGCATCCAATAAGGTTAGGACATGTGTATAGGTATTTTCATTTTATTATAATATCATTTTTTCCTTAAATTGCACTAATTACCTCTAATCGCGATTAAAAACTTAAAAGTTACTATTCACCAAAAAATTATTTTAAACCCATTGAACCACATTTTACTTCTTAATGACAAACATGTATGTAGGATTTTTGAAATTCAAAACATAGAGGTGGTAACGTTTCATTTAAACGAAAAATCAGTTTTTTAAGTACCACTTAGTGGTTTCACTATTCATCAAAAATTGAAGTTTTTCAGAAAAATACCAAAACTTCACCCTAAGCTGTATTTGATATTAAGAATTCAGAAATGATTTCTATTTTACAAAATTCAAAACATATAAGTTACATTAATTAATTTAATAATTAATTCCCACTGTCAGAGCAAATAGCGTGTTTTTATGAAACAAAATGTTTCAAAATATTGACACTAGTTTAAGTCCGATTTCAAAGTGAAATTAATTCCAAGGACCACTATTAGATTAAATGGTAAAAATATATTCTATTTAAACTTTAAAACCAATTAAAAATACAATCTAACCATATAATTAAATTATATGAAAAAGCAGTTTTGATGTAAAATGCAGTATTTTTCACTATTCATTAAAAAAATGAACATTGTCAGAAAAATACCAAAAAATTATCCTATGTAAATTTCAATGTTCCAATCATAAATAATAAGTTTATTTTGGAAAATATAGCTTATAAAATTGTCAAAAGTTGGATTTAAAAATGGGTTTCCATCAAAAGGCAGTAAAACAATCTTTTAAAAATATTACTGTATTCCATGCTTAAGATTGGATTTATTCTCATTTTAAGCCTCTAAAACATTATCTAATTCATTAGTAGAAATATATAAAAATATCTATTATTCATTACTTACTTGGGATGTTACAAAAATGGACAACATTAATGGGAAACAAACTTATTAACAAGGGGAGTTATTATATAAGAGGATATGGATTATTCATAACAAATTTGATTTTTCATAAAGGATGATTAATCATTAATATGTAATATTTGAATAAAAAATAATATACAATGATAAAAATAAATTATAATATATGAAAGTGATGATAAAAATATATGAGATAAAATATATCTCAATAGAATATATTTAGTTATAAAAACCCCTCTTATTTTTGGGATTATATTAATCATTATAAAAAATAATGTATGAAAGTAATTTTTGAGATGTCTCAATGTATGAAAAAATTATGATATTAAATGTTAGGTTGGATGTATATATATGTCACGACCCCCTCCCCAAAAAGTGTACCCCTCCTAGGCCGACAATGTGAGAAGATAGATAATGACCCCCGAGTCCCGCCTCCAGTAGGCCCCGGGTTGGAGACTAGCACCGAGGGTATAATAAACATACAAATGGGAGGCATTGCCCACTAAGAGAACACATGCAGAAAAGAGAGATAGAATAGACTCCAATCAACTCCAACTCAGAACTGAGATATAAAAGAAATCCAAGTACATATATGAAATGTCATGCAAAAGTACTCCAACTGAAAGGGGAAACTAAAAGTACCCAAAAGAAAGTAAAACGACAGCGACTACAAGCCCGAACAGCTCCTCCTCCAACCGCAAGCTAGTAGTAACCAGATTGATCTCCAACCTGCTCCAAGTGACCTGAAAAACAGTTTATATGTACATAGGGTGAGTATAACAGTATACTCAGTAGGATCCTCCCCAAGCCTCTCGTGCAAAAGTAAAGAAAGCATGCTAAAGCCCAGTGAACCATAAGTGAAACTAACTCGTCATCTAAACATGTATACTAAGTTCCCAACCTCACCATGGCTACTCTCACCAAGTAACTCATACAAGAATATAGAATATAGTAAAGAATATCAATGGTACCCCGCTATTACTTCCCCACTGGTTTGCCGCTTTTCCCCAACGACATACGTCCTGTGCATCTCTCTCCCAAGGCTTGCCCGCAGACACCTGGGCTAAGCTCCACAATCTGCACCTCGTGCACCACATAGGCTTGCCCGTAAACACCTGGGCGAAGCACCACACCGTCCTCACAACCAAAAGTAACCAGGTAGTTTACGGGAGCCACCACAGCCCGCATAACGTGTATCATACATCGGGTATAATACCTCAAGCCATTACAGCCCATACTCCGAGTAAGGATCCTCAAGCCATCATAGCCTATACACATTACACCTATAGTAGTCCATAGGATACTATATCCAGAATATATGTGTGTGAATAACCACAAGCCATTATAGCCCTCTACACACATATATGGGGTAACTAACCGCTGTACCTTATGGCACAAGTATCTACCAAGAGAAGAGAGCGGGGCCAAAGGGGGTAGTCATCCATTAAACATCCCATCAGAATGTTGGGGAAAACACCCCCCAGGGCTCAGAATCCCCAGGGTGTCAGTTTCCCTTACTGAAAAGGTGGAGTAGCGTATAGAAACACAAAAAGTACAGAATATATGTAACTCACATCCACACTATGGGCATTACCTAGTCTTAGATACAACTGCAGCTAACGTCTCTCAGACTCCAGGCTGCTACTTCAAAGACTACGTATCCTATAAGCACATAAACATTTGAAGAGATTTATTAGATTACTCCATTCTCATTTTATCATTTCCACTGTACGTTAATTTAATTCTTTAAACATTAATTAAGAATGAACAATTCCACATTAAACTGAATTAGAATCACATTAAAAAACAACTGCTCCTTTTAAGATTCACATCACCTTTAAATTCCAGTATCTCCATCCCCATGGATTTTCACCATTTAATCAAACATTCATTATAGAGTTACTTTCCCACATTCCCAGGCATTCTAGAAAAGCATCCTATGCTACTAAACACAAAGGAGGCTCAACACGGTGAGTAGATATACTACCCGTCGAGTCTTTGCCGCCTATAGAAAGAGCACAGACCCATTTTCCCTTGAGAGGCTAAACACGGAAAGCACGTGGCATACCCCGCGCGTCTTCACCTCCTTCGGAAGAAGGGTAGCGAGACCAGCTGCCTTGAGAAGTGGGGAAAAGCAAAGAAGATTAACATTCAAAGAAAACCACAAGCATCTAGCAACCGCATCCATCCCATTCCATCACCCCTGGTGTCCTCCCTGACACCCACATGCATAACTGATGCATATCGCCACTCTAGGCGTCATCCACTGCCATAACCACAAGGCCTCCACGCCTCCACATATCACAACAGCCATCCAGGCTCACATCACAACACAAGCAGTAGAAAAACAACAATCACAACTATGGGATCTTGACCCTTTAGCAAACAAGAGGGTAACTCAGAACCCCTTTAGAAATTCCCACATAATCTGTTCTTTAATCCATATTGAATTGGAAGATTTGTTATTCGTAGGTTCAAATCACGGATACCTAATCAGCAAGCTATCACAATTAAATAACCATGCTTCCTTCCCTAATTTGATTATCCTCAAATTAGAACAACTACAAAAATGGAAATAACCAGATTAATTTACATGCCTCTTTATCTTTAGCCAATTAATTAACAATTAATTCCAGCTTTACATTCATTATCAATTTCTATCATTAACGAACAAAAAATCAAAGAAAACATAGATATCACTATATCTAGGAAAACATGAGGCAAACTGTTATCACGGTATAAAGCAACAACATGCGGTCAACCAATTATTTTAATCCGGTTTAAGTATTTAATTAGGTCAATTTCATTGTGATCCAAAGGGATAAATCATGCTAATTCTACGATTGCACATATACAATTAGAGAAGCCATGAATACCCTACCTCAAACAGTTCCTCACGTTCTTTATCCACACAATAGGTCACGATCCTCCCCTCGCGACAACTGCATCCACTGGAGGATGCTGCGGTACGACAGTACCAACCAACCCCAAGAAAACCCATTAGAATCTTGGAAATTACATGGTATAATTATGGAAAGGAGGATAGGAGAAGATAAACCCCAAAAGAACGACGATACAACATACCTTATATCAAAGATTGATCGACACGGCTCGGTTGCATCCAAAACAGAACAGAACCAATCCTAGGAGTAAAGATTGATTGTGCAACTCCTACGGAAAGGATTAAAAGGTTCTAGTGCCTCTTAGTTGAGAACAAAGGGAAAGAACAAGGGAGAATGATATCTCGTCCCTTTTTGAAGATTTAATGGGGCGACAGTTTAAGATCCAGTTAATTCTCCATTAAAAATGGATCGCATTAACCCACACGGTTTGACCAAGTAAATACATCCTGGCCTTAGGAATAATTAATATAGGATTTATGGCATTTTAAACGGCCTTAAGAGCCCTTAAAAATAAGGCTTTAAATGTATTTTACGTCAAAGGAAATGTCAAAAGGGGCAAAACTGTAGGAATTTGGAAACACTGTTCACATACTCAAAATTTGGAAAAGGAAAGAATCGGTAGCTCTTAGAATTCTGGAAACACTGTTCAAACGTGAAATTTGGCAAAGGAAGGAATCGGTAGCTCTTAGGATTCTGGAAACACTATTCAAACGTGAAATTTGGCAAAGGAATCGGTAGCTCTTAGGATTCTGGAAACACTGTTCAAATGTGAAATTTGGCAAAGGAATTAGTAGCTCTTAAAATTCTGGAAACACTGTTCACAGAACTCAAAAATTGGCAAAGGAAAGAAGAGGTCACCGATAGAACCTTGCCGATAGAAACACAAGTCTACCATTAGATCCTCATCGATAGA
This sequence comes from Viscum album, assembly GCA_963277665.1. Classification (NCBI taxonomy): domain Eukaryota; kingdom Viridiplantae; phylum Streptophyta; class Magnoliopsida; order Santalales; family Viscaceae; genus Viscum; species Viscum album. Next base: position 117,047,976 of record OY728128.1, on the reverse strand, counting down.
ACATTATTCAAGTCTACCAATAGAAGGTCACCGTTAGAAATACTGTTCACAGAACTAGAAATTTGGCAAAGTGTTAGCCGGGCTACTGCTAGACTGCGGCTACCAGTAGACCGAGATATCGGTAGGCAGCGGCTACCGGTAGACCGAGCTACCGGTAGGCAGCGGCTACTGGTGGACCGAGCTACCAGTAGGCAGCGGATACGGGTAGACCGAGCTACCGGTAGGCAGCGACTACTGGTAGACCGAGCTACGAGTAGGCAGTGGCTATCGGTAGACCGAGCTACCGGTAGGCAGCGGCTAGGGGATAAGTCACCTTGACCTCCTGGAACACCTCCAACACCACATTTTCACAAAGCAGTGGACCGGAGAGGTCCGGGCCATTACATTAGATACCTCTCAAAACATTCTCGTCCTCGAGAATTAAAACCAACTCAGAGGAAAAGAGGGGTCTGAACAACCACCCCATAAGATACCTCTCAGGGGAAAACCACCATGAGTTGTTCGAAAGTTGGAACAAAACTACGACATCCGAGAATATGGAAACAAACAATCCATATCCTAACAATTCAATCATAACATCACACAAAAGGTACATAAATAAAACATGAAAGGTCTAACCATCAAGGAAACATAATTACATAAAAAGAGTTAAACATTAAACAACTCTGGGTACTAAGCACGTATCTGTGACTCATGCTCCCATGTACTCTCCTCCATGCCACCGTGTGGCCACAAGACACAAACTAAGGGGATAGAATGCCCACGTAACACCTTCTCCTTGCGGTCTTGGATCTCCACATGTCGCTCCTCGAAGGTTGCATCATCATCAATATCGATCTCTCCCCAATCGATAACATGAGATTAATCATGAAGGTAATGATGGAGCTATGATACATGGAAAACATCATGTATCTGAATCATCTGAGGGGGAAGTGCTACTCGATATGCCACAGCTCCAACACGAGCCAACACCTCGAAGGGCCCAACAAACCGGGGAGAATGCTTACTTCCACGACCAAACCTTCGCTGCCCACGACGGGGAGTCACCTTCAGAAACACATGATCCCCAACATTAAACTCTAAGGGTCTCCTTCTTTGATCAGCATATGATTTCTGACGATCTTGTGCTGTCTTCATCCTCTCACAAATCACCTGAACCATCTCTGTTGTATTCTTCACTAGTTCTGGTCCGAGAATTGCTGACTCTCCGACCCCAGTCCAGCACAATGGAGAACGGCATGGCCGGCCATACAAGGCTTCAAATGGCGCCATATCGATGGTAGAGTGAAAACTATTATTGTAAGCGAAGTCTACCAAGGGTAAGTGATTTGTCCATGAACCTCCAGAATCAAGAACACAAGAGCGCAACATGTATTCAAGAGTCTGGATGGTTCGCTCTGTCTGACCATCCGTTTGAGGATGAAAAGCAGTTCTAAGGCACATTTGAGAGCCAAAAGCATGCTGGAGACCTCCCCACACCCTGGAGGTAAAATGAGGATCACGATCAGAAATGATCATCCTAGGTACTCCATGAAGTCTTACCACCTCCTCTAGATCACCCATATGAGACTCTTCCACCTTCTGCATCAGGGATGACTGCACCGTCATCTGGAAAAGACAACCTCTACCCCCAACTTCTCCCATATCAAGATGCAAAGATGAAAGCTCTCCCATCACTCTCCAGGAATCACCAGATTCACGCACAACATCATTACGTGTCTTTCGGCTTAGCGCGTCAGCTACAACATTCCCTTTTCTAGGTGTATATGATATTTCAAAGTCGTATTCCTGCAAGAACTCCATCCACCGACGCTGCCTCAAGTTCAAGTCACGTTGGGAGAAAACATACCTCAAACTCTTATGATCGGTGAAAACCACAAAGTGCTCACCAATGAGGTAATGTCTCCACAACTTTAGAGCAAACACCATGGCTGCCAACTCAAGATCATGGGTGGCATAGTTGAATTCATGGGGATGCAACTGCCGAGACCCAAAAGAAACAACTGACCTCTGCTGCATGAGAACACAACCTAGCCCCAGATGTGAAACATCACAGAAAACATCAAACTGGACTCCCTCCGCTAGAAGACAAAGGACTGGAGCACTTACCAACTTCTCATTTAGATACTCGATAGCTGTCTGACACTGATCAGTCCATATGAATGCTTGATCCTTCCTGGTCAAAGATGTTAGAGGAGTCACAACTCGGGAGAAATTGGCTACAAACCTCCTATAATAGCCTACGAGACCAAGGAAACTTCGCACCTCTGAAACGGTCTTGGGGGCTGCCCAAGACACTACTGCTTCTATCTTTGATGGATCCACAGCTACTCCCTGTTGGGACACAACATGCCCTAAGAAAAAAACTTCTCGAGCCCAGAACTCACACTTGGACAACTTCCCAAACAACTGATGTTGGCGAAGAACTCCCAAAACGGCTCGTAGATGCTCTGCATGCTCTTCTTCAGATGTGGAGTACACAAGGATGTCATCGATGAAAACCACAACAAACTTGTCCAGGAATTCACGGAACACAACATTCATCAACCCCATGAAAATAGCTGGAGCATTCATCACGCCGAATGGAATTACAACAAACTCATAATGCCCATGATGACAACAGAAAGCAATATTTGGGATATCCTTATCCTTTACACGCATTTGGTGATATCCTGACCGCAAGTCGATCTTTGAGAACCAACTTGCACCCTTCAGTTGATCTAATAAGTCATCAATTCGCGGGAGAGGATAGCGGTTCTTTATTGTCACTTTATTTAATCGATGATAATCGACGCACAACTGCAAACTGCCATCAGCGTTTTTCACAAACAAAACTGGTGCACCCCAAGGTGACACACTTGTCCGAACAAAACCACACTGCAACAGACCATCAAGCTGAATATGCAGCTCTCGTAACTCAGAAGGGGCCATCCTATATGGAGACATAGAGATAGGGGACGCTCCTGGCTGTAGCTCGATCCCAAACTCGATCTCTCGTCGAGGGGGTAAGGATACAACCTCTCCTGGAAAGATGTCAGGGTACTCCTCTATGACCCTAGGAAATGCCAACTGTTGAACCTCTGAAGAACTCAACATCATCCCAGCCATCTTGGATGATAAGGATGAAACTCGTCTATGACTCATCCGAGGATCTCTCTCACCAACAAACACCACTTTCTCTCCATCTGCATCAAGGAAAACGACCTTCTTCCTGTAGCAATCCACAACAGCCTGCACCGAATACAACCAATCCATGCTGAGTATGACATCATATGGTTGTATTCGTAAACATAGGAAATCGCCCCAAGAGCGGTGTTGCCCCAACACTAGCTCACAGTATCTACATACTTTAAACAAGTCAGCTCGACCTCCAACTGGCGTAGTCAACGCCAAGGGCACTGGAAGCCTCTCTACCTCAAGTCCCAAAGCATGGACAAGGGTAGGTGATATGAAGGAGTGTGTTGCTCCTGAATCAAACAAGGCATACACCAAGGTAGAAAACAAGCAAAGGGTACCTCAAACGACATCTGGTTCACCTAGGGCTGGCAACGCTAGAGCATGAAGCTGAACACGTCCTCCTCCACGGCCTCTCTGACCCTGATGACGACCACCACCATGACCACACTCTGCTCTCTGAGGACGAGGAGCGTCATGGGGCTGTCCTCTACCTGTTCCATCTACCCTCTGGTGATCTAAAGCTAGTGCAACCTGCTGCTGCTGCCTCGGCTGGAACTGCATCAGCGGAGGAACCTGGAGCGGAGCGCCCGGTGCACGATGACTGCTCTGAAAAGTCGGGCACTCCCGCTGCTGATGACCACGACCACCACAAGAAAAACAAGTGCCTAATCCCTTGGCATAGGCCTGAGAGTTGCTGCCTCCGGAGAAACGAGATGGGAAGGGCTGGGACCTACCCCCAGGTGAACGAAAACTCTTCTGTCCTTAAAACCGGGAACCCCGTACCACAGCTCTGCTTCGTGAGGAATCATGAAGATTCCACTCTCGTGATGATCCAGTCCTGGCCAAAGTCCTCTCAAAAACCTCTTCCCTCACCAGCACCTCAAGATATGTTTTCAGCATAAATGGGGTGACCTGGAGCTAGATCTCTGGACGCAAAGCCTCCTCGAAATGCCTCGCCCTGGCCTCATCATCTGGTAACAGGTCTGAAGCATATCGTAGAAGGTTCTTGAAATAGATTCCAAACTCTTGAACACTGGAGCTCCCCTGTCGAAGGGTGAGAAGCTCCCGACGACTTGACACCTTCGCAGTTGACGAAAGAAACTCAACTCTAAACCTATCTCGAAACTCCTCCCATGAGATTGCTGACTCCTCACGATCACCGAGGAATAAGAACCACCACTGCCTCGCTGCTCCATGCAGCATCGTCACAACCAAGGACACCCAGTGTTCCTTCCGAGCACGAATCAAACTGAAGCCTATCTCGATCTCCTCCAACCAGTCTTCTGTGACTGCATCTGAAACAGAGCCCTCACACTTCTGTAGACTCTGGCGCTGAAACTCTCGAAGTGTCTTCCTCAAAGTGTCATCTTCGTCAACCTCTACTCGGCGGTGATCTGCTGGAACAGCCTACTGGGCATCTTCTTCACAAACCTGACGAGGACGTCGACCTGGATCCATACCTGTAAAATAACAACTGTTAGAACTCCTAAGCCTGGAATATGGAAGACTCACATTAATTAATTAATTGTTTTGTTTTATTAATTTTAGATTACCTATCCCAAGGTCTACCCATTAAAACATAGGCGCAAAGAATAATGATGCATGATCCTTTCCTAGGTCTCTACCCTACAACCAGTATCACTTTGTTTAGTAGCCATCGTAAACTTAAAGGTCCGTGCAACAGATCATAGGGGGACCTGAACGCCTATGTCTCTGCCGGTCTCCAGTGTTTACCCCACTTTCTAAACATGAATGACACCGTTGCCCTACCACCCCATGCATCCTCACCTGTGCCTAACTCCAAACTCCATCCTATTCCTCAACCAGACCTCTGATACCACTCTGTCACGACCCCCTCCCCACAAAGTGTACCCCTCCTGGGCCGGCAATGTGAGAAGATAGATAATGACCCCCGAGTCCCGCCTTCAGTAGGCCCCGGGTTGGCGACTAGCACCGAGGGTATAATAAACATACAAATGGGAGGCATTGACCACTAAGAGAACACATGCAGAAAAGAGAGATAGAATAGACTCCAATCAACTCCAACTCAGAACTGAGATATAAAAGAAATCCAAGTACATATATGAAATGTCATGCAAAAGTACTCCAACTGAAAGGGGAAACTAAAAGTACCCAAAAGAAAGTAAAACGATAGCGACCACAAGACCGAACAACTCCTCCTCCAACCGCAAGCTAGTAGTAACCAGCTTGATCTCCAACCTGCTCCAAGTGACCTGAAAAATAGTTTATATGTACATAGGGTGAGTATAACAGTATACTCAGTAGGATCCTCCCCAAACCTCTCGTGAAAAAGTAAAGAAAGCATGCTAAATCCCAGTGAACCATAAGTGAAACTAACTCGTCACCTAAACAGGTATACTAAGTTCCCAACCTCACCATGGCTACTCTCACCAAGTAACGCATACAAGAATATAGAATATAGTAAAGAATATAAAGGGTACCCCACTACTACTTCCCCACTGGTTTGACGCTTTGCCCCAACGACATACGTCCTGTGCATCTCTCTCCCAAGGCTTGCTCGCAGACACCTAGGCTAAGATCCACAATCTGCACCTCGTGCACCACATAGGCTTGCCCGCAGACACCTGGGCAAAGCACCACACCGTCCTCACAACCAAAAGTAACCAGGTAGTTTCCGGGAGCCACCACAGCCCGCATAACGTGTATAATACGTCGGGTATAATACCTCAAGCCATTACAGCCCATACTCCGAGTAAGGATCCTCAAGCCATCATAGCCTATACACATTACACCTATAGTAGTCCATAGGATACTATATTCAGAATATATGTGTGTGAATAACCAAAAGCCATTACAGCCCTCTACACACATATATGGGGTAACTAACCGCTGTGCCTTATGGCACAAGTATCTACCAAGAGAAGAGAGCGGGGCCAATGGGGATAGTCAGCCATTCAACCTCCCATCAGAATGTTGGGGAAAACACCCCCCCAGGGCTCAGAATCCCCGGGGTGTCAGTTTCCCTTACCGACAAGGTGGAGTAGCGTATAGAAACACAAAAAGTACAGAATATATGTAACTCACATCCACACTATGGTAATTACCTAGTCTTAGATACAATTGCAGCTAACGTCTCTCAGACTCCAGGCTGCTACTTCAAAGACTAGGTATCCTATAAGCACACAAACATTTGAAGAGATTTATTAGATTACTCCATTCTCATTTTATCAGTTCCACTGTATGTTAATTTAATTCTTTAAACATTAGTTAAGAATGAACAATTCCACATTAAACTGAATTGGCATCACATTCAAAAACAACTGCTCCTTTTAAGATTCGCATCACCTTTAAATTCCAATATCTCCATCCCCATGGATTTTCACCATTTAATAAAAAATTCATTATAGAGTTACTTTCCCACATTCCCAGGCATTCTAGAAAAGCATCCTATGCTACTAAACACAAAGGAGGCTCAACACGGTGAGTAGATATACTACCCGTCGAGTCTTTACCGCCTATAGAAAGAGCACATACCCATTTTCCCTCGAGAGGCTAAACACGGAAAGCACGTGGCATACCCCACGCGTCTTCGCCTCCTTCGGAAGAAGGGTAGCGAGACCAGCTGCCTTGAGAAGTGGGGAAAAGCAAAGCAGATTAACATTCAAAGAAAACCACAAGCATCCAGCAACCGCATCCATCCCATTCCATCACCCCTGGTGTCCTCCCCGACACCCACATGCATAACTGATGCATATCGCCACTCTAGGCGTCATGCACTGCCATAACCACAAGGCCTCCATGCCTCCACATATCACAACAACTATCCAGGCTCACATCACAGCACAAGCAGCAGAAAAACAACAATCACAACCATGGGCTCTTGACCCTTTAGCAAACAAGAGGGTAACTCAGAACCCCTTTAGAAATTCCCACATAATCTGTTCTTTAATCCATATTGAATTGGAAGATTTGTTATTCGTAGGTTCCAATCACGGATACCTAATCAGCAAGCTATCACAATTAAATAACCATGCTTCCTTCCCTAATTTGATTATCCTCAAATTAGAACAACTACAACAACGACAATAACCAGATTAATTTACATGCCTCTTTATCTTTAGCCAATTAATTAAAAATTAATTCTGGCTTTACGTTCATTATCAATTTCTATCATGAATGAACAACAAATCAAAGAAAACATAAACATCACTATATCTAGGAAAACATGAGGCAAACCGTTATCACGGTATAAAGAAACAACATGCAGTCAACCAATTCTTTTAATCCGGTTCAAGTATTTAATTAGGTCAATTTCATTGTGATCCAAAGGGATAAATCATGCTAATTCCACGATTGCACATATACAATTAGAGAATCCATGAATCCCCTACCTCAAACAGTTCCTCACGTTCTTTATCCACACAATAGGTCACGATCCTCCCCTCGCGACAACTGCATCCACGAGAGGATGCTGCGGTACGACAGTACCAACCAACCCCAAGAAAACCCATTAGAATCTTGGAAATTACATGGTATAATTATGGAAAGTAGGATAGGAGAAGATAAACCCCAAAAGAATGACGATACAACATACCTTATATCAAAGATTGATCGACACGGCTCGGTTGCATCCAAAACAGAGCCAAACCAATCCTAGGAGTAAAGATTGATTGTAAAACTCCTACTGAAAGGATTGAAAGGTTCTAGTGCCTCTTAGTTGAGAACAAAGGGAAAGAACAAGGGAGAATGATATCTCGTCCCTTTTTGAAGATTTAATGGGGCGACAGTTTAAGATCCGGTTAATTCTCCATTAAAAACGGATCGCATTAACCCACGCGGTTTGACCAATTAAATACATCCTGGCCTTAGGAATAATTAATATAGGATTTAGGGCATTTTAAACGGCCTTAGGAGCCCTTAAAAATAAGGCTTTAAATGTATTTTACTTCAAAGGAAACCTCAAAAGGGGCAAAACTGTAGGAATCTGGAAACACTGTTCACATACTCAAAATTTGGCAAAGGAAAGAATCGGTAGCCCTTAGAATTTTGGAAACACGGTTCAAACGTGAAATTTGGCAAAGGAAGGAATCGGTAGCTCTTAGGATTCTGGAAACACTGTTCAAACGTGAAATTTGGAAAAGGAAGGAATCAGTAGCTCTTAAAATTCTGGAAACACTGTTCACAGAACTCAAAAATTGGCAAAGGAAAGAAAAGGTCACCGATAGAACCTTGCTGATAGAAACACAAGTCTACCTTTAGATCCTCACCGATAGAACATTATTCAAGTCTACCGATAGAAGGTCACCGATAGAAAATACTGTTCATAAAACTAGAAATTTGGCAAAGTGTTAGCCGAGCTACTGCTAGACTGCGGCTACCGGTAGACTGAGCTACCGGTAGGCAGCGGCTACCGGTGGACCGAGCTACCGGTAGGCAGCGGCTACCGGTGGACCGAGCTACCGGTAGGCAGCGGCTACCGGTGGACCGAGCTACCGGTAGGCAGCGGCTACCGGTGGACTGAGCTACCGGTAGGCAGCGGCTACCGGTAGACCGAGCGACTGGTAGGCAGCGGCTACCGGTAGACCGAGCGACTGGTAGGCAGCGGCTACCGGTAGACCGAGCCACCGGTAGGCAGCGGCTAGGGGATAAGTCACCTTGACCTCCCGGAACACCTCCAACACCACATTTTCACAAAGTAGTGGACCAGAGAGGTCCGGACCATTACAATATACCTTATAAATGAATATTGGAACATAATATGATAACTTTCATAAATTGAGGATAATTGTGACCAAAACACTTTGCTTGTATTTTAAGTATAAGTAATATGATTAAAAATATTATATATAAAAATAAATATAATAATTAATTATATATTAATTTTATAATTTATAACCAGAATTTATATATGTTCCTTACCTATATTATATTTAGTTTTTACCAATTTTACAAATCCATTGTGAATATTCGTGTCCATTTTGAACATGTTTCATTGTAATGATGTTATTCATTCGTATTCTACCAATGTTCAAATATAATATAATATTAATGGATTTTTAATATATATATATATATATATTAATTTTTAGTGTGTTAGTTTTCTTCCATTTTATTTTTTTCTGTAATGATTAATCATGAAATTGGTGACCATCAGGTTCTGGTGAATTTTAAAAAAGTATTGTATTAAAATTAGTGGTTATATTATATAACATACCATTTTAGTAATGTTGTTGTTACGACCATAGAGTATACCAAAAAAAGAGTGTTGAAAAATCATATAGTGGAACATACCCCCTATTATGTTTGGATTAGAAGGAATCCCACATTGAATAATTTTTTTTATTTTGTAATAAGAATTTTTATTTAGAATAAATTAGGATACATTGGATAATATGGTGATATATCATTTGACAGAGTATTCAATGTATAACCAATTTAGATTAATGATTATAAATTCGTTAATATGGAAATAAATTTTTTATATAATGTAATGATGTCATTGTTATAGGGTAGTGTAATGAAATTATTATCATATATTTAAAATGGACATAGATATTAATTAATATAATGAAATAGATAAGAATTTAGATATAATACAATATCAATAAAAATACATTTTTTCAAAATAATATTTCAGGATGAAACACATATTCATGATATATGAGCCACACAATTCAGAAGAAATAAGTGGATTTAATTTGACCTAACTAACATAATTTATGTTAATATAATAAAAACCCAAAAATAAAATTATGGGGATATTAGAAGAAATTAATATTTTTTCAAAAAATATGGGCAACATAATTTTTTTGATTTATTGGATTGTTAATGGGTAAAATTCACGAATGTTGAGGTGGTAAAGGATGAAAATAAAATGGACATGGGAACACTGGGATATACACCAACATTGAACCATGATTTCAACATGGTGGATCTTTAGAAATATATATATAATCATTTTAAGGTCATTTTAAATTTGTCTTGATTAGTGTATAAATGTTATTTTCTAAAAGAAGCTTTTTATTTTTGAAGAGTCCATTCCACTAGAATCCCGAGTTGATACTTTTAGGATTTTCCAATACGTTTTTATTCATATAGGGATTGAATTTATAAAATGGATGTAAAAAAAATATTTAATGAATAGTGTTTTATGAGATGAAATATATATTATGAATGTGTTGGATTTCTAGATTATAAATTATGATAAAATGTATTAAAATAAAATAATAGTTGTAAATAATTATGTAATCATTGACTGTATGGTATGTTTATCTTAACACATATTTAAATAAAGTACATATTAAAAGGGAGGAGTTAATTACAACCTCTATCTAAATATATGAAATGAAAAATATTTTATAGTTTTTATTATGGTTTATGTAATATTTAGGGGACAAGAAATTAGTGGATGAGTTTGAAAATATTTTGATATTAGAATTTTAAATTTCAATGATGAGAGATCTGACATATTTTTATAGACATATAGTGAATACGAAAGGAATATTAACTTATACCTCATAATAATAATTCAGGACTATGATATATATAAAAATAGACATAAATGATACAATCACTATTTCAACTAACATTGTATAGTTATAAAAAATAGTTATCTTAGAATATAATAATTACATAAATTCACATAACGTGTAGTCATGTTATTCTATTTAATGCAGAGATGATGCATGAAATGACATCATGTCATATGTTGACTGTGATGGTGATTTTGTGAATGAAATATTCATAAGTGGAGATGAATTTCATATTGAAACTATGTGTATTGGTTGTATTTTTATGAAAAAGGACGTTTATATTTTTGTATATTTCAATTATAATACATTTCAGAAAATTATTATTGAAAATGATATATATTGAAGATATCATGAACCATCATGGATACCCTAGTACAGTAATACCTGTTCCATCACTAACATGCCTCAAAGGGGGCTCTCTTTTACCATGGGATAATGAATATCACTTTGAATAAAAAATTAACATATTTAGAATGAATTGTGCTCTAAAAATAGTGTAATATTAACAACACTTGTCAATAGAGTCTATACTATAAATTTATAATGTACTATAAGAAAACATGTATAAATGTACAAAAATAATACATCATCAAAAGATAAAACCTCTTTTAATATTAATATTAATGATAAAATCATGAAAAAGTTGAATCAAATATCCATATTTTACATTCATTATGCTAGTTAATGAGGACATTTAACAACTAAAACATCCATGGAGATAATTTCATTTACTCATACATAGTATAATGTAATCTAAAAATTATTGAAGTTAAAGGGTAGTAAAAATAAAAAAATAGTATACTTATTTTTGATACATTTCTCTATTTTTTGATTATGGATAATTTAAAAATATATTGATAATTGTTTTTTTAAAGAAGTTTTAATTCATGAATCATTGGAGGAATGTTGGAAAAATGGAAAAATTAATATTATAAGTAATGAAGATGAAAAAATGGTGTGTACCCCTTGATAAGACCCCCTTCCTTATAAAATACAAGGAATGAATATGATATATGATGCACAAAACAAGTATAAAATGTGAATTAAATTTACACTTCTTGAAGTACTCAAATTTAAAAACATGATGAGGTGCCTGAGGTGAGATCACTACATGAAGTTAGGATATTTGAAACCTAATTTCCACTAACGCTACAAGCTATGAATTCAAATGATCCATGATTTTCAGAGAACGTTGAATATATGATGTACAAGGAAGTAAAAAAAATACATGTCATGAATGTGTTGATGAAAAAGAAATTTAAATATACGATATAATGAGAATAAGTGAAACTTCCTAGACCTATAGAGCATATAAATATGTGAGCACCCCACCACAAACAGAGTGCTTGGATTCAAAAATTGATTTATTCTTTTCTTATATATTTTATTCTATGTTATTTTTCAATTTTCAATATTTTTTTCTATTAACAAGTTTTCCATTCTGTTGTTTCCACATTCAATTTAATGATTCATATGTTTGTTTTTTCAAACATCTAAATCCAATAGAATTTTCAAGGAATCATTGATTTCTACTACATTATCAATTTACTATTCATTCTAGTTTCTATTTAATTTATCATAGATTATTTTTAATGGGGATGGATTTTTTTTATATTATTTTTTTACATGTCAAAAATGTCTTGATCTATTTCACTTATTTAATTTAATTTTTTCATTCTTTCCAAATACTCTTAGTGTATGTGGTTTATAATACTAGTGGTTATTAACCTAAATAATTAATAAATGAAAACAATGTAAAACTATTAATTGAAATGAGGTAGAAAATAATTGTTAATTTCATTATTTTGAATCAAACCTCATCATCATTAGTGAAAACGAATTACCATATTATCACAATATTTCAATAATCTTGAACCAATAGCTTCTGATTCATAATAACTAGAAGAGAATATTCTAAGAACTAGGATTATGACTATCTCAATATAATATAGTAATCTCATTTTTTGGTAAATTAATTTGTTTTGTACCAATATGTTTTCATTTTAAATACATTACCACATATTACAGAGGTCTATCCCATTCTATATTTATGATTTTTATTTTGTTGATACCATGTAATTGAACATTAAACCTTATTCTAATTTGTTTCAAAACAAAATATACATACATCATAGAAAATAAAACCCCATAAAGTTGTCATGAAGAATCATATAATAAAGGTTTGTAATTCTATGATACTTCCTACAAGATGTATTAGTGTGTTCTCCCTTAGAATTCCATTATTATATTCTTTTGTCATCATGTGTTGTTTGGTAATTATGATCTTTAATCTAATAAATGTCAAAATTTAATCGAAAATGATTGTTGGGATGGAAAAAAATGACCATATTTCCTAGGATATCCGTTCTTAGGAAAAATATACATTTTATGGACCTACGATTACCTATCCCATCATATTGATCCTTTATGAATTCAATTTTTGCAGTCATTTCATTCATGGAATTTCACCTACATCTACTTCATTTTCCCTAGTTCATTTATGAGGGTCCTCTACCTCACTATAGGATCATTGACATTAAATAACATCATTCATCTCATCCAAATATCAATATATTTTTAGACTCATGCTAACATTTTGAAATTGATGAATGAAATAATCAAATGCCGCTACACAGTAAAAATGATCAAAACGATTCACCTGACCATCAAGAAGAGAGTCCACTACTATAAGATCATATAATAATGGATTATGTTTTTTTTCCATTATGGATATTCTCCATGTTTTTTGAATCCTCCCATAAAATATAATACATTCAATATTAAACATGTACTAATATAAATAATCCATAACTTGAGGAAATTTAGTAGGAAAAAATTTGAAAACTCAAATGAATAGATCCAAAATTTCCCCATGGATTGAAACAACATTCTTAATTTAGTATTGTCAACAAAATCCATCAAAATATGATTCATAGATCAATAATTACATGAATGTGTCTCTTATGTGCTATATAGTCAATATCTAGAGTCTATCAAGACTCTAAATGACCTATAAATTAAATTAATATATATATATATATATATATCCCAAAAATCTGAATATAGTATCTCATAAAGGAGATTCAAAATTACAATCAGTTAGATGGAGATTTATCCTATGATGCATGGGAAAATTTTATGGAACTAACTTATATGTGTCCATATCATGGACTCAATGATGGACTACAATTAAAAAAAATATTAATATGGAATCAAAACAGAGAGACAATATACTGTACATGTCACCAGTGAAGGTGTTATCATTCTAAAGATACCCAAAGACTATATAGATATATTAGATGTGGATACCTATAATTTTAGTATTTTTCAATCTGATAGACGAATTCCACATTGTAGAATACATCAAGTTGAAAAAATAAAAACCTGATAGATCTGGTTGGGGAACTGCAAAAAATATTGAGTCATTTCATATGCCTAATCCACCATTGCATCCTCCTACACATGTTACATAGATAAAATCTTGTGTAATATGTGGTGGTCCACACCCATACAATTACTATAGGGATACAATGGAATATCATCAAATCCAATAATTTAATTATGTTAATTATAATAAACCAAATTAGTAGTTTCAATAGCCCCAAAATTGTCTACAACAATACAACCTACAATGACCACCACAATAGTGGAAACCGACTCAGGTTTATTATCATTAGAGGAATGGTGAAGTGAAACTATAGAATCAGGGATATCTTTGGTACCCCACATATAATCACACTCCTCAACTACAACATTAATATCAACAAAATCCATTCCCCCAATGTCTTAGTACATTCCACATTTTCAATATTAGAATTTTTTTATAGCCCAGATTAAACCATAACAACAAAACCAACCTCTTCTACCCATTATTGAAAAACTTCTCCCCACCACAATAAAAAAATCAGATCATTGGAAAAATTACCAAGAAACAGAAATGAAAAACCATTGGCTACCTTATGCAACCATTATCACAAAATGTTTCTTATATAAAAGTCTATACTATAACAATTAACGAGTAAATTTCCTATTATAACTGATAATCATCCTAAATAGGACGTAAATGATATATATTACATACATATAATGATGATGGAAATTATGTAGTCATGAAATGTTGAGAAAATATTTTAAAAGAATATGTATAAACATTGACAATCATTTACAAGGTCGGTGATGATGGCATCCACAAAATTGGTCATAATCAATATATAGAAGATAGAGACAACTAAAAACCCTCATGTTTAGGTGTATCATAAAAATAAGGATGTCTATGTTTCACCACCCAGTATAATCCCCAACTGCTCATTCTAGAGAGGATTATATTGAAAAAATGAGTGGGGTATTATAATTTTTATTGAGATGTTTATAAAATAGGTTATTATAATTTCATTTGTAGAATTGATTATGAAAATACCTACGTATTATAAATTTATGAAATAATTTATTTCCATGAAAATGATAATGGATAACATAAGATCCATATCACTAACTATATTAATCTACATAACTTTCGAAGTTATGTTCTCACAGAAAATGAAGGACCTCAAATGTTTCACAATTCATAGCACTACATGTAAATTCAATTTTGAAAGAACCTTGGGTTGTCTCAGTGTTAGTATCAATATTATCCCTATAATTGTTTCAAAAAATATAGGGCTAATATAAAAAACATAAATTGTTGATCTCTAACTTGTTTATTACTCTACCAAGAAAACTTGAGTATATATCAAGGATATACTAGTTGTGGTTGGTAATCATATCCTAATAGCTGATTTCATTATTATACTTTTGGAATAATAAGGTGAACTCAATGTAATTTGATTTAGGCTATTTATCATTACTAGATATAGTCTCTTTGATGTAATTAAAATATCATAATTAGAGTTGGGGATGAAAATATGGGTTCGATTCTATACCCATTTATTTTAGAAATCCATTTATGAGGGTTGTGACCTAAAGTTTAAAATTATTTGAATTGAAGAATAGATATATCATGATAATAAATTAATCATGGATTTGGAGGAAACCCAAAAAACTTTAATGTGGATAAAATTATAGATTTGGGACTTTTAGTAGCAGGGGTTAAGGTTTTATGGATTTTATAAAAATTAAAAAATATCATATAACATCGTGTAATTTGAATATAAAAAATAAAGGTGTTAGTATTAGAGAAATTAAAAACTCTAGTATTACATGTATCATATTATTTACATAATGCGAAAAGATAAAGGTGGTTATAAAATTCAAGAATCATATGCTTACGTAACTGATTATCCTTAACACTCAGCTTCCCATATCCTTTGGGACATTTAACCCTTGGCCTCAAACATCCCCACCTCATTGACCAAAAATTACACACCTCTCCTAAAAACTAGCTCACCCATCCCCATCCTATGAAACTATGTTTCCTCCATCCTTCATAGTACTGAAAAAATATATGAAGAGATTGGAACACCATGAGATTATCATCTTCCAACCAAGCCATAATTCATTTCACCTCCTTTTCTTTAAGCATATTCCTTACATTCACCATCCGTGAATTGTTCAATAAATCCAACATCCTCTAAAACTTCAAATCCCTCATATAGATAGACCCAATGTGCGACCCCACAACAACACATACATTGATGTCTCAACTATTCCACCCCTGATCATTATATTTATCTAGTGAATCTCTGGGTAGGTTGATGATGTCCAATAAGACCATGGACTAAGTAGTTAAAAAGCACTTTGACAAACATGAGGTTGTTATTGATCATATATTTTGGATGAACCTCTCTAGCATTATAGAGGTCTAGGAGGAGGAATAATGGTAACTATTCATCAATTTTTCCACAATGTAGATCAATCAAGAATGCATCACCTTATAACCCAGTGGAATGCCTTGGG
Source organism: Viscum album (assembly GCA_963277665.1). Lineage (NCBI taxonomy): Eukaryota > Viridiplantae > Streptophyta > Magnoliopsida > Santalales > Viscaceae > Viscum > Viscum album. Next base: position 117,031,393 of record OY728128.1, on the reverse strand, counting down.
GGCACACTGTATGAGATTTTACTACCTGACATAGTATCTATAACATGGAGTTCATCAATTCCCATGTGTACTATTCAATTACTCTAAAAATTTCCAGGAAATATTTTATGATGAGATCTCAATTAATCTCCCATTATTATTAAAGACCTGATGATCCACAAATAACAAAGACCACCCATATATGGGTTTCCACATTATATATCTTTCCATACACTATGGCTCATTTATGAATTACAGAGGCTATATTCTAGGAATCAATAAACATAATGAGGTTTTAACCTCTCTTATTCCATGGGGGGACTAGACATTAACACAGACAATCAATTTTTATTATACTATGATAACCATATGTAGTAGTATCATGGTATTATCATGGGGTATATTCATTATTCAAATCACCCAACAAATCTACATCTTCAATATCATTCAACCACATTAATCTTGTAGGGATACCATGTCGATCTACCTCTTAATTCTCCACAAGATGGGGCACTAGAGGAAGGTCATTGGGTGATAAAATTAAGCCCTGATGTACTTAAATGATGCTGATATGTCTCCCCCAGATCCTTCAATTTCATAAGATCCATTGTCCCCTATTGACCCAAAAACAACTCCTTCTTCCAATTCAACCCTATATTCCTATGATATTCCTTCTACAATATCAACAACCAACACCTACCAACACCGTTATATAATCCATAACATCTAACAAAAATCTTATTATCTGTCATCTTCTAGTGAAATTATACCACTCTAGGATCCACATCATCATTCCCTTCATCATACCGTATGTTTTCTCTACCACCATCCCAACACCAACACCTAAATCATCTCAAGAAACACCACCTGTTTACAAAGACCCCAATTCATCCTCCCTCCCAACCAAAAATACCACTCCTGCTACCCCCTCCACCTAATTTAATAGAACCTAATTTTGAATAGTAATTTTTAGAAGATCATGCATAATGGGGAATGACCCTCCATAATATCTACTTTTGAGGATCTACTGATTGATATGAATTCTAGATGTACAAATGCTATATGAATAGATATCTCCCTACCACATGTTATTACCATGGAAATATTCATCCCTGCAATATTTGATATGGTTTTCATGATAGTTTCTCTTCTAATATTATATATTTTGATTTGTAAGATCTCGTCCAGACCAACCCTATTTAGGAGGAGAAATCTGATGTAGTTATAGGAGATTCCTCCTCAGTGATATAGTCTTGTCCATGTACCTCTACCCTATTTTACCCTATATGTGGTTGTTTTGTATTCCCATTATATACCTTATTCACTATTACATCATTCAAAATATATATATTTTTATGGGAATTGAATTTTTCTTCTTACATGGAATTTTAGCGTTCAATTTTACTAATGAATTACGTTGGACATGTATACATTTTTTGCATCTTATATGATAAATGATGAGTATATCATGCCACCGTGAAACCTCCTTGATGACATGTAACTTCATATGGATGACATAAAGAGACAACATGAGGGGTAAAAATCTACATACATACACATTAGGATCCTCCTCTATGATATAAACATAATATAATAATTTCAAATGATCATTTTGGGTGACCCATTTCTATGTTGTTAATACTTCCATGTTATAATGTGTGAACAAATATATAGAAACTAGTTCTTATATATAGTAGAATATATTGGAGTTTATGGATAGTACTAACTAAATATATAGCCCATATATCGAGTTGATATTGTATGAATTATAAATATAGGGGATGAAACCCATATTTATTGTTGCCTTTGTTCACTTTTTGTGGTTGTATTCATTATTATCCACCGTAGATCATTTTATTTATATGTTATATGAATGACATGGTATTCATTTTATTAACTTTTATGATATGTTATCTCATTTGATTGATTTTATCACCTTCCCATAATTCAACTTCCAAATTTCATAATCCCTATTTACTAATTTTTAATCTATTTCAGGTATTTTATTTCTATTAATTTTTAATAGTTTGGAAAATTTACATTCAACATCAAACATGTTTTCTCAGGGAATTAATTTCTCTTAATGATATATCGATTCCTTGTTTATAATTTTATATTTTCCTTTCCTATATATTTATGGTTCGATTGATGTCTCTCAAACATCAATTTATACAACACTATAGACACTGTATAATTTTACGTGTTGTGATGTATTTAGCATGAATTATATTATATAAACATGACTTTTACCTTGTTTCAATTAGTATCTGATATAGTTTTCATTAAAGTCATCCATTAAACATGAAGTTTGATTACTAAAAATAAAATAATATAAAATGATTGGTTTTTGATTGTTGAAATTAATTTTAATTAATTTTTATAATTTTAGAATGATTCATTTTTGACTAATTTACATCAATTTTAGTGTTCCTATAATTTAATTTCATTGAATTATTACTAGATAATATGACCTAAGTGTTTTCAAAATAATTTAAATTAGAATTCCTGATATAATTATAAACATATATTTTAATATTATTTTTCAATAATATTTTATGATAGACACTCGAGACATGTAAACCAATCAGAACATCCCTTGAGATCTTATTGATGCTCTGATTGAACACCTAATGATTTAAAATTATGGAGTTAATTTTTTATCTAGTTATCTTGAGACTAATATATACGTTTATATTTATGTAGCCTACATTATCTCTAGATCACCATGTAATAATTGAACTGTTCAATCATAGTTATCCCATGGTACCCAAATATTTGTATTATGATGATTCTCTATTCAGCATGCATGGGATATTTTTAAAATTTTCCCCTATATGGGATGATGATACTATGGATAAAAATGGTGTTGTTTTCACCAGATTGATATGACATGGTTAGTGATTAATTTTGGTATTATCTATACATATATTATTCCTTTTATAACTGGAATAAATTATTAGTATGAAAAGATATCTTCATTACCATAATGGGGAATCTTATAATAGATCCTATGAGGTTAGGTGATGGATTTCAGTAGATTCTTATACTTGGTATTCAATAAATGAATAAAATAATAAAAATAATAAACATTGAACATTATATGGGACATCATGACATATCCATAGTTCCATAATAAGCTATCATGAGAGTGGATACATTTTTTCCTGGAGAAGATAGTACATTTCACAATTCATGATTTTAACCACTATTCAATAGAGATTTCCCTCCATTTTTAGATTTATTTTTATTATCTTTCCACTGTCTTTCAATCTCAGAGATATTTTTACCTTATTAATGAATATATCATGATTAATTTATTATTATTATCTTTGATGATGAGTATTTAAAACCAATGAAATATTATGGTAAGAAACATATACTCATGGAATGAGAATAACAATAATTTTAATTTAACATTAGTGATAATAGAATATTAATTGTGAGTGAAATTGTAAAATGGGTATTTATTCTGACGAAAATATACGAATTTTTATTCAAAAAATAAAGAATCATAAAAATGAACTAAAATATGAATAATTAATACTTCATATAAAGGATTGATTATGGAAGAAATTCTACATAAATTGGTAGTTATAATAATTGTCTTGGTTTTGATTCATGATTATTTACTAAAAAATATATGAATTTTAATCCAAATATATATATACATATGTTTTTTTGTTAATGAAAATAATGGATAATGTTTAAGGGTATTTGATAATTTGAATTTATATAAATATTTTGGAAATTTTATAAATAATTATTCATGATTCATTTAAAAATATACTCATATGTGCTGTGTTTTCATAGGAAAAGTTGTTTCACATCATAATGGAAAAATTGATGGAAAACCGAAAAAAACATTAAAAATATTGAATTTGAAGTGCATGATGTATACTCCTCATGAAGACCACATTCTGGCTGAATTACAACGTATGAAACAAAAATAAAAGGAATGAAAAAATGGAATAATGTGAATTAAATTCTAACATCATGAATGACATGAATTAAAAAACATGAGGATATAAGCAACGAGATTTCAGTACATGACATGACAAGATTCATAACAAAATTCCATAGATCTTTGATCACGGGAAAATATTAATTATATGATGTACAAAATTTGAAAAACTCATTCATACCATGAATGTATATATAATAATCCATTTAAATAAATTAATCTTTGAGAATAAGTTACATGTCATTAACCTCTCAACCTTATTAATATATGATCAACCCATTGGGAATAGATATCTCAGATTCCCAAAAAAATTTATTATTTACATATCTGTTTCATTTTAATTTTATTTACCATTTTTATATGGATTTATATTACTTTTTATTCATTATATTGTCATTTATTTTCATTCTGAGACTCATTTGTTTCATTTTTTAATATTACATCTGAATCTATTCATGTTTTCCTAGAAAAATTAATTTTTACTATGTTCTTAATTGATTATTCATTCATGTTACAATATAATTAGGTTTTCATTATTTAAATTTTACATTGACTAAAATATATTCATTTATTTTCTATTTCAAGAATGATGTGATCTATTTCCCTATTATCATTTAATTTCCCCACGAATAGATAATCTCCATATGTTTTTGGGGAAGGAGTATGGGATGCTTCGTACCTATTGAATATCTAAAATGAAAAAATCTATCCCTATATCTAGTACTCAGTTTTAACAATTGTAATTATCATTCTTTTGTAACTTCCCTAACCATTAGTGGTTCAAAATTAATTCTCATTACCTAATTTGAGTTTTTTCAGAAATGAAAAACATTCAATGAATAATTTATCATTGAAATCCTGATTGTAGATCTTATGTTATGGGGTATCTATAGATCAAGGAGTATTTTACATTATAGATATATCAACGTGGTTGGAAAAATATCAACTAGTTACCATATAATTAATTTTAAACAGATTTAGTAGGTTTATCCTTAGATATATTTAGGATTCTATTTTTTTGATACCCTATAACTGACCATAAAAAATCAATTAATCTGTTTTACAACCAATGATATATACTTCTATAAAAACCACCCATCCAATGAGATTTCATGAGTAATCATACCAAAAAGGTATCTACCTCTACCTTTCTTAAATACAAGTTGTCACTGTGGTTTATTCCTCTGGATTCCATTGTTCCACACAATTGTACCGAAAAATAGATTGGGAATTATAAACATTAATCCAATCAACACATATACCCAATCAATGAGGATATGCATGTCGATCAATAGTGTGTGAGCTATATAGATTAGTGTGGTATCAACCAATAATCTATAATCATTTCCATAATGATTAAATCATATATTAATTCCTTTTTAAAAAACATGTCATGAAATGGATTTCACATTTTTAATATAAAACGTGATTTCATTATCAAAAGAGATAGTGGAAATATCAAAAAAGGATTAAATTATTATATTATATAAAAACATATATATTATATTAGGCTTGAATAAATGATTTCAATAAATAAGTTTTATATAATAATCCTATAAAATATATCATTTAACCATATATTAGGCACTACAATACGTTTTTTTCAAGATATTTTATCCTAAAAGAACCCAATAAATGATCTCTGCTTAATAAGTGCACACATCCTTGGACTCTTACCTTCAGAACTCAACTAACCATTTGTTTATAAAATCATGCAATGTTATGTTTATGTCATTATTTTCATCATAAATCATTATATATGGGTTAAATTATTGTGTTCATTTCTTTTTCACCCATTAACATGCTAATATAATATGTTTGTCAGTCAATTAATTAATAATTCATTAGAAAATACAAATTTTCATCTTAGTTTAAAAATATAATTTCCCACTTTCAATTTTTGGCATTCCCTTTCGATTTAAAAATGAAATCATTTTCTATTCATAAATTCATTCCTTTTTTATTGATATTTAATAACTTCCATTTATCAAAAAAATCAATTTCCAAATCAAGACTCAAATTTATGAAATTCAATCTATAATTTCAATTCTATTAAAATGGGGGTTTTATTTTACCATCATCATTCCTTTTTCCGAAATCATAAATTAATAATATAAATTCATCGATTTTAAATCAATTAAAATCAAATTTAAAATCAAATAATGAATTTTAGGATTCAATGATTGGGAAAAATATAATAGAACCACCATAATATAACTAATGATCAAAACTATAGACAGAAAATGGAATTCCATTATAGAACAAATGAAATGTAAGAAATCAAGAAATATGATAATAGAAATCACCTTGATTGAAATATTATTAAATCCTAAAATAAATAATCAAATCATTAAAATAAAAAGTTAAAGAGTCAAGGAGAAAACAAAATCAATGGAACACATGAAATATCAAAATACAAAACAATATAGCATGTATAGATGAATTCATCCAAAAATCAATAAGATTCTCCCAAGAGATCAATTGAAGTGTGATCAGAAAAAATGAAACATTTTTTTTCTACACAAGAAAAAAACACACTTCTCTTATGGAACATACTTCTTGAATCCTAGATCCGTAATGTGAATATCATGGGTAGTATATATTCCAAAAAATGCATCCTCTTGGGTCAAAAATCCATATTTCGACCACATCACAATGTAGAAGTAATTGAAGGCCTTTAAAAATTTCAATCATGAAATTTCTTCTTGAATTTTTTACAGAGATAAATTCACATATTGATATACATTCAATACACTAATCTATCTAGAAAATAGGACAGAACTAAAAAATATTGAAAAAAACATAAAAAACCATCAAGATCAACTTAGTCCCAAAAGGGATTCATATAATGTCTCTAAATAATTTTCACATGTAATCCATTAGTTCCAAAAAAACATATATAATTTTTTTTAATAATCGCTAAAAAAATAATTTTCATTATTTAATATCCCAAAACATTCTTAAAAAAATATAATCCAAATGAGAGACATCATTTACCTAAAAAACGTAATGGGATGTTAGAACCTCCCCCCCATAAGTATTTTTTGTCCCCAAATCCAATAAATATGTTTCCATTTCATGTAGATTAGGCCACAACTATATCATTATTTCCAAATTATTGATTTATCATGTGCATTTGTATAATGATTCATAGAACACACTGTGAAGGTAATTTCATTTCATGATTTCCATTTTATTCAAATCAACATCCCTCACTAGATGCTCAATCACTTATAAATCAGTCTCTAAAGTAGCATCCTCACATCACAAAAAATGTGATAGACAAGAAAAATACATTAAATGATATCATACATGAAACAAACTATGATTTTATTTTATTAGTAGTGTAAGTAAAAAAATGGTAGTCCATGATCCCTAATTACTAAATCATTTCAGTTGGATCTATAAATCTCATTAAATTACTTCACAATTTTTAAAGATTTCATTTAATTAACTGAGTTAAACAATCTCAAAAAAAACTTAATCACCCAAAAATATATATATCATTCATCAATGAAAATCCACATTTGATTTATTCTATCTATGTTCCATCTATATTTTTTGACGAATGAACTGAATAATTTTTATTGCCTCTTGGACCAAGATTAGTACCACCCAGGACATTCACCACCATTGATTAACACAATGGAGTTCTGCAAGGTTGTCCATATAATGACATAATATGATAATTTTTTTTGAATACATCAAAAAGTTAATGTTGGAAAATAGGACCAGTCCAAAATTTTTATCAAATGTACCACAAAAAGAACGTAACATAAGTAGGTATAGTGTCCTTAAGAATATGTATATATCATCCTATCATTATATCCTTATATAAATGATATATAGTTCTAAAATGAAAATATAATCTAATGGCCTCAATGATGCCTCTCAAGATTGTAGAAGATGGAAATATATGAAATTTGACAAACTCCTATATTTAAAAACGTATAATGTCCACAATATTGGTTACAAACTGATTGGGGATAATGTGAGATGATTTGGATAGACTATATATCTTAACTAATATAATTTTATAATCTCCAGGGGTAAGCATAAACCCAACATTAATGACTAGATAAATATCATCCCATATCATTTTTAGCAGTGGATGTGGTTGATGAAAGCATGAAAGTCGTTGCGGCGTACTTTTGACCAATTCTAAACTATAACATTGGGTAAAAAAGGCGTTGATTTAACATCTCATACCTATCCACTAGAACCATCATTTCATATCATAGATCATATTTTTAGTTCTAGGTTTCATAGAACATTGGGAATTGTGAATGTCCCACTGGGAATTGTTAAAGTCCATAATTCCATTAATTCATATTACAATGTCAACTCCTAATGAATTATTTCAGAAGAGGTGTGTTCAACTACATACTCACAAAAATAACCTCTAACTAATTATCTAGAACACCCTTACTCAACTGTTAAATGTGATATATAATATTACACTCTTTTTGGTATTATTTCACATCATGTGTCATCATATTACTTCTCAAGGTACTATTAGTGAGATTCAATATTCAAGGGATGTAGTAACTATAAAAATCAACATACATGAGGTACACTACCAAACATCTATACTGTTTTTTAAAATCATTTTTAGTGAATATATAACTTTAGATTGTTTTTTATAATATTCTTTGTAAAATTGTAAAAAAATTAATGTTTCTTACTCTTGGGATCATGAATCATATACAGGTTTTTGAAATAATGGGTTGTATAATTCTTCTCATGTGGCCGATGATGTCAAGAGATATATGATACCATGTAATCTCACTTCATTAGCACACACCCCATACACAAACATATTAGGTCACAAAATACCACAAATCCCAACATGGTATCGGGAATAGTCCACATCATAATATAATTAAAAATGAGATTCATCTAAAAAAATGAACTATGAACATTCTCATCCAAAAATGTTCATCATTCCTTTCATTCTAAGAAAATTCATTAGAGAATCCATGTAAAGTCCCTTGATGTAAAACTCTACCATGGCCATATCAAGTTGGATATAAAACCTAATGTGTGTATAATCATACTTTCGAGGATACCAATAATAAAGGGAGTATATGGATCATTTTGGGTAGACTATTCCCACTTTAAAATTTTTTCAATATATTATAAATAATCAAATATAAGAATAGTTAATATATAAGAAACAATTCATTAAGCAACTAGGAGATAAAGGTTTAAAAAGTAAACCAAAATATAATTAAACCTGTTATGTCAATCTAAAAATACAAATAAATTATATTTTGGAGTTCATAATAATAAATGTAGAATATGACACAAACAAACTCAAAATATACCATTCTATAATCCATAGTTAGTATAATTTACAAGATCCATCCAATCCAAAAATAAAAAATTAACAACAAGGATCCTTTTTTTCTAAAACCCTATAACCATATAATAATATTAGGTACAATTGGGTGCCCAAATATGCAGATAGTAAAACTCATTAGGTCAATAACAGAGTATATTAAAAAACTAGTATAATAATATGTGCATGAAAAAAAGTGATAACAAGGTGTATTAGTTTATAAATTATTACAACACAAAAATCAACATACTTCCACACCCTACCAGAATATATCTATTCATGATGAATAACCATTCCAACTAAAATAATTATTCAATTTAATATTCAAATAACCAAGAAAACCCCAATGTATTTTTTTAGAAAAACCTAGATGATCCCAATAATAATGTCATCATAACCCGGACGATCCCATTATATGAATTTCACCATGGAACTAGGTCATTACACTAATATAAGATTTATGTCATATCCAAGTCACTCCACATATATATATATTTGTACTGAATTTAGCAAGAAACTAGGTGAATTCCATAATATAATAATTACAGCATAACCGAGACTCTCAATAATCATTATTGCATCACTAAGCCATACCCATTATTTAATAATTATTCCTTGAATTAGAGAAGAAATAATAATGGTATGAATTACCCAACATACATCATAAAACTAAAAGATCAATTCAACCAATTAGCATTATTATTTACAAATATATTTAATTCATAATGTTATATCTTGACCCATTAACATGTTTGGGTAAACTACAATATCATAACAATTTTTGACAAGCCACATCAATAAATAGGAAATCTATTCTCCATAAGATCCTATCATGAGTTGTCACATAAGGTCTCACGCATGGTAATTATTATTTTAATCAAATTGCAAGTTCATTATGATTAATGGATAGTCTCACCCTACGGGTGGACATAAGACATGTTTCAAAACTACTAGATCCATATTGATCCATACAATTGTCCGAACACATCATTATCATCACCCATTATTTTGTTTGATAATGCACACATTGTATCATCTCAATCTCAAAATATTTCAAATATGTAAACAATTTCAAAGAGAAAAAAGTGAATTATTATATACCATTTTCCATTCACTGGATATCATACCAACACTATCAACAAAGAAGACAAATAATGAATTATAGAAAAGGATATCACATGGGAAACCGACATCAAACATACATGAAGATCAAAAATAGTGTAGTGATGTGCATGAGACCACAACACTATAACTGTGTATTTCAATATTAAGTGGATGATCCAAGGGAATGATATCATTAATGATTAAAAACTTTTCGAAAAAATAATGAATTGTAGAATCGCACAGTAATTTCCAAAAATTTCTCATATAGACTGAGAGATGAGGATTCATGGGTGATGATATAAATTCATAAAATCAACATAGTTTTAAATGGATTATTATAATATATTCCCATTTATAATCCCTGTCATAATGTGAATTTCATGATTTATAATTTATGAGGAAAACATGAAACCACATGATGAAATTATACAGATGGACCCTTTTATAATGTGAAATAGTTTCATAGAGTGTAAATGATTCACCATATAAACCACTTCACCAAATCATCTGAAAATAGGTTTATGTTTTGGAAATTGTTCATGACATGAATGAGTGAATATTTAAAGATGTGAATCAGCTACTGATGAATGAAACTAAACTACCTCTATTGTTTTTCTAACTTAATGGGAACTGTCACAATACATTATAAAATTTATACCGATAATCCAATTAAACAATTAAACATATAGACCCAAACAATAGTTCATATTCAAGGAAAATATATCACTACCCCCTATGGAACTATCAACCATAACTAAATGATAATGGAAAAAACCTAAACATAATAGGTAAAACAAAAACTCAATAGAGATACACAATGAAGAATATGGGATCATTCAACCTCCTAACCATGTAACTTATCATCCAAAAGATACTCCATGAGTCATAATGGGGTCACAATGAACTATTATTTACACCATTATCACATATCATATTCCCTCTCTGCGGTCTCTTGTTGAACACACCCATGCTGCCAATGAACTCGAGCTTGAGTTATAGTCATTCCTCATATATCATTCTCACTATGATGCATTATCCTTATAGAATTCTCATAAATGGATACATATAACACAATATCGATTTTATCAATTTCAAACACAACATACGGTTCAAAAAGATATCATTTATCTATGATACATTAAATTTGTCATGACTAGAACTATAACAATTTGAAAGGCATAACCAGTATGCCATGAGAAAAATAATCCACACTATATATGAAATACCCAATAACCTAGTAAGTAGCCTTGCATATTTTCTAGATATGGTGTTCCACCATCTGTGTATACATCTAATGGAACATGTGATTACCCACCTAAAACACAATAGATGTTAACTTCTAGTCATTATGATTTTTCATCATACTGTACATGGTCACTAATAGCATAATGATCAAATAATCCATAGAGGCTTCATTTGTATTAGATTAGGTTCAAGGAGTACTAACTCACTTTTGTAAAAAAATAATGGAATGTATTTACAAAAAAAAGTATATAATGGCTCAATTTGGATAAATTCATAGATCCTATTATTATATTTAAAATCATCAGGGGATTAGAACTTCCCCTATGATGAACCAAAATAGAAAAGATATTCTTGTTACATATCCAGCACAGTTGGAATTGTCTATTTGAATTTCCCATAAATCATTAGATAATAGGCCGTACTCAGAGGAACATGTGTTGCAAGAGGCTTATGAAGACATTTAAATATAGAGATATGAATCAAAAATATCTATCTGAAATTATATTCCATTGAAAATCATTCAATTGAAATATCTCATACACATAGAGATTACCAAGGTCCAAAACAATGAAGATCTACCTCAAATTAATTCCCATTGAAACACCTATATGGAAAAATAATATTAGAAACTTTTCACTACGAAGTGACCATCACGATGGTGGACACCCAATATATTTGCTATCTCCAAATGTTGGTCCCTTCAGATCATTTAATTTTATAGTTGTGTTATAGTCATAAATGACATATACAACTAATGTTGATGTCAGATCTACCAAAACCATGGTTTCATAATTATCTTGAGGTATGTCATCAAAGACTACCATAACCCATCATTAATTTTAAGAATAATGTAATGCCTCTATTACCATATTTCTAAATAAGTAATATACACGGAATTTTCCCATTAATGTTTTATAATCTTTCTCAAATTTGAGAGACTAAAAATAATCATCCAAAATATTATGATGTAGGATAAGGCCATGCTATAAAAATATGTAACATAGGAACGTGGGATATTTTTACACCATAAAAATGTCAATTGAATGTTAATGTCTCCAATATATTAGTGTGTGAACCACACTAACTAAATCTATTTCAGGATTTGTAAAATGTATTCTATGTGGTTTTGACTATCTATAAAATTAAGATAACTTAAGAATCCTCCAGCATAATTACATTTCAGATTCTATCTCTTGATGCATCAAAATAAATGGTATATGTGTTTCCTATAACTAGTATGGTGAGGATATTTTTAGATTTTAGTATTCACTTCTACTCTTGAAAATTTAACTCTCAAACACCTGACCCAAAAAAGATTAACCCATTATTGGTCATCCAGACCATCTTTCTTTCCAAAAAAGATAATTGCACGATTAACCACACGTAATAACTAGTTAAATCTAGAAAACACAAAATATAAGAGACTTTATGGAATGATCATTTGTTGAATGGGAGTAAAATAACATTTTATCAATGTATACCTACAAAAATGATATAGGATGTGTTGGAAGATCTAATTCAACAAGGCCATGAATTCCATCGGTAAATTCTTCAAAAAAAAAATGAAGTCATTAAGAACACGTAAAAGCCAAATGTCCTCCAGAAATCATTCCTAATAATGTATCGTGGTATCACTCTCAATAGAAGATACCTAGATCATAAGTCAATCACTAAAAAAATATAGGCAGAAATCAACAGATTGATGATATTTTTGATGTGTGGAATGGGATACCATTTCTTGATCATTCTCTAGTTCAACACAAGATAGTCCAATCACCAACACAATGGCCAATCATAATCCTTGGAGGAAATTAATGGAGTACCATATGGTGATATAACATGTTGTATAATTCCATTTTCTTCAAAATCATCTAAATAAAACTTCAAATCATGAAGCTCTACTAGTTCCAACCTATTAGATAGAATTGAAATTGATTCTGATCCCGGAACCAACACCTTAGTGAATATGATATATTTCTACTATGACAATCCTTTGAACTCATCAATAATAAATTAATGAAAATTTTACCATACAACTTGAAAATTATTATGTTGTATTCTATCATCATCTATGAAAAATACTACTATATTATCCATGATATAATATAATCTGCACTGAATTCATTGTGTATAACTAGCTTGGAAATCCATTATAGTATGGTAAAAATGGCTATATGTCTCTCGAAAGAGAATTATAACAATCCTCAAACTATAGTAAATATGATAATAATATATAACTAGAAAATACCTACCAAAAAACTATAATTATACCCTTTTATGAAATACATTTCCCCATTGATATGGTAAGAAAAACTTTCTATAGAACATGCATTTAAATTATTGACAATCTATTAATGAACTCCCAATGGTTTGTATATGGGTAAAACAACAACAAATAATTTTCTTACCAAGCCAAAAATATTTTGAAAAAATAGATGATAGATTGTAATGTAATTATCCTATATCAGAAAAAACATAATAATTTATTGATGATAAATAAATCTTCCCATTGATTATAGAATTTCCAACATCCAAAATTTTTAGAGAAGACTTCATTGCCTCCAGCTAACATTCCTCTCTACATGGTCTCCAATATGACTCCCTTGGGATATTCTACCTAGATAGAACTATTGGTTTTATATAGGATCACCAGGTCCCCTTCCTCAATCTAAACATATAACAACACTCCATCTACTATTCTAGTGAGGGAAGATGAGTCCGTCCCAAACACAATCAATTATTCTAAACCCCCACCACAAATTAGATTTCACATTACCATTCAAAACAATTATAGGATTCTCAAAATACCATAATAATTAAAATAAAAAGTAATGTTTATACAGTAAGGATATATTTTTAAATTATAAAAAAATTAAAAATAAAATGTAACATGGACCTATGATGGATTCCCAATACCCGAACTACACTTCCAACAGATTCTTTAGTGATTAATATCATTTTAGGGGTTTATGTTATGTCAATATGTTCTCTGAGTTCTCCGTTATGAAATAGTCTCAGCACTTCTCTAGAGATCTCTTTGGTTACCTTAATTATGAGATAATATTTCATTATATCTAAAATTTTATTCATGTGAAAAAATTGAATTATGTTATGATATCATAGAGAATCCCATCATGGAAAATCCTTAACCAGAAAATATTTTTACCTTCTAAATGAAGGAACAATGATCTATTAGTTGGAGTGTTGTTGGAAATTTATATTGAGGAATGGGACATGGTGATCCAGTATGGGACTGATAGTTTCATTTATTATGAGTATCTTATGGGAGTCATGTTGGAGATCATGTAGAGAGTAATGTTAGCTACATGCAGTGCAGTATTCTCTAAAATTATTGGATGTCAGAAGTTCTATAATAAAAGGTATGATTCAATTATCTTCTATAAATTCATGTGGTTTGAATGATTTAAGATAATTATATTCCACTATATCATCTATTTTATCAAAATAGTTTTAGTGGGTTAATCAAATTATTGGTTGTTGTTTTAACCATAA
Organism: Viscum album; assembly: GCA_963277665.1. Taxonomy (NCBI): domain Eukaryota; kingdom Viridiplantae; phylum Streptophyta; class Magnoliopsida; order Santalales; family Viscaceae; genus Viscum; species Viscum album. Next base: position 117,016,250 of record OY728128.1, on the reverse strand, counting down.
ACAAACCATTTAGTGTTTACTAAAAGAATGTCCATCATTGTAATACATGTTCTCTATAAATTTAATCTTACATTTTAAATGGGGATATATTTTTCATAAAATTGGATGATTATATTTGTTTGTATGTATTTATTTTCTAGTTATATTTTAGTATCATATTTACTATTGTTTGAGGATAGTTAGAAGTCTCTTCCTAGAGAGATATAGCCATTTACAACATACTGTGATGGATTTCCATGCTGGTTATATAGGATGAATTCAATGTTGATTGTATTGTATCATAAATTATATAGTAGAATATTCTATTTATGATGATATAATAAATCATTATAATTTTCCGTTAGTACGGTAAAATTTTCATGATTTTATCTCTGATGAGTTATATGGATTACAACCAATGCGGGGTATCATGATCATGGATGTGTTAGTTATAGGATTAGAATCTGTTTCTATTCTATCTAATATGATGGAACTAGTAGAGCTTCATGGTTTGAAGATTTATTTAGAAGATTTCTAAGCTAATGGCATTATACGACCTGTTATATATCCATAGGGTACTCTATTAATTTTCTCCAAGAATTCCGATTGGCCATTGATCTAGTGATTGGACTATCGTGTTTTGAACCATAGGATGATAAAGAAATTGTATCCCATTCCACCTATCAAAAATATCTTCAATCAACTGATTTGTGACTATAGTTTTTTAGAGATATACTTATGATCATTTTATCTTCTATTGAGAGTGAGACCATGATTCATTATTAGAAATGATTTCAGGAGTACTTATGGATTTTATTAGTTCTTAGTGACTCCATTTTATTTAAAAACTTTAAGGATGGTATTCATGGCCTTGATGAATTAGATCGTCCAACCCATCCTATATAATTTTGTGTTGGTATACGTTGATGAAATAAAATTTTAATCCCACTCAGCAGATGATCATGCCAAAAATCATGATATCATATTGAGTAAAATGAATGAGAATTATATTTACTCTAATCTATCGTAAGGTATTTTTTGGATTGATAACCGAAAATTCTAGGGTAATTTAATCATAGAGGATGGAGATGTAGTTGACCTAGACAAGCATGAATCCTTCATATCATTTGTGTATCCAATATAAAGTCTTTGATATTTTTTTCTAGATTTAACTAGTTATTACAAGTGGTTAATCGTGAAATTCAATTATTTAGCTAGAAAGATGGCCAGGATGACCAAGAACGAGGTTAATTTTTTTTGGTCTGGAGTTTGAGAGATATATTTTCAAGTGTTGAAGTGAATGATAAAATCTAAAAATATCCTCACCATACCAGTTTTTTCTAACATATATAACTTTTATTTTGATGCATCTAGAGAGAGAATCGGAACAGTTATTATGCAGGAGGATCGAGTGGTATCTTAATTATATAGATAGTAGAGACCACATAGAAAACATTTTCTAACTCATGGATTATATTTAGTTTGTGCAGTGCATTCCCTGATATATTGGAGACATTAAATTTCAATTGACATGTTTGTTGTGTAAAAATATCACAAGTTCCTACGTTACATATTTTTATAGTAGGGTCTGATCCTTAAGCGTAGTATTTTGGATGATTATTTTATTCTCTCAAATATGGTATTGATTATAAACCATTAATGTGAAAATTACTTGCTAATTAAATCTGTATAAATATACTATTAGAAGTATTACATGATTCTTGCAATGAATGGTGGATTTTGGCTGTCTTTTTCGACAAGCCTCAAGTTAATCATGAAACATTTGTTTTAGTAGTTCTAACATCAAGCCAACAAGCCTGTACCTGAGTGTTAAGGGCTCCTGCTTGGCATCCAAGAGACCCAAGTTCAAAACCAAGTGGAGGAAAATTTTGAGTACTGTAGCAATCATTGTAGTAGTTACTGTAACAGTTACTGTTTGGTACTATAACAGCTAGAACTATTCACCCGATTTGGGCCTTTAGGCCACTGTTTTGGGCCTACAGGTCTCAAGGGCCTTCAGGCCATCAAAGGCCTTCGGGCCACAGGGCCTTCAGGCCACAAATACCATGGTGTAGCCCAGTTCAAATAGAACATTCCCCAGAAGCGGATCATAGCAACATGAGTAGAAGCCACCAAATGCAGAGCTAACTGGATTGGAAGAATGAGAGGCTATGACAGACGCCATCAAGACCAGACACCATGCATCTTTGTACGGGGCAATGCTAGCCGATCAGCAATGCAAGGTGGGGAGCTAGGAGATCAATGACGCAGAATTTGGGGAGGGGAAGTTCATGTAGGCTGGGACTACAGGTCATGTATTGGGCATAGTTTGCCTCTGGGCCTTCGAGTCATGTATTGCGAGTCAGTCGGGCCTTGTGCCTTAGGCCTACGAGTCATGTACGGGTTCCACTTCAACCCTTAAAAATGGTATTATCCATAATAAAATAAAAAAAAGAAAGCCTTTGGGCCATTTTGGTTCTGACGTCAACATATGTTATATATGTTATTTATGACTAGATCACAACAGGAAAATTAAATGATCTAAAGGGACCAACTCTGGGTGACAATCTATATAGTGGGAATCAACCACCTGAATAGTCACATCATAGTGATAATTTTCAAATTTTTATTGTCCATTTTGGTGTTTCTATATGCTTTCAGAAGGATATGATTAGATAATTTTATTCTTCAACTTGGGTGATAAATCTTGGATTCGATGTGATGTATAATTATCTCTGTATATAGTACTTCTGGATAGGTATGATGATGATTATAACATAAGTATACTATGTGGTATGCTTGAATAGTAAAAATATATAGGCAATTCATCTAAGGACACTAGAGATCACTATTGAAAAAACAACCTATACCCACGGTTCAAAACCATGGGCATAGCCCCAAAAACCGTGGGTATAACCTATACCCACAGTTTTGGGAACCGTGGTCGTTGGTGGCGTCGCAATAGGGGTCTCAACCTATACCCACAGTTTTGCTAAACCATGGGTATAGGCCTGTCGAAGGGTAGACCAAACTGTTCTAGCATAGCACACAACAGACCCCACTGTTTTCAAACCGTGGGGTATTTAAAATCAAAAATCACACGCAGGGGGGATTCGAACCCGCACCTTATGCTACGCCTCACTGTCGCGCCTCACCAAGGGAGCAATCAAGCTATCATTTTTAATTGTTATATATACATACATCTACGTATATATATATATTAATATGATCCACATGGGGTATTTAAATTCAAAAATCACGGGCAGGGGGATTCGAACCCGCATCTCATGATGCGCCTCACGACCGCGCCTCCCCAAGGGACTAACCAAGATATCATTTTTATTTGTTATATATACATACATCTATGTATATATATTAATATGATCCGCGTTTCGAAAACTGTTAACTATGGAAATTGAACCCGCGACCTACAACAGCCGCATAGAAGGGTTTACCAACCAAACTAAGGAATTTTTTAAAATATATATTTATATTTATGTAAATATATTAATCTAAACCGTTAAAAAATGTCTTCCCGTCAATTTTTTTTCATGTCCCGCCTAATTTTCTTTCCCCGCCATAACGCGGGAAATATATACCCACGGTTCTCCAGAACCGTGGGTATAGGTCTTCAAGAAAAACCCCAATACCCACAGTTTTGATGAACCGTCGGTATAGGTCTTCGGAAAATACCCTATACCCATGGTTTTCTCCAAAACTGTGGGTATAGGTCTTAAAAGAAAACTATACTTATGGTTTTTGGAACAACCGTGGGTATAGGTGGCCTATACCCACGGTTTTGGAAAACCGTGGGTATAGGTTCACATACTATCCCTATACCCAAGGTTTTTTTGAAAAACCGTGGGTATAAACCTATTTTCCAGTAGTGGATATTGAATCCTCATCTCATTTAAGAGTGGAAATTGGAATAAATTACAATGTATTATGTGTTAGGGTTACCTAGGATACCTCTGAATAATGATATAGTTTGAGTGATATTTGATCAACAAAACATGATAATAAACTTATTTCCTATAAAGTAGATCTTCATTGTTGTTGACCTGAGTAATCTCTATGTGCAAGAGATTGTTCAATTGAATGATATTAAATGGAATACCATTTCAGATAAAAATATGATATTCATGTCTCTATATTTAAATGGATTTATAAGCCTCTTATAAAACATGTTCTTTTGAGTATTTTTGATTATCTTATGATTTATGGGAAATCTAAATAGACTATTTCAATTCTGAAGAATATGTTAAAAGATTTTCTTTTCTTATTTTTGTGGTCCACCAAAAAATCTTTAATCCCATGATCATTTTAAAAATAATAATAGGATATAATCATCCATCCATATGGAACCATTAAGTAATTTTTTTGAAATAGATTCCGTTAATATTTTATGAAGGTGAGTTTGAACTCCTTAGACCATGTCTAATGAAAGATAAGCCTCTATGGTTTATTTGATCTTGTCGTGATTGGGGACCATATACAGTATGAAGAAATATCATGTTAATAAATGGAAAACATCTATGGTGATTAAGGTGGGTCATCATATGTTTTATTATATGTATACATTGATGGTGGATCACCATATCTAGAAAATTTCCAATGCTACTTACTAGGTTATTGAGGATTTATGATTAACTTTGGATTGGTTGTCTCATGCCATACCGATTGTGCCTTTCAATGTTCTACAACTCTAGTCATTAAGTATTTCATCAATTGTAGCTTTATTTATTTCTTATTAATCCATATCATGTGTTTGAAATTGTTAACATTGATATTAAGGTATATGTATCCATTAATGAAAATAGAATATGGAAAATAGATCATAGTTAGAATGATCTTTGGGGAATGACTATAACTCTAGCTCGAGTTCAATGGTAGCATGGGTGTGTTCAATAGAAGACCTCAGAGAGGGAATCTGATATGTGTGAATAGTTTAATGACTTGATCATTGTGACAATATATTGAATCGTGTTATATCTTTTCGATGATAAGTTACATGGTTGTGAGGTTTAATGATCCAATATTTTTCATTGTACATCTCTATTGATTTTCTATTTTACCTATTAATTTTTTTTCATTATCATTCAATTATGGTGGATAGTTATTTGGGGTTGTGATATATTTTCATTTAATAGGAACTATGGTTTGGGTTTTTATATTAAATTACATAATTGGATTCTATGTATATATTTGTCAAGGTATTGTGAGAGTTTCCATTGGGACTGAAAATTATTAGAGGTTGTTCAGTTTTATTCTACATTAGCTGATTCAAATATTTATTTCTAGACACATTCATTTCATTAATGGTTTTCATAGCATGAACATCTTTTTTAGATGATTTAGTGAATTGTTTTATGTGGTGAATCATTTACCCTCTATGTAACCAAAATCATATATGATAATTAATTTTTGTATAAATGCAGTAAATTAGGCCATTATATAACCAATTAATACACTATAAAAATCAACATTTTTCATAATAATGAAAAAATTTCTATTACCATGAAGCACAACCATACCATCCATAATAGCATGTGTAACACCCCAGGTAAATAAATAGTATGAAATTTTCATATTTATCCATATTTTTGAATAAAATATTAACATGACTTTAAAGGGGATGCTATTCTCGATGGCGTACCCAACACGCAACGACGAGTTTCTTGGGAATCTTACGTCACTCTAATAATAAAATAATATTATTTTAAATGGTAGTTAACATGTAGCCGTTGTATTGGTGGGAATGGATAGAAATAACTAAAATATTATTATATATGTTTTTAAATGTTTTTACATTTATCCAATAAAAGATAAAGGCATAAAATACCAAAAGAATTCAATTTTAGGCGTATATGCCCTAGTTTTCACTAAAGGTTCACTTATCGCCTTTTGATGAAGAACCATCATTAAATATAGTTTTGTTCACTCTTATACATCCTTTTGTACCAAATAAAACTCTTCTTAAGAATTGGGACATCAAAATTTACTTTATGTAAATTTTTGGTATCTTTCTGATAAAGTTCTTTTTTTTAATGAATAGTGTAAAATGTTGTATTTTAATTCAAAACCTCTTTTTAATATAATTTATTTATATGATTATATTATCTTTTGAATTGGTTTTAAAGTGAAATTATAATATATTTTTACCTTTAAATCCAATAGTGGTCGTTGGAATTAATTTCACTTTGAAATCAGAATTAAACTAGTGTCAATCTTTTGATACATATTGTTTCATAAAAACACGCTATTTGCTCTGACAGCGGGAATTAATTATTAAATTAATTAATGTGACTTATATGATTTGAATTTTGTAAAATAGACTTCATTTTTGAATTTGGAATATCAAATATAGCTTAGGGTGAATTTTTGGGATTTTTCTGAAAAACTTCAATTTTTGATGAATAGTGAAACCACTAAGTGGTACTTATAAAAACTGATTTTTCCGTTTAAATGAAATTTTTCCATATTTGTGTTTTGAATTTCAAAAATCCAACATAAATGGTTGTCATTAAGAAGTAAAATGTGGTTCAATGGGATAAAAATAATTTTTTGGTGAATAGTAACTTATTAAGTTTTTAATCGCGATTAGAGGTAATTAGTGTAGTTTAAGGTAAAAATAATGTTTTAATAATATGAAATGAACTTGAAACATGTCCTAACCTCATTGGACGTGTCATGGCCGACCAAGACAACCCATGGGTCAACTTGGGGACCCCATGAAGCCACTTTGGTTGGAAAATGACATTAATATCTTTTTATTTAAAGTTAAAGTAAAAATGAGACAAACATGAAATGTTTTACTAAAACAATTTTTACATGGGGTTATACAAATAATATTTTTGAATATAAATATTAATTGGAAATATACAAAGATTTACTACATCATAGTATTTTTTTATAATTTTTGGGCATTAAATAAATTAAATTATTTATGACATCATGATGATGCAGCGATAACCTCATTATTTAACGATTTAAATAAAATGGAAAGATAATGTAATATATAAGACCTAAACATGTCCAAAAACTATTGTATGAGTGTATTTCGAACCCTTATCACCTTATACTCGAAATACATCAATGTGGGACCTCTTAAATCTGAATACCATTTTAAAACATAGTGACGTTTCTTTACTTTCCAAGAGTGCCTCTCCTCTCCTCTTATAAAAGGCCCCCACCTCTACCTCCTTACCCACACTCCCAAAGCATTTGGCTCGGCCAAACCCTGCCCATTTTGGCTCTCCACATCCCTCTCTTACTCCTTGAAGCCTCACATTGGGCAGAAGTCTTCCCAAGGAAGCCTTTGAGCTCAAACCAAGGGGAGTTACCCGATTTTAAGGTAATGTCTTCTTTTGAGTCCTTTTGTTTTATTTTGCTTCTCCAACCCCCTAAACCCTTTTTATTATTTTCTTTTGTAACAAATCCAGTATCCTCAATATAATAGGATGTTGTTATAAGAAGGATTCGAGCTACACTTACACACACATACATCTAATGGTTAAAGAACATACTGTTTCCGTGGATGGCGAATTTCGGCCTCCCGAAATGATGATTGTTCAACATTATTTTAACACCTTAAAAGGTGTCCATTAAGATGACACTATATTTATATATGATATATAATATGTTTATGTTTTCCTTAAGCTTCTGTATTTTTAATTTTGGGCATACCTTTATGGTTTCCATTATGGCTAAACACGATATCTTCATTTAAGGAAGTGCGGACTACCGCCCCCTCAAAGTGATGTGATTCGTTAATGCCATATGTGGGACGTGTAAAGGATGGATTTAAAGTTATTATATATGATGTTATACTGGAATTATAATATACCTCTATATCATTATTATTTCTTTCCATTAAAGTATGAGATAGAAATTAAAGTAGCGTTCATGCGTACGTAAGGCTTACCGTCTCCATGAACGATGCATTTCATTTCTTACCCCCAAATGTAATGTACTATTAAAATTACATTTATATAATGGATATATATAATGAATGATATATCTAAATGATGAATATAATTCTGGAATTAAAATATACATACCTCTCATTTAGTTTTAATTCCATTAATATGACAATGAAATGAAAGTAGCGTTCATGCGTACGTACGGCTTACCGTCTCCATGAACGGTGCATTTCATTTCTTACCCCCAAATGTAATGTACTATTAAAAGTAAATTTATATAATGGATATATATAATGAATGATATATCTAAATGATGAATATAATTCTGGAATTAAAATATACATACCTCTCATTTAGTTTTAATTCCATTAATATGACAATGAAATGAAAGTAGCGTTCATGCGTACGTACGGCATACCGTCTCCATGAACGGTGCATTTCATTTCTTACCTCTAAATGATTATGTAATATTATAAATACATGTATATGCTGGATATATATGATATATATGATATCCAAATCAGGAATTTCATTCTGGATATCAAGAACCTTTGACCACACGAACAACATGTAATTGTAAGAAGTCCACTTTCGACTTAAGAACCAAATATCGAAAAAACAAACATTATTAACTTAAATGGTTACATAATGTTTATAACATGGCAATAAGTGATATAAAAGGAATAATGAACTTTAAAAAGGTTCTTAATCAAGTAGAAATTAACTCATGTTTATTATTCAGGACGTTAAAAAACGATTGAGTCAAGTCAGACCCGAGGTAAGGGATCTTACTCCTCTCTTTCTTTTTAAGTACACTCTTTTATGTCATTCCCTCTAAAGCTCATATTTCTTGTTATTGGGATGTTATTTTATATGAAACTTACTGTAATTTTTATGTTCATGTGATGAGAGACCCTATTCTATCTCATTAATCCATTTTGGAAGTTTTATGTGGCGCCGTTAGGCTGCCAAGTTTTCGTAAGGGATTTTTCATCTCACTTTTATTCTCGTGAGATTTATGCTACATTTGGCACAATTTCCTTTGAGTGGTGTATGTACTTCCCATTATTCTACTCTTTGTGTAATATACTTTCGTTTATGAGTATTTACATCAATGATTTATTGTCCTTCTTTCATGGGGTGTATGTTTTGAAAGATACCCAAGTCGGTAAAGGAACCTTTCACCCTCCTTTTTTTTAAAAGACTTCTTTTGTTGGGTCTTTTAATTTACATATTGTTATGTTGGGATATGTTCTCATATATCCTTATTGATGTAAATTTTATGTCCAAGTGATGAGATACACTTTTTATCTCTCATCAACTCATTTTGATGTGACGCCGTTAGGCTGTCAAGGGAACTTCTTAACCCAATTTCGATTTCTTTGGGTTCAACATGTAGTTATTGAATATTTCATCCTTTGAATATGTGTGAATGACCTTTGATTATTTTACACTTAATATCCACTTATATTTGGTGTATTCATTTGTCACACATAATTATGTAATTGATTTATCCTTAAACCAAGGATACCGTCTTTGTATGGGAATTCGTCTCAATCTCCTTTCATTGAGGCATATTTTATTTTATACACAACATTCTTTTATACGGTGTATAAAACCCTTTGAATTTTATGTTTATCCAAAAGGAATCCTTTTTATACGAAGCGTTTTACAAAATGACAAAAGGGAATGTTTTTGTCGTACGTATGCGGCGACAACGACTTCTCCGCCGCCGTGACCGTTATTTGGGTTTTGGCTTCCTCTACAAGCCATACCTTCTTTTTAAAAGAAAAAAATAAATATCATGTTTTACTTTTCCTTTATTTTGGTATTGAAAATGGTTTTCATAATGTTTTTATATCAATATGTTGTATTGATATCTTGTGATTGAAAGGTGGAAATGTTATGTTTCCTTTATGCATGTTTTATGTGATACGATTATGTTGAGGTTCTTGGGCATTATTATGAAGACGGTTGGTTCCGTGATAAACTAAGGGCGGGTGAGCCCGATATAGCTCTCCAATGCATTGGGTAACGCAAAGGAGTGAAACGTTAAGGTTTCTCCGAAGAGATTTAGGGAATATACTATGATGGGTATTCCAAACGTAACCAAGAGGGTTACTCCCTACGTAAGAATGTTATGAATGCCTCAAGTTACCTTTATGTCTTATGATTTCTATGATTTATTCATGGTTTGATGAGGTATTTTAAAGTGCCTATGTTTTATGGGTAAAGTATGATTTCATTCTTATGTATATATGAACTCATGTTTCCTTTCCATATTTTTATAACCCTTACTGAGCTTTTTATGCTCATCCCAAGTTTTTGAAATGTTTTTCACAGGTCAAGGGAAAGGTACATGATGTGATGATAGTGTCAAGGATGTGTCAAGAAAGAATCCATGTTTTATTTTCAATATGTTACCATTGATGGGATGAATGAATACTGTCTTTTATATAACCACTTTGTTTAAATGTGGAATGTAATGAAAGTTTCATGATCTAATTCTCTAAAACTCTAAACCTGAAAAGATCCTCAATGTGTAATCTTGTAATAACTCAAGATTTAGTAAGGTTTAAGGCTGGGGCCTTACAGTTGGTATCAAAGGTCGGTTTAGATAACTTTAGAGGTTAGGGTATTCTTTAAGCATAAGTGGCATTACCATAATGGTTAGGATTTCAGAAAGAGTCCTAGTTTTAGATAAAGTGAATGAGTAAGTATATCTTAGTGTTTATCTTCCTCATTAGTACATGATGGTTTTTTTTATATACTCACACTGACCTTTTTGGTTTTAGTAAATGGCTGGATCTAATAGGCACCAAAGTAACAGTGGATGTGAAGGAAACTGTGACAGTTTTTTGAGCAAGCAACCGAATGATATGGGAGCTTCAATGAGAACTCTTGTGATTATTCTCAATCAACTATCTGGAGTCATGATTAACCACCTAAACCTTGGTGATTTATCTAAGGCATCATATATGCGAGAAACAAATCCCTATGGAAGTACAGGTAATAATCATAAAGGTAAGTGTGTTCAAAAACCTATGTGTCAAAGATGTGGAAAGAAACACCTAGGAAAATGTTTCAAAGGGACAGAAATATGCTATAGATGTGGAAATGAAGGTCATAAAGCAAGAACCTACCATGGAGAAAGGAAGCATCCAGTTGAATTGAGGAAAGGGAAAAAAGTTCTTTCTGAGGGATCAATTGAATGTTTTAAATGTGGTGTGCATGGTCATTATGCAAACACATGTCCTATGAAGAAGTTTCGTGAATGGGATCACCAAGAGCGTACAAATGTTCGTTTACCAATACCTAATTCCATTCCGATTGAGGATGAAGAAACTGACAATGACCAATCAAAGGTATGTATTATTTCATGACTATTGTTTTCCTATTTTGGAATCTTAGGATATGATTCATGATTTTGTTTGTAGGAAAGAGGTATTTCAGAATAAGTTGGAAAGGAATGGTTAATGGATCATGAAGAATGTTGAATGAGTAAGATGTCAATATATAAGGGCTTCAAGAGTTATGGTGAAATTCTTAAGAGTATTAAGTCTCTTTTGATGATGGGGTTACATTAGAAGACTTTTTATATTATGTGTAACCTTGATGTTTTATATAGGCAAATTTTATTCAAGGAATATTTATCTTTCTTTTGTGGACATAGTTATAAAGAACCATTTGGGTTTATATGATCCTTACTTTTGAGGTAATTATGGGTTACTATATGTTATGATTGAAGTGAAAGGAATGAGATAAAATTAAGGTTAAATTATGTTATGGTTATTTTTGATGATTTTATCCCTTTTTGGGGAATGATTTGAGAATTATATAGTTTTGGAAAAAGGACAACATGCAGATCGTGTGACTACCCGTCGCGTCGGACAAAGCTGCGGGAATCGAACCCACAGCCAAAGAGTGACTGGTATTTATCGCCTACCACTGGACTACGTGAAGTCCCTGGTTAGTTTGACTGATTCTTTTTAGTTATATGATTTTATGAATTAAGAGTAAGTTGATTTTGGGTTATCTATGGAAATTTATTAACCTATCATGGAGGATATGTGATTAGGTTAATTACTTTTCAATACGATACATTAAGAGAAACTGATGTTGTTTGGAGATAAATGTTACGATTTAACTTGGAAGACTATGTGACTAAATCCTTCAAATATTTGGGTTTCAATCTTAGTTTGGTTTACTTTGAAGAATTTTATGGACAAATTGTTTATCGGATGGTCCTCGTTGAACTTTGGGTTTTATTGGACAAATTTTGGAGATTAAGCATAGATTTTCTTTTTAATGGGTTATCATTTTATGGATTATCTGATCTTGTATTAACCTTTTTGGTTTTGTTTTTGGTTAAAGTCTAAAGACATGGAAAGTATATATTTCTCTTTTGTGGATTAGGTTATTCTCTAGAAGTTTATTATAGTACTCTTAATGTGAACAAGTCTTTCTAAATACTCGTCTTTTGGAGAAAATATGAGTTTGTGTAAGGAATCTAATAAAAGTTGAAAGTCAACATGATAAGTGATTATGTTTCCTTATGAATAAATTCCTCAATAAAAAGTAACTTAAAACAAAAATGTTTTCTATTAACTTTTCCTACCGGGGAATCGAATACCATTTAACCCATCACAAGTTTGTGATTTTCTTGTGGTTAACTTTCTCCTAAACATGTTTTCTATCACTCTCCATCAGAACATGACCCTATGATTTCTCCTCCATGTCCATGTTGTCCTACATGGAATCCTAGTATGGGTTAACTCGGGTGACCTCTGTACTTATCTTTCTTTATTTTAAAGTGATTGTTTTACCGACTCTTGTTCCGATGTGGGACGGATGTTTCCAAGCTCAATTTTAAAATTGCGAGAACGCAATTCCCAAAAGGGGGGAAGGATGTAACACCCCAGGTAAATAAATAGTATGAAATTTTCATATTTATCCATATTTTTGAATAAAATATTAACATGACTTTAAAGGGTATGCTATGCTCGATGGCGTACCCAATACGCAATAACGAGTTTCTTGGGAATCTTACGTCACTCTAATAATAAAATAATATTATTTTAAATGGTAGTTAACATGTAGCTCTTGTATTGGCGGGAATGGATATAAATAACTAAAATATGATTATATATGTTTTTAAATGTTTTTACATTTATCCAATAAAAGATAAATGCATAAAATACGAAAAGAATTCAATTTTAGGCGTATATGCCCTAGTTTTCACTAAAGGTTCACTTATCGCCTTTTGATGGAGAACCATCATTAAATATAGTTTTGTTCACTCTTATACATCCTTTTGGACCAAATAAAACTCTTCTTAAGAATTGGGACACCAAAATTTACTTTATGTAAATTTTTGGTATCTTTCTGATAAAGTTCTTTTTTTAATGAATAGTGTAAAATGTTGTATTTTAATTCAAAACCTCTTTTTAATCTAATTTATTTATATGATTAGATTATCTTTTGAATTGGTTTTAAAGTGAAATTAGAATATATTTTTACCTTTAAATCCAATAGTGGTCGTTGGAATTAATTTCACTTTGAAATCAGAATTAAACTAGTGTCAATCTTTTGATACATATTGTTTCATAAAAACACGCTATTTGCTCTGACAGCAGGAATTAATTATTAAATTAACTAATGTGACTTATATGATTTTAATTTTCTAAAATAGACTTCATTTTTGAATTCGGAATATCAAATATAGCTTAGGGTGAATTTTTGGGATTTTTCTGAAAAACTTCAATTTTTGATGAATAGTGAAACCACTAAGTGGTACTTATAAAAACTGATTTTTCCGTTTAAATGAAATTTTGCCATATTTGTGTTTTGAATTTCAAAAATCCGACATACATGGTTGTCATTAAGAAGTAAAATGTGGTTCAATGGGATAAAAATAATTTTTTGGTGAATAGTAACTTATTAAGTTTTTAATCGCGATTAGAGGTAATTAGTGTAGTTTAAGGTAAAAATAATGATTTAATAATATGAAATGAACTTGAAACATGTCCTAAACTCATTGGAAGTGTCATGGCCGACCAATACAACCCATGGGTCAACATGGGGACCCCATGAAGCCACTTTGGTTGGAAAATGACATTAATATCTTTTTATTTAAAGTTAAAGTAAAAATGAGACAAACATGAAATGTTTTACTAAAAAAATTTTTACATGGGGTTATACAAATCATATTTTTGACTATAAAATTTCATTGGAAAGATAAAACGATTTCCTACATCATAGTATTTTTTTTTATAATTTTTGGGCATTAAATAAATTAAATTATTTATGACATCATGATGATGCAGCGATGACCTCATTATTTAACGATTTAAATAAAATGGAAATATAATGTAATATCTAAGACCTACACATGTCCAAAACCTATTGGATGAGTGGATTTAGAACCCTTATCACCTTATCCTCGAAATATATCAATGTGGGACCTCTTAAATCCGAATACCATTTTAAAACAAAGTGACTTTTCTTTACTTTCCAAGAGTGCCCCTCCTCTCCTCTTATAAAAGGCCCCCACCTCTACCTCCTTACCCACACTCCCAAAGAATTTGGATCGGCCAACCCCTGCCCATTTTGTCTCTACACATCACTATATTACTCCTTGAAGCCTCACATTGGGTATAAGTCTTCCCAAGGAAGCCTTTGAGCTCAAACCAAGGGGAGTTACCCGATTTTAAGGTAATGTCTTCTTTTGAGTCCTTTTGTTTTATTTTGCTTCTCCAACCCCCTAAACCCTTTTTATTCTTTTATTTTGTAAAAAATTCAGTATACTAAATATACTAGGATGTTTTTATAAGAATTATTCGAGCTACACTCACACACACCTACATCTAATGGTTAAAGAACATACTGTTTCCGTGGATGGCGAATTTCTGCCTCCCGAAACGATGATTGTTCAGCATTTTTTTAACACCTTCAAAGGTGGCCATTAATATGAAACTATATTTATATATGATATATAATATGTTTATGTTTTCCTTAAGCTTCTGTATTTTTCATTTTGGGCATACCTTTATGGTTTCCATTATGGGTAAACACGATATCTTCATTTAAGGAAGTGTGGACTACCGCCCCCTCAAAGTGATGTGATTCGTTAATGCCATATGTGGGACATGTAAAGGATGGATTTAAAGTTATTATATATGATGTTTTACTGGAATTATAATATACCTCTATATCATTATTATTTCTTTCCATTAAAGTATGAGATATAAATGAAAGTAGCGTTCATGCGTACGTACGACTTACCATCTCCATGAACGGTGCATTTCATTTCTTACCCCCAAATGTAATGTACTATTAAAAGTACGTTTATATAATGGATATATATAATGAATGATATATCTAAATTATGAATATAATTATGGAATTAAAATATACATACCTCTCATTTAGTTTTAATTCCATTAAAATGACAATGAAATGAAAGTAGCGTTCATGCGTACGTACGGCTTACCGTCTCCATGAATGGTGCATTTCATTTCTTACCCCCAAATGTAATGTACTATTAAAAGTACATTTATATAATGGATATATATAATGAATGATATATCTAAATGATGAATATAATTCTGGAATTAAAATATACATACCTCTCATTTAGTTTTAATTCCATTAATATGACAATGAAATGAAAGTAGCGTTCATGCGTACGTACGACTTACCGTCTCCATGAACGGTGCATTTCATTTATTACCTCTAAATGATTATGTAATATTATAAATACATGTATATTCTGGATATATATGATATATATGATATCCAAATCAGGAATGTCATTCTGGATATAAAGAACCTTTGACCACACGAACAACATGTAATTGTAAGAAGTCCACTTTCGACTTAAGAACCAAATATCGACAAAACAAACATTATTAACTTAAATGGTTAGATAATGTTTATAACATGGAAATAAGTGATATAAAAGGAATAATTAACTTTAAAAAGTTTCTTAATCATGTAGAAATTAACTCATGTTTATTATTCAGGACGTTAAAGAACGATCGAGTCAAGTCGGACCAGAGGTAAGGGATCTTACTCCTCTCTTTCTTTTTAAGTACACTCTTTTATGTAATTCCCTCTAAAACTCATCTTTCTTGTCATTGGGATGTTATTTTATATGACACTTACTGTAATTTATATGTTCATGTGATGATAGACCCTATTCTCTCTCATCAATCCATTTTGGAAGTTTTATGTGGCGCTGTTAGGCTGCTGAGTTTTCGTAAGGGATTTTTCATCTCACTTTTATTCCCGTGAGATTTATGCTACATTTGCCACAATTTCCTTTGAGTGGTGTATGTACTGCCCATTATTCTACTCTTTGTGTAATATACTTTCATTTATGAGTATTTACATCAATGATTTATTTTCCTTCTTTCATGGGGTGTATGTTTTGAAAGATACCCAAGTCGGTAAAGGAACCTTTCACCCTCCTTTTTTTTAAAAGACTTCTTTTGTTGGGTCTTTTAATTTACATATTGTTATGTTGGGATATGTTCTCATATATCCTTATTGATGTAAATTTTATGTCCAAGTGATGAGATACACTTTTTATCTCTCATCAACTCATTTTGATGTGACGCTATTAGGCTGTCAAGGGAACTTCTTAACCCAATTTCGATTTCTTTGGGTTCAACATGTAGTTATTGAATATTTCAACCTTTGAATATGTGTGAATGACCTTTTATTATTTTACACTTAATATCCACTTGTATTTGGTGTATTCATTTGTCACACATAATTATGTAATTGATTTATCCTTAAACCAAGGATACCGTCTTTGTATGGGACTTCGTCTCAATATCCTTTCATTGAGGAATATTTTATTTTATACACAACATTCTTTTATACGGTGTATAAACCCCTTTTAATTTTAAGTTTATCCAAAAGGAATCCTTTTTATACGAAGCGTTTTACAAAACAACAAAAGGGAATGTTTTTGTTGTACGTATGCAGCGACTACGACTTCTCTGTCGCCGTGACTATTATTTGGGTTTCGACTTCCTCTACAAGCCATACCTTCTTTTTAAAAGAAAAAAATAAATATCCTGTTTTACTTTTCCTTTATTTTGGTATTGAAAATGGTTTTTATAATGTTTTTATATCAATATGTTGTATTGATATCTTGTGATTGAAAGGTGGAAATGTTATGTTTCCTTTATGCATGTTTTATGTGATACGATTATGTTGAGGTTCTTGGGCATTATTATGAAGACGGGTGGTTCTGTGATAAACTAAGGGCGGTGAGCCCGATATAGCTCTCCAATGCATTGGGTAACGCGAAGGAGTGAAACGTTAAGGTTTCTCCGAAGAGATTTAGGGAATATACTGTGATGAGTATTCCAAACGTAACCAAGAGGGTTACTACCTACGTAAGAATGTTATGAATGCCTCAAGTTACCTTTATGTCTTATGATTTCTATGATTTATTCATGGTTTGATGAGGTATGTTAAAGTGCCTATGTTTTATGGGTAAAGTATGATTTCATTCTTATGTATATATGAACTCATGTTTTCTTTCCATATTTTTATAACCCTTAATGAGCTTTTTATGCTCATCCAAAGTTTTTGAAATGTTTTTCACAGGTCAAGGGAAAGGTACATGATGTGATGATAGTGTCAAGGATGTGTCAAGAAAGAATCCATGTTTTATTTTCAATATGTTACCGTTGATGAGAAGAATGAATACTGTCTTTTATGTAACCACTTTGTTTAAATGTGGAATGTAATGCAAGTTTCATGATCTAGTTCTCTAAAACTCTAAACCTGAAAAGATCCTCAATGTGTAATCTTGTAATAACTCAAGATTAAGTAAGGTTTAAGGCTGGGGCCTTACAACATGTCCAATAAAAAATGAAATTTCTTTTAAAATTGCCTTTGTAAAAGAATTTTAGTATAATCAAATGAGCCCTATTAGTATTAAAGAATAACTTTTCCAAACCCCAAAAATATGAATTCCGACATTCAACATGTACAATCACTCTATAGAAGAATGAAATTATCAATGGGATTGTACCTATACTCTTTATATAATAACCACGACATGCCCTTTGTATTGGAATTTTAGCATGAATTTGATGAAAATTTATAATTTGATGAATAAAACAACACATATCATAATCCATAAAGGTCATTTTTTATAATTATATTTATTTTACTCAATTAACACTCATTAATCTTGTCATTTATTGAACCATTAAAAATCTAGTGTACACAACCATATCATATCAAAGAATAACCTATCATTGAAATTAAAAATTATCACATTTCACTCATGATATTTTCATAATAAATAACATTTTGTACTATGTAATGATAATTATTTTTCAATGATAATATATAGTTCATTATCAATAAAGAGTAGGCTCACCCCATCATGTTTTTTCCCACTAGAGTTTTAATAGGAATATGTGTCAATGAATGTCTAAATGCATGAATAACAATCACCAATATCTTTAAATGCCTTGAGTTATCCATATGAATATCATACATTGGATCATATTCATCAAACTCCAATTTAATATACAAATTTCTTATTATAGTCATGCTTCTAAAAAACATCAGTTAAAAAATCTAAATGAATCACTATTGATATATAGATCATCAACTCATAAAAGAGTAACTGGAATATAAATTCCAACAAATAGAATTTATTGATAACACTAAATGATAAACCCATGAAATAAATATATGAAGTAACATAATAAAGAACGAATAACTATTCTCAAACAATAAATCATTCTAAGAAACTATAGGATTTGATGATAAAACTTAATGATAAAACCATGAAATAAATGTATCACATATCCATATGTCACCTCAATCATTCAAGGACCCAATTATTATGAACACCCAACACCTCAAAGTAGTTATTTTATTTCTTATACCTTGATTAAGATAATCTAAAAACACTCCAATGAAATGTTTGGTGGTGATGAATAGAGCCTAGTTGAGTCTCAGAATGAGTTCAGTAATCAATTACCTAAAAATAGAACATGTATTATTTTATTTCTGAAGAAAATATGGAATGAATTTGAGTTCATTTATTATAAAACTAATATAATTATTTCATAATAAAATGGGATGGAAGATATATCAAATAATTATTAAAAACAATTTCCATCTAAATCACAAATATAAATATTTTAACATTAATAAAGTATTTTTTTAAATATATGAAATTTATCCATTGAATAGTTTATATAATAGAATCATGTATCAATAATCATGGTATTATTTTATATGTTAATTGTATTATCACACTATTCAATAAGTGATATGAGATTAATTTGTACACACATCCCACAAATCAAACCATTAAGACTGAACTCTGCATCGAGGAAAAAAGAATTCAAAAAAATTTCAATGTAAGTGTTTTCATTGTGAATAACGATCTATGCATTTATATCCTCTAATTATAATCATTTTATAACCAAACTACATATGATCAAATTTTTGTCTGTCAAACAATCAATCAATCATATGAAGATAAAACATTTTAGAATAGTTCAAAAATATAATTTACTACATTAAGTTTTCATCATTACATCATCATTTAAAAAACAAAAACATAGATATTAATTTAATTCTCCCATTTTGAATCATATTTCAATATAAAAATTTCATCTCCGAACAATCCTTTTCCCAATAAAAACATATATTTTCAAAAATCTACCAAACAATTTCAATTCCATTGGGACTTTAGGAGTTATTATAATATCCATGAATTTTTATATAATAATAAATAATTAATTATAATTATTGGGTTTAAATAATTTAAATTATTAATGAAATTTAATTATGTGATTTAAGGTTCCAATTTTAGTGGAGATCATATGGGACATCATATTTATAATCAGACATAAAAATTTCTTATGCAATAGGATAAACTAATGAAGAATAAAGGAAAAGGATTCAAACCAGTTTAAAATAGATTATAAATTATCATGATAAATGTAAAATTAAATAATAAAAAATTATACAACATTAATACTAAATATTTGTAGTTCATATAATGAGAAAAACATAGTGATATAACTCAATAGAGATCATAATTCTAACTAATATGTCTAGAAGTGATGTAATATAATAAAAACTCAGAATCTTCTTATGGATGGAGAGGAGATGATATAATAAAAATGAAATATATTAAAATATTCACCATAACAACACCAATAAAATAGATTAATCACTGACATGAATCCTAGATTCTAGATTTCAATATCCCAAGTGGAGGATAAAAAAATTATCACTTGACACTAAAAATAGAGATCCATAAAATCTAACATTGTGAACTCAATTGACATATTTTAAACATTAAAATCATAAAAATATTTCATGTCATAATCCATGTGATAGATCTATGACTGGAAATTCATTCATGGAGTGAATCTATCATAAAAAATGTACACATTTATATCATGGTAAAAAGTCATAGAATACCATTTATCTCAACTGATTCCCTAATGTATATCCTATAAATCCTCTAATAAATGTATACATTAAATTCAATAAATCAAAAAATATGCATCCCAAAATATTAATTCATTTCCCAAAAAAACCCTATCAGTCATTATATTTCCTTAAATGAAACCAAAAATAAATAAATCATAAGGAGAAAGAAGATGTACCTAAAATAATGTAAATATATTATTATCAATGATCAGGTTGAAGATGTAAAATAACCAATTATGATATTCTATCATATACAAAATGTTATCATGCTCTCAAATAATCTATTTAAACACTCATAGACTAAACACATTGGAATCATGTAAATTTTTTTTCAATAAAAAATGAGGATAGAGTTGCTGAGATGGTTTTTTGGGATTAATTAATATGTTATAAATATCATGGCATATAACTCAAATACATTATATTTTTAGATACATAGGTAAATTTTTTTGTTTAATCCCATCAATAGATCTTGTAAATTTTGTAATATTTCCCTCTAAATATTATATTTGATACGCCACAGAGAAGTTCCTTTTTTACTGATGGTTCATATTTTCAATGGTTATGGAGAAACGAGGGTAGAATAACCTTATGTAGTTGTAGATAATGTGTGATGAATTGATCATAGTAATATATTCTTAATTAAATGAATTATATTATGTTTCTTGATTCGTACACTATTCATGATATCATGACTTCTAATAAACATTGATTATTCAATTCTTTATTACAACATAGATGATTAATCAATAATGAACCATTTTGAATAGAGGTTACTTCAAGTAAGTTTTTTTTCAAAGTATTATTATGGAAGAAATTGGAAATTATGAATATTGAGGGATAATGAATTTATAATGAGAATGATAAGGAATCAAAAAAATTTGGGATAATGATATAAAAACTTCTTATATAATTGATTTTTTTTTAAAATGTCATATTTATCCATTGGATGAATTATTTAATTTTGGAAATTATATATTTACTAAAATTTTTTATATGTGTATGTGTTACATCATCTTTTAAGATAGATGGTGTAAATAAATTTTAGGAACCTATAGAATTATACATTTGTGCAACTATATATTTCATAGACTAAAAATTAACATAATATGAAAATGGATAGTTCAAAAAAATAATAAATATATCCTAATAAATTATGGATTAAATATTTTAATAACTATTAGTGAACAATGTGTGTATTTTTGGTTACTTTGTGATACCTTTATTTGAATTTATTATGGAATTTGGAATTTTATCTTCTTTTTGTTTAGAATTGAAATACTTTTTGGGATTCTACAAGACATTTCAGCAGCCTATATTATTATATCTATTTTAATTAGACATTTATCTTATATAGGGATTTTGATGTATGACCCAATGGGTATATATTTCTTAATCTCAGAGGTACTCCTTTTACAAAGTTGTTTATACATTATAAGATATATCAGTTATCATCTCCATTAATGATTATATAAATGTCTATGAATGAATGAACTGTGTTCATGAGCTTATCCATTAAATATTTTAGTCAATTAATGATAATTTTTTAAAATAATATTTTATAAAAATCATTTTATTGATATTATAAGAAGAAAATTTGAAAATGATGACATTATTTCAAAAAAAAGACAGAGATCATAAAAAAATCACACCACCACTCTAATATATTCATAATTAGATTACAAAAATTGGATGATTAATAACAATATTGTTTATTTAATAAATTTTTTCCTCATTAATATTAAAATTAATAGATTTCATAGAATTGTGATGACCAAAATTGATGGGGATAATAATTAGGAATATAAAATGTTATAATAATGGATTTTATGGTTCTAATATTAGGCAATATATATATTAAAAATAGAAATAAGAATCCAATGAAGAAAAATGAAATATCAATTATTATTTCATGGTGTTCTTCCATATATAAAAAATTACAAATATTATTTGTGGTGTTTTTGGGGAAACAAAAATGGATTAATGTTAGTTTAGAGAATATAATATTTTTTTTCATATAACACCTCACTACGAGGAAAATATTTATAAGTTTATAAAAAATGTAAAATTAATACACTTTTATATTTTGAGATGGATTATAAGAATGAATAACATAAATTACAACATCTTCTAGTTGGAGTCCATTTTATGTTTATGTAATTAATATAAGGACCATCAGTGTTAATTCTTTTGTTTAGATTCCATTTTTGAAATCAATGTTTTAGATGTAAATAGGTAATGTCTTCCATTGGATTAATTTTCTCTTTAATTCCATTTTTTTAATACCTATAGTGGATAATATTTTGAAATATAAATTTTAAATAATGTAGAAAAATTATATCTTTGAATATATATTTCTTAAAATAATATAATTTATAATTTTATTCATTTTCAAAAAAACCCTAGCCTATATAAATAATGTAATAGTAAACCATCATAATAAAGATGTTAAATTGGTTTTAATAAATTTTTATTAAAAATTATAAAAAATATATATCATTTTTTCATGTAAAAAATATTTAATGATTGAATAATATTAATTATGTAGTCAATTTTAAATAAAATACCAATAATGTTTTCAATTTAAACAAAAGGAACCATTATAATTCAATAATATAAGTAGTCTTATTAATTACATCATAATTATCATTATAATTTATATTTAAATGATAATATATTTATTCTTAGAAGAAAACATCCCCCATGGAATTTTAATTTCCTCACCCAATTTTCATCCAATTATTCCTTCAACAACAATATTGATGAACCAAAAAATTTTAAACATCACAATGGTGGATCTTATTCTATTTTAGTCCATTCAAATTACTATTAGTTTATGATTGATGCACCAATTATGTATAGTCCTTGTCTTTCTTTTCTTGTTTGGATTACGACTTGTGAACTCCTTCATGATCTTCTAAATCCCTAAAAAAATATTTCCCCATTGGATAATAGGTTGGGTATTCAAAGGGTTCATCAATATGGATACAAGGTTAAGGGTAAGGTTGTGTTCATATTCAAATTCATGTTAGGTAATCTACATATTATATCCCATTTTTTATTATCAATTTTGGCATGTGTGGTTGTGTAAATAATTCCACATTATTTTGAATTTCATTCCTTTTATAGGATTTGGTAAAATGTTAGGGGAATTTATAAAATTAACTTCTCATGATTTATTTGTGAAGAGTTGATGATAATTTGACATGTTTAGTTCCACCCATAGGGTGCACCAACATTCCCAGACATGGAACTTGATAATGTTAAGCATGGTGCTGTATTGTTTCAATCTAGAGGACACTATGAACATATTGTTATAATAGGTTAAATAATATAGCGTAACTCATATATGGAGATTATAGTTTTTGAAAATAGAAAAGTTATTGTTTGGAATATTGTGGGAAGGGATAAATTGATTAATGTGTACTTCTCAAATTGCAAATGAATTTGACATATAAATGTGTTAATGGACTAGGGAATATAAAATGATAAATTTTTTAAATGGATTAATTGATTGGAAGTTTATAAATATGTTAAATGGGATAATTTATGAGAATTGATGATTTTTAAAAATGGGTTCAGGATCAATGTGGGAAATGGATTAAATGGGATGTCCTATGTTAATGGTAAATGTGCTAATGGGTTAAAACATCATGATGATTTACATACTGAATGTAAAATGAAATTTAAATGTAATTTATATTGATTGTGAATAGTTTTTTATATGATATATGTGATGAATGGATAAATAATAATTTTCCCATGGATTTGTGTCATGGAACAATGGACTTAGGCTCCTTCGACATGTAGACTTGGACTAATGCTCTGTGATGTAAATTAGTATGAAATGAATTTCCCTAGTGAAAAAAGGTAACCTAACTAATTCCTTTTTATGGGTATTTTTTGCCTAGATGATTAGAAAAAATGATGTAAATTCCTTTACCATGAAAAAAATTATGAAATATGTAACCTCTCAGATATTCTATGTATTATTTGTTGATATTTTATAGATTATTTTTGAGATAGGAACTAAGACATTGTGCGATTCAAAGGCCTAGTGTTCCCAGATTTATTGGTTGAAAAAATATTAAAATATTTAATAGCTAGCACATGTGGACTTCTAGGAAAAGAAGAATAAATCCTAAAATGTTTCATAGATTAGAAGTATGAGAGAAACATTGAATTATAAATATATCCATTACACTTGGGGAGATCTAATATTGGTCAGCATGGGTCATTTGTGAAAATGTTTTTAGGGGAGGGAAATTAATAAAATATATTAATTGAAAGATTTATAATAATTTTCTCTAGTGTAGTGACATTCTCCCCCTATAAGTTCATAGATAAGGATTTATTTTCTCTTCAGGTTCTCAACTAACCCCTAAAGATCTAGATTCCACTAGAGGAGAAGTTACTAGAAGGACAACAGTGGATCATGGCCTTATCGTGGATCATCACACCAGCAGAGTTAGAGGATCTTGTAAATGGCGAAAAGACAAGCATTCATCATCAGTGATCTATCCAAACTCTAGGCAGGGTGTTTTCTTCTTCTTCTGAAATTCATCCTTTTTGTAATCATAGATTAATTTGATTCAACTTATTGAATAAAATATTTTTTTCAAATCATTAGTAGATTTCAATTAGAGATAATTGTTTATTTTGGTTTGTTTATTATCCCTCTTCGATTGTACTTCTACAATATTTAATCGAGAACAATAGAACAATGGAAAGGATTCATTCCATTCTTTTTTGATTTATGGATTCCTCTTAAATTACATCATGTTGTCATAGTTGGAAATCACTTTGACAAAAGTTTGAAAAATACCTAGTTTCATATCATCATGCAACTATTCTTTGGACAAAAAAGATCGAAACCACAGGAACATAACAAGATGGTTGTTACAGATCAAGGATAAATAGATATTATTTGTTGATTAGGGAAGAACAAGATCTGATCTAGGGTTCCACATCCCTCCTAGGTAGCTGGTAGAAAATAGATCTTGGGGATGAGTTTATCGATTCGTTTTGATGCCGGATTCCTCTGAACTACCGGAAAAAATTCTCAGTTCATGAAGATCGTGGATCCACGAAAATCATTCAAGAATATATTAGGGGGAATTCTTTACGAAATTAATAATGAAGAAGGAACTATGGATCTGAAATATTATATGAAACATGGCCTATAACTCATTGGTACAGACCGTGCGGGGCCCCTTCCGGGGTGACTAGTGTTTCAGGAAGGATACATTTATCACATGGCTTGTGGTATTTTTCACATGTAATGTGACCCTCCCTGGTTGAATAGGCGTGTACTCAAGAGAGTATGTCGTCATGTGAAACAGTACATGGATACATGGAATGCTCTGTAATTAGAAACATAAATGGATTGAAATACACTAACATGGGCAGGAAACATGGGCAGGGAACTGTGTGTCTCTACCGGCCATGTACAAATCCAACACACTATGTATATATATACTACATTTCATGTGAGGTTATTCAACAAGAGAAAGACTTGGTATAGCTAGACAATCCATGTACCATCTGGGACACACCGTCAACTCCCATTAAGAGTTTTATGACTGTTATTTATCATAGTTTGGAGTAGTATAGTTTTATTTTATTCCTTTAGTCCATTCCATGATGATAGAGTGTGACAATACATCCACAAGAGTGGAAATTAATCCCCTCTATAGGGTAAATCCCAGATAAGAATTCGGTGTCCCTTTTTGAGACTGGTGTGTAATCCTCTATCAACCCTATTGGATATTATGTAATCAGCATGACCTCCATGAGTAGGAAATTTATCTTACATCAAACGAGGTTCATCTGTAGGGTTTAAGTAATCATTTTCATACAATTGACTATGTACGGGTTGATTCAGATTTGGTTCATGGTGTACCCCATCTGTTCTAGATGTGACCCCTCTATGTGTATCATAGTCTTATTTTAGAATTGTGTTCTCTTTCGTTGGGGCCCAAATGAGCTATAACTCTTCATCTAGTGTCTCTGACAATATCATTGCTCGAGTAGTGTGTTTTCCCACAAAGATTGTACTTTGAGTAGAATCCATTGTTTGGAAATTGAATATGACCACCAAATGGCATGATGTCTCTCATGAGTATATTTGGGTATTTCTCTCTTTTTATGTGTTATACCAAGAATACTATACATTGCAGTGTGATGAATATACTTGGTGCTTCATGTTTATTGTTATTGGGGTATCATACTGAGTACATTAATACTCACCCCTACACATACTTTTCCCGCTTGTGTCTTGTCTTGGGTAGATGGTATCTCTATTGATTGTGTCCATAGAGGATATAGAGTGGGTGTACCATAAATAGATCAAAGAAGACTAAGGTTTTTACTAGTAGCATACATTTTGTTAGTCCTTTCCCTTAGATAAGGATGTACATCTTGCAGTTTCAATTCAACTTGTGTACAGTCTCTTTGTGGTGGGCTTGTGTTTATTCATGTTTACATTTCCATTACATCCCGCCATACTCTAGTTTTGGGAACATATATGTATTCATTCATCCTATAGGTTTTAAATTTCATCATTTTGTGTCTTGATGATGTGTCATTGTGTACATGAATTATAGTATAATTCATCCCATTTGTGGTAATGTCTAACTCGGTGCAATTTACCAGACCGTGGTCTATTGAATGTGGGCATCTGGTAGTTATAGAATGGGCCACTTTGCGATGGGTCGTGATAGAGTGGTATCAGTGGGGTTGGTTATACTGTAGGATCTGGAATCTATGAGATTTATTTTAGGAAAGAGTGTTATGTATTTCAAGTTCATATTTTTGGTCGGGAAATCCATTGTTGGTGTAGTGGCACCATATCTATAAACCGTGACTCTAATCATCTGTTTTTAGACTCTGAACATGATAACACTTATTTTTAGGGGAGAAAAAATGGTACATGCATCATATAAAAATGACTGAGTTTTCCATTTCCTTATTAAGTAATATCTTTAAATATATTGTATTGAAAATGGTAAATCTTTTTATTTTATGATTACTCCGCTTAGACAGCTGACATGGAAATTACCATAGGATAAAAAATATAACACACAATGTGGAGAGGCATCAGTACAAGGCCATGTATGAGAGATATCCCCACTGTGTGGTTTACCACCTATACAACCACCCATTGAGCATCAGTTACTACCATAACTATCGTTTGATGATACATAAAGGATGAATTTTTCTCTTGATATTCAAATGAACAAGCGTCCAAGGTTTTAGGTGATCCATACCCCAATATGTCCAAGAAATTTCTAGAGGTAGTCACCCATTTTTTCCTGTCCTATATGGATGACTACTGATCAGATGGAAGACCATGACATAAGTCCTCTTGAGAAATTTTTGATGAGATGGTGGAGATTAGTGACTTAGTAACTTGATGAGATATGTCTCTCCTGGATAGACATTATGAATCTCTTTAGAATGATGTTCTATTAGGACACATTGTGATCAATACACGAACATGGGTTTCAACATCTATAGAAGGAAAATATGGCCATGGCTGAGTATTATATGAAGTTTATTGATATTTCATGCTTCACTTTGGATATGTAATGAGACAAGTTAATTAGGGATCATACCATCAATTTGGTCCTTCACTGGGACATTAGGGAATTAGTGGTATCCCAAATCAATTCTACCTTTGTTGGGGTACATGAGTGAGCCCTATTAGAAGAAAATTTTCTTGTAGAGAATAGTATAGTAGCGGGGGAGATAGATTTGGGAACCAAGTATCCAATACCTCATTACAAGGTATCCAAAAAAAAATGTAGGTATCCAAGAAGGTTATGTTCGTTAGGAGGTGTTCTTAGGACTTGTGATAGGTAGTGAAAGGATATCTGAGAAGTTAAAATCTTCCAATGGACATGGATATTTTCTCTTCTAATCGTCGAGGACATATAAAATAGACATGATAACATGTGGTAAAGAATTATTGAATGGTGATTTAGGTAATGCAGAGATAGAGAGAGAGATAAGATCAGGGTGGTCCATTGGTATGATGATATGGAAGAGGGGATGGATGGGTAGCAGGAGGTGGCTAAAGGATCAACCTATTACCATCACCACTCTTAGGTTTTCCATGCCAGGCTTAGGGAGATGGAGGCCACACACGAGGATAGATACATGCAGTTTAGGACTGTGACCCCAAGGGCTTCGGGTTTTTTTAGGTATTATATGTGTTTTTTCACCATAAATATAGCATTTATAAACTTTTTTTATATTCATTATTTTCATTCCACAAATCTTGTTCAAGGCTTGGAAATAATGGTTAACCCGTTTATTTCACCCTTACACTTGGAGACTCCTACTAGATGTGACTCAATGATCACACACTTGTGTCAACAGTGTGACATGGATCTTGGAGTAATTATTTTAGGATTGGATCTCTAGGGTAGTGGTGTAGATGACTTAGAGATTTATTCCTTGTATTTAATGTTAATCCAATGTAAATTCTCAGATTGACCATTTTTGGTGAAGAATGTTTTGTGTTATAGTGATGAAACCGTGTTTCTCTTTGTTGGTGAATGGAAAATATTGGCATTGGAGGACAAACTCAAACATAGGAGAGTACAACCAATTAATCATTATTTGGAAAACCTGACACTAAGTTCAGTGGATGTTATGTGTCCTGAATTCCTTTTAATGGTTTTGGAGTATGAGGAAGTCATTCTAGAATATGATACAAGTTTATATCCCCAATGGGAGATAGACTTACTCATTATACTATATCATGTGAAAATACAAATATTAATTGATTCATTTCAGATTAATCTCAATGACCTTCGTGAACAGAGGGTGGAGTTAGAGGACTTGTAGAGAAAATTATTTGTGATACCCAGTGTTTCATCCTCGAAAGTCATAGTTTTTTTTTCACGAAAGCAGCTGATAGATTGAGGTTATGTGTGGATTACTAGCGCATGAACCAAGAGACCATGAATAAAAACTATCCACTACTGAGGTGTGAGGACCTTTTTGATAAGTTGAAGGTTACATGATTGTTCTTGAAGGATGACCTCAGATTAGGCTATCACCAACAGTGAGAACATGATGATGATATACTGTAAATGACATTATAATATCTATAAGGTCGCAATGAGTACATGATGATTCTATTTGTCATGATGAACACCCCATCAATGTTCATGGGATTTAGGAACCTATTGTTTTAACCATTCATAGACTATTTTGTGGTAGTTTTCATTAATGACATTCTACTGTATTATGTTTATGAGGAGGAGCACATGAGACCCATGAGGATGGTCTCAGAAATAGTTCGAGATATCCAACATTATAGGAAGCTCTCAAAGATGAAATTCTAGATTCTAGAGGTCCATTTTTTGGGACATGACATCTTAGATGCTAGAGATGCAGTAGAACTAGTGAAGGTTGAGGATGTTCTTGTCTGGGAGATAACCAAGTGTGTTACCAATGTGTGGTGTTTCATAGAATTTCCATGATACTATCAGAGGTTGCTTCCCGACTTCTACTGAGTGGCATCAACCTTGATTTCTTTGGAATGAACGGGGTATCCTTTCTTAGGTATTGAAAAATTACAATAGTTATTTTATGATCAAAGGAAGAGGTTGAGGAGTGCACCCATCATGAGGTTATAAGAGGAAGTTGTTGAGTATGTGGTGTTCATTGATGCATTCGGAACCGAGATTGGTTGTGCACTGAAGTAGTTATAGGTGGTGATTTCCTATGTATCATGATAATTTATTCCACATGAGAATAAATACGTGATGTATGATTTTTAAAAATAAGTGGAAGTCTTTTATTTTATGATGTGGAGACAATACCAGATGGTAGAGTGGTTTTTCATCTACTATAACTACAAGAGTTTCAGATTTATATTCTCTCAACTGTATAAAAACATGAGACATAGGTGATGTCTAGTTTTCATCTATGTCTATGACTTTGAGACAGTCTATACATGTTTGGTGTGGAAAATGGTGGATGATTTTCTCAGTAGGAGATATAGTTCTTAGTTGTCGAATGATGTGTTTAGGTAGTCATCCAAATTATAGTTTTCTGTTCTGGGTGGAGATGGGGAATCATTCCTTTGGTAGATGGTTTTCACCCCGCCACTCGAAAATAAATTTAGGGAGGGAAATATTCGGGAAACTCACTAAGATATCCTACATGCTCAAATGTCAACAAGAAATCAACTGGATGGATACATAAATCAAATGGGACCACATCATTATTTTCCACGAAATCACATTAGAGACAATGGGGTTATGGGGGAGGTTCTAAGAGAGTTTCTTACATCCCATATGAAAGTACATACAGTTTTAGAAAAGCACTAGGACCTCTAATTTCTTATTTTGAGGCTAGGGATGAAGAAAGAAGTTAAATAGTTTGTTTTTTGATTCCTTATTAGAAAATGAAGTATTGGAATCATGTTTTAACAGGTTTATCTCAACACCTTTTCGTTCCTGAATTAAATTGGTATGGGATATCTATGGACTTCGTGTATTTTTTTACACAAACATTTAGAGGATATGATAACAAATGGGTGATCATTGACTGAGTGACCAAGTTTTCCAATACCCTAGATATCCAATAGAAGTGTTTACTAGATAGCTTGAGACACCTCATCATTGAAAAGATTGATCAAAACCATGGATTTACAAAAAATATTATTTCATATTATGATAATTTCATTACATATTTTTGGTGTAAGGGATTATAGAAGGAATGCGGGACCCAATTACTCACGAGAACAATGTTTCACCCACAAAAGGATTACCAGACTGAGCAGACCATTCAGGTTATTGAGGAAATTTTCCAAGAATGCATGTCAGATTTTGGACTTAGTTGGTAAGATCACCAACAAGTGGTAATGTTTTCATACATTAACATCTATCATTCCACCATTACAATAAAACCATTCACGACATTGTATGAGCGACCCTATAGGGCACTATTTTGATGGACTAACCCTGGAGAGTTGGCACTCATGGGCCCGAAGTAGGAGAGAGATATTGTTGAGAAGGTTCATAGCATACAATAGTTAATGGATACTAAAATGAGTTTCCATAAGTCTTATGATGACATGCGATAGAGACCATTGGTGTTCGAGGAAGGAGACTATGTTTTCAATTGGGCTTCACCTCGGCAGTGATTATGTAGATTTAGTTGAGGAGACCAAGTGTCTATGAGGTTCATCAGACCATTACAAATATTATGTAGGGTTGTAGTGGTGTCATACCTCTTTGATCTACTGCTTCATTATGATTGGGTAGATGATGCCTCCATGTTTCATAGAGGATGAGGTACATGCATGACCCAAAACATGTCATTGACTAGGGAATGTTGGACAATGAAGATATAGTGACTATTTCTAGGAGCATAGTGGAGATCATGGATAATTAATACAGTATCCTGAATTGGTGATTGATTATTTCGGTCTATTTCTGGGGGAATCATGATAATTACCTGGAGAGAACATGGGACTGGGAGCCTTAGATTCATGCTCAGTACCCTCATTTGTTTGGGTAGCAATTTTTTTGGATTTTATGGGTATGTAAAGCACCAATTTTGGGAGAATTTAATATATAATATTTTCAATTTATTATTTCAATATGTTATAGGGATCATTTTCTTGAATAGGTACTAAGATGGCATGCGATTATGATGCCTGGTATTCCCATAATTAATGTTTGAATAAAATATTAAAATATTTAATTGCACATGCACATGATTTTCATAAAAAGTGGAATAACTTCTAAATGGGTGACTGGATATGAAATCAGAGGGAACCATAGGATTTGGAATATATGATTTACCTTAGGCAATACCTAATATTGGTCTGCGCAGTTTGATTGAGAAAAAGGTGTTACGGGCATGAAATTAAAAAAATAAATTTTAAATAGATGATTTATTTTATTTTTCATCATATCATTAACCCACTACCCCAATTTGTTCACATATAAGGCTTCTTTCATAGGTTTTTCCTTAAATCCTTGGAGACTGAGATGTTGTTCAAGAAGAATGCTCATGGAAGATGAAAAAAGTTCAGGATTAGATCTTCGATCATTGTTCCAGTGGAGGTGGATGATCTTATCAACAATGATAAAAAAATATTTCTTCATCAACCATTGATCCAATCTATAGGAAGGGTGTTTTTGTGTAATTATTTCTTTCTTAATCCCAGATGAACGTGGTTCAAGTAAACGAACAAGAATATATCCTTTCATCATTTGAATATTTCAATGGGATAGAAAATTTTATGTTTGTTCGTTGATTATACCTCTTTAATAACACTTCTATGATAATTAATGAAGGAAAAAATAATTACAGTAGAGGTTCATTCCCCATGTTTTTGGTTTTTGTATTCCTTCCCAATTTTTTCATGTGATCATCACTAGAAATCCCTTGACCAATGGTTCGAAAAATAGATGGTTCTTGATCGTGGTGTAACCATTCTTCATCACATGTTATCAAAACCATTTGTATGGATTATGAAGGTGGTTGCAGATCGATGTGTGATGGAAAAGATGTGTATATTAGGGAATAATGAGAACTTATCTTGGGTTCTACACCCCTCCAAAGTAGTGTATGAAAAAAATGATGGTGGTGAGTTTCCCAATGCATTTTGAGGATGGATTACCTCGAACTACTTGCAGGAAGTTTAGGTCATTGTAGATCGTAGATATATGGAGTGATTTCAGGCAAAAATTGAGGTGGACGTTACATTCTAGGAAGAAAAGAGAAGTAACACTTGATCTGGAAAATCCTACGTAACACAACATATAACTCGATACTATTCACATTATGGGGACACAATAGTGGATGGTATGGTTTCAAGAAAGGGATGATGAATACATGGTGTGTGTCCTTTTTCACATGTTGTGTGACACTCCTAGGTTTAATTACTGTGTACTATAAAGTGTACAAATATATAGGAAACAATAAACATATAGGTCAAACACCTTGTAATTAGATACAGAAAAGGCATGAAATATAGCTACACCTTTAGGCGACATATGATTGGATCCATGTGTCTCTACATTCCGTGAACTAATTCTATATGATATTTTTATAGAGGAAAAATTTCATTGCAGTTTTTTCCACAATGGAATGACTTGGTATAGCTTAACATGTCCTGTAACACCTGGTTCATGTCATTTACTCCTATCTAGATTGAATGAGACTATTCTTTTTCCATGTTTGCACTAGTATAGATTGATTTCTTTCCCTTTCTCCCTTACACAAAGGTACAGTGTGAAATTACATCCATGTCTCTGTATTATAATCATTTATGGTGGATGAGTCTCACATATAGTTTTAGTGTTCCTACGAAAGACTGGAGTGTGATTCTCTATTATCCATATAATATTTTATGGAATCTGCATGACCTCCCAAAGTAGGATTTTGATCCTCTATCAAGTGCTACACATCGGTGGGGATTGTTCAATCATTGTCATATGATCCCATTTGTAGTGGGTTGATCCTAATTTGGTTTTTGGTGTCCCCTAGTGGTTTTGGGTTTGACCTCCTCTTGGTGTATCATATTTTTCATGCACCAATACATTATTTTTTAAATGGGAACAAATGATCTAGACCTATTTATTGAGTGTCGATGATGATATCATGCATTGAGGAGTGTGTTATCATGGAATGAGCGTACATCGAGCATAATCTTGTGGGTGGAAAAGGCTATAACAACCTAATATCATTTTCCCTCTCCTGAGTATATCTGGGAATTTCTCTAAAAAAATATATTATTCGTATATTTCTATTTCATTTATTGATCTTTAAAAACATGTTTTTTCATGTTTATTGTTTTTTTGGTATCATACTGAGTATTGTTATACATACACATGCATGGGATTTTCCTATTTGTGTCATGTCTTGTGCAAATGGTGTATCTTTTGACTGTGTCTTATGATGACAGGGAGAGGGTGGAGCATAGCTGGAGCTAGGTAGACTGAGGTGTTTACTATGAGTGTACCCTGACTTAGTTCTTTCCATTGGAGACGGTTGAAATTCATTCACATTTAGTTGGACTTGTATATAGACACTTTGTTAAGAGATTTTGTTTGGCCCAGTTTTCTTTTCCCTTAAATTCATTCATACTCTAGTTGTGGGATATCAGTTTTTTATGAATTCAATTTTTTTTTTACATTTCATCATTGTGTGTCTTGGAGAAGTGTCTATGTGTACATGTACTTCAGTCTAATTTCTTCTATCTATGGGAAATTCCTGCTTGGTGCTAGCCACTAGTACCTGTCCTATCATTGGATGGATTGGGGTAGTCAAGGCATGGGAACCTCTGGGGTGGTTCATAAATAAATTGGCTTTGTAAAATTCATTTATCTAATGGAACCAGAGTCATATTTTTTTAATCATCTCATTTTTTTATACTACATACATTATCTTTTAAGGATAGTAATTTTCTAAAAACTGTTGGTAGTGGAATACTGAGTAGTACTAATACCCTTCATGGGATACCAAAGGGTACTAAAGAAATTTAATGGTTACAGGTTTGGTCAAGGTCAAATGCCATATTCTAGG
This sequence comes from Viscum album, assembly GCA_963277665.1. Taxonomy (NCBI): domain Eukaryota; kingdom Viridiplantae; phylum Streptophyta; class Magnoliopsida; order Santalales; family Viscaceae; genus Viscum; species Viscum album. The sequence continues at coordinate 116,981,298 of OY728128.1, read as the reverse complement.
GAATATAGTTGGTCTTGGGACTTGCATCAGTGAGGATCTGGAAGTGGGTTTTGGACCCAAATGGGTGTTTAGTTTTTTGTGTTTATTTTTTTATTCCCCTCATAATTGTTATCCTAACTCGACTAATTTATGGATTTAGATGTGGCATGTACCCTATTTGGAAATTGGTTGATAATTCATGTAATGGTTTATTTATATTTTCTTCTTAATTTCATATGTTATATATTTTGGAAAAATCTATTACGGGGGTATTGTATTAAAACGTAATCTATTAGACCATCACTATTGTTAGGAACCTATGATGTATAGGGAGGGGAACATGAGGTTATGTGGTTACCCAACATAGTGCACTATATTCATATATTTCAGTTCGTGATGTTAAAATTGGTATCATAGTCATTATTTTCTATGGTCTTACTATTCGGGATGGTAGACATGTACTTTTGTAAGTGTCTGGACTTGGAAGTGATCTGGTTCATGGGAGTAGCTAACCAAAAGTCTAGTGAAACCCCATGGGTCTGGGGTGGAAGTTTTTTTAATGATTTTTGTTGCTATAGATGAATGATATTTCATCATGGGGTGATGCACATGTATTGTGATATGACTATTTTATGTTTTTCCCTTGTGTATATAATGGTGTGAGGTTGATCATTCTTGCATCATTGTAGTAACCAAGGGATATGGGTGGAATGGTTCATAATAAGCACACACATGGGATGGTTTTGTGGGACCTGAAGGGTAGGATGCATTTTACATTCATTAAACATAAAATAAAAAGATTTCTAATAATGATAATGTAATCGTGTAATTTGAATGAATGAAAATGAATTGTTATAAAATAAAATTCTTAATGAAACATTATTAACGGGTTATGGTTTTTGGTTGTGGTAAAATTGTAATGAAGTAATGTTGACTAAAGGGAATGATTTATGTTGTGCTGTAAAAATGGTTAATAAATTGTTCTTAATGAATGTTTTTAAGGAATTAAAATATTTTTTATATCAATTTTTGATATAGTAATGGTTCCTAGAGTGGAATTTTTTTTTGAATGTGGATATGTTTTATAATGAGTGTCGAATGAGTGACTTGTGTCCATGTTTGTTGGATTGCCCAATGTGAACCATGAACTATTGTAGGAATGGTTGGGGGTTATATAAGAGACAAGATCACATCTGTAGGTAAAACATGTGGATTGAGTTGACTATGGTAGTTAGTGTGTTTTATGTTGCGGTTTACATCAATTGGAATTTACTAGAATTTTTTGTGGATTCAATTTTTTGGAAATATGAAACCGAATAAGTATGGATTTTTGAAATGATGGGTGAATAGAACATTCCAAAGTGTGAACATTAGTTTTTTAAAAATGATGAAGTTAATGATATGGGAATGTGTAATGAAGGATAATTCACTAAAGAATAGTATTTAGTGATCTTGTTGTTGTTATATTTCACTTTGTGTTAGTTTTTTTGGTAGTGAGGTTTCCCTAGGATGAGTCCTTGATTATATTTCAAGATACCATGAGGAGTCTCAATATGTGGATAAAGTGGTGTTCAGTTTTTTTCTCATGGTATTGTTACAACCTTGTGGTTTTGAGATGTTTCCTAATAATGTTGGAGTGGTGACCCCTATTGATATAATTTATTGTGTTGTACATTTGAACTAATAATGAGTTTAGTGGTTGTGGAATCATTAGTGATGGATTTTTAAAGGGTGTGGTGGACTCGTTAGGTTTATTCTCTATGAGTTGTGTGTTGGAAATTAGAATGATGATTTTGTCTCGTTGTGTCGATGTATGTTTCAAGGTATGCTTGGTGTTGAACCTATATTATATTGTCTCATGGGTTTACTATGTATATTGTGTATTATAAAGTGAGAAAGTGTGCATCTATGAGTAACAATTGGTTTTGGTCTTGATGTGTATGTCATGAAGTGAGGGATAGTGGATTTTACTTAACATGAATGTAGTTAGGGATCTGGTATTTTTCCACCATTGAAGTGACCAATGAGAGAAGTTAGACATGGTTATGAGTGATTTTTTTAATCTCATTGGTGGATGTTTTGGTAATTGGTAGTGGATAACAGAGAGTGTTTCCTTAGGTGAGATTAGACTAGAGGTCTATGTTAGAATGATTATGGATTTGGTGATAGAACTCGAGCTTTGGTTATTCATTTAATGATTTTGGATGTTGATCATATCCCCATGGGATTTTTCCTAGTATTGAATATGTCTTCAGATGTGAGGATTGAGTGGTTTCTTTAGAGGGGGAATCTAATCATGATGGCTTCCATCATGTTTTGGGTAAAAATATATAGTTATGCCTTGGTTTATTTCTCCAGGAGGAACCTAAGTGCGGGTATAGGTTGTAAATTTGTTTTTCAAGGGAATGATTATTTGGGTGTCCTACCCTTCTATTTTGATGGCGAATATTGGAGTCCTCAAAGTTCATTTTGGGTAGATGTTGAAAGGGTGAATGAAATTTCGATGCAAGATTTGTTATGAAAGTGACACATGAGATGATTATGGTAACATGGATAGAATATTTTATGAAATATTCATTTTTTAGTGGAGATTTTGAGAATGAATTGAGGATTATGTGGATAATATAATAGGAGACATTTTCAAGTGATTAAGTGACATTGGGAAATTCCTGGTAATGTTAGGCATGTGTAATCTGAGGTTAGTTTTATTTTGTCTTAAAAACGATGTGAGAGACCTTGTGTGCTCAGTTGAGGTCATGCTATTTGAATATTTTGGTAATGCATGAGTCCATTTTGGATTAGAATAGATCTAACTCAAGATAAGAACATTTTGTTCTTTGTGGAACTGAATAGGTACTTGTGGTGATGTGGGAGACTATGTTTCTTGATCGGTTTGATTGAAATTGAAGTCACGTTCATTAATTGGAAGGGTCATTTCAGAAGTGATAGAGTGGTGTGGTGGATGTAGTTCCAACTAAATGTTGGTTCATGGATTCATGGAGGATGGTTCTGGAATGATGGCGAGTCTTTGTTTGAAATCATGCCTAAGCGGTGCTGGTTATGTGATAATGAAATGTGTGTAGGAGGGGAAGCCCGAGACATTGTCAGGTTATGGTTTATTATTATTGTAGGGGGGAAATGTGATGGATAATTCTTTTTGGTTTTCATTGATTACTTATTAGAATACTTTTGTCTAGTGACAAATTGACCACCATCATGTCATAATCCCTAGTATACTGATAAAGATTTGGTTTTCTGTATAGATACATGAATGCGATTTGGTTGGATGTGGGACATTATGGGTTTTACGCTCATGGGGTTCTATATGGGGAGTTGGATGGCGGGATGTACACCATCGATGTTTATGGGAGATGTCCGTGGGATTGATAATTTATCGATGAACTCAGTAAGTTACATTCTCAAAAGCTGGGAAGAGTTGTCAAGGGATGTTATTTATGATGTTTTGGGATGCTTAATACATCCAAATCCATGTTTTGAGGGTCATCTTGTGATTTATGCATGAACCTAGGTGGTAAGAGTTGCTTGAAGAAATCAATCATAATGACACTCCAATATGTGGAGCAATAAGTTTGTTCAGGATGTGTAGAGTAGTGTGTGGAGTTGATGTAGTGGAATTAGGATGCCAATGTGATAAAAATGAGGTGAAATTTGGGACTCTCAAGGAGGCCAAGTGGGCCATGATAGTCGTTGGTAATGTTGTTGAGCATTTTATTTAGGATAATGATGGTTCCAATTAAAAGTTGATTTCCTATGATAATGTTATTATGGTGCATGCTACGATTTAGAAATAGTTTGTGTTAATTATTGGCTGGGTTCTAGAACCTCATTGAGGTATGGTATGGAAAATTTTGGGTTGTCTATGTGAATATGGAGTGTTCGTAGTTGAAAAATAATTTTGGAGTGAAAAATAGGTTTTGAATTTTATAATTGGGTTGGGTAAGAAACTATTTTCCTTTAGTTAGTTTATGGTTGGTAGAAGTTCTATTTGTGGGAATGTTGATGGGTTTTGTGGAGCATGATGATGGTTTGTATGTTAGTGGATGTCACGATGGTGGATTTCTACCAGAAGGCATGGAATGTCCCTAGTAGGTGGATTAGATGGCAGTGATAGGAATTAATTTAGTATGTTCATTGGGAAGTTGGAAAATGGTAGAATTCCAATAGTTTGAGAAGGATGTTCTGGGGAAACCAAGTCTGGGTGGTCTGGCATGAGATAGTAAAAAGGAATGGATGTGGTATGTTGTGACCCACCTCTTGTTTGATGTTTTTTGTGGAATTTAATTTTCATAAATGATGCAAAAAATTAGTAAGATCATGTTGTTCTTAGTATGTGAGTGGAAAATGTGGGGATTTACTCCCTCATGGTTTGATGGATAGGCTAGATGCCAATACTATTTGGTGTTCATATTGATGTTCAGACATTGTGAGTTGGGAATGTTACAAGGGGGTTTTAGAAGTTGATTTGATACTCTGGTTGTCTTTTTCTATAGTAGATATGCCAAATACCAAAATGTTTTGGGGATAAGTTAAATTGAGTGGTGGGGATCACCATAGTGGGGAGATGGTTGGTTGATAATGTGACCAGTGTTTCAAGTTGATGGGACTTGAGTAATGATGATATTGTTTATTTTATGTTGATAATGAGTGTTGACTCGGGTTTTAATAGTAAGGTTCATTGTGTTTTTCGATTTCATCTTGGATTTTTGATTATTTAATTGAACTATAGGGCCTCAACCTAGGGATAAATTTAATTCAAGAACATTGATAAAAAATTTGAGATTTTTTATTTGAGTGGGGTAAATTTTTAGAGACCATTAGAGTTTTGAAAATAGGGTTAAATAGCACCATTTGATTTAGTCCATGAGTTATGAATTGGTTCAGAACGATTGGTAGATGGATGGATATTCCACAATTGTATGATGTTGTGTGTAATGTTTCCTTGTGCATCATTTTTCAAAGTGTTTCCTTGTATTCACTATGGATTTTGGGTGGTTGATGCATATTTATATGTTGATGAACCGTTGCATGAGACATTGTTTGTTATTGTGGGTTATATGGAGAAGTATTATGGTGAAAGAAAATTATTTGGGATCGAGTTTCGTGGTATAAGAATATGGATCAGGATGATACTTTAGAGAAAGATATGGACAAGTGGGCCATGTAGACCAAAGTATTTTCGATTAGAATAAAATTAGATCATGGAAGTGTAGCTGGAAGGCATGGTATTAAATGCTGGGGAGGTTGTAGGATTCATGATCTCATGGATGTATTTCCATGTTTAAATTTTGGTTAAAATCTTTTTTATATGGTTAATATATTATTTATCCCTTATATGAGGAGGCATGGGTAGGTTTCTAGGGGGTTAGGATGAGAGTGGTAAAAAATGGAAATTTGGTGCATGATTAATAGTGGGAATATTGTTAGGGATAATTGTTCTCCCAAATAATGATGATTTTGAGGATGGATGAACAGATAAATAAACTATGTAAGGAGGGAGGAAAAAATAAGAAGACTCAAATATAGTAATTCCTTAAAGTTGGTGAAATTATTTTCAAATCATGCGGAATCCCCATGTAACCATTCTACATGGTCCACTCTTTGATAGAGTTTGGCACACATTTGGTGTATGGTTTGGAAAACTGTGTGGCTATTCCTTTCACCCCTGTAAAAAAGTAAAAAATTACAAATCATTCCCATTGGGATTTTAAGTTCCTCACCCTATTTTCATACCTATTCTTATCACATTCCCCCTAATTACGATCCTAAAGAAATAATTCATCCCATGGTTTGACCTCCTTATATTCTAGGGCATTTGGTGTTTAATTGGTTATAGAACGATGCTCTAAGTATGTCTAATCATTATTTTTCTTATATTTTTAGGATTAGGGCATGTTGTTTGTTTCAACATCTTTTGACACCATAAATATCTATTTCTATATTGTATGTTGGTTAGGGGAATTAAAGTGTTCTTAAAAATGGATATAAGGATAATTTTAAGAGTGTTTTAATCGTAATAATCATGGTATGTGGTTTATAAGTTATATCCAATGGTTTTATTGTCTATTTGTGCATGTGCAGTTGTGTTCTTTGTTCTATGACATAGTGAATTTGATTCCAATAATAAGATTCAATAAAATGATTGGATAAATTATTAAATTAACCATTATCATTCCCATGGGATGTATAGAAGACTATTTGACCTGTTTAGGGACAACCATGAGGTGCACCAACATTCCTAAACATGGATCATGGTACTATAAAGATTGAAGCTAACATATGTTCTAGTAGATCCCAAGATGTACCTATTTTCATGTTACTTTAAATCATATATACTAACTCATAAATGTTGTGTCTAGTTTTTGGAAATGAATAAACGTTAGTTTGGAATAATGTGAAAAGAAATTAAATGGATTAATATGAATGTGTCAAATGTATTATGAAATTGTGATGGAAATACCATAAAAGATTAAGGAATATGAAACAATAAATGTGATTAATTTGTTAATTAATAGGAAGATGATTAAAATGTACAATGGACTAATTTTTGATAATTATTAATTAGAAAATATCGTTCATGGTATAAAAAGGGAAATATCTTAAATGGGATGTGCTATGTAAATTGTAAATGAGATAATGTGATAAAGGTTGATGATGCATAAAATATTGAATTTAACATGAATTGTAAATTTTATGTGCAATAATAATGAATGGTTTTTGATATGATATATGTGATGAATTGATAAATAAGAATATTCACATGGAATGGTGGAGTGGGATAGAGGAATGGTGTTGCTACCTCTAGTCGGGTTGGACTGTTTCTTGAACGCACCCCTAGAATACACATGTTATGGTACTGGAATGATTTTATATCACCTAATGGAATCATTGGATGATGCTATAAAGATTTACAATCAAAGTTGAGACTAATTTACATTATTGAGAAATGGAATTCCCTAATATGATTTGTAACCTTACATAAACCTTATTCATGGAGTTGGACTAGCATGGGATGTGATGTAAATGATTTAAATGCCTAACCCATGAAGAAATGTTTAATTAAGAAAATGTAAATTTTGATACCTAATAGAACCCTTGTTATATGTTGTTTTTCAGAAAATTTATTTAGTTCATCATGTATGATATGATTAAACTATTAATTTAGTAGACACTGTTGGTGGTGGCCTCCTTAGTTATACTCACACCATTCTCAGGCATCCATTGGGTTCTTGAGAAGATTTCATGGTTACAGGTCAGGATAAGGGAATATATGATAATATTTTGAATTGTGTTGGTCTTGGTATATGAATTTATCGAGATATAAACATGGAGTTCAGACCCGTTTTGACTTCAGATGGTTTTATTTATTTTAGGAGTTTATTCACATTGTCGATGTTATCATGGCTTGATATAATTACTTGTTTAGTTATAGCTTTTAACATATTTTGAAAATGGGTTATAATTTATGTATTGGTGTATTTATCAGTTTTATACACCAGATATGTTATATATTATGGAACACTTTGGTAAAAGGGGGTATAGTGTCCTCACATAATCCATAAGACGCTTACCACTAGTTGGCATCCTCTAGAGTATGGGGAGGCACACTTGAAGTCATCTGGTGAACCAACTCAGGGAACATGTTTAGTGGCTTCTCGGTAAGGGATGTTACACAATAGTATAAAATGTACATGACACTAACTTAGAATGAATTTCATGAAACTTCTAGTTTCATAAAAATCATGTGCCACCAGCATCACCGAGTTTCACTGATGAAATATTTATTATTAAAATATTAATATTTAGTATAAAAATATATAGCATAGACATTAAATTAGTTCGTTATGCATAATATTTAATAAATTTTAAAAATATAAATATAATATATATTCATTAAAATATTTTTTTATATTCATCACATAGAGATGATTGGTATATTATAAAACCCAATTTTACACATAAAAATATATAATTTTATAAGTGTATGTTTCCAACTTTTAATGGATAACCTATTATAAATATGAATTTTCAGTATTTTATAAATTTAATATTACCAAATATACTTCATTTTTTAATTGAAATAAGAATAATTAGGTTAGGTTTAATTTTTGGTTTTTCTATAAAGATTCATTTTTTGATGAATAATGATTAATAATAAATTTTAATTAAAAAATATTTCTCTTATAATTTATTTATAAGGATAAATTAAATATTCAAATTATTTCAAAGTAAAAAATATAGAAATTATAAATTAATAATAAAATTTATTGCATTAAAATAAATTTTTCAATGAATTTGAATATAAACACATATCAAACTTTTTAATGTTTTTACATTAATACCAAGCATTATCATCCCATCAATGGGATTAAAATTATACTAATTTTTTCCCCATATTTGATTGTAATTTAGTAATGTATATTCCATATTTAGAAGAATACAGTTTTATAATGTATAATAATATCAAATTTTTTTACTCTCAACAATCTTGAATGTAATTAAAATTAATTATAATGATTAAGATGGAAATCAGATTAATGTGGGACAAAACCATAATAAACAGAGATAAAATGAAATAGAAACTCATAAAAAATAGAGTTTATATCAATATTTAGACACTATAGACATGTGTATCAAATTTTTTAATTAATGTAGCCAGTTTTCATAGGAAAAACATTGGTGAAATTTCCTTTTAAAAATGTAAATGAATACAACCAAATCTCCTCGATAAACAGTCGTTGACACCTCCAACTTACTCACAACAATATATTAACATTGTATCAACCAATATCAGAATAAATAGAATATAAATATCCCAACCCTACTAATATAATCCCCCATTTGTTCATAAATCCATCCCAGTAAAGAGTTTTGTGCAATCCAAATGGAGTTACCCAAAGAAGAGGTACAATAGTTCCTCAATAAGTTTTGATTATTTTCATTATACAACACATAAAATATGCTTATTTGATGATAATATAATATTATAAGTATTCTAAATATACTGGTATTTTTTATTATATAGTTTCTACCAAAAATTACACAGACTTCAATCTAATGGGTAACAAACATAACGTTTATGTGTACGACGAACTACTACCTCAAAAAACAATGTAGTTTGTTTTTATTTTTAACACATCTAATGGTTGGTAATTATTATGGACACTTATATTTAAATTTTATATATTATATATTTAATATCTTTTTTCATATGTAATTTTTATATTACATATACAAATATTCATTCCATTTTGAATAAATATGTTAACATCATTTCAATAAGTGTGGACTACGGCCTCCTTAAAATGATGTGATTCATTCATGATTTACATTGAATGTATAAAGGATAGTTATATAAAACTATATTAAATATAATAAATAAGTGTAAAAAATATTTTACAGATATTATAATATACGTAAATTTATATTACATTTCCTTATTTTAATATGAAAAAGAAATGAAATGTAACATTTATATGTACGTACGAACTACCACCTCCATGAACGGTACATTCCACTACTTCCTCATTATCAGTGGAATTGAATGAAGTAATAAAAAATTGATATTAATTTCAAAACCCAATATCATTCTTTTGGTTATATTAGTTCCTCATTTTCATTTATATTCTATGTTTCTATGTCACATAACCTTTTATAATGTTTTTCCCACCCAATTTATTTTTTTACATATTTTTCACCCAATATATATCAATTTTTTGAGTCTAACATCATTATTATGGTCTTTTCTAGGGTTTACATAAAAATATAATTTTATTGGGAATTATTTATACATGCATTACCATTAAAGGAAATTAGTTGAGCATTATCTATAAAAGAATTTCATTTTATTCTACTATGGTTATTCATGACATCTATCATGTAATAGTACCACTTTTCCACTATTTGGTACACAAAACATGTTGGAAAATGTTTTTTTTGAAATCCCAATATTATTTCACTCTTTAGTCGAATAAACATTTTTCTTCTAAAACCATTGTTTTCTAAAAATATTTTATAAATTGTTTTCAACCTTTCTAAAATGATTTATTACGAAATGTTTACACTTTTTTTCCATTTCCTAATGTTTTCATTGTAATATTCTTAACACTTTTAAATCAAGGAATTTTCCTAACATTTTTACTTTACAAAAGGAATATTCATTTATATCATATGAAATGTATGAATTTACCTTGAATTGTTTATTCACAGCTTCTTTTTAATGTTTAAAATTTTATATATTAAATAATTTTTCAATTGTGATATACAAAGAATTATATTTAGAAAATTTTATTCAAAATAAAAGGGGAAATTTTTATTAGTTTTTTTAAATATATTTTATTGTATTTATATTCATCAATGGAAAAAATCCATCATTTCTACTTAACATGATATATGGTTTATGGATACAGTCCTTATTCATCATTTTAATAGTTTTTCGTTTATTATTACAAGGATAATAATCACATTCTCAACCATGATTCATTTTTTAGTCCCCTTGAAATATTAAATTTTCTAGGTTCCTTTGAAAATGAATTTCCCCAAATTATGCGTATCATTTATCACAAATATGATTATTTCAAAAACCATAATTAATTTTAGATCAATTTTTTACATTAATAGATATTTGATAATCTGTGGAAATATTGATAATTACAAAATCTTTTTCCCATATAGATATTTGATAAAGAGTATTTTTTATCAACTAAATCGATTTTTTGATATTTGGAATGCATTAGACAAGTAGTCATGGGTCAATCCTTAACCTAATATAGCCCCTTGTTGAGTCTATATGATATCAAAAAAAAATGTTCGGATAATTAAATAGGTTTCAAATTGATGTTGTAAAAATTCTTCCCAATAGTACATTATATATAAGATTTAATGTACATCAAAAATGATGTCCAATATTTAATCATTTCCTTCATTTTGAGTATATAATTTATTAAACATGAGATTCTGTGTTTATATGTGTAACGATTCATTTCATTCTTAGTTAATTTATTTAATAGAATGCGTTTATATTAACATTCGATATTAATTATGCATTGTACAATTATTTTAAATGTAATAAATTTTCTATCATTTATGTTTCCATAATTTTTAATAAAATTACATTAATGATTTTATATCACGTGTATTCATTTTTTACGATGTCATAATAATTATTCTCATAAATTAATTATTACATCTGGTATACTTAATCCTTACTAAGCATATGGCATTGAATTATTTTATTTCCTTTCCCCTGAAACCATGTAGTATAATATGAATGATATCTGGGATATATTAGATGGAATAATTTTATTATCATAAAAATTGTTTTAATTAGAATATTTATTGGTAATATAACCCTCATGTATGTATCTGTTTTACCAAGACAACTAAATTATGACATCATGTCCCGTCCCCTAGGGCCCATGTTGTTACTATCCTAAGCCTACCTTTTATTTTCCAGGGGATGGTGACTAGAACCAAGATGAAATATCCCAAAAAGAGAAGTCATTTCATTTAAACATCTACACATGCATGAAGCTCAAACTATGAAATGTAAACACAATGTAAACCACAACTATCACTGAAAAAAATAATGAGAGTATTGTACAAACTGAATGTAAAATGGGACAAGATTAAAATCCTAAAACCACAATGTAATGTACAAAATCCATGGTTTGTCCGCTCGAGACCCTACATTAAGGGTATGCGAAGCTTTTCTTCCTATATTCATAGATGTATGCCCATTTGTCTCGTCTCACTAAGCACCACCTTGTCACTGTACACCAAGGCCTCCACCAAAGTTTCGATCACCTGCATGAGACACAACATTTGTGGCCAAAGCCCATACAGGGTTGAGTAACACAATAATCAGTAGGGACCCCATACCAAAAGGTAATACCACAAAGAAAGACCACAATCAAGGACACTAGGAAAGACCACAATGCAAAGATAGCTCATTCCAGGTACAAATCAACGAATAAATAGTGATATTACCAATCCTAAAACTGAATAATCTTGTACTACTTAGGGACTCATCCCTAATGATTCATTTAGGTTCTCTAGGAAAATAGACCACTATAATTTGCTCGGAAACAGGACCCCTGAGGTCTTCACATCTACTTGGCCCCTGAGTTTCGCTCGGCTACTAGACCACTAAGGTCTTCTTGGATACTATACCACCAAGATTTGCTATGCTACTGGGTTGTCGAGGTGTTATTGACTACTAGTCCAATGAGGTAAACATGACTACTAGAAAACTGAGATCCTCCCGACATTTGGACCACTGAGGTCTACTCAACTACTGGGCCACCATGTTATGTACTGTTACAGGGCCATCGATGTCCCTCCCATATTATCCTTCATGTCACAGTTGGTCATTGGATTCCCTCCCTCTAGTGCACTTGATTCATGGAGAATCTACTCCTCAAGATATAAATCATATCATTGTTTCCAAATAAACTCACTTAGAATATATCAAATGGACCGACTTGTCATAGAGGTACCAACATAGCAGATGACGCATTAATCAGACAATCGGTCTGAAAGGTATTGGAATTTTAGTAAATATGGGATAGTTGTGTTCAGGCCTTGTCCGACAAGGTCAAACCAACCAAAGTAACCTTGCTCGGGGGTCCCTCAAGACCTGAACCGTTTCAGCCAGCCAAGCCAAAAGCAGTTCATCCTATGCCGACTCAGTCTAGCCTGGCCTAGTGGCTAGTCTTATTGGGCCTTACTATATACCAATCTTGGTTCGCCCCTGGGTCCCGCCCACCGGGTCACCCAATAACCTAGTCTACATTCTAAAGCCCAGTATGACATAGTTAAATATGTTTTCTCCAACTTGGTGGCACAATGGCCCAGTTTCGAATCAGGCCCTGCCCGCATGGAGGACAAGTTCTCCTCTAGAATGGGCCGCCCAACTGCCTGGTTCACACCGTCAGCCCGACCTGGATTGGAGGGATGGATTGGATCCCACATGGACGCCATGAAGGTTTCAGGTTTGTATAGACACGTAGCTAGCTACGGTTGGACGCCTCCCCTCTGCATGCTGTCCAGCAAGGACAGTTTTCTAGAAAATGTCACGGCCCGCCCAGTATGCCGCTCCTACTGACGAGGTGCTTGACTGGGTCCACCACCCTGCACTGCCGCGACCATTGCTGGCCACAGTCTCTGCCACCTCGGTGCACCCCGGGGCACGCCACCTACCACCCGTAGCCACTACCATGGTCCTCCGCAACCGATGCTTGTGTGCTAGTGGATTCCTTTGAAGACCACCAGACTTTCTCTTATGGTCTATTTCTTAATATTTCTATGCTTTCAGACATCTTGAGGTGTCAACATCACTACTGAATATCCCAAGATTTCTCTCAATTGATTTAGGGTTCTGACCACGTTCAGAACCTCCTGGTTGTAATCTGAAGTGACCATAGGTGTCTGTCGGTGAAGAAATCACGGGGGAGAGGATATCAGAAGAAACACCCAAAGTGATGAACATTGTCCTTGTTTGTTTGTACTTCATTTGTCACATTAGAAAATTGGGATATACCGAATGATCCAATGTTTTATCACTATTTCATGTATACCTTTTTTTCCAAAATTTCATCTTGTATATTCGATCGATATGTGGTTCAACTTGTTCATTAGTTGGACCACGATTGTCACACCAAATGAAGAACAAGAAATGGAACAAATTTTATTAGAAATAAAATAATCCCCCACATAGGAAAATAGGTTTGGTCGACATTAGGGTTCAATCATCATTGGTGATCTGTTTAGAGACATCACAATCCATCTTCTCGTCATCCCACAATCCATGATTCATCGTCATTGGTGATTCATCATTCATCACTATTTTTTTCTCATCAACAGAATGCCTCCAACGCCTCAGAGTCATCTCCCTAGTCGTTTTTGGATCTCATAGCTCTGTTTATCCATTAAAGGGGGAAATGTGTTGCATTGTTCCTGTTATGCATTGTTTTTTCATCGTTTTGAAATTTAATTTAGGAAAACGAGTTTCAATTATGTTTGAGTCACAATGTCGTTACCCAATTTCATTTATGAATTGAAACAACTCACTCGACCTTTCATTATAGCGAAACACTATTTTTGAGTAAATTAATCTTTCTTATAGTTTTATATTTTTTCATTTAAATTCCCAAAAAAATAACTTTTACCATGAACCCATGCTTGTTGAGGTAGGACCCTACATGAGGAAATCAAACACTAACAAGATCAACTATACTGAGTTACCATTTATGAGTCATCAGAATGAAAATAATCTATATTTAATAATTTTATTTACGATCATGTCCCAAAACTACTTTCCATAATTGGCCCGCACAGACCAATGTTATTCTCCTCCTAAGGAGATTATGCACTCACTTTCTCAATGGTGGTATTCAATTTTCAATCTGAGTCACCATTGGTGAGTTATAAGGATTTGAAAATTAGAATATATTTATTTAGTTATTTTATTTAAGGTTATGCCACATTCAAGTTTTATCACTGGAGGCATGTGATGTCTAAACTTAAGTGTCGCCTAGGGTAAAACCATCATCCTAGTCGAAAATTTTCCCTCTGATTTTCGATACGGGATCATCTTTAAATGTTATTACACTTTTTTTGGATAATTTCTCATGCACTCTATTTATATTTAAATATTTTTTAAAAGACCATTTTGGGACCACTGAGCCTCGGAACCACATGACAACTCATCACATGTCTCAGAATAATCCCATATAACAAAACAAATTCATGGGATTCCGAGACATTACATTACTCCCACCTTTACGGATTTACATCCTCATAATCCAAAAATAGGTCTAAACAAAAAAATGATGGTATGTGCATGAATGTTAACCTCATGCTCCCATGTTCTCTCTTATAGTTTACTGTGTTGCCACCGAACGCACACTAGAAGAATTGATCTCCCATAATGTGTCATCTCCCGTTTATCCTTGAACTCCACTAGAAATAACTCAAAAGTCCCCATCGTAAAATCTCCACCATTTTGAGACATATGAAGCCCTCTACTAAACTCTACTTTTGGGTAGTTAGGAAGTGGGTTGACTTAGTGATTCATTCAACAATCATACAATTGGTATTGTGTCTCCTGAATGTACATAGTAAACCCATCACGATGTCCATAAATATCCCTTCCCACATCCTTCCCAATATCCCTATAAAGAGAATGAATAACCCATGAAACTAGTTCATACAAGCATTAAATTTTTTATCCCAATAGGTATGCCCCCCTTCAACCCGTTCTTCCCTCCCCGGTTTTTGCCTTGATACTCACGCGCATACCCCGATGCATCTTTCCAATCTCGGTGTCACTACTACAATTGTGTGCCTTTTGAAAAGAATAACATGATCTCATCCTTTGGAATGTCCACCAGAGGTATTCCTAGTTTAAAAATTAGCACGTAAAGATTCATAGACGTTTTCATTGAGTTGTGCCTCCCTAACACAATTATGATTTGATTGGTAACAACCAATAAATGGATATAAGATTCTTCATCTTAATCAACAAAGGATAACAATAATGAGTCAAAAAACTCTGTTTCTTCTTTTTGAAACTATTAAATGGGTCTCTTGCTGAGATAATCAGTAACCATGTTTCCATTAACAATATTATAGACTACATTAAAGTCACAGTCTTGGAGGAACTCCAGCCATTGTCTCTATCTAAAGATCAAATCATTCTGAGAGGAGATATAATTGAAACTGTTTTGGTTAGAGTAGAAACAAATTTTCTCATCCATAAGGTAGTGTATCCACATCTACAATGTAAATAGTACCACTGCTAACTCAAGATCATGGGTCACGTAGTTCTACTAGTGTGGTCTCAACTGATGTAAAGCATATGCAATCACTAATTTCATCTTCATCATGACACAACCATGTCTTGTCCCT
This sequence comes from Viscum album, assembly GCA_963277665.1. Taxonomy (NCBI): domain Eukaryota; kingdom Viridiplantae; phylum Streptophyta; class Magnoliopsida; order Santalales; family Viscaceae; genus Viscum; species Viscum album. The sequence continues at coordinate 116,965,392 of OY728128.1, read as the reverse complement.
GATGAATCAAAGAAAACTATGTACTCGACACCATACTCTGGAAAACTAATTATCAGGGTGCTCATAAAACACTATCATAACTACTGTAAAGCCTACTATCACCTTTCCATCCACGAGAAAGGATATCACTTTCAACTGATCTAAGATTTTATTATCCATATGGTAGTGGATACTCATTATCCACGGTCAGTTGGTTAACATTATCATAGTCCACCCATAACCTTCAACACTAGGTCTTACTAATCCCTTCTTCTGTAAGTCCTACACCTGCAGCCTCAGCTGGAGAATCTCTACAAAATTCATCTAATATAATGATGTCGATATAGTTTTTATTTTCAAGGGTGTAGAAAAATGTAGAAGTTTGTCTCCCTATGTGGTGGTAAACATAGAATATATTTAGGGGACACATCTTCATATTCCACTACAACTGTTTCGAACTGACTACTCATAACAACAATGTCCCTAAGGGAACAGTTGGATGACTCAAGTGTGGTCGGCTTCATCCTCATATGCATGAGTCTATCATGCGCTTCCTGGGTTATGTTTCTATCTGACTAAGGGAAACCCAATTCCATTACTGCAGATATACCACATCGTTTTTTCATAAAATAGTTGATCCAAGCATGAACTTTGGATGACCCGTCAAAACCCAAACTAACATCGTAAGGCCTGGATGCTGCCTCAAAGAGGTTTCAACCAAAACTCTCTCCTTAAGGGTCAGATCATGTCATCTTGATATGTGTGGTTATCAAGTCTCCTCCAATAGGTTTTCTAGATTTGAGTGTCAAGTCAATGTCTCATTAGTAAAATATAGGTATTGAACAGGAATCGTGATAAGATGTAATGATAATCACATGTGTTTATTAATACGACAACTAAAAGAAGAGACATACCATACATGGAATCATTTCATGAAACCCATGGGTCATATTTCATGACCACATGTAGCTACCCCCTCCCATATCCTCCAGATCCATGATCTTGATATTGACTAGATTGGGGTGGTGGCTGTGAGACACTAAAATGTATACAACCTCCTACTGCTCTCCCAGCTCCACTTCCATGTCTACCACCCTACGGATTAATTTGTTCTTATCACTATCTCTATCCCATTAGACCATCCACCATTCCACTATCAGCATGATGGGATAGAAAATCTCTGGAGAGATTTCCCCAGGTATATTTTGAATAGAATTTCCATTTTCTAGGATTCCTGGACACTCCCTATGATCCTTTAGTTGTACATCACCTGTCTTGGGACCTCTTCTTAGAATGCCTCACATGTCTATGTCTTTAAAAAAGATCTCAGCGTCTGACTTTCCCACTAATAACATCCTCTAGTTGTATATACTCTTCCAATGGACTTTCAACAAAACAAAATTCACTATATCACCCTAGAATATGTAAGAATGCACATCAGAATAGTGTTGGATCAGATGTCCCTAAACACATCTCGCTCGGAGGTCCAAGTACTAAATCACTAGACCTATCGAATTCATAAAGTACTTGGAATGTTTGGTATGCCTTGATGAATACTCATCTACAGACATGTTGTACATTAGAAGTTGTAGAAGCTCTTGGGAATGCACATCCCATATCATTTATGGAAATATCCATTTCTTAGATAAAGGTTATCAAGATCAATCCAGGGAATGGTACCTCATAACATGATTGGGTAATCTAAACCCCACCATCACCATTCTAAACCACGTTAAAGGCTCACTAAACTGACCACCATATGATCTATTGGTGGTCGGACAAGACGAAAAACATGGTCACAACCTCATGCCATTACTTAACTGTCTGTGAGTCAAGCTCACCTCAGAACATGATGGGTATCTGTCACAGAATCTCATGAAGTTCATTCAGCCTAGGAATCTCATCCACTAGTACTATGAGTAACATAGGATACTCCATATGTTGTGGTATAGCTGGTACACCACCTAGTGGTGATTTCTCTATTACGAACCCATGTACCCATCTTGTCACCACATAGAACTTCCTCAAGATCATGAGGTGGTATTATGGCCAGCTATCTATGTTGAAGCATCTTGAAACAAAACATGATGTACTATGATCAGTAGAGTATACCTAGTGAGATGACTCAGTAAGGACATCAAAAACTCAACCCATTCATATACGATGCATATACCATCGTTTTTCTACTGAAAACTAGTGTTTTCTTGTAGCAAGTCAAAAAGTATAATTTTGGGCCCCAATGTATGGATATGTCAGCTTCCAAGACAATATTGGATTCTTGATGCTTAAATACAATCTCCAAACACTTAACACAGTTTCCCTAAACCTAACTCATATTTTGGACCCGACCAACTGGAACTGGCCTAGACTAAGGGTGAGGACCATTGGGCCCTACTGGACCCTGCTTGGTTTAACCGTGGGTCCAGCTTGATGGTTCATCTCGTCACCAGGGCTGTATTCTTCGACACAGTCCAACATAGGGAGACATGTTTCTTTCTAGGAATGCCACATGAAGGCCTGATTTCCTCTCAGGACTGGCCTACATGGTGTGCCAGTTCTTCTCCAGCACTGGCCACTCAGCGGCCTAGTTCACTTTGTCGGCCTAGCCTGCATCTGAAAGCCAGTTTAGGTCCATCTCAGACATCATGCTAGCATCTGGTGTGTGTTGCCATGTAGCTGCCTAAGGTTAGCCACCTCCTATTCGCACGCAATCCAATCTGGAAAGTCTGCTAGCGCACACTGTGGACCACTCTATGGGTTTCTCCTTGAGACGCGGTGCCCTTATGACACTAACACCATGCCCTACACTGACCCCTGGTGGACGCGGCCTCTGCCACCATAGCGCGCTACTGGGGAAAGCCACCACCTGCTCACAGCCACCTTCACTGGCCACTATACTTTCTCTGGGGTACCATTTCCTAATCATTATGCACTTTCAGTCTTCATGGGTTTGTAACCATAACATACACATATCCCAAGTCATCTCAACATTGATTCGGGGGTCAGACCACGTTCATACCCTCCTGTGAATAATTTTACATGACTGTGGGGGTCTGTCAGTGATGAATTCTAGAGTGAGAGGATATCACAAGAAACACCCAATGAGAAGAACACTGGCCTTGTTTGTTTGGCCTTCGTTCATTGTGTTATAAACAAGGGATAAATAGAACGATCACAGGTTACATCGCCCTTTATTTAATCCCTGCATGCCCAAATCCTATCTTGTATATGAAATCGATCAACAGGTGAACCTGTTCATGGGTGGGCCCACATTCATCATAAAAAACAAAGAATGGGAAAAGTATAAAATTCAAAAAGTATTAAAAAAACATTACTAGGAAAACAATATTAAGATTATATTATTTTTCTTAATAAAATACCCAAAAATCTACTTTTACCCTCGACCTAGGCTCATCATGGTTATGCCCCACATAAAGAAAATACAACCTCATGAGATCAACAGTAATCTCAAATTTCAAATCTGATTTACCGCTAATGAGTTATATGAAATAAAATTATCATTATTTTTTTTAATATCTTCTCCCAAAACAACTTTCCACAATTGGCCCTCACCAGCCAATGATAGGGACCTCCTATGAAAACCATGCCCTCACGAGCTCAACGTCAGTCTTAAATTATCAATATTACTCAACATTCCTGAGTTATAAGGATTTCAAAAATAATATAATTTTATTTAATTAACTTATTTACAGTTATTCAAATTTTTTATTTTCTTATTGGAGGCTCGTGCTGAAAATACATATGTTGCACCTAGGGTAAAACCACCATCATGTTCGCAACGGTGCCCCCATATTTCGGATCCATGAAACCGTTAAATTTTTATTCCAATTTTTCTATAAAACCACTCAAATGTGATATTTAAAAAATAACAATTTTTAATGTACCATTTCAAGTACACCCAGACTTAGAATCACACGTCCTGTTAGCACCTGTCGTGGAATAATTCCATATGCTGAAAAAATTCATAAAATTATAGGACATTAAATTTTAGTTCATTCTGCATTGAATTCCTTTTAATAATTATAATGTAATGGTATCATTTCCTTGACTCCAAGAATTATGGGGTCGGGTTTGAAGAGTAAGTATTATAGGATTTTTTCTAGCAGCTTTGGGAAATATATTTATGAAACCATAGATTACAGAATAGGGACCAAAGGGATAAATTTTGGTTATGTAATGAACAACATCCTTGAATTTTGATATGTTTTATATTGTGTGGGAATTCCTACCAACACATCAATTTCAATAAAAATACAATTGGACATATTTCTAGTACAGATATACATAGGGTCAAAAACTTTGATATAGTGTGTTGGTCCTGACTCGATCGTATGTTGGTATACAAAAAACTGGGCATACTAGGCACCTAGTTTGACTCTCTAGGGTTATATGATTTAGATAATTCACAATATCCAATTATAATATAGGCCTTTGGAGTTTGAGGAAGGAGACCATGTGTTCTATTAGGTTTCACCATGATGAGGATTATAGATATTTTTTTGGGAATGATGTGGTCTATGAGGTTCATCATCCCTTTACAGATAATATATAGAGTTTTATTGGTTTCATACACCATGTATCAACCTCTGGATGATTATAGGGTACATGATTTCTTCCATGTGTCATATATAAGGATGTACATGAATGACCAATCACATGTCAATAAATAGGGAATTATTTTCATTGACTATGAAGAGACCTTTGATAGGAAACAAGTGGAGATCATTGATTAGTAAAAGAGTATCCTTCAAGGGTGATTGACTCCTTTTTTGGGTGTCCAGTGGTAGCACTAGAATCACTTGGAGAGAACATGGGAGTAGGAGGCATAGATTCATGCTTAATGCCCTCATCTGTTTGAGTATCCCTTCTGTTAGATATTTCGGGGACATAAATCCCCCAAATAGGTCGAGTTTTAAATCTATTATTTTTCAATTATTATTTTTATATGGTATATGGATTATTTTCGAGACTAGTAATAGAGATAATGTGCGATTCTGATGCCTGGTCTGCCCCGAATTAATGTTTAAATAAAATATTACAATATTTAATAGCACACACACATGATTTTCCTAAAAAAGTAGAATGAATACTTAAAGGGTTACAAGATAAAAAATAAGAGGTATCCTTAGGGTTTATAATAGAGTATTTAAATGATAAATAAATGAATACTGGTTGGTGTGGGTTGTTTTCGAAAAAGATTTCATGGGTGGAAAATTAAAAAAAATTAATTAAAAGAAAGATTTATTTTATTTTTCCTCTTCATAGTTACCCACCCCCTATAATAGTTTGTAGCAAAGGATTTTATCTCAAGGTTGGTTGATAATCCCTAGAGACCTAGATTTTGTTCATGAATAACTTCCTTGGTAGATGAAAATAGATCAAGATCAGATCTTGGAAAATCATGCCAGCAGAGGTAGATGATCTCACCAACTACAACAACACAATCATTGTGCATCACGGTTTGATACAAACTATAGGTCGGTTGTTTTTTTAACTTGATCCTTTTCTTAATCCCAAATGAAAACTGGTCAATTTGAGAAACCAAAATTTATCATCACATTATCATTATATTTTTATTGGATATAAATGTTTTTTTGGGTTCATTGATTATCACTATTCGATTATACTACAATAATAACAAATCGATGCTAAATGAACAATATTCAAGTATCATTCCTCACTTATTTGGTTTATGTATTCCACTCCAATTCATTCGTGTGACCATTGCTGGAAATCCCATGTCCAATGGTTCTAAAAATACCCAATTCTGGATCATTGTGTAACCATTCTTCATCGCAATGGATTTAAATAACAGTTAAGGAATGAGAAGGTAGTTTCAGGTTGAGGAATGATGGGGAAGATTGGGAAATCAAAGAATAATGATATATTTTTCTAGGGATCCACACCCCTCCCATGTTGTTTGCAGAAAATGGATGTCGTTGGTGGGTTTCTAAAGGAATTTCGAGGATGGATACTATCAAAATCCACGTAGGAAGGTTAGATTGATGTAGACCCAGGATCTACAGATTTATTTTAGATATAAATAGAGTCAGAAGTGGCATGATAGGAATAATAGAGATGGAACTATAGATCTGGAAAATCCTAAGAAACACAAAATGTAACCAGATACTACACACATTGTGGGGCCCCATTAGTGGGGGATAGGGTTTCAAGAAGGTGACTATGATAACATGGTGAGTGGAATTTTTCTCATATTGTGTGACCCTCACTAGTAAACTTAGTGTGCACTCTAGATAGTACATGGATGAGGGCTCCAGTACACAGCTAGGTAGAAATCCATGTAATTAGTCATGGAAAAGGCATGAAATACACAGAGATAGATAGTTGACATGAGTAGGGAACCATGTGTTTCTACATGTCGTGTACTAATACTATATTCCGTTTATAAGGATGTTATATTTCATTGGAGTTTCTTCCACCGTAGAAATACTTGGGAAAACTGGGCATGTTGTGTACCCCATGGGTGATGCCCTTTAATCCCATATTTAGTGACTAAGACACATCTTTTTAATTGTTTGGACATATAGAGGTTAATTTCATTCCAATATTCCTTTTCTCAAGGGTTCAGTGCGACATTACATCCACATCACTATATTGTAATCCTCTCTTGAGGATGAGCCTCAAATAGAGTTCCAGTGTCACTACACAAGACTGGAGTGTGATCATCTATCATCCATATATTATATTAGGGAATCAACACATGTGTGCGAGTATGCATGTGGGGGAACCTAAAGTAAATTTTCACATGGTGAGCTAGGTGCAGTGTGTATTAGAATAGGAGAAAGAGTGCCTCTGCAAGAAAAAAAATGTTTGTGTATTGATGTGTGTGGGCAGGAGAGATGGCCAATAGATTTTTCATTTCATGACTCCTATTAGGGTGTTTCTATTTTTCCACTATTTAGGTTAACAATGAGAGAAGTCAGATATGATTTCTAGTGGAATTGGTATTGTATCACATAGGTGTATGTTTTATACATTGGAAGTGGAACATAGAGAGTGTTCCCTTATGCGTGGTTGGAGTAGAGGTTTATGAAGGAAGGATACTGGTTTTGGTGATGGGACTCGATCTATGGTTATGCAATGAATTATTGGGGGAATTGAGGGTATCCTCAGTTTATGTTGGATAAGTGTTGAATGTGTATTCATATGTGATACAAGAGTGGTTTCTTCGGTGGTGGAATCAAATGGGGATTGCTTATCATCGCGTTTTTTTATAAAAATGTATAGTTATTCTGTGAAATATTTCTTAGAAAGGCACTCAAGTTCTGGTAGGGGTTGTAATGTTTATTTTCAAGGGAATGATTAGTTGGGTTTCTAAGACATCTGGTTTTAATTATGAACAATGGAGTCCTTGATGTTAATTTTGGGTAAATGAGTATTGGGTGACTGAAAGTTCACTGAATGATTTGTTAAAAAGGTAACACATGAGATGAGGATGGTAACATGGCTAGTATATTTTACGAATGATTCATTTTTTGGATGAGATATCGATAATGTATCGAGATTTATGTGGTTAATATACATGAAGGCATGGTCATGTGATTAAGAGACATTTTTTAGGCCTGGTAATGTTAGGTTTTTTTAATATATGATTAATATTATTTTCTGGTAAAATATAAGTGAGGGACCTTGATTTCTCTGATGAGTTCGAGATGTGGGAATACTCTAGTAAGGCATCAGCCCATTTTGGATAAAAAATAGCTGACCAAAGATAATTTCATGTTTTTCTCAATGGAACTGATGTGGGGAGTGTGGTTATATGTGAGAATATGGATTTAGATCAGTGGTATAGATACTTGAGTATCAATTTCTAACTAAAAGGGTTGTTTTATAATTGATTGAGTGGTGTGGTAGAATTATTTCTAGGTAAATTTTGGGTCATGGTTTTGTTGGTTTAAGGTCATGGATAAGTTATGATTTTTGGTTTAAAATCATGCATAAGTGGTGCTGGTAATATGCTGATGGGATGTGTGTGGGAGGGTAATCTTGAGATGCTGTCATGTCATCATTTCCCATTATGGTAGGGGACCAATGTGATAGATAATTCACAGTGTTTTTCATTGGAAAATTATAAGAATACTTTTGGGTAGTGAAAATTTGTCCACCAACATGACATTTTCCCCGATATACACAGAATGATTTGGTTTTCTATATAGAGCCTTGAATGTGATTTGGATGGATGTTTGACATCATGGGGTTTACAGTCTTGAGGTTCTATATGTAGAGCTAGATGGTGGGATGTACACCTCAACATTTATGGGATAGTTACTCGGGATAGATCACGTTTCAATGAACTCTGTATGCTGGATTCTTAGAAGCTGGGAAGAGTTTTCTAGTAATATTTGTTTTTATGTAATGGGAAAAGTAAGAAATTGACATCAATGATTTTTAGTTCATCTTTTGATCAATGCATGATCCACTGTTGTAACAACCTAAGTAAATAAAGAATAATACATTTTAATGTTTACTAAAATTTTTGAATTAAATATTAATTTTACTTTAAAGGAGATTCTATGTTCGATAGCGTACCCAATACGCAATATCGGGTTTCATTTAAATCTTATGTTGCACACTAATAATATAATATTATTATTTTAAATGGTAGTTAATTCCTTTCCATTGTATCAGCGGGAATGAATAGAACTAACTACAATATGATTATAAATGTTTGTTAAATGTTTTTACATTTATCTAATAAAAGTTAGAGGATTAAAACGTGAATGAATCTTAGCATAAATACTTTAATATTCATTAAAAGGTCGATTTACCGCCTTTTGATGGTGAACCATCATTAAATATAGTTTTGGTCATTTTTATATATTATATTTGACAAAATGAAATTATTTATTTGATTCGGGACATCAAAATTTACTTTGGGAAATTTTTTGGTATTTTTTTGATAAAGTTAATTTTTTAATGAATTGTGAAAAATAGTATATTTTAATTAAAAAGTGCCTTTTAATATAATTTATTTATATGGTTAGATTATATTTTTATTTGGTTATAAATTGTAGTTAGAATATATTTTTAATAGTAAATCCATTTTTGGACATTTGAATTAATTTCACTTTGAAATTGGACATAAACAAGTGTCAATCTTTTGATAGTTATTATTTCTTAAAAACACGCTTTTTGTTTTGACAGCAGGAATTAATTTTAAATTAATTTATGCCACTTCTGTGTTTTGAATTTAGAAAAATGGATTCCATATTTGGAATTAGTAGGTCCAAATTAAGTAAATATGTAACTTTTATTTATAGACATTTCAAATATTTACATCAGTAAATAATTTATTTACCGTGACTAAAATGTAAATAGAGTAAATACGGGTAATATATAATATTATAATAATATTAAATTACCCTAACATGACTTCTAATCCTATTGTATGATACATCTCCGACCATGGGCATCCATGGGTCGAATTTGGGACCCCATGGAGCCACATGGCAGTAATAATGACACTTTATATTAATTAATTTAAAGTAAAGACAAAAATGAAATAAACAAATATCTTTTTGTGAATCAATTTTTACATGGGTTTATATAAGTTATCATTTCAACTACAAATATTAATTGTAAATCTAAAAATATTTCCTACATCATGGTATTTTTTTATAATTTTTGGACATCATATAAATTGAATTATTTATGACACAATAATGATACAATATTTACCTCATTAATAAATTATTTAAATAAATAAGATTATAAATATTAAAAAAATATCCAAAACCTATACAATTATTATTGGATGATATTATTTCTACCATGAGTTATCTTAACATAGACTTTAATGATTTTTTGACCATTTGAAAATGATGATGAGTTTATAATAAAATAATTGTTTCAAACTTTCCTAAAGTGCCCCTCCTCTCCCTTATAAAAATCCCTCATTTCAAACTCATTACAAAGACTTCTCAAGCCTTTGAATCCTAAAAAATCTGCTCCAATAAGCTCCCAAGATCCCTCTCTTCATCCTAGAAGCCTTACCTTAGGTATAAATCACTTCAAGAAACCCTTTTGGTTCAAACCAAATGGAGTTACCTGATTTATAGGTAACGTCATCTCTTAAGTTCTATTGTTTTATTTTACTTCTCCAACCCCCTAAACTCTTTTTATTACTTTATTTTATAATAGCACATGTATTCTCAATATAATATGATGTTTTTATGAGAATGATTCCAACTACACTTATACACAACTCCATCCTATGTGTAAAGAACATAATGTTTCTATGGATAGTAAACTAATGTCTCATGAAACGACGATTGTTCAATTTACTCCTACCACCTCTCATGGTGGTCATTATGATGGCCCTGTATTTATATATGATATATATTATGATTATGTATCTATTTTTCATTTATATAAAACCATTATGGTTTCCATAATGGGTAGACGTGATAATTTTATTTTAGAATGTGCGGACTATCGCCCCCTCAAAGTGATGTGACTCGTTAATGCCTTATGCGGGATGTATAAATGACAGAGATAATGATATTTTATATGATATTATACTGTAATTATAATATAACTATGTGTAATTATGTTTTAATTCCATTATAATATGAAATAGAAATAGAATTAGCATCCATGCGTACGTACGGCTTACCATCTCCATGAATGGTGCCTTTCATTTCATATCAACAAATGTTATGTACTAATATATAAAAAATATACAGGATATATATGATATATATGATATATACATAATTAATATCAATATGATGATAATGGATATTTGACCACATGAACAACTTGTAATTATAAGGTGTTCATTTTTACTCAAGTACCAAATATTGACGAAACAACCGTTAATAACATAAATGATTACATAAATATTATAACATGGTAATAAGTGATATAAAAGGAATTTTAAACTTGAAAATTTTTCTTAATAAAGTAGAAATTGATTTTAGTTTATTATTCAAGATATTAAAGAATGATCGAGTCAAGTCGGACATGAGGTAAGGGACTTCATCTCAATCTCCTTTCATTGAGGCATATTTTGTTTTATTCTCAAAATTATTTTATACAGTTTATAAATACCTTTGAAATTTCATTTCATTCAAAGGGAATTTTTTCCTACGATGTGTTTTAATAAACGATAAAAAATAATGTTTCTTTTTAACGTAAGCGGTGACAACGACCTTTTTTCCTGCCAGGAGTATTATTTGATCTTTGGCTTCCTTAACACGCCGTAATGTTTTAAAAGGAAAATAAATACCATATACTCTTTTTACGAATTTTGGTATTGAAAATGTTTTTGATCACAGATTTGTTATGTCAATATATTTAAATGCTATATTGTGATTAAAATGTGGAAATGTTATCTTTCCATTATTTGTGTTTCATGTGTTATGAATATGTTATGGTTCTTGGGAATTTTTTATGCATACGGGTGGTTCTGTGATAAAACTAGGGTGGGTGAGCTCGAGACAGCTCTCTAATGCGTTGGGTAACATGATGGAGGTAACCATTAATGTTTCTGCTATGATATTTAGGGAATATACTATGATGGGTTTTCAAATGTGACTCCCTATATAGCTGTGATTTCTACAATGTATGTATGTTATGAATGCCATAAGTTACCTTTATGATTTATGATTTCTGTGTGTTATTCATAAATCTTATGATTTCGTAAGGTATGTTATGATTTAAAAGCATTGGTTTCATTGATTTTTATTTATTGATGGGTTAATGTATCCTTTCCATATTTTATAACCCTTACAGAGCTTTTAATTCTCATCCCAAGTTTTTGAAATGTTTTCCACAGGAATTAAAGATGAATAGGTTCATGGATGGGATCAAAGAAAAGTCATGCTGTAAAAAACATGGAACTATACTTGTTTATTTTTAAGAGTTTTTATTTTAAAAAAATGGATACTTAGTAGCAGTGTCTACATGTAATTTTCATGTTGATATTTACTAGTTATGGCCTAATTCTCTAAAACTCTAAACCTGAAAAGATCGTCAATGTAAATTATTCATTTAATTCAAGATTATGTAATGTTTAAGGCTGATTCCTTATAGTTGGTATCAAATGAAGGTTTAGATAAATTTAGTTGTTAGGGTATTGTTAAATTAATATCCATTAATTAATTTATGTTAATATTGAAATGATATAGCATTTACAAATTACCATGTTGCTTTGGCTAAGATATTTATCTATTCAGAATGGTTTTCCGTAGAAGAAATTGGGAGCTATGTTGGGACGACATCAGGTGGAAGGAAACCTTCCAAATCAGCAACATGAGATGGTTGGAATCAGAACTAAATAGTTTTTTGTAGTGATGACACAATTGACTCAGGCTATAAATGGTTGTGGTATCCATGCACGAGATCAGCTTGATCAACCACAGTGGAACATGTCAGTAGTAGAGCATTTCATGAGGCAACACCCCCATCATTTAGAGAATCATATGACCCTGTGCTAGTATAAGTGCGGATTAAAGCACTATAGAAAATTTTAGATGTCATGGGGTGTTCAGAACACTTAAATGTTACTCTTGATGTTTACTGTTTTGAAGGTGATGCTGATCAGTGGTGGTCGATGGTGAAAATTATCAGGGATAGTGAGTAGATTGATGCTCTAGATTCGGATGAATACAAAGGTATGTTCCTTGAGAAATATTTTCCTTAGGTGGTTTGAATTAGTATGGAAAACAAATTCCTAAAACTGAGGCTGGTGGATGACTCAGTGGCTGCTTATGAAGAAAAATTCACTTGACTCGCAAGGTATGCACCAAATTTCATACGTGATCTTGATAGAAAAATTAACCATTTTTACTCAGGATTAAAGCCAAAGTATCAAAGGGATTTAGCTTCTCATGAGTTAAAATGTTAGGAAAAACATATTCATTGTGTAGAGAAGGTGGAAATGGAGTTTTTCGATGATCTGGTTTTCTTTTACAAACAACAGAATAAGAGGTCTTGGTAGAAAATGAAAGAGAATAACTCTTCAAAAAAGACTGATGGTAAGAAACTTAAGTTTACAATTTGTAAATATTGTGGTAAAAATCTTGTTGTGGAATGACTTCTGAATTCTGGTAAGTGCTACTAATTTGGTAAAATGGGACATAAGGCTCGTAATTGTACTAAAAAAAGATCAAGGTAATGGTAAGACCAAATATGATTTATAGTCAGTAAAATGTTTCAAGTGCAATGAAATGGGTCATTATGCAAATGATTGTCCGACGAAGAACTCAACTGAGGGAATGCAGCCTGATTATAAGTAGAAAGGGGTGGTGAAATCCTTAGTAACTACTTTAGTAGATGTTGGGCCATCGAATGAAGTAGTATCAGGTACACTTTTTGTTTGTTCAAATTATGCCAATGTATTTTTGATTCTGGGTCTACACATTCGTTCATTTCTTAGAAATTTTCTAGTAAATAGGGACTTCCTTCTCATGACATGAATACAGAATAAATGGTAAAAACACATGGAGGAAATGTTGAGACAAAAAGAAATTATAAGAACCTTCAACTCCTTTTGTGTGGAATGAATCTACAAGAAAATATTATTATTTTTCCTCTAGTGGAGTTTGATGTTATTTTGGGTATGGATTGGCTTTATGTTATTCATGTTATGATTGACTGTAGTACTAAAGAGGTTTCTTTTCAGAAAGATTTTCAGTTTGTATACAAGAATGAACCCTTAATTTTGATAACATATCAGGAAGCTAAGAAACTAGTAAAATATGGAAATTAATGTTACCTTGGACATATTTTTGAAAATAAAGGAAGTGTTGAGATTATTGATGTGCCAGTGGTAAATGAGTACCTTGTTGTTTTTCCTGATGATTTGTTGGGTATTATACCTGATTGGGAAGTTGAATTTACGATTGACTTAGTGTCTGATACAAAAACAATTTCAGAACCCCCATATAGAATAGCTCAAATTGAACTTTTAGAGTTAAAGAAGCAATTGCTGGAGTTATTAGATAAAGGATTCATTCAACCTAGCACATCACCATGGGGTGTTCCTGTATTATTTGTTAAAAAAAAGATGGTTCAATGATAATTTTCATTGATTATAAAGCATTGAATATCATCACTGTTAAGAACAAGTATCTTTTGCCTCATATAGATGATTTGTTTGATCGAATCCAGGGAGCTTAGTATTTTTTGAAGATTGATTTGAGGTTGGGGTACCATCTGTTGAATGTAAAAGAAGAAGACATTCCGAAGACTGGATTTCATACTAGATATTTCCATTTTGAATTTACAGTTGTTCCTTTTGGGTTAGCCAATGCACCTGCTGTATTCATGGATCTTATGAATAGAATTTTCCATGAGTTCTTGGATAAGTTTTTGGTTGTATTCATTGATGATATTTTGGTTTTTTCTATAAGTAAAGAGGAGAATTAAAGTCATTTAAGGGTTGTCTTGCAAACCTTAAAAAAAGAAACTATATGGGAAATTCAGCATGTGTGAGTTTTGGTTACAATGAATTTCATTCCTGGGTCACATTGTCTTACAAAATGGCATAACTGTTGATCCTACTAAAACAAAAGTTGTTGAAGAATGGCAAAGACGCACAAATATAATTGAGATTCGTAGTTTTCTTGGTTTGGTAGGTTATTACTGTAGGTTTTTTTTAAAAATCATGGTTATCTTGAACAATGACTAAGTTAACTCGAAAAGGTGTTATGTTTATCTGGAAAAAAGAATGTGATGATTATATTCAAGAATTGAAAAGAAGATTGGTGAATGATTCAGTTTTGGAATTGCCTTCCAGAAATGGTGAGTTTGTTATCTACAATGATGCTTCATTGAAAGGAATTGGTTGTGTCCTTATGCAGAATGATCAGGTAATTGCTTATGCTTCATGTTAGTTGAAACCTCATGAGTTAAATTACCATAAACATGATTTTGAATTAACTACTGTTGTTTTTGCATTAAACATTTGGAGGCATCATTTGTATGGAGTGAAATGTGAAATATATACTGACCAAAAAATATTGAAGTATACATTTACTCAAAAATAATTGGACATGAGATAGTGGATATGGTTGGAATTAATCAAGGATTATGATTGCACGATCCATTACCATCCATAATAGTAAAATAATGTGGTTGATGCTTTGAGTCGAAAAAGTAATGCTTCACTAACCATGCTACATTTGGAACTAGATCCTTTAATTTTTAATTTGATGAACTATGTCATAGATGTTATTGGTGCAGGAAATTATTCTTTTTTGTTTCAGGTGTCGGTGGAATCATCTCTGTCAGACAAAATTAAGTGAGCACAGAAAGAAGACAGTGAGTTATAGAAAGAGGTAGAGTTGGTTCAGAAGGTTAAGTTGCCTGAATTTAACATTTATAATGATTTTGTTTTGAGGTTTGGGAAATGATTATGCGTGCCTTGTGATTCATAGTTGAAGAATGAGTTGTTATGTGAAGCTCATATTTCCCCGTTTTTAGTTCATCCTGGTATTACTAAGATGTACAGATATCTTTGGTACTATGACTAGTGGGATGGAATGATAAGAGATATTGCTGATTTTATTGTGAAGTGTTTGACTTGTCAGCAGGTTAAAGAAGAGCGCCAGTTACCAAAAGGGATGCTTCAATCTTTACCAGTGCCATAGTGGAAATGGAAAAATATATCCATGGGCATTGTTGTGGGATTACCAAATACATCTATAGTTAACAATGCAATCTGGGTTATTGTAGATCGATTGACTAAATCTCCTCATTTCCAACCTATTCTATATACTTTGTTTCTAGATCAACTTTCTCGGTAGTATGTTAAAGATATAGTCTGGTTTCATGGTGTTCCCTCTCCATTGTATGTGACCGTGATCCTAGGTTTACTTTTAACTTTTGGAAAGGCCTTCAGAAGCCATTGGGTACTGAATTAAATTTTAGAATAGATTTTCATCCTTTATCAGATGGGCAGTCAAAAAGAACAATTCAGACCTTGGAGGATATGCTGCGAGTTTGTTCAATGGATTACCAGGGAAGTTGGGCCAATATATTTCTTTGGTTGAATTTTAATATAATAACAATTTTCATTCCAGTATAAAGATGGCTCCATTTGATTCATAATATGGAAAACATTGTCGAACTCTATATTTTTGGGATGAAGTTGGAGAAAGAAAGCTGATGGGACCATAATTGGTAGAAGAGATTGTAGAAAAAGTTCAGTTGATTCAGAAAAACATGAGAACAACTCAGAGCCGGCATAAAATCTACGTGGATAACCTGAGGAAGGATCTATCTTTCGAGGTAGGTGATCTTGTCTTTCACAAAGTTTCTCCATGGATAATTCTGATGTGTTTTGGTAAGAAGGTAAAGTTGAGTCCATTGTTCATTGGACCTTATGAAATCCTGAAGAAAGTTGGAGTAGTTGCATATAGAGGGGATTTACCCCCATGTTTATCTCAGGTATATAATGTTTTTCATGTTTCATTATTGAGAATGTATATGCCATATCCCTCTCATGTTTTAAGCCCAGAGGTAGTTCAGTTGGAAGAAGATCTCTCCTATGAGGAACAACTAGTCCAGATTCTTGACCATAAATAGAAAGTGTTACAGAATAAGGTAATTTTTCAATTAAAGGATTTTTGAAAAAACCCTATGGTTGAAGAGGCAACGTGAGAATCTAAAAATGTTATAAGGGATAAATACCACCAATTATTTTATATGTGAATAAAAATTGCGATGAAATAATTTCCAAAAGGGGGGAAGGATGTAACATCCCAAGTAAATAAAGAATAATAAATTTGAATGTTTATTAATATTTGTGAATTAAATATTAATTTTAATTTAAAGGGGATTCTATGTTCAATAGCGTACCCAATATGTAACAGCAGGTTTCTTCGAAATATTATGTTGTTCACTAATAATATAATATTATTATTCTAAATGGTAGTTAACACCTAGACATTGTATTGGCAGGAATGAATAGAACTAACTACAATATTATTATACATGTTTGTTAAATGTTTTTACAATTATCTAATAAAATATATAGACTTAAAATGTGAATGAATCTAAGCATAAATACTCTAATATTCTTTAAAAGGATGATTTACCGGCTTTTGATGGTGAACCCTCATTAAATCTAGTTTTGGTCATTTTTATATTTTCTATTTGAAAAAAAAATTCTTCTTTAGATTCAAGAGCTCAAAATTTACATTGGGTAAATATTTGGAATTTTTCTGATAAAGATCATTTTTAATGAATAGTGAAAAATTCTGTTTTTTAATTCAAAACTGACATTTAATATAATTTATTTATATGGTTAGATTATCTTTTTAATTTGTTTTAAAGCGTAATTAGAATATATTTTTACTATTTAATTCATTGTTGGACATTGAAATTAATTTCACTTTGAAATTGGACATAAACAAGTGTAAATCTTTTGATAGTTTTTATTTCTTAAAAACACACTTTTTGTTTTGACAGTGAGAATTAAATTTAAATTAATTTCGGAAAATTTTGTGTTTTGAATTTAGAAAAATGGATTCCATATTTGGAATCAGTGGGTCCAAATTGTGTAAATAGGTAACTTTTATTTTTAGACATTTTAAATATTTACTTCAGTAAATATTTTATTTACCAGGATTAAAAGGTAAATATAGTAAATAAGGGTAAAATATAATATTATAATAATATCAAATTAACCTAACATGTGTCCTAATACGATTAGCTAATACATATCTGACCAGGGGAATCCTTGGGTCGAATTTGGGACCCCATGGAGCCACATGGGAGTAATAATGACACATTATATTAATTAATTTAAAGTAAACACAAAAATGACATAAACAAATATATATTTGTTAATCAATTTTTACATGGGGTTATACAATTTATCATTTCAACTATAAATTTCATTGGAAATCTAACAGGATTTCCTACATAATGGTATTTTTTTTTAAAATTTGGACAACATATAAATTAAATTATTTATGACACAATAATGATGCAATTTTTTCCTTGTTAATAAATGATTTAAATAAATAAGATTATAAATATTAAAACAATATCCAAAACCAGTCAAATTATTATTCGATTATTTTATTTCAACCATGAGTCTTCTTAACTTTGACATTAATGATTGGTTGACCTTTTTAATCCGAAGATGTGTTTATAAAAAAAAATTCAAACATTCCTAAAGAGCCCCTCCTCTCCCTTTAAAATGCCATCAATTATAACTCATTCCACACAGTTCTCATGCATTTGGATCATAAAAATTCTACACTAATAATCTCCCAAGATCCCTCTCTTCATCCTTGAAGCCTTACCATATGTAGGAAGCAATTCAAGAAACCCTTTTGGTTCAAACCAAATGGAGTTACCCGATTTAAAGGTAATGTAT
Source organism: Viscum album (assembly GCA_963277665.1). NCBI lineage: Eukaryota > Viridiplantae > Streptophyta > Magnoliopsida > Santalales > Viscaceae > Viscum > Viscum album. The sequence goes on along the minus strand of OY728128.1, from coordinate 116,947,037 downwards.
TCCCTTAAGTTCTTTTGTGTTATTTTACATCTCAAACCCCCTAAACACTTTATATTCCATTATTTAATAAAAAAACCAGTATAATAAATATTCTAGGATGTTTTTATGATAAGTATTTGAACTACACTTACACACACCTCCATCTTATGGGTAAAGAACATAATGTTTGTACGGATGGAAAACTAACGTCAAATGAAATGATGATTGTTCAATTAACTCCTACCACCTCTCATGATGGCCATTATGATGGAAATGTATTTATATTTGATATATATTAGGATTATTTTTTCTTTATGCTTCTGTATTTTTCATTTATATCATACATTTATGGTTTCCATAATTGGTAGATGCGATAATTTGATTTTATGATGTGTGGAATACCGCCCCCTTAAAGTGATGTGGATCATTAATGACTTATGTGGGACGTATAAAGGATGGATTTAATGATATTATATATGATATTATAATGTAATTATAATATAACTATGTATCATTATCTTTAAATTACCTTAAAATAAGAAATTGAAATGGAAGTAGCGTTCATGCGTATGTATAGCTTACCGTCTCCATGAACGGTGCATTTCATTTCTTATCTCCAAATGTTATGTACTAATAGAAATAAAAACATATACAGGATATATATATATATATATATGATATATATGATATCTAAAACATTAATATCATTCATAAAATAATGGATGTTTGACTACATAAACAACCTGTTATTATAAGGTGTTCATTTTTACTCAAGTACCAAATATCGACAAAACAACAGTTAATAACATTAATGATTACATAATGTTTATAACATGGTAATAAGTGATATAAAATGAATAATAAAATTTAAAAGTGTTATTAAGATATTATAAATTATCTTTAATTTATTATTTAGAAGATTAAAGAATGATCATGTCATGTCAGACACGAGGTAAGGGACTTCGTCTCAATCTCCTTTCATTGGGGCATATTTTGTTTTATTCTCAAAAGTCTTTTATAAGGTGTATAAATAGATTTTTCTTTTCATTTCATTCAAAGGGAATATTTTCATACAAGTTTTTTTACTAAAAGAAAAATAAAAATAATGTTTCTTTTTAACATAAGTGGTGACAATGACCTTTTTCACCGCCACGAGTATTATTTAATCTCTCACATCTTTAACAAGCTGTAATGTTTTTAAAAGGAAAATAAATAAAATAGAATCTTTTTACATATTTTGGTACTGAATATGTTTTTGATGATGTATTTGTTATGTCAATATATTTAAATGATTTATTGTGATTAAATTGTGGAAATGTTATCTTTCCTTTATTTGTGTTTCATGTGTTAGGAATATTTTATGGTTCTTGGGCATTGTTTATGCATATGGGTTGTTCCGCGATAGACCTAGGGCAGGCGAGACAGAGATAGCTCTCCAATGAATTGAGTAATGTGATAGAGGTAAATGTTAATGTTTCTCCTAATATATTTCAGGAATATATTGTGATGGGTAAACCAAATGTGACTCCCTATGTAGCTGTGATATCTACAATGTAAGTAGGTTATAAATGCCATAAGTTTCCTTTATGATTTATTATTTCTGTGTGTAATTCATAAATATTATGATTTCATAAGGTATGTTATGATTTAAATCTATTGGTTTCATTGATTTGTATTTATTGATGGTATAATTTTTACTTTCCTTATTTTATAACCCTTACTGAGCTTTTTAGGCTCAACCAATGTTTTTGAAATGTTTTCCAAAGGACTTAAAGATGAATAGGGTCAAGGATGGAATCAAGGAAAATTCATTATATCTAAAACATGGAACTAGACATGTTTCTTTTTAAGAGATTTTATTTTAAAAAAAATGGATACTGATTAGTAGTGTCTACATGTAATTTTCAAGTTGATATGTAATAGTTATGGCCTAATTCTCTAAAACTCTAAACCTAAAAAGATCCTCAATGTTAATTATTAATTTAATTCAAGATTATTTAATGTTTAATGTCGAGTCCTTATAATTTTGGTAGGATTTACTTTAGGAAATCAATGGAAATGACACTCCTATGGTGGGGAGTAAAATGTCATTTCTGGATGTTTTGAGTAGTGTGTGGTGTTGATGCAGTGGAATTAGGATTCCAATGTTAAAACTAGTTGGTGAATGTTATGTATCTTGATGAGGATAGATGGGACTTTATAATGGTGGGTGATTAAGTCGAGTGTTTTATTTTAGCTCAAGTTGGTTAGGTCCAGAATTTGAGTTTCTAGTGCTAATGTTATTGTAGAGCATGCTATGATTTGGAAACGAATTGTGGCGATGAGAGGTTGGGTTCTTGAACCACGTTGAGGTATGGTATAGACTCTTATATTTTTTTTATTTAATGATGGAGTGTTAAAAGTGGTGAAATAATTTTGGATTAAAATTTTTGATTCAATTTCTAGATTTTATTTTAGTAAGAACCTATTTTTCTTTAGTCAGTTTATGGATGGTTGGAGTGATTTGGTGGGAATGTTGATGGGTTACATTGAGCATGATTATGGTTAGTAAAGTAGTCGATGTCATGATTGTTTATTTATAAAATAAGTCATTGAATGAACTAGGTAGGGGTGTTAGATGATAGTGATAGGAATCAAGTTAGTATGTTCATATGGAAGGTGAAAAGGAGGTAGCGTGCCAATAGTATGAGATGAATGTTCTAGGAAAACCATGTCGGGGAGTTCTGACATGAAATGGTAAAAAGGAATGGATGTGGCATGTTGTGATCCACATCTTCATTGATTTTTTAGTGGACCATACTTTTCTGAAATGAAGAAAAACTTTAGTGAGATCAAGATGTTTTTATTCCATAAATTGATGGTGCGGGGATGCACTCCCGGTTGGTTTTATTGAAACGCTGGATTCCAATACGAGGTGAAGTACTTATTGATGTTCAAACACAGTGAGATATGAATGTGTCATGTAGGTTATCTAAGTTGAGTTGATTTCCTATTCTTCTTTTTCAATAAAAGTGATGACAAATACTGAAATGTTGTGAGGGTAAGACAATGTGTATGGTGGGGATCACCATAGTGGGTTGTTAGTAGGTTGATGATGTGACCATTGTTTTAGGTTGAAGGGTCTTGACTAAAAACCATATTTTTATTGGAAATCTACAATAAGTGTTGAATATGGTTCGACTGGTAGTGTTCTTTGAGTGTTGTGGTTGTGTCTTGGATGTTTTATTGTCAAATAGGACCATAGTGCTTTGAATTCAGGATAAAAGTAATTCGGTAACTATGATCAGAAATAAATGGTTTTTAATTTGGGAGGGGTCAATTTTGGCACAACAATAGAGTTTTGAATATAGGGGTAAATAGGGACATGTTATGTGGTCCATGATTTACAAATATGGTCTGACCGATGAGGGGATGGATGAATATTCCATGATTGTATGATGTTGTGTGTGATGTTTCCTTGTGCTGCATTTTTTATAGTGTTTCTTTGGATCCCCTACGGAGTTCAGGTGGTTTATGCCTAGTTATATGATTATGTACCTTTGTAGGAGACACTTTTTTAGTTTTTGTATTGTCGTAACACGTATTTTGGTTAAAAACATTCCTTTGGTTCATGATTTTTGGTCTCATGATAAGTCTCAGGATGATACTTGGGAGATATAGATTGAAATGTTGGCCCAGTGGCCCAACATACTTTCCATGGAATAACATTGGCTCTTAGAAATGTTTATTGAGGATATGGTATTACAAGTTGGGGAGTTTGAAGGATTGAAGAACCCATGGATGTATGTCCTTGTATATATTTTCGTTCAAATATTTTTAACTCATCACTGTAATTTTTATCATGTATATGAGGAGGCTTGGGGGGTTTTCTATGGATTTAGGATGCAAAAGAGAGAGAAAAATGACAATATCGATCATGATTCGTAGTGTGCATATGGTTAGGGATAATTGTTCTCCCAAACTATGATGATGAGGAGGATGGGTGAATGGGTAAACCAACAATGTAAGGAGGGAGGCCAAAATATAAAGACTTGAATATAGGAATTCCTCATAGTTGGTGATTTTTTTTTTCAATCCATGTGAAATACATAGGTAATTGTGATACATGGAACCCTATTGGGTAGAGGAAGGCACATGGTTGGTTAACGGTTGGGATAACTGTGAGGATAAACCTTTCACCCCAGTAAAAAGTGAAACATTGTGAAACATCCCCCAAGGGATTTTATGTTCCTCAACCGATTATCATCCCTATTCGAGTCCCAATAGCTTTAGTGACAAACGTAAACACTTACATCTTCCAAAGGCTTGATCTACATTTTTTACATGACTTTTGGAGTGATGTTGGTTAAATACCGGAGCACTGGGTGTGTCTATTCCTTCTCATTCTTCTATTTTTAGGATTAGAGGTTTTGGTTTCATTCAACTTCTTAGGAAGCCATAAAACCCCCTTTTTCTATAGTATCAAATATTGGGGCATCAATGGATGATTAAATATGGATATAAGGATATTTTAATTTGTGTTTTCATCTTAATAATCACATTAGGTGGTCTATAAGATATATACTATAGTTTTATTGTCAATTTTTTCATGTGTAGTTTTGTTAATGGTTCACCCTCATTTTGAATTTGACTCCCCTGATAAGAATTGCTAAAATGGTGGTGTAAATGATAACATTAACTATTATGATTCCCATTGGATGAATTGAATATGATGTGAACTATTTAAGGACAACCATGGGGTGCACCAACATTCCCGAACATGGAACAAGGTAATGTTAAGAATGAAATTTAATTTCATCAAAGTATATCCCACAAAAAACCAATTGTCATGTTACATTAGATCATATAGCATAACGCATAGTAGTTGTGTCTATTTTTGGTAAATATATTAAATGTTTGTTTAGAATAATGTGAAAAGAATTAAATTGAGTAATGTGAATGTGTCAAATGGATTATTATTTTTTGATGGAAATAAATTAATTGATTATGGAATATGAAATGATAAATATGAAAAATAGGATAATTCATTGGAAGTTGGTGAAAATGTTCAATGGACTAATTTATGATAATTGTTAATTAGTATAAATGGGTTATGGAATAAAAAGGGAAAGATATTAAATGAGATGTGCTAAGTAAAGGGTAAATGTGGTAATGTTTTAAGGCTTTATGATGCTTGAAATATTGAATGTAACATGATTTTTAAATGTTATGTGTATTGATTATGAATTGTTTGTGATATTATAAATTTGATAAATGGATAAATAAGAACTGTCACATGTCATGGTGGGGTGGAATAGATGGTGGAGGTTCCTCCCATAGGTCGGTATGGATTGATTCTCTGACCCACCACTAGAATTCACACTTAACGATGCTAGAATGATGCTCTAGGACCTAATGGTTGGATTGGATAACACTACCTGAATAGACACTCAGTGGTCTGTGTGATGTAAATTATTGGAAAATAAAATTCCATATTATTATAGGGATATAGATAGATATATTATTCTTGGTGTTTGATTGGCTTGGGATGTGGTATGAATGATGTAAATGCCTAACCCATGAAACAAATGATGCAATTAGAAGAAGTAATTTTTTTACATAATAAAACCCCTATTTTCTGTTGTTTGTCATGTATTTTATTTAGTTATTCATATACTATATTTTTATACTATATATATTATAGAAACTATTCATTGTGGAATATAGGGTTGTATTGAGACCCTTATTTGGCCACCAATTGGTTCCTGAGCAGATTTCATAGTTGCAGGTCAGGAGTAGGGAAATTTCCCAATTATTGGGAATTTTATTGGTCTTGGTATATGTATTTATGGGGATATGAACATGGAGTTAGGACCCATTTTTGACATCTGATGGTTGTAATTATTTTGGTATTTTATTCACATTTTCTATGTTAGCTTAACATGGTATATTTAATTGTATATTTATAGCTTTTAACCTGATTGGAAAATGGATTGTGTTGTATGTGATGGGTTTTTATTGTTTTTCTGCATGTAATATGTTATATATTTTTTTACACTCTGGTAGATGGGGATATTGTCTCCCCATGTTATCTGTTAGACCCTGTCTACACTTGACGTCATCTGGTGACCCTACTTGAGGAACATGTTTAGTGGCATCTAGGTTGGGGATGTTACACTATATTATAAAATTTATAGGATATAAGTTACCATTCATTTCATGCAACAATTATTTTATTCATTATCTTGTGTTACCCGCAACTGGGATCTTCCCCAAAAAACATATTATTATTAAACTATTGTTATTTAGTATAATAATATATAATCTAGCCTTTAAAATAGTAGGTCACGAATAGTATTAAATAACTAATGAAAAAATAATTAAAATATATATTCATTTAAAAAATATATTCATCTAATAGAGTTTATTGGTATATGATAAGACCCAATTTTACACATAAAAACACATATTTTTATAAGTGCAGTTTTTCTATGTTTTCTTGTTGCACCTATTATAAATATTAATTTTCAGTCATTTATAAATTTAATATTAAAAAATACTTCTCATTTTTAAATAAAAATATAATAAACTTTTGGTTGAATTTTTCATATTTTCACTGAAGTTTAATTTTATGATGAATAATAAATAATTCTAAATTTTAATTTTAAACCTATTTTTATTATAATTTATTAATAATTTTAAATTATATTTTCAAATTATTTTAATGTCACAATATATAAATTATTAAAAAATAATCCAATTTATTTCATTATAATCAATTTATCATTGAATTTGAATATAAACACATCTCAAACTTTTTAGTGTTTTTACTTTCAAACCCAGTATTTCCATCCCATCATTGGGATTAAATTTTATTTAATTTCATCCAGTTATTTTATTGGAATTTAGTAAAATGGATTCCATATTTGGAATAAGAAAATTTTATAATGTATAATAATGTCAATTTAGTTTTATTACTCACAATAATCTCGAAGGAAATTAAAATTAATTGCAATGATTAAGGTGAAAATTAGCTTAATAAGGGACTAAACATTATTAAATGGAAAAAATGAAACATAAACTCATTAAAAATCAAATTCATATGAATATTTAGACCATATACACACTTGAATAAATTTTTGATCATTAATGTAGATGTTTTTTATAATAGAGTCTTTTGTGGAATTTCCTTTTAAAAAAATTACAAAAATGAAACCACACCCCCACGATAAAAAGTCACTGGCCCCTAAAAGATCATAACTCTTATAAAGCCACATAGATGAACCAATATCTGAATAAATAGATACATATTATCCCTACCCAACTCATATAGGACTCCCTTTTCTCAGAAATCCATCCAATTATGCAATTTTCTGCAATCCAAATGGAGTTACCCAAAGAGAAGGTATCGTTATTCCTCGATCTATTTTTTTATTTTCATTATCCACCCATTTAAATACACTTATTTAATTATAATATAATAATATAAGTATCCTAAATATACTAGTATGTTTTAAATCAATTTTATACCAAAAATTAAACACACTTCTATCTAATGGGTAATGAATATAAGATTTGTGTGTACGCCAAATTGCTACCTCAAAAAACAATGTATTTAATTTTCCATTAACACCTCTAATGGATGGTAATTATGATGGACACAATGTCTATTTATTTTAGATATAATATTATTAATTTATTTATTATTCTTTAATTATTATATTATACATACACATATTCTATCAATTTTTTCTAAATATGATAACATCATTTTGGAAGTGTGGATTATCACCTCCTAAACATGATGTGATTCATTCACTCCATACATGGAATGTTTAATATATTGTTTTACAAAAATATAATTGATATATGAAATATTAGGAAAAATATTATAAATTAATTATAATATACATAAACTTATTTTACTTTTCATTATTTAAATTAAAAAAATGAAATTAATGTAGAATTTATGCATACATACGACATACCATCTCCATGAAGGTTGCATTCCATATCTTATATCAAAAATTTTTGTTTTATAATAAAAACATATATATTGAATATATATGAAATTTATGTCATGGTTTAAATTCTAGGTATAATGAAATAATTATATGAACAAAAAGAAACATGTCATAACATAATTGAGACATTAGGCAATTAACACCCGAAATATGGAAAATAATGTTACATTACTAACAAATGCATAGTATTATATTATAATAATATAATATAACACATAATAGATACAGACAAGGTACTTTTAAAAGTTATTAACTTGTAAAAAACCATTATATAATTTTTTAAAGTATGTTCACCCAAAAGGAAACTTATAGTAATTGATTTTCATCTCACTATTAGCATATGTGAGAAAAATATATTTTTCAACACTTAATTATTTTTGTGGTGTATATATTCCCCATTTAATAGATTATATCTTTTATTATATTACATTAATGATATTTAATTCTTTTATTTAATGTTAATCTTCAATGAGTCCTATTACTCACAGGTTTCAATGTTATATGTAATACATTGGAATTTTTAATGATTAATTTCCTCAAGAATATTTTTATTTATCATTTAATGTTATTTTTTAATTTAATATGTGAATTATTTTGGTAAAAAAAATTTGTTATATACAATGTACATAAATCCATATATCCATATTATATAATTATTCTATCATTATCCATGATATTTTGAGATACAGTTTGAATTATTTTTTTCTATGGGTTTTGAATGAAGCATTACCAAATGGACATAAGTTTCATAACAAAATTTCATTCATTTTGATATATTAATTCCACATTAGTATTAATATTATATGATTTTGTGTGAAATAACAATTTACAATAATTGTTTCCACTAATTTTATTTGTATTTATATTTGGCACACAATATTTTTTAAATTTTTTGGTCTAATATAAGTACTATTGTCGTTATCTGGGGTTTACATCAACATATAAATTTATATGGGATTTTTAAAACATGCATTAACACTATAGTAAATTATTTAATGATTATATATAAACCCATTTCATTTTTTATCTTAAGGATATTCCTGACTTTTTTCATATAATAGTACCTCTTTTTCAGTCTTCGGTACACAAATGATTTTGGAAAATGTTTTTTAGAAAACCTAACATTATTTCACCCTTTATTAAAAGAAATATTTTTCTTATAAAACCAATGTTTTCTTAAAACATTTTAAATAATGTTTTCAAACCATTATAAAATTATTTATTAATGAAATGTTTACACTTTTTTGACTTTTCCATTGATTTCAATGGAATCTTCATGTCATTTTTTGAACATGTAAATTTTATTATTATTTTTACCTTGAAAAGGGAATATTAATTTTAGATCATAAGTCATGTAAAAATTTATCTACCACAATTTATTCAAATATTCCTTAACATGTTTAAAATTTTATATTTAAAATAATTAATAGCAATTATTAAAGGAAATGATTTTCAAAATGATTTTCAAAATAGAAGGGGTAAATTTTCTATGAATTCATTTAAAATAACTCTAATAGAATTTATATTAATCTATGATCATATAATTAATTTCTACTCTAAATTTTATATTTTTTATGGATAAAATTTTTATTCATCCTTTTGATGTATTGTGATTTATTTTTATAAGGATAATATTCCAATTCACATCCTTGATTAATTTATTAGACCCCTTTAAATATTAAATTAAATAATAACCATAGCTAATTAATTTACCTAAATTGACCATATCATTTATCAAGAATATGTTTATTTCTGAAACCAAAAATAATTTTACATACATTTTTAACATTAACTATTATTTGATTATCTGGGGAAATATTGACAATTAGACCAACATTTTTCCTCATAGTAATTTTACAAGGGATATTTTTTTATTATAAAAATAGTTTATTCTATATGAGTAATTATTTATACATGTATTTAGGGTTCATTCCCAAACATTATATAACCCCTAGATGAATCAACTTGTTATAGAAAAAAATTCTGAAAATTAAATAGGATTCAACCTGTAGATTTAATTAATCTTCACCACATTTCATTATATATATATATATATATTTAATATAACTCCAAAATGAAGTCCAATAATTAATAATTCCCTTCATTTTGAATACTTTATTTTTGAACCACAAGTTTTTTTTGTTTACAAATATACACATTCATTTCATCCCGAGTTCATTGAATTAATGGAATGCGTTTATAGTTTCATAACATTTGATATTGATTATGCATTATCCATTTATTTTAATTGTAATAAATTTTATATCATTTATGATTCCATAATTTTTATCAAAATAATTTATTATGTTTATATCATGGGTGTTCATTTTTTCCATTCCTTAATGATTATTCCTCTATATTCATTTTTTTTCTGGTTAACCTAACCCTTAATAAGCACCTTCCATCACATTATTTTATTTCCTTTCCTAGGGACCTAAGAAGTATACTAAAAGAGATATATGTAGATGGGAAAAATGGAATAATGTTATTATCCTCAAAAGAAAAAAATTGTTGTAATTAGAATATTTATTTTTAATATAGCACTCATGTACATATCTTGTTGACCAAGACTACTACACTATTAGGTTATACTAGATTTGATTCTTTTATGAATTATAATGTAATGGTAGCATGGGACCGACTGGGAACTTTTTGGGGTTGGGTTGCTAGAGTTGGTACCAGAGAATGTTTTTTAGTAACATTGGGTACTATATTTTGGAAATAATATATTTTAGAACATGGACCTAAGGTAGTCATTATGGATATGAAGATAAAAAAATCCAAGAATTTTGGTAAGTTAGAGATTAGGTGGGATTCCAACCCATATATCCATATATAGTCACTAAAATTGAACATAGTTCTTTCAAAAATTTCCCTAGGTGTAAGAACTCTAATATGGTGTGTCAGGCCTGACTCGACCATAACCTGGTACATGAAGAAGGACCTTATTGAGAACCTTGTTTAACACTCCATGGGAATATGATTAAGAAAATTCGTGTTCTCATTACAAAATATTATGATATATTTGAATAGATAATGATAATGAATGACCTAGTTTAAATTGGGTGTCTCCTATTTTGAAAAAATGATTGAATATTTGGACAACATAAAAATGATTATGTGTTTTTACAATATTATAATTGATTCTCATACTATTTTTTTGTTTTTAGAAATTACCTCCTTTATAGGATAAACTCTAAACTATGTAAGGACCTATGTGTAAATAAATGTATGTTGAATTTATGTGTTGGGGTTCAATTGAAAACAATAGTTAATAGGGTGTTTAATGATTAAATTTCAGGGATTTCCATCATAAATATTCTGGGAATTATATTAAATTTTTTTTAGAAAATGAAATCTTGTGTTCTGGTTGACATCCCATCCAATATAAAATAACCAGGGGACTAGAACCCAAGGCTGATCGATAATAAGGGATTCACACCAACCACTAACCTGCAGGATGTCTTGATTAATGTGTAATTGTTTTTAGTAAAACAATTTGATGAATAAATTTTAATGATAAACTAGTAGTGTAATTTTTTTATGCTTATAGATTACCATGTAAAATATATTATCATTGGATAATAGTTATGGAAAATTAATTCAAAATGATACTCTTTTATGAGCCTTAATATTCATTAAAATTATATATTGGTTCATTATGAATCAAATTTAATTTTAGAACATCTATTTCATGATGCAATGGATAAATAATAATATGATCGATGTAACGGCCCAAACCTCTTCATCCCATTACATTGCATAAATATGGTGTAAGAGGTGTTATGGGTGGCCAAGGTGACTTATTCCAATTGCATTGCCAAATTTCTAGTTTATGAACTATGTTTTTAGAATAGTATCCTACATCCAATAGTAGCCATCCAACAACAGTCTTCCAACCGAATCCTTTCTCATTTCCCAATTTTATATTTCATGAATAGTGTTTCTATAACAGTAGGCTATCTCCAATAGCAGCCTTCCAACAACATCCTTTTTCCATTGATAAATTTCGTATTCATGAATAGTGTTTCCAGAATAGTAGGCTATTTCCAACAGTGGCCTTCCAAAAGCAGCCTTTTACCTTTACCAAATTTTTAGTTCTTTTATAGTGTTTCTAGAATTATAGGGTATTTACAATAGCAGCCTTACAACACCAGACTTCCAACAACAACCTTTTTCCTTCGCTAATTTTCTAGTTTATGAATAGTGTTTCCAGCTTCCTACAACTTCGACCCTTTGACATTTTCGTTGACGTAAAATGAATATAAATCCTCATTTTAAGGACTCTATGGTCAATTCAAAGGTCATATCACATATATTAATTTTTCCTAAGGCTTGAGATGATTTTACTTAGTCAAAACATGTGGTTTAATGTGATTAACTTTTATTGGAAAATCCCACATATCTTAAACCTACATCATACATATTCAAATGGGATGATATATCTTCCTCCCTTGTTTTACTATCTTATTCCCTAGTGAGAGGTGATGAAACCATTTTTTCTTCTAATAGGAGCAGAGTGATCAATCATTAATCCTATGATCGTTTCCCCTTGATGTTTTTTCTTGCTACATGCACACCCTTTTTTGGTGAAAGTACAAAATGTTGATCCTTCATCAATATAAGGTATGATCTACCACTTTTCTTGTGTTTTTTAAATCCTTATCCTCTTGTTTCTCTTTATCATGCTATGGATTGTGATCCCCATGCTTCTAATAGAGTATTCTGGGTTGTCAGATGGAGTGGTAATGTCGCGGCTTCCACGAGTGGATATAATTGTCATTGGGGGGAGATTGTAATCCGTTGTGTTGATCATTCTCATATAATGAACACCAAGAACCGTTTGAGGTGAGGATTCATTTCTTCTCTATAAATTTACGTGAAAATGTAGAGTTATCATATTTTTTCCACTTGATCACAATAGAATTGACATATTAAATATTTTAAATGGATAAATAAATTGATATCGATCATATGTTATTATCACTTGTTTTCCTAGATAGTGTGACATCTATACTTTCTTTGTTTATCTTATCATTCTTGATGGAAATTGGAAATGAATGTTAAGCTATAATTAATTGATAATTAATTGGATAATGAAAAAGAGGCATGTAAATGAATCAGGTTGTTGTAATTGGATGTTAATAAAATTGATGAAGTATTCATGTTTTAAATTTTTTTTATAGCTTTATATTTATGTTTCCCATAGTTAGAACCTGCAAATAATATATCAATTATTTACAGATGTATTAAATTACTTGTTGTTTGATAATAGATATTTCCCTATAGGGTTCTGAGTTACCCTCTAGCTTGTTTAAGGGCTAAGAGACCAGTTTATATGATGTTTTTTCCTACTGCTTCTGTTGTGATATGTCCAAGAGGTAGGCCTATTGGTTGTGGAATAAGCTAATGATTAGAGTGGTGAGATTCATCTGTTTATACATGTGGGTGTTAGGGAAGACACCAGGGATGATGAAATGGGTTATATGTGAATGTATGGATGCTTGATGATTCTTGATGGTTGTTTATATTCTTTAACTTCCATACTTCTCATGGCTACTAGTTTTCTTACCCTCCTTCCTAAAAGTGGAAAAGATGTGCGAGGAATCCCACATGTATTCTATGTTTAGCAACCCGAGGAAGGATGCATCAATACTCATGCTATTGGTGGAAAATTCATGATGAGTAGTTCACCAACTCACAGTTTTGATCCCCTTATGTTTATTAATATAGAATGTTTCTCTAGAATATATAGGAATATGGGAAACTAATGCTGTTAATAAATAATTTAATGAATGATGTTAACCCATGGGGTTGGAGATTTCTGGGACGCAATGCTAAGGTTGAAAATTTTAATGTAACAATTGAATCAAGGTGTGATGCTAATGATATATAATGTTGAAATTGTTAATGGTTAATTAATGTTTAATGAATTAATAAACGTAATGTGTAATAGATGAAAAAAGGAAAATGAAAAAAATGTAATAATTCTCTTTAAATGGTTGTCTTCTTATAGGATACGTAGTCTTAGAAGTGGAAGCAGGGAGTCTGAGAGATGTTAGTTGTAGTTGATTATAAGAATAGGTCATTCCTATAGTGTGATTTTGAACTATAATATATTCTATACTTTTGGTGTTCCTATATTCTAATCCAACCTATTAGTTCAGGTAACTGACACCCCAGAGATTCTAATCCATGGGGGGTGTTTTCCCCAACAATCTAGTGGGAGGATGGATGGATAACTACCCCATTTGTCCACGATATCTTCTTTTGGTAGTTACTTGTGCTGGTAGGAACATCAGGTTTTTCCCATATATGTGTGTAGAGGGATGTAATGCCTTTTGGTTATTCACAAACATATATCCTTGATATATTTTTCTATGGACTACTATAGGTGTATCATGTATAGGTTGTGAAGTATTCAGGATCCGTACTCAGTGTATGGGCTGTAATGGATTGAGGTATAATGTATGACATACGATACACATTATTTGAGCTATCATGGCCCCCGGAAACAACCTGGTTACTTTTCTTACATGGATGTTGTGGTTTTTTTGCACGATTTCCATGTTGTGGTGCTTCACCCAGGTGTCTGTGGGAAAGCCTTTTTGGAGATAGATGGCTTAAGACGTGTGTAGTTGGGGCATAGTGGAAAACTGGCGGGGAAGTAGTAACAGGGTACCCTTGATATTCCTTATTATATTATACTCACATGTATGTAATACTTGGAGAGAGTAACCATGGTGAGGCTTGGAACATCGTATACATATTTAGGTTATGAGTTAGTTTCACTTGTTGTTCACTGTGTTTATCATGCTTTCTTTAACTTTTCATGTGAGGATTCATGGAGGATCCTACTGAATATACTGTTATACTCACCCTATGTATATATAAACAGTTTTCTAGGTCACATAGAGTAGGTTTAAGATCCAGCAGGTTTCTACTAGCTTGGGGTTGCAGGAGTTGTTCGGGATTGCAAAAAATGCTATTTTTAATATCCTTTGTTACTTCAATTTTTCCATTTTCAGTTGTAGTAGTTTTTTTATGAAATTATATATGTATACTTTGTATTTCATTAATATTGTTTTCTGAGTTTGTGTTGGTTTGTTTATTTCTTATCTCTCTCTTTCACATGTGTTCCCTTAAAGGGTAATGCCTCTGATTAGAGTGTCCAATATACCCTCGATGCTTTTCACCATGTCGGGGCCTACTAGAGGAGGGAATCTTGGGGTCACTATCTCCCTTCTCACATTGCTGGCCTAGGAGGGGTATACCTTATAAGGAGGGGGTCGTGACAGAGTGGTATCAGAGCCAGGTTAAAGGATAGGATGGAGTATGGGGTTAGGCATAGGTGGGGTTTCATGGGTTTGTAGGGAAATGATGAGAGTCGTGTTTACCAAGTGATATAAACATTGGAGACTAGCTAAGACTTAGGCATTTAGGGTCCTCTGTGATCTAATGCACAAAACATTTTGTTTATAGTGTCTAATAAACATGGTGATAAGAGTTGTTGGGTGGAGACCTAGGAATGGATCATGCCACATTATTCATTATGCTAATGTTTGAATGAGTATAAATTGGGATATGGTAACCTAAAATAAATAAAATAAAAAAATTAATTAATTAATGTATACTCTTCCATATTACATGTATAAGAGCTCTAAGTATTTTTTATTTTATAGGTACTGATATAGGTCGTTGTCCTCATCAGGTTTGTGCAGAAGATGTCTAGCAGGTTGTGCTAGCAGATCGCCAAAGGGTAGAGGTCGACGATGAAGAAACATGGAGGAGGAAACTTCGAGAGTTTCATCAATAGAGTATGAATAAGTACAAGGGCTCCATCTCAGATGCAGTCATAGAATACTGGTTCAAGGAGGTCAAGATAGGATTTAGTTTGATCCATGCTCGAAAGGAGCATTAGGTGTCCTTGGTTGTGATGGTTTAGTGTGGAGCAAAGAGGAAGTGGTGGTTCATTTACCTGAGAGAATGCGATGAGTCGGTGATCTAATGGGAGGAGTTCCGATAAAAGTTTAGATTCAAGATTCATTCTTCAACCATAAAGGCGTCCAGTCACTAGGAGATTCTTACCCTTCAATAGGGGAGCTCCGGTGTGAGAGAGTTTCGTATGATTTTAAGGAACCTTTTATGATATTCTTCAGACATATTTCCAAATGATGAGGCCATGGATAGGCATTTTGAGGAGGCTTTTCTTCCAGAGATCCAATGCCAGGTCACCCCATTCATGCGGAAAAAATATTTTCAAGTGCTAGAGAGGGTAGAGGTTTTCAAGAGGTTGTTGGAATGAACTATATCATCCTGATAGGGGAGTCTTCATGATTCCTCGTGATTTAGAGATGTGTTCCATGGTTCTCAGTTTTCAGGGCAGAAGTGTTTCTATTAAGTCGGACGTAGGTCTAATCCCTCATCATCTCGTTTCATTGGGTGTAGAGGATCTTGGGCCTATGCCAATGGATCTGATGCTTGTTTTTCTTTTTTTGGTCGAGGTAATCAGTAGTGTGAGTGCCTGACTATTTAGAGAAATAATCATGCACCAGGTGTTCCGCTCAAGGTTCTTCCCTTGAGGAAGTTCTAGCCGATGCAACAGTAGCTGGTGGCACCAGTTTTGGATCAGTAAGGGGTTGATGGGGCAGGTAGAGGACCACCCTATGATGCACCCTATCCTTAGAGAGTAGAGTGTGGCTATGGTGGTGGCTGTCATCAGGGTCAGATAAGTCGTAGAGGAGATCATGGTCAGCTTCATGACTTAGTGTTTCCAGCGCCAAGTGAGCCAGGCATCATTCGAGGTAACCTTTTCTTGTTTTCTAATTTAGTGAATTCCATGATTGATTTAGGAGATACACACTCCTTCATATCACCTACCCTTTTCCATTCATTGGGACATCATGTAGAGAGGCTTCCAGTGACAATGGAATTGACTATGGTAGTTAGTGGTCAGGTTGACATGTTTGAAGTATGCAAAGACTGTTAGCTAGTGTTGGGGTAGCGCTGCTCTTAGGGTGATTTCCAATGTTTATGGATGAAACCATATGATGTTTTCCTCAGCATGGATTGGTTGTATTTAGTGTAGTATATCTTGGATTTCTTCAGGATGTTGGTTTTCTTCTTCGATGTGGATGGAGAGCCAATGGTGTTTTTTAGTGAGCGAGTCCCTCATTTGGGTCAGAGGTGTGTTACGTTCTTATCATATCTGAAGGATGAGTAGATGCAGAGTTCTTTAGAGGTTCAATAGTTGTCATTTCCAAGGGTCGTGGAAGATAACCCGGAGGTCTTTCCAAAAGATGTTGTAGAGTAACCCCCTCGATGAGATATCAAGTTTGGGATCGAGCTAAAACCTATAGAATCTCCTATTTGTATGTCTCCAAATAGGATGGACCCATCTGAGTTACGAGAGCTACATATACATATTGATGGATTGTTACAGTGTGGTTTGGGTCAGCTAAGTGTGTCACTATGGGGTGTACCAATTTTGTTTGTGAAGAAGGTTGACTGCAGTTTGTAGTTGTGCATCAATTATCGTCATTTAAATATAGTGATAATGATGAATTACAATCCTCTTCGATGTATTGATGGTTTATTCGACCAACTGATGGGTGAAAGTTGGTTCTCAAATAGTAACATGCGTTCATGATATCATCAGATGCATGTGAAGGATGAGGATATCTAGAAGAATAATTTCTATTGTTGTCATAGGCATTTAGAGTTCGTTGTAAGGATGCTCGGGTTGACAAATGTTCCAGCTGGGTTCATGAGATTGATGAACCTGTTGTTCTGTGGGTTCCGGGATGTGTTCATGGTGGATTTCATCGATGACATCTTTCTGTACTCCATGTCTATGGAGGATCATGCCAAGCATCTACACACCATTTTGGGAGTTCCTAATCCACATCAGTTCTTTGGGATGTTTTCGAAGTGTGAGTTTTGTGCATGATAATTATGTTTCATTCGGAATGGTGTGTCCCAGCCAGTAGTAGTTGTGGATCTGTCGATGATAGAACAAGTTGTGTCTATGGAATCCCTCAATATAGTTATAGATAAGGAATGATTCCTTGGTCTTTCATGATACTATTGGAGGTCCATAGCTAATTTTTCTCGTGTTGTAACTCCTTTGATAGCGTTGACTAAGAAGGGTCATGCATTCAGGTGAACTGATCAGTGTCAGGAAACTATCATGTATATAAAGGATAAGTTAGTATGTTCTCCAGTTCATTGTCTTCTAGTAGTGGGAGTTCAGTTTGATCTTTTCTATGATGCTTTACATATTGGGTTAGGATGTGTTCTGATGTAGTTGATATTAGTTGTTTCTTTTGTTTATCGGCAGTTGTGTAACCCCTAACCAAAAAAATTCCACCAATGATAATTAGTTAGAAGTCGTGGTGTTTCCTATGAATTTGTGGAGACATTACCTCATTAGAGAGTTCTTTGTGGTTTTCACGGATCATATGAGTCTGAGGTATGTTTACACCCAGTGTGACTTGAACATATGGAAGCATCAGTGGATGGAGTTCTTACAAGAATACAACGTTGAAATATCATATACCCCTAGACTGGGGAATGTTGTAGCTGATTTTCTGAGTAGGAAGTCACGTAGTGATGCAGTGCGTGAATATGGTGATTCCTAGAGTTATGGAATAACATTCAGCATTACATCTCGATATGGGAGAAGATGGGGGTACAAGCTGTCATTTTCAGATGATGGTACAGTCATCTCTGGTGCAGCAGGTGGAAGAGTCCCAGTTGGGGGATCGCGAGGTGTAGGTCTAGAGAGACCGATTTCTTTATGGTGTCCCCCTGATGGTTAGTCTTAGGATGAACAACACTGAGTGTTGTATCTCAGAATAAGATTTTTTCCTTTGGCGATGCACGAGACAGTTCTCAGGGAGTTCCATAGATAACTATTAGCAGTGAATCATGGTGTGACAGAGATGTAATGAGCTTTGAGGAGTCATTTTTGGTGTCCTGGGATGATGTGTGATGTTGTGGAGTTTGTGTCTCGATGTTCAGTCTTCTTGAAGGTGAAGGCTGAGCACCGTGTCCCTGATGGTTTTATCCATCCATTATATGTCCTCTAGTGGAAGTGGTATAAAAACTCGATGGATTTTCCCATAGTTCTATCCAGTACTCAAGGAGGCTACGACGCTATCTGGGTAGTGTGGGATTGGCTGATGAAATTACCACACTTCATGGCAATCAAGGATTCATGCATGGTGAGTGCCTTAACACAGAGGTACATAGATGAGGTGGTGCGGTTTCATGGAGTTCCGAGGTACATTGTCTCATATAGGGATACATGGTTTACCTCACACGTCTGGAGGGGATTGCAACAAACTATTGGCGCTCAGCTATGCCTTTGCACTGCCTTCCACCCCCAAATAGATAGGTAGACAAAGAAGACTATCTAGTTGTTGGAGGACAAGCTAGAGGCATGTGTTATAGATTTTGGGGGATCATGGGTTTGAAACATTCCTTTGGTATAGTTTTCATACAACAATAGATACCACTCTACCATTAGAATGGCACCATTCAAAAAATTGTACGGAAGACTGTGTCGATCACCCATGTGCAGCACAGTGGTTGGTGTGGTAGGTGTTCTTGGCCCGGAGGTGGTGCAGAGAACCATAGAGAAAGTTCACCTTGTTCATGAGATGATAAATACAACTCAGGACTAGAAGAAGTCATATGATGATCATAGGAGGAGGCCTTAAGAGTTCGATGTCGGAGACCATGTGTTCTTATAATTTTCCCCTCATCGTGGGCAGCAGTGGTTCGATTGTGGGAGTAAGCTTTATCCTCTATTTGTTGGTACTTTTGAGGTTTTGGATCATGTTGGAGTCATGGTGTATCAGATAGAACATCCATAGCAGATGATATTGATACATTAGGTTTTCAGTGAATCACAGCTCCATCATTATTTTCATTATGACTCACATATCATTGATTAGAGCAAGATCGATGTTGATGATAATGCGACCGTCGAGGAGCATCCGGTAGAGATCCAGAACTGCATGGAAAAGGTGTTGTGTGGGCATTCTATTCCCTTGGTATGTGTCTTGTGGAGACATGGGGGTGTCAATGAGAGTACTTGAGAGCGGGATTCCCAGATTCATGTCCAGTACCTAGATCTATTTTAAGTTGTTGTGCTGATTTTTCTTTAATGATTTCATTTTTGTACCTTTGAAGTGATGTTATTCTTGACTTGGTTAGATATGGAATGTTTTCCCTTTTTCGCTGGATGTGTGTGATGTGTCTGAATGTTTGGGAAAGGGGGGACCTGACGTCAAATAAGGACGCATTAATGTGGATGTGATTAAACCCATGAAGGTGAGTTAGTGCCTCCCAAAGCAGATAATATCCTGACATGTTGGAAGGAACTCTCTGACCCATGTGTCCGGACAGTGTGATCTTTGGGTATGGTGTAGCTATTTAAATGTGAAAACACATGGGGGAATGTTCTCAGATGTTGAGGTTTGGTTTTATCTTTTGAACAACTCAGGGTGGTTTTCCCTAAAGAGGTATCTTATGGGATGGTTGTTCGGATACCTCTTTTCTTCTGGGATGGTTTTTAATTCTTGGGGATGATAATTTTTTGAGAGGTATCTAATGTAATGGCCAAGAACTCTCCGGTACATTACATTACTAAAATATGGTGTTAGAGGTGTTATGAGAGGTCAAGGTGACATATTCCTAACACATTTCCAAATTTCTAGTTAATGAACATTGTTTCCATAACAATAGGCTATTTCCAACTGCAACCTTCCAACAATAGCCTTTTCTCTATTCCAAATTTCTAGTTCATTAACAATGTTTCCATAATAGTACGCTATTTCCTATTGCAGCCATCCAACTGTAACCTTCCAAAAAAACCCTCTTTCCTTTTCTAAATTTCTAGTTCATGATTAGAGTTTCAAGATCAGTAAGTTATTTATAGTAGTATCCTTCCAATAGCTGACATCCAACAATAGCCTTTTTCCATTTCCAAATTTCTATTTCATGAACATTGCTTCCACCTTCATATAGTTCTTCCTCTTTAGCATTTCTTTTGATGTAAAATTCATTTAAAGCCTCATTTTAAGGACTCTAATGTCGATTAAAAGTCCATAACTACTATATTAATTTTTCCTATGGTTTGTGTTGCTTTTATATGGTCAAACTAGGTGGTTTAATGCAGTCCTCTTTTAATGGGAAATCTAGCGTATCTTAAACCTACTCCGTAAATCTTCTAAAGGGATGATATATCATCCTCCCTAGTTTTACCTTTTTTTCAGTAGTGAGAGATTCTGAATCCTTTCTATCTTCCTAATGTAATGGTGTGATCGAACCTTAATCCATGGGTCGTTCCCCCTTGAAGTATCATCCTACTACATGTGCACCCTCTTTTTGGTGCAACAATCAATAGTCGAACCATCAACAATTGCAGGTATGATATACCTATATTATTGTGTTTTCTTCAATCCTTATCCACATATTTAACCTTACCATGCTATGACATGTGATCTCCATGATTCTAATAGAGTATCATTGGATTTCGGATGGTGAGGTCATGGCACAACATCCTCGGGTGGATATAGTTGTCATGGAGGAGGTGATTGTAATCTGTTGTGTGGCTCATTCTCATATAAATAATGTCAAGAACCATTTGAGGTAAGGATTCTTTTCTTCTCGATTCTTCTACATGAAAATGTAGAGATATCATGTATTATCCCACTGGATCACAACGTAATTAACATATTAAATATTTGAATTGGATAAATAAATTGATATTGATCGTATGTTATTCCCTCTTATTTTTATAGATAGGGTGACATCTATTATTACTTTGTTTATATTTTTGTTCTTAATTGAAATTGGTAATGAAAGTAAAGATGGAATTAGTTGATAATTGTTTGGATAAAGATGAAGAGGCATGTCAATGAATCATATTTTTGTGCTTGTAATTTGATATTAATCAAATTGATTCAATAATCATGTTTAATAAATCTGTGAATGCTTACTGTTTAGGTTTCTCATAGTTGGAACCTAAAAATAATAAATTGGTTATGGCCATATGGATTAAATGACTATTTGTATGATAATTGATAATGCCTTGTAGGGTTCTGAGTTAAATTCTTTCTTGTTTAAGGGTTAAGAGCCTAGTTGATATGATGTTTGTTATCTTGCTACTTTTGTTGTGATATGTTGTGACAGGGAGGCCTACTGGTTGTGGTAGCAGATGACGCCTAGAGTGGCGAGATTATTTTGTTTATGCAAGTGGGTGTTGGGATAGGACATCATGGATGATGAAACGGGTTGGATGTGACTGTTTGGATGCTTGCTGAATCTTGTTGGTTTTTTTATCTTATTTACATTCCACACTTAACAACGTTGTTGGTTTATATACCCTCCTTCCAAAAGGGTTGAATACACCTGGGGTATTATATGTGCTTTCTGTGTTTATCATCCCAAGGAAGTATGACTCTATGATCTTTCTATAGGTGGAAAATACTTGGCGAATTGTTCACCTACTAAATGTGTTTAGACCCTTGTGTTCAGTAGATAAGAAAGTTTTTCTAGAATTACTAGGAATATGGGAAAGTAATTTTGTTAATAAATGTTTGAAAAAATGATGTTTACCCATGGGGTTGGAGCTTGCTGGGACACAACATCGTGGTAGAAAACATTAAAGGAAAAATGGACTTTTGGTGTGATGCTAATGAAATATAATGTGTAAATTGTTAATAGTTGATTAATTTTTAAAGAATTAATTAACGTAAAGTGTAACTGATAAAAAATGGAAATCAAGTAATCTAATAATTCTATTTAAATGGTTGTGTGATTATTGGATACCTAGTGTTAAAAGTGGCATCCATGAGTCCAAGAACCATTAGCTACAGTTGAGTATATGACTAGGTCATGTCCATAGGGTGGTTGTGATCTGTAGTATATAATGTACTTTTTGTGTCTCTATACGCTACTCTACCCTGTCAGGTAGGGAAACTGACACCCCTGTAATTTTGAGCCCTTGGGGTGGTGTTATCCCCCACATTCTGGTGGGAGGATAGATGGATAACCACCCCTTTGTCCCCACTCTCTTCTCTTCGTAGTGACTTGTGCTGGAAGGCTCAACAGTTTGTTTTTCCCATATATGTGTGTAGAGGGATGTAATGGCTAGTGGTTATTCACACAAATATATTATGAATATAGTTTCTATGGACTACTATTTGTGTAATGTGTATAGGATGTGATGTGTCACGACCCGTCCTCGGGGCCCATGCTGTGACTACCCCAAGCCCGCCTTCCATAGGCCAGGGGTTGGCGACTAACACCATGGCGTAAATCTCGGTAAAAAGGGAAGGCATTGCCTTTGTAAAGTAAAAAAACACCACAGAGTAATCAAGCAGAAGAAGTAAACACTAAGTAAAATTTGGTACAAGAGTAAGTGCGGAAAAGTAAGTGGGCCAGTATACAAACCCAAACTGAAAGTAAAGTACAACTGGAATGGAAAACAACAACTGAAAAGTAAAGCCGCAATGCCGAGCTATCCACTGGAAATCCCACCTGAAGGGTGGGTATAGATAGCCTCCTCTGCTCCTCAGGTCCAGCCGACCGCTCTGAGTACGTCCTGTCCAGTGGTCCACCTCCAGGTACCGTCCTGCTCTGCAAGCCTCAACCACGATCAACGTTGTCCGTCGTCTGCAACCAACACAACGTAGTGTGGGCATAAACCGTGTAGGGGTGAGTATAAGCTACTCAGTAGGGACCCCGGGACCCCCGAAGGTCTCCCAGAATCCACAAAGGATAATCCACAAAGGAAAGATACAATCACGAAGTAACTTCTGACACTGCTTAGGTATATGCCCATGGATATACCTAAGTCATCAATTCTCGTTCGGCTCCAACATCCAAACCCAAGTACAACCTAGTCCACACAGGAAAGCAAAACATAAATCCACACATGATAGTAAAACACAATCCACATAGGAAAGTAAAACAAGATTCAGCTCATATAGGTATACTTCTTCGTATGATGATAGAGATGATCAGATATATCCACTGATTCATCTAAGTCATCGGACCCACAAAGGATCGATAGATACTAACCCCCACAATGACCCAGGAAGGGTCTGACCCACACAGGGTCGATAGGTAACTAACCACCACAATGACCCAGGAAGGGTCTGACCCACACAGGATCGATAGGTAACTAACCCCCGCAAAGACCCACACAGGATCATACCCACACATGATCTGTAGGCGCTGGCTCACACAGAACTGTTGAGCGCTGAACCACACAGGATCAGACCCACACATGATCGGTAGCACTAATCCACGTAGGATCGCTGAGTTCTGTAGTCGTCACCGTCGAATCCACTGAGGATCTCTGTACAGTCGTCGTCGTCGTCACAGTCGCAAACGCAGCCAGCTCTAGGGTTCCCGCACACAACAAGCTCGTTCGGGAGGGTCCGCTCCACGAGCTGAGAGGCTGATACATCAACTGACACATAGTCCAGAGTTGATGCATCCAAAAGTTTCTTATCGTCAAAAGGAACTCAACGTCGCAGACGTCGCGTCAATCGGACGCCCGGTCTGAGAGTTATTGGATTTTTCGTCCCAGGTGTCCGGTTGATTTTTAAGGCAAAAAAACCCGACTGTACTCCACCTATGTCCAAACCTCGGGTGGAGTACGCCAAAAGATCCGTCTCACTTAGATAAATCCAACAAAGTCGACGGCACGTCATTCGGACATCCGGAGCTTAAGATATGAGTGTTTCCGCTTAGAGGGCCCGGTTGGTTTCGTGTACGAACCAACCCAGCCGAACTCAAAGTATTACGAAACCTTAAGTGAGATACACCGAAACGACCGTCTCGATCCAAGGATCGCATCGCAACTGACGGTGCATCGATCGGAGGCCTGTGGCACAAGTTATGGGCGTCTGACCAGAAAAGATTCGATATCAAGGGGTTCGGGCCCGGTTCGACCCGGCCCGATACCCCCAGGGTCGGCCCGAACCAGGTCGACCCGAACCGGGTCTGGGTCTGGCCCGCTTGGGCGCGGCCCGACCCGGCCTGGGCGCAGCGCGCCCCGCGCGCTGGCCAGGCGCTTGGCCAAACGGCCGAGCCGTTTGGAGTGGGGGGCACCTGCCACCCTGGTTGTAACCGTGGCCCCCCATTAAGGGGGCCGTTGTGCTGGCCGGCCGGGGGTTTGAACCCCCACCTGCTCTCCTGTCCGGCCGGCCTGCCCCGACCGGCCGGTTTCTGCCTCCACAGGACAGGCGATGACTGGTCCCCCCTGCTCCGACGCCGGCGGCCCGGAACCGGCCGCCGGTCTCCTTGTTCCGCCGCGGCCTGAAACCGGCCACAACCTTGATTCGTCCGGTACGGCGCGACGGCGCCGCACCTCTCCGCCACGGCCCCACTCCGGCCGTGGTGTTTTTTCGGTTCTCCGGCGCGGCGCGTAGGTGCCGGGACTTGGTTCAATTTCACCGAATGGCACGACAGCGCCGCGCATTCCTTGCCGCACGATTCCATGTGGTGCGACGGCACCACGCCATTTCGTTACAATCCGCAATAAAAACATCATCAATATTGGAGGAGGGCCAACCATGTTTGTGCGGTCTGGCCCCCTCTCGTTAGTCGATAGAAAAAAGTCGTATTTCACGAAGAATGACAAGGTAGGAATCACGAACAAAATAAATAAATTAATTAAACCCCTACCTCATGTGATCTTGAACGGAGGTTCTTCGAATGAGGATTCGTCGTGGAAAAACCATCGTGGAAACAAATGTCACAGAAGGAGGAAGTCGCTTCGGCGTCACGGTACACGACGTCGCGTAATCGGTTTCTGAGAACTCGACATTCTTCATTGGAGACCGATGTGTTCTTCGTGTTTTTCGATGAAGACGAAGAAGTTCCTCAAGTCCTTAGTCTTTTCTCCCAAAAAATACACCACAAGGTTCCAACCCCAAATAAAATAAGCTCACCTATTATTTTATTAACATAACATAAAATTTTAATTTCAAGAGTTTGAAACTCAAAAATCCACACTTAACTCACTTAATTAATAACATAAGTTGTCAAAAATTAATGGTGAGTTGAGGGGGTTTAATAATATGAAGGGGTATGGTTCGTGTGGGCCTCACTACCCTCATAACCTCCCTTGGGAAGTTGGGTAGTTACCCAACTTCCACCCAAAGCCTAAAACCACTTAAAGAAAATAAAAATTGTAGTTTAATTATAAATTAAACTTCCACAATTTTTATCATCTTCTCTCATACAAACGCAACTCTGGAATAAGAAATTACCAGCACTACGGTTCCATCGGTGCCCTCAGAATTCGATTCCGAGCACCAGTTCAAAAGATATAAATTCCCGCTCATTCGTTCACTGAACGTACCCGAGCTAAACTTCGGATAGAAATTACGGGCACACCGGGCCTCAGAATCAAGTGCCGTCAGAAACTGCGTTCATGTAAAATCCCAAAGAAAATTAAGAAAAAAATTCCCTTGAATTGTACGGGTATTTACATTACTCCCACCTCAGGGCTTTACGTCCCCGTAAAGATACATCATAATCTAGGGAAACAAATGTGGGTACTGAGCACGCATCTGAGCCTCCTGCTCCCAAGTGCTCTCATGGAGATTCCCGTGCTGCCATCTGATGCGCACTAGAGGAATCGACCATCCACGTAGGACCCTATCATGTCGATCCTCTATCTCCACTAGGACCTTTGTAAAAGTCGCCCCATCATCAACGTCTAGCTCCCCATGGTCGATGATATGCGTCGGGTCGTGCACGTATCTCCTCAGCTGAGATACGTGGAAGACGTCGTGCACCCTGTGCAACTGAGGTGGTAGAGCCAGGCGATAATCCACCTCGCCAATCCTGCTAAGGACCTGGAATGGTCCGATGAAGCATGGAGACAACTTGCCACCTCGACCAAATCTCCGTAAACCACATCGAGGTGAGACACGTAAAAAAGACGTGGTCGCCATCCTCGAACTCTAGTGGCCTCCGCCTCCTGTCAGCATAAGACTTCTGCTGGCTCTGAGCTATCCTCATCCGCTCCTGGATGACCTGGACCTTCTCTGTTGTGGCCCGAACCATTTATGGTCCCACGAATGCTGACTCCCCAGGGTCTGTCCAGCATAAAGGAGATCTGCAAGGTCGGCCGTACAACGCCTCGTACGGTGCCATCCCGATGGTGGATTGGTAGCTGTTGTTGTACGCGAACTCCACCAAGGGTAGGTGGTCCTCCCAGCTACGACCAAAGTCGAGGACACATGCACGGAACATGTCCTTGAGAGTCTGAATGGTCCTCTCAGTCTGTCCATCCGTCTGAGGGTGAAAGGCTGTGCTTAGACGTAGCTGTGTCCCAAACGCCTCCTGCAACCCCTTCCAAAGCTGGGAAGTAAAGCGAGCATCTTGATCGGAGACGATAGATGATGGCACACCATGAATCCGCACAATCTCCTGAACGTAAAGTCGTCCCAAGCTCTCCACTGAGCTCTGCTCTCTCATGGGTAAGAAGTGTGCCGACTTGGTGAGTGAGTCGACAATCACCCAAATGGCATCGTGACCTCTGGAAGTGTGTGGAAGTCCAGTCACGAAGTCCATAGATATTCCGTCCCACTTCCATTCCAGGACCTCCAAGGGATGTACCCAGACTGCTGGTACCTGGTGTTCTGCCTTCACCTGCTAGCAGGCGAGGCATCGAGAAACGAACTCTGCCACAACCTTCTTCATTGCCGGCCACCAATGCAGTCGTCTGAGATCCTGGTACATCTTCACCACTCCAAGATGTACCGCCAAACGAGAAGTGTGAAACTCTCTCATCACTTCCTCCTGTAAAGCAAATAGTACCATGGTACGTCCTCTAAAAAAGAAGTCATGCTCTGCTCCAAAGGAGAAACCATCAGGTGCCTGTCCTGAGGATATCTGTGCACGCCGCGTCTCACAGTCAGCGTCCCCACGCTGTGCCTCTCTGACCCGCTGTATTAGTGGAGGGGTGACTGTGAGAGACTGAAGGAAGGCTGCTCCATATCTATCCATGAAGGATATCAGCAAAGAGGCTAGCTGCTCTGTCGCCTCCTCAAGTAGCTGAATGCCCGTCCTTCTACTGAGAGAATCAGCTACCACATCCCCCTTCCCAGGAGTATGTACTATCTCAAAGTCATAGTCCTGGAGGAACTCGAGACATCACCACTGTCTTAGATTCAGGTCCTTCTGAGAGAAGATGTATTTGAGACTCTGATGTTCAGAAAATACTGTAAAGCGCTCGCCCATCAGGTAGTGTCGCCATGTATTCAGAGCGAAGACCACTGCTACTAACTCCAGGTCATGGGTAGCGTAGTTCTGCTCATGCGGCCTCAACTGACGTGATCCATAGGCAATCACGGCCCGCTCCTGCTTTAGGAAACATCCGAGTCCGGTCCATGATGCATCGCAGTAGACTACATACCCTACTCCCTCCTCTGGAAACCTCAAGATAGGTGCGCTGGTCAATCTGTATCTCAGCTCCTGGAAGCTCTCCTGACATCTGTCTGACCACACGAAGGGTTTCCCCTTCCTCCTTAACATTCTACAAAGCTGCAAAGATTTCTCCTTTGCCAAAAAGGGAAATCCGATCTCATCCCCTCGATGAACCACGTTCCTTGCCTAATACATTCAATCCCATCATGATTAGTGAATTCATGGCATAGATGACGTTGTAAGGCCTCGACGCTGCTACCAAGAGATCCAACCGTTACTCTAGCCTCCAAGGGTTGAGTCACACTGTCGGCATCAGTGTGTGGTCACTGGGTCTCCTCCAGTAAGAATCTCGCAAGTGAGGGTCAAGTCAACAGTTTTTAACCGGAACCTCTTAGTAATAACAAACAAAAGAAAAGAAATAAAACATCACCATTGCAAGTGTCTTTTATTACTTCAACTCAAAGTACAAGGACACAAGGAAACACAAACTACGAAGCTAGAGGCATTATGGGCAAAGGCCTCTATGCCTGGATCTAGTCGCGCACTAGTCCACCCGATTCCGGAGCTCCATGATCGTAAGCTTCAACTGCCTGAAGCTGTGCTCTCCCCTGAGGTCGGGGTGGACCTCCTAGTGGTGGTGGTGGTAGAGCCTCAAAATGTCATCCACCACCTGCCGCTCGACCAAATCCTCGGCCTCATCCACCTGCTCCCTGCGGACTGCCACGGTCGAACCTCTGCCTCTGCCTAGGTGGTTCCTCAACCGTCTGTTGCTCCTCTGCATGGCGGGTCGGGCAGTCACGAGCCATGTCACCCTGCCCGCCGCATGCATAGCACTGGCTTCTACTCGTAAGACTAGTTCTGCTGCGTGTGCCCCGCACCTCCGAACCAGTAACTTGTGGTCGTTCGCCCGTTGGCCTGGCCCGTTTGGACCTCTGTGACATCTGTCTACTACCGGCTGTAGAAGACTCCGCCATGTTTCGCCCTGCGGTAGGTCTCACCGCTGTGTAGAATCAGCAAGAAAACTCTCAATGAGAATAGATCGCTCCAGTACTACTGCCTGAGTCAGAATGATGAGGGAGATCAGCGATGCCCTAATCTCATGCCTCAATCCCTGCTCAAAGGTCCGGGCCCAGAAAAATGGGTCTCGTACCATGTCTGTCGAGTAGCGCGAGAGATCGGTAAATCCCGCCGAGTACTGGGCGACTGTTAAGCTGCCCTGCCGTAGCTGAAGAAGCTCCTGGATGCGCACCTCACGGAGGGTGGATGGGACGAACTCTGAGCGGAAGAGGCTCTCAAAGTCCGTCCAGAGAAGAGATGCCTCAACATGCACCTAGAGCATCAAGCTCCACCATCTGCCTGCTGCCGCGTGCAGTAGGATCGCTGCGAGGATCACCATGAGGTCTGCTGGTGTCCTCACTTACCGGAAAACTCATACAACTGCCTCCAGCCAGTCCTCGACTGCCTAGGGGTACGTCTCCCCGTGGAACCTGGGCGGCCGCTGGCGTTGGAACTCATGCAGTGCACTAAGGCGACATGCATCGTCAGCAGCTGGGGCTGGAAGAATCGGTAGCTCGGCGGGTAGTGGTACCACCGGTGCCTCTGCTGTCAAAGGGCCCTGCACCGAGGCCTCGTCGCTCGGTGGGCTTTTGTCACGCTCAACTCTCGGAACCCTAGCTGGCTGCCATCGT
Organism: Viscum album; assembly: GCA_963277665.1. NCBI lineage: Eukaryota > Viridiplantae > Streptophyta > Magnoliopsida > Santalales > Viscaceae > Viscum > Viscum album. The sequence goes on along the minus strand of OY728128.1, from coordinate 116,916,904 downwards.
GGGGCCATCTTGAAAAGAAACAGGTGCACCACGGTCAAACAGTATACCTGGTGAGCTGACATAGAGTCATCACATAGAAAACTTGAAACACACATGCAATCAATGTTTTCGTGCATTAAGTCGGAAATCAGAAATCAGGGTCCTAGTGTACGGATAAGTCGGCCGCCGTACCAACACTGGACTCCCTGGACTGATAACCACACCCAATACGCTTAACACTATTGCTTCACATAGAAAAATATCAGAGTCCCAAGTTCTGCAGTAGAACCAAACTCCTCTGATACCAATTTGTCACGACCCGTCCTCGGGGCCCATGCTGTGACTACCCCAAGCCCGCCTTCCATAGGCCAGGGGCTGGAGACTAGCACCAAGGCGTAAATCCCAGTAAAAAGGGAAGGAATTTCCTTTTTAAAGTAAACAAACACCATAGAGTAAACAAGCAGTAGAAGTAAACACTAAGTAAAAGCTGGTACAAGAGTAAGTGCGGAAAAGTAAGTGGGCTAGTATACAAACCCAAACTGAAAGTAAAGTAAAACTGGAAGGGAAAACAACAACTGAAAAGTAAAGCCGCAATGCCGAGCTTTCCACTGGAAATCCCACCTGAAGGGTGGGTACAGATAGCTTCCTCTGCTCCTCGGGTCCAGCCGACCGCTCTGAGTATGTCCCGTCCAGTGGTCCACCTCCAGGTACCGTCCTGCTCTGCAAGCCTCAACCACGATCAGCGTTATCGGTCGTCTACAACCAACACAACGTAGTGACAGCATAGCCCGTGCAGGGGTGAGTATAAGCTACTCAGTAGGGACCCCGAGACCCCCGAATGTCTCCCAGAATCCACAAAGGAAAGATACAATCACGAAGTAACATCTGACACTGCTTAGGTATATTCCCATACATATACCTAAGTCATCAATTCTCTTTCGGCTCCAACATCCAAACCCAAGTACAACCCAGTCCACACAGGAAAGCAAAACATAAATCCACACAGGATAGCACAACACAATCCACATAGGAAAGTAAAATAGGATTCAGATCACACATGTATACTTCTTCGTATGACGATAGAGATGATCAGATATATCCACTGATTCATCTAAGTCGTTGGACCCACAAAGGATCGATAGGTACTAACCCCCGCAATGACCCAGGAAGGGTCTGACCCACACAGGATCGATAGGTAACTAACCCCTGCAAAGGCCCACACAGGATCGGACCCACACAGGATCTGTAGGCGTTGGCTCACACAGAACCGCTGAGCGCTGGCCCACACAGGATCGGACCCACACGGGATCGGTAGCACTAATCCACGTAGGATCGCTGAGTGCTGTAGTCGTCGTCGTCAAATCCACTGAGGATCTCTGTATAGTCGTCGTCGTCATCACAGTCGCAAACGCAGCCAGCTCTAGGGTTCCCGCACACAGCAAGCTCGTTCGGGAGGGTCCGCTCCACGAGCCGAGCGGCTGATACATCAACTGACACATAGTCCAGAGTTGATGTATCCAAAAGTTCCATATCGTCAAAAGGAACTCAACGGCGCAGATGGTGCGTCAATCGGACGCCCGGTCTGAGAGTTATTGGTTTTTTCGTCCCAGGGGCCCGGTTGGTTTTTAAGGCAAAACCAACCCGACCATACTCCACCTGCGTCCAAACGTCGGGCGGAGTACGCCAAAAGATCCGTCTCACTTAGAGGAATCCAACAAAGTCGACGGAACGTCATTCAGACGTCCAGATCTTAAGATATGAGTGTTTCCGCTCTGAGGGCCCGGTTGGTTTCGTGTACGAACCAACCCAGCCGAACTCAAAGTATTCCAAAACCTTGAGTGTGATATACCAAAACGACCGTCTCGATCCAAGGATCACATCGCAACTGACGGTGCGTCGATCGGAGGTCCGTATCACAAGTTATGGGCATCCGACCGGAAAAGATTTGGTATTAAGGGGTTCGGGCCCGGTCCGACCCGGCCCGATACTCCCATGGTTGGCCCGAACCGGGTCAACCCGAACCAGGTCCGGGTCTGGCCCGGTCAGCACGGCCCGGCCTGGCCTGGGCGCAGCGCGCCCAACGCGCTGGCCGAGCCGTTTGGAGTGGGTGGCGCCTGCCCCCCTGGTTGTAACCGCGACCCCCCATTAAGGGGGCCGTTGTGCTGGCCGGCCGGGGGTTTGAACCCCCGACTGCTCTCCTGTCCGGCCGGCCCACCCCGGCCGGCCGATTTTTGCCTCCACGGGACCAGCGACGGCCAGTCCCCCCTGCTCCGACGCCGGCGGCCCGGAACCGACCGTCGGTCTCCTTGTTCCGCCGCGGCCCGGAACCAGCCGCGACCTTGATTCGTCCGGTGCGGCGCGACGACGCCACACCTCTCCGCCGCGGCCCCGCTCCGGCCGCGGTGTTTTTACGGTTCTCCGGCGCGGCGATTAGGCACCGCGACTTGGTTCAATTTCACGGCGCGTCGCAACGGCGCCTCACATTCCTTGCCGCATGATTCCGCGTGGTGCGACGACACCACGCCATTTCGTTACAATCCGCAATAAAAAAATCATCAATATTGGAGGAGGGACGACCGTGTTTGTGCGGTCTGGCCCCCTCTCATTAGTCGATAGCAAAAGGTCGTATTTCACAAAGAACGACAAGGTAGGATTCACGAACAAAATAAATAAATAAATTAAACCCCTACCTCGTGCGAGCTTGAACTGAGGTTCGTCGAACGAGGATTCGTCGTGGAAAAACCATCGCAGAAAGAGACGTCGCGAAAGGAGGAAGTCGCATCAACGTCGCGGTACATGGCATCACGTAATCGGTTTCCAAGAACTCTACGTTCTTCATCGGAGACCGATGTGTTCTTCGCGTTCTTCGATGAAGACAAAGAAGTTCCTCAAGTACTTAGTCTTTTCTCCCAAAAACTCCACCACAAGGTTCCAACCCCAAATAAAATAAGCTCACCTCTTATTTTATTAACATAACATAACTTTTTAATTTCAAGAGTTTGAAATTCAAACATCCACACTTAACTCACTTAATTAAGAACATAAGTTGTCAAAAATTAATGGTGAGTTGAGGGGGTTTAAGAATATGAAGGGGTAGGGTTTGTGTGGGCCCCCCCAACCTCATAACCTCCCTTGGGAAGTTGGGTAGTTACCCAACTTCCACCCAAAGCCTAAAACCACTTAAAGAAAATAAAAATTCTAGTTTAATTATAAATTAAACTTCCACAATTTTTATCATCTTCTCTCGTGCAAACGCAACTCCGGAAATGGAGTTCATAAGCAATTACTGGCGCTACGGTTCCATCGGTGCCCTCAGAATTCGATTCCGAGCACCGGTTCAAAAGATAGAAATTCCCACTCGTTCGTTCACTGAACGTACCCGATCTAAACTTTGGATAGAAATTCCAGGCACACCGGGCCTCGGAATCAAGTTCCGTCAGAAACTGCGTTCATGTAAAATCCCAAAGAAAATTAAGAAAAAAATTTCCTTGAATTTTACGAGTCTTTTCATGATGGATAGAGGATCCCTACTCGGTGTTTGGGCAGTAATGGCTTGAGGTATAATGCATGATGTATGATACATGTTATACGAGCTATGGTGTCTCCTAGAAAATTCCTGGTTACATTCCATACATGGACGCGTTGGTGTTGTTGCACGAGGTGCATGTTGTGGTGCTTCACCCAGGTGTCTGTAGGAAAGCCTCATTGGAGGGAGATGTCTCTGGACATGAGACATTGGAGAAAAAGCAGAAAACCAGTGGGGAAGTAGTATATGGGTACCCTTTATATTCTTTATTATAGTATATACTCTTGCATGCGATATATGGTGAGAGTAGCCATGGTGTGGCTAGAAACATAGTATACTTTATTAGGTGACAAGTTAGTTTAACTTGGTTTTCACAATTCTTTACCGTTCTTTCTTTACTTTTTTATGAGATGCTTTAGGGAGGATCCTAATGAGAATACTGTTATACACACCCAATGTATATATAAAGTGTTTTCAGGACACTTGGAGCAGGTTGGAGATCAAGCTGGTTTCCAATAGCTTGGGGTTTCCAGAGCTGTTCGGGCTTGTGGTTGCTGCTGTTTTTACTTTCCATTGGTACTTTCATTTTTTCGATTTCAGTTATAGTATTTTGGCATGGCATTACATATGTGTACTTGGGATTTCTATTATATTGTTGTCTATGTTGGTGTTGGTTCTTGTCTGTCTTATCTCTCTCTTTTTCATGTGTTATCTTAGAGGGTAATTCATCCCATTTGAGTGTTTAATATAACCTTGGTGCGAGTCTCCAACCCAGAGACTACTAAAGTCGGGACTCAAGGTAAATGTATCCCTTCTCATATTGTCAGCCCAAGAGGGGAACACCATGTGGGGATGGGGACAAGACAATCGATGAAAAATAAAAGGTTGAAAATGATTTTTATAGAAATATGATAACTATTTTCATTTCCTCATATCCTTCGGCAGTGAATAATTTACCCAACATTTAAAAAATGATCTTGAATTTTTTTTATCATAATACCTTATTTTCTGTTGAATCGATGGTGTTTTAAATCATCATGGATTGATGGATCTGATTCCTTAAACATTCCATTTATAATTAACATTAATGTGATTTATTACCTTAATAACCCCCTATAAAAATTTATGCACTTCCCCCATGCATGTATATCTACCTACCACGAATATCTATCTATTTATAGACCAAGTGATATGTTAGTCCAAGTAACCATTATACATAAAATTATGTCATTTATAGAAATTTTTTTTATGAAACCTTATCATGATGTGTGATTAAAACATAGGAAAAATGAAAATATTTTTTACCATGTTCATTGTTAAATTTTGGGTATTGAATTTAATTAAGATGTGGAGAATATAACATCACAAAACACAGATGTAATAACATTGTATTCGATAGTATTTATGCCACACATGACAAAACTTATAAGGGAATATAATATCCCATGAGTTTGCATTATAATTAATATTTTTAATAAATAAAGCATATATATTCAAATTCACGTTATACCAAGTTAGCATGTGTCACACAGAACAACGATTTTCATCGATGGATTGCGTTACACATAATTTTGAGATTTACTAAACATCATTATATTATTAAAATATTATTATTAAGTGTATGATGATATAACATTAAAGTTAAATTATTATCTTATGAATAGTATTAAGAAATCTAAAAAAATATTCATAATATATATTCGATAAAATATTTTTTATATTTAGACATTATATTTGATAGGAATATAACAATACCCAATTTTACACATAAAACCTATATTTTTATAACAGTTTTCCACCATAAAATGGTGCACCTATTTTAAATTTGAATCTTCAGAAATTTAAAATTTTAATTTGAGAAAATATTTTTATTTTTTAAAATTGAAACATATAATTTAGGATAGGGTATAGTGTTTGTATTTTTCTATAATGATATATATTATTTGATGAATAATGATGAATACTGACAGAAACAGTGCAAACCATGGATTAAATCCCATGGTCACGAATATTTTTTAGAAAGGAATGTATACATGGAAATGAAATGAAGATAACATAAAATAAAAATGGCACATAAAATTATATAATAAAACAAATGTTCAAACCATGAGAATCATACTTTATACCTGACCCCCTCCCTCGAGAGCAACCCCAAACCAGGTGCTTGCCTCTCATCCACTACATAGGTTCATTCCTTGTTTCATCATGATCATCTATGCATGATGAAACTTCATCATCATGAGATTCATTGACCCAAATTTCATATTGAATTAAGACATCATCTTGATTTGAAACATCCTTCAAACATTCCATGTTAGACTTAACAGTTTTGTGATTTCCTCCAAAAGAGTAATGGATGATCCAAATTTATTACAGAATAAGTCCTTTATATTATATATATAAAAATTCTAATCCAAATTGTGTGATTATTCCCTTACCTTTGGTTTCCCCAAGGGATATGATAGTTTCATGTCCACATGTTCAACATCAAAAAAAAATTCAATATCATTTTCTGGGTCAATAATTTTAGTGCCCCAATAAGAGCATCCTTAAATGATGTTCCATGGGCTTGAAATACTTAATGGAATCTGCCTTAGGACAATGATCCATCTAAGAAACCTTCCAATCAGGAAGTATATCTAATTGGGCATTATCAAAATGAATCTTCCATTAGTTATCAATGGTAAATGACTTTTTCTCTAATACCATGGGGTTATCTGTAACCCGATTCATGTTTTTGGAGACATTTCTAATAGACACATGCTTGTGAGAATCCATTTCACACACCATGATGTTTTCCATGAATAGAATATGAGGAATTCCCTATGAACATCATCTATATTTTCCCATCAATCCAACAATCAGAAAATTCATTCCCACAAACCTGTTCATGTAACAAAAAGCTAGGATGGATTGATATTTAAATTCAACCAATATTCTATCATCATTGGATATTAATGTAAAAAATCAAGAAAACATTTTAGCATATCCAAATCCACTAAGACCCTAGAGAGATATCCAAATTATCCTTTAATGGTGTTGTCATACATCTTCATTGGAACAATAGTGCAAGATACTAAGTCATTTAAAAAAGGATATAAATGCACTAAATTAAGGACATAAATTCAAACCAAAATCTATACATTTGAATTCTTGTACAGTATGGGTTGAAATTAAACTACCATGTAGAAATTTGAAAAACATCTAGATTCAATGAGAAGAAACCAGCGCCCCAGGACATTAGTTTTTCATTTGAAGATGAAATAAATAAGATGGAAATAACCCCTTCCAATGGGAACAATAACACAATTTGGAATGCCCCAGATCTATGAAATCATTGATTTCAACTCCTCCATATTCATCCGTTTACCCCCCCCCCCCCAGTCAAAATTAAATGCCCTATGAGAGGGAAATATGTATCCATTTAGTCTCTATTTAATTTCCACAAGATTATTAGTGATGGGGGAATCTCTTCCCATCAGATATGGAAATCCTTTGTTCATGATCATCATGATTTTAATAATTTGATTTTCTACATTTGGATAGTGCATCTGCAAACAGGATGACTTTGAATACATGAATATCTATTTCTTTATTCAAATCCCAAAAATTTGTAGGATATGCCATCGAATGAGATAAAACAGGATTTGCATCACTGTAAAGATCATCACCCAAACAATCTATATATGTGTCGTCGTTGAATGAAACAACACTAATAACTAGAACGAAAATACATTTATTTGCCGCTCTTCAATCACCCAGACCCCAATCCAGTGACACACTGACAATGATATACGTTATCCCCATCCTAGTTACTGGGATGAAAAATAGATTTTTAGTAGAAAACCCACCATCAATGATCCCCATTGATGATTTATGATCAGCAGATTTAGGGTTTCCACCTCCCCATGATCTTTCGTCCTTCTATATCTTGAAATAGAGACGAATACTGAATTTTAATTCAGAACCGCTGTTTCATTTAATTAATTATATGGATAAATTATATTTAATTTGTTTGAAAGTTATATTATACAAATTATTAATTTTAATCCAATATATTTAATTTTAATAAATTTATTAGTAAAATAGAATATAAACACATATAAAGTTTTTGAACATTTCCACATTAGAAATCAAAATTACCGTCTCATCTATGATATTGAATTTATATTAATTTCTCCAAATTTTGTGATGGAAGTTTGAAAAAAATTATTCCTTAATTGGAATAATAAGAATTTATATTGTCTATTATGGTAATCATAATTTTTTCTACCAATATTATTGAAACTGATTAAAATTAATTACAACCATTAAGAGAAAAATAACCATAATAATGGGAAATATTTTAAACATAAGGGCCAAATGACCTAGAAACATATAAAAAAGAATTTGGATGTCCATAGTTTTACCTTATACTCCCTTTTATAGAATTATATTTCATTATTGGAGCCACTTATTGAAGAAAAATTTTGTTTTCTATCCAATTTTTAAAAATTAGAGGACTACCACTCCTCCTCCACTATAAAAAGGCACTCAACCCAACCCCTTCCTCTCACATCAGAATACTCTTCAGCTTGACAATGATTTACCTAATTATCTAAAAAAAATTCATACCCTCATACTATTATCATATATTTTGGAATAAATACATCTACGGAATCCCTTTGGTGAAAAAAATGAGTTACCCAAAGAAGAGGTAACATCCTTCATCGATCTCTTTTGTTTATTTTCATTTCCACCCATCATATATTATTATTCCATGATAATATAATCACACTTGTATATTAATTATACTATAATATATTAATTCAATGAGTCTGAAGTACAATTACACAAAATTCATATAATAGGAAACAAATATACCCTTTAAGTGTATGGCGAACAACTGCCTCAGAAAATTATGTCATTTATTTTTTTCCTTACCGGCTCTAATGGTTGATAATTATGTTTGAAACTCTATTTATATGTGATATTTTTAATTTCTATATGATTTTTTAATATTTTTATAAGACATACCCTAATTCATTCAATTTTGTATCAATATAATAACATTGTTTGTGGAAAGATAAACAACCGCCTCCTCAATGCGATGTGATTTGTTCACGCTATACATGGAATGTAAACAAATTGGTTTTATTTAGACTATATGCAATATATAACACACATATTGTACTTTAATTATAATATAAATATATATAATATTCTTTTAATTCTATTAATATGAAGAATAAAATAACTTATTGTTTATGTGTACGTACAAAATTTTGTCTCCAGGAATGATGCATTCTATATTGTATCTCCAAATATTATGGATTAATATAATAAAAATACATACTCAATATATATTATATTTATATAATTTTTTACATTTTGGAGATGATGTAGCCAAAATAGTAACAAAAATTGACATTTGATGACACATTTTATAAATTCGATATTTAACACCCTAAATAGTGAAAATATGGAATGATAACTAACAAACATGCAATAAGATATTATAAAAAAGATAATATATAAAACTATTTATATTAATATAGTTCTATTATATAATAGAAACATGTTTGAAACCAATATAAATTATTTGAATTTATGTGTATCCTAAAGGAAACAGTAGGTATGCGATTTTCATTTCACATTTTTTCGTTTATAAGATGAATGCAATTTCCCACAGTTAATTCTTTTTTTTTTGTATCAGAAACACCTTTAGGTATATAATATCATGAATTCATATTATTTAATTTTATTTAAATTAGTAATCAATTGTTAATCTTTCCTGATTCATTTGATTCAAATTTTTCTATGTGGCATGGGACACTTTTCAATGTCTTCAGATTAGTTTTGTTAAGAATAATTTTAATGATCATTCAATGGAATTCCCATAATTTGAGACATATATTATTATTTTGAACATAATTTATTATATATGGAATACATACTAACACTTTAAAATACAATATCATCACTCTATTATTATCCTTGATTAATTGTGTTTCAATTTGAATTTTATCATTTATGTGGATTTAAAGTATGCATTACAAAGTAAAAATGAATTTCATAAACGAATTTCATTATTTGAGTAATAATACTTCCTATTTTTTTGTTAATATTATATGATTATATGTTTAATAAATTATTAATATCATGTTTTTATTTCCCCATATTTTTATGTAAATTTTCATTTGACACACAAAATCTCTTCATTGGTAGAGTCTAACATCATAATTATGATGTTTTCAGGGTTTTACTTCACAATCTCAATTTATTAGGTATTTTTTACATATGAACTTCCATTGGAGATTTTTTTTGGACAATTTTATATAAAATACTTTTCATTTTTCTCTTCCTTAATTATTCATTTCTTTTTCGAAGTAATACTACCATTTTTATAATATTTGGTTCTAAAAATGTATTAGAAAATATTGTTCAGAAAACCCAACATTATTTATCTCTTTATTTGGAGAACCAGATTTCTATTAAAAACAAGTTTTCTTAAACAGTTTAGAATTTTTATAACCATTAAATATTGAGTTGTTAATTTTTTTACAATTTTATTCCTTTTAACAATGTTTTGAAAGAAATATTATTTTCTTTTTAGAACAAGGAATTATTATTACCTTTTTATGATGAAAAAAATTGAACTTTTTAGCTCATAAAACCAGTACAAGTTTACCCAACATCATTTCATAAAATATTTTTTCACGTGTATAAAAGGTTACAATATATGGATTTTTTTTCCAAATATGACATTCCAATAATGTGATTAAAAAAATGTTTTTTGAAATCAAAAAGAATATTTTCTTCAATATTATTTTGTAAATATAATTTAAATTATTTCTACTCATCAACAACAACAAGCCATTATTTATAATCTACTTGGGATATATTGTATTTATTCCACAATTAATTATTACTCTAGATGGTCTATGACTTATTTATAAAATGATATTATTCATGTTCCCTTATTTTTATTCAATTATTCTCTCATTTAAATATTCAATCTACAAAGATCATTAGAAATTTAATTTCCCATAATTATCCTTATCATATATCATTTATATAATTATTTCTAAAACCATATATCTTTTTACATATGGTTTTTACATTGAATGTTACATGATTATCTAGGTAAATATTGATAAATCCATATTTGTTATTCCATAAAAATATTTGATAAAGAACATTATCTATTAATTAAATTTATTATTCGATATGAGGAATGATTTTCACATGAAATAAGTGGTGGGTAATATAATTTATATAGCTCATCCATGAATTTCTATGTTCATATGAGAATTTTTTTTCACATATTAAACATGGTTATACTTATAGTTTTAAACCATATTGTAAAATATTTTGATAATATAGGTTATTAATGTTCCTCAGACATGACATCCAATAATTAAGAATTTCCATAATTTTTATTATGTTATAATATATCCTTGGAATTTTTCAAGGACATATCTATAGACAAATTTCATTATCAATTTATTGATTAAATGGAAAGTGTTTTTAGTTTAATTCCATTCAATATAGATTATGGCTTATATAATTATTTTATATGGGATGTGTTTTTAGTTATTTACAATTATATAGTGCTTATCCATTTAGATTGATGATTTTATAACATGTATGTTTAGTTTTTACCTTTCTGTATTGACTATGATCATTTACTCATTATTGATTCTTATATTCATAACTGTTCCCGAGCATTTGATCTCACCCTTATTTTATTTCCTTCCCCAAAAATCCTAAATTTATATTAAGAATGATATAAAGGGATAATATTTATGGAATAACATTATTATCCAAAAAAGAAAAAATATTTTCTAATTAGTGTATTCATTTGAACTCCAAGATTCTGGTATATATCTAGTTTACCATGACTACTAAACTATTCAGTCCTTCATTATTATTTTTTCTTATAATCCTTAAAATTTAATTATATAATGAAAACATATCCCAGATATCTAGTTTCGGGTCGATACATTTTTAATTATAGTAGTTAAAATTTTCTAATAAGTTCAATTCTATTTTTGTTCATGTTTAATATTAAACATAATAAAATTGTGTTACTGTGGTCAATGATAAATTTATATTTTCAGTGTGTTATACCAAGTTGAAGGGGTATAATTTTGGAAAACCATTATATTAAAAATATTTTTGTATCCTAGAAACCATATATTATCATAAATTTGAATCAAATTAATTTTTTAAAAATAATCCCATAAATGTGGCCATTTATAAATGAAATATTTATTGAAATTCTATGTCTTCCCCTACCCTAAAATAATAAAGTGAACCTAACATCCTACCTTATTCATATTATTTTATACATATATGTAATAAAAAAATATTCATAAAAATAACTATTATACATAAATTTAACCTTGGGATTATTTTTCTTCATATATGTCTAATAATTAAAGGAATAAGGCCTCTTATAATATGGGTTTATCAAACATGATGTTTAAATCATAACCAAGCGCATTGATATTGTCTCAACATAGATATATAATTCATTTTACATTAATATCATTAATTGGTTCCTATTATTATTTATTATATGTTTTTATGTATTATTTATAAGATAATGTCTATTATTTAGTAATATGGACTTTTAATCCTTACTTTTTTATTTATCTATATCCAATACTGTCACTTAGGCATATGGGTCAAATAAAAAACTCATCAAGGGTTGTTATATTTTATTATTTCCTTTTTACCTGGATGGTAAAATGAAATATTTTTTTTGAAATATATATTTATAATTTTATAATTTATCAAAAAAATGGAATTGTCATTTACATTCTATTCATTCTATCGAGAAAAAAGGGTATACATCACTTGTGTTTATGTTTTAATTACAATCTCCAGTAAGTGATGTCATTATTTTTATGAAACTATATAATATGAATGAATATAAATACGTACATAATTAAGATAAATTATATTTATATCATTATTATCATTATATATTTTTAGGAAAAAATTATCAAAGCTATTGGAACAAACTACTATGTAAAAACATACATGAAAAATAAAGCAATTCAGATATAAAATGAAACATTATTTCATAATTTTTTACAATATGGTTATGAAATTATATAAGTGGCACAAATATGATACTAAAAATTTGATTATTTGTATGTAATATAATTATATTAATTATAAAATTATTATATATTAAATTTGAGAGATTATGTATAACGTGTGATATAATGGAAGGGTTTTATCCAAATTTATCTTCATTGAGACTTAATGTAATGTCATGACCAAATTTCTTATTTGAAAGATTGACATGAATCCTAACAAAATATTTTGTAAAAATATAGGATGTAATTTAATGTATTTATATAGCCTTATTATTTTCAATCACCTAATTAACATTGATTCAAAAATTAAATATGTTATAATTTTTATATGTCTAAATTTTTGTTTTAATAGCTGTTGTTTGATGTTAAACACATCTATTCTATTTTGAGGTCAATATATTAGCCCATTTATAATAGTTCAATGAATTTATTAATGTTATTTATATTAAATTATCCAATCTATGTCATATCAATCATGGGTATATGATTCAAAATATTCCAAATAGTTTTTAGTTTTATGTTACAATCACATTTATTTCATGCATTTTTTATGATTATGATTTTTAGTGATAAAATTATATCATATATCATGCCAAATTCATATTCAATATATTATTCTATGGTTAACTATTAATATTAATTTTTTCATTATTTTCGGCCTCTTTATGTACTGATTATTCTAAAATATGGGTTCTACGGAATGTAGTCGACGTTTTCCCCTTCAGTCCTAGATCCTTTCATCCCTTTCCAGATATTATTTAATACGATTTGAATAGTTTATTTCCACTTTTAGTATGACAAATTAATGTTATGTTTGATATATTTTATTTTTGATTTGATGTAATAATTGGTACAATATTATCAATTCAAAAATACATTACCTTTGACTTTTTATCAAAAAAATAATGGAATATTTATATGACTATGAAAATATTTAATGAAATTCCATTACACCATTAATAAAAATTCCAATATGTAATCCTTTATTTTTTTTATTTTTTATAGTCAAAGAATATTTTTTCCATTATATTTTTTAAATATTTATATTTCTATGAAATTTATTTGTTTAGAAAATAATATTTTCCAAAAAAATGTTCTAACAATATACTAGTAATATTCTTATATATAAAACTTAATTTAATGTCTATAATTATTTACTATGGACATGGTCCAATGTTACCATATTTAATCTTTCTCTAGAAATTTTTAAATAATGTTATTAAAATTTTTATGAATCCTATATCATTTCCATGAGTTTTAATTTTATGATATCATAAATACTCTATGATCCTGTACCACACATATGGATAAATTTTTTATGTGATGCGGTGTCCATTAATTTTATATTATTGTATTTAATTGATTTAGTAAGAATATATAAGGATTAAATAATTGATGGAATTAGATAGGAATTGAATTTAGTATGGAACTGTAAATACGATAGTCTTCGGAGTGATATTTGACCTAGAAAATTATGGAATTGGTAGTGAGCTCAATTAACTATTATGGTAGTATATAGAAAAACTAACTACGTAAATGAATTATATATAATATTTGAATTTAAAAACATAAATATATATATATATTTATATATCCCATTTTATATGTTATCATGGAAACATATTTTTTTATTATGTTTCATCACACTTATGTATAATGGTTTTTTATTAAAATGTCCACTTGGCATAAGTGATGATTACTGATATTTGACTATTTAGGTATGTTAATAAAACATTTATGCCATGTTATGACACCCTTTCAGATATATTATGAAAAAAATATGAACACAATATCTCTGATTCTTACCCTTATTGAGTATTTTTTTCACACCATTATTAGGTTCTTATTCTATTGGTTATGAAGAATGGCTTTATGTATGATATTTCCAAAAATGGTGACAGTTCTGATAATTAAAAATTCAATTTAGGTAGTCCTTTTATATACATATAGTTTATGTATCATATTTTGTAAAGTCACCAAGACTTTATAGTCTTGGTATATGTAATATTGATATACAATGAATATTATTTTTATAAGATGTTGTATTAATGTATGAAAATATTTGAATTTATATAGATAGTATTAGAGAATGGTTTAGTTACAATAAGAAACTAGAAAGGTATAATTTAATGAAATTAAAAGGGATATGATTATTTATAGAATAACATCATATGTTTTTGTAAATAATGTAGATCAGTTTTCCTAAGTAATTACATATATTTCTAGATACAAATAATATATGTGGTTTTAGTACAATTACATATATTTAAAATTAACCGAAAAATAGTTTGTTTATTATATCATGATGATAATTATTTTTCTTAGAGAATGAGACCTTAATTATAACTAATTTTGACCCAAATGGGTATATGAAATGGTAGGCTAGAATATTATTTTTTATAAATTTTATTGGATTTGGATACCCAATGACTATGGATGACCTAAGATAATAATAAGGTGTAATTGTTTTAAAATAATGTTTAATAGTTTAGAAAAACTTGGAATAAAATTTCATTATTATAGGATTACTCATAACTATTTCTCATACAATTCTATTGGTTTTAATTAATGTATATTACTAGGAGAAATCAGGATAATGAAAAATGTGATAGATGGTGTAAGGATTATCATTATGAGAAACCAAATTGGTGGGAGATACAACACGAAATATTTTTATTATTTATAAACATAAATCATGTTATATAATTAATAACCAATAAATTTTAGTGTTTATCAATTGTTCAATGAAAAGAAAAACATATTTTATAAATGATCATATATGATGTAAAAATCAGTTTCTCATATACGAGGAATGTGGCAAGTAGCATAAATAGAAATTTCTCAATGAAATGGGAATAATACTATTTTATTTAATAATATGAAATAGATACTATAATTGTGATTGAAAAATTAATTTTTTTCTATAATTATTTCGATTCGAATAATGATTATCATAAAGTATCAACTATTGTTAATTTTTTTAAATATTTAATGTATGAATAATATAAAAATAAAGTTTTTAGTAGGGAAGATCATGAAGTCAATTATAATGTTATTATTAGTTAAGGATATTATATAGAGGATAAATATATTATGAATGAAACAATAATTTAATCTTCTATTAATATATACGATTATAAATCCTAGTTAATGTTTTATTAGAGAAGTTGAATGATAGAGTTATTTATGTATTTGGATTTATGAATTATTTTGTAGAATAGTTTTATAAATTTTATTATCATTATAATAATAATAAAACATTGAAGGATTGTTCTAATTCAGTTCATATATATATATATATATTGAATATTAAAATGGCAATGACAATCAATAAATTTTTTGTAGTGGTAATTTATTATTTTTGTAAAAATATAATTTAAGGGTGTATAACTAATAATATGTGGTTGAGGATGATATAATAATGTTTATATTATAAAAATATGATTAATATTGATAATATAAATTGGATTATTTTTCATCTACAAAATGTATTTACTGATTTGATGAAAATGTGATTTAGTTATCCCTGATCATGTATATATAATATTTAGACATATTTAATCTATTCAATTGTCTATGATATTATTCTAGGAATATGGTTTGGGATAATTTCTTTGGAAACATATATATTTTCATTGTGTTTTTTTGGTGGTTTTTTTATAATAATATTTTTGGGAATATATCGTAAATATGTACACATTTATTTTAATGTAATATAAATATATTCATTTATTTTCTTATGGATTACAGATAACATGATTTTTGAACATATGATATATTTTTCTAAATTTTTTGTTTTATAAATTTTCTAGACAAATTTTTGTAGGGGTATTAGGGTAAACTATTTTTTGAATGGAATATGTTAAATATTGGTTATTATTATAGTGCTTTTACATACTATCGTAGTATTTTATCATATTAATATTTATCAATATTTTATAAATTGTACTATGAATATTGTTTTTGAAACATAATTAAGCATAGTAAATAGTTGTCATTATTTATGGATATTATGTTTCATTAAAAGTATATTTTACAGATTCAGGATTGATAAATTCTTATTGATTGAATTTGAATGAAAAGACGTGGAAGTAAATAAAAAAACATCAAACTTATTAAATTACTTTTATGTATTTTAGGAAATAATTTATGTATATTTTCTCAAATTCTATCTTAAATTAATATGAAAAATCTAGAAAATATTATCTTAATTATGAATATTATTCTGTTTAAAAATTATTTTGTAGTAGTTGATGTGTTTTTCACCCAGAAATGATTTATGGTTTTGTAGATATCATCATTATAATAAACAATTTATTTATCACTTTCTATTACACTATTAACAATATCAATTTCCATTCATTCAAAATTTTAATTTTCTAATGATGACTAATTTATCTAGGGTTCTTATTATGTGTTAATTGATGGTTCCTTTTTTCCATGTCATATTTTCAATGGAATGTTTATTATCCTTTTTTATAAAATCAATTTCCTAAAAGGAATATTAAAATATGGAACATTTGATTTTCGTGGTAAAAATATCAAACAAAATGTTTATTTAGGGTCTATGTAACATGAAAATAATATTTAGTACATTTTCTCATTAAATAAATTGTAATTGATCAGTAGCTGACTTTACACTATATCATAGGAAAATATAAAATATGATATAGTAAAATTTTATATTAATGCAATAAAAATATTGGGTAAGAATAATAATAACAACAATATGAAAAATTAAAATAATTTCATTGAATAAAGAAAAAGTATTTATTAATAAATAATAAATAAAAATGCATTTTTTAGTAAAATGATTTTTTATTATAAAAATATTTTTCTCAAAAATTATTTTTATTAACTTTTATAGAATATGAAATTAAAAAAAAATTATTATATTTTTTAAATTTTTTGAAATTAATACCATTTTTTGAAAACAATATTTCAATCAAATCAAAGGATAATTTTTTAGTATTTTTCAAAAAATATTTTTTTAGTGACCCGTGAAAATTAAATTTCCATAAGAATACTATAATTTAATTACATTTAAGTTTCCTATTTTTTTAAATGAAATTGATATGAATTTTATAGAAATTTCAATTAATTAGATATAATCTAATAAATTACATGATAATCATCATTTTTTTTATTATGGTGTAAGTTTAATTTTGGGATTAAAAAACTATACACACTACTTGTCTCCTCCCAATATGATTTTATAATAAGAAGTTAAATTATTCAAAACTGATTAATTCCTTTAATGAAATTTAAATATTATTTATTCAATAATTATGAATATTTCATATTTTTTTACAGGGAATGTATGGTAATTAAATTATGTTTTTGGAATAAAAGAATAATTTTTTAAAATAAGGTTATCTTTGTGCGGTGGAAACTAAATAGAAATAAATTAAAAAAATATAATAAATTATTATATTAAATTGAATTCTATATTTAAAATCGTCATAATTCATATAATCTTATAATATCAACATAATATTTTGTCAATCAGAATAGAAAAAATAGTAAATTTTGTTATCACGGTTAAGGTTAAAATGTGTTTCCATGGGGTTAAACCTGTGTTTAATATTATTATTACCACCCATACCAATGCAATTAATATTTTTTAATATATTTTAAACTTATTATGTTATAACTTCTAATTTCATTTCACATGGAGCCACATTCTAGTGAATTCAAATTTATATATTCAAATCATTACAGAAATTCCATGTGCATTACTAATCTCCCTTATAGTAGTCCTATATCCCCCTCCATTATTACGCTATTTGAGACTAAAATTATATCCATTCCTTTAATTCACAGACATGGATGCCACTAAATAGTGCCCGGAGTCAGTGGGTTACAAGTCGTCTAGTGTGATATCTCAATTCAAGATGTTCTAGACTAGCATCGAGGTAATTGGGTGTGTCTGTGGGGATGGTAGTTAACATATCTATCAACACTAGAAGTAGTAAATAAACCAGATTAATGATAAACAACCAATATTTGAATATATACACAATTCCAAAAGAAATCACAGACACAATATGATATGTGTGTCAAGTCTTAACAAAGATGAAAAGATGTATATACGAATTAGTTCAATAAACCATCATTATACCAGAAAGATGGAAAGGAAAATAGTCCATCTAGAATCACATGCCTAGATTCGTCCTTTTCCACCATATTATTATGAATATAAAAAATAAAGCATTGTAATATGGGTGCTTTCCCCAATCCCTACATGAATCCATATTTTCTATCCAAGTATACCATGACGACCTGAATATGGTGTCAGATAACACTCAGTTGGCCAAAAATAATGGATTCTATTAAAAATCTAGTCATTGTATAACATGATAAATTAGTGTTAAACATATATACAATAGGTAAAATTGTACTAAATGTAATGTGAAACATTCATGTTGTACTATCCATTCTACCATGTCAGACTCCGAAAAAAATTCTTGTCTTAAATAAGGGAGGGTTTAAAATTAAATAAGCATGTCATACAATCCAATGTAACCGTTGTAACCAGATACACATTCAAGGGATACATATAAGAAATCATGAATTTCTATCAAGAAACTTCTATATAACTAATCATATAACATCTATCATGTCCTATCTGTATAACCAGGTGTATAATATCTATTTCCACAATCTTACATAAATATGTTTATAAAATCCATGATGGACACACCATAGAACAACATCTATATCCAAAATGGCCTGAACATTTATTTTGAAATATTTTTCCAAGAAGGGCCTCATCCAAAATATAGAAGAAAAATCCATCAATGTCGAGTCATAAGAGTATCTCTATAGAATCTCTATAATGAACTGAGTGGATTCCAAGGAGAATATCAAAAACACATTTCAAATATGAGTTCAAGAAAACTATATCCATGGTGTTGTATGGCCAGATCCATCATATGTAATAAATTACCAATTAAGAAATAGGTCCAAGGAATCTACTACAACAATAAATATGCATGTTAGAAATAGAAATGACATTCTATGCAATTGGAATCCAAGGTATAACAACAGAGTGATAGATTACCATAATCATCTATTCATTACATACATTAATTATTTCATAACATTTACATTCAATGAGTTCTTACAAATCATTTAAAAATTTATACAATGTACATCTAGACAAATAAAGATTCACATCATGTTATAACCTAAAAAATAAAGCATCAACTCTCTCATGATAATTCAGTACAATTATATTTCAAAATGTAATCGTCTAACTATAAAATCTTACTTGTACCCCATGGGGAGCCTAGGGTGGGCCTAAAAACCTATGTGAAACTCTATCAAACAAGTGGTGATCACTAATAGGTTCCAAAAAATCAATTCATTAATAATATTAACTAATGGGGCATCATCAGAATTTCCTGCACATGAAACAATGACAACTATTCTTAGTAAACCCCAATCATTGAGGGAAAATTATAGACCCCATAAATTTGATCCAAAGATGATATCTCATATAGTATTGACCTTGTATTCTGTCTAAATTGGGGTAAAAATTAAATATTGTTGAAAATTCCCAAATAATGCCATAATTGGACGATCCAAAATAGCATATCTAGTTCCATGTCATAAAAATAATAGTAGATCTATAATTAATAACATATCGTTACAGATACAATGAGATTGAAATAGTTCAATTTTGATTTAAGATAGATAATTGAGAAGACAATTCTAGATCAAATCATTATAAGAGAGCTCCCAATGATGGAATTGTCTGATGGAATGAAATGAGAACATATGATTCAAAATTATAATATCATTAATTTAATTTTGGCCAATTTTTCCAATATAAGTAGTCCACCTTTTTTTCCACATGATCTTCAAAATCTTGAACCAATCATGTACCCTTTATTATAACAAGTGTATCATCAGATAGTTATTATACATGGTTTGTAAAACCATGCACAAATTATTAACGATTCCACTACTAAGAGTGAAATGATCTCTCGATCATGTGTGTGCCTCCTTCTATATGGTTTCATCATATGGAGTTCCTCTTTATAGATTCAGGGACCACTTATCTTAGTTTCTATAAATCATGTGTCTTATGTTACATAGTTCATATTAACCATGTGGTCCACCTATGTTTTCCAAAAATAAATGGACACATACCTCATAAGATAACCTATGATATTTGAGTCTTCAACCCTTATACCAAATTTTCCAAAATTACCTTTCCATGGTTAGTCACGAAACTCCATAGTATAAATCTATCGACTAATCACATAATTTGGGCCACCACTCCCATGTATCATATTGTAAATGGACATGCATCCATATCATACATACTAGTGGATTAGATCATCTTCAGAGAACATTATTTACCCTATCAACTATACTAATATGATTCTCCTTGATAGAAAAATTAATTTTAATGTCCACAACATTCGGTTTCATAATTTTAGCAAGGTATGAGTGTTAAGGTAATTGTTGAGACACTTGGATAATGTCATTCCTAGCTCATTTCTTATTAGGTAACAACAACAGATAGGCTACCATCAAAAATCACTCATGAATCTTAAACGTCTAATCAGATCATGTTGAAATCTTATTCTATCACTCAAACCATTTGTGTCATATCCTCAATCATACATATTAAATATCTCGATCCCTAACCTTAAAATATGTATGTCATTGAGGATGATCAGTGTAAGATTTATGTAGAGTCATTGTAGCATTATTATGGTTTATGATCAAATAGACATACTCATATGTCTCATGTTTGAAGTTTGGTTCCAGTAAATATGCCTCATCTACCTCTAACCATCTCAAAGTTCATAAGCATCGAATTCAATTTGAATCCTTGCACGGTTCGATCAGTATAGGCACGTGATAACTATTGTTGTAGGTGAACTCAAATAGGTGAATATTCTTATCCCAAGAGCCCTAAAATCTAGGATTAAAGACATAATAATTTACATCAATACATGTTTAGTCTAATATATGATAATCAATCGAAGGGTGGTATACCTTCCACTGATGTAGGAGTTTATAAAACATCCTCTGTATACACATCCATTCTTGAGAATTAAACTATGAGCCCTCGTACAATAATCCAATATGTGGAAGCCTATGAAGTCATACAATCTCATAGATATAAATAATCCCTAGATCAACTATTGAGTAGTTATTCATAATCATTTGGAAATGAGAATCCTTCATAAGCCTATCCCCAACAACCCATAAAAATCACTACCTTTAGATGACCTCATCAATCCAGTCATGAAATCCATTAAAACAACATCCAATTTTCTTATAGAAATATATGGCTACTATAAAATCTCCCCTATTCACAGATGATCTATCTTCACTATCTTATAGGTGAAAATCCATGTAATAGAACCTTCTCCTCATGATTCATCTCCATTTTCAACACCAACATTTGTGCATCATAAACATTATCATCAAGTATTTCAGATGTTTGAAGATTCAATGGAAATAAAAATATAGTTTTTTAGGAATACATTATTAATGGGATTGTATATAGAGGATATCACTTTGGTACCCCTATATTATACTAGGAATTATATTATTAGTATTTAAGGTTTTTTTATTACCACCCAGGGATAAAAAATTACCCACCACCAAGTCATGCTAATTCGACCATAGTCCCATATTGGACTAGTGGTTGACCACACCCAGTGGGAGTCAGCCTGGGCTAACCAGTGGCCCACAAATAGAATATAATTCTAAAGAGATATTCAGGCTCACATATATGGTTAGTGATTCATGAGACCACAAGATCATTCACTGATAGAGCCATAAGCATGTTGGGATGAGGCCCACATGATAGAGGTGATGCAGATGGTATGGGATTCAACCCCATTTCCAGGATGACTGAGTGGAATCAACATGATGACTAATATACCGAATGGTAATTATGATAAGGGTTCGATGTGTGATATGATTATTCTATGAATATTGAATTTGGGTCGTCATATTATGCCTTCCAAGGATCTGCATTATCCGATATCACCCTATGATAATCCCAACTTTAACTTAATTATAGTGAATTTTGTGTTCAATTCAGGAGATCCCACACATTGTATGACCTTCTTCTTCAACATCCCACATCAATTTTGATACCAAAATACTGGTTCTACATAGATACTCAAATATAATTGCATGATAACTCATTGATATTCACTGCTTCCAAATCCATAACTTCACTGATAGTCACATGAGACCAAAAAAACCAACAGATGCAACCATTATTTCTATGAACATATGATAGTATCCTTCCAAAAGATCCCCTCCGACAATTCCTGATGCCACATGATCATTCTTTGATCATGCGACCAATTAAAAGAAAACCATTGAATATGTCGCAAGTATTTTATCGATAGTGTACCTCTTCCACATTTTATGTATTTTCCATCCAAATAGACTCAAATATTTATGGATCCTATGGAGACATAAAATGAAAATAGAGTAATCACATGATCAAATGAATTGATAATGCGATGCGACCTCTAAAACTACCTCACTAGTGAAATGAGTCCTTCATCCCATACAAATAGGCTTTATCCATGGCCTACCACAAACTATATAAACTAATATCAAGTCAAGAAAAATAGATGCAAAAAAGGACATGAAAGGGATATTGAAAGGGTTTGAGTTTTCATTGAGAGACCCCATTGTGGTGATTAAATTGTTGACATGAATTTCCAAGGCTGATTTCTAAAGACAAATTCCAGTGGACAAGCACCTTTCAGTGTTTTGAGACATTTTCCACACCATGTACCTTTAGTTAGACAAGTAGTTTCAACTCAATAACATAGTACACTCTTATGTAATACATTCTCCTTCTATATTAACCATTATTATTTTTCCTTTCATGGGTCAACGTGAGTAGGCATGCCTTATAAGTCTCTTCAAAACTCCCTCTTGATTCATTATAGATCATGTGGTTGACTGATGGTTCTGTGACCATTTATTGTTTGTGTGAAGAGTAGGCGACAACCTATTCTCCATATGGATCAAATAGGATGAAACCTAGATCTAATGAGGATACCCAAATCAGCCTTACAATGTATAATTTAGAATGTGCATCCCACACAAAACCCACCCCTCACAGATCAACTTCATCCATCACCCATGCATGTAGAAGAATAGATATACATCCCCCATGTATGACCACAACAACGCTTGCGAGGCCTCATTAAATTCAAATTAAATGCATGAAGGATGGTGTCCCATATTAATCCCAATTACAGACATCCCCTAGCTTTTGTATGGCCCAATCTTTGGGAAGAGTTCACAATCATTCCCTCTTAAGGTCGGGCATCCCTCTATATAGACTAATAACTTCCCATGATACTTAAGGAATGAACCCTTTGTATATTCACATGTGGAAATTGGATGAGTGCATGGTTCTAAACATATTCCCAAGAACCCACTGAGTGAATTATTCTAGGACACACGATCATGTGAGTCCACATGAGAATCATGATGTCTTCATATGGTTTTGGATGAATCACACTGATCACGAGAAAACCATGGAAAACAAATGTTGAAATCTAAATTTTTGGTAAATATTTCATCATTATCATGCAATTATGGAAGGAAAAGTCAAGTTGATCTGGAAACAACCCCTTCACATGTATGTGTGGTCATACAATAGTCCCAGGATAGAGTCACAACAATCATGCAATGAACCTCAATGTTTTCTTCTTATGTCTGGTGGAGACAGTCTAGATAATGCATGTTGACCATATGACGAGTCATTGAAATGTTGTAATGATCGTGAAATTGTCCATATATATGTCCATATTAAAACGTGATTGTCAAAATATAGGTTAGGAAGCTAATTAGATAGTGCTTGATCATGACTGTTATGATCATGCACAATAATCCAAACAGGTCCACCTTAATCATATAATATCCCATTAACATGTCTACTTCAGATAGTGTAAGATATCGGAGATATGTCAGTTGATCATGCACAAGAACCCTAAGATTCATTCTTTGGTCATGTGAAACCTCTCAGGAATTTATTCTTCATCCATCTGTATATGTCCAATGATTGATAATTGATCGGGAACACATCCAAGGATGTGTCTTCCACGTCAGATTGATGCACCATCTTATTAATTAGAAAATTAATAAATTAATAGTACATGGACAAAAAATTATTGGGAAATTAATCTAAGATGTACTTACATTTTCTGGAAAAACCACTTTTGGGATCATTCCATATGGACCCCCACCATGGATCCTTAGATTCCTTCCCCATTTACAAGATAAGTTTTCTAAATGAGCTAGGGTCATGGATTCATGTGACCCTACTATGGTCATGCTCTTAAGAATACCTATCATTGTCATCATCATCTATCTATAATCCACCAAAGGATAAATAATGAGGATACCAATAGAGAAGTCTTAGTGTGTAATCCCTAAACACTGATATAATATAATAAGTCTCGACTAATTGGGAATCCTAAGTTCAAGAGCCCCAAATACCGATATAATATAACATGTACCCAATCAATAGGGCACCCCTCATGGTATAATCTCTTAGCATTCCAAAAACATTGAGGAGGTCCAAAATGTCTTTGAGCATGATCACCCCCCTAAGCCTAAAAGTGGGTTATGGGATGAAATAAACTATTAAGACTCTAACTCTCACAATATTCGGGATACATATGATGATTTCTAGGTCCCAAGATTAAAAACTTATCCTAGATTATTGTGGATATAATTCAAATCCATGGGAAAATTTAATCCATAATCCCGGTATGGATATGTTCACACACAGTGTGTCTGATTTACTATTATCTCTTGTTTCTCACCTCGATCATGGATCACCCAGGAATAGAGACTAGTGATGATTGTGTTAAAAAAAATTTGAGAACCCTTTTTAGTGTTCTCCCATCACCAAGATGTATGTATGAGGAAAACTCATATCCTATCAAAGGGAAACATTCCTGAAGAAGCAATCTAGGGATTTATATATGCATAAGTTCTTTATAGGGATTTCAATGTCATGTCTCCTCCAACACATACACCAATCAAAAGAACTATGTGGAATATGATTCGTATATTATAAAGGATATATAAGATTCCTTATTTAGTTATGATCCCAATGTTGATAAAATCCATAATTGTCCAACATTTCTATCATATAATGAATCATGATTAAAAAATTGGAGTAATTCTGAACCCATGATATACAAATTATTTTTCTTTTGGACACATGATTGTAATAAATTCATTTAAATATTATTCACCAACCCCATATCGTGGTAGTTGATGGATTTCATGAACATTTGTTAAATCATTAATAGAGTCCCAGATTTGGGGAAAAATCCCCCAAAGGGTGTGATGAACCAAGACTCCCATCCTCTTTCCCATTGAGATTCCCCAATAGTTACTAGTACCGAATAACCAGATAACCAAGGGGCTTTGGAATGTAGGTTTATACTGATCTATATATGATGGAACCAATGAGAGTTTTTGGGAATGAAGAAATAAATAGAAAACTGGATGCAGGTGATTGAGTGAGGCCACAAAACCCCACACAATAGATCAATAAATAGAAACCCATTTTAGACCATAAAAACCAATGAAAAACAATTGATAACCCAACATGAATGACCCTAAACTGAAAAATATACTTAGTGAGATAAAAATGATACACTATCCTACCCAATTTAATCCATTTTGTTTTGGGTATAATATCAAAATACCGATGAAACAATATTAGTGAACCCACTGTGTATCTATCCAATGACAAAAATATTTGATATTATTCATTGGGATATATTGTATTCCCATATATGAATCCAAAAAGATTAAAATGATGTTAATATCTTGAAATAATCAAAGGATTATGTTATAATGCAACATGGAATGTTTTTGCAGACCCAATAAAAATAAATGTTAGACCAACACTATCTTACAAATTATCTTATATATCCACTGTTCTCATATGTACATCATCATTTGACAATTACAAATCAGTGAAATGGCCAAATCAAGAATAAATGAAAAAATTTGTTCACCCTTCATGTATGATCGATCATATTATTCCTATGATAATACTCTAACCAGTAATGTTGTTCATTGACATCAGGTTAATTGAAAATACTTCTTCCAGCATCTCGATTTGGGACAATGCCTTTATCATATGGAATTCTCTCAGGTAAACCATCTACGATTTCAACCCATGATGGTCGCAATTTTTTTCTTTCTTGATAACTCTAATGACACGTTGCAATTACAATGGTCTAGGAGTATTACAAATAGTGTACAATCCTGAAAATGGATGTTTCTGGTGAATTTCTCCGAGAATGACGACCAAAAAGTCAGTATCACCTGGTAAAGGTAGCTACTATGCATGTAGACCATGTTTTATTGACTAACGAAATTGGGACCTTATCCATGGGTCTGTAAAATAACCACCTTCCATATCTGATGAAGGTGGGATAGGAGGAAGATATTGATTGATTTCAGTACAAGTTCCAACAAGGAGAGAATATGTCAGTCGTCATCACCAACACCATCACGCTAGAACCCAATAGTCTCTAGTTTATAGTAGCATACAACACAAAGTCTCTACATCAACTCACGCATGAGCTACAAGGAAGTCTCATCAGATGAGAAAGGAATTGGATATCTTAGAGAGGGATCATATTCCTGGTCCTACTGATGATGCCTATCAAGATAATTAGATAGGAACCACCATGTCAGCTCATATACCTACTCGTTCAGATCAATTATTCAGGAATATTACCACATTAGGAATGTAAGTGACTCATACTAATAGCACAGTGCACGAACCCATCATCATTTTCTGTTTGAACTGGGAGGAAAGATGTGGTAACATATGACAACATGATTTTAATACTTCTACCAGTTTATCATGGAGAAAAAAAAATCTCAGTATATATCCCTATAAATTTTTTTCTAAAATTTCAATATACTTTAACAACAACTGAAGAACTCCATCAGTATATTATTTCATTATTCCAGATGATGGGACATGCACATACTCCTATCCCTACACCCTGGACAACTCAACACTCTGATCATCATGGATAACTGCCTATAACGGAGCAAGCACATACTATTCCCCCAACTGGTAGGATTATAAACATATTCCAATTATTTTCAAGGCATCATACCTTCCTCATATTCCCATTCCAACTAAGATTCACTAGGTGAAAGCGGCACAAGCCTTGTGATAATGAAACATGTCAATCTATGACATCCATTGGAATATTTCAATGGACTAGGATTGGGCTCATTTCCTAGCATAATTCCAGGGAAACACATAGGGAGGTTCATATTCCATCTCCCATTTTGAAAGTCAATTAACTTATTCTGATATGCAATGAATATTAGTACCAGGATCAAATTCATGATCCAACTAGGGCCCACCAAGTTAAATTGTCACATACCCCAGGGATGGTTCATATTACAACAAAGAATGAAAAATGACATATTCCAAAGTCTTGAGATTGTAATCATATTACCATACTAACTGAGCCTCACCAAGTGGGAGTAGAACAATCCTTGGGACAAGCTCAAATTCCTATCAATATTGAAGTAGCTAATCAGTATACTCATGCATCTTTTTAGAAAAATTATCATACTCCCAAAATAATAGTATTTTATATAAATGTTCTAGAAACTATCATACTCCCTACTCATACCCCTACACAGCCCCAAAATGTAGGTCGATATATTTCAACCATGATGCAGAACATGGTATATGTTCATAAGGTTATAAATTCTAGTGTCAGTATGGTTTTTTGAGGAACATTCTCATCAGGACAAGGGTTCATCAACTCTTATATCAATGACTAATAAGAAGAAGTTCATTTCCATAACAATCCCCGTTATGTTTGTGTGGAAATTAAACTCGAGGAATTTTCTTGTTAAAAAAACTATGGTCATTCTCCCCATGGAGATATCTCCCATGGACATGGAAATCCTCCACATTAATAGACACGTTTGTATGGAGAGGCATTAAAAACACTAACACCTTTGTATAATGAGTTTCTTGAATCATAAGGGTCAACCTTATATAGTTCCCAATCATCATCAATCCGCATAGAACTCCTATAAGTAGTAGACCATCATATCCATATTCAATTGTTTAACTATACTAAGGCATGTAAGTTTGGCTAAGAGAAGGCAGACATTGGCATATAGAGATAATTAGCCACAAAACCTCTCAATCATGTACTTGTTCCTCTATACTGCTGTCTATGAGATACAAGATGATATTGAAATGGATTTCATCCCTTATCTATGCCAGAATACATGGGATGCTCATTAGTGGATGAAGCCTCGACATCTCCCTTATAGAGGATATGAGTTTCACATTCAGAAGATCAATGTACTCTATTGTCAGTTAGACCTGGATGTTATTTCCCTGTCCTAAGATCCTAAACTAGAAAACTACAACCCAAATTTGTAACACACTTTACACCATTACAACAATAATATTCTATATATTATATTTTAATCCGCATCACACATTCATATTTGAGAATGTAGACAATATGGATAATTACACTATTTATCTCCCATGATGTAGAAAATCCCTATAGATTCACCATCAAACAATGGTATAGCCTCTGATGAAATCAAGGGATATAATAATACTCAGGATAGTTAGTCATGTCAACATAATGCCTCTGATCTAGAAATTCCAACACATTACAGATGGAGATAGGTGACAGATAACAGGACATCAAACTGGTCCTCTAAAAATATAAATACATTCCAAACATGGAGACCGATGTTGTGACAACCCAAATGACCTCTCGTATAAAATGGTTCTCATTTGGGTTCTTCTTCACATCCAGACCCTACATGACCACAACTGCACCCAATAAAATGATCTGTGATTTCTTCTTCTACATCATTCATCTAGGAGAAGACCTTGACCACTATATAAGGGGAATATCTTCCACTGCCTCAACCCCTTAGATCACCAGTTCAAGAGAGGAATTGGGACACACATACAATAGTTGTAAGAGAACCATATCCCGCAAGGCTAAAAGAATTTATATCTTGATCACCATCACCATGTTCATCATCCCATGATAAGATCCTAGAAACATATTAAGTGAGTCTAGAACAACCATACTCGATTGGGATGGGATAATCTATACCTACATATCCGTCTAGGGAGTCGTGAAGTCCCCAAAAATAGTCATTGGATCCTAAAAAAGACTACCCAATAACATGTGTGACACCAAATATCCCCACCCCATAGGTATTAGGTAATTTTCATCAAAAGTTCCACAATAATGTGAATTAATCTTCGCTAGGTTTGGATGAATCAATCAGTTATTTCTATTTCACTAGATACACTATCAACAAGAAAAACCCCTTCTCGTTAGGGAGTGTTTGGAATCTATGACTATAAACTCCCTTAGAGTCAGTTTTCATAGGAAAAATTGGGAGGAATTCATAGAGAAAAAAATCAGGACCTATAGAAGAAGCAAACCAAAAAGCCCAAAATGGAAATGGTTTCAAACAATGAACCCAAGGATGATGGTGTAGAATCACCATGTTGTGTCAATAGTAATTATGCAACCACCCTTACACGATAAGAATCTATGAATGTTGTCATTGAAAAAAAGGATGATATTGATCATGATACTAATAATGAGGGTCACAAAAAGGAAGACATACCATTGGATGATGGTTACTTGGATGCACTAAATGAGGTTTCACGCACTAGGAGCCAAAGATGGCTCCAAAACATAGATGCTATAAATATTGATTTTCAACCTCTAAGATAGAATATTACCTTGGGGAAGTGTACAACCACATCACAATCAAATCCTAGTGAAACATGTTTTCCATTAGTAGAGGAATGGTTTTCACTATATCATAGAAAAATAAAAACTCTCAAGACACTAAATGGGGAGTTACTCAGAGGAACTATTCCAACTAAGTATCATCTTTAGGTAGAGATATATGTATTTCAACCATATTTGATCTGCCATCTAGGGAAATATTTGATTATATGGTTATATCATCGTCTAGGCATCCATTGCACATACAAGAGGAAGTAGAAAATGATCGTTAATTTCCTCTGTTGAGATAACAGCCTCTACCTCACCAGGAAAACCATTCAGTCCTATGAATAATTGAATATCGATTGGAGTTAAAAGTGTATCAACCATGTCAATCCCTACTGGCTCTAAATGGATTGGAGATGTCTTAGGATATGGTACCCTCAATGATCACTAATGTCATCGAGTCCCTAGATACTCGAATGGAAGCCATGAAATGAATCACCCACTAGTGAATCCTAATATGAATCCATACCCTGATTGGTTGGATGACACTATAGTTGTAGCCAATTTTGTAAATCGTACCTTCTATATATTTGACAATGCGGGTGACCTCAAAAAACATTAAACTCACTTCATGGATAGATGTGGGATGATAATGGACCCTTGATATCAATAGGAGGAAATAATGTTGTGGTTTTTTTGGTAGAATCTAACATAGATAAACATTATTTGGTACATTAATCAGCTATTTGGATCCGTGTCAGGATGGGAAGTCCTTAATTGTCAATTAGTTCACTAGTATAGTTATTCACTGAGGAGGAAAATGGCAATCGACCTCGAGAACTACAAGGAACATGAGGATAATATGGTGCTTGACTTCATTGTAAGGTGGAAGGTTTTAACCCTCTCACACAATATCCATCACTCAGAAGAGAATCTACTAGATCCCTTTCATGAAAATATCATGGTAGAGTTGAAAATAACTCTGGTTCCAATGAAATATCTAGGTGGATTTTGTTTGTTTTCATAAATGGCCCTATGTCTAAAAGAAGAAATATAGAAGACCTGATCCAAACCATGACTCTTTCATGCAGCATTGGGAAAAAGGATAGCCTAAACTAAATTTGCCTCTATCACTCTCTTGATGGAATCACCACCCATCCAAAACCTACCCCAAACCACCCTTAAACTACTATATAATAGAAAAAAGTACAAAACCAACCTCATCAAAAAAAGATAGAAATCATGGTCATCTTGGATTTCATGAACAAGTGATTAAAGGGTACTTCTTCTTGAATGAAAAATTCCCCATTTAATTATTGGAATCCATGGACAATAACCTACTCACACTCTCATAACATTGGAAGCTCGATGAGGTCAACCTCTCTGACCGACCTGATTACTGAAAATTCCATACAATGCTCAGTCATAATGTTTTGAACATCTTAGACTTCAAATATTTCTTTCATGCTATGATCGATTTTGTACATGTGGTATTAGAGAACTCCCAAATGAATGTGGCATACTTAACCATGATCCAACTAGAAGAAGTGGGGGATTTGGAAAATGTCCCAGCCATACATACACAAATATTTTACAACTGGATGACTGAAAAGATAGTTGATCGCGCTCAAGCCACACTGAGAGAAGATTTACGCAATCTCGTAATAGCTCCAATGACCAATAAGAAGAACCCAACAATTACCCCAGAATAGATAGTGATGAACATTGTATTTTATAAGAAACAATGATATGTGTTCGGATGGAACAAAATAGAAATTACATGACTAAATCCATGTGTCTACGCACAAACTTATGTTACCAGATTAGAATCGAGGCTTCATGAATGTTGATAGGAGGGAGAACCCATATCATGCAATTAATATATATGTTTTGGATGATAAGATGATTAGATACAAATTTGTTCAAGAACTGAAATAACTGATTTGGCTTTCATTCATTATCACTATTAAGAAAAAGAATGTGTAGATTAGGTTCTACATTGTTTTTAGTGTCCTCAATTAGCATTTCCCAAATGATGATTTCCCATTGCCAATCACAAAAAACTTGTTTGATGTAATTGCTGGTTTCCAAGACATTTTGATCATGGATGGGGACTTGGGGTACAATCAAATAATTATATCCCCAAAAGATGACAAATGTAGTACCTTTAGAGTGCATTAGGGGACATTTTGTTATCAGTTCATGTCTATTGGTTTGAAGAATGACAACGCCCCATATAAATTCTCCATGCACCATATATTTAAGTAGTTCCTAGAAAATACAATTGAATGTTACCTCAACAAAATAATGGTAAAATATAAATTGTTATGTGATCACATCACATAACTTTAATTTTTTGACAATATGAGAAATCACTATCTAAAGATGAATCCACCAAAAAACTATTTCGGGATAACATTAGGGAAATTAAATGATTCCTTGGTACACTGCCAGGGCATTAAGGACATCCCATATAAGACTAGTTCAATCAAAGTAATTTAACCCACTAGAAATCTAAAATAATTGAGGGTGATCCAAGGGAAACCTTTATACATTCAGTGGTTTATTTCTAATATCGTTGGAATTTCTCCCCCCAACACTAGGATGATCAAGAATGGAACAACCTACAAATGGGATGATTATTGAAAATAATCCATAGAATGTCTCATGAAATTCCTACCACTCCCACTGATCCTTATTACTCGGGTGAAACTGAGGACACTCATCTTATATGTGGCAACCATGAAACAATAATTGGGTGCCCTCCTCATAAAAAAGAATGACGCGGGAAGAGAATATCATCTCTCTGACCTCATCCAGACTATGAAAGGTAATGAGACTAGATAATCCAATGTCTAGAGGAGTATCCTTTCACCCATTTTCATAGTGAAAAATATGAGGCATTACATGGAGTAGAACAAAGAACAAATGGTCTCTCATATCGACCCAATCAAGTACATCCTTGGGCATCCAATATTGACTGGGCGCTTGGCCCTGTGGGTAGTTATTCTTCATCAATATGACTTCCAGTTTATGTCACATAAGTTAGTGAATGTATGAGCACTATCTAATTCCCTTGTAGAAAATATGGCCATGGAAAATATGTTGGAAGTTTTTCATGTCACTAATGAAGAGGTCTTCAATGTCCAATAAAAAACCATGAAATTGGAGATATATTTTGATGGTACCTCATGATGTCTAATCGGGATAAGTATTGAAAAACAAAACCTCATCATAGTTTTTCATGGGATCGTATTTGTATATATAGACATATAATTCTCCCCATACCCCTTCTTTATATCTGAAGTCTACAAAAACAATGAGGCATAATACAAAGTCCCCATTATTGGCTTGGAAATATCCATACAACTGCAAATAGACTACCTAAATAGTAAAGGGTATTCAGAGTTGGTGATAAAGAGGATTAATGGAAAATAATACACCAAAAAAGTGGAATTGGCCCCTCTCAAAGGCTACATCAGGCACTAATGGAAAAATTCTCTTTTTAGCCCAAATTTCATCATGTTCCATGATCAGAAAGTATAAAATTATTTCTAAGTATAATTTTATAAATATTTTTTCTAATTTTTTTTTTCAAATTAATTTTTTCCCTAATGAATTGGACAACTAATCATTTAATGTTATTATTATCTCTAATGACACCATTGAGTTTTCATATTATTATAAATGTATACTATCCAATGTTTCCATCATAATTTATAATCAGGATGGTTTATAATAATTATGATGGGATATTTATGAGTCATACTTCCTTTAAATTGTATACTATTTGATGATATGGTGACTATTTTATGATCTTATAGAACACATATATAAGTAATCATTTATGTTATGGGTTGGAATAGAAATATATTGAATTCAAATTCATTGGGTAATGAATGATATTTCATAATATAAAGAATGGAATTGGAAGTTAACCCAGTTTAGTAAGAAACATTATGTGAACAGGTAGTATTGGGAGTGATTATTGAAAAAGGATATTATTTATTAGTAACTAAACATAATGTATTATAATGGTGTTGTTAGTGATCATTAATTAAGATAATTATTTTCTATTCTAATTTGTTTATACAAAACATATATCATGTTCTTCGAATTTTTCCTCATGGCTAATTATTGGTTTTAAAAGATTCTACACTCTTATTTATTATTACATTTTCATGAAAAAACAATTTACTTGGAATATTGATAAATGATCATTGAATTGTTGGGTAAGATAATTAGAAGTATATAATCATATCCCAAAATAGTTTTTATTATCATATTCCCCCTTATGTTCATTGACTAATATATCAAAATTTTACCAATATTTAGTTCCACTTCTCAACCATTTTTATGTTTCCACTCCCAATCTATTTAATTATGGATTTAAAAATGAAATGTGGGAGTTCGTTTCTAGTTATGAAAAATATAACTAGAATTTTGAAAGAAAATTTATGTAATATTTTTTATGAAACCTTGTTTTCAAAATCAATAAATTGTTCTTAATCAATAATGATTATAATTGATATATAATGAGTATTCAACTTATAAGAGGTAGTATATTTATATGAAATGTTTGGGGTAACGATAGTTTGTATTAGAGAAATGTTTATTTACTTTTGTAATTTATAATGATAAAACATATTTGAAAACCTTTATGAATATAATAATTATTGGAGTCCATCTTCTGTTATAGTAATAAATGAATTGTGTTTTTCATAATAAAATGCATCCCATGATATATAGCATATTTAAACATATTATTGGAATATATTTATCTATTTTATACATTCCTAGAAAGAGTTATAATTAGATATCTCAGTATTTATCTCATTCATGGTGAATGATTCCTTAAAACACAAATAGTTTGAATCTCATATGGATCAACCTTATTTAAAATCACATTTTCATTATGGAAAAATATGATTGTTTTGAATATATAATAACAATGAATGGCCTTAGATAAACATAATGATATCAAGGTTAAAAAATAATGTCTTATGTTATAGAAATCCTATGAATGATTTTTTATTATTTGACAATTATTCATTAATGATTTTGACCCCATGGTTTTGGATTTAGTTAATGGGTAAAATCAAGAGGAATCATGTAAATGATTAATGTGGTGAATTAAAATGACTATCCACATATAATCCCAAATTAAGGGAGACATCTAATTTGAAATATATTTTTTTGACGAACCATATACCTCATAATATGATTATCAAATTGATAATATGTGAGTTTCTAAATGATCCAAATAAGAGAAAAATGGATTTTCCTAATGATCATAGTGGAAATAAGATTCTGCATCATACATGTTTGGAATAATGGAATAATTAGTTAGATAGTGGTTTAAAAGAGATATGAGGATGATTTTGGTGTGAAAATACAGATATTAAGAATTTAATCTCTATGAAAAAAATATAATTTTCACTTAACAAAAAAATTATGGTAATAAATTTTCTATAAGTTACCAGCTAACGATAAATTATTTAAAATATAAATGTATGGGAAAAATTGAAATATATTTCCAAATAAGTTATATTAAAAAGTGGATTAGAATGGAATTATGACAAATTTATTTATATGTGATGATGAAGTATTATGAATGGAATGAAGTATTATTTTGATTGTTTTATATGAAAGGTTAATAGATAATGAATTTAGTGTAATGGTTAATGTTGTTGTGTATTAGTATTTAAAATAATGACATAGAGGTGTTTTTCAATGCTATTAAAGTTATAAGAATAATGAGAAATTTAATTAATATTTGAAAGAAGTATTTCAATAAGGATAAGTAATAATATGTTCAGTGGTACAAATAACCTATAAAACTAATGTTTTGGTAATGTATTTTTTTTATAATCCCATGATTTAGTGGTAGGAAACCTGTAATATGTTCTTAAAATTGTGATAATAATGTTTATTTTGTATTTATAGAATATTTATATTGCTATTGTAAACTGGATTATATTAGATACGTTCAAATTATATATTCTTTTTAGGAAAAAGTTGGATCTATTTTTATTCATGAAGTTGATTTATTTTTTGAATTTTGATGAATACATTGAATTGTATGTTATTTTATTAATGGCATAATGATATTTTTTTGGAAAAATTATATATTTTCATGTTGGTTTTATTTTGATGTGGGTTATTATCATGTTTAGGAAAATATAAGATTACAGAATTTAAAATTCTATCTTATGACATTGAAACCAATTATATTGTTTGGTTATTAACGTTATTAATATTTTTGAATAATTGTTTCCTTTTCCTAAATTTTTAGGTTTTCAATTTTTTCAATAATATTTTCTTGGATTTTAATTATTATATATAATGTAATATTTTTTATGAACATTGGTTGTTATTATTAATATTTTATATATTAAAATAGAATTCAGTCATATTTTGATTTATCTATATCGTATAAATTTTTGAACCATTTTTTGGTAAATAATTTCAGACAAAATGAATCAAATTCCATTATTTTATGGGTCTTAAGATCATTTAGAACGAAATATTAGTTATATTTGTATGAAATATTCATACTTTTTAATATAAATAAAAATTGGTTGAATGAAGTTAAAACACGCGATGAAAGGATAAAATTTCAATTATAGATTTTATGGAATAATGTATTTATACATTATCTTATTCCATTTTAATTAAATACCTATATAAATGAAAAAATTGTCTTATAAATAATTGTTTTTCATTTTTTCAGTTATTTCTAGGGATTTAATTGTTGTTATCACCCCAAACCAATTTATGGTTTTATAGTTATTTACATTCTCATGATCTTTACATATATAACCCCCATTTATTATATGGATGTTATATTTATCTTATATGTCCATATATTCACATATTAATAATTTCTTCTTTACCTAGTAACCATATTATATATTACTTCATGTAAATTTTTTGTTTTGTAAATTATATTTTCAAAACATGTTTTATTTTCCCTTTAAACAATATCTATTATCAATAAAGGATCAGTAAAATATAGGCCATTGATTACAATGATAAAAATTGTATGGGAAAAATTAATTTTGAATTAGGAGAATGTAATATTCCAAAATTTTAAATATATTTTCTCTTAAAAAATATAAATATTTCTGGTCTTACATTACAACTAACATTGAGTAAATATGAATTTTAATGCCCCGAGATGTTGTGAATTTTTTTAATGTGACATTAATCATTTCAATATTTAGTATTACATAGAAAAAATATTTTGGATTCCCTAACATTTGACTATTATTTTACATTTCATTACATAGAAAACTAATTTTTTTCTTGTGTTACACACAATACTGAATTAACCTTGCACTACACGCAACATCAAGTATAAATAAAACGTGAAATGTTAATAAAATATTGTTATATTATTATTATCATCTCACTATGGGAATGGAGAGTACAAAAATGATTATCTAAATTATGAAAATTTAGTTTTCACATGGTTATATAATTATCATTTTGGTGACCAATTAATAAGAAATGAATACAAAAACCTTTTCAAAATAAAAGAAAATCTTTTTTTGAAACTATTAATATGTACACAAGTGAGTTCAATAAAACTAAATTAAAAAATAACTAATGGTGAATTATATTAAGGAAATTTTAATATTTTATATTAAATAAAATTTTTAAGATTCATCTAATATTTCTTATAAGCATGATATAACAATAAATCTAATTTTATCCTTTAAAATATATTTGTTAAAATTCTATGTAGATAAATTTATATGGATAACTAAATTTAGAAATTTTTTTACCACTTTTTCAAACATTATAGGAAAAATAATCTTCATATATGAATGTGTTATATAAAAATTATCTTAGGATTAATTTTTGGGTTTGTTCTCAAAAGTATCAATTTTTTATTGAATAGTAAAAATATTGAAATTTATTTAAAAACCAAATTTTCGATTAATCAATTAATAAAAATAGATTATATTTTTAATAAGTTTTAATGTAAAACTAAATTAATTTTATATCCATTAATAAATTTTAGTACATAAGAATAAATTATTTATTGATTTTTGATATGAAAACATTTTAAAATTTTGAACATTACCATTTTAAAAACCCACACTCTCATAACTTCTATAATATTGATTTTACATAAAATTAATCAAATTATAAGAGCTAAATTTTGATAAATTTATTCTTTATATCGAATAATAAAAATTTATAGGACTTAATAATGTCATATTAATTTTTTAACATAATGACGAGTAAAAAAATTAATATTAATTACAGTGACTAAGGAAAAAATGAGACTACATAGTGGTAAAACATAGAATATAAGGTGTCATTATTACAAATCACATGTAAATAACCCATGTATTGGGCATATATAAACCCAAATTAATTATTTATTGATTTTTATGTCCCATAGGTAATCATTCCCATTGAATTTAAAAATAGTTTATATTAGCTAATAAAAAAGTAAATCACAAAACCTTCCAAGATTTTAATATCAATAAATATTTTTATATGAAATAAGTTTCAGTTATATATATTATTTTGAAATAAATATTAATTTATTATAATAACAATTTACCTTTTATAGAATAAATTATTACATAAAAGTCATTAAAATTTTAACACCGTGATTTTGAATCTAATAAAAAAATAATTGATACTAAAAATTATAAAAGTGAAGAATGGTGAAATAATTATTGTTTTACATTATTTTTATTAGTTAAAATATCGGTTTAATTTTTTTTAAAATATAACATATATTATTTATATTTTTATATTTTTATTATCAATTTATATAAATAATATAAAAATTGTGATTAATGTTAATTTTTATTAAATTATATTTTATTAAATCATTTAAAATTACTAAAAATACTATATTATAATATGTAATCATTAAATTATAATAGTTATCAATTGTAACCCATTCATAGACCAAATGATCTTTTTTAAGGTATACATAGACTACTAAATAGTATAAACTTTGTTTGCGCATTTAGAGGTAAATAAGTATTATTGTGTAATACATATGCTTCTATTAAGACTTATTTCCACCATCGGTGAGATATTTATTTTTTAAAAATATATATAATATTTATAATTAGTTCATATATATTTTCTAATATGTATTTATATAATTTATTCTTAATGTATAAATTTCCTTGGTTAGAAAACGAGTTACTCTAGTAAAAAAGGATTGAATTGAGTAAACATAACTAATATGTAAAAATTATAAATATAATATTTTCATTGCAAGATTTTTAGGCCTACATAAACACTATGATGAATTATTATTAAACATCATATCCAACTGAACTAAGGGATACCTCACAATAGTTAATATAATTGAGTATTTACAAGAATGTCACTTCTCCTAAACTATAAATGGGGACTCACTCACCCCCATCATGACATCTTTAAACCAATTAATCTCAACCAAACAATGAAAAAATAAATTATTAAATTTATTTAACTCATCATAGAATAATTTTTTTATATAAATTCATAAATTAAAGGATTTATAGAAATCCCAAAGAGAATTTCCCAATTAGAGGTAATATTTATCAATAAGAATATCCATTTAATTTCTTCCTATAGACCTTTAAAATAATATTATATCATGATTATATAATAAAATATGTATCCTTAATTTAGTGAAATTTTTTATGATAAGTTTAAATCCTTATATATCCCACAATTCGATAAAATTTATAATGAAATGATCGTTCATGTGTATGGTCGATTTCCGCCTCACGAACATATGTCATTTATTCATCCATTACCACATTTCATGGAAGGCCATGATGATGTATTTTTTTAAATAAGAAATATATTATTTATTGTGTAATATTATTATTTTTTAATTTTCATGTCACTCAGCACTTCATTCTTAACATTTTTTGAAATAGAATAACATCGTTCATGTGTACAGTAGGCCACCATAATGTGATGTGATGTGATTCTTTCATGAATTACACAGGATGTATTAGGTATTTTATTAAAATATTATTGATATATATTAAATAAAAATTATTATTGAATGGAAATACATTCCACATATAGTATTTTCTTTTATTCATAATAATAATTAAACAGACAATGTTCAAGCATAAGTATGACTAATTATATTCAGGAATAGTTCATTTCATTTCAGATCACAAAATTTTATATATTACACTAAATAGATATATAATGATTATATATTATATTTATATAATTGTAATAATTATTGATATGATGTAACCATGATAAAATTATGTGGACAATAAATATGGAAAATCAAATTATATAAGATAAACCAAGTGGTTATTATCGAAAACATAACTTTACAACAGAACTATTAATGACAAAGTAATAAAATATCATAAGAAAATAGCATATAGTATGATGTAATTTTATATTTTTCGATAATTTATTTATAATTAAACTATATTTATTATACATTTCTTTCAACTATGTATTAATGAAGGGAGTCCATATGGAAAGGGACTTTCATCTCACTAGTTACATCCATAAGACACTTGCTATATTCAGTATATATTAATTTTATATTGTATTTATCCTACCCATGAATTTATTTAATAGTTATCATGGGCATAATAATTTTCAGTTTTATATAAATTGTTTTATCCTTTTATCAAGTGGATCATGGTTGAGATGGTACCAATTTGGTATGGTTTTTTGTCTCAATTTTCCTTTATTGAGATGAGCGTTATGTTATGAACCATTATAATTCCATGAAGGTTATGAAAATTCTATTTGACATGTACTATCATAAATTTATTCAATATACATACATTTTATATATCATTTATTTTAATATGTCATGGTTTATATGATTCAACGTCAACTATGTTATAGATATTTTAGGTTACAATATCATTTTTTATTAGGATTATTTATGATTAAGACTCAAATACTAAAACGTAAAGATGTACGTCTAAATTATTATAAATAATTTTATTCTTATATTTTTATTAATGATATATTAATGTAACGATATTTTTTTACACTTTGGTTCCAATGAAATTAATTAAAAGTTCTTTAGGAAAATTCGAGTTCAATTCTCTCTTCAGTTGGAAATTTATTTTCTTCCCAAACCATTTTATCTAAAAATTATTTTTATAATGGATCAAAATAATAATATATTATCCTATTTACATAATTTTTTTTTAAATTTTTTATGATTTAAATTTTGGTTTAAATGATTTTAATTTATTCTATTAAAATTTACACAATTATTTTCCAAGAAAAATGTTTTGAAAATTTTTTATGTTATAAAAACTGTTTTTTAAAATTTAATGGATATTTTAGTCAATATTTGTTTTAAATAACATATAGTCATTATTCTACATATAATATGAAACTATCTTGGGTTTCATTTTCATTAAATGTTATATTATTTAATGATATAAATCTTATTAATTATCTAAATTTATTATGTTTTGATGGAAAGAAGTTTATGAAAACCGTTTCTCATCCACCTGTGGTTCCATGATAAAGGATTATGAAACACACATATTTTAATGGGTTACTATATGATTAAATGATTATTAAAAATGTTTTTTTCCTATATTATTTTATATGATAAATATTTTATGATACCCAATCCATTTCTTGGGTTAAGATATGATGTATTTTATGATATCGTGGTTTACAAAAATATGGTTCTTCATAAATGATAAATGGGAACTATATAATTCTCCATAAAATAGTTTAATGATTTACATATCATGTTATGAAAATGGGAAATAAGTCAATGTGATTATTAAACAATGGGAAATGGTTGTGTCCTAATTTATAATCGGAAACAAGTGCATCCTGATCAATAATAGAAAAATGATATATCCTGATCTACTATGAGAACCCGTTTTTTCCTGGTCCACTATATAAATGGTCTTGGTGGTAATATTGGATTAATGAATTTTTTTTTCAATATTTATGTTGGTTCCATAATATTATGACCATCGATTA
The DNA here is from genome assembly GCA_963277665.1 of Viscum album. NCBI lineage: Eukaryota > Viridiplantae > Streptophyta > Magnoliopsida > Santalales > Viscaceae > Viscum > Viscum album. The sequence goes on along the minus strand of OY728128.1, from coordinate 116,874,521 downwards.
CGGTTCATGAATGATTTATGGCTATTTATCACTCTTAGGGAGCATGTTTTCAAAAATTATAATGTTTTCCTATCATGATACATATTTATAATCTATTGCATTTGGGTTATTATTTCCATAATTTATGATCATTATCATGTTAAATTATAATTATATTATGATTTTACATTATCATATATTTATATATCTTATGTTTACCCTTATAGAGAATCTATGGCCACTATTTCTTATGTACCATTACCCACATTACAATGAAAATTTTAGATAGTGTATTCCTAAGAGGATTAATTTTTGTGAAGATATTTGTGGAAGATGTTGAAAATAATTCACCAAATTAGATGATTATATATCATGATCTAAAGGAATTGAACTATTAAAGTATTTAGTTTTCTATTTCTGTAATGTAAAAAATATTCTTCTAAAAGTTTTTATATTCTTGTGTAAGAATTATTAGTTTCCATAGTTGGAATAAAATCAATGGTTTATTAATACTTTTTAATATGGAATGATAGATCATTAGTTATCTTCCTTGGGATATTTATATGATTCGGTATAGAGAAAAATCTAAGGATAATACTATAGATGAGTTATTTTCATTAAAATTTCTTAAATTTTGGAATAGGATATAGTTAGTGGTTTCCCAGAAAACCATCCCTATATTCATACCAAAAGATTAGGTCACTATAAAATATATTTACTTATGGATAATAACACAAAAACTATAATGAGATAGCATATATCACAAAATGGTGAACAATAAATGGACATCCTTTACACATGGTTGACACTCCCAAGGGATATGATTTGGGATTTCAAAAAGTCTTTATCAAATATAATGAATAATTTAAAAATAATATAACCGTAAATAACAATGGATAAAATAATTGTGTCACATATTTAAGAAGAAGTTTTCATGATTTATATCCCTAATTAGATTTTCTGTTGATTATGTGGTTCACCAATATGATTGTTATTTCTCACACAATGCTTTTGGATTTACCTGATGATGGGAAGGAGATGGAATATTGTTCACATTTAATCAGATCGGCAATTTAGTGAATATGAGTAACCAAATATGTTTATGAAAAGTGATAATGATATTGTGATTATGACTAATCTTCTATCACAATATTTTATTAGCTACATATATATATATATATATGATATTCATGAGATATCGAATAAGAGGCCAATGGAATTTTATGCAATTTCATGTGGTAATCCAAATAGTGGAGAGAATAATCAATTTCTAACATGTAAAGAGGTTGTGAATAATAACTTGAAGGATTTTTTCAAATTTAAATGAAGATATTATTAATATGAAAAAAGGGGTCCTATATTAATGAATTAATATGGATTACAATGTCTTATTTATGATGACTAAAAAAATTAACCAAATTAATTCCAAGACCCATTAATTCCATTATAAACCAAGGGAGGAATTAAATTTTATTTCCAATTATTAAAGTGGAAGGATTGAATTATTTATGTATTTGGAATCATGAATTATGGTTTGTGAAATAAATAAGTATTGTTTTGTATATTTTTTCATTAAGTATTTGAATTAATGTGTTTAATGATCATGTTGGAATTAAGATAATGATTTTATGTGAGGGTGATATTTTTATTATGGGGATATACCCCTTTATATGTATCATATGTTGAGAAAAAATGGTTTAGATTTGTTGAATAAATGATTTATTTGGATAATTTAATTTTTATATTATCATTGACTTCAAAACTGTTAAATAATTTTTTGAAAAATTAGATTATTTTATAATTTATGGAGTTTAAAACATTATTTGACCAATATAATTTGATCAATAATATATGTATGTAATCAAGGAATAATGATGAATTCATTTTAATAATTTGTTTTTTCAAATTCAAACTATTTTGGATAATGCATCGCCCTAGTATTCGAATATATGCCATGTGACTATTAAGAGAATCTAAATTAAACTTGTTGGAGTATTATTATTTTTAGGAAATTTAGTGACCTAATTTATATATTCTTACAACTATAATGGTTATAAGAATAAAAATTTATGGAATGGTTTATGTTAAAATTATGATTTGGTTTTAGGGGTTAATTTATAACATCACCATATGAAGATTTATATATATTGGATAACATGTGCTAAACATTTTTCTCTCTTTAAAATTAATGATATATAGAATGACATATAATTCTATTTATGGATCTATTTTTTAACTTAGTTTTTCATGCATGAAAAATATATATTTATTTATAGGATTGATATTTGAATTATATGTTGATCAAGGAACAACAATATGAGGAAATTGTGACTATGAAATATAAATATATAATATGTGTACTTTTAAATATATTATCATTGAACGTAGAAAATATAATTCACCGTTATCATAGAAGATACCTTTAAAGATATTTTGTTCAATTATAATCATTTTTTATTATATTAATGACCTTTTTGACATAATTTAGGATTATTCCATTTATAAAGTTAAAATACTTATTAATATGCCTTCTACCACCCTCCATCTATATTTGATTACTAATTCTCTCTTCCATGTTAACATTTTCACTTTACAACAATGATATCATATTTTTAAACCACTTATATGTTATATTATAGATAAAGATCTGAAATCCCTTACTTTATTTCAATAGTATTTTTCATTAAATTTTTTTATTATGTTGGTTTATATGAATGATGTTTTCATGTAATAGTACATTTACGATGGAGATAGATTTCAAGGATAATACTAATTATATGGGGATGGGATAATGTAACAACATGGGAATTTGATAATTTTTTTCATATAAATTTATTCTTATATATATTTAGACATACATGATAAAATGATAAAATGATTAATTTAATGTAAAACATTGTCTATATTTCATTAAACACAACATTAATATATTATTGTGTTACACACAATACATAGTTTAGAATTCATGACACAGAACACTAAGTCTAAACAAAACCCGACAAATTATTATATTATATTTCTCTCCTAGATGATTTATTACAAGGTATCAAGTAGATTGACTAATTGCAGAAATTATTACATACAAGTGATTATATAAAAAATTACTTGGTGACAAATTAATTAAAAATTAATATAAAACCATATTATAATAATAGAAAAACAGTGTAGGATATCTATTTGTATGTGCACATGTGTTTTTTATATCAATAAATTAAAAATATAACTATTTAACCATTATATTAATTAATTAATATCAAATACATTAAATAAAATATTTAAAAAAATCCAATGTCACTACTATAAAATCAGGCTACGACCATGGACCTGGAACCTTAGTTTTAAAATCATGGATATAGGTGGCTACGACCTACGTTTGGGGGCCTATAGCAACAGTTATGTGGCCTATAGCCATGATTTTTATAACCTTGGCTATAGGCATTTTATTCTAATGGTAATTGCTATGATTTTGAAAACTGGGGCTATCGGTCTCCCATCCTTTCTCGGGACAAAAAATTTGCCGCAAAAAAGATGGAGGGAAGAACTATTTCCATGGTTTTTAGGATATTTCCACATTTTTTAATAATATATATAACATATTATATATATATATACAAAATCCATGGTGGTGTAGTGGTTAGGTCACTGAAATATGAAAGTATGGTGTTGGGATCCAATCCGGATAGGCACACATTATCTTTATGATATTTCCTTGGTTTTCTAGGCCAATATCAACGGTTTTAACCGTGGAAATATTCCACATATTTCCACGGTTTTCTATGCCTATAACCATGGTTTTAACTGTAGAAATAGGCCACCTATTACCACAATTTTCAAGGGCTATAGCCACGGTTAAAACTATGGCAATAGGCCCCCTATTTCAACAGTTAAAATTGTGGCAATAGGTCAACTGCCACAGTTGACAACACAGACACCTATGGCCATGATTTTAAAAACTATGGATATAGGCCACCTATTGGCATGGTTAAAACTGTGGTCATAGGTCAGAACCTACTACCATGATGATAGCACCTGCGGTTGGGAAAAACCATGCCCAAAGACTATATCCACTTTTTGGGGCCCTATTTCCATGGTATTCAATAGTGCCAATAACCCATTTTTCTAGTTGTGTGTGTTTTCCAATAAGATATTTAAGTAAGTCCAAATTTTTTTAAAACTATTTTGTTTTATGAAATGGAATTTTTTTTATCCTTTTTATAATGAACATATTTTAAAATTCATAATTCCATTATTATAAATTTTACTTTGAAAAATTATTTTCATTGATATAGGAATATATACAGTATATTTGGATAAAAATTTGGTTTCCTCTGAAATGTTTAATTTTCTGATCAAAAATGAAAATTTCTGAATTTTCACTGGAAACTACATTTTCATTTAAAAAATTTATAATGAAATTTTTTATTTTTAATTGGTTTTGAAGTGAAATTTGATAAATTAAATATCCTTTAATCAAATTTATGGATTTTAAATAAATTTCATAATGAATTTTAATATGATATTATTCTAAAATTTTAAATGTTTACACTTTAAAAAATCTCATTCTCATCACATTTACATGATTAATTTTAAATTAAATGACACAAATTATATGAATTTAATCTTCAAAAATTGAACACATATATTGAAATAAAATAATTAATATTACCTAATACGTTAATATTATTTTGGGACAATATATATTTGTTGAAAATATTAAAATTAATTATATTGATTAAGAAACAAAAAAATACATAGTGATTAAATGTAGAATTTATTGTGTGAGAATGAATCAAGAATTGTATGAATCAAATTTATAGGATTAATTTATTACTTAATGGAATTATTAGATTTATTCTATGAGTATTATGGATACTTTTCAATGAAAAGGTCCAATATAATAAGTTCACTATGACAAAAAAAGGAACCTTCCTTGATTTTAATATTTTAGTGGTTTTGGATAGGGAAATTTTAATGAATTATTGGGTCCGATTAGTTTTTTAGATTATTGAATCATGTTACATGGGTATTAACATTATATAATGTAATTCAATATATGTCTTTATTTTTTAAAATTAAATTTATATAAATAACATCAAGATTGTCATTATTTTTTATTTATGATAAAATAAATATTATTAAATGATTTTAAATTAATAAAAATTGTTTTTCAGGAAAATAGATTTTTAAATTATAATAAATGTTAAATATAATCCATTAATGTATATTTTTATGTTTTATAAGGGATACATTTTCACCATTGTTGTAAAGACATAGATTTCATGGTTACTAATAAATCAGTGTTTTAGGTGTTAAATGTGCTTCTATTAAAAATAATTTTCAACACATTGGTGTTTTTTATTTTATAAATTATATATCATATTTAGATTCAGTGGATATAATTTTTTTTATAATTATCACATTAAATTTTTATGTAGAAAACACCTATGCTTGAAAAAAAGTTACCATGTTACAAAAAATATCTAAATTTTTATAAACATAATGAATATGGAACAAAATGATACAAATGTTTATTTTTGAGGTGAATATAGAACAAAAAAACATAAATTCTATTATTAATAAATTTTTTTGGAACATTAGGTAAGAGACACTTCCTAATCATGAATATTGTTTAGTATTTACATGAATTCCACTCATCCTCGATTATAAAAGTGCAATCACTCTCCCCCTAATCACAACACTATATCCTTTTGGATATACCATAACTACCAAAATAACTTTCCAATCTCCCCCCTCTATTCTTAGATTCCATAAATAGGAAAGTAATCCATTCAATAAAGGGTTTAGTGCATTATTATTGAGAATTCTCAAAGAAGATGTAACGTTCATAAAAAAGTGTTATCTTTAAATTTTTTCCTCCCATACCATCTATTATATTATTAAAATTATTTGATGTTAACATTTTTATATTTCATATAATGATATGTTTTTTTGTTCTTCAAATGATCTACAACCACACGCACTTTGATCAAATGAATTATGAAATCATCGTACATGTGTATGAAAAACTACAACCTTGAGAAACAATTTTGTCCATTTTTCAATTAGCTTAAATCAAGGATGTTAATAATAATGTATATATATATATATGATGTTAATTATCCTATTATTATTATATAATTTTTCTTCCATAGATACCTTACTAATTTCCATTTTTTGGAATATGATTACATTATTTCTATTTACTGACAAATACTGCCACACGAAGTTGTGTGATTCGTTCTAGATTTACCGGGGATGTATTAATGATATATTAAAAAATTGTGATATATATTAAAAAAAATTATTATGAAATTACAATACATAACATTTAAATTACTTTATATTAATAAAATATGAAAATTAAAAAACTGTATTCATGCGTACGAATGGCCTATTGTCTCCAAGAACGGTGAATTTCATTTCCTATTACTAAATTTAAGGGATAACTATAAATAAATATATAAATAATATTTATGATATTTATATATGGTTATTATTCATGGGATGATGTAACCATTATTAATATAACATGTCCTATAAATAAATAAATCAAAGCATATACAAAAAACCATGTAGTTATTACGTGAAACCTAACATTAACAAGGAATTGTTAATAAATGGGTCATAATTTTTCATAATTAAATAAAATACTATGTGATATAAATTAATATATTTCTATAATATATTTATAATAGTCTTACTATAATTACACATGATGTAAAGACCCGTAAATTCCAAGGAAATTTTTTTTCTTAATTTTATTTGGAATTTTACAAGAACGCAGTTTCTAACGGCGCCTGATTCCGAGGCCTGGTGTGTCCGAAATCAATTTCCGAAGTTTGGCTCGGGTACGTTCAGTGAACGGACGAACAGGTTTTTCTAACTTTCGAACCGCTGCTCGGAATCGAATTCTGAGGGCGCCGATGGAATCGTAGCGCCGGTAATTGCTTAGAAACGCCTCTTCTGGAGTTGCGTTTTCTCGGGTGTGGTTTTTAATTTTCGGGCTTAAAGTTAAGAAATAACATAATTTTGCGATAACTTTATTTTATTTCAGTTAAGCCACTTGGAAGCCACTTGAAGCCACTTAAAAGCGGCTTAATCTGAGTTGAATCAGATAGGGTACTATCCAGAAATATCATACCCTCTTGGTAGGATATTTGTGAGGTGGGGCCCGCACGAGCCCCGCCGTTTCTTTCCGCTAAGTAACGCACCCACAAAAACCTGTCTTTATGAAAGTCAACTGACACGTTTTCTTAAATTCTTAACAGACCATTTAATTGGGCGGTTTTTTTTTCGTAAATTAAATGAGTTGTTTCTTTCGTTGAATTAATTCTACGAATTAATGGTTCATTTCTTATCTTATGAAATTAAAATGTTTCGTTGTGTAAATAAAATAAGGCTTAAGATTATTTTATTTTGGGTTGGTCTCCTTTTCCACCTTGAGAGATTTTGAGAAGCTCTCTCCATCTTCTTCAACCTTGACGAAGAACACGAAGAACACTTAAGCTCCGACGAAGAACACCGCTTCTCTTCTTCATAGCTGGTGTGTTTCCGAAGATCGACGACGCCGCTTCTTCGATCTTCTTCTCGTGTCAACGAAAGGAGATGCCGTTTCCTCCTCGGACTATCTCCATCAGCTTACGAAGCTTCTCCAGTGACATACCTCTTCGGACGCACCTCGACGTCAACGGAAATGACATTCGATTTCTACGACGCCCGACCTCTGCGACGCTAGTCTTCCGCGGCTTGATTGGCGTGCTCCGCACTTGAATCCGACGTAGGGGATTGTTGATATTTTATTTATTTATTTTCCATTCTTGATTCTAGAATGTCGAACTTCAAGGATAAAGGATTAAATGTTATTGTCTAATGAGAGGGGGGCCCGTACCGCACCAACACGGCCGAACCCCCCTCCTATGTTCATAATTGTTTCCTTGCGGATGGAACGGGATGGCGTGGTGCTGTCGCACCACGCGGGAATCGCACGACAATTATTGCCCGGCGCCATCGCGCCGCACCGTGGAAAGAAATCCAAGAACGCGACGCCGTCACGTCGCGTTGAAGAAAGTCAAAGGCGCCGCGGCAGAGGGAAGCGATGCCGTCGCATCGCGCCGGACGGCATAGGCAGCGGCCGCTTTCGGGCCGCAGCGGAGCAAGATGACCGGCGGCAGGCACCGGGCCGCCGGTGTCGGCGAAGGAAGGACCGGCCGTTGCTGGTCCTTGCTGGCGAAACCGGCCGGCCAGTGCGGGTCGACCGGACAGTGGAGACCGGGGGAATTAATTTCCCCCGGACAGGTCTCAAAAGCCGCCCCAATTAAGGGGACGCGGTTCTCAAAGGGGGGGGGGGCTTTGCCCCCCGCGCACGGCACCCGAACGACGCCCAGGCCGCGCCGCCGTGCCGGTTCGCGCCACCGCGCCGGACCGTGCCGCTGCGCTGGCCCGCGACGCCGCGCCGGCCCACGCCGCCTGTCGGGCTGGGTTTTCCGAGCCGGGCCGGGTCGTCGGGCTGGGTCGCCGCCCAGGGCGGGTAGACCCGGTTCGGCCGACCCAGGGGGGGTCGGGCCGGGTCGGCCCGGGCCCAGACCCCCAGTTTCGGACCACTTTCGGTCAAATGCCCGTATCTTGGGCTACGAGCCTCCAAACGACTCGCCGTCAGCTGCAACACGATCCTTGGATCGAGATGGTCGTTTCGGTATACTATACTCAAGGTGCACCTTCCTTTTCGGGAGCCTACGTGGTTAAAACTCCATAGTTAAGAATGCTTGGCCTAGAGTAGTGATCAGGATGGGTGACCTCCTGGGAAGTTTCCCAGGGTGAGTGTGAGATGGAAAGACCAATAAATAACAGACCGGGCGTCCGATTGACGCGCCGTCTATTTCGTTGATTTCCTCTAAGTGAGACGGATCTTTTGGCTTACTCCGCTCGAGGTTTGGATACAGACGGAGTGCGGTCAGGTTGGATCGCATCGAAATCCAACCGGGCCCCTGGAACGGAAAAGATGATATCTTTCAGACCAGACATCCGTTTGACAAACCGTCAGTGGCGTTGGTGATAACGTTGAGAAACGGTCCCTATGAGTATACCCTATGAGAGTTCGGGATACAGTTGAGATACGGCAGGGTTGGTTCGCACACGAAACCAACTGGGCCCCTGGGACGAAAAGGCTAATAACTCACAGACCGGGCGTCCGATTGACGCGCCGTCTGTTGCGTTGAGACCCCTATGACGAGGTGGTACTTTGAGATACTTCTTTGCGGGACTTTGTGATACTTGGAGTATTGACCAGTAGCTCGTGGAGAGGACCCTCTCGGAGACGAGCGTGCGGAGTACGGAGACCGTGTAGCCGGCTGAGACCTGACGACTGCTTGACTGAATCGACTTGGAGTGAGTCGACTAGCCCAGTGGACGGAGTGCCCGGTATTTGGCGACAGAATCACGGAGGATGGAGCGCCCGGTAGTTGGCCACAAACCCACGGTACTCGACAGGAGGAGTACCTCTGTAGGCTATTAGTGGGAGCGCCCGGTATTTGGCGACAAACCCTCAGCGGACGGAGCGCCCGATAGTTGGCCAAAAACACGCAGTAGTCGACAGGAGGAGTACCTCAGCAGTCTTAGGTTAGTGAGCAGTACCTCGGAGTCGTGATAGGTCCACTGTACACTCTAGAGATGGATCTCTTCAGTAGTTACGGTTTCGATAATGAAAATCCTGGTTTGAGCTGAGATTTTTGACCTTTGTGTTTACCTCATGATTGAGATGGGTAACTTGATAACATAGGTATATGTATGGGCATATACCTGGGTAGTGGTTATCCGTTGATTTCACAATCCTTGTCTTTCCTCATGATTGAGATGGGTTACATGATAACTTAGGTATATGTTTGGGCATATATCTAAGTAGAGGTTATCTGTTGAGATCTTCTTTGTGGTTATCCTTGTTGGTTTAGTGAGACCTTTAGGGTCTCGGGGTCCCTACTGAGTATCGTTATACTCACCCCTGCACGGGCTATGCCCACACCTCATTGTGTTGGTTGCAGATGACGGGCAGTGCTGACGGAGGCCGAGTGTTCGAGGACTGGACGGTAGCCGGAGGTGGACAACACGACGAGTCAGTACCTGGAGGTGGACTACACGATGTGAAGACTCACAGAGGAGGTTGACGGACGAGAGCGTGGAGGAGGCTATCTGTACCTACCCTTTAGGTAGGATCTGTGGTGGACTACCAGGAGCTGCGATATCTGTACCTACCCTTCAGGTAGGATCCGAGGAGGACGACCCAGGAGATGCTTCCTACTTCCAGCTGTTTGTCTTTTTGCTGTTGTACCTTGTTAAGTTGTAGTCATACTTTTTCTTTTGGGTTTGTATTCTGGCCCATTTACCTTTCAGCATTTCTTTTGTACTTAGTGTTTTGCTTCCGCTTGTACTCTGTGGTGCTTGTTTTTCTTTTATAAAGGCAATGCCTTCCCAGTTATCAGGATTTTACACCTTTGGTACTAGTCGCCAGCCCCTGACCTATGGAAGGCGGGCTTGGGGTAGTCACGGCACGGGCCCCGAGGACGGGTCGTGACAAATTGGTATCAGAGGAGTTCGGTTCTACCGCAGAACTTATAACTCCGATGTTTCCTTCTGTGAAGCAATAGTGTTAAGAGTACCGAGTGTGGTTTTCAGTTCAGGGAGTCCAGTGTTGGTGCGGGTGGCCGACGTATCCATAAACCAGGACCCTAACAACTGGTTTCCGACTTTGTGCACGAAACCACTGATTGCGTGTGTGTTTTCCAGAATTTTTATTTAAATGTCAGCTCAAACTAGGTCAGCTCACCAGGTATAATCTTTTGACCATGTCACGTTGTTTCTTTCAGGATACCTCCCCGTGGATGACCATCTAGAGCCCCGAGAGTGGTTCGTACTGACAGCCCGCCGAGCGACGAGGCCTCAGTACAGGGCCCTATCCCAGTTGAGGCACCAAAGGAGGCACCAGCGGTACTACTACCCGTTGGGCCACCAATGCCACCAGCCCCAGCAGCAGAGGATGCACGTCACTTGAGCACACTGCATGAGTTCCAGCGCCAGAGGCCACCCAGGTTCCAGGGAGGGACGGACCCGCAGGTGGCTGAGGATTGGCTGGAGGCTGTGGTGAGAGTCTTCAGGCTTGTGGGGATGCCGATAGATTTCATGGTGATCCTAGCTGCCAGCCTTCTTCAGGCAGCAGCAGGCAGATGGTGGAGCCTGATGCTTCAGATGCATGACGAGGCGACACTTCTATAGGCAGTCTTCGAGAGCCTGTTCCGGGCAGAGTTTGTACCAGCCACCCTTCGAGCGGTGCGTATACAGGAGCTACTTCAGCTGTGGTAGGGCAGCATGTCAGTGGCGCAGTACTCAACAAGATTCACAGACCTCTCGCGCTACTCCAATGATATGGTACGAGACCCGTTCTTCATGGCCCGAACCTTCGAGCAGGGGCTCAGGCGAGAGATTAGAGCTTCTGTTGTTTCTCACAGCTTTCCGATGCAGACAGGGGTGTTGGAGAGAGCCCTCTTAGTGGAGAGTTTCCTTGCTGAGTAGTCTACAGCAGCAGAACCCACCACTAGCCGGCTTGCGGCAGAGTCTTCTGCAGCAGGCAGTAGACAGATGACACAGAGGTCCAAGAGGACCAGACCTACCGGTGACCGACTGCATGACTCAGGTTCAGTTGTGCAGGGAAACCGGGGTGGATTCAGAGCCAGACGTGCTGAGAGTGGACAATGTTACTCCTGCGGCGGAATTGGTCACATGGAACGTGACTGTCCGACCCGCCATGTAGATGACCAGATGTTAAATGAAGAACCTTCGAGGCAAAGGCAGAGGTTCGATCAGGGTGGACCGCAAGGAGCAGGCAGCCATGGCAGAGGAGTTGGTCGTGCAGCTGGAGGTGGACGATGCTTCAGGATGTTGCCACCACCACCAGGAGGCCCACCACGACCGCAGGGGACAGGAGGACATGGGAGAGATCAGCTTCAGGCAGCTGAGGCCTATGGCCATGGAGCTCCGAGATAAGGTGGACAGGAGAGGAACTAGTGGATACATCCTTTGTACTTTAGTTCCATGATGCTTTTGTATTCGTGTCTTTGTACCATGAGCTGAAATAATAAAAAGACGCTTATCTTTGTTTGCTTTCCTGTCCTTTTGTTTGGTTGATACTGAGTGGTCCCAGTTAAACTGTTGAATTGACCCTCACTTTCGAGATTTCTACTGGAGGAGACCCAATGACTTCACACTGATGCCGACAGTGTGACTCGACCCTTGGAGGCGAGAGTGACAGTTGGATCTCTTAGTAGTTGCGTCGAGGCCTTACGACGTCATCCATGGCATGAATACATCATTTATGCCAGGATTGACTGTATTAGGAAACAAATGTGGTTCATCAAGGGGATGAGACCAGATTTCTCTTATCGGCAAAGAAGAAATCATAGAAGCTCTTGTGAGACTAAAGGAGGTGCAGTTCATCCAGGAGCAGATGAAGACTGCACAGTGCAGTAAGAAACAAGGAACCAATGCCAGTCTTAGAGACTCGGGCGTGTTAAATGTTTCAAGAAGAGGAAGCTTTAAATATAGATGAGTCTGCAAAGTGGCAGACGTGGAGGCAGATCTAGGAGAGCAACATGAGGTGGTGTACATCTTAACATGCTACAACCACCCTCCTTAGTTATCCCCGCCAAGCTCAGGGAGCTGGAGGGCGGTGGAAGAATGCGGCTGCATGCGGTCAAGGAGTGTGACCCAATGGCTCTAGAAATGATTCAAGGGATAGTCTGCGTCCACTACTAGCTTCTGTAGTAACAGACGTCGATATGAATCATTCCTCGCTTTCACAAATCTTGTTCCAGACCTAGAGTTTTTGGTAAGTCGTGGACTTGACCCTCACGTCTGGAGATACCTTGGGAGAAGACTCGATAATCACACTTACGCCGACGGTGTGGTCAGATCCTCGAGGTGAGAGTTTCGGTTGGAATCTCTTGGTGGCAGCGTCGAGGCCTTACGACGTTGGTTTGAGTATGGACTGGGCAATCACAGTTCATACACAAATTGACGGTATTAGGAAAAATGGTTGTAGTTTAACTACGGCGTCGGGATGGGTTTTCCTTGGTCGGTGAAAAAGGAAACCCCAGGCAGCGCAGGGTAACTCTTGCACAGGAGGGTGCAACCGATCACTCTTGAGTCGGTTAAACTTACCCTCGTAGCAGCAGTCGTTTTGAGTTTCAATTCTAACAGAAAATGGAGACCTCTGGAGTTCGAGGGTGACAGCCACGTCTTCTTACGGGTCTCACCTCGACGAGGTTTACGGAGATGTGGCCAGGGAGGCAAGTTATCTATGAGGTTCAACGGACCTTTCTAGGTCCTCAGGTGGGTAGGCGAGGTGGTTTACCGCTTGACCCATCCACCTCAGTTGCACCAGGTGCATGACGACTTCCACGTATCTCAACTGAGGAGATACATGCTCGACCCTTCGTATATCATCGACCATGAGGAGTAGGACAATGGCGATAGGGTTACTTCCACGGAGGTTCTAGTGAGGATCAAGGATCGACAGGAGCGGATCCTACGGGGACGATCGATTCCTCTGGTACACTTTCTTTGGCAGCACGGGAACCTCCAGGTGAGCACATGGGAGCGGAAGGCTCAGATGCGTGCTCAGTACTACCTTTGTATCCCTAAGTTTGTGGTGAAACTTTACGGGGACGTAAAGCCCTGTGGTGGGAGTAGTGTAAAGAACCATACATTCCAAGGAAATTTTTTTTTCTTACTTTTCTCTGGAATTTTACAAGAACACAGTTTCTGACGGCGCCTGATTCCGAGTCCCGGTGTGCCCGGAATCAATTTCCGAAGTTTGGCTCGGGTACGTTCAGTGAACGGACGAGCGGGTTTTTCTAACTTTTGAACCGGTGCTCGGAATCGAATTCTGAGGGCGCCGATGGAATCGCAGCGCCGGTAATTGCTTAGAAACGCCTCTTTCGGAGTTGCGTTTTCTCGGGTGTGGTTTTTAATTTTCGGCCTTAAAGTTAATAAATAAAATAATTTTGCGACAACTTTATTTTATTTCACTTAAGCCACTTGGAAGCCACTTGAAGCCACTTAAAAGCGGCTTAATCTGAGTTGAATCAGATAGGGTACTATCCAGAAATATCCTACCCTCTTGGTAGGATATTTGTGAGGTGGGGCCCGCACGAGCCCCGCCGTTTCTTTCCGCTAAGTAACGCACCCGTGAAAACCCATCTTTATGAAAGTCAACTGACACGTTTTCTTAAATTCTTAACAGACCATTTAATTGGGCGGTTTTTTTTCATAAATTAAATGAGTTGTTTCTTTCGTTGAATTAATTCTACGAATTAATGGTTCGTTTCTTATCTTTTGAAATTCAAATGTTTAGTTGTGTAAATAAAATAAGGCGTAAGCTTATTTTATTTTGGGTTGGTCTCCTTTGCCACCTTGAGAGATTTTGAGAAGCTCTCTCCGTCTTCTTCAACCTTGACGAAGAACACGAAGAACACTTAAGCTCTGACGAAGAACGCCGCTTCTCTTCTTCGTAGCCGGTGTGTTTCTGAAGATCGACGACGCCACTTCTTCGATCTTCTTCCCGTGTCAACGAAAGGAGACGCCGTTTCCTCCTCGGACTATCTCCGTCAGCTTACGAAGCATCTCCAGCGACGTACCTCTTCGGACGCACCTCGACGTCAACGGAAACGAAGTTCGATTTCTGCGACGCCCAACCTCCGCGACGCTAGTCTTCCGCGGATTGATTGGCGTGCTCCGCACTTGAATCCGAGGTAGGGGATTGTTGATATTTTATTTATTTATTTTCCATTCTTGATTCTAGAATGTCGAACTTTGAGGATAAAGGATTAAATGTTATTGTCTAACGAGAGGGGGGCCCGGACCGCACCAACACGACCGAACCCCCCTCCTATGTTCAGAATTGTTTCCTTGCGGATGGAACGGGATGGCGTGGTGCCGTCGCACCACGCGGGAATCGCACGACAATTATTGCGCGGCGCCGTCGCGCTGCACCGTGGAAAGAAATCCAAGAACGCGACG
The DNA here is from genome assembly GCA_963277665.1 of Viscum album. Taxonomy (NCBI): domain Eukaryota; kingdom Viridiplantae; phylum Streptophyta; class Magnoliopsida; order Santalales; family Viscaceae; genus Viscum; species Viscum album. Next base: position 116,859,479 of record OY728128.1, on the reverse strand, counting down.
CCGTCACGTCGCGTCGAAGAAAGTCAAAGGCGCCGCGGCCGGAGCGGGGCCGCGGCGGAGGGAAGCGATGCCGTCGCATCGCGCCGGACGGCATAGGCCGCTGCCGGTTCCGGGCTGCGGCGGAGCAAGATGACCGACTGGCCAGTGTGGGCCGGCCGACCAGTGGAGACCGGGGGAATTAATTTCCCCCGGCCGGGTCTCAAAAGCTGCCCCAATTAAGGGGTCGCGGTTCTCAAAGGGGGGGGGGGGGCTTTGCCCCCCACGCGCGGCACCCGAACGGCGCCCAGGCCGCGCCGCCGTGCCGGTCTGCACCGCCGCGCCAGACCGCGCCGCTGCACCGGCCCGCGCCGCCGCGCCGTGCCGGGTTTTCCGAGCCGGGCCGGGTCGTCGGGCTGGGTCGCCGCCCGGGGCGGGTCGACCCGGTTCGGCCGACCCAGGGGGGGTCGGGCCGGGTCGGCCCGGGCCCAGACCCCCAGTTTCGGACCACTTTCGGTCAAATGCCCGTATCTTGGGCTACGAGCCTCCAAACGACTCGCCGTCAGCGGCAACACGATCCTTGGATCGAGACGGTCGTTTTGGTATACTATACTCAAGGTGTACCTTCCTTTTCGGGAGCATAAGTGGTTAAAACTCCATAGTTAAGCGTGCTTGGCCTAGAGTAGTGATCAGGATGGGTGACCTCCTGTGAAGTTTCCCAGGGTGGGTGTGAGACAGAAAGGCCAATAAATAACAGACCGGGCGTCCGATTGACGCGCCGTCTGTTTCGTTGATTTCCTCTAAGTGAGACGGATCTTTTGGATTACTCCGCTCGAGGTTTGGATGCCGACGGAGTGTGGTCGGGTTGGATCGCACCAAAATCCAACCGGGCCCCTGGAACGGAAAAACTGATATCTTTCAGACCAGACGTCCGTTTGACGAACCGTCAGCGGCATTGGTGATCACGTTGAGAAATGGTCCCTATGAGTATACCCTATGAGAGTTCGAGGTACAGTTGAGATACGGCCGGGTTGGTTCGCACACGAAACCAACCGGGCCCCTGGGATGAAAAGGCTAATAACTCACAGACCGGGCGTCCGATTGACGCGCCGTCTGTTGCGTTGAGACCCCTATGACGATGTGGTCCTTTGAGAAACTTCTTTGCGGGACTTTGTGATACTTGGAGTATCGACCAGTAGCTCGTGGAGCGGACCCTCCCGGAGACGGGCGTGCGGAGTACGGAGACCGTGTAGCCGGCTGAGACCTGACGACTTCTTGACCAACTCGACTTGGAGTGAGTCGACTAGCCCAGTGGATGGAGCGCCCAGTATTTGGCGATAGAACCACGGCGGACGGAGTGCCCGGTAGTTGGCCGCAAACCCGCGGTACTCGACAGGAGGAGTACCTCTGTAGGCTATTAGTGGGAGCGCCCAGTATTTGGCGACAGACCCTCAGCGGACGGAGCACCCGGTAGTTGGCCGCAAACCCGTAGTACTCGACAGGAGGAGTACCTCAGCAGTCTTAGGTTAGTGAGCAATACCTCGGAGTCGTGACAGGTCCATTGTACACTCCAGAGATGGAGCTCTTCAGCAGTTACGGTTTCGATAATGAAAATCCTGGTTTGAGCTGAGATTTTTGACCTTTGTGTTTACCTCATGATTGAGATGGGTCACTTGATAACTTAGGTATATGTATGGGCATATACCTGGGTAGTGGTTATCCGTTGATTTCACAATCCTTGTGTTTCCTCATGATTGAGATGGGTTACTTAAAAACTTAGGTATATGTTTGGGCATATATCTAAGTAGAGGTTATCTGTTGAGATCTTCTTTGTGGTTATCCTTGTTGGTTTAGTGAGACCTTGAGGGTCTCGGGGTACCTACTGAGTATCGTTATACTCACCCCTGCACGAGCTATGCCCGCACCTCGTTGTGTTGGTTGTAGACGACGGGCAGTGCTGACGGAGGCCGAGTGTTCGAGGACTGGACGGTACCCGGAGGTGGACAACACGACGAGTCAGTACCCGGAGGTGGACTACACGACGTGGCGACTCACAGAGGAGGTTGACAGATGAGAGCGTGGATGAGGCTATCTGTACCTACCCTTTAGGTAGGATCCGTGGTGGATGACCAGGAGTTGCGCTATCTGTACCTACCCTTCAGGTAGGATCCGAGGAGGACGACCCATGAGCTACTTCCTACTTCCAGCTATTTGTCTTTTTGCTGTCGTACCTTGTTCAGTTGTAGTCGTACTTTTTCTTTTGGGTTTGTATTCTGGCCCATTTACCTTTCATCATTTCTTTTGTACTTAGTGTTTTGCTTCCACTTGTACTCTGTGGTGCTTTTTTTTCTTTTATAAAGGCAATGCCTTCCCAGTTATCTGGATTTTACGCCTTTGGTGCTAGTCGCCAGCCCCTGGCCTATGGAAGGCGGGTTTGGGGTAGTCATGGCACGGGCCCCGAGGATGGGTCGTGAAACATGATATTTTACTGATTTTGATGCATTTCAAGACATATGGTATGAGATTTATGTCTTACTTTTTTCTACTCCCACACACATCCCATGTTCTTCATCCTTTCTTTTATATGGATTTCATACATCCAATGAATTTATTTTATGGTTTTTAAGTTAATAATAATGGTTATTTGAATATAAATTCAAGGATTTCTATTTCAAGTTGTTTATGGTTACAACATTACCAATTCGGTAAGAGACTATTATCTCAATTTTCCTTCTTTGATATGAACATTTTGTTATGCAGCTATATTCATTCATGATTTTTATATAAAGACACACTATTATTTATTAAAATGAATTTATTAATGCATATGATATTTTACGATTGATTAGATGTTTTTTCATTGATGTTATGAATCAATGTTACCAATGTTGAGAATATTTTATTTTAAAATCACATTCTTTTTTGATATTTTATAAGATTTTGTCTACAATATTGTAATATTACAATATAACTCTCAAAAATTTCATTTAATTTCCTAATAATATGGTCATTTATGATAAATTCATGTAATGTTACCATCTCCCAACACTTTCTAAATTATGAAAACGAATAAATTTTGTTCCACAAAATAATACTTTATTTCCTACTTCGATACGAAATATTTGTTCCTCAAAAACCCGATTTTCTATAAATGTTATTTAAAACGTTTTTAAATTATATATGAATATAGTTAATAGTGAATGTTTTTATGTTTTAAAAAGAGTTTTAATTGATTTCAAATTTTTATTTATTTATATGTTTTCAATGTATTTTTCCAATAAAATGGTTTTCAAAAGGTTTTCTATTTTAAAAAAAATTATCAAAGAAGAAAGGATATTTTAATTAATAAATGTTTTCTGTTCTCTATTAAAATTAATTTCCATCTATGATGAAAACCAATAGTGTCACGTATTCCGTACATGGGATATGATCTATGTATATAACCTAGATCCTTTCATTAAATGGTTTTTTAATGAAAGGATGTCTACAAAAACTATCTCACATTCATGGGTTATACTAAGTCAATATGCTTCCAATACCCTCTTGTTTTCCTAGGTTATGAATTGATGAAATTATAATAAAACATGCATAGTTTATAAAGGTTATGATTTTAATAAATGTATATTATACCCATTTAATTTCATGGGTCATTAATTGATGAATGTTTATCATCTTATGGAACACAAAAATATAGTTTTCATTATATAATGGGTGCGACATATATATCCCTCATATTAATTTGAAAACTAAATATATATATTGGGATTAAAAGGTAAATACGATGGCAAGCTTAATAAAAAATGGTAAATTGGAGCATCCTGATCCACAATGGTAAATAGTTGCATCCTGAACCAATATACTAATTGTCTTGGTAGTTAAAAATGACTTATGAAATGTTTTTATATATATTTATGATTGTTTCATAGATTAAAGACCTACGATTATGGTTTATGATTAATTTTTGGTTATTTCTCACTCATATTGACCATCTTTTCATAAATGGATTTGTTTTTATGTGATGAGTCATGAATATGATCTTTGAAAGGTTATGTATAAACGTCATAAGTTATGATAATAATCTTGTATCCTTAATAGTTTTTTTTTGATTTAACATGATCTTAAATCAATATATTTTATGTTTACCCTCAATGAGTATATTTGATAACACATTATTATATTTCATTCCCTAGGTTATGATGGACAGTTATGGTAGGGTATACTAAATATGAGTACTATTGAGAAGGTAATTGTCTATTATACCGAATAACTATAAAAAATAAGATGTTTATGATGTATGTTTTAGATGTATATAAACTATTATGTTCCTCATGCATGTCATTTTGAAATTTAATGAATATTATTTGAAAAGATATAATATCCATGTATTATAATATTGTGTCCCTATATGATCCATGATATGATAAACCATTTAATGGTAATATTTATATTGATGATAATAATTTTTACAGAAAAAATTATGAAATATTCATAAAATGATTAATTAATTTTTTTTAAAAAAATTACATTAAAAAATTTATTAGTAAATTATTATTCTAATATTTTTTTATTAATAAAAAATATGTTCTCTTGAAAAATAATTTTTTTTTCATTCAAGGAAAATATTGTTGTTAATTTTTACCATTTTTGGAAAAATAATATTTGGATGTTAATATTATTTTTTAAATAATTTTTTCAATAAATTCTAATGATTAATTTTTAGGAATTTCATTAAAAAATATTTATATTACAATTAATGTTGACATATATAGAATTCAATAATAACTACCCTTTATATTCAATTATATTTAATATATATTTGTATATATCATAATAATGTAATTTATATATAATATAATTAGATATTATGTGTTAATTAATAAATAATCACCATTATTCTCCATTTTTTAATAATTAAATTTTTCATCAGTTTTTTTCTATAACCTATATTTATCTGAGTATGTAAATTTCTCATAATTAAATATATTATTAATTATTTATTCATATTAATAATATAATTCATGGATTATATATTCAGTTATATTTTTTAATACTAATTTTATTGTTTCTAAGAGGGATAAAATGTCACTACAATATGATTTTTCTTAAAGAATATTTTATTTATAGAATGAGTTTTCATTATGGGTTATTCTATTGTTCAAAATAATACTCATTCACATATAAAAATAAAATATTTAATTTTTATTCATCATTTGAAATAAAAAATATATAATCTAATATTTTCAAATAACTTTTTTCATAGAGAATAGTATGAATAATAAACATCTATTATGATGTTTATTATCTAAACAAGTTTATTAGTTGTTAAACCATGGGATAAATATATAATTTCTACCAAAAACATTATTATTATTACTATTATTATATTTTGTCCTTATTTCAGCATAAATAATAATATATAAACATTTATATTAACATTCCTAGGAAATTGTCCATATATAATTGATATATTGTATGAAATTCCTTGTCTGTCGCTTCCTCATTTATAAAAGGGAACTTATAATATTCCCTTATTCACATAACATGAATATTATATTTCAACCAAGTTCTACTATATTTATTTACCACAAATCATTACTTAAACCTAGTTATTTTTTCCTTCAACTAATATCATTCATTCAAATCATGAGAGTAATCTAAAGGGGGGATCTCAAAAGAGATGAATAAATTCTAACAATGATAATTTTATTAATTTATTATTAAACCTCATATAAATTTTCTATATCCATAAAAAATGATTAATTTTGTTTCATAAATATATTGAGATTTTATTATGATTATTTCACAACCATATTCACCACTTATCTTTCAATTGGGAAATAAAATTATTACTTATGTGTACTTGTGTACTAAAATCTCCACATATAGATAAGATTCAATTTCCACCATCATCATTAATTTATTGTGATAATTAAGGTTTTAATGGAAAAATATAATACACCTACAATTATTATATATATTTTATTATATTTTATTTTCATCTTTTGTACCCTTAGTTCCATTTGTTATTGACAGTGTTGTTCTTGCATATATGTGGACTGCCACCACCAAACTGTGCTATGAGTTTTATTATAATTTTTTTACATTGGTGGTAAAAATTATAATATTAATGAAAATATAGGATTCTTGTGACATAATAATGATTATTTAATGATTTCCCATCCATAAAAATGTGGAAACATCAATCCTGTGTATGTATGAATTATTGTTTTCATGATGTCATGTGATTCATTTTTTATTCAACAATTAATATAAATATATATAAAAACATATATAATTAAAATTAATGATATTATATCATGATTAATATTATACATATGTAGGAAACATGATATACACAAATATAAAATTACTATCAAACTAAAACATATATGAAATATGAATCAATAAACAGTCGAAATTATTATTTTATTAGAGAAGTGTTAAAAAATGTATTGAAAAGATATAAGTGGTTCATATATAATGATATAAATGGTATTTATGTTCATATAGTATATAATTATATTAAATCTATTTTTTTATAATAGAGGTTCAGACTTTTATGAATCATGTCAGTTATAAGGTAAATGTTTCATCTCAATTTCTCTTCGTCCAGACAAGTTTTTCTGTTTTGAAAACAAGATGTACATAAATAATGTATATACAATCCAAGAATGTGTTTTAGTAAAAGCCATAATCTATTTAAATGTATTTTTAGACCCACATTATTTTCATTTTTACAATAACCATTTATTCAAAAAACAATTATAACATAATAGTTCATCTTCTCAATTTTTTTAATTGTAACATATATGATATTATTCAGTTAAATTTTTTTATATTCACCATATACTAATTTTTTTTGATACATTAATGTCATTATTTTCATGTTATTATTTCATTAATTGGATTTCCATTTATTTATGTGGATTATTATTAAAATTTTATCAAATGAGTAAGCATTTTAAAAAACAATACCATATTTTTTGGGACTGTATACGCTTATAGTTTTCTGATGTTAATATGAAATGTTCTACCTCACCAAATTAATTTTATTTTATTATGCTCAAATTATTATTATATATCATTTGTCATCATTTATTATTCCATCATTATGTACAAAATAGTTGGAAAGACAATTTTTTAGGAAAATTGACCATATTTATCCATTTTAACAAGATTGTTATCTTCCATATTAATAATTATAATAACAAACTATATATAATTTTATGATATGAAGAATGTATTATTCAATTTAATTTTTTAATAATTTATAATTCTTTAAAATTTGATTAATTGAATATTCCATTCTTTTCAAAAATGATGAACATTTCTATTTTTATTTAAAATGTGAATGGAATATTTTATTTCACATAAACCACATGAATGGCTATTACCACCCATATTAATTAACTTATCATTAAATAATAAATAAAATGATAACTTTTTTATATTGGAATAAATGACTTGTATATATTTTTTGAAATATTTAGATTATAAATAAGTTATTTTAATGAGAAATTATATTTTCCATATGATATGTTGTAATGGTACTATAATGTTTTTTTATATATAATGCCTCCACATATGTTTAAAATTATTTACCATTGACATTATCCAGGGATACCAACATTGTTAATTGTTGGGGTTGTTTTAACTTCCTGACCTTCATGCCAAGAAATGGTGCCCCAAGACGGTTCACCAGATGACCTGAAGCGCACCTCTCCATACTCTAGAAGCTGTAAATTAATAATGACGTACTGTTAAATCATTCATGGAGAGAATATAACCTCACATACTATAGTAACACACTAGTGGAAGAAAATAAACAATACATGGAAGATTATATTACCAGTACAATACTCATGTCACAAGATACCCAAATAGGAAACACAATACCCAAATGAGAGGGAAACATGTTATTCCAATATAAGTGTTTGGTGTCTATAATATTACTAAAAATAAAGATATTACGACTACCAAAGCAGGTTATCAATTTTTTCTGGTTCCCTCCTCCTAGCATTATCCCCAATCAACCACTTATCCAATGGACCGATCCCTTATCGAGTGTTGTAACAATATAATATATTCAGGTACTAGAAAGGTATCCCTTATAGGGTGTGATTACAACTCAATAGGCCTCCATAAATGGTGTCTAAAAAACATTAGTAAAAATAAAGTGAATTCAGTTATATATTGAAATAATTACAATGCAGTAATAAAAAGTTTATCAAATTTTCATTTATTCTTATCTATCAACATTCACTCTAGGTTTCCCAAGGAGACACGTACCCCAATTCTAGGTTCGTCTCAAACTGGATCCCAATGTGTTCCATATGAAATATCACATCACAATAGCAACTTCTTTTCAAAGCATGCTGTATTCATGGTTCAATGATATCTCAATACTAGATTCAACTCTTGCTAGAGTTAGAATATTTTCGTGTGAGTCCATAACATAGAGTTCCATTTTTTACATTATTAAATTTAACATTTATAGTCCACATTATTGAAATCACCAATATCACAAATGTAACTAAGATGAACATGTAACCATTATTTCTCATCAAATATAATGTTCATGTTCTCATTCTCAAAACTCATAAGTATAATGATCATGTTACCATGAATACTTCTAAATTTAGAATGATCATATTCTAATTCTCTTTATTCATAAGTATGATGGAAATTTTACCATTTAAACTTCTCAATTTATGAATACCACATTCCAATTATTTATCACATAATTAATTTAATAATTAATTATTAACCCGAATCCCATTAATAATTCTACAATTAGTTAAACTCATCCATTCAATTAGTTAACTCTATAATTAACTAACTACTTCCAACCTTTAACAAACAACCAATTAATTAATAAATATCCCAATTCATATTATATAATTAATTTTCTAGAATTAATTATCTCATTCAAATCTCAATATTACATAATTAATCTCATAATTAGTTATCTAGATTATATTATCAAGGGCACATAATTAATCTATAATTAACTATCTCAACATAGCTGTTACAAAATTTCATAAATAATCCCCTAATTAATTATCAATATTAAAACCCCTAACTCTTATAATAATTTACACAAATTAATTATCAAATAGTGAAGCCCATTAGCCTCAAAATTAATTCCCCAAATAATCACTTATTTCCACAAAGATTCGTTAAATAAACTATTCAATCTAATAAACTCAATTCATGATAATAAATTTCTACAAGATTCTAGAAATACTAAAATTTTGAATATACATATAACAACCATGAAAATGAGAATTTTATTTATACAACCTACCTATGATCATTAATGGAATTTTTCTCAATAGAAATTCCCAAAATACGAGTTGCGCAATGATGTTGATAAATGTTATAGATCTAAACCCATAAATCAAGATATCCTAATATGAGGATCTAATCAATATAGATCTAGATCTTATATCCTTTATCTAGATCTCACAAAGTATATTTATATATGAATAAATTGTGGATAAACTCCACCAAATGATTATGAGACAAATAAGGATTGATCGGGATATGCATCAAAAAATAAATCCACATACTCAGAGAATATCGAATCTTCAATTTGGGATTTGAATATTGAAGAACTAATGTATAACCTCCTTGGAACTCCTGTAAAAGGATTTGGGATCATAAAAAATACATCAATCAAAATACTAGTTCTAAATGTGGGGTTTTTAGTGGTCGAAGGAATTTTTAAAATAATTAATAGACAAAATAAAACTAAACACATGATTTTCCCTTATAGCTATGCATGATTAGGGAAACTATATGCTAACCATTAAGAAAAAACTATTTGGGGCCACAATATTACTTGAGATTAGGTACATGATTTGTCAAACTGTGTGCAATCTCTTCACAACATGTTCCCGATATTACTCTAGAGAAGGTCGAGGTCATACACTCTCCCCACCTTATAATAGCTCTTCCTTGAGCTAAACATTCAAGGATTTATATGATTTTTAGAAAAAAAGATCGGTCCATTGAGCCCTCAGATATAATTCTCTTTCCCATGTTTCTTCTAGAACCATTATATGACTCCATAACAAATGAACTATCAACAAGGTCATTCCCAATAACACTTCCTCACAATGATTCAACACAAGTATCATATGTTCCTAAAAGGAAGCATCTATCTCATGATCAACCTCATCCACCTCGCTCGCATGAGAATGGTCAGGGTGATAATGCTGAAGTTGTAATACATGATAAAAATGATACATTACACTGTATCTCTATGGAACAACTAATTGGTACACCACCATCAGGATTATCTCCACTACCTCAAACGGCCCAATAAACAAGGCTTCCAACATCCCAAACCTCTATTTCGGGCGGTGTCCCAACATAGGAGACACTTTATGGAATGCATAATCACCCTCTGTAAACTATATGGGTCGTCTCCACCTATCATCATACGATTTATGTCTACTCTGATTAGTTTCCATTCCATTATGAATCAACTATAACTATTTAGATGTATCCATCATGAGAATATTTCCCAACAACTCCGACTCATAATCCTTTATCCAGCATTGTAGTGATCAACATGGACTTCCATATAGAGCATGTTATAATTCCATCTGTATAGTTTCCTAATAACTATTTTCATAAGAAATATCAACTAAATCCATGTTCTTTTCCAAAGATCCAGCAAATTTACACACAAATGTTCGTAGCATATCCTCATGCACCCATATATTATGTTCTTGGTGTGAATCTACGTATGGGTGGAATGCAGTACTCAATAATACCTATGTTTCAAGAAATTTTGTAAATACATGATAGAAGCATGACATAATGTATGAATCAAAATCTAAATCTATAGTAAATGCACTCCTTGCAGACTGACTATCTCATGAACAAACAGTTCTCCCACCTGTTCTACTATAAAAGATTCCCTTATAGGCATGAAATGTCCTTCCATTTTCCATCTATCCACAATGATACAAATAGAATAATTTTTCATATGAATCTTTTGGATACATACCAAAAAATCCATAGTCATGTTGTCCCACATCCATTCTAGAATAGGAATCTACTGAAATAAACCATTATGTCGTTGATGCTCCACATTCACCTGCTGAAAGGTGAAGAATCCTGTCACAAATCATACTCTAATATTTTTCATGCATGGCCACCCTAAATATCATCATCATTCGTTGTACATTCTTGTAACACCTAGATTAACCACCCATTTCAAGCCCTAAGATTCTCCAATGTGCCCATTTAATAGCCTCATAAGTACCATGACTCGATTCTTCACATTGATGATATCAAATTCTTCTATCAACCAGTCTGAATATGTCTCCCCCATTCAAATATTTCCCTCAGGGAATATCATTATGGATCCTCATACAATTTTTCCCTAATCCTTATCCAAATAGTAAAATCGACTAAAACTAAAACCAGATTTATCTACTATTAACTCTTTTGAACAACCAAATTCATTTCATCTAGTATGGTCATCATCATCCAAGATGCACATGTCTTTTGAACCATCTGAATATGTTTTTTCCTCCTCAAGGAATCTGACACAATATTCCACATCCTAGGAATATATGATATTTATAAATTAAAAGGCTACATATAATCAACCCTTCTCTACAACTGAAGATTAAAATCACATTTTGAAAATATATACTTCAAGCCCTTGTGATATATAAAGACTATAAAATATACTCCCAAAAGAAAGTTTTTCCCACACATAAGATCTTAATCTACTGCTGAAAAATCGAGGTCATGTGTAGGGTAATTCAATTCATGGGGCCTCATCTATCAAGACACATACGCCCCAACACAATCTCCCAACATCAGGACATCTCCAGGTCTAATCCTAGAAGCATCACAATAAAATGTGTACTCCTCACCTGACTCAGATATAATCAAAATTGGTGACAATGTTAAATTCTTCATCAAATCTTGAAAATATATCTCACAAGACTCTGACCATTCAATTTTACCCCCTTTTTGTCATGCCTGAATGTGGGGATACCAAATGGGAAAAGATTTGATGAATCTCCAATAATATCTAGCTACTGCTAGAATTCTTTGGATATCAAAAACATTGTAGGGATGCTCCCGGAAATCCAATTCATGAACCTTCTCTAGGTCAACTAACACTACATTCATTGAGATGATGTACATCAAGAAGATCATATGATCATTCCTAAACTGGCAGTTAAACTTCTTTATGTATAAAAAATTATTTCTCAGTGTACCTAGGATGATGTCAAGATGTTGAGCATGATTTTCATGAGTCTTGAAGTACACCAATATTTCATCCACAAAAACTACAACAAATTGATATATACATGGATTAAAGATCATGTTCATCAAAGCCATAAATATTTACAATGCATTTTTTTACTAAAACATCATTAGAAAATACTCATAAATGGCATAACATCTTCATAAAGATGACCTAGGTACATCAAAAGTCTGTACTCATAACTGATGATACAATAATATCAAATCAAGTATTGAGAGCACACAATATAACATTAAATGGTCTAACCGATCATCACTATACCGAAGAGGACATCATTACTTCACAATATTTTTTTTTCAATATCCAATTATTATCACAAACCGTCCTCGGGGCCCATGGCGTGACTACCCCAAGCCCGCCTTCCATAGGCCAGGGGCTGGAGACTTGCACAAAAGGCATAAATATCGATAAAAGGGAAGGCTTTGCCTTTATAAAAGTAACAAAAACAACAGAGTACGCAAGTGAAGTAAGCACTAAGTAAAACTGAGTACAAATGTAAGTGTTGAAAAGTAAATGGGTGAGTATACAAACCCAACTGAAAGTACAGTACAATTGAAAAGAAAGTACAACAACAATAAAGTAAAGCAGTAACCACAGAGTCATCCTCTGGATATCCCACCTGAAGGGTGGGTATAGATAATCTCCTCAGCTCCTCGTGTCCGGCCGTCCGTTCCGTTTACGTCCCGTAAAGTGGTCCACCTCCAGGTACTGTCCAACTCCACAAGACTCCTCCACGATCAATGATGTCCGTCGTCTGCATCCAACACAACGTAGTGCAGGCATAACCCGTGCAGGGGGGAGTATACGATACTCAGTAGGGACCCCGAGACCCCTGAAGGTATCCCGGAATCTACGAAGGATAAACCACAAAGGAAAGATACAAACACAAAGAATCAAAAAACCCTACTTAGGTATATGCCCATATATATACCTAAGTTATCAATCTCAGTTCGGCTCCAACTCTCAAGCCCAAGCACAACCCAGTCCACACAGGAAAGATAGTCAATCACATCAATGATAATGATTAAAAGTCAAGACTCAGCTCACACAGGTTTACTACTCATGAAGAAGGGTGGATATGATTAGATGTAGCCTATGAATCATCTCCTCTATAGAACCCACATAGGATTCTAGTACAGAAGTCGTCGCTGCCAAACCCACGTAGGATCCAAGTACAGTCGTCACCGCTGCCGAACCCACAGAGGATCCAAGTACAGTAGTCGTCGCTGCGGAACCCACAGAGGATCCAAGTACAGTCGTCGTCGTTGCCAAACCCACGGAGGATCCAAGTACAGTCATCATCATCATCGAACCCACAAAGGAACCCAGCATGGTAGTCATCGTAGTCGCAGCCACCTCTAAGGTTCCCACGCACAACACACTCGATTCCAGGAGGGTCTGCTCCTCGAGTAAAGGGTGTTCTATACATCAACTACCTCTAAGTCTTGATTTTATGTATCCCGAAGTTCTGTCTCATCAAAAGGAACCTGACGTGACAGACGACGCGTCAATCAGATGCCCGATCTGAGAGATATTGGCCTTTCCGTTCCAGGGGCCTGGTTGGAAATATGCACGTTCCAAACCCAGCTATTTTCCAAAGTTTTCCAAAACTCACTTAGAGTATTGAAAATGGACTGCCTCGTCGAAAGGGTCCCAGTGCCGCAGACGGCTCGTCAATCGGGCGCACGGTCTTCAAGATATTCACCTTTAAGTGAAAACGGGCCCGCCCCGTTAAGCCTAGTGGGCCGACGGGTCGGGTTAACCCAGTTTTGGCGAGTCTGACCCAGAATGGGTGTCAGACCGGCCTGAAGAAATGCGCGGCTTGGCCCAAGGGTCGTGGCCCGTCCCAAAGGGGAGTTGCCCGACCCGAAGGGGTGCATCCCGACCCGAAGGGGCGTGGCCCGACCCGGCTGGGCGCGGCCCTGCTGGCTCGGCCAGCTGGCCGAGTGGCTCAGCCCGATGGTCAGGTAGTCCGAAGCGGGGAGGGGGGGGGGGTTACTGCTTGAACCGGCCGCGCCAAGTGGTTCAACCCTCCCTAACCGGACGGTCGAAGCTGGCTGGCCTTCTCAGCACAAGCGGCCCACTTGGGAGGGTCGCGGTTTCTCCAGCGCGGTGCCCTCCCAGCGCCGCGACTCTCCTCCACCTGGCCGGTTCTTCCACCGAAGAATCCCATAGTTCCTTCTGCACAGCTGGAACGACGGCGCCGACTTCCTCCGCCAGGGCCTGCCCTAGCTGTGGCTCCGCATCCCCGGTACGGCGCGACGGCGCCGTGCTTCCTCCGTTGCGGCCCTCTTGGCCGCGACTTTTCTTTGCGTGTGTGACGACGGCCCTTGCGCCACCGGCCTCTTCCGCGTTCTGCCTCCGGTCTCCGATTCCAAATAAATAATCAAGATCCAACAGAGGGTCATCGGGACGTGTTCGTTCAGCCCGCACCCTCCACGTTTAGCGATAGCAATAGGCTAGAGACAACAATGATAATCAACGACGAATGAGGCACAATTTTAATCCATTAAAATTGAACATGAACCCCTACCTCGAATACAGTTTGTTCATTGTAGACGCGGAAAGCGATGTCGCTCCATCAATGTCGGAGAAAGAATCATCGACGTTGGTGAGTCCCCCATGTTGGTGTCTCCTCTCTTGATGTGGAGGAAGGAAAAGGATTAGAGAAACATGGAGTGTTCTTCGCAGAGTCGTTCTCCGTTGAAGGTGGGTGTTCTTCCTCGGAGAAGAAAACCGTTCATCGTTGAGGAGGGGAACACTTTTCTCTACTTCTCAATATCTCTCTCTCAACTCTCCTGAACACAACGATTGCCCCAAAAATAAAATAATAAGCTAATGATATTATTTTATTAACACATGAAATTTAAAATTCAAAAATCAAAACACCTAATTAATTAATTGAATAGGTTCATTTCATTAATTAAGGTGTGTTGGAAAATAATAAAGAGGGAGAGAGGGAGCAGAAGATTTATCTTTAATTAAGGTGGGGTTGTCATGAATTAAACAAGGGAGTTAAATGGGGTTTAAGGGAGGTTATGGGAGGTGAAAGGTTGGGGCTTGTGTGGGTCCAACCTATCAATTATCCACACATGGGAATTTAGGTGGGTGTGGGCCCCACCAATAACTTCCCATGGGAGAAATTAACTTCCATAGATATAAATAAAATTTTTCTAACAATTTTATTTACCTTATTAATTTAACCCCAATTTTAACTTTCAACCCGCATAAAACGCAACTGCGGCAAAGGTACCCCTAAGAAAATACCGACGATGCGTGTTCATCGGTGCCCTGGAATTTTAATTCCGAGCACTGCTTCAAAATATAGAAAAACCTCATCGTTCGTTCATTGAACATACCTGAGCTAAACTTCAGAAAATTATTTTGGGCACACCGAGCCTCGAAATCAGGTGCTGTCAGAAACTGCGTACTCGTAAAATTCCAATGAATTTAAGAGAAAAAAATTCCCTGAAATTTCTGGGTCTTTACAATTATCGACACATAAAAATAAACTCTGGTCAGCCTTCTTTGGGAATTAAAAGGTGATCCCAAAGGATATGTATTTCTATGGATATATAGATTATCCTCTAACTCCACATACTAAGTCTTAAGCTCTAGAAGCTCAGTTGGTTCCATATTGAATGGTGGAATATATACTATACCAACCCTCGACATGATCTAGGTAGTGAATTCTAAATCTCTCCCAAGAGGTAGTGCAAATAAGATCTCAGGAAATAAATCTTAAACTGGTTTTAATACTGGTGGAATGAAATCTTGCATAACACCCCTTTCATCCAACACTAGACTAGGAACATGGGCTTTGAGCACTCCCAATTGCTAATTAATTACCCTTGCATAGCCTTTATGGATATCACACACTCCAAGGTGAATATATTAGTCCCCATTAGGAGATGTAAATGATACTCTCCTATGGTAATAGTCGATGTGGGCATGGTATGCGAAACACAGTCCATACACATAATTTGGTAATAGCCTGAAATTTCAAGAATATAGAGATACCATAGAAAATGATATTCCCATATCTCTATTGAACATCCCTTGCATAGACAGTTATCCCTAAACTGTAATCCCAATGGTGTGTCTATAGTCATAACCTCACTAAAAAACACCACCGCTAGGCTCAAACCATAATCAAGTTTTGTAGATATAATGAAATGAGAGGTACTCATATCAAACAAAGGCACTAGTTAATGTATAATCTACTAGTATAGTACCTTTCAGTATTGATATTTTATCCATGATATCCCCATTGTTGTATATACTATAGGCAACTGTGCTTACCCTCTTCCTCGTGAAGCATTTTGACTCCCATGAGTATCACCACCCTATTAATGTTGGCATTCTTGTACAGAAGAACCACATCCACCACCTCTGATGCCTTATCGAGTATAAAATCAAATGCCTTCCTAATTTGGTGTACTAGATCATTTTCCCATACATTAACTATACACAGAAACAACTTCAATACCTTTCTTTTTAAAAGACCTTTAGAATAACCATTGATGTCACATCTTGCCGCAAGATCAACACTCCAATGGTGGTTGGGAATAGTTTCAACAATAGTGTCCCAACCTACCAAAATTGATGAAGATAAACCTAGAAAGGTATTTTCCAACCAACCCTCATGTCTTCATACTATTTGTTCCACTTCCTTTGTTAATTTTTTCAAAATGGTTCTTCCTTATCTTGGATGTGGAACCTCCTGGTCATCCAGTGAAAACTATCAATATAGCATTGGATGCCACCAAGTGGTCCTTTTCCACTCAGGGATCTTGATCCACAACATCCATAAACTTCATCATCATGAAGATAATCACCTGATATGTATTATAACACTTAAGTCCATTCGATTTTTTTTTGTCATTGTTAGCTCATCTCACACTAACATTGAAGAAAATAATTGTAGATCTATGTAGCTTCTAGAATAGTTCATCCCTAATATCCTCCCCTGGGTTAGATACATGAACTCAAAATCAATCACTTGTCTCATATTCTCTTTATAAAAGTGTTTGAAGAACCACTTCAAGAATTCCTTCGGTAATATACCGTTAGTGTGTCCATTTTGAGCCTGAATGTCTAGCAAGTGCTTCATTTATCCTTTAGAATATATTTATCCAACATGATCTTCCTCTCAGACAGAGTCTCCAAATGGTCACGCATTCTCTTTATAGACTCATCCTAGAATTCATCTCCATATGATCCACTATCTCTATTAAATGTCAGATGGGTTTGAAACTAAATCTCCCTTGTCAACTCAAGCATGATTTCCACAACTTGACCAGGGTATCATTATGTGAATTTCCTGAATGAGGTGATGATCCCTTTAAACTACACCCATTCATATCGAGCTTCCATGATTAGTTTCTGATGTTCCCTAACTAGAAAGAACATATATAGGAATTCCCCTCAATCATCCCTTAAATATTAATCATAATGGGATACTCTATACAATTCCAAAAACTACATCTCAAGTATCATAACACAACTATGTAACATTTATGTAATATGAAATAACCACAATTAGCCTTTTCCACTACCTCACTGCACAGTCAAAACTGAGGTGCTATCACTTCCTGGAACCATTTTACATCAAGGTTTTTATTAACATTTGTAAAAATACTATCATAATAAAAATTCTCTTTTAGAAACACTATTATTATCATTTTTCATCATTTTAAAATATTTCTCAACTAATATTAGGCACCATGGTTCATTTTAATCTCTTAATAAGGAGAAAACTTTATGTTCAACAACTGAAATATAACCTATTTCCCTATACAAACCTAAAGTCTTTCATGTCACAAAAACACTATGTGCCACAAATGATACATATATACTCAAATCTCTTTCCATTATTGGCCATGAAATAATATTAAAAAATTAGAATTATCAATAATAACATCCCACCACTAGTGTGTCACCCAATGTGAAATAAAATTCATCTGTAATAGAATACACCACTAACAGCAATCCCACCATGTGTACTATGTTTTCCCCCTATATATGGGTTTGAAAAAACCAACGCAAGAGCTCATTACCAAGCCCTGACACTTCCACATCTCCTAACTACCTTTCCCAAAATAGTACGAAAAAAGATGAAGAATGAAAACTGAATATGATTCCCCTTCATAATGTCCTGACCTGGGTTCCACACAATGGTCCCCGAGCTAGTTCTCCACATGAACTCAAGCATGCCTCCCCATACGTAAGATGATTTTGAATAATAGCGATGGTCTAGTTTTTTATTAATGAGAAGACTATGCCCCTCTTTACCAAATCAATACATCCATAAAACTATATTAACAATATAATAAGGAATAAATAACCATAACAATACTCATGTCATAGGATAACCAAACATGAAATAATATAATCAAATGAAAGGTAAAACATGCTATGCTCATATAAGTATCAAGTGTCTATAATGAAAATTAATAAAAATAGAAAACGACTCCCCAAACGAGTCCCAGTCCATGTTCAGTTTCCACATACATGATCCATCCCCAATGAGCCACCTATCTCAGGGCGTTTCCCATATCCAATCCTAGCACAATATAATCTATTTGGATACTAATTAGTGAGCTCAAATTATGTCTCAGTACAACATAATATGACACTACTAATAGTGTCTAAAACATGTCCAGTAAATGATAATGCATGAATCACTATAGAGAATTAATTATAATTCAACAACAAATAGGTTATCACATTATAATTTATTCATATCTAAATACATTAACTCCACGGTTCTGAAGGAGACCAATACCGCAATAGTAGGTTCATCTTGTACAGGATCCTGAAGTGTCCACTTGGTACTATCATATCTTAATAACTAATTCTTGTAGAAGATCTATGTATTCAAGGTGCTATTATATCTCATTACCTAATTCAACTCATGTCGGATTTTGAAAATTTTCATGTGAGGCCATAACTCGTAGTGCCTTTTTTCAAATATTTAATTTTACAATAATAAGACACATTTACAAAGTTACCAATATAAAAATGTATGTAAGATGAGAATTTTTCCATTATTAATCATTAATAGAATGACTGTGATCCCAATACCTTTACTCATATGCATAATGACTATGTTAGCATGTATTCTTCACAATTAATAATGACTATGTTCCCATATTCTTTATTCATAATAATGAAGAACATGTTACGATCTCTACTTATAAATTTAGAATAACCATGTTACCATTATTTATCACTAAATTAATTTACCAATTAATTATCCACCCCAATCCCACTAATAATTCAAAAATTAGTTAAACACATCCATTCCATTAGTTAACTGAACAGTTAACTAAGTTCATCAAACCATTAATTAAATAATTAAATAATTTATTAATAATAGAATTCATATTCCATAGTCAATTTTCCAAAATTAATTATCCCATTCTAATATCAAATTTCCATAATTATTCCCACAAATAATTATCTAGATCATATTATCAGAGGCACATAATTAATCTCCAATTAATTCTCTCAACATAGACATTTTAAAAACTCATAATTAATTACCCTATAAATTATTTATATTACACCTCTATCCTCTTATAATAAATTCCAAAAATAATTATATAAAAGGGTATCCCCTTATTCTGAGGATTAATTCCCCCATTAATAACCTATTTTATAAAATCATTGATAAATCAATTGGTCAATATATTAAACCTAATTGAAGAAAATAATTTTCTAAAGGATGATATCAATTCTATAATTTTTCATATACATATTAAATCAATGACAATGGGAATTATATTTAAACCACCTACCTCAGCTCATTGATGAATGTTCGCTCAATGGAATATCCCCAAATCCATGTATCATAATGACATTAATAACGGATTCAGATCTAAATCCCAAAATTAATATATCAAAATATCATGGTCTAATAATTCTAGATCTAAATTTAAAATCATAGATCTAGATCTCACCACATGGATTTTGATCTGAAGAAACATATGATAAACTCCATGAAAAGATCATGATAAGACAATGTAATGATTAGAATAGGCATCAGGATGAAACCCGCATACTGGAAGAAGAGTGGATATTCGAATCAGGCTTTAAATATTGTAGAACAGAGGTTGAATAGACTTGGATACCCTTCGGAATGCTATACGATCGTCCAAACATCATCAAGCTTGAGCGGAGGTCATAATCAGGGTGTTTATGGGGATCAATGATTTTTTAAAAGAATTATCGAATGAAATAAAACAACATGTATGGTTTTCCCTAGTAGGGGCCCATAGTTTTGGAAATCATGCACTAACTATATAGACCTCACTAGATTGGGTTGCACAATTACCTGGGTTTAGTCGCATGATTATCAAACTGTTCACAGATAGTGCATATCCTCTTTTCCATAATAATTCATTAAACCCCACCCAAACACACCCCAAAACATAACTCCAAACATAGTATCATAAAAAACAAAAATTACCCAAAAACATGCATGAGATGAATATTAATAAGGTATAGATGTTGTAATAAGTTATTATAATTATTCTTAAATTTCTATAAAACATGTATCCATTCCATTGGTTGTGATTTTAGGATACAATTAATGTTTTATGATCTTGTGGAACATATATTTTTTGTTTTCATTTTGACATGGGTGGGTCTTGAATTATATATACCTCTGTTATATTGGGTAATGAAGGATATCTCAGGAGTTAAGATGGGATTAGATGGGGAGTGAACTTTGTTTAGTTAATAATAACATATAATATGAATTTCATAGGAATGTGCAGTGAGTAAATATATGATGGGATTAGGAGTATACCCAATACACAATAATTGACTTTAGATTATGAATTAACTAAGGAAATTATTTTATAAGAAGATGTGTATGCTAAAAATATATATCTTATGATTTTTATATTTCTTAGGTATCATTAATGATTTTTGATAATACCCCAGTATTATATCTTATGCCTTTTGATTGAAAAAAAGAATATTCCATTACTCATGAGTAATAATCTTTAACTAATTGGGGATGATTCATACATGTCTTTATCATGTCCATATAACATTTTTATTATCTTATAGTCACTCGTGATCATTGACTGATAACTCTTATGTCTTACATTATTGAGATTTCGAGACCATCCATTCTTTCTTTTATATTCCCCTTATTAACAGTAATTATTTTTTTATTTTATATCTCTAAAGGGTGGAAGTTATGAAGAATGTATTGGGAATTAATTTAGATATTTTTATTAATTTTCGTTATGTATAAATATTTTCATGTCAGTAAATCAATCTTGTTTTGGAATGGAACTTAATGAATGTAATTGATATTCTACTTATAATTTTTTCTATTCATGTATGAAATCATTTTTATTACTATAGATGTTAAAGAGAATGGTTTAATTAGTTTTACAAACAAGGATAGATAATAAGAGTAAAATAACATAGGATAATTTAAATTTAATGATTAAATCATATATTATTATAAAGAACATAAAGTTGTTTTTATTAAAAAAATTCATCCCTATCTGGATGCCACATATGTAAGTGGGTTTGGAATAGATCCATTAAGGGGGGATAAATCAAAAAAAATTCCCATATATCACAATGATATTTCCAGTTCATTGTGAATAATAAAATAATCTGAGCCTATTTTGACACTATATGGGGATATTCATAGGTTTAATAACCTTTTATTTATGATTCAGTGTAATGTATATGGATTAATAAATACCATGAATGGCATAGGATTAATATATGGTGTTATATTTCAAAAATATGTTCTCATTATTTAGACATCCTGTGAATCATTTCTGATTTATTAGTTTCTCATGAATGTTGCTGAAACTAAAGATTTGGAGTTATTTAATAGCTAAAAGAAAAAAAATCATTTTAATTATAAATTTGTCATATATTGAAATGATTTTCCTCATGAGAAACTAAATGATATATGAGATGGTATGTGAAAGCCTCTAAATGTTCCTATCTACATATCTCATTATAGAATAAAAAAAAAACAAAATATATATGATATTATGGATTGTAAAAATGAGATAAAGTGGTGTTTAATGTTGATCCCATAGGAATAATTATGTGAATTACAACCTATTGGGAATTTGAGAAGATTTATAAGGGTAATTTTTTTTAGGAATGAAAAATTATTTTTGTTTTATAAAATGAAGACATTTTTCATTTAATTTCAATGTAAAAGTGATATGGTTAGTGAATGAAATATATGGGAAATATTCATTAAATATGTTATCTTATATGATTAATTTATGAAATGAGAAATTCATGTTCATTGTGGAAATCAATTTCCATTTTGAAAATTATGAGAAGGGGAATAAAAAGGTTTTATTATATATGTAATTTGTATTGATGATAGTGATGCCTAGAGTGAAATATTAAAAGAATGATCTAATGAGGTGTATGATTATAAATCCTAGTCAGTGAATGTTGAAGGAATGGGAAAGTTTAAAGTATTTATCTCTTCAGATTCAAAATTAATGTTTTTTTGTCAATAATATTACTGTCATAAGAATCATGAAAAAATAATGATTTATCAATGTAATATTTTATTTAAGGATTTGTAAGTAAATGATAAATTGTGTCGATAATGTAGAATTTTTTTTATTGATATTGATATATCCTTGGAAAACACATTATTTAGGGTTAGATATCCATTAATATATTCCTTAGGTT
Organism: Viscum album; assembly: GCA_963277665.1. Classification (NCBI taxonomy): domain Eukaryota; kingdom Viridiplantae; phylum Streptophyta; class Magnoliopsida; order Santalales; family Viscaceae; genus Viscum; species Viscum album. Next base: position 116,836,498 of record OY728128.1, on the reverse strand, counting down.
GAGATAATAAGGATTTATATTGATAAATATATGGTTGATATTTATAATGTAAATTGGATTTTATTGGTTACCATGAAATAAATTGTTTATTTCATGTAAATTTAATTTAATTTATCCTCGATGATTAATTTATCTATTAGTGTTTATAAAATATTTTAAATAATTTATTATTTTAATTTAGGGGTAATTATAGAGTCATTTTTATGAATATATGTTTTATTTGACTTTTAACGGTGATTTTAGGTATTAATGAGTTTCATTGTACTATATGATTATGATGTTCACTTGTTTTGGTATTAGACACTAATAACTACACTATTCTATTTTAATATATAAATTAATGTCATTTTAAAAAAAATCATTTTTCATAATTTTTGGGTTTCATATTTGGCCAAACATATTTTTCAAGAGACTTATGGTAATATATTTATGTAATGGTTTATTCATAAGTATTGGTATTGTTTGGTTGGTTTTAGAGATTAACATAGTATTTCATACTAATATTATTTTTTCATATTGCATGAATTTTGATTAAAAATGTTAAAATATTTATTTAAAACATAATGAAATTTTATTATTTTTAATATCATATGATTTTTAAAAAGGGAATTTTATAGATTCACACCATAAAAATTCATATTATTTGAATTTGGAAGAAAATGGACAGTATATATCTATAACACAAGATAAATGGTTGAAATTATATTTATTAATTTAAATTAAACTATGTTTTTATATTTTCACATATTCCAATGTAAAATAACTAATCAATACTATAAAAAATACAATCCAATGTGAAACTAATTTCTATTTTACAATTGTTTCCTGATGAGTGGATGGTTGTTTTAACAATTAACTGATTTGTTATTCTTTTGACAATAATATTTTCATGAAAATAGTTTTTATAACAATGTTTTATTAATTATTAATTGCATTTTTCTTCCATGTTCTTATATTCACATCTAAAAAATGGTTCCCATTTCTATGAAGATTATAATTTTTAATTTTTGTTATGTACTTTTTGGGACATCCTATTTTAAAATGATAGTCTATTACCCCATTGAAAAACATTGGTTTCCAAAAAAGGAATAATCATATAATAGTCTTTTTATTTATGGTTTAAAAACTTTAAGGGTGTAATTTATTTAATACAATGATTATTTGACACCTAAATATCATAGAATATATTTTAGATTTAAATAAAAACTAATTCTTCAATATATTATATCATTTGAATCATCATATGTACATGAAATATGAAATAATGAACCTTTATCTTTTATCAAATAAATATGAACGTATGAAAAATGATGACCAATTTTTGAAAGATATGGATAGTTATTTTATATATTGAAAATTTATTTATTGATTTCTTAAATAAATTTTACACCATTTTCGATAAAATCATTTTAGGATTTTATAAATCATTTCATAAAAAATAGTTTTTATATCATTTTACACAAAAAATAATTACAAATAATTAAATCTATTCATAGATTTATTTCATGATAAAATGAATGTAAATTTTTAAATTTCTCTATTAATAAATTATTTATTTGAATAAATATGATTTTTCATAAAGGAATATTTAATATTATGTGAATAGTAAAAAAATGATCATTTTGGACACTATAATTTATATTCAAGTAAATATAAATTTAATATTTTAATACAATAATATATATAAATTCTCCTATAAAAATTATAAATAAATTAAATAATTATATAATGTTCATAATTATATAATATTTTACGGATGTATTGTTTTTTCCTAAGAATACATTTTTATTAGAACTATTTCTATTAAAAAATGTTTTATTATAATAATAAATTAAATTAATATTTATTTTACAATTTTATAGTGAAATTACTATATTATAAGTTCAATTATATTTTTTAACATTTATTACATTTACTATAAGGAAAAGACTATTTGTAAATAATGTATTATTCATAAAGATTCATTTTACTGAAATGGGTTTTCTTTTCAGTTTAATTAATATTGATACTCAAAGATAAACAAATTTAAAATTGAATAATTTAAAATGTATTCCATGTTGGAAATAATATTAATATGAGAAATATAATAGTTAATAAATAATTAATTTTCAATGTTAAGATTAAAAACTGAAATTTTTTCTTAGCATAGGTTCTATTAAATAGGGATTACCATTATGTTAATAAATTGATAAGGTCACTATTTCCACCCAAACAAATATATTTATAATTTTTTATATAAAATCCATATATTAACAAATATTATAATTTCTCACCATTTGGACCCACTTTCAAATGAATGTGACCTCCTATAATTGAAATCAGTTATTAAATACAATGTGTGTCCCACTACTCATTAATTTAAGGGAAGACCTCCTTATCCTTTTGTCACACCATTTTTTACATCCCTATTTGGTAAGAACATCTAAAAAGAAATCCAAAAATCCTTCCCATTTCCCATGTTCTCCTTTTATTACCTTATGTCCAAAACATCATGGATTATGGATCTACTTTAATAGGTTGTCTCTTAAAGAATGTATAAATCATAACCAATCTCTATCAATATTATTTATAATTTTAAATTCTATAACCATTTTTTATACATAATAAAATGATGAATAATATATCCCTAAAATAATTAGATATTACTAAGATGATGGAGCGATAATTTTCAACCTATTCTCTATTAAATGAAAAATTAAAGTATCACTTATGCATATATGTATACTTCAAACCCCACATAGTGATATGTTTCATTTTCATTCACCATGTTGCATATGTGCATATAATGATGTTTTTTGTCGATACATATTATATTTATAAGAGAATTTCACTTCAATAATTTCATTATATTTTCTACCTCTATCCTTTTTTATCCATTGGTTAATGATATTATTATTCATGCGTACATGTAGACAACCACCTCCACACAATGATGAATTTTTTATTAAACTTTTTATTTACATGGATGTTAAAAATGATAGATATAATAAAAATATATGATATTAAATATTTAACAATACTAATTAATAATTAATTATCATTTTATAGTCACTGATTCCATTAATTGAAGGGTGGAAACATCTCCCATTCATAGGTACAAGTTAACCTATCCACGAAGTAATGTAATTACGTTTTCATTCACTATTTATTATGATTGGTTATAATTACATAAAAATTAAAATATATATTTTTACTTATATAATTTTTTGAAATTGGGTTATGGATTAAACATTATCATGTGTAGTATAATAACCACTGAACAAAATAATACATTATAAATGAGGTAACTAAAAAAATGACATCAATAGAGAATTGTTAATGAATTTATGTTGAAATGATAATATAAAAGTACAAATCACATTATATGAATGAATAAGATTCTGGTATGTAATTATAATATATATAAGTTCAATATATTGGAGGTTATGGAGTTTAAAATTCTTGCTGGATATATATTACGGTTTTTTTTTCAGATTTTATAAATATTAAAACATGTGTTGATTTTTTGTTCCAATTTATTATTTATTTAGTGTATACAATTACCATAAATTTAATGTATAATAATATTTTATTTTATCCCTATTATTTATTGGACGTTTTAATTTTCAATATTCTATTTACTTTTTAATAAAAAAATTAATAATATCATGGGTTTTATTCATCTCGATTTTTTTTATTTATATACGTCATGTCTTATTCAATTATCATCATCTATTTGTTGTATATACTACCTCATTGATATTTTTTTATCACTAGTATCATATGTTCACGGTATTTAATTTTTCAATTCATGTTATGTAATTCTTCATGGTTATGGTTAAAAAATTACCAATGTGGTAAGGGGTTTATTTTACAAAATCATTTTCAATGAGATTATTTATCATTATGATTTCACAATTATTATATTATAAGTCATATCTATCCTAATTATTTTTTATATTCTTATACTATGGGTTTTTTTATAAAATACTATTTTTCATTTATTATTCATTTCATTATGTACAAAATATAGAGAAATAATTTTTAAATGGAAATAACATGTTTTCCCTTCAATCTAGATTCATTTATTCCAAATCGATTTTTTCATTATGATTTAGTCCAGAATGTTTTTTAAACTGTATATCTTTTTAAAAAAAAAAATTATATTTGAAATTCTGTAAAATAGAATAAAAGTAATATTCTTTTAATTTTAGGAACAAAGTAATTTTGACTTTTAACTAAAAATATGAAAGGATTTTTTTTCTTTATAATACACCCTAAGAACAACATTCCCAGCCACCATGGATTCTATTTTCCTTAAATATTACATTAAATTATCCTTTATAATTTTCAATGAATATATTTTCCTTATATTTATATATATTGTTTTTATTACAAACATTATATTTCATATAAAAATACTATTTTTCTCAAGAAAAAGTTATTGTGGGTTTTAAAGGTATTTTTATCAATAAATCATCTATTGTTATCTATAATTGTTCACTAGGATACAATCCAATGTTATCATAATTACTATTTTATAGAAATATTTATTATGACTAAGATAATATTTTACAAAACTGATATCCTTTCTAGGATATGTTATTTGAGGTTTTGATGATTATTTTATAAACTTGTGGCACAAATATGTATGATTTTTTGTATTTCATGGGTGGGAATATAAATATATGTCCCTCCAAAGGATTCACTATATATGGGTGTATCGTTATATAAAATGTATAAAGATGTGGATAGATCTAATTTCAATAAGGGACTATTTCTAATATGATAGTCTTGTGAGTTATCATTGAAAAATAAAATGGTGGATTTTGGTGTGAACCAAATCCACTAGGATTTTAATGTCTATTCTGCTTGAAAAATGAAATGATTTGATATAGTAATTTTTAGGCCAAAAAATAATATCTTATGATTTTTATATATTCTCAAGGAACATCAATTATTTTTGATGAATATTTATATTTATATCTTATTACTTTTATTGAGTATACTATTTCTAATGAATCTAGATAAATGACTTTTTACCTATTGGGTATTATTATTTTATTCTTTAATAATGTACTCCATAACTTATATTTATCATATTCTCGAATAATATCATTTTCTTATAAAACTTATGTTTACCATTATTCAAATACCTCAATAGAGAAAAATTTAAGAAACTGATTCACTCTAATTTTCAATCATTATGAAAAATAATTTTTTTAAATAATGAAATAATTGGAGTGTTATTATTAACGTAAGTAAATGATTTTTTATGATGTATGAAAATATAAAAAACATAATACATAATATTTTTTAAAGTATTAGGCCTTGGGTATCATCACATATCATAATATAGTTTAATTAAAAAATCTATATAACTGATTTCAATCATGGTAAATACTTACACATATACATGGAAAATAAAAAGGAAATAAATTATATTTGCAGTAACCATTTGATAATAATTCCAATAAATAATAATATTCATTGTGGATTCCACAACCTATATTTTATCTATATATATGTGAATCATTAAATATATTTATTTATTCATATTTTCAAAATAAATATTGTTTATTTGTATAATATGAATCACATATTATATAATCTAGATAATCACATATTATTCCCCACTTGAAAACAAAAATCATTGAGATGAAGGTATAATAAAATATTATAAATGAAAACACATCAACAAACAAAAATCATATTTTTATTAGGGTGTAGGATCCAAAAAATAAAGAAATTAATATTAATAAAAATAAACATGGAATTCATATATAAAATGATATTTTTAAAAGGATTATAATCATTATGAATTATTTTGATTTTTTTGATTATACAATGAATTCATATATCCTAGGACCATTGGAGTTTTTATAAAATATGCCAATGGATTGTGTTGTACATCATGAAATCCAAGTTGAATGTCGAGAAATAATGGCATATGAAAAAATAAAAGAATGTTTTACCATTAGAAAAATATAATAATTGTTCAATATTTGGTGAATTTAATACCTCAATGATTTTTGTATCATGATCATAAAAAATAACTAATCCAATTATCCAAAGAAATATATCATGATTTTTTTAATAATGATATTTGTATTATCTATGATAATATTAGTTATATACATTGATTCAATAATACTTGATTTAATGAAATATTAATATTTTTTATTCATCCCCATTTTTTAAAATATATATTATATAGTTTGTTTAAAATATCAAAATAATTAATTAAATATATTAATATATTGACAAATCTTGTTTAAATCAAATATTACCAATAGTTAAAACAACCTCATCATTCAAATTCATTATATCACTATATATATTATTATTCATACACATAATAAATATGAAATAATTCTTCACAATTTATATTGTATTACCAATTATAATCTTAATAATATCTCAAAATATGTCATATTTATATATTCAATGATGATTACATGTAAAAGTTGATTTGATAGTTCTATTTATCCTCACTATTATATGAATTAAATTTTAAATGAAATAATTTATGAAAAATATATAATAGTATAAATATATAAGGAATAATTTTGGAAATAAAAGCCTTATTTTTATAATGTATGATTTTAGAAAATAAATATGAATGTTGACAAAATATAATTAGGTGAATGAAAATTAGTGTGATTAATGGTACTGTAGAAACAACACATTATTTGAAATTTTAAATTTCTATTTCTGAGTTAATATTCATTTATACATGAATAATAAATTATAATTTATTACCCAAGGAGGATGTTTAATTCACAAAAAACATCACTCAATATCATGGTGTTATATTTAATAATCCATCACATTTTGGTAAAAAAAAATAAGGTTCGTATGGTAATTCCATTGTTATAAAATAATTATCTGGTTAAATTCCTTGATAACGTACTCATAGATGATTGAGGTATTTTTCGGAGAACACCATAAATAATTATAATTAAAATTGATTAGTTTCAAGTGTCATAATGGAATGTCAATGATTTATACTGAAATATAAATTTCATTAGTTATTTCACTTAATAAATTTATTATAGTAAAAAATATTGTAATTAATATTTATATAAAGAGTCTTATATGTCATGATAAATATTATAATTTTTATTTTTATTATTCAAGTAGTACTTTTGGATTACATTGTATGCTTAAGGGATTTCTTGATGTGTTACCATGAGTTAAATTCTTTCAAACGGGCATGACATATCCTATGTCACGATTCATATTTTTTATGTGTCACATTTTTTGTAAATATATTATAATATATTTGTAATTTTAGTTTGAAAATATGGAAATATATTTCATAAATTATTAGTAAAACTATCATAGTGAATTTTAAGGATGATGGGAAGGTGATGTCGAAATAAGGATAATACGGATCCTTTGGAATTTATGATAACAATATTTATAGTATACAAAAAAGGATTTTATTCTATAATTAAAAATAAATTCATAACTATGAAATAAATTGATTAATAAAATTTTTAGTTTACAATGATATATACAAATGAAATTTGAATCATTCTATGAAAACCATTATTCGACATAAATAACAGTTTTACACCATAACTAAGACCTTTATTAAAATAATAGATCTTTTAATGTTATATATATATATATATAACTGAAAGAGATATTTGTTATATAATTATTCACCCCTTCAAATTAGAGTTATTTGAGTAATTTTTATGTGAATGACTGTAATAAAAATTATATAAACATTATTCATAATCCGAAGGAACATTGTGTGAAAGTATGATAATATCAAACAAATTTCTTACAATTGTATTAAATTTGTGACAATTATTTTTGGATTAACTTCATCACCAAAATCATATTACATTGGATAAAATCATATTTATTTTTTACAGTGGTTTCACAACTACTTTAACAAATTATTAGTTAGCGGATAACAACAGGGTTTAATCCCCATTAAAACCAATGGGCCAAGTGTGTTATTATTTAACTATATCTCAGATAATAATATTTTTTAGGGATTCAATAAAACTAATTTTTTCATGGAATGATATTTCAGTGTTTCTTTTTTTATTAAAAATTATACTCTCTACCATTTAGTGGCGGTAAACTACAACATACTTCCCTATCATGGTATTTTATAAATCATAGAGTAATTATTAATACCTTTATAATTATTAATTTTTTTATTTAATGATTACATCTTTCCAAATCCAAGATCGATAAATTCTATGGGTTTTTTATAAATAAATTTTTCCCTATTATTGATTGATATCAATTCCATCAATAGATGCATAGGATGTTAATATGAATTAATTATCATGTAATGCATGTTCCTAAAATCAAGTAGACTAGTGTATATATTATTGAATTTATCTCTTCCGATGCATTTTTGGATTATAAAAATATTACATAAAATGGTATAGTTATTAATATAATAAATTTATCCCCATGATACAAGGTTTTTAGAAGTGTTAGCTGATTAAATAAGTAAATTGAATATATGAGAAATTATATAGAATCCATGTAAAGGAATATGATATGAAATAATCAAATTTACGAAAATAACATTCTTAGATACAATATCTTGAAATTGATGAATATATAGAAAAGGATTAAAAAATAATCAAGTAAAAAATTGGATCAATTCAAAACTATATAAAATTCATTTGTATTCCATGATAGTAAATAATATAATGATTATTATACCATATATATTTAATGTAATCATTTTTCCATTGGTTATCAAGGATCTAAGGAGTTGATGATCAATAATAACAATAATTTTTTGATAAAATTGTAGATGTTTAGGGTGCCTTTATTAAATATAAAAATCAAAAAATTGAGATTTTGGTTTCATTTATACCTTTTATATATTTATTATATAATCCTTAGATTTTTTAATCAGGACTAAATGAAATATGATAATTCTAAAATGTGTTATGGTGAAGTTATATTGTCATTCTTTGAGGAATTGAACAGGGAAATTCTATGTATAAGGACTTGCAAACTTTAAAATATTTTTTATAATGGTACAAATGTGTATATTTTAAAGAGTATCCTTGGGTATAGTAATTTCTAAAAAAATTGATGTCCAATCAAAAAGACCATCAAGGATAAATAATGTGTAAAGTTTTTATATATTAGGACATTACATAAGTGATAAATTAAATGCTAACATTTCGTGGAATATTAAAATTTTCTCACAATATTACAACATTTTTTTAATTAAAATATGAAAATGTGAGTGGGTATTATGGGTTGGATAGTCCTATATATGTCAGGGATAATTCATAAGTGTCTTATGAATCTTCCACTGGTGACAATGAGGATAATTTTAATGAATAAAGAATTGATGATGATATAGTTGGATCATATTTTGTTCATAATAGAAAATAAAAAACATGATAATGATAAAATATATTTTAGAAAGTTGAGATATTAAATGATAGTAGAACATGATAAATTAATATTTAATAAAATTTCATCATAAATAATGTTTTATTTAACAAACCATACATTTTCAACTCGATAATTCACCCATGGCGGTCCTCTACATGGTGAGATATAGAGAAGAAACAAAAGTATCATGTAAAATTGTTGGAAAATTAATGAAGAATTAATATTTAACAAATATGTACCTATAAGACAAAAAATTTCTAGATACACCAAAAAAATAGAAAGATTAAATAATCAAATCTAAACGAGTAACTATAAGATTATCCATTACCACCCATTAATCCCACTATGAATGTGAGAGATAGCAGGGTAATCTGGCATGTAACATGATTTCCCTAACATTTCGTGAGACCTATAATGAAAGACTACAACCACAAAAATGAAAATGACATGTGTGAGAATAGATCCCCATAAGATACCCACAATGAATTTATAAATGTTTTAATTCCATGAATATATATATTTTATCTTTATAAAAAAAATCCATTTATAGATAATTTTAAAAAATAAATCCATTTATAAATAGTACAATATTATCCATAAATTCATACCATATATAAAAATTAAACAAAAATTTATCATTTATAAAATAAAAACCACTAAATAAAAAAGGGAAAAAACATCCATTAAACTTATCATAATGAGATAAATCATTTTTAAAACACCCATATTTTTTATCTCTCAAATATGGTAATACATTCCATTCATAAACAAGTAATTAACAAGAATATATTTTTTCAAACTGATATTTATTTCTTACATAGTCAATCAATATCCCAAAAGTATCCCCTTGTGGTATGACACAAAATAGGTTTTTCTATGTCTAATTCATATATCACCCAAGGTTCCAAATGTGCTATGTCTTTTTAAAATAATTTCTAAAATTAATACTCACAATTTATAAAAACCATTTTGACATCATGCAAACTCAATTTCATTAATAAATAATATGTATCCTCAATAACATGTAGAAACTCATGAATTATAATAACATTCATTAATACATGTACATCATGTATGATGGGAAAATATCCACCTTCGATAATGGAGATTAGGAAACCATGGAAAGACATTCAATATAGATATTATGAAAATAAACATTGAAGGATCATTATGAACACAAATTAGTCAATAAACCAAATGAATAATAGATAAAACACGGCTACTATAACCAAATAGAATTATGGTGAATAATTACTACCTTCCAGGGATATGTGATGCAACCACCATAATAGTAAATCTCGGAATAAAGTGATCAAGGAGGAGAGAGATACCCCAAAAATCACATAATATTATGATAGGGTTTGAGCGTAATTCCAATTCATTGAATTAATAAAGTTTTGTGCATGTATCATGTTTGAAATTTCAAGACCAAAGGAAAACATGTCATGAATCCCATTCATAGCATGAAATCCCACAAATTTAAAATCAGTCAAAAAATGTGTCACCTCATATTAAATTAAATCATGATTAATAATTTCATGTCATATAATTATTTCAGTACCTATATAAATTTCAACCCATAGAAAATAATAAAAACTTCTATCCTACAACATATTCATTCCATTATACCAATTTATGAAGTGAATGTGTCTAGTGAAAAGTTATCGACCCATTCTTCTATATAATACAATCAAACTAAAACACAATGATCTCTAGTATTATTGAGTCCTATCTAAATACATTGGAACGTTTTTACTCATACTCCTTTAATCAAAATAAACATAAATCCATATAATTTAGGTCATTCTCTCCAATAAATGCTCTCCATTCCCCAGATGCCCATATTTCACTGAACAAATTTGGGAAACCAAGAAAGTGTCCAAAAATAATTGTAGTATGGAAACATTGTTTCAATCTCTTCCAAACATAAATGGTTTATATCTCTATATATAAACAAGGAATATCAAATCACAAAATAATAAGGAAAATCTTTACTTATAAACAATTACTTCATATACATCTTATTGTTATGCCATCTTCACTTCCATAGTACATGGATAAAATGATTTATTTTAACATGTAATAAAATATGATTGTGATCCATAATATGAACAGGTTTCTAAACTATAGTATTGTTGGTCTCAATATCAACATCATCTCCCTCAATCACATGGATCATATCCATTATATACCTAATTAGATGAATAACATGAAACTTGTATATGGTGGATGTCAAAAATGATAACAACACCAACCAGTTGGCTACATTTTACATTCATTTTAAAATATCCATGGGGCCCATGATCCTCGGTGTTAGTGTACACTTCATTCCAAACTGATGAGTTCTAGGTGAGGTGAAACTCTTTTGGATCAACTGCATCCCTCTTCATTCTCTCCTAAACAATCCTTGGCCCAACCAAGTACCATTATCCCAATTCATCCCGGCACAAGGGAGTCTTCATGGCCTCCCTTACAATGCCTAATAGGATGCCATTTTTATCATGTAATGATAATGAATTTTATAAAATTAAATTACATTATAATAATTATTTTATATATTATAAAACTTTAAATCATATAGAAATCCTAATAAAAACATTATTTTCATAAATAAAATAATTAATTATGTCTATTTTTTAGAAATTATGGACCATATACAAACATAATAGTCTGATGAATTTTGGGAAAATAATGTAACTATTAAGAAATGTAATCCAACCAATAATATAATAACATCATCTATGAATGTATAAATAAAACTTATTTATCTAATCTATGAAAATATGATATATATATATATATATCATGGGAGATGTAAATAAATGTTTTAAAAATGATAAATTAAGTATTGGTATTTTTTGAATTTTTAATGATTATTTACAATTTTATAATTAATATAATTTTTGAAAAGTTATTTTATTTTTGTAAAAACATTTCATAAATTAATATTTTGTTTTCATAATATGACATGCTAATTTTTATGAAACATTAATTATATTTTTATAGTGTAATAAAATCAGTTATAATATTAAAGTTGGTTTTTTAAGTAAATTATATTTTAACATAAAAAATTATCATTTCTGGAAAATTATTTTAAAAAAATGGATTCCTTTTTTGAATTCTAATCTTCAGATAAATATTAGTTATAATGTTTGTGACTATTCTATAATAGTTCAAATGTTTATGAATAATGAGTTACAGTAATATATAATATCGAACAATTTAAGGCCACCAACATGACATTTTGAGTAAAGAATGATATACAAAACAATTGGTTCAAAAACACATTCACAAGTTACTAAAATTAGTAATTATAATTATTATTTTTTTATATCCTTAAGAAAAAATAATAAACAAATGAATAACATAAAAGAGAAAACTCTTTTACTCCACTATTAATACCACCCTTCACCCCCTCTTATCGTCAAACCTTTTAAGCCATGGAGAATTATTACATTCTACCCAATTCAACTCCAAAAACGCATACAAAAATTATGGTCTTAATTATCTCACCACAATAGAATTTCTTTATTCCTTAACATGGTTCTCAATGAAGTGACACTAAAGCATTAAACCCCCCCTTTCCATTTTAATTTTGATTCGATTCTTATCCATCCCTCACCTCCTTTATGAAAAGGTACATGATTTATCCATTATCATAAATATACTATATTTTTATTTTATTATTTTTATTTAAATCAAAAAAAACTACACACTTATCCTTTTATTCAAAATAAGAAATCATAACTCGTGATGTGTGGATTCACCATCTTTGTGGATAATGTGTTTTCATTTTTTATTAATACCTTCATGGATGTACATAAAACCATAATTATTGATTAAAAATCATAACCAAATTATATTTAATATTGGTTTGTGTTTTCTAACTAATATATATTCATAATATTAAATAATAAAACGAAACTAGTTCTTCATGATTGAAGATTCACCAAATCATACTTATTTTCATTATTAAATATATATGTAATGAATTATTATCATTCAAAATAATGATATATGGGATAATATATAGTCATTGGGGATAATAAATTTTGTATTACTACATTTGTGGAGTTTTTCCACTATTTTAAAAGAAATCCCATAATTAAAATAAAAAGAACCAATCATAAAATCATGAAACAAATACTCCTAAATGGAAAAAATTAAACTCTATAACTAAATGAAAAGGTCGTAAATAAATATAATAAAATTATAATTAATAAAATATAGGTTTAATATCTTATTAATTAAATTATTAATGAATATAGTTGGAATATCCATGACATGAAGTATATGTTCAGAATACATTTATACATATGTTAATGGATTCTCTTGGAACCACCATTTATTCTATTGTGTTAACAATATTCTCTCTCTTTACACAAATGGATTTTTATATTATTATTATTTACTCATCCTACATTATCTTTTATGTTCTAAACATATTTAACTTGATAAATACTTCTTTATTTTATGGGGAAATACATGTTTTATATGGTTCCCTTATCAATTACTCTCGAAAAGAAATCCAAAATAAATAGAACATTCCCAATTTTTACCCATTTCAAATACACACCATAATATGTTTGTTTCCACCATTATTATTATAGAAGCACTATTTTTATCTTGAAATTTATCCTTATTTCATTTATGGTTTTATACAAAATATATTCCATTATATGCTTTAAAGAAACTTTTATATGTTCTGGTTAACTACCCTAAAGAGTCTTATTTAATGGTACATAACCACTCTTTTATATGTTTTCACATAAATTAGACATAATTACCCATGATATATGTCTTATTTTCCTTATGAATGTCCATGTAAACTATTAATCCAGTTATTAATGTGCATCATTATGATACTCTCATTTATTTGACTTATTACATGATTATGATACCCATTTCATTATCTGTGTAACACTTATTTTTATCCCTTATGTTTAAATATTCATGTTTTGAATCACATGCATAATTTGGTTTTCATTGGTGCGCCGTGATAGTGATCTAATGAATTGGGTATGGATTAGTCTCATCAGATGTCATGATGGAACCGTGAGTCAACCTAATTATTTTATGGGATATTGCCTTCCATGTTCAATAGTATTTCCAATTATCCCTGAGTCATTCTTATTTCATGCTTCATGTTGTTGAAAATTTCTTTTGATACATTGACTATGTGACCCCGTGTCCTACATTTTATGATTAATTTTGTTTATTCATGTCTCATTACTTTTTACGTAATCATGTTATCACTTCAAACCCACGTTCTATTCATTATTCATATGTCAATTCCATTACCATTTTTTTACATCATCATGTTTTTATTGTATTCCACATGTTATCCTAGGAAAATGTAATAGATCCAAAAATGTTATTAGTATAATATAAATAATTAATAAATATTTTTTTAATTTTTGATTCATATTTTATAATTCAGTACATAGTATTACAATGCACTATATTTTATGATTCATTATTTATATTTAATGGTTTCTTATACCTAAAATAATGTAATAATATGTGTAATAGGATATAGTTTATATAGATGAAAAACTTCCACGGGTGCAGTTCTCATACAACAGAAATTATCACACCACCATCAGCATGGTTCCATTTGAGGCCATGTATGAGCAACTATGAAGATCACCTTTATGCTGGATAGACCCAGGGGAGTCAACATGTATGGGTCTAGAAATAGTACGAGCTACCACTAAGAAGGTGCAGATCATACATGAGTAGATGAAGACTGCACAGAACCAACAAAATTCTTATGCATACAGGAGACAAAGACCATTGGAGTTCGAGGAGCGAGATCATGTCTTCCTATAATTCTCACCCCGATGAGGATTATAGAGGTTTGGTTGGGAAGTTAAGCTATCTATGAGGTTAATCTAACCTTTCCAGATCCTCATCAGAGTAGGCAAGGTGGCGTACTGTCTAGATCTTCCATAACAAATGTAGATGGTGTATAATGTTTTCCATGTGTCCTAGATGGAGATGTATGTGCATGATCATTCAATCGTTATCGACTGCTGTGAGATGGACATTGATGATGGGGTGACATTTGCGAAGTTCGAGATGGATATAGAGGATGGACAGAAGTGGGTCCTTCATGGACAGATGATCCCTTAGTTGTTAGTTCGGTGGTATCACAAGAACCTCCAGAAGAGCGCATGGGAGCGGGAGGCTCAGATATATGCTTAGTACCCCTATTTGTTTCCATAGAATTTGTTTTAGTTTTTGGGGGAAAAAATAACTAAGGTGGGGAGAATTTAAAGACCTAGAAAATTATTGTAATTTTTTTAATTAATTGGAATTATTATGAGTCCCCAAAAATTTACTACATGAGATTCTAAGGCCAGGTTATCCCAAAACCGAATTTTGAACATTTTTATGGTACATTTAGAAAACGTGTAGGTAGGACTTTCTATCACTTGAACCAGGGATCAGATTAAAAATTTAAGGGAATTATTGAATCTGGAACATCATAATTCTCTTAAGGGATTCTTAATTTCAACCGGCATTTATCAGACGAAAATGTTAATTATTTTATTTTACAAAAAAAAAATAACTCAATGATTTTTTTTGTTCCATTGTAACTATTGAGCAATGATCGCAGGACCGTTGGGTTGTCAGACTATATAATGGCCAGTTTCACTTGGTTGTGTAACTGCACCATTGGGAGAATTAATATGTTCATTAATTAAATTTATTAATTAACCTCATTAATTGTGTGGTGGTTTGATCTTCTCTTCTCTTCAATTTAAAAAAATCTAGGGCATGAGATTTTGGAAGTGAGGAGAGGAACCTCTGACGAAGTTCTTGTGACATGTTTCACCAATGAAGAATGTATATTCTACATCCATTGGAGGATTTGATGACAAGAACCAATGGACGTCAAACATCTCCTTTTTCTACAATACCCTCGAGAATGGAAATTACTTCTTCATCCCCAAAAAAATACAACAAACTCGATGAATGGGGTTTCATAGTTTACCTATGAGTTGTTTTCATCTTGAAATTCTTCCCATGTTATTATGATAACCCAGAGGTTGAATTTTAAGCGAACAAGGCCCATACCCTCCATCGAACACTGTTATGGTTGCGTTCAAGGTGGGATACCGGGAGATATGGCAGAAAGGTGGAACCAAGGGCCACGTAGTATAGGAATCATCCCAGGAGGCCCATTGGAAAAGACGAGAAAAAAATGGACCACGGTATCTTCACTAGTGGCCTGCAGAAGATACAATGGTGCAATGGCATCGAAGATCGAGGGAGGTGGCGGCCGGAACCTACCGGCCATGAATGAACGGCGAAACCCGAAGGAGCTGCACCAAACAAAGGAGAATATGGTCAGTGCCTTCCACATTGAAGCAGGTGGGTGTGATATGGTGGCACACCATGATGGAAGGTTGCGACTTTGATCCACGAAGGTGGATGGACTCACGCCCGTGACTCATTTGCGGGATGGTGCGTGTGGATTAGCCAGGTGGTGTGGTGCCATCTGGTGCAGCATTTGTGCCTAGAGGCTCACTGCAGAGGCTTGTAGTTGAGAAGGGCCATGGCATCGAGCCGCGATGGAGGGAGTACCCGCACATGTGGGTCCGTAACTTGTCATTCCACGTGGATCGTCCAGGAGGTGGGCCCCATTTTGCATCGCAACTTTGAAGACACGAACGATCGAAGCCATTCAGGAGGAGAGTAGACCCCCACACTCAACCAGCAGGGAGAGCTGTTCCACTGTCCTGTAGGATCTGCCTTGTCGGGTGGGCCGGTCCGGACCCATGACCAGCAGGCCGAGCCCACGACCCAACGGGTCGAGCCCTTGGCCGAATGGGTCGAGCCTACTACCGAATGGCCTGAGGCCAAGGGCCAATGGTTGGGACCATGCCCAACTAAACTGGGTCGATCCCACCCCCTTTGGACTAGGCCCAACATGCCTGGCCAGGACGGTCCGACCGGGTGGGACCGGACCGAGACCCTTTTCAGCCCTATTACACTTAAATGGGGGTATCTTCTAAACCAAACGTCTGTTTGAAAAACTATATATGGTGCCGAAACCCTTAGGACAAGGCAATCCTTTTGACATACATCACATGAGTTTTGAATATAGTTATAGAATGGCCATGTTGGATTGAACTCGAATATAATCGGGCTCTCAGAACTAAAATGCCAATAACTTACATAATGTGTGTCTGGTTGATGTGTAGTCTGTTTTATTGGAACCTTTATGACCTGTCAGTTCATTGTGTTACTTCTTCTTAGAAGTTTTGCCAGTTGAAATATGATTGATGGATTGAGGTGTGTATCCTCCCATAATGAAGCTTGCTAAGTGCAAGAATCCATAGGTTGGTTGTGACATAGAAAATGAAGTGTGATCTGGCAGGGGTTAATACCAAACATTCATTTGTGGGTTAGCGCATACCGATTCTTTGTGGGTCAGATCCTATGTGTTTCATTACTTAGAGATCCTGTATAGGTCAGCTCATACCGATCCTGTGTGGGTCAAATCATGTGTTGTTTAGCTCTCAACTATCCTATGTGGGTCAGCGTATACTGATAATGTGTGGGTTAGATCCTATGTGGGTTATCAGTAGAACCTCTTGATAGAATAAGATGATCTAGCTTTACGAAAACTCATTTGTACTTATGTAGTTCAATTATACCTACTGTGAGATATCTTTTCATTTGTGTTTCATTATTGAGATCATGCTATGTGGATTTTTCTTTTGTGGATTTCTGGGAGACCATTAGGGGTTTCAGGGTCCCAACAGGTTATTGTTCTACTGACCCCTGCATGAGCTCTGCCCGCACCTAGTTGTGTCTTGTGTAGGTGACTGACAACTAGACTGAGCCTTGAGGAGTTAGGGATTGAAAGTGCTTGGAGGTGACCGGTAGATGTGGAGAGATGCAGTGACAAGCTGTACCTACACATTATGTAGGAGCCTTAGTGGATGACCTCAAGAGTTGTTTTCCATTTTTCTCTACTTCCATTTCATTTGGGCTTGTATTCTGGCTCCATTAATTTCAGTGCTCACTTTTACAATCAATGGTGGATTTTATTATTAGTTGTACCTTTCTTTTTATATTGTGTTTTTTTATGAAAAATTTTCCCTATTATTTTGTGTACATGTTTTTAGGACAATGCCTTCCCTTTTTATGGATATGAATTTCTGTTACTAGTCACCAACCCCTGGCTTATGGAAGGCAAGATTAGGGTAGTAATTAAATGGGCCCTGAGAGACCGGTCATTAAAACACAATCCCTAAAAGAAAAATGATGTTCTGTGTTCAACACGATAACTCAGTATCATGTCTTTTTGAATTTATATTAATAATTGAATTAATTTGAAATTGTTAAATATATTTTAAAGTCTCAATATTTTAAATTACCTTACACTTTTGGTGTTGTGTGTCAGAAATGCTACTAAATGTAATATACAAACATTATATTTTCATGGAATTAAATTCTGCACACCTTAATTAAATATCATTATATCAATTTAAACCTGATATTGGACATAGATTGTTCAGTATTTTATATTTTGGAACTCCCACCTACTGAGAATGGATCATAATAAATCTTCCTAAAAAGATATGATGGGAATTAAAAATTTCAGGTTGATTAAAATATACTCAGGTCTCTGAATAAGATAAAATCAATATCTAGTTGAGATTAATAAATGGATAAAAATCGTATTGATTATAAGGGAGTTATTGAGGTCTTCATTCACAAATAAGTGAATGATCAGTTGAATGTTGATTCCCTCAATTCAATAAATTCGTTATATTTTAATATAAAATATATTCAACAAAAATTATTTTATTATGAAAAATTATTTTTATGATATACTTCATATTGATGTGGAAGTGATTTATTAACAATCAATATTGAAAATGTACTTTATTTATACATTTAAATTTCATATGAAAAATTCCATATTTGTGTTGTGCTTCAGTTAAATTCAAATTCATTCCTAAGTCTATGAAATTGGTATCTAAAATTTAACTTTGTTGACTAATGAACTAAAATATTCTTTTTATAGATAATATTTGAAATAAAAGAGTTACAGCTATATCTATTGGACAATAACTATTCTCCAAATCCAAATTGATTAATACACTAATCTCAGAACCAATAAATTAATTCTACTTGTTCATCATTAATATTTATTAATAAAATTGTATAACTAAAACGAATTACATATTAAGATTACATTTTGTAGGTTAGTGGTTGGTGTGAAACCCTTATCATCATTCCATCATGGGTTCAAGTCCAAAGGCTTTTCCATTCATGATGGTTTTTTACTAGAGATAAAATTTGGTCATTTCCAAAACCATACTAATATTATTTCTAAATATAAATATGATTGGAATCCTTGTAGTAAAAGAAATAACTAAATACGCTTTTAATTAAGGTTTTAAATAAATTTATAATACAAAAACGCATCCACCATTTATACCAAATGTTCTTAATTGGTCTATATTTTATTATTGGTTATTAATTGTCATTATCTAATATAATCCTTCATAATGGTTGGCTCACACAATGTGAATTATCCTAATCATATCATGTGGGACTGAAAAACCATTATTTAGCTAAAGACCATTTTCGTGTATACGATTTCCCCAGGTCAGACCTAACACTCCATGTTAGAGTTTTTAGTCCATGGTATATATGTGCCATAACCACATAAAATTTTAGTATCTAGACTGGGTTACATTAATAGGAAATCTAGATAATCTCCATATAACCAAAAAAAATTGATGTTTGTATATATGTTTCTTTAAATTATAACATACTTTTATGTTTTCTAAATTATGTTTTTCTGAATATAGTTCCCATGGTGTCTACTAAACATCATTTGAATACAACTGTAGCTCCCCAGCCACCAAAATCCAAGAACTACTGTCAACTACCATAACATTGGTATGATTAAAATGAATCAAATGCCGAATTACCAATGAGTTTAATATTCTTAGTAAACTAGGTATATACATGAGTCATGTTTTAAAAATAAAACCACTAATTATAAGATAATTCTTTCCTTCCATAGATAATGACATTATTCCATATAGAGTTCCATTAATATCATTCTTATTACATGTGACGAATTCTTGGGAAATGGAAAAATTATAACGGTGAGATCCAATTGATTTTAATGGAAATTTGTAGAAAAAAAAATAATGAATTAATAATATTAGTCAATATGTAAATGTAATAACTGAGGAAATATTATAGGTAATAAAAAATGAAGATGTAAGTGTATAGAAAATATATAATGGTAAATAATTAAAAACAAATTCTATATAGAAAATTCCTAATGAAAATTGAATATAGTATGGTAATAAAGTAAAATATATTACATTTGATCGTTGAAATAATAAATAAATAAATCCGTAGATATGTTGAAAGAAAATATCATTGATAAATATTAGATGGATAAAAAATATGGAAATGAGTAATTATATGACATTATCTATCAGGAACATGAAAACCTATATCAGCAACACAATTCACAAGATGATTTAAAAATATTGGTAGAAAAAAATTTAATTTTATCAAATATTTTGTCTCAGGAGTGAATATTGGTGTTTAGAGGGGCAATATATAGCTTGGTCTCCACTCATTATTGTAAGTGAAAATCACTCATCATGTCTAACAATTTGAATAAATTATATTTGTTATCAAATATCTGTATAGAATAGAGAATAATAATTTATCAATATTTTACTAGATATTTAAATAAAATTCAGAGTAAACCCCATATGTGAAAATTATATATGGTTTTTTAAATAAAAATATCAATGATAAATGATATGGATAGTTAGTGGATATTCAGTGTAAAATGACTATAGGAAATTTAAAATTTTAAGGGGACTAACAAAGGAATCAAGGAAGTGAATGAGAATATTTTACTTTACCAAATCATTCTTAAACCATCCATAATATGAATAAGGATGGAATCAACATTACATATCCATATGAAGTTGAAATAAATGGTTTTTTCATTAAAAAATAGAAACACTCTAAAGTTATCTTTTAAAAACATTATTGAAAAAAATATCCATTTGTTTTGGAAATCATTTTGAAAATAATTTTCTTATAAGATAACTTTTAAAAACAATGTCATTAAAAATTAACCATTTAAAATTGAAATGTATGTTTTGATGAAATGATAGTTGGAAAAACTATACATGTCGTATGAGGTAAAAAGAGATCCAATTTTCATGGAATAAAGCTTTGTAAAATTCCTTATTAAAAAAATAATTAAAACTATTCCTTTGAAAAAATTGTTAAAAGAGAAAAAGTGGTAAATGTTTCACTAATAAATCATTTATAATGGATAAATGATTCTTTAAAAAAAAATTTAGAAATTTGTTTTCTAGAATAAAAAAAGCTTCATTGACTAATGAGAGAATTGATATCGGGATTTCATGAAAACATTTTTAAAAACATTTTATGTACCAATGAGTGGAAAATTGGAACTATTACATGAAAAAGGTTATGATTAACTGCAGGTGAATAAAATGTAATGGTTTATATGAAATTGATCAAATGATTAATTATAATGGAAATTAATGTTTCACAAATACCAAAAAAATAATATTTTAATGTAATCAATTAAAATGATTATAATGTTGAGGTGCTAGTCAATTAATGAGTAGATTATGTGTTTAAACATAATATTAAAATAAATAAGTTGAAATAAATCAATAGAAATTCACTGCCATTATCCACATAATAATATATTATTAATGGTAATGATGAAGTGATATTACCCCATAAAATGTAATTGGGTTATGAAATTGTTTTTAACATGGTAACATTTAACTGATATCCCATAAGTTGAAATAATTCTAATTGAAAATTAAAATTTCCAATAAAATTAATGAATCATGATATTATTTGAAAAAGTGGAAGTATTTATAGAATATATAATAAATTAGGTTCTAAAAAATAATTTTATTTTTTTAAGAGAGTGTTAAAAAATACAAAATTTAGTGCGATTTCAATTATGATCACTAAAAATGTTCTTGAGCGGAATGATCACTAAATATTCCACTATGTCCCATACCACATTGAAATATTTAAATCATAATATCCATGAAGTGATAAAATTATATGAATCATAGAATATCATGTGAATAAATAAATTCATGATATGAATTTTAATAGGGATGTATATACACCATATAAATTTATATAGGTGCATGAAAACAAGTAAGACTTAATGGAATGTAAATTGAGATGAAATCCCTCACCTTGTATTCCCTTTTATGTGAATGTAAATTAAATTCGTGTATAATGATGTAGAAAATTTCACTAACTTATACCAGTGCCATATTCATTACTATGATATCATATATGATGTCCTTAAAAAGTATTATCACATTTTTGTTAAAAATATTTCATTATTTTAACTATTTCGAGTGTTAATTTCCTAGTATATCAAGTATGTTTTGGAATGTTACTTTTTCATTGTTATTTAAATAATGGTTTCATCATATTTATAATGTAATCCATTGTATTATTAAAATGTTAATATGTTAAATATGTATTTAGACTAATCAATAATGTTTGAAGATAAGAAATGAAATATATCATTTATGGAGATGGTAGGTCCTACAAATGCATGAACCCTACATTCATTTCATTTTCATATTAAAATATTGAAGAATAAAAAATATGTCAATAATATAATTTTCATATTATATATATTTTTTATATGTTATATAGGTTTATTAGTACCATAATTTATGGATTCAATGTATTGATCGAACATGTTACATCACTTTGTGTGGGAGGTAGTCCACACTTTCGCAAATGATGTTATCGTATTTATAGAAAATAAAATGAATTGAGGTATGTGTTATAAAATATTTAAATAATATTAATGTAAATATAGATACTATATATATCAAATATGAAAAGAGTTTCCATCATAATTCAGAACCATGAAAGTAAGTAAAGTAAAAGTCAACAAAATCATTTTGGGAGGTGGTACTTTTCCATACACAAAATGAGTAAATTTACTACTCATTATATGGAAGAGTATGTAATTGATGTTTGATCCCATAGAATAAAAATGTCTCAGTATATTGAAATTATTGGTTTTATCATATAATCATTGAATAATAATAGTTGAAGGGTGGAAAATAAAATAAAAATAAATATCTTGAAGTAGGAGGTTACATCTTATTTAGGTAACACCTTCTGGTTTTCACCAATAGGATTAAAGGGAAGGATTTATTCCGAATATGATGCTTATATGTTGATTATAGGGTTGTTTAAAAGAAATTTTTGAATATCATAGTATAGCCAGTGTGTGTTTATTGGTGGGTGGGGAGTGGGAGGCTTGGGTTCCATTTTATAGTGGAGGAGGAGTGGATGTCTTGTAAAAATTAGTGAAGGGAATTCCCCTGACATTTTTTTGAATGAATGTGAAACCAATAAAACACAAAATTAGATCAAATGGAGGAGCATTATGGTTTTTTATGTTGAAAAATTCAAATGTTTTATATGATTTTGTAGCCCATATCAATGTAAAATTGTTTCCAATGAAATAAATTGTATTAAATAATAACATATTAATCCAATTATACTATAAAACTAGTTCAAATTATAATTTATAATTATTAAAAATTTATACAAAAAATATTATTTTTAATTAAAATTCAATAAAATTCAATATTAATCAATAAAATAATATTCCCAAAAAATTACTAAAAAATCACTCCATCCTAATTTTAATGTTTAAATTAAAATTATTAATATTCTTATGAAATATAAGAATTATAATAGTGCCAAAAATCAGATTACAAATATTTTCTCCACTAAAAGGATTTTGATGTCCATTAATTCGAATACTGGTTTTTTTTGTGGAATAATGTGATTGTTTATATCTTGTGTTTATCAAATATTTTTTATTAATTCAATAATATTTTATAGAAAATATAACATATATATTTCATTTATATCTGTCAATAATTGTAATTACTTTAATTTATTAGGATAAAGAGAATTTCTAGTCATATAAATAGTTTCTAATAAAAACATCCCCATTATATTCAATTGGTTAAAATATTCTTTTTTAATTAATTTAAAACCAATGAATTAATTTAAAAATTATTTAATCCAAATATTTAGTTTAGATAGTCAATACGATTCAAAATTTCTAATTTAACTGTAATATTGTATCTTATTATATTAAATAATCATATTTTTATGTTATATTGTTGCTCAATAAAAGTATACCATGCATGTGACACAATACATTGAAGAAACTATTTTTTGTGATTGTAACACACTAACTCAATATCATATGCATTGAATGCTTTCTAAAAACAATGAATTTATTTAAAATAGTAAATCTATTTTAATGTCTTAGGATATCATATTCTGTTATGTGCTTGGTATTTCCTATCATATATGCTATCAAATACATTTTTTGTAATATAGATTTCTAGGTAATTAAATCTATCATCATACATGTCCTTTTAGATGTAATCATTCATCCAAACAACAACTTTTAAATGTGACATATAGTCGAGGGGAACCAAACTCTATATAGGGAAATGATGACCAAGTATAATAGGAGGGTCCCACGCTGATATTCTTCGAGGAACACCACTACCCAGCTTCACATGGGGGTACCTCTCAGAATGGCCTTTATAGAACTCCATTGAATATCCCTATTAGAGGATACAACTATAAAATGTCATCTTGGAATTGTACTGTTCAGTAATGTGATAGGGTACCACTCAATAATCCTCAAGGAACTCCACTTCCCAGTTTTAATGTAGGGTACATCTCTTAATGTATCCATAGAGGACTAGCACCCATATTGACGTTGGGTCCCAATATTGTAATTGTCGAGGACTCTACTACCCAGCTCTAGTGTAGGTTCAAATCGCTAACCATCATTGACCCCTAATACTAATACCTACTATAGGTAACCACTGAATAGTTATTGTGGAACTCCATGGCCCATCCCCACTAGAGGTTAAAACTCATTAGTTGTCTATGAAATCCACTACCCTAAACTATATGAGGTTACCACTTGATTGTATTTGAGGAAATCCACAATACATCACTGTAGATAGTACCAATCAATAGTCATCGAGGAACTCCATTGTCTAGCCCTACTAGAGGGTACCACTAGTAATGTATCTAATGAGAGCACATGATCACTTACATCATCGACCGTCACCTAGGATAGAATATTCTCTAATAAAGTACACATTTTATATCAAAATCCACAATAGAGTGAGTCATTTCATTCTATGTGGAAAAACATTCATGACAGGACATTAGCGGGTGGAAATATGAGTTCAATATATGGGAATATAATGAATTGAAGTTTCCTAAAAGGTGGTAAAGGGAAAAAACAATGTACGAGGACCTGCAAGGTGTGTGGTCACATTTTACTAGTTAGTCGTGTCCTTGGATGGAACACAACCCCCACCCATGATGTAATAAATGAGCATAATGGTTCGACACAACATGTCCCAACAAAAATCTTAAAGAATTATTGAGGCTCACTATAACATCCCTAGAAAGTAATGAATAATAGATATTTTTATCCATGTCTATTAATGAATTAGATAGTGTTTTAGAGGCTTAAAATGATAATAAATCCAATCTTAAGCATGGAATACACTAATATTTTTAAAAGAATGTTTTACTGCCTTTTGATGAAAAACCATTTTTTAAATCAAACTTTTTACAATTTTATAAGCTCTATTTGTTTAAATAAACCTATTATTTATGATTGGGACATTGAAATTTACTTTGGTTAAACTTTTGGTATTTTTTCGATAAAGTTCATTTTTTAATGAATAGTGAAAAATGTTGTATTTTAATTCAAAACCACTTTTTAATCTAATTTATTTATATGATTAGATTATATTTTGAATTGTTTTTAAAGTGAAATTAGAATATATGTTTACCATTTAATCCAATAGTGGTCGTTGGAATTAATTTCACTTTGAAATTGGACTTAAACTAGTGTCAATCTTTAGATACTTATTGTTTCATAAAAACACACTATTTGCTCTGACAGAGGGAATTAATTATTAAATTAATTAATGTAACTTATATGTTTTTAATTTTGTAAAATATACATCATTTTTGAATTTGGAATATCGAATATAGCTTAGGGTGAAGTTTTGGTATTTTTCTGAAAAACTTCAATTTTTTGATGAATAGTGAAACCACTAAGTGGTACTTAAAAAACTGATTTTTCATTTAAATGAAACTTTACCACCTCTGTGTATTGAATTTCAAAAAACCCGACATACATGGTTGTCATTAATAAGTAAAATGTGGTTCAATGGGTTTAAAATAATTTTTTGGTGAATAGTAACTTTTATGTTTTTAATCGCGATTAGAGGTAATTAGTGTAATTTAAGGTAAGAATATTGTTTTAATAATATGAAATTATCTTGACACATGTCCTAACCTTATTGGATATGTCATGGCAGACCAAGAAAACCCATGGGTCGATTTTTGGGACCCCATGGAGCCACTTGGGTAAGATAAAGACATTAATGCCTTTTATTTAAAGTAAAAGTAAAAATGACACAAACATGAGTTGTTTTACTAAACCAATTTTTAAATGGGGTTATACAAGTTATAATTTTGACTATAAATATTCATTAGAAAGATAAAACTATTTCCTACATCATAGTATTTTTTTAAAAAAAATTTAGACATTAAATAAATTAAATTATTTATGACACCATGATGATGCAGCGATGACCTCATTATTTAACGATTTAAATAAAATGAAACGATAATGTAAACTCTAAGACCTACACATGTCAAAATCCTATTGGATTGGTGGATTTCAAACTATTATCACCTTATCCTAGAAATATATAATTTTTGGACCTTTTAAATCTGAAAACCATTTTATAATAAAGTATCCTTCTGTAACTTTCCAAGAGTGCCCCTCCTCTCCTCTTATAAAAGGCCTCCACCTCTACCACCTTACCCACACTTCCAAAGCCTTTGGCTCGGACAAACCCTATCCATTTTGTCTCTCCACATCCCTATCTTACTCCTTTAAGCCTCACATTGGGAAGGAGTCTTCCCAAGGAAACCTTTGATCTCAAATCAAAAAGAGTTACCCGATTCAAAGGTAGTGTCTTGTCTTGTGTTCTTATGTTTTATTTTGCTTCTCCAACCCACTAAACTCTTTTTATTCATTTCTTTTGTAACAAAACCAGTATCTTCCATATACTAGGATGTTTTTATAAGAATGATTCTAGCTACACTTACACACACCTACATCTAATGGTTAAATAACATACTATTTCCATGGATGGCGAATTTCTTCCTCATGAAACGATGATTGTTCAATATTCTTTTAACACCTTCAAAGGTGGCCATTAAGATGAAAATATATTTATATATGATATATAATATGTTTATGTTTTACTTAAGCTTCTGTATTTTTCATTTATGGCATACCTTTATGGTTTCCATTATGGGTAAACGCGATATCTTCATTTTAGGAAGTGTGGACTACCGCCCCCTCAAAGTGATTTGATTAATTAATGCCATATGTGGGATGTATAAAGGATGTAATTAATGGTATTATATATGATATTATACTGGAATTATAATATACCTTTATATCATTATGATTCCATTCCATAAAATACGAAATAGAAATGAAAGTAGCGTTCATGCGTACATACAGCTTACCGTCTCTATGAACGGTGCATTTCATTTCTTACCTTTAAATGTTATGTAATATTATAAATTCATGTATATACTGGATATATATGATATATATGATATCTACATCATTATTATAACTCTGGATATAATAGATACATGAACAACTTGTAATTATAAAGAGTTTATTTTTGACTCAAGTACCAATGATCGTTAAAACGACCGTTATTAACTTAAATAATTACATAGTGTTCATGACATGGTAATAAGTGATATAAAAGGAATAATGAAATTGAAAAAGGTTCTTAAGCAAGTAGAAATTAACTCAAGTTTATTATTCAGGAGGTTAAAGAACGATCGAGTCAAGTCGGACCTGAGGTAAGGGAATCCGTCTCAATCTCCTTTCGTTGAGGCATATTTTGTTTTATACACAACTTTATTTTATACTGTGTATAAACCCCTTTGACATTTTATGTTTATTCAAAAGGAATATTTTTTATATGAATCGTTTACTAAACGACAAAAGGTAATGTTTTTTTGTCGTACGTATGCGGCGACAACGGCTTCTCTTCCGTCATGACCATTATTTGAGTTTCGGCTTCCTCTACAAGCCATAACTTTTTTTTAAAATAAAAATAAATACCATGTTTTACTTTTCATTTATTTTGGTATTGAAAATGGTTTTGACAACGTTTTTATTATATCAATGTGTTATTTATATCTTGTGATTGAAATGTGGAAATGTTATGTTTCCTTTATGCATGTTTTATGTGATACAATTAAGTTATGGTTCTTGGGAATTGTTATGAAGACGGGTGGTTCCATGATAAACTAAGGGCGGGTGAGCCCAATATATCTCTCCAATGCATTGGGTAACATGAAGGAGTTAAACGTTGAGGTTTCTCTGAAGATATTTAGGGAATATACTGTGATGGGTACTCCAAACGTAACCAAGAGGGTTACTCCCTACGTAAGAATGTTATGAATGCCTCAAGTTACCTTTATGTTTTATGATTTCTATGATTTATTCATGATTTGATGAGGTATGTTAAAGTGCCTATGTTTTATGGGTAAAGTATGATTTTATTCTTATGTATATATGAACTCATGTTTCCTTTACATATTTTTATAACCCTTACTGAGCTTTTTATGCTCATCCCAAGTTTTTGAAATGATTTTCACAGGTCAAGGGAATGGTACATGATGTGATGATAGTGTCAAGGAAGTGTCAAGAAAGAATCCATGTTTTATTTTAAATATGTTTACATTGATGGGAAAAAATGAATACTATCTTTTATTGTAACCACTTTTTTTAAATGTGGGATGTAATGCATGTTTTATGATCTAATTCTCCAAAACTCTAAACCTGAAAAGATCCTCAAGGTTTTTTCTTGAAATATCTCAAGATTAAGTAATGTTTAAGGTTGGGGCCTTATACTCACCATCAGTATGGAGGGAAAACGTAACATGAATTATATGCCATTTAAAAAGAAATTGGATGGACAAATGAATCACATAGGTTTGATCATCATAGAAAAAAACATAGGATATTATATAAACCTTCCCAAATCAGACAACCGGTAAAAAGACACAATTCACTGTATAACGCATGATCAATGCTTCATCAGAGCACTCTATAAACCAAAATTACACACCCAATATTGGACTCAAAATATCCAAATCAATTTGAAGGTCTCAAGGCCACCAATTTTTGTCATTATGAATCCTTTTAAATAATATATGTCTAATGAAATATTCTATAATAATAATAATAATTTTATTTTTATTAGTCTTCTCCATTAACTAGGAACATGTCCAAACATGGTATCCAACATTGGTTATGAATTGAATGTCTCAATTCTAGGATCACAGTACTACTGATGGTTCATTAATCAGATACCATATGAAGGAATTACACTCATCAATATAAATTATAACAAAATAATTATAATAATATTTTATAATTATATTATTATAATTATTATATAAGTATATATTTACTCATTCCCAAAACATAGACCCCCACCAATTTTACATCAATTATGGATGGAACACAATATGTGTTCCAACCCCTTTTTAGTTTTTTCCTTATTTCCAAATGAAATATTGTAATTATCTGAAAAGATAATATCACAAGGGTATTTCAAAAACCTAAAATGGTGCCCCACACCCTCAAAGGGGCTTATAATTAACCTCATAAAACAATATTTAATTTATATGATTATATAAGTTTGGATGAATTTCATCATATTAATTTAATTAAAATTTCATTTATTACTTATATCATTAATACTTTGAACAATATTAATAATATGACCCAAATTAAATTAAACTCATATCATGTTATTATTCAAACACACTTTTTGTGACAACATTATTATTATTTAACATATTAATAATAAAAAATACTCATATACATTTTATCATTGAATCAATATTATTATTATTATTAATTATATTAATTCCCATCATATTCACCACGTCTATACACCTCATTGATGATTTGAGTTAGGCCACCATCATGTTCACACCATGTACCATCGTTATGTGACCCCATGCACAGTTTCCACTCATAATGGATCACGTCACACCACAAGTATTCAATACGTTCCATATAGAAAATGGGGGATCACTAATCTGATCTCGAACCACCTTTGGTCACTAACTCGTTCCTGTAGTATTTATTTGATTCCTTCACAAAACAACATTATACTATTTTATCAATCCATCCACAAACCATTAATATGAATGCCATTCTTTCCACTAAAATGAATTTTGGGGGTTCGATCAAAATCAAACACTCCACAAAATGTTTTAATCATGACCCCATTGTCTGCTGATGAATAATAAGTAGAATGTTGGCAGAAAATAATAGATAAAAAAAGTTATAAGAATCATTGGTCAATATATTATGGCCATTTATTTCATAGAGAGGAAACAGGGGTAAAAACATGACATTGAAAAGGATTAAATTAAATGATTATTTTATTTGGGTAAATGAGCTTATGTGAAGATCCATTTAAATGTAGATCTAGGAAGTAAATTTTATTTTTGTAAATATTTTAATCGAAAGGGGTGGAATGAAAAATTGACGAGTCCTATATTGATTATGGGTTAATCTATGGTGAATAAGATAACTTATACAGATGAAAATAATATATTGAATCCTCTACTAGTCGATTTACCTTGATCAAATCACCATTAATTTTTTGGATTAAATCAAGTAATGAATAATGCTCTCTACATCCACATAGATCTAGTATGGTTTATATGAAAAAACCTTAGAAAAATGTAATTATAGTTATTTTAAAAAATGATTAATTTGTACGTTTAATAAAACAAAAAAATAATTTATTAATTTAATTAAATTAAATGTACCACTAATGGATGTCTCATCTGAACATATTATGACGACAAACATTAGGTTACACTTAGGGAAAACACAACATTCCAAACTCAACAGTTCTCACACATTTCATAACCAAGACTATGTCTATGTGATGTTTGGGTTAGGGTTATGAAATAAATTTATTTACATATTTAATTTATTTAATTCACCCAGCAATGGTTGCCTCAACAGACTTCCCACAATGAAAATAATTTGGTTGTATTGAGGATGAACTCCACATTCCAAAATCAATTGTGGTCACTGATTTCCAATTAGAGAAACTATTTATGAGATATGAAATTTTTTCAGGAAATACATTTTCACAAAAAAATGTCCTGTAATTCTGAAAATAATTACATATTCAAATTTCCATATAATCGCACACTAACATAGCGCTAGGCTCCAAAAATATTCCTAGGAATATTCAAATATCTTATATGAAAATATTATTTTCTCTATAGAAAATGAATTGATATGATCACTCGTCCATATCTAATGTTAGAAGCTAGGTGACCATTAAATATATCTATAATCAAGTTAACACCAATGACAACTTGATTATGAAGCTCGATCCTAAATGAAATTATATTATAAATTAATAAGTAGATAATTGATTCATCATCCTCCAGAACCATATAAAATGAAATTGAAAGTTATAGTGCAATTTTATATACTAGACTCTTACTAGGTTTTCTGCATGTCCAGTTTGTCCCATTCTTCTTCTTTATTGGGAAAATATTTGGAAAACATTTTGGATGAAGAACTTACTATTTAAAATTGGGTTGAATTATCTTGTCAACATCAACTAAAATTTTTGTGAATTAGATCAGGCATGTCCTTCTATAATAATTTCTTTAACTCTAATGGTTTTATGGGAATAACATTTAGTGAGTATAAAAAATGTGATTGAAGCCCTAAATTTCTATAATATTACAAGAAAAATGACATGGTTACTCTTATAAAGGGAGGTATATACCTCATATTCTTATGATAGTATTTACATGAAAATAAATTTGGGTAATCATTCATCCTCCAACCCAATGTTTAATTGTACGATTTCACCAATAGTGGAAGATACATCTTCCTTAAATATTGTATCATAATCCTAGACCTCCTCCTCCTCTTCATATTCCCCATTCTCTTCCTCCTACACATTACTCTTAGGGGGAATTTGCTGATGAAATATATATTTCATTGATAGTATATGAGTTAACTTTTTTCCATTAAGATGGAGAATTATATTCCTTTCACCAAACTAATGTTATGGGGTTTCATTTATGAATTAATGTGGGGGTGAGGGATGGAGAATATGTACCTATACTTTCTCTTAGTGACATGCCATATTATTAATAATTCTGCTAATGACAATTAGATCTATTGATGCTCAAAGTATTGAATTATGGAATAAAAAATAATATTTTACATTTTTTTGGAGTTTTAATAACCCTTTATGCACAACTGCACTCAATCATCATGAATGATATCTGTATTTTTGTTGAATATATAACCAAATTTAGTCTAATATGTATAGAAAGATTTCTGGTATGCACATATTCATTTTAATGTTGTTTTAAGGGAATGAATGGAGTTATTTATAAACCATTTAGGGTAGGGACTGGAGATACAATGTTATTAGTGGGTAATTTCACTTCCCTATGGTATAATATCGCATCAAAATATTGTGATTCATCATATACAATTGAGAATTTATAACCCTGAAATGTCCCATTTTAACAATTAATAATGTACTTGAGGAATTGTTTGTATGAATAGTGGATTCCTGCTAGTTGATTTAACAATAGAGTTCATAGAATAACATTAAGGGATATATAATTTCGGAAATAAAATTAATATTTGAATATAACATCCTCAAACATAGCATTGAGATTAATTTAGTCAGTGTGTCATGTTTGGATTTTTTCAAAAATCTTTCATCATAGAGTGAATAGGTATATGCTTTCCTTTTCTTCAAATAGTACAAAATTTGTATGAACTAAAATGGGGTTGACTAATGAGCAATAAAAAATTATGACACTTTAGATATCAACAACATTTATCCTATTAACCCATAAATGGGTTTGATGGGTCCCTACTTAATGGCGTCATTTTTTATTATATTTAAAGAAATAATCATGTATCATTTTTCATGATACATAACTATATGATATACATTATAAATAGAATCTTAAGTATCAAAATTATCAGGTAATAGTACATAGTCCATGTGTGAATCCAAGAGGTTTCTCAGTATTATAAGATCATCCACTATTGACAACTAGGCTAGCTCAACAGAAAATTACATAAAATTCCATAATTTTGGGATAATTTTTTTTATTCAATGCCTTAGGTAGGACATTAACATGTGTTTTTGGTTATGGGGTACTAGATTCAAGAAAATAAACCTTGATAATATAAATAGAATTTGATCATGTCCATAGCGGGTTATATTCAACATTACTTCCTCCTCACCGAGGATGATCAAACAATTTCACCACCTCTAGTTGATGTTAAAGGATGATTAGGGTAACGAGCCCCTTGGAATACATGGAAGAACATTATTAATCAATATAGGAACTCTATATGTTTATCCCATGTGTTTTGAATGTAAATATAGAACTACAAGGATTTTTATGGAATATTTGGTTCTTCTATGATTGTGTCTCCCTCTACTGCCAAGTATCTTATGACCTGTCTCTCTAGTTCCCCACTAATGTGCATGGATCTTAACATCATTAACGTATATTTAATTGTTGGATGGATGAATTGGTTGAATTAAATTAAAGGAATTGAATATTATTTACTTTTCCAGTTGGGATTCCAAATATTGGGTCAAATCTTGCGGTACCATTTTGTGGGATGTTGCTCGTATCCTATTTAATGTAGGCATAAAGTATGTAATTTAGAATGATGGTATTTGAAGATGTAAAAACATTTAATAATGTACATGAAAATTTATTCTCTAATTTTCCACTTCATAGAGAACCTGCTCTTATAATAAGTCAACATTGATGAGGTTAGTCATGCATCAGAAGGGAAAACTGGGTGAGAAATTTGTTGATTCATCTACACCTTGAGGAAAACATGAGTTTGATTCTTTATTTCCTAGTCACCTAATTAATAAATATCTTCACACTATTTATAATAACATTTATTCAACCACATTATTCTTCAAGGGAAGTCAAGAAAATACATTCCACTTGTGAAGGTGGATTTCCCAACATAATTATCCCTAATCCCACAATTTTTTTCATGATATCATTGAAAATAAAACTTTTCTAGATGGTGGTACATATTTTCTTGTGGAAGGGTAAATAATTTTGGTCGTCATTGAGAAAAAACAATTAGGGGCCCTAGTATTTTGAATTATGGGTACATTATTTTATAATTCACTTATGATGTATATAAGGACTTTATAATCCCGGAATGAATAAATAATTTTCCCCATTCATCAAACTACAATTTTATCTATCCATTCTTCACATATTAATGTGCTGTAATTTTTTTATGATGATTCTGATTCAATTACATATGATATTGAGTAGGCTTTCTAGCATTATCTAGTATATGAACTTTAATTATCATGATAGAGGTGTCATTTATTTACATTTTTTATTCCCCTGAGCTCGGGGAATTAGTTTGGACATGGGAATGAAAATGAAGATGGAATCATATAGTCTATGAGGAATGTTGAAATGATCCTGAATCCCACCTATATATTTCATATATTTGTGAAATGTTCTTAACATTTCAATATGATTCTCTATAAATTGGAATCAAAAATATTTTTGAGGAAGCTATAGGTTTATGTAGTTATACAAATCCTTCCACATAAAATGAAACTAGAATACATCAAATTATCTCTATTTTTTTTGTTTTAGAGGTCATAGATTTTTGTCATCTATATTATTCATCTAATTTAATTGAGTCAATATTCTTGAATATCTTCCCATACAAAGGATGATTAATCTCAAAAACTAGTTTACAACATGATTGATGGAACATTCAATGTTTTAATGGAAAACATATATTTCACCACATCATTGTGTACTAGGGTTTCCATAATTAGAAATAAATGGGTCCTGAAATTTTTCATATTTTACTATGGGTCCCACAATAAATTAAATATTGGAGTTTTAGGGCTCTAACTATTTATTTAAGGAAGGTTTACCTCCATCCATTCATTGTGTGGATTCCCTTACACTTTTAATATGGAGTTCCATACAATAAAAACATCCAATTTGTCTTCTAAAGACTCAATATAACTGAGATGACCTTAGAAGATGTTTGTCTAATCATGATCTTAAACAGTGGCATGAATGGATACAGACTAATGTTTTGACTGCACCTATTCTTACGTTTGACACTTGTAATGGGTTAGAAATTTACTATTTTATTTATTCAACTATTTATTATTTACTAATAAATTTAATTTGTGATACCCAGCTACAATTGTGTCCAAATAAATTGGGTATTTTTTTTCATGTATTAGTGGTTGCACTAAGTCCATTATCAGTGATATGATGAGCCCTTATTTTAATATGTTTCAGCTGGTATGGTGGTATGATTCTTCTATAAATTAAATACCTAGAAGAGACATTTAATATGAGTATTTATTTATTTATCCTCCTTAATTACTACATATATATCTCATTTATTTCCAGAATATCTTCTATATTGAGTTATTCAACTCTTTATGGAAGAGGATGGGATGGAATCGTGCACATACAAATTTCCATGGATGAATCTCATCAATGTCATTATGTTGGAATATTCATTAAATACACCTCGATTTTTTATTAGATTTCTGATTCATTGTGCACACATATTATAAATTTATCTAATTTTAGAACATTTTCCTAAAATAAACACCATATTATTGCACATCTTTATAGGTGTCATATACTGTGTAATTCACCATAATAGTTAATATATAATTCACTGAATCAAATTTAATTTCATTTTTTAAATATGTAGTAGAATTAGAGGATGGTTTATTATCCCAATGATATCGACCAAAGGAATTTATATCATAAATAGTATTTTTACCTATACTAAATCATTGTTATTTTAAATTAATTATGATCTCTTCGACCTTTTCTAGGATTTATTTGGAGATTCATGGAAAATGGTGAATTGAATGGAACTAAAATTCAACTGATTCATTCT
The DNA here is from genome assembly GCA_963277665.1 of Viscum album. Classification (NCBI taxonomy): domain Eukaryota; kingdom Viridiplantae; phylum Streptophyta; class Magnoliopsida; order Santalales; family Viscaceae; genus Viscum; species Viscum album. The sequence goes on along the minus strand of OY728128.1, from coordinate 116,799,879 downwards.
TGTTTCTAATTAGGTAGCCAGGAAGTGATATGTGATAAACTAGGAGGCCTCATTATTGTTTCTCCTATTAAATTGGAATAGACATATTTCCAATTTTATAATAATTTCAGGCTGAAATTAATATTGAATGAAATCAATAACAAACTGAGATATATAATTTTTGAATTATTAACCATGGTAGGGATATGAATTCATAGGATTAAAATATATCTATGATCATTCATATAATTTATTTTCTTGTATAATAAGAAATCATTGATCCACTCACAGTGTAATGTCCTAAATTGGAGTGATTTTGTTCTCAAGGTGAAAATTTGTGTTTTTCATTCATGTGAGGGTGAAATAATTTATATAGGGGAGTATGTTTCAAAATTAGAATCATTAATCTATTTTGGAACATTACCTAGTCATTTTTCTAGAGGATACACATGTAATTACACTTAATCAATTTATTGGTTTCTCTATTAACATATATAGAAGGAAAATAATCTTATGTTGTAGAACATATTAGATTTCACCAGCCAATATGAAGGCGGAAAAATTATATTTTTAGGACCTAACATTGAGACTATTAATATATCCCATGGTTACCCTTAGAGATAATTAGATTTGTTTTCTTCTATGGTATATTAGGTCATGATAATTTTTTTTGATTATATTATGCTGAACATGGTGACAATGAAAACCAATTACTTAAAACCTATTTTCACAATATAATAAAATATAGTGGTTCATAAAAATAAATAATTGGTAAGTATATCACTAGATTTGGGTTTATGGTGAATACATCTATATGATGGAATTCATGTACCACTATATATATTCCATTATCATGGTCATATTGTTTATATAAATTAAATCTATTCATATGTTTATGGGAAACATGAACCACATATTCATAAAATTCATAAATTTTTCCTTGTTTCTCTACATTTATAATAGAATCACCTATTCATAAGTAGAGGGAATTTACAAAAAGATTAATTTGATTTTCCTAGCTATGATTTAGTGCTTCTATTTTTATAGTAAAACTTCATGGTGAATGATCATAAATTGGGCGGTAAATTTTGTGGAAAATTATATCTAAATATATTGTTATGTAATCAAATATATGAAAATAAATTTATTTGATACATTATATTCAATATTGAGTGATTCATAAGGTACACAATGACTATGATTTTGACATATAAAATTTCATAATAATGGTATATTTAACAAAAATTTCATCCTAAATTACTATACATATATGGAATGGAAATCCTATAAAAGAGACTAATTTAAATATTCTTACATTTGATGAGATAAATTATATATTTAAAACATCTAATATATTATTGTTTTGGAATGATGTATTCAATTTCTTTGTATTCATCAGTGACATTATGACATGTATTTTCTATGTACTATAAGTTGTGTAGGAAATGATTTGTTATGTGAAATGATTATTGGAACCCCGTGAGAAAAAAACCTCATATGTTATCTATTATATAGATATAGTAATCACCCAAAACTATTATGATCATTACCATATTCTTTTACGACTCATGGAATAATCATATTTTCAGAATCTGGGGTAATTGTTTTCCCAATTAAACCAAAAAGTGATTTAATATTGATGAATATATTTCATATTCATAATGGGAAGGATTTATTTATTGATATTAGAATGAAAACACTCTGACTAAATCCTCTAACATTAATTATTTTTCACAGAATAAGGATGAGGAGTTTAATCTTCTATACTTGATAAATAAATCCACGGTGGATGAATTATACATTTCTTAATTTATATTAATGCACATATCAATAAATCTTCTTCAATTTGTAAGGGATTACCAAATCAAATTCAAAAATAGTGGGATTACTTATAACTATATATAATCTGATGATGTAACCATTTGTTTCTAAATGTGGAGTTCACATTATCCTTTTTCAAGGTAAGAGAGTAATTTTTGAGACTTTGTGTGAAGAGGTGTTGAGGGATTTTACCACATCTCCCATATTATTATATATAGTCTTGATATTGATATTGAATGACCTGACGTTTTTGTATTGATTTCTAGGTACGAGGGGAAGTGTAAAATGATTGTATAAATGTTCCTCCTTCTTTAGAAATTGATATTGGTTCACAAAGAATAAATTGATTCAAAATAGTCCTTGAGGTACCAAATATGATTTGGGGATATATGTTTATTATATTCATGAATATAGACCTATTCATATATTAGGTTCATGAATCTATATATGAGATCATCAGGTAACACCATGAGGTCGACCATGTCATCCCTACTATAGAAGTGTTATATATGGAGATCTATAATTCTATAAAAAATAGAATTAACAATATTTTAATGAATAATCGTAAATGTAATATCATATATTTATACTATAACCATGAACCAATTGACGTGAGGATTTTATGTAACGTAAAATACAAATTTTTTTAATGGGTATAAAATCACACTGCAAAATTGATTTCTAGTTAGAGAGTAAAATTAATTTAAAATAGAAAATACTGGAGATATGTTTGTAATAATCCAGTCATTTATTAGATTAGAATTATAACCTAGGTTTTTGTATTACAATAATATTCACAGCCTGAGTGTTTACATGTAACACATTCTTACGATATCCGAATGATTATAGAGGTAACCCTCGTACATGAAGATTATTTCTGTGAAAGGTATTTTCAGGAATCTACTAGTATTACCCACACCATCTGTACAAAAAAAGAGGTTTTGAAACAACATGAAGAAAATTACGCATCCCCATGAGCTTTAAAAAAGTGTTGATAAATCATTATATGCATTTCGGAATGTTTTAGCCTCAATTAAATTGAATCAATTTGATGAATATATGGAATATGATAGCATTCAAAAATCAATGAAATATAGAGAGATATTGTAAATTAAAAATCATGTTCCATGACATATAGGAAACCAAAGTACTTATGAAAAAACTATATAGTGAAAAATACAATTTATATTATTCCACATCTCGATATCAAAATCCTTTTGAAAAGTAATATTTCATCTTTCAATTAGTTCCTTTCCATTTCATTCATCACCAAAAATATGACATGCTAACACCAAAAGGTATTTGGAGTGTGTGGGAAAATGTGTCTAGTGGGAACCAACAATTTTTTCATTAGATAGTCTTTATAAAAAAATAATACATATGTAATTTAAATTGAGGACTAAGAATCATATCACACAATAACAAGGATAAATCACCTTGTTCATAATAAAATAAATCATGCTAATAAAAATTATTTACATTTTATTTCAACACACAAACCAATATATCATTGATACAATACAAAATATAGGAAAATTTAAAATTATTAAATACAATTATAGGCCATTTGGTATCCCCATTTCATTATTATTATTTTAGGTAACCTAGTCCACACATAACCCTATAATAATAGGTAAGGGTGTGTGATGACAAACCTAAGAGTGACTTAATTGCAAAGCTATGTAATCATGGTTTACACATTATCCTGAAAAAATAGGTCTTTTGGAAAGAGTCCATCCTCATGGATGGATATGTCCCCCAACATTTACCACATTTGATTTTAGATAAAATAATATTATATAAAGTCCCCTCATATTTTAACCAAAAATAATAATTATTTAAGATCATTTTCATCAAAAATACAATGGATGAATTCTATTTTGAAAATACAATTGAAAAAATATCCATTTCATTAAAACCAATTTAATTAATTTTATTTATTTTAAAATTAAATTTAATGAAGTAATGATTTTGGGTTAACCATAGGAATCCATTTATGAGACCAAATTCTTGGAAACACTTATAAAATAAAACACATATGGTAACCAATACAAAAAAGTAGAGACATGGGGTTTAAAAATGTAGATGATATCCAAAATAATGACATCCCAAATAAGAGTACCAAACTATCCATTTTTATAATCATGTAAGAGATAGAAAACACGCCACATTGATTATAAAAGAACACCGAACAACCATCATTGACTGAGAGACGTAATCTCAATTCCATGAGGGATCCTAAAGAAACCAAATTATATAAACCCATAATATATATATAATACATCAATTGAATCAAACTATTATTCCATAAGAAGAGAGGGGATCAAATGTCTAATATCAATAGAGAGTGAGACACAACAAACACATGTCATTTAAATTCTTGATCCAACACCAAATGTTTTGTTGAAATTCATTGCTAAGGGAAAATGAATTACAAAAATATAAAATTAGATTCAAATATGGAGAGAATAAAATTATTTGTAAGATTAGTGTTAAAATATCAGTTTTTAGGGACTATGAAGTGAAATTATGAATATATAATATTCCTAAAATAGTCTTAAAAACTATTACCTAACTGTTCATGACCTAATAATTACTTGTCACATGGTTAGAGGTAAATGACACCATTTTTTCTAATCGAGTTCTTAACCACAACCCATACATATGAAATATTACTTTAAATTATTTTTTATGTAATACATAATGATATTCTCTAACCAAGTGTTAATGATGAAAAATTTTATAAGAATCTAAAAAAACAAACTGTTACCCAAAACAGACCAAATAAATAAAAATATGATCGATGTTGGTGGATTGAGTACTTTAATGGAATACCAGGAGGTGGAAAAACTCTCCACAATATTTTTTTTTCACACATATATGTATAGGTTGATAATGGTTTATCTCTAAATCTGTTAGGTAACTACACCCTTATAAATGAATCCTATCACTATTTCATAATGTAATTAAATCCATAAAACAAAAAATAGATCATATGGTATAGTAATTCAACATAGAACCCAAAAATTAGAATCCAAAACAAAAATATAACTCCTTATCATGGATATATGTGGTTCTAGGTCAAGGTCATCTCTTTTTAGAAATTGATATGGGTTTAGATGATAATTTTTATGTTATGATACATTGAATATATCCTGGATCAATGAAAATTATATTTTTATATTCATGTGATCAACCATAATTCCCTATTATACAATGACCTCAAACAATCCAAAATATTGATTTATGAATTTCCCTCACTTCATGGGTCTTCATTAAATAATTAATATAGTGAATATCATGGAAACCTCATCACTATTTGAAAATAGAAAAAAGATGATGAAATCAATCTGTGTATGATATTGACATTTTTTGAGCCATCTAATAGGTAATTTACCAATAGTATCATTCCCATTGTATCCTAAACAATTCATTATTTAGTAATGAACCTTATAGAGCCTTAGACCAAATAATATTAGGGAGGCATGAATGGTCATTCAATGATTCAAAAATATCCATTATTATATATGAATGCTAAATATTATTGTGAAATAAATAAAATACAAAAAATGATTATCCAGAGAACCAGTGATGTCCAATAAATAGAAATAATGAATATAATCAAGAATCTAGTTGACCATTTCATCACACACATCATTCTGAATATGATATGTTCCAATTAAACTAACCCATTTTCCCTTTGAAACCTATATTCACTTCCAACAATTTGATGTAAAATGAGGGTCCTTATATGAGACAATGTTAACAGTATGGAAATGGGGAATAATAAACTCATACACATACAACATTATGAGGACAATCACTTGAGTAGTGTATATGATCATTATTAAATGATTACATTTGGTTTGATGATATATCACCACCCTATTATAATTATTACCATGGGGTCTTCCATGTAAATGGAAAATGAAATCCATCATAATTTCATTTCACTTCCATATTTGAATGAGAATAGACTGAGGGAACCCTAAAGGCATATAGTGCTTAACATTAACATTTTCCCCATGTATAACATCAAGAAATAATTTTATCTATATAAAATTTATTTCCATGCCACAAAAAATGACCATTTACTTTGTATGTCATTATTTTAGATATATAGTGGATAAAAACAATGAATCGTTACATTCTACCAAAAAAACTTATTATCTATGATGATACAACATCTCATATCATGATGTAAAATATACCCTATGAGGAGGGAGTTCACACATTTGTCATGACCCGTCCTCGGCGCCCGTGCCGTGACTACCCCAAGCCCGCCTTCCATAGGCCAGGGGCTGGCAACTAACACCAAAGGCGTAAATCCCAATAAAAAGGTATGGCATTTCCTTTATATAAGTAAACAAACACAATAGAGTACACAAGTGAAATAAGCACTAAGTAAAACTGAGTACAAAAGTAAGTGCTGAAGAGTAAATGGTCCAGTATACAAACCTAACTGGATGTACAGTACAACTGAGAAAGAAAGTACAATAGGAGTAAAGTAAAGCGGAAACCACTGAGTCGTCCTCCAGATATCCTACCTGAAGGGTGGGTACAGGTGGTCTCCTCAGCTCCTCGGGTCCGGCCGTCCGCTCTGTGTACATCCTTTCTAGTGGTCCACCTCTGGGTACCGTCCATCTCCACAAGCCTCCTCCTCGATCAGTGTTGTTCGTCGTCTGCATCCAAGACAATGTAGTGCGGGCATATCCCGTGCAGGGGTGAGTATACGATACTCAGTAGGGACCCCGAGACCCCCGAAGGTCTCCTAGAATCCACAAAGGATAAACCACAATGGAAAAATAAAATCAATAAGTACCAACAAACTCTACTTAGGTATATGCCCATACATATACCTTAGTCATCAATTCCAGTTCGGCTCCAACTCTTGAGCCCATGCACATCCCAGTCCACACAGGAAAGATATTCAATCAAATCAATGATAATGATTGAAAGTCAATACTCAGCTCACACAAGTATACTACTCACGAAGAAAGGTGGAGATGATTAGATATAGCCTCTGAATCATCTCCTCTACCGAACCCACATAGGACCACAGTATAGAAGTCGTCACTGTCGAACCCACGTAGGATCCAAGTACAGTCGTCACTGTTGTTGAACCCATAGAGGATCCAAGTACAGTAGTCGTCGCTGCCGAACCCACAGAGGATCCAAGTACAGTCGCCATCGCTGCCGAACCCACAGAGGATCCAAGTACAGTGGTCATCATCGTTGAACCCACAGAGGATCCCAGCACGATAGTCGTCGTAGTCACAGTCAGCTCTAGCATTCCCGCACACAGCTCGCTCGATTCTTGGAGGGTTCGCTCATCGAGTCAAGGGGGTTGATATATCAACTAGATCAAAGTGCTGACTTTATGTATCCTGATCTTTCGACTAATCAAAAGGAACCCGACGCGACAGACGGCGTGTCAATCAGACGCTCAGTCTGAGAGATATTGGCTTTTCTGTTCCAGGGGCCCGGTTGGAAATATGCTCGTTCCAAACCCGGATGTTTTCCAAAGTTTCCCAAAACTCACTTAGAGTATATCAAAAGGACCGTCTCATCGAAAGGGTTCCAGTGCCATAGACGGCGCGTCGTTTGGACATGCGGTCTTCAAGACATTCACTTTTAAGTGAAATCGGGCCCGGTCCGTTAAGCCTAGTGGGCCGACTGGTTGGGTTAACCCAGTTTTGGTGGGTCCGACCCGGCAGGGGTTTCAGACCGGCCCAATGAAATGTGCGGCTTAGTCTAAGGGGCGCGAACTAGCCCAAAGGGGTGCGGCCCGACCCGAAGGGGCGCGACCCCGCTGTCTCGGCCAGCTGGCCGAGTTGTTCGAGGCATGGGGGGGGGGGCAACAGCCCAAACCAGCAACGCCAAGCAACTCCCCTTCCCTATCCGGCTGGCCAAAGCTGACCAATCTCTTTGTACAAGTATCCCGCTTCGGCGGGCCGCGGTTCATCTAGCGCGGCGCCCTCCTGGCGTCGTGGCTTTCCTCCACTCGGCCGGACGACGAGCCTGCCGGTTCTCCTGTCGAGGCGGCCCGTGAAGCGGGCCGCAGTTTTTTCCGCACAGCTAGTGAGATGGCGCCGGCTTCCTCCGCCGCGGCCCGCTTGGCCGCGGCTTTTCATTGCGTTTGCGACGACGGCCCTTGCGCCGTCAGCCTCTTCCGCGTTCTGCCTCCGGTCACCGATTCCAAAAATAATCAAGATCTAACGGAGGGTCGTCGGGCCGTGTTCGTTCGGCCCATGCCCTCTGTGTTAAGTGATAGCAATAGGCCGGAGACAAACAAAGATATTCAATGACAAATGAGGCACAATTTTAATCCATTAAAATTGAACATAAACCCCCTACCTCGAATATGGTTTGTTCTTCGTAGATGCGGAAAGCGATGTCGCTCCGTCAACATCGAAGGAAGAATCGACGTCATTGGCAAGTTCCCCATGGCAGAGCCTCCTCCCTTGAGGTGGAGGGAGAAGATGATTGGAGAATTGTGTAACGTTCTTTTCTGAGTCGTTCTTCGTTGAAGGTTGGTGTTCTTCATCGGAGAAGAACACTATTCTCTCTTTCTCAAGAGCTCTCTCCCCACTCTCCTTAACACAATCATTTCCCCCAAAAATAAAATATATGCTAATGCTATTATTTTATTAACACATGCAATTTAAAATTCAAAAATCAAAACACTTAGTTAATTAATTGAAGAGGTTCATTTCATTAATTAAGGTTTGTTGGAAAATAATAAAGAGGGGGAGAGGAAGAGGAATATATCTCTTAATTAAGGGGGGTGTTGTCATGAATTAAACAAGAGAGTTAAAGGGTGTTTGAAAAGAGTTATGGGAGATGAAAGGTTGGGGATCATGTGGGTCCCACCTCTCAATTATCCACACATGAGAAGTTGGGTGGGTGTGGGCCCCACCAATAACTTCCCATGGGAGAAATTAACTTCCATAGATATAAATAAAATTGTTCTAACAATTTTATTTAACTTCTTAATTTAACCCCAATTTTAACTTTCAACCTGCATAAAATGAAACTACGGTAATGGTCCTCTTAGGAAAATACTGGCACTATGAGTTCATCGGTGCCCTCGGATTTCAATTCCGAGGACCACTTAAAAAGATAGAAAAACCCACTCGTTCGTTCACTGAACGTACCTGAGCTAAACTTCAGAAAATTATTCCGGGCACACCGGGCCTCATAATCTGGTGCCGTCAGAAACTGTGCACACATAAAATTCCAAAGAATTTAAGAAAAAAATTTCTTCAAAATTTCTGGGTCTTTACATTACTTCCACCTCAGGGATTTACGTCCCCGTAAAGCCACAATTCACACTAGGAAAACAAATGGGGATACTGAGCTCGCATTTGTGCCTCCCACTCCCAAGTTCTCTCTTGGAGGTTCCCATGCTGCCATCAAATGTGCAGCAGAGGAATCAACCATCCACATAAGACCCGCTTCTGTCGATCCTCAATCTCCACCAGGACCTCCACAAACGTCTCTCCGTCATCGATTTCCAGCTCTTCGTGATCGATGATGTCGGTCGGGTCATGCACTTATCTCCTCAACTAAGATAAGTGGAAGACGTCATGCACCCACTGCAACTGAGGTGGATGGGCCAGGCAGTAATCCACCTCACCTAACCTGCTGGGGACCTAGAATGCTCCGATGAAGCGTGGAGATAACTTGCCACCCCGACCAAATCTTCGTAATCCACATCGAGGTGACACCCGTAAGAAAATGTGGTGGACATCCTCGAACTCCAGTGGTCTCCATCTCCTGTCAGCATAGGACTTCTATCTGCTCTATACATTCCTCATCCACTCTTGGATGATCTGCACCTTCTCCGTCGTAGCCTGAACCATCTCTGGTCCTACAAGTGCTGACTCCCCAGGGTAAGTCCAGCATAGAGGTGATCTGCAAGGTCAGCCATATAGTGCCTCGTATGGTGCCATCTCGATGGTGGAGTGGTAGCTGTTATTGTATGCATACTCCACCAAAGGTAAATGATCCTACCAGCTGCAAGCATAGTCGAGGACACATGCACAGAGCATGTCCTTGACAGTCTGAATGGTCCTCTCAGTCTGGCCATCCGTCTGAGGATAGAAGATGGTGCATAGATATAGCTGCGTCCCAAAAGCCTCCTGTAACCCCTTCCAAATCCGGTAAGTAAAGAGAACATCCCAATTGAAGATGATAGTCTAGGGAACACCATGAAGTCATACAATCTACTAAATGTAGAGGCGTCCTAATCTCTCTATTAAGCCCTGCTCTCTGATCGGTAGTAAGTGGGCCGACTTGGTGAGTCGGTCTACAATCACCCAGATAGAGTCATGTCCCCTGGACATACGTGGAAGCCCCGTCATGAAATCCATAGATATCTCATCCCACTTCCACTCCGGAACCTCTAAGGGCTGAACCAATCCTGCTGGTACCTGGTGCTCTACCTTCACTTGCTGACAAGTGAGGCATCGTGAAACAAACTCTACTACAACCTTATTCATTCCCGGCCACCAGTACTGTCATCTGAGGTCTTGATACATCTTCTCCACTCCTAGATGTACCGCTAGAGGGGAAGTTTGGAACTCCCTTAGCACCTCCTCCTGCATTGCAACTGGTACCATAGTACGTCCCCTGAAGAGGATGACATGCTCCCCTCCTTCAGAAAATCCATCAGGTTCCTGCCTTGAGGATATCTGAGCACGTCACGTCTCACAGTCAACGTCCCCACGATGTGCCTCTCTAACTCGTTGAAGGAGTGGAGGAGTGACTGTGAGTGACTGAAGAAAGGATGCTCCATCACTATCCACAAAGGATATCTGCAACACGGCTAGCTACTCCGCCGCCTCTCCTAGTAGCTAAATTCCTGATCTCCTGCTGAGAGAATCTGCTACAACATTCGCCTTCCAAGAAGTATAGACAATCTCAAAGTCATAATACTGGAGGAACTCAAGCCATCATCACTGTCTTAGGTTCAAATCTTTCGGCAAGAAGATATACCTGAGACTCTGGTGGTCAGAATAGACTGTAAAGCGCTCACCCATCAGATTGTGTCGCCACATCTTCAAGTCGAAGACCACTACTGCTAACTCCAGGTCATGGGTAGCGTAATTATGCTTGTGGTACTTCAATTGTCGTGAACCATAGGCGATCACTGCTCTCTCCTGCATCAGGACACACCCGAGTTCGTTCCATAATGTGTCATAGTAAACTACGTACTCAACGCCCTCCTCCGGTAGCCTCAAGATGGGTGCACTGGTAAATCTCTGCCTCAGCTTTTGAAAGCTCTGTTGACATCTATCTGACCACACGAAGGGTTTCCCCTTCTTTATTAAGGCTGAAAGTGGTGCTGTAACTCTGGAGAAGTCTGGCACAAATCTCCGATTGTATCCAGCGAGACCCAGGAAACTCCGAACCTCCATCGCACTCCTGGGTGGCTCCCAAGAAAGAACTGCCTCAATCTTAGTTGGATCCACTACAACTCTTGACTCTGAGATGACATGCCCCAAGAAGTGAACCTCTCGAATCCAGAACTGACACTTTGAGAGCTTACCATAAATCTGGTGCTCTCTGAGTATATCCAGTACAACCTGAAAGTGGTAGGAATGCTCTTCCTCAGTAGTCGAGTATATCAGTATGTCGTCGATGAAGACTATGACAAAACGATCGATATAAGGCTGTAAGATCATGTTCATGAGACTCATGAACACTACTGGAGTATTGGTTACGACGAAGGGCCTAACCAGGAACTCGTAGTGGCCACACCGACACCTAAAGTCCGTCTTCTGCACATCCTCTTCTCGAACTCTGAGTTGGTTATAGCCTGACTTGTGGCCTATCTTCGAGAACCATCTTGCTCCCTTGAGCTAATAAAAGAGGTCATCAATCCTCAGAAGTGGGTACTTGTTCTTTACGGTCACCTGATTCAAGAGACGGTAGTCGACACATAGTCGCAAGCTCCCATCCACCTTCTTGGTGAATAAAATCAAAGAAGCCCAGGGAGAAACACTGGGTCGGATGAATCCCTTTCCCTGCAAGTCCTCCAGCTGTACCCGTAGCTCATGAAGCTCAGTAGGAGCCATCCGATATGCTGGAGTAGATATCGGTGTTGTCTTGGGGAACATGTCTATGTAGAAGTCTACCTCTCTGCGAGGAGGTGGTCCTAGAACGTCATCATGAAAAATTTCCACATACCGATCCACCACAACAAGAAAACCCGGACTCCACACATCAACTGCTCCTCGAATGAGACTGTCCAACTGATGTGTGATCAACTTCCCTCTCCTCTACGTAAGTCCATCCTGCGCTGCAAAGGCTCCCTTCTCACCGGTGAAGATGAAACTACTCCCATCTGTGCGGACACACTACACTTTGTGCCTAATACAGTCGATCTGGGCATGGACTATAGATAACTAGTCCATACACAAGATGACGTCATAAGGCCTCGACGCCACTACAAGAAGATCCCATCCGAAGCTCTCGCCTCCTAGAGTAAGCTCACACTACCATCACCAGTGCGTAATCATCGAGTCTACTCCCGTAGGAGTCTCTAGCCGTAAATATCGAGTCAACGGCTCTGTCGGAATCTCCGAGCTCCGAAAAAGGGAAGGGGTAATAAAATAATGACTCGCACCTGTGTCTATAAGTACTGTAGCAAGGGTGGAGTAGACACAAATAGTACCTCAAATCATCTCAGGTGCATTGTGGTCATAGGCCTTGACTGCCTGGAGCTGAGCCTACCCCTGTCCGCCAGCTCCCTGTGGTCGGGGTGGACCTCCTGGCGGTGGTGGTGGTAGAGCCTAAAAGCGCCGTCCACGACCCGTTGCTCAGCCAGCTCTTCTGCCTCATCCGCCTACTCCCTGCGGACCAACACGTTCGAACCTCTGCCTCTGCCTGAGAGGTCCCTCTACTATCTATTTCTCATCTGCATGGCGGGTTGGGCAGTCCCAAGCCATGTGACCCTGCCCACCACATGCATAGCACTGTATTCCCCTCGAATGGCTGGCTCGGTTTCGTGTGCCCCACACCTCTAAACCAGTATCTTGGGGTCGCCCTCCTGATGGCCTGGTTCACTTGGACCTCTGCGACATCTGTCTACTTCTGGCTAAAGAAGACTCTGCTACATGTCACCCTACAATGGGTCTCACCACTGAAGTCTGCTCAGCAATAAATCTCTCCACTAGAAGGCATGCTCTAGCACCCCTGCCTGAGTTGGGATGCTGAGAGTAATTGTCAAAGCTCTAATCTCATGCCTCAGTCCCTGCTCAAAGGTCCAGGCCCTGAAGAATAGGTCTCGTACCATGTCCTTGGAGTAGCGTGAAAGTTCAGTAAACCTTGCTGAGTACTGAGCTACTGTCATGCTGCCCTGATGCAGATGAAGTAACTCCTGGATTCATACCACAGGTAGGGTGGCTGGAACAAACTCTGATATAAAGAGACTCTCGAAGTCCGTCCTTAGAAGAGATGCCTCGTCGTGCACCTGGAGCATCATGCTCCACCATCTTCCTACCGCTGCGTGCAGTAGACTTGCGGAAAGAATCACCATAAGGTCGGCTGGTGTCCCTACCAATATGAATACTTTAACGATAGCCTCCATCCAATCCTTGGCTTCCTGAGGGTATGTCTCTCCGAGGAACCTGGGCGGCCTCTACCACTGAAAATCGTTCAACGTGCTCAGTCAGCGTGCACCCTCTCCGGCTAGGGCTGGTAGTATCGGTGGCCCAGCAGGTAGTGGTACCGCTGGTGCCTCTGCTGTGATGGGTCCCTGCACCGAGGCGTCGTCGCTCAGTGGGCTGCCATCTCATACGCGACTCGGAACGCTAGCGGGCTGCCTTCGTTGGGACATCCATAAAATAAACAAGTGTGCCACGGTCAAACAGTATACTTGGTGAGCTGACACAAAGTAATCACAAAGAAAAATTTTAAAACACACATGCAATCAGTGCTTTCGTGCACTGAGTCAGAAATCAGATGTCAGGGTCCTGGTGTATGGATACGTCGGCCACCACAGCAACATTGGACTCCCTGGAATGATAACCACACTCAATACTCTTAACACTATTGCTTCACAGAGTAGAAATACTCAGAGTCCTGAGTTCTGTGGTAGAACTGACACCTTTTGATACCAATTTGTCACGACCCGTCCTCAGGGCCCATGCCATAACTACCCCAAGCTCATCTTCCATAGGACAGGGGTTGGCGACTAGCACCAAAGGAGTAAATCCTGATAAAAAGGGAAGGCATTGCCTTTATATAAGTAAACAAACACAACAGAGTACACAAGTGAAGTAAGCACTAATTAAAAATGAGTACAAAAGTAATTTATGAAATGTAAATGGGCCAGTATACAAACCCAACTAGAAGTACAGTACAACTGAGAAAGAAACTACAACAACAGTAAAGTAAAGCGGAAACCATTGAGTCATCCTCTAGATATCCTACATGAAGGGTGAGTACAGGTGGTCTCTTCAGCTCCTCAGGTTCGGCCGTCTGCTCCGTGTACGTCCCGTCTAGTGGTCAACCCCCGTCTACCATCCAGCTCCCCAAGCTTTCACCTCAATCAGTGTTGACCATCATCTACATCCAACACAATGTAGTGCGGGCATAGCCCGTGCAGGGGTGAGTATACGATACTCTGTAGGGACCCCGAGACCCCCAAAGGTCTCCCAGAATCCAAAAAGGATAAACTACAAAAGAAAAATACAATCACGAAGTATCTACCAACTCTACTTAGGTATATGCCCATACCTATACCTAAGTCATCAATTCGAGTTTGGCACCAACTCTCGAGCCCATGCACACCCCATTCCACACAGGAAAGATAGTCAATCACATTAATGATAATGATTGAAAGTCAAGACTCAGCTCACACAGGTATAATAATCACGAAGAAAAGTGGATATGATTAGATATAGCCTCTAAATCATCTCCTATGCCGAACCCACATAGGATCCTAGTACAAAAGTCGTCGCTGCCGAACCCACATAGGATCCAAGTACAGTAATCACCGCTGCCGAACCCATGGAGGATCCAAGTATAGTAGTCGTTGCTGCCAAACCCACAGAGGATCCAAGTACAGTCGTTATCGCTGCCGAACCCACATAGGATTCAAGTACAGTGGTCATTGTCATCGAACCCACGGAAAATCCCAACACGATAGGCATCGTAGTCGCAACCAGCTCTAAGGTTCCCACACACAGCACGCTCGATTCTGAGAGGGTCTGCTCCTCGAGTCAAGGGGGTCGATACATCTACTAGTTCAAAGTCTTGAGTTGATGTACCCCGAAGTTCCATCTCGTCAAATTGAACCCGACGCGACAGATGATGCGTCAATCGGATGCCCAGTTTAAGAGATATTGGTTTTTTCGTTCCAGGGGCCCAGTTGGAAATATGCTCGTTCCAAACCTGGATATTTTCCAAAGCTACCCAAAACTCACTTAGAGTATTGAAAAATGAGCGCCTCATCGAAAGGGTTCCAGTTCCATAGACGGCACGTCGTTCAGACGTGCGGTCTTCAAGATATTCACCTTTAAGTGAAATCGGGCACGACCCGTTAAGCCCAGTGGGTTGACAGGTTAGGTTAACCCAGTTTTGGCGGGTTCGACCTGGCAGGGGTGTCAGACTGGCCCGATGAAATGTGTGGATCATCGTGAGGGGCATGGCCCGGCCCGACCTGGTTGGGCGTAGCCCCGCTGGCTCAGCCAGCTGGCCGAGCGGCTCGGCCCGAAGGCGGAGCGTTCTGAGACGGATGGTGCGACCCCTCGGCTGCCCGAACCAGTGGCGCCAAGCGGCACTGCCCTCCCTATCCAGCCAGCCAAATCCATCTTGTCTCCTGGCGGAAGTAGCCCGCTTCGGCGGGCCGCGGTTCATCCAGCGCGATGCCCTCCTAGCACCACGACTTTCCTCCGCCCGGCCGGCTGACGAGCCGGTCGGTTCTCCTACGGAGGAGGCCTGCGAAGCGGGCCGCAGTTCCTTCCACACAGCCAACATGATGGCGCCGGCTTCCTCCGCCGCATCCCGCTTGGCCGTGGCTTTTCTTTGCGTGTGCGACAGCGACCCTTGCACCACCGGCCTCTTTCGCATTCCACCTCTGGTCGCCGATTCCAAAAATAATCAAGATCCAACAGAGGGTTGTCGGGCCGTGTTCGTTCAGCCTGTGCCCTCCGCGTTAAGCGATAGCAATAGGCCGGAGACAAACAAATATATTCAATGAAGAGTGAGACACAATTTTTAATCCATTAAAATTGAACATAAAAACCCTACCTCGAATATGGTTTGTTCATCATAGACGTGGAAAGCGATGTCGCTCCGTCAACATCGAAGGAAGAACCATCGTTGTTGGCGAGTTCCACATAGCGGAGTCTCCTCCCTTGATGCGAAGGAAGAATAGGATTGGAGAATCATGGAATGTTCTTCGCCGAGTCGTTCTTCATTGAAGGTTGGTGTTCTTCGTCAGAGAATAAAACTGTTCTCTCTTTCTCAAGAGCTCTATCCCCACTCTCCATAACACACCGATTGCCCCTAAAAATAAAATAATAAGCTAATACTATTATTTTATTAACACATGAAATTTAAAATTAAAAATTCAAAACACTTAATTAATTAATTTAAGAGGTTCATTTCATTAATTAAGGTTTGTTGGCAAATAATAAAGAGGGAGAGAGTAAGAGGAAGATATCTCTTAATTAAGGGGGGTGTTGTCATGAATTAAACAAGGTAGTTAAAGGGGGTTTGAAAAGAGTTATGGGAGGTGAAAGGTTGGGGATCGTGTGGGACCCACCTCTCAATTATCCACACATGGGAAGTTAGGTGGGTGTGGGCCCCACCAATAACTTCCCATGGGAGAAATTAACTTCCATATATATAAATAAAATTGTTCTAAAAATTTTATTTAACTTCTTAATTTAACCCCAATTTTAACATTCAACCCACATAAAACGCATCTATGGTAACAGTCCCCTTAAGAAAATATCGGCACTGCGAATTCATCGGTGCCCTCAGATTTCAATTCTGAGCACCACTTCAAAAGATAAAAAAACCCGCTCATTCGTTCCCTGAATGTACCAGAGCTAAACTTCAGAAAATTATTCCAGGCACACCGGGCTTTGGAATCAGGTGCCGTCAGAAAATGCACACATATAAAATTACAAAGAATTTAAGAAAAAAGTTTCCTTGAAATTTTCGGGTCTTTACAACATTACTAGTTTACAAATTATGTTATTACCACTTTATAGTTCAAATATCATCATCCATTATTGCTCCTAAGGAATATTTTCTATAAGTGAGGATTTCACAAGAACACATCCACTAAATACAAACGTTTCATCTTCCCTCACTACCAAATGAATCTGAGCAATGATTACTATTATCATCCACATTGTCTTAACATCCTCTAAAACATGACTATGTACCTTAAAACTATTAAAAAAAGATAATATGAGAACCTTTTAGGGTGTATAAGAAACTTTATAAACTATAATATATAGTTATTCAATCAAATTCCACAACTTGTTTTCAAAATCAATTTTAAATTTTTTCCCCTTTCATTTCATGTGATGGTATAGTAAAATCCATTCCAAAAAAATATATTTGTTAATAAAATTATCAAATCCAAAATATTTAAATTATTTAAAAATTTAGTGGGATAATTACTCCATGGGGTCTTAGTTAAATTATTACATACGACAGTACATGATCTCCCTATAAAATGATCCATTCCAAACATGAACCTAATTCATCACAACAAACAACATAGATCATATTATCCTATAGAAAATTCTAAATTAATTTGAAAAGAAAATTGAATTTCAGTCAATTCATTGATTCCTTATAATTCATATAAAACAGTAAAATCATGACATTCCAATCATACTAGACATTAGAGATTATTATTTTATAATATATTAAGTTACCAATGATTATTCATTTCAAATTACAACTAAGTACATATTAAAAAACATTCGATGGTTCTTCCCATGAAATGATAGTTTTTATGTTGTTTCAGATCAATAGAGGTACTATACTCTAATATCACATTTCTCATTAACATGAAATACCATATCTCTGACTCACACTTTGATAATTTTGGATAATACTAATAATACAAAATATTTTCAATAACATTCCTCCAGTGACACACATGATCTTTTTCTATCCTTCATTACACCATAATTTCTTACAAAACAACTATAAAAATAGTCAATTAATGGTCATTAAAATTTTGGTTAATCATTTTTGTAATCAAAGGATGAAAACAAGTTAGTCCAAAGGGTGTCACATGGTACATTAAATGTAAATACTGGCTCCTAATGATTTTTTTTAGAATATCAAATTTTTTGATTCTTGGTTCTTAATAACCTGGTAGAACATAAATATTAAAAATTTATTTATCTCCTTTAATATAATAAAAAACCAATTATTCTGAGGTAAGTGATATTTTTTATTGATCATTAACAAATTTTGATTCTGATAAAAAACACATAAGAGAGGTGTTCCATTAGACTACATGTAAAAAAGAACATGGGGTGCCTGAGGTGAAAAATATGGGTGTATAATGAAAATATATATCACTCATCATCATCAATTTAATCTCAATTAATTATACTATATCCATATATAACTATAACATTGATATATGTTTGGTTCTAGGTATAATGAAAAATGAAGAACTCCACATCCCACTCTAAAAAAACCAGAGATTCCCTTAGAAAAAAATTCATGAATCTAGTTGAATTTCACAGTAAGGACAACCCTACTAAAATCCATTACCAACATGGATACTATAAAAAAAATATTTTTGTGAGAATACAACCTTGGTTGGGACCCGGGATGCCAATTTACATGAAACACCTAGGGACTATGATCAGATATAGTGTATATAAACCGCTGATTCTAATAATAGATTTGTTCCTTATGTGAGACTAACCAATCCAACCAAACATTCAAATCAATGATTTCACTTTTGAGAAAACTGAAATCGGTTCAAATAAATACAATTCAAAAATACAAAAAATAAAGGACCATATAAACTGTTCTACATTATCATTCACCGAGGAATCACTAATTAAATAACAAATTGTAATAATATTTTTTTAGATCTACCCGATAAACCATATAAATCAAAAAATTAATTGATAAGAAATGTATCAAATAGAGTTTTTTATTTTTTTTGGAAAATAGAAATTGTACTTTTTATAGTAGATAGACCTACATCAACATCTACTAGAAATTCCTAATCAATTTTGAGTTTCATATTTCTTGTTTATTGTCAGTGAAATCGTGTAGTATGTGAATCATTTAACTAAAAATAAAAATTGTATTGGTGTCAATGTTTTTTTCCAATGTGAATAAGTGATACATACCTACAAACCATCTCCATTTTTCTATAATTCCCAAATGAGATTCTATCCATTGTCGGAATGAGGTAAATTTTTTTTATGTTTCTTTTCTAGACACACTAATATAATGTCACAACACTATCCACTGATGATGGAGTCAGAAGATTCATCTAAGAAGAACTAAAAATATGTTACCCATTGAAATCACTTCCATTACATTGACCATTGAATGAGATACTATATTTATAACAAAATAGATTATAATATCTAATCAATCATGTCATACCTACAAGGACATTCCCTCCCACTAAGTCATAATCCAAAACCATATAATAGTTGTTAAACATTAATATGAAAATAACTAAATACATATCTTTTTAAATTACCATATGAATCTCATAAGCCGCAATCTTATCACTATACATTACCATGAATGAAATAATTGAGAACATATAGAAGATGTTAATAAAATGAAATATTGACTGATCTCCTTTCTCAAGTATGACAATAAAATTGGAATGATCCAAATTCTTGTATATTGGGAAGAAATACATGAAGATAATGAACAAAAATTCCTTCCACTCCAATACTTTAATCTTCATAGCCAATAAAATCAAGAACCATTAACTATTATGCATACCATCCATCTTCAATACAATTTCCAGCACATAGACTGAGTTAGGCATGAAAAGGAATTTGATATGCCTCTAAATCATCCCCAAACAATTCTCTAACTACTTATTGTCTATCATTTTTTGGGAATATTTATGTTTATTGAAATAATATTTTCAAGCCCTAATCATGCCCTTATACATTGGAGTTTTTTTATATAATTAATTATACTAGGATCCACATTATAGTCAATATCATGGATAGTATACACAACAAAAAATCAATGTTATTCTAATCCAATTGATTTTTCCAAACTACAGTTCACCGATATAACCCTCCCATGGAATTAACAGATTTATTCTTGGTTGTATGTACTACACATAAATAGACTATAGAAAATGGAATCAAGAGATACTTGAATCATTTAAAGTTTATAATCTCATATATCAAATATGGTTATCAAGATAAAATTAATATTAGAAAAATAATTCTAAATGTTTCCAAACATCATATACACATTTCCCAAAAATCCATAGCAACGTAAGGCTGATCGGGCCAGGCGATTTTGTGGAACACACATGAAACAAACCACTTATGTTCATAGATTCCAATATTTTGGTACATTATAACATTTACAATTTTATATAATTGGTTAAAATAAATGTTTTAATAGTATTTTTTAAAAAAACATTAAAAATATAACATCCTATCTCATAGGATATTTTGTTTATTTTTCATTTATAACTCCTTTGAGGACATCCACCCATCATTATTAATCCACCAAATATGAATTAAATAGGATATGTGTTCCATAATTCCATAACTATCATATGATATGTATATATATATATATATATTATTTTTCATTTAATATTAATGTGCATTATTAATGAAAAAGATATTCACTTTCGTAAAACCCTACCTAATATATAATTTTTAAATGCTATTAAATTTGATAAAATATATGGGAAGTAGTTAAATTCATAAATATGATCCATGAACTATCCACATAAATAAATAATGTGTTGTAGCCATGTTTCAATGTGAAGATACCAATGTAGCGACATTAAAATAACTTTTACTCAAAGCTAGTTTTAGTGATCATCCAATTTTAGTATTCTTGGTTGAAAATACTACAACTAAAATCTCCCAAACTCTTCATTCAAAGTATTATGTGTAACGCCCCGACCCCAGCTACCCAGAGTCGGTGCATTATTACATAACATTGGCATGATCACAAGAAAGATCAAATCCCAAAAGACCGATTAGTTTAGTAGCCTTGGAAACACTAGATATATTCATAAGTTTTACATTACATCATAAAATGAAAAACTACTACAACAACATAATGTTTCCAACATCCACACTATAAACCCATAATATCCCTGCAATTCAATCATAATTTACTTCTTCTTTACCTGGGAAAAATAAAACATAAAAAAGGGGTGAGCTCAAATGCCCAGTAAGGATAACAATATAGCGGAACATTCAAAATAAGCATAAACATTTAAGGCAATGAATTACTAAAACAAAAGCCTTTTAAAATTGAACTTCAACATAGTATGGAAAAAGTAAAATGAAATAATGCCATTTACTTGTTCACATGGATATTCTACTAATCGAATAATCACATGCAATATCAATAACCACTTTCATAATGTTGGAATGCATAATGCCAGCCTATCATAACCACATAGCCAAGGCCTCGTGCCAAGACTACAAATAAGATTTTGTCAAGGCCTTGTGCCAAGACACTAGTTTGTCTCATGAGACCTACCGATGCATCGAGGAGCTATAGCGGGCTCCACCCGTCACTTATTAAGTCCAATGCATTCCCATATGAAAAGTTTTAAACATAACATAAACATTCGTATTAAAACTAGCATACGAAATGTCAATAATTTCACCATAAACTATGAATGGTATAAAAATAGCACATCCACAGTCAAACATATCACAAAACCTTCAATACAATATAGAAGTTTTGTATCATAATAAATCAACTTCGAATAATCTTAAAATCCATCAAAGGATGTTGACATAGATGAAATCAAAATTCTTTTTAAAGAAGTATCTCCTTTTATTTTGAAATCATTTAAGATCCATATAAAATAAAAAATTTTCTTTGAAAATATTCTTATAAGCTTGTATGGAAAGCTTCGACGATTTTATAACGGCGGAAAATAACCGCACCCGCCGTATAAGTTAAAAAAAACATTCTTACCTCAATTCTGTCGAAAAGGTTAAAAAAGACCTTGTTTTGAAAACGACGGAATGATTCCTTTATAAACCTCTTATAAAAAGTCAAACAAGGGTATAAATGACTTTAACCCATATTCTTGTAAATAGTAAAAATGTTTTGAAATACATTTTGAAGAAACATGGATGTGGATGATAACGAGATCCCAGTAGATTATTACGTATAAACAACCTCGGATAAAGAAGAGATTGTGAAATAACCCTTACCTTGTACTTTTCCTTTGTTGGGGTAGGTTAACCTCCTGTATAATGGTGAAATAATTGTTATTAAATTATACAAGAATCATATACATTAATATGATATCATATATGATCTTTTAACATTGCTTTATTAATAATATCTTAGTATTATCGTTGTTTCAGGTGATAATCGATTCGTTCTTCTTAAATGTTTGGTTACGTAAGACATGTTTGTAATGTATAGATTATATCTTATTCATAATCAGAATGATATTAACATTATTTTTAACCCTAAAATGAGAATAATACTTGAATGGATATGATGGAGAATGAATCTTATCGCGTTCGTGGAGACGGTAGTCCGTACGTACGCACGAACGCTACTTCCATTTAATTTTCATTTTAAAAGAATCAAATCCAAATGATACATAGGTATATTACTATTCCTGTATAATATA
This sequence comes from Viscum album, assembly GCA_963277665.1. Taxonomy (NCBI): domain Eukaryota; kingdom Viridiplantae; phylum Streptophyta; class Magnoliopsida; order Santalales; family Viscaceae; genus Viscum; species Viscum album. The sequence goes on along the minus strand of OY728128.1, from coordinate 116,777,234 downwards.
ATATTTTATATATGTTACTTAAGTTCATTAACACCATCCTTTATACGTTCCATGTGTGGTATGAACGAGTCATATCATTTTAAGGGGGCGGTAGTCCGCACTTCCTCAAATGAAATTATCGTATGTATATACAACATGAAACGAATAATGGTATGAAATAAAATGGAATTACAGAAGCTTATATATAAAATATATATCATTAATATCATATTTAATTACAGTTCCATCATAATGGCCACCATGAGAGGCGGTAAGATGTATTTGAACAATCATCGTTTCGTGAGGCGTTAGTTTGCCATCCACAGAAACATTATGTTCATCATCCATTAGATGGAGTTGTGTGTATGTGTAGTTTGAATACTTCTTATAACAACATCTTAGTATATTGAGGATACTGGTGTTGTTACAAAAGAAAGGAAATAAAAAGAGTTTGGGGGTTGAAGAAGCAAAATAAATGAAAATAATTTAAGAGAAATCGTTACCTTTAATTTAGGTAACTCACTTTGGTTGGAACCAAAGGACTTGTTGAAATGCTTTCTGCCTAAGGGGAAGCTTCAAGGAGGAGGAGAGGGATGTGGGGAGCTTAGTTGGGCAGAGGTTGGACGAGCCAAGTGGCTTGAGAGATGTGAGGAATGAGTAGAAGTGGCCTCCTTTTATAAGGGAGAGGAGGGGCTCTTTAGGAAAGTGTGAAAGTATTACTTTATAATATATTTGTATTCGGTTTATAATGGTCCAAAAATCATTGAGGTCGAAGATAAGATGACTCATATTCTAAATAACATCAACCAATAAGAATTGGACAGGTTTTAGATAATATTTTAATCATTATAATCTTATTTATTTAAATGATTTATTAATGAGGTAAACATTGCATCATTATTGTGTCATTAATAATTTAACTTATTTGATGTCTAAAAATTATAAATAAAATATCCTCATGTAGGAAATCTTTTTAGCTTTCTAATGAATATTTATAATCGAAAATAAAACATGTATAACCCTATGTAAAAATTGTTCTTCTAAAAGATGTAATCTTATGCCATTTTTATTTTTATTTTAACTTTATTAATATAATGTGTCATTATCACTTACAAGTGGCTCCAAGGGGTCCCCAAATTGACCCAAGGATGCCCATGGTCGGGTATGTGTACACCAATAAGGTTAGGACACGTTTTAGGGTAATTTTGTATTATTATAATATTATTTTTTAACCCTTATTTACCGGATTTACCCTTTAACCATGGTAAATAAAATATTTACCGCAGTAATTATTCAAATTGTCTAAAAATAAAAGTTACCTATTTACACAATTTAAACATCCTGATTCCAAATATGGAATCCATTTTCCTAAATTCAAAACGCAGAAGTGGCAGAAATTAATTTAAAATTAATTCCCGCTGTCAAAACAAAAAGCGTGTTTTAAGAGATAATAACTATCAAAAGATTGACACTTGTTTATGTTTGGTTTAATTGTAAAATTATGTCCAATGACCAAAATTATATTAAATGGTAAAAATATATTCTAAATATACTTTAAAACCACTCAAATTCATAATTTATCAATATTAATTATTTTGATTAAAAAAGTTGTTTTTAATTAAAATTTAGTAATTTTCACTATTCATCAAAATATGAAAGTTATTCGAAAAGTACCAAAATTTCACCTTAGGCTAAATTCGATATTCTGAATCCAAAAATGAAGTCCATTTAAAAATATAAAATATATATTATTTCAAAATTTAGGTATTACTATTCATAACGGCCAGTTTGATTGGTTGTGGTGTGTGTTAAAACTTGAAGTTGCGTACAACACACGCTACTGTTTTATTCAAAGGAAAGCGTACCGTGGAAGCATGGGATGTTTCATTTTAAATTTTTTGATGTCTCCATTTAGTCAAAAAGTTTAAAATATAGTATCTAAAAAGGGTTCACTATTAAAATTTGGTAAAAGTGAAATACTGAAAATGAATTTGTTCTTACATTATGTCTAAGAAACTCATAATATGGATTCTAAAATTATAAGGATTATATAAAGTTTAAAATTTAGTTGACACTATTCATAACCTCTTTTGAACAGCTTTTTTGGTAAGTCATGGTGCGATTGAACTTGGTGTTGTGTGTAGTAAAAGTTATTGAATTATTTTGAAGAAAAAACACACTATAAAATCTTGGGGTGTTACATTCTCCCCTCCTTCAATAAATTGCGTCCTCGCAATTTGAAATTGTTCTTCGAAAATAAAAGGTTGAAAATAGAAAATATCTTTGTGGGAAAACCCACATCGGAAATTGGGTTACTAAAATTTAGTCTTAATATGAGGAAAAGAGAAATGAAAGGATCACCACCAAATTATGATCTCTATTAGGAGAACATTGGTGGCAATTATAGACATATAATTGGAGGAAAAATGTAAATATTTATAGGTAGTGATTGAGGTCATCAATCACAAACAAGTATAAAATTGAGGTCCTTAAACTCATCAATCTATGATGATTTTAAGTACCATCAGTTCAACAAAATATAGGGTATTGGGATAACACATTTTTGACGTTTCAAAATATCTTAGTTGAAATCCCACATCGAAAAATGAATTAATGATGCCTCTATTTTAAAATAAAGAGTGGAAAGTATGAAGATTACCGAAAATAACACATACTAGGGTTCCATGTAGGAAAATATGGATATGGAGGAGAAATCTAACCATCAATTATCTGATGGAGAGTGGTAGAGAACATGGCTATGAAAAGGCCAACAATCCCAAAGCCATAAATTAGTGATGATTTAAGGTACCATCTAGGACAACATTTTTGTTCTAAGTTCCTTTTCTTAATGTTGATGAATTTATTTATGAGATTGGCTAAGATCATAAGGAGATATACTTACTTTATAATTAGAGTTTTATCCATTAATAAATTTCTACCTCAAACTCATCTTTCACTCTAAAAGATAATAGAATGTAAAAAAATTCTATTTACACTATTCGTATAGGGTTCCAAAATAAACGAATTTATAATTCATCTACATGATCTTTTAATAAAAACTACATTATTTAATCCAGGACATCTAATGGTCCAGTGGTAGGTGATACACCCTTGTCGCCCTTCGGTTGCGGGATCAAGTCTCGCAGCCTTGCCGGACGCGACGGGTTGCCGCCCGACCTCCGGGTTGTCCTTTTATGGCAATCCAAAATAATCCAAACTAGAACTATCCAAAATACTTCTTTCCAAACTCATAGTCTAACATTTATAATGAAGGTAAACATAATATAGATCCTTTTTACCCCCACAATAGCATATGAATACCTTCATCTTGTATTCTTTTAATAAACTGAAACATCTTGAATTACCATATTCCTTATTGATTACATTCATTCTCCCCTATTCCATATATAATGCTGGATATACTTCATCAATCCAAAAATGTTTTAAACCCCAACAATGGTGGAATATACAAATCATTAATCAGTTCCAAGGTAGTCAAGAATATCCAATATAATTTATCCAAAACAATCATGTATTATTCCAAAATTACTACCTCAGTATCAAAACTATATTATGGTTTATCATTCTCTCACCCATATATTTTCCAAAAATTATCCTGATATTGAGTCACTTTTCTTTGTTCCACACAATCTCAAGTCCTTAATGAAATAGTACTGCAGTACAATCCTTATATACTCCATAATTATTATAACAAGTACATTGTTGATACAACACTCAATTGACATAATCAACATAAGAACTCTAATCATTCCTCTTCATCTGTGGTAGTATCATAACATGATTATTATCTAATAACATCATTTGCGGCATAGTCTGATGACTGGGACATAGGTTCGCGTAGTGTCCAAACTCCTTGCAAATGAAGCATTGTACATTTGAAACCATTTTCTTACCCTTGCAGTCACGTACTTTGTGCCCTTTTCCTCCACACTTATAACAAACTCCCATTCCTTTCAGGAAAGTTCAAGGGTGTTTCTTTCCACAGTTACCACATATGGGAAAATTCTTCTTTTCCCTCTTCCCTTAATCCATATTTCTCTCTTCCATCATTTTCTTCTCTTGCTTCCCTTCAAATCCATAGGACTCAGTAAACTCTTTACTTATCTTATCAACACATGATATTATTTCTTCATATGATGATAATACATGGGAGACTATTTCTCTTATAAATTATAGCTTAAGACCATGAGATATATGATCCTTCCTTCTCTTTGAATCATGTGCATTTCTGGAGTTATCATTCCTTCTACTGGGCGCCATTTCTAAACAATGGCATAAACTAGACTAGTTTATGAATCGAAATACATAATCCCATACTTATAAAACACTTAACATAAATTGAACTATTTATGGATATAATCCATAATCATAAAAATGTTTTCTTTGAGGAAGTATATACTCATAAACCCTTCATAATGATTTGTAAAGAAAATGAGAGTTATCCTAAGCATATCCCTCGGGAGTGTCGTAACCAAGAGTGCAGCAAGGCCCGTTGTCGTGCACCAGTTCCCGTTCGAGTCTAGCTCAAAGCGGTGTTTTCGGGTTTTACCCCTAGGTACATTTGTGCCAGAGCCGCCTCTACCTGCTCGTATCCAGACAGGGATGTATTGCTCGGAAAACTCACAAAATCTCTACAATACCAAAATTCTAGGAAGTTCTTCTATACTAATCCTCAAAGTTCATCTTAGGTCTACGTGCTCTAATCAGAGTTTATCTAAATCTAGCTTCCAAGGTTTGTACTAAACTTCCTCTGATACCAACTGTAACGCCCCGACCCCAGCTACCCAGAGTCGGTGCATTATTACATAACATTGGCATGATCACAAGAAAGATCAAATCCCGAAAGACCGATTAGTTTAGTAGCCTTGGAAACACTAGATATATTCATAAGTTTTACATTACATCATAAAATGAAAAACTACTACAACAACATAATGTTTCCAACGTCCACACTATAAACCCACAATATCCCTGCAAGTCAATCATAATTTACTTCTTCACTACCTGGGAAAAATAAAACATAAAAAAGGGGTGAGCTCAAATGCCCAGTAAGGATAACAATATAGCGGAACATTCAAAATAAGCATAAACATTTAAGGCAATGAATTACTAAAACAAAAGCCTTTTAAAATTGAACTTCAACATAGTATGGCAAAAGTAAAATGAAATAATGCCATTTACTTGTTCACATGGATATTCTACTAATCGAATAATCACATGCAATATCAATAACCACTTTCATAATGTTGGAATGCATAATGCCAGACTATCATAACCACATAGCCAAGGCCTCGTGCCAAGACTACAAATAAGATTTTGTCAAGGCCTTGTGCCAAGACACTAGTTTGTCTCATGAGACCTACCGATGCATCGAGGAGCTATAGCGGGCTCCACCCGTCACTTATTAAGTCCAATGCATTCCCATATGAAAAGGTTTAAACATAACATAAACATTCGTATTAAAACTAGCATACGAAATGTCAATAATTTCACCATAAACTATGAATGGTATAAAAATAGCACATCCACAGTCAAACATAACACAAAACCTTCAATACAATATAGAAGTTTTGTATCATAATAAATCAACTTCGAATAATCTTAAAATCCATCAAAGGATGTTGACATAGATGAAATCAAAATTCTTTTTAAAGAAGTATCTCCTTTTATTTTGAAATCATTTAAGATCCATATAAAATAAAACATTTTCTTTGAAAATATTCTTATAAGCTTGTATGGAAAGCTTCGACGATTTTATAACGGCGGAAAATAACCGCACCCGCCGTATAAGTTAAAAAAAACATTCTTACCTCAATTCTGTCGAAAAGGTTAAAAAGGACCTTGTTTTGAAAACGACGGAAAGATTCCTTTATAAACCTCTTATAAAAAGTCAAACAAGGGTATAAATGACTTTAACCCATATTCTTGTAAATAGTAAAAATGTTTTGAAATACAGTTTGAAGAAACATGGATGTGGATGATAACGAGATCCCAGTAGATTATTACGTATAAACAACCTCGGATAAAGAAGAGATTGTGAAATAACCCTTACCTTGTACTTTTCCTTTGTTGGGGTAGGTTAACCTCCTGTATAATGGTGAAATAATTGTTATTAAATTATACAAGAATCATATACATTAATATGATATCATATATGATCTTTTAACATTGCTTTATTAATAATATCTTAGTATTATCGTTGTTTCAGGTGATAATCGATTCGTTCTTCTTAAATGTTTGGTTACGTAAGACATGTTTGTAATGGATAGATTATATCTTATTCATAATCAGAATGATATTAACATTATTTTTAACCCTAAAATGAGAATAATACTTGAATGGATATGATGGAGAATGAATCTTATCGCGTTCGTGGAGACGGTAGTCCGTACGTACGCACGAACGCTACTTCCATTTAATTTTCATTTTAAAAGAATCAAATCCAAATGATACATAGGTATATTACTATTCCTGTATAATATAATATTTTATATATGTTACTTAAGTTCATTAACACCATCCTTTATACGTTCCATGTGTGGTATGAACGAGTCATATCATTTTAAGGGGGCGGTAGTCCGCACTTCCTCAAATGAAATTATCGTATGTATATACAACATGAAACGAATAATGGTATGAAATAAAATGGAATTACAGAAGCTTATATATAAAATATATATCATTAATATCATATTTAATTACAGTGCCATCATAATGGCCACCATGAGAGGCGGTAAGATGTATTTGAACAATCATCGTTTCGTGAGGCGTTAGTTTTCCATCCACAGAAACATTATGTTCATCATCCATTAGATGGAGTTGTGTGTATGTGTAGTTTGAATACTTCTTATAACAACATCCTAGTATATTGAGGATACTGGTGTTGTTACAAAAGAAAGGAAATAAAAAGAGTTTGGGGGTTGAAGAAGCAAAATAAATGAAAATAATTTAAGAGAAATCGTTACCTTTAATTTAGGTAACTCACTTTGGTTGGAACCAAAGGACTTGTTGAAATGCTTTCTGCCTAAGGGGAAGCTTCAAGGAGGAGGAGAGGGATGTGGGGAGCTTAGTTGGGCAGAGTTTGGACGAGCCAAGTGGCTTGAGAGGTGTGAGGAATGAGTAGAAGTGGCCTCCTTTTATAAGGGAGAGGAGGGGCTCTTTAGGAAAGTGTGAAAGTATTACTTTATAATATATTTTTATTCGGTTTATAATGGTCCAAAAATCATTGAGGTCGAAGATAAGATGACTCATATTCTAAATAACATCAACCAATAAGAATTGGACATGTTTTAGATAATATTTTAATCATTATAATCTTATTTATTTAAATGATTTATTAATGAGGTAAACATTGCATCATTATTGTGTCATTAATAATTTAACTTATTTGATGTCTAAAAATTATAAATAAAATATCCTCATGTAGGAAATCTTTTTAGATTTCTAATGAATATTTATAATCGAAAATCCAACATTTATAACCCTATGTAAAAATTGTTCTTCTAAAAGATGTAATCTTATGCCATTTTTATTTTTATTTTAACTTTATTAATATAATGTGTCATTATCACTTACAAGTGGCTCCAAGGGGTCCCCAAATTGACCCAAGGATGCCCATGGTCGGGTATGTGTACACCAATAAGGTTAGGACACGTTTTAGGGTAATTTTGTATTATTATAATATTATCTTTTAACCCTTATTTACCGGATTTACCCTTTAACCATGGTAAATAAAATATTTACCGCAGTAATTATTCAAATTGTCTAAAAATAAAAGTAACCTATTTACACAATTTAAACATCCTGATTCCAAATATGGAATCCATTTTCCTAAATTCAAAACACAGAAGTGGCAGAAATTAATTTAAAATTAATTCTCGCTGTCAAAACAAAAAGCGTGTTTTAAGAGATAATAACTATCAAAAGATTGACACTTGTTTATGTTTGGTTTAATTGTAAAATTATGTCCAATGACCAAAATTATATTAAATGGTAAAAATATATTCTAAATATACTTTAAAACCACTCAAATTCATAATTTATCAATATTAATTATTTTGATTAAAAAAGTTGTTTTTAATTAAAATTTAGTAATTTTCACTATTCATCAAAATATGAAAGTTATTCGAAAAGTACCAAAATTTCACCTTAGGCTAAATTCGATATTCTGAATCCAAAAATGAAGTCCATTTAAAAATATAAAATATATATTATTTCAAAATTTAGGTATTACTATTCATAACGGCCAGTTTGATTGGTTGTGGTGTGTGTTAAAACTTGAAGTTGCGTACAACACACGCTACTGTTTTATTCAAAGGAAAGCGTACCGTGGAAGCATGGGATGTTTCATTTTAAATTTTTTGATGTCTCCATTTAGTCAAAAAGATTAAAATATAGTATCTAAAAAGGGTTCACTATTAAAATTTGGTAAAAGTGAAATACTGAAAATGAATTTGTTCTTACATTATGTCTAAGAAACTCATAATATGGATTCTAAAATTATAAGGATTATATAAAGTTTAAAATTTAGTTGACACTATTCATAACCTCTTTTGAACAGCTTGTTTGGTAAGTCATGGTGCGATTGAACTTGGTGTTGTGTGTAGTAAAAGTTATTGAATTATTTTGAAGAAATAACACACTATAAAATCTTGGGGTGTTACATTCTCCCCTCCTTCAATAAATTGCGTCCTCGCAATTTGAAATTGTTCTTCGAAAATAAAAGGTTGAAAATAGAAAATATCTTTGTGGGAAAACCCACATCGGAAATTGGGTTACTAAAATTTAGTCTTAATATGAGGAAAAGAGAAATGAAAGGATCACCACCAAATTATGATCTCTATTAGGAGAACATTGGTGGCAATTATAGACATATAATTGGAGGAAAAACGTAAATATTTATAGGTAGTGATTGAGGTCATCAATCACAAACAAGTATAAAATTGAGGTCCTTAAACTCATCAATCTATGATGATTTTAAGTACCATCAGTTCAACAAAATATAGGGTATTGGGATAACACATTTTTGACGTTTCAAAATATCTTAGTTGAAATCCCACATCGAAAAATGAATTAATGATGCCTCTATTTTAAAATAAAGAGTGGAAAGTATGAAGATTACCGAAAATAACACATACTAGGGTTCCATGTAGGAAAATATGGATATGGAGGAGAAATCTAACCATCAATTATCTGATGGAGAGTGGTAGAGAACATGGCTATGAAAAGGCCAACAATCCCAAAGCCATAAATTAGTGATGATTTAAGGTACCATCTAGGACAACATTTTTGTTCTAAGTTCCTTTTCTTAATGTTGAGGAATTTATTTATGAGATTGGCTAAGATCATAAGGAGATATACTTACTTTATAATTAGAGTTTTATCCATTAATAAATTTCTACCTCAAACTCATCTTTCACTCTAAAAGATAATAGAATGTAAAAAAATTCTATTTACACTATTCGTATAGGGTTCCAAAATAAACGAATTTATAATTCATCTACATGAACTTTTAATAAAAACTACATTATTTAATCCAGGACATCTAATGGTCCAGTGGTAGGTGATACACCCTTGTCGCCCTTCGGTTGCGGGATCAAGTCTCGCAGCCTTGCCGGACGCGACGGGTTGCCGCCCGACCTCCGGGTTGTCCTTTTATGGCAATCCAAAATAATCCAAACTAGAACTATCCAAAATACTTCTTTCCAAACTCATAGTCTAACATTTATAATGAAGGTAAACATAATATAGATCCTTTTTACCCCCACAATAGCATATGAATACCTTCATCTTGTATTCTTTTAATAAACTGAAACATCTTGAATTACCATATTCCTTATTGATTACATTCATTCTCCCCTATTCCATATAGAATGCTGGATATACTTCATCAATCCAAAAATGTTTTAAACCCCAACAATGGTGGAATATACAAATCATTAATCAGTTCCAAGGTAGTCAAGAATATCCAATATAATTTATCCAAAACAATCATGTATTATTCCAAAATTACTACCTCAGTATCAAAACTATATTATGGTTTATCATTCTCTCACCCATATATTTTCCAAAAATTATCCTGCTATTGAGTCACTTTTCTTTGTTCCACACAATCTCAAGTCCTTAATGAAATAGTACTGCAGTACAATCCTTATATACTCCATAATTATTATAACAAGTACATTGTTGATACAACACTCAATTGACATAATCAACATAAGAACTCTAATCATTCCTCTTCATCTGTGGTAGTATCATAACATGATTATTATCTAATAACATCATTTGCGGCATAGTCTGATGACTGGGACATAGGTTCGCGTAGTGTCCAAACTCCTTGCAAATGAAGCATTGTACATTTGAAACCATTTTCTTACCCTTGCAGTCACGTACATTGTGCCCTTTTCCTCCACACTTATAACAAACTCCCATTCCTTTCAGGAAAGTTCAAGGGTGTTTCTTTCCACAGTTACCACATATGGGAAAATTCTTCTTTTCCCTCTTCCTTTAATCCATCTTTCTCTCTTCCATCCTTTTCTTCTCTTGCTTCCCTTCAAATCCATAGGACTCAGTAAACTCTTTACTTATCTTATCAACACATGATATTATTTCTTCATATGATGATAATACATGGGAGACTATTTCTCTTATAAATTCTAGCTTAAGACCATGAGAGATATGATCCTTCCTTCTCTTTGAATAATGTGCATTTCTGGAGTTATCATTCCTTCTACTGGGCGCCATTTCTAAACAATGGCATAAACTAGACTAGTTTATGAATCGAAATACATAATCCCATACTTATAAAACACTTAACATAAATTGAACTATTTATGGATATAATCCATAATCATAAAAATGTTTTCTTTGAGGAAGTATATACTCATAAACCCTTCATAATGATTTGTAAAGAAAATGAGAGTTATCCTAAGCATATCCTCCGGGAGTGTCGTAACCAAGAGTGCAGCAAGGCCCGTTGTCGTGCACCAGTTCCCGTTCGAGTCTAGCTCAAAGCGGTGTTTTCGGGTTTTACCCCTAGGTACATCTGTCCCAGAGCCGCCTCTACCTGCTCGTATCCAGACAGGGATGTATTGCTCGGAAAACTCACAAAATCTCTACAATACCAAAATTCTAGGAAGTTCTTCTATACTAATCCTCAAAGTTCATCTTAGGTCTACGTGCTCTAATCAGAGTTTATCTAAATCTAGCTTCCAAGGTTTGTACTAAACTTCCTCTGATACCAAATGTAACGCCCCGACCCCAGCTACCCAGAGTCGGTGCATTATTACATAACATTGGCATGATCACAAGAAAGATCAAATCCCGAAAGACCGATTAGTTTAGTAGCCTTGGAAACACTAGATATATTCATAAGTTTTACATTACATCATAAAATGAAAAACAACTACAACAACATAATGTTTCCAACGTCCACACTATAAACCCATAATATCCCTGCAAGTCAATCATAATTTACTTCTTCACTACCTGGGAAAAATAAAACATAAAAAAGGGGTGAGCTCAAATGCCCAGTAAGGATAACAATATAGCGGAACATTCAAAATAAGCATAAACATTTAAGGCAATGAATTACTAAAACAAAAGCCTTTTAAAATTAAACTTCAACATAGTATGGCAAAAGTAAAATGAAATAATGCCATTTACTTGTTCACATGGATATTCTACTAATCGAATAATCACATGCAATATCAATAACCACTTTCATAATGTTGGAATGCATAATGCCAGACTATCATAACCACATAGCCAAGGCCTCGTTCCAAGACTACAAATAAGATTTTGTCAAGGCCTTGTGCCAAGACACTAGTTTGTCTCATGAGACCTACCGATGCATCGAGGAGCTATAGCGGGCTCCACCCGTCACTTATTAAGTCCAATGCATTCCCATATGAAAAGGTTTAAACATAACATAAACATTCGTATTAAAACTAGCATACGAAATGTCAATAATTTCACCATAAACTATGAATGGTATAAAAATAGCACATCCACAGTCAAACATATCACAAAACCTTCAATATAATATAGAAGTTTTGTATCATAATAAATCAACTTCGAATAATCTTAAAATCCATCAAAGGATGTTGACATAGATGAAATCAAAATTCTTTTTAAAGAAGTATCTCCTTTTATTTTGAAATCATTTAAGATCCATATAAAATAAAACATTTTCTTTGAAAATATTCTTATAAGCTTGTATGGAAAGCTTCGACGATTTTATAATGGCGGAAAATAACCGCACCCGCCGTATAAGTTAAAAAAAACATTCTTACCTCAATTCTGTCGAAAAGGTTAAAAAGGACCTTGTTTTGAAAACGACGGAAAGATTCCTTTATAAACCTCTTATAAAAAGTCAAACAAGGGTATAAATGACTTTAACCCATATTCTTGTAAATAGTAAAAATGTTTTGAAATACATTTTGAAGAAACATGGATGTGGATGATAACGAGATCCCAGTAGATTATTACGTATAAACAACCTCGGATAAAGAAGAGATTGTGAAATAACCCTTACCTTGTACTTTTCCTTTGTTGGGGTAGGTTAACCTCCTGTATAATGGTGAAATAATTGTTATTAAATTATACAAGAATAATATACATTAATATGATATCATATATGATCTTTTAACATTGCTTTATTAATAATATCTTAGTATTATCGTTGTTTCAGGTGATAATAGATTCGTTCTTCTTAAATGTTTGGTTACGTAAGACATGTTTGTAATGGATAGATTATATCTTATTCATAATCAGAATGATATTAACATTATTTTTAACCCTAAAATGATAATAATACTTGAATGGATATGATGGAGAATGAATCTTATCGCGTTCGTGGAGACGGTAGTCCGTACGTACGCACGAACGCTACTTCCATTTAATTTTCATTTTAAAAGAATCAAATCCAAATGATACATAGGTATATTACTATTCATGTATAATATAATATTTTATATATGTTACTTAAGTTCATTAACACCATCCTTTATACGTTCCATGTGTGGTATGAACGAGTCATATCATTTTAAGGGGGCGGTAGTCCGCACTTCCTCAAATGAAATTATCGTATGTATATACAACATGAAACGAATAATGGTATGAAATAAAATGGAATTACAGAAGCTTATATATAAAATATATATCATTAATATCATATTTAATTATAGTGCCATCATAATGGCCACCATGAGAGGCAGTAAGATGTATTTGAACAATCATCGTTTCGTGAGGCGTTAGTTTGCCATCCACAGAAACATTATGTTCATCATCCATTAGATGGAGTTGTGTGTATGTGTAGTTTGAATACTTCTTATAACAACATCCTAGTATATTGAGGATACTGGTTTTGTTACAAAAGAAAGGAAATAAAAAGAGTTTGGGGGTTGAAGAAGCAAAATAAATGAAAATAATTTAAGAGAAATCGTTACCTTTAATTTAGGTAACTCACTTTGGTTGGAACCAAAGGACTTGTTGAAATGCTTTCTGCCTAAGGGGAAGCTTCAAGGAGGAGGAGAGGGATGTGGGGAGCTTAGTTGGGCAGAGTTTGGACGAGCCAAGTGTCTTGAGAGGTGTGAGGAATGAGTAGAAGTGGCCTCCTTTTATAAGGGAGAGGAGGGGCTCTTTAGGAAAGTGTGAAAGTATTACTTTATAATATATTTGTATTCGGTTTATAATGGTCCAAAAATCATTGAGGTCTAAGATAAGATGACTCATATTCTAAATAACATCAACCAATAAGAATTGGACAGGTTTTAGATAATATTTTAATCATTATAATCTTATTTATTTAAATGATTTATTAATGAGGTAAACATTGCATCATTATTGTGTCATTAATAATTTAACTTATTTGATGTCTAAAAATTATAAATAAAATATCCTCATGTAGGAAATATTTTTAGCTTTCTAATGAATATTTATAATCGAAAATCCAACATTTATAACCCTATGTAAAAATTGTTCTTCTAAAAGATGTAATCTTATGCCATTTTTATTTTTATTTTAACTTTATTAATATAATGTGTCATTATCACTTACAAGTGGCTCCAAGGGGTCCCCAAATTGACCCAAGGATGCCCATGGTCGGGTATGTGTACACCAATAAGGTTAGGACACGTTTTAGGGTAATTTTGTATTATTATAATATTATTTTTTAACCCTTATTTACCGGATTTACCCTTTAACCATGGTAAATAAAATATTTACCGCAGTAATTATTCAAATTGTCTAAAAATAAAAGTTACCTATTTACACAATTTAAACATCCTGATTCCAAATATGGAATCCATTTTCCTAAATTCAAAACACAGAAGTGTCAGAAATTAATTTAAAATTAATTCCCGCTGTCAAAACAAAAAGCGTGTTTTAAGAGATAATAACTATCAAAAGATTGACACTTATTTATGTTTGGTTTAATTGTAAAATTATGTCCAATGACCAAAATTATATTAAATGGTAAAAATATATTCTAAATATACTTTAAAACCACTCAAATTCATAATTTATCAATATTAATTATTTTGATTAAAAAAGTTGTTTTTAATTAAAATTTAGTAATTTTCACTATTCATCAAAATATGAAAGTTATTCGAAAAGTACCAAAATTTCACCTTAGGCTAAATTCGATATTCTGAATCCAAAAATGAAGTCCATTTAAAAATATAAAATATATATTATTTCAAAATTTAGGTATTACTATTCATAACGGCCAGTTTGATTGGTTGTGGTGTGTGTTAAAACTTGAAGTTGCGTACAACACACGCTACTGTTTTATTCAAAGGAAAGCGTACCGTGGAAGCATGAGATGTTTCATTTTAAATTTTTTGATGTCTCCATTTAGTCAAAAAGTTTAAAATATAGTATCTAAAAAGGGTTCACTATTAAAATTTGGTAAAAGTGAAATACTGAAAATGAATTTGTTCTTACATTATGTCTAAGAAACTCATAATATGGATTCTAAAATTATAAGGATTATATAAAGTTTAAAATTTAGTTGACACTATTCATAACCTCTTTTGAACAGCTTGTTTGGTAAGTCATGGTGCGATTGAACTTGGTGTTGTGTGTAGTAAAAGTTATTGAATTATTTTGAAGAAATAACACACTATAAAATCTTGGGGTGTTACATTATGAGGTTCTAGTATCCCATTGAGTCTAATAAAATATCATTAATATAATGGAAAAATATATCTCGACCCATTTATTCATTTGGATATTGGTATCTCTTGTATACTATGCAGGATATTTCCATTATATACCTTGAAAAAATATCTAGAATATTTCATCAGAATAATTGAAAAATTATATAATCCATTATAAAGTTATTTAAATTAATATATTAATACTATTTAAAAATTTTACTATAGTGATGCTATATTTGTTTTTCATTGTATCCAAAACATTGATTCCGTAATAAAAAATAAGGAATAATAAAAATTTGGTTTCGTTGAAAACCATGAAAATAAATTATGAATTAATCTATAATAAATGAAGAAAAATTGAGAATATATAATTTTATTAGAGGTCACCATGACCAGACCTTCCCATTACAAAACTATAGTGTCAGTAGTTTTGGACCATAAGTTAAGCATTGAGGGAATAAAACTTTTTTCTATGCATTCACTAGGTTGGGTTGAAGAAACATTTCAATTTCAGAAAATAAATAAAAACACATAAATAACCAACTAGTCTAAAATTATGAATAGTGTATATTTCATTTCAATTAGGCTCCATGTTTCATCTAAACAACCTCATCAGGATCATTACAACATATTGAGTGTCACAATGGATGGGTTTCCCCATATGTATCTCATATGTGTAATGGTATGTAATGTGTTTCCTTCATTCTATTTTTTTACATAATGGTATCCGTTGAAATACTATTACATTGATACCCTCATAATTATTATTATATTATTATAAATAATGAACAAGTGCAATCCTTAATGCTTAGGGAAAATAATTTTACCAAATTTTTAAAATAATGAATTTATTTAATAGAATATATTTTTAAAATAACATATATATATATATATATATATTTTATTTATAATAAAATAAAATATATATGGATTAATTGTTAAAAAATAGTATATAATTGAATAATAGGTGATTACAAAACAGGGATTATTAAATATTCAATAAATATTAAAAATACGTTTCAACGTATTTTTATGAAGTTTAATAAAGATTATAAATCTAACATATAGTGTATATTCAAAAAATGTTTGTTTTCTATGTTTTTTATAAATTCTATATAGAGAGAAAGAATATAAAAATGTTTTTTTAAAATTAAAAATTTATCATATTTTATTATTTAGATATTTTCATAAATAATTAGCAATTATTTAAATTTAAAATAAAATAATATTTATACATAGGTAATATTATTTCCTAATTTTAAATAAAATTGTACATTGTTTATAAAACATTCTAATTATATAAATTAAAAATAAAATTTAATATAATGATTAATTTAAACTATTCATATTAATTGTATTACAAATATTTATATTCAAAAAATGTAATTTTTTAAAGATTAAAGATAAAACAAAAACAATTAATTAGATTTTATTTATTAATTATTCAAAAATTGTTATCATATGTTTAAATATTTTTATTTTTCACTTATATACCCATTATTCCTTATTTAACAAGTATTATAAAGTATTTTTATAACAATTGCGTATGCATGATATTGAATTTTATTTTATGTCTATGAAATATATCCTTGAATTAAATTATTGGTTTAGTAATTAATTTAGATTTTTATCTATAGTAACCTTGATATTTTATTAATTTTATGAAGATGATTTTATAAGGTTAGTATAGTTCGTGAATATTATTCAACATTGATAAAAGGAATTTTATTCTCACTCGAGTAATGTATGACCGAGTATATGGAATTGTTATCAGACTACATATGGTCCATGATGCTTATTCCTTATTAAGAAATTTAATTTGGATTGGTTATTTTCTTTCATAGGTTTACTCAAGTTGAGATTTTCGATTTCATATAGATATATTGAGTTATTTGATATCTCGTATAACATATATATAATCCAATTGGTTATTTATTAATATACTTTTCTCATATATTTTTGTGATTAATACAAAAATGGAAATTGTTTAGTGATCAACAAGTTGATATATTAAGAACATATTTCATTGATGAATGAAAAAATATTCCAAACTATATTATTAGAAGAATGAATAAATAGAAGTGTATAACATAAGATTACATTGTGAGAATAAATCTCATTAAGGAAAAAAATTTAGATTCTATCTATATTAGAACATATAAAGACATCCAACATTCGATAGGGATTTGTGTAACTAAATAGATATACCACATAATAATCATGTTACACATTGACTGGTTATTTTAACTATAGATTATCTTTTTGGAGATATCATGATTAGAATCATTATCCATTTTTGTATATTTGTTACATTATTGAATTGGTTATTTTTTCCCATAACATAAGAAACACCAACTGTTGGGATACCATAATAATGGTGTTTTTTGCAATATTATGGATTTGATAAATATTTATCAACTCAACAATACAATATTTAAAAATAATGTGATTGTATTGAATATAATGATACAAATCCTGCATAATTTATGTGAAAAATATATAATTTGTCATAGTGAATTATGGATCAAATCTAACTAAAGGATATGTTTTCTATATAAGGGTTAATAATTTTAGTGGGAAATAAGTTAATAAAATAACTCATTAAATTGTAAAAACTTGATACTAAACTGATTAACAAAGTTTTTATATATTAACAAAATCAACATCATCCAAATAATTGTTTATCATAATCTATATAAGGTGAAGCTTAATTTATACTACTATTCTGGATAGGGACATAATAAATGTTCTTATTCTAAAATAATAACATTAAAATTTCATAATGTATTTGAAAATTTTATGTGTTAGGATAATACTGATTCAAGATTAATAATGTTTTAATATTGATCTTCATTATAATATACAAGGTTATAGTAGAATATTATTACACATAATGTTTCAAAATCCATTTACATAATTTTTTTAAAAGAATAATATTTTCCTTAAATATAATTATTATGATTTGGTACATCAATAATTTTTTTGAATTTTAGTCTCATATATTCAATATGATCGATTATTCCAAATGATAATCAATTTTTTATGTATGACATTGGCATGAAGATAAAAAATATTTCCCTAATGAATTATTCTTTATAGAGCCCAATTCATTTATTCAAAACATTTTGTGATATTTGATCTTTTATTTACCTGATTTATAAATATATAGGAGGTCATAAATTAAAAATAATTATTTAATAGTTACTGAATTAGTTATGTAAACGAGTTACCTCTTTGAAAATATATTTTTTTAATTTTTGGATGAAAATACTATAATATGTGTATTGTCATATTTTTATATTGTTGATATGATTATAAAAAAAAATTATTTTAATTGATTAATTTATTTTTTTAGATGAAGATTATTATTTATTTAATTATAGATATTGGTCTATATTATTATAAAAATGGTTTTAGTACAGAGTACATCAAATTTTCATTTCCTTCCAATGTTATAAAAATTTGATTGAATTATAGAAAATTTCCTGATTATTCATAAATTTTAAGTAATAAATGAGCTAGGAATAGGATATCTAGATTCAATGTGTTTAATGTTCCATAGTGGTGGATTAATTATCACAATTGGAAATGAAAATATTTTCAAAAATTTAAAAAAACATTCAACATGATGAATTTCAAAGTCATTAAAACCAAGGGTTTTTTGGGAGAGGAGTAATAATTCTATATAATGTAAAATTGAGTTACTTGAAGGAGTTTTTGGAAACTATATAAAATATATATTCCATTTATAGTGGTTATAAAAAATAATTTAATTTCTTTAGAGTATATGTGAATCCAAATGTTTATATCACATGTGTTTAAAGTATTATACTCTATTTTAAGGAATTTAAATCCATATTCAAATAAATAAATACCACATTAAAAAATATTTGTTTGAAAAGAAATGAAATATTTCCTTTATTTTACACCATTATAAGTTATATCATGTCAAAATCAAATGGACATTATGAATCATAAGTATTATTATTATAGTTTTAAATAATGAAAGATAATATTACTATATTTTAATGGTTATAATAATTTATAATTGATATAAACAAATGAATTGGTGGAATCAACTAGAAAAATTTTCCTTTATTATACCCATTTTCTAATCAAATAAGTTAAATAGAATCACTGAGCTTTACCTTTGACAAATAACAATATGAGATTCAATAAATAAATCAATATTGAAAGTAGTTATAAGAGATGCCAAAGATCATTAAGATCAGGGTCCAAACCACGTTCACCGAAACACCCCAATAAAGTGTCAATATAAAAAATATACCTATATGGAATATTTTGGTGTAATTTAATGTTTTTTATATAGAACATTACATTCTATTATTTATTTATTTTTTCAAATAAAATAATTTTTTAATATATAATTTTTATGATTACTTTATAAATGTGTTATAATTAATTTGATTAAAATTTCATTTTGATACAATAAAATAGATATATTTTTAGAGAAATATATAGTCTCAAACAAAACACTATACATATTGAATATTTTAAATAAATGTTTTTTAATAAAATATTCTTTTTAAATAATATTTACTTTAATATAAATTTTGATATAAATTTGTGAAGTCAAATGTAGATTTAACATTGTTCGGAAACATATTAGGTTCTAAAAACATGTATTTTCTAATTAATATGGGTTTTTAATTTCTATATTATAATATTAATATTATTATATTTATGTTATTTACAAAATTAATATTTTGGACATAAAAAATAATATTTAACCAGAAGTGAATTTTTTTATAATTTTTTGTGGCAGTTGAAATATTCGGTAAAAATTAAATAATATATAAATTTAAAGTATGCATCATGAAATGATAATGTCCCAAAAGTAATATAATAAATACCATAAAAAAATAAGTTACCAAATATATATTTTTTCTATTATAATGTTTTTTTAATTTATTTGATTATCTATATGAACCCTTAACAAAAAATCTGAAACATATATTACAAATGTGGTTATAAAATTGAAATTTTAAGAACATGACTCACATCCACATTACCAAGGGTATTATTTTAATAATTTCAGTTCATATCCATTTAAAATAATAAAACCCAAGATTTTTTGGAGTATCCATAGGAAATTACCATTGTAATATTGGTGGATTTAATCATTTTGTCATATAAAATCCAAAAATAATAATATTAGAATTTAATAATGAATAACCCAATATCTTTTTATAACCCCTACAAAAAAATAAACTCCCATTCATTAAAAAACCATTGTAAAATAATAATATCCTTAATTTACCATTAAATATCCTCCCAATGTTCCCCATTCCCTTAAGAAGATCCATCAATTATTTTAGGACTTATCTCCTATAGTGAGTAGAGTTGAACAATCTTTTTTTATTTGAAGAACATTATTTTTAATAAGACATTTTGAATTGAATTTATACATCTAAATTTTGTTTTTAAACATCTAAATACTAAACTTATTATTAAAATTGTAATTAAAAACCACATTTCGATCTCATTTTACAATTCTATAAAACATAAAATATAACGGTTATGATGCCAACATTATCCTGTGATCATCCATTCCAATAATTAGAGTAGATAATACTCATCCCCGTCCCCCCCAATGGTATTCACCTAGTCACTCATAAACATTATTTATTTTGTAAATCCATGTATTTAATCCACACACTTATATCATGGTGTCAATAATAATGAAAGGTATTCTTTTTTTTGTGTGGCCTATGTGTCCCATATAAGAATGTACATTATAAGAATGTGACTGATGAGCCTAAGTTCATATAAACCTCCAATGCATCAGGTAGTGTTATTATCTTATGATATTTCTTGTATGGTTCATGAGATGTTACCAAAATAACAATATGTTATTATATCTCATATGTTAACATTATCATAATCATATAATATCATATTTGATTTAATTTTATAATTAAAATGTTTTATTGACTCTATCATCTTATATAATGATATTTTGAATTTTTTTGAATCTAACCTCTATTTTTTCACCATGATATGACTCAAGACTAAAATTTATTACATCTATAATGTTATACATTTTTTATTTCTCTTACTTTTATTTATATCTCACACCATTCTTATTTATTTCCAAATGATATCAAAAGATGTTTTTGATGAGTGTTATAATTTTAAGAGATAGTTAAAGAGTTGTAAATAATTGTGTGGTACCCATTTATTAATTTACTATGAAAAGTTATTAATTATAGAAATAAACAAGGCATTATAATCTTTTTGGGATTGCAGGACGTCTAATTTAATATAATAAATCCTTAATTAATTTGTGTTAAAATATAGATTGTCCTTGTTTGTATCAGAGTAATGCATATGTATTTTGTTAAATTATTACTAGAAAAAATAGTTGACGTAATTAAAAAAATAGATAAAATGGTAAAAAATCCAAAAATGTTGGTATTATATATATAATTATGATTTCAAGAAAAAAAATACATATTTAGATTTTATTGGTGGTTGTGGCTATGGCATAACTCTACTTATGAGAAATAACCCTAAAAATGGATCAGAGGGATTTTACTTAGTCATCACCTAGTACATGTTAAGAAAATATAACTAGAATCCTGATTTGACACTCCGTATGATTATTATTTTTTAAATAAATAATCTCTTAATCAACCATTATGATGGGAATAAAAATTACCATTAGATTTCATGGTAAGAAATAGACCAGGGATAATATAGGTTTAGAGCAATAAATTTAGAAGTTATGTCATAAATTTCAATTTTTGGTTTTCAAATTATTGTTAATGGTTTCTAATTTATTTGTTCATTAATTTATAAATTTTCATCCATTATATTCACATTAATTTTGTCAATTTCTTGAAATAGGATAATTTTAGTCATCATCTAATGTGATGGGGAATATGACGACGTCCCAAATGACATTCCCAAACTAAAGGGACATAGAGTGAGAAAAATTAGGAAAATAATTCCTCAAATATCTCATCTATTATATGGAAACACTATTTATGCGATATTTAATCATCACAAAATAATGAGAAACAAATAATTAATAAAATTATTGATCAATTTCCTATTAATTTCAATGCACCCTCTAATCCCCAGAATATGGAACAATGGATCAACTATTTTGAAATGATCATCTCTATGATATTATTCACAAATAAATAGAACATTGTAATTAATTTTTGTCATAAGGATGGATAATATGATGAATATAAGATCATAATAAGAAATATAAATCCCATGGAAAAGAATGAATTTATTGGTTGAATGAATTATGGTTCTTTTACAAATGATTTCATCAAACTCTCCATATGAAAATAGAGGGGTAATTTCTTATTATAGAGAAAAAGGATTTAAAATCCATCAATTCACCTTAGGTGAACATCATTATTATTTTATGAAATGTATTCATATTTTTTATTTCCATTAAAATTTATGTTTGCTGATTATTTTTTTTTCTAAAGATGAGTCTCTAAAGGGCTTTGATGATTTCATAATTTGATATCTATGTGAAAGTTTTAATATAATATTTAAAAGTAGTAATATATATCATAAAATATCAATTGTATCAGATGTCATTATATAGTAATAAATTAATGAAATTTAATAAAATAACTATAATGAAAAAAATCATTAGTGAAATAAATTATATCAGCCCACTTATCAAACTTTTATGAAGAAGCATCCCAAAATTTACTTTAATGGGAGAAAGAAATTACTTATGTTTAATAAGGAAAAATATGTACATAAAAAATTATGATGGGAGAATGCAACCAATGTTATGGAGGAATGGCGTGCATCAGTCTACCCTCATCCTATAATCAATTATTTTAGCTACAGAAAATAAGGAATTTAATCTAATAATTTCACTAAGAAATGTGATAAAGATGGAAAATTATGAAAATATAATTCATGTTGAATAGATAAAGGGTCTCATTCGATCACAATTTCAATGGTCGATCTTTATAATAATGTTGTGACAGATACACTAGTTATTAATTCTTGTATTGTGATTATTTTATTCCACTAATTTATTATGAATTGTTTCATATAATGAAATTTTAATGTAAATAATAAAACCCCACCTGAAAACATCGATGTTGAGTTATCATGGAAGATATAAATATGATCAATTAAATCATTCCACGTTTATAAATTATCACCTAACAAGTATTGTGGGATTAATTTCATAGTATGTCTTTCCATAAACCCATTATTTTAATTTTATTACATTATAGTTATGGATTCGTTTTACATTAATAGTTCTAGAATAAAGTTTTGATATAAAGAAATCACCCCCTTTATCGAAAGTCACCCTCGTTTTCTGTATAAGTGCATTGAAGAGTATGAAACTCCATTGGTATCCTCGTATAATGAATTCATATTATTTTATTTTAAGAAATAAAATCTAATCCAAATTATTGAGTCAATGTAAAAGATCATACATGATGGCAGTCCAAATGTAAGTGAATATGTTGTTGTTTTCCCCAATAATTGTCTCATATTCCACTTTACCATGATGTTGGGTTTTAAATAAAACATTTTCCGAGATGTTTTCCAATATCATATACATCATATATACAAGACACTATTTAACATAATAGATAATGAATAATCTAATAATGAATATTTATAAAGGGTTTATACACCCATGTGATTTACAATATGGTGCATCGTTCATTTAAATTGAGAGGAAAAATGGGTAAATGTATATACCATTGGAATTTCACGAGCAGAAAAATTTCAAAATATAGAACAAGTAGTCATTTACATAGACTAATGGATTTTATATCAGTGATTTCAACCTCGATAAATCTTTATGTAAGATCTTTCATCAAGATGGTATTATGTCATAATTAAGAATAAGGATATTCGAAAGATTGTTTTCAAACATGGTATGAGAAATATGATTTCATAGTAATGTGATATGGACTAACTAAAATCCCATATATCCTTATGCACATAATTAATATATTATTTAGTGATTACGAAGTAAAAAAAATTTAGTCTTTAAAGAAATTTTTCTTTTCTACTCCAAAATCAATGAGAAACCTGATGATAATATGAATGTTGAACAAATTCCCTTGTGAAAATACAATTTACATGTGATTTATAATAAATTAAAATTTTAAATAGAGTATGTAACATTATAGGGGAATTTTATCACTAGAATATACATATATATAAATGGATCCAAAAAATAACATGGTAATTTATGGATGGTCCAAGCCATTAACTATTATGGAAACATTGATTAAATAGGAAGTATAAAAAATATGATAGAATGATATCATGATTGTGAGGAATCATAACGAAGATAACTCATAAGGGAGTAATGTTTCTATAAAATATTTAATGTAAACATATATTTATAGGTTAATGAGGAGGCTAATCACTATAATAGTACTCATACTACACACCTGTGTGGAAGGATTTGTTATCTAAAGTAATGCGCATGAAAATAAATAGTATTTTTTACTCCGAAATTATGAAAAAGTGGTAGAATATACATATTTCAAATTAATTATTCATGGATAGAACTACCATAAAAATTATATGGATTTGGATTTTGTTATGATTTCATTATTTATTTGTTGGAATTATCTCTATGTGTTGATGTATGTCATATATAATTATCATAAATTTCTCAAGAATAAATTCCACCAAAATAATATTAATATTTCCAAATAGAGGTGGTTGGATCTGATTAAGGATTATTATTGTTCAATATATTACAATCCAAAAATGGAAAACAATGTTAGACTCTCTCTATGTATATAGGGTCCTACCGACCTATCCATACTGTGAATTGAATGGAATCAAATCTTCTAGGACATGAAAAGTATGTATACCAAAATAATAAAAGGATCATCATCATTCAATTAAAAAAAAATACAAAACCATACATTAAAGAGACTATATAACATTGAAATAAATTGCTAAAGGGGAATTTGAAAATGCTAGTGGTAATTAGAGAGTCCATTATTGATAAATATGGATTTATAATGTTGAGACCCCAGATATATATCCCATCATAACTAGGGATGAAGTGGGACCATTTGTATTATTTATAATTAATCTATTACTTCATTAATCTCGGAATCACAATGATGTATATAGATCCAAATAAATAAATCTATAATTATAACACAAAGCATGAAATTGTTGAATTTGTATCATGATGATTGTTATACCTATAATTATAGTTTGAATGGTAAATTTCTATGGGAATGAAGAAATCATTGACATAAATAGTATGAAAAGGTGTATGTTAAACAATTTATTTCATCATAGGTCCAAAAAGGTCCTCATAGGAAATATTATTATATAAGTTATATATTATCCCCTTAAAAAGTTAGAATATTTCAATACTATAAATGAATATTTATCTCTTGACTAATCAGATATGATAAATATAATGGAAGTTGTATGATGGAATATAAATACACTCAGTTATATCTTATGAATATACGATGATTAACATGATATTCTAGTGTTGAATTTCTATAAGCAATGGATATAGATATATGTTAAAATATAACTTATTATCCTCATATTTATTTTCAGTTTGAACGAACCTTAAAAAACAAGAGGATATTTTCTTATCATTTTTTATTGGGTTTTCAAGTATATTGGGATGGGAAAAATACTATTTTATAGATCAAATATGAAAATAATTTAAAATATATCATAAATATGGTATCGTATGAGGTTCTGAATGATAATAGGTGTCATGCGTCGACATGATGTGGTGATGATGGATAATAGAAGATGATATGACCTTATTCTAAATATAAAATACATAGGGAGGTTAATTATTTTCAATGTAACATCAAATCCTAATTTTTTAAATAAAATATATTCATAAAATATTCAAATGGATCTATAGTTTTCATTCTAGGATTATGTTTTCTTTTTTATATCATCATAGTATAATTTAATGAGACTTGGGATGAGAGGAAATATTTTTCCAAATTTTTCTTCCACCTTTGATATACATATTCACATCACATGTGTGAACAATGAATTTGTAATCACAAAATTTTTTTTTGTTAGTTACATGATATTAAACATGTATCCAACATGAACAAATACATAAATAACATTTCACATCGACTTATTCTAGATTTATTACACTTGGATAACAAACATTCATACAAATGGATGTATATGAAGATCTTTTTACCAAGAGAAACTATTCTATGAAACAAGAAAACACATCTAGTAAACGTGCTAACACAAAGCAACCTGCTTAATGATTATATATGGAAATTTTATGAGGTAATTAATAAAATTTTCATGCATCTTTTGATGTTTATGAAAAAAAAATTCATTGGAGAAATAATTAAATAGGGAATAATTTACTGTTGTATAATGTTTTAATGAAATTCTATTTTAGTCCCTATAACCATGACTAGAATTCACCACAATGGACTATTATAAGTTATAAAAATTCAAATATAAATTAAAATATATAATAATAAAAATTATAAATATATTCTTTACATTGTAAACATTCTTATTGGTATATATTATGGGTGGTGATAAATTCTTTTTTCCAAAGAAAAAAAGAATAAATTTCCTTTACGAGTACGATAACACACTATAAAGACCATTTATCATAGCTTACATGGGATATGGGATCACTTGTATTTCACCTTGGTTGTGCCCATGATGAGAATCCACAACTAAATATGGAGAGAGATCGTTTGGGGAATCTATTCATACATATTTAGATCATTATCGATACAATTTATCCCGAACCACCCAATGAGAGTGTCATAATTGAACACATTAACCTTAGGGTATACTCTAGTTGAATAATGGATTATGTTTCTACACCATAATAGTATAAATGTGAATATTTTATTTTAAATAAAATAATATTTATATTTATCCTTTTTATGATTAAAATATATATATTTAATTAATTAGTTTAATAAAAAAATAGATTTTTATATATTAAAACAGAAATGGCACATTTTCTAAATATAAAATTTCAATAAAAAAACAATATTTTATTAATTCAAGAATTTTAAAAATATATAATAAAAAATAATATATTTTTATTAAATAAAATTTACTCAGAAAAATTACATCTTTATATTGAAAAGAAATAAGTTCTTTTCACAATTTTCAGAGGCTATTATCATAATACATTCCATATTTTTCATGAAATTTTCATTATTTATTTAAAATAGGGAAATTTTCTTATTTATAAATAAATTTATAATATATATATTATTCTTCAAATTACCATGTCAATATTACCCAATAGTGAAAATTTTATAATTTTATGGGATGGTAGAATTGTTTTACAAAGTAATTTATTGTTTAAATATGCTATATTATTTATGAAATCAAAATGTTCCAACAATTATGTTATAAAATAAATAAAAAAATAAAAAATATATATATTCCTCCTTTATAATAAATTATTTTTTATTAATTTTTTAAACCCTTAACGAGTCCTTCAAAACCCCAGCTATATACTATATTTTTAATATTAATTATTTACAAATATAAACAGCTTCCACATCACTACATAGGTTATGTTAGTGATTTCAATTCATATCTATATAAAATCTTAATAACCCCTAGTATTTGTATTTAAAACTTTAGATATACATTGGGATGTTCGATGGTTTTGATTATTTTTTAATGTAAGGAAAAAATTAATAGAAATTATTAAATAATTCCCCACTATTTCATGACAAAAACACACCCATCCACCAATTTCTCATCAATCACAAGTCCATGAAGTGTGGTTTTACACTACCTTTGAATCTCTACATTCCCCGATAGTGGACTAAATAATTATAGGAGCTTCTTCTATGCTTTTTCAATAACCCTCTCAAGGAAAGTGTCTCTTTCTACTTATTTTTATATCTTGTAGTTTATTGGTACTAAGCCCTTTTTATTTTAGATATTAAAAATAATAATTTAATTACATATCAATATACTATTATTTTGAATAATCTATAATGAGATAAAACCACTCAAACTCATTTCAACTTTCAATATATCCCTATGTATACATTCTTTATTGCCAAATTTTACTGTGATTTTCCATGTTAAGCATTGGCGTAAAGAATACCCATACCCATTTCCACCAAAGGTTATTCACCTACTTGTAACAATAATTTTCTGATTGTTGTATTTATTTTATATAACCCACAACCCTTATCAATTGGGTGAAAAGTGATGAATGAAAATATTATATTGTATGATCTATGAGGAATACAAATAAAAGTTAATGATATGAATAATATAGGCTAGTATGAAATTATATATTCCACCAATTCATTGGGTAATGTATTTTGTAAAAAACTCTAAATTTCATATAATATTTTTTATTATAGGGGTTATTTCAAGGCTAGTATTTGAGATGATAGAAAATTCCAAGGCCCGGAGTGGTTGGAAAGTATTTTTGAATTTTTTTGAGGTTCGTTAAATAAATGTCCGAGTGCGTTTTTATATCTTTTAAAATGGTACCTGGATCAAAAATCTGAGAGCATTATTGAACTCAAAGAATAGGGATTTATATAGAAAGGTACAAATAGTGGACAACATGATCCAACCGTGGAAAGTAATTTTTCACTGTAAATAAAATAATTAAGTAACAATTATTTTATTTTCAAATCCTTATAACTCCTAAATAGTAATTCAGATTTGAAATATGAGAGTATTGTTGAGCTTCTGAGGGCATGTTTTCCTTATCTAGAGAATATACATGGCCATCACAAGTCGATGGTGAATGTTAATTTACATAATTTTTGGAAGAATAATAAAATGACATAAATAGTGTTTTGGCTTAGTCGTTTACCAGTGGCACCTCAGTGCTATAATGAAGCAATGAGACGATGATGAATCTCATTAGTTATACTCATTAATGAGTCAGCATAATGACATTGTAATGTAGCATAACAAAAACAATGATTCACGTTGTTCATTTAATATCCTAACATGAAATGCAGTATTGTTGGAAAAATTCTAGAATTCCTCTGAGGCTTTGGTTGGTGGTGACGATGAATGACGAAAGAACCTTCTTCCACCCTTCGATGAATCTCTAGTGACGGTGGGTTATAGATCAAGAATGAAGAACAAAGGTACGTGATATCATTATCCCTTGACAAACAATCATATCCCAGGTAGGGTGTTTTATTATAAGTTATGTATGAGTTGTAGCCTTCTATATTATTCGCTATTTCTTATTATAATTGTGTTTTTTAAAATTAATTTAATGAGAGATTCTTTTTTTCCCCTCATATATATTATTTTAAATCGATGAACCTTGACAAACTTGAATATCATTGTATTTCAATAATTATATATATATATATATATATTGGATGTTATGATTAAATGGCATCAAATATGTGACATTCCAATGTAGTTTATAATATTGATATAAATTCAATCACACTTACCAAAACAAATAAATTGATAATTTTGATATTTTTTATTTCCTGATTCATTGTTATATTTTTCATGATAAAGGTATTTATTAAATTTTTTCATAATGGGTTTTTATTTATAGATACATCCTATACTTATATTTATTTTATGGGGATTTAATATTTTGTTTATTATAGAGGTTATTAAATGATGGGTAATGGTTTTTTGGGATTTTTTAAATATAATATAAAATTCCTCTAAAAATATTCATTATATAGACATTCAAATTAATAATTAAATGGTAAACATTTATCATTAGTTATAAATTTAAATATAAGAAATTTTAAAACAAGTTTAACTGTTTTTAAGGATGAAAATATTTTAATGGATTATTTTATAATTTAATTTATATGTATTTTAATTTAATTTAAATTTATTAAATTAATTCATATATTTCTTAAATGTAAATTTGGATGACATTATATTCATTATTTATATAATTTTCATACATCAAAAATCGGTTTTGAGAAATGTTTCTTTTATTATTTTATTTTTTTGTAATATTATTTGATATCAATATTTAATGAAAATTTCATTATACTTTTTTTATGTTTAATTAATTTCGTATTTATATCTTATATAATATTAAAACTCGAATAAATATAATTGGAAAATCCATTACTTATTCTATTGATGATATTAGGATTACAAGTAATAAATACTTGAATCTATTTATTATTAAATTTTTATATATGAAAGAACAATTTTTATATTTATCAATTTTATTTGTTATATTTTATTATAGTTGAATAATATTTTATTTAAAAATTACTATAGATATTACTAATTTAATGCTTGAAAATATTTAAAAATAATTTTGTTTTCAAAATTTTATTAATTTTTTGTTGAAATAATTATTTTCTATCAATTTAAATTTTTATTTGTACTTTTGGATTAATAATATTTAGTATATATTTGTTATTTCTCATTATTTGATTTAATGGTTTTGTTACTTCAATTATGATATTTAAATTTTAAATTTTTATGTTGTTTTTAATAAAAAATGGATACTATTAGTTCAATTATTATTAAAAATTATTCTAAATTAAATTGACGCTTTTTTTAAAATTTATTATTTTTGAATGATAAAATTTTTATGTGTAAATGTTATCAGAAAATTTCATTAAACTGCATCAAAAAGAGAAAAAACTATATTTCAATGAAAAAGTATGCACAATGAATGATATTAATAATTTTTATTTCAAAAATCATATTCAATGAAGTTGAAATGAAATTTTTATAATGATATATTATTATATGTACTGATATATAGTTGATAATAATTAATACAGAATGTATTTTTGTTGAATCATACTTATACTATATGAACAATTTGTGAAAAAGGATGAAATTTTTATAGGAAAAAATTCTTATCATTTTAATCATTTCCACATTTTTTACCTATCTTGAATTTTAATTTCTAGCAGTTTAATAATTGAGAATGGTATAGTAATTTTTTTTTTCATTCATAGGTGTTGGATAATTTATTTCATCAAAATTTTCTTACTGTTTACTCTTCACATAGGTGTCTTTTAACAGATTTGAAAAAATGTTTTTAAAATCCATGTTACATGTTTAAAAACCATCAGGTATTGAATTTAAATTTCACTATTATATAGAAGTTTACTATAGTGGTTTATTTTTTATATACTTATATTGAATAATATTCCATACATGGTTTTTAAAAAAAATGGAATAAATAGTACCTGCAAAATTCTTGATTAAATTATTTCAACAATATAGTCATACGACATGTTATGAATTGATTATGTATTTTTTATATACTTATTTATTTATTCTTAAATTAAATTTGTTATACCATTATGTAACATAGATTATAGTTATAAATATGGTTATATATTAATTTTTAGTGGAACAAAGTTATATTTTTTTCAATAGTATAAATCAATATATATTTATTTATTAAAAAATGATATCATTTTCTGAAATATATTTATTATCTTATATTGGTGTAAACATATAATGTAAATGATTATTTTTTTATTTTTTTTAAAAAAAATCATATGAATAAACAATATAATAATTTACATTATTGAATATTATTACATTAACCATTAAATCCCAAATAATAATTACTCTATAAAGTCTATTTATCATTAATAAATATTGAAAATTAATTATAATTTTGAGTTGCATGTTGGAAATTATTTTTGAATGATATTGTTTTTATAGAAAAATCAGGATCTCTATCATCTAGAAAATAAAATCCGTATATAAAATAAATTAACTTGGAACTGTCAAAATATTTAATAATATATTTTCCATAATGAAATAGTAATTTTTGTTATTTTTTTTATAATCTCATAATTTAATACAATATTTTTTACAACATATATTTTTAGATGTAGTTATAGAAACTTCTTTATCAATGAATATTTATTTAATTTTTTATCTGCAATTCATATTATAATATTCTTTGAATGAGTTATAAATCAATGAATATCCAAAAACCACTAGGTAAAATATGTATAATTGGTAATTTGATATCATTATTATTATGGTATTAGGGAATAATAAATATTTTTATATTGATATTAAAAATAATAATTGGGAAGTTAAATTAGTATGATAATAAAGTTAATAATTGTTTCCTTTTAAAAAATTGGATATTATAACCTACAAATATAATATTCTAATCACATATTGATTAACCCATTCCAAAAAAAGTAAATATATATGTCTACAATATTGTATATTCCTCAATCTTAATTTTTGTTTATTTATATGTGTTTATGATATAGTGTGATTTTTTTACATGTTTGTTTTTTATATCATTGAAAATATTCCATGGAACATGTGATGGATTGAAATCCAAGTGGCTTTGTGTTTGTAATACCCAGTGATATTAGAGATTTAAATAATTGAATATTAATAATATTACAATCACTGATTGTTAACTTTTTTTCATGTCTGCTTTGATAATATATATAATCTATATATGATGAAAGGAGTATGGTGTTAGTGCATAGAATTTGATATTAACTAATTTGTTGTGTGTTAAGATATCAATGGAGTTATCTAACATGAAGGTCCATAAATGTACTTATACTTGGTTGGTTGTTGGAGTATATTTGTTTATTTTAAATATGAATGGTAATGGGTTTTTTACCAATAAATTTTGATAATAACTCATCTGAATTTTTTGTTGCTTTATTTTGCTCAAATCTAACCTCACAATAGTTACACTATATATTTTACAACCTCCTATATAGTCAATATTCTATGCTTGATCTGTAATGTTTTGATGTCATCAAATAAATAATTAATTAGAAATTAAAGTGTTATAAATGTTGAAATTTTCATTATTTTTTCAATTCTATTACTTATTTCATTAATGACATTTTGGATTTCTGTTATATATTTATTTGGAAAATCAATCACTTATAAAGTATCCCCATCTAATGTATTCTAAATGTAAGTTTTTAAATAAAGTGTATTAAATCTCGTTAACAATTAATATTTCATTTCCATAACTATATGTTTTTTTATTAAATAAAATAATACAATGAGATGTTTTCATTTTGTTAATGAAGTAATTCATTCTGATAGAATCATAACTAAGAATCTACCCAAAAATTAGTCGGAAAACCCACATTTTATTAATACATTCATTGTTTTGATAAATGAATATGAATACAGAAATATTTCATAAAAATAATATATTCCAATGTCACTAAATATTTAATTACTAAATGAATTTATATTATGTGATAATGTATAGGGTCAGGTTATCTATGTCATATTATTGAGTGTGTGTTATTGTGAATAATGATATGTTTTGAAGAATGATTAATATATTAGAAATTCTTAAATATTTTTAAATATATAGGATGATTTTTCTGATTTTTTAACAGTATCACATTATACATATATTATGTTACCCATCTGTTTTATATCTACAGATGACTTATAAATATATTCAATATTAAAAATTATCATGTGATTTTATTCTGAATGTTGTAAAAATGTTATGACTTCTGTCATATCATGTGATGTGTGTGAAAATTTATATATATATATCTTGAATTCACCATGTTAAGAAATGAATATTATTATTATTATTATTATTAATTTGTCTGGTTATGTAACATATTGGAAATTTATATTTATTAACCACCAATGTAGGCATTTCCTCCAATAATAGATATCTTTTCTAATATATTTAGGGTATTTGGATAACCTACTACTATATAGGAAAACATTAGGATTCCCTGAATCTATCCAATTTCAAATTTCATAATGGGAATGAATTTAAGGTTTCTAGACTAATGTTACACCATACATATTCCACTGGGAAGACCATATTGTTCATAGTCTAGTACTTTTATTAGATCGATATTCTATTTAGTTATAGTTGTAGGTTTGATGAAATATAATTCATGTTTGTGGGATTATTTTTTATACAATATATAAGGAATTTTAATTAATGTTTATATATGGTACTTATATGATATTGATATCCTTATGATGTTAATTATTTAGGTCTATTAATTCTTTGTGGGCTGGATTATTGTTTTTTATCATATTTACATGAATTATGTTGAAATAATTAATTCATTATATAAAGACATATATATTGATTTATATTAGTAATATTGTTTGGTTTATTATTTACATAAACCAAACTAAAATTATTTTTTATTAATAATTAAAATATTATATATAATCATTGTGTAAAAAATTCACCAGAGTTTTGGAATATATATATATAGGACATAGTAGATAATTTCAATATATATTTTCTTAAGTATTAATAATATTTCAATGAATGATCCAAGAGATATCCTAGTGGAACTATTATAATCCATCCCATATGAAATATCATCTCTTTAAACCATTGAGTAATTATTTTTCCATTACACTATATGAATGTATTTTAGGTTTTCATAGGTTTAATTCATGTCCTATATGATAATTTTTATCTCATTTTGAGATATATTATTGAATATCATATATTTATATATATACATTATTATCAATATTGAGGTAAACATGGGTAAAAGTACCCTTGGAATAACAGTAAACACCTTTATATATAGATTTATATATTCTTTTTATTTTGACACTAATAATACTCATACTAGTTTTTGGACATTACCGTGTCATACTAAATTATATGATAAATAAGGAAACCCCATTACTAACGACTAGCCCATAGGTGTTATACAAGGCTTTATAAGATTAATTAATGTTAATAATATGATGGAATAATTTTTAATGTAACATATATGTACATGAGCCACATAAATTATATTAATCTCCAATATAAATTTTTAATTTTCATTAAAATTTATATAAATCATTCCTAATTTATTATATTAGAAATAATCATGAATGTGAAAAAAATCACCTACACATCTCCCACATTCTATGTGTAATACTAATAAAAATTTATAATCCATCATACCCTTCTAAAAAAATTTCATTTAATTTTTCTAATTTTATGTCAAACAACAATTTATTGAAAATATTATTCAAAAAAATGAAAAATAAAATTGAATTGTTAAATATTACTCATTCATGTATATTTATGAAATATTATATATCATAAAAACTCACTAATATTTATTTTCATTAATACTGTAACACCCCAAGCTTCCACGGTACGTTTAACTTCGAATAATGCAATAGCGTGTGTTGTACGCAACCTCGAGCTCTAACACACACCACAACGAATTAAACTAGCCGTTGTGAATAGTAATACCTACTTTTTGAAATTTTATAAATTTTATTTATCAAAATGGAATTCATTTTTGGATTCAGAATATCTAAATTAGTCTATGTTGAATTTTTGGTATTTTTCTGAGAACTTCTATTTTTTATGAATAGTGAAAAATACTTAAAACAAATTTTTTAATCAAAATAATTTATAGTGATAAATTATACTATTGAGTTGTTTTAAAATATAATTAGAATATATTTTTACCATTTTATCCAATGGTGGCCATTAGAATTAATTTAACATCGAAATTGGACATAAACAATTGCCAATCTTTTGATATAAATTGTTTCTTAAAAACACGCTATTTGTTGTAACAGCGGGAATTAATTATAAAATTAATTAATGAAACTTATATGTTTGGAATTTTGTAAAATAGACATCATTTTTTAATTCGGAATATCAATTATAGCTTAGGGTGAAATTTTGGCCTTATTCTGAAAAACTTCAATTTTTGATGAATAGTGAAATCACTAAGTGGTTGTTAAAAACTGATTTTTCGTTAAAATGAAATATTACCACTTCTGTGATTTGATTTTCAAAAATCCTACATACATGGTTGTCATTAAGAATTAAAATTTGGTTCAATGAGATTAAAATAATTTTTTGGTGAATAGTAATTTTAAGTTCTTAATCGCGATTAGAGGTAATTACTGTAGTTTAAAGTAAAAACAATGTTTTAATAATATGATATGAGCTTGACACTTGTCCTACTCCTATTTTATGAGTCATGGCCGACCAAGACAACCCATGGGTATACTTGGGGACCCCATGGAGCCACTTTGGTTGGAAAATGACATTAATATATATTTATTTAATGTTAAAATTAAATTGACACAAACATGGGTTGTTTTCCTAAAATAGTTTTTAAGTGGGGTTACACAAGTCCAACTTTTGACTATAAATATTAATTAGAAAGCTAAAAAGATTTCCTACATCATAGTATTTTTTCTATAATTTTTAGACATTAAATAAATTAAATTATTTATGACATAATTATGATGCAGCGATGACCTCATTATTTAACGATTTAAGTAAAATGAGAGGATAATGCAAAATACAAGGCATACACTTGTCCAATGCCTATTGGATGAGGTGATTTCTAACCCTTATCACCTTAGCCACGAATTATATAAGTGTGGGACCTTTATAATCGGAAAAGCATTGTATAATTATGTAACATTTCAATCTTTTCAAAAAGCCCCTCCTCTCCTCTTATAAAAGGCCCCCACCACTCCCACCTTATTCACACCTTAAAGCCATTTGGGTCGGCAAAACTCTGCCCAAATACTCTCCCAACTTCCCCCTCTTACTCCTAGAATCCTCACTTTGGGCAGAACTCTTCCCAAGGAAGCCTTTGGCTCAAATCAAAAAGAGTTACCCGATTTTGAGGTAATGTCTTCTCTAATGTTGTTTTGTTTTATTTTTTCTTCTCCAACCCCCCTAAACTCTTTTTATTCATTTCTTTTGTAACAACACCAGTATCCTAAATATACTAGGATGTTGTTATAAGAAGTATTCTACCTAAACTTACACACACCTACATCTAATGGTTAAATAACATACGGTTTCTGTGGATGGCGAATTTCTGCCTCACGAAACAATGATTGTTCAACACTCATATAACACCGTCAAAGGTGGCCATTAATATGTAAATATATTTATATATGATATATAATGTGTTTATGTTTTACTTATGCTTCTGTATTTATCATTTATGGAATACTTTATGATTTCCATTATGGGTAAAACGCGATAATTTCATTTTAGGAAGTGCGGACTACCGCCCCCTCAAAGTGATTTGAATCGTTAATGCCATATGTGGGATGTATAAAGGATGGATTAAATGGTATTATACACTATATTATACTGTAATTATATTATAAATTTATATCATTATGATTTCATTCCATTAAATATGAAATAGAAATGAAAGTAGCCTTCATGCGTACGTACGGCTTACCGTCTCCATGAACGGTGCATTTCATTTCTTACCTCTAAATGTTACGTGACATTATGAATGAATGTATATACGGTATATATATGATATATATGATATCTACATCATGAATATAATTCTGGATATAATGGATATTTCACCACATGAACAACTTTTAATTATAAGAAGTTTATTTTTGACTCAAGTACCAAAGATCCACAAAACGACCGTTATTAACTTAAATAATTAAATAATGTTCATAACATGGTAATAAGTGATATAGATGGAATAATGAAAATTAAAAAGGTTCTTAAGTAAATATAAATTAACTCTAGTTTATTATTCCGGAGGTTAAAGAAGGGTCGAGTCAGGACAAGACGCAAGGTAAGGGAACTTCTTAACCCAATTTCTATTCTTTGGGTTAATCTCCTACTTTCAAATTATGTCATGATATTATTATGTCCTATCTTTTATTTTTACATTATTTATGTGTAATTATAGTGAATACACATAATAGACCTACTTTATAAAAAAATGATCTTTTTACGGACTTCGTCTCAATCCCCTTTCATTGAGGCATATTTTGTTTTATACACAGCTTTCTTTTATACGGTGTATAAATCCCTTTGACTTTTACATTTATTCAAAAGGAATATTTTTTATACGAAGCGTTTTACTAAACGACAAAAAGGGAATGTTTTTCTTTCCGTACATATTCGGCGACAACGACTTCTCCGCCGCCGTGACCATTTCTTGAGTTTCGGCTTCCTCTGCAAGCCATCTTTTTTTTATGAAAAATAAATACAAAGTTTTAACTTTCTTTTATTTTGGTATTGAAAATGGTTTTTAAAGAGTTTTTGTTATATCAATGTGTTGTATGGATATCTTGTGATTGAAATGTGGAAATGTTATGTTTCCTTTATGCATGTTTTATGTGATACGATTATGTTATGGTTTATGATATGTTTAAACCTATTCATATGAGGAATGTATTGGACTTAATAAGTGACGGGTGGAGCCCACTATAGCTCCTCGATGCATCGGTAGGTCTCATGAGACAACTAGACGTGGAATTGGCCGAGGCCCTTTTCCAATTTGATTTATGGTTTTGGCCGAGGCCTTAATCATTTTAGACGTCTTGGCCGAGGCCTTGACAAAATGTTTCAGAATGTCCGGCATTATACATTCCCTCATTATGAAAGTGGTTATTGATCTTTCATGTGATTATTCATCTATTAGAATATCCATGTGAGTAAGTAAGTGGCGTTATTTGATTTTACTTTTTCCATATTATGCTGAAGTTCAAGTTTAATAAGGCTTTTGTTTAGTTATACATTGCCTTAAATGTTAATGTTTATTTATGAAAGCTTCCGTAATATTGTTATCCTTACTGAGCATCTGAGCTCACCCCTTTCAATGTTTTAATATTTTCCAGGATGTGAAGAAGTATTTTATGAATGACCTGCAGGGATAGTCAGAAGAGGATATGAGTGTGGACTATGAAGACTTTGTTATTAGTTTTTCACTTTATGATGTAATGTAACATTTATGAATGTATTTAGTGTTTCCAAGGCTACTAAACTAATCGGTCTTTCGAGACTTGATCTTTTGTGATCATGCCAATGTTACGAAGTAATGCACCAGATCTGGGTAGCTGGGGTCGGGGCGTTACAGTTGGTATCAGAGGCAGTTTAGTACTAACCTTGGATGCTAGATTTAGATAAACTCTGATTAGAGCACATAGCCCGAAGATAGACTTTAAGGATTAGTATAGAAGAACTTCCTAGAAATTTGGTATTATATAGATTTTGTGAGTTTTCCGAGCAATACATCCCTGTCTGGATACGAGCAGGTAGAGGCAGCACTGGCACAGATGTACCTAGGGGTAAAACCTGAAAACAACGCTTTGAGCTAGACTCGAACGGGAACTGGTGCACGACAACGGGCCTTGCTGCACTCTTGGTTACGACACTCCTGGGGGATATGCTTAGGATAATTCTCATTTTCTTTACAAACCACTTTGAAGGGTTATGAGTATATACTTCCTCAAAGGAAACATTTCTTTTTATGATTATGGATTATATCCATAAATAGTTCAATTTATGTTAAGTATTTTACAAGTATGGAATTATGTATTTTGATTCATAAACTAATCTAGTTTATGCCATTGTTTAGAAATGGCGCCTAGTGGAAGGAATGGAAACCGTATCAATACACGCACTCTGTGTAGGGATTTCCCTCCTGCTCAAGATAATTATTGTGGATCTGAAGATACAACTGGTGCTGATCAACTTATTACCGTACTAGGACAACTCACTCAGGTTATGAATAATAACCTTACTCGTATGGAGAACCCTGATCCGCAATGTGGAGGATCAATGTTAGACCACTTCATGAGGCAACAACCACAAACATTTAATGGGGGTAAAAATCCATTAGTAGCTGAGAAATGGATAAACTCCTTAGAGAAAATATTCCACGCCTTGGGGAGTAGTGAAAGGGAAAAGGTTATCATGGAAGTTTACCGCCTCACTGGAGATGCTGATCAATGGTGGTCATTGATTCAAAACACAAAGGAAGATGATGACATATCGAATATGGAATGGATGGAGTTCAATGATCTTTTCTTAGAAAAATACTTTCCTCATGACCATAGAGCAGATATGGAAAGGCAATTTCTGAGTCTGAAACAAAAGGAGGATGAGAATGTCGCAAAGTATGAGGCCAACTTTACAAGGTTATCAAGGTATGCTGCAGATTATATACGTAACCCAAGAGGTAAGATTGATCGTTTCTTTGATGGGTTAAAACCATTTCCCCATCGAGATTTTGTATCACAATCATTCTCAACATACGAAGATATTGTCTCATGTGCTATCAAGACAGAAAAGGAATTCTCTAAGTCTTATGACAACAAAGTAAAGCAAGAGAAGAAGATAACAGTGGAACAAGAGACAGATAAAGGGAAAAAGGGAAAGAAGGATTTTCCATTATGTGATAATTGTGGGAAGAATCACCATGGTACATGCCTAAAAGGAATGGGAGTTTGTTATAAATGTGGAGAAAAGGGTCACCAGGCTCGTGATTGCAAGGGAAAGAAAGAGGCTGTCAAAGTTGAATGCTACAATTGTAGGGAAATGGGGAATTATGAAAATGAATGTCCTAAGAGTCAAGGAAACTTACCTCAGAAAAGGCCAAGGTATCAAGGACAATCTTATGCTGCTACTACAGTTGAAGCAGAATAACTAATGTATTGGTGCATTTGGACTCATGGATTATATTCTGGTTATAAGAATAATGTGATATATATAAAGATTGTACTGCAGTACTTTTTGATTTCAGTAAGCTTTTAATATGATTAAGGTAATCAT
The DNA here is from genome assembly GCA_963277665.1 of Viscum album. Lineage (NCBI taxonomy): Eukaryota > Viridiplantae > Streptophyta > Magnoliopsida > Santalales > Viscaceae > Viscum > Viscum album. The sequence continues at coordinate 116,736,557 of OY728128.1, read as the reverse complement.
ATTTTTAGTATGTGACAATAAGAGAAACTTTTCTTTGTTTGGGGAATCTGATGTTACAATTGATTTTGGAATTTAGAGACCTTTTAGAGAAAGTCTGGACGGAGGTATTTTGGATAACTATTAAGGTTGGAATATATTAAGTTGATCTTTGGATAGTATTTTTTAAGGTTAAAGCATTTCTCAAGATTATTTTTGGAATATTATAATACTATAGTTTTAGGAAAAGGACAACCTGCAGGGTGGGGAATAACCCGTCGCGTCGGACAAAGCTGCAGGAATCAAACCCATAATCAAAGTGCGACAGGCCTTTATTTCCTACCACTAGCCTATAGGAAGTCCCTGGTTATTACAAAATAATTTTACTAGTCTAAATGGTATGTGTTAACATTTGGAACATTATACAATTAGGATAAATAGAATATTTTTGAGTTCCATTACCATTTGGAGTAAAAGTTGGGTTTGTGGTAAAAATTTATTAACGAATGAAAGTATACATAACAAGTATGTATATTCCCTTACGTTCTTATTAAATCTCCTAAATAAATTCCTCAACATTATAAAAGGTAACTTAAAACAAAAATGTTGTCGGTTAACTTTTCCAACTGGGGAATCAATGATCGTTTAACCAATCACATGTTTCTGATTTTCTTGTAGTTAAACTTTCTCCTAATCCTGTTTTCTATAACTCTCCATCAGACCTTGATGGTTTGTTTCTCCTCCATATCCATATTTTCATAGAATCCTAGAATGGGCTATATTGGGTGACCTTTGTACTTATCTTGATTTCTTTTAATGTTATATATTTATTAACCTTATTTCCGATGTGGGCTTTACTCAAAGGTATTTTCTCTTTTCAACCTTTTATTTTCAAAGAAAAATTTCAAATTGCGAGGACGCAATTTATTGAAGGAGGGGAGAATGTAACACCCCAATCTTCCACGGTACGTTTCACTTCGAATAATGCAATAGCGTGTGTTGTACGCAACCTCGAGCTCTAACACACACCACAACGAATTAAACTAGCCGTTGTGAATAGTAATACCTACTTTTTGAAATTTTATAAATTTTATTTATCAAAATGGACTTCATTTTTGGATTCGGAATATCGAAATTAGCCTATGTTGAATTTTTGGTATTTTTCTGAGAACTTCTATTTTTTATGAATAGTGAAAAATACTTAAAACAACTTTTTTAATCAAAATAATTTATAGTGATAAATTATAATATTGAGTTGTTTTAATGTATAATTATAATATATTTTTACCATTTTATCCAATGGTGGCCATTAGAATTAATTTAACATCGAAATTGGACATAAACAATTGCCAATCTTTTGATATAAATTGTTTCTTAAAAACATGCTATTTGTTGTAACAGCGGGAATTAATTATAAAATTAATTAATGAAACTTATATGTTTGGAATTTTGTAAAATATACATCATTTTTGAATTCGGAATGTCAATTATAGCTTAGGGTGAAATTTTGGCCTTATTCTGAAAAACTTCAATTTTTGATGAATAGTGAAATCACTAAGTGGTTGTTAAAAACTGATTTTTCGTTAAAATGAAATATTACCACTTCTGTGATTTGATTTTAAAAAATCCTACATACATGGTTGTCATTAAGAAGTAAAATTTGGTTCAATGAGATTAAAATAATTTTTTGGTGAATAGTAATTTTATGTTCTTAATCGCGATTAGAGGTAATTACTGTAGTTTAAAGTAAAAACAATGTTTTAATAATATGATATGAGCTTGACACTTGTCCTACTCCTATTTGATGAGTCATGGCCGACCAAGACAACCCATGGGTATACTTGGGGACCCCATGGAGCCACTTTGGTTGGAAAATGACATTAATATATATTTATTTAATGTTAAAATTAAATTGACACAAACATGGGTTGTTTTACTAAAACAATTTTTAAGTGGGGTTACACAAGTCCAAATTTTGACTATAAATATTCATTAGAAAGCTAAAACGATTTCCTACATCATAGTATTTTTTTATAATTTTTAGACATTAAATAAATTAAATTATTTATGACATAATTATGATGCAGCGATGACCTCATTATTTAACGATTTAAGTAAAATGAGAAGATAATGCAAAATCCAAGGCATACACTTGTCCAAAGCCTATTGTATGAGGAGATTTCGAACCCTTATCACATTATCCACGAATTATATAAGTGTGGGACCGTTAGAATCCGAAAATAATTGTATAATAATGTAACATTTCAATCTTTTCAAAAGAGCCCCTCCTCTCCTCTTATAAAAGGCCCCCACCACTCCCATATTATTCACACCTTCAAGCCATTTGGCTCGGCCAAACTCTGCCCAAATACTCTCCCAACTTCCCCCTCTTACTCCTAGAATCCTAAATTTGGGCAGAACTCTTCCCAAGGAAGCCTTTGGCTCAAATCAAAAAGAGTTACCCGATTTTGAGGTAATGTCTTCTCTAATGTTGTTTTGTTTTATTTTTTCTTCTCCAACCCCCCTAAACTCTTTTTATTCATTTCTTTTGTAACAACACCAGTATCCTAAATATACTAGGATGTTGTTATAAGAAGTATTCTAGCTATACTTACACACACCTACATCTAATGGTTAAATAACATACGGTTTCTGTGGATGGCGAATTTCTGCCTCACGAAACGATGATTGTTCAACACTCATATAACACCTTCAAAGGTGGCCATTAATATGTAAATATATTTATATATGATATATAATGTGTTTATGTTTTACTTATGCTTCTGTATTTATCATTTATGGCATACTTTATGATTTCCATTATGGGTAAAACGCGATAATTTCATTTTAGGAAGTGCGGACTACCGCCCCCTCAAAGTGATTTGAATCGTTAATGCCATATGTGGGATGTATAAAGGATGGATTAAATGGTATTATACACTATATTATACTGTAATTATATTATAAATTTATATCATTATGATTTCATTCCATTAAATATGAAATAGAAATGAAAGTAGCGTTCATGCGTACGTACGGCTTACCGTCTCCATGAACGGTGCATTTCATTTCTTACCTCTAAATGTTACGTGACATTATGAATGAATGTATATACTTTATATATATGATATATATGATATCTACATCATGAATATAATTCTGGATATAATGGATATTTCACCACATGAACAACTTGTAATTATAAGAAGTTTATTTTTGACTCAAGTACCAAAGATCCACAAAACGACCGTTATTAACTTAAATAATTAAATAAAGTTCATAACATGGTAATAAGTGATATAAATGGAATAATGAACATGAAAAAGGTTCTTAAGTAAATATAAATTAACTCTAGTTTATTATTCAGGAGGTTAAAGAACGGTCGAGTCAGGACAAGACGCAAGGTAAGGGAACTTCTTAACCCAATTTCTATTCTTTGGGTTAATCTCCTACTTTCAAATTATGTCATGATATTATTATGTCCTATCTTTTATTTTTACATTATTTATGTGTACTTATAGTGAATACACATAATATACCTACTTTATAAAAAAATTATCTTTTTAAGGACTTCGTCTCAATCCCCTTTCATTGAGGCATATTTGGTTTTATACACAGCTTTCTTTTATACGGTGTATAAACCCCTTTGACTTTTACATTTATTCAAAAGGAATATTTTTTATACGAAGCATTTTACTAAACGACAAAAAGGAATGTTTTTCTTTCCGTACATATGCGGCGACAATGACTTCTCCGCCGCCGTGACCATTTCTTGAGTTTCGGCTTCCTCTGCAAGCCATCTTTTTTTTTTATGAAAAATAAATACAAAGTTTTAACTTTCTTTTATTTTGGTATTGAAAATGGTTTTTAAAGAGTTTTTATTATATCAATGTGTTGTATTGATATATTGTGATTGAAATGTGGAAATGTTATGTTTCCTTTATGCATGTTTTATGTGATACGATTATGTTATGGTTTATGATATGTTTAAACCTATTCATATGAGGAATGTATTGGACTTAATAAGTGACAGGTGGAGCCCACTATAGCTCCTCGATGCATCGGTAGGTCTCATGAGACAACTAGACGTGGAATTGGCCGAGGACCTTTCCCAATTTGATTTTTGGTTTTGGCCGAGGCCTTAATCATTTTAGACGTCTTGGACGAGGCCCTGACAAAATGTTTCAGAATGTCCGGCATTATACATTCCCTCATTATGAAAGTGGTTATTGATCTTTCATGTGATTATTCGTCTATTAGAATATCCATGTGAGTAAGTAAGTGGCGTTATTTGATTTTACTTTTTCCATATTATGCTGAAGTTCAAGTTTAATAAGGCTTTTGTTTAGTTATACATTGCCTTAAATGTTAATGTTTATTTATGAAAGCTTCCGCAATATTGTTATCCTTACTGAGCATCTGAGCTCACCCCTTTCAATGTTTTAATATTTTCCAGGATGTGAAGAAGTATTTTATGAATGACCTACAGGGATAGTCAGAAGAGGATATGAGTGTGGACTATGAAGACTTTGTTATTAGTTTTTCACTTTATGATGTAATGTAACATTTATGAATGTATCTAGTGTTTCCAAGGCTACTAAACTAATCGGTCTTTCGAGACTTGATCTTTTGTGATCATGCCAATGTTACAAAGTAATGCACCGGCTCTGGGTAGCTGGGGTCGGGGCATTACAAATACACTAGGGATAAATCAAATATATATATATATATATTATACATTTTTTATTAAATATCTATGTTAATATCACTAAAATACATTTAATTATAATGAATTTATTTGAATATTTAATAATTCATGAGATTTAATGTTATTGAGAAAACAATATCAAGTATTTCTTAATTTCTAATATAATGATTCTATATGTTTGAATAAATTTAGTTGCCTGGATATGAATGTAATTAATACTTCAAGTTCTATAAATTATCATCTATAAGATATAAATTAGTTAAAAACAACCACTTATTAGATAACATGTGAAAGACCCTAATTATGAATAAATTTTTTATATCAAACGTAGTCTACATTTTTACCCCATTTAGATTTTTACATATCAGGTGTGTAATTAAACGTGTTGAGGATTATTAGGGGGTTTTGAAGTATAAAATGTCTCCATAAATTGATTTTTTTTCTATCTAAGCAGTTCACACTGTTAATAGAGATTCATGGAAATATTGTATTTTATGAATAAGTTTTGAATCAAAATCATTGATAAGAAATGAATTCTTTGGGTGGATGGTAAATTCAATATGTTAATGAAAATTGGGATATTAACCATATGTGACATGTATTTCAACCATCCTCACAAAACAAACAATCATGAATTTAATCCTAATGACACATAATGATTTCATTGGGTTTGGTAGGATTTATTGACTAGAGGGAATCAATTCCACTCTGATTCATCTATTCATGAAATCATTGAATTGAAGGCACACTTCATGTTTTTTGGTATTGTCTCCCCAATTATATCTCCTCTCATCAACACAAGAATGAACATTCAATCTTGTATATCCAATAGGGTATTTCATTCATCATGTTTGATCATGTTAATCCATATATCCATGATTTAAATCAATTATATCATAAATGTATAAAATTATAATTTTTTTGTATTTTTATATGATTTTTTGAATTTTTTTATAGAATCACGAAATCTAATCCAGGATTTGGGTCTTGTCAAATACATAAAAGGATTTTGATGGAAGTAGATGTTCATAGATATGATGATATTGTGTTATAAATTTTTTATGCTTTCAATTCATCCAAAATACTATAAATATGTTCATTTTAATCATGGTATTGTTCTAGGTTCTAGTATTCCATATAGATTTGGATAGAAACCCTCCCTATGATCGATATTGTTCCACCTTATTTATATATCCCATGGAAACCAAAAATGTTTTATAAGGGTTATTTTAATGCTTATTGGCATTGATGTGTAACCCTAGATACCTATGTTAGATGCTTCATTACATGTTGTGTGCATATGTATCCCTGATAGAGATATTAATATATTTTTTACATATGATTTATATGATTTATGAAAAAATTTAAAATTAAATGTTGTTGATATATATTTTGTATCATGTATTGTATTTTGAGTTCATAAGTCATGTAGTTTTTCATACAAGATGATATTGTGGAAAATATATAAATGGTGGTTTTGTTTGGAACCTAGTCAAGAATCATTTTCATTTCCATGTATCAGGAATATGTTAGAATTATTATGGAATTTTCCATTAAGAGGTTTTTTTAGGAGGATGATCATTGTTCCTTCCGACATGGCGTCGATAAAAGTAGAGTTGGTCCCCAAGGACCTAGTATATGGTTTTACATTTTTATATATCAAAATATATATATTTGTATCATATTACATCAGTTTAATTATACTATATTCAATTTTAACTTATGTTAATGATTATTTACGGTTTCAAACTAGGTCATGTAATCACACCTTACTAGGAAATTTTTGGGCGCTTTTAGATTTCATAAATATATATCTGATACAGGATAAGTTCCCTATCATATATAGTTTTAAAGGATAACCAAATGATGAATTAGATGATGTATAGGCTATGGATGGGGTTCAACTACTCTTTATTTTTTCATATCTATATACTAGGTTAATTTGATTTTGTTTTGGTTTCACTTACCTAAAATGGAATACTACGACTATATGGGATTGGTTTTTATTATATTTTCTAACACATTTACTGTTATTTTTTTCATACATATTAATTATTTTAATAAAAATTAATATATAATATATAGATCATCTAGAACCAAGGGAATACTCTCCCCATGATGATTCATAGGTCATTACATCTATTTAGAAACCTCTTGTATATGGGGAGGTGTGCAAGAGGTTGTGTGGTTCCCAATGCTTGAATATAATTGTTTGGGTTGGTGGGATACAAAATGCATTGTATAAATATGTTCCACAAAAATATTCTTCTATTTTAATTGATATAGGAAAATTTATTAAATATATAGTTTGATTGGGACTCATTCTATGGAACTAGGACTGTTCATGGCCATTCAGTATAGTGAACCTTCTAGTAACAACAAAGTTGGTTTTTTTATTTTTGATGTTAAAATTAATTATATTAATCATGTATTATGAAAATTATATAGATATGTTTATTTAGGGTAATTAGTATATATTCATGAAACATTCTAGGAACTTTAGTTCATATTCTAACATTTACCAATTTCATTCATTAGAAAGATCCATAGTAATTAAAATCATATCAATATTATGAAATGTTATTTTTTGTATTATTTTTCCAATACTAAATTGATAATATTTTATTCCTTTTTGGAGTGTATATACGTTTTTTTCTGACAAAAATTCTATTTCAATATTCATTACATCAGTTTTTTGTAGTAGTTTTGGGGTTATGCTATATTATTATGGGTTGCTTCATAGTCCAAACCTTATTGGAATCTCTTTTCTATGAAAGTGAAAAGTCATATGGATTTATTTTCTAGAAACATGTTTAATATATTATCCTTATCAAATGATTACTTTTCATATATATTAATATATATCAATATATTCCTTTTGATGATAGTCTCACCACCAATTATGATGGGGGGCTTGAATAACCATTATCCATTAAATTTGGTTCTAGGTAAATAAATAGAATTATTCCAACTAGGACTCCATCATCTTGAAAATTTTTATTGAATGAGATTACATATAGGTGGGGAAATAATGATCGAATATTCTTAGGTAATCCTAATCCATCATACCCCATCCATCCATAGAACCCAAGGCCCCATGAATTGGAGTGATGTAAATGGGTCATGAATGGGTGTTCAATATTATATAGGAACCATATGATTAAAATAGTAAAACTAGGACTAATATTCAAATGTTAAACATTAAAATGGTGGGATGTGATATTTTTAGGATAATAGATTGAATATGATGTCATGGGAAACATTCATAGACAACATCTTTAATGTTTTTTAGCATGATTATCTAATGATGGAACATGCTCATGAGTTTAGGGAGCTAAAATGCGGGATAATGAGATTGTTTCCCATAAAAGCATGATTCATGGAGATTATTCACTATTCACATATTCTGACATGAAAAAAATCTCCCCTATAAGGGATATTTGAAATTGTACTTCACCTAGAGATGGGACAATAGGCCAAGATATTACACCTGATGAACTATGTTTTAGGGATTACAAAATATCCAATAACAGATAATGTCATAAATAAACTTTGACTCATGGGGAAATGTCCCTTCACTAATACACAACCAAATACCTATTTTAGGAAAATCAATATGATGATAGATGATAGATTTAAGGATTTCATTTTTATGTTAGTGTATTTGTGAGATTTTCAATACCATATTGTGTTGAGAAACTCTCATAGATATTACAATTGTTGGTGGAAGGGATGTTTTCATAAGGGATGTAATGTTTCTCTATATAATTTTCACCAATGTGGAGTAAATGGTCATATGACATAGTTATTTCCATGTATTAATGAATTCAAATAGTTAAATCGGGCTAATTTTTGGGAACATGACGTTAGATAAAGGTGGAGACCGCACAATAGTTGATACATATGGTGGCTCATGAACCTCTGTGGAATCATGGAGAGAATCTTATAAGGGATTTCAATGTTGATCATGATTTTTTTGTGGAGGGGGACCATCCATTATTCATGGTATGGTATTAATTACATATACATAACTATTACATTATTCTACTTAAAATTATCTCATTCATTCATTTATTATAAATTGTTTGACGTGTTACACATATAATTAAGAATGTAATATAATATATTTTCAATAAATACTTTCCTTAGAGGAAAAATTTTCATATTCATATCTATTCCGAATTCCAAAATGTGTTATTTCTTTTTAAACATCATTTTATCTTCACATATCACAAGATGATAGGATTCTACATGAACAATGGTATAAATTACTTGACTGTTTTTTTACATGTAAATTCTTATTAGAGAGAAGAAAATATTTAATCACCTATGAAGGAAGTATTTTATCAAATTGGTGATTTCAATGAATGAAGTGTAGTAAAAATACCTATTTAGAAATAATTAATATCCTTATAGGTGGATGGTATAATTCTCATATGGATCTGGAATTGAATCCCCTGTCATTTCTTCTAGTGGAATACCTATTCTGATATGTCATTAAAATGGATTTTTTATCATTTTACCGCATAATGGATTTGAATATAATATCAAAATCATAAATGGTTCATGAAAAATATTAATTACTATATATGACATGGAACATATATTGATAAATTCTTCTTATACATGGGTATTACAGGTTGTTAAATGAGTATTCATTACATTACAAAAACAATTACCTGAAGAAGGAAATTGTTTATTCCTGTTACAATAATCGAACATTATCTTATAATTTGATAAATTATCTTTAAATTATTCCATGAGGATCATTTAATTTACTAATATTAATAGTCACACGCAACATAATACCTATATTCATTTTTTAAAAGGTTAGGGTTGAAGCCTCAATTTATTATTAAAGAAAAAACATCTTTTAGTGTGGGTAGAGGGAGACCCATTACATAGAACCAAGGCCCAAGGAAAAGTAGCCTGAATACAAGGATTGAAAGCCAATTTCTGACCCAAAGGACCCCTTGGTGAACAGTAATTCAATAGTACCCACGCTACTATAGTAATTTCTACAGCTTAGCCGCTGCTACAGTGTCTACTACAGTGCTACCACTACTACAGTTCTACCACTGCTCCAGTACTACTATAGTGCCCTACTACAGTGATGCTACAAATACCCTGAAAATTTCTCCCTTCTCGGATTTGATCCTGGGTCTTTTGGATGCCAAGCAGGAGCCTCTACCACTTGTGTACAAGCTCGTTGGCATAATACCTTTATTCATTATCTAGGGGTAATGAAATATAATAACAGGAGCGTTTAGATGATATGTATGGGAAAACATAAGAGGTATAAATCTATGATAACATTAATGAATATGATAATCATGAGTTTACATGATGATGAACAAAACATACAATGTTTATAAGCTACTTATCTGACATCATAAAAATGTGTCATGTAATAATGATTTGTTTTTTCATAAGACATAAATCATTAGATTATCAAGAAACATAGTCCATCAGATCATAAAATTGTCATAATATATGGTTGTTTTGAATAAAAATAATCATATAAAATCATTTACAAATTTTTAGAGGGTAATTACCAAGGCTAACATTTTATAATGGGTTTACTCTTAAAAAATCACAATATTGAAGGTTAACTCCCAATACTATTATAGTTGTCAATTATTCTCAAAAAACAAGGATCAGTACACATTACAACACTATCATACATAAAATAGATATATTCATTTTCCATCAATGGAATTCATAACTAGGTCAACTCCAAATTTTAGACCTCTCTTAATGAGCTTTTTTCACTCCCCATTGAATTAACTTCTATCACATGAGATGTAACTATTTTCCCAGTTTAGTGGTAGGGGATGAATGTCCCAAAAGTCATTGCTTTTAAAATAACCACTATCACATGTTAAAACATAACAGCCGTAGTTGGATATAAGATTAGAAGACTATAATAATTGAAATCTTAAATATTTTTCCCACAAGATCATAAAAACTTCATCATATCTAAACTCATGACATCATAATTATATCATAAACATTTCATCATATAATAATATGTATAAAAGTGAATGATATCATAATAATTTCATCATTGAATAATAGAATGACTTTTTAATTGAACTATCTATCATTAATTAGAAAATGAAAGATTTTTTTTCATAAATAACTTTTTTTCATAAACCTTAACCATTTGTTGAAGTAATAGGAGTTTTATACATGGATTAGATACTCAGTAAGGCTTAAATTATAATTTGGAAAAATATCTTATAAAATTTAACCATTTAAATTCATATTCCCATAATCAGATGTCCTTTTAATGAGAAAAATATTTTGGCATTGTGGCCCTTCACATTCCTTTGATCTTCCACATCCATGGGATCAATTTCCTCTATCATCCACTTTAATTATTTATGCTTATCTTCCATGTACATATATTAAGATTCAAAAAATTTCTCTTTTATAGAAAGATAGTTATGTGCTATTATATATGTTAATTGTACATTCTGTTTCTCTCTAATTATTACAAAAATTCATTAACCCTTGTATGAAGTGGGTTTTTCAATAATGTAATTTCCAAACTTCAAACCCAAGACTACCATGTTCTATTTCAAATTTTGAGGATGCTACTAATTTAATGTGGAGAGTATCCAATGGCTCAAAATTATAAAAAAAACATTATTTTCAATATCATATGTTACATGAAGAACTATGTTTATCATTTATCATGTTCCATAATGTGTTTCATTGAAGGATTTAGTTACACATATGATGTAGTATTTTAAAACAAAACTATACGACTAATATTTTTATTCAAATATGTAAATTATCCCATTATGATTAGAATTGGTGGTAAAGAAAAAGATTAATATAAATTTAAAAATATATAGTTTACATATGTTTATTAGATATATATTGATAATAAAGAAAATATGAATCTTTTAAAATAAAATGAAATGTTTTTTAAAAAACAATATTTTTTTCTAAAAGATGATTTATTCGCACTTTTCAAACATAATATAATATTAATTTTTTTTCAAATATATAAAATTTATTGGGAAAAAGAGAAATAATTTTTCAAACAGGAATAAAAAAATTATGTTAGGATGATGTTTTTGGATTTTTCTTACAAGTATCATTATTTCAAGATAAGTGAGAAATACATAAATTCAATTGAAATAATCCTCTTAATTTAAATAAATTATAATAATAAATTTTATTTTTAATTGGTTTTAATGTAAAATTAATTCAATTATATAACATTGAATCCAATTTACTTTATTTTAAAAAGTTTCATATAACATTTCTGTAAAAAAAATATTTTTTAAAAACAATTTTCTCTAAAAAAGGATTGGTTCATGTCTATGGGATTAATTTTAAAATAATATTTTCCACATAGTGGAATGTAATTATGATAAATAGATTATCTAGTTGGAATTAGAGTATTTTATAAATTATAATAATGTAAAAATATTTTTTGACTTGTATGAATAATATATTATGTAAAAATTAATTATCACCGTGAATGTGAAAATGGGATTATTATGAAGATAAACTAAATCTATAAGGGTAAAAATGACCAATTATGTTTATTCAAAATAAATTATATTATAAAAAATCAATAATTCCTCATATATGTTTGGATAATGTCCTATGATTGAAACTTTTTATATTTGAAAAATGTTTAGGGACACAATTATTTTTGTTAATACAAAGTGTGTCCTCTTACACACATTAAAAATTAAAACAACTCTCTTTTATTCATCACACTGTTAGACCTAATAATGTTGAATGATACATAGCCAATTGAATTAAAAACATCACACCATTCAAATTTTTTTTCATTTTGGGTCTAAAATCCAATCTTTTTTTATTTTAAAAAAACCCTAGGTTGTATAGCGGAAGAATATGCAATGCTCTTCATTAAGAATATTTATTTTACATATTTTTCATACTCTTAATGTATAATTTAAAACATATTGATATAATAAACTCGGTATCATCCAAATATTGGAATATTTTTTTTAATATTTTCATGATCTATAACCATCTCCATGTCAATCAAATGAGTTACAAATTCATTATTATTTGGATTGGAATAGTACCTCCTCTAGAACCAATGTAATTTGTTTTTTCATTTCTAGATCTCTAGAATAGACATTATGTTTGATATAAAATAAATATTTTTACATTTATATGTTATTTATACCTGTGGTTAAACTGTGTAATATATATATTTTAAAATTGTTTTCCATATGTGATATGATAACATCATTAGTGTGTGTGGTGCCCCACCGCTTCACAAAGTGATATGGATCATCATTCACCAAAAGATCAAATGAATTTTGATAAAGATAACATTAATGACTCTATGTGATATAAATGGAAAATGTTCAATATTAGTTATATGTTTATCATTCGTGATTGATAATATATATCATTTTCATTCATTCATTTTTACTAATGTATTGATGATTACATCGCTCGTGTAATTGAGGAATACTTCCTTCATAAACTATGTGACAATATTTTAATCTACACACCTCATGGATGATATAAATATGTATTAATATTTTATCTATAATATTAAAATTAATTTTTAATGATGAAACATCAATTACTTTTCTTCCATAATGATACTTAAAAAAGAAGTGTTACTCATCCATAGTTATGTCCTACGATTACTATTAAGGTAACATACTTATTTTTTAAAAAGTATAATTATTGATTATTTTTAAAATAAATATTAATGTAAAAATATTATTTTTAGTACTTGATAATTATTATTGAGATAATATAACTATATATTATGAATAAGAACTAGATCTTACTTGATGAAACATTCATGAAAATATAAGGAAATTAACACCAAAGATGAAGAAGATAATAAAATATTATTAATATATTGGTGATGAGGTGACATAAAAGGATTAAATAATATATTTTATATTTATATCGATATGCATATTTAATAAGTTAAAATTTTTAAAACCATTATTCTTGAGATTAAATCAGGTTCATAAAATAGAACGCATAATTTAATACATTTAATCTCATATTCATTTTATTGAGGTATATTGTGATGATATAAAATTATATTATATTATAGTATTTGTACACTACCACATGGAATTATAATATCATGATTACATAATAATTTAATGAATATTTCCTTTCAATTTTAATTAATAAATCCAAGGTGATTTTACATAAGAGTTCCCTGTTGGTAATGAATTTATTATCTCAATTTATATTCATTGTGTAAATTTACTTCTTCATTGTCATGAATATTCTACGATTCTACATATAATTACATATTATTATATTATGTTGTTTATTAAATTTATATATGGGGATTTACCATTGTTACACAAGTTTAATTCATTGTATCATACTCACATCAATGTTATGACCCATGAAAGGGTTCATTTCAAAAACCGTATCACATCATGATTGTTTATTCCAAAATATCATTAAAATGATATTATTTGAAAATTTCTAAATTAATACATATCATTTAATCATAATATATTTATTTATGTCTTTTTAAATTAATTGTACAACTTTATTCATTTTGGTATATAAAATAAATGACAAAATGTTTTATGAAAATCATACTTTAGTTCCCTCATTAGTTAAAACTATTTTTTCTTCAAAAACAAAGGTTTCAAAAATTGTTTTAATTTTTTTCCAATTTAAAAAATGATTTATAAATATAATTTTTACTAGGTTTTAATCACTATTTTTTTCTAAAAAACTATATTTCTTTTTCAAAATAATTCTCAGTTAGAGTTTATAGAAAATTTGAAATTATTCTTCTTATCATTTTCATGATAAGCAATTTACATGAACCTTTTATACTGAAAAAAGATTGTTCAATTTAATATATAAATAATGTATAGAAATAAACACAGTCATGAAAATAATTTATTGGAATATTCCATTTAATGTCTATGGGGTTGTTTTTGACAAAAATGATTTTATGTAATATTTGATAAAAATTATTTCGAATGTATTTAATATTTAATGAAGTGGTTTAAAAAATTAAAATGATGTTTTCTTAATGAATTTTAGAAATTATATTTTTATGGTGTTTATATTTATAAATGAGAAAAAATTATTCTTACTAAAATGGGAATATTTTGGTGATGTTCATATTATTTCTCTATATGGATTACAGTTATTTTGTCCACATATATTATTAACCCTCACTTATAGAAATAATTTTTCATTTGACATTAAATTTCCTATTAATATTCATATTATTTTATATTTCAAATGATTATCAAATAAATTATATGAACTTTTTACATAGGATGTTTACTTTGATTTTCATTTGATTAATTATGGAAATATTGGGAAATATATATCCTTTTCTCTCTATATATTTTACGAAAAGGAAAACGTTTCAGTAATTAAATCATTTATTTGATATGTATAGTATTATTTGGAAATGGTGATATGGGTGGAGAACATTATAAAATGGATGTTGATGCATTGACATGTCTCTTGAGACCAAATTAGTGATCCAACCCCTAGGCTTGGGTAATTAGTTTTATTAAGAAATCATGATGATTGAGCTTCACATTATAGGTATAGTCAGAGAAACCTGATGAGTTTGTACCCAATAGGTTTTAAAGTATCCTTAAGATAGATATTTTTCTTATAGGTATCATTTTATGGGGAAAATTATTTTAAATAATTAGGATTTTCTTTTATTCATTACTCAAATATTATTATATAGATTATTATCACAATGATATTATATCAAGATGAATATCATTATATACTACAAATTTATATATATTATTAATATAAATAAGTAATTAAACTAGTAAAAAAAGATAAATGTATTTTTCAGGGTTCTAATATAGAGTGGGATGAAAGAATCCCCTGGGACTAAGTTGATAACTTCAATAGTAATAATCCCAAAATTGTAATTCATGTTATCAATCTGCATTGGGGGAAAAATGCATTGATATCAATGGATTTATTACCCTCACATAATGTATAAAGGATATCCATAGAATTTTGGATAATGCATTTTCAGTTCTGGATATAGTAGTTTGCAATCCATGATGCACAAGATTTCCCAATATTTGAGTTTTGAATTGTTTTTTAGTGGGTTTCCACCGCTTCTAGTCGTTGTTTTTATGGATGTAAATCTCAATACCCATAATCATCACAATATATTCTTCATACAGTTAATCTATTAATATATAAGATGCATTAAAGGCAAGACAAATGAAACTAATTTAATCAGTAACTAGACATCCCCCTGTCATTATATCTGCACCACATGAGCCATCTGGGTATTTTTTAAATCCATACCCATGGGGATTTCAATAGATCCACTGGCCCTAGGGGGTCCTAACAAAATTTTGGGAAACTGGGGGTGAGAAAGTTTCCTAAGAGATGTATATTCCATAGAATTAGAAGGACACATCTAGCAATAAGGAATAAGTTCTGAAAACTAGGGACACTATAGGATAGGTAACTCCCTCATAAAAATTATATATTTCATCCTCTCAGATACATAAAATGTAAACTATAAGGATAAAATATCATTCCTTCCTCTCATATTTATTATTATGTGATACTTGAATCATCCTTTTTATAAATTAATCATCCAAATATGCCTTTCAATGGATCCTAAATAGCTTTCTAAATGTCATTCACAACTCTCCAGACCATTACCTATAAACAAACATGTTCCTTAATGTTACTTATTGACATACATCAAAACAAGAATAAATAGATGCATGATGTAAGTGGTTATATTTCACTTGATCATCAATTGATAATGTAATATTTCATATTTTCCAATTGAAATATTTCTTTTTAGAGAGGTTTTATTTACTCTAGAGAGTGTCACACCAATTATCCCGCAAGATTGGAGGATAATATATAATTTGATACTCCCTTACTGAAATATCTCCCAATCATATCCCTATAACAACAAAATTTATATTTTTTAGAGGATATTTAAATGAGGTAAAAGGTATGTTTTTTGAAGTCCAAGACCACTTGATTGAATTCTAGGTGATTATTTTCATTCTTAAATGATATTTCCATAGATTGAATGTCCATACAAACCATCTTGACACGTGACTTGTTATGATTCTAAAAGATGTGGCCATTAAATTTACTGATCCATTGAGAATGATTAAAAAGATAATGGATATGGGGATCAACCATAATCAATAGTTTGATAGGATGTCTCGGTCGATGTGTCTACGTGTCAATCATATTTTTTCAATGTATTTATTCCCACAAAAATTCAAGCATCAGTCACAATGCATGAAAGCATCGATGGGAGTCTTCCCATCACTCTAGAATAACACATGAATATATTTCCTCCCTAACTAGTCAACATTTCCATCTTAGACCAAGATGACCAGTGATGATTTCATTCTGATTGAGAGTCCCATATGAATGAATTTAAAATGTATATAATTCCCCTAATGATTTTTTTAACCTTATTGGTGGAGATTATATTCATGTGTATTGAAGTGATAATTTTTCATAACAAAATGATTCATCGAAAAAATATAAAAACATGTTTTTATAATTATTAACATCATCAGTGATACTGTCTATAACCCTATAAAATTTGGTTATGAGAATTTATCTATAATAAATGGAATATATATAATAAAAAAATTGGTAACAAGAACCATGGTCATATGACCTATAATATTTAAGTTACTAGCTATATAATCATAACACATAGCATATAACATATCAAAACTAATTATTAATACACCTGTACCTTCATAACATGATGAAAAATACGCATCTACATCCCATGAGGAATATGATATCATAAACTATGTATTTTTTAGAGTTTTTATTGTAAATCCATTTGTAGTAAATCATCATCAAAGCGTGCTTATCAAAAATAACTCACTAATTACACAGTCATGCATGTTCTCAATATTTTAATAGTAAAATGTAATATCATGTGATTTTAAATTATTCTTTAATTAAAATTCAATTCTCTATTTTTCAGTTTTAATAAGGAAATTCATAATCAAAAACAACATGTGGGTTTCTTCGCCATTTCATTACATTTCCAATAAAAACCCAATCATTGAATTTCAGAATTTAATTTTAATATTTATTTAAAATAAATTGGAAATAATTCCATCAATTTCATTATTATCAAAATACCATGCAAATTCTAGTTACATATGAATTAAGAGTTTTAATAAAAATACATTCCATTTAAAATTCTTATTCCAAATCATTAAACATTATCGGCCACAAATAGATCCACTATTGATTGTCTTTGAGGATACAAAATCACATCTTAAGAGCCTCATAGAAAACTGAAATAGAATTTTGTCAAGTGGTGTCCATTGGGGCTAGAACATAGTGTTCAGTATTTTAAAATTAAATAAGTAATAATTTAATCTCCCATGAACAAATTTTTGGAGTTGGATGTATGGATAGAAAAACAGGGTGCCCTAACCGAGAACACATACAGAATCATTGTTTAAGGATAAAACTGTTTACATGATGGCTACATAGTTTTTTAAACATATCAAAAAATATTAAAACCCTCACTATCTGGGTTTACACAATGTTCACATGTGGGGTGCACTTTTTGTCAAAATATTAGCCAAACATCCCTAACCTAGTAAATATCCATATTTTATCAAAATGTTATACTATATATCATAAAAAAAATTCCATCCAAAAGTGAAAAAATATGATTTTAGAATATCTAAAAACATATGATATGATGTTACAAAATACCTTGCATTAAAAAGGGTTTTCTCTATAAATTTTATCAAGATGTTTCCATATCAAATATTTGAGCCTATTTCACACTCATCAGTGCCTCACTCTCCTATGTCTTATGAGAAATAGAAACACACTTTTGAATAACATGAATGAATGGATTCATCATCTCATGAAGTAACATTTTTTCCAAAATAAACAACCCTAACAAGAAGGATATTCAAAGATAAATCAGGATAAAAATCATGATCCTCTCAACATAATACATTAGATTGGTTGGAAAGATACTTCATAAGTTTTGATTCATATTACACAGTGTGTATCAATTTCAAACTTGGTGAAAGTGGAAAACTGAAATTCACACTCCCCATATTCAATAAATTCAAATGGTGCCATAAAATTTGGATGAATAGTTCTTTTTATACCAAGCTATCAATGAAAAAACAGAGGTTAAATACTCACAAACACTAGGCTGACAAATGATACTCCAATTCTCAATAATGAAAATGAACATTTGATATGTATCAGCTCTGTGGAATAACTATTCAATAATGAATCAACTAAATATTTTATATCATCTATTTGAATAAAATCAACCAATAAAAGAATGTATCTCTAATATCAAACCATTAAAATGTTAATTTTATTTCCATTCCCTTAAAGTAATCATATTTAATAATTCTGATTGCATCACATGTTATTATTAAAATAAAAAAACTCCACTAGTCATTAATGGTCATCCTAATCTCCACCGATGTAACGACCCGAAGTTTTGAATTAATTATTGTTTCCTAATTTTGTGTGTTATTTTATTTTATACTCAAAAAACTATATTATTTAATTATTGATGTGAGTATAATTAAAATTAGACCATTGGGTTTCAACTGTTATATGATCTTTGGTCAATATGACCATTGGAAACTAAATGTTGCGATTGTTGTCTCTAAATACAAGTGATCTTGTTTAATTAATACAGAAAGAAGATTTGATGGCCTCCTCTCATAGACTCGGGCCGTTCGAATCCCATCTAATGGAACTCGGGAAGGAGGTAGAACCTTTGGTATTTTATCTAGACCAAACTCAAACCAAACTTCATCGTGTGAAGCTGGAGAGGAATCGCCTTCGGGAAAAGTTCAAGCTTATAGAAATCACTAATCAGGCAATGTTGGATGACCCACCCTCAGATTCTCTCACATTAGCACACCTTACAATTAGGTCCTATGTTGGGGTTATAAGGGGCTATGTAACGAGACCGTAGCTAATATGTGTTATCCTTTGAGATAAATAAATTTTTGATTTCTTCCTATGGTAAAGCTTGTGTTTTTTTTCAGATATTCCAATAAATATAGGATGCATATTGATGAATTTTGTAAATGGGGGATTTTTTAAAATATTTATTTAATCCTTAAATAATTAATGAAATGTAATTATTTTAAAAAAATGGTCTTCTGGAAATGTGTTCAGTAAGAAATTTAGAATCTAATAAGATCAACTTAATTTTTTTTGTGAATATTAAATTATGAATAGTGATTTTACGCTTAGGATTAGTAATGTGACCAAATGGATTAGTAATCTCACTTAAATAAAGTATTAATATAATTTAGGCACTTGGATTAAATAATGTGATTCAATTAAATAGGTATATAATTGTTTCAGAAATTATTAGTTTTTTCAGGTGAATATAGTTTTTTAATTAAAAATTAAATTAAAAATATTTAGAATTTTTTTATAAAATGGAGTTCATTTTTGAATTCAGATCATCTATATTAGGTTAAGGTGATTTTTGGGGATTTTTCTGAAAAAAATGAATTTTCAGTGAATAGTGAAAATACAGTTTTTAGTTTCGGGTGTTTAATGACATCATTAAGGATGTAATAATTATGTAATCATTCTGGTCGACTTATGAATAGTAATATAAAGTATGAGGTGTCCCAATTGGCCAATACCATGGGAAAATACCATGGGAAAGCCCATGATTTTTCCAATACCACTAATGAGGTGTCCCTTGGCCATTAATGACTTGTCCCCTCACTTCTCCAATAGATACCAAACCTTTCCCTCACTTTTTTAATTTCTAAATCCTATTCAACAAATTTCTGGTCTCCTTACTTCCCAAGGAGTCCTCCCAAGGTTCCCTCAAGCCTCCCAAGGTCCCCACCTTCAAGCTTTCGACGTTACTCTTCAAGGTAAGGGATCATTTCACCCTCCTCTTTTAAGTCCCGACATCCTTTATGTTGTGTCTTTTAATTTCAATCTATTTATATTGATGGTATGTTATTTTATGTTCTAATTTCTTTCCATTTCATTTATAATTATTGAGAGACCTTCTCCGCTCTCATAAATTTGTTTTCTGAATTTTTAAGTGACGCAGTTAGGCTTCCGAATTTTTCATAAAAGAAATTGCATATTCTCTTTTCTTTCATATTTTCTTTATTGGGTATGTCATTAAAATATCCATACCATGATCTTATTCAGTACCCCTACTGTATTATGAGTAATTTATTAGTGGGTGACCCTTTTCCCCTCTCTTTTCAATGTTTTCTAAAACCATGTTATATAACTTTTATGTTGCAGAAATTTCATCTCAAAATTTCTATCTCTTTCTCTAAAAAAAATCTATTGTTTATTTATGTGAATACCCATACTTATTTAGTTTCCATGTGTGTTCATAAATATATAAAGATGATATATTTTATTCTGGAATTGACACACATATAACCCTCACTCCATTTCCATGGGTTATAAATGATATAATGATCTTATTTTTAAGCTCTTTTTAAACGTCACGATTTTGACATGAAACCCATTTCATTGATTTCATTTGGGTTATTTATGAAATGTTTGATTATGATCTATTTGGCTCACATGAAATTAAGTACATATTTATGGTGCACCCTGATAGCGCTTTGATGCATTGGGTAATGATTTAATCTCTAGAGATGACAAGTTTCACGATACCTTGGTGAATAACCTTGGTAATTTTTATGACACCTTAGGGATGGACCTTGGTGATATGTTCATGAATGTCTAAATGAAGTGTTGTAGTCACATATTCAAGTTATGTTTCAAGTTATTTTCATTATGATATGCCTATACTTCAATTTCTCATATCTTTATGTTGTTATTCAATTTCTTATTGATATCACAATTACACGGATTCCCTTGTTTACCCTTACTGGGACTTCTGCTCACCCTTTCCTTTGATGTATGTCTCCAGGATATGAAAGACGGTAATTGTACTTAGGATGATCTTATAATGAAGCCTTACAAGTGGATTAGAATAATGTTTTATATTTTATTCAAGTTTTATTATTCCCGATTTCCATGACACTAGACTTTAAAGATCCTCTGTATGTAAAATGTAATGAAAAGTTATGTATTAAAAAGGCAGGATGCCACAGTTGGTATCAAAGGATAGTTTAGTTATTTATAGAAATTAGTCTATGAAAACTTTAGAAATAACCCTATAGAAAATATTAAATATAGTTAAAACTTCCTGGCATTTTGGTGAGTATTGAGTAAGTGGTCTTTCAAACAAATACATCCATGTCTGGATATGAGCAGGTAGAGGTGGCTCTGGAACAGATATACATAGGGGTAAAACCCGAAAACACCACTTTGAGCTAGACTCAAACGGTAACTGGTGCACGACAATGGGCCTTGCTATACTCTTGGTTACGACACTCACGGGGGATATGTTTGGTTAATCGCAGGATTTTTATTAATCATTATAAAGGAATTATAGAGAAATATAATTATTTAAGAGTGAAGTTTTAAGATGTAGAATCTTTTATAGTTAAAATATTCGTAAATGAAACAAGTTTCTCACTAAGATTTTATTCTTTTAGATTATGGAGGGAAATAGGAGGAACTATTCAAATAGTGACCACAATGGACCATGCGCTGAAGGCCCTCCGATGGAAGCCAGAATGGAAACATTCATGCAAATGTTGAACTAACTGACTCAAGTTATGAGTAATAAATTGAATCAAGCTGAGAGGCTGATCCCACCATGAAGAGAACAAAATTTTGTTGGGTCCATTATTCGCCAAATACCACCAACCATCAATGGATTGACTGACCCATTGATTGCAGAGAAATGGATCAGCTCTATAGAGAAGATCTCTTCTATGCTATGTTGTTCAGAGAAAGAGAAGGTCACCCTGGCGGTCTATCTCTTAGAGGGAGAAGCTGATCAGTGGTGGGAACTGATCAAAAACATGAGTAAAAGAGTGAAAGTCAAAGCTATGGAGTGGGAAGAGTTCAGAGGGATCATTTTCAGTAAGTATTTCCCTCGTTCCATGCGAAAAAGAATAGAGAAGGAGTTTCTTGAGCTGAAGCAGAAGGAGACTGAATCTGTGGGGAGCTACGAGATGAACTTAACAAGGCTTTCACGATATACCTCTAGATTTTTCATGGATCCAAATGGTAAGGTTGATAGATTCTTCTGTGGACTGAGACCTCATCTACGGAAGAATCTAGCCAACCGAGATAATGATAGCTACGAGGAGATCTTGCGGAGTGCGATGAAAGTTGAGCTAGAGTTTGGTGAGATGTAGTGGTCTCATAAATCCAATGACAAGAAGAGATCGATAGAACCCAGCTTAGGGAAGAATTTTGATCAGGGAAGAAGAGGAAAGCAAGTGGAACTTCCCATGTGTAATAAATGTGGGAAGAATCATTTGGGGAACTACCTGTTCGGGATTGGGAAGTGCTACAAGTGTGGAAGAGATGGCCACATTGCGAGGAATTGTTATGGTGAGGTGAAACCTCAACTTCCAAACACAAACAATAAGGGGAATATAGTGCAGGCCCTACCTGATGTCTAGTTCTTCAAGTGTGGACAACATGGGCACTTTTCCAATCATTGTCCAAATCTGATGGCAGTGGAGGGGAACCACCATCAGCCTCAGCAAAGGCCAAAAGATCAAGGCCGTGCTTTTTCTATTGCAGCATCTGAAGTTGATGCTCCGAATGATGTGGTAGCAGGTACTCTTGTTGTCCTCTCAAAGATAGAAAGTACTTTGTTTGATTCTGGTTCTACGCTTTCTTTTATTTCCTCCAAGTTTGCAAGGAATTTAGAATCAACCCCCGATTTTCTAAAAGTAGAGTTGTCGGTCAAGAATCCTGGTGGGACTATCCAAGCATCATCAGTTTTTAGAAACTCTAGTATTTACTTTAGTGAGAACAGTCTTATCTCAAATATATTAGTCATTTCCATGATGGAATTCGACATTATACTAGGGATGGACTGTCTCTCAAAGTATAATGCTAAGATCAATTGTAGAAGCAAGGAAATATCGGTAGTCTTGAATAGAAAACCTACAGTTATCTTCCAAGGAAAGATATCTAAACCTCATATTTGTCTAAATGAACCCCCTATATACTTCTTTATGGATTTTATCGGTGAATAAGAAGGAGGATATGAGAGTTTGATGATAGAAAAGGTCCCCATCATCCAGGAATAAGTTGATGTATTTCCCAAGGAGTTTCCTGGACCTCCCCCAGAAAGAGAGGTGGAGTTCTCCATCGAACTCGTACCTGGATCTCATCAGATATCAAAGACCGTGTATAGGATGTAAAATGTAGAGCTGGAGGAATTAAAGAAACAAATCCAAGATCTTTTGGAGGAGTTTATCTGACCATGTGTGCCTCCTTGGAGAGCACCTGTTCTCTTTGTGAAGAAGAAGAAGGATGGATCGATGTGGCTATGCATTGATTATAGAGAACCGAATGGGATCATAGTGAAGGAAAATACCCTCTTCCAAGAATTGATGACTTATTTTACCAACTTCATGGGGCTCAATTCATCTCTAAGATTGATCTTAGATCTGGTTATCATCAATTGAGGGTGAAGAAATAAGATATTCCAAAACAATCTTCTAATCAAGATATGTGCATTATGAGTTTGTTGTTATGCCCTTTAGACTGAATAATGCACCTGATATTTTTATGGATTTGATTAATAGAGTCTTTAAAGACTACCTTGATAACTCTGTGGTATTTTTTATTGATGATATTCTGATATATTCCAAAAGTTGCGAGGAGCATGAAGATCATCTAAGGGTTATTTTGAAAACTCTGCGAAAGGAGTGGCTTTTGGGAAATTTCAGTAAATGTGATTTCTGGTTACAAGAAGTCGCTTTCTTAGGGCACATTGTAACCAATGAAGGAATCACATTTGACCCTACAAAGACAAAAGTTGTGGAGGAGTGGCCTCAACCTAAAACAATAACTGAGATTCATAGTTTTCTTGGATTAGCATGATATTATAGGAGGTTTGTGAAAAACTTTTCACTACTTTCTAATCCGTTAACCAAGTTAACTCGAAAAGGGGTCAAGTTCATCTGGAAAAAGGAGTGTGAGAAAAGTTTCCAAGAGCTGAAGAAGAGATTGGTTACTACACCTATGTTAAATCTTCCCTCAAGTGGAGAAGGATTCATTATTTTTAGAGATTCATCTCTCTAAAAGGGCTTGGGTGCGTCCTCATGAAAAATGACAAGGTCATTGCTTATGCATCTCGACAGTTGAAGATTCAAGAGCAGAATTATCCTACGCATGATCTGGAGCTGGCTGCAGTTTTTTTTCTCTAAAGATATGGAGGCACTATCTTTATGGGGAGAAATGTGATATATACACAGACCATCAAATTTTGAAGTATATTTTCACACAAAAGGAATTGAAAATGAGAAAAAGGAGATGGTTGGAACTTCTTAAAGACTATAATTGTTCAATTCATCATCACCCTAGAAGAAAAAACAATTTTGTCGATGCATTAAGAAGGAAAGACCCAGTTGTTCTTTCCATGATGAGAATTCAAAAAGATCCTTTGATCAATGACCTAGTAAAGCTGGACATGGGAATTATAAGGAAAGGGACATTATCAACCCTAACCCAAATGATTTCTCAGTCGTCATTACTAGAGAAGATCAAGAAGGCTCAGAAAGAAGATCCTTTGTTACAAGAGATGTTTGAGGCCGTAAAGGATGGAAAGTTATCTGAGTTCAATATTGATCAAGAAGGTGTACTAAGATTTCGTACAAGACTAGGTGTTCCATCTGTTCCGGACATAAAGAAGGAGATGATGGATGAAGCTCATAGATCTACTTTCTCTATACATCCTGGAAGCATAAAAATGTATAGGGACCTTTGTGATCATTATTGGTGGGATAACATGAAAAGGGAGATTGTTGAATACACTTCAAGGTGCCTAGTGTGTCATCCAGTGAAGGCAGAGCGACAACTTCCTAAAGGGGTATTGCAACCACTACCCATACCAGCATGGAAGTGGGACAATATCACTATGGACTTCATCACTGGTCTTCTGAGAACTCCCAAAGGAAATAATGTGATATGGGTTATTGTGGACCATCTCACCAAGACTGCCCATTTTATCTCTATCCGAGAATATTTCTCTCTTGATCAACTTTCCAGGATTTACGTGAAGTAAGTGGTAAGGTTTCATGGAGTTCCACTTTATATCATATTTGATCATGATCCAAGGTTCACATCAAAATTCTGGAGAAGTCTTCAACTAGATCTGAGCACTGAATTGAATTTCAGTACGACCTATCACCCCCAAACTAATGGCCAATCTGAAAGGACTATTCAAAAACTCGAGGACATTCTGAAAATGTAACCAATGGGATTTAATGGTGGATGGGATCAGCATATCCCTTTAGTTGTGTTCTCTTAAAACAATAGCTTCCACTCGAGAATTCAAATGGAACCCTATGAAGCTCTATATGGGGAGGATTGTCGAACTGCAACTTGTTGGGATGAATCTGGTGAGAGAAAGCTTATTGGGCCTGATCTTGTGCAAGAGATGACAGAAAAAATTCTTTTCCATCCAGAAACACATTAAGGCTACTCAGAGTCGGCTAAAGAGCTATGCCGAAAACCGTCGAAGGGACTTGGAGTTTGATGTCGGTGGTAAGGTCTTTATTCAAATTTTATTTTCGAAGAGATTCATGAGGTTTGGGAAGAATGGGAAGCTCAGCCCTAGGTACATTGGCCCCTATGAAATCCTTGATTTCATGGGAGCAGTGGCCTATCAACTTGAACTTCCTCCAAATCTAGCACATGTTCATGATTTCTTCCATGTATCCCTCTCAAGAAAGTACATACCTGACCCTTCAGATGTACTAAACCCAGAGGTGGTACAATTGGAACATGACCTCTCTTATAAGGAGAAGCCGGTGGAGATCTTGGATCGTAGAGACAAGGTTCTATACAACAAGACTACCCACCTTGTTAAGGTGTTGTGGAGAAACCACAAATTTGAATAAGCCACATGGGAACCAGAGGAGTCTATGAGGTAGAAGTACCCACACCTTTTCTTTTTTTGAGGATACGAGTTAAAATTTCGGGGACGAAATTTCTTAAGGGGGGAAGAATGTAACGACCCAAAATTTTGAATGAATTTTTGTTACCTAATTTTGTGTGTTATTTTAGTTTATACTCAACAAAACTATATTCTTTAATAATTTATGTGAGTATAATTAAAATGAGACCGTTGGGTTTTGACTGTTATATGACCATTGACCAATATGACCGTTGGAAACTAAATGTTGCGATTGTTGTCTCTAAATACAAGTGATCTTGGTTAATTAAAATATAAAAAAGATTTTATGGCCTTCTATAGTAGACTCGGGCCATTCTAACCCATATGATGGAACTCGGGAAGGAGGTAGCACCTTTGGTCTTTTCTCTAGACCAAACCCAAGCCAAACTTCATCATGTGATGTTGGAGCGGAATCGCCTTCGGGAAAAGTTCAAGCTTATAGAAATTACTACTCGGGCAATGTTGGATGAGCCACCCTCAGATTCTCTCACCTTAGCACACCTTAAACTTAGGTCCTATTCTAGGGTTATAAGTGGCTATGTAACGAGAACGTACATACTATGTGTAATCCTTTGAGATAAATAAAAGTGTGATTTATTCCTATGGTGAAGCTTGTGTTTTTTTTCAGATATTTGAATAAAAATAGGATGTATATTGATGAATTTTTGGAAAAAGGGCATATTTTAAAATATTTATTTAAACCTTAAATAATTAATGATGTGTAATGATTTTCAAAAAATGGTCTTTTGGAAATGTGTTCAGTAATAAATTTAGAATCTAATAAGATCAACTTAATTTTTTGTGAATAGTAAATTATGAATAGTGATTTTACACTTAGGATTAGTAATATCAATTAAAGAATATATTGATATAATTTAGGCACCTTGATTATGTAATGTGATTCAATAAAATAGGTAAATAACTATTTCAGAAATTATTAGTCAAGTATTTGTTTTTTCAAGTGAATAGTGTTTTTTAATTAAAAATTAAATTAAAATTATTTAGAAAATTATTTTTATAAAATGGGGTTCATTTTTGAATTCAGAGCATCGATATTAGGTTAAGGTGTTTTTTCTGAAAAAAAGAAATTTTCGGTGAATAGTGAAAATAGAGTTTAGTTTCAGGTGTTTAATGACATCATTAAGGATGTTATAATTATGTAATCATTCTGGTCGACTTATGAATAGAAATATAAGGTATGAGGTGTCCCAAGTGGCCAATAACATGGGAAAATACCATGGTAAATCCCATGGTATTTCCAATACCTCCGATGAGGTGTCCCTTGGCCATTAATGACTTGTCCCCTCACTTCTCTTATAGATACCAAGCCTTTCCCTCATTCTTTTAATTTCCAAATACTCCTCAATGAATTTCTTGTCTCCTTACCTCCCAAGGAGTCCTCCCAAGGTTCCATCAAGCCTCCCAAGGTCCCAACCTTCAAGCTTTCGAAGTTACTCTTCAAGGTAAGGGATCCATTCACCCTCCTCTTTTAAGTCACGACTTCCATTATGTTCTGTCTTCTAATTTCCATCTATTTATGTTGAGATTATATTATTATATGTTCTCATTTATTTCCATTTAATTTATAATTATTGAGAGACCTTCTCCGCTCTCATCATTTTGTTTTCTAAATTTATAAGTGACAACATTAGGCTGTTGAATTTTTCGTAAAAGAAATAGCATCTTATCTTTTCTTTCATGTTTCCTTTTTCATGTGGTATGTCATTCAAATATCCATACCATGATCTTATTCAGTACCCATACTGTATTATGATTAATTTATGAGTGGGTGACCCTTTTCTCCTCTCTTTTTAATATTTTCTAAAACCATGTTATATAGCCGTTATGCTGCAAATATTTCTTCTCAAAATTTCTATCTCTTTCTCTTGAAAAATTATATTGTTTATTTATGTGAATACCCATACTTATTTCGTTTCCATGTGTGTTCATAAATATATAAATATGATATATTTGATTCTGGAAATTACACACATATAACCCTCACTCACTTTCCATGGGTTATAAATGACATAATGATCTTATTTTTAAGCTCTTTTTAAACATCATGATTTTGACATGAAACCCATTTCATTGATTCCATTTGGGTTATTTATGAAATGTTTGATTATTATATATGTGTCTCACATTAAAGTAAAGACATATTTAGGGTGCACCTTGATAGCACTCTGATGCATTGGGTAAAGATTTAATCTCTAGAGATGAAAAGTTTCACGATACCTTGGTGAATAACCTTGGAAATGTTTATGACACCTTGGGGATGGACCTTGGTGATATGTTCATGAATGTCTAAATGAAATGTTTTATCCACATATTCAAGTTATGTTTCAAGTTATTTTCATTATGATATGACTATACTTCCATTTCTCATATCTTTATGTTGTTATTCAAGTTCTTATCGATATCACAAGTACAATGATTCCCTTGTTTACCCTTACTGGGCCTTCTGCTCACCCTTTCCTTTGATGTATGTCTCCAGGATATGAAAGGAAGTAATTTTACTTAGGATGATATTGTGATAAAGCCTTAAAAGTGGATTAGAATTATTTTTTATGTTGTATTCAAGTTTTATTGTTCCTGATTTCCAAGACACTAGACTTTAAATATCCTCTGTATGTAAAATGTAATGAAAAGTTATGTATTAAAAAGACGGGATTCCACAACCAATATCAAGGAATCATGAAAAAAATATACAAATGAATATTTAATTCCTGGTTTATATGTTCATATGTCCATGGATGTTATTCCATACTCAAACATACATGGGATTCAATTGCCCCTAGAAGGAAAAAAAGAGTTAAAATGGGGATCTCTATTATATTTTGATGAATATGGAATAACATAAAATAGAAAAATATCATTTTCATACTGACATACCAACTCCTAAAAAAATTTGTCTCATTAATGATTCTAATATTATCTGATTCAGTAGTGAATAGACTATACCTGATATGAAATTATTCTTTTAAGGGGCACACTATAACCCAAAAGCAATTTCCATTGAAATCTCATCCCACATATAAGGTAGCATTTGAGGTGGATGAATCAAACCAGCTGGTCAATGGATCTATGCCATGTAAATTTGAATAATATGACAATAAAAAACAAAATATTTAATATCTTATCTAATACATGCCTCCTAGTATAGTGACCACTTGTAAACAATTTTTTGGTTCCATGGTGGAAAGACCATTGGAAATTATGGAAATCATATTTCATTGATTTTATCACTATAGGTTGTACAATACCCAAGTTTGGAAAACATGTAATGACCTAAATAGAGAATTAATTCTTAAAAATGGTATCCCCAAAGTATATAGAGTTCCATATTCTATAGAATTCATCATCTAGATAAAACTCCTAAGAATATTATTAAGAAGAGTGGAGGACAGCTAAATGTATACCTAAACAACCTTGGATGTATCCTATTAGAATCGTAAAAGAATCTATGAAAAATAAAAATTTGATTAAAATATTAATATTATTCTTTCATTCCTTGGTTTAGTAGTTTCCATCTAATATAATTAGTTATGAAACTCATGTTACAAAAGGTACACGTAATGTCCAAATAAAATAATTTTTGGTAATCCACGCAATGTCGATACTGAGATTCTATTTTTTTTAGAGATGATATAATAGATACTATTACGGTATGAATATGTGTAAAACCATTCTCCTACTAGGTAATTCAAAAATAATTAACTACATGCATTAGATAGAAAATTTCATGGTCATGGGTTGGATATTTATTTTTTTGTGCCTAGTATTTATAGATACAGAATAAACAACATGACCACACAACATAAAAAACAGCCCAAGATGAATCACTAACTTTCACATAAGGACACATAGTACCCCCAATCATCTTGAAGATACAACACTGTTACATAACTCAAACAATGTTTCAGCTCAAAAAAAACTCTTTCATTTATCATCTCAGTCAATCATAACCCCTATTTGAATGAGAGAGGTCATCATGGAATCCACCTTCATGATATAATTCAATATCTAGAAACAATACCCATATAAACTCAATAATAACTAAATCTAGAAATCATTATGCAGTTTTACACATGTTAAAACATCATTCACATTTTCAAGATCAACTAAGATAGAATGATCTAACTCCACATGTTCTATAAAAATGACACTCAGAATCCATAAATCACATTTCTATTATTTTGAAGGGAGTTGATGATTAATAAACAAATAAAAAACTTATCTTAGATAGTGGACACAGTTTACCTCAGGCATAGAGTATATAAGGATGTAAACTATAAATACCACAACTAACATATCAACATACTCATTGCTGACTTAGTTAATAAAATATATAAATGTTTATAATCAATGGATAGAACAAATGAAAAAGAAATTATACTCATAATTTCAATAACTTATCTAAAAGGTATCTCCTAAATATAATTTTCTTTTATCCTCAATTAGTGATAACTAGTTCTATGATCGAACATCAAAAAAACAACCCCCATTTCAAATATTCAAACTATTTATAATTATGTATAAATAAACACTTCTACATTGTCAAAAAATCAGTGACTTTATAGTTATAAAAAAATTGGCAAAGTGTTCAACCATCTAAATTATCTATTATAACTTGTGCCTCCTAAGGCAACACATTCGTTCAAATAAATAATTTCTATAACAAAACAATCAAATGTGTCTTAATATTTTTAAATTCAGGTTGTTCTACAATGTTATAGGGGATAAATTTGAGTTGTGTTTCATGCAAAAAATCAATTGAAAACTATACAACTATTATTAGTGGTAAAATGGAGAAGTTTAAAGAAAATATGTTGACAAACTCAACAAAAAATTAAGGGTGATCACACTTCATGAAATCCTCCTCAAAATATAAAATGAATACCAATATTATTTTCACTAACACCAAATTAAATTTTCCAACCCAAATTGACCTCGATTCTTATTCACCCCGAGAGATACCCAAATCCCATTGGGTATATTAATATTGACCCAATAATGTTATAAATCAAATTATACCACATTTTAAATGAATGAATCCATAATAAAAATAATATAATTTGGTTCCATGGCGAGGACCAAAAAAATAACATGTACACATGATCTCTATTAATGAGAAGACACAAGAAGCATAATGGTGATCCTATAATAACTTTATTTTGTGGGGAATATTAATATCCTTGATTTAATAAAACTATATCATATGAATATTTATTAGGTTTATAATAAAATTTGATATTAATGTGGTAGGTTAACATGTATTAAGAAACTAGTCACTAAAGATGAAGCTATATTGATTGTTCCAGTCACAGTCATTGGACCTGTATCAGTATCCTTTGGAGAATCATCCATAGCGTGATGATTATTCATTCTTGATTTTTATGGAGAGAACCATTTAGAATTTCAAGAATATGATATCATATTTGTATCATTATGTGTTGCTGATCACATTAAACTACATGGGTTAGAAATGATATTGCCTAATTTATATAGGTGAACTATACAACATTATCAACAATAGATCTTTGATGCCTTAATGGAGACCAATTTTGAATACCAATAAATTCCACACTGAAATAAATTCAATGAATCAATTTTAATAATTAAATGAGATTTAGAAGATTCTTACTATTTTGATCCAAAAATAAAATCTAACCAAATACTATTTTCTTTAATGGTACACACTAAACTTCCCATGGGAGACAAATGATCTCCCTTAAACCCTAACATACTAGCTAGGTCAAGCTCAACTATCAATTTCCTATATATCAATTCATCATAATAAGTGAGCTTCACCAATAAATCGTGATAATTAATATTAGGACATAGATTCATATAGAACCATTGAGTCAATTTATTCTCATTTGATAAATTCTCCGGTGGATGTGAAACATGTATAAATAAGCTTGTCTTGTAGTCCATTATGGTTATGTTAGCCTATTAGAGATTGAAAATTCTCATATCATAGAAAACACTATATAATATGGATAGATGTAATCATAGAAATGAACCAACAATTCATTCATCCTAAAAACCCATATGTTTCTTCCCCATAACAATAAAATCCCTCCATATATCCTATTAGTTCCCTCAACCATTAAGCTTTCCAATTTTACCAACATTGAATTTTGAGTTTCCTTGAATTCAAACAAAAGGTATATCTTAGTCATCCAATCCCCAACCTCTTGAATATCATTATATCCATGAAACTCCAATAGTTTCTTAGGAATAAGATATTGATTCTTATACCCTAGTTTAAACATATGAGGCTCCACAACTATAAAATAAATTTGATTAGGTGATGGTTCTTGTCCTTCAACATATATTCCATGCACAATAATCTCCAAAAGGATTTGTTCCCTTGGAGTATATGATCCCTTTGGTTGAGAATAATATTTCTCCTCGGGAAAATTCACACATATTAACATTAAAATGATTCTTCACATCAATAGAAATAATATTTAATATATTAGAAGATTCCTCATATCAAAATCTTAGAAATGTTCAATAAGAAAATCAATTCCATTGTATTAGTCATCAATAATTAGATTTGAAACCTAGCCAAATAAAAATCATTGAATATACAATAATTAGAAAAACGTAGTCCTAAAAATTTCTTTATAAAGACACCCATATTGATTAAGGGATTGTTACAATGACTACTAAAATTGATCTCACTCATAATTACCTCCTATTTCCCAAAATGATATCTCATAATGCATACTGAAATCATGAAAGGATGCTCAACCTGAACCATTAATAACTAATTTTCAAAAACCATCCCATCTAACCTAATACACCAATTATCGAACCTAAAATAGCATATAATTAAGTTCATATCAGATCCATAATGGATGGAGACAACAACATAGAATCATAAAAAACAATATGCTAAATAGTTTCACAAAAAAGTTACACCCTCAGTGTAATCAACAACTACAAAGAAAAAAACAACATGCAAAAGGAAAAACCACTCCAAGACAAAAGAATCATGATGATCCATAACTTGCATATTGCACATTCCCTTTTATCCAACCTGGCGTAAGGAAATTGAAAAAATCATGAAGGAAATGGTAGTTTGTGAGCTATATAGACCAGTAGGTTCTCACTGGGTGTTCCATAATAGATTTCATAATAATAATAAAAAGTCATGCATTCAATTTTAAATAAAATAATTATTGTAATAATATATCATTTTCACATTTAAAAAATAATAACCTTTTATAAATATGGAAAACACTTCAAACGATTCGTACAATACATTTTATATAAAACCATTTTTATTAGTTATTTTTCATGAATATAATAATTCAATAATCTATGGAATTTATTTAATCAAATTATTATCAATAAGAACCATGGTCATATACCCCATAGAATGTTGTTTTATCTCAATTGGAACCACACATATCTTATATTATTGATTATTGATTTTTAGGTGTAAATAATTCCAGAAAGCTCAAGATAAATATGACTCTTCAACCACCCATTAGTGATAATATATTCCAAACTATTTTTAGTGTTTGTATCATAAATACCCTATTATAGAATCATCATCCAAGAGTGATTGTCACAAATAACCCAAAAATTATCAGGATCACATATACTAAATCAATCAACATAGGAATTGAAAATTTCCACTTTTCATATTAAATGTAATTTAAAATTCAATTGATTAATTATAAACATTAATATTCCAATTCAATTTGAAAACAATGAAATGGTTGTTAATCGTTTCAGGAAATTTTTATTACAAACCCAATCCTAGTTATTACCCATTTAAAATTAATTCATTTTCATAAACTAAAATCCCAAATCATTTATATAATGCAATCATTTAAAAATTATACCACAAATTACACTTCCATTGGAATTTGGCAATTTTTTACAAAATCCAATGAATTTCATTTTCTTATTCAAATTCATATGAATTTTTTTTCTTAAATAAAATTAATAATATTCTAAAAATTCATGAAATTCGTGGAATAAATTATATTTAAAACATCAAACTTAACAACCTATAATTAATCATGGAAAAAATACAACACCCATAATCAGATCAGAGAATTAAGATCAAATGTTTTAGAGATCAAGGCATCAAAACTATAATCAAGATCCCATAAAATTGGGTTTAAATAAATAAAGAAAACATTAATTTAGTAACCTATAAGGATTATATAATGAGAGATAGTAAGAAAACTCACAATATATTAGCCACTTACATTATTGTGATTCAATATGATGAACCACTCTTTGATCTACCAAGATCTGGCGTATGAGGGGTCCAAAATTATTCATCAGTGCATTGTAATAAATTTACATCATTTTTGGTTGAGTGGGGGTCAACTATAGATTAAAATAGGGGGTTTGGGGTTTTAAATTAAAAATTTGGAAAAATTAAACTCATGTGCATGATTTTAGGTAGAGGGATGCATACTTGGATAAAACATGCACCAAATATGCCAACTCACAATGTTTAAGGTAGTATGATATGAACTAAACAAGAGAATTGATTGGGGGAACCATGCACCATTCATGAAAAATCCATTATTCATTAAAATTATAAAAATTCCACCTAATGTGTCATTATTCAATTTCAACACAATAGAAAAAAACACAGGTCAAGGAATTCTTGAAATTAAGAAAAATGATATTTTATAGAACATCTTGAGGTGAAATGGTTTGATTGTATTTTAATAATCATTCAATAATAAATATGTACTCTAAGAAAATTGTTGACCTAAAAGGAATTAATGGAAATTATAAATTCATTACCATTATCACATGCATAGGATCAACTGATATTAATTTAATAGAATGAAAATTCACCAATAAATTACCTCTATAATAATAAATTATTATCGAATGAACATTACATTTCTCATA
This sequence comes from Viscum album, assembly GCA_963277665.1. Lineage (NCBI taxonomy): Eukaryota > Viridiplantae > Streptophyta > Magnoliopsida > Santalales > Viscaceae > Viscum > Viscum album. The sequence goes on along the minus strand of OY728128.1, from coordinate 116,700,906 downwards.
TGATCTTGTAAAACTCATTCCACATGTATTACATGTTCTAGGGAGAGGACTACACGATGTAGCAAGAGGAAGGTGTATTGAGGTCTTTAAAATATCATTAGAAGGGAAAAAATTACTCATTTAAATATCACTAATATCCTCCCTTATTTATAACACTATATAGAAGGAAATAAAATAATATAAATGAAATATTAGACAATTATATTTATAGTGTAATGAGGAAAAAAATCATTGTGCCCAATCTATCAAACATATTATCATTGAGTTTGGTGATTTTTACTAAACAAGTCCTTTTTTGAGGACTCTCAATCTTTTTTCAAGGACATATAAACTGATTATTGGAGGTTGAAACTTGGAAAAGAAACACCTAAAAACTGATCTAGGATCCATTGAGGAATCGAAAACAACATCTATCAAGGTTATCTAACTAGGATCATTTTACAATTAATAAGAAGATAAAAAAATGTTTATATATTTAGATCATAGTTTTAAAATACCGATTACATAAAGAAATGATATCCAAGGGAGATGATAAAATATAACATAGTATGATGTGATACCTTAGACAATTTAAAAGGATGATCAATATATAACATGTAAATATCATGAGGATTATTATTATTCTTAGGTAAAATATTGTACTACACAAGTTCTTCCATTGAAATAGAGAGTGGGTGATAGTTCTTAATAGTAATATCTATGTGTTTCATTTCATTTCATTATAGTTCTTTTTCACTTCGATTATCTTTTATAAATTCATTGCAAAAATTATGTTTTAATCCCAAAATGACCATCATTAAATTTTGTGAATCCATAATTGAAACTACATTTCCTTTTCATGAAAATACCTAGGAAACAATAATGACTAATAAAAAATCCATGAAATAGTTTTTGTTGAATTCAGTTTTCATTATTTATAATTTTTTTACCATAAAAATTTAATCAATCCTTTAATGATTCAATTATAATATTAAAATCTCTCTTAACTAAATAAATGGTATTAAATTACTTGAATCTTCACAAAATACACTTCTAGAAACTATTCTATACTCAATGTCTAATAAAAATTGGTTGCAAAATATTTTTTTATAGGTGGTCCATTCTTAAAAATTAAACCTTAACATTATGATAGTTAGTTTATCTAAAGAAACTCCTAATAGTTTTAAAAAATTGTTTCGATAAATAACTTTACCCATATGGATTTTTAATTCTCTTGAAATAAATCATGTTATACCAATGGTTTTTTAAACCACTTGGATAGTATTTCATCTAGTAGATAGACCATGTGGGCACCACTCATCCTATCACATTTGCATCAAAAAACCCAGAAGCATTCATCATTCTAATTTATTATTCTCCCATGATGATTCATATTCTATTCTGGATTTAATTCCATTATTCTTCAATATTATATTAGGGTCTTTTAAATCATTCATGTATTCAATCAACCATCAATTTTGTTTTTCTTATTTTTCTAAAACGCCATTATGTATTCTTTTTTCCCCTATTAAATTATTTTTTTATGTCAATAATTTACACATTTTATTGAAACAATGGTTTTAAATAATTATTTTGAAGAGGAATTTGTTATTTTTATGGTTTTTATTATCTATTTACTGATTTTTCTGTAAGGGTTGGTTTCCTAATAACCAAATTTTTTTTACTTTGATAACATGAAGGCTCACTTATTATATATTGTTCATTGTTCTGCATGACTATAATATAATAATGTCCTAGAATATTTGTTGCATTGATAAGGTCATGGCAGATCCCTGCTATGATGAGAACCTTGAAATTATATAATAATATTCTTAAATAAAGTTCTACGGTTGGATGACATACTATGATAGGACACATAGTATACAGACCGTCATGTGCGAGTACTCATAAGAAGACGAGACTCTATCTCATGGAGTTCTCACTTGATAATCTCCAAGATGGGAGATTATGAGAACAGACCCTCCAGTAGCAATTCTGCATGTCTTGGTGTCATCGAACATTGCTATCTATGAGCGTGTGTAATGGTCCTTAGACTGGAAGATTATCATTAACTCATGTCATGAATCGCGCAATTAGATTTACTGACAAAAATTGTCATGCAGACAGTTGGCGAGAAGTAGGGTATGTTGGGTGTGTCATGAGTGACATGTTGTAAATGGATAAGTCGAGGAAGGATTTGTCCCTTCCATTTATGGAAGTTGAAATCTCATCCCTTTGATTGAAATATAACTTTCGCATTAAATTCCATGGCCATGGTGTAAACGACGAGTTTATTTCAGTTAGTCAAAGAATGACGGATCAAGCATATAGGTTTATGACACTACCATGAAACCTGCTTGATGAGATATCGAGACAAAGGGATTAAATTACACAGTAAGCATTCGTATGAGGTGATATGTCAATGCGGCGTCAACTTCTTTCTCTTGGGTGCCTTGACCCGTTGCTAGATAGTAATCTTGGACATTAGGCAAGCCCGCCTAATTCCAATGAGAAAGAGGCCTAGAGGGTCACACACTAAGTGTATTCAAGTATCTCAAATATAATAAAGATTATTCCCGTATGTGGTTTAATAATTATTCAATGAATCCTAAATCTTTTTAATGTTGGAGGAATAATAAAATGAAAACAAGTACACATCGTGTATTAATTATTACACGCTGTGTAGTTTTTATTTTGAAAACAAGTACACATCGTGTATTATTAAATGTACACACCGTGTAGTTTTCATTTTGTAAAGGAAATGAATAAATGAAAACAAGATATACACGCTGTGTAAATTTAATGTATATGCCGTGTAGTTTTCAATGAAAAACAAGTACACGCCGTGTATTTATTATTACATGCCATGTAGTTTTTCCTGTCGGGATTTTGAGGATATAATATTGTTTTATTAAATAATATTTATTATAATCAGCGTGAGCGCATGTCAAGGAATTAATTATTCGACATGGGGATTATCAATAAGAGTTAATGAAATAAATGAAACGCGTAAAGCATTTATTTATTGTTATAACTCTACAACCTCAAACTCGATTATTAATATCCTCACAACCCAAACTCTTTTCCTACACAAGAGAATCGTTGTGCACAAAAATTTGGTAGAATTATTTTAAGGCCGAAAGAACCTCTTCCTCCAAGAATGCTTTCAATACTGAGAGAGATCCTCTTCCATCGGATCAAGACGATCTAAGGCAGAAAACAAAAGCAAAGGTTTCTCCATGCTAGCACCCGGAGACTCCTTTGGTGACGTCTCGAGATACGAGGTACACATGTGGATCACCGCTAGAGGAAGTCTACACTTGGCTTCTGCAACGCAACGACGAATCACATCATAACGTGATCAAGAACATCAATGAAGAAAGAACACCCAAAAGGTATTTCTTTTCAATTGATTAAATTAATTATAACCAACCTGTAACGATCCTACTTTGTGGTTTCGGGACATTATTTTTCTTTGTCCATTTCTGTGATTTGGTCCGTGGAGACTGGCGTTTATCATCGTATTGATCCCAGATCGATCATTGTTAATTACAAAAAGCCAAGTGGGCACATCCACCCACGTGCTTCCGCTGCGCCCGGAGCCTTCAAATGGTATTAGAGGGAGGTTACAACGTTGATTATAGTTATTTAATTTTCATTGATAATTTACGCATTTATATTTGATTCAATTCGAAATAAATCATTCTATAAATCTGAATAAACGATATCTGTTCATCCTCCTTCGTTTCTCAATTCATATCACAGAAACTACCTTTTAATTTTAATTTTGATTAAAATAAAAACGAGGATCTCATCTAGAGGAGCCGCTCTTTCTGTCTGTACAACACGGGAATACATAGCGTGTAATAAAAACTACATGCCGTGTACTTAGGTTTAATGAACCGGTACTGTTCCACCAAACCACACCATGTGAATTGATTACACCGAAGTATTTAACACCCCGTGTTGACCAAAATTAAATGGCGCGTGGGAACCAGAATACACGGAGTGTATGTTGGAGCAACACACCGTGTAGTCTGATCCGGCACAAGTGAAACCATGTACAAAGGATAAGCCTCGTACCATGTACACGGGGTCGCCAGGCTGGTTACCGCATAACAAGGAAGTACACGCAGTGTATGATTTATCTACATGCCGTGTACTCCAAAATTTCCAAATTATAGAAAACACAGCAAAGCCCCCGGCGTGTACTTTGGATAAAAGGTGAAAAGAAATACATGCCGTATAAATATAAACTACATGCCGTGTACTTTCCAGAAATTTCACCAGGTTTCCTCCAAAAGTACAAAGACCTATACAATGAATATGGATGAGAATAATCTCAAGGAAATTCAGAGAGGAATTTAATATAAATAATTGATTAATTATAAGATCATAATTAATTTATTTCGAGTGCGAATTATCTTAAATGAAGGAACGATTAAAAGAATTTGAATTCTAAATATGCATAAATGTTATTGCATGCTATGGATGATCATGAGTTAGACCAAAGACCCCTTGTATGTGTGTATGGTTTCATTTAAATTTGTTTAATTTAAATTCTTTGCCCTACGAGCCTTCTTCTAATAAAATTTAGGGAATGCATGCCCATGGTTTCATTAATGTAAACCCCATGTAATGGAGGATCTCTCAAGCCAGAGGAGACGGTTCAAAATCCGAAGCTGAGGGAAAACCAACCCAAGAAGATACAAAGTTGGACAGGTGGGAGCTGCAAAACACGAACCATCAGGTTCAAGGTGTTTTTTCTAGGTCAAGGTTAGCTTATCAAAACCTCTAGACAAGATAACCACTAGAATCTCATGATCATTCCATCTTATTTTATTTCTATCTGATTTCATGGTTTATTTATTATGTATGTGTTGTCATGATCACATAATTAATAAAATGAACAAGCATGAAAAGATGGAATAAAATAAAAACCGGACTATGCGTAAACATTATTAGAATATGGTTAATCACTTAAGAAAGCATAACTTAATATTAACAAGCATGTGATAATGTAAAACTACGCATAAAGAATAAAATCCCTCAAATACCATATTAAGTTAGACCAATCCTTTCGTTACTTGATTAAGGGAAAGACTCAATAAAACTATGTGTTTGACCAAACCTTGTTAGGAGACTTACTTTTATAAAGGAAGCCCTTATGAAAGGTTTCGAGTTGACTTAACCATATTACATTAAGAGGAGTATCCCTTTCTAGACTTAATGTAATATTGGAGGAAAGAGTTGAGGAAATCCAAGTCAGGATTTCAGGATTGGGGAGTCCACTCAATAGATCAAGGAACTATAAGCTCACAGTTGGAAAAGACCTTCCTACCTAAATACATTCAAATATCTTGACCAACCCTTGTTGGGGTTATGCGAAGGGGAATATGGATCCTTTCCACTAGAATGTCAAAGAAACTAGAAATTATGAGTTCAATGGTGAGGGCCATTGGGATTTGATAAAATAGTGGGAGAATCAATAAATCCATTTATTACTCATAAAAATATATTCAAGAAAGTACTAATAAATCTGCTCTTTTAAATTGTAGAATCGAAATGAAAAACTCATCAACCACATTTTCTCTGTGATCAATTCTGGATAAATACAACATCCTCACCAGCAGTAACTTTCAGGAATGGTTTAGGCCCCTTCAGGTTATCCTACACCATGAACAAAAGTTTTACGTGCTGGAGTCCTCACTTCCAGATTCTCCTACCCCGGGGGCGAGTGAATAAGATTTCCTAGTCTATGATCAACATTTTAGCGATGCACTCAATGTTCAATGTTTGATGTTGTCATATATGTCTAGTGATCTCATGAAGTCTCATGAAGACATGGATTCCTACAACATGCTCGAGCACCTCTGTGGTCTATACTAGGAGAGAGCAAGATAGGAAAGGTTTGAGATCTCTAAGGCTCTATTTCAGAGCAAGATTGGAGAGGGTGCCCCAGCCGGGCCTCATGTAGTCAAGCTCATTGGATACATTGAGCACTTATAGGTTCTAGGGTTTAAACTCCCCGATGAACTGGGTGTCGATCTCATTCTTGCATCACTCCCCCAGAGCTTCTCAAACTTTGTTGTGAACTTCAACATGAACAACATTGAGAACTCTCTGTCTGATATTCTTATCCTTATTCGCCAAGTGGATAATGACATGAAGCATGAAAAACCTTATGTCCTTATGGTGAATAAAAGGAAAGGGAATTCGAAGAGATTTAAGCCCAAAGCTTCTTCAAGGCCTTCCACGAAAAGGAAGATCAAAGGGGAGGCAAAGGAACAAGATGTTGTTTGTTTCACATGTGGCAAGAAAGGCCACTAGAAGAAAAACTACACCCAGCCAAGGAAGCAAGGGGAAGCTTCAGGTGCGTTTTTTATCGAATGAAATCTATATATTTCTACTAATTGGGTATTAGATACTGCTTGTGGTGCTCACATATTTATCCAAATACAGGAACCAACTAGATTCCGAAAGATTGACCAAGGTGAGGTGGATCTACGAGCAACCAACAGAGCCAGAATTGTTGTTGTAGTTGTTGGGGACTACCACCTCACATTGCCTACTGGGATGGTCTTGGTTTTGAAAAGATTTTATTTTGTACCTTCTATAACAAAAAACATTATTTCAATATCTAGATTATATAATGATGGATTCATCTTCAAGTTTGGAAGTGGATGTTCTACTTTTATAAAGATATCATTTGTTTTGGTAGGGCACATTTATATAACGGCCTTCATGTGTTAGACTACACAAACCAAGTAATGGAAATCGATGAAAAAGTTAATTCACATGACTCATACCACACCCAACTTTGACATCACCGGCTAGGTCATGTCAATGAGAAACATTTAACAAAATTACATCAAGATGAGTATTTAGATTCTTTCGAACTAAAACCACTTGGTGTATGTGATGCGTGTCTACAAGGAAAAATGACCAAAGCCCCATTTAGTGGGAAAGGTGAAAGGGCTCAAGAGCTTCTAGAATTAGTTCACACAGATGTGTGTGGACCATTTCCAGTTGAAGCAAGGGGTGGTTTCTCATAATTCATAACATTTACTGATGATTTTAGTAGATATGGATATATCTACTTAATGAGTTATAAGTCAGATTCTTTTGATCGGTTCAAAGAACACAAGAATGAAGTTGAGAACCAGCTTGGTAAGAAGATTAAGAAACTCCGCTCAGAAAGAGGAGGAGAATATCTTAATCAGGACTTTATTGATTTTTTACAGGATTTTGGGATTCTATCTCAACTCACTCCTCCTTACACACCTTAGTGGAATGGTGTAAGTGAAAGGAGGAAACACACCCTATTGTACATGGTGAGATCAATGATGATTCATGCGAGTCTCCCATTATCCTTTTGGGGATATGCATTACAAATAGAATCACACATACTAAACAAAGTATCAACTAAATCGATAAATGGTATTCCATACGAGTTATGGAGTGGATGAAAATTCATGTTATTGAATTTACATGTGTGGAGTAGCGAAGCATTTGTTAAGGCCTCTTCAGGTAACAAACTTACACCTCGAGGCACAAAGTTTGTCTTTATAGGATATCCCAAGGAAACATGGGAATATTACCTATACAACCCCTCAGACAAAAAGGTTATAGTGGCAAGTCATTCCATATTCATTGAGAGGGAGCACATATCCAAAAGAGATAGTGGGAGCGAGATAGACTTTGATGAAGTCGAGGCTCCAGATACACAGAAGTAGGTACAAGAACAGATTCCACAAATCCCCATGGAAGAAAAATCTATTCCAGAGACACAAGAACTACATAGGAGCACGAGAGAGGTAATAAAACTAGAACGATATGGTTTTATAGTCACCGAGGATGGTGACTCATTATTGGTTGACAATGATGATCCTCTTACCTACACGGAAGCAGTTGAAGGCACAAATGTTTCCAAGTGGAAAGAATCCATGAATCCTGAAATGGATTCCATGTACCAAAACCATGTCTGGATTTTGTTAGATCCTCCGGTTGATGTAAAGACTATTGGTAATAAATGGGTATTCAAGAAGAAACTGGACATGGAGGGGCAAGTCAACACCTATAAGGTATGACTGGTTGCAAAAGGTTTTAGACAGCGTCAAGGAATTGACTATGATGAAACCTTTTCACCGATTGTGATGCTGAAATCCATCAGAATTATATTGGTCATTGCCACTTACCATGACTATGAAATTTGGAAAATGGATGTCAAAACATCTTTCCTTAATGGGATCCTCCAGGAAGATGTCTACATGACAAAACCTGAAGTGTTTGTGACTCCAAAGGATGCCAACAAGGTATGCAAGTTGCAGAAATCCATTTATGGATTATAGAAAGCATCAAGGTCATGGAACATTCATTTTGATAAAGACGTAATAGAATTTGGCTTTGTTAATAATGAATGTGAGCCTTGTGTCTACAAAAGGTTTAGTGGAAGTGCAGTCATTTTCCTAATAGTATATGTTGATGACATATTACTAACTGGAAATGAAGTACCTGTCTTATAGTCAGTTAAGGCATGGTTGTATAAATGCTTCTCCATTAACGACTTGGGTGAGGCAGCATATATTCTTGGGATCAAGATCCATCATGATATATCCAAGAGAATGTTGGGCCTAAGTCAAAGTACATACATTGACAAGATACTCAAGAGATTCAGTATAGAACAGTCCAAGAGGGTATTGTTGCCAGTGTCACATGGAATTCATCTTTCCAATAAAATGTGTCCTCAGACACATGAGGAAAGAAAGATAATGGAAAGGATCCCTTTCTCATCCGCGATTGGGTCAATCATGTATGATATGCTATGCACGGGGCTAGATGTTGATTACACATTAAGTGTGGTAGGCAGATATCAAGCTGATCCAAGAAACCGCCATTGGATGGAAGTTAAGACTATCCTTAAGTATCTGAGGAGTACTAAGGATATGTTCCTAGCTTATGGAGGAGATGAGGAACTAGTCATTAGAGGACATGTAGATGCTAGTTTCCAGACTGATCAAGATGACATGAAGTTGCAGACTGGATACATCTTCAGTTTGAATGGAGGTGCAGTGAGCTGGAAGAGCTCAAAGAAAAGTGTGGTGGTAGATTCTACAGTGGAGTCTTAGTATATCGCAGCTTCTAAGGAAGCTAAAGAAGTAGTATGGATGCTAAGCTTCATCCAAGAGCTGGATGTAGTACCGAGAAGTAAAGATCCTATCACACTCTATTATGATAATACTGCAGCGGTGGCACTTGCAATAGAGCCAAGGTCACATCAGCGTACAAAGCACATACTTCGGAGGTATCATCTCTTGAGGGATTTTTCTCAAAGAAGTGAAGTTGCAGTGAGTAGTATTTCCACGGAAGACAATGTGGCAGACCCCTTGACTAAAGCCTTGACTCCGCAGAAACATGATCATCTTGTGAGGTCTAGCGGTCTAAAAGTCGTAGGCAGTTAGATCTAGTCCAAGTGGGAGTTTCTAGGGGTTGGTGTCCTAAAAACCAACTGTTTTGTACTTTGATTACATGAATGCTCACTTATTATATATTGTTCATTGTTCTATATGACTATAATATAATAATGTCCAGGAATATTTGTTTCATTGATAAGGTCATGGAAGATCCCCGCTATGATGAGAACCGTGAAATGCGATAACAATATTCTTAAATAAAGTTATATGGTTGGATGACATACTATGATAGGACACATAGTATACATACCATCATGTGCGAGTACTAGAAAGAAGATGAGACTCTCTCACATGGATTTCGCACTTGGTAATATCCAAGATGGGAGATTATGAGAACAGACCCACCAGTAGAAATTCTGCATGTCTTGGTGTCATCGGAAATTGCTATCTACGAGCATTTGTAATGGTCCTTAAACTGGAAGATTATCATTAACTTATGTCATGACTCGTGCACTTAGATTTACTGACAAAAACCGTCACGTAGACAGTTGGCGGGAAGTAGGGTGCGTCACGAGCGACATGTTGTTAATGGACAAGTCGGGGAAGGATTTGTCCCTTCCATTTATGAAAGTTGATATCTCGGCCCTTTGATTGAAATAGAACTATTGCATTAAATTCCCTGGCCATGGTGTAAACGACGAGTTTATTTCAGGTAGTCAAAGAACAACGGATCAAGCATATAGGTTTATGACACTTCCATGAATCCTTCTTGATGAGATATCAAGACAAATGGATTAAATTACACAGTAAGCATTTTTATGAGGTGATACGTCAATGCGGCGTCAACTTCTTTCTCTTGGGTGCCTTGACCCATTTCTAGACAATAATCTTGGACTTTAGGCAAGATCACCTAATGCAAATGAGAAAGAGGCCTAGAGGGTCACACACTAAGTCTATTCAACTATCTCATGTAGAATAATGATTATTCTCGTATGTGGTTTAATAATTATTCAAGGAAGCCTAAATCGTTTTAATGTTGGAGGAAGAATAAAATGAAAACAAGTATACGCCATGTATTAATTATTACACACCGTGTAGTTTTTATTTTGAAATCAAGTACACTCCATGTATTATTAAATGTACACGTCGTGTAGTTTTCATTTTGGAAAGGAAATGAATAGATGAAAACAAGATATACACGTAGTGTGCATTTAATGTACACACCATGTAGTTTTCAATGAAAAACAAGTACACACCATGTATTTATTATTACACGCTGTGTAGTTTTTTTCAGTCGGGATTTTGAGGATATAATATTGTTTTATTAAATAATATTTTTTATAATCAGCGTGAGTGCATGTCAAGGAATTAATTATTCGACATGGGGGTTTTTGATAAGAGTTAATGAAATAAATGAAACGTGTAACGCGTTTATTTATTGCCATAACTCTACAACCTCCAACTCAATTATAAATATCCTCACAACCCCAACTCTTTTCCTACACAATAGAATCATTGTACACAACAATTCTGGAGAATTGTTTCAAGGCTGAAAGAACCTCTTCCCCCAAGAACGTTATCAAGACTGAGAGATATCCTCTTCCATCGGATCAAGACGATCTAAGGTGGACAACGCAAGCAAAGGTTTCTCTACACTAGCACTTGGAGACTCTTTTGGAGACGTCCCGAGATATGAGGTACATGTGTGGATCACCGCTAGAGGAAGTCTACACTTGGCTTCTGCGACACAACATCGAATCACATCAGAATGTGATAAAGAACATCAATGAAGAAAGGACACCCAAAAGGTATTTCTTTCCAATTGATTAAATTAATTATAATCAACCAGTAACGATCCTTCTTTGCAGTTCCGGGACATTATTTTTCTTTGTCCATTTCTGTGATTCAATCCATGGAGACTGGCGTTTATCGTCATATTGATCCCGGATTGATCATTGTTAATGACAAAAATCTAAGTGGGAACATCCACCCACGCGCTTCCACTGCACCTGGAACCTTCATTTTCAACTTTGAATATTATGATTTATATAATTTTCTTTTTTCAGTGTATTATTTTCATAACTCAATCCCTATTTTGGAAATCATTCTTGATCGGTATCTCACTATAATTATCATGCATGTAGAGATTTTATGTGGAACCTATTTTTACCCTCATGGTCATTTTTTCACATATCATTTTTTATTATTAGTTTTTCATAAAAATGTTAAGTTTGAGAAGACCAATCATGTATAGAATATAAATGTTTTCTTTTAGATTAATAAATTGAATAGTGGGCTAGTTATTTATTACCGAGTGGAACTACGAAAGTTTGAGGTGATAATTTAGAATTCTGTTATCTATTTTGAATAAATTATGTTCTTACTACGATTTTTCCTAATTTATTGGAAAATTGTATGGAAGGATATTGATTGGTTAAAAAATATTGTTAGAGGTCCCTAAAACTTGTGAAGAGTATTGATTATCCTATAATAATAATTAAATTTAAAAAAATTATGAAACCAAATAAAAGGTATTCCTATAGAATAAATTAATTATATTTAGTAGTGTTTTAATAATTATTCATGTTTTCAATATATTATCTCAAAAATCCATTTTATACACTTTCCCATTTCATACCAAACATTGAATCATAGGCAATTTTTATTGTGTTTTTTCACAATTTTTTTACTTTTCATCAATTTTGATTCCTCTATCACACATTCTCACATCACCATATACCCTTAAACCAATATTTTGGATTACAATACATATTATACATCCCATATCCATTTGAAATGTTTCTATATATGTAATATAGAAGCTTGCAATACTTCCAGGTAGAACGTCACAGTTAAATTTAATCGTAATCAAGCTAATCATTAAAAATCACTCCGATTTCATACTATAATGAAACAATGATCTTAAAACTACATATATAAACTAAATATTATATTTATTGAACTATAAAATAATAGTATGTCTGCAAATATATTTTATATATAAACTGGTTGTTAAAATAACATATTTCCATTGTAATGTATTACAATGGCTATTGAATTCAACATAATGGGGCCTATACCAAATTATAGATAGCCAAAACTATAGTTGTGGAGGATGATTAGTAAATATTTGAAGGATTTACTTTTAAATCTATCACAATGAGAACTATAAATTATGTAATATCCCATAAAACATCATAATTTATTTGTCCTTTATAAGGTTCTTAATGAGAAAAAGAAATATGTAATACAATAATTTATACAATAAGAATAAAATATTAAATATAATGTGATAAAAAATAAAATATCATTTATAAGAATAATTTTTTCATATTATTATGTATTTTTATTACAAATTTACATAATGAAATTTAATATGACATTTTTTATATTTATAGTATTGTGATATATAAATATATATAATATTTATTTTTCTTTTAAATTATGATTCTCATATAGACTAGTGTTTTATTTAATGTTTCTTATGAAGTGAGAAATTAATGTGTCCAACAATATATTTTTTGTAATCATTAAATTTATTTAATTAGTTTTATGACATGGAATATATCATATTTTTTACATAATTTATATAATATAGATGTACGAAATAGATAAAATAGCAATTGATATTAAAAATATACTTGATATTTATTTTTGATTTTTCATTTAGAAATTCATTAAATAGCTTACACATACATTGACAATGTCATAATTATATTACACTAAATTGGTTAATTATTGAATAAGTTATAATCCATATTAAGAAATATAGTTTTTAATTTATCTACTATATATGGATTCATAGTGTGGAGAAAATGCAATCTCAAAATTTTTAGGATCAGGATGAGAGTACTATATTGAAGAATTTATTGTATATTGGGTTTCCATTTATTCATCTTCATGAAAAATAAAGGATCCAAAACCAATATTAATTCTTTATGATCAAACTTTAAGCATGTAATAAATATAATTAAATGATGATACCATGACACTAGTATATCCATAAAGTGGTAAAATTAAAAAAAAATATTCCAATTATTTCATACAATAACCATGTATGCGATCTCTAATATTTCCACCAATTATATTATTATATTTTTCAATCAATATCATCGATATTATTAAGATATCCAATCAAACGATTATATATCATAGAATTTAGCTGAAAAACTATTATTTTAAAAAATATATTCATGATTTGCTGAGTGATTACAGCATATTTTAGGAGGAATCTACTAAAAAAATTTAATAAAATGTGTCACATCTAAAGGAAATGAAAAATAATTATAGAACACCATCAGATGTGCCACTTAATGAAAATTTTCACTTCTGATTTACTCGTCTAATCAAGATTCATTTCATGTATGATGTAATATCAATAAATATGTGATGGAATGATACCAAAACAAAGAAGGATAATGATGAGTTGGATAATCTTTCATAAGTATTATCATTGTGGTTGTATTAAAATTAATCACATAATTTTTTTGTTGAAATGAATAATGTGAGGTTGTCTCTATCATTCATTGATTTTAATCTATTAGGGATGATGTTTACTTCTCAAAGAAAAGGATATATTTCATGTCAATTTATAACCTACCTTCAGGGATATAAATGGAATGGTGCTTAACATTCATTATTATAATCATATATATATCTTTTAATCCTATAAAATATATAGATGTTTACATTAAACATTTAATAAAAGAGTTAATGAATGTTTGAAATGTTGCTGTGAAAACATTATATTCCTATTAGGAAGACATAATTCATATATTTTATACACATAAGTGGAAAATAAATTATGTCCATTATTATGCAATGATTTCATTATAGAGAATTATGAGAAAACACTGATGCCCTGTTTTTATGAGGAATACACAATCTATAAGAATTAATTATCACAATACTTTCAGTTTTATAGTACATCAAGGATTCTTCCAAATATATCATCTATATATGAATAATCATAAATGTATTTTAAATATTATCGATATAGAAAATATAATTCAATTAATTTATGTAATATATGTGGTGAAGGAAGTGTATGATATCATTTTAAAATTTTGGATGTGTAGGTATTAATATATATATAGGTATAATGTTTCTATTGAAATTAATTACAAATAGATGAAAAATGTATCTTCATTGAGTACCCCTATATGTTAACCAATTTCTAAAATCATTTTCTAGACATAATGACCATTGATGAAAAATATTTGTTAAATGATTTTCTCAATACATATAAATGTTAAATAGAAGGACTAAAGATGATTTATGATGTCATTGTGAGATGGAGGATTGGGGTATCAAACTAGAATGTCATCATATGTGTAAAAATGAAAAAAATGCAATGTTATAGGTTCTTGCTATGTGATTAAACCCGAAAATAAAAAATTATATTTTTGGATTAATTTGAGGAAATTAATGTTCCAAGTTTATATTTACAATACATATCAAAATGGGCCAAGAAAAGAGATTGGAAAATAAAATCATTGGAGACTAATGATTATCATATCATTCTATATAACTATATACCTATAGAAATATTCCATCAACTATCCTATATTTCAAGTGTGGGAGTTATTCAGTTGTTCCATTTTTATTATATCATCTATGTAATTTTTTCCATGTCTATCATGAAAATATTTTTGAAATCGAACCAATGCTTTTGTGTGAGTTAGTGAAAGTATTTCCTCTATGATTTTTCACTTCCATGTTACATCTAATAGTCTATCTCCTAACCTAAATAAATATTGAAGGACATGTTTTGTTCCAATTGATTCATCCAACTAAATGAAATGTGTTTGCATTAATGTCTTTTGTCAAGTTTCAGAATCATCCCATTATTTCAGTAGTTATAGGATTCAGGGATTATCAGTGTATGGATTTCAGATCAATGAATTTTTATGATGTTTCTACCATATGGAACAAACCTATGATTAAAGAAGAAGAGAAGTATGATAAAATTGAACCTCATCCATCACATCAACAATGTGCAGGAATTATTGGATCACATACGTTGATTATATTTATTCTTGCATATATAGATATATCATAACTCATAGGTTTTATAAATTATATTTGTTTTATGATTACATCAATTTTTCAAATTTTACATTTATATGTTATCTCAATATATGTAATTGTATAAATATTCAAGAAAATTATATTTTCATAAATAAAAAACATTAAAAATTTATAAATAAATATAATAATTATTTATTTTTGAGATAGAGAGATCCTTTTATATAAAAAACTTGTCTTCTTGGTTGAAATTGAATATAGATTTATTAATGTAAAAATTAATAATTAGTTAATTTAAAAATTATGTTATATTTCAGAATATGAGTTTTCGTATAGAATCTATCTATATGGAAATAATATCAGTGGAGTTGTTCCTAATTTTTTCTTTTATTATTTCAAATGAATTGTGTACAGTAGTTACAAATTTATTTTCGCTGAACATGCAACAAACATGAGGACAGAACATGATGGTGCTATCATAACAACAAAAAATACTATTAATCTAATTCATATTACATTAGACATTTATTTTAAAAGGTAACATTTTATGGATTCTTTATTAAAATACTAATATATTATTATTAATCTCACAATCAATTCAGAATGATGAAATGAATCTGGTTTATTTAGATTATGAGGCCTTGAACATTTATTGATCATTTCAAATTTCAAATTGTTGACCTGAATTTCATTGTTTCTACTCCTGAGAGTTATATATTGGATTCAATTGATAATAATATTTTATTGTGAATGATCATCATGGACAAAAATTTGGTGTATCATTATCCCAATAGATATTCTTATTGATGGTGATGATGAAATTGAGACCATCATTGCTCCCCACGACCCTGAGAAATGTATTAATTATGATCAATCAAATAGATTCATTTCTAGACTTGTTTCTGAACATATTGTTATGGTTTGAAATTTATAGATTAATCCTTTTGTGTTTTCATATAATATGTTTTAGATCACCATAGTTTCTATAGATTGGTACTATACAAATCACATTACTATTTATTACAAATATTTTGTCTCCAATATGACCGATATAAAAATTTTCAATATATAATTGTTTTATTTTTAGTTAGTTTCATTTTAGAATATTTAATTGAACTATAATTAAACCTATAGTTCCAAAAAAACTGAAAAAATTAAATTATAATAGAAAAAGATGAATTTAATTGAAACATAATAATCTAATTTGAATGAAAATCAGAACCAATTAAAAGAATGAAATATCAAATTAGATAACTGACATATGGCATAATATGATCCAAATGACCTAACCTAAAAAATTGATATATGATCCAATATATTTACCAAAATTATCCAAATGATAAAACCATATGTTATTGAATCAAATTTTAATTATAAGAAAACACTATCATACACTTGATAAACATGATACATCGAACATATTGATTTTTCTTGGACCCTTATTTATTGATTTCAAATTCAAACCACTATATAATATGTGGTTTTTTTACATCCTAATGTATCCTTTATTTTCCCAGAAAAATGGAATTCCATAATTAAGTCACGTCAATTATTATTTCTTGTTTGTGTAATACGTTATTTTATAATATATAATTAAGTGCATCATTTTTCTGAAATGTAGGTATTGAAAAGAAGTGATGATATAAAAGTTAGTGGATAAAAGATAACATTCATCACCCGAGAGAGATGATAATTCCTCAATTGGATCGTATTTTGTGTCATTTATTTCAAATATATATATATATATATATATATAAAGGATATATAATTTTATTTGATTAATTTAGTTTTTAATGCATAATTAGTTTCTACCACCCATGAAACAATAATTCTTCGACGATCCTTATGGTATTGTTGAACATCGAGAAAATGTATTGGAGGGGGTACTAGATCTACACACACCACTCATCGTAACAAATAACACACTATAACTACATTACATATTCTATCTAGATATATTTTTTATCCAATAATTTCATTGTAGGAAAAAATATATTTTGGCCACCTATCATGTTTCCACTATTTAGATATGATCCTCCTCATATATTTTCATTAATCCAATAATGGATCTTACCCCCATATGTAATATTAATTTGAACTGAAATCACTCTTTAATTTATTTCCTTATACTTCCTTCTTCCCAACAATCTACATTAATGTTCATTTTAATTCTACTCTAATACATTCTGAGCCTCATGAGAAATCATTTGACCACATTACTAATAAACATGTTGATAATCATTTATTACCAATGAATCTAATTTTAAGAAATTATTAGAGTTCTTGTGGTATATGATTGATTATATGGAATGTATCATTTAAAGGTATTTATTTAATATTCCTGATCAACATGCTACATGATATTTTATATATATTATTAAAAATAATTGATGATATCTCACCAATCCAAAGAAAAAATATTAACTAAATTCTAAAATAAATTGATAGGTATTATTGTTATTAGTTCAAAAATATCAACATTTTCTCTTTTAAATATAATTAAATAAATGTATACCTTTGGATTACAATAAATGAATCTTCAATACATGATAATAAAATATTCACATCATTAATTCAATGAAATAAAAAAATAATAAAACCTTATAGACCACTTATGTTGCCAATTGTTCTTCCTATACATGAAAGAAAAATAATTGAGTTCAGTTGAGTATAGTTCGAGTGGGATTGGAGAGATGATTGTTTTCCAAAATGACATTTGGAATAATGAAAAATTAGATAGCAATCAAATTCATTGGCAAAAAAGTTATAAATGATTCTAAAATGCATCTCTTAACAGCTACACTTGGTGCCTAGTCCATCTCCATAGATTACATTGAGGGAAACCTATTAATCCTTCTTTCCAAAATGTATTTTAGCACCTCAGGTGATTAATTAATGAAAATTAACATTCAGAACCTATGCTCCCAATATTTTCATCATGGGATGAATAGTTCCTTATTATAGTGTAATGAATGCATTCCTAAAATGATATTCACACATTATAATCAATAGATATACCTTTAATCTTCCTACATCCATATAAATTAATAACATTAGTTATTCCCTAATACAAGAGACGTGAAAATAACTACATTATACTTTATCATTCACTGCAATCTCTAAAGAACCTATACCTGACCCTAACATATTATCCCACGAACAAAAGTTTATTTAGATCATAGAATCAAGTATCACCAATATGTATGCTCAACATATTCTTGAAGAAATACCTCAGTGGGGCCAATATATCAAGCCCACTCAAACATAGAAGCTCAACTATCACTCCTTGATTATACTGATTATGAAGGCCCATGACCAACCTTCATCAAATTAAATAAGCAATCATTAAAATCTGATTTTAAATTTTTTTGTGATGATGAAAATAATTTCAGCATCAATGTCAAACAAATAGAATTCATATTATTTACATAAAACCTTTTTTTTATGTTACTAAATGAAAAATATGATTTTTTTTAAACAAAAATATGAACAAGCACAGGTTCACTTATTTTGGAAATAGGGTTTTCACAATGATTGGTTATGTAATATTTACATAAAATCATACCAAAATCATATTTTAGTCAAACCAATTAATCATTGATATTACAAAATTACCAAAAACAATATTATATAACTCATAACCTTGATTTTATTAATTAATAATTAATCCTCAAATTTAAACCCCAATATAACCATAATAACTATTTATTTCAATCGACAAGCATTTATTTATGTCTGTAAACTCTTATAAATTCTAATAAAATATATGTGTATCTCATTAGTGGACCTGTTAGAATTGTATAATATTATAGTATTAAATTCATTACATTTTATAATAAAAAATTGTATAAATTTCCATATTAATTCATTAAATATAAAACTAATTATTACCATTTAATATCATATTCTATTTCAAAAACTCACACATTATTTAGCCACATATATAATAATTAATATAATTATTTAATTAAATTCCATCTACACATATATTATTTTACTTGAACAAGAATATAAATCATGTTAAATATCCTTTCCTGATCAACATGCTACATGATATTTTATATATATTATTAAAAATCATTGATGATTCTCACCAATCCAAAGAAAAAATATTAACAAAATTACAAAATAAATTGATAGGTATTATTGTTATTAGTTAAAAAATATCAACCTTTTCACATTTAAATATTATTAAATAAATGTAAACCCTTATATAAAAATAAATGAATATTGAATACATGATAATAAAATATTCACAACATAAATTCAATGAAATAAAAAATCATAAAAAATCATATACCAATTATGTTGTTAATTGTTCTTCCTATACAGGAAAGAAAAAACATTGAGTCCAATTGAGGATAGTTTGAGTGGGATTGGAGAGATGAATGTTGTCCAAAAAGACATTTGGAATAATGAAAAATTAGATAACAGTCAAATTCATCGACAAAAAAGTTATAAATTCTTCTAAAATGTATCTCTAAACAGCTACACCTGGTGCCCAGTCTATCTCTATAGATTGCATTAAGGGAATCCTATGAATCCTTCTTTTTTGTCTCCTCCACTATGATCCTAGTACCCTAAACTGGGTACTTGATACTTTTATCAAGTGTTTTCCAGACTCAACCACGACCAATTCCTCATCCCATGTAACTCCACTAATCTAAAATACCATTTATAACTACCAACATATTTGAAATAAATTAAATAAAATAAAAAATTGAAATAATTCCATACCACATAATAAATAATTCACTTATTGAGTCCTCTGAATTTACTTTAATTCATGATATAGACTAACCAAACAACATTATATCATAGAAACATAAAAAATATTAGGCTATGATTCTGAATAAACTTCAAAATGAAAAAAAATCTAAAAATCAAAAAATAATTGAAACACATAAAAATCATGAGCCTCAACCTCAAGGGAATATAAATATCATCCTGAATGAAAACAACAACAAAATTACTCCTAAATAAACTACTAGAAGACAAATCCTTTATCAACAATAAACACCATTTCAATATAATCACCTATTTGAAATAAGAAATAATCCATTACGTAACCATTATGTTTCATGTGGAACTACTTTAAAAATATTATAACACTTATTACTAATTTCATTAAGGGTAGAAGTCATTAATTTTACCACATAAATACAGGTAAATTGATTTTTATATCATATTTTATAACTAGTTTCAAAAACCCATAAATTTATTTTAATGAAATGTATAGTATTTCTATAAAATGAAACAAATCTCTTCCAACACTATAGATAAACACCAATAAAAAATTAAGAGACACACAATCCCTCATAAAAAAAATTCAAATAATTTAATATAGATAATTAAGGAAATATATAAATTGAAAATGAGTAAATACAAATCAAATCTTTAAAATAAAGGACTCATACCCACTAAAAATCTCTAAATGGTCTTGAACAAAATATATTTCATAAGAGGTGGGATTAAAAAATGAATGCATCAATTTCTATAATATGATATCTTATTTGATATTATTCATATTGTAATCTACATATAAAAGGAAAGTAAAATCATTATCAAATTTTATTGAGATCTCAGCCAGGTAATCATATCTTGGCGGTAGTGTTACCTAATTCGTCATATCCATAACAGATAAATGAAATCCAAAAAGGATAGAACATATATCATCATTTTATTAAAATAATTTAGAAAAATTACATTATCCAGTGAAATACATTCTATAAATTTACAATTATATAAAACATTATCCAACTATCACCACCATATTGATATTAATTATAAATCAACCCCAAAATTTCATTAATCCAAAAATCACATTTCATTTCAAAATAAGATCAAGGACTCTTTTTTCATGATTTTTTTGATGAAAATCAAAACACTAGAAAAATAAATATTATTAAAAGAACAAAAGAGCTTCAACCAGTGCATGAAATGTTAAAACAAAAAGTGGATTAACATAGAGATAAAAAATTATTAGTTCCCAAAACAAATAGAAATTAAAAAAACATTAACTATTAATTAAAAAAATAAAAATTATGAAATATCCCATCATTAGTTAACCACTACCTCACTTTGATATCTTTTTAATATACTGGTATTAATAAATTAAATGATAAAATTTATTTCATTCTATCCTAATGGTATATCCATAAGATACATTTTGATTTTAAATATGTTATATTTATTTTATATATTATGTTAAATTAAATAACATAATACTACTACAATATATGATAATGAAGAAATTTATACTAGGCTATCAACAATTTTTCCTTCAAAATGATCGAAAATTCATATTGCAATAATTAGTGATTGGTCACACATGAGAGAAAAAATATTTAGGGTTATTTTTTTATAGAACTATATTTATATTCTTAAAAATTTCATAAACCGACCTACCATCTGTAGATACCAAGCCTAAATAGATGATGAAAAAATTATTTAAGGATATTTATGTTTTGATTAAAGATTCTTGTAAAAGATAATGTCACGACCCGTCCTCAGGGCCCGTGTTGTGACTACCCCAAGCCTGCCTTCCATAGGCCAGGGGCTGGCAACTAGCACCAAAGGTGAATCCTTGATAAAAAGGGAAGGAATTGCCTTTAAAACTGTAACACACATAGTCTGAACACATGAAGTAGAAGAAACAAGTACTAATATATAAAATAAAGTTGTGCTGAAAGTAAGTGGGCCAGTATACATACCCAACTGAACAACAAGTACAAGTACAAGTAAAAAGGGAATAAAGCTCCTGGTTCATCCACCGGGGAATCATACCTGAAGGGTAGGTATAGATATCAAACAACTCATCCCTAAGGTATGTCCCGTATAGTCTAGCTCTGAGAAGCCTCCCGTCTATCACCCTATGCATCGATCACTGCTGATCGCCGTCTGCATAGAACGTAACAAGGTGCGGGTGAAGCCCGTGCCGGAGTGAGTATAGCAATACTCAGTAGGGGACCCTGAGACCCCCGAAGGTCTCCCAGAATCCACTAAGGATAAACCACAGTAGAAAGATAAAATCATGAAGTATCAACTAATCCTACTTAGGTATATTCCCATACATATACATTAGTTACCAATCACAGTCCGACTCCAACTCTTGAGCTCAAGAACAACCCAATCCACAAAGGAATTAAAGTCAATCACCTCGATGATAATGACTGAAAGACAAGACTCAGCTCACACTGGTATACAACTCATGTAGAGGGTGGAGATGTGTAAAGACCAGTAAAATTCGAGGGAATTTTTTTTCTTAATTTTCTTTGGAATTTTACAAGAATGCGGTTTCTGACGGCACCTACTTCCGAGGCCCGGAGTGCCCGGAATCAATTTCCGAAGTTTGGCACGGGTACGTTCAGTGAACGAATGAGCGGGAATTTCTAACTTTTGAAACGGTGCCCGAAATCAAATTCCAAGGGCACCGATGAACTCGCAGTGCCGATATTCGCTTAAGGAGACCTTTTCCGAGGTTGCGTTTATTGCGGGTTGAGAGTTAGTTTTTGGGTTTTTAAAATAAAGTTAAATAAAAAGTGGAAACATATTTTATTTCTTTTTTTGTTGGTTAACCTCCCAAAGGGAGTTAGGGGTGGGACCCACATCCACTTAACCTCCCTTGGGAGGATTAAGTGTGGTGGGGCCCACACGAACCCCAACTCCTCATCTTCTCTCAAAACTCCCCTATAACCCCCTTTAATTAAAGTTTGACTCTTGGTTAAATTAATTAAGGTGGGTTGATTTGAATTTCAAACCTTTGAAATTCAAGTTGATGTTTGGGTAAATAAAATAAGCCTTAGCTTATTTTATTTTGTTTTTCGATCTTGAGAGGATTTGGGAGCTCCTTCTTCTTCTTCAAGCTTTGACGAAGAACGCGAAGAACCTTCAAGCTCCAACGAAGAACGCGGCTCCTCTCTTCTTCGTAGCCGGTTGTTTCCGAAGATCGACGACGCCTTCCATGTCAACGAAAGGGAACACCGCTTCCTCCTCGGACTTCCTTCGTCGGCTTACGAAGATTCACCAACGACGTACCTCTTCGGACATACCTCTTCGTCAACGGAATTGACGAACGTTTGCCGTGATGCCCGACCTCCGCGACGTTGTCTTCCGCGGGTCGTTGACGATCACCGATCTTGAAACCGAGGTAGGGGTTTGTTGTTGATTATTTAATTATACTCGTTCTTGATATTAGAATGTCGAACATTGAGGATAACGAATAATTGATATCGTCTAACGAGAGGGGGGTCGGACCGCACAAACACGACCGAATTCCCCCTCCCTTGTTCTTGATTATTATTATTTTCTTGTGGATGAACAAGATGGCGTGGTGTCGTCGCACCACGCGGGAATTTGCACGGATTTATTGTGCGGCGCCGTCGCGCCGCGCCGTGGATGGATCATCATGAACGCGACGCCGTCGCGCCGCGTCGAAGAGAGTTGAAGGCGCCGCGGCCGGAGTGGGGCCGCGGCGGAAGGGCACAGTGCCGACGCACCGTGCCGGACAACGAAAGCCGCGGCCGGTTCCGGGCCGCGGCGGGACGTGATGACCGGCGGCCAGCCGCGCCGCCGGTGCCGGAAAAAGGAAGAGGACTGGCCCATGCCGGTCCTGTTGAGAGGAAGCCGGCCGGCCAGGTCGGGCCTGCCGGGACGGTGCTAAACCGGGGGAATTAAATTCCCCCGGGCAGTTATTTTGGCCCCCCATAATAAAGGGGGGCAGGCGGCCCCCTGTTTCCCTCAAGGCAGGCCCCCATGAGGGGGGCCTGTTTTCTCCAAGGCCCGACTTTTAGTCGCGCCGCCAGCTAAGAAGAAGCGGGGGCCTTGCCCCCCGCACGTGGCCCCGAGCGGCGCCAGGCCGCGCTGTTGCCGGCCGGGCCGTGCCGCCGGCCGGTCCGGGTCAGACCCGGGTCGGGTCGACCCGGTTCGGGCCGACCCAGGGGGGGGGGGGTTGGGCCGGGTCGGCCCGGACCCGGACCCCCCATTTTCGAAACAACTTCGGTCTTTTGGCCATATCTTGAGCCACGAACCTCCGATTCACGAACCGTCAGCCGCGATGCGATCCTTGGATCGAGACGGTCGATTCGGTATATCGCACTCAAAGTTTCGGAATACTTTGAGTTCGGCCGGGTTGGTTCGTTCACGAAACAACCGGGCCTTCGGAGCGAAAACGCTAATATCTTGAGCTACGGACGTCCGATTGACGTGTCGTCAGCTTTGTTGTGTTCCTCTTAGTGAGACAGATCTTTTGGAATACTCCGCCCGAGGTTTGGATGCAGGTGGAGTACGGTCGGGTTGGTTTTTCCTTAAAAACCAACCGGGCCCCTGGGACGAAAAAGCCAATAACTCTCAGACCGGGCGTCCGATCGACGCGCCGTCTGTTGCGTTGAGTTCCTGTTGACGATACGGAACTTTTGGATACATCAACTCTGGACTTTGTTACAGTTGATGTATCAGCCTCTCGGCTTGTGGGGCGGACCCTCCCGAACGAGCTTGTTGTGTGCGGGAACCCTAGTGCTGGCTGCGACTGTGACTGCTACAGCTACTGCTACTGCTACTGTGACTGCGACGACGACAGTACAGAGATCCTGTGTGGATTCGACGACGACTACAGCACTCAGCGATCCTACGTGGACCAGTGCTAGAGGTCCTGTGTGGGCCCGATCCTGTGTGGGTCCGATCCTGTGTGGGTCCTTGCGCTCTGCGGTCCTGTGTGAACCAGCGCCTACAGGTCCTGTGTGGGCCCGATCCTGTGTGGGTCTTTTGCGGGGGTTAGTTACCTATCGATCCTTCGTGGGTCCGACGACTTAGATGGATCAGAGATCATCTTTATCGTCTTTTGAAGAAGTATACCTGTGTGAGCTGAATCCTGTTGCTATCCTGTGTGGATTTTGTTGTGCTATCCTGTGTGGATTTCATTTTGCTTTCCTGTGTGGAATACGTATACTTTCCTGTGTGGACTGAGTTGTACTTGGGCTCGGAGGTTGGAGCGTATTGGAATTGATGACTTAGGTATATGTATGGGCATATACCTAAGCAGTGTCGGTTGTTACTTCGTGTTTGTATCTCTCCTTTGTGGTTTATCCTTTGTGGATTTTGGGAGACCTTCATGGGTCTCGGGGTCCCTACTGAGTAGCTTATACTCACCCCTGCATGGGCTATGCCCGCACTACGTTGTGTTGGTTGCAGACGACGGACAGCGTTGATCGTGGTTGAGGCTTGCAGAGCAGGACGGTACCTGGAGGTGGACCACTGGGCGGGACGTACTCGGAGCGGACGGTGGGACCCGTGAAGCAGTGGAGCTATCTGTACCCACCCTTCAGGTGGGATTTCCAGTGGACAGCTCGGTGTAGCAGCTTTTACTTTACAGTTGTTGTTTTCCCATTCGAGTTGTACTTTACTTTCAGTTTGGGTTTGTATACTGGCCCATTTACTTTTCCGCACTTTCAGTTATACTCTGTTTTTACTTAATGTGTACTTTTCCGCTTGCTTACTCTGTGGTGTTTGTTTACTTTACAAAGGCAATGCCTTCCCTTTTTACTGGGATTTACGCCTTGGTGCTAGTCCCCAGACCCTGGCCTATGGAAGGCGGGCTTGGGGTAGTCACGCCACGGACCCCGAGGGCGGGTCGTGACAAATTGGTATCAGAGGAGTTCGGTTCTACCGCGAACTCTGATCTTTTCTATGAGAAGCAATAATGTTTAGCGTATTGAGTGTGGTTATCAGTCTAGGGAGTCCAGTGTTGGTGCGGCGGCCGACGTATCCGTACACCAGGACCCTGACTTCTGATTTCCGACTTAATGCACGAAAACATTGATTGCGTGTGTGTTTCAAAGTTTTCTTTGTGATTACTTTGTGTCAGCTCACCAGGTATACTGTTTGACCGTGGCGCACCTGTTCCTTTTCAGGATGGCCCCACGACGGCGGCCATCTAGGGTTCTGAGAGTCGAGTGTGATGACAGCCCACCGAGCGACGAGGCCTCGGTGCAGGGCCCTTTGTCAGCAGTGGCACCGGCGGTAGCTCTACCCGTCAAGCCACCGATGCTTCCAGCACCAGCCACTGACGATACACGTCGCCTTAGCGCACTGCATGAGTTTCAGCGCCAGCGACCGCCTAGGTTCCGTGTGGAGATGGACCCCCAGGCAGCAGAGGACTGGCTGGAGGCAGTGGTACGAGTTTTCAGGCTAGTGAGGACACCAGCATACCTCATGGTGATCCTCGCTGCGAGCCTACTGCACGCAGCAGCGGGCCGATGGTGGAGCTTGATGCTCCAGGTGCACGATGAGGCATCTCTACTTTGGACGGACTTTGAGAGCCTCTTCCGCTCGGAGTTCGTCCCAACCACCCTTCATGTGGTGCGTATCCAGGAGCTTCTTCAGCTGCGGCAGGGCAGCATGACGGTCACTCAGTACTCGGTGAGATTTACTGATCTCTCGCGCTACTCGACCGACATGGTACGGGACCCATTCTTCCGGGCCCGGACCTTCGAGCAGGGTTTGAGACACGAGATCAGGGCATCGCTGATCTCCCTCAGCATACCAACTCAGACAGGAGTACTGGAGTGGGCCCTTTTGATCGAGTGCTTCCTTGCTGAGTCTTCACCAGCGCTGAGACCCACCGCAGGGCAGCACATGGCAGAGTCATCTGCAGCAGGCAGTCGACGGATGACTCAGGGGTCCAGGCAGGCCAGACCTTCAGGCAGACGACCTCAGGACACTGGCTCAGCAGTGCGGGGCACACAGCGAGGAGCCAGTCTTTCGAGAGGCAGGTAGTGCTACTCATGCGACAGGCAGGGCCACATGGCTCGTGACTGCCTGACCTGCCATGCAGAGGAGCAGCAGACGGTTGAGGGACCACCTAGGCAGATGCAGAGGTTCGACCGTGGCAGTCCACAGGGAGGAGGCGGACGAGGCAGAGGAGCTGGCCGAGCAGCAGGTGGTGGGCGACGCTTTGAGGCTCTACCACCACCACCACCAGGAGGTCCACCCCGACCTCAGGGGAGAGCACAACTTCAGGTAGCTGAAGCTTACGATCATGGAGCTCCGGAAGCGGGTGGACTAGTGCGGGACTAGCTCCAGGCATAGAGGCCTTTGCCCATAATGGCTCTAGATTCGTAGTTTGTGTTGCCTTGTGTCCTTGTACTTTAAGTTGAAGTAATAAAAGATACTTTCCTTGGTGACTTTTGTTTTCTTTTCTTTTGTTTGTTTTTACTAAGAGGTGCCAGTTAAAAACTGTTGACTTGACCCTCACTTGTGAGATTCTTACTGGAGGAAACCCAGTGACCACACACTGATGCCGATAGTGTGACACAACCCTTGGAGGCGAGAGTAACGGTTGGATCTCTTGGTAGCAGCGTCGAGGCCTTACGACATCAGCCATGCCATGAATTAACTAATCATGATGGGATTGACTGTATTAGGCAAGGAACGTGGTTCATCTAGGGGATGAGACCGGATTTCACTTTTTGGCAAAGGAGAAATCATTGCAGCTTTGTTGTACGTTAAGGAGGAAGGGGAAACCCTTCGTGTGCTCAGACAGATGTCAGCAGAGCTTTCAGGAGCTGAGACAGAGGTTGACCAGCGCACCTATCTTGAGGTTGCCTGAGGAGGGAGTAGGGTACGTAGTCTACTGCGATGCATCAGGGACTGGACTCAGATGTGTTCTGATGCAGGAGCGGGCAGTGATCGCCTATGGATCACGTCAGTTGTGGCCTCATGAGCAGAACTATGCTACCCATGACCTGGAGTTAGCAGCAATGGTCTTTGCTCTGAAGACATGGCGACATTACCTGATGGGCGAGCACTTTACAGTCTTTTCTGATCATCATAGTCTCAGGTATATCTTCTCGCAGAAGGACCTGAACCTGAGACAGCGACGATGGCTTGAGTTCCTCCAGGACTATGACTTTGAGATAGTTTATACTCCTGGGAAGGGGAACGTAGTAGCTAATGCCCTCGGCAGGAGGACGGGCATTCATCTACTTGAGGAGGCGACAGAGCAGCTAGCCTCTTTGCAGATATCCTTCGTGGATAGAGATGGAGAAGCCTTCCTCCAGTCTCTCACAGTCACCCCTCCACTACTGCAGCGGGTCAGAGAGGCACAGCGTGAGGACGCTGACTGTGAGACATGGCATGCACAGATATCCTCAGGACAGGCACCTGATGGTTTCTCCCTTGGAGCAGAGCACGACATCCTTTTCAGAGGACGTACCATGGTACCAGTCACTTTGCGAGAGGAGGTACTGAGAGAGTTTCACACTTCTCCTTTGGCGGTACATCCTGGAGTGGCGAAGATGTACCAGAATCTCAGGCGACAGCACTGGTGGTCGGGCATGAAGAAGGCTGTAGCAGAGTTCGTTTCACGATGCCTCACCTGCCAGCATGTGAAGGCAGAGCATCAGGTACCAGCAGGCTTGGCCCAGCCCTTGGAGGGCCCTGAGTGGAAGTGGGACTGGATATCTATGGACTTCGTGATTGGACTTCCACGCACTTCCAGAGGTCACAACTCCATCTGGGTGATTGTAGACCGACTGACCAAGTCGGCACACTTCTTACCCATCAGAGAGCAGGGCTCAGTTGAGAGCTTGGGATGTCTCTACGTTCAGGAGATTGTGCGGCTCCACGGTGTGCCATCATCTATCATCTCCAATCGAGATGCTCGCTTTACTTCCCGGCTTTTGAAGGGGTTACAGGAGGCGTTTGGGACGCAGCTACATCTGAGCACAGCTTTTCACCCTCAGACAGATGGTCAGACGGAGAGGACCATCCAGACTCTTGAGGACATGCTCCGCGCATGTGTCCTCGACTTTGGTCGTAGCTGGGAGGACCACCTACCCTTGGTGGAGTTTGCGTACAACAACAGCTACCACTCCACCATCGGGATGGCACCGTACGAGGCGTTGTACGGCCGACCTTGTAGATCTCCTTTGTGCTGGACAAACCCAGGGGAGTCAGCACTTGTAGGACCGGAGATGGTCCAGGCCACGATAGAGAAGGTCCAGGTCATCCAGGAGCGGATGAGGACAGCTCAGAGCCGACAGAAGTCATACGCTGACAGGAGGCAGAGGCCACTAGAGTTCGAGGATGGAGACCACGTCTTCTTGCGGGTCTCACCTCGACGTGGTATACGGAGATTTGGTCGAGGCGGTAAGTTATCTCCACGCTTCATCGGACCCTTCTAGGTCCTCAGCAGGATTGGCGAGGTGGCTTATCGCCTGGCTCTACCACCTCAGTTGCACCGGGTGCACGACGTCTTCCACGTATCTCTGCTGAGGAGATACGTGCACGACCCGACGCACATCATTGACCATGGGGATCTTGACATCGACGATGGGGAGACTTTTACAGAGGTCCCGGTGGAGATAGAGGATCGACAGGAGCGGGTCCTATGTGGGCGATCGATTCCTCTTGTGCGCATCAGATGGCAGCACGGGAACCTCCAGGAGAGCACTTGGGAGCGGGAGGCTCAGATGCGTGCTCATAACCCTCATTTGTTTCCCTAGTTTTTGATGTATCTTTACGGGGACGTAAATCCCTGAGGTGTGAGTAATGTAAAGACCCGTAAAATTCAAGGGAAATTTTTTTCTTAATTTTCTTTGGAATTTTACAAGAACGCGGTTTCTTACGGCACCTGATTCTGAGGCCTGGAGTGCCTGGAATCAATTTCTGAAGTTTGGCTCGGGTACGTTCAGTGAACGAACGAGCGGGAATTTCTAACTTTTGAACCGGTGCCCAGAATCAAATTCTGAGGGCACCGATGAACTCGCAGCGCCGATATTTTCTTAAGGAGACCTTTTCCGAGGTTGCGTTTATTGCGGGTTGAGAGTTAGTTTTTGGGGTTTTAAAATAAAGTTAAATAAAATGTGGAAACATATTTTATTTCTATTTTTTGTTGGTTAACCTCCCAAAGGGAGTTAGGGGTGGGACCCACATCCACTTAACCCCCCTTGGGAGGATTAAGTTTGGTGGGGCCCACACGAACCCCAACTCCTCATCTTCTCTCAAAACTCCCCTATAACCCCCTTTAATTAAAGTTTGACTCTTGGTTAAATTAATTAAGGTGGGTTGATTTGAATTTCAAACCTTTGAAATTCAAGTTGATGTTTGGGTAAATAAAATAAGCCTTAGCTTATTTTATTTTGTTTTGCCATCTTGAGAGGATTTGGGAGCTCCTTCTTCTTCTTCTTCAGGCTTTGACGAAGAACGCGAAGAACCTTCAAGCTCCAACGAAGAACGCCACTCCTCTCTTCTTCATAGCTGGTTGTTTTGCGAAGATCGACGACGCCTTCCGTGTCAACGAAAGGGAACGCTGCTTCCTCCTCGGACTTCCTTCGTCGTCTTACGAAGATTCACCAATGATGTACCTCTTCGGACGTACCTCTTCGTCAACGGAATTGATGAATGTTTGCCGCGACGCCCGACCTCCGCGACGTTGTCTTCCGCGGGTCGTTGACGATCACCGATCTTGAAACCGAGGTAGGGGTTTTTTGTTGATTATTTAATTATTCTCGTTCTTGATATTAGAATGTCGAACTTTGAGGATAACGAATAATTGATATCGTCTAACAAGAGGGGGGTCGGACCGCACAAACATGGCCAAATTCCCCCTCCCTTGTTCTTGATTATTATTATTTTCTTGTGGATGAACGAGATGGCGTGGTGCCGTCGCACCACGCGGGAATTCGCACGGATGTATTGGGCGGCGCCATCGCGCCGCGCCGTGGATGGATCATCATGAACGCGACGCCGTCGCGCTGCGTCGAAGAGAGTTGAAGGCGCCGCGGCCGGAGCGGGGCCGCGAAGGAAGGGCACGGTGCCGACGCACCGTGCCAGACGACGAAATCTGCGGCCGGTTCCGGGCCATGGCGGGACATGATGACCGGCGGCCAGCCGCGCCGCCGGTGCCGGAAAAAGGAAGAGGACCATCCCATGCCAGTTCTGTTGAGAGGAAGTCGGCCGGCCATGTCGGGCCGGCCGGGACGGTGCTAAACCGGGGGAATTAAATTCCCCCGGGTAGTTATTTTGGCCCCCCATAATAAAGGGGGGCCGGTTTCATAAAGGGGCCAGGCGGCCCCCCATTTCCCTCAAGGCAGGCCCCCACGAGGGGGGCCGGTTTTCTCCAAGGCGTGGCTTTTAGCTGCGCCGCCAGCTAAACAGAAGCGGGGGCCTTGCCCCCCGCACATGGCCCCGAGCGGCGCCAGGTCGCGCCGCCGCCGGTCGGGCCGCGCCGCCGCGTCGCCGCGCCGCCGCCGGTCGGGCCGCGCCGCCGCGTCGCCGCGCCGCCGGCCGGGCCGGGTCAGACCCGGGTTGGGTCGGCCCGGTTTGGGCTGACCCTGGGGGGGGTGTCGGGCCGGGTCGTCCCGGACCCGGACCCCCCATTTTCGAAATAACTTCGGTCTTTTGGCCATATCTTGAGCCACGGACCTCCGATTGACGAACCATTAGCGGCGATGCGATCCTTGGATCGAGACGGTCGATTCGGTATATCGCACTCAAAGTTTCGGAATACTTTGAGTTCGGCCGGGTTGGTTCGTTCACGAAACCAACCGGGCCTTCGGAGCGGAAACACTCATATCTTGAGCTACGAACGTCCGATTGACGTGCCGTCAGCTTTGTTGTGTTCCTCTTAGTGAGACGGATCTTTTGGAATACTCAGCCCGAGGTTTGGACGCAGGTGGAGTACGGTCGGGTTGGTTTTACCTTAAAAACCAACCGGGCCCCTGGGACGAAAAAGCCAATAACTCTCAGACCGGGCGTCCGATCGACGCGCCGTCTATTGCGTTGAGTTCCTGTTGACGATACGGAACTTTTGGATACATCAACTCTGGACTTTGTGACAGTTGATGTATCAGCATCTCGGCTCGTGGGGCGGACCCTCCCGAACGAGCTTACTGTGTGCGGGAACCCTAGTGCTGGCTGCGACTGTGACTGCTACTGCTACTGTGACTGCGACGACGACAGTAAAGAGATCCTGTGTGGATTCGACGACGACTACAGCACTCAGTGATCCTACGTGGATCAGTGCTACAGGTCTTGTGTGGGCCCGATCCTATGTGGGTCCGATCCTGTGTGGGTCCTTGCGCTCAGTAGTGCTGTGTGAACCAGCGCCTACAGGTCCTGTGTGGGCCCGATCCTGTGTGGGTCTTTTGTGGGGGTTAGTTACCTATCTATCCTTCGTGGGTCCGACGACTTAGATGGATCAGAGATAATCTTTATCGTCTTTCAAAGAAGTATACCTGTGTGAGATGAATCCTGTTGCTATCCTGTGTGGATTGTGTTGTGCTATCCTGTGTGGATTTCGTTTTGCTTTCCTGTGTGGAATACGTATACTTTCCTGTGTGGACTGTGTTTTACTTGGGCTCGGAGGTTGGAGCGTATTGGAATTGATGACTTTGGTATATGTATGGGCATATACCTAAGCAGTGTCAGTTGTTACTTCATGTTTCTATCTCACCTTTGTGGTTTATCCTTTGTGGATTTTGGGAGACATTAAGGGGTCTCGAGGTCCCTACTGAGTAGCTTATACTCACCCCTGCATGGGCTATGCCCGCACTACGTTGTGTTGGTTGCAGACGACGGACAGTGTTGATCGTGGTTGAGGCTTGCAGAGCAGGACGGTACCTGGAGGTGGACCACTGGGCGGGACGTACTCGGAGCGGACGGTGGGACCCGTGGAGCAGTGGAGCTATCTGTACCCACCCTTCAGGTGGGATTTCCAGTGGACAGCTTGGTGTAGCAGCTTTTACTTTACAGTTTCTGTTTTCCCTTTCAAGTTGTACTTTACTTTCAGTTTGGGTTTGTATACTGGCCCATTTACTTTTCCGCACTTTCAGTTATACTCTGTTTTTACTTAGTGTGTACTTTTCCGCTTGCTTACTCTGTGATGTTTGTTTACTTTACAAAGGCAATGCCTTCCCTTTTTACCGGGATTTACGCCTTGGTGCTAGTCGCCAGTCCCTGGCCTATGGAAGGCAGACTTGGGGTAGTCACGGCACGGACCCCGAGGGCGGGTCGTGACAAGATGATTAGATGTAGCCACTGAATCATCTCCTCTGTCAAACCCACGTAGGATCCTGGAATAGTATCAGCGATGTCGAACCCACGGAGGATCCCAGTATAGAAGTCATCATTGTTGAACCCACAGAGGATCCCGGTACAAAAGTCATCGTTATTGAACCCACTGTGGATCCTGGTACATAATTCATTGTTGTCGAACCCACTGAAGATCCTGTAACAGTAGTAGGTCCACGTAGGAACCTATCATCTCATTCGCAGCCAGCCATAGGGTCCTCGCACACAGCACACTCGATTCCGAGAGGGTCCACTACTTGAGCCAAGTTTCGATACATCAATTAACACAAAGTCTCGATTTGATGTATCATGTAGTTCCGTCTCATCATAAGGAACCCAATGCGACAGACAGTGCGTCAATCGGACGCCCGGTCTGTGAGTTATTAACATTTCCGTTCTGGGGGCCCGGTTGGTTTTTAGGTTCAAACCAACCCGACTGTACCCCGATTATGTCAAAACCTCGAGTGGGATATGCCAAAAGAATTTTCTTGCTCCAAGCCTTCCATCATCGTAGGAGGTTCGTCAATCAGACACTCGTAGCCCAAGATAGGGGCGAAAAGGTGTAAACTGGCCAAATGGGTCTGGGTCCGGTCTGACCCAGTCAGACCGACCCGGCCCGACATGGTCCTTGGATCCGACCCGGTCTGAGGAAGCGGCCTGAGCCGAGGGGACGGCAAGGCCCGTAGGGGTGGTCCGGCTCGAGGGTGGCCCGACCAAAGGTGGCCCGGCCTGAGGGCAGCCCGGCCGAGGGCGGCCCGACATGAGGGCGGCCCGGCCGAGGGCGGCCCGACATGAGGGCGGCCCGGCAGAGGGCAGCCCGATATGAGGGCGGCCCGGCCGAGGGCGGCCCGACCCTGGGCTGCCCGGCCGGCTGGTTGGCCTGACGTGGCCTGGCTGGCTGGCCCGCGTGGCCTCGCTGGACAGCCCGCGTGGCCAGGCTGACCATGCTGTGGGGGGGGGGGGTGTCGCACCCCCCGACTTCTGAAGGAACCAGCGCTAAGAACCAGTTCTATGAACCGTGGAACCCAAAGGGTCCTGCCTTGTGGAGTGCCCACCGGAAGCCGGCTCAACCTGCCACCCTCCTCCATCCACCGCGACCTTTGGTCGTGGTTCCTCTCAGGCATGGTGCGACGACGTCGTACCCGTTTCGTCTGACTGTCGCAACCTTCGTGGTCGCAGCTTCTTCCTCTGGCACAGTGCGACAACACCGCACCCCTCTGGAACCCCCGTGGCCCACTTGGCCATGGCCCAATCCTCCACAAGGCACGATGGCGCCATGGTACTCCAGCGTCCTGACAGCCCTTGTGCCACCGGTTCTACTCGCGGCTGGCTCGTTGCCAGTCGCCATGCGTATCACCGTGACCCGTTGGTCGCGGTCTGTTTCTCTAGCACGCCATTACGCCACCACTGTCACCATTAAGAGAAGATAAATTGAGGGGGAGGTTGGGCCGTGTTTGTGCGGCCCGCACCCTCCACGTTATAGTGATAACAAAATACAATTCTCAATCCTCAATTTGAACAATGAAGAATGGAGAGTAAAACTCAAACCCCTACCGCGAGTTCGGTGATCGATGATGGAGTCGCGGAAGGCGGACGTCGTTCCATCAATGTCAGAGGAGGAATAGCTCAGAGAAGATGAGTCGAGATGATGTCATCGACGTTCTTCGGGGGTGGCGATGCTTCCCTTTCTTTCCCCGGTTGAAGAAGGAAGAAGATGGTGTTTTTCACTCTTCGGTGGCAGAAGATACGTTCTTTGTGTTCTTCATGGGGAGAAGGAAGTTCTCCAAAGTTTCTCCAAGGCTCCATCAAAAGAGAGAGAGTTTCCAACCCAAAATAAAATAATAGCTTTTTCTATTATTTTATTGTTGCCATGAATTCAAAAGAATTCAAAAGATTTCAAAAATTAATTAATTGAATCCATTAATTAATTTTTAGGTGAATTGGCTCCATTATGGGGAAGTTCAAGAGTTCCCCCATTTATGGGGAGTTCAAGGGGTTTAAAGGGGGGTTAGATGAGTTTAAAGGGCTCGGGTGGGCCCCACCTAATAACATCCTCCCAAGGGAGGTTAGGGTGTGGTGGGCCCCACCTCTAACCTCCAATTGGAGGTTTTAACCACCAAAAAAATAAAAATAAGTTACACTCATTTTTATTTAATTTTATTTAAAAACCCCAAAAATTAACTTCCATTCTCGTTAGAACGCAACTGCGATGAATGTATCCTTAAGCGAATACTGGCGCTGTGAGTTCAACAGTGCCCTCTGATTTCAATCCTGAGCACCAGTTCAAAAGATATAAAATCTCACACGTTTATTGAATGTACCTGAACAAAACTTCATAAATTGATTCCATGCACACTGGGCCTCAGAATCAAGCACCGTCAGAAATTGCAGACTCATAAAATTCCCATGAATTTAAGAAAAAAAAATTCCATGGAATTTCTGGGTCTTTACATTCTCCCCACCTTAGGGATTTACGTCCCTGTAAGCTAAAACTCACACTAAGGAAACAAATGGGGGTACTGAGCACGCATCTGAGCCTCCCACTCCCATGTGCTCTCCTGGAGGTTCCTGTGCTACCAGTGAACGTGCACCAGAGGTATCAACCGTCCATGCAGGACCTGATCCTGTTGATCCTCAATCTCCACTGGAACCTCTGTGAAATTTTCCCTATCATCGATGTCTAGCTCTCCGTGGTCGATGATGTGGGATGGGTCGTGCACTTATCTCCTCAGTTGAGATATGTGGAAGACGTTGCGCACCCCGTGCAACTGAGGTAGAAGAGCCAGGTAAAAAATCCACCTCACCTACTCTGCTGAGGACCTGGAACGGTCTGATTAATCGTGGAGATAACTTGCTACCTCGACCAAATCTCTGTAGACCACGTCGAGGTGAGACCCGTAGAAAGACATGGTCTCCATCCTCGAACTCCAGTGGTATCCGTCTCCTATCGGCATAGGACTTATGCCTACTCTGTGCAGTCTTCATTTTCTCCTGGATGATCTGTACCTTATCCATAGTAGCCTACACCATCTCTGGTCCCATAATTGTTGACTCCCCTGGGTCATTCCATCACAGAGGCGATCTGCAAGTTCAGTCGTACATTGCCTCAAAAGGTGTCATCCCGATGGTGGAGTGGTACCTGTTGCTATATGAAAACTATACCAAGGGTAAATGATCCTCCCATCTGCGACCGAAGTCGATGACGCATGTACGGAGCATGTCCTCAAGAGTCTGAATGGTCCTCTCAGTCTGACCATCTTTCTAAGGATGGAAGGTGGTGCTCAAGCGAAGCTGTGTCCCGAAAGCCTCCTGAAACCATTTCCATAGCTAGGAAGTAAAACAAGCATCTAGATTGGAGACGATCGTCGATGGCACACCATGAAGTCATATGATCTCCTGTATGTAGAGGCGTCCCAAGCTCTTTACTGAACACTACTCTTCAATCTGTAGGAAGTGGGCTGACTTGGTGAGTTGGTCAACAATCGCCCAGATAGACTCGTGTCCTCTAGATGTACGTGGAATTCCTGTCATGAAATATATAGATATCCTATCCCACTTCCACTCTGGTACCTCTAAGGGATGAACTAATCCTGCTGTAACCTGGTGCTCTGCCTTCACTTGCTGACATGTGAGGCATCGTGAGACAAACTTTGCTATTTCCTTCTTCATACCGGGACACCAGTGCTGTCGTCGGAGGTCCTGATACATCTTTTCAACTCCTGGATGTACTGCTAAAGGAGATGTGTGGAAATCCTTCAACACTTCCTACTGAAGTGAAACTAGTACCATGGTACGTCCTCTGAAGAGAATGGTGTGCTCCCCATGTTCAAAAAATCCATCAGGTGTCTGCCCTGTGGATATCTGAGCACGTCGCGTCTCACATTCAATGTCCCCACACTATGCCTCCCTGACTCGCTGAAGAAGTGGAGGATTGACTGTGAGAGACTATAGAAAGGCTGCTCCATCTCTATCCACAAATGATATCTGCAACACAGCCAGCTGCTCTGTCGCCTCTCCTAGCAGTTGAATGCATGATCTCCTACTGAGAGCATCGGCTACAACGTTCCACTTCCTAGGAGTATATAATATCTCAAAGTCATAGTCTGGGAGGAACTCAAGCCAACGCCGCTGTCTCTGGTTCTGGTCCTTCTGTGAGAAGATGTACCTGAGACTCTAGTGGTCATAGCAGATTGTAAAACTCTCACCCATCAGATAGTGCCGCCACATCTTCAAGGTGAATACCACTTCTGATAATTCCAGGTCATGGGTAGCGTAGTTCTATTCATGTTGTCTCAACTGCCGAGAACCATAAGAGATCACTAATCGCTCCTACATCAGGACACACCCAAGTCTGGTCCCTGATGCATGACATTAAACTACATACCCTATGCCCTCCTATGGAAGCCTCAAGATGGGGGCACTAGTCAACCTCTGCCTCAGCTCCTAAAAGATTTTTTGGAATCTCTCTGACCACACGAAAGGTTTTCCCTTCTTCGTCAATGCTGAAAGTAGTGCTGCAACTCTGGAGAAGTCTGGCACAAATCTCTAATAGTACCCAGCCAGTCCCAAAAATCTTGGTACCTCCATCACACTCTTGGTGGCCCCCAAAAAAGTAATTCCTCGATCTTCACTGGATCCACTGCAACTCCAGCCTCTGAGATGACATGTCCCAGAAAGTATACCT
Organism: Viscum album; assembly: GCA_963277665.1. Taxonomy (NCBI): domain Eukaryota; kingdom Viridiplantae; phylum Streptophyta; class Magnoliopsida; order Santalales; family Viscaceae; genus Viscum; species Viscum album. The sequence goes on along the minus strand of OY728128.1, from coordinate 116,662,734 downwards.
CTCGGATCCAGAACTAGCACTTCGAGAGCTTACTATAAAGTCGATGCTCTCGGATTGTGTCCAGTACTACCCGCAAATGGTAGGCATGCTCCTCCTCGGTAGATGAGTAGATCAGAATGTCATAGATGAATACTACCACAAAGAGATCAAGGTATGGATAAAAGATCATGTTCATGATTCCCATGAACACTGCTGGTGTGTTGGTTACACTGAATGGAATAACCAAGAACTCATAGTGGCCATACCAGCATCTGAAGGTTGTCTTTTGCACATCCTCATCCCGTACTCTGAGCTGGTGATAGCCTAACCGAAGATATATCTTCGAGAACCAACACACTCCCTTCATCTGATCAAATAGGTCTTCAATCCTTGGGAGTGGGCACTTTTTCTTCACGGTCACCTGGTTCAGGTGCCGATAATCAACACACAGTCACAAGCTCCCATATGCCTTCTTGGAGAACAAAATCAGGGATGCCCAGGGTGAAACACTGGGTCGGATAAATCCCTTCCCCTGCAAGTCCTCCAGCTCTACCCGCAACTCACGAAACTTAGTGGGAGCCATCTGATATACTAGAGTAGATATCGGGGTCGTCCCGGGGTACAGTTCAATGTATAAGTCCACCTCTCTACATGGAGGAAGTCTTGGAACATCGTCAAGGAAAACATCTGTGTACTGATCCACCATAATAGGAAAACTCAGACTCCGCACATCAACTGCTCTGAGGATGAGACTAGTCAACTGATGTGTGATCGACTGCCCCCTCCTCTATTTAAGTCCATCCTACACTAAAAAGGCTCCCTTCTCGCCGGTGATGGTAAACCTCATCCCATCCTTGCGGACACACCGCACTTTCTGCCTAATGCAGCCAATCTGAGCATGAACTGTGGATAACCAGTCCATAACCAAGATGATGTTGTAAGGCATCAGCGCCGCTACGAGGAGATCCGAGCCGAATCTCTCACCTCATAGAGTAAGCTCACACTGTCGGTACCAGTGTGTAATTATCGAGTCTTCTCCTATAGGAGAATCTAGCCATAAGGATCGAGCCAACAGCTCTGTCGAAATCTCTGAGCTCCGAACGAGGGCAGCGGCAATAAAAGAATGACTCAAACTTGTGTCTATAAGTACTACAGAATGGTTGGATTAAACATAGATAGTACCTCAAATCATCTCAGGTGTGTCGTGGTCATAGGCCTAGACTTCCTGGAGCTGAGCCTGCCCATGTCTGCCAGCTCCCTGTGGTCGGGGTGGACCTCCTGGTTGTGGTGGTGGTAGGACCTCGAAAAGTCGTCAACCACCCACTGCTCGGCCAAATCCTCTGCAATGTCTGCCTTCTCCCGGTGGACCACCACGGTCAAACCTTTGCCTCTGCCTGGGAGGTCCCTCTACTGTCTTCTTCTCATCTTCATGGAAGGTCAGGAAGTCACGAGCCATGTGACCCTACCCACCGCATGCATAGCACTGCCTTCTCCTTGTATGGATGGCTCCGTCTCATGTTCCCCACACAACTGAACCTGTATCCTGGGGTAACCCACCTGATGGCCTATCCCACTTGAACCTCTGCGACATCTGTCTATTGTCGGCTACATAAGACTCTGCTACGTGTCGCACTATGGTGGGTCTCACTACTGGTAACTGCTCAACAAGAAAAATCTCCACAAGAAGGGCTCTCTCCAGCACCCCCGCCTGTGTTGGAATGCTGAGGGAGATCATCGAAGCCCTGATCTCATTCCTGATTCCCTGATCGAAGGCCCGAGCCCTAAATAATGGGTCTTGTAATATATCCATGGAATAGAACGAGAGGTCGGTGAACCTCACTGAGTACGGAGCTGCCGTCATGATACCCTTCTATAGATGCAGTAACTCCTTTATTCACACCACATGATGGGTGGCTGGAACAAACTCTAACCGGAAGAGACTCTTGAAGTCTTCCTAGAGTAGTGATGCCTTATCATTCACCTGGAGCATCAGGCTCTACCATCTTCCTCCTACTTCATGAAAGAGACTCGTGGCAAGGATAACCATGAGGTTGGCTGGTGTCCCTACCAATCTAAAAACTCTCACAACAGCCTCCAGCCAATCCTCAGCTTCCTGTGGGTCCGTCTCTCCCCTGAACCTAGGTGGCCTCTAGTGCTGGAACTCATGCAACGCACTCAGATGGAGTGCACTCTCTGCTACTGAAGCTGGTGGTATCGGTGGACCAGCGGGTAGTGGTACTGCTGGTACCTCCGCTGTGATGGGGCCCTGCCCTAAGGAATTGTCGCTTGGTGGGCTACCATCTCATACAAAACTCAGAACCCTGTCTGGATGACTACGTGGGGGCATCCTGAAAAAACAATAGGTGTGCTACGGTCATAGCCATATACCTGGTGAGCTGACATAAAGTAATCACAAAGAAAACTTTTCAAAGGAAACACATATGCAATTAGTGTTTTCATGCACTGAGTTGGAAGTCATAAGTCAGAGTCCTAGTGTATGGATACGTCGACCACTGCACCAACACCGATTTCCCTAAACTGATAACCACACCCAAAACACTTAACACTATCTCCATTAAAAGAATCAGAGTCCATGTTCTACGGTATAACTGACTCCTCTGATACCAATTTGTCACGACCTGTCCTCGGGGCCCGTGCTGTGACTACCCCAAGCCTGCCTTCCATAGGCCAGGGGTTGGTGAATAGCACCAAAGACGAATCCCTAATAAAAAGGGAAGGCATTGCCTTTAAACCTGTAACACATATAGTCTGAACACAAGCAGTAGAAGCAACAAGTACTAATATAGAAAAGAAATGTGTTCTGAAAGTAAGTGGGCTAGTATACAAACCCAACTGAACAACAAGTACAAGTAAAAAAGGGAAAACAACTCCTGGTTCTTCCACTGGGGAATCCTACCTGAAGGGTAGGTAAAGATCTTGAAAAACTCGTCCCTGAGGTATGTCTCGTATATTCTAGCTCTGAGCAGCGTCTATCAACCTCATCCTCGATCACTGCTGACCGTCGTCTGCACAGAACACAACAAGGTGCGGGCAAAGCCCGTGCAGTGGTGAGTATAACAATACTCAGTAGGGGACCTCGAGACCCCTAAAGGTCTCCCAGAATCCACTAAGGATAAACCATAGTAGAAAGATACAATCATGAAGTATCAACCAATCCTACTTAGGTATATGTCCATACATATACCTAAGTTACCAATCACAGTCTGGCTCCAACTCTCGAGCTCAAGCACAACCCAATCCACAAAGGAAGTAAAGTCAATCTCCTCGATGATAACGACTGAAAGAAAATAATCATCTCACATAGGTATACAACTCATGTAGAGGGTAGATATGATTAGATGTAGCCACTGAATCATCTCCTCTGTCGAACCCACTTCAGATCCTGGAACAATATCAGCGCTGTTGAACCCACAGAGGATCTCGGTACAGAAGTCATCATTGTCGAACCCATGGAGGATCCCGGTATAGAAGTCATCGTTGTCAAACCCACGGAGGATCCTGGTATAGAAGTCATCATTGTTGAACCCAAAGAGGATCCCGGTACAGTAGTAGGTCCATGTAGGATCCTATCATCTCAGTCGCAACCAGCCATAGTGTCCTCGTACACAGCACGCTCGATTCCGGGAGGGTCCGCTCCCCGAGCCAAGTTTCCATACATAAACTACCAAAAAGTATCGAGTTGATGTATCACGTAGTTCCGTATCATCATAAGAAACCCAATGCGACAGAAGGCGCGTTAATCGGACGCACAGTCTGTGAGTTATTGCCATTTCTGTTTCAGGGGCCCGGTTGGTTTTTAGGTTCAAACCAACCCGACCGTACCCCAACGGTGTCCAAACCTCAAGTAGGATATTTCAAAATAACCGTCTCTCTCCAAGCCTTCCATCACCACAGGAATTTCATCAATCAGACACCCATAGCCCAAGATAGGGGTGAAAATGTGTAAACTGGCCAAATGGGTCCATGACCGGTCCGACACAGTCGGACCAAACCGGTCCGTACCGGGGTCTGACCCGGTCCGTGGATCCGACCAGGTCTGAGGATGCGGCCTAAGCTAATGGGCGGCCCGGCCCGAGGTGGCGTCCTGGCACGACGGGCGGCCTGGCCCGAGGCGGCCCGGCCGAAGGCGGCCCGGCCTGAGGGAGGCCCGACCGAGGGCGGCTCGGCCGTGGGTGTCCCGACCAGCTGGCTGGCCACGCCGTGGGGGGGGGGGTGCCGCGCCCCCCGACTTCTGAAGGAATCAGCGCTAAGCGTCGGTTCTATGCACCACAGGACCCAAAGCGTCCCGTCGTGCGGAGCGCCAACTGGCGGCCCGCTCGGTCGGCCGCCCTCCTCCATCTGCCGCGGCCTTTGATCGTGGTTCCTCTCTGGCACAGCGCGATGGCGTTGCGCTCCTCCGACAACCCGGCAGCCCTTGCCCCGCCAGTTCTTCTCACAGCTAGCTCGTTGCCAGTCTCCATACATATCGCCGAGGCCCGTTGGTCACTTCCCATTTCTCCGGCATGCCGTTGTGACGCCACCATCACCATCAGGAGAAGATAAATAGAGGGGGGGGTCGGGCCGTGTTCGTGCGGCCCACACCCTCTGCGTTATGATGATATCAAAAGGAAATTCTCAATCCACAATTTGAACAATGAAGAATGGAGAGTAAAACTCAAACCCCTACCTAGAGTTCAGTGATCGATGACGGAGTTGCGAAAGGCGGACGTCATTCCATCAATGTCGGAGGAGGAAGATCTCGGAGAAGACGAGTCGAGATGACATCGTATGCATTCTTCGTGGGTGGCGACGCAACCCTTTCTTGCCCCGGTTGAAGAAGTAAGATGATGGTGTTCGTCGCTCTTCGGTGGAGGAAGTGACGTTCTTCGTGTTCTTTATGGGGAGAATGAAGTTCTCCCATCTTTCTCCAAGGCTCCACCAAAAGATAGAGAGTTTCCAACCCAAAATAAAATCATAGCTGTGTCTATTATTTTATTGTTGACATGAATTCAAAACAATTCGAAAGACTTCGAAAATTAATTAATTGAAGCCATTAATTAATTTTTAGGTGAATTGGCACCATTATGGGGAAGTTCAAGAGTTCCCCCATTTATGGGGAGTTCAAGGGGTTTAAAAGGGGTTAGAGGAGTTAAAAGGTATCGGGTGGGCCCCACATAATAACATCCCCCCAAGGGAGGTTAGGGTGTGGTGGGATCGACCACTAACCTCCACTTGGAGGTCTTAACCACCAAACAAATAAAAATAAGTTACAATCATTTTTATTTAATTTTATTTAGAAACCCCAAAAATTAACTTCAATTCTTGTTAGAATGCAACTGCGGTGAAGGTCTCCTTAAGCGAATATTGGCGCTGCGAGTTAAAATGTACCCTCAGGTTTCAATTCTGAGCACCTATTCAAAAGATATAAAATCCCGCTCGTACGTTTGCTGAATGTACCCGAACAAAACTTCAGAAATTGATTCCGGACACACTGGGCCTCAGAATCAAGCACCATCAAAATACTACAGACTTGTAAAATTCCCATGAATTTAAGGAAAAAAAATCCATGGAATTTCTGTGTCTTTAAAAATAATTCTATCGAACTAATTTTGATTTTTCATAGAATAAGAATTTTTCAGTTATAAAAATTTTATTTTATTCTAGAACATAAATTTATGTTTTTAGTTCTTTTATATGTAGTTAAACACATCGTAATATGAAGAACTAACTAGGTGAATAATAGTTTTTTATATCATTGTGGTAAAAAATAGAAAATATTTTCAAATTATGAATAAAGGGAAGTGTTTTAAAAATTAGTAGTGAGTTTTCATACGTCATATTTGTATTCTCTATATCATCAATATAATTAAATATATCTCTTTGATTTTTTCATTTAAATCTCCCTATTGTCATTTATAGTTTTCCACTGTAAAAATTGTTTATTACTACATCCATTGAGATAATGGGGATTTATTATTTTAAAATATCCTCTCCATATACTAATTTATTAGGGAAATCATGAATATAATTTTTCATTCCTCGGTCTATATATGTTCTTAGACTATAATGTACAATACATTTTGATAAAAAAATTGTTGTGATCACATAATATTAATTGATAATAATAATAATAATTTGAAATTCATGTTGACTACTGAGTTCAATTTCATGTTTTCTAACTATTATGATCATTTTTAAAGATCTTATTTCTAAAATAAATTTGAATTCAAATTTTTCATATTCATTTACACTATGAGACCCATTGTTAGATACTTTGTGAATAATGAATTCCTATATTTTATTTCATTATAGAGGGTCATATTGAATATTGAATGTTGTGTTCCCAGGGAAATTATATTATCCAATATGTAACAATATGGAATCATAGTAAATTATCAAATAAAACAATCGATTGTATGTTTTAAATTTCTAATTAAACATATTAATATATATTTTATAACAAAATAGTTCATTTACATTTGTAATAGTGTCATTCATATTCCACCGAGGGGTAGAAGACTGGTAACATTAAACCAAAAAAACCATTTTCATCTGGTATTAGGATATGAGAGAAATGGAATAGTATGATCTTAAGCTCGGATAAATATTGACCCCACTAGCAAATGGAACAGATTAGGTGAATGTTTTGGTAGCACTGAGATGGAATAATATCATGAAAAAGATGCATAGGATCGTACCAAGGCATAAAATGACACACAAATGGTTTTGTAGAGTCATGAAAAAATAAATCAAAAGTCAAATAATTAATTTATTAAACTTATGGAAACAATAATGAAATAACATCCACCATATTTTTTAATGTCTTTTGATACATATTTTTCATCTATTCATACATTATATGGTGAATTGGAAGATAGTCATAATGGTGATCAGTATAGTGATGTTCATGGAAATCATCATAGTGGTTGTTTGTGTGATGATGTTCTGGGAGATGGATGTGTTAAGGAATGAGATGATGGGAATGATGACAATGACGAAGATGCCGATGATAATGATGATGAAAATGATGATAGTGAGGATATTTTTTGTGATGATAGAAGATTTTATCCTTTAGTTTATTTTAAAATAAATTATGACACATTATGTTTGACAATTGGAAGCGAATGAATGTATTTGATGTTAAAAATTGTGTGATATAATTTTTAAAGTTTATAAATTTGTTTATTTTTTTTTCATTTTCATAATATTGGTTCATGATGTTTACTGTTGTTAGGTGACTTATAATTGTATCTAGGAATGTTGAGGGTCCCGATTTCTATTAATTTTATGTTGGACAATAAAAATGGTTTTGAAACCACTAGTATTGTTGTTTATAAATAGTATAATATAATAATTGGTATATCATGGATATGACATGGTATACAAATGGTTTATAAATCCTTGATATGCAAATTTTCCCATTGTTTTTTAATACTTAGTAATTAATTATACATTATCTTTTATCAGAACCATTTAGATAATGAAATTTTGGAATTCATATACCAATGATTTGTAATAAATTGTTAATATAGGGATATTCCCATACATATAATCTGATGGATAAAATATATATTTTAATATCCCTCAAAAATGATATTAAGAGAAATACCAATGTTTTAATACCTTTAGTATAGTGTAATAATAATGTTGTGATATATGATTATATAAAATTCTATAATTGGATTACATACATTTGATTTCATGTATCTTTTTTATCTATATTATAGATTTTATCCATGAATACATATTATATATGTAGCCAAAATCACATAGGCCTTCATCAAAAATCAAGTATTTCCATGTTAACCTGTTATTCAATGTTTTTAGTTTGTCATCACATAGAAAATGTATTCTCAATTTATTTTTACTCACGTAACCAAAATTGATGTAGCCAATTAGAACCAAATAGATGATTTCACCATATATCTTGTTAATGTAAAGGATTAAACCACACTATAATATCATGTAACCTATTGATCTAGGTAGATACTTTCTCAAATAGCAGAATGATCAATGTAGTCTATTTCAATGTAAATTTTTAAGATCATGACATTTCCTAGATATGTACAAAATTATTTGTAGGTAGATGCTTTCTATTTTTTAGTATAATTTTTTATTGATTTTTATTCGATTTTGTTTTTATAAAAATTGGATGTTGTTGCGGATGTTTTTTTGACATAACTATGGTATAGTTTACCCAAACCATGTGCACATCCCCATCATACTATGGAACCCCTAGATGATTTATTCCACATTTTGAACACATATTTTCAAAATATTTTTCTTTTTTGATGAAAATATCCTCCCCCAATAGAAGACACATACAATTGAGGTGAACATTTTGGAATACCATGTGCCCCTTCCGAGAAAATAGTTGACAAAAATAATTAAAACTTCGGAAAATTTTGTTAAAAATACCCAAACCCTTGGAATACACCCAAAAAACAATATCTCATGCCTAATAGTTTTTTCTCATTTATTAAAGGATCATGTATAGAATAAAAGTTCTAAAACCACGTTTATTATCAAATCAATGCCTAGATTGATGTATATACACATCTCCGGGTATGTAGCTTCATCTCGAATTGAACTATCTCACTATCATGCAACTTTCTTAGGGTAAAATAGGGATTTTATATTCAGAACTATCAAGGTTTTAGAGATAGGATTAATGAAACTTGATTAATTTCATCTGGGATATTGGGTATAGACATTTTTTTCTTCATCAAAATCTTGATCATTCTACTTAAAATGGGGATTTTAATTGGTGAGTGTATTTCAATAATTTTAACATAAATCATCTACTATTAAAATCCAAAATATTTGATTTAAATTATTTGTATTTAATTATTGAATTTACAATGAACATGTAGAAATTGAAATTGAAATATTGAATATATTAATTTTTCCAATTAATTACATAATTGGCTAGGGATTTGACTGATTATTTGGATTTGGGATTTGGATTAATAGTTGGTGGGTTAGTTATTGGAATATTAGGATTGTGAAAATAGATTAATTATTTGGTAAAATAATTAATGGAATATCTTTATGTAGAGTATGAATAATTAATTTTTGAATTAATTAAATAATGTAATTGTATGATTATGGGATTGAACTAATATATTAGTGAAGTAGTTAATGGATGTAATTTTATATTTTTACATTTATATTAATTAATTATTTCATTAATAATGGAATTTCATAATAATGATTTTTTTAATTTGATTAATTAATTTTATAATTAATTAATGCAAATTTTTTATACATGTTATATTATGTTACATCTGTTATTGTGATACATGTGTAATTGTGATACATATAATTATGTGATATACATGTGTGTACATGGACTACTACATCAAAAGCCTATAAAGAAAAATATGTGTGGGAAATGGTTTGTGTCACCAAAATCCCATAATGATAAATGATTATTGGACATGAACTTCTATTTAAAAATACCAATTTTTTGATTGTTTGTTAAATGGGAGTTCGGTTAAATACAATTTCTTAAAATACCCATCAGTTCCTAAGAATGTAAATATAGAATCAAAATGTTGTCTTTGGGATATGGTTCCAATTTTCCATAATATTATTTTAGATGAAATATTAATTAAAAAACACCATATTGTGACATGTGATATCTTCTGGAGACTGTTTAGACTTAGGAACAAGCCAAAAAAGGTATTGTAGAATAGGCATCCTTAGGATCCTTAGAGTTTATATTGTTAATTGAATTTATATTAAATGTGGAAACTATTTACAAATGAATTATCTAATTTTATTATTAAAAATTTAAACACTGTTATTGAATTGATATTTTTTAATAGACCATATGTGGTTGACTAGTGAGTTTTACTCACATCCATCCCAGGATTCCAAATCAGTAATGGAAAAGACATCATGTTTTTAGAACATAATAAGCTGAAAAGACCATACATTAGATGGATGATTTGGGATGTAGCATGAATTTGGTTTCAAGACATTGTATCAGGTACCACTTTTGGAGTTGTAAATGTCTTTATTTCATATTATTCATATTCAATGTTTTCATGATTCTGGAATGAAATTTTTACTATTTTGTTTTATTTATTATATTTCTGATTTTTGTAATTCATGAATTACCATTTTGGTTATGATTTTTTTTATATTATGATCATTTTTACATATTTCTACAGGTGTACTATTCTAATAAAGAATTTATAGTATCCCCGTGATTTATATTTAACCATCTTAGCTAGTCATCATCCTCTTGTGTATGTGGATGTGTGCGTAAAGTCCTGTGACCTATTGGCTTGGGGCACTAGTGTTTGGAACCCATGTAGAGGCATTTCAAAGTGGTATCAGAACCAAATTTTCATTCATTTCCATTTTTCAATCTTTTATGGAATGGTATTCTGATGGAAAGGAAGATTATGACCTTGTACATGAGATCATGAATGAGATTACTTACCCCATGTATGAAATAAAACCCAATTACTCAGTGTGGGATTGTTGTTCTTAATGTGTGTTTTTACAGTTCATGTTATTTGTCCTCAAGAGACGAACTAGTTGTGTGATGTTAATATTGAATTGAGATTATAGATAATAGATGTGTGTCCTGGTGTGGCATGATAGATGATTATGAACTCATAATTCATGGGACACATGGTTATTATGTGACATGCATCATTATTGGGAATGCCTCAGAAAAATAATTTTTGTATGTGTTGATGGAAATTGATCCTTTTTTATTGGTTCTATTACTGACCGGAAAATGGTGCATAATTCTGATTGGGATGTTGTAAAATGATTCATGATGTGAAAAAATAGGTTTTCAAAAAAACAAGAATATAGAGAATTTTTTTATTCTTGTGAACCATGGCCTCAATATATGATATTTAAGGTTAATGGTAGAGCCACAGTATTGACCTTTTAGTGGGGGTTTGTGAAATAAATTGATACATGTTTACAAGAAACACTCATGTTAAATTTATTAATCATTGTAATGTGTCTTAGTAAATGTTCTAGGTATTGTAGAAAAATGTTTCCATGAATATGTTTGTTGAAACAATGATAGGAGGATATATATTGAAATGATCCTCCATCATTTGAACCTTAGCCACCATTCATGATGGTTGACAAAGTCAGATTGAGGTTCTTATGTAACATTTTATTGTTTATATAGTTCATGGAAGGCAATATACGGAGGGTTGTGAAATCAATGTTTATCTCGCCATAAGAGTTCTAGTGGAAACTCACTATGTCATTCACTAGTGAGGGTGGACCTCATGAAATTGATTTATTAATACAATATATCTAGACGATATTGTAACACTCGGAGACTCCTACTCTGTAGGATCAATGACATTTGGAAACGATGAATGTCTAAGAACCAAAGGTGTTTGATTATCCATCATTGGAAAATAAATGTTGAAATCAAGAAAAGAATTATATGTTGATGGGTTAAAACAAAGCCTGCTAATGTGTGTCACAACTCTGTGATGAGGGAACAATTCCATCTTTAGAAAAGATAGGTTTTTTGTGTAAAGTGAAAATGATGGAAATATAGTTAGAAGAGGCCAACATACAAAAGGGAATTTTTTCCGAGTTTGCGAATTAAATAACTCTTATTACATGGTTTTGGGGGATGAATATAATTTAGGGAATACAAGTTTGGGACATGTGTGTCATAGAAACATGTGAAAGTTAGAAAAACGAGATAGTGTCCTAGATATTCTTGACTTATCTAGAAGAAGAGATTGGTGTTTCACTATTTGTGAGAAAGGGAGGATAACAAACTCTATGCATTATAGAGTTGAAATTCACTAAATACGACCCTTGTAACTTATACATTCAGATATATGTGGACCAATGAGAAAGAAATATAGAAATTTAGATAATTAATTCACTACATTAATTGATTACTTTTCTCGTATTACATGTGTTATATACATGAGACATAAGTTAGATGATCTGAAAATGTTTAATAGTTTGAGGAGGAAAGTAGATATGGGATGCGAGTATTCAGTGTAGATGTAGAGAACTGATAATGGTGGTTAGTATTATAATTAATAGTTTGAATGTTATTTTGAAAAGCATGGAATTCGGCATAAGTTCAGATCACCAAAAACACCTCCACCAAATAGGGTTGCTGAAAGAATGAATAGAATTCTGATGTAAATAGGGAGAAATATGTTACTTGAAGAGTGACTTTCTCATTATTATTGGAGGAAAGCCATGAGATCTTCTATGTATATTAAGAACCAATGATTCCATAGGAACAAATCAGATATGACCCCATACAAAATGTTTTATGAAAAAACTACAAGTTTGAAACACTTAACTGTTATTTTGGAGTCCTTTCATTATAAATCAGAAAGGTGCAATCGTTGGTAATTTTGAGAGAATAGTTTATGTTTGAATTTTTTCTAGTTATTCTCCATAATTAAGATGATATATATGTCTAAAAATAGGGATAATTATTGACTCCACTAATGTGATAGTTTTTGAAAATATTATGAAAGAAAAGAAGTATTATGATGATGTGGTTGATGAGCCGAATGAGGAACGCTTTGTTAACAATTCTTGACAATGCTTCTACCAGTGGTAATCTTAATCAAGAATAATAATCAGACTCCACAATTTCAAGTGATGGGGATGAAATTCAAATAACTCGTCAAAGGAATTTTAATCAAGTTGATACCCAAAACATTTTTGGTAATCAATATCAGAGGGTTCAAATAAGAAGAACAACAAATTTTTTTACACACACTTCTATCAATTAGAAAGATGAAATAAATGATGTGAATGAATCATTTGATCATCCAAAATGGGTTCAGGATATGAATTAAGTACTTGAAAAGATAGAGACGAATGATACTTGGGAACATGTACCGAAGCCGGAAAACAAGAACATTATTGGGGAATGTGGGTCTTCCAGAACAAGATGGATGAAGAAAGTAAAGTGATAAGAAACAAAGCAATATTGGTTTCCCAAGGGTATTAAAAAATAGAAGGCATTGATTTTGATGAATCATTTTCATAGGTGGATGGTTTTGAAACAATCAGAATATTTCATGCAATTGCTGATCCAAGAGGTTACCAAATCATTCAAATGGAATGTAAAATCCACATTCTTGAATGGTGATCTTGATGAAGAAGATTACATTGATCTACCATGACTATTTGTTATTGGGAAGAATGAATGTTATGTGTTCAAGTTGAAGAAGTATTTTTATGGGATATAATAGGCTTAAAGGGCATGTTATTCTAAATTGGATACATGTATGAGGAAGATGAATTTCAAAAAAGGTATATTTGACAACAATCTATACAACAAGGGATATACGGAGTTTTCTGTCATCGTAATTGTTTATATCGATGACATTATCTTTGCTTGAAATGTTTACAGATCATTTGAAAGATTTTATGAGGAAATAAGGAAGTCATTTGAGATATCTGTAATGGGAGAAATGGAATACATTCAAAGGTTGCATATTTTACAGAAGTGGAACCAGATTTTTATTTCTCAAGAATAGTAAGCTAAGGAACTTGTGAAGAATATTGGCATGGAAAATTCCATACTAGTGTCCAACCTGATTTCGGTGGGAATAATGTTGCATAAATATTGAGTAGTCAATTAATATAATCATAATGAGTTTCGAAAGATGATTGGATGTCTTTTATATTTGAATACATCAAGACCTGACATTGTCTAGGCAGTTACCATAAGCGCAATATTTCCGAGAACTCATAAAGAATAACATTTGATTTCTGAAAAAATAATTATCAGATATATCAAAGGCACTATAAATTTTTGGAATTCGGTATGATGTATTAGAAAATATTGAACTATTCGGGTATTCCAATGCTGATTGGGAAAGAAAGGTTGATGATAGAAAATCCACATCTGGTGGGTTTTTCTTTTTAGGGAATTGTTATGTTAGATGGTATACAATGTAACCGAATTCAATGACTCTTAGCACAATTGAAGTTGAGTATGAAGACTTGGTTGGAAGATCCAATTGATTAAGTAATACTACCCTTTCTCTTGGTATGTGATAATCAATGTGTAATCAATCTTATAAAGAATCTTATATAACATTCTCATTCAAAACATAATGAAATAAAGTACCCATTCATCAATGTGAATGTGGAGAAGAATGAGTTAATTCTAGAGTATGTTCATACTTCGGAAAAAGTTGATAATATATTCACAAAACCATTACAAAAGGAACTATTTTCAAAATTGAGTTTAAACATGGGTGAACAACCTCCTTGACACCAAAGATGAGGTATGAGTTATTGTCCCCTTTCTCCTCTTACCTTTGGATAGTGTTTTAAAGGGGGAGACTTTTCATAAATACATCCTTATGGAGTCATACATAATGTTGGAGTTGTGGGTATGTATTTAATTCAGCATGTTCATGTGTGAAGTATTCTAATTATTATTTGAATGGTTACCAAATGGTTGAAGAGTGGTTGAAGGAAAACATTTTTTCTATTTAATTAATGTTGAAAAAGTCAGGATATATGAGGAGGAAAGATGATTCAATGTGTTTTCTTAGTAACTACATTTGGATATCTTTCTATTTCTGTCAATAATTCTTGTTTCCTACAATGAGTTATCTCACAGATGTTTATAATTTTTGATAAGTAACCCATTGCCCGAGGTTTCAATGTTTAGTGATTTATGTATAATTGTTGAAAAAAAAATCCAAAGTGGGATATTTTTGGGAAAAAGTTGGTTGTCGATGTTTTTGCGTTAATTAATTATTTTATATTTTTGTCAAAGATATTTTTAGAATAAATGAAATCACATCACTTTGTATAAGTGGGCGTGGAAAGACTTGAAGGTTACAATAAATTCCATATTAAATATGTCGATTCATTTCATAACTATTTTTCACAAAGATCATACAATGGATAGAGAACTTGGTATGAAATATTTATCAAGGAAAGGGGGAGAATCTATGTATTCAATCAGCGTGGTTGGATTCAGAGAAGTATGTGTCTAAGGTGGTGTAGTTTTTGGTGTTTTCAAAAAAAAATTGGTCCAAAATATGGAGTTGGGATAGCATTGAAAAAATATTATTTCCTTGAATATCTCATAAAAATATGGAAAAGGCTTGAATTTTTTGAGTATGGGATTCGTGATGTATATTTTTAGGAGACCTGAAGTATTTAGACAGTGTACTTTGGGATTATGCCAAGCTTTGCGAATGGCCAAGGAAAGGATCCTTGTAGGTGATCATTGTAGAAGGGAAGGTGAAACTCATTGTGTAAGTGCAAAGGAATAAGGAGAATCATGGAAACTCGATGTATTTTAAGTAATTCTTCACAATTCAAACAAAGATTTGTGAATCCAGAAAATAGTCAGGGTGCTTCGTGATACAGAGTAAATTTTGGTGGAAATTTAGGACCTCTAAGATTTAGTGCTGATGTGGAACTGAGGTGGCTAGAAGGTTTTAGAGTCTATGGGAAACACCAATAAATAGGCCCCTACCACCTCCAGAAATGTAGAGATACATAATGATAATTTTATACCTCTCAATTTATCACGAAACTTCACTGAGAAAACTAGCTCTGTGAAGGAAGTAATCTCCACAGTGGAAAGGATCTTTGCAACCATATTTTGAGATTTTAGAAATAAGTGAACATTGCAAAGAAAAATATGTGATCCTCAAAATATTTTTCTCTATTATCTAGTGATCTCTGTGAAGAATAGTTTTCAGCAAGTTAGAGTGCTTTGTGAAGCAAGAAGCTTCATGAAGGATCTCTACGAAGGAGCTCTACGAGCTAAATATTTTAGTAAAAAAACTTTTTTAGAAGTTATTTGAAGTGAATCATGATATGAATGGTTTATAGGCCAATGTATTATTACAAAGTCCAAGTTTTTCCTATTATATTCTATATTGGAATGGGAATTGTTTTTTTTTCAATGATCAATTTTGAGACAATTTGTCATGAAGCACAATGAAATTAATTTACCCTATTTGTTCTAAGAGGGTACAGACACACATGAGGATTAACACTGAAGTGCTAAATTAGTCTTAGGGTATATCCAACTCATTTTATTCCACATCAATTGATTTGTTTCTAGTGTATTTTGTGGTACTGTATTATTTTCCTACCATACCAAGGATGTAGCTACTCTTATTGTGTAGTGAAACTTTTAAATCTTATGTTCTTGTGGTTGTGTGTGTTCACCAGGTAAATAAGACTTTAATAGGAGGAGAAGGTTGTTTTAATAATAATTAAAACATAAATGAAAACGATATCACTAATTCACCCCTCCCCCTCTCAGTGATACTTGGATCCTCCCTGTGTAACATCTTATTTGACATGGATTAAAACTAATTTTATATTGGAAATATCAAATTATTGGAAAATAAAATATTTTACTATATTATAAATCATAAAATATCATATATAAATGAAAAATCGGATCATGGATCTCCATTTTAAAACCGATCAATTTTGTGGGTGTGTAAACCCTGTTATGATGCATACCATTCCAAAATGGTTGAGTCAATAGAATGTATCATCTAGTAAGAAATTCCCTTTATAATGGAATATAATAATGTCTTTCCCAAAGTGTTTTTGGAATTATAGAAAATCATGATGCAATGTTCTCAACTGTGATTATTTCTAGAGAAACACTTATCTCCAAATTCCCATATATTATTAAACTAGTTGAATTAGAGGACTTAATGAATTAGATGAAAGTTCATATGGAAACTGGGTTCATAAAACCTTGTGTGTCTCAATGGGAAAAGCATGTTATATTTATATATATATTGGATGGATCAATATTGGTCTGTATATATAACAAGGATCTATAAATGATCCCAAAAAATAACATGTATTACCTCCAAATGATTGATCACTTTGATGACCAACTATGGGTATCACAATACATAAAAAATGGGTATATTCATTCAGGATATCATCTACAAAATGTGAAAAAGGAATATATTCATACAAAAAAATTATTCATAAGTATTTTACATAATTTGTTTTTAGTCATTCACTTTGGACATTATAATTACCCTAAAATGTACATTGAATTTTGGAATAGATTCATTAGATACTACATCATGAATTTTTATTATAGTGTTTATCAATGATATTCTCATTTACTCCAAGAGTAAGGATGACCCTAAAAATAATATATGGATTTTTCTAGGGAAATTAATCAAGGATAAATGTATCGCATATTATATATTTGTGAATTTTGGAAGTATCATGTAACATTCATTGGAAACATTTTCACATGTGAATGATTCTTTGTGGACCTCTAAAAGAAAAAATGAAAAATAGGATTGTCCTTGAGCCACTGTTATTATTAAAATTCTTTATTTTACTATAAAAAATATTATTAGATGTGGATTGTGTAATATTTTTTCACTATTTTATCTCCCTCTAACTATGCTTAAATTGAAAGGGGTAATGTATTTCTTGATTGAGGATTGTGATGAAAAAATTATGGAGCTCAAAAATATGATAATCTCAAAACTATACTCACGCTATGATTAATTTGATAATGTTTTTTAAAATATAGTCATTATTAAATGAAAAAAATGGAGTTATTACTCATAAATAATGATAAAGTGATAGAATTTTCCTCATGGAAGTTGAATATCAATGACAAAAACAACCTGATGCATAATCTAGAGGTAGAAGCTTTGATATTTTATTTGATGATTTTGTGGACCTACCTCTACTATGATAAATGTGACATTTATACAGCTCACAATATTGTAAATTTTATATTAACACAAAAGGATCTAAAAATTATTCAATTATTTTGGATAGATTTAATCAAGGACTACAATTTCTCTTTTCGCTACCAACCAGAAATGGGGAAAAAGATAAGCAATTATATTAGTATAGAATAACACATTACTCAATCCATGATGTTGATTGAGAAATACCTTATCTTTATGGATAAGAAAATTATGGGCCTTTATTTCTTAACGGTAGGGAATGTATCATACCTTTACAATTTTTTTTATAACCATATATCCTTGATAATTTCAGTGTGGAAGAAAGGGAAGATCATGAGCATCAAAAAATATTTATTGTAGTTATAAAATAGAATCTTCTGGAGGTCCATATAAATGAACATGGTTCCATTTTATTTTGAGTAAGGAATATTTTTCCTTCATAACATAATATAATTAAGGATCAATTTGATAATACACATATCACATCTCCATGTATATATCCATTAATAAAGAAAATGTTTTCTGAACTCATAGAGAACTTCTACAAGGATATCATGATGAAATAGATCATTTGGTATAGATCATTGTGATTTGAATACCAACATGTTAATTTTGTGTGATATAAGTAAAAGTCAATGATTCAACCACATCCTATAAAAATGTGAATTTATGAGATCATAATTGTTAATGTTTTTGGGGGGGACACCAAAAGACATCCAGTAGAAACAATATGATATGTGTTTTGCTGGATTAACTCACCAGGATTTCCCTCCTTATCACCATTCAATAATATTTAATAATAGAATAAAATACCAATATATATATGTTTATGTCATTTAGAGGCAACATGTGTGACCATAAATAACCACATATAAACATAATCTAAGAATGAAATCAAAATTATAGATATTTCATCAGAATTATTTGAATAATTAATTTAATTTTTGCACTCCTTAGATCACAAAAAAATGAATCCATATCTGAATGTACTATATAAATGCTCTAGGACATAATGAGAACCATCTCAATTTAATTAATTGGATTATGGGATCCAAATATCCTATTATTATAGTTCTCATACAACCAAACCATCATCTCAAGAATTCATATTACTCCATATTAATCAATATTTTTTAAGAGATATAGAACTTTTAATATTTGTGATGATGTTTGGGAATGAAATATACATGGACATGATCATGTGAAAGAGATGATAGTGAAGGTACAATCCATCTAACAAAAAAATGATTATTAGAGTCAACATAATATCTATGAAGACAGTCACAGAAAGGATGTTTAAATTGAAGAAGGAAACAACATTTTTATTTGAAATTCACCGTGTAAATTATTAAGGATTATTTGAATGAAATAGAATCATAAAACTATGTACATTGGCCGCATTGATGTCTATAATATTATTGGAGTTGCATCCTATCAACATGAACTCCCACTAATTATGGATTGTGTTCAAGAGTTGATCCACATATCACTCTTGAGGATATAAATCACATATAGATCACATGTTCCTAATCCATATATGATACAACTGGAGAAATAAATCCCATTTTGGGAGCATTGATAATTGATAATTGATTGTGGATACAAAACCCTATGAAAGAAGAGATCATACATTGTAAAAGTGTTGTGGATGATCCACAAATGTGGATATTAGACATCAAAGCTAAAATGAACTGTGAAACAGATATATTGTCAAAAATTACCAACTATGAATTAGAGTTGAAATATTGAGCATGAAATTTCTAAAATTTTGGAATAATGTAACAACCCATAGTTTATAAATTATATTTGAAATAAATTTGTGTTATATTATAATTGTATCATTCGCATAGATCACATATATAATATAAAAAAACATTATTTAATAAATTGAAATAATTTATTTTTTCAATTATTAAAACACTTGAAATTAAAATTATTATAAGGGGATAAAATATTTTAAATAAAAAATATAGTTAAAAAATATAGATAACCCAAATAGGTGGAACCATCCCTACCAAGAACAACACTATATAAATGAAACATAATATTATTAAACAACCAAAAAATTATTGGAAACTAAATTGTAGAACCTTTTAAATAATTTATTTTCAAAATTAATGACCAAATGAAGATGAATTTTTAGGAGGAAATGAGATATTTAAAATAGAAACCGTAACATTGAGAATTGTAATCTAGCCATTGGGAATAGTAACCTCTCCATTGTAACAATAAATTTATCTACCAAAATTAATATAAATAATTTTTATTATGATTAATTTCTATAAATAAAAATATTATAATTCGATAAAGTATATATAAAAATTAAGAACCCAAAATAAAATATATGCACATTTTTTAGTATATAGTATTTTAATGTATTTTTGTACAAATATTTTTTCTTATTAAAAATCACAATATCATATGATGTAAAATTATTTGATCAAATGAATTTCATTTTTTAAATCAGCACATTATAATTTTCAATGAATTATTTTTATTTTATATTTTAAAATACTAAACTTTTAGGGGAATAGTGAAAATATTGCTTTTTCTATTACAAGTGTTCCAAAAATTGAATTGATCATGATTTAATAATAACATAATTTCTTATAGGAATTTATTGTATAGAAAAAAATAGCTTATTTGATAAATGTGACATTAAAAATAATAAACATGATTTAAAACCCTAAAAATTATATTTTGAATTATGAAGTCAATAGTATTCATTTTAAGAATAATTTTGTAATTTTTCAACATTCATTTTTAATAATCTAAATATTTTCAATTATAAATGTTATTAAACTCATAAAACCATTATATAATATTTATTTATGATTACTAATGCATAAATTATCACTATTACAAGGTTAACATTTGATATAGGAATTTATTCAATAATTTAACTCAAATATACCCAAATCCTTAATTATTAATAGCCCCTCTCCATCAAAATCTTGAATAAAAATCATTCATCCATTAAAATAGCACAATATATACCTAAATACACAATATTATTACCTTATAAACCTGAGTAATGTTATTTTTAAATACAACTCCATTTATTGTGAATGTATAATTCCATAAAAGAGGAGAAACAAAGGGAAAAGAATATGTTTGTCTCAACTATTCAATAATTTTCCACATCTCTTCTCTTATTTATAAATTACATGAAAACCTAAATATTCTATGATTAACTAGGATTCTATTAACATTATATCCATGATTTAAACCTTTTATAAAAAATATTGTTCTTATTTATATATATATCCTAATTTCTACATCATTAGGAAACATTCCTACTAAGGGTCAGTCAAAAGTTAAAAACAATGTTTCTGAATCTTTTCTTATCACCATAATAAATGAAACTAATAATAAATGATTTAGCATATATATATATATATATATATATATATTTAGAAATATATAAATTTTATGCTTTTGGAATTTTTTCCACATATGTATAAATTACACCGGATCAAAAAAATGAAAGAATAAAGTAAATTTTATAATTATAACATGATATTAAAATTATTGACACTTAAAAATAGAAATTAAAATCATAATCTCATTTATGTAAAAGAAAAATTGTTACCTAAATTTACATTATTATCTACTTGTCAAATGCTTCAATAAACTAATTATTTTTATTTAGGGGGAGTATACATAATTAATGAAATCATGATTTAATGTTAAGTTACTATCAATCCAAAAAATATATATTTTGTTATCTCCTAATTTAAATTTATTTCCTTACGAATGATCCTAAAATATTAAAATCAAATAAAATTCATATTATATCACATTTATATCTAGTATATACATGTTAAGACAATTCTAAAATCATTTCTAATCTATTTATAAAACATTTTCAAATGGGTATACATTTTTAAAACTTATCATGTATCCACATCATATTTAAATTTAAAATGATAATGTGATATTTTAGACCAAATTATGAACACAATATTTTATTTATTAATCATAAAATTAATATAATGATTTATGATATGTGAAATATTTTATGAATATCATTCCATTCCATTAGTTTATTTCATCACTATGTTTATTATCCTCCCATTTAACATGCATTATTAAGATAATTTTTTGATATGACGAGTGGGAGTGGAATTATATTCCCATTATATTATTTGGTTAATTTGTAGTATCTCAGGAGATAATTTTTATTATACATGAAAATGGTTCTATTTTTTCACATTTATGATGATAAGATTATGTACATCTATTATGTGTAAAAAAAGATGTTATCTTTTCTCACAACTATGTGTTGTATTTTTCTAGTTTGACATGATGATTCATTTTATACATATTACAAATTCCACTCCATTAAATATTATTTCCCACAAGATTATTATTATTATCATTAGATTATTCTATGACGATGAATAATTTTTTCACTAATGATTAATTTATTCATTTAAATGATTTATATATATACTTGGATATTAAATCACCCATTTATTTGATGTATATCATCATCATACTATATGTAATAATGAGATAATTAAAGATTTAGATGGATAAACAAGAACAATGTAAAAAAAAAATTATGTTTAATGATGTATAAATTAAGTACAATCCATATCATTACAAGAAAATATACCTCTTAATCATGTAGTGTACCACTACTATGATTTCGATGATAAGAAATGAGGTAATATTCATGTATTTAAAATTATATTCTCTATATTTCAGGAATAAAATCACTACATTTAACCATTATTCAATATTATGTTATATATATGCTATATTTAGTCATATATACAACTATCTATCCTATATAGATTAAAAACAACATCAATCCTTATATTGCGTCTAGAATAACTCCGAAAACTCACTATCATAGTGTCCCAATACATGTTTCATCACAATTGGACCAATGAGGGATTGAAAAATACTTCATTGCGAGGGAATATAATCCATAAAAATTTATTACATTATATTAAGTAGTATCTTCATCTCAATATATTTCAATTACTATCTACCTAAATTGATATTTAAATATAATTATATATCTTAAGGATGTTCTATAACCATAATTATACTTTAAAAATTATAATAATATAATATTACAAAACAGACATTATCATTCTGAAGTGTAAAAAGTTACTCTTTTGGTTTTTCTAATAATAAATTTGTGGGATATTTTAAAATGAACCTAATCTCAACCATGGATCTCTATAAAAAATAATTAATGGAAATATATGATATAAATGATAAATATATGTAATTTTTTCATTATAGAGGAGTTCAAAAAAATGAATGTTAATTATATGGGAATAATTTTTTTAGTAAAGTTAATTGAATGAAGTATGTCGTGAATACAACTTATGCTTACTCTAATCTTATCAAAATCATATGTGACTATGATAATTTATAATTCAGTAAGTTATTTTCTTTTTTCACACATTAAAAAATTAGTTAATAAAATTATATGAAATAATGGAGATACACATCACCATAAACAAATATGAATATAAAAAAATAAATACATACCATAATTAAAATAATAAATATCATATTGTAATAAATTTAAAAATATAATTATATTATAGTTATTTTAAAAAATAAGTTTATGAATATATTTTTAAATTCAATGAATAAAATGATTAATTTAAATTTATGTAGTGATAAAGAATATTCATAGGACTCATTAGTATATATAGGTTTTTATATTACATTATCTCAGTAAAAATTATATCTCTAATAATTAATTCTTAATTGTTGTATTTTTTTAAATTCTATCATGATACATATTTATTTTCTTCTACTTTTTATATATTTTACATGTTTCATTAAAACTTCCCTACAAATTATTCCATAATTAACATGGAATTTTTATTATAACTATAATTATCACTATTAATTATTTAAAAATATGTTTATTTATCCTATATGACCAAATTTGTATAATTTTTTCATAGGATGTTGTAACATCCCTGACCTAGAATCCACTAAACCAATGATCTAAGATGAGTCATGACATGTCCTCAAGAAGTCCTCCATATATTATAGATATTTCCAAATAGAGGCATGGGTAAAATAAGTCACATTGGTAGACTACACCATATTAACTAAATGAATCCATAAAATATTACAAATTAAACATAGAAAAAATAATAAAACCATGCATTACCATAAACTCCACAAATGGGATGAAAACAAAGAAAAACTAATAAATATGTATTTTTAATGATAAAACTAAAATTGTGAAGGAAAATCGAAAAAATTAAAATCGTTGATTTAAAAAAATAGTTCTGGTATCTATGTTTGGATCATCATCTATGCACTCCCTAAGCACAATTGAACCCCTTAGAATATGCTATTTTTTGTATTCATTAACTAAAACCATGAAATCTACACTGGTACCCAACGACGTCCTAAGAAGGGTGTTAGTAAAACTCAGTAGACCACCACTAATGATGTCTATAAAATATCTAGTCTAAACAGATTGTGCATGCATGACTTAAATAAATATCTTGTAATGAACACAAATCGGGGAACATTGGGTATATATGTGTACTTTACCCTCTTACAACATGAGTTCCATGTTTATAATTGATCCCATATTCATCAATTAATTCATTCCCATCTCAAGTTCCATGGTTTAGGAAATTTTAATATTGACACAATTTTATAATCTAAATAATTAATAAGAATAAAGATTAAAGTCATGTTCCCTCTATCTCATTGGATTAACATTTCATAACATTTAATGCATAGTTTACATGGAACTTCGGTACATGTAGCCTCATAAAATGCATTCATCAGAGTTATAGATCCTTTTCACCTTATCAGACACATTTATTATGGGCTGGCATTTAGAGCCTCAGTATAACACGACCCATGGGGATAGAACCTCATGACCAATACCCCACAACTAATATTGCATGTGTACACTATTATTTATCTATTTACCTTATGTAAGACATCAATAATGAGAAAAAATAAATACACATAACATAAACATTTCACATGTCATTTAACTAATAAATCTTCCTTATGATTTAACCCATTAACACATTTTCCATTTACTTATAATAACATATCTTTCACATTTCTGTTTTTCTATTTCTTAACCCATTTATAATAACCAAACATTTCTATACATTATCCCACTTGGCATGATAACATGTTCCAACATTAACCCATTTTGAATGTTTAACAACATTTCATACATTATCCAATTTAGAATATTAATAATTTCCATACATTATTCCAAATATCATATTCATCAATACCCATTCATTAATCCTAGAACACATTAACCATTCCATATGTATTAATTAACTTAAGAATGTCCATTCCATTTTCTATAATCCCTTTGAATCATTCAAACTAATCCATTTCACTCTTTTACCTTATGTGAAATGATCCCTTATTCCATTGCCAATAAATTGTAATGGAAACTATTAGTTCCATTTAAAATAAAAAAATGTCAATACATATATCATGGTATCTTTTTAAATATAAGTCCATCTCATTTTTAACCCTACCAAGTTCTATACTCAGGAATATTGGTGAAAAACATCAATGACCCTAATTGTCTCAAATTAATCTCATCATAGTCCATTGATATCATAAGAGATCCATTTATTCATTTTGTAAACCATTTTAACAAACCACATCAATGGAACCAAATTCACAATCAGATAAAAAATAACTAAACCATACATGCACAATTCCATAATAGGACAATGTGATATAACTTATAGATCACCTTACATGAATTTTAGGTTGAACGCACCATTAACCATTTTTTATATCTACATTTGAACACCCCTAGAATCACTAATTGAAGACCCACATGAGAAATATGGTTTTATTGATTCAAAATAACATGAACAAATTTACAAGACCTATTCCAAAAAATGGAATAAAAAAGGAAGATTAGACTCTCTCGTATCTTCAATCTTTACAAAATGACACTCCAAATAGTATAGAATCAAAATATATCCACCCATAGGATGATTTAGGGGATTTTTTTCATCATAACGGTACCAAGTGGAGAATTCCGAATGATAATCAAGTGACGATCATATAATATAGATGGTTATATGGTAATTTTTCCCTTTTCAATGTGGTGCACAGTAAGGCAGCATGACAAGACAAACCATGTGAAAATCATGTTCCATTGACTATCAATGAGGGTTTGATATTCATGGTTACCAAGGGAAGCCTTCACAGTTCTAAAACCCATTATCCAATAGTGTGATATGCCTATGTCCCAGATCAAATGGTTTTCTTAACTGTTCCCCAATCATGAACCTTCAATAGGGTGGCCCAGTTTCCACACCTTTCAATTCCAAAACCCTAGAAAACCCCGTGAGGTTCCTCATACTCCTGAGAAAATTATTATTATAAAAATTTATTGAAAATTTTTTATATAGAAATACCATCATGATTACAGGGATCATACAAACTACCAACCTTTTAATAGATCGTCCTCATGTTCCACCTCCCAAGCATCACTAAGTTTCAAAAATAAAATATATTGGTCCTCTACAACAATATATAATACCCCATATCCAATGTCTCATCCTAATCATTCCCATTTTAAGAAAAAACTTGAACCAATGGTAAGGATTTCCCTTATAATACTATCACTCTATGATCTATAATATGAACTGGAAGATCCTTAATGAATGTATATACATCAAGATAAATATCTTTAACTTAAACTGCAAGGCATGGTTCATGGTTATGCTATCAAATATATGACACATGAAAGTTAACATGCATTGCACTATAGAACTATGCAATATCCTATTAGTGTGCCACCAGTGTGAAACTCCTCATGGTCTCAAATGGCCCCACATACATCGATGAAAATATTCCATGCATCCAAATTAGATGGTGACCCACCCATGGTGCTACCCATAGATACACATAGTCACCCAGCACAAAATCAAGAGGACTATGATGCCAATCCACGTATGGTTTTTTCACTCTTATCTATATCCATAAATTTATGAATCAACTGAATTGGTTCTGACGTCTCTTGCCTAAGACTCAGTCGAATAATTATGATTTTCTAGAATTTTTCCTACACATTGGAAATATAAATGGCCTACCTTGAAGACCTTAAATGGATCCATTTGTATTGTCTAATTTTAACTATTGTTTAAGGAAAGCTCAAAAAGTATGATATTCTTTTCCCATGATCCAATAAACACTATGAAACAATCTCGCAACATGTCCTATAGTACCTATATGATATGTTCATACTTCCCATACATTTGAAGGTGAAAATCTATACTCATGAAAACATGAGTATCTAGTGCTCTATATAATCACTACCAGAATAATGTTTTTATTCTCAAACATCAATCTGAAACTATCTGCTATGGTAACCCATGAAACCTTCCTATTTCGGGAAAATTCAAGTCACCCAACTGGTCAATTGTGGATGTCTCTCTAATGGGAAAGAAATGAGTAACTTTTTATAACTAATTGATAAAAACCAATATCAAATCATTCCTTAGAAGCAATCTATAAAGAACCATACCAAAATCTATAATTATATCATCCCATTTTTATTTTCTGATGGGTAACTACTACAAGAAACCGCCTAATCATTGATTGACATCCATAACATACTGACTAGTATATAATTTCACCACAATTCTCATAACCTCATTTTTTATCCCTGGAAACTAATACATTCATTGAAGGTGTCAATATATTTGGTAAGAATAGAATTCATAGCCCAATTCAATGCATGACACACACACATAAATTATTACCACATACATGTTGGCACAACAACACAACCATGAACATAGAAATTCAAATCATAACTAATGGATCATTTAGAAGGTAACTCACCCTCATTAGGATTTAACATCGAAGCTAAATATCCTGAATTCTCATTTTATGTCTCTTTGATCTGCCATTGTTGTGTGGACTCAAATACAAAGGATGAAAGTGTCATCTTCCCTTGTCCATCCTGCAACACTGGATATTTCTTTCGGAACAACTCCATCATCTATCACACTAAAAATGATTCCTAAACAAAATGATTCTCATACAATAAACATAATTTATCTATAATCCTCTTTCACTTTCCTGGTGTGTAATCTAACTCAATGTCATTATATATAATACTTTCAATGAATATTCAATGCTGAAGAATCAAATCACACAAAGATAATATGTAATTCAATATTTTATGATTGGTATACATTGTAAACTTTTCTCCTTGAATGTAATGACACCACAATTTCATGGAATGATCCAACACATGAAAAACAAGATCATGAGTAGGGTAATTTCATTCAAGAGGACTCAACATCCATGTCTCATTCACAACACCCTAATCAACCTACATTATAAATTCTAGATTAAAATCATATTACACATCATATAAAAATTTATACTTAATACATGTATCATGTAAGTTAAAAATTGGTGTGGCTATTAACCACCTCTTTAGTTCCTGAAAGGCATTATCATAAACCGCAAACCACAAAAAATGATACCCTCTTGGTCAAACTGACTGTGGTGCAGCTAAATGATAAATTTCGTTAATGAACCTTTGATAATAGATGGTCAACACACATAAAATCTCAAACATCTAAAAAATACTTGGGCTTATCCCAGGACACATCTTCATGAACCATCTCTATATAGGAATAGACACCATCCTTGGAGAATATTTTCTTCATGAAATTCATGTTCTCAATCTAGAAATGATATTTGGACAGCATGTCATATATCTTTTTCACTAATAATGTATCCAAGATGATTTTAAAATGTTTATAATGATATTCATGAGATTTATAACACACCAAGATGTCTATAATTAAGACAACTATGAAATTCTTTAGATATGGGTGAATTATTCGATTCATTATAGTCGTAAATAGTACATATGCTTTGGTCGACCCAAATGACATTACAACATACACATGAAATTCATACCATATAATAATTGAATTACTAATTAAATAAGAATTTATGAATCTAATTTAGTGATATCCTAACCTAAAATATATTTTTTAAAACACTGAATCTCCCCTCATATGGTCAAACTGATTGTTGAGTCATGAATGAGAGTATTAGTTCTTAATATTCATCTGATTCAACTTCCTATAGTCGATACACAACCATAGTAACCCATAAACACTAATGTAAAACAACACTAATGATCCCCTATGTGAGGTAATTAGGTGAATTAATCCCTTATTTTTCATATCTAATAATTGAGCATTAATCTCCTGGAGTTCATCCAGTACCATTCTATTGGGGGAATGGAAACTAGTTCTACTCTCTGAAGGAACTCTATCAAAAAAAATAGATATATCTCTTTGGTGGAACCCTTAATAAATTATTAGGAAACACATCTTGGAACCGATCCTTCATAGGAAAAATGAAAAAATACAATAAAACCTTTTCATAATGCATAAGATAGTACCCATAGGCTATGAGTTCACCTAAAAATAGGAAAACTAGCCCTACATGGACTTCCCAAAAATCCTTTTCACCACAATGGATATACATGTATCCCTCAAGAGACATGAACATTACCCTATGGAGTTATAATTAAATATTGTCTTGGTATAATAGTAGTTAGTCCATTCCCATAATCAGATCAAAGCATGTCATCAAAAAAATGAATACGCCCCATAGGAATTGGTATCCACTATCACCAAACACACACTCCTTAATCTTCCTAAAATTTTCTTCTTGTTTCCCAAATAGTGTATCAATAGATTTGAACCCACTCAAATGATCCAACACTAGACCCAAAACAACTGTAAACTAAGAACAAAATAAAACAACGTGACACACTTATATCAAATAAATCACTGAAAAGAATTAATTATATAGGGATCATACGTCAAACTATAATTTCCTAGAATTTCCACCTCCATGTGTAGACTAAACTGCATAGAGATGACCTACCCCTCCTCCCTGGGCACCAATACTAGTTTTTGATACAACATTACCCTTCTAGATTGGATGTTGTAGCCCTTGAGTACTGAGTTTATAAACTCAACCAGTTCATCTAGTAAAACTCCAAATGCTAGCATAATAAGTAGATATGATCCCTGAATGCACTCGGAACTTGCGCGGATCTCCCATATCTGTTTGGATGCAATGGGTTACTACAAAACCTCTTCAAAATCCCAATCCTACTGTATGGTATACACTCAACTCATGGTCGAGGAAACTATCCACACTTATTCCCCGATAGACACACTAAAATAAAAACATATGTTCACCACACTGAGAGGTTGGTAATCGGTTTTGATCATACTGCAATCATCCACCATGATGAGAATTTTTGATACAATGATCCCTTCCCTAGGATGTCGCACCACAATTTTGGGAAACTAGTTCCATGAAACCACCACCTAATTCTACCTTCAAATTACCATCTAATGTAAGGGCATGATACAAAACTTCTAAAATAATCTTTAAACAAAATATGTTTGTCTATGAATTAATCTCATGTCTATGACCATATGGGAATCATTCTACCATCATAACCTCATCTTCTTACAATTCCAGAATGATGCATTTCAAATCAGTGAAAAACCCTAAAAAATCCATCATAGACATCATTTCATGGTTGACCAACATAAACTACCCATCCCACTTCTACCATAGGGAATCTAGGAAAAAGGGTTCTTGAAACAATTCCATTATGTGTTTCCATAGAATAAAATATTCCCACTATGTTTGAACCAAGATATCATAGTTGTTCTTCATTAGTCCCCACAATATTTTGGATACCATGTTGACACTCTTCTCAACAAGAGTTTTCCTATGATTCAAATTCATCTGGAAGGAATCTATCTAGAACTCTACAACCTCAGTTACACCATGTTTAGAAAACAGTGTAGGGTGTTGCAACGAAACATATCTTGCCTAATCAATCAAACTTGGAACATAACACCCAAGGTCCCATTCCATCAACTGCATTAAAAAATCATAATTCTCTATGAAATGTTCCACTCCATAATAACCAGGAACTACTAAATATTTTTTCCCCACATCCGTAGGAGCATGATCGGTTACATCCTATCTTCTCCCAATCAGCATGCATTGAACTGGACACATCTTACTACAGTAACATGTACAAGCCTAAAATAATCTCACATAAGTCATCCATAAATTATATAAAATAGGTATCCTTACAAGAACTAACCAATCATACTCTATATACTATTACAAAAAACAACCTAAAATATAGAAAACTATCCTAAACCATCCATATCATGGTTCTTGACTATCGTGGGTAAACCAACATACCGAGTCAAAAACCATCTATTAGACACCATTTTATAACAATTCCCTCAAATTCAACATAAAAAATAAATATTTGGAAACATTTGTATTTTAATTGATCATCAAAACTAACCTTTTTACCATATTTCTAACACATTATTACCAACATTTTAACTCACAAATGACCCTTTGTTATGTAAAATCCTCTAACCATTCATTCTCATTATTTCCTTCTTAACCCATTCGCATCATCTTTATGAGACAACATATTCAACAAATTTTGAGGAGATTAATCTGAATTCTACCCTTTATGTCCAACACACCCATCAAATGCGTTTCTATCATGATAAACGTCACCTATATCTGTAGGATCTAACGATGATGCATGCATATCCATCATTATGTGGTTTTGTCTAGGGGAAAATATCATAATAAAATCACATCAAACAACATGTGAATCATCCAATGTTAAGTGACATTCAATCAATACAGAACACCAAGAACAAAAATCCCACCTAGGGTGATTTGGGGTTTCCCTCATACAAAATTTAGCTAATCCAATGAATGATCTTATTTCTAAGGGCTGACACTTCTTAAACTCCTTCATACCACACAAAATAAATAATACCACAGAAAATATGTGTTTTGATACCATGTCATAAATCCCTGGACTAGGATTCCACTAAAACACTTCTCTGATCCGAGTCACCATATGAACTCAATAAAACTTACCCTTTTGCAAGAGGAAGTAGACTATAAATGCGGGTATAATTTATCACATGGTGAGAATATATCATCTATACTAGAGAAATATACATAATATAAAAAATTATACATAGAAAATAAAAAATTAACCAAAAATACGCATTAACAAAAACTCCACAAATGGCGTAAAATCCATCACCAAAAAATAAATATTTAATGTCATGATAATAGTCCCTTGAGTGATATAAAACCCCAAATGGTGACCAACAACAGAATCCCAAAAATGGGCCCTGACTCCAAGTACTGATCCAAATCCATGCACTCCCCAAGCGCAACTCAACTCCCTCGCATAAGGCTTTTTCCATTAACTTGTCCCGTAACAAGGAAATCTTATCATGTACCCAATAAAATCCACAATATGGTAGCACTAAAAATCATTAGGCAATAGCAAATGATGTATGAAAAAATATTCAGGAAAAAAAGTACCTAAATGAAATAAATAAATAATACGTAAAACACAACTCGGGATCCATTAGGAAATGAATATTACCTTACCAATTTACAAAAGGTGTTCTAATATTATCATTTCTTCCACCTAATTAACATAATCCATTTCCACTACATTTTCCATGGGTTATGTGTTTGCATTATTTACAAAATGGAATAATCAAAACATTAACAATGAATAAGGGTAAATACCATGTTCTCTAATTCTCTGGGGATACAAATTTCATAACAAATACATCAATATTACAATGGAATCTATATCAAGGTAGTCTCATAAAATGTATCTATTAGAGGTAAAAAGCCTTAGTCCCCTTCTCTAACCCATACATTATGGGCTGGGGTTTAGATCCTTATAATATCCCAACCTATGGGAGTATATCCTTTAGTCTAATACCCCACAACTACATAGCAAGGTGAAAAATCATATTTAATTGTTTACCATATTTACCATATCTTCAACCACACACAATAAATACACATAACATAAAAATTTCACATAACTTTTAAAACATAAATCATCCTTATGATTTAACCCATTAACACATTTACCATTTAATTAGAATAACACGTATTACCCATTTCTTTTTTTCAATTTCTTAACCCATTTTGAATATTAAAAAAATTACAATCATTAAACCATATGGAATGTCTAACAATTTCCATACATTAACCCATATTGAATGTTTAATAATTTTCCATACATTATACAATCTTTCATATTTACAATTTTCATACATTAACACACCTATCTTATTCATCATTACCCTTGCATTAATCATTTAACACATTAAACATTTCTTATTTCATAATCCATATAATCTCTCCCCATTATATATCCCTAATAAATTTGAATCATTAATGCTAATATATTTATTTCATTTCTCGTGTTTTTTCAAATGATCCATTATTCAATTTAAAACAAGAACACATAACCACTTTTAGCCCCACATATAATTTAAACTTATATATCAACAAAGTTATCATTGTCTCTAGTTGAGTATTACTCAATATAATGCTCAACCTTACTAAGATCTACAGTCATGAATGTTGTTTCACCCCATGGATGGACCTATATCACTCAAATAATTATCAACACATCCAACAAAGTACATGGGGGTTACATTTAATCATTTAATCACCTGTTTTACCAATATCTGTTAAAGAAACATGATTTAGAAAAAGAGAAAACCATTAATACAACTATATATTCAAAAATCTATAAAAAGACAATGGGATATAACTTTTAGATCACATAACTTTAACCCAATGTTGAACATACACTTATCCTTTGACTTATATCTAGATGGGAGCAACCCTTTAATCCCCATTATATTACCAATGGAAAAAATGAAGGTTTTAGGGATTCTGTATAATATTAAAACACATACAAGTTGTAATACTGAAAATAGAAGAAAGAGGGATATTAGAATTACTCAGATCTTCTATCAACACTAAAGAACCATCCAAATTCCCTATAATAGAAGAAGATGCACCGTTCAAATGATTCGGTGGCCTTTATTTGACAATAGGAATCCATAGGGCTAAATGAGGTTGAAAATCAATTGAGGATCATTAAATACTGAGCGGTGAAATGTTAACTTTTTCTTTTTAATGTGAAACACGGTTAGCCATCATAATTTTCCTTACCATGACCAAATCGGGATCTAACCACTATCCAAGAGGGTTCGAACTGCATGGTTACTTTGGGAGACCCAGACAGTATGACAAACTATATGCCAACTATGTGATATTCCACTATCCATGGTCACTAGGTTTGTCCTCCCACATTGCATGGATTACTAAAACATGTGCCAACCATGCACCTTGCACAAGTTGGCTAAGTTTCCCCTCCATTCTTATCATGAACCCCCTGAACACCATTGATTCCCCTTATACTCCTTGAAAAAAATTCATGAACAAAAAATAATATTTTGAAACCGAAATTTAATCATGTATATACCATCATGTAGACCGGGCTATTACAAATATAATTAACTGAGAATTTCTATTTTTTTATGATCAATAATCAATAGTTAAAAAATTATTAATGGTTATGAATGGAATCATTCAATCTACCATCTATTATGATTTCCATATTGTATTTTCACTGAACGATATAATAAACTTTGGTTTCTGTAGCTTCCATTACAGGTTTCCTTTATTCATAATAGTAATATTCAATAAAGTCACAATCATTTAAAAAAATTATATATAAAAAATTATTTTATCAAAAAGGCCTCAATATATTTATAAATTTATAAATTGTAATATGATTTTCTTATAATATTTTTATTATTAACATTTAATAAATATTTTATTTTCCTACAGATATATTTTAATTTATTCAACCATATTAATTTTGTACGTGATTATTTTTAATTATAGTAATTTTTTTTATTATAACCACATATTAACTTATCATTCATTGTTTTAAGATTGAATTTCAATGTTTACATTTTCATATAGGTAATTAATGAATGGTTAATAAATATTTAATTTATAAAAAAACAAATTATATAACACTCAAATTAATTTGGTAATAATATATATGATGTGTATTCATTTTATTAGACAATATTGGTTGTACTAGTCCATTATGATGTTGAAAATAAATTTACACTATGTGATCATGGCCATGGAAGTTATCCATGGAATGAGATATTATTTTCTATGCCCTTGATTGTCACATATTTCGTTGTATTATGTTTTAATTTATTCCAATCTATAAATTTTATGATTCAGGAATATGGTTTAATGATTTATATTTTATTTTTTCTGATTTTATTATATTTTTACACCTTTATTATGTTCACATACACATAGGTTGAATAAATTAGTAATTATGATCATCAAAATGATCTCATTTATTTTATTTATTAATGTTTCTATTTTTGACATAATGAGATTCTAATATCCCTAATATGTTTTGAATCTATTCCTATGATTATGAACAATAATAAAACATTATATATATAATATCATTATCTATTGTGAAATTATGGTAAAAAATTACATTATTATCTAAAATAAGGCATTATTGTAGTAAATCTATTAGAAATTAAACTTATGGGTTTTAGGTATGAGATTTATTCATTGATGTATTAGAGAGTCATTTGTAATGATATATTATGCATGAATGTTATGGTTTTGTAATCTTATTTGTTATCAAAAATAGGTTTAACAATTTTTTTGGGAAGTAATATATGTTTTTATTTATAATATATTTTCTTTCAAACACTTTTTTTATTATTCATCTTGATATTTTATAGCTTTTGGATATTGCTAGACATGGTAAATATTAGATAATGGTTAGGCCAAATTTAGAGATATTTTCATGAATTTTTCATAAGTTGAGTAGTTTAATATAGTGTCAATTTTCATTATTACATCATGGTTAAATATAAAATGTGAAAAAACCATTCAAATATATCTAGTGGATTAAACTAGGTTCACCATTTGTGTTGGGTTTTCAAAATTGTTTGGCCAAACCATAAATCATGAATTAATACATCTGAATATTCCATTCATAACCTCATATACCAATCATTAAACCCATTCACTATACTAATCCCAGTATGAATACCCTAGTAATTTCCTTTAGTGATTTTGAAGATCCAATCTCATTTGGTGAGCAATTATGAATGATCTTTTGGTCCTTGAGCATAGAAATTCATGATGTTATTCACTATTCATCTTGATATCTAATCTTATTCATAGACAGAAACCATGATGATGGTTTTATCTATTATGACCTGAAAATTTATTAAATATTATAGATTATATGGGGGAATGGAAAATAGAAACAAAATCTCTTAAATAGTTTCGCACTTCATGTTGAATTGTCTTGTTAATTTTATTCTCACATCTCTATTGATCTAGAGTATTTATAATCCAAGAATCCTGAAATGTGTTTCCTAGTCCAGATATATCCTTTTTATATTTAGATCATTAATTCATATGAGTATTTAGATCTTATTAGTTTACATTAAATTATATATTCTTCAGTATAGTGGTTCTATGGAAATAGTTTTTTTATAAACCATGATTCTTTGCCCATTTCATTTATTTTTTCTACATTTATTAATGTCATGATTAATAATTCATAATATGTGGGCCAATAGGATTCATTCATAATATGTATTTAATTTTTTATTGAAAATTAAAAATATTTTCAATTCAGTTTCAATATAATATATGGGAATTTTATTATTAATTGGTTAAATGATTTAAAAATAATTTAAACTATCAAAATGAAATCACTTGTGTATTGTAATTTCTTAAAGTTGGTATACACTATTTATATGATATGGAAATGGAGAACCTAGGTTACACAATATTGGAAATAATTATGTAATGAAACCACGTACAATTTGTTTCATTATTGAATATAAATATTCTACAAGTCAAACTAAACAATAATATGAAGTGAGGATAACTTTTTGGGGTGTTATTCAATCCAAATGACTTTGTTTTTGGGTTATGTTTTCACTCTATCATTTGGCCATTATTGTGCGAGGATATGAGCTATCCTATAACTAACCAATATTTGTATTATTTTCCTTGGTACTCA
The DNA here is from genome assembly GCA_963277665.1 of Viscum album. Classification (NCBI taxonomy): domain Eukaryota; kingdom Viridiplantae; phylum Streptophyta; class Magnoliopsida; order Santalales; family Viscaceae; genus Viscum; species Viscum album. The sequence continues at coordinate 116,626,008 of OY728128.1, read as the reverse complement.
ATTAATATTTAATATTAAAAAATGATTTGTAAAATTAAATATAGGAAAAAAAATTGAAGGATTTTTTCTTGTAGACACTTTATAAATAGTTCCAAAAGGGTAGATTTAGTTTTTATTGAGAACTATGTATACCTGTATGTATTTCCTTTTATTTCATTAAATGAGAAGAGTTAGTAATTTAAATGAAGACTACATATGAAGCATATTTTTGGAACTTACTAGGTTGGTGTTTTTCACACATATCAAATATCATTGAGAATGTGCAAATCATTTTTAATTGGAAACTAGTGAAGGAAATGTATTTAATTATGGACATGGTTATCCATTCAAGTGATTTATTGGTATTTTATGGTGTCATAGTGGATATGTATCCATTATATCACATATGGATGGGGTATATGTCTATTAACAACATTTTTTTAAATTTTTATTTTGGAAAATGTATTTTCCATATATTATTTAACATCAACTCTCTTACAATGAATTTGAATATTTCACATATTTTCTACGTTTCAAATACCGATTACTTTATTAAATGTGGGAAAAAATTCATAAAATTATTTATTTATTGAATAGTGCACATTGATTGGGTATTAGAATCGTTAATGCCTACATTGTTATTTCAATAACTGGATTTGGATTCAGTTTTATTATTGAATTGGGTTTTTTTGAGAAAAATTCATATCGTAATAATGTTTTATTGCTCATGATCATAGTGTACTAGGATACAGTTTTACATAATATATAATATTGTAAGGAATAAATTGATGTATTATGTGATAATTTTATTGGACTTCTCATAATATCAAAGATAAATTTACCACATGATGTTGGGATGTGTCTCCTATGATGGTTTATGATCTTATATCATTTATCTTCTTTTTTACAATATAAAAATTCCCACCTATTTAATGGTAACTATATTTATAATGATGTTTTGTTGTTCCCCCTTACTAAATCAAATAATTTTTTAAAACAGTAAAATTTATTTTATTCTATAAGGATAAACTCAAGTTAATGTGAACCTTATTTAAGAACTAATGTGAGAAGTACATTTTAGGGAACATGTTTTTTATCACTACCTAAATAAGGATAGGAAATTTAAAATAGAGTCTAAGTAGACAAATATATTGACGATGATTTTCTCTTTTGAAAAACACCAGCATTTCTTAGATCAAATGATCTTATGTAATAAAATGACTTGATGGATATGCTCAACATGATTTTAAATCTCATGTAAATTACTAATTATTTTAATGTTAAAATTTCAACATAAAATATTGAATCCTTGAGAAATAAATTTTGGGACACGAGAGATCTAAGAAAACAACAAGATAGTTTATAGTTTCAAAATATAAACAACATGTTTCTTCATTATTTTCCAAAGATTTTTTTTATGGTGGATAGATATAAAAAGATTGTTACCCTAAGATAATGAGTTTTAAATATTAGTGGAGTATTATATTCACTATAATAAAAAGTTTTATTCCATTACTAAGACTGTATCAAGTGATCATTTAATGAATTATATATTTAAAATGGTAAAATAGTCATATTTTTGATATAATGTTGTTATGTTAAATAATTCCATTCATGATGAAGGTGTTGTTCAATATATTATAGAAGACAATGACATGTATAGATGATCTGATTCAATTTTAATTCTCCTTCTCTATGGTTATATTTTTAGTATCTCATATAGATAGAATAATAATTGATACAAGGATAAATAGGGTGGTAGTGGTGTCTCCTAGTAGCAGACATCACCCATACCTTCTATATTAGATACTATAGGTCTTTTGGATTGATTCGTGTATGGATAGATAGGGAAGATGATATGTAAATTCAAATAAATAAATAAATTCATTAACTCATGTAAATTACATATTCAATTACATATATTTTATAAGTGTTTATATTATATACATTATTTTACTACCATTTTGGCAGCTAAACGGTGTATGGTTTTGTCAGATTCTCCATGGACAACTTCAATTCTATTATAGAAATCAAGAATTATAAATATAAACTATATGGAAGTGTTTTTAGTATATATTGGAATGGGTCCTATAAATATAAGAGGTATTATCATTATTGCATTATATTTAGTGACTTATTTGTTCAATACCAATTACTTTAATTTCATTCAATCAACCCACATATAGATTGCATTAAAAGAGCCAATAATTGTCATTATATTTGTAAAGGAGGATATAATGCCTTTGTAATGATGAAAATGTAGGGATTTATATTCCCATCACATACTATTTTAATGAAAATATTTTCACTAGTTTGGGATTTTAGGGTTATCTATATGGTTTTATTTTTCCTTATCCTATAGATTGATTGGTTTTTCCATTATGGTATAGGTATATTTCCATTGATCTCTACTATTCCTTAATAAAAATAATTAGAATTCATGAATCATTCCAGGTTAATTGGATAAAATATCTACTGGATTAAGACCTCCTTTACTTTTATATGGGTAGTTGATTTCATCCTTTATAGTATTTCATGGGGAAAACATGTCTGTTGTGATTTTACATTGGTTATATTGGAATTTTCTAATGAATAAAAATTGATTTCTATGTGTTTCTTCCGAAAATGGATGTCTATTTTTACAATGATTTTCTTTACCAAATATTCTAAATTATATTCTATTATATAGTATATATCTAGCATTATTTTTTGAATTTGAGATTTAATTATACTATATAAAAATATAAGTATATAGGCATTGTTGTGTGTCTCCTTGGGAAGCCTTTGTTCTTTTCACCAAGAAGGATGATATGGTTTTTTTTGTAAATAATCATCAGAATAAGCCTCATGTTTATCCACAATATGTATCATTTTCTATATATTGATGATTTTTTATCAATTAATGGGTGAAAATGGTTCCATGAAATTTTCGTTCTATCAATATATCATCAATATAGATTGATGGAGTTGGATACTCAAAATAAAACCACCAACAATAGGAAGAGAAGAAATGAATATCATTTTTTCCACTTTATATTATTAATGGCCTTGAAATTCTCATAGAACTGGTGATATTATTTTTGGATTGATATAATTATTAATTTGTATTGGTATCTACTAATGATATTCATTTTAAATGAAAATTTATCAAGATAATTATAATTTCCTAAAATCCATTCTAAAAATATTTAGGAATCATTAAAATTATTCCATTTTATTTATATATTATTTATATAATTGATATATTATTTTTATGGATATTATATATTCTAACAATTAATCACAGTTAAGCATGATAAAGGTAATTATCTTTTTTTATTTATGGTTCCATGGATTAATTATTATATTATAGGATTATTTTGAATAATGCTATATTATCAAGAGTATTTGAAGGAATTATACAACATTTAATCTCTTTGGACTTCACATATATGGATATTAATAAAATTCAAATTTTATTCTAAATGAATAGTTAAATATGGTGAATTGATGAAACATATGAAATCAGAATGTATTTTGATTCTACATAAATTTGAAAAGTGATATTTGGTGTTTTTATATGCTTCAAAATCTATTTTGGATGATTTATTATTTAATAATATCATGTATTGAAATAAAACCCTTCCTGTATTTTAACATAAGAGTCAAATTAACCCAACCATGATTTAGAACATATTGATATTATAGAAGAGTTATATACTCTATGATATTACCTCTCAATATAATCTATAATTTTTTTCCAGAAAATGTATGATTGATTAATATCTATTATCAAAATGATATTATCCTTACCTAATAACCATTTATGGAGTATCTTCAAAATTATTACATCAACTTGGCATAGACCCTGGTGATTGGGATTTTTCTTTTTGAATCTATATGTTGAAATTTTCATTCTCAATCAATGGAGAAATCTAATGTTGAATGTAATATCATGAGACACATTTCTCACATACAAATGAATTTGATAGTGTAACAATATATAATTTTTATAGAAAATTATTATTTTATGTTGTCTCTTATCATGTGTATTTTATTATATAAATTATGGGATGAAAATTTATGAAGTGATAATAACAAATAATATGGTTTGAAGACTACTGTTGAGTTGTCATTATTTACATAATTAATTTACTATTTTAGAAACATCTTTTTATTTAAATTATTTTTTATTGATTTTTGTAGTAGAATTTTTTCTCTATTCTTATTTGGTTTATTATCATAGATATTTTATGATATTCAATAAAAATATAAAATGATTTTCAGTGACATTATTGATGCATGAAAGTATTGATTCTATGTATTATTTGTAATCTTTTTAGTTAATTATGGTTAAACCCAAAAATACATGTATAATTCATTATCACATCTTTGTTCCCATCTAATAATGAGATGATATTTTTTTATTTTTAGTCATGTTGTAATTGAATTAGTTTTGAGGACTTCTATAATGTTTATTATTATTGAAATGACGTTATTGAATCTTTTTTGTATGATTTTATATGACACCATGGATATGGACATCATTAATTTATTTATTTAGATAATTATTAGGTTATATTGGGATTTATATTCTATTATTTCTCACAGTGATCTTTAGCATAAATCATATTTTTGTAAAAGCTTAAACGAGGTGATGTTTTCTAATGTAATTTTGATAACAAACCCCCATTCTCATAAAAAATAATGAAAAAAGAGAAAAATTATAATTTTAAATGATATAGATTGAGCATAAATAAAGGACATTTGACACCATTAGTATATCTATTAGGTAAATGATGTGTTATATAAAAATATTTATCATCCATTTACTAGAATGGATGCCTTTAAGTATTTTTTTATATGACTTTATATGTGACCCATTATCTAGTTAGATGAGGGATATGATTCTCTTCTAGTAAAAATAATTGTTCATGAGATGTAAGAAAAAATTTGGACTAATTTCCTGTGAAATATTATATCATAGTGTTATTAAGAATATTATGTGTAACATAGGTACCTACATATATAATTTCTAATATATGACATAATGTTATTGATTTTTTTGTAACGATTAGGTCACCATTTTCTTAGAATTATTGGGGAAATTATCGTAGAGATGTGTGTGAGATTTTTTATTCACTCAAAAGAAGAAAAATGTTACGTATCATGGAACTTTTTTTAAAATATGAAAGATTTCAATTAATTTTCAATGTATCTATCCTTAAAATATATAAGCCTATTATATGTCATTACCATAAAATGAAGTTATTTATTTGATGAAATAAATGGTGGTTGTAGAATGAATGATTTATTTTGTTTAGTCAAAGGAAAATATTTTATGTCCGACGTATTTTTCATTTGTCTATATGTTTAAGAATCATGAATTTGATTATCATGGTATGTACAGATGGTTGTCACTATTTATGGGGATGTGGCGTCCTCTTTACATTAGAAATACATCCTCGATTTGATTTTGTGGTATGTAAATGACATACTTTATAGATAATTTTCACATCAAAATGTCACATTCATTTATGTATTTTCATTTTCATTCCATATGTTACATAGAACTATTTGTGGGTAATTATGTGAGAGAGTTTATATTTTCATTGAGGTTTCTTAGTATATTCTTGTTTTTCAGTTGGTTATGCCCTAAATATGAATTTTAAGGAATTTTTCAATAATTTTATAGGTTGGGAATGAGAGTTTAATATTTTTATTTCACAATTACAAAAATAATTTGACCAAATTTTTAGGTTATGTCAAGTTGTTAGAAGTATGTGTTGTATTTAAAAATGGTTATACAAACAATTTTCCCAGAACATAAGATAATATTTTATTAATCCTAAAAATAATTTCAATTATATATATATGCCATATATTACACTCATTTATCATTATAGATTCTAGGATCACAACCTTATTGATTCTGTTTGTAATATTTTGATATCCCAACCCTATTCGATATTGATTCTGATTGATTATATGGAATTTAATTTAAAAACATGTTGTTAGACCTCTTTCATTGTTATTCATTATGATTCTATTAGAAACCATATATTTTTTATTTTAATAATAATAAATCCTGTATTTTTTATTGATCTATGTTTTTTGTCATGATCTAATTGTATTTATTATATATCCCTTAGATGAATTCAATGACGAAACAATATATTAAAAAACATATTTTCCCTTTTTTAGGAATTTCCTTACTACATGGTTTCACATGTCTTCATTGATCTATGTATTTTTTAATATTCGTTATTTGATATGGTTTATATGGTTTATGCATCTTTGAAACATTATTGTTGACTTCATTACTCTTGGTATCTTTACATCATTCATTTATTAGTAATACTAAGTGATTTATTTGGGATGATTCAAGATATTACATTTTTTAAAAACAATTCTTTCTAGATGAATGTTATTTTCATGATAACTTATTTAATTTCATTATTTTGAAATTTTGAAATTTGTTTTTTGTGTCAATATTTGGTAAAATTAATTTCACAAATTTATGTAAAATTGAAATGGATTTCAAAAAGTCATTTATTATGAATTTAAGATATTTTATTACTGATATGTAATTCAATATTTAAATGATTTGGACTATGAAAATAAAATACACCATATATATGACTTTTTCAAAATTGGATTCCATATGTGCGATATGAAAAATTTGATCCTAGGGTTCTTATGAAGAGGATGTTATTAGAAAAGTGAACTATGATAGTTTAATATACCTTGAATGGACATATGATACAAATAATCTAAACTATGTTACGACATGTAGTTACATTTTTTGAGGTGATCCCCTATAAATGTAATGATTTAATAGGAATTTATTAATCATTGTAAATTTAACAGTTTGTTATGAGCCTCCAACATAACATAATCCTCAACAACCATAGAAGTAGAGTCCACAACGATCAAATTTCATTGGACATTAGCAAATTCAATGAGATGTTGTTAATTAGTAATTGAATTGTAATATTTCTTTACCTAATTAATAAATGAAATTACATCATTATTTTATTATAAAATTTATAAATAAATATTTCATTAAATGTATTTATATAGATGATAATAATTATATTGTTTTATAAATACAACATACAATACATATGAGATATCTTATAATAATTGTTTTGATCACACCATATATTTATATATATAATTGTGTTCATGTGTGTATATTGATTTATATGCCATATATAAAATAATTCCTCCATATATTGGTGTAAGAAATACATTTTTTTGAGGTTTGGTATTTTTAAATCAATATGTTTGGATGTTTTCCCTTATAAAGAGAATGACGGTTTGTTTTTTGTCTCAACTACTTTAGTTCTCATTTTTTGACTTGGTTAAATTATGTTTCTTCTATTCACTAAATTACCTAATTTGACGTCGTATTAGAATATTTTAAAGGCTTTATATATAAAAATTGTGGATTTCAAAATTCACTATTGGATACATCATTCCAAATAAAAATTATGTATTCTAATGTGCACGTCACCAAGATGGTGGGATTAGGAATTATGTTAGGTAGTTTGTGCAAGCTATTATATGTTTCTTATTTTTTGATGACTATGAATGATCATGGTATAGGTTATAAATAATAATATCATAAAACGGAAAACAACTGATGCTCTACAAAAAATGACAGTGCATTTACTGATACTAACATGAAAATAAATAATCTTTTAAAATGTAATGATATAATCTAACTGATAGTTAGTATCATATGATTTCAAAATATGGTTTTTATTTTTTAATCCAAAAAAAACATAAGAAAATTTATTAAATTATGAGAAACTGGGTGAATAATGAGTGAAAAATAGGGAAATTGTTTTCCCAATAAGTAAACCAAGATGATAGGATATGGAATAAAATATCGCATGGAAATACCAACCAAAATTTATCAATTGATAAAAACTGACATAAACATTTTATGATCAAAAAATGTAATTAATAACTAGGTATTTATTCATAAATATATAAATTACCAAAAAAAATAGTCAATATTCTTCATATTAATTTTTTTTTTCAACAAATCCAATGAATATAAATAATAATCAAATTAAGTACATCATAGAACATGAAATTATAGTTTTAGTTCATAATTTTCTAGATTATGAAGAATTTAAATTTCTAAAAATCATTAATGGAAATAAAAAAATGTAATGAACCCAAACCATTTAATTTTATTAAATTTTTTATATATTATAAATAATGTAATTTTTTAAGAGTATAGAATCCAAACAGATATATAATTTTCAATCTCCAATATGGTGGAATATCTATTATTACATATAAAGAAAATCTCATGATATTTATTACATATTCCTTTGGATTTATTATTTTCATTAAATTAATAATATTTATATACTATTGTGGATAAAAATCCTTGTATCTGAAATTTTTTTTTCAAAAATTACTTTGGCTGTGGTGATGGAACTGTTCTAGGTGATATAATATTGGAATTAGAATTTAGAGGCGTTCATTAATATTTTTTCCTTTAGTAAAAATGATGTAAACATATTTTCATATAAAGTATCATTATAAAATTTTTATAAGAATGATAATACATTAACTAAAATACAACAAATAGGGGAAGAAGAACATTGAGAATTACCTTAAAAGAGTGGTAAAATGATTAAATTATATAAATGAATTTTGTCGTAATCATTAATTAAAATAATATATACTGATTCATAATAATATAATGTATGAAATTAATTCTCAACAAAATACAACATCCACTCTATAATATATAAATTTAATATATTTATTATATTAAAAAACAATTCATTAAGATAAGGGTTATAGAAAATATTGACATCAGTAACCTACACATCAATGATTTTATATGAATATCTATGTGATCACTACAAATTTGGAAGACCATTAAACATAATTGGTGTGTGGAAAAACTCTCATATACTCATGAAATAGTTTTTTTATTTTAATCAATTTCTACATATTTCTCCAAATGAATAATTATTTCTCAATTGAATAACTCACCATCATGGATATTAAATATTTAAATATTATTATGATACCATAGTGATATATCAACTAAATCTAAATTCTACATTTTATCATATATTGAATGTTCCAAGAACACAATTCATTCATGTTTTTTCACGCTCCATTTTTTAGTGTTTAGTGTTATTTTTGGAATCAGTTATGTTTTTTCACATATATTCCATATCAATTTTAATAATAATGAAATCACATTTCACATATCAAATCACCCTATGAAAACACATGAGTGAATGTATTAATAAGATCTCCAAACATTAATTATAGTCCTAGCATGTATCATAATTCTTAATAAAGAGGGTTATTTTGTGCCATTATCTGGGATGAAGAGAGATATTAAATATATGATTATTTTGAATGGATTTTATTAAATATATGATTATGTAAAATAAGTATAATGTTGTGTTTTTCCTAAACACACATTTATTTATATCACTATATTATAGAGTCCTCATAAATTTGAATAAATTAAATTGTAATTTTTAACATTCAAATTAAAGGAGAATGTAATGAATTTAAACTCCAATTTTCTTTTTTATGTCATCCCCCAGTTAAATTTATTATAATGATGTATTGTTCATTGATGAACCCTAATCATAACAGATAAAAGTAATATATCAATTTATTTTAATATTAATCACATCTTATAAATAAATACACTCATGTAATTTAGAGTATGAGTGTCAAGAGGGAATAGATCATCAATAATAATATTTCTTGAATGGCATTCATCATCCCCCAATAATATATTATTATATAGAATTGTACAAAGGAATAATGTACATAAAAATTTTCATCTTGACATGGGGAAAGGACACATAAGAATGGGTGGACACAGATGCTCAGTATGAGTAATCATGAGATATTCAAACTTCTGATTTTATGTGAGTATAAGATATTAATAAATGATTGATAACATGTTCATATCTTATGATAATCATACTCAATTAGTCAATGATTGTTATACTTAAAATATATCATATGTATTTTTCATAAAAAAATACACTTATATTATGTGTGTAGAATGACCAACAATCTATCTTAAGACATGAGAACACATCATAAGGGAAAAAATTAGTTACTATCTCATATAAAAACATAGAAAGGATTATAATTTGTTAAGGGATACATACATGTCTATAATATATTGTTGGATTCACTCACCTTTTCATAATTTTGTATACTTCTTTCACACCAAATATTGTGTTATTAATCTTGTTCCCTTATATAATAGTGTTCACTCCCCATAAAGATCCTTATTATCACACAATATATATATCATAACCTAATGCATTGGATGGAATTATAATTCTGGTCCCACTATTATCATAATTTATACTATATACATATATGAATCATGGTCATGGATCATTCATCCAGTCATCATATCATAACCAATAGAATATAAAGGCATTTTATAGAGATTATTTTATTTCATTTTATTCTAACCCAATTAAAATAAATATATTTCATAATGTTTTGATCATAATATAATTATCAAATAAAAATGAAATTTATTTTGTAAAATCATCTTTATATTCTCCTTATTATAAGCCATTAAAAATATTTAAACATGTAGTAAGAGTATATCAACATTGAATCATAACAATAATTAATAGATGTTGACATAGATGAGAAATATATTAAAATAAATTTAAAAATATTCTTTTAATAATTGAAAAATATCATTTCCATTTGTTAATATTTTGACTATAAAAATCGTTAAAATAATGAAATATATATTTCTAAAAAACACATAGAATATTTTAATATAATTATAAAAGATAAGGTAATAAATTGTGGTTGGAATATACATTTATATTTTATACATTAAAAGAGATCAATGTTTTCATAAATATCCAGAATGTGAAAAATGAATTATGTATAAAATTATTCCTTTAAATGATACTAATTAAATAATTTTAAATAAAGTAAAATATTTTCAAATTGATCTTTTTTAAATATTTCATGAGTTGGAAGAGACATCCATAAATCAATTATGAACATTGTCATTATTGAATAAAAATTTTGATAGTCAAAAAATAACTAAGGTTGGATTTTCGTGATTTTTTTTCTAAATCACATTAAAAATCTGAAGTGATGCTTAATCCATTATCCTATATTCAATTTATTATATTGATACATTGATTAATGATATAAATAACAAAATATTAAAACGATGAATAATTTTGTATTATTTGAATACTAGAAACATACATGATTCCCATATTACAGTTGAATACATAAATTGCGGATTTTTTTATAGAGTATCATTAATCCATCAAGAATATCCATACATATCATTATTAGAAAAAATCATGTATTCTTACGAAGGTAAAAAATAATGGTATTCTCAATTTCCTAGCGTGGTCAACGTACCCCAAAAGATGGCATGAATCAATATGTATAAACATGTAATGGTATATAACGGAAAAAAATTCAATTTTATCCCAAATGTGACAATGAAATGAATCCATATATAATATAAATGGAGAAATTATATATATAATAAAATAATTCATAATCAACAAAGAAGTGATAATTATTAAAAAAACAATCCATTTATACCATAAATAGACAATAAAATGCATTTTGACATAATATCAATGTCAAAATATCATGTATAACCTGATAGGGAATAATCAAAATAGAAAGGTAAATTACTAAAAACATAATCTATTTAATTAATTATTAATGAATGAGATTCCTCCATAGATAATAATAGTGTTAAAAAATCCTAGACAAAAAAATGAATTCTTAATGATGGAAAGGCCTATCATTAGATGTCATGTTATAAAGAACATGATACCCAACTGTCAAGACCATTCAAAATATAGATTAACAAAATTATTAAAAACCCTTTTAACCATACATTATTGATTCACTGAATGATACTACTGATCCATCAATGGGATATTACTTTTTAAACCCTCTCATCACTTCATGGGAAAATTATTCCTCATATATCGAATAATTGATTTAATATATGGATAATGTGACCTATCAATAACTATCCATATTAGGTAAATAAAATTGTGTTATCAATATTTCATCGTTAATAAAATAAATATCAATCTAAACAATTTATTTAATAATATTTTATGGTTTTGGAAATAATCATATACATTATACATAAAATATGGGTACTTAATACTAACACCATACGTAAAAATGATCTACAATGTAATAAATATTCTTATTAGTGAAAAATATATGGGAAAACATGAATTGAAATAATAACCATAATGAATAAATATAAATTCATTTTAAATATATCAAATAGTAAAAATATACCCCATATAAAATAGAATATGTGAATATTAAATAATTTGTCTCAATGAAAAGAAAATTAAGATAAATTCCTTCAATGATTTAAAAGTTCATATGAGAATTAATCAATTCATCTCCTATGTGCATAAAATGTAAAATAACATTAATCTTTTTTAAATATATATTATTTTAGTAAAATGAAATAACAGACATAATAATAGAATATCAAATACAATGAAAAACTGAAATAATCCAATGAAAATAAATTGAGTACTAAAAATCTTTACCCCTTGTAAAATTTTATGTTAAATAAATATAACTAAAATTATTCAAATTTAAATAAAAAGTAAAATAAATTATTATGTAATCATGATATTAAAAGTATTAAGGATATAATATACATCATATATATGAAAATAGGTGTATAACATTACAATTTTTCTCAATTAAGTAAAATTTAGATAAAGTTCAACACATTGAGTATGAATCCTAATGTAAATTCATTATCATCCAAAATAATAAACATATGGTAATTATTTACATTATTATGAAATTTAACATATTTATGTTACCTATTATTTAATTAATTACCATGTTATATTTGAATACATAATTAATTTTTTTTACATCAGATGTTTTGTTGATATTTGGATAATGTTTCCGAAATGAGTTTGGTAGGATGACTATTGTTAACGAGGAAACTATTTAGTCATATACAGAATAATAAAAATTACATAATTATCATAGTTACTAATAATTATTTTTTAAAACAATCTGTAATGATAGTTATGAATAATGAAATATGTTTCAATCAAGGAGACGATTGGATATATGTACGCATGATAATCATTTAAAATTTTCAAAGATCGTTATTGAAATAATGTATGTGAAATTTTAAAATTTCCAAATTATTATATAATCCTATTTAACTTATTATTAATATATATATATATATATATATATATATATATCACATCCATGTGGTGTTGTTATGAATATAGAGTCACATTGCTGTGAAGGTGGTACTCCATATATACACGAACTATGTTAAAAAGTTTTAGTGAAATAAACAAAATGATATATTATTATTTAAAAATGATATATATATAATAACTATTATAATCATTTCATGTATACCTTTATTATTCATTAAAATTACCCTTATTGCCTTCCATGTTAACTATTTGTGAACAACAAATCACTTTGCTTTGTGAGGTTGTTGTCCTTGTAACACATGAGCAACGTCATAACATCATAAACAAAAATGAATATAAAAAAGATATATATCATATAATGAAGACATAATTATGATAATGTTATAAATATCATATAGATAATTTATATTCACTATTATACTATAATGTGTGTAGTGGTTATAGGGGAGCTATCACATCATCTCGTGGGGCTGTAGTCGGCCGTAAAAATGAGAAATGTAACCTTTTCCAATTTAAAAGAAAAGTATATCGATATATTTCATTAACATAACATGATTAAATATAAATATATGTTATATAATGTTTTTATTATGTATGTATAAAATAATATTATGTGAATGATGTTGAAGAATATATAAAACAAAAACAAATACTTAGGAATATTACCTCTTCTCAGACCACCTCTTTACGATTATACCAAAATATGTCCCGAGAATGTGTTTATAGACAATACATGGCTTCTAAGATGAGTTTATTTATATTGGGATGTTATTTGTGTAGGTATTGGATGAATGAAATGGGTTTAATGGATTAAGGAAGAGCCGATAGGGGATGGTCATTTATAAGTTAGGTGAGTGGCACACTTGTAATTTTTGAAAATAAAAATGTGTTCCCATGATTTTCAAAGTCCAAAATGGCCCAATGTCAGGAACCAGCCAGGGTCGATCATGAACCATTCACCCGAGTCGGTCCACAACATGGCTCGAGGGGTCTTCCATATCCCCCGGTATGGAAACTAGTGTTGGTCATCAAACATACAACCAATAGGAATAATTTTGGCCCCAAACCCTGATCAAATAAACCAAGCAAACAAACAGAGCACACAAAAAATGACAATATTAATTTTAAATAGATGTAAATAAACAAGTTAAGTTACATGGGACAACTAATGTAACAAAAACTAAAAACAAGAAATCAAAACTGAAATATCACAACCTCCTGATGACCTCGTGGTCACCCCAACCACTATACCTAACCAGCTCCAACACTGAGCAATTGGACCAAGAAGCTGATCCCAAATTCGAACATACACATGAATATATAAGATAAGAGTGAGGATTAAAATTCTCAGTAAGGATGTGAAATGTGAACCACGAAACCCATGCATTTCCTAATTCCAAAACATTCCTATAATACTAGTTTGAACGATAGTTATAAAAATAGGGTTTTCACATGTAAAATGCATTTTGAAAACTACGAATCATACTATCATTGCCCTTATAATTCCAAAATAAGGAAAATAAATAAATAGGGGTGCACAAAAACAATTTCGAAACAAATACAATGAAAACTTTTTTAAAACCAACCATAGATACAATGTATTCCAATGAAAACAACAATACCAAAATCAAGTGTATGTTTCTACACATAATAGGTTAAATGTTACTAATAGTTCTCATATCAAAGGATCACTGAAAACCTAAAAACATGGAAGAAGACTATAATATTATAATACCAAGGACTCCAACCCTAGTAGCATGCAACACATGATAGAATAAAACTCCCTAACACCCTCCACCCATTCTCAGGTCAGACCGAGTGGCAAATCCCATTGCATTAATCCCAAATTTCCACCTACAATGGGCCACTAGAAATTACGTGAACATCAAGATCATCAATCATTATCAGTAAACCCCCTTGCTATGCAAGTTTTCTGTGCAATGTTCACAAAGTGTTGTGCCACACATTCAAACAACATGCAATATATACAAAACCAAGGACACTACGCTATATAACACCACCCCAGCCACCTCAATGTTAGTCATGTGCCTCAAAATAAATATTCTCGTAAAGAGGCCCATACTAAGGATCCTCCGGTCTCATGATCAACAGACGAGGCAAGAGACCTATCCAAAGAAGGGTTTTCCAAAAAAAATTAATGATTAAAAGATTCCAACCATGCCCTTCCACCATTCATACTCATAAATCCTTTTATAAAAATCCAATCTAATATTCCAAGTGGGCCTTTAGCTTCACAATTCTCTACATTTTATTAAAACCTTTATTAACCATTTTAAAAACAACATCAAAAACCATTATTATACAAAAGTGTTCAAATGGCCCCTTAACTCAAGCATTTACCAAAAAATTCCGAAGTTTACTTTATTCCAAGATAAAACAATAAACACCCTATAAAGTACCAAATGGGTTTTCACAACACTTACAATCGAACTCTCTTTCACCTAATACCAAACGGACTACAACATACACAATCACTCAAACACACCCCAAATGTTGAACATGCCTTTCATTTTCTAACAACTAACCCTAGCATGATTCCAAAGACAACCGGGCCAAACAATGAGAATCACCTATGGAATCACTTTTAAAACATAATAAACACCACCCTCCCCCTTTTTGGAAAACAAGGAGCCATTTTATAGAAACTAAAATAATGAGGGAATGATGTGTTCTTAATGGGGACTTGCCCTAGAGTGCCATCTTAACATTATTGAACAACTATGTGTTAACCTAGAGCACCCATCGGTTTTCCCTCATCCAACGGAACACTTTAGAACTAATCAAAACATCTGAAAACCAATTTCAGAAATGCACCAATTTCTTCCCACCTAAAACACTAGATTTCACTTATTTATAAAATACAAAAAATGTTTCCAAATCAAGATGATCTTTCAAAATCAAGTTCAAAACCACATATATGGAAAACAACATATTTCACATATAAAACCCAATATCATTTACAATTCAACATAACCGAATAATTCAATATGGAAAACACCACTCACCCTTCCAAATTTCCTTTGAATGTTCATTTGACATTCCATCAAACAATTTTTACCTAAACACACAAGGGCATATATAGCGTTTCATATAAAATCCTATTTTCAATACAAACATTAAAAATTTAAATTTCATATAAAACTAACTATATGTAACCTAGTGGAGCTTAAAAAGTTAATAAATTAATTTGAAACACCAAACATCAATGGACATTCAATGGAATGGAAAAATAATGGGTTTGCCTTCCAAAAAACCATGTGTGCAAATGAAGACGCATCTGCGAACACGATATTGTGGTTTGGTTAATTTTAGAAAAACACCAAAAATAAAAGGATGGAAATATACATAGACCGGAAGTGTATATGGCTGCTGGAGAGAGGAATCGTGGCGACCATGGTATGGCTGAAATAAAATTAAGGTGGTCTGGGATCACGCTGGAAGCCCACCAGACAGGGGGGGCGTGATCGGGTGGTCATAAACTAGGCGCATAGGGTCTTGGGGCAGCGGGTCGCCGGAGTCGGGTTCACCGCCAGGAAGAGAGGCCGAGGCAGGAGGTGGAAAACCGGTGCTGAGTGCTGAAGTAGCGGAGTGGTCTAACGGCCGCACGCTACAGGTTGACAGCCATGGGCAACAGCGCCTCATGCCTGGATGGTTGGTCAGAGGGGCACCAACCTGCCGCTATCATAGGAGGACGAGGGGGGGGGGGGGGGTGTTCAGGTCCGTGCTGGGTGAAGATCGGGGCAGTGGCCTCCTGGCCATCTTTGAGTGAAGTTGAAGTGATGGGGGGTCCCCTTCAATTTTTTTCATTATTAATTTTATAATAATAATTATTATTATTATTATAATAATTAAACTAATAATAATTATAATAAAAACATAACAAACATTATATTGCTTTAATGATTATATTAATAATAAAAATTTGTATTCATTTCATTTAAAAATATGTATAATATTAATAACTATTTAAAAATAATACCATTAATAACAACCATAATAAAAAAAGTATTATTAACAATTTTTATAATAATGTTAATGTTAAAATCATTGCAATAATAACATTACTATTACGGTTTAAACATTAATCTTATTATTTTTGGATAAAATTTTATTTACTTTAAATGCCAGGCAACTGCAAAGCTCATGTGGCATCAAGCACACGGTGGAGCGAACTGCACACTAACTGTTCCACCTGACACTAACCTCTTACAAGGTCATGCATTGTGATTGTGGCATAGTTTTATAACTCATGTGAATGTCACACCTCAACCAGGCTGTGAAAATTCTCCCCACCACAGACACATTATGCCCACAAAATGTCACCAAGACGACATTTGACATAGCTTGAGTCCATGCCTAGAAGAATCAAAAAGAAACCGAGTGTCTCAGGGTGACCATTCCAATCACACGTCACACCCGAACAATCTAGAAGAAACCACGACCATAAACAATGGGGGAACACTGTGGGATTCTCCCCACCACAAGGATTCTACTTGGACGAATGTTAAAATTCAAACATACCACCCCATAGAGGGGGTCCCATGCGTGAACTCAAAACTGATCAAAACCAAATTTCATTGCACGAGCTAGACAACACCACCACTAGAACTAGAAACCTTTCACACAACCACTAAACTCCCATTATTAGGGGAGACTCACGAAAAGAAACCCAAATCAAAACTCTTCAACGAACTAGATCCATTTTCTACCAATCTCATAAAAATGAAAACATCTCGAAGCGAGTACAGCTGAATTCAACAAACGTGAGGAGAAAACACATGCCAAGATAAACAAACCGAACTAAAAGCCACATTCCAAAAAAATAGGATTGCTTGGATTATAACAGAACAAGTTCATTACTTTCTCTCATTGATACGATGAACATAAAACAATTGTAAATCATTAACAATTGAGATACATGAACAAAAAGTATTTAATTGTTCCAATCCCAACATGGAACATAATACCTGAACTCGGGCTTCACACCCCCATCAACTCCTGACTGTGTGAAAGCTTCACCTTGAGACATGTGGATGCGGCCATAATGGCAGAAGCATCTTATGCCTCATAGTCAGGCACTATCATCCCCCGGTAAAGATTCATTCCCCAAATGGTTCTCCTTACAGAACTTTTCATAATGAACCGAATGACCACAACAATAAAAAAACATTGGAGGGATGAGACAAATCAGCCTAGAATTCCTAAACCATCCACACTAGTGGCATGTAAGAAGACACCGACGAATGAGATTCCATTAGGAACAGGTTCCTCCACTCGCTAGGTCGAGAACCTTCACAAAAGTTGTCATCCACCAATTACACTCCAAAATACAATGACCAAGAGCCATTCATCATCCACTTATCAAAACCGAGACCATCATTTAAAACTGAAATGATACTAAATTTAACAAACTCCGAAGTTACCAAAAACCCAAAGACACACTCTACTTCAAAAACCACAAAACAATACAAAAAAACCTAAATTACCACGACAAACTACCATCACTCAAAATGAATTGGAACTATGCATTACCCAATGGTTATACTAGCATCCTTTCTAGGAGGCATACTCTGAGAAACAAGAAATAAACACCCAAAAGAAACATCAATAAAGGTAACTTCATCCTGAAACAACTGAACAAACATAAACATAGAAAAAACATTCATTTCCAAAACCCACACTGTTTATTTATATTTTTAAAACCAACTATAGCAATTTCAAATCCATTGGAATGAAAGTATTTTACAATTCAAAACAATCATCATATTAAAATTATTCCCACACTAACCAAAACCACAACAAAGTACAACATACACCAAATCCCCGGAAAGAGGAACAAGTAGTCAAGCTTATCCCAGAGACATGGCAGTATGCCATGACCCAAGCATGTGTCAACAACCTGGATGTACTTTAACCATGCACTCCAACTCCACATGGGTCACTACTCCAAGTGAGATTGCGACGTGACACTAGCATTTCTCCGTTGTCATCCATCAATCCAAAACAAATACAAATGACTCAAAACTCGGACCGCCTCTAGTAACTCAGGTGTCTTCTCGAGTGGTGGTGATCTGGCACCAACCCATAACCTACATCGTAAGTCCTGAAAATCCTAATCTCCATCTACCAAACACCCCAAATATCAAGGGACTGCTATGATACCATTTTTTTACAAACCATCCTGGGTCGACCAACAATAGGTCACCCGATCGGGTACGTGACATAGCGCGAGGGTCGTTCCCAATCCCCACCGGATGGCACCTAGTGCCCGACATCAAACATACATCCAATGGGATTGATTTCGTCCAAAAACCAAGTTCAAATCAAACAAGATAACAAACATATCACACAAGTAATTACAATTGAAACTTAACTAGATATAAATAAATGGGTATAGTAACAAGGGGCAACTAACAAACTGAAAACTAAAAAAAACCAACCGGCGTTATCCCAACAAACTTGTGACCTCTTGGTCACTACCAACCACTACGCTGGATCTGCTCCAACAATGAGTTGTTGGACCATGAACCTGAATAAATAGTCTAGCCTGTATCCGAAAAGATAGAATAGTTGTGAGCACTAAAAGGCTAGGCAGTGATGCCAAAAGTGAACCACATAATCCATGCATTTTCCTATTCCAAAACACTCCAATAATTGTATTATGATCTACAGTTATAAAAATAAGTTTTTCAAACATATAATTCCTTTTGAAAACAAACAATCAAAATTCCATTTCCCTTATAATTAAAAAACAAATAAATGAAATAAATAGGAGGGCACACAAACTGAAACAACTACTTTGAATTACTTTTTAAAACCAACCATGCATACAATACTTTTCTAAGAAAATAGAAAAACAAAAATCAAGGTTGTCATGACCAGTCCTAGTGGGGCCCGAGCCGCAACTCCCCAAGCCCGCCTCCAATAGGCCAGGGGCTGGTGACTAGCACCGAGTAGACATGTTACTAACATGGGAGACATTGCCTATAAACCTGTACACACGCACACACATCTCCAAGCTCACAAAGCTGAAAAGTAAAGCTACTAAGAAAAAGGAAAAGCATGCATACACTAAAATCTCAACCAACAGAGTACGACAGAAAAGTAAAGTAAAGTAAAACCCTGGACCAAAAATACAAGCCCACCAAAAGAGAGTCTGTAACAAAGTCCTACCTGTAAAGAAAGGTACTGGGACTGCAATCTGTAGCCGTAGGAACACACCTCGGCCTGTCTGATCTCACTGAGCACTGTCCGGTCCTGGTCCGCCTAGAATCGTATCAAAGGCTCGCTCGTCTGCACAAGACACAACACGTGCGGGCAAATCCCGTGCAGGAGTGAGTATAACAATATCCAGTAGGACACCCCGAAAACCACAAAGGAATACAACAAGGGAAAAAGTACCACAAAGAAAAGATATAGTCACCTCTACATAGTATATGTTTACAGAACATATAACAAGAATATCCAGATATACTCATACTAAATCGACTATCGTGATACCACCACTAGGATCCAGCTCGAAGATTCCACTAAGCACGAACCAAGGAGAACACACTCCTAGGTCTGAAAAGAGAGATACAAAGTACTCGTTCTGAGAGGACACACTCCACAAGTACTTGAGAATATGGTGCTCAGATGAGGATCACAACCAATAGCCATGGAGTGATTCCAACAACTCAATCCAAACTAATCCGCTAAGTAGAGGATCGGCGCCCGGGTAAAGTTGGTCATGTCGATTCCAAGAACTCTACCTAGGGTACCAGGAATGAATAGAGGATCTGGATCTAAGTCTCACAGACGGGATTCCAACAACTCTATTCAGGAAGTCCTGCTGAAGGGATCATACTCCTGTGTGTAAGAAATGATACCAGAAACCTTCAAGAGAAAGACCAAAGGGACAAACCCTAGAAAAACTAGTCCAAGTCACAGAAGGCAACTTGCTCAAGCCATGTGAAACAGGTTCCACGACGTGTAGTATGGTTACACGATGTGTTCCTTGACTCTGGGTACTGCCCGTGTAAACGGCCCGTGTCATCCGTCCAACCTGTGTAAAACTAGACCACACAGCGTGTAGTAGGGTTACACGTCGTGTTCCTTGACTCAGGGTACTACCCGTGTAAATGGTCCATGTCAGAAGTCGATGTTGTGTAGGGAAGCATATACACGGCGTGTAAGTCGAAGCACATGTCGTGTCCTACCAACTGGGAAACACCCGTGTACCCTGGCCGTATGCCCGTACACAGTGTCCGTCCGTGTCGCCTGCTCGTGTACCAGTACACGGGGTATCCCATGTATCTGGACGGGTCTGGCCGGGGAAGAGTTACACGTCGTGTCCTTGGTTGTGTACCCTTCTCGTGTTCATGTACTCCTAGAGTACACGCCAGGTAGCCCGCCGACGAACACACGCCATGTAGCCATGCTACACGGCGTGCAGTCGGGATTTTTCCAGAAACGTCGTCTTCCTCCTCGCGCTTCGGCCAATCTTCTGGACCTCAATTTTTTCGTCCGTTTTCCGCAAAACTCAAGACTCTAGGTCACCTCATCACCGTGATGCTGAATCCGTGGGTTTCGGGCCTTTAATCGGCTCGACGAACATATGATCTTCCGATGAAAAACGCCCAAAAACGAATATCTCTCGATCCGCTCCGAATCGTCCATCGAATCTGTTGTCGCAGCTCCGTACCATCATTCCAAGGTTGGATGTAAAATCTCGGATCGTTACGCCGCAGATCGAAGGTGCAATCGATCGTTGTTCTTATCTCGCGAAGAACGCATAGAACGTACCTGAAGAACGCGAGAATTCGGGGAAGAAAAACACAATGAAATCGAGAGGGACGAACCTCGATCGATGTTCATGTCGATCTTGGTTCGTCACGGTTAGAAGATTAATGAAACCAGATTAACTTCAAGAATCAATTCCCCAAAATCCCCGCAAAAAGACCATCCCGCAAATACGATCGATCCGCGAGCTAATCTATTCCTAGATTAGTCCGCGTTCATCGTAGAAAACAAGAACAGAAAGAAAACACAAGGAAATCAAACGTCCTACCTGGATTCATGGTGTTCGTTGGCGAAGATCTGGTCGTCGCGTCGTCATCGTTGCGTCAGGAGGTTTTCTCCAGAGACTCCAAGGGTTTCAGGGTTACGAGGTTTGTAACCCTGGATCCCTGCGTAAACCTTTATTTAAAAAGGACAAAAGATAAAGATTTCACTGCATCAAAGATTTTTAATAAAATATTTTAATAAATATTTTTTTACGGTTACGTCCAAAAACCAGATTTCACCACCGGTCTGCGCCAGCCGATGTTAGGTCTCTTCTAGGGTAAACCCGCTGCTCTGGACACAACGGTGCCCTTGGATTTCCGATCTGAGGACCTGATTAGGAGTTATTCTGATTTTTCAGGAAAACCACATGCATGCGTAATTTAATTATTTAATTAAATTCAAACATTTGTTTCGGTCTCACTGGGCCTCGGAACTGCACGCCGTCTCAAAGCCTGGTCTCGAAATAATTCCCACATAATATTAAAATAAAACATGAAAAAATCTGAGACATTACATCACACCAACCTTAGGGATTTTACATCCTTGAAAAGCCAAAACAAAGGCTACTCAAAAATATGTGGGTGCTGCACACGAATCTGAGCCTCCCGCTCCCACGTGCTCTCCTAGAGATTCTCATGCGGCCACCGGACACGCACTAAGGGAATAGCTTTCCCATGAAGGATCTTCTCCTGCCGATCCTCGATTTCCACTGGGTACTCAGCAAAGGTCGCTCCATCATCGATGTCCAGCTTTCCCCAGTCGATAACGTGCGATGGATCATGCACGTACCTCCGCAGCTGCGACACATGGAAGACATCGTGTACCCGGTCCATCTGAAGAGGTAGAGCCAAGCGGTACGTCACCTCGCCAACTCTACTCAGAATCTGAAAAGGGACGATGAACCTCGAAGATAGCTTGTCGCCTCGGCCAAATATCTGCAATCCCCGTCGAGGTGAGACCTGAAGGAACACATGGTCTCCCTCCTCGAACTTCAAGGGCCTTCGTCTCCTGTCAGCATAAGACTTCTGCCGACTCTGTGTAGTCTTCATCCGCTCCTGGATGACATGCACCTTCTCTATAGTACCTCTCACCATCTCTGGGGCCACGAGTGCTGACTCTCCAGGGTCAGTCCAGCAAAGTGGTGACCTGCAAAGCCGCTCATACAAGGCCTCGAATAGTGTCATACCAATAGTGGAATGATAGATGTTGTTATAAGAAAATTCCACCAGTGGTAGATGATCCTCCCAGCTACGACCAAAGTCAAGTATGCAAGCTCGTAGCATATCCTCCAGAACCTGGATAGTCCGATATGTCTGACCATCAGTCTGAGGATGAAACATTGTGCTCAAGTGCAACTGAGTCCCAAAAGCTTCTTGCAATCCCTTCCACAAATGGGATGTGAAACGAGCATCGTGATCTGAGACAATTGTAGATGGTACTCCATGAAGTCGAACTATCTCCTGCACGTAGAGTCGTCTCAATCTCTCTACTGAACTCTGCTCCCGTATGGCTAGGAAGTGGGCCGACATGGTGAGTCGGTCGACGATCACCCAGATGGCATCGTGTCCCCTGGACGTACGTGGTAAACCCGTCACGAAGTCCATGGATATCCCATCCCACTTCCCCTCTGGCACCTTAAGGGGCTGAGTCAAACCTACTGGAACATGGTGTTCAGCCTTTACTTGCAGACAATGCACCAAGAAACAAACTCTGCCACACTCTTCTTCATTCCTGGCCACCAAAACTGACGCCGGAGGTCCCGATACATCATTTTCACACCTGAATTCACCGCCAAAGGAGATGTATGGAACTCCCTCAGAACCTCCTCCCGCAATGTCATTGGTACTACTGTGCGCTCTCTGAAAAGAACAACGTGCTCCCCACCTTTTGAATATCCATCAGAAGCATCACCTGCGAACATCTGAGCACGTAGAGTCTCACAACTAGCATCCTCGAGTTGTGCTTCCCTGACTCGTTATAAGAGTGGAGGGGTAACAACCATCGACTGAAGGTAAGCCTCCTCGTCTCTATCCACGAAGGATAACTGTAAAGAGGCCAACTGCCTCGTCGCCCCATCCAGAAACTGCAAACTGGATTTGCTGCTGAGGGAATCTGCCACAACGTTCCCCTTCCCAAGAGTATAAACAATATCGAAGTCGTAATCCTGGAGGAACTCAATCCACCGCCTCTGTCTCAAATTCATATCCTTCTGGGAAAAGATATATCTGAGACTCTTTTGATCAGAGTAGATGGTAAACCGCTCGCCCATCTGGTAGTGCCACCACATCTTCAACGCGAAGACTACCACTGTCAACTCAAGATCATGGGTCGCGTAGTTCTGCTCATGTGGCCTCAACCGGCGTAAGCCATAGGCAATCACTGCTTGCCTCTGCATTAGGACGCAACCAAGCCTGGTTCCTGATGCGTCGCAAAACACCACATACTCGACACTCTCTTCTAGTAGTTTCAAGACCAGGGCATTCGTAGAACTCTGTCTCAACTGCTAAAAAGTCTGCTGGCATCTCTCGGTCCATGTGAAAGGCTTCCCCTTTCGGGTCAAAGCTATCATGGGTGCTGAAATCCTGGAGAAATAAAGAATGAATCTCCGATGGTAGCCTGCCAACCCAAAGAAACTCTGCACCTCCGTCACGCTCCGGGTGGCTCCCATGCTAACACTTCCTCTACCTTGGCTGGGTCCACTGCTACACCATCTGCTGGGATAACATGTCCCAGAAAGTGGACCTCCTGTATCCAGAACTAACACTTCGAGAGTTTCCTGTACAACTGGTTCTCTCAGAGTGTGTCCAGAACCATCCTTAGGTGTCTCGGGTGCTCCTCCTCAGTTGCATAGTACACAAGGATATCATTGATAAATACCACCAAGAATCGATCTAGATAGAGCTGAAAGATCTGGTTCATGAGTCTCATAAACATTGTCGGGGCGTTCGTCACGCCGAAGGACATCACCAAGTACTCATAGTGACCATAGCGACATCTGAAAGATGTCTTTGGTATATCATCCTCCCGTACTCGCAACTGGTGATAGCCTAATCGTAGATCAACCTTCGAGAACCATCGTGCCCCTCTTAACTAGTCAAAGAGGTCATCGATCCTCGGTAGTGGATACCGGTTCTTAACGGTCACTTGATTCAAGCGCCGGTAATCCACACATAGCCTCAAACTCCCGTCTACCTTTTTGGAAAACAACACTGGGGCCGCCCAGGATGAAACACTGGGTCTCACAAAGCCCTTCCTCTGCAAGTCTTCCAGCAGCACCCTCAGCTCACAAAGCTCTGCAGGAGTCATCCGATATGCTGATGCTGATATCGGTGTCGTCCCGGGTTGCAACTCAATGCCAAAATATATCTCCCAGCACGGAGGTAGTTCAGGGACATCCTCGGGAAAGACGTCCTTGTACTCAGCCACTACTACTGGAAACTGGAAACTCGTGACATCTACTACGCCAAGGGATAGGCTAGCCAACTGATGTTATGACAACCCTGCTTATTTTACAAACTTAAACATGATTTATTACATAAACTATTCACTTGATACAACATGGACGATCGAGAGGTCTAGTGTCTTTGGGGATTAGGATCATTACATAACAACTTAAAATATTAAATACAACATCTTTATTGAAAACTTCCTTTACATGACCACTATATTCCCTCGTACTTAGCATTGCATGGGATAACCTGAGGACATGCATAAGAAAAGGGGTGAGCTATAAATCCCAGTAAGGGAATAAACATGGAATAAATGAGGAATACAATACATGTTAGACAATAGGCATATCAATAGAGCATAAGAAAAACATGAACATAAAGGCATTATAATGCATGATAATCATAACATGGAAATGTGACAACAACACTTAACATGGAATTAGCATGAGTCAAGGCTCATTGCACATGGAGCATGAGTAAATAATCATTGCACATGAAGCACGAGTAAACCCTCGTTGCACTTGAATTATCTTGAGTCAACACTCATTGCACATGACGTATCATGATACTATACTTTACCCAATGCATTGGAGTTCTATAAGGGCGCCCCCTTCTTAAACATTTCATTTCACGCATAAATGTGTCACATGGATCATAAAACATGGATTCGTAAAACATAAAAATTTATTCCACGATAAAGGAATATGGAATTCATACATGAAACTTTATAATCAATAAGTAAATTTGCATAAAGATGAATACCCTTGATGGAGAAATGGGCATGGTATTCACTACACAATGGCATTGGCTTAGAAAATCGGTGTGATTTCGGCAGCGTAACGGCGTGACATAAGAATTCAAAAAAAAAGGTTGATTAGAGAGAAAGGGGTGTCTCATTATATCTACATGAAATGGACAGTAAGTGGGTCATATAGATACATTTCCAAAAATTGTAATGGAATTTAGATTCATGATACAAAAGTATTGCTTGAATGTAAATGAGGAGAGAGAAGTTCCTTTAGGAATTTCAACATAATAACAGGTGTACATGGGAGGCATTTAATGAGAGAGAAAGGGGTCTCCCATCATTCAAACAATAAGAGGGCAGTATGGGGGAGGTGTGAAAGCATACCCCAGAATTTATAATTGAAATTAAAAGGGCATAACAATATTAAGAAAATTGGACAAAAAATGAAAGGAAGAAAAAACCCTTACTTGGAAGTGTGCTTCTGAAGGCTTGAGAGAGGCTTGAGAGAGGCTTCTTGGGAGCTTGAGGCACCTTGGGAGGATTCTAGAGAGTTTAGGGAAGAGGTTGGGAGAACTCCAAAGTCTTTGAGTGAGGAGTAAGTGGGAGCTTGGGTGAGTTTATATAGGAAATGTGAGTGAATTATTTATTATTTATGTTTGGGACCCCTTACATTAAACTAATCCAAACCACAATTCTGATCATGGTTTTTGCCCATGGTTTTTGGAAAAAGGAAGAGGAAAATAATATTTTATAAGTCCAAAGTCCGAACTTCTTAAAATAATGGGGTTGCTTATGTGGAGGTGAGTCACACTCCCATGGAAAATAATTTAAAAAGAAAAGATGTTTAATAAGTCTTGAGGGGTCCATTAATGCTTTGTAAAATAAGTCAAACAAACCCAAAATCACATTATTTTAATGGTAAAACATATATTGGCCGAACATAAAGATTATAGTATTTTATTACATTGGTCATTGTGATGTTATAAAACACAGTATATATTTAAACGGTATTTAATTTTTTACCCAAAAATTTGATTATCTCAAAAAATTATGAAAAATCCACCGTTGGGTAATTTCGACGTCCTGATTCCAGAAATAACATTTATTTCATCTAAATAATTTTCTAAATATGTTAATTTTCACTTTTAAAATCAAAACCGACAGTTATCGAAAATTCACGGGTTTAGACAAAAATGGCTTTTAAACCTTAATAAAAATTACAATTGCATTCATAAAATTATATGATCATTTATATTTAATAAAGAAATTTTTAATAATAATAATAATATTTTATTAAAATATTATTTAATGTAAAATTCCATTAATTCATCGAAAATATATTTCTTAGCTGAATATTAACTCAAAAATACTATTTGTGCTTTAAAAAAACTATTTACAAAGTGTCAATAATGACAAGAAGGTATATTCATTATTATATACAAAAAAACTAATATACGTGAATATATTACTGGAGATCTGTTACATAACCCCTTAAAACAGCTGCATAAGACCTAAGAGTAAGGTGTGCGATGGTGACAGACTCTTGGGGTGGCTCGGATAACATCGCTCGAGTGGTAATCTCTATCAACTTCCACTTTTCCCGTAGATGGTCTCGTTCGAGCTTGACATGATGAAGCTCGGCTTGGGCTTGGTCAAGAGAGAAACTCAAGGATGCCACCTCTTTTCCGAGCTCTAACAAATGGGCTTCGTATGGAGCAATTCTACTGGATGAGGTCATCGCTTCTTTTGTCTGAGTAAAATGGATTTGTTAAAGCCCTATATTTATAATAATCATGTGATCACTATTCAACGACTATATTAGCAATGATCAAAATTCTTAACATAAAACCAAAGAAGTTGACATTTTATATAAACATTTTACATAGAGACATTTAATTAGATCAAGTGGGATTTCCATTAATGAAACTTTGGGTCATTACAGATGTGAAATCGGTTGTACCCTCCTACGTACAAGTTCATCCTGCGCTGCCTGGGTCTCCTTTTCACCGACAAAGAAGAACCTCGTCCCATCACTGCGGACACACCACACCCTTTGCCTAAAACAGTCAATCTGGGAATGAACTGAGGATAGTCAATCCATACCAAGATTGACATCATAAGGTCTCGACGCTACCACCAAGAGGTTCCAACCGAAACCCTCGCCTCCAAGGGTCAGGTAACACTGTCTGCAAAGGTGTGTAATCTCTGGATCTTCTCCAGTCGGTGTTTCTAAGCGTAAGGGTCGAGTCAACGACTCAACATGAATCTCAAGGTCTCAAACAAGATAAGCAGCTAGAAAAGAATGACTAACACATGTGTCTATCAGTACGGAACCCAAGGTAGAAAAGACACAGATGATACCTCTAATCATTCCGAGAGTACCTGGGTCATAAGCCTCTACTGCCTGTAACTGTCTCTGCCTCTGTCCACCAGCTCCCTGAACCTGGGGTGGACCTCCTGGGGGTGGTCATGGTAAAAGGTCAAAATGTCGACCACCTCCAGCTGCTCTCCCAGCTCCTCTACCATGTCTGCCACCCCGCGGATCTGTCTGCTCCACACGTTGCCTCTGCCTCGGTGGTCCATCCACTGCTTCTGTGTCAGTAGAACGACGAGTCGGACAATCTCGAGCGAGATGTCCCCAACCATCACATGAGTATCATCGCCTCTCTCAAGGCTGGCTGGATGCTCCATGCGAACCCTGTACGGCAGATCCTCTCTCCTAGTATCTCCTCCAAAAAGGTCTCCCATGCCTGGGTCCCTGACATCGCGTCCCTGTTGTCGAGGTCTCTGCTCCAGCTCGCTCACTACTGACAACTGCTGGCTGTTTCTGTTCTGTCAAGAAGCTCTCAACCACCAAAGCCCGCTCGAGCACCCCAGCATAAGTAGGAATGATCATAGGGATGATGTTATCTCAGATGTCTCTACCCAAGCCCCACTCAAAATTCTGAGCTCTGAAGTACTGATCCCTGACCATATCCATCGAGTACCGTGAGAGGTCGGTAAACCATGATGAATAGTCATCCACCGACATGGTCCCCTACTGGAGCTGAAGAAGATCTTGTATACGTATTGCTCCCAGGGTAACCGGTGAAAACTCCTCTCTGAAGAGACGCTCAAACTCTGACCATGCAAGAGTCACCACGTCGTGGGTGTGGATAGCCAAACTCCACCATCATCCTGTCGAGCCCTACATGAAGGCTCACTATCAAGATCACCATCTGGTATGCTGGTGTCCTGACCAAACGGAAGACTCTGGCCACTGCCTCAAGCCAGTCCTCTGCTGCCTGAGGGTCAGACTCGCCTCGAAACCTGAGGGGTCTCTGTCTCTGAAACTCGTGAAGTGCGCTCAGCCTGCGCTACTCCTCCACTGGTACAACAGGCACTAAACACTGCTCCACAGGTGGTGGAATAGCTGGCACACCACCCGAAGGTAAAACTGGGGGATCTGGTCCCTGTATCGAAGCTTCATCACTGAGGGGGTCATCCTTGTGATCAAGCTATTGGATCCTAGTGGGTGCGCGTCACGGAGGTATCCAGTAAAGAAACAAGATGTATCTCAATCAGTGAGTTTATCTGGAGAGCTGACTTAAGAAGGACATGGAAACCCCAACCCATTCCTATATGATGCATGTACCATTCTTTTCCCCTGCAACTAGTTTTCTCATGTTCCGAGTCGAAAAGCAGGCTATCAGAGTCCTAGTGTATGGATACGTCGGTCGCCCGCACCAACACCGGGATCCCTGGCCTGAAAGATGAAATTGAAACACTTAACACTGTTGTCCCAAACCAACTCACTGACTCTCGGTCCTAAGGTAGAACCGACCAGCTCTGATACCACTCTGTCACGACCCGTCCCAGTGGGGCCCGAGCCGCAACTCCCTAAGCGCGCCTCCAATAGGCCAGGGGATGGTGACTAGCATCGAGTAGGCATGTTACTATCATGGGAGGCATTGACTATAAACCTGTACACACGCACACACATCTCCAAGTCCAAAACGCTGAAAAGTAAAGCTACTAAGAAAAAGGAAAAGCATGCATACACTAAAATATCAACCAACAGAGTACGATAGGAAAGTAAAGTAAAACCCTGGGCCAAAAATACAAGCCCACCAAAAGAGAGTTTGTAAAAAATCCCAACCTGTAAAGAAAGGTACTGGACTGCAATCTGTAGCCGTAGGAACACACCTCAGCCCGTCTGATCTCACTGAGCACCATTCGGTCCTGGTACGCCTAGAATCCTGTCAAATGCTCGCTCGTCTGCACAAGACACAACACGTACAGGCAAATCCCGTGCAGGGGTGAGTATAACAATACCCAGTATGACACCCTGAAAACCACAAAGAAATACAACAAGGGAAAAAGTACCACAAAGAAAAGATACAGTTAGCTCTACACAGTATATGTTTACAGAACATATAACAAGAATATCCAGATATACTCATACTAAATCGACTATCGTGATACCACTACTAGGATCTAGCTCGAAGATTCCACAAAGCACGTACCAAGGAGAACACACTCCTAGGTCTGAAGAGAGAGATACGAAGTACACATTCCCGGAGGACACACTCCATAAGTACTTGCGAATATGGTGCTCAGATGAGGATCACAACCAATAGCCATGGAGTGATTCCAACAACTCAATCTGAACTAATCCACTAAGTAGAGGATCGGCGCCCGGGTAAAGAAGGTCACATCGATACCAAGAACTCTACCTAGGGTACCAAGAATGAATAGAGGATCCGACTCTTAGTCTCACAGATGGGATTCCAACAACTCTATTCAGGAAGTCCTGCTGAAGGGATCATACTCCTGTATGTAGGAAATGATACCGGAAACCTTCAGGAGAAAGACCAAGGGGACGAACCCTAGGGAAACTAGTCCAAGTCATAGAAGGCAACTGGCTCAAGCCATGTAAAACAGGTTACACGGCGTGTAGTATGGTTTCAAGCCTTGTTCCTTGACTCCGGGTACTTCCCATGTAAACTTCCTGTGTCATCCATCCAAGCTGTGTAAAACTAGACTACACGGCGTGTAGTAGGGTTACACGCCATGTTCCTTGACTCCGGGTACTGCCCGTGTAAACGGCCCGTGTCAGAAGTCGAAGTCGTGTAGGGAAGCATATACACGGCGTGTAAGTTGAAGCACATGCCGTGTCCTGTCAACTGAGAAACACCCGTGTGCCCTGGTCGTATGCTCGTACACGGTGTCCGTCCGTGTCGCCTGCCCATGTACCAGTACACTGGGTATCTCGTATATCTGGTCGGGTCTGGTCGGGGATGAGTATACACGCCGTGTCCTTGGCCGTGTACCCATCCTGTGTCAGTGTACTCCCAGAGTACACGCCAGGTAGCCCGCCGACGAACACACGCCGTGTAGTGATGCTACACGGCGTGTAGTCGGGATTTTTCCAAAAACGATGTCTTCCTCCTCGCGCTTCAGCCGATCTTCTGACCCTCGATTCTATCGTTCGTTTGCCGCGAAACTCAAGACGTTGGGTCGCCTCGTCACTGTGATGCTGAATCCGTGGGTTTAGGGCCTTGAATCGGCTCGACGAACAAAATATGATCTTCCGATGAAAAACACCCAAAAACGAATATCTCTTGATCCGCTCCGAATCGTCCGCCGAATCCGTCGTCGCAACTCTGTACCATCATTCCAAGGATGGATCTAAAATCTTAGATTGTTACACAGCAGATCGAAGGCACAATCGATCGTTGTTCTTATCCCGAAAAGAACGCGTAGAACGTACGCGAAGAACGTGAGAATTCGGGGAAGAAAAACACAACGAAATCGAGATGGACGAACCTCGATCGATGTTCGTGTTGATCTTGATTCGTCACAGTTAGAAGATTAACAAAACCGAATTAACTTCAAGAATCAATTCCCCAAAATCCCCGCAAAAAGATCATCCCACAAATACGATCGATCCGCGGGCTAATCTGTTCGTGGATTAGTCCGCGTTCGTCGTAGGAAACAAGAATAGAAAGAAAACACAAGGAAATCAAACGCCCTACCTGGATTCGCGGCATTCGTTGGCGAAGATTCGGTCGCCGCGTCGTCGTCGCTGCATCGGGAGGTTTTCTCTAGAGCCTCCAAGGGTTTCAGGGTTATGAGGTTTGTAACCCTGGACCCCTGCGTAAACCTTTATTTAAAAAGGACAAAAGATAAAGATTTCACTACAGCAAAGATTTTTAATAAAATATTTTTAATAAACATTTTATTACGGTTGCGTCCAAAAACCAGATTTCACCACCGGTCTGCACCAGCCGATGTTAGGTCTCTTCTAGGGTAAACCCACTGCTCTGGACGCAACGGTGCCCTCAGATTTCTGATACGAGCACCCAATCAGTATTTATTTCGCTTTTTCAGGAAAACCACACGTGGGAATTATTTAATTATTTAATTAAATTCAAACATTTTTTCCGGGCTCATTGGGCCTCAGAACTGCACGTCGTCTCAAAAACTGGTCTCGAAATAATTCCCACATAATATTAAATTAACACATAGAAAAATATGAGACATTACAAAGGGTATGTTTCTGCACACTGCAAGGGAAATGGTAATAATAGTGCTCATATCATTGGATCACATAAAAACCAAAGAACGTGGTGGAATACCAGAACATACTAATAACTACGACTTCATCCCCGGTAGCATACCACTCACGGTAGAATCATAAGCCTTAACGCCTAACCACCATCTCTCAGGTTACACTGTGGGGCCAAATCCAAAATCAATAATCCCAAATGTCCACCTACTATGTTTCACTAGACAGTACGTGAACTTCCAGAATAACATTCGTTCTCAATAAACACCTTGATATGTTAGGATTCTATGATATGTTCACAAAGTGGTGTGACACACATTCAATCAACAATCCATACATACATAACCAAGCACACTAGGTAATCCAACACCACCCCGACCACCTCAAGGTTTATCCTGTGGCTTAATATAAATATTCTCATAAGGAGACCAATATCGAGGAACCTCATGACACATGATCCACAGAAGAGATGTGGGACCTAACCAAAGAGGGGTTTTCAAAAAACAAAATATTATTTCAAAGATGCCAAACAGACCCTTACACCATTCCCACACATCAAAACATTTATAAACAGAAATTCTAAAATGACAACTAATCCTTCAGCTTAAAAATGATCATCCTTTTATAAAAACATTTATTGACCATATCAAAAACCACATCAAACACCATCATTATACCAAACTGCCAAACAACCCCTTAAATCAACCATTTACCAAAACATGTCCATGTTTAGTTTAAGTCTGGTAAAAACAAATAACAACCATGAAACATCCAAATGGGGTTTCACAACACATACAAGAAAACACTCTTTTACGAAATACCCAACAGGCTATGACTTCAACTTTCACCCAAACACGCCACAATTTCCAAAGGGCCATTCATTTTCCCACAACTCACCCTAGTATGTTTTCATGGCCAATCGGTCCAAATCATGAGAATCACATTTGGAATCACTTTTAAATCACAAGAAACACCACCCTCCCAATTTTTGGAAAACAATGATCCATTTTAAAGAAAGTTGTAGAAAGAGGGAATGAGGTGTTCTTGATTGGGACTAGATCTATAGTGCCACATCCACTTGCTTGCACAACCATGTGTGCCACTAAAGCACCCATGGTTGTTCCCACCTCCAATGGAATAATCTTGAACCAATCCAAACATTTGGAACCCAATTTCCTTAATCCACCATTTTTGCCCACCCAAATCCATCCATTTCACTCATTTATAAAATACAACCCATGTTTCCAAATAAATAAGCTCATTGAAAATCATGTTTCTATAATACCCAATAACATTTCCAAACCAACATAGGCATATAATTGAATTGGGAAAACACCACTCACCCTTCCAATTTTCCTTTCAATGTTCATTTGACATTTCGTCAAACACTTTTAGCACAAACACACAAGGGAATAAAATCCTGATTCATGTCAAATCCTATTATTAATACAATCATTCAACATTAAAATTTCCTTGAAAACTAACTAGAGGTACAATAGTGGTGTGTAACAAGTTAATAAATTCATTTGAATCACTAAGAATCAAATGACAAGCAATGGAAAGGAAAAAGCATGGGTTCGCCTACCTCAATCCAAGTGCGGAATCAACGACACTTCCACGTAAAGATGAAAAACACCATGCAGACCAACCACATGCTCTAATAAATGATAAAAAAAATGCGCAAATTACAAATCAATATATTGGGGCTTGGATAATTTGAGAATACACCTAAAATGAAGGGAACGGAATATACCTATACCAGAACTGGAGAGGGCTGTTGGAAAGGGGGGTGGCGGCCACCAATGAAAGGAAGAAATGCTACGAAGGAGGACTGGGTTCGCGCTAGAAGACAGCTGGGTGTGTGGGGGGGGGGGGGTGTTCAAGCTGCAGAATACTAGGCGCATAGGGGCTCGGGGTAGCAGGTCCCCGGAGTCAGATTCACCGCATGGAAGAGAGGCTGAGGCATGAGGGGATGTAGGCCGGAGCAAATCGTCGGAGCGGTGGTGAGGTCTGGAGTCCGTGCGTTGTTGGTCGACAGCCAAGGGGGAGGGCACCTCACGCCGGGATGGG
The DNA here is from genome assembly GCA_963277665.1 of Viscum album. Taxonomy (NCBI): domain Eukaryota; kingdom Viridiplantae; phylum Streptophyta; class Magnoliopsida; order Santalales; family Viscaceae; genus Viscum; species Viscum album. The sequence continues at coordinate 116,590,914 of OY728128.1, read as the reverse complement.
GGTCAGAGGGGTGCCAGTCGGCCGCTAGCAAAGGAAGACCCGGGGGGGGGGGGGGGGGGGGCGCCGCGTCGTCGGTCGGAGCCGACTGGTGCACCGGGCGAAGGATGGGGCGGCCGCCTAGTCTGCGTCAGGTGAAGGAGGGGGCACCGACATCCGGTTGGCGCCAGGAGAAGGTGCTGCGAAGGGGGGCTCCCTTAGGGTTCATTTCCTTTTTTTCGTGATTCATTTTATAATAAAAATAATATAATAGTAATAATAAAACAAATGATAATAACAGTAATAATAATATTAATTTAACAAACATGATAACACTATAATTATAATATTAGTAATAATTTTTTTTATTCATTTCATTTCATTTTTTTAATAATATTAATAACTATTTCAAAATAATACCATTAGTAGCACCCTTAATAACAGTAGCATTATTAATCATTTTAATAATATTATTAATAATAATAATGTTTTCATATTTGCAATAATAATATTGCTATTATGGTTTAGAAATTAACCTTATTTTATTTTCATAAAATTTTATTTACTTTAAACTCCAGGAAACTGCACGACTCGCATGTCATGAAGCATGTGGTTGAGCGAACTACACTCAAACTATGCCACCAGACACTGACCTCTTACAAGGGCAATCTTTGTGTTTGTTGGCTGTTTTATATCTTGCGCACAAGTCGCACGTCGACCAGGTCAGGGTGTGACCTCACAAATAGATTATAATCACGAATAAGGCATTATAAAGACGATATATGGACATAAAAATTATTTTATACACCTTTTTATGCCATTTTATCATTTTTCTTTTAATTTTAATCCTCAGTAAACCAAATCTTACTTTAACTGTGGTAATTAATTTTTAGTGTTTTCACTATTATTTATGGTGAAAATTTAAACTGACATTAATATAAAATATAATTTACTATTATTCAAAATATGGAATCCATTATAATAAATTAAAGTCACTGAATGGGAAAACGTAAATTTATATTAAGACCTGCAGACACGAAAATTAATGGGGTGTCACACTTAAAATAAGAATAATTCATTGAAGTTTTAATTTGAAATTGAACATAAAATTTAATCCAATGACACATATTTTTTAAATTTAAATAAAATTGACGTAATTTTACATTATATTAATATTAAATATTTTAAGATTATCAATTTTTAATCATCTTTTTTTTAATCATTATTTTTTTATTATTTATCGTAAAATTAAAAATTTCAGAAAAATACCAAAAATTCATCTGAAAATAAATTTTGTAGGATTATTTCAAAAATAAATTTCATTTTATAAAATTTATTTTCTATAAATGTTGAAAATAGATTTAAATTTATTTGATCAATGTGCGACTAGACTTTTAATAATAAAGATATTGTTTTTATAACAAAAAAATTATTTTAAATTATTTTTATTGGGTTTCTAATGAATAGATAACCAATTTTTTTTTTACATTTAAAAAAAATATTTTTTATTTTTACTTATTATTTTTCATTATCGCACATTTAATGGCTAATTAATTATTATACAATAATAGATTTTATTTAAACTCAGGGTTATGGGTTCCGTAAGCAATCAAATATTTCAAATTAAAAGAAATAGGCTTCCACATAACTCGTCCAATTCAGACCATTCATAAACTAAAACTCAAGAGGACCACCATGGATAACAAGATCTCACATCACCACTAACTCTGAGATTCCCCACTAAGACTCCTCCACCTACTGCATCAAGGAGGAATGCACTGTCATCCGGAACATACAACCTCTACCACCATCCATTCTTGAATCTAAGTGTTGGGATGCCAAATTTTCCATTTCCTTCAAATAATCCAAAAATTATCGAATAACCTCCTTTTGTGACTTCCTGATCAATGAATCATCCACAATATTCTCATTTTTGGATCACTAAGAGATCTCAAAATCATAGTCTCGAAGAAACTCCATCCACCTGTACTTTCTCTAGTTCCAATCTAACTAGGAAATGATATACCTCAAACTCCTGTGAGCAATGAAGATCCCAAAGTGTTCCCTAAGGGGGAAAATCGCTCAACAACATAGGCATGTACTCAGACCTTTCTTGCTCCAAATCATGGGTTACATAGATTTGTTCAAGGGGATGTAACTACCTATACCCATAAGAAATTACTACTCATTGCTACATCAAGATATATCCCAAGCCCATAAAAGAAGCATCAGAAAACATATCGAACATCTACCATTCCTCTGAAATCAAGAAAATAGGAGCACTGACCAAATTCCTCATAAACATGATGTATGATTGTGGTGATACTCAGTACTCATAGAATATTTTTCTTTCCTGTACAAATATGTCAATTAAGCTTCTAGTCAAGTGAAATTGTGTAAAAAATCAGATAATAGCTAACAAGTACCAGAAAACTAAAAAGATTAACCACATTATTGGGTGATTCCCATGAAACTACTGGTTCAACCATTGATAGGTCCACCACTACACCATGACGAGACACCACATTCCCAAGAAAATTCACCACACTTGTTGAGAACTTAAACTAGGAAAATATTACATAGAGCTGGTGGTGTCGAAGAACATATAACATAATCCTCAGATGCTCGGTATTATCTTCCTATGACTCTGAGTATATCATGATGTCATTAGTGAACACGACAAAGAACCGAACTATGAATGCATGAATGACGATGTATATATGACCCATGAACATGGCTGGAAAATTGTTGACATCAAACTTCATGACAATGAACTCGATGTTCCCATACCTACATCTGAATGAATTCACCAGGATACTACCCTACATCACAATAAATTGCTGATATTAAGACCATATATTGATCATAGAAAACCAAAATGTCACTCTTATCTGGTGAAAAATATCCTCTATCCTCGGAAGATAGTAACGGTTCTTGACCGTAACCTAGTTCATCCTTTGATGGTCTATGCTCAACTTCATAATACCATATCCCTTCTTTCATAACAACACTGGAGAATCCTATTAGGACACACTAGGATAGATAAATCCCTTCTTCATCAGATCATCTATCTGAATCCTCACCTACAGTAACTATGTATGTGAAATCCAATAAGGATCCATAAAAATAAGAGAAGATCTGGGCTACAATTCCATCCCAAAATCAATATCACGTCAAGGGTATAGAGTCACGAACTGCTCAAAAAAAATATTTGGACTCCACAAAAACTATTGGAACCTCGAAAATCTTAGCATTCACTAATTCAACTAGAATTTTGGCCCACATGGAATTAAGTATATCAATATACCAACTACCCATCTAAAAACTCCACTCTCCTATGAAAGGCACATATTGGGCATACGTTTCTGATAACACAACTATTCCCTAGAAGCATTCAATAACAATGCACATTGAATACGACCAGTTGATGTTGAGAATGAAATCATAGGGGTTCATCTGTAGTAAGAAGTGATCCACATGGGATGAACGTGGCTACATCAACACTCTACATCCCCAATATACATCAAACAAGTTTGTCAGGCCATTGAATTGCCTAAAAACATCAGGGGCACAAGAAGCCTCCATATGTCTGGTCCCATAGCATGTGCTAGACTATGTGTAACAAAGCAGTGTCACACTCTTGAATCTTTCAAAGTACAATACAAGTTAAAAAAAAGATGATCGTACCATTGATGATGACTGGCCCTACTAGAACAGCTACTTTTAAAGTGTGAATCTATACCCAACCAGCACATTTACAACTGTACTAACGTCAACCTCTATGAGAAAATCCTGGTCAAGGTCCATCGTGAACACCTAGAGGTCGGCCTTTATCTTCACCATATACCTTCGGTGGAGCATGATCATGTTTTACGTGATGCAGGAATGGCATAGTCGGGAACGTCTGGTGAGGCTTGAGTGAAACCTATGCACCAACACCATCTATGCCCGAACGACAACTATAAACTAATTCTAATGATTTCAAAAAACCCCACAAAGGATAAAAATCATCCCCAAGCCCATAGAAAATTCATGATGACCAGATTCTTGTAATTTAAACTGCTGAGGTCTATTCACTTCCATTCAAATACTCAAAGGCTCTGACACCTAAGACATTTTGTTAGTAACCCTTCCTCTCAAATAAACCTACTAGTTCGCCTATCTTAGTAATCCTCCCCATGATTTCATATGTTCAATCACGTATGAATTCTTCAAGACCTATGATTACACCGAAAACATAATTTGTGTAACCGCGTACGGGATAGAAGGATGACGTCGCTCCCCTTGGTTTCCCCCATGAGTCCCCTTATCAAAAAAGACGTCTAGGAAAAATGAAGGATATCCATAAACATAATCCCTATATATTGTTCCAACATAATTCCCTCTTAGAGGGAGAATAACTCCTTCCTGTTCTCAGCCTTCATAGAAGAATAATGGAATTCCACCAGGAGCCCCATTGGATAATTGACCTACAAAACATCTGACTCTTTCCTCTCCCTCACGTACATTATCCACCACTAATGTGTAGCTCCCCACATCGAGATCAATACCAATGAAACATAGTACTTCATCAGAGCCCAGATCAAACTAAATGTGATATCAATATCCCAAGCCATCTCTCCATATCCATGTTGGGAAAACTTCTCTCATACTTCACTAAGGCTTACTGGTAGAAAGAATGTATGGTTATCTGCCATTTTTCATCCTCCAGTACTGGATCAAACCTCCACCAATCAACCAGATCGACATGGTGAGCCATAATTGCTCAATCCACAAGTAGATGAAGACAGGGTTCCATAGATGAAAGGTAAACAAGAAATCCCTAAAACTAGATAATATGGATTTTTATTAAAAATCATTTTAACTTGTTTAACTAATTAATTATTTCAAATCTCTAAAACCCCAATAAAAAAAGAACCATAGTTATTATGAAGCATGTAGATTTTCAAGGGTCTCTACCCTACAAAGGCTATAGCATCAATTGGTAATTCAGTATTCCAAGATCCCATGAATCTGATCATGGGGGACCTAATATCCCATGTCCTGGAAAATCTTTCATGGACTTTGTTACAAAACATGGTCATCTATCACTATTTCCTAACCATAAAATGAAATCCTAAATGTGTCTAAATCTGAACTCCATACTATATCTCAACAACCACCATCTAATACCATTTTTCCATGACACCATTCCTCTAAAGATACCCCTTCGGAGCTGGAAATGAGGGAAGAGAGATAATAACCCTTGATTATTTCCTCCAGTAGGCCCGAGGATGTCGACTAAAACCATGCATAGAAATATCTATCAAAATGGGAGGAAATACACTTTAAAAGAAAACATGATATTGGATAAGATGGTTAATCCCAAAATAGCTCCAGGACATAATATATATAAAACAAATCCAAAACCATACCACATGAATGTTAAAACAAAAACTATTACAAATACAATAATAATTCAATATATGTTCTAAAAGAAATCTATGAAGCAATGCAACTACTATTCCAAAATCCCAGTTTTAAGGCCCAACATAGTCCATGAAATCATCATGTAAACCTCAAAGATATTTTATAAATGTACGGTGAGCATAAATGTATACTATGTAGAAAAAACCTAAGTCTCTCATTTACAAGTGAGAGAAGAATACTAATTCCCCTTTCAATAAATAGTAGAACAAAACACCCCTTATAAGAGAATACTAGTAATCCCAACAAAACCAAGGAACTCTCACCAAATAAAAAAATTCATGAAATGTAATATAGTAAGCACATCGATGATAGGGTACCCCACACCACTTTCAAACTAATTAGCTGTTCTCACACCCAAAAAAATATCCTCAAGCTCCCACCTCTTCTGGTCACAGCAAACGACTTCCCAAATTCACAAACCTAGGCCTCAAAACTGTAACACATCCCACCCGCACACACCTGATAAACAACCAAAACACATCACATCCCACCCCCAAACACATGGGCCACACAACAAAAAATACCATTCCCATAAACACATCGGTCACAACTAATACTCATCGTGAAGTAACCTATGAATGAAAAAACTTCTCATCCAGAAGAAATCTATGAAACACAAATCTCCCAAACACCCCTGGGCCTCATAAACCCCATCCTACTTTAATAATCTGGGGACATTCCACTGGGAATAAGGAGAAAGAAAGATATAGCGGTGAACCATCCCTGCTACCACCTGGATTTTTCTGAGATCCAACCACCCCTGTGATAATGGGGGTGTTCATCATATGATCCTCAAATAGGGTGGGGTGCATATATAAATCACTTGAACATACAATATATGTATATATATAGTATCAAACACTAAATCTTAACCTATGCTACAAAAAACAGTTTATAAATCTATATTCATTTATTAGTATCAACAACAGTCACTTTAGAAGTTTATAAATTAAAGATTATACCTGAAGCTCATTCACTTAACACACTTTCATTTCATCATTCAGATATAACCATATTTAATTATACTACCCATAAATTAACATTTCACTGAAAACTCATTCCCATTTAACAAACTTACTCATTTCATATCAAAATTATAATGTATTAATTTTCTCCATAACTACCCAGGAAACTACAATAAATGGAAAACGACATGCAGTATAACTAATGTCAGAAAATGGAAGGAGATACATGGTAAAGTCATTGAATTCCAATTCCTCTATATTTTTCACCCAATCATAACAAAACATTGATTGATCCCGAGACATGGGGTGAATCTTACTGCATTCTAATCGTAGAAATCCTCATGATGAAATACCCATACTAACCACTTCCATAATAATTATTCATCTACATTTCTCCCAATCCGTCCTCTCAAAAGATAACCCCCCCCAATTATAGACACACCTAGAAACAACTCTTATCATAACCATTTTTGGGAGCCCTGCGGAGTACCCACACCACATCCACTAAACCAACCCTCATGTTCACATCCATTCCCACAATCACATCACTACATTAAACTAATCAATATATATTTAGATTAAACAAGGCATTCCTTCTATAATTCCACTTATTAATTTATGGGTTATAACAAAAGATGTTTTCTCATGGGGAATCCATTTATTACTCAAATATATATGGTTAGCCAATTTCATAAAAATCATTCGATAAAAAAAACATCATTCATTCCACAATCAATACTCAATTTGAAAAGAAAGACCCCCAATGGCCATGATATTCAAAAAAGAGTTAAGAACATATAATTAAGCCCCAGAACAAAAAAGCAAGAAACATCATACATCATTTTCCCAGTGCCCACATATTTATCTTGACCAATTAAGTTATATTTATTGATTTGGTATTCTAATACATTTACAAGGGGGATATTCATATGCCCACCCCATATGATACACAAAAGTGAGAGATTAAGGACAACCTATTTTTGATGAAGAAGTGCTCAACACTTCCTTAATATTCCAAAGAAGGGGTGCACATACTGCAGATAAACTACATGTGGAAAACTCGATCCAAAGACTACAAAACAAACACACGACAACTCATGGAAGAAGGGTTCTAGGTATATATCACACCAAGAAAAATTACAATGGAATAATGAATTAGAGGCCCCCATATTAGAATAATTAGTTCAAAATCTCATCGAAAAGAAATGATATTTAAAATCCATTAAAGGATTATCTTGACAAAGACCACACGGTTTGGAAGTAAAAGGAAACTTCAAGTTTTTATAAGATATATATTATTCTAAATGGATCAAAAAACCATTAAATATGGTATTATATTCATTTTATCATCAAATAAAAAGTTAATGTTGTGAAATTAGAAAAAAATGAAAAATTAAAGAATTTTTCTAAACTATTGAAAAAGATTGGCTGGTGGATGAGCAATTGGTTTGAGTAATTTGTGGATCAGTAGCTGGTGTGAGTCCCCAGTGGATGAGTCACATGTGAATGTTATCAGAAAAAACAACCATTATGAATACCCAGGGATAATAACCAATGGATGACTCACCAGTGTGAGCTTCCAGTGCGATTCACCATTGCAACTCACCACTACGACTCACCACTGTGACTAACTGATGGGACTAACTACTCTGACCCACCATTATGAGTCACCACTATAATTAACTCTTCCATCCTATAGTTGTAAGAACTCAAATTTTTTTAAACTCTAGAAATAAGACACGGTGGCCTCCTAGAACACTTCAACCACTATATTTTCACAACGTAATGGACAAGATATGTATGGTCCATTACAGGTAAATAATGATTAAACATTATAGAATAATTAAAAAATATTATATTATATATATATTCATTAAATATATCTTTTTTTATAATTATGAAATGAGGATTGGAAAATTGAATCCCATCACTTCTTGGAGGAGGAAGTCCACAAGTATACATGAGAACCATTATAATTTTTCAATTGATTTAATGGAGTTAATGTAGATAAGATAATATTATTAATAAATATTAATTTGGAATTAAATTTCATATAGACACATAAATTACATTACAATATTCATCCCATAATGAATGTTATGAAATATTAAATGCATTTATTTGCGAGTGATTGTATTTTTATATGAAATAATGATGATTTCATTTTTCACAACCCATCTCGAATACCCTAGTACACTAATACCCAAATTAATTTATACATTTTCGAATGGGTGTTAAAAATCCACCTGAGTTATTTACTAACATATGGTAACATATAAGAAATAAAATGGAATGATTTTTCTCCAAAAAAATGGCAAACATGCATACATATCATAATGCTAAAAATTCCAAAAAAAGAGATTTTACCAGAAAACAAAAAAGTATGTCGAAAACCCAAAATAGAAAATCATCAAAGTAATCAATATTAGACATTATAAAATTGATGTCCCAGAGGAAAAATCACTCCATAAACAAATTATCAATGACATCCACCTCCCCAATGTGGTGATTTCCCATTAATAAATCATGGATGAAAGAAATATTGAAATTCCCAATGGAAAAGGTAGTGTGTGAAGTAAATATATGAGTAGGGTCTCACCGTGTTTTCTATAAATAGTATTCCACAAGAATAATCCAAATAATTATTTCATATTTAAATAATATAGATCCTAGACGTTCATTTGAATATTTAAAACCTAAACATGAATTCATTTCAAATTGTTGGAATCCATTTCAAACATGGATCAAATAATCATTTAATAGAAAATAGACTATATAAATAAACTATATTTAATAATGTTGAATCTAAATAATATGAATTTATATATAAAAATATTCATAGTTAGAACCATGCTCATATGCCATGCGTTACAATACTTCCCAACCATACAATCATCAAACTATCATATCAGTTATCATGGAATATGTGTACACACGTCCCATAGGATCAGGCTGAATAGGACTCATGAAAATCCCATCAGGTATATAATATTCCTAAATATGGGTTTTTAGTGTTTTATTTGATAATTAGTTTCTTATGAATAATCAACCTTACAAGCTTGTCCAAAATATCTCACTAACTATTGAAGCTCGAATATGCTAAATCAATCATTTAGAATAGTGAAATCATATCATTTTAGATAAACCAACATTCACAATTCAATATCCCACTTTTCCATTAAAAAATTACAACTCCCATTCTAGACCAAAATATAATTTTTTCAAAAGTTCAATAAAACTATTCATTTGTTTTAATCAATTGAATTTAATCCAATTAAGAAAATCTATTATCAATTAAATTTACATTATTCATAAACATCCTAAAAGCTCATTAAATTCCCATTCAAATGGTTGTTCGTGTTTCCCAAACAAATTCATTTAAAATCAATTTCAATTCCAATTCACATAAAATTGGGTTTTCCAAAATCAATTTAAATAAATTTAAATCAAATAATTAAAATCAATGTTTAAATATATGATGTGATGTAAAACTGAACCACCTATATTTTTTAATGGAATGAAAACTAAATAACCACCGTTGGATTTCCCAATGATGAATAAAGGAAACATTTAGTATGATTTTAATCCATGATACAATATCCAAATCAATTGAGTTCAAATCCATCAACACATGATGAACTAAAAACCCCATTGATGGAAGAAAGAGAGATCATGAGAGAAAAATGGTAGCAGGTCCACTTAATAGAGAAGGTTTGGATCTTACATAAGTATACATATTCATCGAATATGGATTTTATAAGAGGCAATATGGGTTCCTAAGAGCCTGGAATACCTAATATTTCATTATAGATTAATTTATAGTCATAAAGTATATTAAATGGGTGTTTATGAATATTCTAATGAATTTTCAACATTTAAATCATTTCCCACATAGTTAGCTAGGTAGGGAAAAAAATATAAAAAACTATGTACCCATAATATAAAACCTATAAATGGGTTAATTGTTTTTAAATTGTGGGGGAATGGTTCGTCAAACCATTAGGAAATCGCGGAATCCATCATTTTCTAGTGTTACATGGCATTCACTAGGTGGTCAAACAGTTTGGGAAAACCATGTACCAACCATGGCCATCCCAAAATCATTTAATTTTTTTGCATTATGCCTCTGAAACGCTTGAAAATCCACAAAAAATAATTTTATAAAAAGTGGGGAGTATTTGAACATGAATACTTGTAAAAATATGTCGTAACGTCCATACTATAGAAAACATATGTCCTATAAATCCTATTAACCTATATCCATATCAAAAAAGATTTGTCCACTAATATCTCATTAGAGTCTATCTATACCCAATCCAATGTATATCGAAACTCAGAATCCAAATAAAATTCCAAAAAGCTACCGTTAACACATGAAGTACATTTTTCTCCAAATCAACTATCATGACATGGTCTTCCATCATGGATAAGTTAGTCTCAACCAAAAGATCATTATAGCTCAGACCCATAGATTATTTAGAAGGATATTTTTTAATATGTGATACCTATAAAAATTAATTAATGATATCAATAGTGGAGGATGTTCTATAATGTAAACTAAATTCCCCACATACTCAATAACATCAAATGGTCAAAAGAGAAATATTCCCCCACCTTCAATGCCATCAATGTACCAAATGAGTTGAATCCTTAAAGAACACCTTCTCATAAACTGAAAACTCCACATGGTCTATAAAAACTATCAACATATGATTTATAAAATCATTTTTCCATATTATTCCTTTAATGAGTCAACTAAATCATTTTTGTCATCTATTGAACCATGATCGATCCAACAATTGAACGTTCCCCGATATCTGACCAACAAAATAATGATTTACAAGGACTTCTATAAAACACCTCAAAATGATCCATTTTTATCACCAACTAATAACTATTGTCAAAAAATAACTCAAATAGTTCTAAATGATCATCCAAATATCCCCCAAAATCATTGACACATTTACCAATAATATCCTCAAGAATCTGTATAACCCTCTCTATCTGGGAATCCATCTGTAGATATTATGTCATACTCCAACAAAAAAATATCCCAATGTCTCCAGAAAAAATATCTAAAATAGTGAAGTGAAATGGGGAAATGTATTAAAGACAATAATAATTGTAACTTCCTTAACTGAAAAAAACATTCACATATGGATTCACCATCTCCAAATATTTTTTTTAATCATGAATGAGTATAGAGTGAGTCGAATAGGTCAACCTATCATTGAAAAACCATATCAAATTATTCATTGTATTAGTATGTGGATGAACTACCATAATTTACATATAAATATCATCCAACAACCAATTTGGAACTTCACGTGGATGATGAAAACCATAATGTCTAGTATGCTTTACCATTACCTATTTTCATGAATCACAATGAGAGAAACAATATACAATGTCCCAAATTTTACCCTCCCTTTAGAATCATCTCTACATGTCAAAAAATAACATTGTGGTTCATCGGTGTAGATCCCATTCAGAATTAATGAAATACACAATCATATCTTTCTACAATGTTGACATCACAATAAGATATTACAAATAACATAGAATACCTTCCATGGATAATGAACACATAACAATATTATCCCCACCAAAAATAGTCTCTTTAATTCCTTGAAGCTCATCATGAAGTTGTTGGTCACAAACTCCACATGAAAATTGGAGGCCAATAGAAGACTAGTTAAGAAAACCTCAATCATGGTATTCCAGACTAACAAATGTAATTGCTCAAAAAGTTCCACAATGTCCCACTCATATGATGATTCATTCTGAGAATGGGCTATGGGATTTCTAGTCAAGGCATCAATGATAAAATTTACATTTTCCATGGTATGATAAATTTCAATGTGAAAAGACTATAGGTACTCTACAAAATACCTCTAGGGGATATTCAATACTTTCATAGAGAATATGTAACTCTACCACTTTTTGATAGAATACACTGTAATCCTTCCATTAAATAGTTAATTCCTCCAACACATAATTGTATGAATCATGGTTATGAGTTATAGGTCATGAATTGGACAATTATTATCATGTGAGATAAGCTACCGGGATCTATAGGAAACAATGTGATCAACCTATGTAATATAACATCGCAAAAACCAATCACGATGTGTCACTGAAGACTACATTGCCATGTTTGATATCTATAATAGTCAACATGAGTAACAATGTAAAACTAAATTTAAATACAATGAAAAAATACTAACTATTCTCATCATGAGAAAAAATTACACCCTTTTATGTGATAGTGGTAATCGTATAATCAAACATCAAGAAATCCTTTATGAACTGTTGGTAATACCCACCCAGAACCAAGAATATTTCAATCGTGAAATCATTTCATGGTTGTTCCCAAGTGATAACTTCTTTTAAATTATAAGGATAAACTAATGTTCCATGTTCTAACATAGCATGTAAAATTAAATTTACTTCTTAATTCCAAATATATCATTTTGATTACATGGAATAATGTTTGTTATTTTGGAATAGTTCCATCACTACTATCAAATGAAAAAATAGTCTTCTAGGGAAATATACTAAACAAGTATTCCATCCATAAATACCACAATAAAATTTTCATTATAATCATGGAAAATAATTTTCATATAATTAGTAAAGACATTCACAATCACTGCATACTAAATGTGACATAAAATGTGTCTCATAATAAGCATACCTACTCCAAACAGATGTTTTCTAATGTCAGATATTTTTATTCTCAACTAGAGATAACCAGATCAATGATTAGAATACATGAACCAATTTTCCCTATAAAATTTTCAAATATATCATCAATCCATGGAAAATATATCTATTATTTATCACAAGTCAAGTATGTTTATTGTCATCAACACAAAGGCAATGTCTTCCACTATATTTCCTAAAAAAGGAACATGAACTACCCAAGCTCACCCAATCATGCGTATCAAGACATTATCCTAGAGATCATCCAAATGAATCATAAAATCATTTACTTTAAGCAGTTCTATATGGTATGAAGGAAATGATACAAGTTTAGTACTATATAAAAAATCAACAGAAAACACTACCTCTCATACAAATGGAAAATCCAATTAATTCAGATGGAAAAACATCAGGAAACTAAATGAAAAATTGTAGAAGGTCATACATAAAAAATTCCCTCACTAGATCAAAAGAATACACATGTAACACATTCCCAAAATCATTTTGAGATGGTCTTGCCCTAGTCAAGAATAGATCCCACTTTCCTTGAAATATATGACACACCCCATCGAGGGAGCTAAAGGTAACCCATCGAAGGTAAATTTATATTTGTTCCAAATTAGAAATGATAAAATCTATATCAATAATTACATAAATATGTTTCATTTCATGAACCAAAATGATTCATCAATGTTCAATCACATATAAAGAAAATAAACAAGAAGGAAAATGAAGACCCTTATATATCTTCATTCCAAGGGGTGTAGTAATATACATCAAAAAAGACAAAATATCCATAGGAATGACAATTAGGTTCATAGTATGAGTAAATATTTTTAATTAAGAAAACCGAATATCAAATATTGTATACATTAAATATAAATCTATATTTATGGTACCTCTTAGAGTCACTGGACTAGTATAATCTTCATATGAAGACTCTTTAACTATTCGAAGAACTGCCGTTCATGAAAAATCTAGAAAAATCTCATTAGATATTGAATAATCCTATAACCCAATTTTTTTTCACCGATGATCACATTTCAATACATGGAGAGTTGAATAAATAATATAACTTTTTGAAGATACATGAGGATATACAAGAACAATAAAATTATAGGCACATCAGTACTAACCATTTTTGAACGCCCATGTCTTCAACAGTAGAAGAAAGTCAATGTGACTATACTAAGAACAACAGGAAGCCTGTAGAACCCTATTATAAATAACCAACAAGAGAATAATCACACATTATATTTCACCTTATGGAACTTATATAATTTCCATAGGGAGAAAAGGAACTTCTATCAATGCTGACATACCATCAATGTAATGCTGAAAAATTGACACCCAATCCATCACACCAACATAAGGGGATATCATCAAAAAGGAATCATGAGTAAAAATATAAGATAAATGTGACATGGAATAATATCATTTTTTATCTTATCATATGATATAATAGAATATCAAAACTACACAAGGTTATAAAATATTTTTTTAAATTATACCATGGTTTTACCTGAGCACTCGAGTTTGAAAAACATCACATCCTTAACCACAACCATAAAAGATGAATAAAATAAATAAATGAAATGAAAAATAATGTACATCCACTCTAATAAATTATTTTGCATATCTATAAAAATGTATTCCCACCATCTTCAGTGCAGCTAGATTAATGTTATCTCACATTGAAAAATTATATTATATAGTTTCCATGAAATCAAAATGAATATTTATTCATCACAATATATCCTCTGCCTATTAATGATCATTAGAGCCTTATAAATAATGATATTTCAATGAAGAAACTCCATACAAAGATTATGTGATTCACCCTTCTAAGGATCCCTAACTTGAGACTAAATTGGAATGGATGAAGGTATAATTTCTAGAGCGTGGTCAACATGCACAATATTTTAAACATGGTTCTTTTCCAAATGTGGATTTGCATTCTATTGCTCACTAATAGAATTATGATGTAGCCAATTCACTTATATTCTCCAAAAGTTGATAGTACAAAACTTCAGAAAAAAATATTAATGATGATATAAGATTACTCAGATCAATAACTCAGGAAGAGTAACATTGAAATCAATACCATAATAAAATATATACTGATTTGGACTTAAACATTTACAAATTAAAATCAAGGAATTTTTTTCCCTCATGATACCTTTCCCAAACCATCCGTTGTATCATAATTCTCATTTATATGAGATGTGGATATAAAATAACTCATAACCGCATCATATATACTAATATAATCTCAGAAAATAAAACTTACATCATAGAAGGATGCTACACCAGCACCTATGAAACCTATTTATTACGAACATGAATAGGAAACCTGGTACCCTTATAACTAATATGTTCCTGATATGGCCCTAAGGGAATTACATATCACCATAGGTCGAAGACTACAACCTAAAAACGTAAAACTCTACAAAGGGTATGATTTTTTCTAAAAAAACATTAGACAAAGAGGATACACATAACTATGCACAAAATTCCAGAAATAGATATTACCAATATCCAATCATGTATATCCAAAACCCAAAATAGTTAACCATCAATTCATCCAACAATAGAAAAGACAATATCATAGTATCATTGGACATATCACTCCATTCCCAAAGGATAAAGGACATCCACATCCTCTAAGTTTATCATTATAATTTTTTATAAATGGAAGAAGGAAATCTACAAATTGGAGAAGGAAAAGGATGGATGTGAGAAACTATTTAATGTGGGGTATCACAAAGTGTTCCATAAGTAATATTCCATAATAATAAACCATATCATTCATTCAAATTTATATAAAATTAGGCATTATATAACATAAACATATTTAGAGCCAGAACATGATTTCATTTCAAAATAACATAAAAAAATTAAAACATGGAAGAAATAATCATTGTATATAAATTAATATATATTAATCATCTGGAGTGAATAAATTAGAATCATAATTACTTGAATATATATTAAAATAATCATGGAAAGCACCATTGTCATATACCCTATCGTATGGTAGATACAAAATATTGGATCCTAACACACTCATATTAGGGAACCTTTAATACATGTACACAAGTCTCTCAAGATCTGACTGAATATTACTCACCAACATCCCATCAAGGATACGATCTACCATTATATGAATCTGATTGAGATGTAATTATTGATCTATTTCATTGGAATATTCATCCTAGAGTTATTGACCCACAAATCCAAATAACAACCCATGACCACATGGGCTAAGTCAATCAATTATAATGGGGAAAATCATTTCATTTCATATAAATAAAAATTCATAATTCAATTACCATATTTTATTTTTCAAAATGTCAATTTACATTCAAATCCAAAATATGGTGTTTTAAAAAATTTATTCATTTTCAAAAAAATCAAATAAATGGTTTTCATCAATTCAAATTAATAAACTTTACAAAATTAATTCTAAAAAAAATAAAAAATTGCATAAATTTGAAAAAATACGCCCCAAAATCAAATTAGTTTCCTATATTTGTTTTTCCCAATTTTCAATGACAAATCAATTTCAATTAAAATACAAATAAAATATAATTTAAATACATAAATTAAATTTTATTTATATCAACTAATTAAAATATATTTTTAATTTTATGGTGAAATATAAACAACAGAACCTCCAACCACTATTCATGATATCAATACTCAACACGCTAAATGGGATTTTCTATTGACAAATTGTTAAAATAGAGACTAATAAATCCAACATACATTCAACATCAAATTATGTAGAGTTTAGATCCATCAAGAACATTATGATCTAAAAAATACTATAATAGAATGAAATAGTGAATGTGAGAGAAATAAATGACGTAGATCCACTTACCATAGAGGGATTGGATCATCCATCGGCACTGTGATTCTTTAATGAAGGTATTTTTAAGATCCATAAATGGTTCTTGGGATCCTCTAAGACATTGGAATTGGTTCTAGTCCGGGTATGGTTCCTATGCGAGATAAAATGTGGTTTTGGGAATTTCTAAAAGAATTTATGTTATAAAAAACAATATAAATGACTAACTAGGAAGGAATGCATAGTTATACAAACAATATTCATTCTAAACTATCCCCCTTTACATGGGTTAATAGTATATTCTATGTGGGAACTTATTCTATCAAATTGTTCCCCAGCCATGAAAACAACCACTCTCTCAGGTTGTATGGTTTTCACTAGGAAACCACACGATTTGGGAAACATTTTTTCCACCAGTACACATCCTGGAGTAATAAAAAAATTTCAAATCTCCACAAAAAACCTCCCAATATAATACCTAACATATGAATGGTCAAAATTTATTGTTGAGGAGTACTTGATGACTAGTATTTGGATGTCGCTTCATTTCCAATTTGATTGAGAAGGATTAAAATAAATAAATTTCATAGTCAATAGTATATATATATATATATAATACTATATTTATCATGTTTTAATAGATATAGAAGGTTTAAAGGTTATGGAAGATGAAAAAAAATATAATAACTTAGTAAAGTGTCATAACTATTCATTGAGAAACCTCCTCCCCCCAATACATTAATATATTAATGGGAATTATTATGAACAAAAAAGGGACCGTTATTATTAAGGTGGGAATTTAATAGAATTATTATGTCTAGAAATGAATGAGATAATATGTTATAGATTTTTTGATAATAGAAGTGATGTGGTGTAATTGTATATGGGAGGTAGAGATCTTATATGTTGTTTTAAAAAGGATTAAAATGTAATAATAAATTAATATAGAAAAATATTACCAAATTTCCTTATAATTTAATATTATGAGATTAATGGTTGAAATATGATAGGAAAATACGATTCAAAAATGTTTTTTTGTCAATAGATTACTTATTAGATCAATTTATCCCCAAATTTACCATGTTTATCCTCCACCATAATAATGATTGTTTACATTAGTTTCTATTCATAATGATAAAAATTTATGTTAACCATATAACATAATATTAAATATCTTGATTCCAATTATTATATATGTTTAGAAATATTGAATTTCAATAAGTGAAATAAATTAATTTTCATATAATTTCTCTAGATGCAGTAAAACAATTTTAAAAAACAATTATGAATGAAATTGAGAATCATTTATATCATTATCATGTAAAAACTACTAGATCTAATTTAAAATATTTTATTGAATATATTATCATAAATTTAAATTAATATAATTAATTAAAATGTATATATTAAATTTTTAAAATTGTAAACACATTTTTTAAATTAAAATCCTTATAGAAAAACTTCTCATTTTATTGTGAAATGATTTTTTTATAATTTCTAAATAGATGAAAACTAAAGATGTAATTTTTAAGGTTTTTTTAAAATATATTATAAAAATATTCATTTTACTGATATCCTTTAGTAAAAATGTTATTTGATAAGTACCTCATTAAATAATGTTATTAAATTTTTATATGAAGGCCTTTTTAGTCTAGGTGTTATATGTAAAGAAAGGTATTAGTCATATAAAGTTCATATATAGGGATATATATTATGAAAACTCTTTGAGTTATAACCTACTCAACATAGTTAATATAACCCTAGAAATTACATTAAATTGAATAAAAAAACTAGGATAATTTATCCTCCTAAAATATTTGGTTTACTATGTATATTTCTTAATTTTTTGTTTTTCAAAAAATCATTGACATGGTGAGTGGTCTTTATTTTAAACCATTTTTCTCACCACTATATAATCTCTACTATATTTTCTTAATAAAATAAAACATTATCCATTGGTATTACTTATATATTCATTAAATTTGAAGGATTTGTAGTTAAATATCTCAGTAGATATACATAGAACACTACATAAAATTAAGAGACAATGGGTGGAAGAAAAAACATATAAGAAATCATCCTAACAAGTTCAATAATCACAAATGGGTTAATATATATAAATACCAAAATTAAAAAATTAAAAAAATATAATATCCTTATTGAATGGTGATATTCATAATAATACCAGATCACTATCATTTTAATATAGATCACACTGAAAATTGTCATTATAACTATTTAATTATCATATAGATACCATGATGTGTTGCTAGAAGCCTCTAAATTTATTTTCCATTTTCATAGCTATATTAAGAAAAAAATGATTTAATAATCCAAATTCATATTGTAACATTGTATTTCATCACTTAATTCCCCATAAGACTTCATAAGGATCCATTTGAATGTAATATTGTATGCTATTGGTGAATTAACTTTCAACTAAAAGAATGTTTTAATACCAATATCGCTTGATATCAATAAAAAAATGAAAATATATTCCACTATTAAAATGATCTATATGTATAAAGTATCTATCTATGGATGATATAATGTATTATAGTTCATCTATATATTCAAATCATGTTAAATAATTCTCCATAACATCAATGTAAACACCAAATCCTTATTAGACACAAGGGAATATTGTAGTCCATGTAACCATATGATATCAATAATGTATATCATTAGAAGTTGATTAATAATGAAATAATATTTTATTAACTTTTAATGTATAAATTTAATGAATATATTTTCTAAAAACCTTGTAACATTATGTTATATGGATGTCATTGGTAGTTTGATTGTGAAATCCATGATAATGTTTTCCCCTTTTAATTTTAAAATGGGTTATTGTGGTAACCTACATTTATAACTAAACATATCAAACATAATTTTCATAAATATTATTAATAATGAAACATACTTATAAATATCAATTTTATGTTATCCATCATGAAATACACTTTTTGATATATATAATTCATTTCACATTTATGATTAATAGAGAGTGTCGATCTATAATCACCATTAAACACCTGCATCTTCACATCTGGTATTGATGGTAAACATTATCAGTCCAAAGAAAGAAATACTTGGTTTCCAAAAGAAATTGATATTTATTATAATTTATTTTACCCATAAATCTATGATTAGATTTATCTACACACGACAATTAGTATAAATGAAATATTTAATATTATTAAAATATTTTTTAATGATATTAATCCCCAAGATATTGGAATGGAATGTATGAGTAGGAATAAATAAATAATGAAAACATATTTATTACACGCTTATATAGAATGATAGAATTGGTCAATAAATAATTAAGAACATAAAGTGTAATTTAATATCTGAAGGTCTCCAACCATGGGAATTTTTTGGGGAATATGGAATTTTTAGGGAAATGTTTTTTAAGAGACACAAATTATGAGTTCAAACATCCCTTGATTGATGTTTTCCTTGATGTGTGGTGGATATGCATAGGATTATAAGTCATTATGAAGGGAAGTAAAACCATGGATTTATGGGACATAAATCAATTTCAAAATTTCTTGATATATGAATCAAATTATTTTTCACACCAATCTAAAAGGTATATTATTATTGTATTCTAAGAAAATGTGTCATTTATCATTTCCATGGGAAGTAAAATGTAATCATAGACCATTAAGTTCAAATAAAGAATAAAATAATTGTATCTCTTATCCATACCCAACATAAAAATATATGGAAACATGATTTCTTTTTCATTTTATATACCTCATTTAGTGCTTTTGAAAGGAAGATGCATACTCGTGTATTGTGTTTATTTTTATTTCCTTATCCCTAGAGAAGAACTCATGAAATAGGTTTGGGGACACAATTACATTTCACATAAAACATTTTTCATCAATATTTATTCGTGGAAGTTAAATTTTAACCTATTTCAAATTAATTATACCTTTTACAATGTATTTAGTAAAAATATTTTGGTAAAATTTGATATTGTTCCATCAATAAATTATATATGACATTACATATTTACTAATTTTTTTATTAATGTTTATAAGTATAAATAATTTAATATATGGTAACGTTGAACAATTTAATGTTGAGGTTAATCTCATTTTGGTGATTATATGAAATGAGAATTTGGATACACATGATGATGAGTCATCTGGTACACTATTCAATGAGAAGCTTCCTTCGTATTTATATGATTTTAAGATCCTAGGGAATTCCATTTGAGAATGTATTATGTGTTTTACATTGAGTTTTTTTATTAATTGTTCATAAAGATTAACATTTAAAGTAGAATTTATATATGGATAGGAACTATGAGGCTAATGGATTTGTTCCTTATCAGGATTATCAATTTGTAGAGTCTGCACACTCTAAGGCTTAATTTGTAAATTATGTAGTCCATATGATCCATGTTTCTACTAGGATGCCTAAAACTATTGAAGTGTCTAGGTAAATATAATCCAATGATTTTATATATAGTTCTATATAAAGTAAGGATATTGCAAATAAATGTTCCAAGACATATTCTATACATTGGATAACATATGGGAACACAAATAGGGTCCAAATCATCAAGTTAATTAATTATCTATGTATGATTTCATTATACATGCGAATGAATACATATCCTAGGGAAAATGGGATTTAACGTTGTGTAGTGATGATGGTGTTGTTATTATTCCTAGGCAGGGGACCATATTATTGGATAGTTCTAGCTAGGAATAAAAGGGTCTTAAATTATGACATCCAGCACAATATGAGGGATAATAGAGGCACCTAACCGCATGGGCCACATGAAAAGATGACTGCTCAAACTAAAAAAGAAGTTGGTTATCATGCTATTTACATTTCTCATATTATTTATAATTTTAAAGAGTAATGGAAACTGAATGATATTTGTAGAAAATATGGTGATATATGGAATGATACTCCATAACTGAAGACATTATACATGAATGATGCTATAGTGAACAACATGAATGACAATAAAGGTTTTTCATGGGCTCCTATAAAGAGTATAACACCATGAAGAGTTAATTCACTCATAATTACCTCAAAGGTACCTAGTAATATGCCTCTTTTATCTAAGATGATGATTCTGAATTTGAGAGGGACTATGAGGATTATAATAGTCACAATTATGATTTGTAGGTACCTATAATAGTATTTTTTTCATGATTTATTTCTTGAATAAGGTAACATTATATCAAGTATGAAAATATTATTTTCATAGTTTTATTTATTTTATTTTAATAATAAATGATCTTAGTATCACCCATTATATAAAAAACGATAAAAGAAATTTGATAATAAAGGAAATCCATTTTTTAAAAATTATTTTTATATAAATGATCAATTTTTACTCAATAAATTAAAAAATCATCGTTTTTTGATAGTTTATAATGACAAATATATATGGTAAATGAATTAAATTGTTTAGGAAACATATAAAGTTCTTTATAGAGAATAAATATGAATAAATTTATTTTTATACATAAAATAGTATTTCTTTAAAAATAATTTTTTTCTCCATTTGAATATATTTTTTAGAAAAAAAAAATTAGCATGAAAAAAATTATTTTATTTATTTTTCAAATGATAATGAAAAATGTATCAAATGGAGAATTTTTTGTACTTTTAAAAAAAACTTTTTGATGAGTATTACAGAATTATAAAATTTAATTGATAACAACTTTTTTATATAAATAATATATTAAGAGAAAATATATATTAAATTCTATTCAACATAATATAAGTCATATTATATATCAATTATTCTAATTTAGGTCATGTGATTAAATTTTTTATTGAAATTTTATATAAAAACATTGTAAGGTATTGAAAATTTTTCTTTGAAAAATTCATTATCATAGAGATTATGTGATCAATTTTAAATTAAACATTTCAATTTATTTGTATTTAATTTAGAAAAATGGAGCTTATATTTGGAATCATAATAGTTATATTACCTAATTAGAGAACTATATATTTTTATCAAAAATCAACACTGAAAATAGTTAAAATTAATTACCTCGAAAAATGAAAAAAAATTACGTAGGGACAATATAAAAATTGATGTGATAAAATTTACTAAAGAAATGTATTAAATATATTTTATGCCCGTATTTATATAAAATAATGTCTATGTGTCTACAATAATCTATTTTTTATCATTTCTTAATGAGAAAAATGTCGGTATACCTTTTGTTATTCAAAATATTTCTAGTGTGACACTCCCCTTAGTTGTAACATGATACCTATTATCCTCTTTTATTGACACCTTAACATACATTTTTTCAAGCCATTAAATGACATAATAACTTCTCTACCGCCATTATATCATCATGATAGAACTTTTATTTTGCATAAATACATTCTATGATGTCTTTTCGTGAAAACCAATGGTTGTTACACAAAGAAGATGTAACATTCTTCAACAAGTGATTGTATTTTATTTCTACAACCACCTAGATCAATTATTAAATAAAAACTTATTATATAACAAAATATGTATCTTAAATTTAATAATATTTTGTTATGATAAGTTTATGAGGTAAAACCATATATAATTTCATCAAATAGGTCATGAAATTCTCATTCATTGTATGGAAGACTACTTCCATACGAAATGATTTCATTCCTTTTTCTATAACCATAACCCACTTTTTAGTATGATGATGTATGTAATAGATATATATTATATTTATAACTTAATTATACCACTGGAGTCATTATATACACTAATACATTTTTACATTAAATTCTTTTGGGGATACTTTAACATCGCTCATGTTTGTGTCGAATTATCACCTCGCGATGGGATATCATTCATTTTCATTAACACTTGACCAAGAATATAATATGGATCATTTAAATGAATTTACATGTATTTTACATGACTTAATAATGATATTAATGAAAAATTTATCATTGTAAAATGATAATTGTTTTTTATTTTTACCTTTTACCTTCCTAAAAGTCAAAAATGTCTGTCGTTTTGATATGGCATACAACCTTCATGAAGTAATTTGACTCTATTTTCACTACCACCAAACATTTATGACATGTATAAGAATATATAACAAATCAATATGGTATTTATATGATATTTTTAAAAATAAAATATATTAATTACCTCATTTACATAATGATAATTGAAAAATGGAAACATTACTATTGGATATATATATCATATCATCTCCATTTTTATAATGTACATAATTTCTAAAAACTATAATTCATGATAGGAATTAAAAGTATAAATTATTAATAAATATGAAAATTGCATCATGTATTTTATTAAATATATTATTAAACTGCAATAAAATTATTATTATTGTAAATAAAAAAACAAAACACATATGAAAAACAAAGAAGTTATTACAATAATCATGACATTAATATGGAAATGTTAAAAAAGGGGTTAAAAATGATATAAGTAAACCATATATTTTATGATATCTATATTTATTGTTCTATTATAGATTTATTATACACTTATATTATATATATATATATATATTTTGATGTGTATGAATAATGTTGAAACTTAGGTAAGGTATTTTCGTCTCATAATATATTTCTGTGAGACAGGTTGAATATTCCCAAAAAAAAATTAATTTATTTATTATATATACTTACCTTGAATATGTTTTATTATTATCATAAATAAAATTATTGTGATTTAAAACTAAATTTTAGGATCTCTCAATCTTGGGGTTTATGGTTCAATATATACCAAAGCAGTATGTAATTTTTGTCTCCATTTTCCATCTTTGAGACATATTGTTTTGTTATCAAACCACCTTCTACTAAAAGTAGTAAATAAAGATATATTAATAAGTAATACCATAAATTTATTTATCCTCTTGAAATATTTATTTTATTTTAATCATATCTCTTCATGGTGATTACGTTATAAAGTTACCATGTGGTAATGATATTTTTACAGTCTTATCATTTATCGAGATTCATTATGACTAATGTTCAGGTGATAAAATTTTAGACAAGTTTCTGAATAGACTCTTAAAATTTAGTCTCTATTAATACTTTCATGAAAAAATTGTTATCACTTTGTTTTTCTATGTTCATATACTTAAATTTTTAAAATTAATGTTTTCAGGGAAAATAATGTTTTTAGTTGAAAAACACATTTCTTCAAAATGCTTTTTTTTATAAAATATACATAATAAATGATATATGAATTTTAAAAAATGAAATATTTTAAAACAAATTACAAATTTTTTACTTATATAATCATGTTTTAATAGAATATTTATGTATGTTACAAATAATCTCTATTTTGACTATATCAAAATTCTTGAATAAATCTTTATTTTAATTTTCATGAAATGAAAAAAAACTATCTCTATGTTGACCATTATTTTCATTAAAGATTTTTTATGAATATTAAATATTATTTTCACTAAAATTTATTTCCAATAGTTCTAATTTTATAAATTTTGTTTTCAAATAAGAAATTATAATTTCTTGATTAAAGGGTTGAAATTATTTTTAATTCCTCATATTATAAGTTTTTTCATAATTTTTTTAGATGGAAATTATTTTTTAATTTTTTTATATCTGAAAAAGCGTTATTTAATTTTTAATGGATATTTTCATCAAGAATTTGATGAAATTATTTCTAATAAACCCATTATTAGTTTTTATATTTAGATAAAATTTACAAAATAATTCTAAATATTAAATGTTATTTTTGAAGAAGATGATATCTTCCAGGATAATTGTTTCATGTGATGTGTTTTACAAAATTATTATCAATATAAAATGCAATAATTTAATGTAAATTATTATTTTTTGGGGATAAAAACCAAGGATATAATTTTTATTATCTATATGAGTGATTTATGATGAAAAAGGTTTATGAAACACATTTATTTTCAACAATCTATAACATGATAAAATTATTATGAAACATTATTTTTTTTACATGATAATTATATTATTAAAAGAAATAATGATTTTGAAACCTTACACATTTCCATATCTTATTTTATAATGAAATATTTATGAAACACATACCATTTCATGGATTAATATTTGACGATTATTTTATGATATTTTTCCACATATAAATATGGTTTTCATTATTTATTGTTTTTTAACATATATCTCTATCCTATGATTTGGGAAAATATTTATTTCACATGGGATATACATGAGTGTAATGGGGAGTGAGTTTGGTCCAAAAAGAGAATTTGTATGCTATTATTCTCTTGTGAGTAAACATTGACTACTCTGATTTTTTGGGGAGTGAACTCATTCTACTATGATATCCATTAAATTATAACTTGGAAAATATGAAAATAAATTCTATTATTCTATATATCCTAAAATTACATGTCTTATGACATCATTATAATCCCATTTCTCATGTTCATTCATTTCCTTGTGACTCATTTATAAATAACTAAAAATCATAATTCCATGAATCGATATTCTGATATATGATATGTGAGTTAGGTTTTTTATTTTTTATTTTTTAATACCATTATGTTCAAAATATGATTAAACATCCCCCTTTTTACCATCACTGAGCATCTGATATCAACCTTTATAATTTTTCCATTTCCTAGGTTATGGATCATGGATTATGTAGGGTATGATTGTGATGTATAAAAAGGGGATAAAGTTTGTGGAAGACATTGATTATCATTCACCAATTTAAGAAAATTTAGTTCCATGATTCCAATGTCAATAATATATTATAGTCACCATGCACATGCCTATTTAATATATTTAATATTTATTTAAAAGGGTGTAACATATTTGTATGCAATTCCTATGATTTGATATTTGGTACCAAAATATAAGATTAGTTGACCATTATGAACTAGGATGACAAACCAATATTGAGATCCTCATGTATATTTATATGTTTATTTCTATGAATGTATCTATGTATATGTCTACGGATGAGAAAATAATATGAATATGTACTAGATTTCAGTAAAATTTTATAGGTAATGGTATCATTTTAATTAAATAACTTTTAAGATACTACTAGTTTATGTGTATCTGAAATGGAGTTACCAAGGTGTAATATCTATGAAAATGGTGCACTGTGATGGACTCAATCATCACCTAGTGGACATAAATGGGCCTTGATACTCACATAGTTTCACACACATTTGGGATTATAATTACACTTCCAGAAACTAATTACAATACATTATGAAGGGATTAAATATATAGCGAACTTAAATTTCCTAGGATAAACCTATTGTATAATGGACTAAAACGAATGTATAATTATTGAGACATCATATAAGTGATTTTCATAATTATTATTTTTCATAATATTTAATATCCTTTATCAAAATATTAATTTTGTTTTAATAAATGGGAGGAACTAGAATGAACTAGATGATAATTGAATTTGAGTGATAATTTTATAATGTGTATCCAAATCTGATTATGACTTGCATAAAGGGTGTTGTGATTTTACCATAACAATTATCATAGAACATGATTAAAAATGTGCAAATTAAAAAACTATCATACTCATCAAAGAAGAGATGTAAATAGTGAAATGTGGTTTTAGTTGGAAGATAACATTGTGGAATGAAGATTTGGTTTACAATATATCAAGAATGTGTCTAGATGAACTCATGGTAATATGTCAGTGGAGTGAGAAGATGTTTTATGTGTGGAATAGAAGGATAGAGAAAATATAACAAAAATAGGAAAATGAAATTTTCTACTAATAAAGTGGTCTAGAATAATATTTTCACTATATTTTCATCACCTATTATTGTTTTAAATGTTGATATTATTGGGATTATGTAAATTGGTGTCCTAAGGGGAAGGAACATGTATATAATAATCATTAATTTACAAGTAATGGGTTTTTTAGGATGATGGAGACAATATAAATGACATGTGAAATACATATTTCTTAAGTATTGTGATATTAAAAAAACCTATTGGATTAAATATATGGTTGAATGATTTAATTTTTTATTTATTAGTACTTCAATATTATAATATTTGAATCCTAATATATATTTTGATATATTTTAGATGTTTTTCATTATGAATATCATGGAATATATTAAATGTAATAGATAAATAAGAAAAAAAATTATAGAAATGTTGGATTTTAATTAAGGGAAGATAACCCATAATAGTTTTAATAAATTGAGATAATGACATATGCTAAAGATAGGTAGGATATTCAAAATTAAATTAGAAAATAATGAATGACAAGGAACTAATAAATGATTTTTTAGTATAGTTGTTTGTAATATTATTGATGGGGTTTACATAAATTTTCTATTAACTGAATAAATAAACTTATATATATATATATATATATAATAACTATGAATGTATGTTTTCAATAATGTCATAAAAAAATTAAGGGTATTTTCATGTTTGAATAGAATACATTATAAATTTATTCACATGATTAACACGTGAAAGTTAAGATCTAATCCATGTTTTCTATGGGATTAATGATAAGTCCATTTTGGTATATTTAATGATTTTAATTAAAATCTTACTTTTTTCAATGGGTTATAAAGTTAAAATTTTATGTAATGGGGTTTTTGAACTTTGGATGATGTTTTATAGGATAATTTATTACATAAACATATGATGAATTAATCATATTGAATAAGCAATGATAAAACTTTTTGATAATTAGAGATAGATAGAATGAATGAACATTTTATTATGTATCTTATTTAGTGTTAAAAAAATGAAAAATACAACTATTGGAGTAATATAGGAAGTGTAAGAGGATAAATTCATGACCAATATAAGATATTGTGTCTATGAATTAAAAATATATCAAGTAAAATAACATATATTCTCAATCTATATTGAAAAGAAATTCTGAATCATTCATAAAATGATATAGAATTAAAAATTTCATCATTTTATAATGATTATTTATGATATCAATGACCTTTCTAATTTATCTTTGATTTATGGGTTTTAGTAATTTAACATTATCTTGACAATTTTCAAAATAAATCTCTATATATAATTTCGTTTTAATTTTACCTTCTATATCCCTGTTACTACTTCCCACCTATTTTGTCCAATTTGGAAACCTAGTGTGTGTTATTATAGATGACTTTCTCACACACCTTTTCCATTTTCAAATGTTTGTTTTATTAAACATTTTTATGATTTGGATTTAACTTATGGAATATTCAAATTTCACACCTTTGGTGACTTAGATAAATTTGTAGGAGTAATTAGTATTATGGTGGTGTATAATATAATAACATTTGATTTCATAAAATAAAAATTTGATTGAATTTGATCATTTGTATATTTCCTGTTAAAGGTTAAACTGAGTTTAACTTGAATTACATGTGACACTATGTTTAAATGAAACATATCATATTATTAAAATACTATTATATGATAGTTCTCAGCATGCCATTGGAAGGAAGGGTTTTAATTGTCATAACTAAATTACAATAATATATTTTTATCACAATTATATAGATTTATTTATTTGGTGATGAATTAATTAAAAATAAAAAATTGAAATCAATGTAAATATATTTCTAAAAAACCATTCTTATGAAAAAACAAGTCATTAAAAAATAAATTTTAATAAAATGTGTGGTTAATGATTTTAATGAAATGTTTATAATATATATTCAGTCAATATTTTAACAATAATCTTATTTTTTTCAATATAACAGATAATTATAAATCAATTTTTTTAGAAATTATATTTATTTAAAAAGTACTTGTGTTACCTTTTGAAAATTTATTTCAATGTTATATACCATCACATATAGAAATTTTATATTAAAAAAATAGTGTTTATTTTTTAAATCATTATTCCAATATTATCATTGGCTGAGTTGTTGACATAATCTAAAAATGATAATTTCTTGATGAATAATGAAAATATATAAGTTTAATTTAAAAATTTACATTAAATTTATATAAATAATGACGCTATATTAGAGTTTTAATTTAAAAAAATATTTTTTTTAAAAAAAATTATATATTAATACAATTTATGTCATTTTAATCAATTTAATTTTCAAATTTTATATAAAAACATTGTAAAATTTTGATCATTTTCCTTGTGAAAATCAATATTCTCTTCATGCCGACATGATTATTTTTGAATTAATATTTACTATTTATATCAATTTTATTTTGTAAAATGGATTAACGATTTGGTATCATAATTATTTATATTACTTAATAAGGTAAAATTAAAGTTTTAAAAAAATTTATATTGATAATATAAAAAATAAATTATTGTAGTTAAGGTCAAAATTCTTCTAAAATAGGATTAAAATAAAATTATAATGGTTAAAATGTCATAATAATTATTCAACGACTTATATTATCAGCATATTTACTCCCTATAGTGACCACGTCTTAAAAATAATATGTTTTTAGACATATTAAATAAGAATTTGTTTTTAAAACCATTTTAATTTTACAAAATTAAACTTGTGACACTCACCTCACTTTTAAATTCCCTCCCACTATAAACACATATTCCCCATATAAATACCATTTATTCATATTATAAATGTTCAGATAATATTTTAAAATCCCTCCCATCATCCTATATTTTTATTATTTATCATAAAAAATCATATGAAGGATTTCAGTGCTATCCTAATGAGGTTACCGTATAAACGATATGATTTTTCAACGGGTGCTTTTATTTAATTTCAAACTCCACCTCCTTCAATTTTTATTAAAACATAACAAAATAATAACCTAATTATTGTAAAAAAATATATTTTTATGTGAAGTAAAATTCCTACAATAATCTATAATTCAATCAAATTGGTTAGAAAATAATATTTATTTTTTAAGGGGGACTACCATCACACAAACCGATATCATTATTTTTCCAATTACCACCAATCATGATTGGGTTTGATTATGAATATAATGAATATATATGATACATAAAATAATTATTCATATTTAATAATTATATCATATATAACTTTTTTATTTTCTATTCCATAGTGGAAACTATTTTTCCCCCTTGCGTATATCAAACTATAGCCTCATGAATTGATGTGATTGGTTTTCACTGACATGTTACATTTTTGATAATAATTTTAATGGTAATGAATTTTTGTGATATAAATTATATAATTATGATAATTATGATATATTTATCATTCATTAAATATAATATATACATTTATTTCATACCATATCACTAACTAAAAGATAATTATATAGTTTATATATGTTTGGACTACTGAATTACGGTAGCAGTGTTTCTAACTTTTAACAAACAAACCTTATAAAAAATATGTATAATATTATTAAAAGAAATAATATTATATTTTTATGATAATTATTTAATTACACACCATTACTTACCTCTCATTAATGATTATTGATAAATGGAAATGTTACTCATATATGCATACAAACATCTATCTCAATGATCATAATATACTTCATTTTTGAAAACCATGATTCATGATTGGTATTAAAAGTGGATTTTACATATAAATATGATACATATTTAATAATTATTATGTATAATATTTCAGCATTATCATATCAATAGGACCAAAAATAAAATATCAAAAAATATATTAAAACCAATGCGGATTTTACACAAAATGTGAATGTAACATTGAAATTTTAATAAACTGGAAATAAAATGACACAATTAAGAAATAAATGATATAAATGATATAATATATTTATATATTAATTATATTTATAATAAATATATTATATATACAGTATGTTTTAGTGTTTACTAAGGAAATAGAGACACAATGTATGGGATTTCCGTCTCACTTTTTACATTTGTGGACATATGCCCCATTCACCACCGATTTTATTATGAGGTGTATAAAAAGAACATGAATGTGTTTTATGATTCCTATTATTATAATAATTTTATTAAAATATCCATCATATAATATATATTTCCGGTGTATTATTTTTCCAATGATACTAAAGTGGTGAGATATTTTTATCTCAATTTTCCTTCTTTGAGACATGTAGGTATTTCACGCACCTATCATAATTAAGATGTGTATATGAAGATCATTTGACATGTAATATCATTAATTTACGTATCGGTATTATATATAATTTATAATTTAATGATATTAATTCATGGTTTTTATGCTTCAATATTACCAACGGGTTCATGGTTTTATGTTATAATCACATTGTTCATCAGCATTGTTAATGAAAATGATTTTAAAGAACAAATATTATATTATATATATAATTAAACTATGTAATTTTATTATCTTTTGAATATTTAATGAGAATAAATATTTCCCCCTCATTTTCTCATCTTTATTTACTCATGAGTTTATCGATTTTTTTAATTAAATGTCATCTTTTAGATGAAACACCTTTTCATCCAAAGGTTTTTTCATAAAATAGTTTTAACCAATGTTTCTAACTTTTTTTTTCAAATTATTAATCAAATAAATTTTTATCCATGTTAGAATTTGTTTTTTAATATTAAATGGAATCCTCACATCGATTCCAAAAAATAACTATTTTGACATTTACAAAAATGTTGATAGGAATCATTATTTAAAAATTTATGACAAAAAAATATTTATCATCATCATGAACATAATTTTCAAGGAAGATTAATATATATTATATCAATATTATTTTATAGTTAAATGAATTTTGATATTAAGTAATGTTTCAAATTTTTATTTTCAAAGATAGAATCACATTATCCTTATGAAATGTTTTAAATTGTAATTAATTATAGCATTATATTTTTTTAATGTTTAATATCAAATAATTTATTTTTTAAATTTTTACGTATAACAAATAATTTATAACTTAGGAAAATACATTTTTGCCAATAAATGTTTCCAATTATTTATAAAGTTTCATTTATATGTTTTTAAAATGTATATTCAATGATATTAGTTCCAAATATTTTTTGCTTTAAAAAATAATTTTAAAATAAAAGTTATCATCTTGAAGAAAAATTCCACGTGACATATCATTAAAAATACATATACATCTAATATGACATCCTATTATGTTAGTTATTCATTAATGGGGATATGAACCAACGATACAATTGATATTCTTTATATGAGTGGTTTTGGGTAGAAATATGTTTATAAAACCCGTTTATTTTATACTGGTTGTACCGGGATAAAATTATTTTGAAGATGAATTCTTCTTCCAAAATTTATACTCTTACGAAATTCTGGAATTATTATGAAACATTCTTATTTATATGTGGTTATGAGAAGATGAAATTTTAATGAATTGAATTTATTTTCTGGGATTTAGATATGATGATTATTTTATGTTTTCGTAGTGCACCTAAACATCATGTTTATTAAGTCACAAGTGGGACCTATACCTCATTTCAATTCAATAGGTAATGGTTTATATCTCTATAGAGAAATAAAATTATAATGAGGCATGAACAAGGTTCATTAAAACAATTTTTCGGTTATGATAATCTGGGGTGTGAACCCTGAGTACTGTCATGGTTTGTGTTGGGAACCCATTCAATTATATTAACCATTGAATTAAGACATGAATTCTATAGAAATTACTTTTTTATTACTATCATTACACAACAATTCCATGACTTATGAATGTGTTATACTACCATGGATTAGTTTTCTTGATATAATTATGAATCATTACTAAATAACTACCAAAATTTATTACATGACTCAAGATTCTGATATTTTACACAGAGGGTATGGTTTTCATATTATATGCTTCTCTTATCGAATCATTTTCTTTAGGATATTCTTATATATCCACATTTAAAACAATTACGTAGAATCTAATATCATTATTTCTTATATTTAAATTCACTAGGTTATGATTAATGTATTATGTAGGTTATTACTGGAAAAGCTAATAAAGTTGATGACTGTTGTAGTAGAATGGAATATGACTCAAAAAATTAAGTAGATTTTGTTAATAATTTCTAAAGGCACTTAACTATTCTATTAATTAGGTGGGGTTTTATAAAAATTATTTCATAATCATATATAAAAAATTAAATATCTATGATTGAAAATATTGGGTTTCTAGATGATATATCCTCTTTGCTCATGATTTCATGATCAATAAAATATGAATTCGAGAATATTGAGTCTCTTTTAATCACCATCATTGATAAACAAGCATAATACATCAAACATAGACCACAATCCAATCTGTTTTCCTTTCCTAGGAGGTAAGGTATTGAGAAATAAAATTTATTAATAAAATACAACCAACAATTTGGGTTCATATTAAATTATTAATATGGGATGAATTTATGATCATTATATATATCAAAAAAATTAGCACAAATATAATGAATCTGTATTATCAATTTAAATAATATTGCTACTAATTCTATATCACAAGTAATATAACTATTATAAAAAAATTTCAATTTGTTCTCAGAATAATAAATCATTTCATATTTATACATGAGGAAAATAAAATTCCCTTAGTTCACGAATCTCTATAAATAAAAAACCATATCTATTACAAAATAGATTAATAATAGGAGATATTACCAACCATCATTTAATCTCCATAAAATTTTATTCATGTTCAAATATAAAATGAAAACTGTATCTCGTTCATGTTATCTCCATTATTATATTATGTAGCTCTATGAAATACACGATAATGTTTTAATTTATTCATGAATCCTTAAAAAAATTATGCATCACAATTATAAAATAGATCAATTCTATTGGTCAATTAAATACGTCTATTATGGATCCATTGGTATACAATTGATGAATATTAAGTTACCCAAAATTAAAATTTTTAATAAGAATTCACATTTCTTGAATATGTAATAAAACATCTCATTCATCATGATATTAAATACTATCATCTTATTGATATAATTCTATTACGAGATCATGAAAAAAATATCATATAAAAATATTACAATATAAAATTGAAGTAATCTCTAAAGATTTTATTCATTATACCTATTAGGATAGAGGGGGAATTGGTATATCTAAATGTAATAAAATTAATTATCAATGACCATAAGTTACATAAAATGCTTTCATCGGTGTATCCTCATTCAAACTAAATTGATGATATGAAACAAAGTTAAATCTTTTTAATATATTGATCATTTCACATCATATCAAAAAATTAATCAAAATAGTTATGAAAACTCATTTTCTTGAGAGTTAACATGTTATGTTCTCGGTAGTATATAAAATAATGAATTGACTCATAATTCTTCTTAAAATATTAATATTTTTACCCAATGATGATTTAATAATTCATCTGAATACTATATCATGAATCTCTTTATGTTTTTATCCAATTATGGAAACTCATTAATTGATATTCTATATGGATTCATTAAAATAGGATTACCATAGGGTATATGATTTTTTGAATACTCATTTTTGAGATTCTAGTGGATACCATGAATTTATTTTGGAAATAAAATAGTATAATACTGATAAATTGGTATATTGTTAATGTTGTGTTTCTCCCTTTCTAATTGACATAAATTTTCCCACGAAT
This sequence comes from Viscum album, assembly GCA_963277665.1. NCBI lineage: Eukaryota > Viridiplantae > Streptophyta > Magnoliopsida > Santalales > Viscaceae > Viscum > Viscum album. Next base: position 116,555,439 of record OY728128.1, on the reverse strand, counting down.
AAGAATTATGACGTGTACAAAAAATGTAACTCCCATTCGATGTTCATATTTATTAATCATCAAAATATTATGAGCAGTATATTTTCGTATAAGATATTATCTTTCATTATTCTAGAAATTAATATATATTTATATATATGAATAAAGTGATAACCGTTTATCAAAATTACATCAAAATCCTTTAGTAGTAAAATAATAATATTTTCATAGGGAACATTATTTTATATATTATAAATACATCACTAGATATAGAGTGAAGGATATGTTTACCTTAACTAAGATGATCCACATTATCTATCGACATAGTATAATCCCTTCCTTTTTCTAGGTGTTACCCATTCTAATAGGTAATCAACTCAGAAAACACCAGTGACCCCGCACATAAAATAAAATTTGATAATAAAATGATCTTTATAATTTACTTTAAATAACATTACATAACAATTTAGTTTACTTTGATGTTATTTTATATATTCCTATATTGTCCACACATTTTTCAAATTATCATTCCATTGATACAAGTACATATGTAGTACTTCCAATATTTGTGACATGTATGAACATGAGTATTGAATCCTCTATCATCTTCATCGACCAAACTCTCCAGAAGAACCATTTTTCTCTTAAAGGTTTTCTTAGGAATCACAAAAAAGCATGGTAATTAATCTCACAACAAGATAGTTGATAAACCATAATCGTAATGTTTCACAATTAAGATGTCATTTAATTTTATTGGTTTTGAGGATTATTTTTTCATTTTTTATTGTATTTAGATATATAATTTCTCCTCCAAGGTCAATACATTGACTAAAACCCTAATGAAAATGGTGTGAAATAATAACAACAGTTAAAAATCATACATTCATGATAAATATATTTATTATGACTATATAAAAAATATAAAATTTTAATTTGGGACATAATTGGTTATCCATGTCACCATATATTCAAATAATTCATAATGGTTCATAATGAATATGTGAAATAACCCATAAATATTAACTATGTGTTTCTATTTAATTATGTTGTATTTGGTTAACCAATTTTTAACTAGTGGAGATTTTTTTTAATTCCCAAACTACCCCTTTAAGAGGTTTTACATATACATTCACCTATTTAATTTATAAATCTACAATATAGTATATAAAATGTAATTTTTATATATGAAAACCATAGAAAAAGAAATTATAAGTGATTCTATATATAATTACAATCATCAACTTATACCTAGGGGTTTCAAAAAAAATTATAACACAACTAAATAATATAAAAAATACCTTCTCTAATACAAAATGCAAATCCCAAGAATAATTTATATAAATATAATATAAATTTGACTATATAATAAATATATTATATAACAATAAACACACATGGTTTGAAATTAATAATTTTATTTGTATATTATATCTAAAATATATTTATTTACTAAAAGATTTCCATATTACCCAATAATGATCTCCTCATATAGTATACTTCTTATTCAAGTACCACATAAAACCAATCTTCGGATCCTATGGATAGAAATCAAATGAAAACATTTGAGAAAATTTTCAATTATGGAAATCATAATAAAGATAAATCAAAGATCATAAGTCATCATATGATAAATATATGGTTATGAGACCATAATCTTAGAATATAATAATAATATTTAATTGGTAATGAAAATCATAGTGGATTGGGATCACTAATAATTCCATCATTTACCTATTCAGGGCTCACTCCCAAAATTACCACACTTGAATGTGTCAATTATGGAACTATATTCACTCACTATTCCAATACTTATTATCTAATGATAAAACCATCATTACCCAATTCATCACAGGACTATATAATTTAGTTTCCAAATATCAAATAATGAAAATCATACATACTCATAAAAAATATCATATAATATTCATCTTATCATCATATTATAATTTGATTATAAAAAAGTGTTCCAAATTTTATTCATCATTTCATCATACCTAGAAATTTAAAATGAAATATATTTCCTAAAGCTTTCATCAAAACATAAAACACTAGTGAAAAAGAAATGGGATTCCAAGAATCCATTATAAATCATCATTATCATAAGTAATACAGGATAGTGGATTGAATAAAAATAACAACTCATAGTTCAATAATAAAAAATCCATATATTATACTTATATAGATTAATAAAACAATTAAAGGAAAATTTAAACCCTTCAATTAAATCATTAGATGTATATAATATAATTTTTATAAAATATTAATTACAATATCACATAATAAAAATATATATTTTTCTATTGAAATAGATAGGGAAACGTGTAAAGGTTATGAAATGTAAAGTCGTTTTTGTAATAATATAATATTTATTCAAACCATAGATTTTAAAAGAGAAGATTAATTTTACACATTTCAATAAAGAAAATCCTAACCTATTTAGAAATTGATTCGTTAATAATATACATAATAAACCATTTAATTTTATGTATTTGGTAATGAAAATAAAAACTTTAGAACATTTCATGTCTAGGTAAAAATATCTATAAATCACCCTTGAAATGGATAAGCATTGATGATTAAATATTTAGATAAATGATAAAATAAATTTGAATTTTCTTTCAAAATAGTATCCTCATTTTATAAACCAAATAGTTGGAAATTGTATTAATAAATAAAAAAAATTGAATAAAAAATTATAAGAAAATTGATTATGATTAATATATATGAACCAAATAATTCCCCACAACCTTAAATATTCACATTCAATCCCATAAAGAAATAATAATTTACCATAAATTCGTACCACTTCAGTAAGATATGAATTATATACCCCATGAATTAAATTTCATCAAATGAAGAATTAAGTTACTTGAATTTTTATTGATTTAATAAATATTAGAGAAAATAATAATATTATAAAAATCATGGAAGTAACATGTTGTTAAATTATAATATTAGTTATAGAAACAAAAGTGACACGTGATACACAATAAACTTTGGTATATTTACATTAAAAAAAAATTATGAATTTTTTTAAATCAATCCTGAAGTAAAATTAGTTATGAAGTATCCTTGATAAACTACGCAAAACGAAAGTATATAGATCCTAAAAACATAAATTGATGCATAATACAGAACATTTCTCATCAAAAAAATATTAGGATAGATAACCCTTACCACTATTATTACATTGCAATCAAAACACCTAGGATAATAAAATTTCAATTTGGATCTTTAATACAATATATAAATAATTTTTCTTTAAATAAAATGCAAAATGGGACATAAATATTCTACAAAATCATAAATATCTGAGTTACATCAATCAAGACTTAGGAAAATAAATTTTGATGAATAACCCTTAACAGATTGGTATCATTTGATTCAAAAACCCTTAGATGAAATAATATTAACAATTAATATAAATATAATTAATTAAGATTTATCCAACATATAACAGGAAGATGTGATGTTTTATATACCTCATATACAAATATATTTTCATAATTTAGGATCAAAATGATGAATGTAGATGCTCAATATTCAAGAGGGGGTGAATAGTATACTTTAAAAAATTCCTTTGGAACTTTTAAAGATGGAAATTATTAACAAAGTTAAACAAGGTAAATTCACAAGACCACTTTATTTTACAAACATGCTTGATTCTGGAAATGTGGTTCTAGAAATGAAACTTAATATATGTTTAAAAATAAATGATTCTACCTTAATGCGTATATAATCTTACTAAACATAGTACAATTATAAGAAAGTATAAGATAGTTATACTTCTCTTAACAATCAAAATGTAGTGGAAAACTTGAAACAATACAAGTAACAAGTAGTAAATATTTTAACCCAAAGAGTAGGGTATCCAACAACCTTGGATAAAGTGTTTTGACTTATATATTTAAGAATGTCTATCTTACCCACACTAGGGTAAGCCCTCGATATGAATATCAGAGTCTGTCTTGCTATCCCCACAAGACCTTGAACTTCAATGTATTTGACACCTCTATCGTCCTATCCCCAGAAGCTATCGAATGTACTCTACAACATTCAGAGTTGCACGAAGAAATTCTGAACAAGATGTTCAGTACACACTAATGATTAACGTCTCTCTCTCTCTAGAAATAACTTTAGCAGCATGTAATCTCTATATTGATCAATAGTTTTTCATCATATGTTGTAAGATCGTTCAAATGAGCTTTTATTTATAGGCGCACCTCCAACGGTCGGCTCCCTCCTCCAACAGTCATATTTTTCCTTGAATTTTGGAGGGACTTTTAAATGTGTCACTCAAACAACGATTAGTTAGTAACAGAATGCATGAAATCATTTTATAACTCATACAGGTTTAAGAAAAATATAGTTTCTTAGAGAAATTCATTTTTCCCAGTCTAAGGAAAAATAAAAGTTCAGAGTGTAACCAAAAAACCATTCAGTGAATATAATACATGAATATTCAGATTCTATCTTCAAAAGAATTCAGAACTTTAATTCTATAGATTTTCGGAGTCTAAATTTCATGGAAATTAGGAGTCTGAATTCATAAGAATTTGGAGTCTAAATTCAGAATGTTCAGAGTCTGAATTCAGAGAATTCAGAGTCTGAACTCAGAATGTTTGGAATCCGAATTTAGAGAATTCGCAGTCTGAACTCAGAAAGTTAGGAGTCTGAATTAATAGAATTCTGATTCTATACTCTAAAAGTTTGGAGTCTGAATTCAGAGAATTGGGAGTCTGAACTAAGAATGTTCAGAGTCTAAATTTAGAGAATTCAGAGTCTGAACTTAGAAATTTTGGATTCTGAATTCAGAGAATTCAGAACCTAGATTAGGATCTTGAAAAAAGGATGCTCTATATCTAAGTATTTATAAGATTATGGGGTTTTAAATACAAAACCAAATTTTATATTTATAAATAAAATGAGGTGGGTTTAGAGAAATTATGATATGAACAATGAAAACAAGATAACGAAAAGTTTTCCTTTGGGAAGGAAAATTTTCATTATTAGGATAAAACATAGGGGAAAATAAATTTTCCTTAAGATAGATTGTTTGTGATTTTCAAAACATGAAATAATTGAAAAGTCATAAGGAGACCTTATTGACTCAACAATCTCCCCCTTTTTGGAAAGAACAAACATCGTTACGAAAAAGAATATAAGGACTAAGAAAATATTTTTCTTAACTGGAAAATAAAACATATCTCCCTTAACACATGGGAAAAGATGAGTATGACCAATTCCCCCTTAGGATTTGGAAACACTAAGGATCGTATTCTTCATTTCCGGATTGTGACTTAGCATTTTATTGCATACAAAAATCTTCTTGGATAAAAACTCCCACTTAGATGAACCCCCCCTTACTTAGAGAAATTTCTTCGTTACTTAGTATTATTTTTGACGTTCCTTTCTCCCCATTTATGATTTTTAAAAATGAATACAGGGAATTGAAAAGAAAATATGGTACCTGAAATTTTAGTACCAGACAACGAAATTTATAAATAGAAACCCCAAATTTTATTATGATTGGAAAAATTAATACAAGGAACAAATACAACAAAAGATCGGAATTGAACAAGATTATCCTTCCTTCTCCTTACACATCAATTTCTTCACTATGGTTTTGAGATTCTTGAGTTCCTTGTGATCCTCCTCTGCACGTTTGTGTAGCTGATCATGATCTTTAGTTTTCTATTCTATGGCTTTGATTTTTTCTTCCTGAGCCTAAAGAGATTCTGCTTGACCCTTTAGAACTTCTTCTTGCTTAAATAGATTCTATTCAATCTCAATCCAAAGATGCCTTTATCTCTTCCAACTCTGAGCAACTGAATATAATTTCCCATTTAGATCTTTCACTTCTTTCTTCTGAGTATTTTTTTCATGAGATATCTTATCTTCCAAAGACATGGTGAGATCATTGAACTTACCATCTTCGGTTTCAAATGCATCCATGAAATTATCTTGAAACTCATAATGAATTCTCATGTCTTACATAGTTTTATTTGAACAACTAGTCATCTTCAAGCAAGATCATTTGTGGGCTTCATAGTTTATGAAAAAGTTGTTGAAATCAGCCTCAAGTTTGACACACCTATCCATCACTATGGATACTGAATCAAATTTTTGATTTAAATAATGAGGAAGCATCTGGCATCTGGAGTCTATGATTGGAAATAGATAGATAGTTCCAACAAGACTTTTCAATGACTGGACTACAAAATCATGTCCCAGAGAGGATGATTATAGATTAAAGATTTTGCTTAGTGAGGATTCTTTTTCTAACTCAGTAAGTTTCCTCTTTGATGAAGTACCAACTTCTTTCTTCTTCACCACTGCTCTTATAAGTGTATCAACATCCACCCGTTTTACCTTATCATCTTTTAGAATGTCTTCTTCTTGATTGGGAGATTTGTGTTTACTATCAGATAGTTGTACAATTTTATCTTCAACTACCTCTTCCTTCTCAGCTCCTACCTCCGCATCCTCTGGCTGAAAGAAATCAGGATTGGAGCTTTCTTCTTCAGACAATTTGTTCACTTATTCTCCACTCTTCTCATATTTCCCTTGGGTAGCAAGTATTTAAGACTCGGCTTTAGATGTTCAGAATGATAATTTTTCAGAAGGGCTTTCCTTCTCATGAAAATACTCAACTTTATTTATCAAATCATCAGTATCATCACTCCCTTATTATTCTTTTTATTCTACTTGTTTTTCTTGGACTTTTCCTAGAGTCACAAACGTCATTCGTATAGTCTATGGTAAAGGTTCTATCAGAAATGATTCTGGTACTGTAATATTCTTGGATGCTTTCTCAGTAGCCTTCAGAAGTGAGTGGATAATCTCTACCTCAGACAACATTTTATTCTGCTTATTCTCTTTCTCTTTCTTCTCAAGCTCTTCAGCTGCATTTTACTTCCAAGATTTTGCCTCAGTAGGGTACACGCCAAAATTAGGCTCCCCTACTTTCATATTTTTCTTTTTTTTTTCTCTTTACTTTTCCACTACCTCATCAGGATAAGCTTTTTGTTTCTTTAGCTTCGGGGGTGCTGACTGAATTTCCTTTGCCACTAGAGTTTTTTCCTTCTCTTCTAATTCCTTCACCTTCCTCTTCCTTCCACTCTTTTTAGAGGATTCAGCCACCTCCGGTTTCTTTGAAAGAGTTTCAAATTCTTCTTCAGGAAAATCATAGAATCCTTCAGTTTTTTTTGAAATCCCCATTTTCATCCTTCTCAAAGTATCATCACTCAAAAACATGACCTTGAAATTCCTAAACATAGAACTGTAAGAAATTTTGAAGGATTATAAACACTGAACAATCATCTTTAACTGAATGGATGGAAACCTAATAATTTGAGATTTAAAATTCCCATTCATAATATTATCTATTGTAATTAGAATGTACATAACCAAATTTATCTTTCTAATATTCACCAAGAAATATAAAATATAGATGTCACTCTTCTTTAGAGTATCCTTATCACCTTTTCTCAGAATATTGAATCCTTGAACCCATAGTTCAAGAATCCAAATGTTTGTAGACATGTGAAAAATCTTCAGAGTCTTTAATTATGAAAGACCATAGAAGGCCATGGATTTCGCCATATCAAAACTTCCTTGAACATCAGGTAACTTGTGAGTACATAACTCATATTCCCATTCATAAGGAATACCAACCATGCTTGTAGCCTTGGTGAAAGAAAGTGAATATGTCTTTCTATAACACTTGAAAGAAAACATACTCCTGCCTTCTTCCTTAAAGAAAGTTACTGACTCATAGAACTCTACTAACAACTCTGGATATACCAAATCCCGTGCTTTTGGTTTTGAAATACATACACTCACCCAGCCATTGAGTTTGATATTCTAGGAAACGATAGAGTCATATTTGGCCTAAAACATTGGATCAAATAATATTTCTCTATATATCTTCCATTCAGATATTTGCTTGACAGTAGAAATTTCTTTCTGGGAAGAAACTTCAGCAGACATTTGGATGTAAGGAAATTATGAGAAGTTCAGAACTAGCTTTTGTGGAAGTGCAAAGCTTCCACATTCTAGAGATCTGAGATCGATGTGGGACAACCATCGGAGGGGGGGGGGGGGGTACTTTATATAGGCAATTGAAGCGACGATTTAGCTTCCCTAATTGATCCAACAATTTTAACCATCTTGAGAAGAACTGATGGTTGAGATAATCACCGTAGAAGGAAATTTGATATATTACGATCTTTTGAGGTTTTATGGAAAAACATTCAGATTTATGGACAAGTGAATTAGAAAAAATTAAAATAAAAAAATACCAACAAGTAAAGGATGATTAGAAAAATTCAGAAAATGAAACAAACCTTTCTAATTTCTAGGAAGATTAATCGTAATGAGGAATATTCTTCTTAAAGAACATTAGATTCTGAAAATTTTAAATATGAAAAAAATCCATTATGAAAATTTTTAGTACGAAAATCTTCATTTCAAAAATTTTAAGTACAAAAATCGTCATAACGAAAATTTTAAGTACGAAAATCTTCATTACAAAAATTTTAAGTATGGAAATATTTATTACGAAAATTTTGACTACGAAAAATTTATACTATGCCAAATTTTTAGAATACAAAAAATTATTAAAATATAACAAACAAATGTAATCCACCTAGGAAAAGGAGTTCCTTACTGTAAAGAGATTGGTTTCAACAGGAAGTTAACATGGAATATTACCTTACGGTTATCATTCCTAACTTATTTTTAATGTATTCAAATCTATCAGATGGTAATGATTTTCTGAAAATATCATCAAGTTCATCATGTGTTCCAATAAATTGAAGAATGATATCTCCTATTAGTGTGTGATCCCTAAGAATGTGATGCCTATTTTCTATGTGTTTCTCACGAGAGTGATGTTCATGGTTTTTACTTAGGGAAATGACACAATTATTATCACACAAAATTTGTGTTTTGGTTAAACTATGGCCATATTCTATGAGTGTGTGTTGCATCCTCAACACTTTAGCACAACAACTTCGAGCTGCTACATATTCAGCTTCAGTAGTGGAAATTTCTACCGAGTGTTTCTTTTTTCATGAACAGGAAACTAATGAATCTATTATTAAATGACAAGTTACAAATGTACTTATCCTATCCATTCTACATCCACCAAATTCATTATCTAATTTTTTTTAAAACAAAATCATTTCCAGAGGTATAAAAGTTTCCAAGATTTATGGTTCCCTTTAAGTAGAAAAAAAACATTTTCACTTCCATTAAATGAGATTCCTTAGGATCGGATTGATATCTTGCACATAAGCATACAAAAAACATTAATTCCGGATGACTACCTGTCAAGTAAAGTTGTCTTCATGTCTTACCTCTAAAAGATGCTGGATCTACTAGTTTCCAAGCTTCATCTAGATCAAGTGAATTTGAGGTACCAATGGGAGTACTTATACTCTTAGTGTTTTCATATCCTTACATTTTAAGAATATCATTAATATACTTATGTTGGGATATATTGATTCCTTCTGGTTTTTGAGAAATTTGAAAACCTAGAAAAATGTTAACTCACCCATCATAATCATTTCAAACTCAGATTTCATTAGATCTGCAATGAAATCCATTAAAGATTGCTGAGTTGAACCAAATATAATGTCATCAACATAAATTTAAACAATCAAAACATTTTTCTTATATTTTTTTATAAAAATGTTGGATCAGCATTTCCCTTAACAAAATTATTTTGAAGCATAAATATTGTAAGTCGATAATACTAAGCCCGAGGGGCTTGCTTAAGTCTATACAAAGCTTTTGTAATTTTGAAAACATGTTCAGGATGTTTTTTATCTTCAAAACTAGGAGGTTGTTCAACAAAAACATCCTCTTGAAAAAAACCATTAAGGAAAGAATATTTTACAACCATTTGGAAAAGGTTGAAATTGAATAATGCTGCAAAGGCAAGTAGTATAGGAATAGATTCAAGTCTAGATAATGGAGCATTGGATTCTTCATATTCTATTTCTTCTTGTTGATTATAGCCTTTAGAAACCAATCTAGCTTTTTTTTACTGTGATTCCATTTTCATGACATTTATTTCTAAAGACCCATTTTACTCCAATAACAGAAGTTTCCTTAGGTCTTTCAACTAAGGTATAGACTTTATTCCTTTCGAATTCATTTCTCTCATCTTGCATAGATTTTATCCAATCATCAATACTTAAATCTTCATCAATGCTTTTTAGTTCTAATTGGGAAGGGAATGATAGATGTTCAACTTAATTTCATAAGGAACTTCTAGTCCTTACAGGTTGATTTACATCACCAATGATATTATCACTGGGATGATTCTTCATAAACAACTGATTTGGGTTTTGTAAAACCTTCTCATCAACATAGGGTAGGAAGTATTCAAGGGTAAATGATTCAGAAATATTTTCTTGAACATTTTCTTTATCAGAAGGATAATCTATCAATGGTTGATAATTAGTTTTTGAAAACACGTCTGAAGATGTAGGTTGAGGTTGTTTAAAAACAAAAGTATCAGTTTCATCAAATTTGAAATGTACTATTTCTTCAATAGTACATGTATTTTTGTTGAAAACTCTATAAGCCTTAGAAGTTGTGGTGTAGCCTATGAAAATTCCTTCATCGGATTTTGGTGTGAATTTGTGTAGATTATATTTATTATTCAGAATGAATATCTTACAACCATAAACCTTGATGTAGGAAAGTATAGGATTTATACCCATCTATAAATCGTAAGGAGTTTTATTAAGAGAATTTCTAATAAAAAATTGATTTATAGTATAATAAGCAGAACATACAGCTTCATCCCAAATATGTTTGGCTACCAAATATTCACTCAACATGGTTCTTTTTATCTCTTGAAGAATTAAAATTCTTCTTTCAACAAAAACATTTTTTTGAGGTGTTCTGGGTGATGAGAGGTTATGAGTAATGCCTTTTCGACTACAAAAGGTTTCAAAATCAGAATTTTGAAATTCACATCCATGATCAATATGAATAGTTATCAAGGGAAGGTTTTTCTCATTTTTAACTTTGGCTCTAAAACTTTTGATATAAGAAAAATCTTCATATTTCTTTGTGAGAAAATAAACCAACGTAAATCTAGTGTAATCATCAACTAAGACAAATACATAATATTTGCCTCCAATGCTTCTAGTTTGTATTGGACCAAAAAGATCCATATTCTCTAAATATAATGCATCAGTAGATGAGACTTCCCTGAATGTTGTAAAACTTGATTTATGTTTCTTATCATTTTGATAAGGATCAAAAACTTTTGAAGAATCAAATATAAGCTTCGGTAGATCTTTAACTATTCAATTCTTATATAGTTTTCATAGGTTCTTAAGGGTACAGTAGCCTATCCTTCTATTCCACAACCAATAATGATCATCCATTGCACTAAGGCAAGGTAGATCTTGGATTCTAAGGTCTTCTAAGATTAATGTGTAAACATTCTCTTACCTATGGGTATAAATAATAAACTCTTCCTTGGAATTGTGTACTAAGAAATTTCCATTCCTAAAATTCACAAGGTAACATTCAAAATATAATTGAATTATGATAATGTGGTTGTTCATAATACACTTAACAAATAAAACATTTGAAATCAATGTATTTCCAAGAATAACAATGTTACCTATACCAATAATTTATCCTTTATAATTATATCTGAAAGTTACTTTTACTCCTTTTCACTTGATAATATTTTCAAAAATGTTATTGTTACCAGTCATATGACGGTAACATCTACTATCCATGTACCTTGTATTGATGTTGGTACTATATTTATTTTCCTAAAAATAAGAGTGTTAGACTTTCGGAACCCAAACATTATTGGATCCAAAAACTTTAGAAAGAGAAATTTTTGGAATCCACATTTTTTTAAAAAAATAAGGTTTATGAAAACCTAAAGACTGAGTTTTATTTAAGGAACAATTTTTTCTTAATTCCCACCACACATACATTTAGTGCATAAAGGATCACTTTGAGAAACAAAATAATTGTTAATAAAAATCGGTTTTGAACTAGTATAACCAAAACCATAATTATTCCTTAGAGGTCGAATTTGGGAATACATCTTATCAAAATTTTCCTTACCTAAGGTAAAGTTTGACAAAAACTACCTCAAGGAAAATATTTTTGACTTCAATCTAATAACTAAGTTCTTATCCTTAAAAACATCATTTTTAGCACTATAATTAGGCCTGAGTACATTTTTCTTAGAAATTACTTTTTCTAGATCCTTATAAAGTTTATCCTTCTCAGAATTAACTTCCACAAGGGTTTTTGAAATAATTTCAAAATCATAAATTTTCTTATCAAGATATTTAGAATGATAAGATATTTCCTTAGTAAGAATAGAAATCCTAGAATGTTCCTTATCAAGCTTTTTCCTGACATTAGATTTTTCATTCTCAAGGCACATAGTAAACCAGGAAACTTCTTCATAGGTAGGTAAATTATTATCTTCTTCAGATGAAGATTCTTCATATGAGGATTCATAGTATTTACTATCACTATAATTAGAATTCATAGATACATTGGTTATGGTTTCAACATTTTGTACCTTAGCCATTAAACATTGATTTTTAAAAGGTATCTTGGAATGTAATCCAAGATTCTTTTGTCCAGAAGATTCGTAATCTGAGGATTCATCAGAAGAGTCTCCACCACTATCATTCCAGGTGTCATTAGCTTACAAAACATTCTTATCTTTAACTTTATTGTAATTCATTCTATTTCTCTTAGAATTCTTTTCGATTCTATCTTTTCTCTTAATCATTGGACAATCTGGATTTATATGCCCAAATCTTTTGCATTCAGGACAAGTGACTTCAGTGTATTTCTTATCCTTTCCTTATTTATTATTTTATCTATACTGAAAGTCATTCATTCAACTATCTTATTCATCCATCGAGCAAGATTAGCTAGTTCATTCCCAGAATGTTCACTTTCACTTGATTCAGATAAAATAATGACCTTCTTAGACTTAGATATTGTAACTCTCTCAGGAGTCTTGGCTTTCATATAATTTGAAGTAGTTGTAAAAGAAAAAATTCCATTTACATTCGTTTTCATAAAATTGTAAAAATATCTCTTTATTATAGTTTCATATTTAAGAAGAGTTCCATAAATCTTATCAAGAGTAATCTATGAGAAATTCCTATTCACATAAATAGTTTATCTCTTGGATTCCCACTGATTAGGCATGATGTCTATAATCTTTCCAAAAAGTGCCTCATCATCCCAACCTTTTTCACCCATGGATTGTAAGCGGTTGACAATAGTCATAAATCACTATTGTACCTTACATATAGGTTCTACAAAAAGAAAGAAAAAAACCATGGTACTCAACTCTAAGCATAGCTCTTCTAGTTTCAATAACTTTGGAAGTTCCAAAATGAGTTACTTCAAGCTTCTTCCAAATAAAATGTGAAGCGTCACAAGAAGAATTATGACTATATATATTCTTGGTCATAGAGCACAACAAAGTATTGTGTAACTTGTTGTTTAGTTAATATTCTGACTACTCTTGATTAGTAAAAGTTATGACTTCCTTATCAGGAATCTTGTAATCTCCAGTCATCATAAAAATGTTGTCCACTCCTGTGTTAATAAAAAAAGTCTTCAAACAATCTCTCCAATATTCATAATCATTCCTATAAAAAATTAGTGGTCTAGTAGGATTAAAATTGTTAATTGAACAAACATTCATTCCTGTGATGTTAAAGAAAAATTATTTCCACACAAACTAGTTAGAAAAATGAAAAATGAACAATGTTAATCAAATATAAAAGTTTTTAAACAAGTATTAAAATATCCTAAGAAATGAAATTATATAAAAATGAAAACATGAGAAATAAAACTTATATGTGAATAAATGTATTTCAGATACCTGCTCTGATACCAATGGTAGGATCTAAATGATGAATGTAGATTATTAATATACAAGAGGGGGATGAATTGTATACTTTAAAAAATTCCTTTGGAACATTTAAAGATGGCAATGTTTAACAAAGTTAAACAAGGTAAATTCATATGACCTCTTAGTTCTACAAAATTTCTTGAAGTTGGAATTGTGGTTCTGGAAATGAAACATAATAAATGTTTACAAAGATAAGATTCTAACTTAAAGCATATAAAATCATACTAAGCAGAGTACAAGTATAAGATATTATAATATAGTTATACATTCCTTAAAAATCAAAACATAGTGGAAAACTTGAAACAATACAAGTAAAAAGTAGTAAATATTTTAACCCAAAGAGTTGGGTATCCAACAACCTTGGATTAAGGTCCCTTGATTGATACTTTCAAGAAATTCTGTCTTACCCACACCTGGGTAATCCCTTGATATGAATATCGAAGTCTCTCTTACTATGCCCCAAATCCCTTGAACTTCAAGGTAGCCATCACCTCTATCTTCCCATCCCCGGATGCCCTCGAATGCACTCATCAACATTTAGAGTCGCATGAAGCAATTCTGAACAAGATGTTCAGTACACCCAAAGCAATAAAGTCTCTCTCTATAGAAATCACATCAGCAGCATGTAATCTCTAGACTGATCAATAATTTTTCATCAAAAGGTGTATGCTCGTTCTAATGAGCTCCTATTTATAGGTGCATCTCCAATGGTCGGATCCCTCCTCCAACTGTCATATTTTTCCATGAATTTCAGAGGGACCTATACACGTGTCACTCAAACAATGGTTAGTTAGTAACAAAATGCACGACATCATTTTATAACTCAAACAAGAGTAAGAGAAATATTATTGCTTAACCAAAATCATTTTTCGGATTCTATGGAAGAATAAAAGTTCAGAGTCTTACCAAAAAACCATTTGGTGACTATAATACATGAATATTTAGATTCTGTCATCAAAATAATTCAGAACCTGAATTATATAGAATTATGAAGTCTAAATTTCAATGAAATTTGGAGTCTGAACTCATAAGAATTCAGAGTGTGAATTCAAAATGTTTGGATTCCAAATTCAGAGAATTCAGAGTTTGAACAAAGAATGTTCAGAGTCTGAAATCAGTGAATTCAGAGTCTAAACTCAGAACGTTCGGAGTCTGAATTTAGAGAATTCAGAGTCTGAATTTAGAGAATTTAGTGTTTGAACTTAGAATGTTCAGAGTCTGAATTCAGAGAATTTGGTGCCTGAATTTGGATCCTGAAAATAGAATTCTATATATCTAAGTATTTATAAGATTCTTAGGTTTTAGATATAAAATCAAATTTTATACTTAAGAATAAAATGAGTTAGGTTTAGAGAAATTATGATATGAACAATGAAAACATGATAAGGATACATTTTCCTTCGGGAATGAATTTTTTTATTATTATGATAAATCATAGGGGAAATGATATTTTCATTAAGATAGTGTGTTTGTGATTTTCAAAACATGAAGGAATGGTAAATTCATAAGGAGACCTTATTTACTCAACACATAACATCAAACATGTCTCTATGAGAAAATATTAACATTGAGAACCAGTATATAATATACCATCGTAAATTTTAGATGTTCAAAAACCAAATTTAAAAATATTTAATATAAATGAACCCTAGAATTTATATTCACTCATAAATTAGTATGTATCATTAAATATTGATTTATAATTTTCATTATATTTTTAATATTATTATTAAATAGAAAATTAAATTTATGTCATGTTCTTTTTATAGGCATGTTTTGGTCCAAAGGTTCTGGTAAATTTATATATGGAATGGTTTCCTTATCAAAAAAATATTAATTAAAAAATAATTATATAATATATTCATCATATATTATTTAATATCATTATTATAAATATGTGATGACTACTGATTTACATTATTCCATAGATATTTTAGTCTATAGGTATACAAGAGTGCAGTTTTCAGTTTCAGATGTAATGAAATAAAGAAAGGTAATTAATAACTCACCATTAAAGAATAATTATTAAATAAAAATATCATATATATTATTTAAAAGAATATCTATTACCATCCATGTTATTAATATATGAAAAATAAATCACATTGATTCTTGGAGGTGGTAGTCCACACGAATGAATGAGTGATGATATCATTTACTAAAAAATGGTCAGGTTAGAAGGAAGATAATATATAGTAATTCCAAAAACATATTTTTTTTCATATTTATCAAATTTAAAATTTAAATTCTACAAAAAATTTATCCATAAACTATGTAAATATCTAGGATTAACATAGATGGATATTAAATATTTTTTCAGAACATTTCATACATTGTACAAAATCACACCCAAAGACCGTATTATTTTATTGCCTTTGAAAACATTGAACATAAAATTGTATTCATGATCATGCTCATCAATGTATCCCCCATATATAATTCCCTTTATAACTCCAACATAAAATATTTCCTTATAACCTGGTGAATTGTAAATAAGAAAATTGAGAGATCAGATGCTCAATAAGGGTAAACAAAAAAGTCATGTATGCATAAAAATTAGTATAGCGGTATTAATGTTTTATAATAACATAATAAGATCATAATATATATAAATGGTCATAAAAATGAATCTTAAAATAAATATTTCCAATTAATAAGACATGACTCATAATATAATCAAATAACATAAATCATGAGATCAAATCGTTGACATAAGAAATGAAATTGTGGAATACATGAAAACATATTACATTGAAAACATGTATAAATACTAAAATGTTCACTCCTTAAATTAAATAACTGAAATAGTTTACTTTGATAAACATATGTACATCAAATCCCGGTTAATAGATAAAATTATGGTTGTGAAACCGGATACATTCATAGAACTGGGAACATGAAATCAGGTTCATGAATAACATATATACCTCATGAGTTATCCAGATTTACCCCATGAATTTTAAGGAGATATAGTTCCCACCATTAACATATTCAATACCATACATATGTTCCCTATAAGAATATAAAATCAATAAACATATCAGAACCCCTGGAATGAAATGGGTTTCATAAAAATCATTCCATTATAACATAACCCATGGAAAAGAAATGTATTGCATAAATATGAAACCATTATAAAATTTAATCCTTAATTGATAGAATAAGAATGGTATAATTCAATAATATCCCTATTAAATTACATGTATCATCAAATAATTTTTTCTTATATGGAAAATATTTTTGATTGATCACATCAAAAATATTCTTGAGAGACATATTATTTCTTTTTTGAAATGTTTTTTTTAAAACATCCCATAAATTTAAATTCTAGTAATTTTATTTTAAAATGAAACCATAATATTGTAATGTATTATTAAAAAAATAAATTTCACATGATAAAATAAATTCCTTCAATCCTCATTTGTATAAAACAAACATTCATTTCATAAATTTTTCCAAAAAGTCGCAAAGTATCACATTTTGAAAATGAGAAAAATATTCCATTCAAACCATGTAAAAATAAGAAAAAAATGGATAATAATGAAAAGAAACATAATTATTCAAATATTAAATTTTTTTTTATAAAAACATTATAAATCATGGAAATAGAAGTTAAATATTCACCAATGGTTAATTTAAATGAAACAATCCAAAATATTCACGAGATCATATAATAAATACGCATCACATTATGATAAATATAATAGTAGGACCGCTTAAATAAATAAGGTTATTAAGATATCTAAAAACCATAATATTATTGATTAGTTTCATACAATAAATTCATGGGAAATATATACCCCACGTAGATGAAACAAGTAGTGTATAAGTCATGTCTCCAATTGAAATAATGGATAGAAATAAATACATTACTACTGGAGTATGTTTTTAATCGTGATCCAAATCTAATAAAAATATCAATAAAATATTTTAATATAATTA
Source organism: Viscum album (assembly GCA_963277665.1). Lineage (NCBI taxonomy): Eukaryota > Viridiplantae > Streptophyta > Magnoliopsida > Santalales > Viscaceae > Viscum > Viscum album. Next base: position 116,537,576 of record OY728128.1, on the reverse strand, counting down.
CATAATATAAATTAATGATTTAACATTTCATAGTTCAATATATATACAACACAAACGAAGATAGTGTTAAATACATCATGTATCTAATGAAATTAAAAGGTGTTATAAAATTCACTGACCATATATATTCAATCCCATTGTACTCATTGAAAAATTATGTATAGTAAATATATGTTTAATGTAAATATATCACAAAAAATTATTCCAAAATAATATACCACATATGAATTAATTATGAATATATATTATCCTCTTATAAACAATTCAATTTTTATGTAATGATTTGATTAATAACTGCTTGGTTTATCAAATATATTTAGATTGTAATTTTTGGTAATCATATAAAGATCATGATTTTATCATATAATAAAAGATACCCATGATAAAAGTATCATATACATTCATTATATATATATATATATGTATTTTTATTTATAAAATATATAAAATTAAAATGAAATACATCATTCATGGAGATGACACACCATATATACACATGAAAGCTATTTTCATTTTCTTTTTATATTAACTAAAAGAAAACCATATGATATATTTTAATTATAGAATCAACTTCCTATTATATAAATAATATATATTAGTAAAATTCATCATTATTTCCACCCATGTGAAATACATACGAAAAATTAATCACACTACATCTTGGAGATGGTATGTAATTCAAATGCACAAGCGATGCTATCATATACCAAAAAAATATACGGTAAATAGGTAGTATTTCTAATATCATTAATTATTTATTTTTTGTGATAAATATCATAAATATCATAAAATATGATATTGTTTCCAAATAAATTCCCATTATTATAGGCGATAATGAAAAAAATGAACGATCCTTGTTTCGCAAGGTGGTAGTCCACCTTACACACGAATGACATGTTCGTTACCAATTAGATAGAAGTGAGATAACATGTACGTCAAACCCCAGATTTTTCAAAATATAAATATATTTAGGATATTTATTTTATTATATAAACTTGAAACAAAAAAATACGGATTCTCAATGATAAAATTAAACAAAAACATTTTTGATTAACATTACAGATTCTTTGGGAATATCCTTTTGATTTGAACAAAAGGACCTCCTTCGATTGATTTATTCCCAATTAAATGAATCTCGGATTAAGGCTATATTTTAGGGGGAAACTTTTTGTGATTTTAGTCGAGCTAAAGGGAATTAGAGGTGTAAATATATGATTAGTATAAGTTTCTCTTTATAGGTGTGGAGATATTAACTATTCTAGAATCTCAATAATTTTAATTTATAACTAATGAAAAAAATATTGGTGCACCTAAAAAAAGTCATATATTTGAATTTAATAAATTTCATATTTGTTTTTATCAACTTTTATACTTTCTCTTTTTATATTGTTCCCTAGTTAAACTATTTTAAATTTAAATACGGTAAGAAAGTATTTAAAATTCATAGGATGTAATATTTATATATAAATTTTAAATTTGAAAATAAAGAGACAATTCAAGATATTAGAGACTTTATCACATCCAATTTTCCTTGTTTATTTTTTTAGGATTTATAAACAATTAAATAATATATTATTTTGAAAAAATATCATTAATTTCAATTTTGAAACTATTCATATATTTGACTATTAGAAAATGCATACTACAAGATAACATTAATAAAATTAATTTAAAACACCCATAAAATTTCATATTTAACCAGAAAAATAGTTCATCACCTTTATTAATTCATATAATATTTATATTAATATTTATAATATCCTTTAAATTATTATTTCATTTTTTTCTATTTGATGCATCATCATTTTTAAATAATTATACTAATTAGTAATTCACTAAAAATTAATTGTAAAATATATAATGTATAAAAAAACTGTATATTTATAAATAATATATATAGTGGATCATATATTCAATATATCACCATAATAAAAATATTATACATATTTAATGTGGAAGTGTGGTATTTTCTCACTCTGGAAGAGTTTAAAAATACCTAAAACATTTTCAGGGAAAATATTCCCTTAAATTAGTCAATTTAGATACTTATGTATTATACATATATTTATATTCATTAAAAATAACATGGCAAAGTTTTAGGTCAGTTTTATTATTTTTATTATATTACTTTTACCCATAATTAAATGATTTACCATTAACCATTGTATTAAAAATTACATATGTTATAATTAATATTATTCAAAATTAATAGGGTTTTATATAGTATATATTGAATTTATGAATACTAATATGGGATCACTATTTTCTAATTGAATAAAAATATATTTTTCTAAGATTAATTTAAAAGGTTTCACATTAGAGGAATGAGAAAACATGTTTTTAAACTAGAACCATTTAAAAGATTTACAAGTTTTTATAAAAAAAATCAATGTTGAATTGTTTCTAATGACTTAAATTTGTTTGAAGTATAAAAATTTGAAGTAATTATAGTCTAAAAACAATAAAATATAAAATTAAACACAATAAATTACTTCAATGAAAAATATATTTTCCAAAAAAATCTAGAATTATTAACTATTCATCAAAACATTGAACCTTTTAGGAAAATTAAAATAATCCATCCAAACTACATTATGATTTTCCTATTTCAATTAATAATATTATTTATTCATTGAAAATTTATAAATGTTTACAAAATTAGATTTAAAAAGGCTTGACTATTAAAAGGTTGTAAAATAACCATTTTGAAAAACATAGGGATTTTTTCATAAATATGGTATTATTATTATCTTATGTAAATAAAATCAATTTTATGAATATAAAATTTGAATCACCGAATATATAACATATATATTTCTTTAATATAATTCAATAATTGTAATTAATTTAATTTTATAAGGGAAAATGACTAAAAACATAACTATTTCCTTTAAAATCAATTATCATATATTTTAATTTATAATGATTTTGTCACAGATGAATACTTAATATAAAAAATTATATTAAATAAGATTGTTATTTATATTTATAGCCTCAATTTTAACATAAAGGTTATATCTTATTATATTAAATGAAAATATTTTTATAATATTGTATTTTTCTGTAAAACTTAGTCTTGCATGTAATGTAAGGTATCAAAAGAACTCAGAATTATTTGTGACACAAGACAAGAATAGAGTTTTGTAGAATGTAAGTTAATCTATGTGTTGTGGGTAGGGAAATATTGACCTTTTATAATATAATGATGAATAAACATAATTTTTTATTACTAAAAATCTATATGATGTATTGTTGGGTTGGAAAATATTAAAAAGATAAAATTAATTTAAAAAAATTATTTTAAAAAATTTAGGTGTGTTACCTTCTACCACAATTATATGAAAATTTTTCCTTTTTATTTTTCAGGATATAAATGGTTTAATTCGTGAATTTTCCATTTATAGAAACCCATATTGAAGAAATTAATTAAAAAACATAAACTAAAAAATTATTATTGAAAAGTAAACGATTACTGAAAGTAACTAATAACTGGATTTCCACATTGGATAATAATGGAGGAATGTGAAAACCTAGACATGGAATAAGAATCTAACTATTAGGATTATAAAGAGATTGATAGAGAACATGGTAATGAGAATGTTTAAATTCAAAAAATCTATACCCCAAAGTGGCTAGGCAAAGTTCCTTGATATCATAAAAAATGATGATAACATGAAAATATTTTACATAGTAGTTATATTTTTTAAATTATAATATAATTCATGAGAAGATATACTTTTTTTATTTCAACATATTCTCACCCTATTTCATTCCTCGATTAATTTACAATCAATATCTTCTTCCATGAAATGTAGTTGAAATTATAATACATGGAGAATTAGGGAATTATTATTATTATAATGATAATCATTAATTATATCACATGTTGTCAATTTTGTAAATCAATACCCTTATGAACCATCTAAAAGATAAAAATATAGGATTTTTTAAATAATATCATCAAACATATCATTGATCCCTCAAAAAATGATATTGCTCTTAATTATAAAATACCTTACATGTGAATACTATCATCATATATTCTCATTATATATGTTGGTAACCTGAATTATAATAAAACCCTTACTGGAAACATGCATGATTTCAAAAAATAACTCTTTCCCCATACACTATATCCCAAAATTCTCTATAATCACTCCAGGATATGATAAACTATATTATACTCTTATAAACCCAATGGTCTCCAATAAAATCCTAATTATTTTATCACAATAAAACATCTCTATATTTCATTATCCAAACTGCATTCACATATTATGTTTTCTCCTTCCCTTAATCAGTTATTTTGAAAATATAACAAGATACCATCTTAATCACTTTTCCTGGTGACCAATACCATTAATCATTTTCTCTTAAGACCTTATGAAAAAACAATATATGACTATTACATAGATTTTTCATCATTCCATAAAAGTACATATAAAAATTTATTCTTAAATAAATTCTCATTCAACAAACATACATATTTTCATACTCTACATCACCAGTAGTTATCACATGGGTTTTCAATATGACATTGGATTGAAGAGGTTGTTGTGGATTATTTTTCATTTTAAACCTTGGATTTGGGAATTGATTTTCATAGATGCCAAGATATCTATGAAAATAAATGTGAAGTGTGAGTGGATCATTTTTTTGAGATTTCACTCATGTCATTTCATTGACTGGACTATTTAAATCACTCTAACACTCTTTTTCTAAATCAACATGATTCCTCCACAAGAATCACCAGCATGTTCCTTTCTGGAATACACATGAGTTCTCCTTTCCACATTATTTGGAAGTGGTAGGTTAACACTATTTCTTTCCTCCTTGCGAATTCATGTGGTTTTCATTAAGCTATATCTTCCTTTTCTTATCATCATAACCATTAGATTACCCAAACTTTCATTTCAAATTTTAGTTCACAAAAAAAAATTCATCATATGTTCCAATCTCCCTTAGTACCACGGGCTTCAAAATACATTATTTTAGGCCAAAAAAGAATTAATAATTTTTTCATTCATGATTGATTATTAACCTAGAATAATAACATTCCAATATGGAAAAATTATCTTCATAGGTACCAATAGATTCATTATTGTTTTTCCTAAGTTTAGGGAATTAGTTATCCACATTTTTTCTTAGAATATAAAAAAAATATTTACTAAAATATCCTCTTAAACCCATCCCATTCCATAGAATCAATTTTTTATTTTTCACCCATGTTCTTAATAAGATTCCATCGTTACTCAGGTTCACCATCCAATTGATAAATATCCAAAATTACATTCTCATGTTATGAAAAATGAAGGACGGTAGATATATTTTCAGTGTTACTAATCCATTTTTTAGAAACATGTGGATCAAATGACCAACTATAAGAAGGTGGTTATTGCCTCATGAAGAACTCAAAATAATGTTGTCCCTATAGCTTCACATTAGTAAGTCTAGCATGCTTAATATATTTTGAGGGTATAGCCATAAGGTATTTCATTCAAGATACCTTATCATTGGGTTTCATGAGAGGAAAATATTTTCATTTCCCACCAAATTTTTCATTAACACGGTTGCTTTGCATTCCATCCATTGACTAAATCAAGAACTCATGGTGTGATATGTAAAGACCCAGAATTTCAGTGGAATTTTTTTTTCTTAAATACATGGGAATCTTACGAGTTAATGAAAATTGACGACGTGTGATTCTGAGGCCCAATGTTCCTAGAATCAATTTCTGAAGTTTTGTTTAGGTACATTCAGTAAACGTATATGCGGGTTTTTATAACTTTTGAACCGGTGCTCAAAATTGAAAACTGAGGGCACTATCGAACTCACAGCGCTGGTATTCGCTTTAGATTACTTTAACCTCGATAGTAGTGGGTTGAGATTAAAAGATAGTTTTTGGGTTTTTAATGAATGAATTAAATAAAAATAAAGTTGTGGCTTTATTTTTATTTGGGTTGGTTGAAGCCTCCTTGTGGAAGTTAGAGGTGGGGACCGCCACACCTTAACCTCCCATGAGATTTAGGGTGGTGGGGCCCACCCAAACCTAACCTCCACGTCATGTTTAATATGGTGGGGACCACCCGAGGTTGAAACCTCTTGAACTCCCCATTAAGTGGGGAGAAACCTCTTGAGCTCCCCAATTAATGGTGCCACCACCCCTCCACATTAATGTTGCCAACTCTCACAATTTAATTGTGCCTTTTCCTCTTCATTAATAAAGTAGATCCAACTAAATTAATTAACCAATTTGAATTTTGTGCCAATGAATTAAATAATAGATTTAACTTAATCTATTATTTGACATGGAATTTGTCTTTTTGGTGGAATATTGGGGAGAGGAGAGCATGGGAGAAATAGAGTTCTCCAATGAAGAATCTCATCTCCCAAAGAAGAATGAAGAACACGTTCTTCCAATGAAGAACACCGACAACGATCTCCTTCGACCTTCATCCTCGGATCCTACCAATGCGGGAAGTGTTAAACTGACCTACCCTCCGCATTGTCATCAATGAGCCGATGCAGCTTAAGACTGGAAGGGTGCGGCGGACGCGACGAACGACGATCTCCTTCATCTTCTTTCCGTGACTTCATCGTCGAACAATGATCAAAGGTAGGGGTTTATTTGTGTAACATTACTTTCCTAATTATTCTTCTTCAGTTGGAAAGGAATCATTATGGTGGTTGTAAAAAAATTGAAGTTCATCTTTCTTCTTACTTGATTAGCCAAATGTTACCACCCTAAATACGGAGGGTGCGGGCCAAACCAACATGGCCTGATCTCTCTGTCATTCTTGTTTATGATGATCTTTGGCATGGCGAAGAAGCAACGAGGCGGTGAAGGCTGCGAAGAAAAAATCCACACTACCCACAACCTCCATGATCCGTGTCGACCCCGCGACGTCCTGCACCACCACCATCCAAACCGGCCCTGGCCAAGCCCTCACCAGTCGCGTCGCTCGCCGAGCCGAGTCGCTGCCTTGAGTCGGCCCACGCCCCGCTGACCGGCCCGGACGCCTCCCGGCCGCCTTTCGTCCTGGCTCGGCCCTACCCAGCTGCCTGCCGGCCAGGACGCGCCCTGCCCGGCCACCCGTAGACCTGCTTTTCGGCCCGCCCGGCCTCCTGCCGCCCTGGCCATTCCCTGCCCGTCCGCCCACCGGCCTGCCCGGCCGCCTCCCGGCTTGCCTGGCCGCCTCCCGTGCTCCCGGCCAAACCGAGTTGGCTAGCGCGCCCCATTTTCCATGTGCTCCCCAAGCCATGCCCCTCCCTGCGCTGGCCAAACAGGCCTCGACCATCCTAGCCAAGACGCCGAGCCGTGCCCCACACGCGCCAGGCTGGGCCGCCTTTCCGTGCCCCTCGCGGAGCCTCCGGGCTGAACCGCCCTTACACCTATGCGCGGTCGGTCCGCGCCCCCATGCTACTCGCGGCCTACGCAGCCTGCTGGGTTGGGCCTAGTGGGCTGGGCCAAACCTAATGGGTCATCCTAGACTATGTCAGGCTGGGTTGGTTCAACCGGGTCCGACCGGATCCAGGCCACCTGCGACCCCCATTTACTTTCTATTGGCCATATCTTTGGCACCAGACGTCCGTTTGACGAACAGTCAGTGGCACTGGTAATCTTGGAGCGTGACTCTCCTTTTGATTATACCCCACTGGAGTTTGGGGTATAATTGAGTTATGTTTAGGTTGGATCGTGCACGAATCCAACCGGGCCCACAGAACTAAAAGGCTAATAACTCACAGACCGGGTGTCCTATTGACATGCTGTCTATTGCGATGAGACCCCTATGACGTGGAGGATCATTGAGATACTTCTTCGTGGTACTTTGTGGCATTTGATGTATCGACAATTGGCTTGAGGAGCGGACCCTCCTGGAATCAAGCGTGCTTTGTGCGGAAACCCTGAGGCTGGCTGCGCTCTGACTACTATTCCTGGATCCTGTGTGGGTTCGATAGCTCTGATGACTGTTCATGGATCCTGTGTGGCTTCGACAGCTTTGAATACTGTTCCTAGACCCTGTGTGGATTCGACAGCTTTGACTACTATTCCTGGATCCTACAAGGGTTAGACAACTTTGTCTACTGTTTCTGGATCCTGTGTGGGTTCAACAACTCTGATTACTATTACTGGATCCTATGTGGGTTCGACAGTTTCGATTTTTGTTCCTGGATCCTGTGTGTGTTCGACAGAATAGATGATTTAGTGGCTACATCTAATCAACTATAACACTCAACATGAGTTGTATACTCGTGTGAGTTGAGTCAGTAACTTTTGTGTTTTCCTTATGATTGAGATGGATTAATTGATAACTTTGGTATATGTATGGGCATATACCTAAGTGGTGTTAACTATAGATTTCATACCTTGTGGTTTATCCTTGTTGGATTTTGTGAGACCTTGTGGGTCTCGGGGTCCCTACTGAGTATGATTATACTCACTCCTACACGGGCTATGCTCGCACCTCGTTGTGTTGGATGCAGACGATAGACAGCGCTGACTGAGGATGAGTGTACTAGGACTAGACTACAACACCCCGACCCTGAAGGACCCCGGGACACCCTGAGAGGGGAGGGGTGAATCAGGGTGACCACTTTTTCTTTTAATGTGATGGATCTTGTTCCCAGGTTGGTAGGAACTTGTTGAACCTGTATGATGATTATGATCAGAAAACAAACATTCACATGCACAGAGAAGACACAACCCTTTTTACTTGGTTCACCACTAAGGGCTACGTCCAAGGAGCATACGCCGACATGTTGTTGGTCGTACCAAAATCCACTATGCTTCACTAGATGCGGATTACAAAAGTTCGAGTACAGACACTCTGTACTAGGCTCACTGCCTTTACAATTGTTCAGGGATAGCTAACTGCGTCCCTCGGGTCACTCCCGTTGACTCCCCCTGGATCACTGCCGTTGGTGAAGTCTCACTCAGTTTATAGACGTGAAGGTATCTTCATCATTTTCATAAGAATTCATCCTCTGTTGTGTGTAGATTCTCTATTGAATTCCGATTCTCACCAGAAGCAGAAAATCACTTTTCCTCGAATGTATTAGGTAGTCTCCTGGCTTTCGTGCAGCTCCAAACAGGTTGGCAGGCTTTAGCAAAACCTGGCACGCTTCTCCAAGCTGGACGCGCAAGTCCTAATACGGCGCGCAAGTCCAAACTGGCGCACAAGTGTCACCAATGCACCTACGCGATGCTTCCTTCCCTGACAACAAACTTGCGCGGTTCACTTCCTTTCTCTCCCAAACCGCCTTGGGCGCACAGCAGACAACCGGCGTGCAAGCTCTACTTGCGCGACCAAACTACCACCTGCGCGGCTCAACCACCTGCGCGACGAGAGCTCAAACAATCTCTCAGACTTGAACTCCATGAGAAATGAGGAGGGGTGGTCCAGTATTTATAGGCAAACTGGACCCCCTGCGCAGCGGCGCGCAAGTCCCTCGACGGCCCGCAAGTCTTGTCTCCAGTAACCTCTGTCACGCAACTCACTTGCGCGACCCAACCAATACTTGCGCAAACTTCTTTCCTTAGCCAAATTTTGACGTTCTAATCCTCAAAAACATATGGCAGGCAAGTCTTCTATCCTCCAAGACCTCGGCGCGCAAGTACCTTTTCCAAAAACACTTTACTTTATTGGCTGATTTTCAGGCCCAAAAATTTGGCAAACACTGGGAAACGACGCCACCTTCACTACTATTTTCTGCTTGAACGGTATGATCTATTTGTTGGTACACATCCTGAACTTCCACTGAGGATTGAAAACAAACACAAACCATACTCCAAATCATTCTTTGAAGACCCTGGTTCCAACAATTTCCTCCTTTGGGTTTGTTGGCAATCAGAATAAATTCAATAGATCTCCAACCAGGAGCATACCCAAAACGCAAGAATCAACTCAGCCAACACTCTATGTCTACGTGATCAATGCTCGGTGTAGAAAACAAGATACGATGCTTGAATTGGGTTCCAGTGTTTTGAAATTCTCCATAACGCCCGATGTTAGCTTCCATAACGCCCGATGTTAGATTCTTAAACTTCTCATCACAATCTTGCCTTGAATTTCTTGCCTTGAATTTATTCCATTCTCCCCCATTGACAATAAAACCAAAGACCGATAAGTTGTTCAACGTTCAGCGCAAGCCATACTCCCCCTGGATAGTATCTCCCCCATAAACCTGCATCACAACCATAAGAAGATAAAAACAGTTAACACAAATGGGGAGAGGGGATTTCCGGAGCCTCCTTATGCAGTAGGAGGTGGTTGAACACCGAGGTTCAACCAATGCCTCTCAAACACAACCGCGGACAATGGCTTGGTCAGGATATCAGCCACTTGCTCATCAGTTCCAACATGATCCATTCTAATCACGCCTTGTTCAACCTTTTCTTTGATAAAATGATACCGTATTTCAATATGTTTTGTACGAGAATGCTGAACCGGATTCTTCGTAAGATCAATTGCACTTTTGTTATCACAAAAAATCACCATTGGTTGCTTCACCTTATCACCAATATCTGTTAGCTGCTGCTTCATCCAAAGAAGTTGAGTGCATGCTTTTGTGGCAGAGATATACTCAGCTTCAGCAGTACTAAGAGAATTACTTTCTTGTTTCTTGCTCAACCAGCCAACACATTTCTTCCCAATATAGAAAGCTCCACCACTAGTGGACTTTCTGTCTACCACATCACCAGCCCAGTCAGCATCTGAAAATGTGGATAATTCACTGTCCCTGCCTGCAACAAAAAATAACCCGAAGTTATGTGTACCGTGAATTTATCTCATGATTCTTTTTACTGCTGCCATATGTTCCCCTTTTGGATTACTCTGAAAGCGGGCTGCAAGGCATGTGGCAAAGAAAATATCAGGCCTTGTCACTGTTAGGTACAGTAGGCTTCCAATGATCCTCCTGTACACGGTGGGATCAACAGAGTCCCCATCCCCATGCTTTCCAAGTTTAGTTCCAACTGCAACCAGAGTTGACATTGGTTTGGAGTCTTGCATATTGAACTTCTTCAGTAGCTCTCTTGCATATTTTTCCTGGGAAATGAAAGTGTATTCCTTCTTTTGAATCACCTGCAGCCCCAAGAAATATGTGAGCTCCCCAATCATAGACATTTCAAATTCTGATTTCATGTGGTTGGAAAATTCATCCACTGATTTCTGCCTACTGCCACCAAATATGACATCATCAACGTAGACAAGAACCATGAATTGATCTTTTGGAGAATTCTTCACATAGAGATTATGATCAACTCCTCCTCTTTTGAATTCCAACTTCTTGAGATATGAATCCAGCCGTGAGTACCATGCCCGTGGTGCTTGCTTCAAACCATATAGAGCTTTCTTCAGTTTACATACCTTTGTTTCATCAGTACCCAGAACAAAGCCCACTGGTTGTTCAATGTATACTTCTTCTTCGAGTACACCATTCAAGAATGTTGTCTTAACATCCATTTGATATACTTTATATCCTCTTTGGAGTGCCATGGCAAGGAAAAGCCTGATTGACTCCAGTCTAGCCAATGGAGCAAAGGTTTCTTCAACATCAATGCCTTCAATCTGAGAGTATCCTTTACATACCAGACGTGCCTTGTTTCTGATGACACTTCCATGTTCATCAAACTTATTTTTGAAGATCCATTTGGTACCAATCACATTTTGACCTTCGGGTCTCTGGACAAGATCCCATGTCTGATTCTTGTCAATCTGATCTAATTCATCATTCATGGCTTTCACCCAAGATTCATCATTAGCAGCTTCTTCGAATGAGTATGGATCTACAACTGATAGAAATGTAGATTGCGTGTTATTCCTCATTCTCCTTATTTGAGTGGGTGCACTTCTGTCCCCAATTATGTTGGATGTATCAATCTCAGCTCTTCTATTTCTCCTGCGAGGTTCAGTAGAATTTTCTTCAGCCATAGTTTCTTCTCCAGATTCTTCTTCTGAGTCAATATCATGATGTGACTGCTGAGTGTTTTGAACAACTTCATCTATTTCTGCATTTGTATTTTCTTCACGTTCACATTCTTCCTGACATTCTATCACATCAGTATATGACATCCTTGAAGCATTTGTGGTTTTCTCTTCAATTATCTTAACATCACTTCTTTCCACAATTCTTACCAAATTCTTGTTGAAGCATTTGTAGGCTTTCCTGTTCATTGAGTAACCAAGGAAAATTCCTTCATCTACATTGTCTCCATATTTCCCTTGATTTCCTTCTTTGTTCCTGATGAAGCATTTACTTCCAAAGACACGAAATTATTTTAGAGAAGGCTTCCATCCATGCCACAATTAATATAGTGTCTTCGTCTCACCCATATAAAGTACTCTTCGATTCTGAATGTACACTATAACTTGAACAACCTCTTTCCAGTAATGTCGTGGAATATGACTCTCAATCAGCATAGTTCGTGCCATGTTGTTCACCTGTCGATTCCTACGTTCAACAACTCCATTTTGTTGTGGAGTTCTCACAGCAGCTACCTCATACTGTATCCCATGCTTCTCTAGATAATTCTCAAATTCAATAGACGTGTATTCTCCTCCATTGTTAGATCGCAACACTTTGATTGTTCGTCCAGTATCATTCTCGGTGATTCGCCGATATGTTTTCATGCAGTCAAGGACTTGTCGTTTCCTGTGAATGACCATCACACATGCCATTATACTGTAATCAACTATGAAAAGGACAAAGTACCTTTCTCCATGTGTTCCTGCAACATTTATTGGACCACAAACATCTGTATGAATCAGATCAAGAAGGTGAGATGCCTTTTTCTTCTTTGGCCGATATGAACTGCAGACCAGCTTCCCACGAATACAAGCATCACAAGATTTTTCACGCTCACGCTTCAGATTGGGGATGTCCATGACAATTCTCAATTTTGATATTTTATCCATGTCTTGCTGATTTATGTCTCCCAATCTTCGATGCCACAAATTGTTTTCTTCTTCAACAGTCATGTAACATACATTTTCTTCACTATCAACCTGATACAAGTTTCCTTCTGTTATGCATCCTTTCATAAGTGAATTGCCGGTTTTTCCATTGATAGTGCAGCCTTTCTGATGAAAAGTAACTATATGTCCTGAGTCACAGAGTTGACTCACGCTGAGGAGATTATGATGTAGGCCATCTACGTAAAGGACTTCAGTCTTCTTTAGTTCTCCATTAGCTAATTGGGTACTTCCACTCCCTTTGATTTTCAGAGCCCCATCATTACCAAATCTTACTATACCATCAACATTCTTTATGATATTCGTTAGTAGGCCGACATTACCCGTCATATGAGATGAACAACCACTATCCAGAATTTGTTCTTTGTAGCTTTGAGGGCTACCTATGCAAGGTTCGATTTTTCAATCTTATTCCTTTCCTTCCATGAGACATTAGATTGAGTATATAGAACTGATGGCCTTTCAACTATCTCCTCCACATACCCATGTTCTTCATAGTCAAAGTCTTCTTTGAGAGGTGAGAACCTGTTTGAAAGAGCAACACTGTCTTGCTGACAAGACTTGACTTGTATTGAACTTCGGTATGAGGTGTCTATGTCCCATCTCTTCCTGCAATTAACGGCCTTATTACCAAAGTTAGAACAATGAAAACAATATCCATAGAAATTATTTCTTCTATGAGAATTAGGATATGAGATTGTTCTCCTTTGTTGAGCATCTATATCTTCTCCATTCAGATAACTTCTTGCCTCTTCACAATAAGACATGGTATGGACCAAATAGCCACAGAACTGACACTTCATGAGAGAAAATGTCTTCTCACTTGAATTTATCCTTATACCTTCTTCCTTGGGAGAATAGTAAGACTGTCTGTCATTTTTTGAAAGTTTGAGGATAATTTTCAGGTCTCCTTTTAGTCTGGATTGAGGGTTCCTTTTTCATCACTCTAGGTAACATTTCATCATGTTCAACTTTCATCTTATCTTTCTTTTGGATCTTTTCACTTCCAGCAGTTGATGATTCAGCCTCACATCCAATTCCACTCTTTCCCATGCAAGCGGGTCTTTGATCACTCAAGATTTTTCCAACCCCATCTGAACCACACTTGGCTCTTGCTAGTAATTCTGCATCTGAGAATCTTCCGAACTGTATTTTCTTCCTCGATTATTTTGGAACTGATTTAGTCTCCAGTTTACTCCTTAGAGTAACTACTTCCTCCTCAAGACCCTCAGCAGTCTTGGATTTTTCATCCAGCCTGGATGTGAGGTCATTGATGACCTTTGCCTGCTCTTCAATTCTCAGCTTCAGATCAACTACATCATCACTGCTTTCAATTATTTTAGACTGTACCTTCACAAATTCTTCCATTCGTTCAATTTGAGCTTCAAGTTGATCAACATATTCATTTGATTCTTCTAGAATTGATTTTCACTTATTGCAGCTCTTACACTTAATCTTAAGCTTACTAACCGCATCCTTAAGTTGAACCTCAGGATCTACACAAGTTCTCAGTTGTTTTTCTCCATCAGTACCTTCTGACTTTTCAATAGTGGCCATCATAGAATCATGGTTCCCAGTTTTGAATTCTGGTTCTTCTTCATCACAGAATTCATAGTCATCTTCTTCCTCTTCACAGACAAAACTCTTCCTTTGCATTTTCTTACCAGATTTGAAGTCTCCCTTTTTGAAGAACCTTCTCTGAGGCTTCTTTATGTTTTCATCTTCACTGTCATCATCATTGATATTCTTCAAGCACTGAGAGGCAATGTGCCCAACTTTTCCACAACGGAAACATGCAAGAGGTAACTTCCCTTTGAATTTCCCTTTCCCCTTCTGGAACTTCTTTGCAATGAGAGAAAGAATTTCTTTCTCTTAGTCATCATCACCACTACTATCCTTTGAGATTTTCAATTTATCCATGGCCTTGAATGCCATTTTCTTGCTCACCCGATTCATAGCATCTTCTGGTTTGACTCTCATTTCATATGCTACAAAGCTGCTCAGTAGATCATCTAGAGAAAGTTTGGAAAGATCTCTTTCCTCAAGGGCTGACACCTTCGCATTATACAGAGGTGGAAGTCTTCTTAATATTTTCTTTACAATATCAATGTCTTTGATTTCTTCTCCTAGACCCCGAATTGCTCCAACCACTTCAGTAATTCGATTGAAGAAAGAGTCTGCATTCTCGTCTGGATGCATCTTCAGATCATCAAACCGATTGTGTAGCACTTGTAGTTTCGCCTCCTTCACTGTGCTATCTCCTTCATAAATATTCTCAAGTTTATCCCACATGGATTTTTCTAAGGTGCAATTCATCACCTTCAGGTAGATCTAATTAGAAAGGGTTGCAGTGAGAGCATTCTGTGCTTTAGCATCTGCATCAAGAAGTTTCCTGTCTGTTTCAGTCATAGCCAGACCTGTTGGATCAGTGACTTGTATTCCTTCCACAGTAGAAAAAAGAACTTCCATTCCAAGAGATCTTAGGTGATATCTCATTCTGTTCTTCCAGATCTGGAAATTGATTCCATCGAAGTGAGGGACTCCCCTGACATTGACCGCGTTTTCCATGATGAAGAAGGTCAGATTCAACACCAGCAACATTTACGCTCTGATACCACTTGAAGGACCCCGGGACAACCTGAGAGGGGAGGGGTGAATCAGGGTGTCCTATTTTTCTTTTAATGTGATGGATCTTGTTCCCACGTTGGTAGGAACTTGTTGAACCTGTATGATGATTATGATCAGAAAACAAACATTCACATGCACAGAGAAGACACAACCCTTTTTACTTGGTTCACCACTAAGGGCTACGTCCAAGGAGCATACGCCGACATGTTGTCGGTCGTACCAAAATCCACTATGCTTCACTAGATGTGGATTACAAAAGTTAGGGTATAGACACTCTGTCCTAGGATCACTGCCTTTACAATTGTTCAGGGATAGCTCACTGCGTCCCTCGGGTCACTCCCGTTGACTCCCCCTGGCTCACTGCCGTTGGTGAAGTCTCACTCAGTTTATAGACGTGAAGGTCTCTTCATCAATTTCATAAGAATGCATCCTCTGTTGTGTGTAGATGCTCTATTGAAGTCTGATTCTCACCAGAAGCAGAAAATCACTTTTCCTAGAATGTATCAGGTAGTCTCTTGTCTTTCGTGCAGCTCCAAATAGGCTGGCAGGCTTCAGCAAAACCTGGCGCGCTTCTCCAAGCCGGACGCGCAAGTCCCAATACGGCGCGCAAGTCCAAACTGGCACGGAAGTGTCACCAACGCACCTACGCGATGCTTCCTTCCCCAACAACAAACTTGCGCGGTTCACTTCCTTTCTCTCCCAAACCGCCTTGGGCGCACAACAGACAACCGGCGCGCAAGTTCTACTTGCGTGACCAAACTACCACCTGCGCGGCTCAACCACCTGCGCGACGAGAGCTCGAACAATCTCTCAGACTTGAGCTCCGTGAGAAATGAGGAGGGGTGGTCCAGTATTTATAGGAAAACTGGACCCCCTGCGCGGCGGCGCGCAAGTCCCTCGACGGCGCGCAAGTCTTGTCTCCAGTAACCTCTGTCGCGTAACTCACTTGCGCGACCCAACCAATACTTGCGCGACCTTATTTCCTTAGCCAAATTTTGACGTTCTGATCCTCAAAAACATATGGCGCACAAGTCTTATATCCTCCAAGACCTTGGTGTGCAAGTAACTTTGCCAAAAACACTTTACTTTATTGGATGATTTTCAAGCCCAAAAATTTGGCAAACACTGGGAAACGGCGCCACCTTCACTACTGTTTTCTGCTTGAACGGTATGATCTCTTTGTTGGTACACATCCTGAACTTCCACTGAGGATTTGCAACAGACACAAACCATACTCCAAATCATGCTTTGAAGACCCTGGTTCCAACAGACCCCAGTTATCCAGAGTCGGTGCATTATTACATAACATTGGTATGATCACAAAAGATCAAATCTCTAAAGACCAATTAGTTTAGTAGCCTTGGAATCACTAGATACATTCATAAAGTTTACATTACATCATAAAGTGACAAACTACAACAACATCTTGTGTCCATAGACCACACTCATATCCCCTAATACTATCACTGCAGGTCATTCATAAAATACTTCTTCACATCCTGGGAAAAATAAAACATAGAAAGGGGTGAGCTCAGATTCCCAGTAAGGATAACAATATAGTGAAAACTTTATTAAATAAGCATAAACATTTAAGATAATGTATAACTAAAACAAAATCCTTTTAAACATGAACTTCTGCATAATATGGAAAAAATAAAATGAAATAATTCCATTTACTTATTCACATGGATATTCAACTAATCGAATAATCACTTGCAATATCAATAACCACTTTCATAATGATGGAATGCATAATTACAGACTATCATAACCACATAGTCAAGGCCTTGTGCCAAGACTAAAAATAAGATTTTGTCAAGGCCTTGTGCGAAGACACTAGTTTGTCTCATGAGACCTACCGATGCATCAAGGAGCTATAGCGAGCTCCACCCATCACTTATTAAGTCCAATTCCTTCCTCATATGAACAGGTTTAAACATAACATAATCATTCGTATTAAAACTAGCATACAAAATGTCAATAACTTCTCCCAAAACCATGAATGGTATAACAATAACACATCCACAGTCAAAAATATCACAAAACCTTCAATACTATATTTATGTTTTGTATCATAATAAATCAACTTCAAATAAGAATAAAATCCATCAAAGGATGTTGACATAGATGAAATCAAAACTATTTGAGAGAAATATCTCTTTTTTTGAAATCATTTAAAAGCCACATAATTAAAACATTTACTTTGAAAATATTCTTATAAGCTTGTAAGGGAAGCTTCAACGATTTTATAATGGTGGAAAATAGCCGCACCCTCCGTATAAGTTAAAAAAATACATTCTAACCTTAATTTTTTCGAAAAGGTTAAAAAGGACCATGTTTGGAATACAACAGAAAGATTCCTTTATAAAACTCTTATAAAAATTCAAACAAGGGTATAAATGAATTTAACCCATATTTTTTAAAATAGTAATAATGTTTTGAAATACATTTTTAAGAAACATGTATGTGGATGATAAAGAGGTCGCAGTAGATAATTACGTATAAACAACCTTGGATAATGAAGAGATTGTGAAATAAACCCTTACCTTGTAATTTTCCTTGGTTGAGGGTAGGTTAACCTCCTTTATAATGGTGAAATAATTGTTATTAAATTATTCAATAATCATATACATTAATATGATATCATATATGATCTTTTAACATTTCTTTGTTTGTAATATCTTTGTATTATCGTTGTTTCGTGTGTTAACTGATTCGTTTTCCTTTATATAATTTGTTATGTAAGCCGTTTTTGTTATTTATAGGTTGTATCTTATTAATATACATAATTATATTAAGTCTTTAAACATTATTTTTAACCATCAAATGAAAATTATTCTTGAATGGATACGATGAGGAATGAATCTCATTGCGTTCGTGGAGACGGTAGTCCATACGTACGCACGAGCGACGATATCATTCTTTTGATATTAAAATAATATATAATTGGGTGGTGTATCATATATAAAGAATAATTACCATGTTATATTTATTATTTACCTGAACTACACGTCATCATTATACCCATCCAAATAATAATGTATTGAATAACAATTACACCACGACGTGGAGATGGTAAGCCGTACGTACACACGTATGGTGACATGTCATTCAAGGGATGGATAGAATACTGAATATTGTTGTACCATATTTATAATAACATCTTAGTATATTGGAGATACTTGATTTATTATTTTATAATGGAAATAACAAAGAAATAAGAAGTTGAAGAAAAAAGGAACTTGAAAGAGGGTGGTGAAAACATTACCTCTTCTTCGGGTTCTTCCTTTTTATTTGATCAAAAGGGATCCTTAGGTTGGATTTATGATCAAAATAAGGCATCTAGGTTGAAGTGAGGGAAGTTGAGAGAATATTTGGGCAGGGGTTGGCCGAGCCAAAAGGCTTTTAAGGTGTGAATTAGAGATAAGGGGGAGTGGCCTTTTATAAGAGGGGTGAAGGGAACCTTAGGAAAAGCTAGAAATATTATTTTATAATAAAATCATATTAGGTTTATAATGGCTAAAAAGTGTCTCATTTCGAGGATAAGGTGGGTATGGGTCAAAAAACACCCAACCAATAGGTTTTAGACAGGTTTGGGTTACTATATTAACAGTATCTTTTAGTTTTAACTCTTAGTTAATTAGTTTCACATTTACCATGTCTCTTTGTATTTTTATATTATATGGTTAATAAACTTACTATATACATCCAAGAGAACCCCAAGTGGTTAATTAATGATACACCTATCATTATATAAGTCTTTTGGACTAATGTTATATTTTTAGGAATTTAATATCAATTAATAATATAATATTTATTTTAGAAACCCTTTTATGTCAACTTTGACACTATTTGGAATTTGATTTTTGTGAAAATCATAACAGAATTATTACTTTGATAAAACATAATTAAATTACTACTAACATGTCATATTAACCTATAAAATTATTTTAATTCATTAAAAGTCTCAAATTTCATTTATTTTGATATTTATAATATCAATTATTTTATTATTTCATTAATTAGGTAATTACTGCATCACCATTGTGTCATAAATAAATTGAATTAATTAATGTCTAAAAATTATAAATAAAATACCATTATGTAGGAAATAATTTTATATTCCTAATTAATATTTATAATCGAATTTATCTTATGTATAACCCAATATTGAAAATGTTTTAGTAATTAAACTTTTATTTTAACTCTTTTAACTCTTCTATGAATTAAATAATAATAAATGTCCTAATCTAATCCAGGTGGACCTAAATGCTAATATTTTTTTCCTAAGGTGTTTTTTGGTCGAGATACACTTGTCCAACAGAATTAGTACATGTGTTAGGGTAAAATTAATATAATTTTTAACCTTAATTACCCTATTTACTTTTAACCGTGGTAAATAAAAGTAAAAAGTTACTATTGTCCAAAGATTATTTTTATCTTATTGAACCAAATTTTACTCCTTGATATTAACCATTTCTCTCAGAGTTTTGAAATTCCACTCATAGAAGCGGTAAAATTAAGTTTTACGTGAATTTCCAAATTCTCCTAGGAGGTGGGTAAAAGACGGTGAAAAGTTCAATAAAATTTTTATATATCTAAAATTATTCTAAACTAACTCCAATTAATTCCATTGAACTTATATCGGTATTATGTATCTATTTTGACCTTAATTAAATTTAAATAAAATAAATATTTTTTTAAATAAAAATTTGTTTTTAAACTATAACTTAGTGTTTTTTCACTATTCATCAAAAATTGAAAGTTTTCAGAAAAATACCAAAAATTCAGACTAGGATATTCTAGATATTCCAAATCCAAATATGAAGTCCATTTTGAAAGATAAAATTTATAAAATTTCAAAAAGTGGGTATTACTATTCATAACAGCTAGTTTGATTGGTTGTGGTGTGTGTTAGAACTCGAAGTTGTGAACAACACACGCTATTGTATTATTCAAAGAGAAGCATACCGTAGAAGCTTGGAGTGTTAAATTATCTCCTCCTACAAATAATTTTGTCCTCAAAATTTCTAGAATATTACTGCATAAAAAGACTCGGGTGATTCTT
The DNA here is from genome assembly GCA_963277665.1 of Viscum album. Classification (NCBI taxonomy): domain Eukaryota; kingdom Viridiplantae; phylum Streptophyta; class Magnoliopsida; order Santalales; family Viscaceae; genus Viscum; species Viscum album. The sequence continues at coordinate 116,516,906 of OY728128.1, read as the reverse complement.
CATCATAAGTTCCTCAGGTTCCCACGTTGCCTCTTCCATTTTATGATTTCTCCATAGAACTTTTACCAGACGAGTCGTCTGGTTTCTCAACACTTGTTCTCGGGTATCAAGAATCCTGATGGGCTCTTCGCAATAAGACATATCGGGTTCCAGTTCTAATTCCTCATAGGTGAGTACATGCGTTGGGTCAAGCATGCATTTTCTCAACAGTGATACGTGGAACACATCGTGAACTTTGGAGAGATTGGGCAGCATTACCAAATGGTAAGCTACAAACCCAATTAGTTATAGAGTTTCAAAAGGTCCAATGTACCTGGGACTAAATTTACCTTTCTTACCAAAATGTATGACTCCCTTCCATGGAGATACCTTCAAGAAAACAAGATCTCCTACCTGAAATTCCAAATCCTTCCTTTGGTTATTGGAATGGTCTTTTGCCTTCTTTGAGGTGGTTTTGGATTACCTTCTCCTTTTTCATAGTTTCCTCCACTAGTTCTGGGCCTACAAGTTTTCTTTCACCAACGTCAACCCAACAGGTTGGTGTGTGACATCTCTTTCCATATAACACTTCATATAGTGTCATCTGATTACTTGAATGAAAGCTATTGTTATAGGAAAATTCTATTAGATGTAAATATTGACCCCACATACCCTGAAAGTCAAGTGAGCAAGATCTCAACATCTCTTCTAAGGTTTTAATAGTCTGTTCTGATTATCCATCTGTTTGAGGGTGGTTGGCAGTGCTCAAACAAGGTTCTGTATCCAAGGCCTTCTGAAGACTCTTCAAGAATCTTGATGTAAAATGTGGATCATGATCAGAAACAATCGATAGGGGTACCCCATGAAGTCTTACAACTTCATTAATATATAGTCTTTCTAGAATTTCAATTAGTAGATCTTCCCTTATAGCAAGAAAATGTGCTGACATGGTAAGATGATAAAAAATGACCCATATTGCATCGTTCTTTCGAGGAGTCTTTTGTAGTCCCATGAGAAAGTCCATCGTGATATTATCCCATTTCCACTCAGGTATGGGAAGAGGTTTCATGACTCCTCCAGGTTGTTGCCTTCCAACTTTCACTTGTTGACAAACCATACATCTTGACACAACATTAGAAATCTCCCTCTTCATGTTGTCCCACAAAAAATGTTCCTTCAAATATCTATACATTTTGGTGCTCCCAGGGTGTATAGAGAAATTGGAACTATGAGCATCATCCAACAATTCTTTTTTAGATCAGGTATATCGGGAACACAATGTCTCTTCCCAAATTTCAAAATTCCATCTTCATACACAAATTTACTCAATCTCCCATCATTCACAGCTTTAATCTTCTTTTGAAACTCTTCATCATCGGTCTGAGAACTCTTTATCCTTTCTAGTAAAGATGTTTTGGAAACCATTTGAAAAATTATTGATGTTTCACCTTCCATGGTGATTCCTATATCCATATTTACTAGATCCATGAAAATAGGATCACTCTCAACTCTCATCTTTTTCAAAAATCCATGATATTTTCTACTCAAGGCATCTGCCACCTTATTTTTCTTCCCCAGGTTGTAGTGTATTGTGAAATCATAATCCTTGAGTAGTTCTAGCCATATCCTTTGCCTCATGTGGAGTTCATTCTATGAGAAAATATAATTCAAACTCTTGTGATCATTATAAATCTAACATTTTTAACCATAGAGATAATGTCTCCATATATTCAAAGAAAAGATTACAGTAGCTAACTCAAGATCATGAGTAGGATAGTTTTGATCATGAATTTTCAGCTTTCGTGATGAATAGGCAATAACCCTTTCATTTTGCATAAGGACACAACCAAGTCCTTTCTTTGAAATATCACTATAAAGAACAAACTCATCATTCCCCGATGGTAGAGTCAATATAGGAGAATTGACTAATATTTTCTTCAGTTCTTCGAAAAATTATTCACACTCTTTTGTCCAAAAAATTTAACCCCTTTACATGTGAGCTTTGTTAATGGGTTAGTCAACCAGGAAAAATTCTGGACGAAATGTCGATAATAACCTTCTAAACCAATAAAACTTTGTACCTCAGTTATACTCGTCGGTGCTTTCCATTCTTGGATTGCCTTGGTGTTAGAAGGATCAAAAGAGATTCCATCCATAGAGACAATATGTCCAAGAAAAGAAATCTCCTGAATCCAGAATTCACACTTGCTAAACATCCCATATAATTCATGTCTTCTAAGAGTCTTTTGGATAATGCGTAAGTGATTTTCATGATATTCATGGCTTTTTTAGGATACCAAGATATCATCAATAAATAACACTACAAAGTCATCAAGATATTCCTTGAAAATTCTATTCATTAGATCCATGAAAATAGAGGGTGCATTAGTCAACCCAAAAGTCATTACTGTAAACTCGTAATGCCCGTACCTGGTTCGACATGCTGTCTTCAGAATGTATTCCTTCTTCACACATAACTGATGATATCCAAATCGAAGTTCAATCATTGAAAAGTATTTATCTCCATGTAGTTGGTCAAATAAATCATCAATGCGAGGTAGGGGATACTTGTTCTTTATTGTTATAGTATTGATCTCCCTGTAGTCAATAAATAACCTCATAGATCCATCATTCTTCTTAACAAAAAGGACAGGGGATCCCCATGGAGAAACAATAGGGTGAATAAATCCCTTATTACTCAATTCCTCTAGTTTTTTCTTTAGTTCCACTAATTCTACAATTTCCATTCTATAAGGGGTCTTCGATATGGGCCTTGATCCGGGAATTAAATCAATGGAAAACTCAATTTCTCATTCTGGAGGATGTCTTGGTAAATCCTATGAAAAAACATCAACATATTCTTTCACAATAGGTACATCCTCTATTTGGACATTCCATTCCTCCCCACAGTTATTTCATTCTCTTCCTCCCCAATAGTTGAATTTAGTTGATCTACTGGGGGTGGATCTAGATAAGAATTAGGTGGTGATGATTTTGTTCTTAAGATAAGGCGTTCCATGTCATCATCATCAAATATCATAACCTCCTTATTCTTACAATAAATCTTCACATCATAGTATGAATGCAAATCCATACCAAGGATTATATCAAACTCAATCATAGGTATGATGATGAGATCAGCAGATAAAGAAAATTTATGTGCTCTAATGGGAACTGATTCACATAAAATTATAACAATGATAATTCCCTTTGGAGTTTTAACTGAAAACTCCCTTGTTAAATAAAATTGGAAATATCTAATTTTCTTAGCAAACTGGGAAGATATGAAACAATGTGATGATCCAGAATAAAATAATTCATTTGCTAAACTTGAGGAAACCATTAAATTACCTGCCACCACGTCTTTCGTAGCTTCTACCTCAGCAGTAGTGATAGCATAAGTTGGACCTTGATCCCTTGGCCTTTTCTGAGGTAAGTTCCCCTGAATCTTAAGACATTCATTTCCATAATGTCCTATCTCCCTGAAATTGTAGCATTGAACATCAGTAGCTTCTTTCATCCCTTTTCAATCATGAGCTTGGTGGCCTTTTTCACTACACTTGTAACAAACTCCTATTCCCTTCAAGAAAGTACCTAGGTGTTTCTTCCCACATTTACTGCAAGATGGATATTCAACTTTTCCCTTATTCCCCTTATTTCTATTCCCAAATTGATCAGCAGATCTCTTCTTGTATTGCTTTGCTTTAAAGTCAAAGACTTAGAGAATTCCTTTTCTGTCTTGATAGCACATGAGACAATGTCTTCATACAAAGAGAAGGATTGTGAGACTAATTATTGATGAAGAAATGGTTTTAAACCATCAAATAAACGATCAATCTTACTACTCGGGTTACGTATATAATCTGCTGCATGCCTCACTAACCTTGTAAAGTTAGATTCATAATTTCGAAATTCTCATCCTCCTTTTGTCTTAGACTTAGAAATTTCCTTTATATATCTGCTTGATGGTCATGAGGAAAGTATTTTTCTAAGAAAATATCTTTAAACTCCCTCCATTCCATATTTGATACCTCATCATCTTCCTTCGTATTTGGAATCAATTACCACCATTGATCAGCATCTCTAGTGAGGCGGTAAACTGCCATGACAACTTTTTCCCTTTCACTACTCCCCAAGGCATGAAATATTTTCTCTAGGGAACTTATCCATTGCTCAGCTACCAATGGATTTGTACTCCCATTGAATGTTGGTGTCTGTTGCCTCATGAAGCGATCTAACATTGATCCTCCACGCAGTGGATCAGTGTGCTCCATACGGGTAAGGTTATTATTCATAACCAGAGTGAGTTGTCCCAATATAGTGGTAAGTTGATCAGCACCAGTTGCATCACTAGCTCCACTATAATTATCTTGAGCAGGAGGGAAATCCCTACATGGAGTGCGTGCATTGATACAGTTTCCATTTCTTCCACTAGGCGCAATTTCTAAACAATGGCATAAACTAGATCAGTTTATGAATCAAAATACATAATTCTAAAATTGTAAAACACTTAACATAAATTGAACAGTTTATGGATATAATCCATAATCATAAAAATGTTTTCTTTGAGGAATTATATACTCATAAACCCTTCATAATGGCTTGTAAAGAAAATGAGAATTATCCTAATAATATCCCCCGGGAGTGTCGTAACCAAGAGTGTAGCAAGGCTTGTTGTCGTGCGCCAGTTCCCGTTCGAGTCTAGCTCAAAGTGGTGTTTTTGGGTTTTACCCCTAGGTACATCTGTTCTAGATCTTCCTCTACCTGCTCGTATCCAGACAGGGATGTATTTCTCAGAAAACTCACAAAATCTCTACAATACCAAAATTCTTAGAAGTTATTCTATACTAATCCTCATAATCTATCTTAGGGCTCTGTGCTCTAATCAAAGTTTATTTAAATATAGCTTCCAAGGTTTGTATTAATCTTACTTTGATACCAACTGTAACACCCCTACCCTAGTTACCTAGAGTCGGTGCATTATTACATAACATTGGCATGATCACAAAAGATCAAGTCTCAAATGACCGATTAGTTTAGTAGCCTTGGAATCACTAGATACATTCATAAAGTTTACATTACATCATAAAGTGAAAAACTACAACAACATCTTGTGTCCATAGACTACACTCATGTCCCATCATACTACCCCTACAGGTTATTCATTAAATACTTCTTCACATCCTGGGAAAAATAAAACATAGAAAGGGGTGAGCTCAGATGCCCAGTAAGGATAACAATATAGCGGAAACTTTATTAAATAAGAATAAAAATTTTAGGCAATGTATAACTAAAACAAAAGCCTTTTAAACTTGAAATTCAGCATAATATGGCCGAAATAAAATGAAATAATTTCATTTACTTATTCACATGGATATTCACTAATCTAATAATCACATGCAATATCAATAACCACTTTCATAATGATGGAATGCATAATGCCAGACTCTCATAACCACATAGTCAAGGCCTTGTGCCAAGAATACAAACAAGATTTTGTCAAGGCCTTGTGACAAGACACTAGTTTTTCTCATGAGACCTACCGATGCATTGAGGAGCTATAGTGGGCTCCACCCATCACTTATTAAGTCCAATGCATTTCCTCATATGAATATGTTTAAACATAACATAAACATTCGTATTAAAACTAGCATACGAAATGTCAATACCTTCTCCATAAACCATGAATGGTATAAAAATAACACATCTACATTCAATAATATCACAAAACCTTCAATACTATATGGAAGTATTGTATCATAATAAATCAACTTCAAATAAGCTGAAAATCCATCAAAGGATGTTGAAATAGTTGAAATAAAAACTATTTGAGAGAAATATCTATTTTTTAAAATCATTTAAAATCCACATAATTAAAAAATTTACTGTGAAAATATTCTTATATGCTTTTAATGGAAGCTTCAATGATTTTATAATGGCAGAAAATATCCGCACTCGCCATATAAGTTAAAAAAAGCCATTCTTACCTTAATTTTGTTGAAAATGTTAAAAAGGAAATTGTTTGGAAAACGACAGAAAGATTCCATGATAAACCTCTTATAAAAATTCAAAAAATGGTATAAATGACTTTAAACCATATTCTATAAAATAGTAAGATTGTTTTGAAATAAATTTTTAAGAAACATGGATGTGGATGATAAAGATGTCCCAGTAGATAATTACGTATAAACAACCTCGGATAATGAAGAGATTGTGAAATAAACCCTTACCTTGTACTTTTCCTTGGTTGAGGGTAGGTTAACCTCCTTTATAATGGTGAAATAATTATTATTAAATTATTCAAGAATCATATACATTAATATGATATCATATATGATCTTTCAACATTGCTTTGTTAGTAATATCTTTGTATTATCTTTGTTTCGGGTGTTAACTGATTCATTTTACTTTATATAATTTGTTATGTAAGCCATGTTTTTTATGGATAGGTTTTATCTTATTCATATTCATAATGATATTAAGTCTTTAAACATTATTTTTAACCATCAAATGGAAATTATTCTTGAATGGATACGATGGGGAATGAATCTCATCGCGTTCGTGGAGACGGTAGTCCGTACGTACGCACGAGCAACAATATCATTCTTTTGATATTAAAATAATATATAATTGGGTGGTGTATCATATATAAAGAATAATTATCATGTTATATTTATTATTTACATGAATTACACATCATTATTATACCCATCCAAATAATAATGTATTGAATAACAATTACACCACGATGTGGAGACGGTAAGCCGTACATACGCATGTATGGTGACATGTCATTCAAGGGATGGATAGAATACTGAATATGGTTGTACCATATTTATAATAACATCACCGTATATAGGAGATACTGGAGTTATTATTTTATAATGGAAATAATAAAGAAATAATAAGTTGAAGAAGAAAGGAACTTGAAAGAGGGTGGTGAAAACATTACCTCTAATTCGGGTTCTTCCTTTTGATTAGATCAAAAGGGATATTTAGGTTGACTTTATGATCCAACTAAGGCCTCTAGGTTGATTTTAGGGAAGTTGAGAGAATATTTGGGCAGGGGTTGGCCGAGCCAAAAGGCTTTGAAGGTGTGACATAGAGAGAAGGGGGAGTGCCCTTTTATAAGAGGAGTGAGGGGCACCTTAGGAAAAGCTAGAAATATTATTTTATAATAATTTAATATTCGGTTTCTAATGCCTCCAAAGTGACTTATTTCCAGTATAAGGTGGGGATGGGTAGAAAACCTCCCAACCAATAGGTTTTAGACAGGTTTGGGTCACTATATTAACCTTATCTTTTAGTTTTAACTCTTAGTAAATTAGTTTCACATTTACCATGTCTCTTTGTATTTTTATATTATATGGTTAATAAACTTACTATATATATCCAAGAGAACCCCAAGTGGTTCATTAATGATACACCTATCATTATATAAGTGTCTTGGCCGAACCATAGATTTTTAGTAGTTGAATATCAATTAATAATATAATATTTGTTTTAAAAACTCTTTTATGTCAATTTTGACACTATTTGGTATTTGATTTTTGTGAAAATCACAATAGCATGATTACTTCAAAAAAACATAATTACATAAATACTAACATGTCATATTAACCTATAAAATTATTTTAATTCATAAAAAGTCTCAAATTACATTTATTTTGATATTTGTAATATCAATTATTTTATTATTTCATTAATTAGGTAATTACTGCATCACCATTGTGTCATAAATAAATTAAATTATTTAATGCATAAAAATATAAATAAAATACCATTATATAGGAAATATTTTTAGATTTCTAATGAATATTTATAATCTACTTTATTTTATGTATAACCCAATATTAAAAATGTTTTAGTAATTAAACTTTGATTTTAACTCTTTTAACTCTTCTTGGAATTAAATAATAATAAATGTCCTAATCTAATCAAAGTGGACCTAAATGATAATATTTTATTCCTAAGGTTGTTTTTGGTCTATATACACTTGTAAAATAGAATTAGGACATGTTTTAGGGTAATATTAATATCATTTTACCCCTAATTACACTATTTACTTTTAAACGTGGTAAATAAAGTAAAAAGTTACTATTCACCAAAAATTATTTTCATCTTATTGAACCAAATTTTACTATTTTATATTAACCGTGTCCCTAGGATTTTTGAAATTCCACTCACAGAAGCGGTACAATTTAGTTTTATGTGAATTTTCAAATTCTCCTAGGAGGTGGGTAAAAGGCGGTGAAAAGTTCAATAAAATTTTTATATATGTAAAATTATTCTAAACTAAATCCAATGAATTAAATTGAAATTATATAGGTATTATGTATCTATTTTGACCTTAATTAAATTTAAATAAAATAAATAATTTTTTAAATAAAAATTTCTTTTTAAACTATAACTCAGTGTTTTTTCACTATTCATCAAAAATTGAAAGTTTTTAGAAAAATACCAAAAATTCACCCTAGGATAATTTTGATATTTCGAATCCAAATTTGATGTCCATTTTGAAAGATAAAATTTATAAAATTTCAAAAATTGGGTATTACTATTCATAACGGCTAGTTTGATTGGTTGTGGTGTGTGTTAGAACTCGAAGTTGCGTACAACACACTCTATTGTATTATTCAAAGAGAAGCATACCGTAGAAGCATGGGGTGTTACATGGATGGTACCTAGAGGTGGAACCCATGTCATGAGGGTACACAGAGGTGACAAATGGACGTGGAGTGCTTTGGAAGCTATCTGTACCTACCCTTCAAGTTGGAATTCCGGGTGGACGATCCAGGAGTTGTTTTCATTTTTCCAGTACTTGTACTTTCAGTTTCTTGTACTTTACAGTTAGGCTTGTATTTCTGACCCCTTTTAATTTTCAGCACACTTTTGTTATACTGTTTTTACTTTGTGTTTTGCTTCCATCTTGTACTCTATTGTGTGCGTTTCTAGAATATAAAGGCAATGACTTCCCAGTTTTAGGGAATTATGCCTTTGGTGCTAGTCTCCAGCCCCTGGACTATGGAAGGTGGGCTTGGAGAGTCATGACACGGGACTCGGGGGATGAGTTGTGACAAATTGGTATCAAAGGAGTTGGTTCTACCACATAACTTAGGACTCTGATCTCTTCTATGAAGCAATAATGTTAAGGGTACTGAGTGTGGTTTTCAGTTCAGGGAGTCCAGTGTTGGTGGGGCGGCTGACTTATCCATGCACTAGGACCCCGACTTATGATTTCTGACTCAGTGCATGAAAACACTGATTGCGTGTGTGTTTTGAAGAGTTTTCTTTGTGATCTCTTAGAGTCAGCTCACCAGGTATAACTTTTTGACTATAGCGCACCTATTTATTTTTATGATGCCTCCACGCAGATCGCCTGCAAGGGTTCCAGGCTTTGTATGAGATGGAAACCCATCGAGCGATGAGGCCTCGATGCAGGGACCTATCACAACGGATGCACCAGCAATACCACTACTTGTTGGGCCACCTATTCCACCTTCCCCAGCAGTAGAGAGTGCACGCCGCCTGAGTGCATTGCACTAGTACCAGCACCAGAGGCCACCCATGTACAGGGGCGAGATGGACCCGCATGCAGCTGAGGATTGGCTGGAGGCTGTGGTGAGAGTCTTCAGACTGATAGGGACACCAGTAGACCTTATGGTGATCCTTACCACGAGTCTCCTTTAGGCAGCAGCAGGTAGATGGTGGAGCCTGATGCTCTAGGTTCATGATGAGGCGAATCTTCTCTGGGCAAACTTTGAGAGCCGGTTTCGGGTGGAGTTTGTCCCAGCCACCCTATGTGTTGTGCAGATACAGGAGCTACTGCATCTACAGAAGTGTAGCATGATGGTGGCATAGTACCCAATGAGGTTAACCGACCTCTCGCGCTACTCCACAGATATGGTGTGGGAACCATTCTTCAGGGCCTGGACCATCGAGCAGGGGATTAGGTGAGAGATCAGGGCTTCGATGATCTCCCTCAGCATTCTGATGCAGGCAGGGGTGTTGGAGCGAGCCCTCTAAGTGGAGAGTTTCCTTACTGAGCAATCACTAGTAGCGAGACCCACCACCGGGCATCACGTAGTGGAATCTTCTACAGCCGGAAGTAGATAGATGTCATAGAGGTCCAAGCGGACCAGACCATTTGGTGGACAACCTCAGGACTTGGGTTCGGTTGTGCGAGGCACACGAGACAGAGCTAGTAATTTGAGGAACATGCGGTGTTTCACATGTGGTGGGTAGGGTCACATGGATCGTGACTGTCTGACCCCCCATTCAGATGATCACAAGACAGTTGACGGACCTCCCAGGCAGAGGTAGAGGTTCGATCAAGGCGGTCCATAGGGAGAAGTCGAACGTGGTAGAGGAGCTGGCCGTGCAGCTGGCGGTGGAAAACATTTTGTGATGTTAACACCACCACCACAAGGAGGTCCACCTCGACCATAGGGAGCAGGTGGACAAGTGAGAGATCAGCTTCAGGTAGATGAGGCCTGCGATCACGGTGCTCTGGAGATGATTCGAGGTATGATCTGTGTCTACTCCACCATAGAAATGGTTCTTATATACATGAGTGCGAGTCACTCTTTCATTTCCACTACCCTCGTTCAGAGCTCAGAGATTCTGACGGAGCCGTAGGCTCGATCCTTACAGCTAAATACTCATACGGAAGCATATTTGATGATTACACACTAATGTTAGCAGTGTGAGCTTACTCTAGGAGGCGAGAGCTTCAGCTGGGATCTCTTAGCAGTGGCGTCAAGGCCTTACGACGTCATCTTGGGTTTGGACTGGTTATCTATAGTCCATGATCAGATCAACTATATTACATGCAATGTGCAGTGTGTCTGCACAGATGGGACTAGGTTTACCTTCACTAGCGAGAAGGGAGCCTTTGTAGCACATGACAGACTTACTCGGAGGAGGGTGCATCCAATCACTCATCATTTGTCTTGCCTTACCCTCGGGGTAGTTGATGTGGAGAGCTTGAGCTATCCTATAGTGGTGGACCATTACGTTTATGTTTTCCCTGACGATGTTCTAGGACTACATCCTCGCAGAGAGGTGGACTTCTACATTGACCTATACCCCGAGACGACACCGATATCTACACCAGTATATCGGATGTCTCCCACGGAGCTTCGCGAGTTGCGGGTACAACATGAGGACTTGCAGGAGAAGGGATTCATCAGGCCTAGTGTTTTTCCCTGGGCAGTCCCGATTCTATTCGCCAAGAAGGCCGATAGAAGCTTGAGGCTTTGTGTTCACTACCGTCGCCTGAACCAGGTGACCGTGAAGAACAAGTACGCACTCCCATGTATTGACAACCTCTTTGATCAGCTAAAGGGAGCATGGTGGTTCTCGAAGATAGACCTCAGATCAGGCTATCCCCAGATCAGAGTTCAAGACAAGGATATGTAGAGACCTAAATCTTGACATATATGGATATTACATTACTTTTGCAGAATACTTAATACATAAAAATAAAAAAACACTAAATTACCATATTAGTTTAGTGCCTTTGGAAACTTGGAACATAATTTTCTAATCATGGTGAAAGATTTTCAACATCTCTCATAAATATTAGCAGTACATAATACATAGATCATAAAGGAACATTAATCATGATAAAATAGCATGGTAACAAAACATGTAATAGTGGAATCCATTAAGAAAATTATATGATTTCCATAGTTGCCAAGTGATTGCTGCCAAGACCATCATAGTGGACAAAGTCCATTACTGAACTGAGCTCACTTTCCGTTCCAGCCCTGTATTACTGAACCAGATTCACTTTCCGTTCCAGCCATGTCTATCTCATGAGATATAAATTTTTACCCAATGAATTGGAGGGAGATATAGCTCCCACCCATCTCATATTGAAATCATTCTTACGTGTGCCACAAAACAATCATAAATCATTTATCATAACCCAAAGAATAAAATGGGTTTCATAAACATCATCCCTTCATAATATAATCCATAAAAAACAAATGAATATCATTTCATCACAAGAAAAATAAAACCATGTAAATAATAGATACATTATACTTGAAACATAAACATACTAAATAATTTCATCTTATATGGAAAATAGTTTTGATAAAACACTTGAAATGAATTGTTGAGGAAAAAATCCTTTCTTCTTCAAAATCACGTTCTTTTCTCAAAATGAGATAAAATTTTAAAAGAGATTAATTTTTGTTGAAAATAATCATGAAATATTTCATAGGAAGCTTCATGTAAATAAAGCGTTATGAAACTGTAAAAAAATCTATTCGTTCTGTATAAGTTAAAAAAACATTCTTCTCGTACTTTTTCCGGAAAAGCCAAAAAGTTTCTCATATGGTAAACAAAAGAAAGATTCCTTCCATAACATAGTGTTAAAGTCAAAGATGGGTAAAAAAGACTTTAAAAATACATGGAATAATATTAAACACTGTATGAAAAACATTTTTATGGACATGGATGAAAATATAACCCCATTAAATACTTACGAATAAACAATCTCAGATAAGAACAAGAACGGAATAATTATCCCTTACCTTAGGTCCAATTTCTTCCGTACATGTCCAAAACTCCTGTATAGTGGGTTTAGACATATTATTAACTTGTAACATAACCATAATAATATTTATGATATCTTATATGATTCACTTATGACTTTATATTACCCGTTCTTTTGTCAATTCCATGTTAAAGCAGCGTTTTGGGTAAAATCATTTCATTTATTGTACATGTTTGGACTTATTGTTCTTGATATTATTATTACTTATATCATGATTTAATTACTTCCAGAATGTAAAACATGATTTATATATCATATATATTCAGTATATATATATAATAGATAGATAAATGAAATGAAACACACCGTTCATGGAGATGGTAGACCATACGTACGCAAGAATGCTGGCTTCCTTTCCTTATTGATTTGAATGGAAGTAAGTAGATGAAATATATATATATATACATAAATATAGTAGAATTATTATGTCATATATATCATTATTATTAATTATATATACTTTATAATCATTCTTTAATGGTTAACATGGATAATGAATCTCATCGCGTCGTGGAGACGGTAATCTGTACGTATGCACGAGCGATGATATCATTTCCATAATTATTGAATGTAATTGGAGTGGATGATATAATATATCAGAATAATTATGATGTTATAATAACCATATATTGTTATTATTTACACCATTATACCCATCCATGTATGGTGGTGGTGGAAAAACAGATTACACACGGCGTGGAGACAGTATTCCGTATGTACGCACGCGTGGTGATTTCGTTTTCCGTAGGATGGATATAAGGTGAAATGGGGTTTTTTAATATTTTTAATAACATATCAGTATATTAGTTATACTGATGTTATTACTTTATAATGAAACAACTAAAGAATAGGAAGTAGAATAATAAAGAAACTTGAAAGAATCGGTAGAAGAGATTACCTCTTCTTCGACGCGCCTCCTCTTAACATCCTCTTAGGGAACTAAATTTGGTCTTTGAAGAAGACCAGGACCTCTAGTAGGTTTCTATGGAAGTGGAGAAGTGAAATGGGCAGAGGTTTTCCGAGAATTAAGCCTCAAATTTGTGTAAATAGGAGGGGGATGAGGTGCCCTTTTATAAGGGAGGAGAGGGGCACCTTTGGAAACCTCAAATATATTAATTTAATATAAATTAAAACCCCACATAAAAACTTCCAAAATGAATCAAATCCAAATATTTTTTGAGATAGGGTTGTAATCGAATCAACCAATAAAATTTATACTTATTGGAAATTTATTTTAAACCTCATCAACATGATTTATCATTATTTAATCTATTTAATTTTATTTGTGGTAATAATATTCTAAATTTTAAATTGTTATAAATTATTAATTATGTGTTTTTAATTATCCAAAATTGGGTACTTTATGAAATTTTAGACCATATAAATTTCAATTTATAATTTTTAAATATTTTTGTGATTTTTAAAAAATTTAATAATATGTTATTTTTATAAAATAACAATAGTGTTAATTTTGAAACTATTCATTTATTTGAATTTAAATAAAATCCAAACAGAGGATATATTAGAAAAAAAATGTTTAATATATTCCTAGAATGTCATATTAATCTATAAATTTTTTTTATAACATTAATTAGTTCATATAATATTTATTTTCATATTTATAAAACAATTTATTTGATATTTCTCTTAATAAAACAATTACTACATCATTTTCGTATAATCATTTAATATACTTATTAGTTCCATAAAAATTAAAAATTAAATACTATGATGATTATAGATCTAATATATTTCAATTTAATACTTTTACTCGAATTTATCATCTTACAATCACAACATGTAAATTGTTATATTTATTAAATTATAAAGGTGACAAATTTGACATTATTTAAAATAAAACAATATAAGTGTCATAATCTCTTTTATAAAGCTCTAAATGGTCAAAATATCTACCATTGGATGGTTATGTATTATATATATATTACCAATAAGTTTTTTTCTGGTTTTTGGGCCCTTTAATGGGTATTATTATTTTAATAAAAACTATATTACTGATTTTTCACTAAATAAATAATTTCTGCATCATTAATGTATAAGCTATTAAGGTAATTAAGTGTCTCTTAAAAATTACAAATAAATTACCATAACAAATAAAAACATTTTAGATTTCAAATTATTATTTATAATTGAATTTATATTCTGCATAACCTTATATTAAAAATACTTTAATTATTAAAGTTTGAGTGAGACATATTTCACATTCTTTAAAATAAAAGAAATTAAAGGTCTTAATCACATATAAGTGGGTTTTAATGGATTCCATTTCGAACCTAATATGACTTCGGAAGAAATATAATCATCAAATTATTTTAATACAAGTGTTAGTGAAATTTTATAATATTATAGTTTCCCTTAATTACCCGATTTACCTTTAATTAGGGTAAATAAAATTTATCGTAGTTACTATTCATAGTGCCCAAAAATAAAAAGTAGCATATTAACATAATTTGGACCTACTAATTCCAAATATGGAATCAATTTTTCCAAATTTGAATCACAGAAGTTTCAGAAATTAATTTAAAATTAATCCCGCTGTTAAGAAAATGAGTTTTAAAAGCTAAAACATTGCAAAAGATTGAAATGATTTTACCAATGAATTCAATGTAAAATCAATGCCAATGACATAAATTATATTAAATGGTAAAAATATATTCTATTTATACTTTAAAACCATTAAATATGATAATTTAACCACATAAATTATTATGATGAAAAAAGTTGTTTTTAATTAAAATATAGCGTGTTTTTACTATTCATTAAAATATGAAAGTTATCAAAATAATATGAAAAATTTATCCAAAGTAAATTTTTATATCCTGATTCCAAATAAGAATTTTATTTTGTAAAATTAAACTTATAAACATGTCAAAAACTGGATTTAAAGTGGATGCGCCATCAAAAGGTGGCAAAACTGCATTTTTTGAAAAATACTTATTTTACCTGAAAAATTTATTTTGTTCTCATTCCATGTTCTATAAAATTTGTAAGATTAATAATAATTTAATGAAATTCAAAATTTAGCTAATACTATTCATAATGGCTACTTCATAATAATATTATAACAATATATCATTGTTTAGTGAAACTCGGTATTGCGTACAACACACGCTATTGAGAAAGGTCACTCTTGCGTGTAATGAAAGCCAAGTCAGGGTTTCATGCAGGGAAAGATTCCTTTGGTGTTTCTTATAATGCAAGATAATCTTGGTTAAGCGTACAACAAAATAAATCAAATAAATTAAAAGGAATAATTCTCGTAAAATCTCATGGTGTTACATTCTACCCCCTTAAAATGAATTTCACCCTCGAAATTCGTCGGGGTTATAAATGGTTTTCTACTTGAAAGTTTCTTTCTTAGAAACCCACATCATAAAAAGGACTACTAAAACATCATTTTAAAATGGAACGTTAGAAATATAATGGATACCCAAAGTAACTCATTACTAGGTTTTCAAATAGGAGAATATAGGTCAAAATATGGATATGGAAGAGAAATCTAACCATCATGTTTGGATGAAGAGTGGTAGAGAACATGGCTATGAAAAAGACAACAATCACAAAGCCATAAATTTTTTTAATCTAAGGTACCATCTGATTCATCAGATATGAGGGAACTAGGACAACATTTTTGGTTTTCAAGGTCATTTCTCTAGTGTTGAAGAATTTTTGAATTAAAATAAATACTTACATGATTTTGGTACAATATCACTGTTGTTTGTGCCTTGAACAATTTCCACTTCATCTATTAAAGAAATGAAGTTGAATTTGTCTTTCATGAAGTGTTAGAAAATCAAGTGATAGAATGATAGGTCATTCCATCTGTCTCAATCATAAGGTTAGAAAAAGTTATATACATAAGTCAATCTTATGGTGAGATTAATCGTATATGGTTCCAAAAATGGACTTATACTTCATCTTTCATAATTATTAATAAAATAAAACTAATTTATACTAAACAGGGACTTCATGTAGGCTAGTGGTAGGAGATAAAGGCCTATCACACTTCGGTTGTGGGTTCGATTCCCGCAACCTTGTTCGACACGACGGGTTGTCGTCCGTTCTACATGTTGTCCTTTTTCTAAAACTTAACCATTATAAAATTCTAGAAATAATATCGAAAAAAGATTCTAGTATTAAATAATACTATCTGATGTCCAACTTAATCCATTCCATTCTTTAGACTTATCCAAAATACTTCTGTCCAATCTCATAGTATAAAGAAAATGATTACTAGAGAGGTCATCTACCAAGCATATGAATACCATCATTTATCCCACGTATATCATAAGATATATCTTGTTGGTCACATTTCAAACATGTCAATTCCTTAATCATGTATTCTCTTGAAACATGAGTTACCATAGAGCCTTAGTGAAAAAATGAATGCTGTCAAAAGTTAACTCTTTCCACATACCAAAATCCCAAAATTTCTGTATATGAAAACCATGATATCACTTTGTCCTTATATCAGTAATGAACTCATTAATACTATCAAACATTTCATTATCTCTTTATCCCTTCATTATGCACATATTAGGTGATTTCCAAAAATATTTCAATCACTTTTCATGGTTACCGGTACCATATTCTTATGGAAAACCAAAATGGACCAATACATAGATATTTCAATATACTATAAAAGTACCTCAACAACATTATTCTTGAATACCAATAGACAAAAACTTCAATCCATCCTCTTCAATGTTTGTCATTAAATAAGTCATTCCATGATTTAGAAGTATCCTCTTAGGTTAGGGTATTGAGTTGGGTAATTCCCATGTTCTCCATAGATAAGACATTGAACTCCATAACAGTCTGTCACTCTATGACCCTCTCCCCACACAGATAACATCTTCCCCTCCATTTGATGTATTCATAAAGGTTCTTCTTCCCTTCTTCAGATATCTCATTCTTCCTTTCTCTATGCTCCTGACCATGTGAACATGCATAAAAGTCCATCTACCTCTAATTTGATGAATTATGAATACCACTAAAGTTCACCTTGTTAATCATATATCACGATGACTGATTCGGCATAATCACAATATCTCTCATTCTAGGCATTGAAAAATTTTGTTTCTCATAATCACCAATTTTTCCATTGGATTCAATGTTTACCCAATTCCTTCTGGTTCCCTCCATTGACTAAAACCTAAAACCATTGTGTAAGAAACCGTTCAAATAACAAAAAACCACATAATAATAAAAAGTCACTTATTGGATTTCTAACATATCACACATTCTTTATTCCTTGACAACTTAGGTTCACCATAGGTTATTCATGATCGTCAACATAATTCTAGTTCTGTAACCTATAGTTATACTGATCCTTATGGAAATCCCTAGACATACCTTAGAAATATCTCTAGGGATCTCACTAACATTTTCACATCCTAGTTCCCAAAGGTTAACTAATCCTTTTCTCTGATACCAACTGTAGAGACCAAAATCTTGACGTACGTGGAAATTACATTACTTTTATGGAATACTAAATACATAACAAAAAAAACACCCAAGGACCGTATTAGTTTTGTGTCTTTCGAAACTTGGAAGATAATCTTATAATCATGGTGAAAGATCTTCAACATCTCCCATAAAGATCTACCCCTTTTGTTTTCTTACCTAAAACCTTTATTTAAATCCTGGGGAAAAGAAAACATATAAAGGGTGATCTCAAATTCTCAGTAAGGGTAAGAATGGAGAAAATAATACAAATCATATACATTTTAACTTAAAGAAACATGATCATAATGTTTAAAAATCAAAATCATGAGTTGCGAAATAAATCTTGGCGTACATAAGGCATAGATCATAAAGGAACATTAATCAGGATAAAATAGAATCGTAATAAAACATGTAATAGTGGCATCCATTAAGCACATGATATGATTTCTATAGTAGCCAATACATTGCTACCAAGACCATCATAGTGGAAAAAGTCCATTACTGAACCGGGTTTACTTTCCATTCCAGCCCTGTATTACAGAACCAGATTCACTTGTCATTCCAGCCATGTCTATCTCATGAGATAAAAATATTTACCCAATTAATTTGAGGGAGATATAGGTCCCACCCGTCCCATATTGAAATCATTCTTACGTGTGCCTCAAAACAATCATAAATCATTTATCATAACCCAAAGAATAAAATGGGTTTCATAAACATCATCCCTTCATAACATAATCCATACAAAAAAAGTGGAAATCATTTCATCATAATAAAAAATAAAACCATGTAAATAATAGAGACATTATACTTGAAACATAAACATACTAAATAATTTCATCTTATATGGAAAATAGTTTTGATAAAACACTTGAAATGAATTCTTGAGTAAAATATCCTTTCTTCTTCAAAATCATTTTCTTTTCTCAAAATGACAAACAATTTTAAAAGAGATGAATTTTTTTTGAAAATAATCATGAAATCTTGCATATGAAGCATCATGGAAATAAGGCATTCTGAAACCATAAAAAAATCCATTCATGTCGTATAAGTTAAAAAAACATTCTTCTCTTACTTTTGTCGGAAAAGTAAAAAAGTTCCTCGTATGGTAAACAAAATAAAGATTCCTCCCATAACACAATGTAAAAGTCAAATAGGAGTAAACATGAATTTAAACATACATGGATTAATATTAAACACTTTATTAAAAACATTTTTATGGACATGGATGAAAATATAACCCCAGTAAATACTTAGGAATAAACAATCTCGGATAAGAACAAGATTGGAATAATTATCCCTTACCTTAGGTCCAATTTCTTCCGTACGTGTCTGAAACTCCTGTATAGTGGGTTTAAAAATATTATTAACTTGTTAAAGAACCATAATAATATTTATTACATCATATATGATTCACTTATGACTTTATATTATCCGTTCTTTTGTCAATTCCATGTTAAAGCAGCGTTTTGGGAAAAATCGTTTCATTTATTATACGTGTTTGGACTTATTGTTATTGATATTATTATTACTTATATCATGATTTAATTACTTCCTAAATGTAAAAAATGATTTATATATCATATATATTCAGTATATATATATAATATAGAGATAAATGAAATGAAACACACCGTTCATGGAGACGGTAGGTCGTACGTATGCATGAACACTGTTTTCCTTTCCTTATTGATTTGAATGGAAGCAAGTAGATGAAATATAAATATATATATAAATATAAATATAGATAAATTGAGTATCATTATTATGTCATATATATCATTATTATTCATTATATATACTTTATAATCATTCTGGAATGGTTAACAGGGAGAATGAATCTCATCGCGTCGTGGAGATGGTAATCCATACATACGCACGATCAATGATATTGTTCCCATAATTTTTGAATAGAATTGAAGTGTATGATATAATATCTCAGAATAATTATGATATTATAAAAACCATATAGAGTTATTATTTACACCATTATACCCATCCATGTAAGGTGGTGGTGGAAAAACAGATTACACCACGGCGTGGAGACGATATTCCGTACGTACGCACGCGCGGTGATTTCATTTTCCGTAGGATGGATAGAAGGTGAAATGGGGTTGTTTCATATTTATAATAGTATATCATTATATCAGTTATACTGATGTTATTACTTTATAATGAAACAACTAAAGAAGAGGAAGTAGAAGAATAAAGAAACTTGAAAGAATCTGTAGAAGAGATTACCTCTTCTTCGACGCGCCTCCTATTAACCTACTCTTATGGCACTAAAGTTGGTCTTTGAAGGAGACCAGGACCTATAGTATGTTTCTATGTAAGTGGAGATGTAAAATGGGTAGAGTTTTGCTGAGATTGATGGCTCAAATTTGTGTGAAGAGGAGAGGGAGGAGGTGACCTTTTATAAGGGAGGAGAGGGGCACCTTTGGTAACCTCAAAAATATTAATTTAATATAAATTCAAACCCCACATAAAAACTTCCAAAATGAATCAAATATAAATATTACATGATATAGTGTTGTAATATAATCAACAAATAAAATTTATACATTTTTGAAATTTATTTTAAACCTCATAAACAAGATTTATCCTTATTTAATCTATTTAATTTTATTTGTGGTAATAATATTATAAATTTTAAATTGTTATAAATAATTACTTATGTGTTGTGAATTATCTATAATTTGGTAATTTATGACATTTTAGACCATATAAATTTAAATTTATAAATTTTAAATATTTTTGTGATTTTAAAACAATTTAATAATATGTTATTTTTAAAAAATAAAAATAGTGTTAATTTTGACATTATTCATTTATTTGAATTTAAATAAAATCCACACAAAGGATATATTCGAAAAAAATGTTTAATAGATTCATAACATGTCATATTAATCTATAAAACTTGTGGAGAACATTAATTATTTTATATAATATTTATTTTAATATTTATAAAACCATTTATTTGATATTTCTCTTAATAAAACAATTACTACATCATTTTTTTATAATCATTTAATATACATATTAGTTGCATAAAAATTAAAAATAAAATACTATAATGATGATAATTCTAATATCATTAAAAATAATACTTTTACTTGAATTTATCATCTTATAATAACAACATGTAAATTGTTATATTTATTAAATTATGAAGGTGACTACTTTGACATTATTTAAAATAAAACAATATAA
Organism: Viscum album; assembly: GCA_963277665.1. Taxonomy (NCBI): domain Eukaryota; kingdom Viridiplantae; phylum Streptophyta; class Magnoliopsida; order Santalales; family Viscaceae; genus Viscum; species Viscum album. Next base: position 116,495,683 of record OY728128.1, on the reverse strand, counting down.
GTGTCATAATAGATTTTATAAAGATCCAAATGGTCAAAACCTATAGAATTGGATGGTTATGGTTTATATATATTCGAAAAATAAGGGTTGGTCAGGTTTTTGGGCCTTTGAATGGGTATTATTATTTTAATAAAAACTATATTACTGATTTTTCACTAAATAAATAATTTCTGCATCATTAATGTATAAGCTATTAAAGTAATTAAATATCACTTAAAAATTATAAATAAATTACCATAACAAATAAAAAAAAATTATCTTCAAAATTATTATTCATAATCAAATTTATATTCTGTATAATTTTATATTAAAAATACTTTAATTATTAAAGTTTGAGTGAGACATATTTAACTTTCTTTAAAATAAAATAAATTGAAGGTCTTAATCAGATCTATGTGGGTTCCAATGAATTACATTTCGACCCAAATATTCCTTAGGATGAAATATAATCATACAATTATATTAATAAAAGTGTTAGGGTAATTTTATATTATTATATTTACCCTTAATTACCCGATTTACCTTTAACTATGATAAATAAAATTTACCGTAGTTACTATTCATAGTGCCCAAAAATAAAAAGAAGCCTATTAACATAATTTAGACCTAATGATTCCAAATATGGAATCAATTTTTCCAAATTCAAACCACATAAGTTGCAGAAACTAATTTAAAATTAATCCCGTTGTTAAGAAAACGAGTTTTAAAAGTTAAAACATTGCAAAAGATTGAAATGATTTTACCAATGAATTCAATGTAAAATAAATGCTAATGACATAAATTATATTAAATGGTGAAAATATATTCTATTTAAACTTTAAAACCATTCAATATTATAATTAAACCATATAAATTATTAAGATGAAAAAAGTTGTTTTTAATTAAAATATAGCATGTTTTTACTATTCATTAAAATATGAAAGTTATCAGAATAATATGAAAAATTTATCCAAAGTAAATTTTTATATACTGATTCCAAAGAAGAATTTTATTTTTTCAAATTGAACTTATAAACATGTTAAAAACTATATTTAACGTGGGTACGCCATCAAAAGGCGGCAAAACTGCATTTTTTGAAAAATACATATTTTACCCGAGAAATTTATTTTGCTCTCATACCATGTTATAGAAAATGTGTAAGATGAATAATAATGTTATAAAATTCAAAATTTAGTTAATACTATTCATAATGGCTAGTTCATAATAATATTATAACATTATATCGTTGTTTAGTGAAACATGGTATTGCGTACAACACATGCTATTGAGAAAGGTCACTCTTGCAGGTAATGCAAGCCAAGTCAGGGTTGCATGTAGGGAAAACATCCTTTGGTGTTGCATATAATTAAATCTAATCTTGGTGAAGCGTACAACAAAAGACTTCCAAGAAATTAAAAAGAATAATTCTCATAAAATATCGGGGTGTTACAGGATATGCAGAAGATGACCTTCAGATGTCGGTACGACCAATAAGAGTTCTTGGTTATGCCATTCGGTGTAACCAATGCTCCAGTAGTGTTCATGGGACTCATAAACAGGATCTTCCAGCCATAGCACGATTGCTTTATCATAGTCTTCATCGACGACATTCTGATCTACTCGACTACTGAGGAGGAGCATGCCTACCATTTGTAGGTAGTACTGAACACTCTCTGAGAGCACCAGCTTTATAGTAAGATCTTGAAGTCCAAGTTTTGGAGCTGAGAGGTACACTTTTTGGGACATTTCATCTCGTAGGATGGAGTTGTAGTGTATCCAGTGAAGATTGAGGCGGTACTTGTCTGGGAGCCACCTAGGAGTGTAACGGATGTATAAAGTTTCCTAGGTTTGGCTAGTTACTACCGGAGATTCGTTCCAGAATTCTCATGAGATGTAGAAACACTTTTAGCCCTGACGAAGAAGGGGCAACCCTTCATGTGGTTGGAGAGATGCCAAAATAGATTTCAAGAGCTGAGCCAAAGGCTGACTAGTGCACCCATCTTGAGGCTTCTAGAGGAAGGCGCATGGTACGTAGTCTTCTGCGACGCATCAGGGACCAGAATCGGGTGTGTCCTGATGCATGAGCGAGCAGTGATCGCATATGGTTCTCAAAAACTAAGACAACATGAGAAGAACTATTCTACCCATGACCTGGATGTAGCATTAGTGGTCTTCTCCTTGAATATGTGGCGACAATATCTGATGGGCGAGCGTTTTACCATGTACTATAATCACAACATTCTCAACTATATCTTCTATCAGAAGGAACTGAACCTGAGACATCGACGTTGTGTTGAGTTTCTTTAAGACTATGACTTTGAGATAGTATATACTCCTGGGAAGGGGAATGTTGTTGTAGATGCACTCAGCAGGAGGTCTGGTATACATCTGTTAGGCGAAGTGACAGAGAAGCTAGCCACTTTGTAGATATCCTTTGTGGATAAAGATGGAGTAGCCTTTCTATAGTCTCTCAGAGTTACACCCCCACTCCTTCAGCGAGTCAGGGAGGCACAATGTGGAGACGCTGACTGCGAGACACAACGTGCTTAGATATCCACAGGGCATGCACCTGATGGATTTTCTGAAGGTGGGGAGAACGTCATCCTCTTCAGAGGATGTACTATGGTGCTAGTGTCACTTCCGGAGGAAGTGTTGAGGGAGTTCCACACATCCCCTCTAGAGGTACATCTAGGAGTGGAAAAGATGTACGAAGATCTCTGGCGATAGCACTGGTGGCCGGGGATGAAGAAGGCAGTTGCAGACTTTGTCTCTCAGTACCTCACTTTTTAGTAGGTGAAGGCATAGAACCAGGTACCAGTAGGATTAGTTCAGCCTTTAGTGGTCCCAGAGTGGAAGTGGGATGGGATATCCATGGACTTCGTGACTGGACATCCACTTACATCCAGAGGTTATGACTCAATTTGTGTGATCGTCGACCGAGTCACCAATTCGGCCCACTTCCTACCGATCAGAGGGCAGGGTTCAATAGAGATCTTGGGACACCTCTATGTGTAGGAGATAGTGCGACTACATGGAGTACCTTCTTCTATTGTCTTTGATCGTGACACACGGTTTACTTCCCAACTATGGAAGGGGTTATAGGAAGATTTCAGAACACAACTTCGATTGAGCACCACCTTCCATCCTCAGAAGGATGGTCATACTAAGCGGACCATTCAGAACCTTGAGGAAATGCTGCGTGCTTGTGTCCTTGACTTAGGTCACAGCTGGGAGGATCACTTACCTTTGGTGGATTTTGCATACAATAACTGCTATCACTCTGCCATTGGGATGGAACCTTTTGATGTGTTATATGCGCGACCTTTCAGATCAATCTTGTGCTGGACTGACCCTGGGGAGACCACACTAGTGTGACTAGAGATGGTACGGGCTACCAAAAAGAAGGTGAAGATCATCCAGGAGTAGATGAAGACTGCACAGAGCCGGCTGAAGTCGTATGCTGATAGGAGACAGAGACCTTTGGAGTTCGAGGATGGCGACCATGTCTTTCTATGGGTATCACCTAAAATGAGGATTACAGAGATTTGGCTGAGGCGACACGTTATCTCTGAGATTCATCAGACCTTTCCAAGTCTTCATCAGAGTTGGCGAGGTGGCTTACTGCTTAGCTCTTCCACATTAGTTGCACCGGGTGCACGACGTCTTCCACGTATCTCAGCTGAGGAGATACACTAATGACCCTTCTCACATCATCGACCATAGATAGATGGACGTTGACGATGAGACGAATTTTACAGAGGTTCTAGTTGATATTGAGGATAAACAGGAGCGGGTTCTCCATAGATAGTCGTTACCTCTGGTGTGCGTTCTTTGAAAAAATGTGAACCTCCAGGAGAGCACATGGGAGCGGGAGGCTCAGATGTGTGCTCAGTACCCCCACTTATTCCCTTAGTTTGAGTTATAGCTTATGGGGACGTAAAGCCCTGAGGTGGGGAGAATGTAAAGACCTAGAATTCCAATGGAATTTTTTTTTCTTAAATACAAAGGAATTTTATGAGTCTGCAGAAATTGACGGTGCATGATTCCGAATCCTGGTGTGCCCGTAATTAATTTCTGAAGTTTTGTTCGAGGACGTTCAGTAAATGAATGAGTGGATTTTTATAACTTTTAAACCAGTGCTCAGAATTGAAAACTGAGGGCACCGTTGAACTCACAGCACCGATATTCTCTTAAGAAGACTTTCACCTTGATGGTAGTGGGTGAAGATTAAAAGATAATTTTTGGGTTTTTAATGAATGAATTAAATAAAAATAAAGTTGTGGATTTGTTTTTATTTGGGTTGGTTGAATCCTCCTTGTGGAAGTTGGAGGTGGGGACCACCACACCTTAACCTCCCATGAGAGGTTATGGTGGTGGGGCCTACCCGAACCTAACCTCCTCTTCATGTTTAATATGGTGGGGAACACCCAAGGATGAAACCCCTTGAACTCTTAATTAAGTGGGGAGAAACCTCTTGAGCTCACCACTTAATGGTGCCACCACCCCTCCACATTAATGTTGCCAACTATCACAATTTAATTGTGCCTTTTCCTCTTCATTAATTAAGTGAAGCCAACTTAATTAATTAACCCATTTGAATATTGTGCCAACAAATTAAATAAAAGGTTTAACTTAATCTATTATTTGGATTGGCATTTGTCTTTTGGGTGGAATACTGGGGAGAGGAGAGCTTGGGAGAAATATAGTTCTCCAACGAAGAACCTTATCTCCCAACAAAGAATGAAGAATGTGTTCTTCCTACGAAGAACACTGGAAATGATCTCCTTCGAACTTCATCCTCAGATCCTACCAATGTGGGATGTCTTCAACCGACCTACCCTCCGCATCGTCATCAACGAGCTGGCGTAGCTCAGGATTGGAAGTGTGCGGCGGATGCGACGAATGACGATCTCCTTCATTTTCTTTCCACGAATTCATCATTGAATATCGATCAATGGTAGGGGGTTTATTTGTGTAATATTACTTTCTTTATTATTCTTCTTCGGTTGGAAAGGAATCATAGTGGTGGTTGTAAAAAAATTGAAGTTCATCTTTCTTCTTAAATTCCGTTGTTTTTGTTTATAATGATCTTCGGCATGGCGACGAAGAAACGAGGTGATGAAGGCGGAGAAGACAAAGGCCACGCTACCCGTGGCCTCCGTGATCCATGCTGCCCCCGCGGCGTCTTGCACCGCCACTGGATGAACTGGCCCCATCTAAGCCCCTACCGACTGCACCGCTAGTCGGGGCAAGCCACTGCCCTGAGCCGGCCCGCGCCATGCCGGCCTTCCCAGCTGCCTCCCGGCTGCCAGCCGGTCTAGCCGTGGCATTCCCAGCCGCCCGCCGGCCTGGACACACCTTGCCCGGCTGCCCGCTGGCCCACCTGCCAGCCTCGCCCCGCCCTTCCTGGACACTTGCCGGCCTGCCCGTCGGCTAGCCCGACCGCCTCCCGGCCTGCTCGGCCGCCTCTCGTGCACCCAGCCGAACCGAGTCGGTCCGTACGCCCAAGATGCCCTGTGCCGCCCGATCCATGCCCCTCGCGGCACTAGCCGAAACAGCCTCAGCCTTCGGGCCGAGACGCCGAGCTGCGCCCCGCACGCGCCTGACCGAGCCGGCCTTCCGCGCCCCTCGCGGCGCCTCTGAGCCGAACCGCCCTTACACCGATGTGCTGCTGGTCCATGACCTCGCGACCGGTCCACGCCCCCGCGCTAATCGCTGCCTACTGGGATGAACCGAATGGGTCATCCCAGATGAAGTCGGGCCGGGTCGGTCCGACTGGGTCAGATCGGACCCAGGCCCGCTACGACCCCCCTTTAATTTCTTTTGGCCATATCTTGGGCACCAGATGTACGTTTGAAGAAACATCAGTGACACTTGTAATCTTGAAGCGTGACACTCCTTTTGAGTATACCCCACTAGAGTTCAGGGTATAGTTAAGTTACGATCAGGTTAGATCGTGCACGAATCCAACCGGGCCCCCAGAACTAAAAGGCTAATAACTCAGAGACCGAGCGTCCGATTGACGTACTGTATGTTGCGGTGAGACCCATATGACGTGGTGGACCTTTGGGATAGTTTTTCGTGGTAATTCATGGAAGTTGACGAATCAACACTTAGATTTAGGAGTGGACCCTCCCAGAATCAAGCATGCTTTGTGCAGAAGCCCTGAGGTTGGCTGCGCTCTGACTATTGTTCCTGGATCCTATGTGGTTTCGACAGCTCTGACGACTATTCCTGGATCCTGTGTGGGTTCTATAGCTATGACTACTGTTCTTGGGTCCTACGTGGGTTCGATAAGTTTTTCTACTATTCTTGGATCATGTGTGGGTTCGACAGCTCAGATTACTGTTCCTTGATCCTGTGTGGGTTCGATAGTTCTGATTTCTGTTCCTGGATCCTGTGTGGGTTTGATAGAATAGATGCTTTAGTGGCTACATCTAATCATCTCTAACAATCTATGTGAGTTGTATACCTGTGTGAGATGAGTCAGTTACTTCTGTGTTTTCCTCATAATTGAGATGGATTATTTGATAACTTAGGTAAATGTATGGGCATATACCTAAGTGGGGTTAACAGTTGATTTCATACCTTGTGGTTTATCCTTGTTGGATTTTGTGAGACCTTGAGGGTCTCGGGATCCTTACTGAGTATCATTATACTCACCCCTGCATGAGCTATGACCACACCTCGTTGTGTTGGATGCAGACGACGGAAAGCACTGAACGAGTTTGAGTGTACCAGGACTGGATGATACTTGGAGGTGGACCACACGACGTGACAATACCCGGAGGTGAATGACAAATGTGGAGTGTTGTGGAGGCTATCTGTACCTACTATTCAGGTAGGATTTCCCGGTTGATGATCTAGGATTTTTTTTCCTTTTTTCCAGTACTTGTACTTTCAGTTTCATAGAATTTAAAAATGGGCTTGTATTTCTGGTCCCTTTTAACTTTTCATCACTATTTTGTTATACTATTTTTACCTAGTGTTTTGCTTCTAGATTGTACTCTGTTGTGTGCATTTTATGATATAAATGCAATGCCTTCCTAGTTTTAGGGAATTAATGTCACAACCCATCCTCCGGGGCCCGTGCCGTGACTACCACAATCCCGCCTTCCATAGGCAAGGGGTTAGCGACTAGAACCAAAGCCGTAATTACCTAACCTGGGAAGGAATTGCCTTTAAAACTTGAAAACGTGCACAAAAGAGTATGAGCTGGAAACAAAAAACTATGTAAAACTGTATACAATAGAGTTCAGAAATCAGAGGGGCCAGAATACAAGCCCAACAGGAAAGTACAAGTACAACTGAAAAACAATTACAACAGAAGAAAGGTAAAACAACCGCTGGGTGAAGAGTAGCTCCTGGATCATCCAACACGGATCCTACCTGAAGGGTAGGTATAGATAACATCCTCACCACTCCACGTATGTCGGTATCCTCCGCGTACCAACACGTAGTATGGCCCACCTCTGGGTAACGTCCAGTCCTGGTACTCTCAGCCTCAGTCAGCGTTGTCTGTCGTCTCCAACCAATACAACGAGGTGCGGGCATAGCCTGTGCAAGGATGAGTATAACGATACTCAGTAGGGTCCCCAAGACCCTCAAGGTCTCACAAAATCCAACAAGGATAAACCACAAAGTATGATTTTCCGTCGTCAACGTTGAAGTCACGTGAAGAAGACGAATTAGTTCTTCATTCGTCGCGTCTGCCACACACTCCCAATCCCAAGCTATGTTGGCTCGTTGACGACGATGCGGAGGGTAGGTTGGTTGAAGATGCCCAACATCAGTAGGATCCGAAGGAGGAAGTCGAAGAAGGTCGGCGTTCTTCATCGGTGGAGAGTTCTTCGTCGGTGGAGAATTCTTCATTGGAAAAACTTTTCTCCCAAGCACTTCTCTTCCCAAGCTCCACCAAATAAGAAATGCCATGCAAAATAATAATATATTGAGTTTGTCTATTATTTAGTTACTGACACAAAAATCAAATTGGTGGATAAAAAACGTGGCTCCCCTAATTAATTCATGAGTGCTGGCACAAATTAATTAGGGGATTTGGAACCAATTAATTAGAGGAGAGGCAAGAGGACCTCCCTCATTAATGAAGGAGAGTTGGGAGGTTTTACTCTACTCCATTAGTAGGGGGTTTAGCCTCATGTGGTCCCCATGTCGTAACCTCTCATGGGAGGTTAGGTTCAGGTGGGACCCACCACCATAACTTCTCATGAGAGGTTAAAGTGTGGTGGTTCCACGTCTAAATTCCATGAGGAGATTTTAATATTCAAAAAAATTAAAGCCACAAACTTTATTTTTATTTAATTCAATCTCTAAAAACCCCCAAAACTATCTTTTAAACTCGACCCACTGCCGTTGAAGTGAAAGTCTTCTTAAGCGAATACAGGCGCTGCGAGTTCAACAGTACCCTCAAATTTAAATTCCGAGCACCAGTTAAAAAGTTATAAAAACTCGCTCGTACGTTTACTGAACATACCCAAACAAAACTTTAGAAAATGATTCCTGGAAAACCGGGCCTCAGAATTACACGCCGTCAATTTTTTCGGACTCGTAAATATCCCATGTATTTTAAAAAAACTCCACAAAATTTCTGTGTCTTTACATTCTTCCCACCTTAGGGATTTACTTCCCCATAATCTACAACTCAAACTATGGGAACAAGTGGGGGTATTGAGAACGCATCTAAGCCTCCTGATCCCATGTGCTCTCTTGGAGATTCCCGTGCTGCCAGCGAACACACACCAGAGGTATCGACTATCCACGAAGGACCTGCTCCTGTAGATCCTCAATCTTGACTGGAGCCTCCATAATAGTCACCCCATCGTTGACGTCTAGCTCTCTATGGTCGATGATGTGGTAAGGGACATGCACGTATCTCCTCAACTTCTACGTGGAAGATGTCGTGCACCCGGTGCAACTGAGGTGGAATAGCCAGGCAGTAAGCAACCTCGCCTACTCTGCTGAGGAGTTGGAAAGGTCCAAATAATCTTGTAGATAACTTTCCACTTGGGTCAAAACTCTGTAGTCCTCTTCGAGGTGATAACTATAAAAAGACGTGGTCACCATACTCGAACTCCAAAGGTCTCTGTCTCCTATCAGCATACGACTTATGCCTGCTCTGTGCAGTCTTCATATGCTCCTGGATGATCTGCACCTTCTCTATGGTAGCTTGTACCATCTCTGGTCCCACTACTGCTGACTCCCCAGGGTCAGTCCAGCACAAGGGTGATCTGCAAGGTCAACCGTATAACACCTTGAAAGTTACTAACCCGATTTTGGAGTGACAACTATTGTTTTAGAAAAACTCCACCAAAGGTACGTGATCCTCCCAGCTACGAACGAATTCGAGGACACAAGCACATAGCATGTCCTCGAGGGACTGTATGGTCCGCTCAGTCTGACCATCTGTCTGGGGATGGAAGGCAGTGCTCCGACAAAGTTACGTCCCAAAATCCTCCTACAACCCCTTCCATAGCCAGGAAGTAAACCGTGATTCACAATCGGAGATAATAGAAGAAGGTAATCCATGTAGCCACACAATCTCCTGCACATAGATGCATCCCAGGATCTCTACTGAACCCTTCTCTCTGATCGGTAGTAAATGGGCCGACTTGGTGAGTTGATCAATGATCACCCAAAGCGAGTCATCACCCCTGGATGTACATGGAAGACCCATCACGAAGTCCATAGATATCCCATCCCACTTACACTTTGGAAGCTCTAATGGATGAACCAATCCCGCCGGTACCTGGTGCTCCACCAACACATACTGACAAGTGAGGCATCGAGAGACAAACTATGCCACAAATTTCTTCATACATGGACAACAAAGCTATCATTGAAGGTCATGGTACATCTTCACCACTCTTGGATGTATTGCTAGAGTGTATGTGTGTAACTCCCTCAACACTTCCTCCTGAAGTGACACTGGCAGCATAGTACGTCCTATGAAGAGGATGACGTGCTCCCCACCTTTAGAAAATCCATCAGGTGCATGCCCTGTGGACATCTGAGCACGTCGTGTCTCCCAGTCAGCGTCTCCACGCTATGACTCCCTGAATCGCTGAAGAAGTGGGGGAGTGACTATAAGAGACTGTAGAAAGGATTCTCCGTCTCTATCCACAAAGGATATCTGTAAGGCGACCAGCTGCTCTGTCACCTCGCCTAGCATCTGTATACCTGATCTCCTGCTGAGTTCATCTGCTACAACATTCCCCTTTCCAGGAGTATAGACTATCTTGAATTCATAGTCCTAGAGGAACTCAAGCCATCACCACTGTCTCAGGTTCAGGTCCTTCTGAGAGAAGATATAACTGAGACTCTTGTGATCAGAGTACATGGTAAAATGTTTTTCCATCAGATAGCGCCTCCACATCTTGAAGGCGAAGAACACTACTGCTAACTCCAGGTCATGGGTAGCGTAGTACTGCTTGTTCTGTCTCAGCTGCTGAGAACCATACGCGATCACTTCTTGCTCCTGTATCAGGACACACCCAAGTCTATTCCCTAATGCGTCGCAGTAGACTACGTACCCTACACATTCCTCTGGAAGCCTCAAGATGGGGGCACTAGTCAGCCTCTGCCTCATCTCCTAAAAGCTCCACTGGCATCTCTCCCACCATAAGAAGGGTTTCCCCTTCTTCGTCAAGTCTGATAGTGGTGCTGCAACTCTGGAAATGTCGGGCACGAACCTCTGGTAGTAACCAGCCAAACCCAGGAAACTCCGTACCTCTGTCACACTCCTGGTAGGATCCCAAGAAAGTACCACCTCAATCATCGCTAGATCTACCACAACTCCACCCTCTGAGATGACATGTCCCAAAAAGTGAACCTCTCAGATCTAGATCTGAAACTTTGAGATCTTACCATAAATCTGGTGCTCTCAGATTGTGTCCAGTACTACATGAAAATGGTAGGCATGATCCTCCTCAGTAGTCGAGTTGATAAGAATGTCACCGATGAAAACAACGACAAAGAAATTGAGGTATGGATGGAGGTTTCTGTTCATGGGTCCCATGAACACTGCTAGAGAATTGGTTACGCCTAATGGAATAACCAAGAACTCATAGTGGCCATACCAACATCTGAAGGTCATTTTCTGCACATCCTCTTCTCGAACTATGAGATGGCGATAGCCTGATCTGAGGTCTATCTTTGAGAACCACCGTTCTCCCTTCAACTAATGAAAGAGGTCATCAATACTCAGGAGTGGGTACTTGTTCTTCAAGGTCACCTGGTTTAGGCGATGGTAGTCGACACAAAGCCACAACTTTCCATCTACCTTATTGGCGAACAGTATCGGGGCTGCCCAGGGAGAAACACAGGGCCAAATGAATACCTTCTTTTGTAAGTCCTCTAGCAGTACCCTCAGCTCACGAAGCTCTGTGGGAGCCATCCGATATGCTGGTATAGATATCAGTGCCATCCCGGGGTACGGGTCAATGTAGAAGTCCACCTATTTGTGAGGAGGTAGACCTAGAAAATTGTCAGGGAAAACATCCACATACTGGTCCACCACTACAGGATAACTCGGGCACTCCACATCAACTTCCCTGAGGGGAAGGTAGGCGAACTGATGAGTGATTGGATTCACCCTCCTCTGAGTAAGTCCGTCCTGTGCTGCAAAGGCTCCATTCTCACTGGTGAAGTTAAACCTGGTCCCATTTGTGTGGACACACTGCACATTGCACCTAATACAGTCGATCTAAGCATGGACTACAGATAACCAGTCCATACCCAAGATGACATAGTAAGGCATCGATGCTTCTACTAGGAGATCCTAGCCAAATCTACCACATCATAGAGTAAGCTCACACTGTCAGCATTAGTGTGTAATCATAAAATCTTCTCCCGTAGGAGTCTATAGCCATAAGGATCGAGCCAACGACTCCGTTGGAATCTCTGAGCTCCAAACGTGGGTTGTGTAAATGAAAGAGTGAAGGAAACCTGTGTCTATAAGAATCGCAAATATGGTGGAGTAGACACAGATCATACCTCGAATAATCTCCGGAGCGCCGTGATCATATTCCTCAGCTACATGGAGCTGAGATCTCTCCTATCCACCTTCTCCCTTTGGTCGGGGAGGACCTCCTGATGGTGGTGGTGGTAACATCTTAAAACATTGTCCACTGCCAGCTGTACGGCCAGCTCCTCTTCTATGTCTGCCTACTCCCTACGGTTCACCTCGATCGAACCTCTGCCTGTCACGACCCCCTCCCACCAAAGATGCCCCTCTTGAGCTAGAAATGGAGAAAGAGAGATAATGACCCCCGAGTCCCGCCTCCAATAGGCCCCGGGGTGGTGACCAGCACCAAGGGTATGAGTTTTTCACAAATATGGGAGGCATTACCCTTTTTATTTTTAAATATCGGGAAATAGGACAAGTCAACCACCAAAAAGTAAAAAAGGAAAGTGTATAGAAATAAACCCAAACCATTCCCACATACATGTTTAAAAAATTTTATAACAAGGTACAAGTACAAGAAAGCTCAAAGTACAATACCAAAGGAAAATAAGAGAACAACAACTGCAAAAACTCCAACTGTCCGACTAGTAGGGTCCCGCACGGCCCTGGTAGTCCTCCTGGAAACCTGAAAGTAAACATAGGGTGAGCATACAAGTATACATAGTAGGGAAACCTAAAGATCTCATGCACAAGTGAGGAGACATCCTAATGTCCCGTGAGAACAACATAAGAAACCTAGCAAGGAATTCGATCCACCCAACCTCACAAGCCACACTCACCAAAAAACAAGTACAAAAGGTAGTAGTAGTATAAGAAAAAGAGTATTAGGTACCACGCACCATTTCCCTTTAGTTAGCTGCTCTTACTAACGATGAACGTCCTAACACTGCCACACTCTCCCCGCCCGCACACACCTGGGACTCACAACCACGTATCCCACCCGCACACAACTGGGCCTCACAACCACATATCCCGCTCGCACACACCTAGGTCTCACAACCACCTATCCCGCCCGCACACACCTGGGCCTCACAACCACGTATCCCGCCCGCACACACCTGGGCCTCATCCCGAAGATTCTTGGGAAACAGAAGAACCTGACCAAAGAGTCTTGGCCTAAAACCACCCCAATCGAAACCTACCCGAAGAGTCTTAGGTGTAAGGTCACCTCAAGCCATCACAGCCTAGGGGAGAAGGAGCAAGAAGGAGCTAGTAACTAAGGGAAAAACACCCTCTCCCATAAAATGGGAGTGTTCGACACTAAGTTCTCAACATGGGTGGGGTGAGATAAAACACAAAAGATACAGATATATATATATACCAACCACACAGCCCAACCTATGGCTTATAAAAAGAGAACTGAGCACGTGACTCGGCACTGCTACTACGAAGCATGCATACAACAAACAAACCCAACCCCCTTTAGGTTTTCACGTTTCAGTAGAAATAGTTTATTTGTTCCTTAACTACTGGGAAACTATCCACAACCAACCACACCAATCGTTCATAAAACATTTCCCTGCCATCCACAAAACAAGTTAGGAAAAACATAAGAAGCACAACAAAGTACCTCTTATCAACTAACCAACCCCATTGATTATTATTTCCGTTTCATTTCCACGCCCCACCATTCATTAACTCTTCCACTTTAATTTATTATTCACAACCCACTATTTATTCACAAACAAGACCATCCCTTTAGCCCCGCTGCCAACCACCATAACCATAACCACACCGAAGCCACACATCCCCATCCCTTTAATACCATTTATCGTAGCCTCACTGCCCATCCCCATCATAACATTGACACAAACCCACAACCAAGTCAACCACAGCCCTGTTGTTCACCCGATCCACAACAACCCACAAAACACCCCCAAAACATGCCTCATAAACAAGCCAACACCCACATGTTTATTATTCCATTTTGTTTAACCGTGGTGATCACAGAAGTGTTCCATATTTTTACAGCCAACTTTATGTGATTAACCAATTTCCACATTCCAAAAAGTATCCATCCACAAGAAAATCTAGAAGGAGAGGGAAACATTTAATTGCGTAAGAAAAGGCCACCAACGACCGTGATTTTCAGCAGGTAGAAGCTCATTCAATTCACAACATAATATCACAGGATATAAAGTAACAACAAGCACAACTTCCCATCCCCGTTATATAAGCCAGTTATTATCTTCATTTAAACCGGTTCAAAAGCGTTTCACGTAAACAAAAGAAAACCCACCCTGCATGATGCAGAAATTAGAGAGACGAAGGTAAGATCCCTACCTCAACAGGTTCTTGATCCCAACGCTCCCCTGGATGAACCTTAGAAGACGTCCGTCAGAGTCCGTCACCTCTGTCGGGTCCCAGAAAAACCTCCTCGGGTGGAAGTCGAAAAGGAATGTCTGAAGGAAAGACAATAAACCTAGGCTTGGAAGTTCTGCCTCGTCGTTACGATCCCGTGGCCGCTAACGGATCGTAAATTAGAGCTCGGACGAAAAAGTTATGGAAGGAAGAGCCTTTGAGTCTCTTGAGAGAGCTCTGCTTAGAGGAGAGGAGAGGAGAGGTGTGAGTTGAAAGGAGGAGGGGACCCCTCCTTTTATAGGCGTGAAAAGAAAAAGTACATGGCGTGTACATTATGGTACATGGAATGTACTCGGTTCTTTCACACGGTCTCCATGCGGCTTCCAACATGGCTCCGTGGTCGTTGACTGGTCAACACACGGTTTGAGGGTAACACATACGTGGGGAAGGAATACACAATGTGTAGTTTAGACACACGACGTGTACTCATTTATTTCACACGGTAAGGACACGACTCCAACATGGTACATGACCATTGACTAGTAATGCATACGCGGGGAAGGACTATACAACATGTAGAACTGGACACACTGCATGCATCCATTACTCCACACAGCAAGGACACGACCTGCAACACGGGGTATACCCAGGAAGGGAGTACATGACGTGTACTCAAACTACACGGCATGTAGTTTCAAAATTCTAGAAAGTGTGGGAAAAGTCAATTTTACCCTCTAGAACAATTCTTGACCTTATTTTTGACAAAGGAATGGGCCGGAGAGGTCCGGGCCATTATATCAGATACCTCTTAAAACATTCTCATCCCCGAGAATTCAAAACCAACCCAGAGGAACCCAACAAGATACCTCTTAGGGTTCTCGTTATAACAGGAACCCAACCAACAACCCTAATCATATGTGTTAGGAATTCTTTCTCCTATGTCGAGATATTATCCGCTTTAGGCGACACTGAATCGCCTGCACGGGTTTAATCGCATCCTCATTAATGCGTCTCAATTAAGAATTGGGTCTTCCCACTTCCATACATTAGGATTTTTCAACTCTCACTAACCCTAACACCACACAACCAACACACTTCCTGAACACATGGGTTTGGTAAATTTCTTCACCTATGTCGAGATATTATCCGCTTTAGGCAGCACTGAATCGCTCGCACGGGTTCAATCGCATCCGCGTTAATGCGTCTCGATTAAGGGTCATGTTTTTACCTTTCCCACACATCCGGACATGTTACACATTACCAGGGAACAAAGAAACAAAAGGTCTCACAACTGACAAGCCAAGAATTCTATATAACAAAGTTATAGAGTACAATATCAACACAAGCTCAGAAGAACAAGGGAAAACCACAAGTCAAAACAACTCTGGGTACTGAGCGTGCATCTGGGTCTCCCGCTCCCAAGTGCTCTCCTCGAGGCCGCCATGCCTCCACAACACACGAACCAAGGGAATGGTTTATCCAAGGAGCACCTTCTCTTTACGGTCTTCAATTCTGACTGGTCGTTCCTAAAAGGTCACTTCGTCTCCCATATCTAACACTCCCCATTCGATAATGTGGGATTGTCATGTAAGTACCGATGAAGCTGGGAGAAGTGAAAGACATCATGAACCTTCTACAACTGAGGTGGCAGGGCCAGCTCATATGCCACCTCACCGACTCGCCTCAACACCTCAAAAGGTCCGATGAACCTGGGTGAGAGCTTTCTTCCTTTCCCAAACCACCACTGCCCCTGTCGAGGGGAAACCTTCAAGAACACATGATACCCCACCTCGAACTCCAAGGGCCTCCTCCGAAGATCATGATAAGACTTCTGTCGGTCCTGATTCACTTTCATCCTCTCACGTACAAGATGGACTTTCTCTGTGGTGCTCTGCACTACCTCTGGCCCAAGAGCACCTATATCACCAACCTCTGCCCAACAAATGGGTGAACGACATGGCCTTCCATACAAAGCCTCAAACGGTGCCATGCCAATAGTAGAGTGGAAGCTGTTGTTGTAGGCGAAATCTACTAAAGGCAAGTGTCGTACCCATGATCCTCCGAAATCCAGAATGCATGCTTACAGCATGTCCTCCAACGTCTGGATAGTCCGCTCCGGCTACCCATCGGTCTAGGGGTGGAAAGCAGTGCTAAGGCATAGTTGGGTGCCAAAATCATGCTGTAACCCCCTCCAGACTCGTGAGGTAAACCGAGTATCCCGATCTGAGACGATAGTCCTCGAAACTCCATGAAAGTTCACAACCTCATTTACGTACCTCTGTGCTAAGGTACTTACCGGGCCTGACTCCTTGATTTCTAATAAGTGAGCTGATTTCGTCAGTCGATCCACCACCACCCAGATAGCATCATAACCACCCTGAGATCTGGGTAGTCCTGTGACGAAGTCCATCGAGATGTCATCCCACTTCCACACGGGGAAATCTAAAGGATGCAAAAAACCACTGGGACCACGGTGTTCAGCCTTCACTTGCTGACACACTAGGCATTTAGCCACAAATTCTGCCACTGCCCGTTTCACCCCGGGCCACCAAAACTATTCCCTCAGGCCTCGGTACATTTTTGAAACTCCTGGATGTACCGCCAAGGCTGAGCTATGGAACTCACGGAGAACTCCCTCATGCATTTCCTCCGGAACAAACAACCTTCCTTGGAAAAGCATCCAATGTCAGATGTCCTCTAACCATCCTTCTGGAGCGTTCCCCAGATCGACACGATCCCACATCACTTCCGCCTCGGAGTCCCCCCATTGAGACTCTTCCACCTACTGAAACAAGGAGGAATACACTGTCATCTGAAACAAACAGCCTCTAACACCTTCTACCCTGGCATCCAAGTGCAAGGCAACCAACTCTCCCATTTCCTTCTAAGCATCAGCTGATTCCTGAACCACTTCCTGATGCGACTTCCTGCTCAGGGAATCAGCCACAACGTTTCCCTTACCTTCAGTGTAAGAGATCTCAAAGTCATAGTCTTGGAGAAACTCGACCCATTTCCACTGCTGTAAGTTCAGGTCATGCTGGGAGAAGATATAACGCAGGCTCTTGTGATCTGAGAAGACCACAAAGCGCTCCCCAAAGAGGTAATGTCAGCACAACTTCAGTACGAACACTACTTCTGCAAGCTCCAGGTCATGGGTGGCATAGTTACGCTCGTGAGGGCGCAACTTCCGGGACCCATAACAAATCACTCCCTTCTTCTGCATCAGCACGCACCCCAGACCAAGGCCAGAAGCATCACAAAACACCTCATACAACAACCCTTCCTCTGGAAACCTGAGTACGGGAGGACTGACCAACTTCTCCTTCAGGTAGTCAAAATATTTCTGGCACTGCTCGCTCCACAGGAAGACCTGGTTCTTCCTTGTCAAAGCTGTAAAAGGAGTAGAAACTCGAGAGAAGTCCAAAACGAACCTCCGATAGTAACCTGCTAACCCTAGGAAACTACAAACTTCTGCCACGCTATTGGGTGCTTCCCAAGAAACAACTGACTCCACCTTCGACGGGTCCACTGACACTCCATGTTGAGACACCACGTGCCTAAGGAAGTGTACTTCCTGTGTCAAGAACTTACACTTTCGACAATTTCCCGTAAAGCTGGTGGTGTCGAAGGACTTCCAAGACTTCCCTGAGATGATCAACGTGATCCTCCTCTGACCTTGAGTAGATCAGGATTTCATCGATAAACACAATGATGAACTGGTCCAGAAACTCTCGGAAGACAAATTTCATAAGTCCCATGAACACAGCTGGTGCATTCGTAACTCCAAACGGCATCACTACAAACTTGAAGTGCCGATACCTGCACCTAAAAGCCATCTTTGAGATTTCACTGTCCTTCAACCTCAGCTGATGAAATCCCGATCGTAGATCAATCATAGAAAACCAACCTGCTCCCTTTAGCTGGTCGAAAAGATCATCTATCCTTGGAAGGGGGTAGCGGTTCTTGACCATTACCTGGTTCAACCTTCGGTAGTCTATGCATAGCCTGAGACCACTATCTGCCTTCTTCACGAACAAAATTGGAGCACCCCATGGTGACATTCTGGGTCGATCAAAAAACTTCTCCATCAGATCGTCAATCTGAATCCGCAACTCCTGCAACTCCGAAGGTGCCATCCGATAAGGGGCCATCGAAATCGGACGGGCACCAGGCTGTAAGTCTATCCCGAACTCAACGTCACATCGGGGGGGGGGGGGGGGGGTAGAGTCACAACCTCCTCAGGAAAAACATCGAGGAAATCCCCAACAACCTCTGGGAGATCCATCATCTCTGTATCAGTTGGAACCACTGATAACCCGCCTAACAAGTAAAGGAGAGGCTCCACACGCCGGCTTCCCACCTGATAGCTCCTCTCGCCAACAAAAGATACGCGCTTCCCATCCACGTCGGAGAACACGACTCTTCTCCAAAAGTAGTCGATAATGTATCTAACAGAAAACAACCAGTTGATGCCTAGGATGACATCGTATGGATGCATCAATAACAGAAGAAGGTCCCCACTAGATCGATGTGGTCCCAACGTCAGCCCACAACCCCGAAAAACACAAGATATGCTGGTCTGGCCTCCAACTGGTGTACTTAGTACCAGTGGTATGGAATATCTCTCTACATCTAGTCCCAAATCATGGTCTAGACTAGGTGCAACAAAGGAGTGCGTGGATCCCGAATCGAATAAAGCAGAAACAAGAGTGCTGAACAAACAAATCGTACCTCACACCACCTCTGGTCCTGCCGAAGCTGCCAACTCTTCTGCATGCAACTATCCACTCCTAGCTCCTTTGACTCTCTAATGTCGTCCACTTCCCCGACCACGCCCTGGTCGAGGTCCCTGAGGAGCACCATGAGGTCAGCCTCCTCCCGCAAATTCTGCCCTCAGAGGAGCATGGTCCTGCTGCTGCTGGAAGGGCCTCGCCGACAACTGGTGCTGCTGAGGTGGGCGCTGAACCTGCCTACCTCCACCGTACTGAGCTCAAGTTGGGCACCGACTCTGAATGTGCCCGAAACCTCCACAATAAAAACACCTCGGTCCCGGGCTTGTGAAAAAGGGATGAGGACCCAAATATTTGAACTGGAACTGCTGGGGCCTGCTCCCTACTGGCCTGAACCTGGAAGGTCCCGTCGCAGGAGCCCTACTGCTGACTGCCTTCCCCTTCGACGAGCCTGGCTGGATCCCCTCTCGGGGTGCACCTCCCAACGAGTGCATCCTCTCTACAACCTCTGCCTTCTTCTGTACCGCCATGTACGTCAGAAGGGTGAAGTGGGTGACAACATACTGGAGCGAAGGATGAAGTGCCTCCCCCAAACGTCTTGCCCGAGACTCCTCATCCGAAAAGAGATCCGGATAAAAGTGTAGGAGATCTTTGAACTTGATCCCCAACTCTTGTACCGACATACTCCCCTACTGAAGGGAGAGTAACTCCTGCCGCTTCTCCTCCTTGATCATGGAAGAAAAGAAATCCTCTCAGAATTACTTCTCAAAGTTAGCCCATGGAACCTCTACCTCTATCCTCTCTCCGAGGTAGAGCGTCCACCACTGTCGCACCACACTTCTTAGCTGACAGACTGCTAGGGGAACCCAGTACTCCCTCGGATCATGGATCAAGGTAAAATCAATCCCTAGATCCTAAAACCACCCCTCCGTCTACGTATCCGAAGTACTACCCTCATATTTCTTAAGGGTCTGCCGCTGGAAAGAACGAAGAGTCTTCTGCCACTGGATATCTTCCTCCTCTCGGTAAATCCTCAACTGATCGACCGCCTGAATCTGTTGGGCCTCGACCGTCTGAGCCACCCAGGGATGACGTCCAGGTGCCATAGCTGTACGGTAAACAAGGATCTCCTATGCCCAATTAGTAAGGAAACTCAAGGTTTTATTTTTATCATTTTATTTCAATTTATTTCCCAGAACACCCAAATAAAGTAAAACACAATCATGATGATGCATGTAACTTTCCTAGGGTCTCTACCCTGCAATCAATGTAGTCTCACTTGGTTGTTTGGTAGGCTCAGGTTCCTTGCATCGGATCGCAGGGGGCCTTAAAATCCCATGTCCTAGCCGGTCTTCCCTGGCCCATGTCACACACCAAGATTGACTAACACTATTGCCCTACCATCCCATGCAATTCTCACTGTGACTAACTCTAGACTCCATCCTATCTCTCAACCATAACTTCTGATACCATTCTGTCACGACCCCCTCCCACCAAAGATTCCCCTCCTGAGCTGGCAATGGCGAAAGGGAGATAATGACCTCGGAGTCCCGCCTCCAGTAGGCCCCGAGGTGGCGACTAGCACCAAGGGTATGAGTTTTTCACAAATATGGGAGGCATTACCCTTTTTATTTTTAAAGATCGAGAAATAGGACAAGTCAACCACCAAAAAGGAAAAAGGGAAAGTGTATAGAAATAAACCCAGACCATTCGCACATGCATGTTTAAACAATTTTATAACAAGGTACAAGTACAAGAAAGCTCAAAGTAAAATACCAAAATAAAACAAGAGAAAAAAAACTGCAACAACTCCAACTGTCCGACTAGTAGGGTCCCACACGGCCCCGGTAGTCCTCCTGGAAACCTAAAAGTAAACGTAGGGTGAGAATAAAAGTATACTCAATAGGGAAACCAAAATCTCTCGTGCACAAGTGAGGAGACATCCTAATGTCCCGTGAGAACAACAGAAGAAACCTAGAAAGGAATTCTATCCACCCAACCTCACCAGCCACACTCACCAAAACACAAGCACAATAGGTAGTAGTAGTATAATAACAAGAGTATTGGGTACCCCGCACCATTTCCCTTTAGTTAGCTTCTCTTCCTAACGATGAAAGTCCTGATGCTGCCACACTCTCCCCGCCCGCACACACCTGGGCCTCACAACCACGTATCCCACCCGCACACAACTGGGCCTCACAACCACGTATCCCGCCCACACACACCTAGGCCTCACAACCACATATCCCACCCGCACACACCTGGGACTCACAACCACGTATTCCACCCACACACACCTGGGCCTCATCCCGAAGATTCTTGGGAAAGAGAAGAACCTGCCCAAAGAGTCTTAGGCTAAAACCACCCCAATCGAAACCTATCCGAAGAGTCATAGGTGTAAGGTCACCTCAATCCATCACAACCTAGGGGAGAAGGAGCAGGAAGGAGTTAGTAACTAAGGGAAAAACACCCTCTCCCATAAAATGAGAGTGTTCGGCACTAAGTGCTCAACATGGGTGGGGTGCGATAAAACAAAAAAGATACAGATATGTATATATATACTAACCACACAGCCCAACCTATGGCTTCTAAAAAGAGAACTGAGCACGTGCCTCGGCACTGCTACTACGAAGCATGCATACAACAAACAAACCCAACCCCCTTTAGGTTTTCACGTTTCAGTAGAAATAGTTTATTTGTTCCTTAACTACTGGGAAACTATCCACAACCAACCACACCAATCATCTGTAAAACATATCCCTGCCATCCACAATACAAGTTAGGAAAAACATAAGCAGCACAACAAAGCCCCTCTTATCAACCAACCAACCTCATTGAATATTATTTCCGTTTCATTTCCATGCCCCACCATTCATTAACTCTTCCACTTTAATTTATTATTCACAACCCACTATTTATTCACAAACAAGCTCATCCCTGCAGCCCCGCTGCCAACCACCATAACCACAACCACACCGAAGCCACACATCCACATCCCTTTAATACCATTTATCACAGCCCCACTTCCCATCACCATCATAACATTCACACCAACCCACAACCAAGTCAACCACAACCCTGCTGTTCACCCGATATACAACAACCCACAAAACACCCCCAACACATGCCTCGTAACCAAGCCAACACCCACACGTTCATTATTCCATTTTGTTTAACCGGGGTGATCACACAAGGGTTCCATATTTTAACAGCCAACTTTACATGATTAACCAATTTCCACATTCCACAAAGTTTCCATCCATAAGAAAATCCAAAAGGAGAGGGAAACATTTAATTGCGTAAGCAAAGGCCCCCAACGACCGTGATTTTCAGTAGGTAGAATGTCATTCAATTCACAACATAATATCACATGATATAAAGTAACAACAATCACAACTTCCCATCCTCGTTATATAATCCAGTTATTATCTTCATTTAAACCGGTTCAAAAGTGTTTCATGTAAACAAAATAACACCCACCCAGCATGATGCAAAAATTAGAGAGACGAAGGTAAGATCCCTACCTCAACAGGTTCTTGATCGCAACGCTCCCCTGGATCAACCTTAGAAGATGTCCGTCGGTGTCCATCACCTCTGTTGGGTCTTGGAAAAACCTCCTCAGGTGGAAGTCAGAAAGGAAAGGCAGAAGGAAAGACAACAAACCTAGGCTCGGACGTTCCGCCTCATCGTTACGATCCCGTGGCCGCTGACGGATCGTAAATTGGTGCTCGGATGAAGAAGTTATGGAAGGAAGAGCCTTCGAGTCTCTTGAGAGAGCTCTGCTCAGAGGAGAGGAGAGGAGAGGTGTGAGTTGAAAGGTGGAGGGGACTCCTCCTTTTATAGGTGTGAAAAGAAAAAGTACACGACGTTTACTCTGTTCTTTCACACAGTCTCCACACAGCTTCCAACACGGCTCTGCAGCCGTTGACTGGTCAACACACAGTTTGAGGGTAATACATACGCAGGAAAGGAATACACATCGTGTAGTTTAGACACACAACATGTACTCATTTATTGCACACGGCAAGGACACAACTCCAACACGGTACACAACCATTGACTGGTAACGCGTACGCGGGGATAGACTACACAACATGTAGAACTGGACACACGACGTGCACCCATTACTCCACACAGAAAGGACACGACCTGCAACACGGGGTGTACCCGGGAAGGGAGTACACGACGTGTACTCAAAATACACGGCGTGTAGTTTCAAAATTCTGGAAAGTGTGGTAAAAGTCCATTTTACCCTCCAGAACACTTCTTGACCTTATTTTTTCCAAGGAATGGGCCGGAGAGGTCCGGGCCATTACAATGCCTCTACCTGGGAGGTCCCTAAACTATCTTCTGATCATCCGAATGGAGGGTCGGACAATCACTAGCCATGTGACCTTACCCGCCGAATTTGAAACACTACCTTTTCCTCAAATGACTGGCTCTACCTTGTGTGCCTCGCACAATCGAACCCGAGTCCTGAGGTCGTCCACCAGATGGTATGGTCCTCTTGGACCTATGCAACATCTGTCTGTTTCCAGCTGCAGAAGACTCCACTATGTGATGCCCGGTGGCAGGTCTCACTTCTGGTGACTACTCAGCAAGGAAAATTTCCACTAAGAGGGCTCGCTCCAACACCCCTGCCTATGTCGGAATGCTGAGGGAGATCATCGAAGCCCTGATCTCTCACTTAAGCCCATGCTTAATGGTCTGGGCCCTAAAGAATGGGCCCCGCACCATATATGTGGTGTAGCGCGAGAGGTCGGTGAACCTCTCTGAGTAATGTGCCACTGTCATGCTGCCCTGTTGCAGATGAAGTAGCTCCAGTATGCACACCGTGCGAAGAGTCGCTGGAACAAACTCCGCCCGAAACAGGCTCTCGAAGTCTGCCCAAAGAAGAGTCATCTCGTCATGATCCTCGAGCATCAAGCTCCACTAACTACCTGCTGCAGCCTGTAGAAGGATGGCAGCAAGAATCACCATGAAGTCGGCTGGTGTCCCTACCAGTCTAAAGACTCTCAGCACAGCCTCAAGCCAATCCTTAACTGCCTGCGGGTCCATCTCTCCCTGGAACCTAGGCGACCTCGGGCGCTGGAAAACCTGCAACGCACTCAAGCGGCATGCATCGTTTGTTGCGGGGGCTGGTGGCATCAGTGGCCCAATGGGGTGTGGTACCGTTGGTGCCTCCGATGGAAAAGGGCCCTGCACCGAGGCCTCGTCGCTCGGTGGGCTATCCGCACGTACAACTCTCGGGGCTCTTGCTGGTCGTCCGCGGGGAGGCATCCTGAAAGAAACAGATGCGACATAGTAAAAATATTATACTTGGTGAGATGAACTGGTTGAGCTGTCATAAAGAAAACTTTTAAAAATAGACACACAATCTGTTTTTTCATGCGTTGACTCAAAAATCTGAAGTCAGGGTCCTGGTATATGGATATGTCAGTCGCTGCACCAACACTAGACTCCCTAAACTAAGAACCACACTCAGTAACCTTAACACTATTGCTTCATAGAAAATAAACATCATAGTCCTAGGTTCTGCATTAGAACCGACTCCTCTAATACCAACTTGTCACGACCCGTCCCTCGGGGCCCGTGCCGTGACTACCCCAAGCCCACCTTCCATAGGCCATGGGATTGTGACTAGAACCAAAGGTGTAATTCCCTAAACTGGGAAGTCATTGCCTTTAAAACTAAAAAAAACACAATAGAGTATGAGCTGGAAACAAAACACCATGTAAAAGTGTATACAAAAGAGTGCTGAAAGTAGAGGGGCCAGAATAAAAGCCTAACAGGAAAGTACAAGTACAACTGAAAAACAAGTACAACAGAAGAAAGTTAAAACAACTACTGGGTGAGGGGAAGCTCTTGGATCATCCACCATGGATCCTACATCAAGGGTAAGTATAAATAGACTCCTCAACAATCCACATCTGTCAGTCTCCTCCACGTACCAACATGTCATATGGTCCACCTCCGGGTATCGTCTAGTCTAGGTACTCTCAACCTCAATCAGCACTATCCGTCATCTACAACCAACTCAATGAGATGCAGGAATATACCATGAAGGGGTGAGTATAACGATACTCAGTAGGGACCCTGAGACCCTCTAGGTCTCAAAAAATCCAACAAGGATAAACCAAAAAGTTTAAAATCAACAAATAACCCCACTCAGGTATATACCCATACATATACATAAGTTATCAAGTAATCCATCTCAATAATGAGGTAAATACAAAAATAAGTTACTGACTCAACTCAAACCAAGATTTTTAGTGTCGAAACCACGACTACTGGAGAACTCCTGCTCAATCGAGTACAGTGGGCCTGCTGCGTCACACAAAGACACTTCCCACTAACCTTGGACTGCTGAGGTACTCCTCCTGTTGAGTACCGTGGGTATTCCACGCTCACACAGAGGCGCTCCCCACCGTGGGTCTGCCACGTCACACAGAGGCGCTCCCCCTCGTAGCCTACTGAGGTACTCCTCCTGTCGAGTATCTTTGGTCTACTGCGCTCACATAGAGGTGCTCCCCTCCGTGGGTCTGCTGCAACACCAAGGCGCTCCCCACCGGGCTAGTCGAAACACTCTGAGTCGAATCGGTCAGCAGTCATCCGGTCTCAACCAGCTACTAGGTCCCCACACTATGCACGCTTGTCTCCGAGAGTATCCACCCCAGGAGCTACTGTTTGATACTCCAACTGTCATGAAGTTCCATTAAGAAGTATCCCAAAGGTCCTCCACGTTGTAGGGGTCTCAACGCAATAGACGGCGCATCAATCGGACACCCGATCAGTGAGTTATTAGCCTTTTAGTCCTGGGGGCCCGGTTGGATTCGTGTATGTCCCAACCTGACTGTATATCAACATTATCACGAACTCTAGATGGGTATAATAAAAAGGAACATCATACTCCAAGAATACATGTGCCGCTGACGGTTCGTCAATCAGTCGTCCGGTGCAAAAGATATGGCCAAAGAAAGAAAAGGGTCGGTAGTGGGCCTGGGTCCGGTCGGACCCGGTCGGACCGACCCGGTCCAACCCAGTCTGGGCCGACCTGGTCTGGGTCAACCCGGTTAAACTTTTTAGGACTGGCCCAGCCCATTGGGCAAGCCAGCCTGTTTGGCTCGGCCCGGCCCATTGGGCCCCGCCCAGCAGGCCGCATGGGCGGTTTGGCCCGGGCTTGGGGCTGGTTAGGCCCCGAGCGCCCTGAGGGTGTGGCCCAGCCCGACTCGGCCTAGAGGGCATGGCTGTGCTGATTCGGACTGGGCATCGTGAGGGGGGCCGCGGGCTGGTTCGAGTGGCCGCGCGACCGGGTAGGGCAGCAGGCAGGCCGGACGACGGCCAGGATGGGCGCGGCCAGGACGGGAGGCGGCCAGGCAGGGCGCTAGGTGGGCAGCTGGGAAGGGCGCGGCCTAGCCGGTAGGTGACCGGGAGGTCGGGAGGCTAGGCTGGTGTGGTTCGGTGCGGCTCCGGCCGGCACATGCTGGCGGGGTTGGCCGGGGCACGCGGGAGGCCGGTGGCGGTGCGGCCGGGCATGCGGGAGGCTGACAGTGGTTTGGCCTGCGGAGCCGGCTCGGTAGGGGCACCAGAACGCCACAAGGGCAGTGTGGTTCATAGAGGCCGTGGGAAGCACGAAATTTTACAATTCCTTCATCACCTGCAACACCGGTTCGTCGCCATGCTGAGAAAAAACACAAACAAGAACGGCGGAGGGGTCGTGACATGTTGGTTTGGCCCACACCCTCTATGTTTAGGGTTGTAAAACTTGGCTCATCAATGAGTAAGAAATATGAACAACAATTGTTTTACAACCACACAAAAACTCCATTACAATCTGAATAAGAGAAAAAGAAAAGGAAGGTTACAAAAAATAAACCCCCTACCTTTGATTGTTGGTCATCGACGTTGAAGTCGTGTGAAGAAGACAAAGGAGTTCGTCATTCGTCGCGTCTTCCAGGCATTACCAATCCCGAGCTGCGTCAGATCATTGAAGACAATGCAGAGGGTAGGTTAGTTGAAGATGCGCCATGTTGGTAGGATCCGAGGGAGGATGTCGAAGAAGGTCGGCATTCTTCATCAGTGGAGCGTTCTTTGTCGGTGGAGCGTTCATCATTGGAAGAACTTTTCTCCCATGATTTTCTCTTCCCAATCTCCACCAAATGAGAAATGCCAAGAAAAATAAAAATAGATTGAGTTTGTCTATTATTTAGTTTCTCACACAAAAATCAAATTGGTGAATTAAAAACTTGTCACCCCTAATTAATTCATTAGTGTTGGCACAAATTAATTAGGGGACTTGGCACCAATTAATTAAAGGGGGGGCAAGAGGCTCTCCCTCATTAATGAGGGAGAGTTGGGAGGTTTTACTCTCCTCCATCAGTAGGGGGTTTAGCCCCATGTGGTCCCCACGTCGTAACATCCCGCGGGAGGTTAGGTTTGGGTGGGCCCCACCACCATAACCTCTCATGGGAGGTTAAGGAGTGGTGGTCCCACCTCCAACTTCCATGAGGAGATTTTAACCATCAAATAAAAATAAAGCCACACACTTTATTTTTATTTAATTAAATCTCTAGAAACCCTAAAAACTATCTTTTAAACTCCACCCACTACCGTCGAAGTGAAAGTTTTCTTAACCGAATACCGGTGGTGCGAGTTCAACGGTGCCCTCAGATTTCAATTCTGAGCACAGGTTCAAAAGATATAAAAACTCGCTCGTACGTTTACTGAACATACCAAAACAAAACTTTAAAAAATGATTCCGGGCACACTGGGCGTCAAAATCACTAACCGTCAATTTTTGCGGACTCATAAATATCCCATGTATTTAAGGAGAAAAAATTTCCATGGAATTTCTGGGTCTTTACATTCACCCCACCTCTGGACTTTATGTCCCCTTAAGCTATAACTCGAACTATGGGAACAAGTGGGGGTACTAAGCATGCATCTGAGCCTCCCGCTCACATGTGCTCTCCAGGAGGTTCCCGTGCTGCTAGAAAACGTGCACCAGAGGTATCAACCATACACAAAGGACCCGCTCCTATCGTTCCTCAATCTCCATTGGAACCTCCGTAAAAGTCACCCCATCATCGACGTCCAGATCTCCATGGTCGATGATGTGGGAAGGGTCGTGCACGTATCTCCTCAACTGAGATACGTGGAAGAATTCGTGCACCCGATGAAACTGAGGTGGAAGAGCTAGGCGGTAGGACACCTTTCCTACTCTACTGGGGACCTAAAGAAGGTCTGATGAATCTCAGAGATAATTTTCCGCCTCGGCCAAAACTCCGTAGTCCTCATCGAGGTGGGACCCATAAAAAGACGTGGTCGCCATCCTCTAACTCCAGAGGTCTCCATCTCCTATCAGCATATGACTTCTGTCTGCTCTGTGCAGTCTTCATCCACTCTTGGATGATCTGCACATTCTCCATGGTAGCTTGTACCATCCCTGTTCCTACTAGTGCTGACTCCCTAGGGTCAGTCCAGCACAAGGGTGATCTGCATGTTCTCCCTTATAATGCCTCGAAATGTTCCATCCTGATGGTGGAGTGATAGCTGTTGTTATAGGAAAAATCCACCAAAGGTAAGTGATCCTCCCTGATGTAACTGAAGTCGAGGATACAAGCACATTGCATGTCCTTGAGGGCCTGTATGGTTCGCTCAGTCTAACCATCCGTCTGAGGATGGAAGGCGGTTCTCAGACGAAGCTACGTCCTGAAAGCCTCCGGTAACCCCTTCCATAGCTGGGAAGTACACTGCGTGTCACGACCAGAGACAATAGAAGAAGGTAATCCATGTAGCCGCACAATCTCCCTCACATAGAGGCATCCCAAGCTCTCTACTGAACCCTGCTCTATGATCGGTAGGAAATGGGCCGACATGGTGAGTCGATCAACGATAACCCAAACCGAGTCATGAACCCTGGATGTATGTGGAATACCCATAAAAAAGTCCATGTATATCCCATACCACTTCCACTTTGGAACGTCTAAAGGCTGAACCAATCCTGCTGCTAATTGGTGCTCCGCCTTCACTTGCTGACAAGTGAGGTATCGAGAGACAAACTCTATAACTGCTTTCTTCATACCTGGCCACCAAAGCTGTCATCGAAGTTCCTGGTACATCTTCTCCACTCCTGGATGTACTTCTAGAGTGGATGTGTGTAACTCCCTCAACACTTCCTCCTGAAGTGACACTGGCACCATAGTACGTCCTCTAAAGTGGATGACATGCTCCCCACCTTCAGAAAATCCATCATGTGTCTGCCCTATGGATATCTGAGCACGTCGTGTATCACAGTCAGTGTCTCCATGTTGTGCCTCCATAACTCATTGAAGAAGTGGTGGAGTGACTGTAATAGACTATAGGACGGCTTCTCCGTATCTATCCAGAAAGGATTTCTGTAAGGCAGCCAGCTGCTCTGTCTCCTCGCCTAGTAGGTGTATACCAGATCTCCTATTGAGTGCATGTGCTATAAGGTTCCCCTTTCCTAGAGTATAGACTATCTCAAATTCATATTCCTAGAGGAACTCAATCCATCACCACTGTCTCAGGTTCAGAACCTTCTGAGAGAACATATACCTAATACTCTTGTGATTAGAGTACATGGTAAAACGTTTTCCCATCAGATAGTGCCGCCACATCTTCATGGATAAGACCACTACTACGATCTCTAGGTCATGGGTAGCATAGTTATACTCGTGTTATCTCAACTGCCGATAACCATATGCAGTCACAGCTTGCTCCTTCATCAGGAAACACCCAAGTCCGGTCCCTAATGCGTCGTAGTAGACTATGTAACCTACACCTTCCTCTAGAATCCTCGAGATGGGGGCACTATTTAGACTCTTTCGGAGCTCCTGAAATCTCTGCTGGCATCTCTCTGACCACACGAAGGGTTTCCCCTTCTTCATCAATTCTGATAGTGGTGCTACAACTATGGAAAAGTCTGGCATGAACCTCTGGTAGTAACCAGCCAAACCAAAGAAACTATGTACCTTCATCATACCCCGAGGTGGATCCCAGGCATGTAAACCCTTACTCTTCGCAGGATCTACCACAAATCCAGCCTTTGAGATGACATGTCTAAAAAAGTGAACCTCTCGGATCTAGAACTAGCACTTCGAGAGCTTACCACAAATACGGTGCTCTCGGAGTGTGTCCAGTACTACCTACAAATGGTAGGCATGCTCCTCCTCAGTATTCGAGTAGATCAGAATGTCGTCGATGAAGGAAACGCCAAAGTGATCGAGGTATGGTCGGAAGATTCTATTCATGAGTCCCATGAAAAATCCTGGAGCATTGGTTATGCCGAATGGAATAACCGAGAACTCGTAGTGTCCATACCGATATCTGAAGGCCGTCTTCTACACATCCTCGTCTCGAACTCTGAGCTGGTGATAGCCTGATATGAGGTCTATCTTTGAGAACCACCACGCTACCTTTAGATAATAAAAGAGGTCATCAATCCTCAAGAGTGGGTATTGTTCTTCATGGTCACTTGGTTCAGGTGATGGTAGTCAACACAAATCCTCAAGCTTCCATCTGCCTTCTTGGAGAACATAATCGGGGCTGCCTAGGGAGAAACACTGGGCCAGATGAATCCCTTCTCCTGTAAGTCCTCTAGCTGTACCCGCAGCTCGCGAACCTCCACGAGATCAATCCGATACACTGGTGTAGATATCTGTGCCATCCTGGGAAACATGTCAATGTAGAATTCCACCTCTCTATAAGGAGGCTGTCCTGGAATATCATCAGGGAAAACATCCGTGTACTGGTCCACCACTACAGGATATCTCAGACTCTCCACATTAAATTCCCCGAGGGTAAAGCAGGCCAACTGATGAGTGATTGGCTGCACCCTCCTCCGAGTAAGTCCGTCATATGCTGCAAAGGCTCCCTTCTCGCCGGTGAAGGTAAACCTGGTCCCATCCATGCGTACACACCACACTTTGTGCATAATATAGTCAATTTAAGGATGAACTATAGATAACTAGTCCATACCCAAGATGACGTCGTAAGGCCTCGACGCTCCTACTAGGAGATCTTAGCCAAAGCTCTCACCTCCTAGATAAGCTCACACTGCCGGCACCCGTGCGCAATCGTCAAGTTTGCTCTCGTAGGAGTTTCTAGCCATAAGGATAGAGCCAATGACTCCATCGGAATCTTGGATCTCTGAACGAGGGTAGTGGAAATGAAATAGTGACTGGAACCTATGTCTATAAGAACTGCAACTATAGTGGAGTAGACACAGATCGTACCTCGAATCATCTCCAGAGCACCTTGATCGTGAGCCTCAGCTTCCTGGAGCTGAGCTCTCACCTGTCCACCTACTCCCTGCAGTCAGGGTGGACCTCCTGGTGGTGGTGGCGGTAACACTTCGAAATGTTGCCCACCGCCAGCTCCTCGACTAGCTCCTCTTCCACGTCCGCCTGTGCCTTATGGATTGCCTTGATTGAATCTCTGTCTCTGCCTGGGCAGTCCTTAGACCATCTTCTGATCATCTGAATGGAAGGTCAGATAGTCATGAGCCATGTGACCATGCCCGCCACTTGAGTAATACTGCCCACTCCTGGCATGTGTGTCTCTGCCCCGGGTGTCCCATACAACCGATCCTGAGTCATGCGGTCGTCCACCTGTAGGTCTGGTCCTCTTGGACCTCTATGACATATGTCTACTGCTAGCTGCAAAAGACTCTGCTGCATGTCTACTAGTGGTGGGTCTCACTGTTGGAGAATGATCAGTAAGGAAACTCTCCACCAAGAGGGATCACTCCAACACCCCTACCGGCGTCGAGATGCTGAGGGAGATTATCGAAGACCTGATCTCTCTCCTGAGCCCTTGCTCGAAGGTCTGGGCCCTAAAGAATGGGCCCCAAACTATATCTGTGGAGTAGCATGAGAGGTCGGTGAACCTCACTGAGTACTGTTCCACTGTCATGCTGCCCTACTACAGATTAAGTAGCTCCTATATGCACACCACGTGAAGAGTCGCTGGAACAATGTTTTCCCAAAACAGGCTCTTGAAGTCTGCCTAGAGAAGCGTCATCTCGTCGTGAACATGGAGCATCAAGCTCCACTATCTACCTACTACTGCTTGTAGAAGGCTGATAGTAAGAATCATCATGAAGCCGGCTGGTGTCCCTACCAGTCTAAAGACTCTCACCATAGCCTCCAGCCAATCCTCAGCTACCTGCAGGTCCGTCTCTCCCTTGAACCTAGGCGACCTCTGGTGCTAGAACTCATACAACACGCTCAAGCGGTGTGCATCATCTTATACTGGGGATGGTGGCATCGGTGCTCCAATGGGTTGTGGTACCGCTAGTGCCTCCATTGGAAAAGGGCCTTGCACCAAGGCCTTGTCGCTCGATGGGCTATCCGCACGTACAACTCTCAGGGCTCTAGTAGTTCTTCCGCGTGGAGGCATCCTGAAAGAAACAAATGAGACACGGTCAAAATATTATACCTGGTGAGTTGACCTGGTTGATCTTACATAAATAAAACTTTTGAAAACAAACATGAAATCAGTGTTTTCGTGCACTGAGTCGGAAATCAGAAGTCAGGGTCTGGGTGTATGGATACGTCGGCCGCCACACCAACACTGGACTCCCTGAACTGATAACCACACTCAGTACCCTTAACACTATTGTTTCACAGAAAAGAAACATTAAAGTACTATGTTCTACATTATAAATGACTCATCTGATACCAATTTTTCATGACCCATCCCCCGGGGCCCGTGCCATGACTACCCCAAGCCCGCCTTCCATAGGCCCGGGGCAGGCGACTAGCACCAAAGGCGTAATTCCCTAAACTAGCACTAACACAAAATGGGGCATGGCTAGCGCCATCCTTTATCAGTGCTAATGGAAAAGTGCTAATAAAGGGGGGGGGGTACCTTTATCAATGCAAAAAAAAATCGTTGATAAAGGGTACCTTTATCTGCGCTAAAAAAAGCCCGGATAAAGGTACCCCTTTATTAGCGCTTTTTTTAGTGCTGATAAAGGTACCCCCTTTAACAGTGCTTATTTTTAGCACTGTCAAAGGGTAACCCTTTATCAACTCTTTTTTTAGTAGCACTGATAAAGGGGGGTCTTTATCAGTACATTTTTTAAAAATACTGATAAAGGGTCTACTTCCAAAAAAAATTTCATTAAAAAATATATATTAATATTTAAATATATAGATATAGTTATATTGATATATATATAATATACATATATTAAATATAATTTTAAATATATTTTAGATAGGTATAAATATACAGTTACACTTAATATATAGATATTTAGTGAAAATGGCTTATAAAAAAATTAAAAAAATATTTTTAATTAATAATTTGATAATTATTATGGAGTAATAGTCATTTAATAACAATTTGAAGACTAAAAAATTAAAATAAATTAAAAAAAATTAAAAAAAGATCCAAAATATGTTGAAAATGCAACTCGAACTTCAAATGGGCATAACTTTTGACCCGGGTGTCCATTTGAGCTCTACCACATATCAAATCAAAGCCGCGACGAGATCTACAAACCTAAGATTGGTGGAAACCCCGTTCAAGGTTTTTTTGAGGCCAAAAAAGGCTTAGAAGTCCTACAAAAGTGAGTTTTTAGTCAGGATACCCTGATTTTTCAACATTTAGTGGAATTTCAGCCTCATTTAAGGGGGTATTATTGGATTCTTTTGGTGGGGACTAAATTTATTCCAAGGTATTACATTCATACTGATATTATGTCTTTAAAATTTTATCGTTTCTTATAATGAACTGCTATTTATATTCAAATATATAGCAATATATACATATTTTTTATATATTCACAAATAAAAATTTAATTTTTTAAATAAATAATTAAACATATTTACATATAAAATATATTAGCATTATTTAAATAATAACTAATATCAATTTTAATTAAAATACCAATATATTAATATTTATAAAACTATATATTAATCGAACTATATATATTAATATAACTATATATATATATATTAATATAACTATATATATATATTAATATAACTATAAATATATATATTAATATAACTATATATATATTAATATAACTGTATATATATTAATATAAATATATATTACTATACGAATAAATATAACTAAATATATATATAAATAAATATATATATCATAAATAAGCGAAAAAATCAATATAGGGGAGTGGAAAAGGCTTCAGGCGTGCATGGTGGAGGTCTCGAGATCAAATCCAGGTAGAGGTAGGGGCACACATGCATGGGTGAATTTAAGGGACTAGCACTGATAAAAGTGGGGTATAACGCTTATTAAGGGTGGAGGGGGTGCATGTGGGTGCTGGAGGGTTCGAGAAAACACTGATAAAGGGGGGATCAAGCGTTGTAAAAATCCCCCCCAAGATTTCCAGAAATTTTTGTAATTTTTTTTAATTCTTTTTTAACTTTTATCAACGCTCAAAAAATAGCTGATAAAAGGGGTCTTTTATCTGCGCTAAAAATAAAGCACTGATAAAGGACCCTCTTATCAGCGCTTCATTTTTGCACTGATAAAAGACCCCTTTTATGAGCACTTTTTTTAGCGCTGATAAAGGGGACCCCCCCTTTATCTATGCTGACTTTAACAGCACTTTTCTAGCGCTGTTAAAGGTCATTTTGAGCTCTGATAAAAGGGGTATTTGTAGTAGTGTAGGAATTCATTACCTTTAAAACTTGAAAATGCACACAACAGAGTACGAGATGGAAACAAAACACTTAGTAAAACTGTATACAAAAGAGTGATGAAAGTAGAGGGGCTGGAATTGAAGCCCAACAAGAAAGTACAAGTACAACTGAAAAAATGTACAAAAGAAGAAAGGTAAAACAACTGATGGGTGAAGAGTAGCTCGTGGATCATCCACCACGGATCCTACCTGATGGGTAGGTACAGATAGCCTCCTTAGCACTCCAGGTCTGTTGGTCTCCTCCGCGTACCGACACGTCATATGGTCCGCATCTGGGTACCGTTTAGTCCTGGTACTCTCAGCCGCAGTAAGCACTGTCCGTTGTCTGCAACCATCACAACGAGGTGCAGCTATAGCCCGTGTAGGGGTGAGTATAACGATACTCACTAGGGACCCCGAGACCCTCACGGTCTCAAAAAATCCAAAAAGGAAAAACCACAAAGTATTAAATCTACAGATAAACCCACTTAGGTATATTCCCATACATATTCCTAAGTTATCAAGTAATCCATCACAATCATGAGGTAAATAAAAAAAGAAGTTACTAACTCAGCTCAAACCAGTATTTTTAATATCGAAACCACGACTGCTGGAGAACTCCTACTCAATCAAGTACTGTGGGCCAGCCGCATCACACAGAGACGCTTCCGACTAACCTTGGACTGCTGAGGTACTTCTCTTGTCAAGTACAGTGGGTCTGCTGTGCTCACACAGAGGCGCTCCCCACTGTGGGTATGTTGTGTCACACAGAGGCTCTCCCCCTCATAGCCTACTAAGGTACTCCTATCGAGTACCATGGGTCTTCCACGCTCACACAGAGGTGCTCCCCACTGTGGGTATGCCGTGAAACCAAGGTGCTCCCCACTGGGCTAGTCGAAACACTCCGAGTCAAATCGGTCAGCAGTCGTCAGGTCTCAGCCAGCTACTAGGTCTCTGCACTACGCACGCTCGTCTCTGGGAGGATCCAATTCAAGAGATACTATTCAATACTCCAACTATCACAAAGTACCATGAAGAAGTATCTCAAAGATATTCCATGTCATAGGGGTCTCAACGCAATAGATTGTGCCTCAATCGGATGCCCAGTCTGTGAGTTATAAGCCTTTTAGTCCCTGGGACCCGGTTGGATTCGTGTACGACCCAACCTGACTGTACCTCATCTTTACCCCGAACTACAGAGGGGTATACTCAAAGGGACTTTAATGCTCCAATAATACCAGTGCCGCTGACGGTTCGTCAAACAGTCATCCGGTGCCAAAGATATGGCCAAAGAAAGAAAAGGGTCGGTAGTGGTCCCAGGTGCAGTCCGACCCAGTCTGGGCCAACCCGGTCTGGGTCGACCCAGTCAGGCCTGTTGGGTCTAGCTTGGCCCATTGGGCAGGCCAGCCAGTTAGGTTTGGCCCGGCCCGCTGGGCCCGGCCCTGTGGGCCGGATGGCCAGTTCTGCCTAGGCTCAGGGCTCGTTCGGCACGGAGGGCGCGGCCGAGCCTGTTTGGCTAGGGCGCCACGAGGGGGGTCGCTGGCCGGTTCGGGAGGCCAGGTGGCCGAGCCGGGCACAACTAGGTGGGCATGCGGCCGGGCAGGGTGCTAGGAAAGCGGGCGGGCAGTCGGGCAGGGCCCGGCCAGGCCGAGAGGCGACCAGGAAGGACGCCAGGCGTGCGGCCGGGTAGGGCGCCTGACAGGCCGGAGGGCTGCAGGGAAGGGCGCCAGGTGGGCCGGCAGGCGGCCGAGTAGGGCGCGGCAAAGCCGGTCGGCATGTAGGAGGCCGGGCTGGCACCGGTCGGGCCGGTGCGGTTCGGTACGGCTCAGGCCTGCGTGAGTCGGCGGGGTTCGTCCGGGGTGCGCGGGAGGCCGTCGGTGGTGCGGCTGGACGCGCGGGAGGTCGAAGGTGGTTCATCCCATAGAGCCAGCTCAGTCAGGGCAACGAAATTCCATGGGGGCGGTGCGGTTCGCGAAGGCCGTGGGAAGCATGGCCTTTTCCCGTGCCTTCATCACCTTCAACGCCGCTTCGTTTCCATGCTGAGAAACAACACAAAGAAGAATGATGGAGGGGTCGGGCATTGTTGGTTTGGCCCGCACCCTCCGCATTTAGGGTGGTAACACTTGGATCATCAAAGAGTAAGAAATATGAACAACAATTTTTTTACAACCACACAAAAATTCATTTCAAATTTGAAGAAGAGAAAAAGAAAAGGAATATTACACAAAATAAACCCCCTACCTTTGATTGTCGGTCGTCGACGTTGAAGTCATGGGAATAAGATGAAGGAGTTCGTCGCTCATCACGTCCATCACACACTCACAATCCCGCACTACATTGGCTCATTGAAGATGATGCGGAGGGTAGTTCGGTTGAAGACGCCCCACGTCGGTAGGATCTGAGTGGGGAAGTCGAAGAAAGTCAGCGTTCTTCGTTGGTGGAGCGTTCTTCATCGGTGGAGCGTTCTTCATCGGTGGAGCATTCTTCTTTGGCAGAACTTTTATCCCAAGCTCTTCTCTTCCCAAGATCCACCAAATGAGAAATTCCAAGAAAAATAATAATAGATTGAGTTTGTCTATTATTTAGTTGTTGATACAAAAATCAAATTGGTGAATTAAAAACATGGCTCCCCTAATTAATTCATGAGTTTTGGCACAAATTAATTAGGGGAGTTGGCAACAATTAATTAAAGGGGAGGCAAGAGGCTCTCCATCATTAATGAGGGATAGTTGCGAGGTTTTAATATCCTCCATTAGTAGGGGGTTTAGCCCCGTGTGGTCCCCACGTCGTAACCTCTCGCGGGAGGTTAGGTTCAGGTGGGCCCCACCACCATAACCTCTCATGGGAGGTTAAGGTGTGGTGGTCCCACCTCCAACATCCATGAGGATATTTTAACCGTAAAATAAAAATAAATCCACACACTTTATTTTTATTTAATTCAATCTCTAAAAACCCCAAAAACTATCTTTTAAACTCGACCCACTGCCATGAAAGTGAAAGTCTTATAAAGAGAATACTGAGACTACGAGTTCAACGGTGCCCTCAGATTTCAATTCTGAGCACTGGTTTAAATGTTCTAAAAACTCACTCGTACGTTTACTGTACATACCAAAAAAAAACTTCAGAAAATGTTTCCGGGCACACCGGGTGTTAGAATCATGCACCCTCAATTTTTGCGGACTCATAAAAATCCCATGTATTTTAAAAAAATTCCATGGAATTTTTGGGTCTTTACAATTACGCCTTTGGTGCTAGTCGCTAGCCCCTAGTCTATGGAAGGCGGGTTTGGGGTATTCACGGCACGAGCCCCGGGGGACGGGTCGTGACATGAGAAACTATAATTATAGCGGTGGGACCTCATAATCAAGGGGAATTTCTTATACTTTTTCAATCAATGACACATTCCATTTAACCTAAAGTTATTCATGTTTATTAATAAATATATATCATTTTATGCTATACATATACTTCCCCTTAGGGTTATTATTAATGGTATGTCATTACAGAATCCAATTTATAACTAAACCATTCCTATGATAGTAACTATAATAACCAATTCTTAATGTACATGGATAGTACATCAATTATTTTGAAAATTTCATACATTATAATAACACAATACCAATGACCTTATTATTTTAGTTTCATTGGAATAACAGATCAAAAGATTCTATTATATTGTAAGATCTTATATGTTTTCAAAAGAAATATTTTCATTTATTAATCCTACATAACACTATTGATTGTCACATTTGGAAAGGAAAATTAAGAGAAGGCTTATATCATATTATCAGTATTGGAAAATTTGGAATATACGTAAGAATATACATTATCATAGATGTATGAGAGTTCGACCATAACATTAGAATATTATACCCTGTATATAAATGACTATGATCTTGAATTGGGGAATAAATATTAGCATTTATGAAGACATAAATGATAAGAAAATCAATGAACATAATCCATGATATCATAACACAGACATATGACTTGGAATTTAGGAATACACATAAACTTTTATCCTTTTTAACATGTATAAATAGTAATAGGTTCACTTGATAAATTTAGTACAGAAAATCATACACTTTAATAAACATATATACATGAATAAAAATTCTACCCATTAATGTATGGACATGAAAAATGAGTCCACAAATAGAAATGTGAACATGTAATTAGATTCACGCATAATATGTATATGTCATCAGTTATCCATATTTTCCAAAATGAATTTAAAGGATATATTTGTCCCAACTAGAATATTATGAAAACAATACATATTTCTTCCAAGAGAATGTAAAATCAATCATCACATCATAACCCTTGAAATAAATTTGGTTTCATAATCATAATTAAATTATAATATAACCTATATGAAAGATATGGGTCTCATAAATATCAATACATCATTAAAATAAATCAATATTAGAATAAATAAAAATCATATCCTTGAATAATTTTAATAGTAAAATTAAATTAACCAAAAATAATGTTATCTAAGATGAAAAATAATGTTGATTCATCACTTAAATATAATTATAGATTAGAATATCTTTTTTTCATTTAAAATTGTTTCTTTTATTAACATGAAAAACCAATTTTGTGACAAAATATTATATTTAAAAATAACCATTTAATATTGTAATGTAATCCTCAATTAATTAAGATATCATGGTAGTAAAAAATTTATTTTCAGATCACATATGTTCAAAAGAATCTTTCATTTTATACTTTTTCTAGAAAATAGACCAATTACCTCATTTTGGAAATGAAAAAAATATATTGTTAAAATAATGTAGTAAAAAGTAAAAAATGATTAAAAATGATATAAATAATACATATGAAATTATTAAAATCAATTTTGAAAACGTTTTTAGAAAAAAATATTGAATAAATATATTCTACAATAGAGAATTAAAACAAAAGAATCCCAAATATTGATGACCACATGAAATAAATACTCATAACATTATAATCAGAAGAATCATATGACCCATGAATCAAAAATAGTCATATGGATCTAAAGGCAACATAATATTCTAGATAATAATAATAAAAATATTTATGGTTAGTATATACATTATGTAGAATAAACAATTACTATACAAGGCCTTTGTCCCACAAGAATAAAGATGACACAAAAGTCCATTAATAATAGAGTTAATTTTGATTCATGATCCCAAAGAAATAATAATATCAATTAAATTTTATTATATAATTAAATAAATTAAAATAATGGTATAACTTGTTGTAGGAAATTATATTTATAACACGATTGATGTGATTGGTTAATATGGCTTGTATCTCATGGAATTAAAAAGTGAGATGAAAATTTCATACCTTTTATCTTGAATATCGTCGTAATCGTGAAAAGATATTGTATAATAAATATTATTTTATTATATATCAATAACATAACAATATTAATATATATAATACAATATACGATTTAGGACTTTAAATTACCATCTTATTAATAATTAAAATTTTAAGTTTTGTTTTGTGGAATAACATCTTTGTTGCTCAAAGATGTTTTTACTTGTTCTTGTTAGTCCTCATACATAGATCAAGATTTCATTATCTACAGAATAATAAATATTTTAAAAATATTAAATATTTTAATTATACATATATTTTTAATAATTTAAAAAATATTTAAATAGAAAATTAAATATAGTATTCATGGAGATGGTAGGTCATACATACAAATGAACACTGCTTTTATATTCTTTTCATATAAAAATAAATAAATGTATATTAAATATTTAAATTAAAAAATAATTTTCATGTTATATAAATCATATATATACATAAAATTCTTTAATATTACCCCCTTTAGATATAAAATTAAAAAACAAATCACATTAAATTATTGAGATGGTAAGCCATACATGCGTGGGAGATACCTTATCATTTCCAAAAAGATTAGGTGGTAAAAATTTTGACATTATATTATCAACAAATAAATATAATCATGTAATAAATACATTATATATCATAAATAATAATATAATTTCCATCATAATTCCCACCATGATAGGCATAAATGTAAAAAATTGAACAATCAACATTTTTCTAGGTGGTAGTCTGCCTTATACATGGAACCTAAGTTCATTACACATTACCCAGAAGTGAGTAAAAGTGTACTAAAAATCATTAATATAAAAATATTTCATCATATTCTAGATAATTATGTTATTATATAAATATGGAATACAAATAACTGAGGGGGTTTGGGGAACAAATAAAATAAAAATAATTAATGACAAATGTCACCTATTATTGATTGGCATAAAATGACATTTTGGTTGGATTTCATCCCAACAAAAGGAATATAGGATGAAAGGAAGGATTATAAAAGGATAATTAGGAAGTGTTTTCCCAATAAAAAGGTTATTATTGGTGTGAATAAATGATAATGAGATGTGCTCTTTTAAAAGAGGTTGGGGGAGATCTTTTCAAAACTATCATAAAATTTAATGAAAAATAATTGAAAACTAAAAACCAATACCTAAAAAGGTTGTATATTTTTATATATAAAATTATACGATTATAATCACATCAACTAATAAATTTTATATAGGTTTTAATATAATTTCTAATCATATAATATTGATTAACCATTAGTTAACCTGTTTTATTTTATTTTTTATAACAATGTTATGAATTTTAAATGTTTGTAATTTTGACATGAAAAGTGTAAATATAAATGTAAATGTCCAATTTATGATATTTTATTTCGTGAAACATCCTGATGTCCTTAGTTAATAATTTTTGGATTATTTAATAATTTAATAAAATATTTTTTACATAAAATATCATAAGTTTCTATACTGATAATATTTATAACGTTGTCTTTTTAAAATACATACATGAA
Organism: Viscum album; assembly: GCA_963277665.1. NCBI lineage: Eukaryota > Viridiplantae > Streptophyta > Magnoliopsida > Santalales > Viscaceae > Viscum > Viscum album. The sequence continues at coordinate 116,454,128 of OY728128.1, read as the reverse complement.
TATATATTAGATAAAATTCATATAATACACCAATAAAATTTCATATTCACCCATAATGTTCTCTGATCACCATTATTATGTTATTTTATTTTCTGTTTATTATTTATGATATCATTTAATTTATTATTTCATTAATTGAGTAATTACTCAATCGTTAGTTTGTAATTATTTATGATAAATCTGTCTTCCTAATAAATAAAAGTAATATTATATTATTTATATAATCATGTTATATTCTTAAAAAATATATATATGCGATCTATCATCAATTTATCCCCATATTAAAAATATTATATATATTCTTTGTAATACTGTAAGATTTTGTTACTCACTTGGAGTTTGATAATACTTAAGTCACTTATGTAGTAAATTGTCCATTAAATTATTCACATTCATCTCATGTGTGTAAAGGATATAATTATAATATACCAATATCATTTTTAAATGTTTTAGTGTAATTTTATAAAATTTATTATATTATTCTGACCCTTATTTAAATGATTTACCCGTAATTGTGGTTTTAAAAATGACTAAAGTTACAATTTATACTACCCAAAAATAAAAGAGATATATTTAAAAATTATGAATTTATTATTCAAAATATGGAATAAATTATTCAAAATTTTATACCCATAATTTGGTTAAAATAATTAATATTTTATCATATTGAATAAATGTGAAAATGAGTTTCTAATTTAAAAATATCCATAATATGGAATTATTTTAATATCTAAATTCAATTGTAACTTGTTTCCAATAACAAAGATTTTATTAAATTATTACACTTTTTTATAATGATACATTAAAACCCATATAATATATAAGTGAACACTGTTAAATACTTCATTGAATAAGATGATTTAAATTAAAATTCGGCATTTTTCATGATTCATAAAAATAATAATCTTTTAAAAAATTACCGAAAATTCAACCGAACATAATTTTTATTTCACTATTTAAAATATTAAGTATATTTTTTCATATAAAAATTTTATAATTGTAACAAATTAGATTTAAATTGGGTACTCTATTAAAAGGTGGAAAAATTACCCATTTGAAAAATATAAGGATTTATGAATAATATTGGGTTTGGTCATATATAATGTGAATAAAATATATTGGATGAATATCATAAATATTCTACTAAATATATAACATATATATTTCATTAAAATAATTAAATAATTTTAATTAATTAAATTTATTATGACAAAATGGCTAAAAATAAAATTGTTTCCCTCATAATAAATACATATAGATTTTTATTTCAAATTAATTTTTCACCAATGAATTCATATTATTCCCCTTATATTTTAATTAGTTATTTAATACTATTGATAAAATATATTTTAATGTCTATGTTATATTTTAGTATATTATGTTACAATATTTTAATAATACAGTATTGTTCGGTAAAAATTGGTCTTATGTGTAATGTGATCAATGAAATGAGATCGATGAAGAGTATAACAGAAGAAAAACACGTTGTTTAATAGACCACAAGATAATAATTGTGGTTCACATTATGAAGTATAAAATTTATGTTGTGTATAATTCCAAACAATCTTATTTTTATTCAAATAACAATGTCTATATTAATTTTTATCAAATGAAATATATCGAAACGATCATAATATTCCAAAAAATTAATTCATTAAATCACTCTGTGTTAGATTATACACCAAAATAATGATTTTTTTTCAAAATTTTTCATTTTATAAATGTTTTAATTCGTGAAAATTCCTTTCATATAAACCAAAATCTTAAAAATTATTAAAAAATATAATTTATAAATAAGAATGTTGAAAACATAAATATTACTTATAATTACTCATAACAAGGTTTCTGGATATGAGAACATAAGAAGAAAATGAAAATATGGACATAGAAGTGTAATATATTAATGATTATATGATGTAAATTGATAGATAATATGTTTAATAAAAAGATAACAATAAAAAATCCATAAACCAAAGATGCATGAAAAATGTCATTTATATCATAAAAAAATGATAACATGAAAACCTTTCACATAAATTACATTTCCAAATGCTGAATAACATTCATGAGAAAATACACATTCTTGATTTCATCATATTATCAACCTTTTCATGCCATGATTAATTTCCACTTCATATCATAATCAAATAAATTGATAAAAAATTGTAATTCATGAAAAACTATTGGAATATATGGTCTATAATAATAATTCATTCCTTTTATCTTTAGTTATAACCAATTTAAATAGAAACCCTTCTGAACCATCCAAAAGATAAAAATATATAATTTTCCATATAAGGTCACTAAAATTATCATTTATCTATAAAAACAAGTTGGAGATATTAATTATTATGTACCAAACATATGAATACCAGCATCTTGTTTTCTCTTAATACATTGTAATAACCTGAATTCCTCATATACCATTGTAAAAACATGCATAAATTCAAAACATAACTCCTTTCTCAAACATTATATCCATCAATCCCATAAAATTAATCCATGTTATTATATATCATATTGTGATCATATCCACACCAATGACATCAACACTATCCCATTTATATTATCTTAATCAAACATCTATGTAATTTAGTATTCAAACCACATACATATATTATGGATTATCCTTCCCTCAGTCATGTGTTTTATAAATACAACACATTACCATCTCAATAATATTTTATGGTGACCAGTAACATTCATCAAATGATCTTAAACCCTTATGAAAAACTAAAGTTGAAAAATACATATATGTTTCATTATTCGATAAAAGTACTTCAAAATCATTATTATTAAATAAATAATCAATCATTCAACCACTCATTGTCATACTCCGCATTACCAGCAGTGATCTCATGGGATTTCCCTCTTTCACTAGATTTTAGAGGTTCTTTTGGATTATCATCCATATTAACCCTTAGATTAGGGAATTTATATTTATAGTGGTCAAACTCTTTAAATTTATATCACTAAAGTGTGAGTGGATAGTTTTTTTATATTTCTCAACATTTATATAATTTATTGTCCTATTTATATCATTCCTACACATTACTACTCTTTGGATTGTCTTCCCACACTAGAAACATATTATTATTCATTTAAAAAATTCTCATACATTGTTTTTTTAAATTTTTTGACATGTTTTAGTGTTAATATTTTTAATCCATACATGGGGAAAACCACTAGAGTTTCCATTAATCTTCATTGTCCTTTTCTTATCTCCATAAAAATGAGAGTTACCACCATCCATTTCCACTTTTACTGAAAAATGAACTATTTAATTATATATTCCAATGTACTATATGGTCTTCCCCTTCTAGATACATGATTTCAGGACAACAAAGAATGAAACCATTTCTTTTTGAGATGATTAGTAACGCAGTAGTGTACAATTAAAATATAATAAAATTAGATTCAAAAGTACAAACTAAAAAATATAACATTAAAATCATCCCAATCCATATATTCAATTTCTTATTATCCCATAATATTAAAAGTAAGTGCCCATTATTGATCATCTTCACCTTCCAGATTATAAACACAAAACATGAATTTTTCTTATTTTGAATATTATGGATGAAAAATATCATATTTGTTGTAATTGTCTATTTTTAGCAACAACTAGATCACAAGACCCACTAAAATAATGGGTAAGATTCCTTATGAATGAATCCATATATATATGTCCCCTCCTTTTCACGTTCAGGAGTCCCACATGATTCATATCTTCTGTATGTATAACAAACATATTTTCAATTCCATATCCCATAACATTGGGTTTCCTAGGAGTAAAATCGTTGAAATTTCCATTACATTTTCCATTGACATGGTTCAATTAGGTTCCATCTATTAACTAAAATAAAAAACCATAGTTTGAGAAAAACTATTTATTATGGGAGAGCCACATAATCGAGTTGAATTACTACTTATCTATTAATCAGTGACACCTAAGGTTTAGTCCATGGGTTTTTTTGATTGTTAAGAATTCTCTAGGATTGACACCTATATTTAGACTTCTCTTAAGGGTTATTACTATGGTTGTATCATCCAAGTGTACAAATATTATATATATTGTTTCATTAATACAATATCCAATGACTTATGACTAAAATAATTAGATATTACATAATTTTTAGGTTGATTTCATACATTATACAATAAAAAACCATTGACCATATTTTTTTAGTGTATTCCGAAACATGGATCCTAAAATTATTTTCTCTTGTATAAACTTCAATGATTCCCACATAGATAATTCCATTTTAAATCCTATATAAAACCATTCCTTAGAATATATGGATAGGAGACATAGGAAATGAGTTATCTCAGATGCTCATTAAGGGTAAACTAGGATAGTATGTTAGAATAAACATGGGCATACATGTATGCTAGTGTGATCATAACATTATATTAACATATAATGCATATAAAAGTTCATAAACATGAATCATGGCAGAAATATTAGTAGTTCAGAAGACAGTAATGCTAAATGAAATCCAATAACATAATCTATTATGTCATATCATTGACATAAGTCATGAAATTGTGGAAAACACATAAACACGTAAGTTTATAAACATTTGTATATATTAGCAGGATCCCTCATTAAATTAATGACATGAAATTATGAAAAATCATAAATATATGGTCTTGAAAATCAAGTCCACACATAAAATTATATACATGAAAACAAGTTCCACCCCTGGAATTGAGAACAAAAAATCAGGTTCGTGCAAAACATATATACCTCATGGGTTATTCATCATTACCTGATTCATTAGAGGGAGATATAGTTTCCACTAGTCATATAATTAAAAATATATATATGTGGGCTGTAATAAAATAATATCAATCCTAATATTAAAACCTGTGAAATAAAATTGGTTTCATAAACAACATTCAACCACAAAAAACCCATGTAAATGAAATAGGATTCATAATTATTTGTCCATCGTAAACATAAAACTTTATTAGAAAGAATAATAATGGTATCATTGAATCATATGCATTTTAAAACATATGTAACATCAAATAAATTAATATTATATTGAAAATAATTTTGATTGATCTCTTGAAAATAATTTTTGAGGAAAATATACTTTATTCATAGAAAACATTTTCGGTTGTACAAATTACATAAAATTTTAAAAGAAAAAATTTCCCTTCAAAATTAACAATTTTGAATGTAAAGGTTTATTCAATTAATTAATGATTCAAGACAGTGTATTAATATGTTCAACTCATATAAGTAAAAAATAATCATTCAATTTTTAATTTTATCAAAAAAGCCGCAAAGTACCTCATTTGAAAAACTAAAAACTGATACCATTAAAATTATGCCGTAAAAATAAAAAGTAGTTAAAATGACATTAAACATACATAGTAGAATAGTAAAAAAATGAACACATTTTTATAAAAAATTTACATTGAAGATAATGATTGCCCAATTGATATTTAAAGAGAGACAATCACAAAAATTTATTAGATTGTGGAATAAATACTCATGAAATTATAATTAGTAGAATCATATGACCGATGAAATAAAGAAATTAATGGATATTAAAATACTATAATAATATAGATAAGACTAATAGTAGATTTTAATGTGCAGTATATATACAACATCATAAAAACAAATAGTGTATAAGAAATATGTCTTACTTAAATAAGAGTGAGGCATAAATCCATTACTACTATAGGAACATTTTAATGGTGATCCTAATGAAGGAAAAACTTAAATTGAATAATTTTATATCATTAAATATGTTTAATTAATGATGCAACATGACATAGGTTAGTATATACACTACATAAATGATGTGAGTAGTGAATATGGCATGTCTCTCACAAAATTAGTTATTGTGGTTAAATTAGCATCCCTTATGTTTTCACACCCATTGTACTCTAGAATTCATCATGTATAAAAATATAATTTTATTATACATATAATTATAAACCATATTCCTATATACAACTCCATACAAGACTTACTTATGTCTTTATATTTTCATTTGATTAAAATTTCCCTATTTATGTTATGTTTCGGGTAATAACTACATTAATTATCGTACTAGATTTTACATATTATTAGTGGTATTCAAACATAGATAATGGTTTTAGAAACTACATAATGATAAAAAACCCAAAAATATCATATATATTAATGATACATTTTATAATGGATATCTATAAAATATATATGTAGAAAATAAAATACACCGTTCCTGAAGACGTTTGGTTGTACGTATGCATGAAAACTACTCTCATTTTATATTCATATTATAAGAATAAAATTATATGATATATTTTGTTTAAAATATAATTTTTATTGTATATACATCATATATATTTATAAAATTACTCTTTGCTACCAACCATGTGAAATAGTGATGTAAAATGATTCACATAATATCATGGAGATGGTAAGCCATACATACACACAAGCAACATTACCATTTCAAAAAGGATTAGGTGTTAAAAAGGTAGATACTATATTATCATTGTAAATTATAATAAATCCAATATAAAAATTTATAAAATAAAAAATTACACATTTTCCTTCATAATTTTCGCAATGATAGGATGTAAAATAAAAATGAAGAATCATATTTTCACGATGCGATAGTCTTCAACATAAATGAATTATAAGTTCATTACAAATTTATTGGATTTGTGTGAAAGTGTAGCTAGAACCACTAATATTAAAATATCTATTTATATTATGGATATTTAAAATATTATATGAATATAACATAAAAATAATTGATGGGGTTAAAGGAATAAATAAAACAAAAACAATCATTCATGATGGTTACTTCTTCTTTGGGTATTTCTTTTTTATTTTCACAAACGGAAATAATTGGTTAGATTTGTGCCAAATGGATGTCCTAGAGGACAAAGGTAATGATTAAGAGAGTATACATTCATATTTATTGACCAAGGAAAATGGATTTAGAGGTACGAATACAATAGCATAAGATGTTACATTTTATTAGAGGGCAGATGGTCATTTTTGGAAAAACTAAAAAAATATGAATTTCTTATAAATGAAAAAAGATAACAAAAAACCTCAAAAAATATATATATTAGAAGATAATGTGTAATAATGTTTAACATCATCGAAAAAAATTTATCAGGAAAATTAAGTACTTTTAAACATTATCTTCATGATTTACACTTAGTTAACATATTTTAATTCTAGCTATGTTAATAATTTTTATAATATTATATGGACGTACATTTAATATATTCGGTGTATATTTGACAATAAATAGAAACAATAATATATTTTCGACCATATCTCAACCCATTTTCCTTTTTTGAAAATAATTTAATAAAATATTATTTTCACAAAATAACAGAAGTTTCATTTCTCGTACTATTGATAAGATAGACATTATGAAATTAATAATGAAAAATAACATTGAAAAAAAGTCACATAAAACACACCTACGATGTCATATTAAGCCAAAAAATTCATGTTTCACCTTTATTAATTAATATTTTATTTCTTTTAATAATTATAATATAATTTAGTTGATTTTTTCTTTAATTAAATAATTACTGAATAACCATTTTGTAATTATTTATGATATTTATTTCTTCACTAAAAACTAAAACTAATGTACGATGATGTATATATATAAATATATATATAATATTTCTTAATAATACATAAATTCTGTATTATTTTCAATTTATCCCAATATTAAAAATATTATACATATTAATATTAATAGTGCAACACTTTTCCACTCCCTTTGAGTTAAATAATATACAATTTATTTTCATGGACATGATAAGATTATAGTATTAAATTTATATCATTATATTTTAATTTTCATATTATACATAGAAAATAACATTTTTTATTGTTTTAAAGTTGTTTTTTAATTGTTATTATATTATTTTTACCGTTAAATACATGATTTAACCTTAACCATGGTATTAAAAATAATTAATGTCAGTATTCATTTTATCCAAAATTAATGGGGTATATTTAATAAAACTTTCCTCATTATTCTTACTATTTAATACATTTTTCATAATTCAAAAAACAAAAATTTATAAAATTAGTTTAAAATTAATCCCATTGACATAATAAGAAAACATGTTGTTACAATAAAAAAATCCAATAGATTGACATGTTGTCATATTCAAATTCAATTTCAAAATGTTTCCAATGACTTAAATTAGACAATTTCATAAAAATTTGACCTAATTAATCTTTTAAAACAATAATATATATAATTAATCACTATAATTTAGTTCAATTACATATTTTGTTTGAATTAAAATTTATTATTTTTCACAATTCATAAAAAACTGAAACATATAATATAAATATAAAAAGTAAAACCAAAGAAAATATTGATATCCCAACTTCAAAGTACCAGTTAATTTTTTATATATAACATTTATAAATGTTTCAAAAAAATATATTTAATATTGGATCCCCATTAAAAAGAAGTAAAATTACCGTTTTGAAAACTATATTATTTTATAAATAAAATTAGGTTTGTTATAATATTTTTCCAATAGAATACATTGGACTAAAAAATTAAAAAATAATTTGATAAAATATATGAAATATATATTTAATTAATACCATTCACTTATTATAATTACATGAATTTACTAAAAAAAATTACAAAAATAAAAACAATTTTCTTTTATAATCAATTATTATATATTTCCATTTCTGATTAATTTATATTGAATGAATTAATATTATAGACCTCATATATATACAAAATAGTAATTATTAATTATAATATCCAATTAAATGGATATTTAATATCTTATTCTATTAAAAATCATATTTTAATAATATATTATTGTTCATTAAAATATAGTGTTTCGTTTAAAACAAGATATCAGAGAACTCAGTGTTGTCTGTGACACTCATGAATCATATTTTTTTCATTTACCAATATAAAATCAAAGAGTTTTGTGTAGTGAAATGAAAACATGTTATTATATATAACAAAAACCAAAAACTATATTTTTCTTATAACAAATTTTGGATTTAATATTATTAACAATGAAAAATATATAAAATACCAAGTTAATTCCCAAATAATCTTTTCAAAAAATATCATCGTGTTAAACATTATAATTAATGAAAACAAAATGCCTCACATAATGATGATGTAGTTGGAACATATGCATAAATGATGCATTTCGTCACGACCCCCTCCCCACAAAGTGTACCCCTCCTGGGCTGACAATGTGAAAAGGGAGATAATGACCCCCGAGTCCCGCCTCCAGTAGGCCCTGTGTTGGCGACTAGGACCGAGGGTATAATAACACACAAATGAGAGGCATTACCCTCTAAGAGAACACATGCGGAAGAGAGAGATAAGATAGACACCAAAAAACTCCAACTCAAAATTCAAATATAAAAGGAACCCAAGTACATATATGAAATTCCATGAAAATGTACAACAACTAAAAGGGAAAACTACAAGTACCCAAAAGAAAGTAAAATGGCAGCGACCACAAGCCCAAACAGATCCTCCAACCACAAACTAGTAGTAACCCGCTTGATCTCCAACCTCCTCCAAGTGACCTGAAAAAAGTTTATATATATGTAGGGTGAGTATAATAGTATACTCAGTAGGATCCTCCCTGAAGCCTCTCGTGCAAAGGCAAAGAAATCATGCTAAAGCACAGTGAACTACAGTGAAAGTAACTCGTCACCTAAACAGGTATACTATGTTCCTAACCTCACTATAGATACTCTCACCATGTAACGCATACATGAATATATCATATAGAAAAGAATATCAAGGGTACCCTGCTACTACTTCCCCACTGGTTTGCCGGTTTTCCCCAACGACATACATCCTGTGCTTCTCTCTCCAAAGGCTTGCCCGAATACACCTGGGCCATGCTCCACAATCTGCACCTCATGCACCACAAAGGATTGCCCACAGACACCTAGGCTAAGAACCACACCATCCTCCCAACCAAAAGTAACCAGGTAGTTTTTGGGAGCCACCATAGCCGGCATAACGTGTATCATACTTCGGGTATTATACCTCAAGCCATTACAACCCATACGCTGAGTAAAGATCCTCAAGCCATCACAACCTATACACGTTACACCTATAGTAGTCCATAGGATACTATATCCAGAATATATGTGTAGAAATAACCACAAGCCATTACAACCCTCTACACACATATATGGAGAAAACTAACCGCTGTGCCAGTGGAACTAGTATCTACCAAGAGAAGATAGCGGGGATAAAGGGGGTAGTCAGCCATTCAACCTCCCATCAGAATATTTGGGAAAACATCCCCTAGGGCTCAGAATATCCAGGGTGTCAGTTTCCCTTACTGAAAGGGTGGATTAGCGTATAGAAACACAAAAAGTACAGAATATATATTACTCACAACCACACTATGGGAATAACCTAGTCTTAGTCTCAAATGCAGCTAACGTCTCTCGAACTCCCGGATGCTATTTCTAAGACTAGGTATCCTATAAGCACACAACCAATTAAAGAAATTCATTAGGTTACTTCATTCCCTTTTTCATCAGTTCCACTTTACGTTAATTAATTCTTTGCACATTAATTATCCATGAAAACAACCACATTAAACTTCATTAGCGTCACATTCAAAATCAACTGTTTCTTTAAAGATTCAACATCACCTTTAAATTCCAGCATCTCTATCCCCATGGATTATCACCATTTAATCAATCTTTCATTTCAGAAATTATTTTCCCATATTCCCAGGCATTCTAGAAAAGAAACCTATGTTACTAAACACAAGGGGGCTCAACACGGTGAGTAGATATACTACTGGTCGAGTCTTTGCCTCCTAAAGAAAGAGTGTATACCCATTCTCCCTAGAGAGGCTAAACACGGAAAGAACGTGGCATACCCTGCGTGTCTTCACCCCTTTTGGAAGAAGGGTAAGCAAGACCAGCTGCCTTGAGTAGTGGGGAAAAGTAAAGGAGATAAAAATTCAATCAAATTACCAAGAATCCAACAACCACATCCATCCCATTCCATCATCCCTGGTGTCCTCCCCAACACCCATATGCATAAAATGATGCATCTCGCCACCCTAGGAGTCATCCACTGCCACAACCACAAGGGATCCCTGCCTCCACATATCTCAACACCCTCCCAGGGTCACATCACAACACAAGATATCACAACACCCCTCTAGGGTCACAACACAGCACAAGCAGTAGGAAAACAACATCACATTAATTGGGATCTTAGCCCTATTTCAGAATAAGAGGGTATCTCAGAACCCTTCATGGAATTTAATCAATCAAGATCTAATCCATCTTGAATTAACAAATTCAATTCGTTGGTCCCAACATCATGAACCAAATCAGTAAGCTTTCACAAAGATTAAGCATTCTCACTATGACAATTTGATCAACATAAAATTACAACAAGATCCAGATTCTTTTTCATGCCTCTTTATAATTAGACAATTAATTATCAATCTATTTCCGACTTTACGTTATTTATCAATTTCATCAATAACAACATGCTAACAAGCAAGGAATAGATATCACACTATCTAGCAAAACAAGAGGAGAACCGTTATCACGGTACAAAGCAACAACAAGTGATCAAACCAATTATTTTAATCTGGTTCAAGTATTTAATTTGGTTAATTCCATTGTGATACAAAGGGATAAATCATTCTAACTCTACGATTTCACATAAACAATTAGAGAAGCCACGAATCCCCTACCTAAAAGGTTTTCTAGGAAACCCACAATGGTCGAAGAACACCCAAGGAGACCGGGCTAATTCACCATGGATCCTCCCTATATCTCCTCTCCTAACACAACCAAGACCAAAGATCATCACAAACGACATCCACACACTTAGATCTACCCATAACGGGTGTAGATCTAAGATCATGGGAGAAGAGGATTAGATCTAGGTAGATATAAGAAACCGAACAAAATGGATCACTTACCTCAAGAAACCGGCTTCGATTCGTGAAGAGAAGCCTCCAGATCGCCTCCAAAATGCTTGGGAGAGGTTATTCCACCTCTAAGGAAGGGTAATCCCGAGTTATGGCTACTTAGGGGATTAAACGAGGTGATTAAATGAAAAAAAGAGTTAGATCCACAATTTTAGGATCTAACTTTAAGTGCCCGCATGGTTAGTTTTCACGGTTTAACAAACCGTGCACAAACTGTGCATTAGCTTCTGCCTTGATAACCCCTCCTCGTATGGTTAGTCCGCACAGTTAGGAAAACCGTGCGCTAACCATGCATTAGCCACTGTCCTCAAGACCAACCTTGCATGGTTTGGCCACACAGTTTAAGAAAACCGTGCGCCTCCTGTTCAAAGGCCATAACCCTTTATATTTCCTTATAAGTCCACCCAAAAGCACACCAAGTTTCCTTGACTTCTCGGAACACCTCTAGAACCACATTTTCACAAAGGAATGGACCAGAGAGGTCTGGGCCATTACATCAGATAACTCTCAAAACATTCTCATCCTCGAGAATCCAAAACCCACCTAAAGAGAAAATGAAACAAGGTCTAAACAACCAACCACCAAGATACCTCTCAAAAGAGATCAAGCCACCAAAGCAACAAAGGGAGCCATCTCATAAATATGAATGTTTCATAACCACATCAGCTACAACGATACATGAAAATAGTTAAACATCAAATAACTCTAGGTACTTTGCACGTATCTGTGACTCACGTTCCCATGTACTCTCCTCCATGCCACCGTGTCGCCACAAGACACGAAATAAGGGGATGGAACACCCGCACAACACCTCCTTACGGTCGTGGATCTCAACAGGTCGCTCCTCAAAGGTGGAATCATCATCAACATCGATCTCTCCCCAATCGATGATGTGGGAGTTGTCATGAAGATAACGATGTAGCTGTGATAAATGGAAAATATCATGTATCCGACTCATCTGAGGGGGAAGTTCTACTCGATACGCCACAGCTCCAACATGAGCTAACACCTCGAAAGGCCCAACAAAGAGGGGAGAAAGCTTACTCCCATGACCAAAAATTCGCTGCCCATGATGGGGTGTCACCTTCAGAAACACATGATCCCCAACATTAAACTCCAAGGGTATCCTCCTTTGATCAGCATATGATTTCTGACGATCTTGTGCTGCCTTCATCCTCTCAAAAATCACCTGAACCATCTCTGTTGTATTCTGCACTAGTTTTGGTCCGAGAATTACGGACTCTCCGACCCCAATCCAGCACAACAGAGAACGTATTGGCTGGCCATACATTTCTTTAAATGGCGCCATACCAATGGTGGAGTGGAAACTATTATTGTAGGAAAATTCCACCAAGGCTAAGTGCCCCATCCATGAACCTTGAGAATCAAGAACACAAGAGCGCAACATGTCTTCAAGAGTCTGGATGGTTCTCTCCATATGTCCATCTGTTTGAGGATGACAAGAAGTGCTAAGGAATAGCTGAGAAACGAAAGCATGTTGGAGACCTCTCCACACCCTGGAGGTAAAATGCGGATCTTGATTAGAAATGATCATCCTTGGGACTCCATGAAGTCTCACCACCGCTTCTAGATACCGCCTCAACAAAACTTCCACTGAGCATGACTCCTTGATTGCTTTAAAGTGGGACGATTTCGTTAAATGATCCAATACCACCCAAACAACATCATAACCTCTCAGTTCTCGAGGTAAACCGGTAAAAAAGTCCATTGAGATGTCCTCCCACTTCCACTGAGGAATCTCTAAAGGCTGGAGAAGACCACCAGGAACACGGTGTTTGGCCTTCACCTTTTAGCAGACTAAACATTGAGTCACAAACTCTACAACCACATGCTTCAGCCCAGGCCACCAAAACTGACTCCTCAAGGATCGGTACATCTTTGTCACACTAGGATGCACGGCTAAAGGAGAACCTTGAAACTCTCTGAGGACCATATCATGCATTTCCAAGGGAACACAAAGCCTTCCATGATACAACACTCTGTGTTGTTCATCCTCAGACCAACCATCAGGGGCCTCACCACAAACAACTCGGTCTCTCCAGAACTCCACCTCAAGAACCCCCAAATGGGACTCTTTTACTTTCTGCACCAGGGATGACTTCACCTTCATATGAAAAAGACAGCCTCTACCCCCCAAGTTCTCCCATATCAAGATGTAATGCTGATAGTTCTTCTATTACTCTCTAGGAATCACCGGATTCACGCACATCATCACTACATGACTTTTGGCTCAGCGCGTTAGCTACAACATTCCCTTTTCCAGGTGTATACGATATTTCGAAGTCATATTCCTATAAGAACTCCATCCACCGATGTTGTCGTAAGTTCAAGTCACACTGGGAGAAAACATACCTCAAACTCTTATGATCAGTGAAAACCACAAAGCGTCCACCAATGAGGTAATGTCTCCAAAACTTCAGAGAAAACACCACGGCTGCCAACTCAAGATCATGGGTGGCATAGTTGTGTTCATGGGGACATAACTACCGAGACCCATAAGAAACAACTGACCTATGCTGCATGAGAACACAAACTAACCCCAGACGTGAAGTATCACAGAAAACATCAAACTGAACTCCTTCAGTTGGAAGACAAAGGACTGGACCACTTACTAACTTCTCATTTAGATAATTGAAAGATTTTTAACACTGATCAGTCCATATGAAAGCTTGATCATTCCTGGTCAAAGCTGTCAGAGGAGTCACAACCCGTGAGAAATTGGCTACGAACCGCCTGTAGTAGCCTATGAGACCAAGGAAACTTCGCACCTATGACACTGTCTTGGGAACTGCCCAAGACACAACTGCTTCAATCATTGATGGATCCATAGCTACCCCCTATTGGGACACAACATGGCCCAAGAAACGGACTTCTTGTGTCCAAAACTCACACTTCGACAACTTCCCAAACTGCTGATGTCGACGAAGAACTCCCAAAACAGCTCACAGATGTTTTGCATGCTCCTCTTCAGATGTGGAGTACACAAGGATGTTATCGATTAAAACTACCACGAACTTGTCCAGGAACTCACGGAACACATC
Source organism: Viscum album (assembly GCA_963277665.1). Classification (NCBI taxonomy): domain Eukaryota; kingdom Viridiplantae; phylum Streptophyta; class Magnoliopsida; order Santalales; family Viscaceae; genus Viscum; species Viscum album. Next base: position 116,439,093 of record OY728128.1, on the reverse strand, counting down.
ATTCATCAAACTCATGAACACAACTAGAGTTCTCTTCACACCAAACGTCATTACAAAGAACTCATAATGCCCATGACGACAATGAAAAGAAGTATTCGGGATATCCTCATCCTTCACACGCATCTAATGTTATCCTAACTGTAAGTCGATCTTTGAGAACCAACTTACACCCTTCAGTTGATCGAATAAATCATCAATCCACAAAATAGGATAGCGATTCTTTATTGTCACTTTGTTTAAGCGATGATAATCGACACAGAACCAAAAACTGCCGTCATCCTTCTTTACGAACAGAACTGGTGCACCCCATGGGGACACACTTGGTCAAACAAAACCGCACTGCAACAGACCATCAAGCTGTATACGCAGCTCTCGTAACACAGAAGGGGCCACCCTATATGGAGACATAGAAATAGGGGACCCTCCTGGCTGTAGCTCAATCCCAAACTAGATCTCTCGTTGAGGGGGTAATGCTACAACCTCTTCTGGGAAGACATCAGGGTACTCCTCTACGACCCCAGGAAACACCAACTACTGAACCTATGATGAACTAAGAATCATCTTAGCCACCATGGACGATAAGGATGGAGCGCGCCTGTGACCCATCCGAGGATCTCACTCACCAAAAAACACCACTTTCCCTCAATCTGCATAAAAAAACGACCTTCTTCCTGTAGCAATCCACAATAGCCTGCACCGAATACAACCAATCCATACTGAGGATGACATCATATGGTTTTATTCTTAAACATTGGAAATCTCCCTAAGAGCGGTGTTGCGCCAACAATTTCTCACAATCTCTACATACTTCAAACAAGTCAGCTCAACCTCCAACTGGCGTAGTCAATGACAAGGGCACTGGAAGCCTATCTACCTCAAGTCCCAAAGCATTGAAAAGGGTAGATGATATGAAGGAGTGTGTCGCTCCTGAATCAAACAAGGAATACACCATGGTAGAAAAAAAGCAAAGGGTACCTCAAATGACATCTGGCTCGTCTGGTGCTGGCAATGCTAGAGCATGAAGCTGACCACGACCTCCTCCACGGACTCTCTGACCCTGATGACGACCACCACCATGGCCGCACTATGCTCTGTGAGGATGGGGAGCATCATGGAGCTATCCTCTGCCTGCCCCATCTCCTCTTTGGTGATCTAAAGATGGTGCAACTGGCTGCTGCTGCCTCAGCTGGAACTGCCTCAAAGGAGGAACCTGGAGCGTAGAGCCTGGCTCACGATGACCACTCTGAAAAGTCAGGCACTCCCACTGCTAATGACCACAAACACCACAAGAAAAAAAGCACCTGATTCCTTGGCATAGGCCTAAGTGTTGATGCCTCTTGTGAAACGAGATGTGAAGGGATGGGACCTACCCCCGGCTGAACAGAAACTCTTCTGCCCTGAAAACCGGGAACCCCAGACCACAACCTTGCTTCGTGAGGAATCATGCTGATTCACCTCTCATGATGATCCAATACTGGCCAAAGTCCTCTCAACAACCTCTGCCCTCACTAGTACCTCAAGATATGTCTTCAGTATAAATGGGGTGACCTGGTGCTGGATCTCTGGATGCAAATCCTCCTCGAAATTCCTCGCCCTGGCCTCCTCATCTGGTAACAGGTCCGAAGCATATTTTAAAAGGTTCCTGAAATGGATCCCAAACTCCTGAACACTGGAGCTCCCCTATCAGAGGGTACGGAGCTCCTGGTGACTGGATGCCTTCGTAGTCAAGGAAAGGAACTCGACTCTAAACTTATCTCGGAACTCCTCCCATGTGATCGCTGACTCCTCACGATCCCCGAGGAACAAGAACCACCACTTCCTTGCTCCCCACACAGCATAGTCACAGCTAAGGACACCCAGTGCTCCTTCCGAGCACAGATCAAACTGAAGCCTATCTCAACCTCCTCCAACCAGTCCTCCATGACTGCATCTGAAACAGAGCCCTCGTACTTTTTTATACTCTAGCGTAGAAACTCTCAGAGTGTCCTCCTCCATGTGTCGTCGTCGTCAACCTCTACCCTGCGACGACCTGCTGGAACAGCCTGCTGGACATCTTCTGTGCAAATCTGATGATGACGTCGACCTGGAGCCATACCTGCAAAATAACAAACACTCAGATCTCCTAATCCTAGAATATTGAAGACTCAACATTAATTAATTAATTATTTTCTTTGATTCATTTTAGGTTAACCTATCCCAAGGTCTACCCATTCGAACACAGGCACAAAGAAGAATGATGCATGATCCTTTCCTAGGTCTCTACCCTGAAACCAGTATCACCTTGTTTAGTATCCATTGTAAACTTAAAGTTCCGTACATCATATCATAGGGGGCCCCAAATGCCTATGTCTTAGCCGGTTTCCAGTGTTTACCGCACTTGCTAAACATGAATGACACAATTTCCCTACCAACCCATGCAACCTCACATGTGCCTAACTCCAGACTCTATCCTATCCCTCAACCTCTCTCCTCTGATACCACTCTGTCACAACCCCCACCCCACAAAGTGTACCCCTCCTAGGCCGGCAATGTAAAAAGGGAGATAATGACCCCCGAGTCCCGCCACCAGTAGGCCCCGGGTTGGAGACTATCACCGAGGGTATAATAACACACAAATGGGTGGCATTACCCTCTTAGAGAACACATGCGGAAGAGAGAGATAAGATAGAAACCAACCAACACCAACTCAAAACTGAAATATAAAAGGAGCCCAAATACATATATGAAATTCCATACAAATGTACTACAACTGAAAGGGAAAACTACAAGTACCCAAAAGAAAGTAAAACGGCAGTGATCACAAGCCCGAACAGCTCCTCCAACCACAAGCTAGTAGTAACCAGCTTGATCTCCAACCTGATCTAAGTGACCTGAAAAATAGTTTATATATACGTAGGGTGATTATAACAGTATACTTAGTAGGATCCTCCCCGAAGCCTCTCGTTCAAAGGTAAATAAATCATGCTAAAGAACAATGAACTATAGTGAAACTAACTCGTCACCTAAACAGGTATACTATGTTCCCAACCTCACCATGGCTACTCTAACCATGTAACACATACAAGAATATATCATATATAAAGGAATATCAAGGGTACCCCGCTACTACTTCCCCACTAGCTTTCCACTTTTCCCCAACGACATACGTCCTGTGCATATATCTCCAAAGGCTTTCCCAAATACACCTAGGCCAAGCTCCACAATCTGCACCTCGTGCACCACAAAGGGTTGCTCGCAGACACCTGGGCTAAGCACCACATCATACTCTCAACAAAAAGTAACCAGGTAGTTTCCAGGAGCCACCACAGCCTGCATAACATGTTTCATACGTCAGGTATTATACCTCAAGCCATTACAACCCATACACTGAGTAAGGATCCTCAAGCCCTTGCAGCCTATACACGTTACACCTAGAGTATTCCATAGGATAATATATCCAAAATATATGTGTGGAAATAACCACAAGACATTATATCCCTATACACACATATGGTGAAACCTAACCGCTGTTCCAATGGCACTAGTATCTACCATGAGAAGAGAACGGGGCTAAAGGGGGTAGTCTACCATTCAACCTCCCATCAGAATGTTAGGGAAAACACCCCCCAGGGCTCAGAATCCCCAGGGTGTCAGTTTCCCTTACTGACAGGGTGGAGTAGCATATAGAAACAAAAAAATTATAGAATATATATAACTCACTACCAAACTATGGGCATAACCTAGTCTTAGTCTCAACTGCAGCTAACGTCTCTCAGACTCAGGGCTGCTATTTCTAATTCTAGGTATCCAATAAGCACAAAACCAATTAAAGAACTTCACTAGGTTACTTCATTCCCTTTTTCATTAGTTCCACTTTACGTTAATTAATTCTTTGCATATTAATTAACCATGAAAACAACCACATTAAACTTTATTGGCATCACATTCAAAATCAACTGTTCCTTTAATGATTCAACATCACCTTTAAATTCCAACATCTCCATCCCCATGGATTATCACCATTTAATCAATCTTTCATTTCCAAAATTACTTTCCCATATTCCCAGGAATTCTAGAAAAGAAACCTATGCTACTAAACACAAGGGGGCTCAATATGGTGAGTAGATATACTACCCGTCGAGTCTTTTCCGCCTATAGCAAGAGCGTAGACCCATTCTCCCTAGATAGTCTAAACACGGAAAGCACGTGGCATACCCCGCATATCTTCCTCCCATTCGGAATAAGGGTAAACAAAACTAGCTGCCTTGAGCAGTGGGGAAAAGTAAAGGTGATAAACATTCAATCAAATTAACAAGCATCCAACAACCACATCCATCCCATTCCATCATCCCTGGTGTCCTCCCCGACACCCATAAGAATAAACTAATGCATCTCGCCACTCTAGGAATCATCCGCTGCCACAACCACAAGGCCTCCCTGCATGCACAAATCTGAACACCCTCCTTGGGTCACATCACAACATAAGATATCACAACACCCCTCCAGGGTCACAACACATCACAAGTAGCAGGAAAACAACATCATATCAATTGGGCTCTTAGCCCTATTTCACAATAAAAGGGTAACTCAGAACCCTTCAAGGAATTTAATCAATCAAGTTCTTTAATCCATCTTGAATTAACAAATTAAATTCGTTGTTCCCAACATCATAAACCAAATCAGTAAGCTATCACAAAGATTAAGCATGCTGACTATGCCAATTTGATCAACATCAAATTACAACAAGAACCAGATTCATTTTCAAGCCTCTTTATATTTAGCCAATTAATTATCAATTTATTTTCAGATTTATGTTCTTTATCAATTTCATCAAGAACAACATGCTAACAAGAAAGGCATAGATATCACACTATCTATAAAATCAAGAGGCGAACCGTTATCACGGTACAAAGCAACAACAAGCGATCAAACAAATTCTTTTAATCCGGTTCAAGTATTTAATTAGTTCAATTCCCTTATGATCCAAAGGGCTAAATCATGCTAACTCTACGATTTCACACAAACAATTAGAGAAGCCACGAATCCCCTACCTCAAAGGTTTTTGAGGAAACCCACAACGGTCGAAGAACGCCCAAGGAGGCCGGGATGATTCACCGAGGATCCTCCCTATATATCCTCCCCTAACACAACCAAGACCAAAGATCATCACAAACGACATCCACACACTTAGATCTACCCGTAACAGGAATAGATATAAGATCCCGAGAGAATAGGAAGAGTAGATCTAGGTAGATCTAAGAAACCAAACAAAAAGTATCACTTACCTCGAGAAACAGGATTCGATTCGCGAAGAGAAGCCTCCAGATCACCTCCAAAACTCTTGGGAGAGGTTCTTCCACCTCCAAGAAAGGGTAATCCCGAGTTATGGACACTTAGGGTCTTAAACAAGGTGATTAATGGCAAAATGAGTTAGATCCACAATTTTTGGATCTAACTTTAAGTACCTGCATGGTTAGTTCACATGGTTTAACAAACTGTGCGCTAACTGTGCATTAGCTTATTCCTCAACAACCCCTCCTCACACAGTTAGTCCACACATTTAGCCAAACCGTGCGCAAACCGTGCATTAGACAATGTCCTCAAGACCAGTCTAGCACGGTTTGGCCGCACGGTTTAGGTAAACTGTGCACCTCCCGTGCAAAGGCCATAAACCTTTATATTTCCTTATAAGTCCACCCAAACGCACACCAAGTCACCTTGAATTCCGGAACACCTCTATCACCACATTTTCACAAAGGAATAGACCGGAGAGTTCCAGGACATTACACATTTGTTTCCCATTTGATGGATAATATGAAGAATAAATGTTCCACCACTAACATATTAACATCTTAGTATATTCATAATACTTTATTAATCAGGGTATGATAGATACAATATTATTTGATAAAATTGATGAAAATGTATAAATTAAAATACATTATTTATAATTATACCAATTCATTGTTGATATTCATTTGTTATACACCTATATGAATGATGTTATGTTATTATAATGAAAATAGTACAACATTGATGGGTTTAAGGATTTTACGTATGGATTTTTTGTATGGATTTGCAAGACAAAGATTAACATAATGTATGGATAATATATAATATGTGATGCCTTTTTCATGATGGAGTCAATGTACATACTATATATTATATAGAAAATTAATATGTATTGATCTATTACTAAGAAGAAATGATCCAAAATTACACATAGTAGAATAATATATTATACAAGGATGATATATGATTATATAATATGATTAATATAAGTTTTATAATATTTCACCAATTATCTATTCAATTTAACACATCATTATGACTTTTTCAACCAGTACTACAATAATGAATTATTTCCTTATTTACTATTTTAATGAAGAAAAAAAATTAAATTTCACATATTAAATAATAATAATTCTAATTAGAAATATTGGATTCATTTTACATGATTAAATATATATAATTTATATAAATAATTTATAAAATATGTGGTAGAAATGATGAAATACCAATTTTAGAAAAAATATATTTTTATATAAAAAATAGAGTTTAACGTCGATATATGTCATGTAGAATCTGTTAATGAAATATTAAAACACTTTATTTAAAATATTATATCTTCATAATTTAAAAAAATTATCATTTTGGATTAATTAAATCCAATATGATAAAAAAACCCCGAGAATAAATATATAATTTTACAGAACACATCATTTTTTATTTAAAATTATATTATTTTAATTTATATCAGTTCAATAATAATTAATTAATATTAATCATAGTTAAAAATTTAGTATTATAAAGTAAATATTAAATATTTATATCCCATATTCCAATATTTTGGTGATAACTTCCAAATTAACTAGTAATAATTTAATTATATATTATTGTTAGTTTTATTATTTTTCCACAGTTTTATCTCGTTTCCTTCATGTTATTCATTCCATGATAATGAGTATGATCTATAATTTATTCATTTTTATGTGTTTTTTTCATGACTTCCTAGGTATATAAAACGATTGTATGAGGTATACGTTATGGTAAATCCCCATTGTCATTTCATTCACTTCAAAGAAAGATGAAACATTGAGTTATGTGATTTTTTCCTCTATTTTTAATATTATGTGAAATACGATTGTGAACATGATATACCCATTTTATGGTTCTGAAATTAAAATAAATTAGAATCAAAATTAATTATATTATTCACTGGTTTAGATTTTTAGTGATCAGTTGTTGTGTACTACCTTCATTAAAATAGTTTTCTTAAAAATTTACAAGATACAATTTTATCAATTCTTATTATTTTTTTCCAAATTTCATTGATGGTTTATCATTTTAACAAAATATAATGTCATCAATGAATGTATATATGAAAATTAATGGCAATTTAATGATTATATGAGGCACTTTTAATGAATATGTTCATTATAATAATGTTATATAATTTCAATTTTTCATAATATAATATTTATGAATTTTCTTATTCCGTGTCCAAATTTAATTTTCCAATGAACATGGTTAAATAATTTTTGTTAACAATAATTATTAAGGGGAATGTAATTGTTATATTTTTCAATAAATTAAATTTGTGCTAAATGTTATGGGTAAAACTATGGTTTAAAAATGTATCTTATAATATTTGATTCTTTAGGTTTCTTGTAGTTGTGACCTATGATAAGATAATCAGTAAATTAATGATAATATAAATAGAGATTTTTTATGTTGAAAAATGTGTTACTTGTAAAATAATTTTTTATGAATGATAAATGCACAATGTTTAGGGTTGATAGATCATGTTTTCGTTAAATGGTGACATACATTGTTTTCAAGGCCTCATATTATATATGAAATCTATTTTTTATTTGATTTTTTATATGTTTTACTCGAACTATGAACATTACTATATTATATGATGTGATCTTGTTTTTTATATTAACTAATGAGATATTTTTGAGAAGGCCTAGAGTGTGTTGAAGAAGTTGATGCATGTCACAGAGTGATAGATGGTGATTTGCATGATGGTGTATGTGATTGAGTTGAGTTTGATAGAACATGTTATAGTGAGTATTTCTTATTGTAGTGTTGTATCCTATGAAGATTTTTTTATTAATGATCAATTTATTGGATGAATAATTGGTTAACTTTTTTTACATTTCTATCACCGCTACTTGGGTCGATATATTCTTCCTGGTTATGAATCACTTTTATAGTAACTTCTAATGTCTCCTCGAGTACAATCTAATATAGAATGATGATAATTATTAATAAATACGTTTACCTATCAGGTTAGTGATTGATGTTATTCATTGGTCCTCATCATGAAAAACCATGGACATGATTGAATTTCACAATTATGGTAGGACATCATTAAATGTTTTTTAATTTGAATATAAATATTAATAAATAATTTAAAATGTGTTTATCTATGAAAGGATAAATTTTTAAATGGAAATAAGTAATTTAATGAAATTATTCTTAAATTACATATGTCTTTAAAGGATATCAATTCCATATCAGTGGTAGTCATGGGCCCAATTGATGATATATGTTGTTTATCTTGAGACAATATTAATTCCCATAGTGCGGTAATGTGATTTACTATACAATATACATTTTCTTAAAATATTAATCCACCCATTTTGGGAGATAGAGTGACACATGGTTGATCATATGTGGGTGTTTTCCAACATAGCTTCAGTTTTTTGGATTAATGGAAAAATATTCCATCTTACCCTCTCTACTACACTTGTAGTATTAAATATAATATTAATAGAGGTATGCTATCTTAACATACACGAGTAGAGGGATGAAATTAATTCTTGTAATTTCAATCATAAGTATCATAATATATATTATCATAATGATTTTTATAATATTGACATGAATGTAGTATGATGGTTATTTTTATATTCCTTATATATTATTTATGATTGTTTATATAATATTTCCTATTATATAATACAAAAATGACCTTTTTTTGTTTGTCTGTGAAACAACATGGTTACAATATGTAGATTGGGATGGGATTATGAGATTATATAATCAATGAGATTCATTATTTGATTCTAATTCCATGTTTCATGAAACTCTCTTCATTTGGAGTGATATATCACATAGTTTCTGACATTGAGATAGAGTGAATAACTAGTGGGGAAGGGGTAGGTGAATACCCCATATTCATTACTTAAATAATTATATATTTTATATGTTATGATATTAATGATAGTAGTAGTGTTTTTTGGAAATTTTTATGAATATTGATTTATTATGTCCGTTTCACATGATGTTTATATAAATTTAGCATGATTTCTATAACTTTTTCATGAGATGATATGTGTTGGACCATTATGAGGATACCGATTATGATAACCTAATGTAAATATAAATCTTCAGTTGTACCAGATTTGTATGAAATTTTATACATGTATATTATATTTTTAATTTTATCTTGGTGAGTGTTTGTTGATTTATGTACATGTCCTATCAATCATTCCTCATATTTTCTTGTGGTTAATGTTTCCTATTTTTATGTATGATAGTCCATTAGATCTTTTCTATAACCCACAACCTATTGTTGTTTGGATATAGTATGTTAGTGTGTCCCATATCTAATTTCCAATTCCAGAGTGGTATAATTATGCTGAGGGGATCATGAAAAGGTGTTATTAAGGGTTTAGGATTAAAAATTGGATACAGATTTGTGTTATTAAAAGGTGTGGAATTCATGGGTTGATAGGTAAATAAAGTCACCAATGTTTTGTCGAAAATGTAATTAAGGGAAATTGGGAATTACATGAGTAGTGAGGTCCACCTATGATATAATGAAAAGACATTTATGTATAAAAATTACACTATGAAAATAGATACATTTTTTGGGGTAGAGACCTAGGAATTTATGAGGCGTCATTCTTAATTGATACATTGAGATTAGGTTAAACCATAAATAACATAAATAAGTAATTAATAAATCATAAATATTCCATTACCTATGTTTTGGAGTGTCTATATAGTTCTTCATTTGTATTTATCACCTCATGTTGTTGTATTCACCATGTTTATTCAACCGATGATCAACCTAATGTAATAGTAGATCACCATAGAGTAGAGGTCACCCAAAGTGACACAATATGTGACCATTAATATTTTTTAGACTTACAATTTTAATATTTAGTAGCGGTCATTTCCATTCTAGGAGTTAGTGATATAATATTTAGTTTCATAGTGGACTATTACATGAAGTAAGATGATTGGACAAGAAGAAACAATATACGAGGAGGATGTGTTAGTTATCAAGTAGATCCTCAAGATTATTTTCACATTATGTGTATGTCTATGATGTGGTCACCTAACTGTTGTGTAGTTTCTGGGAGGAGGTATTGTTAATCAACTTGCATTTGGGATTGGACATTACTGAGGAGAAATGTAGTGGTATTAGTGGGTTGATTGTTTTGGAATGGAAGTAGGAATTGTTCCACAGTTTTATGAGGGGTATGTTGAGTGGATTTTCCAAAATCAAGTCAGTTGATCCATTAGAGGGTCAAAGGCTACGACATAGATCTCTTTAGTAGTGGGGCATTATGATGTGATTTTTGTAACTACATTGTAGTACCTTATCATAAAATATATGATCTGAAATGTCTTCTATATCCTAATTCTACGACATTCATTTATCAAACAATTTATAGAGTGTTATATTATAGTACATTATTTTGTGTCCATTTTTAGGTATTTCTTCTCCGTGGAGAAATGTGCTATATTTTTCATTTCATAATAATATAAATCATTTAAAAACATAAGCTACCCTCAAAAAAAATTTCCTTCTAAGAGACTTCTTGATTGATGGTAAACATGAGTGCGTATATATGTGGTATTTCCCCCCCTTATAATTAGATCTCAACACATTGAATTTTGAGATCAACTCATTGTGTCTCTTCTCCATTCACGAGGTAGTTATATTTATAAAAAAATATAATTTGGGAATTAGTTGATTTTAGTATAAAATACCATTAATTATTCATATGAAAATGAATGATCAGATAAAAAGGATGATTTTCCTTATGAAAACATTATTTTAACAGTGGTTTTTTCTAAAATTGAAATTGAACACATTATGAGTTCATGAAATCCCTTAAAGTTGTTTTTGAATGGAAAAATAGATGTCCAAATAATTATGTGTTAAGACTTTATTATGAAAATATTTTATAAAAAATATTATGGATATATAAAAGTTTCTAGATAAGATAGAACATTGAAATGTTTGGGTGCATCATGACATGGACATGTCACTTTAGTTTGATTAATAAAATTATATATCGAGACAACCATAAAGGGGAATGAATCGATGTTAGTTGGATTCACATTATCACTAGATCAGAGCTATATTTATATTTCTATCTACATATTCCTATATGATTGGGTAAAAGTCTTATCATTATACATTTATTCCATGTTAACACATTATGGTGAATTTCATGGTTTGTTTCTCAATTTAATAACATATTTATATTAAATGGTTAGTATTATTATAACATCGTTCCTTATTAAAATATCTTTTCATATTACTTATTTTCATGAATATGAATGGATTTTATGAATAGAAATTGATTATTTATATAAAAATTAATTTCCACAAATATTTATAAAATGATTTTTTTAATAATATATATTTAACATTTTCCTGGTTTTAGACTTGATATATATTATTTTGTAATATCATACTATTATATTTTCTCAAACATGACTTTTTTATTTTCATGATTGTAAATTTAATATTTGGTATTATTTAAAATTACGTGAATTATGTTTTTCACCAATTGATATTGAGAAACATCTAATTCTTATCAAGATTGATTTTTTGTGACATATTCTCACACAGAGGATCAGTTTTATTTTTTCCACGTTATCTTCTTGTGTAACCATGTAAAATAGTAGTCTATCACATGAATTTTTTCATTTATTAATTATTTTACCCTTCTCAATTATCTTATTTCTGATATACATGATGATTCATTTTCCCCCCTATCTTGTTGTTGACCGTTACGGGTGACTTGTCTAGTTGACAAGGGTTTCAAAATTAGAATATAATATAAATTCAGTTATGCTTCTTGATGTATTATTATTATTCTTGGTTTATGATTAGATACTTTTATAGAAAATATTTAAGACCATTAGATATCATGTAGTATGTGTGTTTGGGTGCCTACATTACTCACATCTATGTATGAACCTAATTTTCCATGGGATAATTGAGATTTCATCCATGCATAGGACCTATATTATATGGTATTTTAATTTACTAAAATTGGATTTTATATAAATTTAACAATTTATTTTTAAGGTGTCCTATTTTCTACATATTATAAATATTTACAAAAATGTATTGTTATAAAATTAAATTGAGATATATTATATAATTCCATATTTTTATTCAGAAATTATAAATTTATAATAGTGGTTAGTTTATTTTGTTTAATAAAAAATTCCTCCTAAAGGATCCCACAGGTTTCTAAAGGATCGAGGTGGGTTGCTCGTATTTTGATGTTGATTTTGGTGGTATTTCAGAATTTCGGTTTTGAAATTTGAAATTTGTATCTTTCATTTTGAACTATTTGTGTCGTGTGGATGGATGTTATTCGTGAACTATGCGGATCCTATGACTCTTTTGTTTGGTTCCCACTTTTCCAAAAAGTGGATTTTAATAAAATAAAAAAAATGATTTTGGTTGATATGTGTGATAGGTATTTTACATTAGTGATGAATGATGGATCCTATGTAAAAATTTACTATGTAGGATACCTATATATTATGTGATGATAAAGGATCCTAGGAAAATAAATAGTGTATTAAGTAGAACAAAATGATCTTTTATATTCTAAAATTTTATGAAGAATCTATTTGTGGATTTCCAATGTACATACCTGAAGGACTAGGAAAGAGATGGTGGGACTCTATCATGAAAGCTATTTAACATAAAGATAATTCATGGAATCTATTCATGAAAATATTAAACTATAATTTTTATCATGAAATGTTTTTTGTAACCATGAATTAAAAATTACATTCCATAAAATAAGGATGTAATTCAATTTTGGAATATTCCAATAGTTTTACAACATTATGGAATATATCATCTAATATTATAACCAATGACTACATCAAGGATTAGAAAATTGATTTGGGAATAAGGATGATATTCAATCCATGTTAATTATCTTATTCATTATAATTTTTTTGGTAGTGGATAATGAGGATATGAATGAGACAAAAAATTACTTGAATACAATTACAAGGGGAGATACATTTTTGGTAGTTGATGTCCATTATATCTCTTATATATATAAAATAAATTATAATGATGTTATCTTTTCCATAGGATGAGTATTTGGGAATGTTTTCAGAAAAATTCCAGTCTTTTTATACCAATGTAGATGTCATGATTATACAAATTTTAATTTTGTATATTTCCACAAATTATTTCACTCTGTAAAAATTCTGGTAATCCGAATTTTTTTAATGGATATCCCATGGTGGTCTGGTAATATTCACTCTACCCAAGGATTTTTGTTTCATTTTCATGATTCTAATATTTTTATATCATGTACTAATTGTGATGGTGGGTATTCATGTGGATAAATAATTTAACAGGGGATCTAAGACAAGTTTTCAATACAAATAAGAGTATACAGTGGATGAAAACGAGTATGGGTATACTATAATAATATGTGTTGTGATTACTTCTACGTTTATGGGGAAAAAATAATATGACACATGTTTTAAAAATTATTTTATATGATCAAAGATATTTTATGTGTTTTTATATCATTAATAACAGATTTTTTTCTATATGGATAATTTCGAGAGTTTTGAAAACTGATCAGACAAGGTCTTAAATATTAAATGTAAGGGAAAATGATAGCTCACATAGGAATGGTATTACATTTCATGGTCATTGATACTGATAACAATGAAAAAATAAATCAAATAGATTAGATGATTAGTGTTATTTCCATAATTGACTGTTATCTACATTAGGTTCATTTTTTATCTACTGAGGTTGCTTCATGATTTTAGGGTGAGTGGGAATCAAGATCTTAGGGGTGGAGACCACTATTCCTTAATCCCTAAATATTTAATTCCATTTTTTGAAGATGTTACTTTATGTTGTTGGATCTCATTTAGGAATCCCAATAGAATCATTTTTTGTGAGTTTCATGAAGCAATTCAGATTGACTATTCTTTAATACCATTAAATATAGTTGTCAAGTTCACTATTCACCAACATAACGATACAATGAACATTTATATTCCCTCTTATAACATGTAATCGACTATGTTGAAGGTGCTTGATGATAATCTCAACATACCTTCGGTCATGGGTTATATTCATCAATGTGATTATCCATGGGATTGGATTATAATGATTATATATTTAATTAAAATATTTACCTTATACATTGTATAGATTATCATAATTAAACTTTTGTTACCTGCACAAGGAAATATCCCATGCCAATGATTTCTGATAATGTTGATCAACATAGAGGTATTTGGCATGTGATAGGGACATTGTGTTGAATATCTTTATACATTATACAGTTATATTAATTTTTCTCCTTGGATATTAATCATGGCCATTGATGTGTTAATCCAAAAATTACCAACCCCTTCCTTGAAAGAATTAGTATAGGTTTTTTCTTTTTTGAGTTAATATATTGAACTTTTCATGGGTATTGAATAAGCTAGTAGAAATGTTTTCTTTGGATCTTTGATGGATAACCCATCATTAAATGATATGTATTAACTGGTATGTGCATCATATTTCAATGTATACTGTTTTAGAAAAATACTAAATGGAGTGGAGTACCTAGGTGACTGGTTTTTGAATATCATGGATTCATTAGGACTCCAAGGAAGGTTTTTTTTCATTTATCATTATATCATTATTTGATTGACATTATAAATAAATCATGAGAGTATATCCACAATGGGACTTCTAAGATATATCATGATTTTATTACCATTTAATGGTGTCTGGGGATGCGATAATTGATTCTAGATTTCATATAAAAATGTCTTATTTTTAATTAAAATAATGTTATAGACAAGTGACATACTAATTTATTTAAAATAATATACATTCCATTATGAATGTTGGATAATATTTATATGGATGACTTCATCAGTTTACCGCATACACCTAGTGGGATTCTTGTGATATGGGAAATCTATAATAAAATAGACTTATTTCATAATTATTATATAGATGATAATGTGAATATTCTAAATCGAATTTATTCCTAAGATGTTATAATACTTCACGGGGTTTACTCTATGATTATTTTAAAAAGGAATCCTCTATTCAGATCATGGAATTATAATTGTTTTCAATAAGTGAAGGTTTCCTAAATGAAAATCATAAAAACATAACATCTAATGTCTTTTGGGATGACAATGAGGAATATTACAATTCTTGGGGACACTCTCTTTTATTTATTTTAATTTTTACTATTGTTTGGAAACCGATCTATTTCTTGTTTTCAATTGTTATAAAAGTAATTATTGTTCTTAGATTAGGTTATCTATCTAAAATTAATTATAGTGATGTCCATGTAAATCTCATTTGTTCTTGGTATATTTGGATAAAATCCATGAATTTATCGATCCATGCGTTGCAGATTGTAGAAAAAAATTTCTTTTATCCAAAACATAATACTCATATAATAATAAGACAACCCATTAACTTCGTTGGGGATGTTATCATCAACCTTTTATTATTACCTTTTTGTTTGGGTATGTTTTGAAACCTTCACAGATGTAGATATTTGGTTTTGGAAAATGAAGAAATTTTCAACGACACATTTGTGGTTTAAATAATGGATTTAAATGATAAATTTATCAACCTACTTTTCAGGTTCTAATTACTGTATGAAATATATTAATGTTGTTTATAATTTTACCTAAATAAAAGTTACTATAAACTACCTACTAGAAATATTCCCAATGTGAACATATTATAATTCACACAATATTTTCTGAAAATTTAAATTCAATATGTTTAGAATTTGTGATGTTTAAAATCAATGAAACTCATCCAAATAATGAAAATCTCATCGAGTGTTATTACTACTATGAGGTGATGAATATTTAATCTGATCTTGTATATTTTCAAATTCATTTCTTGAAAGGGGTAAATGTCATAAATGGTGTGGTTACATATGTTTTAAGCACATTGCAGGTATGATTTTCCTTTCTTCCAATATGTTGTCCACTATCTCAAAACATGTGTACTCTCTTATAATCTATTCGGTACCTTGGATCATTTTTGACCACTTAATTTTAGATTTTGATCTTCCTGAGAGATGTTCCCATCTATCCTTGTATGTAATATTTATGTCACTTCATTATTATTTGTCATATTAGTGTCATTGTTTTTCATTTTCAGATACTTTGATGTTGTTGTGAAATTCCTCTTGATCCATCGTATATATACTATGTGATCATTTTATGTGGGTTATTCCACTGTCAATTTTAGTGATGTAGTTGTGTTTTCCTGGAGGTATGTGTTATAAAAAACTTTCTTAAGACCTTAAGGATAATATAATTAAATTATATTATTGTAAATATTAGGCTAACATCCTTTTTTCTCCTCATAAATAGGTTGTAAATCTCATTTCATGTGTGAGAAACTCGATTTTGAAGTACGTGGTTCTGTCTCTAACATCTATTAGATGAAACCTGATTTCTATAGACTTATAAATGGTTTTATAAATAATATTCAATGAATTATTTATTGATTTTTTTAGGTGTGTGTTGGAATCCTCACGTATTAATCACGTTTTAATAATCACACATCATATATATTCTGCAAAGATTAGTAATCCTATAATCTATCTCAAATCATATAAAAATGTTTCGTATCCTATGAATTAAGTGAAGCTATCTAAGATCTTAATATCTATACATTCAGTCGGATTATTGTACACTATATTTTATTTAATTTATATTGATTTCTTTAATTAATGATTAAGTCTAATAAATTCTATGAATATCACTTCTTAAGTATGAATATAGATATTTGGCTAAGTCTGAGACATCATGAGTCTTCCACCAGTTATTTTTTTCTGGAAAAGGAACTAGACACCGTGACGAGACATTGTGAACCAGACACCATGACCACACACTATGAACTAGACTCCGTGACCACACATCGTGAACCAGACATTGTGATCCGGACACCGTGACCACTCACTGTGAGCCAAACACCGTGACCACTCACCTTGAACTAGACATCATGAACTAGACACCGTAAACCAGACACCATGAACCAGAAATCGTGAACCATACACAGTGAATGAGGCACCATGATCCAGACACTGTGAACTAGACCCAATATCTTTATATACTTTTTATTTATACGAAAGCAAGTATAAAATCAAAGAAACCCGACAGCCAAAACCAAAACCAAGTCAAAACGAAAACCAAAACCAAATCCAAACCAAAACAAAAACAAAAACCAAAACCAAAATAGGAAAATCAAGGAGGTCTGAAGAAGTGAAGACCAAGAGAATCCCTGATAGCGATGTCTACTCTTTCTAGAGGAAGGGATCCAAGGGAATTGAATACCAAGAGATGGGGGATGGGGGTCACCCTAGAGGCCAAGAAGTCGGCAAGCCGATTACCCTCACGCCATGTGTGGAGAATCTCGGTGTCACAGGGAAGAAGAGCCTTGAATTTTAATATGATATAGGTGATATTACAAGGGAAAGAGATGTCACCTTTGAGGGAGCTGCAAATGATATTCGAGTCTGTCTGCACTGTAGTCAAGGGGAGAGCCCTCAAGGAGAAAAGCACTAAGCCGCTGAGCATGGCCTTGGCCTCCGCCAATGAGCATATTCTTCCAAGATCCTCACAAAGCTCCTGATAGAGGGGATCCTACCATTGATAAAGATCATCACATCATCCTCAAAGAGGAGGTGGGAAATGCTGGGAACCTGAGACCCGCAGTGTAAAGGGCGGATAGTGCCTTGCTGCATGGCCATCATGAAGTACCTGCTAAGGGCGTCTTGGGCCAGAATAAACAAGGTTGGGGAGAGGGGGTTGCCTTGGAACATGCCTCTAATAGACTTGATAATCCAAAATTGTTTCCCTTCCAAGTTTATGTTAAACCAGGGGGAACTATAGAAGCGGAAAAGGATGTCAATGACAGCTTCTGGGAAGCCCATACATCTCATGGTGTGGATGATGAAGGACCACTCCAGCCAGCCATATGCTTTATCTATATCCAGTTTGATAACCACATTCGAACCCACAAACTTCCTGTTCAAATCCCAAACCATCTTCTGGGCGAACCCAACAAACCCTTGAATTGATCTCCCTCAGATGAAGGCATGCTGCTCATCCAAAACCCACTGTTGTGTGAAGGAGGAGAGCCTACTATTCATGATGGTAGATAGAATCTTATAGGTAAAGACTGTAAATAAGACACCATGAACAAGACACCGTGAACTAAAGACTGTTACTAGACACTATGACCATACACACCACAACTAGACACACCACAACCAGACACACAGTGACCATGAGACACTGTTTCAAGAAGACACGAGTTCATGGTGACACCATTTACAAATAAACTGTGACATTGTTTCTTAATATGTTTTGTCATCTCTCTATTTAATTTCTAATATTCATATTTGATGTTTTAAATGAGATGACATAATTAATGTTTCACTGAAGACATGTCACATGATAGTATGATGTACGAGGTGCATAATACATGAAACCTGTCAGCTTCAACAAATACACTCCAAAATAAAACAGAAGTGTGGCCTAGAAACAGAAAATAAAAGGAAAAACGCATGCAAGAAGGTGTGGGCAAGTCAATGAAGAAACAAAAAGAGCATTCATGAGAAAAGAACCCACACATTAAACTCTACACTATTGAATAATACACAAAGCATACTCCAATCCCAGAGTCGATGTCATATTCACATTGTTAACAGCACGAAGAACACGAGCCAGATCAAGCTGATTTGTGATACTATGTTTTCCATATGAGGACTCGATTTCTGCATCTGTTTCATCTGAGAAGTCCATAGTTGCATTGAAAAACAATAAGGGCGCGTTTAAACCTATCTTAGCATCTTTTATCTGATGTGTGTCATTTTTTATCTTTCATGCAGTGTGTGTATATGTACAACAACACACATTGTCTCCTCTGTTAAAATGAAGGATATAAGATATCATTTCTCAAACATCTTTTTACACTTGTGTATACCCACATATAGGTGTGGATGAGGTCCCTATATGGCATGGTAGTTTGTACCAATGAAGAACAGTGGAAGAGGTCATCTGACCTGGACAGTCTTGTGCACTATTCTTAATCTGGATACAAGTTGCATATTTATTTTATTTATATAAACTGGCTGGTGGCAGGTGATCACAAAGTGGAGTTGATTAGGTCTTGGCTTGAGACCGAACAACTTGTTTTATATTATCTTTGTTACTTTATTTAGTTTTCTCTATTTTACTGCATTGTTGTATAACTCAACAATCACTAAATTTTCATCGATAGTTAATCTTGGAAAGAAGTTATAATTGTATTTCCTTATTAGAATAGCTTCAAAAATAATGTTAATAACCAGTACTAAGATTTCTGGGAATTAATCAATCTTTTAAGAAGTTATTTAAACAATCAAACTTTTATAACAGTATATCCTTGATTAAATAGGGCTGTAATTAACATTATTGGGGAACCCTTTTAGAAATATTTTTTTAATCATAAATTATAAATAGATACTGAATTCACCCCCTCTTGAGTACTCTACTCTGACCAAAATTTGGCATCAGAGGCTTTTTTATTAATCTTATTAAGACTCTATTATTATCCTTACTCAACTGTGATTGTAGTGGTACTTTAAAGATCATTAAATTTTTATTTATTCTAAATTTATAGATCTTTTATGTTATTTATTTACTATAGATAGTAGATTGGATGGCATAAAAACCAATAGACCATGATTCTTTAATAGAACCAATTATGGTCAATGTAAAATCAAAATGATTACGCATTTTGAAAGAATGGGTTTTGAAATTTGGTCTTCCATTATAGATGAATATAAGATTCCTGCAACTAATATAATCACTTGGGATAAACCTACCAAAACTACCTACAATAACAATTGTAAAGATATGAATGATTTATACTAATCTTTAGGAGATGAGGAATTTAATATAATCTCTGATTGTAAAAATGCTCATGAAATTTGGGAAACCATATCTATTTCACATGAAGGAACATCTAGTGTGAATGAAATGAGGCTTAATAACTATACTATTAAATATGATAAATTTAAAATGAAAATTGATGAGCCTATTTCTGACATGTATCTAAGGATTAATGAAATTTTCAACACAATGATTTCTCTTGGAAGAGAAGTCACTACTAAGGAACATATCATGATAATTCTCAGATGCCTACCTGATAGATGGAGAGGAACATCTGTTTCTATTAGATAATCATGCGACATCAGCAAGCTACCTGTAAAAGAACTCATTGGAAAACTGATGATGTATGAAGAGGAGATAAAAATCAACAAGGAAGTTGAGGATGAAGCCAAAATAAATTCAGTTGCGTTCAGGACCACCACCTCTGAACACAAGGACAAACGAAAATTGGAAGCTTCTATAGAGTGTTCTAATAGTGAACAATCATCACCTGATAGTGATATAGAGATGGATCAATTATCTAGAAGATTCAAGAGATTTTACATGAAGAATAACTTTTCCAGAAATCCTAACATCAAGGGAAAAAATGATCAAATAGGAAGTTGGAAGAAGGATTTGAAATGATGTGACAAGACTGGTGAGATTTTTAGCTATGAATATTTGTGAAAGGACATATCAAGGATAACTATCCAAAGATCATGCACAAAAATAAGTTAAAGGGAAAACATAGAATGTATAAAATGGAAAAGAATGCAACATGGAGTGCTTATGAGGATAGTTCAAGTGACTCAGAATCTTCACATGATGAAAAAGATAAAAATACAACATGTTTTTTTATGACAAACACATATAAGGTAACCCTGGTCTCTCTTGTACATAATTTATACTATTATGGAGATGAGAGTGACTTTGAAAATATTTCTAATCAAGATATGTTTGGATACTGTAATATGCTTGATGAAACTTGCAATGAACTAATAGATAAATATAAATTATTGAATAAATAACATGATCTTTATGTGACTATAACATCTGAACTCACAAATAAAAAAGTGAAAAATGCTCAACTACTCAAGGAGAACAATGAATTAAAAATGTCTAATGAGCAATTGAAGAGAAACTTAGAAATTTTTACCAATGGGAAAACTACTCTTACTCATATTCTAGGTTAACAGATTTCCCTTAAATATACTACTAGAATTGTCTATCAATCTGTAAAATGAAATTTTGGAAGAACAATATTTGTTTCTAAATAAAGGGTATACATATTTACTCCCAAGTCTAGAAATAAATCAAATAGTTCATGTAATGATACACTCTCTACTGTTACATATTTTTCAGGACCAAATAGATTTTATTTTTAAAATACTTTTCATAATGCTGATAGGAATCCTATGAGGTAAATATTGGTTCCAAAATCACTTATCACTAATGTTACTGAACCAAAACAAGTGTGGGTACCAAAATATGTTTTTATTTTATCATTAGAAAAGATGATTAAAGAGTTCCTATAAGAGCTTATGGTACTTGGAAAATGGGTTTTCAAGATACATGATAAGAGACTACTCATGATTCATGAATTTCATAAAAAATGATGGAGAAAATGTCACATTGGGTGACAATGGCAAAGGAAATATTATTGGACTAGGCCAAATTGGAAACTCTAACTTAGTTTTGATTTCTAAAGTACTGTTTGTTAATGGATTTAAATATAATATTCTTAGAATTTCATAATTATGTGATGATGGATTTCATGTCAAATTTAAAAATGATGGTTTCAATGTTTTGATTTCTAAAGATGAATGATTTTTTTCTTCATTAAGAAATGAAAATGTTTATTTTTTAACATATATTCTTTAGATTTTAAAAAAGATTCATGGTTACATGTGTTTCACAAAGAGTCATGGAATTAACATAAGAGACTAAGACACAGCAACACTCACTCCCTTAGAAAGATGAAAAGAAAAGGAAAGGTCAAAGACCAACCCAAACATGACTTTCGAAATGATAAAGTGTGAAATACCTATCAAAATAGAAAAAACACAAAATTTTCTTTCAAATAAAAGATAAAAGTATCAACTTCTTAACCTCTCTAACTGGTTCACATGTATTGTTTTCGACCATATAGAGTTTTTATTTTAAATGGGAAGCACTATGTTTTTGTTCTTGTAGATGTTTTTTGTAGATACACTTGCGTAAAAATTCTAGATCACAAAAATGAAACATATTCTTACTTCATTAAGTACTCAATGTCTGTAGAAAATCTTAGTGGACTTAGAATAAGACCTTGATATGTGATCATGATTGTGAGTTTGAAAGCAAAGTGTTTGAATCCTTTTGATCCCAAAATGGCTATAGTCAAAATTTATCTACCCCAAGAACACATCAAAAAAATGGAGTTGTAGAAAGAAGAAATAGAACCCTGCAAGAGATTTCTAGAACCATGCTTAGTGAGTTCGACCTACCTATATATTTTTGGGATGAAGTAGTAAATACCGCAAGCTACATAATCAATAGTGTATTGATTAATCATGTTATTAAAAAACCCCTTATGAGTTATGGAACACTAGAAAACCCAAGTTAGAAACTTCAAAGTTTTTGGTTGAAAAATTTATATCCTTAATACTAAAAAAAATATTGAAAAATTTGCATCCAAGAGTGATGAAGGGATATTTTTAAGATATTCCATCTATAGTAAAGCTTATAGAGTGTTTAATAAAAGAACTTAATGTGTGTAAGAAACTATCCATCTCAAAATTTGATAAAATAGATCTACATGAGCCTAAGACCACTCTAGAGATTATAGAAGATGATGTTTTAAATCTTCACATTAATTCAAAATAGTAAAAATATTCCCTAAAAGAAGCTGTGAAAACATCTTGTTCTTGGAATTTCTTAGACTCAAGTCACAATGAGCCTGAACCTATTGATGAACCTGAAATCACTAGTCCTTCCTTTTTAAGAGCATTTAGAACTATTAAGAACCATACATGAGATGTGGTTGTAGGAGACATAGACAAAGTAACTCAAACAAGAGATTCTCATTGAAATCATGTTGAACATCATGTCTTCTTATCAAAACATGAAATGAAAAACATTAATGATGCTATGAATGAAAAATTTTGGGTGATGGATATTCAAGAATAACATAATCAGTTTGAAAGGAAAAATGTTTGAAAACTTGTCGAAATATTAAAAGACAAATTCACCATAGGCACTAAATGGGAGTTTAGAAATAAGGTAGATGAAGCTGGTAACATAGTTAGAAACAAGGCTAGATTGGTTTCACAAGGGTACAATCAATAAGAAGGAATTGACTATGAAGAGACCTTTTTCACTAGTAACTAGACTTGAAGCCATCAAAATTCTATTTTCTTATGCAGCACATCTGAGTTTCATACTATATCAAATGGATGTTAACAGTGCATTCCTAAATGGGTATACAACTGATGATGCCTTTTTGGAACAACCCCCTAGTTTTACAAACCCTCATTTTCAAAATCAAATGTTCAAGTTATCAAAATAATTATATGGTTTAAATCTATCTCTAAGAGCTTGGTATGATAAATTAAGTACTTTTTTTATTTCCAAAGGTTTTACAAAAGGAATAGCGGATCATAAACTTTTTATAAAAGGAATTTCCAATGATTTTTTACTTGTTCAAATCTATGTAGATGACATTAACTTTAGATCATCAAGATATTATTTATGTATTGATTTTTCTAAAATAATGAAAAATTAATTTGAAATGAGTTTAATGGGTGATCACAAATTCATTATAGGATTTCAAATCATTCAAAATAATGATGGTATTATCTTAAATTGATGAAAATATACTATATATATTCTAAAACATTTTGGATTGGATAGCACTAAAAGTAGTGACACTCTAATGAGTACTATGTCTAAGTTGGATCTTATTGATGATGGAAAATCTGTTGATCAAACCACATATGGAGGAATGATTGGAAGCTTACTCTACATAAATGTTAATCGATGTGACATTATGTTTAGTGTGTGTATGTGTTATCATTTTCAAGAAAATCATAAGGAATCTCATTTAAATGATGTTAATATATTTTTTAAATACATCAAGTATACACCCAATCTAGGATTATTCTATCCCAGAGGACAATCATTTGAATTAGTTAGTTATTCTGATGCTGACTTTAGTGGCTGTAAGTTAGATAGAAAAAGAACATCTCGAACATGTAACTTTTTAAAAAATTCACTAGTATCATGGTGTAGTACGAAACAAAACTCTGATGCATTATCTACTGCAAAAGATGAATACATAGATGTCTGTAGTTGTTGTGCAAAATTTTTTTGGATGAAACACACATTAAATGATTATGGATATCAATTCAATCATATACTTATAAACTGTGAAAATAACAGTGCTATTAACATATCAAAAAATATTGTTTCATGCTCTAGGACAAATCATATTGATTTAAGACATCGATTTTTGAGAGATCATTATCAAAAAGTTGATATCACTTTGGAATTCATTGGAACATAATATCAGTTTACTGATATATGCACCATACCATTAAATTATGAAATAATAAATTACATCATACATGATTTGGGATTGATAAACCTTATGTAGATATCTTACTATTTCATATCTTACTTTTTCATATCTTACTGTTACATATATTACTATTTCATGTCTTACTGTTTCATATCTTACTGTCCTAAGACTTGATGTTTCATGTTTATAGACTTAGAGATACTCTTTCTTGCTTACTACCTGACACTTATTGTTTCAAACAATATGGCCGCACAGTCTAGAAATATCACTTTTACGATCCCACCGTGAAAATTAATTATGGTCTCACCATTAATGCATGTGAATGTCTCTCCATTAGATTCAGTTACTTTCTGACTGTAAATATGCCTTATTATTTTATTTATAAATTAGATTCTCTATCGCGGTATTTCATTATTTTATCCTTTTACTTTCCTGCATTTTTTTAGTATGATTGGTATTCCTAAATGATAAAATAAAAGATGTTTCACTTGTTCTTCACTAGAGCTGTCTTCTATTATCTCAAACCATCACCCCTCTCCAACCCTTCATTCTCTCGAACTTTTGTTGAATGAACATGATGAAACATCATTCGC
The DNA here is from genome assembly GCA_963277665.1 of Viscum album. NCBI lineage: Eukaryota > Viridiplantae > Streptophyta > Magnoliopsida > Santalales > Viscaceae > Viscum > Viscum album. The sequence continues at coordinate 116,413,746 of OY728128.1, read as the reverse complement.
CGTTGACTCTTGAGAAACATAATTTAAAGAAGAATAGGAAGATCACGCCTAAGATAGAACCCGAGGGTCCATTTAATTCAAATCTAGCATATCAAATAGTAGTTCTTGAGAAAGAGATATTCCCTAAGTGGATTAAAATGAGTAAGTATTTGGGGGTAGAGAGTGCTAATAGAGAAAGGTTGGATAGATTGGTTTACCAAGGAGGATATGCCTATATACCCAAATATAGTTTCATAATTTTATCAGTATGTACAATTTTATTTTTATTCTGATGTGGGTTATGTTGTACGAAGTTGGATAAATGTCCAGAGATGCACTTTTTCTTCAAGGTTATGGGATGCATGCATTAGGATACCTCATGAACGTATTTGTGAGGACAACCAGAGAGTTCCTCCACCTCCAAGTTAATTATTTGTTTAGGAAAATGCATTGAGGAGTTTAAATGGAAGTGGAACCAATAGGAGATCCATCTCTACTGAGCTAGATGGAGAATCTAGACTTCTATTTAAGTTTATTCAGAATTTGATTTTCCCCAGAAAAGGTGATTTTGCTGTACTCAAATATCAGGAAGTATTTTTGATATATCTCATGAAGAATGGACGTAAAATCAATCTTTTCAAGTATTTTGTACACAATATGTGTGATTTGATCAAACCCCCCACTAAATCAACCTCCCTATTATATTCTTGGCTTATCTCAGCCATGCTTCATTCCAAAGGATTAGTTGGACCAAATGAAGATGTTATCATGGATTATGAGTTCGGTCATTCAAAAGGTATTATAAAGGGAATAAAAATCATTTGGAATCCTTGGTAAAAGGAATGAGTGGAAGATAATGATAGAGACTATGATAATTTTAATCTAGTGGAACACTCTTCTAGACGTAAAGGTATTTCTGATCCTTTTTTGGAACAAGATGAAGTTGTAGAGTATTCTGAAGAAGAAGAAGAATAAGAGGTTGTTTCCCCTACAATATATTCTCTACTGAATGAGGCAGACAATGAATCTATTCTTTATGACATAGCTGAAAAAGAAGTTCATGTTCCTGAAAAGGTTGTTGATTTGAAAAAACATCCCACCACTGAAGAATAATATGTTGATTTTCAAAGAGAAAATGATGTTTTATAAGAGCATGTATAAGAAAATCTATCTCTTGTGAAATAAATAGTTGGTGAGGAACTTGTAGAGGAAGACTCTGTTGCTAATGTAACAAAAAAGGATGTTGTGGAAGAAAATTTAGAAGATGATCTCCCTATTATGCAAGAAGCTGCACTTGAGGAACTCATAGAGGAACAAGCTGTTCTTGAAGTCATTCTTTTTGGTGAAGAGATATTAGAGCAAGACTTTTAGTTGGCTCGAAAGGAAATGGTTGAGGAAATTTGGGATGACATCGTTCACATAGATCAAGGATCTAAATATCTCAATATTTATGAAGATTAACTTGTTGAGGGGGAGCAACCCCTAGTCTAAAATCTGTTGATGTGATGAATCCGATTGATCCATGATCAGTGGACACATGGTACAAGTATCCCATTTATTTTGATGTGAATGACTCATAAGAAGTCTCAGTCAAAGGGATTGACCATTCTACTATGTTTTAGATGAAAATGGCATCTTCTCTTAAAGCTATTTCTTCCAAAGAACTAGAGCATGTATTAACTTCTATCTTTGAGCCTTCACAAGAACCTCTATCCTTGGTGAATAAGGATGACCTGAAATAATTTTAAGTTACCCTTTTGGTTGGGGTTGAAAAGCTATTGAATTCATAACTATCTCCTGTAACAAATTTGAGTGAAATATATTCTTCATTATTGTTTGAGAAAATCATATGGACGTTTCAACCCATGATGCTTCATGAGATTTAGGAAGTCATAGTTGAGAATAAACTACTTAGTGATGAATTAAGGAGTCTAAATAATATGGTTGACAATATACAAAGAGGGATGAACTCAATACCAGAACCTGCTTCTCATCTTATTGAGGATATTATTACTCAATCCCCATAGGATGTAGCCTCATTGATTCAACCACATTTGACTTCAATTTTTGAGAAGGTATATGAAAGGAATACGAATATTGTTCAATAGATGTGTGAGCTTGTCATTGCAATTAACAAGTTAACTGATGAGTATAAGGGGTACCTTAAAAAAGTGCAAAATCAACTGAAATCTCTATACTCAGCTGTCACTATTTCAAATGCCTCTGTACAATCATCCCAACCTTCTTTAGACATTGATCTTCTCAGAACCATTTTCAAAGAATAACATAAGGCTATGCTTAGTGATTTTAATAAACAATTTCTCTCTAAAGTCATCAAGAATAGTGACAAAGTTCTTTATTTGGTAAGAATCCATTATAATATTTCTAATGAGACTCAGAATGAAATTGAAAAGAATGTTGAAATCTGCTTTAATCGGATCTTATCTATGAATGTCATGAAAAACCACTTCATGTATCTTGGGGAAAATATGAGGATTCCTCCTGTAACTCAAGCTTTCAAGACTGAAGTCCAAAAGTATACAGAGTTTACTAGATTGTTGGAAAAGTTTATGTAGAACACATCTGACATTTAAAAATCCATGAAGTATGGTGGTGAAATCATTTCTGCCTTTATCAAGCTTTTGCAGCCTTATCTTCATGTTCAGAATACTGCCATTGTGGCCCCTGCAGCTGCACCTCTGAGATCTGGTTTTCCTAACTTCACCTCTACCCTAGCCTCCATATCTATGTCCATCTTTCAGGCCTTGAGTCAAATCCAACCTGTAATACTTGGTCAAGATTTACCTCGGTCTTCTACTACTCCTACCATGGACCCTTCTATCTTTGAAGGTCTTCCTTTACATTATACATCAACCAGTTCTCTCTCTTCTTCTACATCAACCTCTGCTTCTATGGATTATTCTTCTGATGTTTCTACTTAAGGTAAAGAAAAGACCATATAGTGATGAAGAACATTTGAAACTATCTTTTAATAGGGATGTGTTTGTTTCATTTGTTTTCACGTTTACTGTTTGTAATTACACTCTTTTTACCTAATTCATTGGGATCTTTTATTGCCCATTTCTTAATTATCTCTTTTTTGATAATCCCAACAGGGGGAAATATTCACAATAATGAAAAGGGGGGAGAAATATGCACCCCAATGTATGTTTAGTGAAATATTTAGTTTATATTGGAGACAAATACACTATAAATACACATGACTGGTGATCATCAAAAGGGGGAGATTGTTGGACTCCTCATGTATTAATCATGTTTTAATAGTAACAAATCATATATATTCTGTAAAGCCTGGTAATTCAGTAATCTGTCTCAAATATTATACAGATTATTAGTATCATATGGATTAAATAAAGTTATCTAAGAACTTAATTTCTATACATTCAGTCTAATTAAGGTACACTATATTTGATTTACTTTATAATTATTTATTTTATGAATGATTAAGTATAATCCATTATATGAATATCAATGCTTAAGTATGAATACAGATATTTGGATATGTCTGAGACACTGTGAGTCTCCCACCATTTTTGTTTTTCTGGAAAAGGATTCTGACACTATGACCACACACCATGAACCAGACATCGTGACCACACACCGTGAACAAACAACTGTGAACCAGACATAGTGAACCAGACACCGTGATCCAGACACTGTGAACCCGAAACCGTGAACAAGACCCCGTGAACCAGACACTATGAACCAGACACTGTGAACTAGACATTGTGAATAGACACCATGGATAGAAACACCACAACCATACACATCTTGACCATGAGAAAACATTTCACGAAGACACCGGTTCCTAGAGACACTGCTTACAAATTAAATATGACACAATTTCTTAAATTGTTTTGTCGTCACTCTATTTAATTTCTAATGGTCATATTTTATTTTATAAGCTCTCTAACATAATTAATGTTTCTTTGTTGACATGTCAGCCAACACTACAAGGTACAGAGTACTGAATACATGAAACCAGTCAACTTCAACACATGTACTCCCAAATAATAGAGAAGTGAAACCCAGAAACAAAAAAAATGAAAAAAATTCATGCATCCTGGTGTGAGAAAGATAATGATAAAATACATATATTATTCTAGAGAAAAGAACTAACACTTGAAACTCGACACTGCTGAAGAACACACAAATTATACTCAAATCCAATAGTTGAGGACATCTTCACACTGTCAAAAATATGAAGAACACGAGCCAGATCTAGCTGACTTGCGATACTATGTTTTCCCTATAAGGACTCAATTTTTGCATCTGTTTCATCTCAAAAGTCAAGAGCTTCATAGAAAAACTCTTCGATCACTTCTAACCCCATATAATTATCTTTTGTCTGTGGTGTATCATTTTTATTATCATTCGAGCAGTGTGTGTATCTGTATAACAACACACACTGTATCCTGCGTTAAACTGAAGGATATAAGATATCCTTTATCAAACATATTTTTACACTTGTGTATAACCATGGATAAGTGTGGAGGATGTCCTTGTGTGGCCTGGTTGTTTATACTCACAAAGAACTGTGGAAGAAGTCGTGTAACCTGGACCATCTTGTGAACCATTTTAAATACTAATACATGTAGTGTATATAGTTTATTTATATAATCCACATTATGGAAGGTTATCACTAAGTGGAGTGGATTTGGGCTCGGCTTGATACTGAAAAACTTGTTTTATATTCATTGTGTTACTTAATTTAGTCTTCTCTATTTTACTAATTTATTGTATAATTCATAAATCACTAAATTTACATTGATAGTTAATATTGTAAAGAAGTTATAATTGTTTTTCCTTATTATAATAACTTTAAAAGTAATGTTAATAACTACTATTAAGATTTCTGAGAATTAATTGATCTTTTCAGAAGTTATTTAAACAGTCAAACATTCATAACAGTATAACCTTGATTAACTAGGATTTTTTGTAACTTTATTGGGGAAACCTTTTAGGAATATTTTTTTAAAACATATATTTTAAATAGAAACTCAATTCACCCATCTCTTGAGTACTCTACTCCGACTAACTATGTGAAAATATTTTTTTAATATATGGTTTTTCTGTTATTTTGGTAAATAAAAATGTATATAAAAATTATTATGGTATTGGATTCCGAAATGGATTTAAAATCCTAGTTTGATGAAGTGTTATATAAATTTTATCTCATCTGAATCCTTGGGTAATTCTGGAAAATTTTTTGTAACATGCTTAAGCTGTTGATATCATCAGGGGTTTACTCATCCGGTGTTCATCTACTCTATAGTCCTATTAGTGTATTGAAATTTTGGAAAATTTTGGAAGGTTTAATTTATATGATGTTTCTATAATCTCTAGATACAACACATATGTCCAAAAACTTGATGATAATGATTTATTATGTCTTAGAATGAGTTTTCTAGTATTCTGGTTTATTTTGATTCTTTATATGATGTTACCAATGATAATAGTTATACAATATTGGATTTGATATGGTCATTGATTCATTATTTAAACTACCCTAATATATGAGATATTCATTATAACACTATTACCTGGTTTATTTGACATTATAGAAAAAGACTATTGTTTTATTTTTATATATTTATACAATTTGATAAACTTATTATCATGGTTTATTTTCTATAAGGATTAGAATGATTCAGCTATTGTTCAGAGACAATTTACGGAACACTATAGTGGGATCCTGCCAAGTTATTTGGCTCTCACCCAGAGTGCCCCTACCATGGTTCACAACATATGTTATGTTTTTTGATGCTAGAAAAAGGACACATTCCATAGTGAGGAGGTGTAGTTTTAGTAAACTGAGTTGGGTTGCTAGTGGTGATATATTAGGATATTTTCCACTTGGAAAAATGATTATTTGTTTCTTGTATTTTGTTTTCTCCTTCTTCAATTGAAATAATACCTTGTATTTTTTTTATCTACATTAGTGTTATATATGTTTCTTATGATCCCTTTTTGTAATGGAGTATATTTCAAATATTTATGTGATTCCATTTCTTTTAAATATATATTCCATGTTTTCAACATCAAGTTGGAAAAATTAATTCCCACATCTTTTTTTTGATTTTTGGGTTCAAGTATCAATCCCAATTCCCATATGGACTTTGAAAGGTTAGTCTGGGTAACAGTTTTTGTGGGTGTTTAGGTTAGTTTGTTATTATTTCATATCATAGATGGTTTTTTCCCAGTTTTGTGATGTGCGAATATTTTAGAGAGTATTTTTTGGAAATAAGGGGCCGATTTTGGAGAGTTTGTGGAAATATCCTCCCATGATAATATTTAGATTACCATGGTATGGTGGGCGTTGAGTCTTCTATTTTGTGTTCATGATTGTAATATTAGTTTTTTATGACTATTTTATTCTTTGAAATGATGTGTTTTCTATTCATTTGATCACTTAATCAATTTTTTTGTATGATGATATGAATATAAGGAATATTAAATATGTTCCATGAGAAGATTAATTATATACTACTCAGGGTATTTTACCTTAGGATTAGAATCATATAGTGATAATCATGTGAGTTTTTCACACAATTGACAAAAATATACTCCAAATTCCAAAAAAAATTTCTTAGGTACATCTAGGAGCTACCATAGATATTGATCGATCATGGGAGATCTTAGATGAGAATCCAAAATACATTAGAGGTATACATAGACTATAATTGATGTTGTATTTTTAGTAAATGATCGATGGAATGTTAGAATGCAAGAATATGGATCTTCATTTTCATGTATGTTTTCCCTTTTCTACTGTTTTGAGGAAAAATAAGAGTTTCTTGAAATTTTTGAAGCACACATTGTGTACTTTCTAAGTACACACTATGTACTTAGTTACTATGGGTAGCCGTATGCTGGCCATGTAACGACCATACACAAAGATGTGTGTGGTGACATGGAGACCACCTAATGCGGGGGATGATAAAGGCATGTGCACGCCATGAACATCTAAAGTACACATCATGTACGTTGTTTTTTTCCATTAAATGTACTGGGGTCACGTCTGAAAAACAGAAACAACTTCTTCTTGACCTAGTTAATCTGGGAGAAATCATACGGCCGTGATTCTCCTCTGAGCCCCTGACCATGCACTCGTTCTTTGAATCGACCGTCGTCGATTGCGTTGGGATTGCCAATGTAAGCGCTTCCTTCTTCTAGAGCCTCGTTTCCTAATTCCTCCTCTCTCTCAAGTTATATTCACTTTAATTTTTTGAGAGTTTTTGTAGATATATGGTGTTCCTGTGTGATTCAAGGATACATGTTCGTGTATAGAAATCCTACAACACTGAGGTAGGTGGTTTGTGCCTTTCCATTGAAAGACTTTGAGTTTTATGTGCAAAAGTCCCAATACCCATGAATGGGGTATTGCATGTTACAGTTTTAGCCTTGTTAATTGTCTACTATGCTTGTATGCTTGAGTATAGGTCAATTGATTATGAATAGGGTTAATTTGATATGCTTTGGAAGTGTTTTCCCATGCATGTTTTGTTATGATAGTTTGGTCCGGCTTATCCTGCTAGGATGCCCGGTTTTTCCCATGCCTAGTATTATAGGATGGAGTGATTTGTTTATCTGACATGATGTTATGCTCTAGACTGCTCGCCAAGTAGTTCTTGAGGGTTACTTTGGCTGATACTCATTGCTTTGCTTTCTTGACTTACATAGGGCCATGAGAACCTGGTGTAGTTAACCATAGGGAGAATGGAAATAAGGGCTTCTCTAGAGTGTCTATTTACTATTATGATATGACACAATAGGGTGAATTGATGTATGTGATTTCCTCATAGTTTCTATAGTTCCTTGATGAGGGCCACTGTGGGAATGTGACATAAGTGCTTCCCCATAGTGGCTTTAGTTACCGATACGCGACTATAGGAGGAATTGACGATGAGTGCTTCTTCAGAGTCAATGCTTAAGCTGATCCAGAGGGGTTGGACTATGTGTACTACCTAGAGGGTTGCTTGTATTGTTTTGTTGAACCAGAGGGGTAAGGCTGTGAGTACTTCTTAGAGGGTTATGGATTGTGTTTAGCTCTTTACTTGTACTTTTTTGGTTGAACCAGAGGGGTTAGGCTAAGAGTACTACCCATAGGGTTACCTGATTTGATTAACAGTTTCTTGATATATGAAACGGAATGCATTGAAACTGTGGAGTGTTTAATGCTAAGTACTTCCTTGTTTATTTCTTTCTTTACTTATTTCATGCCACATATTCAATCACTATTAGGCAAATATTTTGTGGTGGTTGTCTACTGGGATTTAGTCTCACACCTTATTTGGTCCATGGTTTTGGGCCCAAACAGATTATATTGATGCAGGTATAGATAAGGACAAGTTCTACTATGGAGCTAGAAAGCATTGGAATATGATATGTCTTACAATGCTGAGGAGTTGTTTACTTGTTTTTCTTTTGTACTTTGGAGTAGTACTATATCCAGAATTGTGACTTGTATGGCTGTTTTCCTAGACATATGTATATTACATCATTTTATATATGTGCTCAAGTTGTTATTACTTCTATTCTTCCACTGTTTATTTTTGTTATGGTATTATTATTGCTTCTGATATTACTATTTATTTACTTCCACTGTGTTACTCTGCCAATGAGGGAATAGTTTCCCCACTATCACACCCAAGGCCCTCGCTGCTAGTCGGCAACATCTGGTGTTCGAGGAAATGCACTTGAGGCCATGTGACCAACCGGGTACGGGGCCCCTTTGGGTAGCTTCCGGTACTAGGACGTTACAAAGTGGTATCAGAGGGATTCTTTTCTTTTTGACTAACTATTTGGATCCTATAGTCACAGATAAGATGAAATAGGTACTTGGTAATGAGTTGTTCCTGGGAGTAGCTAACTCATGTATATAGAAAAGCCAACCTACCTCATTTATTTAACTTTTTTGGTTTTGCAATTTTACATTTGATTTGATTTCACCATTGGGTGATTCACATGTTTTGTGTTGTTACCATTAATGTTATTGAGGTTCTATTTCTGTTGCAACCTGATGAGATTGGGGGTATTTCATCTCATGCATCATATAGGCACTTGCTAGAAATCACATGTCATGCACTCTTGCCATTCCATTTAGTGTTCATTAGCAATCTCATGACATTTTGAAAGATTTTCTACTATATATGAACATTGTTGTGATTGATGACTTGATAGAATAACTACTGTATGGTGGAGTATTGATTTGTGAAAATTTATGTATGAATGAATTCCAAACTTTGGTTATTGAGGTGTTATGGGCCCTCACCGACAGAAATTTGGTGGGTCATTGCACTATTACCCTTGCTTATAACATGTATAAGATTCCAAACATTGATTCTCAGGGAGTATGGGCCCTCAAAGATCTGAATATGGAACTTTAATGTTTATTTTAGTGTGTTTCTGGGATCTAGAGTAGTTTCTGAGGCTTACTGTTCGAAAAAACCCAGAATACATGTTGTGTATTGATGAATACATGCGATGTGTTATTCTGTTCAGGAATAATTTTTTTTCATAAGTATGCACTGTGTAGTGTATTTACATGCCATGTAGTTCCTAACTGTGTCGCTAGCTATGTGGAAAGAGACACGGGGTTGGAAAAAATCTGGGTGGGACACACTGTGTACCGGACGTACATGCTGTGTGTTTAGATACATGTTTTCACCAGTGTGGCTGATGACATGGAGGGATAAAACAAAAAGATATACACGCCGTGTCAATTTTGAACATGCCGAGTAGTGTAAAAAGAGTACCTGGCCGTGTAACTAGCATCATAGGTCAGTGAAATCATTTCCAGTACATGCCGTGTCCATAAGGGAATACACCGTGTAGAGTCAGCCATGTACCTGGCCATGTAACTAACAACACGGGTCAGTGATGTTCCTCTAGTCCACACTGTGTCTGGCACTAACATGTTGTGTAGTGTTTTTATAGGAGAAACGTGTGTCTTAGACGTGTATGGGAAATTGGGCAGGGGAATATGATCCTAGTACACACCGTGTGTTAGGAAAACATTCCATGTGTATGGGGTGTTACACTACCTGTTTTGGAAGAAGTATATACCTGTGTGAAAGGCTTAAGGGAACACGCCATGTAGGGGTCATACATGCCATGTATCTATGTTTTGAAAAAATTGAATGCCTTCTTTCTCTTGTTCCCTTATTGAACTTATAGTTTTTAGTCTTTGATAACCTTGATCTAAGGTATGCATTTGACCTTACAGAGTCATGCCACCGAGACGTCCACCGGTTATATGCCAGTTGCAAGGTGTTGATCAGACACCGGACATGGCTGATCAGGGACTTCTAGTAGATCCTCCAGTCATGCCAGCCTTGGCACCAGTCATCATTCCAAACATTGGTGCTGATGCACAGTTCTGAGAGGGATTCGTGATGTTCATGAATACCTTCCGAGGAGTACCGCATCATTCCCCGTCAATGGAAGATTTGATGCGGGTTTTCCAGCAGCATCGTCCTCCCAAATTCACATGGGAAGGAGGGCCTTAGGTTAGAGAGTCATGGTTAGAGGCCATGCCTTCTATCTTCATGCATAAAGAGAGGCCTTCAGAGAGGAGAGTCAAGCTTTCTACATATATGCTTCGGGACTCCGCCAAGAGATGGTGAGACGTGATCTCCCAGGTGAGACACCAGTAGTTTATTGCTTGGGATGAGTTTTAGTGTGCCATTTATGAGTACTTCTATCTGGAGACCTTGAGGGAAGATCGAGCCCGAGAGTTCATGAGTCTGGAGCAGGGTACTCTTTCAGTTATGGAGTATTCCTCTCCCTTTACAGAGCTACAACATTTCACACCTATTCCCAGAGTTGATGAGTTTTTCATGCCAAGGATGTCTGAGGATGGTCTTAAGCATGAAATCTGATCTCAAGTGACCATATTTTGGTTGACTTATATCACTTCTATATTCAACCAAGCACTGATCACAGAGTGAAATATGAGGTATTCTAGAGTTGTGAGCTAGGGTGGCTCAACATATGGAGTCAGTATTCCTCCAACTGACAACAGGAAGTGCCATAGGGAGTCTACACGCACAGATCCATGGAGGTGGGAGATATCATCTGGTAGTTAGGTGGTGTTCTATAAGTGCGGAAAGAGCGGGAATATGAGGCCACATTGCTCGAGAGACCTAGTGGAGTGCTGATCAAGTGGAAGATGGGTCACCTTCAGTGCTTCTGTCAGATCTTCTCACCTACAGTTGATGACATGGGTTCTTCTATGACTCCTCATTCAAGAGAAGAACCACTAATTTCTCATCCGTCTAGGAACTTGAGTTATTATAGCCATTTGGACTGAGGTGGAGGTCGTGGCCATTGTAGCGAGTCTCCAGGATTTCAACGACAGTAGGGTGGATCAGCTCAGGGTGGGAAAGCATGGTCACAGGGCCGCAGTACAGGTCATAATTTTGCAGTGGAGTAGACCCAATAGTTGCAGGATCCCATACCCTCTATAGTTCAAGGTACAATCTTAGTTGCCTCAATTTTATCTTCACCTCTTTTTGATACGGGGGTTTCCCATAGCTTTATATCTATTGATGTTTTGGAGATTCATGGGCTCTACATCATTTCTTCTGCTGATATGTTGACGCTAGACACTCCGTTGGAGACTAGAACATATAGTGTACGTTAGTTCAAGGAAAGCCCTCTAGTGGTTGGTGGGTGTCACTTTTTTGGGAACCTCTACATCCTACAGATGACAAGCTATGATTTCATTCTTAAAATGGACTGGTTAGTTCCCTTAATGGTAGTCATCGATTGCTATCGCTAGAGTGTGAGTTTCAAATCACCGGAATGTGAATAGTTTCTTCATAAGGGTGAATGGGATGTCCTGGTGAGTAGAGCGGGACACGAGCATCATGGGTTGAAAGGAGTTACATCCCTGATTGCTAGTCTATATCTGGATTATCAGGGGACTTCACAGTTAGACCTTCCTCTACTGGTGGATCATTTCAGGGATGTCTTTATAGAAGACTTATTAAGATTTCCATCAGAGCGAGAGGTAGACTTTCCTATTGAGCTTGTGCCCGGAGAAGAACCAGTGTCCATTTATCCTTATAAGATGGCTACACCAGAGTTACAAGATCTCATGAAGTAGTTGGAGGAGTTATAGGAAAAGGATTTCATCCAACCCGATACTTCTCATTGGAGTTCACCTATCCTGTTTGCGAAGAAGGCAGATGATACCCTCAGATGGTTTGTGGATTATCCATGTTTAACAAGTTGACGGTCAAGAACCGAAATCCCTTGCCGAGGATTGATGATCTCTTTGATGAGCTTTGAGGAGCCCGAGTGTTCTTGAATATTGAATTGAGGTCTGGTTATCATCAGTTTCACGTTAGACCATCTTATATAACTATCATATCCTTCCGGAGCAGGTATAAGGCCCCAGCATTAAACATTACTTAATCCTGAGATATTTCAAGAATACACCTTGAGGATTTTTCCACGTTTAGAGTTTTAGAGAATTAGATCATAAAACATGAATTACATACCACATTTAAACAAAGCGGTTACATAAAAGATAGTACTCATTTTTCCCATTAGTAGAAACATATTTAAAATAAAACATGTATTCTTTCTTGACACTTCATTGACACTATCATCACATCATGTACCTTTCCCTTGACCTGTGAAAAACATTTCAAAAACGTGGGATGAGCATAAAAAGCTCAGTAAGGGATATAAAAGTATGAAATGAAAACATTAGTCCATGTATGAAATCATACTTTACTCATAAAAGATAAGAACTTCAACATACCTCATCAAATCATGAATAAATCATATAAATCATAATACATAAAGGTAACTTGATGCATTCATAACATTCTTACGTAGGGAGTAACCCTCTTGGTTACGTTTGGAATACCCATCAAAGTATATTACCTAAATATCTTCGGAGAAACCTTAACATTTAACTCATTTGCATTACCAAATGCATTGGAGAGCTATATCGGGCTCACGCTCCCTTAATTTATCACGGAACCACCTGTCTTCATAATAATTTCCAAGAACCATAACATAATCGTATCACATAAAACATGCATAAAGGAAACATAACATTTCCACTTTTCAATCACAAGATATCAACACAACACATTGATATAAAAACATTATAAAAACCATTTTCAATACCAAAATAAAAGAAAAGTAAAACATGGTAATTATTTTTCTTTTAAAAAAAGGTATGGCTTGTAGAGGAAGCCAAAACTCAAATAATGGTCACGGCGGCGGAGAAGTCGTTGTCGCCGCATACGTACGACAAAAACATTCCATTTTATCGTTTAGTAAAACGCTTCTTATAAAGAAGATTCCTTTTGGATAAACGTAAAATTCAAAGGGTTTATACACCGTATAAAATAAGGTTGTGTATGAAACAAAATATGCCTCAATGAAAGGAGATTGAGACGAAGTCCCATACCTCGGGTCTGACTTGACTTGATCGTTCTTTAACCACCTGAATAATAAACTTGAGTTAATTTATAATTTCTTAAGAACCTTTTTCAAGTTAATTATTCCTTTTATATCACTTATTACCATGTTATGGACACTATATAATTATTTATGTTATTAATGGTCATTTTTTCAATAATTGGTACTTGAGTCAAAAATGAACTTCTTATATTTACATGTTGTTCTCGTAGTAAAATATCCATTATCTCAAGAATTATATTCATGATGTAGATGCCATATATATCATATATATCCATTATATACATGAATTTATAATATTACATAATCATTTAGAGGTAAGAAATGAAATGCACCGTTCATGGAGACGGTAAGCCGTACGTACGCATGAACGCTACTTTCATTTCTATGTCATATTAATGTAATTAAAACTAAATGAGAGATATGTGTATTTTAATTCCAGAATTATATTCATCATTTAGATTTAACATAAATCATATATATCCATTATATATATGTACTTATAATAGTACATTACATTTTGGGATAAGAAATGAAATGCACCGTTCAAGGAGACGGTAAGCCGTACGTACGCATGAATGCTACTTTCATTTCTATATCATACTTTAATGGAATTAAAACATAATGATACATAATAGTAATATAATTCCAGTATGGTATCATATATAAAATCATTAAATCTATCCTTTATACGTACCACATATGGTATTAACGAATCAAATCACTTTGAGGGGGCGGTAGTCTGCACTTCCTAAAATGAAGATATCGCGTATACCCATAATGGAAGCCATAAAGTTATGCCATAAATGAAAAATACGTAAGATTAAGGAAAAAATAAACATATTATATATCATATATAAATATAGTGACATCTTAATTTCCACCATTGATGGTGTTAGAAGAATATTGAACAATCATCATTTCGTGAGGCAGAAATTCACCATCCACAGAAACAGTATGTTCTTTAACCATTAGATGTAGGTGTGTGTGAGTGTAGCTAGAATTATTCTTATAGAAAAATCCTAGTATATTTAGGATACTGTAGTTGTTACAAAAGAAATGAATAAAAATAGTTTAGGGGGTTGGAGAAGCAAAATAAAACATAAGAACACAAGAGAAGACACTACCTTTAAATCAGGTAACTCTTTTTGATTTGAGCTCAAAGGCTTCCTTGGGAAGACTTCTACCCAAAGTGAGGCTTCTAAGAGTTAGAGAGGGATTTGAAGAGACAAAATGGGCAGGGTTTGGCCGATCCAAAGGCTTTGGAAGTGTGGGTAAGGTGGTATAGGTGGGGGCCTTTTATAAGAGGAGAGGAGGGGCACTCTTGGAAAGTTATAAAAGGATACTTTATTATAAAATGCTTTTCGGATTTAAAAGTTCCCAAAATTATATATTTCGATGATAAGGTGATATTAGTTCTAAATCCACCCATCCAATATGTTTTTTACAAGTGTAGGTCTTAGATTTTACATTATATTTTCATTTTATTTAAATCGTTAAATAATGAGGTAATCGCTGCATCATCATGGTGTCATAAATAATTTAATTTATTTAATGTCTAAAAATTATATAAAAACATACTATGATGTAGGAAATATTTTTAGATTTCCAATGAATATTTATAGTCAAAACTCTGACTTGTATATCCCCATTTAAAAATTGGTTTAGTAAAACAACTCATGTTTGTGTCATTTTTACTTTTACTTTAAATAAAAGGCATTATTGCCTTTATCTTACCCAAGTGGCTCCATGGGGTCCCAAAAATCAACCCATGGGTTTTCGTGGTCGGCCATGACACATCCAATAAGAGTAGGACATGTTTCTAGGACATTTCATATTATTAAAACATTATTCTTACCTTAAATTACACTAATTACCTCTAATCGCGATTAAAAACTTAAAAGTTACTATTCACCAAAAAATTATTTTAATCCCATTGAACCACATTTTAATTATTAATGAAAACCATGTATGTCGGATTTTTGAAATTCAAAACACAGAGGTGGTAAAATTTCATTCAAACGAAAAATCAGTTTTTTAAGTACCACTTAGTGGTTTCACTATTCATCAAAAATTGAAGTTTTTCAGGAAAATACCAAAACTTCACCGTACACTATATTTGATATTCCGAATTCAAAATTGATGTCTATTTTAAAAAATTAAAAACATATAAGTTACATTAATTAATTTAATAATTAATTCCCGCTGTTAGAGAAAATAGCGAGTTTTATGAAACAATAAGTATCAAAAGATTGACACTAGTTTAAGTCCAATTTCAAAGTAAAATTAATTCCAATGACCAATATTGGATTAAATGGTAAAAATATATTCTAATTTAACTTTAAAACCAATTGAAAAGATAATCTAATTATATAAATAAATTATATTAAAAAGGGGTTTTGAATTAAAATACAACATCATTCACTATTCATTAAAAAAATGAACTTTATCGGAAAAATACCAAACATTTACCCAAAGTAAATTTCAATGTTCCAATCATAAAGAATAATTTTATTTTGACAAATAGAGCTTATAAATATGTCAAAATTCTGATTTAAAAATGGTTTTCCATCAAAAGGCAGTGAAACAATCTTTTAAAAATATTAGTGTATTCCATGGCTAGGATTGGATTTTTTCTAATTTTAAGCCTCTAAAACACTATAAAATTCATTAATAGACATAGATAAAAAATATCTATTATTCATTACTTACTTGGGATGTTACATCCTTCCCCCCTTTAGAAAATTGCGTCCCTGCAATTTATTTACTTATCGAATAAGTGGGGGTATTTAGCCCTCATTGCATTTTCAGATTCCCATGTTGCCTCTTCAATCATGTGGTTTTTTCACAAAACCTTTACCTGATGAATCACCTTATTCCGTAACACTTGCTCCCTATGGTCAAAAATCTGGACTGGTTGTTCCTTATAAGATAGGTTCTTTTCCAGATGAACTACCTCTGGACTCAAAACATGAGATGGATCTGGCATGTACTTTCTTAACATCAAAACATGAAAAACATTGTGTACCTGAGATAAACTCGGAGGTAAATCCACTCGGTATGCAACTGATCCAACTCTATCCAGAATTTCATATGGTCTAATGAACCTTGGATTTATCTTTCCTTTCTTACCAAATCGCATCACACTTTTCCATATTGATACGTTGAGAAAAACATGATCACCAACCACAAAAGAGAGATCCTTCCTCCTATTGTCCGCATAACTCTTCTGCTTGCTCTGAGCTATTCTCATGGGTTTTTGTATCAGCTGAACTTTTTCTGCCAACTCTTCTACCATTTCTGGCCCCATCAGCTTCCTTTCACCCACTTCATCCCAGAAAGCTGGAGTTCGACACCGTTTACCATATAATGCCTCAAATGGAGACATCTTTATACTGGAATGAAAACTATTATTATATGAAAATTCAACCAAAGAAATTTGTTGGTCCCAACTTCGCTGATAATCCTTTGAACAAGCACGTAGCATATCTTCCAAAGTCTGAATTGTTCGTTCTGACTGCCCATCTGATTGAGGATGAAAAGCTGTACTAAAATTTAATTCTATACCCAACGACATCTGAAGGCCTTTCCAAAAGTTAGAAGTAAACCTGTGATCACGATCAGATACAATGGATAGAGGAAATCCATGTAACCTGAATATATCTTTAAGATACAAACAGGAAAGTTGATCTAGGGAATAAGTATCTCGTATAGCAATGAAATGAGCAGATTTAGTCAATTGATCAACAACAACCCAGATTGCATTATTACCTCGAGATGTCTTCTGTAATCCCACAACAAATTCCATGGATATATTTTCTCATTTCCACTCTGGCACTGGTAAAGGCTGAAGCATCCCTTCGGTAACTCCCTCTCTGCTTTAACTTATTGACAAGTCAAACACTTCACTGTAAAATCAGAAATATCTCTTTTCATTCCATCCCACCAGTAATACTCCCGCAGATCTCTCTACATCTTAGTACTACCAGGATGAACTGAAAACGGAGAACTATGAGCTTCACATAACAACTCTCTCTTCAACTATGAATCACAAGGCAGACACAATCTCTTCCCAAACCACAAAACACAATCATTATCAATATTAAATTTAGGAAACTTACCCTTCTGAACCGGCTCTACCTTTTTCTGCAACTCACTGTCTTGCTTCTATGCTTGCTTGATTCTGTCTGATAGAGAAGATTTCACAAATACCTGAAACAAAACAGAATAACTTCCTACACCAAAAAATTCTATTCCAAAGTTCCTCAAATCCTTAACCAAAGGATCACGTTCCAAACACAACATTGTTAATGAAGCATTACTTTTTTGGCTCAAATCATCCTCCACTTTATTTTCTTTTCCCAGATGGTAATGAATTGTACAATCATAATCCTTGATTAATTATAGCCATCTCCTCTGTCTAATGTTCAATTATTTCTGAGTGAATATATACTTTCAACTTTTGTTTTTGGTATATATTTCACACTTTACTCCATACAAATTATGCCTCCAAATTTTTAAAGCGAAAACTACAACAGCTAATTCCAAATCATGTGTAGGGTAATTTACCTCATGAGTTTTCAACTGTCGTGAAGCATAAGAAATTACCTAATCATTCTGCATTAGGACGTAACCAAGTCCTTTCAATGAAGCATCACTGTAGATAACAAACTCACCATTCCTGGAAGGTAGTTCCAAAACTGGAGCATTCACTAATCTTCTTTTCAATTCCTGAAAACAATCATCACATTGTTTTGTCCAGATAAACTTAACACCCTTCCGAGTTAGCTTAGTAATTGGACTAGAAAACCGTCAAAAATTTCTAACAAACCTTCGATAGTAGCCTGGAAAACCAAGGAAGCTACGAATCTCAGTTAAATTTGTTGGTCTTGGAAATTCTTCCACAACCTTTGTTTTTGCAGGATCAACGATTATCCCATCTTTAGAAACAATGTGACCAAGGAAAGAAATTTATTTCAATCAAAACTCACACTTGCTGAATTTCCCGTACAATTTCTTTTCTTTTAAGGTTTGCAAAATAACCCTTAAATGTCTTTCATTCTCCTCTTTACTTCTAGAAAACACCAAAATATCATCAATGAAAACCACCACAAACTTATCCAAGAACTCATGGAAAATTATATTCATTAAGTCCATGAATACAGCAGGTGCATTGGTTAGCCCAAAAGGCATCACTACAAATTAATAATGGCCATATCTTGTACGAAACGCAGTCTTCGGAACATCTACTTCCTTTACCTTCAGCTGATGGTACCCCGATCTCAGGTCAATCTTTGAAAAATACTGAGCTCCCTAGAGCTCATCAAACAAATCATCGATATGAGGAAAATGATATTTGTTCTTAACAGTGATGTTATTCAAGGCTCTATAATCAATGCAACGTCTCATTGAACCATCTTTCGTTTTATCAAATAAAACAAGAGCACCCCATGGTGGTGTGCTAGGTCGAATGAAACCTTTCTCTAATAAATCTTGCAATTGCTCCTTCAAATCTAAAAGTTCAGTTTGAGCCATTCGATAAGGGGGTTTTGAAATTGGATTAGCATCAGGAACTAAGTCCACAGTAAATTAAACTTCCTGATCTGGTATTATTCCAGGAAACTCATCAGGAAAAACATCAGGATACTCATTTACCACTGGCACATCATTAATCTGAACAGTTCCTTTGTTTTCAACAATGTGTGCAAGGTAACATTAATTTACATCTTTTACAAGTTTCTCTGACTCTTGAAAAGTTATCAACAGTAAGGGTTCATTCTTGTACACAAACTGAAAGTATTTCTGAAAAGAAACTTCTTTTGCTCTACAGTTAATCTTAGTATGGTAAATAGATATCCAATCCATACCCATGATAACATCAAACTCTACTAGAGGTAAAACAATAAGGTTCACAAGTAGGTTCTTTCCACGGATAAGGATAGGAAGATTCTTATAAATTATTTTTTCCTCAACATTCCCCCCATGTGTTTTTACCACAAGTTCAGGATTCATTTCTTGAGATGGAATTCCCATTTTACTAGAAAAGTTTTCAGAGATGAAAGAATGTGTAGACCCCAAATCAAACAACACACCGGCATAATCTGAAAAAACAAACAAAGTACCTGATACAACTTCATTTGATGGCCCGACATCTGCTAAAGTAGTTGAAAAGGATTTCACCACCCCTTTCTGCTTGTAGTCTAACTGCTTCCCATCACTCAAGCTCTTTTTCGGACACTCATTTGCATAGTGACCCATCTAATTACACTTAAAACATTTCACTAACTGTAAATCAAATTTGGTCTTACCTTCACCTTGATCTTTTTTAGTGCAATCACGAGCCTTATGTCTCATCTTACCACATCAGTAGCACTTTCCAGAATTCAGAAGACATTCCCCAGCATGACTTTTACCACAGTTATCACAAACTGGAAACTTAGTTTTCTTACCATCAGACTTTTTTGAAGAATTCATCCCTTTCTCCTGCCACCTCAGTCTCTTCTTCTGTTGATTGTTATAGAACACTTGATCATCGGAAAACTCCATTTCCACCTTCTCAGCACATCAAACAAGCTTTTCATAACTTTTGAACTCATGAGAAGCTAAAGCCCTTCGATATTTTAGCTTTAATCCTGAGTAAAAATGATTGATTTTACTATCAAGGACTCGGATAAAATTTGGAGCATACCTTGCCAATCGAGTGAACCTCTCTTCATAAGTAGCCACTGACTCTTCCTCTTGCCTCAATTCCAAGAATTTCTTTTCCATCCTATGTCGAGCAGCATTAGGAAAATAATTCTCACGAAACATACCTTTAAATTCATCCCAGTCGAGAGCATCAATCTCATCAGCGTCCCTGATATTTTTAACCATCAACCACCATTGATATGCTTCACCCTCCAAACGGTAAATAGAAAGACTAACCTTTTGATTGTATGAACACCCAATGACATCGAAAATATTCTCTAGTGCTTTAATCCACCCTTCAGATAGCACATGGTCAGATGATCCTCTAAATGATGGGGGATGTGGCCTCATGAAATGTTCCACCACTGACATGTTCCTCTGCGGTTGATCTAGATGATCTCGTGCTTGGATACCGCCACCATTTATCGCTTTATTCAACTGCGCCATTACTACAACAAACTATTCAGTTCCAATTCCGACCATCTCAGGATGCTGATTCGGAAGGTTGTTTCCTTCTGTATGCCTTCATAGCACTTCTTCCCTGTTTCCTCTGCAGAAAACCATTCTGAACAAACATGTCTTAGATGAAGCAACATGGTAATCTTAAAATGCTATATCATTTCAACTTGACCAAAAAAAATATTTTTGGATAACCATTTAATAAAATTCTAACTCCTAAAGTTATCTAAACTGACCTTTGAGACCAACTATAAGGCCCCAGCCTTAAACATTACTTAATCATGAGATATTTCAAGAATACGCCTTGAGGATCTTTTCAGGTTTAGAGTTTTAGAGAATTAGATCATAAAACATGCATTACATACCACATTTAAACAAAGTGATTACATAAAATATAGTACTCATTTTTCCCATCAATGGAAACATATTTAAAATAATACATGGATTATTTCTTGACACTTCATTGACACTATCATCACATCATGTACCTTTCCCTTGACCTGTGAAAAACATTTCAAAAACCTGGGATGAGCATAAAAAGCTCAGTAAGGGATATAAAAGTATGAAATGAAAACATTAGTTCCTGTATGAAATCATAATTTACTCATAAAACATAAGAACTTTAACATACCTCATCAAATCATGAATAAATCATATAAATCATAAGACATAAAGGTAACTTGAGGCATTCATAACATTCTTACATAGGGAGTAACCCTCCTTGTTACGTTTGGAATACCCATCACAGTATATTACCTAAATCTCTTCAGAGAAACCTTAAAATTTAACTACTTTGTGTTACCCAATGCATTGGAGAGCTATATCGGGCTCACCCACCCTAATTTTATCACAGAACCACCCGCCTTCTTAATAATTCCCAAGAACCATAACATAATCATATCACATAAAACATGCATAAAGGAAACATAACATTTCCACTTTTCAATCACAAGATATCAATACAACACATTGATATAAAAACATTATGAAAACCATTTTCAATAGCAAAATAAAAGAAAAGTAAAACAAGGTAATTATTTTTCTTTTAAAAAAATGGTATGGCTTGTAGAGGAAGCCGAAACTCAAATAATGGTCATGGCGGTAGAGAAGTCGTTATCGCCGCATACATACGACAATAACATTCCATTTTGTCATTTAGTAAAACGCTTCGTATAAAAAAGATTCCTTTTGGATAAATTTAAAATTAAAAGGGTTTATACACCGTATAAAAGAAGGTTGTGTATAAAACAAAATATGCCTCAATGAAAGGAGATTGAGACGAAGTCCCATACCTCGGGTCCGACTTGACTCGATCGTTCTTTAACCTCCTCAATAATAAACTTGAGTTAATTTCTAATCTCTTAAGAACCGTTTTCAAGTTCATTATTCCTTTTATATCACTTATTACCATGTTATGAACACTATGTAATTATTTATGTTAATAATGGTTGTTTTTTCTATAATTGGTACTTGAGTCAAAAATGAACTTCTTATATTTACAAGTTGTTCACGTAGTCAAATATCCATTATCTCAAGAATTATACTCATGATGTAGATGCCATATATATCATATATATCCAGTATATACATGCATTTATAATATTACATAATCATTTAGAGGTAAGAAATGAAATGCACCGTTCATGGAGACGGTAAACCGTACGTACGCATGAACGCTACTTTCATTTCTATGTCATATTAATGGAATTAAAACTAAATGAGAGATATGTGTATTTTAATTCCAGAATTATATTCATCATTTAGATGTAACATAAATCATATATATCCATTATATATATGGACTTATAATAGTACATTACATTTGGGGATAAGAAATGAAATGCACCGTTCATGGAGACGGTAAGCCGTATGTACCGATGAACGCTACTTTCATTTCTATATCATACTTTAATGGAATTAAAACATAATGTTACATAATATTATTATAATTCCAGTATGGTATCGTATATAATATCATTAAATCTATCCTTTATACGTACCACATATGGTACTAACGAATCAAATCACTTTGAGGGGGCGATAGTCCGCACTTTCTAAAATGAAGATATCGCGTATACCCATAATGGAATCCATAAAGGTATGTCATAAATGAAAAATAAAGAAGCTTAAGGAAAACATAATAATTTTATATATCATATATAAATATAGTGAAATCTTAATGGCCACCTTTGAATGTGTTAGAAGAATATTGAACAATCATCGTTTCGTGAGGCAGAAATTCACCATCCACAGAAACAGTATGTTCTTTAACCATTAGATGTAGGTGTGTGTGAGTGTATCTCGAATTATTCTTATAAAAACATCCTAGTATATTGAATATACTGGAGTTGTTACAAAATAAATGAAAAAAAAGAGTTTAGGGGGTTGGAGAATAAAAATAAAACATAAGAACACAAGAGAAGACACTACCTTTAAATCGGGTAACTCTTTTTGATTTGAGCTCAACGGCTTCCTTGGGAAGACTTATGACCAAAGTGAGGCTTCTAAGAGTTAGAGAGGGATGTGGGGAGACAAAATGGTCAGGGTTTGGCCGATCCAAATGCTTTGGAAGTGTGGGTAAGGTGGTAGAGATGGGGGCCTTTTATAAGAGGAGAGGAGGGGAACTCTTGGAAAGTTATAAAAGGATACTTTATTATAAATGATTTTCGGATTTAAAAGGGCCCAAAATTATATATTTAAAGGATAAGGTGATAGGATTTCGATATATACCCATCCAATAGGTTTTTGACAAGTTTAGGTCTTGGATTTTACATTATATTTTCATTTTATTTAAATCGTTAAATAATGAGGTAATCGCTGCATCATCATGGTGTCATAAATAATTTAATTTATATAATATATAAAAATTATAAAAAAATACCATGATTTAGGAAATCTGTTTAAGTTTCCAAAGACTATTTATAGTCAAAAATCTGACTTGTATAACCCCATTTAAAATTTGTTTTAGTAAAACAAATCATGTTTGTGTGATTTTTACTTTTACTTTAAATAAAAGGCATTAATGTCTTTATCTTACCCAAGTGGATCCATGGGGTCCCAAAAATAGACCCATGGGTTTTCGGGGTCGTCCATGACACATCCAATAAGGTTAGGTCATGTGTCTAGGTCATTTCATATTTTTACAACATTATTCTTACCTTAAATTACACTAATTACCTCTAATCGCGATTAAAAACTTAAAAGTTACTATTCACCAAAAAATTATTTTAATCCCATTAAAACAAATTTTACTTCATAATGACAAACATGTATGTAGGATTTTTTAAATTCAAAATACACAGGTGGTAAAATTTCATTTAAACGAAAAATCAGTTTTTTAAGTACCACTTAGTGGTTTCACTATTCATCAAAAATTGAAGTTTCTCAGAAAAATACAAAAACTTCACCGTAAGCTATATCTGATATTACGAATTCAAAAATGATGTCTATTTTACAAAAATCAAAACATATAATTTACATTAACTAATTTAATAATTAATTCCCGTTGTCAGAGAAAATAGCGTGTTTTTATGAAACAATAAGTATCAAAAGATTGACACTAGTTTATGTCCAATTTCAAAGTGAAATTAATTCCAATGACCAATATTGGATTAAATGGTAAAAATATATTCTAATTTAACTTTATAACCAATTCAAAATATAATCTAATCATATAAATAGATTAGATTAAAAAGAGGTTTTGAATTAAAATACAACATTTTTCACTATTCATTAAAAAAATGAACTTTATCCGAAAAATACCAAAAAATTTACCCAAAGTAAATTTAAATTTTCCAATCATAAAGAATAAGTATATTTTGACAAATAGAGCTTATAAAGTTGTCAAAAGTTTTATTTAAAAACGGGTTTCCATCAAAAGGCCATAAAACAATCTTTTAAAAATATTAGTGTATTCCATGCTTAAGCTTGGATTTATTCTCATTTTAAGCCTCTAAAACACTATCTAATTCATTAATATACATAGATAATAAATATCTATTATTAATTAATTACTTGGGATTTTACATCAGGTATGGTATATTCGAGTATATGGTTATGCCATTTGGTCTCACGAACGCACCTGCAGGTTTCAGGACACTGATGAACCGAGTGTTCCATCCATACAAGGATTCTTTCAGGGTAGTCTTTGGGGATGATATCTTGGTTTACTCTCACACTCTACACGACCATTCTACTTATCTTAAGATCATTATGAGTACACTGAGAGAGCCTCAGTTGTATGCTATACTCTCAAAATGCCACATTTGGATGGATCAGATTCACTTCATGGGTCATTTTATCTCAGAGACAAGATTATCAGTGGACCTAGAGAAAGTGAGAGCAGTAGTCTCCTGGGAGAATCCGAAGAAGGTCTTTGAGGTAAAGTGTTTTATAGGGATATATGTATACTACAGATGCTTCATATAGGGCTTTTCACGCTTAGAATCACCACTTACGAGTCTGACTAAGAATGGTGTGAAGTACTTGTGGACAAATTCTTGTGAGTTAGCCTTTTAGGAGGTGAAAGAGAGGTTGACTTCAGCACCGATACTGGTATTTCCAGAACCAGGAAAGATCTATACAGATTATAGTAATGCTTTAGGTATCTTGATGGGAGCAATGATTATGTAGGGGGATGGAGTCGTTGCGTATGGGTCTCAGAAGTTGAGTCCACATTAGAGGAAGTACCCGACACACGATCTTAAGCTGGCTATAGTAGTTCACACCTTAAACTGTTGGAAATATTATCTATTGGGAGAACATTTTTTTGTTTTCACCAACCACAAAAGTATCAAGTATATATTCACTCAGCACGATGTGAATTTGAGACATATAAGTTGGGTTGAGTACCTTCTGTCCTTTGATTTAGAGATTTCTTATACACCTGTGTAAGGCAACGTAGTAGCCGATGCATTGAGTAGAAGGACTCAGATTTAGGTAGTTTAGGAGGCCAGTAGTGAGTGGCAGCTTATGGATCTATTCTCTGAGATGCATTTGGAGGTGAATGATAGATAGGGGCATACTTTTCATTCTTCTGTAGCAATTACCTATACATTTCTTGATCGAGTGTGAATGAGTCAACTATCAGATTATAAAGGCCAAGTCCTACAGAATGCTTGTTAGGAGAGGACCCTATTCATGGTTGGACCATAGGTGAGGATGAGATCTTGTGTTTTCATGGGCGTGTTTGGGTGTCAGCAGACATACATGAGGAGATCATGTAGGACTTTCATTGCTCAGTTTTGGTAGTTCATCAAGGTGTCACCAAGATGTATCGTTATCTACACAATCAGTATTGGTGGCCAGGTATGAAGTGAGATATTGTCAGTTTCATCATGTGGTGTTCCATCTGTTAGCAGGTGAAGGTGAAGTATGAGCGACCGGAAGGGATTTTAAATTAGTTACCCATTCTAGAGTGGAAGTGGAATGATGTCGTGATGGATTTCATGACCAGTTTACCGAGGTCGCCTATAGAGAATGATGTTGTGTGGGTTGACATTGACAAACTTATGAAGGTTTCACACTTCCTATAGATTAAGGAGACCATTAGTGTTGATGATCTGTGACAGTTGTACATCTGGGATATTGTATGTTTACATGGGGTTCCGCACTCCATTGTTTCATACAGGGATGCACGCTTTACTTATCAGGTCTGGAAGGGACTACAGAATGATTTGGGTACACAGGTACTTTTGTGTACATCTTACCATCCCCAGACAGATGGCCAGTCTGAGTGAACGATTCATGTGGTTGAGGACATTCCCCGAGCTTGCATTCTCGATTTTGGATGTTTTTGGGAGAATAACATACCTATTGTAGAGTTGTCCTATAATAATAGTTTTCATGAAACTATTCAGATGGAACCTTATGAGTCATTGTACGGTAGGCCATGACTATCACCCATATGTTGGCTGGAGGCAGGAGAGGTAGCTATGCTGGGACCCCTCTTGTCCAGGAGACCATAGAGAAGATAGGGCTGATTCGGAAGAGGGTGGCTATTGAACAGTCTCGACAGAAGTCATATGCAGATTAGAGGATACGACCTTTGGAGTTCGAGGTTGGAGATCAGGTTTTCTTGTGTGTCACACAGAGGTTGGGACACAGGAGGATTAAGAGACAAGGTAATATTTCGTTGAGGTACGTCCGGATGTTGGAGGTGTTGGAGAGTGTTGGGCTAGTTTCCTATCAGTTGTAGTTACCTATGAGGTACTAGGCTATGCATGACATTTTACACGTTTATTAGCTTCAACATTACTTTTCTGAACCTTCCCATGTTTTTCAACCCAAGGAGGTTGAGTTAGAAGTGGACACATCTTTCGAGGATCATCCTATCTAGATTGTTGATCGAATTATGAAGGATCTATGTGGCTGGTCCATTCATTTGGTATGAGTGCTATGGAAGCATGAGTGATTACAAGAGAAGACTTGGGAGAGGGAGGATGATGTACAATCACATTGGCCAGATCTATTTGGGGTTTCTTTATCAATGCCGTCTTACTACGAAATCTGGGGATGAATTTCTTTAATGGAGGAAGTTTGTAAGAAACATGATCTTCTTTTTCAGGTATGAATTCCCTTTTCTGGTGTTTTTAGGAAAAAGAAGTATATATGGAAATTTTTGATGTACACAATCTGTACTTTCTGAATATACACCATGTACTTGGTTACAATAGGTAGCCGTGTCCTAGCCAGGTAACGACCTTACACACGGCCATGTGTGGTGACCTGGAGACCGCATAATGCGGAGGTCGGTAAAGGCAAGTACGCATCGTGTACATCTAAAGTACACATCATGTACTTTCGTTTTTTCATTAAACGTACCAGGGTCACTTATTACGGATAGAAACACCTTCTTCTTGACCTAGTTCATCCAGGAGAAATCGTACGACCATAATTATTCTCCAAGCCCCCGATCAAGTACTTGTTCTCCAAATCTACCACCGTCAATTTTGTTGGGATCGCCACGATAAGTACATCCTTCTCCTAGAGCTTCATTTCCTGATTCCTCCTCTTTCTCAGGTTATCTTTAATTGAAAGTTTTCAGTGTTTTTTAGATCTACAGAGTTCTTAGGTTACTCAAGGCTTGATGTTCACATATAGTGATCCTACAACACTGAGGTAGGTGGTTTGTGCATTTCTGTTGAAAGTATTTTATTTTTATGTGGAAAAGATTCCAATAACCATGAACGGGGTATTTTGTGTTGTAGTTTTAGCCCTGTTAATTTCCTGCAATACATTTATGCTTGAGTAGAGGTTAATTAAATATGAATAGGGTTAATTTGATATGATTTGGAAGTGTTTTCCCATGCATGTTTTTATGACCATTTTTTCCTACATAGCCTATCAGGCTACCCAGTTTTTCCAATGCTAAGTATTGTGGGATGGAGTGATTTGTTTATCTGAAAATCTATTATGTTGTAGACTAGTAGAAAAGTAGTTCTAGAGGGTTACATTGGCCGATACACATTTCTATGATTTCTTGACTTACACAGGTCCATGAGAACCTGGTGTAGTAGACCATTGGAGGAATGGACATAAGGGCCTCTCTAGAGTGTCTATTTACTATTACGATACCATACTATAGGGGGAATTGATGTAAGTAATTCCTTATATTTTTTAAAGTTACTCAAAGCGGGACACAGGGAGAATGTGACACAAGTGCTTCCCCAGAGCGCCTTTAGTTTTTGAAACGAGACTATTGGAGGAGTTGACGATGAGTACATTCTTAGAGAGTCTATGATTAAGCTGAACCAGAGGGGTTTGACTGTGTGTACTACCCATAGGGTTACTTGTCTTGTTTTGTTGAACCAGAGAGGTTAGGTTGTGAGTACATCCGAGAGGGTTACCGTTTGTGTTTAGGTGCTTGATTGTACTTATTTTGATGAACCAAAGGGGTTAGTATATGAGTACTACCCAGAGGGTTACCTGCTTTGATTAACTGTTACTTGATATATGAAACTGAATGCATTGAAACTGTGGATTATTTACTGTTGTGTACTTCCTTTTTCACTACATTCTTTACTTATTACCATCCATATATTCACTGACTTTTAGGCACAGATCTTGTGGTGGTGGCCTAATTGTATTTATTCTCACACCCTATTTGTGCCATGATTTTGGGCCCAAATAGATTATATTGTTGTAGGTATAGATAATGTGAAGCTCACTTCTACATCAAGTACTTCACTTCTATGGAGTTGGAAATCATGGTACCAAGCTATGGCTTGCAATGCTGAGAAGTTGTTTACTTTTTTTTCCTTTGTTGTTTTGGATTAGTACTTTATTTATCATTGTGACTTGTTTGGCTATTTTCCTAGACATATGTATCATGCATCATTATATATATGAGCTACAATTTTTATTACTTCTATTCTTCCAGTGTTTACTTTTTTTATGGTACTATTGTTGTAACCACTATTGCTATTGATTTACTTCCGATGTGTTATTCTCCCAATGGGGGCATACATTTCCCACTAACACACCCAAGGCCCTCGATGCTAGTGGGAAGCCTCTGGAATTTGGGAGAATGCGCTTGATGCCATGTGAACAAATGTGTACAAGGAACCTCTTGGTGGCTTCCGAAATTCAGACGTTACATAGACCTCCATGGAATGCCTGAGAATATCAAGGTGTAGTGTGTGGTGTATAGACTCAAGGGTCCCAGTAAATGATTATTTGAATATATTATATAGATAGATTGATATGTGGTATATGAATTTTTTTTACTACTCTCTTAATCTGGTAGTAATGTCCATAGTATAAGATGATGTAAATCTCTCTAGATTTCCTCTACTAGTAGCAACGATTTCTTTTATTTGTTCTGTTCACCAATCTATTTGTGGGGAAGGATATGTTTTTCAGAGGATGCAAATAATTATCAATTGAATGATCTATCGAAAATGATGGATTTGACATGATATGTCAGATCATAGTTATTTATATTGAAGCTTTATACCTATACTATGATGAAAACCATTTATATGATGTTAATGATGGATATGATAGTCATGGTTGGTCATTCTGTCCCTTCTCTTTCACCAAAGGGAGTTTCCAATGGTGTCTAGAAATAGAATAGGTTTTGGAATGATCTTTGCATGGGTTGTGAAGGTAGTAATATAGAATGGGATTTCTATACATCCTCAGTTACAACCAACAATGTTCCACTAACAATTTATTAATGTGGAATTGTTTGACACATCTAACTATAATTTCCTTCATATATGAATATTTTTAATGAATGTTGCTATTTCTTCCATCTCAAATGACTCTTTATGGGTTTTCAATGAATTATTATGGTTATTGTAAATAAGATCCAAATTCAAGTAAAACAAAGTCGAATTCATCAATGACTGAATGGAACTTTCCACTAGCCTCACGATTGAATCACTTCATGCCTTATATGATTTTTCATAGGTTTACATGGGCCAAATGACTGTGAGAGGTACCATATTTATTACAGATTCAATTATGGTTATCTTATATGATAATTGTTCCTAATTTTTTTAATTATTCTTTATTATTGATATGATTAGACATCCATGAATGATCATTTCCTTTCTCTTAAATTTAATTACACCATATACAATGTGGAAAGAGTATGTGATTCAGTTTCTTTCATTTTTGTTGTCAATAGATGATGTGATGTTAGTTTGGGATTCCCCTATTATCAGCCTATATTATTTTTTCATCCTCATCAGGATGTATTGTTTTATTTCTCATCTATAAGAGGGTGATTAGTATGATTAAAAATTATTATTATTCCCTTTTGATTGGGGCACTCACGTGTTTCCATTAGAGTGGGATCTGTGGTTGGGTCATGCATGAACATTCTTAAATAATAATTCGATGTTTTTATTTACAATTGTTGTTGATCCTTGTGATTTATATTGTATAATTGGTCTTCCTATTGTAGTTTGGAAGATTATTTATGTTTTCCTAGAATCTTACACTAATATTACTACATAGAGGGATGCAGAGTTCACAATTGATATGTTTCTAGTTTCCCTACCGATTTTAATTAACTCATATCATATTGAACCTACAGATTTAATGTAACTCAATATTTAGTTGTATGATCTGATACCGAACGGATTCATTCAACCATATTCTCCACCTTCCTCATCCCCTATTCTCTATTATAATATAGTATATGGTTTACTATTATATTTTGTAGACATTATAAAGAGGATATAGTTATCAGTTAAGTGTAGGTATCCTTTTCCCAACATGGATGAATTTATTTACACGTTTATTGGTGTAATTAGTTTTCAATGACAATTATTCGTGTGAGTTATCATCATATCATAGTTAAAGAGTCTCATATACTGAAACAATATTTTATGAGTAGGTATTACCATTATGAATATATTGTAATTCCTTTTTATCTCACCTATTATCCAGTAATTTTCCAAACATTGATGAACTAGATATCAAATCGATGTCATGAAAGATTTATGGGTTTTTCATGGATGATATTTTGTGTTATCACATATCCATACATAATAATGATCCCCAAATTATTTTTTTATATAAATAATTAGTCATCATTTATATTGAATGATTTTAAAATTTATTTTATTGATTATAGAAGTGATTTTATTTTTCTATGTGATTTATGAGTGTGTATTATTAGGTAATCCTAAAATGAGTGAGTTATAATTTCATGGGTGGTTAAACAAACATATTTTATATTTTGGTACTTCCTTACTCTTTCTGATACAATTTATTGTTCATCATAAATTTCAAAATGTTGGAATCACCAATGACATAACCTACTATGGAAGTGGTTAAATTAAAATTGGATTAAAAATATCATTTTACATTCAATGATTTGAAATTTATTTAGGAAAAAATAAATATTATAATAATAAAAAATCATTGTAAGGGGTATTAATTGTACTGTGATGTTTTTTGTACTAATCTAGGATTCATGCATATTCAATATATTGATTTTGTAGCATGTGCCTCCTGTCTTCATCATACTCATGTAAGATATTACCCAGATAATTATTTGGAATATTTTTGTTACATATATGATTATGTGTTAGTGAAAATATATTTTTGGAAACTGAATCATTGAAATTTAAGATCATTATAAATTGAGATATATCATTTTTTTTCAAAATAGAAGAATCATAGGACATGATGTTGGGGGAATTACCATTAAATGTTTAACATCCACTTCATATATACCCCATGAAAGGGGGATATTTTTTAAAAAACTATGTACGAATATAATATTAAAGACAATTCTGGAAAAAAATGTGGACTGGATGCTTAGGGGACTATTTGCTGGATTTCATATGGATGTCTTGAAGGATATTTCTCAAATGGGTTAGACTAGTGTTTGATTTGTTATCAAATCCCCATGAGTATATTCTATAGTTGTTGTATTAGGATGATTATTTAATATATATTTAAGAAACCCTTTATATTGGTTATAGAAATTTTGGTTAAGTATCCCTTTCAAATAGAGTTCTTAGTTTTGGGAATTGGTATACAATCCTAGAATTTGTATGGAGATTCATTTTGATTGACTGTAATAGTTCATTGTGATTCCATCACCTAGGCCCTATGAATATATATCATAACAAGAGATATATATTTTACTTTCATAGTATGAATCATGACATTGCACATTATGTGTTCTGATGTTATAGAATCCAAAAAATTTCATCTAAAAAAAGTAAATCATTTAGTTAAATCAAACGTCATTAGCTACTATTTTGTAAAAGGAATGATGTGTCCATGGAATATTTAGACGAATTACCATGTAATCCATGAGAAAAAAATATTATATGGATCATGATGTATCATTTGAAAATGAAAAATAACATTATTCAAGTCATGGACACCACTAATATTGATAAACCAAGGTACAATCTATGGGCAATATTTTGATAGGTAAAATCAGTTTCTTTCTATATTTTTTCAAATAATGTATAATTTTAATAATACAATATTATAGTGTATAATACATGAGTATTTTGGGAGAAATTTCATACTATGTACATCATATCATCCATATAAATATAATTAGACATAACATAATATTCAGATCCTAGAGGATATTCACATTTTCTACATATTGGATATTAGAGGATCATGATAAATCCATTTTGTAGTAGTCGAGTTTTATCCTAATAATTTTTATCAGTAATTAATAAAAAAATACTCCTTTTACTATATTTATGGTGACCAATGTCAAACATGACTTTTTGTGGAAGGGGGTGAGGCCTCTTTATTATGATCGATTCCCCGTCAGGATATCATAGTGAGGATTTTAAATCTACTATGTCCTTTTGTAATGTATAATATTTTTGAGAAATAATATTTGTATATTCAATTTAATAAATTATAATTTATTTGTTGGTTATTGGGTTTTATTGAATTCATATCCTTTGTTGGGTCACAACCATCATGGAATATTTTTGATGTAAACTACATGATATGTTGGAATTTTTTTATCACAATGTTTGAAGGCAATGTTGCATATGGGTAAATATTTCTTATTCAGTTGATATGAACATGGTATTTTCCATATATATTAAATCATTAAATATCATCTTCACCACTCTCATGTACCGATTTTTAAAATGATTTAATCATAACCAAATGTTTCTGTTATTTAGGTGAATGTGGGAACAATGAAACTTAGATGAATGTCATTCATTTGAATTTTATCCCTTAATTCATTGTGTAATGACTTCAAAGATAAATTACTCATGTAACCTATTAGTGTGAATAGTGAGTTATTAAGAAGTGTAATCACCTATTTTTATAGATTCATTCTTCCACATATCATCTAGAGGATGGAATGAAATATGATGGGGGGGTTTGTAATATCCTTCTATGATATTTTATGTATTTATCAACTCTCATATTATTTTCATTTTTATTACTATATGTTTTGGACCCTTTTGGTAAAGAGAGGATTTTTATGGAATATAACATAATGTTCATGGATATAGGTTTTCTTAATTAATGGAGACTATGTGTAAAATTGGAAATTGAATTCGTGGATTCAAATAGGGTTTTGAATGATTTGAAGGTGGTTCATGTTTTATTCTGTATAATCTAAAATGTGAAATAATTTCAGGAAATTTCACATATTGAAAATATTACAATACATGAATTTGGTTTATTTATAGGTCCATTTATTTTTTGATTCTTGAAAATTTTATATTTTTAAAACTAGTTCCTATAACGATAAGAACAATCCGAGTTGTTTTTAATCTATGGAATAAATTTTTTCATCGTATAATGTAAATTTAAAATTTAAATTGTGAGTTTTGTTCTCATTGTGAATGTATTCAGACCATTATTTATAAAAGACATCACCTATGATTTTCCTCTAATTAAATATCCAATCTTCTATCTCAAAAAATAGGAGATCCTCGTGGGAATATTAAAGAGTTCTATTATTTTCTAAAATATTTATTTGGATTGTTTTTGGGGGATGCAATATATATTTTCAATTATGTGATAATTTTGATTCTTTAATGTAGTTTGTTTGAAGTAGAATTGTTAAAATATGTTTTCTGATCCATTAATAATTTAGTTATTTTTCCATGATATATTCTAGATATGTTGTGTGATATTCTTCATATGGATGGTCCTTTTTTTAATGGTGTGACAATTGTGTTTTCCTTGTAGTATGTGTGACCTAACCTTTCTGATGACCATGGTTATTATGGAATTTAATTAAAATGTTTTATAACGATAGGTAGGTCCTCTATCTTATGAATGGTATTCTATAATATAATTATAGATCCAATTGCGAGAACGTGTGATTTTTTTTATATTTTTTCAGTCTTAAAAAATTGATTGATGAAAAATGATTTTCGAAGGTTTTAGAAAAACAATTGATATAAAATTTATAGATCTGTTGATTTTATTTTGTATGTGTGAAAATTATTCTTTTAAAAATAAAATTTTACAATTTTTTTGGTAAAATAAATTTGGTTTTCAATAAACTTTTATATGGGTTTCTAGTATTTGTTTCAATGCTTGTTTTAATAAAATAGTTTAGAAAATATAGCCCAAGGTATGACTCAGGTACATTGAATGAAGATTTAGTAATGGGAATATTCTATTGATAATATTAGGGGGTTCACTCATGGTGAGTTACTATAATCCCTAGGCCTATCTCATATGTGTTTCTCAAACACTATTTATATATTCAATTTCTAGGTGATTCCTTTGATATTTATATTTGATGCATATGTCTATAGACATAATACACATTATTTTCTATGTATAGGGATGATATTTTAATATATATAGACCAAAAATGATACATTATGTGTTTTTATATAATCAATTACTTTCGATGATTTGGAATCTATATGATTTGTGACTCATTATTTAAATCGCTTAGATATATGATATATGATATGTATTTTTTTCGAAGATAATTTCAAATAATTGAAAAAGATGAATGCTTTAAAATTCCATTAATATAAGATATGATTAAATAATTATATTCTCATGATTTATTTAAATATGATCATGTATGGATTATTGTATTTGGATATGTTATTGAACACATGGGCAGGTTCTAACTGATCATATTATCTCACAATATATTAACCTTCTAGGTAGTTGGTAGAATTTGTATAAACATTTAGTAAAGGGAATGAAAAGGGAATACAATGAGGTAGTGAGGTTTTTATTAGCTTATTTCAATAGCATGTTGTGATATAGTGGGATATATCATTATAATAATATAGAGTATATGTTTCTCATTTTTAGTTTTGTCCTGTTTTTGTATTCATACAAAAAATTTAATTAACAACATTTGGATTATATTACTTATACTATTTCTGTATAGTGATGAAATAAATTTCTTGTTTATATCTTCATCCTTAACTTCCTACTATGTATATATATTACATGTTTTCTACTCCTAGTTAAGAGAAATTGTTCCATGTGGTTTTTGATTATGAGTGGGTGATAATCCTCATCTCATTGAGAATATGATATCCCTTTGGGTGTGTTATGATACGATTCAGTTATCATTTTGTCTCAGTTTCTAGTTTAGTTTTTTAAAACCCTTATTTTCATGAATCCAATGTAGAACATAGAAGGATGGCAATAGAGATTGAACTTAGTGAATGACATTTATCTAGTTTTTATCTCACATATGACACCTACATATTGGTAAAATGGGTATGCTATCACCCTGATTTTTATCCCATTTTGGATCATTGGAACTATTAAAATGGTTTCATATCATTATGATGTATCATCTATCTTTCTATTCATTCATAATGTGTTTAATGATTCCAAAATTATTTTTTAATCAACAAGACCCTTCCCATGTGATTCAAGAGGAGGATATTGATCTTGTGAATGATAAATCTATTGTTATGAAACTCTTTATAATTTAGGAACACTATGTTAGGGTACTACATGTTAACATAATGTGTTTAGACTATGAACTATTGAAGGGTAGATGAGAAATATATGAGAAAAGGAAACAATATTAATTTCAGTGTTACTAGTGGTCTATTCTCTTCATGGGTCCACCATAAATATAAATTTTTGTTGATTGAATTTTTTCATAACTTGGAGAATTTTGATTTCATTCAGGTGTTGTAACTCACTTCTTTTAAATATTTACATGTTGGTATTTTTAAATCTATTGGTTTTGGAGGTAATATTGTTATTTTAAGGATAATTATCCATATTGGATGAGGTTTCATCCCAGAGTTATAGGTTTTGGCATGGATGGAATACCTAACACATGGATATGTTGGCTAAATATATGTTGGGAATTGTTTGGAAATTTTAACTTAGATTTGGCATAGAGTTTGATTGTAGAAATTTTTTTTCCACTTCAATTGTTTTCATTGTTGTTATATAAAGTGGGGATATAACATAGGTCGGTGGCGTTCAGGGGTGTAGAGGAGTAGTTTCCACTATTTTTCTCCTAGGGTTATTTTGATTGGTTATTTTTTATTTTTGATACCTATGGTGTGGGGGTGTATCCCATGGTGTAGCTCAGTTTGGTAGTGGGATTCTATGTAGTGTTTGTCTCAACTATGCTTTATGTCTCGCTACTAAAATGTAGGATCTATGGAATGGACAACATCATCGTTATTGGATTCTTTTTGACTAGACATGATATGTTGTGGTCTCTTACATCATTATTTTATGTAGTCTTTTTTCTATAGTTCTATGCTATAGTTTCTTTAGTTGTGTCATTTTATTGTTAATATAAGGATTCCTATAAATAACAAAATGAACCTTGAAACCAATGTCTCTTTCAACATTTTTCTTTGTTTATTGAGGAACTGTGGGCATTATTATGAGTTTTCCAATCAACATTTTGTTACATTTTTACCCAATTCATTGTGATATAAATTCATATTGGTACCACTCCAATCCTGATGTACATGTCTCTATAAAATGTCTCTAAATCATGAATTACATGTTTTTCTTGTATAATTCATTTAATTTTCCTAATGAATATAATGGGATTTATATTAATTTTGATTTTATTAATGATGTCTATGTTTCTAATGGGGTTTTTATTTAAAAATATTTCATTCTACACAATGGGTTCATGAAAATAATTAAATATAGGATTCATTGAAAAAAATGTTTTCAAAACATGAAATAGTTATTATCAGTGTATAAATTTTTTTATAAATATTCCAAAAGTTTTTCAAAAGGTTTTTGAACATATTATCACATTTTGAACCTTTGTTTCATGTTGAAATGTAATTTTCACATTATTGTTTGTAATTACATGATAGGATTGATATTGGAAGACAGTGATGGGATTCGATATCAGTTAGATTCATATTTTCCATGTCTTATTGATATCTTTTTATGTCCATGTGTGTATTCCCATGTGTTGGTCCCTGACTAATGTTCTTATTCATTTATGAAAAAGTTTCATGGTATGCTATATTTTTTTTGTTGGTTGATCCCTATTTATTTAATTTCTAAACATGGGAGATAATGATAGACATTTATACATTCTTATATATACATTATGAATTTGATGTTTGTGTGAATATGAAATGTTATAATGAAAACCTAATGATATGTGCATTATAAAATAATTTTATAAACTATATTTAAAGTAGAAATTTTATAATTATTGATATAACATTTTCATAGTATTAGAATTTTTATATATTATTTGGTGCAATCAATCTAGGATATGCACCATCAACCTACAATTTCCTTGGGGTGTTTTTGGATTTTTATTTAGAATTAATGTAAAGGGAAGGGAATCACGTGTTTTCCAAGATTTTCATGGGTATCATTACCTTCTTACCATGCTGGATTTATAGTTATGTATGGTAACATACAAGATTTGTATAAGAATTTATATTTATTTCCTGCTGTAAATTTATGGATTTTCCTTGTACATATTGTGGGTGGTTCCTTTTATTCTTTATTTTACATGATTTTCATATGTATTTTATTATATACATTATAAATTGTCGTTGTTTAGTTACCAATACTATGTGGGGAACCATCTTGTGTCGCTAGTTCATATAATTATGGTTACTTCATTACAAACATTTAAGAAGAAACTCCATGTGTCTTTTATCTAGGGTATATTGAAATAAAATGGATCTATTTGTTACTGGGTTACTGAATAATTATTGATGGTGGAGATGATAGATTTTTGGTCATTTTTTTGATGGATCTAAACTTTTCGTTGGAATTATTGATTCTACATGGAGCAGTAATGCGGTAGTGGTTATTTTTTATCAAGGATTGGATGATTTTTTTAAGTCTCATTGTATTTGTTGATGGAATAGTTTGTATATGTTTTTCAATATTTGACCATGATCATTGCCTATTTTGTGGAGTTTCAAAACCCTTTGACAAATGAGTTCCAGCATGTGGGGGTTTGGAATCAACTTATGTCACTCAAAAATTATGAAACATATATTTTTATAGAATTGGAGGCCGTGGTGAGTAATCTCATAGAGGATATTCTTTTAGATATACAATGCTAGGTCACACTATTTTTGTAGTCAATGCATATTGACATATGGGAAAGAGTAGTGGTTAATAAGAGGATGTTTCCAAAACCTGATCATCATGAGTTAATATTCATTAAGATTCTTTAAATAATAGTGTTTTTGAAAAAGGCTTATATTTTATTAGACAAATATTTTTCTTACTACTAGGGGTAGTTCATATACCTCATCATTTATATTCATAGTGGGAAGAGCCTATCAAGACATTTCTAACTGATCTGAATCAAGTATTTATTCTAGATGATGATTTCATTAGTGGTGGAAGTGATTTGAAATCATAATCATTTTGAATTAACAATCAGTTGAATATTAGGGTCCACCATTGAAGGTGTTTTACAGATGGAATCAGCATCAGGATTCTCTATCATGGGTTTAGCGGGGAGAATATTGGTCAGAAAAAACACTGATATTTTAATCATCTTATAAGATACTATCTTGGATAATTACATGGTCATCATTAACATTAGAGAGATCATCAAGTAGATCATTATTAGGTCCAAAGTGTATTTTTTTCTATAACTAGGATATGTAGATGATATTTAGGTACCATTTTTCATACTTTTTATGCGGTTTATTTTTTTAAGTGCTACACACTCCTTCATGGCACATAACCTAGTCCATGTTTTGTGAAATGATTACGAGAGTATTTTAATCCTCGTGGATTTAACATTTTCAATTGTAATTCCATCTCATCTGAATGATATATGTAGATACTATGAGCTAATTCAAGGTAAAAATAACTCTGAGGGAGACTTCATAGGTTTAGTGAAATAACATTATTGTGGAATTTAATTATCATATTTTTTCTATAATGTGGAATAATATTATTTCATGATCATTATTTAATGATACACCTTGATATTTTGGTGGTGTATTCCATACATGACTTCTATGATGATAGAATTGATGTT
Source organism: Viscum album (assembly GCA_963277665.1). NCBI lineage: Eukaryota > Viridiplantae > Streptophyta > Magnoliopsida > Santalales > Viscaceae > Viscum > Viscum album. Next base: position 116,374,232 of record OY728128.1, on the reverse strand, counting down.
GGGTTCGTTGGTGGTTTTCATTATAGTGTTTCTTAGCATTACAGAAAAATACACTTACATATTTCATAATGGTATACATGTGTAACAAACCTTGATAAGAATTGTATTATGATAGAGATATATTTTAAGGTATTTAATGATTCATGAAATATCCATACGAGATAGATCATCATGAGTTAGGATATAATTGAGTATAGATTTTTGGTTTGTTCCCGATGTGTTTTATTTAGATGATTATGTGTCCTCTAGGTGAACTAGTTTGTACATGAATAAGGATGATATAATTTTTTATCTGTGTATTTATTATTATTTAATGGATCATGTATCAATGATTAAACTAAACCATCTTCCATAAACCATTAATTTATTTGATCAACTAACACGAGATAATTGATTCTCTATTCTTGATGATAGATCAATATATCAAAAGATTCTTATGATGAAGGAGGATGTTCTAAAGATAACATTATTATGTTATACATGGAATTATGAGTTCTTTATGACAAAGTTTTGCATTATTAAATATACAATAATGTTATATTGTTTATTAAATTTAGTTTTGTGTGATTTACTATACCAATTATTGGTGGGATTCATTATGGACATCCTTATATACTCCTCATTTGAGGAGGATTATAAAAATAATCTACATACCATTTTCAGAGTAAATTTTTTTGTGAAAATATTTTTTATGTAGTGAGCATGTATGATATAGAATTGTGATGTTTATTTATCAGGTAATGTCATATCCTTGAGTGAATTATATTTATATCTATCAATGACCATGAAAGTCACTTCCTAGAAATGCCCCAATACATTTGATATATGTATATATTTTTTGGTCATTTGGTTACTAAAAGAGGTTTTTCGTTGATTTATGTCTATTATAACAAATATTATTTCCTTGACTTGTAAGGATGATGAAATATTTTTAATTTAGTTTTCTCTAGATGTTTTTAGTAAAAAAAATAGTAGAAATTGGTCAGTGCACTAATTCTTCGTTTTCTATAAGAATTTTTTCAGTTCGAGGTTATTTTTAAAAGATGAAATCATTATTTTAGTTGTGTTTTGTTTTAGTAGAGACCAGTTGTTTCTTTTGATTCTAAGTAATTACTACCACATTAACATAACAATTCTAACCATGATCACATGTTAATATTAGTTGGGTTTTCGATGATATTGTGGTAAAACATTCTCATTAGTGAGTTAATTTTTTACTAATCATATGATCTTGAGGTTTTTATTCTCCTAGTATAATATGATATCATGAATATGGTGATGGAAGGGATCAATGTAGGATTATGACATTATCACTAAATAAACACCTAGAGAGGGTAATGATGTATCTTATTCATTTATTTATAGACAGAAATTGATTTTATTAGATATATATATTTATAGAGAATTATGGAAGTCTTATTTCCAATTGACACTGAACTAGAAGGGGTTGGTTCAATTAATTTATTGTTTTATATGACAATAATGTATTGTTTTTTATAGTATACTGAGGAATATAACTTATTTGATACATAGGTAGAAGCATTGAAAGATCAATATATCATTGGAAATTTATTTAATGGAATCTATGAGGATGAAAATAATTATTTGTGTTTTAGGGGAGCCATTATTCCAATTAGTGATGTGATATGTGCTTCTTTTTATATTCCAATGATCTCTATTAGATTTTTATCTTGGGGTGATAGTTTTTTCAAATAATTAAAAGGATAGACTGTAGTCCTTTTTTATGTGATTAATTGAAATGATTATACTCTAATATTTGGTTTTCAATATGTTGAATTCAAATCACGAAATTCCTATTGATTTTATCAATATATTTGATATTAATTATGGGATGTGGTAGGATATGTTTATGGAAATTATTGTAGGTTTACCTAATATCAATGGTTTCAATTATGATTTTTGGGTGATAGTGTACCATTTGAAGAAATCTTTCCACTGTATAGAGATTATGGTGTGAATCATAGTGGTGGTTTCCTCAAGTTACATAATGTATTAGGGGTTTATATTCCATGGAGTCTTGAGTTTGATCATCTATTATCATGATCCTCATTTTTCCTCGAGTGTTTGGAGATGTATTTTTTGATCATTTGGAACTCATAGTTTTATCATATCCCTTGTTCTATTCCATAATAAAAATATTATATAGAGAGAACCATCCATACCATTGAATACATGTTGTCTCATATAGACTAGTTTATTGAGGATCAAGGATGAGTCAATTTCACTTGGATGATTTTTTAACAAAAAAATTCTCATGGAAAATTTACATGGAACAATTTTATTATTCATCCAGATGACCATTAAAATAATGTAATTATATAATGGGGTGGATATTCACTAGTTCTCAGGTTGTAACAAGTTTAAAATTCTACATATATTTTCCTGATAATTATTTATAGGATATATAAATAACTATATAATTATAATAACTAGAAAAATAATACTATGAGACCTTTTGAAATTGATAATTGATATCATATGATCATAATTTTAACTAAAAAGTGTGGGAATTGAAATGTTTTCTTTGGGAGTTTTCTTTCTGTCTAGTTTTTTTTGGGAATTTCGAGGTGTGGTAATAGGTTGGATTCATGGAATATAGGATGAAACTTCCACCATATATAAGCATGATACCTGATTTATTCCATAAATCATAGATTATTTTTTTTAACTATGTTGAATCTTAGTTAATTTATTTCTAATTGATCAATGATTATGTAGATATGAAATTAAAGGAACATTCGGTCGAGATTCTAGATTACAAGGATAAGGGGTTGTGGAGGCATGTTATTCCCTTGGTTCAGATGAATTAGAAGAAAATTTGAATATAAAATAATATTAGGGAATAAGAATCATATATTCATAGTAATTATCCTTAGCTATTTTATGTTTCTCTATTCTCTTTATGAGATGCTAATTTATGGTTTTTGAAACTATTATGGTTATGATATTGTTTCATATTATTGATGATTGTTTATGTATTTTGACTTGTTTTAGTGGAATATCAACAAAGTGTTTTTAGACATGGTTGTTAGTGTTTAATGGTTATAATATTTTTTTCCTATATTAAAGGTTGTTGAGATCAATTGTTGGTGAGATTGTTTCATGATATCTTCTGGGTTGCTATTCAAAAAATATTTTCTTTATTTTTTCACTTTTTATTGGTTTTATATTCACAAGGAAGAGATGTTTTATTGGAGTATCATATGTATGGTAGAAAATACTATTACCCATTTCCCTAGATATTTTTTTTGTTGGAGGTGTTTTATATACGGATGCATTAAGTTTTTGGGAAAGAGAGTAGAGTTTAGATATGAAATCCTAGTTATAGGGTAGACTACAACATGATAACTCTAGGATGCATGATAATCTGGTATCTATGTCATAGAGATCACAATTATTCCATTTTTGATTTATTGTTTTAGTGTGGGTAGCTTGTCAATAAAATAGGGTTCAATGTGGGGAAATTAGGTAGTTCATAAATTTTAGGGGTAGCATTGACTAGGGTGTTATTTTATAGGATACCATCACATTTGGTGAATAGGTAATGTTCCATGGTACTATCAACTATTCCAATATTTCTTATTGGGATTATATGATCTATGTTGTGTATTTTTTAGTGTTTCATGAGTTTTTTGACCAAATACCCAACATAATTTTCTACTAAATTTCATCATATCTTTTACTTTTTCAACTGGTTATATGATATGGTTAATGTAGTAGTATGACAATATTATCTTTTGTCGAATAAATATAAATAATAATAACCTATTTGATCATACGTGTATCCGATATTATTATCTCTAACCATTGAAGAATAATATAATTTTTAAGAGTCCTTTAGGAAACCATCTAATTTCATTTAATCCTCATATTCTTTTGTTGAATATGTGGTCATCTAAATATAAGCCCCCTGAATTTGTTATGTTTTCATATCCATTCTACCTTATTTCTTCATTTTTTTATCATTTTATGTTATGAAGGATGTCACAATTATCCGAATGAAGTTTCAATTAATTATTTTTAGTACATTCATGGTGAAACATCCATGGGAGATCATTGATTCCATCAAAGAGTGACCATCTGAAATATTGATTGTATTTATATTTAGTTCAGTGAATTTTAAAGCCTTAAGGTAATGGAATTGGGTAACATCCCACCTAGGTCCCAACCATCATTGCAACGTTTCAATTCACTAAGTTACTTCATTCATGCCTCCTCATATTCCAAACAGTGAATACTTACAACGAGGGTCAAATACCTATCATGGGGAGACTATACACACTATATTATTGAAAAAACCATTAGATAATAAATTAACAACAACCAAATATATATGAATAACCCGAAAGATGAAAAATACCTTGATGAAAAATAATTATAGATACAATAGCAAACAATCCAAGAAATATTTCACGCTAATGTACATTCTAATGATTAATATGAATACCCATAATTAAATACTCAGAATACTCCAAATCAGATTCTAAACCTTGGTTGGTTCCTTTATTCGTTGTCTATCCAGAATCATCCACCTAACACAATGCCTTTTCGCTTATCCTATCATGAAACCATGATATCTATTTTGTATTGATTAGGTAGTCTATGTATGGTGTCAGTACAACTCATTATCCCACAACCAATAGCATATAAAAAAATATCCTATCAATTTAAAGACAATTATGGTGTATAAATAAGAATAAAAAATGAATAATTAGTCATTGATACAATTATAAAATATTATTTATTTAACAACATAAATACCCAAAGTTCCCATAGAGACCAACATCTAAATAACTACTTCATCCCATTCCAGACTTTGAACTTTTCCCAAGAGATACTATGTCTCAGAATTCCATTGTTACCATTATCTTTAATTTTTCAATTAACTATTAACATCAATAATATTAATTAATCCATCAATTAATTTGTTACTTCAACTAAACTAGTTAATTAGTCAATTAACTAATAATATCAATAATATTTGTTAATGCAACTATTAGTTAATCAAAACTTTTCATATAAATATCTCATAAATAATTCTTCAATTAATTATATAAAATCAATTAACTCAATATCACTTAATGTATTCCTTAATTTATCATTAAATTTATATATCCCAATATATAATAAATAATTCTCCAATTATTATATCATATCTATAATATATAATGTAAATAATACCACACATCTAATTATTAATAAAAATTCAAAATTAATTAATATAATCTAGAACTCAATTTACATGTAACATATAGAAATTATAAAATTACATTAAAATAATTTTAATAAATAATATGCCATTTCAAATAAATATCACCAACCACAATTTATTAATTAAGGGTTTCCCAACATTAAATCCCCAATTTTTGAAGACTAAAAACGTAGAATGATTTCTTGATCTACAACATAAATCCATGATCGACTAAATCGAGATCCAATAAATCTAGATATATATCCAGAATACAATATCATGATATAATAACAAATGAAAGAAGATGTATTTTATATAATGGTAGAGTAAAGGAAGAGGAATTATTAACAAAATTGTATATTATTCACATATATGGAGGGGTGAAGATCTTTAATATGGAATTCGAATTATAATGAACAGAGGTCAAAATGAATTGGAATCAATTCCAGATCCTTTATAATCAATATAAATCATATATGGGTCAATACAGTGAATTTTTAGCCGAAATATAATCAGGATATATTTTAATAATTTTTGGTCATTAATATCTCATCCGCACAGTTTTTAGCATGGGGCACATAGTTTCTCCTAATCATGTGCGTAAATGCTAACCTCTTATAGGGTTGGGGTTCATGGTTTCAATAATAATGTATAATGTGTTGAAAAACATTTCACCGACCCAGAAAATCACCATTTTCCAATGTTTCATGGTTTTCTATGTTATGACACACAGTTTTGGAAAACCATGTGTGCCCACTATGCACTTGCATACTTCCATCCAAAACATCCAAATTTCTCCAACACCCACCCCATATTATAACACAAATGAATATTACTAAAAATAAGGACATATTGTGAACATAAAATAACCCATTTCCTTCTAGAAAAATGTATTAGATGCTCATAAAATGACACATCTATCTCAAGCTGGACATCATCAACATCGATCACATGAGAAGGGTCAGGGTGATACCATCGTAGTTGTAAAACATAGAAAATATCATTTGTTTTACTTTATACTAATTTATGATCCAATCAGAAAACCATTAGACTTGTCCTGTCCAAAATCTCAAATGGTCCAATGAACATGGGTGACATCATGCATTTTAAGTGTATCCTACAGTGGCCCAAACTTGAGGACTATATAAGGAATACAATATCAACCTATGTAAACACTAGGGGTTGTCGAATTCGATCAACATATGAATTATTTATAATATGATAAATACCCATAATATTATGAATATTATAAACCTATTTTACATATCTTGTACAAGAATCAATCACAAAAAACTATATCTCATATACCTACAACCGATACCGATGTTATCATCATATACTACCATAAATAGCTTCATAGGATGTAATCGTTATTGTCTCATAATAATTCTTGATATAGTTGAACTCTAATAGTGAATGTTTATTCTCCTAAGAAACTCCAACGTCTAGAACACATGCTCATGGAATTTTCTGATGTAGTTTTATAGTACACTTTGACAGCACATCTTTCTGTTGGTGGAAATCAATACACAAAAAGATATAAATTCCAAGTGACTTTTTAAATCCCTAATAGTGTAGATATTTATAAAATTAAATCATATATAAAACTATAGTTTGTGGAACCCTATTTAGATAGACTATCTTTCTAACATAGAATTCCCAAATTCCACACTAAGAAGGATTCCTTTATTGGAATGAAATGTTTTACCTTCTAAAGTCTACCCACAATTACCAAAATTGTAGCATTCATATGAGTAATCCTTAGTAGTTCTATCATAAATTACATTATTTCATATCCCCAATTCCATTTCATATTGGTAAATGTCTATAGTAATCATCCAGGTCATTATGGTTCAATATTCTTGTGCTAAAATATTTAGTATCATGTCTTGAACAGTTCTATCTCCCTTTTCACACCTGGAATCTAAAATTGTTGTCGTAGGTCCCACACCATTTCAGTCACACTTGGATGCACCAACCACATTGAGGTATGAAACTCCAACATCATATCCTCATGTATAGTAATTGTCTCAACAAAATGATTACTCTCATTAACAATATCATACTAATCTATTCTCCAATAGTATGGTGCCGCCCCACCTTAAATATATCATTCGAGGAAAAACACAATGGATTCTTACATTATATGTTTATGATCAATTTGAATAGTGTAAAATATTCTAAAATGAATACTAGAGTTATCTGATCTGAATCTCCTGGACTACAAAATGCATCTCAGCTAGCTAATTCACCATCTTCTACTCAGTAATAGACTATGGATCCCCCTAAATCCATGTTTTCCAATGAAATGAATCAGAAACATTGATTCATTTTTTCCTATATGATCCATGTCAAAATCAAATGATTTAATATAATATACCCCTCTCCACAACCAAAGATTCAAATATTTCTATAAAAATATATATTCAATCCTATTGTCGAGTTCATGTTTAGCGTAGTTCTGTTCATGTGGCCTCAAATACTGAGACCCATACGCAAAAACTCATTCTCAATGGATCAAAACTTTTGAATTACATCTCCTGAAGCATCAAAATACATTTTATATTCCTGACTAGGATTAGGTATGATTATGAGTGGTGATGGTCTGAAGAACATATTCATATACTAGAAATAATTCTCAGATCCTCATGATAAGGGAAACATTATCCCCATTTTTATTAATCCATATTGTGGTTCTCCCAAAGGGATTTTTTTGAATGAATCTCCATTAATATCATGAAAATCCATAAAAGATAAATATTTATAATACTTTATTGGGATGTTCCCAATAAAACGTATCCTGAACATTCTCTTGGTCAACATATAGAACTTCCTCTGAGAATAAGTGACCAATGTATAATACCTGATCCATCCAAAACCGAAACATAGATAGCAAGGACTATATAAAATTTTATCTTGGTGTACATAGGATGATATAATGATCATGGAAATTATCATCATGAGTCTTGTTGTACATCAATATTTCATAAAAAAATAGATTTAGGTAGGGATGGAAGATCATATTCATCATGACCATTAACAATGATAGTACATTCATCAACCCAAATGGAATTATGATGTATTCATATAGTCTATAGCTTCCTCTGAAACTAGTCTATGATATATAAGATGTTCAAATTATCAATAGAATATAACAAGATATGAAGTAGATAATTGAGAATACACAAGTGCCACTCAAATAATCAGAAAGATGATCAATACATGGATGATGATATCGGTTCCTCATAGTCATCTGGTACAAAATCTAGTACTAAAACATATATGAACAACCTCCCTTCATCCTTATGGGAAAAAATATTCAATTAAACTAAAGGATACATACTGAAATGGTTAAATACAATATCCTTTAACTCATCTAGATGAATATTGAGCTCCTATGGATTTGTTGGTTTCATTCATTATGGTAGACTTTAAACTAGCTAAGCTCCTGGAATGAGTTTAATAGTAAACTTCACATATCTATCAGGTGGATGCCATTATAATTCTTGATGAAGGAAATACAGGAACTATTCTAATTTGGGTGGAAATATATATCCCATTATACCTATTAGATCCATAAATACACTAGAAACATGATTGTGTGCTCTCCCAGTTACTGATTAATAGTCCCTACATAGCCTTCCTATATATCCCACTCTCCACAGTGATTATATATTTCACCCTTAGGAGATGTAAAATTCACTACCCTATGGTAACACTCAATATGGGATCAATATTATACTAACAATTTCATTCTCATAATTTGGTAGAATCATGATATTACTAGAATATAGATATCCCATATAAATTTATATTCTATATCCTCAAGAGAATACACCTTTCACATGAATATGTTTATCGACCATACTCCCAGAGGTGTGTCTACCATTAATATTATGCACAATAAATCCACCACTAAGCCCAAACCATTCACATGTTATGAATAAATAAATGAAAGAGAGGAAATTTTTTTAAATAAGACACTAGCTAAAGTATATGATACAGGAATAGTACATATCATTGTGGGTTTTCTATCATCACTATCCATAAGTGTATGTTGCACCACAAGATACAATCTTTACACTATTTTCTATGATGTTTTCTAAATCACCTGAGGTCCATCACACTACATATACAAAGTTTGCTTTCCTTTAATCACTACATCCACTAACACTACTTCCTTTCCCCATGATCTCATGATTCTAGAAAAATATGGTTTAAAATATCCCATTAAAAAAATCTTATTATACCTAGATGCACCCACACTACCTGTCGGTCACTGGGTACTATAAATCATCTTTATATCTCTAGTAATTCCTTATAACAATAACTATATGAGAGCATTATACACCACCTCATGAAACACCATTAACATAAAAGGATTAATTGGTACATAATCTCACATTTAATATAGTCCTAAAAATTCCTTGTCCTTTCTCTCTTGTACACTTCCCATAATGGTGAAAAGATAAACAAACCTTTATTTCATCCATCATAATCCATCGTGGACAAAATCCCATTATTAATGCTCATGAAATGAACTAGTTTCTCCAAACAATGAATCAAAGGATATATGTTACAGAAGAACTTTAATGAAATTTCCTTCCATAACATACGATCAACATGTCTAGTCTACACCATAATTTCCCCCAAAACATCTCTGATCCTCATAGTATATATGTATACAACCTTACCTACCACTCATACAGAGTCTCTAATTGTTCATGTATAATCTCAATGTACTCAACAGAGAATTCATCTCCCTTTGTACAATGATATCCAGTAAAAGTTGGTGGGTGTCGTAACTAAAACAACCTCATAAGGTAAGACATACATTTCCAATACCACCTTATATCTATCTCTTTTAGCTCCATGAAGTAAGAAAAGTTCATTCAGATCTTCTCCCAGATTCTTCACCTAATAAAACTAGTGCCCGAGGATCCATCACTAAAGGATCATCCCAATATATGTCCTCTAGTATTCATCTCAATAAGAAAAATCATAGATTAATACCTTTTAAAATTATAAAAACATGTCTCATGACACATAATAATACACTAACACATTTTCATTAGAGGAAATACAATACAATCAATAACAAAAAAATTCCACAACCCTCTAAATATGATCAAAACTGAGGCACTATCACTACAATTTTCTATCCTTTAGATATGTCCAACATAATAAGGTTAATTTTATTATTATTCATGTTTATAATTTATAAATCCATTTATTCTCATCATGAATCACTTTAAAAATTTCTCAAATACAATTTTGGCACCATTATCTCCTTAATTTCAGAAGAAAGAAAAATAGGTCAAGTTCAACAACATTCCTCTAAATATTTTTCACGTGCATGGTTATAATGATGCATGTCAAGTATTTATCCTACGTACCTATATTGATGGATTACAACTCAACTCATATGTAATACCGGTAAATGAGTAACATATCAATTAATGTCAATGATAATTTTCATATCACACAATAAGTGCATCGCCCAAGGTTAAATAATACTCCCATATATCAATAATAAATTATAAAAAAAATCCTACCCTGGTTACAATGGTGTTACTCTCTAGATGTGTTAGCTAATCCCAAGAAATATTTTATAAATAAGGCCCAACTCTTCCTAGTCTTTTATCTACCTTTCCTAGACTATTTAAAAAGAAAAATGAAAATAAAGTTACACTCAAATACATGTTTGTAATATCCTGACTATGGTTCCACACATCGATTCTAAATGATGGTTCTCCACATGACCTCATTGATTCCACTTCACACTCCACAGGATACCGAATAGTATTGAGGGTTTAATATTAGTTGTGGGGAGCCAATACCCTCCATGTAAGAATAATAAAATAACATAAACAAATAAGAATAAAAAAATAAATTTACCTAATAAGAAAGATGATAATATCACATGATGAACAAATACTATATAAACAATATCAAAATAAACTAGAAAAATTTCATGCTAATGTATGTGCCTTGTCTCAATATGTGAACTCAATTGTAAATACACTGACAACTCCTAAGAGGGTTCTGAAACACATATGGTTCCCCCAACCATGCTCCATCATATCCCATCCACCTAAAATAGGGAATTCACCTTTATCATTTCCTATATCCATGAAATCTATTTAGGTTCTAATGAGGGCACTTATATTGTTTATGAGTACCCCTCAATAGGCCACCACCAATTGAATCTAAAAAAATATTCGGTGAAATATTAGTGTGTGAAATTGTATAATTTATAATGGACAATTCACAATTAAATATCTATTACATTGTCAACTATTCTTTATTCAACCACATAAACCCTTTTTTTCCTATAGACACTCATATCTCAATACCTTCTTTAGCTCATTCTTGAGTCTGGACTATTCCCATGTGATATAATATATCATTATACCAATTTACCATTCAATAATTAATACTTCAATTCCAACGATACCATAAATACATTACACTATAGAATAACCATGTTCTCATTCAATAACTAATAATTTAATGTCCATGTTACCATTTTTACTTCACACATTTGAATGACCATCTTCCCATATTTACTTCAAAACTAAATTACCATGTTACCATTTATAAAATCATAATATAATGACAATGTTACCATTAATCAATACATAACTAATTTATTAATTAGTTATCCACAAAAATTGAATTAATAATTCAACATTTTTTAACAAAAAAATTCCATTAGTTTATTGAAAAATTGTCAAATCAAATAAATTATATAAATTATTTACAAAATTACTAAATCATGTCAATTCCTATACTTCAATAAATAATTATATAATCAAATATAAAATATTATTTACTTCTACAATTGATTACTCAGAACTCATCATCTCAATATATCATAATTAAGTCATCCATTAATCTTATCAAATCAACTAACTCAATATAAAATAAATAATTAATTGATCAATCATTATATTCACAATTATCAATATCTCAAAAATAATACCACAACAAATTACTTCAAATTTATATTCTAAAATTACCCTAATATCAAATATATCTAAATTAATTAATTCACCAAAATAAATAATTAAATGTTGAACACATTTTCTAAACTTAAAATAGAAATTTTAAAATTACATACACATAATTTCAATGAAGACTATTTGATTTTAATTATATACAACCTAACACAATTCATTGAAGAACTATCACCCAATAAAAATCACCAATTTTAGTAGAGTAAGGACATTGATCGAGTTATATATACAAAACATAAATCTAGTATTTAATAAATCAATATTTCCAAATATATATATATATATATAAATATCTAGTTCAAATAAACCATTTCATGAATTGGTGAATAATGGAAGAGGAACACGAAATCAAATATGATAGGATTCACATACCGATAGGGGTAAATATCCTCAACCCTGACATCAAATCTAGAATAACAATGTATGGAAATTCATAGAATCCCCAGATGAGTATTTGGAATCCTGCTTAATCTTTTATGGTGAACACTAGGGAATTTAGGGGTATAAAACTGGGGTTCATGAAATGTTTTAGTAATTATATTGTGATTAAAATCAAATACATATGATTTTTTTTCAAAGGAAAATAGTTTATCCCATCCATTTTCTTAATAATGCACATATTAAAGGATGGGAATGCATAATATCTCCTAGTAGGGTGAACATGTGGATAAATCATTTACCAACCATTCAAATCATCACTGTCAAGGGTTGAATAGTTTACTAGGATACGATGAACGGTTTGGAAAAAACCTCTGCCAGTGATGCACATTCCAAATTCTATAAAAAATTCCGAATTTCTCCCAAAAACACCCCATGATAAAATAAAAATTAAATGTACTCATCAAAAAGTAAAATAGTACTAGTAAATTATCCATTGATATATTTATAAATATTTAGGGTTTTACAAATCTTCACTTACCCTTTTTATATTAAAAGATATTTTAATGTGATTCGAATTTATAGCTATTATTGGGAGTAAATTTATAAAGAAATAATCTTAAACCTAATTCAATAATCAATCAGAATATAGTATCCAATATCACATTTTTTTGTCTTCTACCATGAAAATGGCTTGCCTCTCAATTTAGTTGATAATGTGGTATATATGATTATATTGTTTTATAAATGTTTTAATTGTTTATATTAGAGTGATAATTCAATAGAACATGTTAAAATAATTTATATCTATTAATAATTTGTTCTCAAATGATTCTTATAGTAATATATAATGAATCATTTATTTTAAATAATTTTATTGGAGTCCAATGATTTATTGTGAATTTTGAACATAATTTCATCGTGAATGTGATAATTTTTTTCCAAATAATGTGATGTTTTAATTTTTTTTAATTGTACTGAAAATGTGTAATGTTAATGATATGTGTTTACTTATACATTAATGAATCCAGAAGTCATGTTGGAAATTGTTTTTTAATAAACTAATATCTTGTAATATAAGAAACCTTAGGTTTATAGTAGCCTTATCTTGTATTAATTGTATCTTTTATATAAATATGGTATAAAAACCTATATATTGATAAATATATGTTTCATAATTAATGTGATCCCATTTTTCCAATTATGGTCGAATTATTTTTTTTCATCTTGAAATAATGTTTCGATATAAAAGATTAATGCATTGATTTTAAATAATTTTTATAATATTTTAATTTATTTATTGATTTACACATAATTGTTTGAGGTATTTATGTGATACATTATATGTCATATGATGTGATACTTGATTATATATTGGATGATGAGATATGTGTGGGGGGACTGGTGTTTTTGGCATTGCTTATCACCTATAATAACGAGTCACATATTGATTTTCTTGATGGTGTGGGGGATGTAAATGGTTTTCAGAGAAAGGATTAGAGATAGAATTATCCATTGTTATTCTAAAGGATGGGATGAATTAATTTTTATTATCTACTTAGAGGCCAGAAGGGCATGCCACTTGTTAATATATATTCCATTCTATGTAAATATATGCATCTGGTTGTTCTTAGATATGAATATCTTTTATGATAATATTGGATATTTACAATGGTAAACAGGAATTTGAAATGAATTTATTGATTAACAAAATTTTAAAACATGGGGATGGTACTTTCTACAATTTATAGATTATTATATTAAAAAATGTACACTCTAATTGATTTTTAAGGATAAAGAAGAATTACTTTATAATAAATGAAATTTAAATAAGAATAATGTTAATTAATGTAAAAAGTGTTATGTGTTGTTGGGTTAAATTTTAAAAATAAAAGAATTAATTTAATTAATTTATTTTTCAATTTTTCAATTTTTATTAAATATGATGGTCATATTCATGGATGTTAGCTGTTATAGAAAACATTGTTGATGTTGAACAAGATAAGATGTTAATTCCCATTGTCTGGTTTTATTCTATATTATATAATTTTTTGTATTTCATGATACCTAAAATATGTTGGTAAGGTGACTTAGTCCTAGTGGACAATAAGATGGTGTTTTTACAAATTACTAGATTTGTAAAGGATGGATGTCTATGTACCCCCTCTGGCCTTGTTATTTCCCCCTTTTAGTATTATTTGAATTTATAAAGAGTGGTTAGTATTTAATTTAAATGTTTTTATAGTTATGTAATTGATTTTGGTAATTTCACACATATTTATCTATTCATATTAAAATCTCTATGTTATTAATTTAATAATTTTTATTGGTTTTGATGGGTTGAGGTACATACTTAGTGTATATGTAGTGACATCTTGATGTACAACACCAGATATATGATACATAACAATCGTGTTTTGGTGAATCCTGCATAATACATGGTAATAACAAGAAGATTTGGATATTATGATTAGAGGATATGGTGTATGAGATTAATATTATGGTACTTATCACATGTTTCTTCATAGCTAATTCCTTTTAAGAGAGATAACTCATGATGCGTGACATTGACAAAAGATGAAAAACCTTTTTGGAATTTGAAATATGGTACCCAAAATTTATAATAATAGTAATGGTATCTAATATGTGTCACTAAGTGATTGAAATCCATAGTGATACTAGGAACATATTACATATATTTATTTTAGGAATTATGTAATACCACCAATATTTTATGGCTTGTCTCTTTTTAAATAAATTCAATATCAATGACCAATACTTTTTTTCAAAAAACTAAACATAAACAACCCATGATATATCATTTAATATTATTATTTTAAAAATAGCCTTTTAAATTTAATATTGTTCATCAGATTAACAACCATATTAAAATATAATTTACAAAATTTTAAAAGGTATCTATTTTATTAAAAAACTATTTAATTCCAAAATTGATATATTATCATAATAAATTAAATTAATCAATATTATTGAAATATAATAATTAAATATATATTTAATATATTCTGATTTTTTTTTAAATCCATCCAATAAATTTCATGAGATTATGATATGTATAAAACCATATTTAAGCATAAAATGTAACTTTTTTATAATGTAGTTTTACTTCATTTGAAAGGAAAACGAATTCTAAATCAACCTTTTGACACTTTTATATATAATATTATTCAAAAAATACTTTTTATTTTAAAAATGAATATAAAAATTTATTTTGTTTGGATTTTTTGTATTTTTTTAAAAGATTCATGATTTTAATAATATTTATAAAATAATGTATTTTAATTGGGAAATGATTTTTCATCTAAGTAATTTTTTCTTAAATTATATTTTTAATTGGATTTATAGTATAAATAACTTAATTTTATAACATTTAAATTATTTTATTTCAATTCAATCAATATTAATATTAAATAATTATATCTATTATATGTTTTCACTTTAAAAAAATCTTTTTACCATTTAAAAAATGAGATTAATTTTAAATTACTTAATGAAATTTTTCGGTTTATAATTTTAAAATATAGATTACTTATTTGGAATTAGTGGGTAAAAATTATGTTATTGGGATTATTTTATTTTTTGGAATATGAATATTAATATTAGTAATATTTTAATTTACACATTTAAGGGTAAATCAATTATTTATTTGTAAAAATAAAATTATAAATGTTATAATATTGCAATAAAAGATGTCATAATTTCATTGGATTTGTGTGTTTAAAACAATAAGCATTGGGAAGAAATTATAATGTTTTTAATCCCCTTTTATGTGAGTATTAATATTATAATATTATATTCAATGAAAAGTCAATAGTATCTACACAGGAGCCCCAACCCAATAGGTTAGGACACAACAAGTGAATCCATGAGACCCAATATCCATTTTAGGCATAGCCATATTTACGAGTAATGAAGAAGTACTGTAAGAGGTATTATAGTAGGTACTAGAGTAGGTACATTATGCTACTGTAGAATCTAGAAATATTCATCTTTTTATGCTGTGGGACCACTGGTTTGGTCTTAGAGTACTTCATGGCCTTTAGGATATACAAGGCCTTTAGGCTAGTATGACATACATGCCACCTCAAGGCCTTCAGGCCATAAGAAAAATTGTTCATAAATGGACCATGAAGAGTGTTTAAGGAACATTCTCAAGATGAGGATTCAGAGAAGTCACATTCACCAGAGAAGAGAATTTTTTTTTGGAATAATGAGATAGTATGGAAATTTCCATAAGTACATGCCTTTGCATGCATCGAAAGCCTAACAGAACAACCTTGTGATGGAGGAGAGCAGACATCAGCATGTAGACACTTGGGAGGAGCAGTTTCAAGTAGTTTTAGTCTTGATGAATTCCACTCTGACCTTTATGTCTTATAATTTCACAATGACTATAGGATATGTAAGGTTTCCACTTTAACACCCAAAAGGGGGATTATTAAAATTAAATTAATAGAATGTCTTCAGGAAATTCGGGATAAAAGTCAATATTATCACACTTTTATTTTTAACAAGTGATATATTTTTAATGTGGGTTTATATAGGGTATCTATTCGACAATAATTTATATTTGGAAAGATAATATTATTATCTACGTCATGGTCATTTTTCATTAATTTCTAATAATAAAATAATTACCTTAAATGGTGACATAATGATGATGCAGTATTTTGTTAATTAAAGGATATATAAAAAATGATATAATGAATATTAAAAAATATATAATTTTATATAATTTTGGTCATACTATAATATTTAGGACTTGTTTAAAATATTAATTATATTTTAGAATAATTATTCATATTTTTAAAATCCGTTTATTTTTATTTAAAATATAAGTAATTAATATTGTCAAAATTGAAAATAAAGACATTTCAAAATAAATAATATTTTATTAAATGACATGAAATTAATATAAATATAAAATTCTTCCATATTATTGGGATAATAAAAAAATGTCATTCATGACTCATTTATGGTTTGTTTTCAATTCTATAGTAATTATATTAACACATAATGAGTAAAAAACATGTTGTTATGATAAGAGTTATAAGGATTAAATTATGGTTAATGGAAAAATATTTGTGTAATAGTAGGACATAAAATTGTCTAAACATTATCAAAGGAAAAATATTTGAGAAGTCTTATTATAGTATCTAATAGTAGTTGTTTAATTAACACTTTTAGATGAAAATAACTTTTATATTATTTAAATTAATGAAAGTTTTAGGATTACACTCCCTTATTATATAATATCATTCCTATCTCATCATAGAGACAAGATAAATATATGAATGAACATAATTATTTTGATATTAATGAATTTACTCTAATTAAATTATTTTATATTGAAATTTTAAAAATTATATATTAAACATAAATCATTATTCAATCATAAAATATTATTTTTTAAATAAATGGAAACATAATATAATTGACATTACAATATATAAATTTCTATATATTTTTGATGGGATAATTTGTTTAATTATCATTGTAGATTTATATGATATATTTTATATGCAATGAATAATTATTTTTAAATTACCACATTTCATTAAGTATATGAAGTAAAATTAATAGTATATTTTCAAATTTGACAGAAATTATACTTTTCTGAATTAATATAATTTTAAAATTTCAAAAAATTTAAAAAAATGTCAAATAATTATTTATGGGATACGATTTGGTCGAAAATGTCTTCCCAAACTAATTTATATGAAATTTCTACGTCTTTGAATCTAGAATAACATAAGTATGTTTTATGATTTTAAGTATTTTAGATAGTGCCCTACAACTAAATTATAAATGGGATCCCCTGCCTCACAACCTCAAATAACATTGAGAATATTAAAAAACCAACGACTCCCCATTTATCCACACAACATCATCATCGTTGTTATGGAGATTTTGGTTGTTCCAAAAGACCTACCATAGATCACATAAGAATAGATTAAAGGAAGTCTTCCAAATAATTTTTGGATAAATCATGTTCATCTAAAGGTAAGTACAAGTCAATGGGTTTCACTTCTCACTTTTACATCTATGATATTTTTTCAATGTTCATAACTTATTCCTTCATGAGTGGTGTATGAAATAACATTTTATATATATCCTATAATGGACCTCTATATTCTAAAGATATTCAAAGTATCATTTAATGTTATTCCTTTATATGTTTTATGATTTAAATCATTCAATGTGGTACGAGATGCTTTGGAATGTTTATTTATTATTTTTCGTTAATAATTATTCAATGGTCTCATAAAAATTTATCTCTATATTTAACATCATATTTTGTTAAATTTATATTTCCTTAATTATTAAACCATATGATACCATATACCATATGTTATTGACTTTCTTATGACTATTTTGAATGTGGATGTCCAATTTTGATTACATTAATGGTTAATGCTTAAATTATTTTCATTTTTATGAAATTTTTTCAATACTAATTTTTTGGTTACCTTTCACCATTTTCGTATGAGGTATATATTGGACATATAATGTCATTGGTGAGGCCCTTTATAACTATAAGATTCATTATTAGGTCTCATAATACAATATATATTTGGATTTTTCTGAGTATGTTCCCATTTATATTCAAATATTTATTTGGATGATGTCATAAAAATTTATTTTTATAAGTCCTAGTTGTGGCCTTGACAATATGTTTTAGATGTACATCCTTATTCATTATATCATTGTGAGATTAGTTTTTGATTTCCATGTTATTACTCACCTACTATAATATCCATGTTTATGATTCATAATAGATGTGATTATATAAATGTCAAATGATTCAATTATTTAACATCCCATATTGATTATGCAATATTAAATTGTATCTTACATTGGACTCTTACCCTTACTTAAAATTTGAGATCATCATTTAAAAATGTTTCCATTTTTCATATGATTACATAAATTATATTATCTATGATATGTTGGGTTACATAATTGGTAAATAATATAAGACCCAATAAAACTTTGTTTGAATTTTTCCTTTCAAAATTTATTATATTTTTCAAATATGTATACACTTTACCGAGACCAGTAGACTATATGGTTCATTGGGATTTCATTCCTTGAATCTTATTCTAATGTGATAAATTAAGTAACAAGATCGAATCTATTGGGGTTAGGGTCATTATAGTTGTTATCCAAGTATTTTTAGCATGAACCATGATAATTAGAATTAGAAAACATAGATTATGAAATATTACACTTTAAATGAATTTTTGGATAAGAATATGTATATGATATAATCTTATAGAATTGGTAATGACAATATATATTGTAATATAATCATATAGACTCATACAATGTGATTAATATTTCTAGATTTAGGCATCATGTAAATGATTTTCCATGACTACATCATTATGATTTTCATTTGGCATATTCTATATAGGTTTTTTTCCACGCTTCTAATCATCAAGGATATACATGTAATTATAAAACTGTTAATGATAAAGAGGATGTTAAAGAAAAATGAAAGGATTTAGGTATTAAGGATTATGATGATGTAGCATTGTTAATGGTTTAAAAAAGATGTATAATGATTATTATTCTTCTATAATTGGATTTAAAAAAATTAACCAGTGGCGACCTAGTTCTAAGAACACTATGATATATAAGGATTTTACTCGAGTAATTTTTCTTTAATTATTTGGATGTATGAATGTTTTCATTATGAATTTTATGGTGACAATTTTATTCATATATGTATTTTGTGACATCATTATATACATTATGTGGTCTGGGGAATCTAATTTTCAGATTGATTCTGTAAATTAATACACTATTTATTGGATTGTGAATCTGGATAGTTATATTTTGGATGATTATTAATGTAACATCTTATGGAATGGGATGTGTTGAACTTTTGATTTTATTTTTTGTGGTTAATGTATGATTTTACATATCTGTATCATGTTCTATCCATTTTTTTTAGTAAATATTTAAATTTCAATGTAATGATTACTGTACCCTATGATTCATAAAAAGTACATCCAGAATTAAAAATTATTCATAGACTTTCATTACCATGTGCATGAGAATAATTTATATAGATTGAAGAAATACCAAACAATTATATTATTCCTAAAAAATAGAGAGTAATGAAGAATGTTTTTTTATGATTTGATTAAATAAATATTAATGGAATCACTCAACAATAGGGAAAATAAATTATTAACAAAAACAATATTTGTTTGATTTTATTACTGAGAAATCAATGTACTATTCAAAGCATTATAGATTTATGATTTTGTGGTGGTAGGATTTAGAATGACCATGTTATATATCACTATCATCAGATCATGATTGTTAGTTTTTTCTACCAGGTCCATGTATTCACTTTCCAATAATAATTTCCAATTGGATAGCTTAATTTCATGGTGAACAATTCTTTTTCCATTTTCCTTTAATAAATCAAATGATTTATTAATCATATTTCTAATGTATGTTTTTTAATGTAATATTAATGTATCATATATTTATTATTGATGTTAATTTTCAAATTTTGAGGATGAAATTTAATGAAAGGGGGTATAATGTAACACCCCCAAGATTTAACATATTTTTTCTTCTTAATTAATATCAAATTCTACAATAGTATACATTGAAGTCAAAACCAAACTCAAATAATCATTTAAATAGTTTATAATGTTATTATTTTAACAATAATCATTATATTGGAGACTGTGAATATGATTCACTAAATAATAAAGGTATATTGTACAGATATTTATAAAGGATTTGTTTTATCTAAAAAACATTTTTCATTTCTACAATGGTATTTTATCATCAAAAATGAAAATAATAAAAATTAGTGATATATATTAATGAAATATTTATGTTATATACTCTAAAAAATGTGTTCGAATTAATTCAATATGATAGATTGGATTTTGATAAGAGTAAAACCAATTTTAAGAATACAACATTACATTAAAAAGGCAGTTTAACCACATTTTCAAGATTAACCTATTATAAATCCATTTATTTCCACATTTATGTGTTCTATTTCATAAAATACAGTTTTTATTTTACATATTAAAATTAAAATATACTTTCAGTGAATTTTGGTTTTTTTTCTGGACAAGATTCTTGAATTCATGACTTGTGATAAAATATTTCATTTTAACAGAAAAAACTTGACATATAAGTTATTTATATTGTTATATTATATTTTAAACTTATTTTAAAGTAAAAATATATTATTATGATATCATTTAGTGAAATTTGTTTCATTGTAATTTCATTTACATTTAATAAGAACATAAAATGATTACAATAATTTAAACTTTTTCACTTCAATAAAATGTTTTCTCATTCCATCAATGATATTAATTTTAAAATAATTAATGCAACTTATGTGTAGATATTTTTTAAAAATATTTTCTATATATGGAATTTGTGGATCCAAATTATTTATGTACGTTCATTTTATTTCTGGGTGTAAGATTGCTAAATTTATTATTATTTTAATTACCATTGTTAAGGGTAAATCTGGTAATTTATGTGAAAAATAATATTATAATGTAAATAAAATTACCATTAAACGTGTCCTAATATTATTAGATGTGTTTTTTAACCAAAAACAACCTTTGGAGGATTTTATAACATTCGTATGCCAAATGAATGGGAGTATGAAATTTATAATATTATATAAAATAATGGTCAATATTGTCAAACCATTATAACAAGATAACTACTTTTAATGTGGTGTTATATAAGGGACATTTTCAACTATAAATATTAAATTAGAAGCTAAGTTATTTATAAAAATCATATAAATTGATTTAAAAATATATTGATCAAATAATTACCATAAATGGCGACATAAAAATGATGTAGTAATTCATTAATTAAAGAAAATATCAAATAAATGATATATAATTTTTTATAATAAATATATTTTAATATATTTTAATATAATAGTGTACTTTTTTTATTGTGACATTTTATTGATGTTTTAGATTTATTCATTCAATTTTATTAAATTTTTTTGATATTTTTAATATTTCATGTAATGAATATTGTAAAAATTGAAAAAAACAATATTTTCAAATAAATAAGATCTTATTTAATGATATCACATTAAATAAATATAACATTCATCCAAATTATTGATATGATGTTTAAAATGACACACATGACTCGTAAATGGTTAGTTTAAAATTTTCTAGTAAATATATTAACACATAAATAGTAAAAACACATGTGGAAAAAGTAAGAGTTAATGAGGTTAAATAAGAAAGAAGGAAAAAAGATAAAGATTAGAATGCGACACAAAACTGTATAAAAATTATTGTAGAAATAGGATTAGAAAATTATCGACATAGGAGTGAATTGTAGTTGTTTTAAGGAATGTATACAATGAAAATAATGTATATATTAATTAATTCAATGATATTTTCAAAAGTTTACTCATTTTATTTAATATCATTAATGTGCAGACAAAGAGAAAAATAAATATATTAATTAATCTAAATTAATATTTTGATATAAATGAAATTAGAATAATTATTGAATTTTAAATTGAGTTTTTATAAATTATATTTATAATTTAAATTATTCATTGATGTTAAAATTGTATTTATTAAATTAATAGAGAAATAAATTAAATGATTTTAAATGTATTTATTTTGTTATATTTTGGATTAGAAAACGAGTCTAATAAATTTTTATATCTAAATTAAATTATAATCACATAGGAGATAATATATGATATAAAATTTAATCCCCTATTCATTTATAGGCTATTTAATGTTTTTGGATCTAAAATAGCCTTATTATATTTTAATATTTTGAGGATTTACGAAAGTGTCCATCACCTAAATTATAAAATGAAACCCCTTCTATTACTTGTATACAAGAAATTGAGCCTTCTAGCTCGATCAAAACATACCCATTTTTCATTCCGACATCATTATCCAAGTTATAGAGATTTTGGTCCTTCCAAATGATCTAACCTAGATAAAATTACAAGAGATTCAACAATGTATAAAGAAGACAAGGATGCTAAATCATGTTCAACTAATAGAAAGTAAAAGGTAAGGGTTTCCTCATCTCATGTTTACTTCTATTATACATATTCATCATTTACTACTTATTCCTTCAGTGTGGTGTTTTTAATTCCTTTTTTATATCATATCATGAACCTCCATATAATCATGATATTATCAACTTCATTTAATGTTATTCCTTTAAATATATTATGATTTAAATGTTTCAAAATGGTATGTGACACTCATAATGTTAAAATGTTGTATTTCCTCAATTTTTTTCAATGGTCTAATTTGAATGTGTATTCATCTATAGAAACATCCAAATTTTATAATTTTAATTAATAATGATTTATATCAAATAATACCATCTATAATATGATATTGAAAGGATTATGATCAGTTTGACTGGGGCAGTGCTATTTTGATTATAATTGTAGTTTATGGTAAATATATTCAAATTTTGAATGCTAGTTTTCCAATATGAATGATTATGTTGTTTAGGTTTCATAGTATTCGTATAATGAATTTATTTGACATAGTAAGTTATTAGAGAGACCCTCTATAACCCCTTTATACATCACTATGTATTATGATAAAATTACTTTATAGAGTTAGATGAGGCCTTGCACATTTATTTTCAAATAAGGATTTAGATGAGGCCTTAGACATATATTTTTACATGTTATGGTTGATGGATCAATGATATGATTTACGTGTTTGGAATTATTAATACCATAATATTTATATTATTTTTTCATTCCCATATTGTTATTTGACTAGTAGAATATCCATGGTTAAGTTTCATATATCATGCTATTATTTAAATGGCATTTTCTTCATTTGTTTAACTCTTCATATTTTTTATTCAATATTTACACATAAACTCCACTGTATTCTTACCCATATTGGGAATTTGAGATCACCCCTCCCATATGTTTCAATTTTTTCCTAGAATTCTATTATTTATATTATGACTTATTTTTATGGTTTTATAGATGTGGGATAATGACCGTCTCAATGAAACTATTTTTTATTTTTTATTTTAAAATGTAATATAGAATTCAAATATGGTTATAGTATTCCAAAATTACTGAAATAGTTAGTCCATTGGGTTTTCATTACTTGTATCATATTCCAATGTAATAAATTAAGCCACCAAATCTATTCTATTGGGGTCGATTCTGTTACAAATTAATTTCAAATAATGTTATATAGGCTTTAACATGATTAAATTTTTTATTATTAGGAGAGTATCATGAGAGGTTCCATTTGTATATAACTATTATGATAACCTAATGTTAAAATAAACTGTTTTTATTTAAACATGACTATTTTGTATATTAGGAAGATATTATCAACTAATGGTTTTTCATGAGTTATTTTGTATTTTATTATTACATCTAATATTGTATTTTGATAATTATATTTTCAATTTTAAATTTACCTATATTTTATGACAATCTATGCCTCTACTTGGTAATTGATATATTATCTTTATGAGGATTTGATTGGAGTGTATCCCTTATCTCCAATTCCTATATTTCTTTTAATGATTAATGCCACTTATTTTAATTTAAGTTACACCCTCGATGCTTGTCACTAATCTATGGCCATCTGGAGGTGAGAATCATGAGGCCAATATCTATATAAGGTTATTGAATTTTTATAATGGGAACCATTGGTGGGATGGGGACATCACATTATTCTCTATGAAAACCTAATTATGTGTATATTTATTTTGGAGTACTTCATTTTGGACATGAATAATTGTAATATTGTTTTGTATGAACCTCATTGCATGGTCTCAAAATATGTTAAAGTTGAATATGATAAGTCTAGGGGATAATGAAAATATATATCTTATGTTATTACTAGACTATGAGGGTAACCATTGGTGTGAGGGGGATTTCATATTATTTTCAATGAAAATGAAACATTATATATATATATATTTCAGAGTACTTCATGTGATATAATAAGAAGAGTTATATTTTTATGTATGCATCTCGATGCTTGGTCTGAAAAAATGTTAAGTATAAATATCTAAAGTGATGTGTATTATTCCACTATTATCAATTATTTTATATAAATTAAATAACATGAATATATATATATATATCATCATATATCATCCGAACACCTATAAATAATTTGATTCTACTTATTATATGGTCAATTAGTTTATATGGTCATCAAATGACACCATTATTCAAAGGGATATATCTATTAATAAATATTAAAGGATTCCATAACTGAGTATCTATGATTTCTTGGTGTTATAATTTTATATGTATTTTTTTGATTTGGGATATTCACCTTGAAGTTATAGAGGGGTTATAAAATTAATTGTGTACAAATATAATAGATATCATGTTTTTGCCCTCAATAAAATTTTAAAACAGAAATAACTATCCAATTCATAGATAATTTATTGAGATCATATATAATGGATCTAATAATAGGTTCAGATAAGTATCATTGAATATTAGAGTTCTCAGAAAAGTCAATTTCCACTCTAGAATTCAAATTTATCCATTTTCTGTTTTGTATTGGAATATGTGATAAACTCTAACTAGCATTGATAATGTTGTAGTGTGAAAGATACTATGTGAGAACCATTCTCGTTAAATGAAAAATAATATTAATATAGTTCAATGATATGTCAATGAAATTAAATGTTTATAGAATATTTATTTTTTGTAATCATATATGATATTTTGTGTTTTTTGTAAATAAATAAACCATTCAAATATAAAATTTAAAGGGGATTATAAAACTTTAGTAGAAGGACAATATGATTCCCTAAAAAATATCCAAATTAGATTATATATCCCTTGGGAACTTCAATATATATCCAAAATATTAAACTAATCTTCTCTAAAATACATGATGGGTTTCATGACTCTCTTTTTAGGGATTTCCATCCAAATCTATAATGTGTTCAAATAAAATAGGATGTAACACTACGACATTATTTATCATATGAGGAACTACAAGTGTTGATGATCAATCAATGAAATAATCCACTATGAAATATAACCACTCAACAAGTTATTGTCTTCTCGAGTATGCATACATTTGAGGAAGTGACATAGAAAACTAATGATATAATTTTCTAAATTTAACCTCATTTATTCTAATATATGAAATGATTTTTTTGGATAATTAATTTTGGGGTTAAATATAAGAGACAAAATCTTTATTTTTTAAACTATGAATAACTAAATATTTCACAGGAAATAAAAATATTGAATAAATATGATTAATATTATATTAAATTTCATTATTATAGTAAAATATAAAAACAATACTTGTGTCATGGAATATGATACATCATGTTGAAAATTAAAAAGTTTAATAAATAGATAATCCCATACATACACTATAAATTTAATACAAATTTCTAATTTCTTGTTTAGAATATTATAATACCAACTAAAACTACGGATTGAACGAATAATAGTTGTCATATGAAAATAATTATTATAATGAAATAAAACTATTGTAATTGACATATTAATAAAAGTATATAGTGGAATATATATTAGAAAAAACGTTTCATATGATTATTAAATGGTCAACAGAAATATATGACTAATTTCAAAACATATAACTACATGGAATATTTATATTACGATGAAGGGATTTTTTTTGAAATGAAGCATATATAATAAAATATATATTCATCATATATAATAAATATTCTTCTCTATTAAATAGATTAAATTTTAAAACATATAAAATACAATAAATCTCTATATAAGAAATTGTTTTTATCTATGGAAATAAGTATTTATAAAATATTATGCTTTTTAAATTGAAAATATTATTATCACATATTTACATACTAAATTATAAAAAGTTAAATTCTCTGTAGTAATAAATAATATAAAATTTTTCATGATTTTCAATAGTATTATTTATGGAAGAAATATTTTAAATGGATGAATTCATAATAACATCATTAAATAATAAAAATTAACTAAATAATATATTTTGTTTAAATTATTTATTGTAAATTTCAAAATAAGTATAATGTTCCTAAAAAGTGGGAAAAATTTAACCACCATTATTTTCTGTGATACATTAGATGAAAAATAGACCATCTATAAACATTATGGATTTATTAATTTGACATATACCAATAACAAAAAATTATATAATGACCCCACCTATACCAGTTCTAAAATCTTTCCCTACACCATTTTTCTTAAAAACAATCCCAAACTACTAGTATTATATTTCCTATCTATATTGATAAATTTATAGTCCAATTTAAGAGATTTGGTTCCTTTAATATGAAGGATATTATAATGAGAATGGGAAAATCCATCCATGTGAGCATGTATTTATTCTAAATATAATAAATTAACATCTAATCTACTACAAGGAAAAATATTATTTCCCCCTTAATATTAACATCAATATAAATTTATGAAAATATTTCACTTGAACATAACTCAATTATTTTAATCATTCAATAGTATTACACATTCATATTTTAATTTGTTGAAACACCAAAATGAATAGAGTTATACTATTTTAATTGTTTTCAAACAATATGAGTAATAATATATAAATTTTTAGAATGTATTATATTATTGATTATTTTAATTAATTTTAATTATTTTTAAGTGTGATAAAAAATAAATATTAAATATAATATAACCCATTTTCTATTATTATTGTTGAACTTAATTTATAATTTCCGATTCAATTTATTTGAATGATATAGGTATAATAAATCAATGCATCATGGGACAATGAAATGAAATATTATAAAAGTATAACACTAATGTAATGAATAAATTAATGGTAAAATTTTTATCAATGAACTCAGATCAGTAACTCCATGATAAATTCAAAGTCAATTGATCAAAACTACTAGCATCTGGTGATTCAAATAAATATTAATAAAATAGAATTTATAATAAATTAATTTATTTATAATAAATTAATTTTATTAGATAAATATTGTTTTTATTATAATTTTTTATGACCTATATGTTTATTATATTGTGGGACACTATACATTCAATGGTGTTTGGAAAACATTATGGGATTGTATTAAAACATCTATTTTTAATTATATTTTCTTTTTATAAATTAATATTATTAATTAATGAATACATTCTCTCTAAATGAATGTTTATTGTAATAAATATTAAATATTTTTTGTATTTTCATTACCATGTACCTTTCACCATCTCTTTGATTCATTAATTATATAAAAAGTATTTTTTAAGTAAAGTTATGTCAGTCACGTATTTTTTTATTGGAAATCATTCACCAACTTGTCAATTTTTATTAAAATGTTTCATGAATTTAAATATCAATTTATAAATTATTTAATTCAGTCATTTTCTATATCTTTGGAATTATTTAAAGGGTTGTTTTAAAAAAAATTCAACAATTAAATTATACACTCAGGGACTAATAAAATGTATCATGACCTGAAATAATAGTATTGCTAGCTCAAGATTTGGTAGAAGATTTAATATTTATCTTCATGATTCCCAACATTTCATAGGAATAAGGCAGAACACTAGATTCAAGAAATTTTGTTGCAACAATTATCCAATAAAATATGGAAGTGGGAATGTATATTCCTAGAATTATTCATTGGTTTAGCATTTAATACTTGGAGGGATAATTTTATTTTTTTTAGAAAAATTATCTTAGTAAAAAAATTGAATTATTAAAAATATATAATAGAGATTAAAAAGATATAGTTTCTCAATCACTTATATATCATATTGATTATAATAATTTGTGGAGTTACATCAGTGCTTGTCTATGATTGGGACATGTGGTTCAGAAACATTTTTGGAATGCTTCTTTATTAGTAAAGGGATCCTATATATACGTACACATAAAATATATCATATAGAAATATTGGAAGATAGTTTTATATATTCATGGTCATGATGATATTTATTTGGCAAGTGTCCTTAATTTTTTTATTTCATGGTAAAAACCTATTTATAGTTTAATATTATAGAAAATTGATATATTTTTTGATTAAGATGGATCCCTTAAAATCATTGTATATGATGCCATATAGATCTCTCTTATTATAGTTAGATATGGGAGAATTGTCCTTGTATGATAATTCTATTGTTTTGGAGGTGAAGTAAGGGAATGAAGATTATATATAAGAGATTTTTACACAGATAATTGACACTAGTATGAATATATAGACCATTAACAACTACCATAAGTGTTCAATGTTTGTAAACATATATTTATCATGGTTTTTTATTCCATGGGACAACATTTTTTATGTTTAATGGGTATGTTATTACTAGTTAGTTTTCTTCAATTTAGATTGTTTTACTATGTGGAATTGTTTTATATCGGTTGGACTTTTGGCCTTTCATGAAATCAATTAATTATGTGTTTCTTGTTTCTTAATTAATTTCCTACCAACCAGACCCTATCCATGTACATTAATATGAATATTTTTAATTAGATCTTGGCCCCATTATTGTGGATAAATTGGTTTTGATTATGGATCACATAGACAAGGCCCTACATTGAAAAAAATTTCAATTAGTCTATGTATTGTGTTAGTGAAGTCAATATACCCATGATGCAATGAAACATGAATCATTTCTAAGGACGTAGTGGCCATCCCTATTTTAATGTCCAAAATCAATAGTACTTTTTGGATACATAATTTTTTCGTGATTCAGAGAATTGTGATTCCCTCTATGTTTTGGTAGGATATTTTATTTTATTTTTAATAGTTGATATTTTTAGTTTGGGATTTTTGAGTTTAATAAATTGTTTTTTAGGGGAACACTCTATCAATATTGAGGATAAAATGGGGAGAAAAAAAGTAGTGGCATGGTTGTCTATATAGGGAATAGAACCCAGTGAAATTTATATCATTTTGGACCTGGTAGTACCATGGTTACTGTAAAATGGTGTAGAATCATGGTGGCTTAATTTTTTCACCCAAAAATTTATTGTATTCTTGAACAATGGAGTAGGGATGTGGACCTAAAAATTATAGTGTTTAGGTATGGAGGATTAGGTTACAATATTTGTTCGTTAAGGGTTATGTTTAGTGGTTATTCAAAATTTGGGTTATATGAATCATAAGTGAGTATGATATACCATATCACTCATTTATAGTACCGATTTTTGAGGATATGGTATTGGTTGAACCATTAACCACTCCAATAATATATATTATCTAAGGTACCATCTTTTTCTTGGTTCTAGGATGTCCATGTTCCATATATGCGACATTTATGTTCCTTACATCGTGTTATAATATTTCTGTTGTATTATTTGTTATAAAATATGGATTCATGGTTTGTCTATTGGTATTATTAATTATAGGTTACCGAATAATATCAAAAAACCACTTGAAACCATTTTCATTCATCATTAATCTCATTTT
Source organism: Viscum album (assembly GCA_963277665.1). Classification (NCBI taxonomy): domain Eukaryota; kingdom Viridiplantae; phylum Streptophyta; class Magnoliopsida; order Santalales; family Viscaceae; genus Viscum; species Viscum album. Next base: position 116,343,170 of record OY728128.1, on the reverse strand, counting down.
ATTGGTGACCAATATGAACCCATAATATATATTTTAGACCATTTCTATTGGATTTCATATATTTCTATAAGAGTTCATTTCTTGGTAGTTTTTTTCTATTGTTATGGTTTTTTCTTTAATGAAAAGGATATAATTTAATAATTATTTCATGTCCAAATAAAATTCATTCAATAATCCATAATATAGACAAGGAATTGATATAATGGTGAATATTGAATATGAATAATATGATATTATATGGCTGTTGAATTTAAAATTAATTTTTTCACACGATGTGTTAAAAAAATTCCTTAAAAGTGGGGGTTATTATAAAAAATGGATTTTAAGGCATGAAATCCATAATTAAATATAAGGAAATTGTTTTAAAATAACAAGTAGGGTATTTAAATTATTTTTAATAAGCACAACACATTGAGATCATTGGATACATCATGAAATGGAATATTTCATTAGTGTGTTTCATAACACATGATGTTTCATATTGACTATATGTAGTGGGACACGATATGAGATGGACACACATTATACATTTCATATACTTATCTTTTTACTTCTGATTATGTATTCCCATTTGTTAGGTAAAAAATATCATGCATTGTCAATTATGCTCTATTTTCACATTATATTATATTTGAGGTTTATTTTCTCATTTTTTCCACTTATGGTGTACCAAAGGTTTTTAATATTATAAATTTTTCATTTCATTTATGTACATGATATATACCTTATTTGTTTGAAAATGAAAGGCTATTTTGAAATCCAAAGTGTATTTTTAATGAAATTACTTTTCAAAAAACCGTTTTAAAATGGATTGGATTCAAATAAAGATCTATAGATTTATTGGTAGTGGTATTTTTTTAAATTGTATGAAAAATTATTACTTGTTTTTTTCATAGACCCTAATTTTTCATTTCATATATATTAAATTGGGTTTCCCTTTATATAGGTAAATGTAATGATGTCATTTATTCCTTATATTTTATATGGGAGTATTTTATCTCTTAGAATGATGGACTAGTAGTGATGTATGTTCACATAGAAGCTTGGTTTACTCAAGCAATTTAAATCTTTTGGTCTTACATTATGGATTGAAATTGTATTAATAATTTTTTTGTATTCTTTATTTCCCTCTGTCAGTTTATCACTATTAAAACATAAATGAGTTTTCATTATTATTTTCCCACATCACCAAGTGGAAATCCTTCATAGGATATATGTCTAGATAACTAGGTATTTCTCATCATGCACATGGAGGAAAAACCTACATGACTTAAATCACTAGATTATATTGATATATGATGGGTTTGTTTTGGATAGATTGATAAGGGACTTGTTTTCCGAGGATGAGAAATATTTTAGTTCTTATCATTACTAAGAAGATACATTGAGATTCCTTTGTGAGACAATAATGTTTGTGGGAGTGCGGAAATGGTCGATCTTGATCCTCATGTATTGTGAGGAGACATATATCTCATGGTTGATGTGTAGATACTAGTTACATAATGAGATTTTTTCTTTAATTAGAAAGTTGTAAATACCTATGTTCTCATTACCCTTATAAAATGGAGTTCTAGTGTTTAAAATTTCAAAATACATTTTGGGTCCCATCTCCATTATGCCTCTGAACTATTTCTAGATAAGGATACATGGTTGAGGAATTTTATGGAGGTGTTATATTTGGATATCCACCAACATGACATGGTAATTATGTTTTCAATATATATCATTGTACTTTAAATATAACAGGTCAATATAATTATTCAATATAGTACTAGATCATAATGATATTATGTTCATCAAGACTTTTCATATTGCATAACTATAATTTTAGATTCCCAATTTCTTAGATAGATGAGATTTTTGGAATCAATTTATAATTCAAATACCTCTTCACCTATTTATTATAATGGTGGTTGATCTTATTTTATTTAAATGAAATTAGATGTGTTGTTTTCTAGTGGATTATTAGGTAATCTGTAGAGGTTTGTTCCTCAAATCACGAGATGTATCTATGTACTAGGTGTATCACTTCATATTTTATTACAGTGAGAATTTAATTTGAGGTAATAGTAGTATAATGATCTAAAAATGGATTCAAATAGATCAGAAGGTGTTGGAAATGAAAATAAGATTTCTTCCTCATACATAGATAACCGAAATTGGAGGAGGAGGTGGTCATTATTAGGGTCATACAGGTCTTCGACATGGTCACAGATAGGATCATGGATTGGTTTTTCTTGAACACGGAGAACATAAAAACTTTTGAGGTATCATTTTACTATATTATTCTTGGGAACATGAAATGTTAGATTCAGGTAATGCACACTCCATCATATCACCTTCCCTTGTTCGGATATAGGGGAATGAAGTTGAGTGGATTAAAGTGAACTTTGCATCGAATATTCCATTTGGAGGTACATCTCATCAGTAAATTTTTTGAAGAAATGTTAAGACATTTCTTGGGTAGAAAAAAAATTAGGGAGACTTTATATCATTAAATACAATGATATACAACATCATACAATGTTTTTTGTTGTGGTATTATATGTTGTTTATGGGTGATTTTATCTGGTGAAAGGTCCTATTTTGTGATGGTGACTGAGAGTAAGTAAGGTTTGATTGACAGTGAGACCCTCAGTTATATTTAAGTATTGTTATAAACATATTTTACATGATGGAGGGTATGATACATAGTTTATTGGTGGTTCAATTGATGGTGTTTCACTTTTTTACAGAGAGTAACAAAATGTTTTTCCATTATATATTATGGAGTGATACCCTAAGAAGAGTAATTATGTTTAGGATTGATCTATGGTAAGGTGTTTCTAGGATATAATTATCTCTATATAAGTTTGTGAATTCAGAATAATGAGTTATTTGTGTATATATTATTGATATTTTACATATAGATTTAGACAGGCTGAGTGTTTCACCATAGGATGCAATGATATATTTTGTAAAAAATACTGATATCATTTTGTGTCAATGTATGTATTATAGTTTCTTCAATTTAGTGATAGTTAATAATAAAAACACACTTCATTTGATTAATCTGTTATTCAATCAATTGATAAGAGATTATTGGTTTAAAAATAATGTTCTTCGATCTGGATACCATCATATGCGGGCAATGGAGGATGATGTTCTAATGATAGTCTTCCTATTACCATATAATAATTACATGTTCTTTTTGATAATTTTATTCATGATAACTAATCTAGATTAATAAATGGATTTGAAGACACCAAATTTAGGTTTTTATATAGTAGTTCATGGTTGTGTTCAATTAAAAATCCTATAATAAACAACATCTAGTTTGGATCATGTAGAGAATATTATTGAACAATGATGTGGAAGGAATGTTCCTATCTAGTTGTAAGAACCCAGTTCTTATTCATGAGGTATGAGTTTCTTATTTTCCCTTTTCCTTAAGTGTTTTTCAGTAAATATGAAAAATGGGTAAAAATCCCAAAATTTGTGGGTACATGCCATGTACTTTTCCACACGCCATGTACTTTGGCCGTGTGGGATGAGTACACAGGTCATCTAGGACTATCAGTGATGAAGGGTGTAAAAACTGACTACATGCCGTATACTTCGTATTTACACACCGTGTAATCAGTCGGTAGGTAAACAATAAGGTGGTGGGGGTAACTGCCAGCGGAGTGATAGTACACACCGTGTACTAAAAAATACACCATATGTAATCATGTCAACAGATGAACAGTGAGGCTGTGGAAAGTGGCCACCAGAGGAACAATTAAATAAAATGAAAAGTACACACTGTGTACATGATAGTACATGCAATGTTGTTATGTTTTTTTCTTAAAATATGCATTAGGCTCCTATTTCGACAGATGAAGCATAGAACTTGTTAGGAGCACAGGAGAGACGACTAGACTATAGAAGAGCTCTGACCGCACACCAGGACTCTGATTCCTTCGCCGACGATCTTGTTTGAACTACACGAGTGAGTTATTCCCCCTCTTTGACTGTTTACTACTAATTCTTTCCCTAGGGGAAGTTATTTGGGTTTTAATGGGTTATCATTTATTCGAGATCTACACCGTTCTCGGTTGATCCGGGAGGCCTCATTCGCGTATATCGATTGGTAGAGATAGATGTAGGTGGTCTGGTGTTTATTTCCAACTATCAAGTTGTTTTTGTGTAACATTTTGCTACGCGCCCAAGTTTTGGGTGTCCTATGGCTGAGGCATTGAATAATTAAATACCTAGAATTTCATAGGTAATTTAATGAATATGTAATAAACAACTATTTGGGATCATTGCCCTGATCAAGGGCCACCCCATGGGTGTAACACCCCGAGATTTTATGAAAAATATTCTTTTTAATTTTATTGATGTCTTGTGTTGTACATTACGACAAAGGAGTCTTTCACAACACACAACCCTAACATGGCTGCATTACACGCAATTGCGACCTTCCTCGATAGCGTGTGTTGTACACAATACTATGTTTCACTAAACAACGATATGCTATTAAAATATTATTAAAACTAGCCGTTATGAATAGTAATATCCACTTTTTGAAATTTTTTAAATTTCATCTTTCAAAATGGATTTCATTTTTGGATTCGGAATATCGAAATTAGCCTAGGGTGAAATTTTGGTATTTTTCTGGAAACTTTCAAATTTTGATGAATAGTGAAAACACTGGGTTACTATTTAAAAACCGACATTTTATTTAAATTATTATTTATTATATTTAAATTTATTAAGGCCAAAATTGATACATAATACCTATATAAGTTCAATGTAATTCATTGGAGTAATTTTATTATAATTTTAGATATATAAAAATTTTATTGAACTTTTCACCGTCTTTTACCCACCTCCTAGGAGAATTTGAAAATTTACATAAAAATTAATTTTACCACTTCTGTGAGTGGAATTTCAAAAATCCAAGAGACACGGTTGATTTCAGTAAGTAAAATGTGGTTCAATGAGATCAAAATAATTTTTGGTGAATAGTAACTTTTTACTTTTATTTACCACGATTAAAAGTAAATCGGGTAATTAAGGGTAAACATGATATTATTATTACCATAACACATGTCCTAATTCTATTGGATAAGTGTAATTAAACCAAAAACAACATTAGGAATGAAATATGACCATTTAGGCGCACTTGGGTTAAATTAGTACATTTAATATTAATTTATTTAAAGAAGGGTTAAAATAGTTAAAATCAATGTTTAATAAGTAAATAATTTTTAATATGGGGTTATACATAAGATAAAATCAACTATAAATATTTATTATAAATCTAAATGTATTTCCTACATAATGGTATTTTATTTATAAATTTTAGACATTAAATAATTAATTTATTTTTGACACAGAGATGATGCAGTAATTATCTTATTAATGAAATATTGACATAACTGATGTTATAAATACCAAAATAAATGTAATTTGAGACTTTTAATGAATTGAACTAATTTTATAGGTTAATATGACATGTTAGTATTTATTTAGGTAACTTTGTTCGAACTAATCATTCTGTTATGATTTTCACAAAAATCAATTACTAAATAGTGTCAAAATTGACATCAAATAGTTTTTAAAACAAATATTATATTATTAATTGATATTTTATTCCTAAAAATATAAGGTTCGTCCAAATGACTTATATGAGGTTATATATATTAATAATATACATCTTGGGGTTCTTTGGTCTTGTTATAGTATGTTTATTAACCTTATAGTGTAAGAAAACAAGAAGACACGGTAAAAGAAAAATTATTTAACTTAAAGATAAATCTAAATGATAAGGTTAAACTAGAAACCTAAAATTGTATAAATTTTATTGGATGAGAGGATTTAGACCCATACCCACCTTAGCATTGAAATAACTCAATTGGGGCTATTAAAAACCGAATATGACTTTATAATAAAATAATATTTTTTGTTATTCCAAAGGTGCCCCTCTCCTCCCTTATAAAAGGGCACCTCCTCCCTCTCTACCTCACACCACTTTAAGCATTCAAGCTCATCCTAACCCTGCCTAATTATCTTCTCCACTTCCCTAGAAACATCCTAGAGGTCCTTGTCTTCTTCAAAGATGAATTTTGGTTCCCTAAGAGGAGGTCTCAAAGAGGCGCTTCAAAGAAGAGGTAATGTCCGTTACCGATTATTTCAACTTTATTTCTTCTTCCACTTCTTCTTATTTAGTTGTTTCATTATGAAGTAATAACATAAGTATCACTCATATACTGATATTTTATTATAAGTATGAAACAACCCTATTTCACCATCTATCCATCCTACGGAAAACGAAATCACCGCGCGTGCGTACGTACGGAATACCGTCTCCACATTGTGGTGTAACCTATTTTCCACCACCACCTTACTTGGATGGGTATAATGGTGTAAATAATAACTATATATGATTATTGTAAAGTGATATTGATTCTGAAATATTATACATACACTCCAATATAATTCCACTATCATGGGAATAATATCATCGCTCGTGCGTACATACGGACTACTGTCTCCACGACGTGATGAGATTCATTCTCCATGTTAACCATTCATGAATGATTATAAAGTATATATTATAAGTAATCATGAAATATATGACATAATAATGATAATTTATTTATGTGTATATATATGTATTACATCTACTTAATTTCATTCAATTCAATAAGGAAACGAAAACAGCGTTCTTGCGTACGTACGACCTACCATCTCCATAAACGATGCATTTCATTTCATTTAATTGATCTATCATATATATATATATGTGTGTGTGTGTATATAATGAAATATATATTATATGTGAATATTTTTTTACATTCTGGAATTATGTAAATCAGGATATAAGTAATAATATCAAGAACAACAAGTCCAAACATGTATGATAAATAAAACGATTTAACCTAAAACGCTACTTTAACATAGAACTTACAAAATAAAGGGTAAGATAAAGTCATAAGTGAACCATATATGACATCATAACAATTAATATGATTCTGTAACTAGTCAATGACATTATTTAAATCATTATACAGGAGGTTCGGAAACATACGAAGCATATCAGACCTAAGGTAAAGGATAACTTTTCCAATATCGTTTTTATCCGAGATTGTTTATTCGTAAGTATTTTCTGGGGTTATTTCTATCATTCATGTCCATGTTTTATAAAAGTGTTTTCATGTATGTTTAAAGTCATTTTTACCCATTTTTTACTTTTACTACATGGTATGTAAGGAATCTTTCTTTTGTTTACGTTACGAGGTACTTTTTTGATGTTTCCAACAAAAGTACGAGGAGAATGTTATTTTTAACTTATACGGCGTGAAAATATTTTTACGGTTTCCTAACGCCTCATTTTCATGATGATTCCTCTACAAGATAGCATGATTATTTTCAACAAAACCCTTTTCTTTTAAAATTGCAAGAAATTTTGTGCAAAGAAAATGATTTTGAAAAAAAAAGGATATTTTCTTCAAGAATTCATGTAACACCCCAAGATTTTATAGTGTGTTATTTCTTCAAAATAATTCAATAACTTTCACTACACGCAACACCAAGTTCAATTGCACCATGACTTACCAAAAAAAAGAGCCATTAAAAGAGGTTATGAATAGCATTAACTACATTTTTAACTTTATATAATCCTTATAATTTTAGAATCCATATTATGAGTTTCTTAGTCATAATGCAAGAACAGATTCATTTTCAGTATTGCACTTTTATCAAATTTTGATAGTGAAACCTTTTTAGATACTATATTTTAAACTTGTTGACTAAATGGGGACATCAAAAATTTAAAATGAAACATCCCAAGCTTCCACGGTACGCTAGCGTGTGTTGTACGCAACACCGAGTTCTAACATACCGTAACCAATCAAACTAGCTGTTATGAATAGTAATACCTACTTTTTGAAGTTATATATATTTTATATTTTAAAATGGACTTCATTTTTGGATTCAGAATATCAAATTTAGCCTAACGTGAAATTTTGGTACTTTTCGGATAACTTTCATATTTTGATGAATAGTGACAATTACTAAATTTTAATTAAAAACAACTTTTTTAATCAAAATAATTAATAGTGATAAATTATGAATTTGAGTGGTTTTAAAGTATATTTAGAATATATTTTTAATATTTAATATAATGTTGGTCATTGGACATAATTTTACAATTAAACCGAACATAAACAAGTGTCAATCTTTTGATAGTTATTATCTCTTTAAAACACGCTTTTTGTTTTGACAGCGGGAATTAATTTTAAATTAATTTCTGCCACTTCTGTGTTTTGAATTTAGGAAAATGGATTCCATATTTGAAATCAGGATGTTAAAATTGTGTAAATAGGTAACTTTTATTTTTAGACATTTTGAATAATTACTGCGGTAAATATTTTATTTACCATGGTTAAGGGTAAATCCGGTAAATAAGGGTTAAAAAGTAATATTATAATAATACTAAATTACCCTAAAACGTGTATTAACCCTATTGGTTGATACATGGTCGACCATGGGCATCTTTGGGTCGATTTTGGGACCCCATGGATCCACTTGTAAGTGATAATGACACTTTATTTTAATTAAGTCAAAATGAATACAAAAATGACACAAGCATATATCTTTTAGAAAAACAATTGTTACATAGGGTTATATAAGTTGGATTTTAGATTATAAATATTCATTAGAAAGCTAAAAAGATTTCCTACATAATGATAGTTTATTTGTAATTTTTAGACATTAAATATTTTATTTTATTTATGACACAATGATGATGCAGTAATTACTATAATAGTGAAAAATTAAAATAATTGATATTATAAATACCCAAAAAAATATAATAAGAAAACTTTTAATGAATTAAACTAATTTTCTAGGATAATATGATATATTAGGATTGATTTAATTGACTTTTTTCGAAGTAATCAATCTGTTATGAGTTTCACAAAAATCAACTATTGAATAGTGTCAAAATTGACATAAAAGAGTTCTTAAAACAAATATTATATTATTAATTGATATTAAATTCCTAAAAATCTAAGGTTCGGCCAAGAGACTTATATCATGATAGTTTAATAATTAATGGACCACTTGGGGGTCACTTTGATGTATATAGTAAGTTTATTAACCATATTATATAAAACTGCAAAGAGACATTGTAAAAGTGAAACTAATTAACTTAGAGTTAATACTTAAAGATAAGGTTAATATAAGTACCCAAACCTGTCTAAATTCTATTTGTTGAGTTGTTTTCGACCTATCCCCACCTTAACATTTAAATAATCAACTTTGGAGCCATTAGAAACCGAATATGAATTTACTATAAATTAATATTTCTAGCTTTTCCAAAGGTGCCCCTCACCCCTCTTATAAAAGGGCACTCCTCCTTCCCATTTCTTCACACCTATAAAGCCTTTTGGTTCGGCCAAACTCTGCCCAAATACTCTCCCAACATCCCTCACTACAACCTATGGGCCTTAGTTTGATCAGAAAGCCAACCTAAGGAGACCTTTTGATCAAATCAAAAGGAAGAACCCGAAGAAGAGGTAATGATTTCACCACCCTTTTCTAAGTTCCTTTCTTCTTCCACTTCTTATTCCTTTGTTCTTACCATCCTAAAATAATAACTCCAGTATCTCACATATACTGTGATGTTATTATAAATATGGTACAACCATATTCAGTATTCTATCCACCCTTTGAATAACATGTCACCATACGTGCGTACGTACGGCTTACCGTCTCCACGTCGTGGTGTAATTGTTATTCAATATATTATTATGTGGATGGGTATAATAATGATGTGTAACTCATGTAAATAATAAATATAACATGTTAATGATTCTGTATATATGATATACCATCCATTTATATATTATTTTAATATCAAAAGAATGATATCGTCGCTCGTGCGTACGTACGGACTACCGTCTCCACGAACGCGATGAGATTCATTCTCCATCGTATCCATTCAAGTATAATTATCATTTTATGATTTAAAAATGATGTTTAAGGACTTGATATCATTCTGGATATGAATAATATAAAACAAAATGTCTTATGTAACAAAACATATAAAATAAAATGAGTAAGTTAACACCCGAAACGACGATAATTCTAAGATATTATTAACAAATCAATGTTAAAAGATCACATATGATATCATATTAATATATATGATTCTTGTATAATTTAATAACAATTATTTCACCATTATACAGGAGGTTAACCTACACAAACCAAGGAAAAGTACAAGGTAAGGGTTATTTCACAATCTCTTCATTATCCGAGGTTGTTTATACGTAATAATCTACTGGGATCTCTTTATCATCCACATCCATGTTTCTTAAAAATGTATTTCAAATTTTTTTTACTATTTACAAGAATATGGGTTAAAGTCATTTATACCCTTGTTTGAATTTTTATAAGAGGTTTATAAAGGAATCTTTCCGTCGTTTTCAAAACAAGGTCCTTTTTAACCTTTTCGACAGAATTGAGGTAAGAATGTTTTTTTAACTTATACGGCGGGTGCGGTTATTTTACGCCGTTATAAAATCGTCAAAGCTTTCCTTACAAGCTTACAAGAATATTTTCAAGAAAATGTTTTATTTTATATGGCTCTTAAATGATTTCAAAAATAGAAAGAGATATTTCTCTAAAAAGTGTTTTGATTTCATCTATGTCAACATCCTTTAATGGATTTTACGCTTATTTGAAGTTGATTTATTATAATACAAAACTTCTATATTGTATTGAAGGTTTTGTGATATTTTTGACTGTGGATGTGCTATTTTATACCATTCATAATTTATGGTGAAATTATTGACATTTCGTATGCTAGTTTTAATACGAATGTTTATGTTATGTTTAAACCTTTTCATATGGGAATGCATTGGACTAAATAAGTGACGGGTGGAGCCCGCTATAGCTCCTCGATGCATCGGTAGGTCTCATGAGACAAACTAGTATCTTGGCACAAGGCCTTGACAAAATATTATTTGTAGTCTTGGCACGAGGCCTTGACTATGTGGTTATGATAGTCTGGCATTATGCATTCCAACATTATGAAAGTGGTTGTTGATTTTTGCATGTGATTATTCGATTAGTAGAATATCCATGTGAATAAGTAAATGGCATTATTTCATTTTACTTTTGCCCTACTATGTTGAAGTTAAAGTTTAAAAGGCTTTTGTTTTAGTAATGCAATGCCTTAAATGTTTATTCTTATTTATGAAAGTTTCCGCTATATTGTTATCCTTACTGGGCATTTGAGATCACCCCTTTTCTATGTTTTATTTTTCCCAGGATGTGAAGAAGTAAGTTATGAATGACCTGCAGGGATTTTATGAGGGGTTAATAGTGTGGATTGTGGAAACATTATGTTGTTGTATTAGTTTTTCATTTTATGATGTAATGTAAAACTTATGAATATATCTAGTGTTTCCAAGGCTACTAAACCAATCGGTCTTTCGAGATTTGATCTTTCTTGTGATCATGCCAATGTTATGAAGTAATGCACCGACTCCAGGTAGCTGGGGTCGGGGCGTTACAGTTGGTATCAGAGGAAGTTTAGTACAAACCTTGGAAACTAGATTTAGATAAACTCTGATTAGAGCACATAGACCTAAGATGAACTTTGAGGATTAGTATAGAAGAACTTTCTAGAATTTTGGTATTGTGGAGATTTTGTGAGTTTTCCGAGCAATACATCCCTGTCTGGATACGAGCAGGTAGAGGCGGCTCTGGCACAGATGTACCTAGGGGTAAAACCCGAAAACACCGCTTTGAGCTAGACTCGAACGGGAACTGGTGCATGACAACGGGCCTTGCTGCACTCTTGGTTACGACACTCCTGGGGGATATGCTTAGGATAACTCTCATTTTCTTTACAAATCATTTTGAAGGGATTATGAGTATATACTTCCTCAAAGAAAAAATTCTTATGATTATGGATTATATCCATAAATAGTTCAATTTATGTTAGGTGTTTTATAAGTATGAGATTATGTATTTTGATTCATAAACTGATCTAGTTTATGCCATTGTTTAGAAATGGCGCCCAGTAGAAGGAATGAGAACTCCAGAAATGAACATGATCCAAAGAGAAGGAAGGATCATATCTTTCATGGTCTTAAGCTAGAATTTATAAGAGAAATAGTCTCCCATGTATTATCATCATATGAAGAAATAATATCATGTATTTATAAGATAAGTAAAGAGTTTACTGAGTCCTATGGCTTTGAAGGGAAGCAAGAGAAGAAAAGGATGGAAGAGAGAAATATGGATAAAGGGAAGAGGGAAAAGAAGAATTTTCCCATATGTGGTAACTGTGGAAAGAAACACCTTGGAACTTGCATGAAAGGAATGAGAGTTTGTTATAAGTGTGGAGGAAAAGGGCACAAAGTACGTGACTGCAAGGGTAAGAAAATGGTTTCAAATGTACAATGCTTCATTTGCAAGGAGTTTGGACACTACGCGAACCTATGTCCCAGTCATCAGTCTATGACGCAAATGATGCTATTGGATAATAATCAAGTTATGATACTACCACAGATGAAGAGGAATGATTAGAGTTCTTATGTTGATTATGTCAATTGAGTGTTGTATCAACAATGTACTTGTTATAATAATTATGGAGTATATAAGGATTTTACTGCAGTACTATTTCATTAAGGACTTGAGATTGTGTGGAACAAAGAAAAGTGACTCAATAGCAGGATAAATTTTTGGAAAATATATGGTTGAGAGAATGATAAATCATAATATAGTTCTGATACTGAGGTAGTGATTTTGGAATAATATGTGATTGTTTTGGATAAATTATATTGGATATTCTTGACTACCTTGGAACTGATTAATGATTTGTATATTCCATCATTGTTGGGGTTTAAAACATTTTTGTATTAATGAAGTATATCCAGCATTCTATATGGAATAGGGGAGCATGAATGTAATCAATAAGGAATATGGTAATTCAAGATGTTTCAGTTTATTAAAAGAATACAAGATGAAGGTATTCATATGCTATTGCGGGGTAAAAAGGATCTATATTATGTTTACCTTCCTTATAAATGTTGGACTGTAAGTTTGGACAGAAGTATTTTGGATAGTTCTAGTTTGGATTATTTTGGATTACCATAAAAGGAAAACCCGGAGGTTGGGCGGCAACCCGTCGCGTCCGGCAAGGCTGCGAGACTTGAACCCGCAACTGAAGGGCGACAAGGGTGTATCACCTACCACTGGCCCATGATATGTCCTGGATTAAATAATGTTGTTTTTTTAAAGATCTGGTAGATGAATTATAAATTCATTTATTTTGGAACCCTGTACGAATAGTATAAATAAATAAAAAATTACATTCTATTATCTTTTAGAGTGAAAGATGAGTTTGTGGTAGAAACTTATTAATGGATAAAACTCTGATTATAAAGTAAGTATATCTCCTTATGATCTTACCCAATCTCATAAATAAATTCCTCAACATTAATAAAAGGAACTTAGAACAAAAATGTTTCCCTAGATGGTACCTTAAATCATCACTAATTTATGGCTTTGGGATTGTTGGCCTTTTCATAGCCATGTTCTCTACCACTCTCCATCAGATAATTGATGGTTAGATTTCTCCTCCATATCCATATTTTCCTACATGGAACCCTAGTATGTGTTATTTTCGGTAATCTTCATACTTTCCACTCTTTATTTTAAATAGAGGCCTCATTAATTCATTTTTCGATGTGGGATTTCAACTAAGATATTTTGAAACGTTAAAAATGTGTTATCCTAATACCCTATATTTTGTTGAACCGATGGTACTTCAAATCATCATAGATTGATGAGTTTAAGGACCTCAATTTTATACTTTTTTTGTGATTGATGACCTCAATCACTACCTATAAATATTTACGTTTTTCCTCCAATTATATGTCTCTAATTTCCACCAATGTTCTCCTAATCAAGATCATAATTTGGTGGTGACCCTTTCATTTCTCTTTTCCTCATATTAAGACTAAATTTTAGTAACCCAATTTCCGATGTGGGTTTTCCCACAAATATATTTTCTATTTTCAACCTTTTATTTTCGAAGAACAATTTCAAATTGCGAGGACGCAATTTATTGAAGGAGGGGAGAATGTAACACCCCAAGATTTTATAGTGTGTTATTTCTTCAAAATAATTCAATAACTTTCACTACACTCAACACCAAGTTCAATTGCACCATGACTTACCAAAAAAAAGAGCCATTAAAAGAGGTCATGAATACCATTAACTACATTTTTAACTTTATATAATCCTTATAATTTTAGAATCCATATTATGAGTTTCTTAGTCATAATGCAAGAACAGATTCATTTTCAGTATTGCACTTTTATCAAATTTTGATAGTGAAACCTTTTTAGATACTATATTTTAAACTTGTTGACTAAATGGGGACATCAAAAATTTAAAATGAAACATCCCAAGCTTCCACGGTACGCTAGCGTGTGTTGTACGCAACACCGAGTTCTAACATACCGTAACCAATCAAACTAGCTGTTATGAATAGTAATACCTACTTTTTGAAGTTATATATATTTTATATTTTAAAATGGACTTCATTTTTGGATTCAGAATATCAAATTTAGCCTAACGTGAAATTTTGGTACTTTTCGGATAACTTTCATATTTTGATGAATAGTGAAAATTACTAAATTTTAATTAAAAACAACTTTTTTAATCAAAATAATTAATAGTGATAAATTATGAATTTGAGTGGTTTTAAAGTATATTTAGAATATATTTTTAATATTTAATATAATGTTGGTCATTGGACATAATTTTACAATTAAACCGAACATAAACAAGTGTCAATCTTTTGATAGTTATTATCTCTTTAAAACACGCTTTTTGTTTTGACAGCGGGAATTAATTTTAAATTAATTTCTGCCACTTCTGTGTTTTGAATTTAGGAAAATGGATTCCATATTTGAAATCAGGATGTTCAAATTGTGTAAATAGGTAACTTTTATTTTTAGACATTTTGAATAATTACTGCGGTAAATATTTTATTTACCATGGTTAAGGGTAAATCCGGTAAATAAGGGTTACAAAGTAATATTATAATAATACTAAATTACCCTAAAACGTGTATTAACCCTATTGGTTGATACATGGTCGACCATGGGCATCTTTGGGTCGATTTTGGGACCCCATGGATCCACTTGTAAGTGATAATGACACTTTATTTTAATTAAGTCAAAATGAATACAAAAATGACACAAGCATATATCTTTTAGAAAAACAATTGTTACATAGGGTTATATAAGTTGGATTTTAGATTATAAATATTCATTAGAAAGCTAAAACGATTTCCTACATAATGATAGTTTATTTGTAATTTTTAGACATTAAATATTTTATTTTATTTATGACACAATGATGATGCAGTAATTACTATAATAGTGAAAAATTAAAATAATTGATATTATAAATACCCAAAAAAATATAATAAGAAAACTTTTAATGAATTAAACTAATTTTCTAGGATAATATGATATATTAGGATTGATTTAATTGACTTTTTTTGAAGTAATCAATCTGTTATGAGTTTCACAAAAATCAACTATTGAATAGTGTCAAAATTGACATAAAAGAGTTCTTAAAACAAATATTATATTATTAATTGATATTAAATTCCTAAAAATCTAAGGTTCGGCCAAGAGACTTATATCATGATAGTTTAATCATTAATGGACCACTTGGGGGTCACTTGGATGTATATAGTAAGTTTATTAACCATATTATATAAAACTGCAAAGAGACATTGTAAAAGTGAAACTAATTAACTTAGAGTTAATACTTAAAGATAAGGTTAATATAAGTACCCAAACCTGTCTAACTTCTATTTGTTGAGTTGTTTTCGACCTATCCCCACCTTAAAATTTAAATAATCAACTTTTGAGCCATTAGAAACCGAATATGAATTTACTATAAATTAATATTTCTAGCTTTTCCAAAGGTGCCCCTCACCCCTCTTATAAAAGGGCACTCCTCCTTCCCATTTCTTCACACCTATAAAGCCTTTTGGTTCGGCCAAACTCTGCCCAAATACTCTCCCAACATCCCTCACTACAACCTATGGGCCTTAGTTTGATCAGAAAGCCAACCTAAGGAGACCTTTTGATCAAATCAAAAGGAAGAACCCGAAGAAGAGGTAATGATTTCACCACCCTTTTCTAAGTTCCTTTCTTCTTCCACTTCTTATTCCTTTGTTCTTACCATCCTAAAATAATAACTCCAGTATCTCACATATACTGTGATGTTATTATAAATATGGTACAACCATATTCAGTATTCTATCCACCCTTTGAATAACATGTCACCATACGTGCGTACGTACGGCTTACCGTCTCCACGTCGTGGTGTAATTGTTATTCAATATATTATTATGTGGATGGGTATAATAATGATGTGTAACTCATGTAAATAATAAATATAACATGTTAATGATTCTGTATATATGATATACCATCCATTTATATATTATTTTAATATCAAAAGAATGATATCGTCGCTCGTGCGTACGTACGGACTACCGTCTCCACGAACGCGATGAGATTCATTCTCCATCGTATCCATTCAAGTATAATTATCATTTTATGATTTAAAAATGATGTTTAAGGACTTGATATCATTCTGGATATGAATAATATAAAACAAAATGGCTTATGTAACAAAACATATAAAATAAAATGAGTAAGTTAACACCCGAAACGACGATAATTCTAAGATATTATTAACAAATCAATGTTAAAAGATCACATATGATATCATATTAATATATATGATTCTTGTATAATTTAATAACAATTATTTCACCATTATACAGGAGGTTAACCTACACAAACCAAGGAAAAGTACAAGGTAAGGGTTGTTTCACAATCTCTTCATTATCCGAGGTTGTTTATACGTAATAATCTACTGGGATCTCTTTATCATCCACATCCATGTTTCTTAAAAATGTATTTCAAAAAATTTTTACTATTTACAAGAATATGGGTTAAAGTCATTTATACCCTTGTTTGACTTTTTATAAGAGGTTTATAAAGGAATCTTTCCGTCGTTTTCAAAACAAGGTCCTTTTTAACCTTTTCGACAGAATTGAGGTAAGAATGTTTTTTTTTAACTTATACGGCGGGTGCGGTTATTTTACGCCGTTATAAAATCGTCAAAGCTTTCCTTACAAGCTTACAAGAATATTTTCAAGAAAATGTTTTATTTTATATGGCTCTTAAATGATTTCAAAAATAGAAATAGATATTTCTCTAAAAAGTGTTTTGATTTCATCTATGTCAACATCCTTTAATGGATTTTACGCTTATTTGAAGTTGATTTATTATAATACAAAACTTCTATATTGTATTGAAGGTTTTGTGATATTTTTGACTGTGGATGTGCTATTTTATACCATTCATAGTTTATGGTGAAATTATTGACATTTCGTATGCTAGTTTTAATACGAATGTTTATGTTATGTTTAAACCTTTTCATATGGGAATGCATTGGACTAAATAAGTGACGGGTGGAGCCCGCTATAGCTCCTCGATGCATCGGTAGGTCTCATGAGACAAACTAGTATCTTGGCACAAGGCCTTGACAAAAACTTTTTTGTAGTCTTGGCACGAGGCCTTGACTATGTGGTTATGATAGTCTGGCATTATGCATTCCAACATTATGAAAGTGGTTGTTGATTTTTGCATGTGATTATTCGATTAGTAGAATATCCATGTGAATAAGTAAATGGCATTATTTCATTTTACTTTTGCCCTACTATGTTGAAGTTAAAGTTTAAAAGGCTTTTGTTTTAGTAATGCAATGCCTTAAATGTTTATTCTTATTTATGAAAGTTTCCGCTATATTGTTATCCTTACTGGGCATTTGAGATCACCCCTTTTCTATGTTTTATTTTTCCCAGGATGTGAAGAAGTAAGTTATGAATGACCTGCAGGGATTTTATGAGGGGTTAATAGTGTGGATTGTGGAAACATTATGTTGTTGTATTAGTTTTTCATTTTATGATGTAATGTAAAACTTATGAATATATCTAGTGTTTCCAAGGCTACTAAACCAATCGGTCTTTCGAGATTTGATCTTTCTTGTGATCATGCCAATGTTATGAAGTAATGCACCGACTCCGGGTAGCTGGGGTCGGGGCGTTACAATTCATTTCAAGTGTTTTATCAAAACAATTTTCATCTAAGATGACATTATTTTACATGTGTATCTTTCAAGTATCATGTCTCTATGATTTACATGGTTTCAATTTTCTTATTATGAAATGATATCCATTTCTTTTATATGGATTATGTGATGATGGGATGATGTTTATGAAACCCATTTTATTTATTTGGTTATTATGAATGATGTATGTTTATGTTGTGGAACAAGTATGAATGATTTCATTATGAGATGGGTGGGACCTATATCTCCCTCCAAGGAATTGGGTAAAGATTTATATCTCATGAGATTGACATGGCTGGAATGGTAAGTTAATCCGGTTCAGTATTACATTACTGAAACGAGAAGTGAAATCGATTCAGAAAGGGACTTTGCCCACTAAGATGGTCTTGGCAGCAATGCCTTGGATACTATGGAAATCATAACATGTGCTGAATGGTTGCCACAATTACATGTTTTATTACCATTATATTTTATCATGGTTGATGTTACATTATGATATATTCCTTATGTACTTCCACGATTTATGTCTTTGCTCAAGATTTTGATGTTTAAATTTAATGTTCATGTTTTTGCTTCCAAATGTTTATGGATTGTTTTAGGTTATCTATGTTTGCCCATACTGAGCATTTTAGATCACCCTTTTTATGTTTTATTTTCCCCAGGAAATAAATAATGGTTTTAGTTAAGGAAACAAAAAGGGGAAGATCGTTATGGAAGTTGTTGAAGATATTTCAACATGATTAGAAGTTTATATTCGGAGTTTCCAAAGACACTAAAATATTACTGTCCTTATGTGTCTGTTTTTGTTATGTATTAAGTATTATGCAAAAGTAATGTAATGTCCATGTACGTCAAGCTTTGGGTCTTTACAGTTGGTATCAGTGGAAAGGTTTAGTCAACCTTTGGAAACTAGGATGCGAAAAATTAGTGAGATCCCTAGAGATATTTCTAAGGTATGTCTAGGGATGTCCCTAAGGATAAGTATATGTATAGGATATAGTCCTAGAACTATTGTAACAATCTTAGGATTTAACCTAAGATGTTAGATATTGAAGGTACTCCCCCTTTATTATCTTATTTTCCCTAGCATGATTTTTTCCTCTCACACTATTCTTTTTGGGTTTTAGACGATGGATGGAACCCGAAGGAACCATGTTGATCAATGCAATGGACAATGCAATGATTGTCCTCCTGAACAAACAAATGTTATGGGAGATGGAGTGCAAAATCTTATTGATATACTTGCACAAGCTATGAATCATTCTGGAATTCCAATTGAGCCGAGAAGGGAACAATATTCTATTGAGTCCTTCATGAGGCAACGTCTACCTTCTTTCAGTGGGTCTTCTGATCCACTTGTTGCTGAACAATGGATCAGTACCACTGAAAAGATATTCTCAGTTCTTCAATGTTCTGAACATGATAAAGTCATCTTAGCAGTTTATCGTTTGGAAGGTGAAGCTGATCAATGGTGGAATATTATCAAGAATACGATGCCAAGAGATGAAATTGAGTCCATGGAATGGGACGAGTTCAGGAAATTCATTTTCAATAAGTACTTCCCTCGTATTCTTCGAACAAAGATGGAGAAGGAGTTTCTTGAACTAAAGAAAAAGGATGATGAATCTGTTGGTGTATACGAAGTGAATTTTACAAGGCTTGCAAGGTATGCATCTGGCTTTATCATACAACCTGAAAGTAAAGTTGATCGATTATTCAGTGGCTTAAAACCAAATCTTCAAAGGGAATTATCTATAAGAGACATGAGTAGCTATGAAAAAAATCTGCGTTGTGTTATCAAGGTAGAAATAGAAGTTAGCATTACTTATCCATCTCATAGTTTTGACAAGAAACAAAAGATGGAGTTCAAGGTGAAATATCAGAATAATGGTGAAAAGAAGATAAATTTTTCCTTATGCTCAAAGTGTGGAAAGAAGAATGGTGGAGATTGTATTAAAGGGACTAGAAAATGTTTTAAGTGTGGAAAAGAAGGTCATCGAGTAGCTGAGTGTCGAAGTAATGGAAAAAGGGTTTTTAAGGATGTGAATAAAGAAAAGACTGCAGAGAATGCACCACCAACACTTCAATGCTTCAAGTGCAAGGAAATGGGGCATTATGCTAATAAATGTATAATCCAAGGGTTAGCGATGATCGACATGAGCAACCACTTAAGGAAAAGGAAAAAGGTAAGTCACATGCGATCACTATTGGCAATGTTGAATATGACAACGATGTGGTGGAATGATTAAGTGTTTATGTAATGGGATTCCAAAATAATGTTGTATATAGTATCGTGGAATATTGGAATATATATATATTGGTCTATTGTGGTTTTCAATAATTTTATGGTACCAGTAACCATGGAAAGTGATTGAGATATTTTTGGAAAAAAGATGATATGCGCATAATGAAGGGATAAGGAGAAAATGAAATGTTTGAAAGTATTCATGAACCCATGAATGGTATAAGGAAATAGTTATATCATGGTTTGAGGTTTTGGTATGTGAAACTTTTGACATCACTCATGTTTTCACTAAGATTCAATGGGTATTCATTTTTCAAGAGAATACATGATTAAGGCCTTCGAATGTTTGAAATGTGACCAACGGGACATCTCATATGATATATGGGGATCAACGATGGTATTAACATGCTTGTTATATGAAATCTCTGGTGATCATTTTCACTATATTATGAGAGTGGACTGCAGTATTATGGATAAGACTAAAGATTGGAATGGATTATGTTGGACATAAGTTAGTATTGTTTAAGGATAGAAGTTTTTTCAATATTATTGATGGGATGTTATAGTAATGTAGTTTTAGAAAAAGGACAACCTGTAGGATGGGCGGCAACCCATCACGTCGGACAAGGCTGTGGGAATCAAACCCACAATCGAAGTATGACTGGCCTTTATCGCCTACCACAGGCCTACAGGATGTCCCTGGTTAGTAGAAACTAGTTTTATTTTATTAAGCGGTATGATATATGAGGTATAAGTTCCTTTTTGGAACCATATATGATTAATCTAACCATAAGATGGAATTATAACTTTTTCTAACCTTTTGTTTGAATCAGATGGAATGGCCCATCATTCTATCACATGATCTGCTAACACATCATGAATAACAAATTCAACTTAATTTCTTTAAGGGATGAAGTAAAAATTGTTCAATTCACGAACAACAGTGAGATTGTACCAAAATCATGTAAGTATTTATTTTAATTCATCAACTTTAGGGAAATGATCTTGAAAACCAAAAATGTTGTCCTAATTCTCTTATATCCGATAAATCAGATGGTACCCTAGATCATCACAAATTTATGGCTTTGTGATTGTTGGATTTTTCATATCCATGTTCTCTACCACTCTCTATCAGAACATGAAAGTTAGATTTCTCTTCAATATCCATATTTTCACCTATGTTATCCTTTGTGGAAACCCAATGATTAGTTAATTTGGGTAACTGTTATGTTTTATACTTTAGTTTTTAAAGATTGGTTTTGGTATTCCATTTTACGATGTGGGTTTCTATTAAAGAAACTTTCGAGTAGTAAACCATTTATAACCTCCACGAATTTCGAGGGGGAAATTCTTTTTTAAGTGTGGTAGAATGTAACACCCTGAGATTTTATGAAAAATATTCTTTTTAATTTTATTGATGTCTTGTGTTGTACATTACAATAAAGGAGTTTTTTACAACACGCTACCCTAACATGGCTACATTACACGCAATTGCGACCTTCCTCGATAGCGTGTGTTGTACGCAATACAGAGTTTCACTAAACAACGATATGATATTAAAATATTATTAAAACTAGTTGTTATAAATAGTAATAACCACTTTTTGAATTTTTTTAAATTTCATCTTTCAAAATGGACTTCATTTTTGGATTTGGAATATCACAATTAGCCTAGGGTGAAATTTTTGTATTTTTCTGAAAACTTTCAAATTTTGATGAATAATGAAAACACTAGGTTACTATTTAAAAACCGAATTTTTATTTAAATTTTTATTTATTTTATTTAATTTTTTTAGGTCAAAATTGATACATAATACCAATATAAGATCAATGTAATTAATTGGAGTAATTTTATAATAATTTTAGATATATAAAAATTTTATTGAACTTTTCACCGTCTTTTACCCACCTCCTAGGAGAATTTGCAAATTTACATTAATTTTACCGCTTCTGTGAGTGGAATTTCAAAAATCCGAGAGACATGGTTGATTTCAGTAAGTAAAATGTGGTTCAATGAGATGAAAATAATTTTTGGTGAATAGTAGCTTTTTACTTTTATTTACCATGGTTAAAAGTAAATAGGGTAATTAAGGGTAAAAATGATATTATTATTACCCTAACACATGTCCTAATTCTATTGGATAAGTGTAATTAGACCAAAAAAAACCTTAGGAATAAAATATGACCATTTAGGCCCACTTGGGTTAGATTAGGACATTTAGTATTAATTTATTTAAAGAAGGGTTAAAATAGTTAAAATCAAAGTTTAATAAGTAAATAATTTTTAATATGGGGTTATACATAAGATAAATTCAACTATAAATATTAATTAGAAAGCTAAAATGATTTAATACATAATGGTATTTTATTTATAATTTTTAGACATTAAATAATTTAATTTATTTATGACACAAATATGATGCAGTAATTATCTTATTAATGAAATATTGACATAATTGATGTTATAAATACCCAAACAAATTTAATTTGAGACTTTTTATGAATTACACTAATTTTCTAGGTTACCATGACATATTATTATTGATTTAGTTAACTTTTTTAGAACTAATAATTCTACTATGATTTTCACAAAAATGAATTACTAAATAGTGTCAAAATTGACATCAAATAGTTTTTAAAAAAAATATTATATTATTAATTGTTATTTTATTCCTAAAAATCTAAGGTTGGGCCAAATGACTTATATAGGGTTATATATATTAATAATAAACAATTTCGGGTTCGTTTGTATTGTTATAGTATGTTTATTAACCTTATAGTGTAAGAAAACAAGAAGACACGGTAAAAGAAAAATTATTTAACTTAAAGTTAAATCTAAATGATAAGGTTAAAATAGAAACCTAAACTTGTCTAAATTTTATTGGATGAGAGGATTTTAACCCATCCCCACCTTAGCTTATAAATAACTCAATTTGGAGCTATTAAAAACCGAATATGACTTTATAATAAAATAATATTTTTAGTTATTCCAAAGGTGCCCCTCTCCTCCCTTCTAAAAAGGCACCTCCTCCCTCTCTTCCTCACACCACTTTGAGCCTTAAAGCTCGGCCAAAACCTGCCAAATTCTCTTCTCCACTTCCCTAGAAACATCATAGAGGTCCTGGTCTTCTTAAAAGACCAATTTTGGTGCCCTAAGAGGAGGTCTCAAAGAGGCACTTCAAAGAAGAGGTAATGTCCGTTACCGATTCATTCAACTTTATTTCTTCTTCCACTTATTCTTCTTTAGTTGTTTCATTATGAAGTAATAACATCAGTATCACTCATATACGGATATGTTATTATAAGTATGAAACGACCCTATTTCACTATCTATCCATCCTATGGAAAATGAAATCACCGCGCGTGCGTACGTACAGAATACCGTCTCCACGCCGTGGTGTAATCTATTTTCCACCACCACCTTACTTGGATGGGTATAATGGTGTAAATAATTAATATATATGATTATTTTAAAGTGATATTGATTCTGAAATAGTATACATACACTCCAATATAATTCCACGATCATGGGAATGATATCATCGCTCATGCGTACGTACGGACTACCGTCTCCACGACGTGATGAGATTCATTCTCCATGTTAACCATTCATGAATGATTATAAAGTATTTATAATAAGTAATCATGAAATATATGACATAATAATAATAATGTATTTATGTGTATATATATGTATGACATCTACTTAATTTCATTCAATTCAATAAGGAAACGAAAACAACGTTCATGCGTACGTACGGCCTACCGTCTCCATGAACAGTGTATTTCATTTCATTTAATCGATCTATCATATATATATATATATATATATGTATATACTGAAATATATATTATATGTGAATCATTTTTTACATTCTGGAATTAAGTAAATCAGCATATAAGTAATAATATCAATAACAACAAGTCCAAACACGTACGATAAATAAAACGATTTAACGTAAAAAGCTGCTTTAACATGAAACTTACAAAAAAACAGGTAATATAAAGTCATAAGTGAACCATATATGATATCATAACAATGAATATGATTTTGTAACAAGTAAATGACATTATTTAAATCATTATACAGGAGGTTCGGAAACGTACAAAGCATATCAGACCTAAGGTAAGGGATAACTTTTCCAATCTCATTTTTATCCGAGATTGTTTATTCGTAAGTATTTACTGGGGTTATTTCTATAATTCATGTCCATGTTTTATAAAAGTGTTTTCATGTATGTTTAAAGTAATTTTTACCCATTTTTGACTTTTACTACATGGTATCTAAGGAATATTTCGTTTGTTTACGTTACGAGGTACTTTTTTGACGTTTCCGACAAAAGTACGGGGAGAATGTTATTTTTAACTTATACGGTGTGAAAAGATTTTTACAGTTTCATAACGCCTCATTTTTATGAAGCTTCCTCTACAATATTGCATCATTATTTTCAACAAAACCCTTTTCTTTTAAAATTTCATGACATTTTTTGAAAAGAAAATGATTTTGAAGAAGAAATGATATTTTCCTCAAGAATTCATTTCAAGTGTTTTAGCAAAACCATTTTCATCTAAGATGACATTATTTTACATGTGTATGTTTCAAGTATCATGTCTCTATGATATACATGGTTTCAATTTTCTTATTATGAAATGATATCCATTTCTTTTATATGGATTATGTGATGATGGGATGATGTTTATGAAACCCATTTTATTTATTGGGTTATTATGAATGATGTATGTTTATTTTGTGTCACAAGTAAGAATGATTTCATTATGAGATGGGTGGGACCTATATCTCCCTCCAAGGTATTGGGTAAAGATTTATATCTCATGATATAGACATGGCTGGAATGGTAAGTTAATCTGGTTCAGTATTATAGGACTAAAACGAGAAGTGAACTCGATTCAGAAACGGACTTTGTCCACTAAGATGGTCTTGGCAGCAATGCCTTGGATACTATGGAAATCATAACATGTGCTGAATGGTTTCCAAAATTACATGTTTTATCCCCATTATATTTTATCATGGTTGATGTTACATTATGATATATTCCTTACGTACATCCACAATTTATGTCTTTGCTCAAGATTTTGATGTTTAAATTTGATGTTCAAGTTTTTGCTTCCAAATGTTTATGGATTGTTTTATGTTATCTATGTTTGACCTTAATGAGAATTTTAGCTCACCCTTTTTATGTTTTATTTTCCCCAGGAAATAAATAAAGGTTTTAGGTAAGGAAACAAAAAGTGGAAGATCGTTATGGGAGTTGTTGAAGATATTTCACCATGATTAGAAGTTTATATTACGAGTTTCCAAAGACACTAAACTATTACGGTCCTTGTGTGTCTATTTTTGTTCTGTATTAAGTATTATGCAAAATTAATGCAATGTCCATGTACGTCAAGCTTTGGGTCTTTACAATGGGTGTGTTTCCCTTGTTTAGATTTTTGGCCATTATACCTGTGGGTATGCCTTGATTTAGAATGTTTGGGTTTTCTTGAGAGAAAAATGTATATGTAATTGTTTGATTATGTATTGGGCTAGTCCCGATTACTTGTTAGCCTGAGGGTAGTGTTTTTCTTTGCATGAGGGAAGTGTTTCATTTGGCCTAAGGGCAACTTTCTTATGCCTGTGGGCAGTAGCTTCCGTGCCTGAGGGAAATATCTTGTACACCTGAGGGAATTATTCGTTATGCCTGAGGGAAATCACCTAAGGGTTTCGATTTTGATTACCTAAGGGTAAGGTTTTTCAATTCTGAGGACTCTGTTTACTTTTTATATTCACTGTGGTGATTCCTTAGGTAATACCAGCCAAGATAAAGCACGTGATTTTTATTATTTTACCTTCTACTTGTTAGATATCCTTTTGTGATTTTTTATACGGCACTGTATAGGAGATTGTTGGCTAAAGCTGAGTCTCAAAAACTTATAATTAAATTATATTGAATTATTAAATAATAATTAAATTGAAATATAACTGGTAGGAATGTTTACTTTTTTTAGTACATTCTTGTTTACTGCATTTCATTACTGCACTCTACTGTTGTAAAAATTCACTGATAGTTGGGCACAATCCTTTGGTGGATACCTACTGGGATTTATTTCTCACACCCTATTTGGTCATGTCTTGGTCCCAAATAGATTATATTGCTGTAGGTGATGATAATAACAAGAGTCCCTATACAGGTACTTGATTGGTGCAGAGGAATAGAGGAGCATCAGACCAAGCTTAGGTTTGCGATGCTGCTGAGTTCTGCTACGCTATTTTTATTTTTATTTTCTTTACTTGTACCTTGTACTGTATTATTTTAGATTGTAGTGTATCCTATTTTGACTTCTTTCTTAGACTTACGGACATATTGCATCATCGTATTTTTATGACCATTGTAATCTTTTACTTCTGTGATGTTGTCCATTTCAGCTTGGTGTTGTTTACAGCTTCCGAATTTGGTATGTTTTTATTTTGTTCCACTATGATACACCTTAAAAAATGAGGGCATGGTTTTCCCACTATCAGACCTAGTCCCTCACTACTAGTCAAAAACCTTTGGCATTTGGGGAAATGCACTTGATGTCATGTGACCAACCGGGTTCAGGGCACCCGTGATATGGCACCCGGATCCGGGACGTTACAAAGTGGTATCAGATGATTTTTATTTTCTCTGAGTTATTTTATTATTTGGTGACGACAAAAAGAGATAAACTGCTAAGGGATTCAGTAATAACTGTGCCTGGGAGTAGCTACCCCGTGTACAGGTAAAGGCTGAATTGCCTCAAATTCAATTATGATTTTCTGTTTATGATTATTACAATTGATTAGATTTTCACCGTTGGGTCACACACTTGTTGTGTACTATTTATATTTTTATACTTGGGTTCTATTTAGTTGCAACCCGATGAGACGAGGGTACGAAATATGATGCATCATTTAGGCACATGCTAGAATCACATTCCATGCATAGTTTCCATGCCATGTAGGTGCATTAGAAATTTCATGTTGTTGTGATATATGTTGTTCTAGAAATGCATGCTATATTGAGAGGTACCTTAATGGATATTCCTGCTGTTGATATGGTATTGGTACATGTTATGGTTGGGTTTATGGACACTAAACATTGGTTCCTGATAATTATGGGCTCTCTTGGACCAGAATTTAGTGGATCATGATCTATCCTATTATTGTGAAGGTCATGTGCTAAACTTTGATTCGCTGGGAGTATGCCCCCCCAAAAATCGGAATTTGGCATAATGAAACATGAAATTTAAGTAAAAGGGGCTCCAGAGTAGTTTTTGAGGCCTACTTTATAGAAACCCTGACAACATGGCGTGTGGTTTTATGAATACACTCCATGTACACTTCTGTTCGAGAAGAAATGAAATTTTTTTATGTACATGCCGTGTACCCTAAGTACACGCCGTGTTGTCACTATCCATGTCATAGGTCATATGGGCAGATACACCGGATGGGGAAGTTATATAGGGAACATGTCGTGTGCTGGTTGTACATGCGGTGTCATGTTGACCTTGTGTCTGCTGTGTCTCTAACAACACGGACAGAGAAAACCTTGCATAAACACTCGGTGTCACCTTTGAACACACCGTGTAGTGAAACCTGGGAATCTGGTCATGTAACTAACAACACAGGTCAATGTTATAGTTTCTAGTACACGTCGTGTACTATTGGGACACACCGTGAAGTCTTGACCGGTGAACGACCATGTAGACTTGGCCGTGTGGCTGGGGAAATAGTGTGGTGTACATGTCGTGTGTGGGTGTCACACGCCACTAGTGTCAGATGAGTCGCCAACCATGTCATTAACAACATGGGCAGTTTGAATCTAAGTTGTACATGCCGTGTCCATCTGGAACATGCCGTGTAGTGTGAGCTGTGTACCTAGCCATGTCTCGAACAACACGGGTCGGTGAATCTTGTCTAGTACAAGCCGTGTAGACCTTATACATGCCGTGTAGTCTATTTAAAAAGAGATCCATGTGGCTAAGCTGTGTAGAATGACTCAGGAAAGGGAAGAATATTCAATTACACGCCATGTGTGGGGACAAAACGACATGTGTTGGTGTGTTACATGACCAGTTTTGGCCGAAGTACACGCCCATAAGAATGAATTAAGGGAACATTCTGTGTAGTTATTATACACGCCATGTAATCTTGTTTTGTAAAACTTGAATGTTTTCTTTCTCATGTTCCCTTCCTATAATCCTTGTTTTCAGCCCTTAATGATCTTAATCTAAGGTGTGTTTTTTACCTTGTAGATTCATGCCACCGAGATGACCATGAGTTATTCTCCAAGGGAGCGACACCGATTATACTCCAGAGGTGGTAGGCCACAAGAAACCGATGGATCCTCCAGCAGTTCCAGATGTAGCACTGGACATTATACCAGACGCAGGCGTGGATGAATTGTTCTGTGAAGGCTTTATGATGTTTATGTAGACCATCTAGGGAGTACCACTGGCTTCCACATCTATGGAAATGAGGGCACATATATTTCAGCAGCAGCATCCACCTACGTTTTCAGGGGATTGCGGACCATAGGCTGTGGAGTCTTGGCTAAGTTCAAGGCAGACTATCTTCGAGCATCTAGAGACACCTCCAGGGAGGAGGGTCAAGATCGTTACTTACATGCTGTGTGATTCCATCAAGAGATTGTGGGATGGTACCACCTAGACTGAGCATCACAGAGAAATGGCGTGGGAAGATTTTTAAGAAGTATTCTATGAATTTTTCTTTCTATAGACACTGATGGCAGATTGACCTTGAGAGTTCATGAAAATGTAGTAGGGCGCCATATCGGGGATGAATTATTCAGCCCGCTTCACCGAGCTACATCTTTTTGTACCTGTTCCGGTGGGTGATAATACGTTGGGAGCTAGTCTCTTTGAGGATGGTCTTAGATATGACATCCGAGAACTGGTGAATGTTTTCAAGTTGCCTACAGTGCTGCTATTGTGAACCCGGCACCGATTACTGAGTGGAACTTGTGGGTAGCTAGTGGTGCAGGCCAAGGATGTTCGGCACTAGTTTCTGGTACTATTTTTACCCGTAATAAGAAGAGGCAGATGAATTTCTCCCATGGTGGAAGTACTAGCCAGAATAATTCTTCTGGTGGCCAGGTGATGTGATACCAGTGTGGTAAGGAGGGGCACAAGAGACCTTAGTGTCCACATAACCCAATGGAGTGCCGAGCTTTCGGCAAGATGGGTCATCTACAGCATGTTTACAGGGCGTTTCCACTGGTGCCTAGTGATAGGGTTTCTTTACAGACTCTGTGTGCGGGAGCAGGGCTAGCATCTTCTTACTAGTTAGGGAATTGGAATAAGTCAAAACGTTCAGGCCGAAGATGTGGTCGTGGCCGTGGTAGCCAGACACCAGTATCTCAGAGACAACAGGGCAGGTCAGCTCAGGGTAGAAAGGCTGTATCATAGGGCCGTGACACTGGGCATGCATATGCAGTTCAATCGACCCAACAAGAGTAGGATCCTGGACCTTCCCCTATCAGAGGTACTATTATAGCTGCTCTTGTTTTTTCTTCAGTACTTTTTGATATTGGTGCTACACATAGCTTTATATATATTCCCATTGTGGAGAGCCTTGGGATCTTTGTTTTTTCTTTTTCTGATATCATGATGCTAAACAATCTATTGGGGACTAGAATGGCTACTGTGCGTCAGTGCAGGGAGTGCCCCTAGAGGTTGGTGGGTGTCAATTTCTCTGGGACCTCTATGTCTAAGAGATGATGAGCTATGAAGTCATTCTCGGGATGGACTGCCTGGTACCCTTCCAATACTTTGTATATTTTTATCGTCGCAATGTGAGTTTAACGTCACCAGAGGGTGGAGAGTTTCTATACAAGGGAGAATGGGATGTCCAAGCATGCTGAGATGGACCCGAGCATTGTGGGAGAGGTGGTGTGATAGCCCAGATTGCAAGTTTATATCTGGATGACCAGGGAACTTTTCAGAAGGATTTCCCTCCAATGGTTGATCGTTTCAGGTATGTCTTCCTGGACAATGTTCATGTCAATGTACAGAGCGAGAGGTGGATTTCTATATTGATCATGTTCCAGCAGCGACACTGGTGTCCATTCCCCCTTATAGGACGACTACACCAGAGTTACAGGATCTAAAGAGGAAGTTAGAGGAGTTACAGGCCAAGGGTTTCAACTGACCCAATACTTCTCCTTGGGGTTCACCTATCTTGTTTTCAAAGAATAAGGATGGTACACTCAGACATTTTGTGGATTATCAGAAGCTAAACCAGTTGATGGTCATGAACCGATATCCCTTTCCCAGGATTGATGATCTTTTTGATCAACTTCGAGGAGCACGAGTGTTCTCAAATATTGACATGAGATTCAGATATCATCAATTGCACGTTAGACCATCTGACATACCTCTTACAGCATTTTGGAACAGATATGGTCTATACAAGTACTTGGTCATGTTGTTCGGACTCACAAATGCGCCTGTAGTGTTCATGGCTTCGATGAATCGTGTGTTCCACCCATATCTGGATTCTTTTGTGGTAGACTTCATGGATGATATCTTGGTGTCATATCACACTCTACATGACCATGCTACAAATTATGAGATCATTTTGAGTACACTGATAGAGCATCATCTATATGCTAGGATCTTAGAGTGCCACTTTTGGATGATACAGATACACTTCCAGGGTCATATTATCTCAGAGGCAAGAGTTGTAGTGGACCCAGAGAAAGTGAGAGCAATAGTTTCCTGGAAGCAGACTAAGAATGTGTTTGAAAGATAAAGTTTCATAGGGATGGCTAGTAACTATAGGCGCTTTGTACATGAAATCTTCTACTTAGTATCACCGTTGATGGGTTTGACTAAGAAGGGTGTGATGTTCGTTTGGTCAGAAGCTTGTGATATATCCATTCTAGAGCTGAAGGGAAGGTTGACATCAGCACCAATCCTGATACTTCCAGAGCAGGGGAAGAGATACAAAGTTTACTGTGATGCATCAGGTATTGGGCTGGGAGCAGTGTTGATGCAGGGTGATCGAGTATTTTCGTACGAGTCTCGACATTTGAGGCTAGATGGGAGGAATTACCCAACACATGATATCGAGTTGGCTGCGGTTGTTCATGCATTACGTTGTTGGGGACATTATCTCTTGGGAGAAAATTTTGTGGTGTTTACGGACCAAAAATGTCTTAAATACATCTTTATCCAACATTACCTGAATTTGAGACAGTGAAGGTGGGTTGAATACCTTCAGTCCTTCAACATTGGGATAGCATATACACCTGGTAAGGGTAACGCAGTAGCCGATGCACTGAGTAAGTGGAATCAGATATAGGTAGTGCAGGAGTCTAGTGGTGAGTGATAGCTCATGGATTTGTTCTCTGAGATGCATTTAGAGGTGCACGATGGTCAGGGGAGAGCCTATCATTCATCCTTAGCTGTGACTTCTACCCTCTTGGATAAATTTAGGATGATACATCTATCAGATTCATAAGGCCTAGTTCTACGGGAGTCAGTGGCAAGTGAGGAACCTCCTCCTAGTTGGACGAAAGGTGACGATGAGGTACCACATATCGATGGATGATTCTAGGTTCCAGGGGATATACGTGATTAGTTGATGCGAGAGTTTCATGATTCAGCTTCGGTAGTTCATCCTTGGGTTTCCAAAATGTACCGTGACTTGAGACGACAATATTGGTGGCTGGGTATGAAACATGAGGTAGCTCGTTTTGTTATGAGATGTTCCCCCTGCTAGCAGGTGAAGGCAGAGCATCAGAGACCATATGGACTATTTCAACAGTTACCCATCCCAGAGAGGAAATGAAATGATGCCACGATAGACTTTGTGACTAGGTTTCCGAGGTCACCTCGAGACAATGATACCATGAGGG
Source organism: Viscum album (assembly GCA_963277665.1). Taxonomy (NCBI): domain Eukaryota; kingdom Viridiplantae; phylum Streptophyta; class Magnoliopsida; order Santalales; family Viscaceae; genus Viscum; species Viscum album. Next base: position 116,310,807 of record OY728128.1, on the reverse strand, counting down.
ATGTTGTGGAAAGACATATGAAGGTAGCTCTTTTTTTGCTGATCAAGGAGACCATAGTTGTTGATGAGCTCAGGAAGTTGTATATCCGAGAGGTATTATTCCTTCATGGGACCCTCGTTCTATTTTTTCAGATAGGGATGCCCATTTTACATCTCATTCCTAGAAGAGTTCTCAGAGGGCACTGGGTACACAGGTGCTTCTGAGCAGAGCTTACCACCATCAGATCGTTGGCCAGTCAGAGTGTACGATACTGGTGCTTGAGGACATGCTAGACGCATGTGTCTAGAAATTTGTGGGCTCCTGGGAGAGGCACATAACCCTGGTCGAGTTTTCCTACAATAATAGTTTTCAAGAAACTATTGAGATGGAACCTTATGAGGCTTTCTATGGTAGGTCATGCCCATCACCTTTGTGCTGGTTGGAGGTAGGTGAGGTAGCTTTACTGGGACCACGCCTCATGCAGGAGACATGAGAGTATGTCCAGATGATTCAGAAGAGGATGGCTACTGCATAGTCTCGTCAAAAATCTTATGTTGATCGCCATGGATGACCCTTGGAGTTTGTGGTTAGTGATCAAGTTTTCCTACGTGTTTCACCGAGGATGGGACATAGGTAGATCTGAAGACATGGTAAACTTTCACCAAGTTATGTGGGGCTGTTTGATATTATAGAGAGAGTCGGGATGGTAGCCTATCAGTTGCAGTTACCACAAAGGTACCAGTCCATGCACAATGTCTTCCATGTATCTCAGCTAAGCTGTAATCACTCAAACCCATCTCACGTCTTTCAGCCTGAGGAGTTTGAACTTCTGGTCGATGTATCCTATGAGGAGCATCTAATTCTTATTGTTGATAGGATCCTGAAGGTTCTCTAAGTCCGACCAATGCCTCTCGTACAGAATCTATGGTAGCATGACCGAGTGGAGGACGAAACCTAGGAGTGGGAGACCTACGTATGTGCTCAGTGGCTAGAGTTTTTCTTAGCTTTATCTTCACCTCCTTTGGAAGGGAAATTCCAGGATGAATTGATTTAAGGGGGGAATTTTGTAAAGACTTGGTTCTTATTATTGAGGTACACGTTTTTTCTTTTCCATTTTCCTTAAGTATTTTTGAGAAAATAAGGAAAATGGGGAAAAATCTCAAAATTTTTGGTTACACGCCGTGTGACATTCTACATGTCGTGTACCTTGGTCGTGTGGGATAAGTACACAGGGCGAGTAGGCCTATTGGCGATGAAGGGTGTCAAAATTGACTACATGCTGTGTACTTGGTATTTACACGCCATGTATTCAGTTGGCAGGTAAACTGTAAGGAGGTGGGAGTAGCCGCCAGCGGAGCAACAGTACACACTGTGTGCTCATAAATACACGCCGTGAAATCATGTCGACAGATGAATAGTTATGTGGTGGAAAGTGGTCTCTAGAAGAATAGTTAAAAAAATGAAAAGTCTACGCTGTGTACTTGAGAGTACATGCAGTGTAGTTATGTTTTTTCGCTTAAAACATGTAGTGGCCTCCTCATTCGATAGAGGAAGTTTAGAACTCGTTTGGAGTGTAGGAGAGATGGCTGGACCTTGGAAGTGCTCCCGACCACACACCGGGACTCCGATTCCTTTTCCGACAATCTCGTTTGAACCACACAGGAGAGTTCTTCCCTCTCCTTGAGTGCTTCCTACCAATTCATTCCAAAGGGTATGTTATTTTTGTTTGAATGGGTTATTGTTTATTCTAGATCTATGCCATTATCAGTTTATTTGGGAGGCATTGTTCGTGTATATCGTTCAGTAGAGATCGAGGTAGGGGGTCTGGTGTTTATTTCCAACTGTCAAGCAGTTTTAGTGTACCATTGTGCTACACACCTGTCTTTGGGGTTTCGTATGGCTGAGGCCTTGAATAATTAAATAGCTATAATTTCATAGGTAATTTAATGAATATGTAATAAACCGCTATTTGGGATCGTTGCCTTGATCCAGGTCTACCCCGTTGGTGCATTTCCCTCATTTAGCCATTTGGCCAGGACACCTGTGGGTATGCCATGATTTATCATGCTTTGAGTTTTCTTGAGAGAAAATCTATATGTAATTTCTTGCTTATGTATTGGGCTTGGCCTGGTTACTTGTTAAACTTAGGGCATCGTTTTTCTTAGCCTGAGGGCAGTGTTTCATTTGGCCTGAGGGCTAGATTCCTTATGCCGGTGGGCAATTGATTTTGTGCCTGAGGGTAATGTCTTGTATGCCTGTGGGAAATATTTGTTATGCCTAAAGGGAATCACCTAAGGGTTTCAATTCTGATTACCTAAGGGTAAGTTTTTTTATGTATGAGGACTATGTAGACTTTGGATATTCACAGCGGTGATTTCTTATGTTGTACCTGCCAAGCTAAAGCACAGGATTGGTATTTTTTTTCCTTCTACTTGATAGATAGCCTATTTTGGTTTTTTCTATGGCACTATATAGGATATTTTCGGCTCAGGATGAGTCTCTGAAACTTATAATTCAATTATATTGAATTGTAATATTATTATTAAATGAAAATATAACTGGTAGGATTGCTTTCTTATTTAGTACTTCCTAGTTTACTTCATTTCATTACTACACACAGCTGTTGCACAAATTCACTAACCATTGGGAATGGGCCTTTGGTGGTTGCCTACTAGGATTTATTTCTCATACCCAGTTTGGGTCATGTCTTGGGCCCAAAAAGATTATATTTCTACAAGTGTTGATAAGGGAAAGAGTCCCTATACATGTACTTGATTATTGCAGAGGAGTAGGGGTGCATGGGACCAAGATTAGGCTTGCGATGGTGCTGAGTTCCTGCTCCACTGTTTTTATTTTTCATTGCTATACTTATACCTTGTACTGTATTATTTTAGACTGTAGTGCATCCAATTTTGACTACTTTCTTAGACTTAGGTACATATTGCATCCTCATATTTATATGACCATTTTTATCTTTTACTTCTATACTGTTGTCCATTTAAGCTTGGGGTTGTTTACAGCTTCAGCATTTAGTACGTTTTTAGTTTGTTCCACTGCGCTACACCTTGTCAAACGAGGGAATAGTTTCCCCACTATCAGACCTAGACCCTCGCTGCTAGTTGGAAGCCTCTAGAATTTGGGGAAATGCACATGAGGTCATGTGACCAAATGGGTTCAGGGCACACGTGGTGTGGCACCTGGATCCGGGATGTTACACTAGTGATATCAAGAGAGTAGGTGAATAGATTCTGGTGATGTTCCCTGATGTGGATGAGAATTGTGAAAGATGTTTTATTTTTCATATGGATATGCAGAATTATTTGGTTCATATAATGGATGTGTATCACCAAGGTGATTCTAAGATAGTGGAATGGAATGACCGAGTTATCATTGGGAAATCCCCTAATGCTTGGTCCGAGGTTGTATGTTCATTGAATTGTTCCATTGGAGTAATTTAATCCCATTGGTGAAATGGAATATGGTTCTAAAAATCCTATATATATGATACATATTAGTACATATTTTTATTAAAAATTTGAACATATATTTGAGTGGTAATTTTACATAGCCTTAGATAACAAATGCAATTTAAGTGTTTATGTTATTATATTTGTTTTGACTAATGTTTAATTACTGGAAAAATTCTACAAGTGGTTATCTAAAATAGTTTTATGTTCCTCATTGGATATGAGAGGATGTAATTATTGAATTTATTACTAGATTATATTAATATCAAGTCGGGTTTGATTCTATATGGTTGATTATAGACAATTTGATGAATTAATACTAAATTATAATGAACATGGAATTGATCTCAGTAGAGGATTATTTGAGGAAATAACTAGATGATGTGTTGTGAATCCACTAAGTCCCATGGAATACAAACTCCAATCATGAACATAATTATACAACTTGGGTTTATAGAGATCTCCAACATTACTGTGCTTCTATTTTTTATTCCTTAATACTACATTCAATCTTTAAGGAAACAGTTTTACAGTAATGACCTTCTAAATAATAAATGTTATGGTTTAGTTTTATGACATTGATTATTTGTGGTTCGTGGTGGAGTAACATTCATATGGTTTATTTTTCATTTAATATTAATTTTTAGGAAAACATTAACATGGAACCATTTAATAATAGGAAAGGAAGAGCGTTCCATTATCCATTGTATTAGAATAGAAGAAGAGTGTTAGAAAATATAATGTTAGAAATAGTCTATAATATTACCAGGATGGTTCTGGTGAGTCATAAAAGAATGAAGGGAGTATAAGATCATAATAAGTCTTATAATGATAAATACAGGATACCACATGAGTTTTTCCTTAGAGATCTTGTGTTATAGATGGTGAATCCTTGATATGGGTGGGGAAATGTCATCCACGATAGTAATATTTCCCTTTATGATTTTTGGTATCTTATGTGGTTGGATGGTATATGAGTGATGGTTTACTGGATTACACTTCCCCAAAAAATGTTATAGATAAATGATATCTTCAATGTATAAATTCTTCTTCATTATCTTCTTGATTCCTCTCACATCATTGATTATGGTTGAAAACAATGTTAGCAATGTATCAATCTTCAAGGAGTAACTTATGGAGACTTCATACAATATGGATAATGTAATTCACATCTATGAATCACCCATGGTTTGTTAACATTAGAAGCAGAGTAAAATAAAGGAGAGAAACTGATAATAAGTGTTTTAGATTGATTCTTAGTATCACGAGATATTTAATTTTTTGATCTTTTGTTATGGAAATACATGTTCTTAGTTGTCTATCACTATTTAGTATTGATATTTCTCCTTCATAATTTCTCGATTTTTAATTTTTACTTTTTTAAGAATTACATTCCAATAAATTATGTCTATGATGTGTTTTTTTGAGTTAGAAGGTCTTTATTTTTTTATTATTTGAGGTTTTGAATATCATGCATTTATGAGATTATTGGGAGGAATAGCATTGGATGTTTTTTCACAAAATAAATTTTCTTTTCTACTTCAAAATTATTTTTAAATTTTCAGTGAGTATAATATTTTGAGAGGCATATAATGTCTGGAATTGGGTCTAAGGATACTTTTAAATTATCTACATCCATTTTTGAGGTGTTTGGATATTGTTCGAAGACGTTTCAGGGTAATAAATGGGAGTTATCACATGAAATCTCTCCAGTATTGTAAAATACTACTTGTACCCTTGTGGATGTGTTTTAATTTAGACACTTTGGAGGAAAAATCATAGTTTTGGCATATTTTGATTGGGACATGAAGCATAGTGAATAGAGATACAATATACGAGACTTGGAGATGAAATGGAGTGGTTTATCAAATTTGAGGATAACTGCATCATAGTGATTAACATGTAGGGGAATAAATTTTTGGGTAAAAATAAATGTGATGAGGTGGTGTTGAAAATGACATGGTCTATCACCAGGTTTATAGGATCAATTTCATGTTGGACTCTATGTTCCTCAACTTTGGAGGGACTATACATGATGAGACATGTTCCATTGCATCCATTGGAGCATTTCATATTTCATTGAGATAAACTTTTACAGTCATGGGATGTGTGCCTTGGTGCATTTTTTTTAGAATCCAAAAAAATAATAATGCCCATTTCAAAAAACTTTTCACCCATATTTTCCATCAAAACCTTTATTGCGTGGATATTTTTCAAGGTTATTCTATTAAAAATATGATTCTATTTAATCATCGACATCCCATGATTGATATATGGTGATTTGAGTGGATATCCGATTATTTTCTTGTTGTTTCTCCTCTATTCTATCTAACTTCATGTTATTTCATTATTACATGTTATGGATGATGATAAAAAATATTATAAAGCATATTATTTCGTTTCATATTAGTGAGTTCACATCACCATGTAATTTGGAGATCATATCATCCACGCCAGAGGTTTTTTTGAGTGATTCCAACTGTATATCATTTCTATTCAATGAATATTTATAGCTTATGGTAGGGGAACGATTTCATCTCTTTTTTATATTACATTCCATAATATTTTGATAATTCAATATACATATGATCATAAGTGGAAGGAATTTTAAATTGAAATAAATAGTAAATTTTTAATGATAATTAATATAATTATTGAAATATTTGTCTACCAAACACATAGATTTTAATATATGAATCATTAGGTTACTCGTAGTTTAATCATGTGATAATGGATTTGATTATGTCTATATAGAATAATAAAATTATTCGATAATGATAATAGTCTTTGGGGTCAACTGAGTCTTTTTCTTATGAAGGCTGAATGCCTTTTTTTTGGGGTCAAGAGAGTACATTCCCACAAAGGCTACTGACATTATTTTTCATGACATATTTTCCACCGTGACATTGATTTTTGTATTCACCATCTATGTTGTTCCATGGATTTTATCATTAATATTATATATGATTTATGAATTGGTTGGATATTTCGTAATGTGATATTTTTGAGAAGTTTGGGAATTTTTTGTATTAGTTGACAATAATTTTAATTATATGAATAGTGATTTTCATGACGAAATCAGGGATAATATTATTTTTTAAGGAACAAGTTGAAGCTATAAATTTTAGTTTTTGTAATGAAATCTAGGATAGATCCACATTAATTATATATTTAAATGTTTGGTAGTTATTTTTTTATTTATAAGCATTTATTAAACACTGTATGAGGAATCTGGTCGTTATTCATAAGACATCTATTTTGGGGTATCATAGGATGTTTCCTAGGGTACCTATAATTATGAAATTATTTTAATGATTTATCAATTTTATAACTGTTATCGATTGTTTTATTTATAATTTGGTGTTGATAAACTTTTGAAACTGTTTTTTATATATTATGCCATTAGTGATTGCAATTCCATTTGCAAAATATTAACAAATTGAAAATGAATTAAATATTGTAGTATAAGATTGAATAATTGATAGAAGTGATTTAATAAATATATTCCTAATTTATTACGTTAATTTATGATAATTAGTTCATATCTACTATAGACAGATGTTAGAGAAAACATATCTATATTCGGTCCAGAGTATAAGTCAAAACCCAAAGTGTTGATCTATTCTATATTATATAATATATGTTATTTGTATTAATACTTCCCCCCAAAATATTTAGGTAAATTGACACAAATTGGATTCTGGGAGTGTTCATTAACAAACATTTAGTTGGTGCAATATGGAAGGAGAACTACCAATAAAATCCCAAAACCATTCCCATATAAATATTATGTACTAGTATGCAAGGTGGTTAGTTTTTCACTTTTGTGTTTTTATAGGGATGTAATGTATTGTGGATATTAAATTTTTTTTTAATAGATATTATATTCTATGGGGTAATATAAATATTATGTGTATACTTAGTGATGACATGATGTACATACTCTTCATATTGGATGTGATGGAAAAATGAAAATACATGATGTATGATAAATGAAATAATAGGTTTGGTGCATTCAAGAAAATACTCAATTTATATATAATGTTGTGGATGGGGTGATTAGATGATGGCATGTATGATATTAATTTACTGATACTTATCTCATGTGTCTTCCATATGGCTTATATTGGAGGGATATAAAATTGGACAACCGCCATTGGGGTTGGGTTAGAAATTAGTGGGAATGTAGTAGAAAGGTGCAACTTTATAATTATAATAATATATGATCTCTTATATATTTTAATTTGTGAGAGAAATCAATAATAATGAAGAGAAATTTTAATACATTTTTTCCATGGAGTTAGTTTTACATGTTATTTACATAGCTTTAACACAGATTTAATATCTATTTCTTGATATGCTTCATAAAGGATCATAATGCATATACCTATTATTCTCAACCGAAACATATATAACATATATTTCATGTCATCACCATCATGTTGGATATCATTCTTTATATTATGACATTATTGTTGATCTGGATATTTTGGGCTTCACAGTCTCTTCTCGGATTATCATTTAATATTTGTAGATCCCAAAATTGTTTTACCAATTGGATTGAAATTAAATTAATTTAAATGGTAATTGTTCTATTATCATTTTTAACCATACATAGTTAGTTTTCATGTCTTTTATCTCATTAAAATATTTATTTTATTAGGTAATTACTTTTATTTTTAGGTTTGTAAAACACTCAGTTCTTTTTGGTAACAATATGCCTATTATAGGGTATATTCTACTGGTCACTATCTAGTTTCTAACAACTATCCCAAGATGGGATCCTCTATGGGAGTATCATGTGAAATTATTCAAAATAAGGAAAATTATGTACATAGATCTTAGGGAGTAATTATACTAACTATTGGGTATGCATCGTGATTATTTGACTTCTAATAAAGTTAATTATTTAAATTTTAACTCATAGAGGATGATTAAAATATTACCAGTTATTATATATATATATATATGAAGGTAAATGACTACAAATAATTTCATGCATATTACCAATACATATAAATGATTAAATTCCAAAAATGTAATTGTTTATTAACTATTATTATCAGAAAAAATAATGTAATTGGATGTAATTTTTCACTAATTAAACATTAAAAGTTGTATAGAAATTGGTTTTTATGGATTCATTGTGTACCAAATTTTTATATATTTGATCTATATTTTATATTCCCATTGATTTGGAAATTTATTCCTAAAAAATCATTGTATGCCAATATTTTAATTTACATGGATTATCACAATCAATATGTTTTTCAAACTAAGAGGACAATTAAATCAACACATAATATATTCAGATCCTATTTAATATAAATAATTGTTGGTATGGATAAATAACAAAAAATTAGATTTCTCATAAAATTAAATTTTTACTATAGTGTTCAAATATCTCTAAATAAATTCTTGTATTGAATGTTTTGATGAACTCCACCAAGATAAAATGATGATTGTGAGTTAATTCTACATGGACTACAATGCCCTTATTAATTTTTAGAGATATTAAATAATTTTTTGATAGAATTGTTAAATTAATATTATACTATGAGATTTAATGTTTTATGTAAGAAAAAATATATTATTTAGAATATATCCACTGAAGAGGTTTACCAGATTTTGGTAAATGTGATTGTTATGATGGCGATATATATATCCCCCATTTAGATTATTGATCATTTGGGATCTACAACATGACTCAAGGAACCTATGGTGATCATAAATAATTTACATGATGTTCCTCATGTATTGATTTTATAGAACTTCCAACTTGATACATCAAATATATTGAACATATTTTTTTATAACTAGAACATGACTTCTATTATGAAGAACTACCAATAGAGGTTATATATTATTTAAATAATGTACTATGATAGAAGACCACTTAGTATTTTAATGTACCCTAGAGAAATAAAACATTTCATGAAGTAAACCCGGATCCCAATGATGTAATAATATAAAATTTCTGACAATTATTATCAAATATAAAATTATACTTTTATGATGAATTTTTAAGGGGGTAAAATATAATAAACCACATTTTCTCCCACGATAATATAGAATAAATAATTTTATATGATGAATAACATATAAAATAAATCTAATATTTTATTAAGAGAACAAATTATAATTAAAAATAAAAAATTAATTCTTCGTTTTGTGTGAAATAATAAAAACCATTATGAAAAAGAATGTACATAAATTTATAAGTAAAAATACACTATGAAATTTCAATCATTGACCTCATAGTTTTTCATGAAGATTATAACATTTCTGATAACTATAATATTGAAGAATAAAATTAGAAATATGATAAAATTCATAAGAATAAAATAAAATAGTAGTATCAATGAAATATATATAAGTATATAAGTATATATATATATATATGTAGAAATGGTTCTTGTGACTACTATTTTATTCACTATATGTATATATGACTATTGAGATTATATAAAACCATTTTTTATTTTAAAAATATTATAAAAGTTATATAATTTATTTTTGAAATGAAAAATATATATAGTAAATAATATAATAATCATATATAATAAATTTTATATATCTATTAAATGATTGAAAATTCTAAATATTTAAAAAATAATCAATCATTATGTAAAAAATTATTTTTTATAAAGAAAATTATTCCTATAAAATATTATGAATTGTAATTAAAATATTACGTTCAAATATTTGAAGATAAAATTATTCAAGATGGTTTTATTTTATGTAATATATTAACTAAAATTAATCATGGGAACAACTATATTTATTTGAAATAAATAATTTAAGAGAGAAAGTAGTGAATTATTTAAATAAATGATAAATATTCATTAAATTAAATATTTATTTAAAATCATGTATGAAACATTAATAATTAAATATAAATGTTCATCCTAGAGGAAACATTCTCCCACCATTATTTTATGTGATACCATAAATTTAAAAATGACCATCATTAACCATTAAATGGGTAAGTGGTTATAATATACCACTAAAAATATCTTTAAAATGACCCATCATGTACCAATTACAACAAAATTCAGAACATTTTTTACTATTGAATAAATTGCATAATTATATATAATAAATTTTCATTCCACAAAAAATAGATTCTTGTCCAATGAAGGTGGAAAAATTTATTTATTACGACAACGATAAATTTTCAATTATAAATATGAATTAATTCTCAATATCATTCAATTTACATATTATATAATAATTTTTAAATTTTATAATGCACAATAACTTTTACATCATTATTATTCTACAAAAAGATATTTCTATAATATATGTCAATACACATATTCATCCAATCTAACAACATGTTCCCATTTCAATTATTTCAACCACCTACATGAATGTTGTCATAATGTTTTGATATTTAACTTAAATTATAAGTGGAAATATTAATAATATGGTTACATATGATATTTTTTTAATAAGTGTTTATGGTTCATGAAGTGTGATATAATAATAAATTATCATTACAATATAACCCACTATTTTTTGTCATGTTACACAAGATATACATGATATGAATTTCATTTAAGTGAATGATACATGGGTAAAAAAAAATGGATCATGTGAATATATAACTTATTAAAATACAATAAAAACACTAATATAACTAATATATATATGATTATGTTGTTATCAATAAATAAGGATAAAAAATCGGTAAATAAATAGTATTAAATTATAAAAAAAAGAGCATCTGATAATGTTAACAAATAATAACTAAATAAAACATATAACATATTAATTAAATTAATACAAATAAATTGTAATATATAAAAAAATTCTTTTATATAATGTTATTATTGCTTATTTTTTTATTATACAGGGGTCAATTATACATTTTTTTTGTGTTAGAAAGAAACATTTGGTGTTCTGTTCCCAAATAAATTTTATAGTGAGATTTTCAATTTATAAATTTTCATTTGTAATTTCAATGTATATTCAATATAAATCTATATTTATTATCATATTACCTAATAATATTTTATGAATTTTATGTTCATGATACTAGACAACTTATCATTGATTTATAATTCATGTGAATTGTATTTTTTTAGAACAATTCCCTCAATCAATTTCATTTTTTTGGGATTCATTCACCAACATGTCCATGTTTCTTTAAAACATTCATGAATATAGTTATGTATTAATATGTTTTTTTTCATTTTCTAACTCTCCATTTGATTTCAAATATATAAATTATTTTGTAAATATTTTTTTATCTCTATTTCATTATGGTTACTTATCAGATATATTCCCTCCATTTTCATCATGTTTATTATAGATCATACGAAATAATTTTTAAAGAATAAAATAATTAATTGATTTTTAAATTCAGATTCATTTATTTAAAATAAAAAAATCATATTTAAATCCTTTATCATAATATTTATTCTTTTCTATAAAATTTAATAATGTAAATGTATTGTGTTTTACATCTAATTTAATATAAATAAATGGATCTTATGTTTTTATAGTGATTTATATAATGAAATAATTCACATTTACATTCTATATGATTTATTTATATGCATATTTTTTATTTCTATATTTCATATTTCAATCAAAGGGGTTACTTACTCTATGGTGGATTTAATAATTTTTCCACATTCATGTGGGAAACAATTATATAGAATATCACTATTGGATGGGTGGACCTACTATTATATAGCTCCCCAATGTAATTGGCGAAACTAGATTGTAATGTTAATTTAACATATAGTACCTGTATGGTAGTCGTAATTATATACATTATGGGACATCTATATCAAATATTTAATGATGTTATGTGTACATATCATTGATAAAAGATATGATATTCTTTGATTTTTTTGTTCCAAATTTCAATATAATTGGTATTATTATTGTTAAAAATGTATATTTCATAATTCATTTATTTGATTCAATGCTTATTATTTCATTTCGAATTATTTCAATATATCAGATAAATTTTTATGTTATATTTCAAAATGATCATCAACTATTAACTTTTTATATTGAAAATGTTTGTTATATTTTTTCATCTATATCATGTATAATATACCTCTTACTAAGAATATATTCTCTTTTATGGATATTTATTTCATTCCAAGGGATATGAAAATGAATTTATACATTAATATTCCCTCAAGAGGGTAATGTTTCAAAAATTCATGGACAGTTTTACAACATATAGTAAAATATATTTGTTCTATGGATAAAGTCTAGATAAAATGAACATATGTGTTTTAGGGGTATTATTTATTGGATACAACAATCTATAATCATATAAAATGATGAATAATGTTTATTTTTTTTGGAGAAATCAACTCAGATTAAAAAGGTCATTTTATATTATTTTATGTCACTAAATAAAAATTTTATTGCTACAAGTAATTCCAAAAACATTCTTCACAAAGACTACATATTTTATACATAATTTAATTATTCTAAAAAATTATTGTTATTTTAAAACCATCGGTAATTGTTTTAAAAAAATAGATAATACATTTAGGTATGGAATATTAGTAAATTATCTTCATGTGATTTTTTTCTTATTGATAACACAAAACCATAAAATATTGTTGTCCTATTAGAAAAATATCACTCGCTCAACCAATGTGGAAATATATTTGTGAATATATCCATTCAACAAAACATCTACATTATATATTTTGACCTCTAACCAACTAGTTTATATATTGATTTATAATGTTAAAAACTAAAATTATTTTTTTAAAATGACAATTAGGGAATTTTAATTATATTTTCATATGTACTAATATGATTTTCTATATAAAACAATAAAACACCCATTAATGAAAATGGTAATAATTTGATGGAGATCATCATCACTAAATTTATTAACGAAAAAATACAAGGTTTCAAGAAGAAAATAACAGAAGAAAAGGAGTAAACACACACTACCCTAGGTAGGGAATAATTAGTAAAGACATAAAGCGTCCCCTCGAATAAAATGGGCCCCTTATGTATTTAAAAAATTAATTCTAGGTTGACAACTGACATTGAATCCATGTTATGTAACCAAAGTTATGTGATCCGAAACCATGTTTCCATCCCACCATGTGTGAGTGACCTAGATGCACCTGTTGAAAAGTGGATTGTAATTTTTGATGATATAAGTAACCGACCAAGGGATGGATCCTCTTACATATAGGGAGTCATGTAGGAAAATAGAGTCAGTTTCAACTTGCATAAGCTCCGTGATCATAAGATTAAACAGACCGACGCTGGTAAGAGTGGTGTTCGCCTCTGCCTGAAGCGAGGTGGACACCTCCTCTAGAATTATGAACCACCCTCCATCGTGCATGTCACAAAAAATATAGGATCCATCCATATTCGGTATGAGTTCATTACCTAGGGAAGCCATTGAATCCAATGACCCTACTTCCGATTCATAGTCGGCATGACTAGAGGTGAGATGGAAAGTAGTGGACTCAGAGATGGGGCCTCTCGCTAGTTCCCTATGAGTGTAACCATATCAACCAAAAGGATCTTCATCTGCATAATGATGGACCTACCATTCTATAGGGACCCCACAAATATGTATTGGTTCCTAGCATGGAATAAACACCAGTAGACAACGATCAAAATCACAGATCACGCTAATCTCTCCATGCCCAAATCCATCGCTGCATGGAACCATTTATTTAGGAATGAATCTGCATAAGGGGAAGAGTCTGAAGTAGCATTAAATGAACCAATGAAACTCCACAAGTTTTGGGCCCATTATCCACTGTTGAATTTGTTTTCCACAATTTATTCAATATTTTCCTTACAATATTGACAACAAGAGGGGAGGCTGGTCCCCACTTTTTTAACATTGTCATCAGTTGGAACCTCCCTCTTCTAAATCCTTCAGATGAGAAAATTATATTTCACTCGAATCCTTTTCCACCACAATTTTATGGTCACATGTAACTATACTATCTAAAAATAAACACACCAATAGATATAAAATGAAAAAAAATCTAGATTACTTAGAATCTACATTTATCATGGATATCCTAGTATTCACAATAACAAATAATATATCTAAATAGTAAATTAAATATCCCTAAAAAATTCAAATGATTTTTTTTTTATTTTTTTACATTATAATAAAGTAAAATGAAATAAAAATATCATTCAATTTAATTTCCATGATATTTTATTCCCACGAGACTTCCACATCACCAATCATAATGATATTGGATAGAAAATTTATTACATTTTCTTTCATTTCTAATTTTTTTTGATCAGTTATAATAGTTGAATGAAGCATCTACATGTATACAATATATATATATCATGAAACTATTTCTCTTTATTGATTAAGAAATAGATTTTTATTTTTTATAAATCATGTCCAAATATATATATATATATATATATAATAGTTTTCACAAATACATAGTTAGTATAAATAATATAGGAATTATCCAATGAATATAAAATAACATCATATTCAAGTAATATAAATATTTAATACAAATGAAAGGATTATAGAACATTTATTGAAAATTATTATATAAATCCTAAACAATTCATTATTTAAACTGGTCATATTTCATCATCCAAATATGAAACATCATTTAATTGAGTCATAATAAAATTATTGTCATATGACATTAATGATACATAATGTCGTAATATATAATAAGAATTTTGACGTGATTATTCAATGTGAATATTTATATAGATAAATCATTGAATTATTTGTAGACATATGCAAATCCACAATTTTGAGGTTTCACATGTCTCATTCCTCTCTTTTAATCAAATAGAACTCCAATGATAATTCATTTATAGAGAACCATTTCAAGTATGTCATGATAATTTTAAATATACATATTAATATAAATTTATTTATTTGATGGATTAAGAAATATATATTTTTTCCTGTGGTTTCTGTTAGAAATTATACATTACAAAAACCATGAAGAATCTATTGGTGTGTAATTAATGCCTTCGTAGAGGAAAAAGTGTGCGTTAAATGATCTACATATCATCATATCATTGGGGTCTTTGAGAAATATATTAGTTTTTGTTCCTGCATAATTACCACTATGAAAAAATATTCTTTCTCTGAATTTTAGAGTTTCAACATCTTTTCCTTCAATATAAATGATCATATAAACCTGTGAGATGATTTTAAGATTTCTTTTAAAATTAAGTCCCATCTCTAGTTTTTTTTACCTTAGATCATTAGGTATGTGTAGTATAATGTTTAAGTTATCGTAATTCAAACTATCCTACATCAATAGTATACATTTTTACTTATTTAAAATAAAAATTATTAATAGCTAGTCTACAGTCACTAATCCATTGTCATGACATATAGATAATCATGGAATCCATGTCATGAATTCCACATATATTATATCCCAATTCAAATCTGGAACACCATGTGGTTAATCCAACCCACTTGATCCAATTTGGTAGACTTCACCTTATGAAATGTGAAGCATCAAGGAATAGACTCATCTATACAATTATTCACCCTTATCCACTTGACCTGATTACAGTGGCTCTATTTAAACATTTATAATCATAGATTTTATGAAAATGTGGGTATATGAATCTCCCAGATAAAATATTCTCTTAATGTCACATGGACCGTCATCTTCCTTATAGAAAATATAACATGATCCCCAACTTTAAAAAATAGATAAAGAACACATAAAATGGATATATAAATATTCATATCATTATGGTCTGTATCTCTATGTGGTTCCTCCACTACATGTTTCAAAATAAAATAGGTGAAAACTATCAACTAGATATAAGATGCATCTTTCTCATGCACTAAGGAATACTGCAATGAGGATAAAATTTATGATACTTTTCTCAATATATTTTAATAGGATCAACTATTAAAAGATTACAAAACCACATGAAACTTAATCATATAATAGATTAAAATTAATTAAAAATCAGGTAATAGTTTTATATGTCACTTTGACATCATGTTTATGTCATTTTTGTAGGAGATACACATGAGACTCTAGTGTTCATAATAAATGAAAAACTCTGATCCCATAAGATCATGTCACCCTATCGCCTATGAAAACACTAACTCATCTGTATAATATCATTTGATATGTCGTTATTATCATCGTTTATCCATTATTCAGTCCTATATTAAATATCTACGTATCATTGAATTTCAAAAAATCCATGATGAGTTCGAAAGGCAATGTAGAACACTTCATATTCAAAACCCTCCACTAAAAGTATCAGAATGGATGAAATCATCAACCGTTGTCAAAATTTATATAAATACATCTAGAGCCTTTCCATCCAATGGAAAATATATCTTTATGGTTTAACATGTTTAGTGGAGTGATATTTATGAAAAATGGGGCCTAAATGTACAATAATTTCTTCCCAATGAATTGAAACATTGTACCTCTTTCATACTCTTGGGTGTATCCAAATACAAAACATTCTAAAACATGGAAAGGAAAAATATTACACCCTCTATTGGATGAAGTTATCTTGGAAGTGGAACTCTCAAATACCAAATAGACACTATGAGAGTATTAAAAAATGGGAGTATTTTTATAATTCATCCCATCCAATCCTAAAATGACTAACATATTCATCTTTTTATGTTGAACACACTAGGTAATAATCAATGAACACTTCCATAAACTAATATAAGATGTCATAAATGATATAAATCATGAGTAACATTTTAAATTATGTGACATAATTCACATTTATTTTAATCACCATATACTCATAGTGATCAGTGTAACACAACAATTCCATCATTTTTATATCAGGGTCACAAACACAAAACTAGTGATAACCCAAACTAATGTGAACCTGTGAAAAGAACCTCGACAATATAAATAATTCAATTAATTCATTGATACATGTTATTTGAAACATAAATATATTATTAAATAATATTAGGAAGAGGTAATTCACACATAATGATGAAATCAAATCAATCTTCATAGAAAATAAAAATCTGGATCCTTGGGGTTATAAACTGGGTTGGAAAAATACCTTCCATTGTAAATCTCCTAACTATATACTCTGGTCATGATTCTCTATGGCATCCATCAAGAATGATTGTGTATATATAAAGGTACTAAAACATTTCATGTCCATGTGTAATTAAATATCTTTATAGAGAGTTAATAAAAGAACATCATGAAGTAGAATATCCACATACTATGAAACCACTATAGGAAACATATAGCCCATGGAATCATCTTCTTCATTGGTAAAACATTACAACTATAGTGTAATGTTCATAACCTCCAATATTCGATTTTCCATTATATTCCTAGTATTAATTGTTTTATTTGAATGAAACCCTCTTCAAATCTACATAGACACACCACATCCTCATCATGAAATTATTGATTTGTTCATAAACTGTGTAATGCAAGTTCTATCATAAAATGGAATCTTATGGAATCATCACTTGTATAAATAGAACCCATATGAAGCTCTCTCCCCTAAGGGTTAGATGAAAAAAAATCAATAGATATGTTTCTTTTGTAAATACCTTATGATAGTAGTCTCCAACTGAAAATGTGAACCCAAAGGCTGCACTAAAATCTCAATTTATGGATCTAATGATGACTAATGAAATGATATTATTTTCCCATTTTATATTAGGATTACAAAACAAGTAATGATGTCAATTATTTCACCTATAATCATCTATGGTGACCAATATCCACATTCCTCCATTGGGTATAACTATCCTCATCCCAATCTACTAGATCATCATTCTTGGTGTGGACCTCCTTGAAGTGGGGGCGGTAATAGATTAAATCATCATCCAACTCCTACTTCACTCACTGATCCAATACCACATATGAAACTCGACATACCAACCTAATCTAGACATTATATCCACATTTGTGATTCATAATCCATCTCACTGATACCTTAATAGCGATGTTGGTGGTAATAGATTTAATCAATGTGGTTTTAGTTGGAAACATAATATAATAATCATATATAATTTTTCCAACAGTCAGGAAAAAAATATCGATGTCTACTAAGTTAGAAATCCCTCTATCTCTAAAAATATTTCTATGATGTATTTATATGTATATATATAATGGGATATTATTAGTTCCACAATAACTCGATATAATACTTTTTTTTATGTTATATTGTTGGCATAATAGTTCATGGAGCATAAATTTGAGATACCATGAGAGGTTAGAAAACATCAAAAAATAATATCCAATAGTCATGATACCTTATTAAAACATCATATGATCCTGGATGTGCATTAATCATAACATGTTAAAATAGAACTCCTCCCTAATAAGAAAATAACGCTAATTATAAGAGAGAGTTATATATTCCATTATTTAGGTCACCAAAATAAACCATTTCCCTATATAGTAATGATGAATGTCCCCCAATAGGAACAACATCTGGTATACAGATTACTTAATTAGAATAAAACCAAGTCTCACTACCTCATGAAATTAATCAAGTTTCTAGGTACCATGCATTATGGATACCTAAGTGGTTTCTCTCTATGAAACTCATGGTATGTGTTCTGCATATTAAATATATCCTGATGTACATTCGGGGGAACATTATACTCTCTATGTTGTAGAATGATGAAAAAACAAAACAATTATATCTTTTACTAAACAATTCCTTTTAATAAATCCTCATAACTAGGTGTATCATCATCACAATAAGGTTGTGGAATCCTATATGGATAACATCATGGATTCATGTTGAAATTTAATGATGTAAAATTTTCAAAAGTCTTTATTGGGATCGTACTCAGGAATTAGATTGAAAGTACACCACATTACTATATCTAAAATGTACATATAATTTCCCTTTTAAAATTTACAACTGGAACCAAGTCAAAATACCACTTATTAGAATCCTAGAAGATAAATATGTTGACTAGAAACCCAACACAAGATTCCTCAAATCTAGAGATGATGTCAAAACAATATAACAATGTTTCAAATATTCCCAAATAAAAATTCAAATGTCATCAATCTCAAATTTCTTGTACTATGATTCAACATACTTTTATACCACCCTATCATGACCCAACACAACAAATCCCCTATGTCTACTGATAAGCTGAGTGTGTCACCCATAATATGCCTTCACTAGTCATGTGGTGGGTAACCAGAGAAGAGTTGGTATATCTATAACATTGGAGGCCAAATACTATGGTACCAGTACACATGCACACACATTCAATACCCACAAAATGATTAATTAAAAAACAAAAAATACCTAAATTCCATAAAACATATATATATACCAAAATTAGAGTAAGACAATGTTATGGGATAACATAAATTGTAAAATATAACTTTATAAAAATGAAAATGTTTTCAAACCAACTAAAAGGTAAAGATTTTTATTGAAATGAAACACCTAATAGAAACCATGGTATATGTAGATCACTTCAATTAGTCATATCATGGTATACCATGTACTTCATAATGTTTCCTATTATATTCATAACAAACAAAAATTATAGTAATAACCAATGTATTAGTGGTTATAGAAAAAATAAGTGGAGAACCATAAAATTGCAAATCATATTGAATAATGATAGTTTTCAACTCATATTAATAATAGAGTTTTAATCATAATATGATACACACAAATAATAAACTATATAAACTAATTATATTCCCCATGTCTAAGTATTATATCTTGAACACACAACTAGCCATATGATTCCATTGATGTATTCAATGTAATTCTAATCTCAAAAAAATCACACCACATGACTTGATGATAATGATGGATCTCATCCCAAAGGTCATTCTCTTCTTGAATCTCTACAATTAAGTACTCATTAGAATATAGATAACCTCGAGACAGAGATATGTGATCACACATATTACCTCTATGGTGTGAGGGACCCTACATGGAATTACAATCTATGCATGTGATCATAAAATCATGTATTATTTTCAAAAAAATTCCTCAATCCCAAATAATTATTGAAGATAAAATGAAAAATGATCACACCTCGAGGCACATGGATGTAATCATGAAATCTATCCATGAATAATCTTTCTTATAAGATCACATCATATTATTATGAGGTGATTCCTCATTGTATCTTCAAGGGGATAGAACAAGGAAATTTATCCAAGATAAATACACCCAAGTTGAAGAGAATGTGAGCCTAAAACATCCTTTGATAAAGAGAATAACATTTATGATGAGTATATGGATTTTGAATCAACTATAGATGCACCCTTGAACAGCGGAATTCCCTTGTTTAACTTGGTCTATTTACAGGTATTATAAAATTGACCCGTACCAAATATTTTTTGTTACAATGGCCCTACCCATGTACATATATTTAAATGTGTACTATGGTCGTGCCACTATATCTGGAATTGAATGGTCACAATTTTATGGTATATGTACTGGGCCATGCCATTTTGTTGTAAATATTATCATATAAATGGCCATGTCTATTACATTATACCGAAATACAACATAGTGTGTCACCCAGAATGGGTCATATAAACTATGGTTGGAACCACATGGGGTGTAATATATTTCATTTTTGAATACCATTCCACAACAATCTAGGTACAATAAGGAATGTGTTTTTAAGACAACATGACATGTGTTTCATGATTTTAAAAAACACTATTGTTTTATGTTGTTTTAGTTTAATTGATGTTTCCTCCTATTCTAACACCAAATCCACCTATAAAATTGTTTATGGACTACTATGTGGTACTCTATAACCATTTTCATGATTATAGAAATTGATTCCCTTTTATATCTTTAAACACCACTCTGCTTCTCCAAAATAAAAAATATATGAGTTGTGGGTCTCCAATATGAATCTCAATCCCATATTGTTCATTCATGGACCTATTTCATTCCATTATTTTCTATCTAAAACATGTGATAATGACCCCCCTTATTAAATAATTTTTGTGAAATAACCTTTCAAAGGGAATGTATAGAATTGAAAAAACATATAATTACCAATGTTTATCATGAAAATAAATCTGGTTGAAACAAATAAAAACATAAACATAATAAATTATAATTTGAATTGATCAGGTTTATAAGGAACCGACCTTAAAACATTACATAATCTTGAATTAATTGTATAATTCACATTAAGGATATTTTCAGGTTTATAGTTTTAGATAATTAGGACATAACTATTACATCTCAAAAGATTACAATGTAATCACTTCTACCCTGTTTAAATTTTCTTCACAAAAAAAAACTCTTGAAAAAAAGTGTTATGTCTAGTTCCAGGTGTTAGATATTCATGACTTTTCCTTGATCCCATCCTTTACCCTATTCATCTTTATGTCCTGTGAAAAACATTTCAAAACATGGGATGAGAAAAAAAAGCTCAGTAAGGGTTTTAAAATAAATAATGAAAACATTATTTCATCATTTAATACTTAACATAAGATAATTAAAATACCTCCTGAAATCATAATATTTATGAATAACATATAGAAAACATAAATAATAAAGTTAACTTGTGGCATCCATATCATACTTACATTGTAGCTATCACAACTACGTAGGGAGTTAGAATGGGAATACCAATCGCAGTATATTTCCTAAATATCTTAGGAGAAACATTAACGTTTACCTCCATCATGTTACCCAATGCGTTGGAGAGATATCTCGAGCTCACCCACCCTATGTTTATCATAAAACCACCCGTATATGTAAACAATTCCCAAGAACCATAACATATTCATAACACATAAAATAAACATAAAGTAAAGATAACATTTACCCGTTATAATCAAAATCTATTATTAAAATATATTGAAATAACAAATAAATTATCAAAACCATATTCAATACCAAAATACATAAAATTGTGTGTGGTATTTAGTTTCCTTTTAAATTTTTTTTGGCTTGTTAAGGAAGCCAAAGACCAAATAATACTCACTACGGTGGAAAGGTCGTTGTCACCGCATATGTTAAAAAGAAACATTATTTTTTTGTCGTTTAGTAAAATGCCTCATAAGAAAATATTCCCATGGAATGAAATGAAATGTCAAAGGCATTTATACACTGTATAAAATAAAGTTGAGAATAAAACAAAATATGCCTCAATGAAAGGGGATTGACATGAAGTCCCATACCTCATGTCCGACTTGACCCGATCGTTCTTTAATCTCTTGAATAATAAACTAAAGTTAATTTATACTTTCTTAATATCCTTTCTCAAGTTTATTATTCCTTTTATATCACTTATTACAATGTTATAAATATTATGTAATCATTTAAGTTATTAAAAATTGTTTTGTTGATATTTGGTACTTGAGTGAAAATGAACACCTTATAATTACATGTTGTCCATGTTGTCAAATATTCATTATATTAAGAATTATATAAATTTTCTATATTCCATATATATCATATATATCCAGTATATATATTTATTTATATTTTTACATAACATTTGTAGGTAAGAAATGAAATGCATCGTTCATGGGGACGATAATCCATACCAACACAAGAATGCTACTTTCATTTCCATTTCATATTTTAATGGAATGAAAACATAATGATACATATTTATATTATAATTCAAGTATAATATATTAAATAATATCATTAAACCCATCCTTTATATGTCCCACATAAGGCATTAGCGAGTCATATCACTTAGAGGGGGCGGTAGTCCGTACTTCCTAAAATGAAATTATCACATTTACCAATTATGGAAACCATTAAGGTATGCTATAAACGAAAAATATAAAATCATAAATAAAACAAAAACATAATATATTTAATATATAAATACTGTTACATCATAATGGCCACCATGAGAGGCGGTAGGAGATAATTGAACAATCATCGTTTTGTGAGGCGTTAGTTTTCCATCCATAGAAACATTATATTCTTTACCCATTATATGGAGGTGTGTGTAAGTGTAGTTTGAATATTTATCATAAAAACATCCTAGTATATTTATTACACTGGTGTTGTTATATAATAAAGGAATAAAAAGAGTTTATGGGGATGTAGAAGTAAAATAAAACAAAATAACTTAAGAGAAGACGTTACATTTAAATCGGGTAACTCCCTTTGGTTTGAACCAAAATGGTTTCTTGAAGTGCTTTTTTCCTAAGTTAATACTTCTATGGTGAAGAGAGGGATATTAGGAGATTATTTGAGTAGAGGGTTCAAGAGCCAAAGGCTTTGGAATTGTGCGAAATGTGTTAGAAGTGAGGGCTCTTTATAAGGGAGAGGAGGGGCTCTTTAGGAATGTTTGAACCAATTATTTTATTATAACCTCATATTCGGTTTCAAAAGGTCAAATATTATTTGAAATAAAATTTAAGATTACTAATGGTCAAAATAAAATAATCCAATACGAAATGGAAAATTTTTGTGTATTTTTTTAATATTTATAATCTTATTTATTTAAATCATTTATTAATGAGGTAAATATTGCTTCATTATTGTGTCATAAATAATTTAATTTATTTATGTCCAAAAATTATAAAACAAATAACATGATGTAGGAAATTGTTTTATCATTCCAAATAATATTTTTAGTCGAAAATATATCTTAGATAACCCCGTGTATAAATTTATTTACTAAAAGATATTTGTTTATGTCATTTTTGTCTTTACTTTAAATTAATTAATATAAAATGTCATTATTACTCCCATGTGGCTCTATGGGGTCCCAAATTTGACCCAAGGATGCCCATATTCAGATATGTAGCAAAAAATAGGATTAGAAGACATGTTCGGGAAATTTAATATTATTATAATATTATATTTTACCCTTATTTACTATATTTACGCTTTAGTCATGGTAAATAAAATTTTTACTAATGTAAATATTTAAAATGTATAAAAATAATATTTACATATTTACACAATTTTGAACTAATAATTCCAAATATGGAATCCATTTTTCTAAATTCAAAACATAGAAGTGGCCGAAATTAATTTAAAATTAATTCCCACTGTCAAAACAAATAGCGTGTTTTTAAGAAATAATAACAATCAAAAGATTGACACTTGTTTATGTCCAATTTCAAAATGAAATTACTTACAATGACCAACATTAGATTAAATGTTAAAAAAATATTCTAATTACACTTTAAAAACTATTAAAATGATAATCTAACAATATAAATAAATTAGATTAAAGTAGAATTTTATTAAAATACAGTATTTTCCACTATTCATTAAAAAAATTATTTTTATCAGAAAATACCAAAATTTTATGCAGTGTAAATTTTGATGTCTCTATTATAAAAAAGAATTTTATTTTTTCAAATAGAACATATAAGAGTGATAAAAAAAGATTTAAATAGGGTTCACCATTAAAAGACGGTAAATCGAACTTTTAAACAAAATAACTCCTAAATTTAGATTCATTCACACTTTAAGCCTCTAACATTAATTGGATAATTGTTAAAAAAATTTACAAACATTTATAATCATATTTTAGTCAGTTCTATTCATTCCTTCCAAAATAAGGGCTGGGAGTTTACTACCATTTAAAATAATAATGTTATATTATTAGTGTACAACATAAGATTTCAAAGAAACCAGTTGTTGTGTATCGAGTACACCATCGAACATAGAATATCCTTTAAAGTAAAATTAATATTTAATTCAAAAATAGTAATAAACATTAAAATGATTATTTTTTATTTACATGGAATGTTGCATCCTTTCCCCCTTTTGGGAATTGCGTCCTCACAATTTTTATTCACTTATAAAATAAGTGGGGGTATTTATCTCTAATAACATTTTCAGATTACCATGTTGCCTCTTCAACCATATAGATTTTCCACAAAAACTGTACCTAAAAAATTACCTTATTCCTCGATAGTTTCTCTCTATGATCAAGAATCTAGATTGATTGTTCCTCATAGGAGAGATTCTCTTCCAACTAAACTTCCTCTGGGCTCAAAACATGAGATGGATATGACATATACATTCTCAACATTGAACCATGAAAAACATTGTTCACATAGGAAAAACATGGTGGTAAAGCCACCCTGTACAAAAATGAGCCAATTTCTCAAGGATTTCATATGGTCCAATAAACCTCGGACTCAACTTTCCCTTCTTACCAAAATGTATCATACTTTTCCATAGAGAAACATTGAGAAATACATGATCACCTAAATTGAAAGATAAATCCTTCCTCCGGTTATCCGCATAGCTTTTCTACCTGCTTTGAGATGTTCTCATGTTACTATGAATTAGCAGATCTTTTTCTACCATCTCTTATACCAATTCTAGTCCGATCAGCTTTCATTCACCTACTTCATCTTAAAAAGATGGAGTTTGACAAAGCTTTCCCTATAATGCCTAAAATTGAGCCATCTGTATATTGGAATGAAAAATTTTATTATATTAAAATTCAACCAAAGGAATATGTTGGTCCCAACTTCCCTGGTAATCTAGTGAACAAGGTCGTAGAATATCCCCCAAGGTCTAAATTGTTCGTTCTGACTTCCTATCTAATTGGGGATGAAAAACTCTACTAAAATTTAATTCATTACCCAATGAATTATGAATGACTTTCCAAAAGTTAGAAGTAAACCTGGGATCACAATCAAATACAATAGAGAGGGGAACACCAGGCAACCTGACTACCTATTTAACATAAAACCATGATATTTGATCTAGAGACAAAGTATCTCGAATAGGATGGAAATGAGCAGATTTAGTCAATCGATCAAAAAGAACCCTAATTTAATTGTTACCTCTAGATTTATTTGGTATTCCCACAATGAAGTATATGGATATATTTTCCAATTTCCACTCTGGCACCGGTAAAGACTGAAGCATCCCTTTCGGTAACTTCCGGTCTACTTTAACCTACTAACAAGTCAAACAATTCATAGCAAAATCAGCAATATCTCCTTTTGTTCCATCCCACCAGTAATACTCTTGAAGTTATTTGTACATCTTAGTATTGCCAGGATGAACTGAAAACGGGGAAATATGAGCTTCATACAACAAATCATTCTTCAAATTCAAAACACAGGGCACGTATAATCTTTTCCCAAACATCCAAACACAATCATTATCAATGTTAAATTTAGGAAAATTACCCTTCTGAACCATCTCTACCTTTTTCATTAACTCACTATCTTCTTTATATGCTCGATTAATTCTATCTGACAGAGATGATTCCACTGACACCTAAAACAAAACAAAATAATTTCCAGCACCAACAACTTCTATACCAAAATTCATCAAATCAAAAACCAAAGGATCTAATTCCAAACGTAGCATGGTTAATGAAGCATTAATTTTTCGACTCAAAGCATTAACCACTTTATTTTCCTTTCCTAGATGGTAATGGATCGTGCAATCATAATCCTTGATTAATTACAACCATCTCCTCTATCTCATGTTCAATTATTTTTGAGTGAATATATACTTCAAACTTTTTTGGAAAGCATATATTTCACATTTCACTCCATACAAATGATGCCTCCAAATTTTTAAATCAAAAATAACAACAACTAATTCCAAATCATGTGTAGGGTAATTTAACTAATGGGGTTTCAACTGACGTGAAGTATAAGCAATTACGTGATCATTCTGCATAAGGACACAACTAAGTCCTTTCAATGAAGCATCACTGTAGATAACAAACTCACAATTTCTGGAAGGCAGTGCCAAAACTGTAGCATTAACCGATCTTCTTTTAAATTCTTGAAAACAATCATCACATTATTTTTCCCATATGATCTTGACACCTTATTGAGTTAACTTAGTCATTGGACTATATTACCTTTAATTTTTTTGACAAACCTTCGATAATAACCTGACAAAACAAGAAAACTGCAAATCTCAGTTATATTTTTGGGTCTTGGCCATTCTTCAAAAAATTTTGTTTTAGAAGGATCAATAGTTATGCAATTTTTTGAAACAATGTGACCCAAGAATGAAATTTATTGTAACCAAAACTCACATTTTATGAATTTCCCAAACATTTTATTTTCTTTTAAGGTTTTCAAGACAACCCTTAAATGACTTTCATTCTCCAATTTAATTTTAGAAAAGACCAAAATATCATTAATGATTACAACCACAAACTTATCCATGAACTCATGGAAAATTATATTCATAAGATCCAGGAATACAACGAGTTTATTGGTTAACCCAAAAGGCATAACTAAAAATTTATAATGGCCATATCTAGTAAGAAACGTGGTTTTCAGAATGTCTGCTTCCTTTACTTTCAACTAATGGTACCCCGACCATAGATCAATCTTTGAAAAATACTGAACCCCATGGAGCTGATCAAACAAATCATCAATATGAGGCAACAGATACTTATTCTTAACAGTGATGTTATTCAATGCTCTATAATCAATGCAAAGTCTCATTGAACCATCTTTTTTTTAACAAATAAGACATGAGCACCCCATGGTAATGTGCCAGGTCAAATGAAACCTTTATCTAATAACTCCTTCAATAGATTCTTAAACTCTAAAAGTTCACTTTGAGCCATCCGATAAGGATGTTTTGAAATTGGTTTAGCATTAGGCACTAATTCAATAGTAAATTCAACTTCCCGATCAGGTATAATACCAGACAACTCATCAGGAAAAAAATAAAGGTAATTATTTACCACTGACACATCATTAATCTTAACACTTACTTTATTTTCAAAAATATGAGCAAGGTAACATTCATTTCCATATATTACTAGTTTCTCAGTTTC
The DNA here is from genome assembly GCA_963277665.1 of Viscum album. Taxonomy (NCBI): domain Eukaryota; kingdom Viridiplantae; phylum Streptophyta; class Magnoliopsida; order Santalales; family Viscaceae; genus Viscum; species Viscum album. The sequence continues at coordinate 116,282,646 of OY728128.1, read as the reverse complement.
CAGTTATGTTGTCAAAAGTAAGGTTTCATTATTGTACACAAACTGAAAATCTTTCTGAAAAGAAACCTCTTTAGCTCTGTGGTCAATCTTAGCATGATAAACGGAAATCCAATCCATACCCAAAATAAAATCAAACTCTACTAGAGGAAAAAAATAAGGTTTGCAGGTAGATTATTTTCACACATAAGGACAAGAAGGTTCTTATGTTTTCTTTATTTATCAATATTTCGTCTAGGTATTTTTACCATATGTTCCATATTTGTATCTTGAGATGGAATTCCAAATTTATTAGAAAACTTCTCAGAAATGATAGAGTGTGTAGACCCTGAATCAAAAAACACATTGGTATAATCTGAACAATCAAACAATGTACCTGATACTAATTCATTTGATGGACCAACATCTACTGATGTAGTTGCAATGGATTTTACCACCCCTTTCTACTTGTAGTATGGATGATTTCCCTCAGTTTAGTTCTTCATTGGACACTAATTTGCATAATGACCCATTCATTGAACATAAAACATTTTACTTACTGTAAATCATATTTTTTATTACCATTACCTCAATCTTTTTCAGTGTAATTATGAGCCTTATGTCCCATTTTACCACATCGATAGTAGTTACCAGAATTCAAAAGACATTCTCGAACATGCCTTTTACCACAATTTTCACAAACTGTAAACTTAAGTTTCATACAATCAGGATTTTTTGAAGAGTTCTTCCCTTTCTCCTGCCAAATCAACCTCTTATTCTGTCGTGTGTCAACAAACACCTGATCATCGATAAACTCCAATTCCACCTTCTCCACACAATGAATAAGTTTTCCATAACTTTTGAAATCATGAGAAGCTAAAGCCATTCGATACATTGGATTTAATCTTGAGTAAAAAATGGTTGATTTTACTATCAAGATTTCATATGAAGTTCAGAGCATAACTTGTGAGTCGAGTGAATTTTTCTTCATTAGCAGCCCCTCAGTCATCCTCCTGCCTCAATTCTAGGAATTTATTTTCAATCCTATGTCGAACTAACATAGGAAAATATTTCTCAAGGAACATTCCTTTGAATTCATCCCAATCAAGAGCATCAATCTTCTCACTATCCCTGATATTTTCCACCATTGACCACCACTGATCAGCTTCACCTTCAAAACAGTAAAAAACAAAACTAACCTTTTGGTGTTCTAAACATCCCATGACATCAAAAAGTTTCTCCGTAGCTTTAATCCACCCTACTTCTAGCACATGGTCAGATGATCCTATGAATGATGGGGGATGTTACCTCATGAAATTCTCTACTACTGACATGTTCCTCTATGGTTGATCTAGGTGATCTCATGCATGAATACCACCACCATTTATACCCTAATTGAATTTTTCCATCATTGCTAAAAATAGTTCAGTTCCGATTCCGACCATCTCAGGTTGTTGATTTGGAAGCTTGTATTCCTCCTGATGTCATCCCAAAATAGGTGCCCTATTTCCTCTGTGGAAAACCATTCTGAAAACAGAAATATCTTTAGAAAAGCAACATGGTAATCGGTAATTTCTATATTATTTCAATATTAACACAAATTAATCTAAGGATATTAATTTAACAATACCCTAACTCATAAAGTGATCTAAAACGACCTCTAATACCAACTATAAGGATCTGACCTTAAAATATTACATAATATTGAATTAAATGAATAATTCACATTGAGGATTTTTTTAGGTTAAGAGTTTTAGAGAATTAGGACATAACTATTACATCTCAAAAGATTACAAAGTAGTCACTTCTACTCTGTTTCCATTTATTTCACAAAATAAAAACTGTTGAAAAAAAGAGTCATGTCTAGTTCCATGTTTTAGACAACATGACTTTTCCTTGATCCCATCCTTGACCCTATTCATATTTAAGTCCCGTGAAAAACATTTGAAAACATTGGATGAGCCTAAAAAAGATAAGTAAGGGTTATAAAACAAAGAATGAAAACATTAGTTCATCATTATATACATAAAATAATTTCTTTATCATACCTCATGAAATCATAAGATTTATGAATAACTCCTAGAAAACAAAAAATCATAAGGTAACTTGGGGCATCCATGTCATACTTACATTGTAGCTATCACAACTACATAGGGAGATACAATTGGAATACCTATCACATTATATTCCCTAAATCTCTTAGGAGAAATATTCACGTGTACCTCCTTCACATTACCCAATTCATTGGAAAGCTATCTCGGGCTCACCCGCCCTAGGTTTATCATGGAACCACCTCTAAACATAAACAATTCCCAAGAACCATAACATAATCATAACACATAAAATAAACCTAATGGAAAGATAAAAGTTCCACATTCTAATCACAATATATCATTTAAATATATTGACATAAAAAATTCATTATCAAAACCATATTCAATACCAAAATACATAAAATTGTATATAGTATTTATTTTCCTTTTAAAAATATTTCGTCTTGTTAAGGAATCCAAAGATAATATAATACTCGTGATGGTAGAAAGGTCATTGTCACCACGTACGTTAAAAAGAAACTTTTTTTTGTCGTTTCATAAAATGATTCATAGGAAAAGATTCAATTTGAATGAAATGAAAAGTCAAAGGTATATATACACCGTTAAGAATAATGTTGAGAATAAAACAAAATATGCCTCAATGAATGGGGATTGAGATGAAGTCCCTTTCCTTGTGTCTGACAAGACCCGATCGTTATTTAATCTCCTGAATAATAAACTAAAGTTAATTTCTACTTGGTTAAGAACTTTTTTCAAGTTTATTATTCCTTTTATATCACTTATTACCTTGTCATAAACATTATTTAATCATTTAAGTTTTTAACGGTTGTTTCATCGATATTTGGTACTTGAGTAAAAATAAACACCTTATAATTACAAGTTGTCCATGTGGTCAAATATTAATTATCTTTCAAATTATATTAATGATGTAGATATCATATATGTAATATATATCCAGTATATACATGTATTTATATTAGTATATAGCATTTTGTGGTACGAAATGAAATGCACCGTTCATGGAGATGGTAAGTCATACGTACGAATGAATGCTACTTTGATTTCCATTTAATATTTTAATGGAATGAAAACATAATGATAAATATGTATATTATAAATGAATTATAATAACTTAAATAATATCATTAAATAAATACTTTATATGTCCCACATAAGTCATTAATGATTCATATCACTTTTAGGTGGCGGTTGCCTGCACTTCCTAAAATGAAATTATCGTGTTTACCCATTATGAAAACCATGAAGGTATGCTATAAATGGAAAATACAGAATCATAAAAAAAACATAAACATAATATACATCATATATAAATACATTAGAATCATAATGTCCACCATGAGTGGCGGTAGGAGGTAATTGAACAATCATCATTTTGTGAGGCGTTAGTTTGCAATCCACAAAAACATTATGTTCTTTACCCATTAGATGGAGGTGTGTGTAAGTGTAGTTCGAATACTTCTTATAAAAAAATCCTAGTATATTGAGTATACTTGTATTTTTATAAAATAAATTAATAAAAATAGTTTAGGGGGTTGTATAAGTAAAATAAAATAAAAGAACTTAAGAGAAGACATTACCTTTAAATCGGGTAACTCTCTTTGGTTTGAACCAAAAGGGTTTGTTGAAGTGATTTCTGCCTAAGGTAAGGCTTATAGGATGAAGCTTTCGATCTTGGGAGATTATTGGAGTAGATAGTGGATGATCGAAAGGCTTGAGAAGTGTGAGAAATGGGTTATAGGTGAGGGCTTTTTATATGGGAGAGGAGGGGCTCTTTAGGAAAGTTCGAACCAATTATTTTATAATAACCTCATCTTCGGTTTCAAAAGAACAAATATTCGTTAAAATCAATGTTATGATGAATCATGGTCAAAATACAATAATCCAATAATAATTGTATAGGTTTTGGATATTATGTTAATATTTATAATCATATTTATTTCAATCATTTATTAATGAGGTAAATATTGCATCATTATTGTGTCATAAATAATTTGATTTATTTGATGTCCAAAAATTATAAAAAAATACCATGATGTAGGAAATTATTTTGGATTTCCAAATAATATTTATAGTTGAAACGATAACATATATAACTCCATGTAAAAATTTATTTACTAAAAGAAATGTGTTTATGTCATTTTGGTCTTATTTTAAATTAATTAATATAAAATGTCATTATTACTCCCATGTGGCTCCATGGGGTACCAAATTCAACAGAAGGATTTCTATGGTCGGATATGTTTCAACCAATAGGATTGAGACACATTTCAGGGTAATTTAATATTATTATAATATTATATTTTACCCTTATTTACTATATTTACCCTTTAATCATTGTAAATAAAATATTTACTAAAGTAAATATTTAAAATGTCTAAAAATAAAATTTTATGAATTACACAATTTGGGCCTACTGATTCCAAATATTGAATCAATTTTTCTAAATTCAAAACACATAAGTGGAATAAATTAATTTAAAATTAATTCATACTGTTAAAACAAATAGTGTGTTTTTAAAAAATAATAACTATCAAAAGATTGACACTTCTTTATGTCCAATTTCAAAATGAAATTACTTCCAATTACCAAAATTAGTTTAAATGGTAACAATATATTCTACTTAAAATTTCAAAACAATTAAAAAGATAATCTAACCATATAAATAAACTAGATAAAAAGGCAGAATTGAATTAAAATACAGTATTTTCACTATTCATTAAAAAATGAATTCTATCAAAAAAATACCAAAATTTTATCCAAAGTAAATTTTGTTGTCTTTATTATAAATAAGATTTTAATTTTGTCAAATAGAACATATAGTAGTGAAAAAAACTATATTTAATGAGGGGTTTCCATTAAAAGGTGGTAAATCGGCCTTTTAATGAAAATTATGCCTAAAATTAGATTCATTTACACTTTAAGACTCTAACATTAATTGGATAATTGTATAAACATTTAACAAACATATATAATCATATTTTAGTTAGTTCTATTCATTCCCACCAATACAAGGTCAAGACGTTTACTACCATTTAAAATAATAATAATATATTTTTAGTAAGCAACGTAAGATTTCAATGAAGCTCGTTGTTGCGTATCGGGTACGCCATAAAATATAACATCCCCTTTAAAGTAAAATTAATTTTTAATTCAAAAATATTCATAAAAATTAAAATGTATTATTATTTATTTACTTGGTATGTTACAGGGTTAGAGTTATTCTACTTCTATTTGGATGTTAAACAAAGAAAAGATAATCATATACTGTAAATAATTATCTATCCCAAATTCTTGAATGATAAAAAATATCAACCAAAATCATCCTTCACGAGAGGAATCAATTCACTCAACAATAATTTACTCAACTACATAATGGGATTACCAAATTGAATTAATCCAATTAAAAATATACTCAATACATTGAGATTTGGTAAATCATTGTTGAAGAACACTTTTGGTTAATTATAAATGATGAGATCCTCAAACACCATTGGAAAATATAAATCCTTGGAAAATTTGTAGATGATCCTTGATTCCATTTTTATCCTTTAAATATTATTATTTATAACCTCTCATGAATTATTGTATTATGTTGATACCCAAAATATTTCGTTAAAATATGGATTTTTGAAAAAGTGAATAATTTTCCCTAATTATTAAAATTTTCACACATTATATTATATATTCAAATATAATTCAACTGAAAATAGTTTTCATGATAAAAAATCTATGTGGGAAAACATTATGTCATGGATTAGAAAAAAGTATCATTACATATTTAATGATAGTAAAGAATTTCTAATTTGAGACTCAGTTTATTATTTATTCCATTATATAAAAAATTAAAGCACTTGATATAAAATATTATAGATTTTTATTATATCAATACAAATCCTACCTTGGACCTGAAGTCATTTCATGAAACAACACATATATTGGAAATTTAATTTAAATATTCAACATATTTATAAGGTAAAAAAGTGTCATTATATTTAACCCATACTCATATTCCACGATTGTAAACAGGGAATTTTAATTAAAATAGACATAGTGACAAATCAAAAAAATATTAAATACTTACCCACCATAGTAAATTAAATACATAAATTTCGGTTGAATTATGATTCAATACTTTTTTATCAAGGTACACATGCATCATGAGGATTCTATACATAAATTGGTTCCCCTATGGAATAATCGGATAGGCCATTAAGATGCTTCAATTGTGGGACCCTTGAACAATTGATAAATATATTACCCAATATAATTTGATATTATTATATTATGGTATTATTGGAATCCTATATCAATATTTTATAAACCCATATAGATCTTATATAGTCAAATAATTAAAATAGAAACACATTTCCCTATCTATGGTGTAATGACCTGTAAATTTCAAGGGAAATTTTTTCTTAATTTTCTTTAGGATTTTACAAGAACGCAGTTTCTTATGGCACCTGATTCTGAGGCCCGGTGTGCCCGGAATCATTTTTCTGAAGTTCAGCTCGGGTACATTCAGTGAACGAATGAGCGGGATTTCCTAACTTTTGAACTGGTGCTCAGAATCTAAATCTGAGGGCACCAATAAAACCGCAACGCCAGTAATTGTTTAAGAAAACCTTTTCCAGAGTTGTGTTTTCTCGAGTGAGGTTTTTAATTAATTGGGTTAACTAAAGAACAAGAATAAAATGTTGTGTTACAATTTATTTTTATTCTAAGTAATTATAACCTAGGCATGTTGGTTGGAGTGGGACCTACTACTACCCTAACTCCTAGGTATGATATTAGTGAGGTGGGGTCCATAGGAGCCCCACCCCCTTTATTTCCTTTTTTACCTCCCACGTGCATTTAATTTTGTAACTCGCCCGCACCCCCTTTTAAATTCCAAGTCAACTATCGCGTTTAATTGAATTATTAAACACCTCATTAATTGGTCAACACATGATTATTAAATCATGATTTAATTTTGAATTTCAAATAAGGGATGGCATGAGTAATAAAATAAGGCAACAACTTATTTTATGTTTGTTGTTTCATTATGTGGGATGGATTGGAGAGGATTTTATCAAAGCCTTCAAATCTTCATCTCCATCATTGGAGAATGTGAAGAACGACGAAGAATGCCGGCCTCCGACGGACGATGACGAAGAACACTAGTTTCTCGGTGATCGACGACGCAACACTGTGTACTGCGACACCGATCCTCTTCTCCGCGATGCCATGTACCACGACACTGACGATCCTCTTCTCTGTGACGCCGTGTACCATGACACCGACGATCCTTCTTCCACTATGTCCTTTTTCCCGCAACGAACCTTTGTTCAATAGCGTTTGAGGTAGGGGGTTTGGTTTAATTTAATTTATGTGGATTATATCCTCGGCATATGATTGAATTGTTGAAAGTGATTTGAACCACTAACGCGGTGGGTGCGGTCCCATGAACATGTATGAACCCACCGATTCATTGTTCTTGATGCGTAGAATGTTGGGAGATGGTGAAACGGGACCGTTGAGTGATTGGTGGCCGTTGCAGTAATCTACGAGTCCCGAGACGACCCAGGGCGCAGAAGAGAGCAAGAACGGACCACTGGAGCGGCTCCAGTGGCCCGCTGACTTCACTAGCGGTGCGGGTCGCGGGGGGCCGGCACCGGCCGGTCGCCCGGAGGCGGCGGCGTCCCATCGCGCCGCCAGGAGGGACATCCACGACTGAAGCCGCGGTGGCAGGTGACCGGTCCCGCGGCCGCGCGGGACCCCGGGGATACGCGGTGCCTAGCGCCGCGTCCTCTTTCAAGGAGCAGCCCCCACGTGGGGGCCGCGATTCCAATCAAGGGGGTAGCCCCCCCCCCCTTCCGCTCAGCTCGGCGCTGGCCGACCGGGCCAGTCTGCGCCGACCGGGCTGGGCTGCACCCTAATGGGCCGGGCCCGGACCCGGTTCGGGCCGACCCAGGGGGGGTTGGGCCGTGCCGGGCCCAGACCCCCCATTTAGGAATGTTTTCAGTAATTTTCCCATATCTTGGGCTTCAGACCTCCGATCGAAACACCGTCCATTGCATTAGGATCCTTGGATCGATACGTTCATTTCGATATATTACACTCATGGTTTCAGAGATCTTTTGTTATGACCAGGTTGGTTTGAACACGAAACCAACCGGGCCCTCGGAGAGGAAACACTTATAACTTGAGCTCCGGACGTCCGATTGACGTGTTGTCATCTTCGTTGGATTCCTCTTAGTGAGACAGACCTTTTTGATTACTATGCTCGAGGTTTGGATGCAGTTGGAGTGAGGTCAGGTTGGTTTTGACTTAAAAATCAACCGGGCCCCTGGAACCAAAAAGCCAATAACTCTCAGACCGGGGATCCGATTTACGCGCCATATGTCACGTTGAGTTCCTCTTGTCGAGATGGAACTTTGAGACACATCAACTATGGACTACGTGTCAGTTGATGTATTGACCCCTTGGCTCATGGAGCGGACCCTCCTAGAATTGAGCATGCTGTGTGCGAGAACCCTAGATCTGGCTGCGACTGTGATGAAGACCGTACTGAAATCCTCTGTGGGTTTGACAGTGATGAAGACTGCACTGAAATCCTCCGTGGGTTTGGCAGCGATGAAGACCGTACCGAAATCCTCTGTGGGTTCGACGGTGATGAAGACTGCACTGAAATCCTACGTGGGTTCGGCAGCGATGAAGACCATACTGAAATCCTCTGTGGGTTCGACGACGATGAAGACTGCACTGAAATCCTATATTGGTTCGGCAGCGATGAAGACCATACTGAAATCCTCCATGGGTTCGACGGTGATGACTACTGTTTTGTATCCTACGTGGGTCTAGCAGTGTTGACTCTGTTCTTTCTATCCTACGTGGGTCTGGCAGAGTAGCTGGTCTGTATCCTATGTGGGTCCGACAGCTTAGCTGGTTTAGTATCTTACGTGGGTCCCGATATAGATGAAACAGTGGCTATATCTGATAATATCTATCACCTTACGAAGAAGTATACCCATGTGAGCTGAGTCTTGACTTTCAATCAATATCTTCGATATGATTGACTTGCTTTCCTATGTGGATTGAGTTGTGTTATCCTGTGTGGATTGGGTTGTACTCATATGTGGACATGATTGAACTTGGGCTCAGATGTTGGAGCTGAGCTGGAATTGATGACTTAGGTATATGTATGGGCATATACCTACGTAGTGTTGGATTTTAATTCGTGATTGTATCTTTCCTTTGTGGATTATCCTTTGTGGATTCTGGGAGACCTTCGGGGTATCGGGGTCCCTACTGAGTAGCGTATACTCACCCCTACACAGGCTATGCCCGCACAACATTGTGTTGGATGCAGATGAGAGACAACGCTGATCATGGTTGAGGCTTGGGGAGAAAGTCAGTACATGGAGGTGGACCACTAGGTGGAACGTACACGGAGCAGACAGATGGACCCGAGGGGCTGAGGAGGATATCTGTACCCACCCTTCAGGTGGGACTTCTAGTGGATGACTTGACGTTGCTTCTTTACTTTCAGTTGCTGTACATTCTTTCTAGTTGTACTTTACTTTCACTTTGGGTTTGTATTCTAGACAACTTAGTTTTCCGCACTACTATTGTACCCAGTTTTACTTAGTGTTTGCTTCTTCTTGCTTACTCTGTGGTGTTTGTTTACTTTATAAAGGCAATGCCTTCCCCTTTTTGTTGGGATTTACGCCTTGGTGCTAGTCACCTGCCCCTGGCCTATGGGAGGCAGGCTTCGGGTAGTCATGACACGGGTCCTGAGGATGGGTCATGACAAATTGGTATTAGAGGAGTTTGGTTCAACCGAAGAACTCTGAACTCTGATATTTCTTCTATGTGAAGCAATGGTGTTAAGGGTATTGAGTGTGGTTATCGGTCTAGGGAGTCCAATGTTGGTGCGGCAGCCGACGTATCCGTACACCTGGACCCTGAATTCTGATTTCCAACTCAATGCAGGAAAACATTGATTTCATGTGTGTTTCAAAAGTTTTCTTTGTGATTACCTTGTGTCAGCTCACCGGGTATACTGTTTTCACTGTGGTGCACCTGTTTCTTTTCAGTATGGCCCCACGACGACAGCCAGCTAGGGTTCTGAGATTTGAGCGAGGTGATAACCCACTGAGCGACGAGGCCTCGGTGTAGGGCCCTTTTTTAGCGGAGGCACCGACAGTACCTCTACCCACCGAGCCACCGATGCTACCAGCCCCAGCCACTGATAGTGCACCTCGCCTTAGTGGACTGCACGAGTTTCAGCATCAGAGACCACCCAGGTTCCGCGGGGAGATGGACCCTCAGGCAGCCAAGGATTGGCTGGAGGAGGTTTTTCGAGTTTTCAGGTTAGTGGGGACACCAGCTGACCTCATAGTGATCCTCGCAGCGAGCCTCCTGCACGCGGCAACAGGATTATGGTGGAGATTGATGCTCCAGGTGCACGATGAGGCATCACTCTTCTATATGGACTTTGAGAGCCTCTTCTGCTCAGAGTTCGTCCCAGCCACCCTCTGTGCAGTGCGCATCCAGGAGCTTCTACAACTGCGGCAGGGCAGCATGACGGTCGCCCAGTACTCGGCGAGATTTACCAATATCTCACCCTATTCGATGGACATGGTACGAGACCCATTCTTCCGGTCCTAGACCTTTGAGCAGGGACTAAGGCATGAGATAAGGGAATCGATGATCTCCCTCAGCATTCCGACACATGCAGGAGTACTGGAGAGAGCTCTTCTCATATAGAGCTTTCTTGCTGAGCCAACGCCCGCAGCGAGACCTACAGCAGGGCGGCACGTAGCAGAGTCGTCTGTAGCTGGAAGTTGACGGATGTCACAGGGGTCTAGGCGGACCAGACCATCTGGCAGACGACCTTAGGAAACTCGCTCAGAGGTGCGGGGCATAGGGCGCAGAATTGGCCTTCCGAGGAGCAGGCAGTGCTATGCATGCGGCGGCCAGGGCCACATGGCTTGTGACTGCCCATTCCGCCGTGCAAAGGAGCAGCAAATGGCTGGGGAGCCACCCAGGAAGAGGTAGAGGGTCGATCGTGGCAGTCTGCCAAGAGCAGGCGGACGAGGCAGGGGAGCTGGCCGAGCAGTAGGTGGTGGGCGACGCTTTGAGGCTTTACCACCACCACCACCAACAGGAGGTCCACCCCGACCACAGGGAGCTGGCAGACAGAGACATGCTCATCTTAAGGTAGTAGAGGCCTACGACCACGGCACGCCAGAGATTATTCGAGGTACTATCTGTGTCTACTCCACCCTTGCTGCAGTTCTTATAGACACAAGAGCGATTCATTCTTTAATTGCCGCTGCCCTTTTTTGGATCTCGGAGATTCTGACGGAGCCGTTGGCTCGATCCTTACGTCTAGAGACTCTTATGGGAGAAGACTCGACGATTACGCACTGGTTCCGGCAGTGTGAGCATACTCTAGGAGGCGAGAGTTTCGGCTGGGATCTTCTTGTAGCGGCGTCAAGGCCTTACGACGTCATATTGGGCATGGATTGGTTATCTATAGTCCATGCTCAGATCGACTATTTTATGTGCAAGGTGTGGTGTGTGCACACCGATGGGAGCAGGTTCACCTTTACCGGCGAGAAGGGCGCCTTTGCAGCACAGGATAGACTCTCGCAGCGGAGAGGACAACCCATCACTAATCAGTTGGCTAGCCTCATCCTAGGGGCAGTTGACGTGCGGAGTCCTAGTTTTCCTATAGTGGTGGATCAATATACGGACATTTTCCCTGACGATGTTCCAGGACTACCTCATCGCAGAGTGGTAGACTGTTATATTGACCTGTACCCCAAGACAACCCTGATATCCCCTCTATCATATCAGTTGTCCCCCACTGAGCTTCGAGAGATACGAGTACAGTTGGAGGACTTGCAGGGCAAGGGATTCATCCAAACCAGTGTTTCACCGTGGGCTTCCCTGATATTGTTCGCCAAGAAGGCGTACGGGAGCTTGCGACTTTGTGTCGACTATCGTCGTCTGAACCAGGTGATCGTGAGGAACATGTATCCGCTACCAAGGATTGAAGACCTCTTCGATCAGCTCAAGGGAGCACGGTGGTTCTCGAAGATAGACCTTAGAACAGGCTATCATCAGCTCAGAGTTCGAGATGAGGACGTGCAGAAGATGGCCTTCATATGTTGGTATGACCACTATGAGTTCTTGGTTATGCCTTTCGGTGTAACCAATGCTCCAGCAGTGTTCATGGGTCTCATGAACAGGATCATTCATCCATACCTTGATCAATTTTTCGTGGTCTTCATCGATGGCATATTGATATACTCGACCACTGAGGATGAGCACGCCTACCACTTGCGGGTTGTACTAGAAACACTCCGAGAGCACCAGCTTTATGGAAAGCTCTCGAAGTGTCAGTTCTGGTTACGTGAGGTCCACTTCTTGGGACACGTCATCTCTAAGGCGGGAGTTATGGTGGATCCTACAAAGATCGAGGCAGTGCTAACTTGGGAGCCACCCAGGAGCATGACGGAGGTGCGGAGTTTCTTGGGTCTAGCTGGGTACTACCGGAGGTTTGTGCCAGACGTTTCCAGAGTTGGGGCACTACTCTCTGTAAAGACCCGAATCTTAACATACATGGAAATTACATTAATTTTGTGGAATAATTAGTACATAACAAAAACACACTCACAAGGACCGTAATAGTTTAGTGTCTTTGGAAACTCGGAATATAATCTTCTAATCATGGTGAAAGATCTTCAACATCTCCCATAAATATCTTCCCATTTTTTTACCTAAAATCTTTCTTTATATCCTGGGGAAAAGAAAAAATAAAAGGGTGAGATCAAATTCTCAATAAGGGTAAACAAAAGAAATATCAATCACATCATATTCATAAGAACATACCATTTTGGAAATCCTAACCTGCAAAAGAGATTATAATATCATAACATGGGATAAATCATAGTAGTGAAATGTAATCCCAATAATCATAACATAAAACATGAAACTTTTTGGTATACACACATAATCATATAGAATCATTTCTTATTAGTCAAGACTCATTTCCAAGACTATCTTAGTGGACAAAGTCTATTTCTGAACCGAGTTCACTCCTCGTTTCAGTCCTGTTTCACTGAACTGGTTTAACCTTCCGTTCCAGCCATGTCTATCTCATGAGATATAAAATCTTTACCCAATGCATTGGAGGGAGATATAGGTCCCACCCATCTCATAATGGTACCATTCTTATGTGTGCCACAAAATCCTAAACCATACATCATATCATAACTCATGTAATAAAAATGGGAATCTTAAACATCGTGACATCATAAAACAATTCATATAAGATAAAGGAATTCATAAAAATAATTCCATCACAACATAATAAAATCAATGTAATAATAGGGATAGAAACGGAACCCTATATTATCATAGATGGAAAATAATTTTGATAAAACACTTGAACTCCATTCTTGAGGAAAATATCCTTTCTACTTCAAAAAAACTTTTTCATTCATAACATTTCATACAATTCTAAACTAAAAGAAGTTTATTAAAAATAAACTTGAAAAATTTTCTTGGAAATAAGGTTTTAAAAATCCATTCATGCCGTATTAGTTTAAAAAAAAATTCTTCTCATACTTTTGTCGGAAAACTCAAAAAGTACCTCGTACGAAAAACGACAAAATATTCCTTTCATATCTTTTACTAAAAACTCACAGTAGGGTAAAATTGGATTTAAACAATTTTATGTGGATGAAAATAATATTACATATTGAGGAAACATGGATGTGGATGATAAAATACACCCCCAGTAAATACAAAAGTATAAACAATCTTGGATAAAAGTGAGATTGTGAAATTTTCCATTACCTTAGGTCCAATTTTCTTCGTAAGTGTCCGAACCTCCTATGTAATTATTTAAATAATGTTATTGACTTATTATAGAATCATAATCATTTTTATGATATCATATATGGTTCACTTATGACTTTATATTACCCGTTCTTTTGTAAATTCCATGTTAAAGAGCGTTTTAGGTAAAATCGTTTCATTTGTCGTCCGTGTTTTGACTTCTAATTATTCATATGATTACATAGTTCATGATTACTTAATTCCAGAATATAAAACATGATTTATATATAATATATATTCAGAATATACATATATATAATAGATCATTAAATGGAAATAAATACACCGTTCATGGAGACGGTAGGCCTTACGTACGCATGAACGCAGTTTTCATTTCCTTATTGAGTTGAATGGAATTAAGTATATGACATACATATATATATACATAAATCCAGTATCATTTTAATGTCATATATTTCATGATTACTTATTATATATACTTTATAATCATTCATGAATGGTTAATGTGGAGAATGAATCTCATCGCGTCGTGGAGATGGTAGTCCGTACGTACGCATGAACGATGATACCGTTCTCATGATCGTGGAATTGTATTGGAGTGTATGTATAGTATTTCAGAATAAATATCACTTTACAATAATCATATATAGTTATTATTTACACCATTATACCCATCCAAGTAAGGTGGTGGTGGAAAATAGATTACACCACAGCGTGGAGACGGTATTCCGTACGTACGCACGCACAATGATTTTTTTTTCCGTAGGATGGATAGATGGTGAAATAGGGTTGTTTTATACTTATAATAACATATAATTATATGAGTTATACTTATGTTATTACTTCATAATGAAACAACCTAATAATAATAAGTGGAAGAAGAAATAAAGTTGAAAGAATCGGTAACGGACATTACCTCTTCTTTGAAGCGCCTCTTTGAGATCTCATTTTAGGGCACTAAAATTGGCCTTTAATGTAGACCAGGACCTCTAGGATGTTTCTAGGGAAGTTTAGAAGAGACGTTTTCAGGGGTTGACCGAGATTTAAGGCTCAAAGTTGTGTGAGGAAGAGAGGGAGGAGGTGCCCTTTTATATGGGAGGAGAGGGGCACCTTTGGAATAACTAAAAATATTATTTTATTATAAAGCCAAATTCGGTTATAAATTGCTCCAAATTGATTTATTTATAATATAAGTTGGGAATTGGTAGAAATAATCTCATCCAATATAATTTGGACAAGTTTAGTTTACTATTTAAACCTTATCATTTAGTTTTAACTTTAAGTTAGATAATTTTACTTTTACCGTGTCTTTTTGTGTTCTTACACAATAAGGTTAATAAACGTACTATAACAAGACAAAAGAATCCCAAGTTGTTTATTATTAATATATATAACCTTATTTAAGTAATTTTGTGGAACCTTAGATTTTTAGGAATAAAATAACAATTAATAATATAATATTTGTTTTAAAAACTATTTTATGTCAATTTTGACACTATTTAGTAATTGATTTTTGTAAAACTAAGAACAGAATTATTAGTTCTGAAAAAATTAATTAAATAACTAATAAATGTCATATTAACCTAAAAAATTAGTGTAATTCATAAAAAGTCTCAAATTACATTTATTTTGGTATTTATAACATTAATTATGTAAATATTTCATTAATAAGATAATTACTTCATCCTCTTTGTGTCACAAATAAATTAAATTATTTAATGTCTAAAAATTAGAAAACAAATACCCTTATGTAGAAAATATTTTTAGCTTTCCAATGAATATTTATAGTAAAATTTAGCTTATGTATAAACGTATATTAAAAATTATTTACTTATTAAACTTTGATTTTAACTATTTTAACCCTTCTTTAAATAAATTTATAATAAATGTCCTAATCTAATCCATGTGGGACTAAATGGTAATATTTTATTCCTAAGGTTGTTTTTTGTCGAATTAATATTATCCAATAGAATTAAGACATGTGTTAGGGTAATAATAATATCATGTTTACCCTTAATTACCCTATTTACTTCTACCCGTGGTAAAAAAAGTAAAAAGTTACTATTCACCAAAAATTATTTTCATCTCATTGAACCACATTTTACTTACTGATATCAACCGTGTCTCTTGGATTTTTAAAATTCCACTCACAGAAGCGGTAAAATTATGTTTTATGAAAAATTCATTTTTTTTAACTACCACTTAGTGGTTTCACTATTTATCAAAAAATGAAAGTTTCCAGAAAAATACCAAAAATTAGGCCTAAGATATATTTGATATTATGAACTCAAAAATGATGTCTATTTTACCAAATTCAAAACATATCAGTTGCATTAATTAATTTAAAAATTAATTCCTATCGTCAAAACAAATAGCGTGTTTTTAAGAGATAATAACTATCAAAAGATTGACACTTGTTTATGTCTGGTTTAAATGTGAAATTACATCCAATGAAAAAAATTGTATTAAATTGTAAAAATTTATTGTAAATATACTTTAAAACCACTAAAATTAATAATTTATCACTATTAATTATTTCGATCAAAAAAGTTGTTTTTAATTAAAATTTAGTAATTTTCACTATTCATCAGAAAATGAAAGTTATCCGAAAGTACCAAAATTTCACCCTAAGATAATTTCGATATTTCGAATCTAAAAATGAATTCCATTTTGGAAAATAAAATTTACAAAACTTCAAAAAGTGGTTATTACTATTCATAATGGCTAGTTTTAATAATATTTTAATAGCATATCGTTGTTTGGTGAAACTCGGTATTGCGTACTACACACGCTATCGAGGAAGGTCGCGATTGTGTGTAATGAAAGGAATGTCAAGGATGCGTGTTGTACAAGCTCCTTTTTATGTAGCTTACAACACAAGACATTAATGAAATTAAAAAAAAATTCATAAAATCTCAGGGTGTTACATTCTACCCCCCTTAAAATGAATTTCGCCCTCGAAATTCGTCAGGGTTATAAATGGTTTACTACTCGAAAGTATATTTAATAGAAACCCACATCATAAAAAGGAATACCAAAACCATTCTTTAAAAACAAAAGTATGAAACGTAACAGTTACCTAAATAAACCGATCACTGGGTTTCCACATAGGTGAAAATATCGATATGCAAGAGAAATCTAACCATCATGTTCTGATGGAGAGTGGTAGAGAACATGGCTATGGAAAAGCCAGCAATCACAAAGCCATAAATTTGTGACGATCTAAGGTACCATATGATTCATCAGATATAAGAGCAATAAAACAACATTTTTGGTTTTCAAGATCATTTCCCTAAAGTTGATGAAATTGGAATTAGAAGAAATAGTTTCGTGATTTTGGTACAGTCTCACCGTTGGTCATTCTTTGTACAATTTCCACTTCATCTATTAATGAAATGAAGTTTAATTTTTCATTCGGGATGTGTTAGAAGATCATGTGATAGAATGATGTGTCATTCCATCTGTCTCAAACAAAAGGTTAGAAAAGTTATCAAAAAATACATAAGTCCATCAATAGTGAGATTAATCATATATGGTTCCTAAAATGGACTTATACTTATATTATACTTCTTAATATAAAAAAAATAGTTTCTATAAACAGGGACTTCCTGTAGGCCAGTGGTAGGCGATAAAGGCCAGTCGCACTTCGGTTGTGGGTTCAATTCCCACAACCTTGTCCGACACGATGGGTTGTCGCCCGTTCTGCAGGTTGTCCTTTTTCTAAAGCTATATTACTATAACATCCCATAAATAATATCAAAAAACTTCTATCCTTAAATAATAGTAACTTATGTCCAACATAATCCATTCCAATCTTTAGGCTTATCCAAAATAATGCTATCTAATCTCATATTATAGTGAAAACGATTACCAAAGAGTTCATACAACTAGCATGTTAATACCATTGTTGATCCCCATATATCATTAGATATGTCTTGTTGGTCACATTCCAAGCATTCGAAGGCCTTAATCATGTATTCTCTTGAAAAAAAATGAATACCCATTGAACCTTATTGAAAACATGAATGCTGTTAAAAGTTAACTCTTTCCACATACCAAAATACTCAAAATTTTATATACACAAACCATGACATCACTTAGTCCTTATATCAATCATGAGCTCATGAATACGGTCAAACATTTCATTTTCTCGTTTTCCCTTCATTATGCGCATATCATCTTTTTTTCCAAAAATATCTCAATCACATTCAATGGTTCCCAGTACCATTGAAAACCACAATAGACCAATACATAAATATTCCAATATTCCACAATACTATATACAACATTATTTTGGAATACCATTACATAAACACTTAATCATTCCACTGAATTGTTGTCATATTCAACATCTCCAATAGTGATCGCATGTGACTTACCTTTGTCCTTTGCCTTAAGTGGTTGCTCATGTCGATCATCACTAACCCTTGGATTAGGGCATTTATTAGAATAATGCCCCATTTCCTTGCAGTTGAAGCATTAAAGTGTTGGCGGTGCATTATTTGTTGTATTTTCTTTATTCACATCATTTGAAACCCTTTTTCCATTACTTCGACACTCAGCTGCTCGATGACCTTCTTTTGCACACTTAAAACATTTTCTAGTCCCTTTAAGACAATCTCCACCATGTTTCTTTCCACACTTTGAGCATAAGGAAACATTCATCTTCTTTTCACCATTATTCTAAGATTTCTCCTTGAACTCCATCTTTCTTTTCTTTTCAAAAATATGAGATGGATAAGTAACACCAACTTCCATTTCTACCTTTATAGCACAACACACAATTTCTTCATAGCTACAGAAGTCTCTTATAGCTAATTCCCTTTGAATATTTGGTTTTAAGCCACTAAAGAATCGATCAACTTTACTTTCAGGTTGGATGATAAAGCCATATGCATACCTTGCAGGCCTTCTAAAATTCTCTTCGTATATACCAACAGATTCTTCATCCTTTTGCTTTAGTTCAAGAAACTCCTTCTCTATCTTTGTTATAAAAATACGAGGGAAGTAGTTATTGAAAAATAAGTTCTTGAACTCGTCCCATTCCATGGACTCAATTTCATCTCTTGGCCTCGTATTCTTGATAAGATTTCACTATTGATCAGCATCACCTTCCAAACGTTATACTGCTAAGATGACTTTATCATGTTCAGAACATTGAAGAACTGAAAATATCTTTTCAGTGGTACTGACCCATTGTTCAGAAACAAGTGGATCAGAAGACCCACTGAAAGAAGGTGGGCGTTGCCTCATGAAGGAATCAATAGAATATTGTTCCCTTCTCTTCTCATTTGGATGTCCAGAATGATTCATAGCTTGTGTAAGTATAGAAATAAGATTTTTCACTCCATCTCCCATAACATTTGTTTGTTCAGGAGGATAATCATTGCATTGTCCATTACATTGGTCAATACGATTCCTTCGGGTTCCAACCATCGTCTAAAACCCAAAAAGAATAGTGTGAGAGGAAAAAATCACACTAGGGAAAACAACATAATAAAGGGGGAGTACCATCAATATATAAAATCTTGGGTTACCGTAATTCTAGTACTATAACCTATACTTACCCTTAGGGACATCCCTAGACATACCTTAGAAATATCTCTAGGGATCTTAGTAAAGTTCTTGCAAATTAGTTTCCAAAGGTTGACTAAACCTTTCCTCTGATACCAACTGTAGAGACCCTAAGCTTAACGTACATGGACATTACATTAATTTTTCATAATACTTAGTACATAACAAAAACACACACACAAGGACCGTAATAGTTTAGTGTCTTTGGAAACTCGGAATATAACTTCTAATCATGGTGAATGATCTTCAACATCTCTCTTAAAGATCTTCCCCTGTTTTTTTACCTAAAATCATTCTTTATATCCTGGGGAAAAGATAACATAAAAGTGTGAGCTCAAATGCTCATTAAGGGTAAACAAAAGAAGAATCAATCACATCTTATTCATAAGAACATAACATTTTAGAAATCTTAATCTGCAAAAGAGATCATAATATCATAACATGGGATAAATCATAGTAGTGAAATGTAATCCCAATAATCATAACTTAAAACATGAAACTTTGTGGCATACACACATAATCATAGAGAATCATTTCTTATTAGTCAAGACTCATTTCCAATACTATCTTAGTGGACAAAGTCCATTTCTGAACCGAGTTCACTCCTCGTTTCAGTCCTGTTTCACTGAACCGGCTTAACCTGCCGTTCCATCCATGCCTATCTCATGAGATATAAAATCTTTACCCAATGAATTGGAGGGAGATATAGGTCCCACCCATCTCATAATGATACCATTCTTATGTGTGCCACAAAATCATAAACCATACATCATAGCATAACTCTTGTAATAAAAATCGGAATCTTAAAATCATGACATCATAAAACAATTCATATAAGATAAAGGAATTCATAAAAATAATTCCATCACAATATAATCAAATCAATGTAATAATAGGGATAGAAACAGAACCCTATATTATCATAGATGGATAATAATTTTGATAAAACACTTGAACTCCATTCTTGAGGAAAATATCCTTTCTACTTCAAAAACACTTTTCCTTTCTTAACATGTCATACAATTATAAACTAAAAGAAGTCGATTAAAAATAAACTTGAAATCTTTTCTTGGAAATAATGTTTTAAAATTCCATTCATGCCGTATAAGTTAAAAAAACATTTTTCTCGTACTTTTGTCAGAAAAGTCAAAAAGTACCTCATACGAAAAATGACAAAATATTCCTTTCATATCTTTTACTAATAACTCACCGAAGGGTAAAATTGGATTTAAACAATTGTAGGTGGATGGAAATAATATTACATATTGAGGAAACATGGATGTGGATGATAAAATACACCCAATTAAATACAAAAGTATAAACAATCTCGGATAAAAGTGAGATTGTGATATTTTCCAGTACCTTAGGTCCGATTTTCTTCGTATGTGTCCAAAACTCCTGTATAATGATTTAAATAATTTTATTGACTTATCCCAGAATCATAATTATTTTTATGATATCATATATGTTTCAATTATGACTTTATATTACCAGTTCTTTTTTAAATTCCATGTTAAAGAGCGTTTTGGGTAAAATCATTTAATTTGTCATCTGTGTTTTGACTTGTAATTATTCATATGATTACTTAGATCCTGATTACTTAATTCCAGAATGTAAAACATGATTTATATATAATATATATTCATAATATACGTATATATAATAGATCAGTAAATGGAAATAAATACACCATTCATGGAGACGGTAGCTCGTACGTATGCATGAACGCTGTTTTCGTTTCCTTATTGCGTTGAATGGAATTAAGTATATGACATACATATATATACACATAAATCCAGTATCATTATTTTTTCATATATTTCATGATTACTTATTATATATACTTTATAATCATTCATGAATGGTTAACGTGGAGAATGAATCTCATCGCGTCGTGGAGACGGTAGTCCGTACGTACGCACGAGCGATGATATCGTTCTCATGATCATGGAATTTTATTGGAGTGTATGTATACTATTTCAGAATAAATATAACTTTACAATAATCATATTTAGTTATTATTTACACCATTATACCCATCCAAGTATGGTGGTGGTGGAAAATAGATTACACCACAGCGTGGAGACGGTATTCCGTACGTACGCTCGCACGGTGATTTTGTTTTCCGTAGGATGGATAGATGGTGAAATAGGGTTGTTTCATACTTATAATAACATATCATTATATGAGTGATACTGATGTTGTTACTTCATAATGAAACAACCTAATAAGAATAAGTGGAAGATGAAATAAAGTTGAAAGAATCGGTAACAGACATTACCTCTTCTTTGAAGCGCCTCTTTGAGATCTCCTTTTAGGGAACTAAAATTGCTCATTGAAGAAGACCAGGACCTCTAGGATGTTTCTAGAGAAGTGGATAAGAGAATTTGGCAGGGTTTGTCCAAGCTTTAAGGCTCAATGTGGTGTGAGGAAGAGAGGGAGGAGGTGCCCTTTTAAAAGGGAGGAGAGGGGCACCTTTGGAATAACTAAAAATATTATTTTATTATAAAGCCAAATTCGGTTTTAAATAGCTCCAAATTTATTTATTTAGAAGATAAGGTGGGGATGGGTCTAAAGCCTTTCATCTAATAGAATTTGGACAAGTTTAGTTTACTATTTAAACCTTATCATTTAGTTTTAACTTTAAGTTAGATAATTTTACTTTTACTGTGTCTTTTTGTGTTCTTACACTATAAGGCTAATAAACTTACTAGAACAATCAAAACGAACCCCATGTTGTTTATTATTAATATATATAACCTTATCTAAGTCATTTGGCTGAAACTTAGATTTTTGGGAATAAAATAACAATTAATAATATAATATTTGTTTTAAAAACTATTTTATGTCAATTTTGTCACTATTTAGTAATTGATTTTTGTAAGAATCATAACAAAATTATTAGTTCTAAAAAAGTTAATTAAATAAATACTAAAATGTAATATTAACCTAAAAAATTAGTGAAATTCATAAAAAGTCTCAAATTACATTTATTTTGGTATTTATAACATCAATTATGTCAATATTTCATTAATAAGATAATTACTGCATCATCTTTGTGTCATAAATAAATTAAATTATTTAATGTCTAAACATTACAAATAAAATACCATTATGTAGGAAATATTTTTATATTTCTAATGAATATTTATAGTCTAATTTATCTTATGTATAAACTTCTATTAAAAATTATTTACTTATTAAACATTGATTTTAACTATTTTAACTTTTCTTTAAATAAATTAATAATAAATGTCCTAATCTAATACAAGTGGCCTAAATGGTTATATTTTATTCCTAAGGTTGTTTTTGGTCGAATTAAACTTATCCAATAGAATTAGGACATGTTTTAGGGTAATAATAATATCATTTTTACCCTTAATTACCCTATTTAATTTTAACCGTGGTAAAAAAAGTAAAAAGTTACTATTCAACAAAAATTATTTTAATCTCATTGAACCACATTTTACTTACTGACATCAACTGTGTCTCTCGGATTTTTGAAATTCCACTCACAGAAGCGGTAAAATTATGTTTTATGAAAAATTCATTTTTTTAACTACCACTTATTGGTTTCACTATTCATCAAAAAATGAAAGTTTCCAGAAAAAACAAAAAATTATCCCTAATCTATATTTGATATTATGAACTCAAAAATGATTTCTATTTTACCAAATTCAAAACATATCAGTTGCATTACTTAATTTAAAAATTAATTCCCGTCGTCGAAACAAATAACGTGTTCTTAAGAGATAATAACTATCAAAAGATTGACACTTGTTTATGTCTGGTTTAAATGTGAAGTTACATCCAATGAACAACATTGTATTAAATTTTAAAAATATATTCTAAATATACTTTTAAACCACTAAAATTAATAATTTATCACTATTAATTATTTCAATCAAAATGGTTGTTTTTAATTAAAATTTAGTAATTTTCACTATTCATCAGTAAATGAAAGTTACTGAAAAGTACCAAAATTTCACCTTAAGATAATTTCGATATTCTGAATCGAAAAATGAAGTCCATTTTGGAAAATAAAATTTCCAAAATTTCAAAAAGTGGTTATTACAATTCATAACATCTAGTTTTAATAATATTTTAATAGCATATCGTTGTTTGGTGAAACTCGGTATTGTGTACTACACATGCTATCAAGGAAGGTCGCGATTGCGTGTAATGAAAGACAAGTCAAGGATAAGTGTTGTGCAAGCTCCTTTTGGTGTATCATACAACACAATACATTAATGAAATTAAAAAGAATATTTTTCATAAAATCTCGGGGTGTTACACTCTCAGCTTTGAAGAAGAAGGGGAAACCCTTCTTGTGGTCAGAAAGATGTCAGCAGAGCTTCCAGGAGCTGAGATAGAGATTGAACAACACACCGATCTTGAGGCTTCTAAAGGAGGGAGTGGGGTACATAGTCTACTACGATGCATCAGGGACCGGACTCGGATGTTTCCAGATGTAGGAGCGGGCCGTGATCGCCTATAGATCACGTCTGTTGAGGAAACATGAGTAGAAATACGCTACCCATGACCTATAGTTATTAGTAGTGGTCTTTGATCAGAAGATGTGGCGACACTATCTGATGGGAGAGCGCATTACAGCCTACTCTGACCACCAGAGCCTCAGGTACATCTTCTCGTAGAAGGAGCAGAATTTGAGACATCGACGATGGCTCGAGTTCCTCCAGGATTATGACTTTGAGATAGTCTATACTTCTGGAAAGGGGAACGTAGTAGCCGATGCTCTCAGCAAGAGGATGGGAATCCAACTACTTGGGGAGGCGACAGAGCAGCTATCTGCTTTGCAGATATCCTTCATGGACAGAGATGGTGCAGCCTTTCTTTAGTAACTCACAGTCACTCCTCCACTACTACAGCGGGTCAGAGAGGCACAACGTGGGGATGATGAATATGAGATGCGACGTGCGTAGATATCTTCAGGACAGGAACCTGATGGATTCTCTGTAGGAGTAGAGCACGTCTTCCTTTTAAGAGGACGTACCATGGTACCAGTAGCTTTATAGGAGGAGGTGCTGAGAGGGTTTCACACTTCCCCTTTAGTGGTATATCCAGGAGTGGCGAAGATATACCAGGATCTCAGATGACAGAATTGGTGGCCAGGTATGAAGAAGGTTGTGGAAAAGTTCATTTCTCGATGCCTCACCTACCAGCAAGTGAAGGCAGAGCACCAGGTACCAGCAGGCTTGGTACAACCCTTGGAGGTCCCGGAGTGGAAGTGGGACATGATATCTATGTATTTCATGACTGGACTTCCACATACATCCAGAGGTCACGACTCCATTTGGGTGATTATCGACCGACTCACCAAGTCGACTCACTTCTTACCCATCAGAGAGAAGGGATCAGTAGAGTGCTTGGGACATCTCTATGTTCAGGAGATTGTGCGGCTTCATGGTGTTCCATTATCTATCTTTTCTGATCGAGATGCTCACTTTACTTCCTGGCTTTGGAAGGGGTTGCAGGAGGCATTCAGGACGCAGCTACGTCTGAGCACCGCCTTTCACCCTCAGATGGATGGTCAGAGGGAGAGGACCATTTAGTCTCTTGAGGACATGCTCTATGCTTGTGTCCTTGACTTTGGTCGCAGCTGGTAGAACCACCTACCCTTGGTGGAGTTCGCGTACAACAACAGCCACCACTCCACTATCAGGATGGCACCATACGAGGCATTGTACGACCGACCTTAAATATCACCTTTGTGATGGACAGACCCTGGGGAGTCAGCACTTGTGGGACCGGAGATGGTCCAAGCCACGATAGAGAAGGTCCAGGTCATCCAGGAGCGGATGAGGATAGCTCATAGCCGGCAGAAGTCTTATGCTGACAGGAGGTGGAGGCCACTGGAGTTCAAGGATGGTGACCACGTCTTCTTGCTGGTCTCACCTCGACGTGGATTACATAGATTTGGCCGGGGCGAAAAGTTATCTCTGCACTTCATCAGACCGTTCCAGGTCCTTAATAGGATAGGCGAGGTGGCTTATCGCCTGACTCTACCACCTCAGTTGGACCGGGTGCACGACGTCTTCCATGTATCTCCGTTGAGGAGATACGTGCATGACTCGACACATATCATCGACCATGGGGAGTTGGACATTGATGATGGGGAAACTTCTGCGGAGGTCTCGGTGGAGATCGAGGATCGACAGGAGCGAGTCATACATGGGTGGTCAATTCCTCTAGTGCGCATCAGATGGAAGCATGGGAACCTCCAAGAGAGAACTTGGGAGCATGAGGCTCAGATGCGAGCACAATACCGAAATTTGTTCCCCTAGTTTAAGATGTATCATACAGGGACATAAAGCCCTGAGGTGGGAGTAATGTAAATACCTATAAAATTCAAGGGAAAAGTTTTCTTAATTTTCTTTGGGATTTTACAAGAATGCAGTCTCTGACGGCACCTGATTCTGAGGCCCGGTGTGCCCGGAATCATTTTTCCGAAGTTCAGCTCGGGTACGTTCAGTGAACGAACGAGCGGGTTTTCCTAACTTTTTAACTAGTGCTCGGAATCGAAATCCAAGGGAACCAATGAAACCACAGAGCCGATAATTTTTTAAGAACACCTTTTTTGGAGTTGCGTTTGCTCGGGTGAGGTATTTAATTAATTGGGTTAACTAAAGAATAAAAATAAAATGTTGTACTACAATTTATTTTTATTCTACGTAATGATAACCTAGGCATGGTGGCTGGAGTGGGACCCATTAATACCCTAACTCCTAGTTAGGATATTAGTGAGGTGGGGCCCACACGAGCCCCACCCCCTTTATTTCTTTTTTACCTCCCACGTGCATTTAATTTTGTAACTCACCCTCACCCCCTTTTAAATGAAAAGTCAACTCTCGCGTTTAATTGGATTATTAAACACCTCATTAATTTGTCAAAGAACGATAATTAAATCGTGATTTAATTTTTAATTTCAAATAAGGGATGGCATGAGTAATAAAATAAGGCAACACCTTATTTTATGTTTGTTGTTTCATTGTGCAGGAAGGATTGGAGAGGATTTGCTCAAAGCCTTCGAATCTTCATCTCCTTCATTGGAGAACGTGAAGAATGATGAAGAACGCCGGCCTCTGATGGAAGACGATAAATAACTCTAGTTCTTCGGTGATCGACGACGCGACGCCGATCCTCTTCTCCGCGACGCCGTTTACCGCGACGCCGATGATCCTCTTCTTCGCGATGCCATGTACCGCGATGCCGACGATCCTTCTTCCGCAACGTCATTTTTCCAACGACGAACCTTCGTTCAAAAATTCTTGAGTAAGGGGGGTTTTCTTTAATTTAATTTATGTGGATTATATACTCGGAATATGATTAAATTGTTGAAAGTCGTTTGAACCACTAACGCGGTGGGTGCGGACCAATGATCAAGTCTGAACCCACCGATTCTCTGTTCTTGATGCGTGGAACATTGGGCGATGATGAAATGGGGCTGTTGAGTGATTGGTGGACATCACAGTAATCTACGGGTCCCGAGATGACCCAGGGCGTAGACGGGAGCAAGAACGAACAACCGGAGCAGTTCCGGCGGCCCGCGGACTTCACCGGCAGCGCGGGTCGCTGGCGTTCCGCAAGGAGGGACCGCCGCGGCTTAAGCCGCGGCGGAAGGCCACCGGTCCCGCGGCCGCGCGGGACCCGGTGGAGACGCAGCTCCCAGCGCCACTTCCACTGGAAAAGAGCGGCCCCCATGTGGGGGCCGCGGTTCCATTCAAGGGGGCAGCTGCCCCCCCCCCCCTTTCCGCTCAGCTCGGCGCTGGCCGAGCAGGCCACGCGGGCCGCGCGCGCGTGCCATGCCAACCGGCCGCCCAAGCCGGGTCGGGCCGCGCCGACCGGGCTGGGCCACACCAACCGGGCCAGGCCGTGCCCAAATGGGCTGGACCCGGACCCAGTTTTGGCCGACCCAGGGGGGTTGGGTAGGGCTGGGCCGGGCCCAGACACCCCATTTCAGACTGTTTTCAGTCATTTTCCCATATCTTGGGCTTCAGACCTCCGATCGATGCACCGTCAGTTGCGTTGGAATACTTGGATAGAGATGGTAATTTGGGTATATTAAACTCAAGGTTTCGGAGAACTCTGGGTACGTCCGGGTTGGTTCGAACATGAAACCAACCAGACCCTCGGAGCGGAAATGCTTATAACTTGAGCTCCAGACATCCGATTGACGTGCCGTCGCCTTTGTTGGATTCCTCTCAGGGAGACGGACCTTTTGGATTACTACAATAAAGTTTTGGATTCAGGTGTAGTGTGGTCGGGTTGGTTTTGACTTAAAAACCAACCAGGCCCCTGGAATGAAAAAGCCAATAACTCTCAGACCGGGCGTCTGATTGACGTGCTGTCTGTCACGTTGAGTTACTCTTGTCGAGACGGATCTTCGAGATACATCAACTCTAGAATACATGTCAGTTGATGTATCGAACCCTTGGTTCATGGATCAGACCCTCCCGGAATCAATCATGCTGTGTGCGGGAACCCTAGAGCTGGCTGCGACTATGATGAAGACCGTACTGAAATCATCTGTGGGTTCGATGGGGATGAAGATTGCACTGAAATCCTTTGTGGGTTCGACAGGGATGAAGACCGTACTAAAATCCTCTGTGGGTTCGACGACGATGAAGACTACACTAAAATCCTACGTGGGTTCAGCAGCGATGAATACCACACTGAAATCCTCTATGGGTTCGACGGTGATTAAGACTGCACTGAAATCCTATGTGGGTTCAGCAGCGATGAAGGCCATACTGAAATCCTCTATGGGTTCGACGGCGTTGACGACTGCATTGAAATCCTACGTGGGTTCGGCACCGATGAAGACCGTACTGAAATCCTCTGTGGGTTCGACGGTGATGACTACTGTTCATGTATCCTATGTGGGTCTGGCAGTGTTGACTCTGTTCTTGCTATCCTACGTGGGTCTGGCAGAGTAGCTGGTCTGTATCCTATGTGGGTCCGACAACTGAGCTGGTTTAGTATCCTATGTGGGTCCTAGCATAGATGAATCAGTGGCTATATCTGATCATCTCTATCACCTTACGAAGAAGTATACCTGTGTGAGATTAGTCTTGACTTTCAATCAATATCTTCGATATGATTGACTTGCTTTCCTATTTGGATTGAGTTGTGTTATCCTGTGTGGATTGGGTTGTACTCCTATGTGGACGTGATCGAACTTGGGCTCGGATGTTGGAGCCGATCTGGAATTGATGACTTAGGTATACGTATGGGCATATACCTTAGTAGTGTTGGATGTTACTTCGTGATTGTATATTTCTTTTGTGGATTCTAGGAGACCTTCAGGGGTCTCGGGGTCCCTACTGAGTAGCGTATACTCACCCCTGCACGGGTTATGCCCGCACTACATTGTGTTCGATGCAGACAACGGACAACGCTGATCGTGGTTGAGGCTTGTGGAGAAAGTCAGTACCTGGAGGTGGACCACTAGGCGGAACGTACACGGAGCAGACGGCTGGACCCGAGGGGCTGAGGAGGCTATCTATACCCACCCTTCAGGTGAGACTTCCAGTGGACAGCTCGACGTTGCTGCTTTACTTTCAATTGTTGTACTTTCTTTCTAGTTGTACATTACTTTCAGTTTGGGATTGTATTCTGACCCACTTATTTTTCCGCACTACTATTGTACCCAGTTTTACTTAGTGTTTACTTCTGCTTACTTATTCTGTGGTGTTTGTTTACTCTATAAAGGAAATTCCTTCCCTTTTTTTTGGGATTTATGCCTTGGTACTAGTCGCCAGACCCTGGCCTATGGGGGGCAGGATTGGGGTAGTCACATCATGGGTCCCGAGGACGGGTCATGAAAAATGGTGGGATCATGCCAATAAAATTATTCATGTTAGTATTACCTCCCTCATATGAATGACTCCATTGTGACTTATGGATCTCTAGTGTTTTATTATGTTTTATGACCCATATAAAAGTATATAAGGATGGCTATTTTTTTTGTCCATGATCCATAAGAGGATAGTTCCCAATATTCCATGTTTAAGGAAATTATGAGATGAATATATATAATTTTCATTTTGTTTGATAAAATTATAAGATTTCATTTCATATGGAATGTGGTTTTGAATACTAGGGATTTCAAGATTATTAAATTCCATAAATCATTCAAAACCAGAGATAATGTGGATAATATTCTATAGATTTATTCATTTTCATAATTCTCACTTCATTTGTTAAATAGAGTCTATAATAATCTCTATTACTATATATGATATTCATAAGTTTAACATGGAATTTTATTTGAATTAAAATTGATATGGTCCCTAGGCCATTGATATTGAAAATATATCAATCCATTTTGTAATACTGTTTTTGGCAGTAATTTATGTGGCCTATCAAGATGGATTTTTGGAGATCATTAGACATTATACATTCAATTTTCACAATGATTGAATTTGTAAAATCCATTACATTAGGTAATTTTTTTTTATAAAAGGTACATGTATTCTATATCATTCTACATATAGGATAGTAAGGAAAAATATAAAAGAGAAATATTTTATTTTGTAAATGTTTAGAAAAAATGTCTTATTTGATCGACTACCAATATATAAGTTTCATTAGTCCTCATTGTGATACATATGAATTTAATGTTGTGATTATTTGAAAATAATATGTCATTTAATCAATTTAACATATTTTGTATAGAAATTATTCATTGTAATTTTAATTTAATGCTTCTCAATTACTTTTAATAAAATATTTTATTATACGTAAGAACAATGTAGGATGAAAATGGGATACACAAAAATATATTATTTCTTTGAGTATCACTTATATCAGATTTTTTTAGGTGTTTTAACAAAATTAATGAACTAGAATGTTTTTTTTGGAATTTAGGAATTGTAACATATCATTATTTGTTCTTATATAGTACTCAACCCAAGATTTTATCGTACATTAGTTTGGTATTTTTTGGGTTGTTTTTATTGATAATTGTAGAAATTTAGAATCCATCGATGATGTGCATATTTAGTTCATGTTTTGGGAATACCATGTGGTTTTTTATAGATAACTATAACCCTTTTTTGGGGCACTAAAAGGGGGTAAAAATTATTTCCAAATGATGCCTCCAAACACTCCCAAGCTTATAGACATAGAAATTGGGTATTTCTATTGCGGGTTCATGGTTTACCAAATTGTGAATCCACCAAGGAGAAATAACTCACCCCATATAGTAGGGTCACACGGTAGGGTTTTTAGATTTCCTAATCATGTGTACATTTCTAGTAATCAATTTTCCTATGATTTAATTAATAATAATGTTTATTTTATAATATATAACCCCTAGTTTATCCCCAGTCAACCATAAACCAACCTTAAATGTTTTTTATGTCTTCAACTATATCAGGAAGCATGATTCTCCTTTTCAAACCTTGTACTTGGAGGATAAAAGCATAATTTATCGCATTGTATCTTCATTGGGTAATTTAATCTCCTCTCATTTAATATTATATGATCCACCATTATCTAATCCATTGAGTGTGTTAAATTATAAATATTTTTATGGATCAAAAATCTGTTTTAATTGATCTAATCCATGAATTTTCTGGATCATTATTTTGATCTCATTCATAAATCTTATTTCAATTTAATGGTCATTGGTGTTCCATTTATGATTATGGATTAATTTATATCCAAAAATAAATATTTTTTGTTCCATTCTACATTTTCTAATAATTGAAAATTTTCATTGAATATATTATTTTAAATGGATATTAATTGATTTATAAATCCATGATTTGATGTGATCTTATTATTGAATATGGAATGAAATAGATTTTTGGAAGTCTAAAAATTAAATTGGGTTTAAAATTTTATGGAGAATTATTAAAATGGATCTGTTTTTTAAATGATTTGATAATTTGTTTTGAAGATATATGAATAAATTTAAATAATGAAACTAATTATTGGTTTTGTATTGAAAATTCCTGAAATGATAAAAAACCAATGATTTTATTTTTCAAATAGATATTGCATATGGAAACTGAATATTGACGATTTCAATTATAATTGGTGAATGATGTGAAATTATTTGAATTTTCCTTTTTTTCATTGATTTAGAAAACGTTGTTCTCAGTATTAATTTGGATATTTCCAAAATCATGCTAGGATAACATTCATCTATCTATGGATTGAAAATGATGACTCTAACAAAATCCAAGATTAGTATGATTGTCCATAATAGGATATTGATGACTCTAACTCATCCTATGCTAGAGGGACATGTAAACATATTGTCAGTCATGATCACTAACATTAGATGTGTTAGTATCTTATAGAAATATACTAACATAATTCAGAGATATGTTAATGGTTCTTGTTTGGTTTGTCTTGATTATATAAGTGGTTGATTATCAAACTATTTAACTCATACCAAATTATTTATATAAATTCATTTTTTTAAAAAAAAATATTTATTAATCATTTGAATGTTTTCTACTCTTAAATAATATATTTTTTTAAAAGAAATTAAAAATCCTTAATTATTACATTCCATATTTTTAATTAAAATTGAATCATTATTTGGGTTATTATTATGGATTATATTGTGGAAAATGGTGATCATATATTAGTATTTATTGTTCACACCCTACCTTATTTGTTGGGAGTTTGTAAAGTTTCATATACTCATTATTAGAAGATCATGATATACCCATTGAGGAGGTGGATGCTTATGATCAATTGTTATTAGAGTGTTATATGTGACCAATGGAGATGTGATCCACCTGTTATATGGAATATTTTATTTTTTTTACCTTTAATGTGAAGATTCCTTTAATGATGTACTGCATTGGGTTTTTATACTTATATTTTTCGGGTACATTCTAACATTGGAGTGCTTATCATTCAAAAATTTAATTTTTTTTTGATATTTTGTGGAAAATAGGTTCCCTATTGTTCTTATATGATATCAGGTCATAGTCAATGACCACTGGTGATTGGTAACATCATATACTCACATCTCGACGTGGATTATTTTCCCATGAAAATGTAGTATCATATGATAATGATATGAATCTATACATGATGTCATAATGTATAAGGGTGGTCATGATAAACATGAAATAGTATTTTTTGGATGTGGGAGGTTGTTAGGAGTGATTTTTGGATATTTTGTATTTAAAATGATCCTCATTTAAACATGGTTGGTTTGGGAAAGGATTATTAAGTAATAATTTTATCAGATTCATGTATTTTTTCAGTTATGATTTAGTTAAATTGAAATCAAAATAATGAATTATTATTTGTTGGGATTGATATTCTTTTTTCCATTGATTGAGTTTTTATTATAGTAATCATATAATATTTTTTTAAGATATTATATTGCTCTATTGACCTTAGAATTTGGTTTAATATGTTCCCTAAGAATTCATCTGGTGAACCCCAACAAGCTGACCCTCTAGAGGACTAGATCCTCATTATGGTTGTTCTATGTGATGTCCTATCTCTTGGATGATGACCCAATCCTATTCAAATTTCCGATAAAACTATGGAATCTAAAAGCTATTAATTAATGAATTGTCCTCAATAGTACCTTAACCAAAATCCACTTACGTTGTAAATATATTATGATCCACCATAGGATGATGATTGAATGAGAATGATAGGGATTGAATTCGATTTAATGGAAATGTATGATTTTATTTTTTATAATGGTTCCACCATCATGTTATAGTGAACTAGAAGGATATGGTTGTACATAATGGTAATGGTGATTATGATCTAGGGGTTAGAGTAGAATGAATTAAGTTTTATTTTCTCCATTAATTCTAAAAATAATTTATTGTGATGGATAATGTTATAGAGTTCATCAATTTCTATAATTCCTTTGGCACCATGATTTTTCATATACTATAAGAGAATACATACAAAGAGGATATAAGTCCATTGACAATTATAGGTACCATTACTATAAATAAATCATTAGTAACTGATATTTTTGATTATGTTTCACCTCATTCATTTATATCAAATCATATTGAGCAATTTCGAAATCATAAAATGCAGGGTCTTCATATTTTATTGATATTTTTACACCCATTTCAATGAACAAAGGGAAATAACTTGGTTGTCATACCTATATTTTCTCCATATCATAAATTTAGTTTATGTAGGTTTTTTTGTTTCCCGACCTAAATCCTCCTGACACCATTTTCAGGGTGGATTGGGTCATTACAAATATGAGAAAAATTGATTCAAAATGATTTCCATTACTACACCAAATGGGGTATTTTATATGATTCATGGATAATGGGGCCTATGATAGACTATATTAATATCATTATATCTATATTTTCTTGAATTAATATCTGTGTCATCTATTAATTTGATGCTAGAATCATCGATTGAATATATCCCCTTTTCACCTGTTATTATTTTTAATATGTTTCCCTCTATTTTCTCTACTCTTCCATATGTAATAGATGTATTATTTTTGATTGATTTAGCTCACGATACCCAACCAATGTGTATTCCTTCTTATAACATGGAACAATTTGAAATGAATGAAATTAAGACGCGGTTGGATGGTCTATTAGATAAATGATTTATATGCCCAATTCTTTCATCTAGATTGATTCCTATTATAATTAAGAATAAATTTTAAGGAAAACATCACCATTTTGTTCATTAAAATAAACTCAATAGAGGTATGATAATAAAAAAATTTATGTCACCGCATATTTAATATTTTTTTGAAGTGTTGAAAGGAATGATTCCATTTTTCAATAATAGAATTTGTAATGGTTATTACAAATTGAGAATAAAATAATTTAACATTCTAATACCATCTTTTATTGAGTACTGTTTTTAAAATAGAACACATTTTTCTATAGAATGTGCGATATGAACATCGAACCCAATAAAATAATGATTATTTATATATGAAAATTTTACCTTTTATATTAAATTTATTGATATAATTTGAATTAAATAATATATGGAACATATATATGACCTATATATGTTGATTAATTATTAAAAAATAATCAATCAACTTTTGGTAATGTCATTTTGTATGTTTTATTCAAAAAATATTTGATTTTATTTTAATTAAAAATAAATTATAATTAATTTTTACTACATATACAATTTTTTATAAAATTAAAACCATTTTTCCTATCATTATTCAATCATTATCTTGGGTAAAAAGCTGAATTTTTTGGAAAATATAGATTTTTCAGAGAGAATTGAAAAATATAGTGTTTATGTAAAATATTACTTTATATTAATAATATAAATAATTTAAAAGTATATTTATCTTTTTATTTTGATTAAAGGTTACCAAATTTTTTTCTATTTTATTCAATTAATTAAATTTTAAAAAATATTTATACAATATTTTACAAAAAGATTATTTTAAGCATAAAATTTATTTGTTTGAAAATTCTTGTGAAATGAAAAATGTCTCCCAATTATTATTAATTAAAATAACACATGATGAGAAATTAGTTAAATTAAAATTTCAGATTATATCCCCTCTAGCGGTAAATCGAGGAGTGGCGAAGATGTACTTGGATCTTTGATGACAACACTGGTGGCCAGGAATGAAGAAAGCAGTAGCAGAGTTTGTTTCTTGGTGCCTGACTTGTCAGCAAGTGAATGCGAAGCATCAGGTACTAGAAAGCTTGGTTGAACCTCTTGGAGGTCCTAGAGTGGAACTGGGATGTGATATCCATGGATTCGTGAAAGGAATTCCATATACATCCATGGGTAATGACTCGATTTGGGTGATCGTCGACTGACTCACCAAGTCCGCCTACTTCCTACAGATCCGAGAAAAGCGTTGAGTAGAGAGATTGGGACGCATCTATATGCATGAGATTGTATGACTAGATAAATTAGCCTCAATGATTGACTCTGATCATGATGCGCGTTTTACATACCGACTATTGAAGGGGTTGCAGGAGGCTTTCAGGACACAAATTTGTTTGAGCACTGCCTTCCATCCTCAGAAGGATGGCCAGACTAAGCAGACCACTCAGTCCCTCGAGGACGTGCTGCGTGCTTTTTTCCTCGACTTCTTTCGCAGCTGGGAGGATCAATTTACTTTGGTGGAGTTTTCATACAACAATAGTTATCACTCCACCATTGGGATGGAACCTCTTGATGCATTGTATGGGTGACCTTGCAGATCACATTGGTGCTGGACTAACCTAGGGGACTTAGCACTCATGGGACCAGAGACGGTACATGCTACAACAATGAAGGTTCAGATCGTCCAGGAGCGGATGAAGACTTCATAGAGTAGGAAAAAGTCATATGCCTATAAGTGACACAGACCTCTAGAGTTCTAGGATGGTGAACATGTTTTTCTACAGAACTCAACTCGATGAGGTTTGTGGAGATTGTTCCGCGGAATCAAGTTATCTTCGAGGTTCATCGGACCTTTCTAGGCCATTAGTAGAGTTGGTGAGGTGGCATACCACTTAGCCTCTCCTCATCAGTTGCATCTGGTGCATGACGTATTCCACGTATCCCAGCTGAGGAGATTCGTGCATGACCCTTCTCATATCATCGACCATGGAGTGTTGGATGATGAAGATGGGGTGTATTTTACGGAGGTTCTATTAGAGA
The DNA here is from genome assembly GCA_963277665.1 of Viscum album. Taxonomy (NCBI): domain Eukaryota; kingdom Viridiplantae; phylum Streptophyta; class Magnoliopsida; order Santalales; family Viscaceae; genus Viscum; species Viscum album. The sequence goes on along the minus strand of OY728128.1, from coordinate 116,246,539 downwards.
TTGGGGATCGATAGGAGCGGGTACTTCGTGGATGGTCGATTCCTCTAGTGCGCATTCGCTGGCAGCACGAGAACCTCTAGGAGAGCACATGGAAGCGGGAGGCGCAAATCTATGCTCAATACCCCCCCTTGTTCCCTTAGTTTGAGTTGTGGATTACAGGGACGTAAAGCCCTAAGGTGCGGAGAATGTATAGACCAATAATTTCCATGTAAATATTATTATTTTAAATATATGTGAATTTTACGAGTCCGAAAAAATTGACGCCACGTGATTCCGAGGACCATAGTGCCCAAAATTAATTTATGAACATTTGTTCGGGTACGTTCAATAAACGTGTGAGCGAGTTTTTCTAACTTTTGAACCGTTGCTTGGAATTAAAATCTGAGGGCACCGCTGAACTCGCAGCGCCGATATTCGTTTAAAATGACTTTCACCTCGGGGGCAGTTGGTCGAGGGTGAAAGTTAATTTTGGGGTTTTTTGTGGAAATAATAAAATAAAATAATCACACATTTTATTTTATTTTTTGTAACCACCCAGGTGGATATTTCACAGGTGGGGACCACCTGAACTAAAACCTCTAATGAGAGGTTATGGAGGTGGGGACCACCGAGCCTAACCTCCCATGAGATGTTATGGTAGTGGGGACCACCCGAGGATTGAATCCTACTGAACTCCCTATTAAATGGGGAGAAACCTCTTGAGCTCCCCACTTAATTATGCCAACCCTCCCCAGAATTCACTATTACACCCATCAATTAATTAATTAGATCATTTTGAAATTGTGCAACATAATTTAATTTGAAAACATAAATTAAGAAGTCGGCTATATTTTCATTTTGGAGGAATTTGGGAAAAGGGTTGGCAAAGGGGAGAGCAATGGATAATTGGGGGAAAGCTCTCCATCAAAGAACACCGACACATGACTTTTACATTTTCATTGGGACATACTCTAGCATGGGACATATTCAATCGATGATCACCTTTCCCTCCCCAATGGTGTCATGTTCTCCCTTGAGATCACCATCAATGAACAATCTGAGGTAAGGGTTTAATTTTGTGTATGATTATATTACCATGTTCTTCCCTTTTTAAAACAGATAATGCAGATGATTTCATTTATGGGTTGGGAACAGTCATTCCGGGAGGATAGGATTTGACGTTAAATGTTCATGTACTTGAACAGCTGCTTGCTAGAACTATAATGTGGAGGGATCGGGCCAAACAAACATGGTCCGACCCCTCCTCCATTCTTCTTGAATGGTGTACCCTTCACAAAGGAAGAAGACGACCTTGCTGATATAAACCAGACTGGAATTTTGGGAATCGAGGAGGCACGAGAATGGTGGCCGGAAATACTATCGGCCGTGACGAAGGGAACAACACCGACCCTTAGCTGGGCCACCGCTCTGCCGCCGAACCGCCCCATGGCCAAGCCACAATCCGCAGCCGAATCCCGTGGCCGAGCAACACCACCGCGGCCCACCGAGCCACCCCACGGTGCTTCGCCGTGCCACTCCAGTCGGGCCGCACCGCTGCCAGGATGCTCTAGCTGAGACGCCCACGGTGCTACACTGCGCTGCTCCGATCGAACTGCCCTACAGCTGAACCGCACCGGCCACGAAACCCCACGACCCCGGGCTGTTCCGGCCGTGCCGCCCCGTGGCCTCCGCCCTCCTGGATGAGACACCACTGCCGAGTCACCCTGCGATCTCGCACCATCCACGGTCAAACCCCCACAGCCCCTTACAGCATTTTAGACTGCCCAACGGGCTGGGCCGCCCAACATAGTCCAGGCCGGGTCAACCCAAACCGGGTCGGACCGGACCCGGTCCCAATACAAACCATATATATAACTTTGGCACCAGACGTCCGTCTGACGGACCATCCACGATGCTGGAAATCTTAGAGTGAGACAAACCCTTTGAGTATACCCCACTATAGTTTTGGATTAAGATGGGGAATGTATAGCTTGGATCTAGAACGAATCCAAATGTGCCCCTGACACTAAAAGGCAATTAACTCATACACCGGGCATCCGATTGATGTGCATTCTATTCTGTCGAGACCTCTATGAGGTGGAAGATATTTGAGATACTTTCTTGTGGGACTTCATGGAATTTGGAGTATCGACTATGAGCTCGTGGATCAGATCCTCCTGGAGATGAGTGAGAATAGTGCAGGAATCCAGTAGCTAGCTGAGTCTTGACGAATGCTGATGTTTTCGACTTGGAGTTACTTGACAGGCCCAGTGGAGAGCGCATCTGTGTGACGCGGCTGACCCATGGTGAATAGAACCTCTATGTGGAAGAGCAGACCCATGGTACATGACAGGAGGGGTATCTCAGCAGGCCACTGTGGGGAGTGCCTCTATGTGATGTGGGAGACCCACGGTACTTGATAGGAGAGGTTTCTCAGCAATTCACGAGGGGGAGCAACTCTATGTGACACGACATACCCATGGTACTCAACAGTTTGAGTACCTCAACATTTCAATATTAGTGGGAAGCGCCTCTATGGGACGTGACCGACTCACTACACTCGATAGAGGAGGGGTTCTCTAGCAGCCGAAGTGTTCGACGATGTGACAAGAGATATTACTTGTTTCTACCCCTTGAATAAATCCTTCAGTGAGATGATTTAGTATCTCTGTGTTTTTCCTCATGTTTGAGATGGATTATTTTATAACATAGGTATATGTATTAGCATATACCTAAGTTGGATTATATGTTGAATCAATACAATGTGGTTTATCCTTGGTGGATTTGTGATACATTGAGGGTCTCAGTGTCCCTACTGAGTATTGTTATACTCACACCTGCACGGGCTATGCCCACACCTTTTTGTGTTGGATGCAGATGACAGACAACACTGACTATGGGTGAGAGTACCAAGACTGGACAATATCCGGAGGTGGACCATATGACATGTTGGTAGACAGAGGTGATGGGTTGATGTGAAGTGATGAGGTGGTGATATGTACCTACACTTAAGGTAGGAACCTCATAGGAAGATCCAGTAGTTTTCTTTTCTCTTTCTTCAGTTTTTTTCTATTTCAGTTGTACTTGTACATTTACTGTTGGGCTCGTATTCCAGCCCCTTTACTTTCAGCACTCTTTTGGTTGTACAGTTTTCTTGTGTTCATATCTTACTGTGTGCTTGGTTACATGAGGTTACATGTTATAAAGGCAATGCATTTCCAATTTTAGGGAAATCTATTTTTTTGGTAGTCTCTAGCCCCTGGCCTATAGAAGGAGGGCCTGGTGTAGTCACGACACGGGCCCTGGGGGACGGGTTGTGACATCATGTTCATTAAATTCTATTTTATTATGTTGGAACTTGTTATTCTATATTCCTATTTGTAACGCCCCAAGATTTTAGGAAAAATATTCATTTTAATTTCATTAATGTCTTGTGTTGTACGCTACAACAAAAGAAGCTTTCACAATACGCATCCTTGACTTTCCTTCTGTTACACGCAATCACGACCTTCCTCGATAGCGTGTGTAGTACGCAATACTGAGTTTCACGAAACAACGATATGCTATTAAAATATTATTAAAACTAGCCGTTATGAATAGTAATAACCACTTTTTGGAAATTTTGTAAATTTTATTTTTCAAAATGGAATTCATTTTTGGATTCAGAGTAACGAATTTAGCCTAAGGTGAAATTTTGGTACTTTTCGGATAACTTTCATATTCTGATGAATAGTGAAAATTACTAAATTATAATTAAAAACAATTTTTTTAATCGAAATAATTAATAGTGATAAATCATTAATTTGAGTGGTTTTAAATTATATTTAGAATATATTTTTACAATTTAATACAATGTTGGTCATTGGATGTAATTTCACATTTAAACTAGACATAAACAAGTGTCAATCTTTTGATAGATATTGTTTCTTAAAAACACGCTATTTGTTTTAACAGCAAGATTTAATTATAAAATTAATTAATGCAACTTTTATGTTATGAATTTGGTAAAATAGAATTCATTTTTGAATTCAGAATATGAAATATAGCTTGGGATGAAATTTTGGCATTGTTCTGAAAAACATCAATTTTTGATGAATAGTGAAACTACTAAGTGGTAGGTTAAAAACTGAATTTTGCATAAAACTTAATTTTACCGCTTCTGTGAATGGAATTTCGAAAATCCGAGAGACACGGTTAATATCAAGGACTAAAATGTGGTTCAATGAGATGAAAATAATTTTTTGGTGAATAGTAACTTTTTACTTTTTTTACCACGGTTAATAGTAAATAGGGTAACTAAGGGTAAATATGATATTAATATTACCCTAAAACATGTCCTAATTCTATTGGACAAGTGTAATTCGACCAAAATCAAACTTAGGAATAAAATATGACCATTTAGGCCCACTTGGATTAGATTAGGACATTTATTATTAATTTATTTAAAGAAGGGTTAAAATAGTTAAAATCAACGTTTAATAGGTAAATCATTTTTAATATGGGGTTATACATAAGATAAATTCGACTATAAATATTAATTAGAAAGCTAAAAAGATTTCCTACATGATGGTATTTTATTTGTAATTTTTAGACATCAAATAATTTAATTTATTTATGACACAACGATGATGCAGTAATTATCTTATTAATGAAATATTGACATAATTGATGTTATAAACACAAAAATAAATGTAATTTGAGATTTTTTATGAATTCCACTAATTTTCTAGGTTACTATGATATATTAATGTTGATTTAATCAACTTGGTTCGAACATTTAATTCTGTTATGACTTTCACAAAAATCATATATCAAATAGTGTCAAAATTGACACAAAATAGTTTTTAAATCAAATATTATATTATTAATTGTTATTGTATTCCTAAAAATCTAAGGTTCGGCCAAATGACTTAGATAAGGATATATATATTAATAATAAACAATTTGGGGTTCTTTTGGCATGTTATAGTAAGTTTATTAACCATATAGTGAAAGAAAACAAAAAGACATGGTAAAAGTTAAATTATTTAACTTAGAGTTAAATTTAATTGATAAGGTTAAAATAATATCCTAAACTTGTCTAAATTCTATTGGTTGATAGGATTTTGACCCCTACCCACCTTATCTTCGAAATAAGACCCTTTGGAACCATTATAAACCGATTTTAACTTTAATATAAAATAATATTTTGAGGTATTCCTAAGGTGCCCCTCTCCTCCCTTATAAAAGGACACCTCCTCCCCTTCCTCCCCACACCAATTTGAGCACTCAAGCTCGGCCAACCCCTGCCAATTTCTCTTCTACACTTCCCTAGAAACATCCTAGAGGTTCTGGTCTTCCTCAAAGACCAATTCTAGTGCCCTAAGAGGAGTTCTCAAAGAGGCACTTCAAAGAAGAGGTAATTACCGTTACCAATTCTTTCATCTTTATTTCTTCTTCCACTTCTTCTTCTTAGGTTGTTTCATTATGAAGTAATAACATCAGTATCACTCATATACTGATATGTTATTATAAGTATGAAACAACCCTATTTCACCATCTATCCATCCTACGGAAAAAGAAATCACCGCGCGTGCGTACGTACGGAATACCGTCTCCACGCCGTGGTGTAATCTATTTTCCACCACCACCTTACATGGATGGGTATAATGGTGTAAAGAATAACTATACATAGTTATTACAACATCATATTGATTCTGATATATTGTATAATCCACTCCAATTCAATTCAATATTTATAGAAATGATATCATCGCTCGTGCGTACGTACGGACTACCGTCTCCACGACGCGATGAGATTCATTCTCCATGTTAACCATTTAAGAATGATTATAATGTATATATAAGAAATAATAATGAAATATATGACATTATAAAGCTACTGGATTTATGTATATATATACATATGTATGTCATCTACTTACTTCCATTTCAAGACAATAAGGAAAGAAAAACAGCGTTCATGCGTACGTACGGACTACCGTCTCCATGAACGGTGTTTTTCATTTTATTTATCTATCTATTATATATATATATATAATGAATATATATGATATATAAATCATATTTTATATTCTGGAAGTAAGTAAATCATGATATAAGAACAACAAGTCAAAACACCTACGATAAATGAAACGATTTTACCCAAAACGCTTCTTTAACATGGAATTTATAATAGAACGGGTAATATAATGTCATAAGTGAACCATATATGATATCATAACAATGAATATGATTCTGTAATAAGTCAATGACATTATTTAAATCATTATACAGGAGGTTCGGACACATACGAAGCAAATTGGACCTAAGGTAAGGGAAAATATCACAATCTCATTTTTATCCGAGATTGTTTATTCGTAAGTATTTACTGGGGTGTATTTTATCATCCACATCCATGTTCCCTCAATATGTAATATTGTTTCCATCCACTTGAAATAGTTTAAATCCAATTTTACCCTTAGGTGAGTTTTTAGTAAATAATATGAAAGGAATCTTTTGTCGTTTTTCCGTACGAGGTACTTTTTGACTTTTCCGACAAAAGTACGAAGAATGTTTTTTTTAACTTATACGGCATGAATGGATTTTTAAAACATTACTTCAAAGAAGCTTCCTTTACAAGTTTTTAAGTTTATTTTTAATAAACTTATTTTATTTTAAAGTTGTATGACATGTTATGAAAGGAAAAATGTTTTTGAAATAGAAAGGATATTTTCCTCAAGAATGGAGTTCAAGTATTTTATCAAAATTATTTTCCATCCAAGATAAAAAAAAGGGTTCTGTTTTTATCCCTATTATTACATTGATTTGACTATGTTGTGATGGAATTATGTTTATGAATTCCTTTATGTTATATGAATGGTTTTATGATGTCATGTTGTTTAAGAATCCCATTTTTATTACATGGATTATGCGATGATGTATGATTTATGATTATGTGGCACACATAAGAAAGGATTCATTATAAGATGGGTGGGACCTATATCTCCCTCCAATGCATTGGGTAAAGATTTTATATCTCATGAGATAGACATGGCTGGAATGGTAGGTTATACCGGTTCAGTGAAACAGGACTGAAACGAGGGTTACTCGATTCAGAAAGGGACTTTGTCCACTAAGATAGTCTTGGAAATGAGTCTTGACTAACAAGAAATGATTCTCTATGATTATGTGTGAATGCCACAAAGTTTCAAGTTTCATGTTATGATTATGGTGATCTCATTTTCACTTCTATGATTTGTTCCATGTTAAGATATTATGATCTCTTTTGCAGGTTATGATTTTCAAAAAGATATGATATGATTTTTATTTCTTTTGTATACCCTTACTGAGCATTTGAGCTCACCCTTTTATGTTTTCTTTTCCCCAGGATATAAATTAAGGTTTTAGGTAAAAAAGGGAAGATCTTTATGGGAGATATTGAAGATCTTTCACCAAGATTAGAAGATTACGTTCCGAGTTTCCAAAGACACTAAACTATTACGATCCTTTAGTGTGTGTTTTTGTTATGTACTAAGTATTCCGCAAATGTAATGTAATGTCCATGTACGTCAAGATACGGGTATCTACAGTTGGTATCAGAGGCAAAGGAGGTAGGAATGTATCCGATCCTTGGGAACTCTCACATGTGAGCGTTGGACGAAGCATGGCTCTCCGCCCAAGGGCTTCATGAGGAAATGGCTGCCACTGGGGATGGTGGTGTGTCCCGCCCAGGGGGTGTAGCCGCCCATGGAGTGCCCTGATAGGTATCAATTGTAGTCCACTGGAAGTAATTCTAGACCGCTACAGTTGGTATCAGAGGAAAGGTTTAGTCAACCTTTGGAAACTAGGATGCGAGAACTTTAGTGAGATCCCTAGAGATATTTCTAAGGTATGTCTAGGGATGTCTCTAAGGTTAAGTATACGTATAGGTTATAGTCCTAGAATTACGCTAACGATCTTCGAATTTAACCTAAGATGTTAGATATTGAGGGTACTAACCCTTTATTATGTTGTTTTCCCTAGCATGATTTTTGCCTCTCACACAATTCTTTTGGGGTTTTAGACGATGGCTGGAACCCGAAGGAACCGTGTTAATGCGGAATGTGATGGGCAATGTAATGATTGTACCCCTGAGCAACCAAACGATATAGGAGCTGGAATGAAAAATCTTGTAGCCATGCTCACACAACTTTCTCAAGCTATGAATCATGCAGGACTTCCAAACGAGCAAAGGAAGGAGCAACATTCTGTTGAATCCTTCATGAGGCAGCGTCCACCTTCTTTCAGTGGGTCTACTGATCCATTAGTTGCTGAACAATGGATTAGTACTACTGAAAAGATATTTTCAGTTCTTCAATGTTCTGAACATGATAAAGTCATCCTAGCAGTGTATCGTTTGGAAGGAGATGCTGATCAATGGTGGAATCTTATTAAGAATACAAGGCAAAGGGATGAAATTGAGTCTATGGAATGGGACGAGTTCAAGAACTTATTTTTCAATAAGTACTTCCCTCGTATTCTTCGAACAAAGATGGAGAAAGAGTTTCTTGAACTGAAGCAAAGGGACGATGAATCTGTTGGTACCTATGAAGCAAATTTTACAAGACTTGCAAGGTATGCTTCTGGAATTATCATCCAACCTGAAAGTAAAGTTGATCGATTTTTCAGTGGCTTAAAACCAAGTCTTCGAAGGGCATTAGCTATAAGAGACTTCAGTAGCTATGAAGAAATTGTGCGTTGTGCTATCAAGGTAGAAATGGAAGTTGGTGTTACATATCCATCTCATGGTTTTGACAAGAAACGAAAGATGGAGTTCAAGGAGAAATCTCAGAATAATGGTGAAAAGAAGATGAATGTTTCCTTATGCACAAAGTGTGGAAAGAAGCATGGTGGAGATTGTCTAAAAGGGACTAGAAAATGTTTTAAGTGTGGAAAAGAAGGTCATCGAGCAGCTGAGTGTCGAAGTAATGGAAAAAGGGTTTCTAATGATAAAGCAAACACTGCAGAGAACGCACCGCCAACACTTCAATGCTTCAAGTGCAAGGAAATGGGGCATTATGCTAATAATTGCCCTAATCCAAGGGTTAGTGATGATCAACATGAGCAACCACTGAAGGCAAAGGACAAAGGGAAATCACATGCGATCACTATTGGCAATGTTGAATATGACAACGATGTGGTGGAATGATTAAGTGTTTATGTAATGGGATTCCAAAATAATGTTGTATCATTGAGTATTGCAATATTTATTGATGTGGTATTCAAAGTGATTGAGATATTTTTTTTGGAAATAAGATGATATGCGCATAATGAAGACGAGAAAATGAAATGTTTAATAGTATTCATGAGCTCATGATTGATATAAGGACTAAGTGATATCATGGTTTGAGTATAAATAATTTTGAGGATTTTGGTATGTGTAAAGTGTTAACTTTTAACTGCATTCAAGTTTTCACTAAGGTTCAATGGGTATTCAAGAGTATACATGATTAAGGACTTTGAATGTTTGGAATGTGACAAAAAAAAAACATATCTTATGATATATGGGGATCAACGATGATATTAAATCTCTGGTAATTGTTTTCACTATGTTATGAGAGTGGACTGCAGTATTATGGATAAGCCTAAAGATTGGAATGGATTGTGTTGGACGATATTATTGATGGGATGTTATAGTAGTTTTGGAAAAAGGACAACCTGCAGGACGGGCGACAGCCCATCGCTTCGGACAAGGCTGTGGGAATCGAACCCACAACCGAAGTGCGACTAGCCTTTATCGCCTACCACTGACCTACAGGAAGTCCCTGTTTAGTAGAAACTAGTTTTATTATATTAAGCAGTATGATATATGAAGTATAAGTCCATTTTAGGAACCATATATGATTAATCTCACTATAGATCGACTTATGTATATAAGTTTTGCTAACCTTTTGTTTGAGACAGATGGAATGACCTGTCATTCTATCACATGATCTGCTAACACATCACGAATAACAAATTCAACTTCATTTATTTAAGAGATGAAGTAGAAATTGTTCAAGGCACGAACAAAAGTGATATTTTACCAAAATAAAGTAAGTATTTATTCTAAGCAAATTTTCAACTTTAGGGAAATGATCTTGAAAACCAAAAATGTTTTCCTAGTGATCTTATACCTGATGAATCAGATGGTACCTTATATCATCACAAATCTATGGATTTGTGATTACTGGCTTTTCCATAGCCATGTTCTCTACCACTCTCCATCAGAACATGATGGTTAGATTTTTCTTCCATATCCATATTTTCACCTATGTGGAAACCCAGTGATTAGTATATTTGGGTAATCGTTACATTTCATACTTTAGTTTTTAAAGCCATGTTTTGGTATTCCTTTTTACGATGTGGGTTTCTATCAAAGAAAATTTTGAATAGTAAACCATTTATAACCCCGACGAATTTCGAGGGCGAAATTCATTTTAAGGGGGGTAGAATGTAACGCCCCAAGATTTTATGAAAAATATTCTTTTTAATTTCATTAATGTCTTGTGTTGTACGCTACAACAAAAGAAGCTTTCACAATACGCATCCTTGACTTTCCTTCCGTTACACGCAATCGCGACCTTCCTCGATAGCGTGTGTAGTACGCAATACTGAGTTTCACGAAACAACGATATGCTATTAAAATATTATTAAAACTAGCCGTTATGAATAGTAATAACCACTTTTTGGAAATTTTGTAAATTTTATTTTTCAAAATGGAATTCATTTTTGGATTCGGTGTAACGAATTTAGCCTAAGGTGAAATTTTGGTACTTTTCGGATAACTTTCATATTCTGATGAATAGTGAAAATTACTAAATTATAATTAAAAACAATTTTTTTAATCGAAATAATTAATAGTGATAAATCATTAATTTGAGTGGTTTTAAATTATATTTAGAATATATTTTTACAATTTAATACAATGTTGGTCATTGGATGTAATTTCACATTTAAACTAGACATAAACAAGTGTCAATCTTTTGATAGATATTGTTTCTTAAAAACACGCTATTTGTTTTAACAGCAGGATTTAATTATAAAATTAATTAATGCAACTTTTATGTTATGAATTTGGTAAAATAGAATTCATTTTTGAATTCGGAATATGAAATATAGCTTGGGATGAAATTTTGGCATTGTTCTGAAAAACATCAATTTTTGATGAATAGTGAAACTACTAAGTGGTAGGTTAAAAACTGAATTTTGCATAAAACTTAATTTTACCGCTTCTGTGAATGGAATTTCGAAAATCCGAGAGACACAGTTAATATCAAGGACTAAAATGTGGTTCAATGAGATGAAAATAATTTTTTGGTGAATAGTAACTTTTTACTTTTTTTACCACGGTTAATAGTAAATAGGGTAACTAAGGGTAAATATGATATTAATATTACCCTAAAACATGTCCTAATTCTATTGGACAAGTGTAATTCGACCAAAAACAAACTTAGGAATAACATAGGACCATTTAGGCCCACTTGGATTAGATTAGGACATTTATTATTAATTTATTTAAAGAAGGGTTAAAATAGTTAAAATCAACGTTTAATAGGTAAATCATTTTTAATATGGGGTTATACATAAGATAAATTCGACTATAAATATTCATTAGAAAGCTAAAAAGATTTCCTACATGATGGTATTTTATTTGTAATTTTTAGACATCAAATAATTTAATTTATTTATGACACAACGATGATGCAGTAATTATCTTATTAATGAAATATTGACATAATTGATGTTATAAACACAAAAATAAATGTAATTTGAGATTTTTTATGAATTCCACTAATTTTCTAGGTTACTATGATATATTAATGTTGATTTAATCAACTTGGTTCGAACATTTAATTCTGTTATGACTTTCACAAAAATCATATATCAAATAGTGTCAAAATTGACACAAAATAGTTTTTAAATCAAATATTATATTATTAATTGTTATTGTATTCCTAAAAATCTAAGGTTCGGCCAAATGACTTAGATAAGGATATATATATTAATAATAAACAATTTGGGGTTCGTTTGGCATGTTATAGTAAGTTTATTAACCATATAGTGAAAGAAAACAAAAAGACATGGTAAAAGTTAAATTATTTAACTTAGAGTTAAATTTAATTGATAAGGTTAAAATAATATCCTAAACTTGTCTAAATTCTATTGGTTGATAGGATTTCGACCCCTACCCACCTTATCTTCGAAATAAGACCCTTTGGAACCATTATAAACCGATTTTAACTTTAATATAAAATAATATTTTGAGGTATTCCTAAGGTGCCCCTCTCCTCCCTTATAAAAGGACACCTCCTCCCCTTCCTCCTCACACCAATTTGAGCACTCAAGCTCGGCCAACCCCTGACAATTTCTCTTCTACACTTCCCTAGAAACATCCTAGAGGTTCTGGTCTTCCTCAAAGACCAATTCTAGTGCCCTAAGAGGAGTTCTCAAAGAGGCACTTCATAGAAGAGGTAATTACCGTTACCAATTCTTTCATCTTTATTTCTTCTTCCACTTCTTCTTCTTAGGTTGTTTCATTATGAAGTAATAACATCAGTATCACTCATATACTGATATGTTATTATAAGTATGAAACAACCCTATTTCACCATCTATCCATCCTACGGAAAAAGAAATCACCGCGCGTGCGTACGTACGGAATACCGTCTCCACGCCGTGGTGTAATCTATTTTCCACCACCACCTTACATGGATGGGTATAATGGTGTAAAGAATAACTATACATAGTTATTACAACATCATATTTATTCTGATATATTGTATAATCCACTCCAATTCAATTCAATATTTATAGAAATGATATCATCTCTCGTGCGTACGTACGGACTACCGTCTCCACGACGCGATGAGATTCATTCTCCATGTTAACCATTTAAGAATGATTATAATGTATATATAAGAAATAATAATGAAATATATGACATTATAAAGCTACTGGATTTATGTATATATATACATATGTATGTCATCTACTTACTTCCATTTCAAGACAATAAGGAAAGAAAAACAGCGTTCATGCGTACGTACGGACTACCGTCTCCATGAACGGTGTTTTTCATTTTATTTATCTATCTATTATATATATATATATACTGAATATATATGATATATAAATCATATTTTATATTCTGGAAGTAATTAAATCATGATATAAGAACAACAAGTCAAAACACCTACGATAAATGAAACGATTTTACCCAAAACGCTTCTTTAACATGGAATTTACAATAGAACGGGTAATATAATGTCATAAGTGAACCATATATGATATCATAACAATGAATATGATTCTGTAATAAGTCAATGACATTATTTAAATCATTATACAGGAGGTTCATACACATACGAAGCAAATTGGACCTAAGGTAAGGGAAAATATCACAATCTCATTTTTATCCGAGATTGTTTATTCGTAAGTATTTACTGGGGTGTATTTTATCATCCACATCCATGTTCCCTCAATATGTAATATTGTTTCCATCCACTTGAAATAGTTTAAATCCAATTTTACCCTTAGGTGAGTTTTTAGTAAATAATATGAAAGGAATCTTTTGTCGTTTTTCCGTACGAGGTACTTTTTGACTTTTCCGACAAAAGTACGAAGAATGTTTTTTTTAACTTATACGGCATGAATGGATTTTTAAAACATTACTTCAAAGAAGCTTCCTTTACAAGTTTTTAAGTTTATTTTTAATCAACTTATTTTATTTTAAAGTTGTATGACATGTTATGAAAGGAAAAATGTTTTTGAAATAGAAAGGTTATTTTCTTCAAGAATGGAGTTCAAGTATTTTATCAAAATTATTTTCCATCCAAGATAAAAAAAGGGTTCTGTTTTTATCCCTATTATTACATTGATTTGACTATGTTGTGATGGAATTATGTTTATGAATTCCTTTATGTTATATGAATGGTTTTATGATGTCATGTTGTTTAAGAATCCCATTTTTATTACATGGATTATGCGATGATGTATGATTTATGATTATGTGGCACACATAAGAAAGGATTCATTATAAGATGGGTGGGACCTATATCTCCCTCCAATGCATTGGGTAAAGATTTTATATCTCATGAGATAGACATGGCTGGAATGGTAGGTTATACCGGTTCAGTGAAACAGGACTGAAACGAGGGTTACTCGATTCAGAAAGGGACTTTGTCCACTAAGATAGTCTTGGCAATGAGTCTTGACTAACAAGAAATGATTCTCTATGATTATGTGTGAATGCCACAAAGTTTCAAGTTTCATGTTATGATTATGGTGATCTCATTTTCACTTCTATGATTTGTTCCATGTTAAGATATTATGATCTCTTTTGCAGGTTATGATTTTCAAAAAGATATGATATGATTTTTATTTCTTTTGTATACCCTTACTGAGCATTTGAGCTCACCCTTTTATGTTTTCTTTTCCCCAGGATATAAATAAAGGTTTTAGGTAAAAAAGGGAAGATCTTTATGGGAGATATTGAAGATCTTTCACCAAGATTAGAAGATTACGTTCCGAGTTTCCAAAGACACTAAACTATTACGATCCTTTAGTGTGTGTTTTTGTTATGTACTAAGTATTCCGCAAAAGTAATGTAATGTCCATGTATGATAAGCTTCGGGTCTCTACACTATTTCTATAAATTTTATTGAAAAATGATTATATTCCATTTTTCCTTTAATTTTGATTCTTATTATCCATTGTGTAAACACATTTTCATTCAGAAATTTACTAAGTAATCATCTGCTCTACTATTTTTATTCAACACCTACTTTTTCTATGTCTCTAAATATTCTTTTTTACTTTGTTATCTATACAAAAATCTTCCCCTTAATTTCCAATTGATGTATAAATAATTATATCTTCCTTTCACACTCATTAATCTATTAATGATCCTTTATGTACACATATTACTATGTTGAAATTTTGTAATGGACCATACACACACATTTTCATTCAATCAAGAATTTTATGTTGGGCTTCATAATTTCCCTTTTATCATCTGGTTATATGATCTTCCATAACCCATTTTATTTAATTTATATTTCTATATTATGAGATACCCATTACATTCTCATTAATCCTTTTAATGAAACATTATGTGCACCAGTTATCATGTAGAAATTTAGTAAGGTATTTCTATATTCTCATTAACATAAAATAACTTATTTCATATTATGTCTCTGAATTTATATTTTATTATGTTGGTATATTTTATTAAATATTCTCTATACATTAAAATTAATTTATAAATGATTATATCTCCATTTCACTCACATTATTCCACCAACGATCCATTATATTCACCTATTACCAAGATGAAGTATGGCTTGGATTCTTTTCATTATTCAAGATGCATCACGAATAAATTCATTCTATTTATAAATATCTAAGGGTGGGATATGATTTTAAAGTTCTCTATTAGTGACCAATTTATTTATACATGATCATATAACCCTTTATCAATCATCAGCCCATTTTTATGAATATTTAAGTGACATTGTTACACTGTCGAAATTTCTACACAATTTTACATGGGAAAATAATTGTGTAGAGAATATCATAACCATTTCCTATCATGTGTATTCACAATTATGCAGATATACTATTTATTTGGGACTAATATATATATATATATATATATATATTATAAACTCCATAATAAATTAATAATGTAGGACGATGAATGAATCTATGTTGTATAATCTATGTGGAACACATAAGAATGAAAATTAAATGAATATGTTCAGGTCCCCCATATAGTGTTGTAATGAGTTTTGAATGGTTTTCTATCAAGATATGTCATGTTGGAATAGGGAGGAATCCTAATTCCTTTATGGAATGTTATCCACCATGATTTCATGAATGGTTTACCCTATGCCATATGTTTATTATTTAGTGTTTTATATTTCTTGCTACATTTCCCAAATTATGATTATCCAACCATATTTGGTCTTATAATTCATGTTCCTTTTATTACCCATTGATATCCCAATTATATAAAATTTATTTCATATTTCAATTTATTCTAAGTTTATTCTCTTATTGAGCATTATATATCAACCATTTCATATGTTTTCCCCATGATAACATATGTTGTTTTAAAATCCATTTTCATTAGAATAATTTTAAAGATATTTTTATTAATGTGGTTTTTTCCCATGATAAACATGTTATGAAATGTACCAAAATTCCTAGATACCCAAAAACTATCAATTGTATTTATTATGCTTAATTATATGTAATAAATCATGAATTAATGTGTAATAAAGAGAAGGGTAATCACAGTCCTTTTAGAGGATGTGTTATGATTATATTTTTTCCATATAATTCAATATATGCAATGTTATAGAAATATTCATAGATACAATTAACCAGACATCTATGAGTATCATGATACATACATCATGGCCTTTATAAATGAAATTCTATCTTTCTCTCAGTTTTAGGAGAATCATGTGAGTCAATGGAAAAATGATCTAGAAATGTTTAGAAACAGTATAATTTATTCCATGATATAAAAATGTGACATATGTATTCATGAGATGGAGTTCATATGACACATGTACTTGTATCCTGGTATATCCATTGACTTGGATAGGGTTAAAACTATTATGAATTGGGAACAACAATGAATTTTTTTCTTCAGATTTGGTGATTCAGGGGTTTAGTGGGGTATTATCATCATTTTGTAGAGTATTTTAAATGTTATATTATTTAATTCCCACTATCACTCAAAATGTCCTGAACCACAATTGGGATGATAAATGTTAGAGTAATTATGTTTATAGGAAATTAAAATTGAATATATGATTGTCTTCACTCATCATGATGTTGCATAGCGATTTGTATTCTTTTATGACCCATCATGTTTGGCTATGGGATGTATTCATATACATGGTGGTGACATGGTAGCTTGGGGTTTTGGATAAAGGTTTAAAAATAATTATGATAATAATATATTGAGTCATTCCTTTTCTAGAAAATACTTTATTATTCTATACATTTTTTGGGTGGAGTACCTACAAAAAATTTATTCTGAAATCACCTATACCATAGGGAAGGGAAATTTCCATGGTGATGTTTTGAGAAGTAAAATTATGAACCATGTTGTCAAATATTCATTTGAATAGTGGATCTTGATATTTATTTTGGAATAATTTTCTTGAGGATTCTATGATGAAATCTCCATGAATTTCTAGGAATATTTTCATTTGACCTCATCCATATATTATATTATTGTTTAGGATTATTATCTTGATAATGTATTTTATAGCAAAAATTAATGTCTACATACATGATATAACAATGATGATTGTTGATTCTCCACATAGGGAATGATATGATTTTAGAATGATTTTGTTTTTCCTTTATCGATGAGAAAATATATGATGTGGTATTTCAATAAGTATAAATTTTCATTGAACCCAGGATCCCCATAAATATTTTATGACATGCTATGATGATTTTTCTATCCTAGTATGACATATGACATTTATGATATTTTATCTTATTGTTATACTTACATGAAGGTCATAGTAGACCACCAGATACCTTTGATTTTAAATTACAGACATCGAATGCTGAATTGGATGTGGTATGAGATATCAACTTACTTTTTTTTATTGTTATATAACCCTCATGGAATGAAAGTGATAAGGGTTTTGATCGACCAGATAACCAAATAAAAACACTTTATATAAATTTGGGATAATACCAAAAAATATGGGCTGGGAAAACTCTATGTGAATGTGATTTTTCATTTTCATGGACTTTTTATTTCTATAAATATGATAGCGACACTCATTTTACCAAACATTTTTTGGTGTGGGCATAAGAAAAAAATGGTATATTTGGTTCAGTTCTATAAGAAAAATCATCTAATATTGGAGATAATAATATAGAGATCTATACAGACTCTTGAGGACATTCCTCACACATGTGATAATGAATTTGGTGTAGCATGGGATGAGAATTTGGGTAATTTTGGTATTTCTATTTCCAAACTCAATACTCCATGATTAAAATAGATAATTTTTCATCAGTTTTTGGTAGTCCAAGTATATTATTTTCTAGTTTGTCAGATATTGGTCATACTTCATTATCTATGTCGAGAATTGTCCATGAGATAACAAGAATGACTCTATTTATTATTCATAAAAATTTTATGGGACATAAACATCATAAATCTTATGATGACCATCATAGGAAACTATTCGTGTAATATATTATAACATGGTGTCCCTGAGAGATTGACCTCTATTGGGTGATCGACAGGTTTAGTGGAAGGGGAAGCATTCTGGTCATTAAGTAGAATATTTTGAGGTTATTGAAATGGTGGATAATGTTTCATAATATCTATCACATCCACAACAAATGATGTATATATATAATGTTTTCCATGTATCAGAGTTATAAATTTTTCTTTATGACACATATCATATCTTGAGCAAGGATGATCACGATGTTGATCATTATTTACCCATGACTGATCCTCTAGTTATGATTGGTGATTTAAGAAAATTGTAATCCATGGAAGGTACATACATATATTCATTTTGATATGGAATAATGGTTCTGATTCTCCTGATACAAGGTATATAGAAAAATTAATTAGAGACTTGTGTCCTCATCTATTTGATAAGGAATATTTTTGATATCATTTAAGGGGATCAAATGTTTTTATTATGAGGAGGATATTACATATAATTACATATTTTATTGGTAAACATAGACATTAATTTTATTGTACATTATTGGAGGAATGTTTCAGGTTGTTTTAGTCTAATGTTTTATAATTTTATAATTATATTTTTCTATTAAAATTTGGTTCATGTCAAGGGAGGACCTTGGGGTTTCAACCAAAAAATCATTCCCCAATTGATAGGGTTATGGAGTGGGGTAAAAAGTTTGTCCAAAAATAGTGGACAAGACCTAAGAACGATTCATCCACATCAAACACAAATATTAATCTTTGTTGGATTATTAAAAAAACCATGTGATCACTATTGTGAAACCATAAAACATTTACTTTATGGTTGTATGGTTAGGTAACACATAAGGTCTAATCATGATGACCACATAGAAAAATCATGCGACCAAGCTTTAATTATCCAATAAATTAATTTTAAAATTTTAAACCCCCCTATTTAACAATTTATCTACCCCACTCAACCCTAAATGATTTCCATTGAATTGAAGTTTCCTAATCAGTTGTTTTGGTCCTCTTAAAACCATTCAATGATTGAACACTCTAAAGATTGCCTCCTTCCACCCCCTCTAGGTAAGTGGATCTCCACTTAATTAATATCTACATATCTCACATTCACTCCTATGAAGATATTTTTTTTCATCTTGTATATTTTATATTTATATCTTATTTTAATGTATCAAATCCATTAATTTTTTTGATACTTATATTGATCTGCTCTATATATCTTATTCGCCTTTGATAATCATTTGTATTCCTATTAATAACATTAATCATTTTATTTTTTCATTTAATGGTAGGATCTTTAGTTTAAATTATTCCATATAATTTAAACTTTTATATTTTTTATTATGTTACTTATATTTCAATTTTTATTAATCCAATATTTGAGGTGATTTGATTATGCTATTTTAAATTTCATATATTTTGGGAAAAAATTAAAATAAAAATGGAATTGATATTTTGGGGAGATTTTTAAATGTATTGGTAGATATAAAATTATTTGATATTTAATTTTTGGAAAAAATGTATTAACATAAAATTATAATTTTTTTTAACGTTTTTAATTGAAAATTGATGAAATTTTGAAAAATCGATGTTTTGGTTTTTTAAATTAATTTTACACAATGATAGTAAAATGTTGGAAAATTAATGCAGAAGGATAATGATTTGAAATGGTATTAATGTCAATTTTTATTAAATATATGAGATAATTTGAACTTGGGTAGTTATTGTGTTATTTGGGACTAGCATGTTATAGCGTATATCCCCTATAAATTGATTAATTATGAAAATAATATCAAAAAACCAATTTCATAATGATAATCCTTGATGGGATATTGATGGGACCTATTTGGCATGGGTATGAGGGATGTGTGAACATAAGAATAGCTAGAATAACTAATTAGAGTTGTGTGAGGATTATATAGATAAAAAATAACATACATAAAGATGAAGACCATGGTGATTGTAGTTTATGTTTTTATTATATATGTTGTGGATTATATAACGTTTTTTTCTAATTACAAAATATTTAAATAAATTATTTTATTTAAAAAAAATTAGCACATGATGGAAGTGTTTTAGATGTATTGAAAATAAAACATGTATTTAATTATATATTAAAATGATACTTAATTCCATGAAATAGTTTATTTAATATGAAGTCATGATTTAGTTTATTAATAAGAAAACTATCATGGAAAAAATGGAGAGACCAAAATTGGTTAAATTTCAAATTCTATACCATTGGCCTAAATAATTTGTAGTATTTCGTAATTAATTTCTAGGGAAATGGAAATTGCCACATGGAGTTGGTGGATGCTTTTTATCATTTGGGACTACAATCACAGAGGTGAACAAGGGAGATTTTATCCACTTGTTAGTTTGGATGTTTGATTTTTTTAATTCCAATTGTTGAGTACATCAGTTATGTATTTATTTGTTTTTTATTATACCGATTTGCTTTTTTGTGATTTCTACCTTTTGAGTGTTTAGTATATCTGTGATCATTTATCATATGATGTTTTTTGTAAATTCATTACCACATGAACTTATATGAATATATGAAATAGTTAACATCACAAAGAGATCAATAACTACATT
Source organism: Viscum album (assembly GCA_963277665.1). Lineage (NCBI taxonomy): Eukaryota > Viridiplantae > Streptophyta > Magnoliopsida > Santalales > Viscaceae > Viscum > Viscum album. The sequence continues at coordinate 116,225,730 of OY728128.1, read as the reverse complement.
TTAGAATTATTTGACAGGGCTATGTTATTAGTGTTTAACGATTACAGATATGGATCATTATATGAATCAAAAATTAAATTACTATATTTATTTTTTATATATTACAATCTTTTTGTTCTCGTGTTCAACTGCATATCAATTTTAATATTTGTAGCTATTTTTGAGATCTTTTTACAATATGATCCCTTAGGAATAATTATAAAAATATATATTCTATATTTATGGGGTGAATTTAATGTTCTATGTAATCTTAAAAATAATTGATGTAGGCAATCCATTCAATATTAGGAAACTAGTATAATGGAAATTAATAAGTATTTTTTTTGAGGTAATTTAGGGTTAGAATATTATTATTAATACATTATTCATTAATTTTTCACAACTATCATTAGAAATAATGTACATGATATGGATGTATTTTTTTGTTATAAATCCATGAATATATATATTATTTTGAGGAATTGATATTAACAACATTAATGGATTTCACCCTTGTATTTCAATATATATTTATATTATTTTATATATATCATGATATATCATTGAAATGAATTAGGAAAATAATAACACAGTTTAATAATTAAAATATTTTCGGGTAATTGTAGTAGATCTTACATCAAATGATCTAAAAAACTCAAAAATTATATATTTAATCCTATTTAATCCTTTTAAACCATTGTTTCAATATATATTTTTATTGGTGTTTACATTTTATACAAACAACAAGTGGTTTATTATCCTTTTATTGAAACATTACCAAAATATTTATCTTCATTGGTGAATGTATTATTTGAAAAATATTTTCATTATACAATAACATGCATTCATGAAGGAAAAATGTTGGATAATTTATTATAGTGAATCACTGATACGGATTATATCATTTATTCTATGGATTAATGAATACAAATAAAATATTAGTGTTGATTTAATGTGATATATTTGAGATGTGTGAGAGAATGTTGTTCATGGGAATTTTGATAATTACAAACTTGGAAGATGAGGTGAGGGGGAGTAATTTAAGCATTAAAAATATGTGACAATAATGGATTCCAAAAAATGTAATGATGTCTAACATTTATGGTCAAAAGAATAACATTGATGATATTTTTCATAATTTGGTGGATATTCCAACCCTGAAGAGGGAGGATGAGAAAGTAGAATTACATTATTCTGATTTTGAATTTCAACAAGATCCTAGTAGGATATAACAGATTTTAATTATTATTTTTGGTGATCATGAATGAAGAGGAATATTAATGAATTGCATAAAAATTGATTTACTTATCAAGTTGAAATTAAAGAACATAATAGGATAACATGAATTTTAAAAACCATTATTCCTCTAGTTCATGTGATGGATTATATTTTGGAATGTTTTTTTGTTTTAATTATATATATTTACAATGGATCCTGATTCTATTTTGATAATGATCAATTAAATAATTAAATTAGTTAATTTTGTCCCAAATTATTACTTAAATATATTATAATATTTTAATTATATATATATATATATGAGTAATGTTGTAAAATATTTTTGAGTTCCAATGATGATTCAATCTGATAGGGATCCATGGTTCACATAATGTTTTTTACTTTCTTTGGAAATGGAAATGTTATCATAATTTCTATTTTTCTCCACAAACCAACCTAATAATAATTTTTAACAAAAGTTTATAATTATTAATTTTGAGGATATGATTCGGGTATGTTACATTGATATAAATTATTCATGAGATTACCTTCTTCATTTTTTTGAATATTAATATAATTAAACCTAATAGTTTATTTTTTTTTCGTTACTCAATTCAACAATAATTTGTGGAAGTTGAGACATTACACATTTTGTTGGGTGGATGGTATTGGTGATTTCTTGATGGAATTTGTATTATTTCATAAAAAATTTCAATGTCATATTGATTCAAAAAATGATAGTTACATGTCAAATATAGTGAAAGTCATATGATACTAATATTTGGTAACCTTTTGATTTGGTGTGTTTTTGACTTATATTCTAAAATGTTGGGATTATATCGGGTCTAATAAAGATATAGATGAATTTAAATTAGAAAAATATATTTTTATTTCTATTTGGTATAATTGAATATAACTAAGATGAAATTTTCTTAAAATCATTAACTCATTAATATAGTGTAATACATGATTTATTTCACATATTTTTGTGTAAGTACGTACCAAAAACTCCATAGATAAATAATTAGGATATAATTGAGATAGTACATGACAATAAAAATCATGAACCCATTCGTATTTTTAATGATTGAGATAAGATATTTCATTTTACTATTAATCCAATACATTTTGTTATGATGAAACATATAAATGTACGTAAAATGAAATGTGATAGGGAGGGAATGATGTGACAATGGTGTCCTAGTCATCTCTACCACAACAAGAAGGTGTAATGTGAGGCCCCATATTTAATCATCACATAACATTGATTTAGGTCAAGAATTTAAATTGAGGATCTTTTCATGCTCAGAGTTTTAGATAATTAGGTCATTAGTTCTAGATATCATACTATAATAATACAAGAGGATAATATCAAAAAAATAGATATTTTTTCGCTAAAGGAAAACCATTTATAAATAAAACGTGATTCATTTTGTAGATAAAAATATTTGGGAATTCTTCCTTTCTTTTACTCATCCTTATACCATATAAAAACAATTTTAAAACATTGGAAGGGAAATAAAACACAGTATGGGATAATATAAAGAATGAAAATGTTAGTCCATTAATATTTATAAATCAATGAATCATAATAATCCTAATTACATCATAGTAATAATAAATCAAAAAGGTAACTTATGGAATCCAGATCAAACATACATTTTAGCTTTCACAGCTACATAGGAAGTAACCTTCATAGTTACATTTAGAATACACATCATAGTATATTTCATAAATCAATTAGGAGAAACAATATTTTTTAAATTTGTGTCTTTACCGAATGCATTGAAGAGCTATCATGAGAAAAACCACAAATTTTTTATCATGGAACCTACCATATATATAAATAATGGAAAATAAAAATAATATATTCATAATAGATAAACCATGAATAAAGAAAAAATATCATTTTTACATTACAATAATAAGATATCATGTCTAGATATAGATATAATGAATTCATTATCAAAACCATTTCCAATACCAAAATACCTAAAAATGTAATATGGTATTTACTATTATTTTAAAAACATTATGTCTGGTAGAGGAAGAAAAATACCAAATAATGGTCATGGTGACAGAAAGGTCGTTGTCACTACATAGGCTAAATAATATTCCATTTGATGTTTAGTAAAATAATTAAAATAAAAAAGATTATTTTTGAACACTGTTTAATGAAAATAAATTTCAGATAGGTTGATTTTTCAGGTTATAAATAAACGTGGTGTATAACATCAAAACATTCCTCAATAAAAATAAATCGAGACGAAGTCCCTTATCTTGAGTCTAACTCATAAAATAAAATTTTTATATTCCTTAGTAACTAAAATAGGTTAATTTATACTATATTGAGAACCTTATTAATTTTTATTATTCTTTTTATATCACATATTACCATGTTATACAAATTAGATAATTATCTATTTTTTATATCGGACGTTTTTTTGATTTTCAGTACTTGAGTTGAAAATAACCATTGTTTTGATGTCACTAGTCTATGTGGTCATAAGTTAATCATATAAAAAATATTATTCATGAAATAATAATCAAATTATTCATAAATAATACACTAATAATCATACCATAAATTATGGTTATAAAAAAAATAATAATTTTATATTCTTTGAGACGATAGGTCATACGTATGCATGTGTAACGTTTTCAATTTTCATTGATCCTTATGGGAATAAATTAATTATTATTTTATATTTATAGAATGATCATAATATTATTACCATCAAAATAATGATTTAAATATAATTATATATATCATACAAGTGAGGTGTTCAATAAAAATGATTCACATCACTTCATAAAGGTAATAGTTCACACATACGCATGAAAAAAATTGTTATTTTAAAGTGAATGAAAGGTAAGAACTAAATTGAAGAATTATTATTTTAAAATGATAAATTTTTCACGAATATAAAATAATAATATTAATTTCATCATTATAACCTATCTAGAAAGGCTGTGATGGAAAAAGAATTAAATCAGTTCGTGGTGGTGATAATTTACACATACAAAAGAATGATTAATTCCTATATAATTTAATAGATATAGAGATGTAATTACATGATGATATTAACATAATAATATATCATTATATTGATATTATGGTAATTATTATCTAATCTTGGTTTCAAGATAGTTGTAGGAACTCTAATGAACAATAAATGAAGTACTACAAGAAAATGATACATCTTCTTCGTTTGATCACCATTGAAAAACACCTTAATGCCTCAAGGAATAGTTTTTACATAATCTAAGGCCTTAAAAACGTGGGTAGTGACACATGGTACTGGTTTGGGAAGATCATGGGTTACATAAAGGATATGTATGAGTTAGTATCATTGAATAGAGTGTACATTTTGATAGGAGATGGGAGTGGAACCCTTGGAAACTCTTCAAATATTATATTAATATAAATTAAAATTTTAATTAAAATGATTCCAAAATGATATATTTCAATGGTAAGATGAATATAATTAAAAATACTCTCATAAAAAAAATTCATACTTGTATTTCTTTTATTTTAAACCACATCTTTTCAGTTTAGCCTTAATTATTCTATTTAAATTTTAATTGTGATAAGAAATTTTTTAATATTTGGAGAATTAAAATTTACTTATATAGCGGAAATTTACTATAATTTGACTCTTGATAAATTTTAGGACTTATAATAATTAATAATTAATTTTTATTTGTTTTTATCATTTTCTATTAATTTAAAAAATTACTATTTTTATAAAACATCAATTATGTCTATTATTATACTAATCAATTTGTTAAATTTAAATAAAATCTAAAAATAGAGATAACATTTAACCAAATAATTTAATAGTATTTTAACATGTCATATTCACATATAAATATCCTTTATCACATAAACTAAATAAAATAATATTTATTTTAATATTTATAATATCATATATTTGATTCTTTAATTAATAAGGAAATCATTGCGTCTTCATTTTGTAATTATTAATATTAATTAAATTAAGTCTAAAAATCATAAATAAATTATCTTGATCTATGAAGTATTTTTAGATTTTTAATGACTCTTTATAGTTGAAGATATGATTTATATAATACAATATTAAAATTTTTTATTAAAGAAGATATATGTTTATAACATATTTTCATTTACTTTAATTTCAAAATTTTAAGTGTTATAATCAAAACATATAGGCATCCAATGGCCATTGTTTCGTGTCATGGGTTGTCTTCGTTAGAAATATCTCATAGAATAGGATTATTACACGTGTTAGGGTAGTTTTATACTGCAATAATATTATTTGTACCCTTATTTTTTAATATACCATTATACAATGGTAAATAAAAATATTTACAAATGTTAATATATATCATGACCAAAAAAAGAGACCAAGTAACATAATTCAGAACATTCGATACAAAATATTGAAAAAATATCTAAATTAAAAAAAGAATTTGTAGTAGTTAATTTATAAACAATTCTCAATTTCAAAATGAGAAAATGAGGTTTTTAAATGTAAAAACTATCAAAAGACTGTCATGTGTTTATATCAATTTTCAATGATAAAATACATCCAATGACTAAAAATGTATTAAGTTATAAAAAAAATAATTCATTTAATCTTTAATATAAATAAATTAGATGAAATTTTAATTTTTAATTAAAATGAATAATGTTTCACTATTCCATAAAATATGAATATTATTAGAAAAACATAAAATTTTCAACCAAGGTAAATTTTGATGTCCCACCTCCTAAAAGGTTTTTATTTTTTAAAATGTATCATATAAAAGTTAAGAAAAATATTTAATAATTGTTCTCCCTCAAAAAGTGGTAAAACTAGATTTTAAAAATATTTGGGTATTTTTCGCATAAAATCAGAGTTATTCCCATTTTAAGACTCTAAAATTTATTTGAGGAATATAAAAAACATTTAACAAAAACGTGTAAACATTATATAGTTATTTCTATTCATTTCTCAAATAAAATTACTTGGAGTTAACTACCATTAATAAAAAAAATATTAATAATATAATATTTTTCGATATAGCTATGTTTTGTGTGGAACATTTTATTTTGAATATACTTGTAGTTTCTTGTCAGCAATGCTATAAAAAATAGCATACCATTTATGAAAAAATTAATATATAATTCATATATATTAATAGATATGAAATTTTTTTATTCTACAAATACCTGGGATGTTACAACCTTCACCCATTTTTGAAATTATGTCCTCGTAATTTTAGTTACATATCAAATAAGTGGTGTATTTCTCTCTCACAACATTTTTTGAATCCCATGTTTCCTCTTCATCCATATGGTTTTTTAATAGAAACATAACCTGAGGAATCACCTTATTATTCAACAGTTTCATTCTGTGGTCAAGAATTTTGATGGGTAGTTCCTCAAAAGAAATATTGTCTTCCTACCGAATTATTCTAGAATCAATACATGAATTGGATCTGACTAGTACTTTCTGAACATTGAAAAATGAAAATCATTTTATAAAAGGGATAACTTTGGATGAAAATCCACTTAGTTGGAAACAGATCCAACATTTTCTAGGATTTCATAGGGTTCAATGAACTGTATACTCAGCCATCCCTTTTTACCAAAATTAATCACACTATTCCATGGTGAATCATTGAGATAGTCATGATGACCTACATTGAATTAAAGATCCATGATTTTATTTTATTCATATATTTTTTGGCTTCTCTGAGTTGTCATCATGTGTATCTTAGTCATGTTAAATTTTTCCTCGTTCCATAATAACAATTCGGGTCCCATCAACTTCTAATCACCTACTTCATCCCAAAATGTTGTAGTTTGACACAAATTTCCATATAATGCATCACATGGTTTCACATTATAATAACATAACGGAATACAAAATGAATTCTGACGTGTTTTTTACCACACATTTAACAAGATATAAACAAAATTTTCATACCATCATAATTTTTATAGAATTTTTCACTATGTTCTATTATCTCTTACACTTATTATTTTTGTTCTCAACGAATACATGGTCATAGAAAAACTCCATTTCATCCTTCTTTAGACATCAAACATGTTTTTCATATATTTTAACTAATGAAAAGAAAATGAACTTTGATATTTTGACTTTGATATAGTGTAAAAACAATTGATTTTAATATCTAGATCCTATATGAAATTTGGAGAATACCTTGATTGTTGAGGGAATTTTTCATCATTATTAGCCACTGATTCATCATCCTACCTCAATTCAAAGAATTTTTTCTATGTTAATTTGAAAAACCTAGGGAAAATATTTCTCAAGAAACACAACATTGAATTCATCCCAATAAAGAGGATCATACTCTTAACTATACTTGATATCTGTAACCATCTACCACAACTACATGGATTAACCTTAAAAATGGTAAAAAAAAGACTAATCAATTGATTTTATAAAAACCGCATGACATAAAATATCATTTATATGGATTTAATCAACTCTTCAGTTAGCACATGTTGAGATGGTCCTATGACTGATGGTGGATGTGGCATAATGAAATGATTCACTACCAAAATGTTCCACTGTGGTTGATATTGTTTATGGATGCTGCTGATATTAATATCCTGATTCCATGTTCCATACTTTTAACAAACTATTTAGTTTTGATTCAGACCATCTCATGGTTCTGATTTGGAAGGTAGTTTTCTTCAGGATATCATCCCAATACAACTTCCCTAATTCCTCTTTGAAAAAACCATTAGGAACACACATATCATATATGATGAAAAATGAAAATATTAAAATGATATATCATATCAATTTACAATAATGAAAAAAATTATTATTTTTTCTGTTAAAATAATTGTAACCCTTAATATTATAAAAACTGAACAATGATACCAACTATAAGTCCCCTACCTTAAACATTACATACTCATGATTTAAGTAATGAATTCACATTGATTTTCATTTCAGGATTATAGTTTTAGAGAATTAGGACATTATTAATTCATATAATCCCATAATCATATAAGAGGATACTATCAAACCTGTATCCATTTTTTCCACTGACTGAAACCCTTTTATAAAAAAACATGATTTATTTTCTTGAAAAATATTATCCTTCCTTATTACATTATCTTACTCTTCCATATACCATTGTAAAACATTTTAAAAACATGGGATGTGTAGAGAAACATAGTTAGGGATTCTATAAGGAATAAAAATGTCAGTCCATGAATATTTATAAACACTTGGAATCATATGAATTCTGATAACATCATAAAAACCATCAATCATAATGGTATCTTATAGAATTTATATCATACTTACATTGTAGCATTCATAGCTACATAGGGAGAAACCTTCATGGTTATGTTTAAAAAACCCATCAGAGTATATTCTCTGAATCTCATAGAAGAAACATTATTTTTTAACATTGTCTCATTACCCAATACATTGGAGAGATATCACAAGATCACACACCCTCAGTTTATTATAGAACTACCAGTATACAAAAGTAGTGCTGAAGAACCATAACATAAACTAACACAAAAACCATGCATATATAAAAAATAACATTTCAACATTATGATAATAAGATATCATTTCTAGAAATTGATATAATAAACTAATTCTCAAAACATTTGAAATAACAAAATACCTAAATAGGTAATATTGTATTTAATTTTTTTAAATATTTTCACTTTTAGAGGAAGCTAAATACAAAATAATGTCCACGGCGCCAGAATAGCCATTATCTCCATATATGTCATAAAAATTCATTTTTACAATTAGAAAAAAATATTCATATAAAAAATATTCTTTTTCAAAACTATTTAATTACATTACATTTAGTTGGGGTTTATTATACACTATATAAAATAAGGTTGGGTGTTACATCAAAATATGTCGTAATAAAATGTAATTGAGATAAATTCCCTTACATTCATTCTAACTTATAAAATACAGTAATTATATTCATGATTAATTAATATAGGTAAATTACTACTTTCTTGGGAACCTTTTTCATGTTTATTATTAATTTTATATTAGTTTTTATTGTGTTATGAAAATTACATAATTATTTAAGTACATATAGGGCGTTTTGTCAATATTTTGTACTCGAGTTGAAAATCATCATGGTTTTGAGGGAACTAGCCAATGTGGTAATAAGTCCATCATCACCTGAATAGTGTTCATTACATAATCATCACAATATAAATTAATATTTCTTTTTAAATCAAACCATTAATTATAGTTATTAAAAATTAACAATGTTACATTCATAGAGATTGAATGTTGTATGCACGCCTGAGTAACGTTTTCTTTTTTTATTTGATCATTATGGATAAAAGGTATTTATTATTTTACCATTAATGAATGAAACAAATATTATTATCATCATCATAATAATTTGAATATAATAATATATATAATTTTTGTGATGTGGTGAATAAAAAGGATTCACATCGCTTTGTGGAGGTGTTAGTTTACACGTACGCATGGATGACATTATTATTTTTATGTTTTTGGATAAAAAGGACCTAATTGAAATATTATTATTTTATAATGATAAATAGGCCATTAATATCACATAGTTATATCAATACCATCATTATAATCTATCATCATATATTGTGATGGAGAATGAACTTAATCGGTTTGTTGAGGTGATTATTCACACATACGCATAAATGATTAATGACATTCCAATTTTATTGAAGTAGAGATGGATTTAGGTTATGAAATTAAAATTAAAAAATCTCAGTATTTGTAGGACACTAGATTTATTGTCTGATCATAGTTGGAGGATACTTGAAGGAAGTGGAAGAAGAAATAAAATTGATATACTAAAAGAAAATGATACCTTTTTTTAGGTTGATCACACTTGAAGAACTCTGTAACCCCACAATGAAGGGTTTTATGAAAAAATAATCCCATAAGGACATGAATAGGGATTATAGAAATTGTTTTGGGTATATATTGGCTGATGAAAGGCTTTTTATGTGTGAATAATAGAGGAGATATGGTACATCATTATAAGAGAGGGGTGGGGTACACTTGGAAACTCGTAAAATATTAAATTATTATAAATTTATTTTTTAATCAAAAGTATTCCAAAATAAGACATTTCTAATATAAGATGATAATATTATATATCCATTTTTATATAGGTATTGATTTTATTTTAAACCTTATCTTTTTATTTTACCATTAATTATTCTTTTTTAATTTTAATTTTTGTAACAACATCTTTAATATTAATAGACATTAAATTTTACACATATGAGGTAAATTTATTATAATTTTAAACATAATTATCTTTTATACAATATCATAATAAATTTTTAGTTTGAAAAGTTTTTTATTATTTTTAAATAATTTAATAAATTACTAATTTTATAAAACATCAATAATGTAAATTTTTACACTCTTCAATTTATGGAATTTAAATAAATTCTAAAAAGAGATATAACATATCAAAAAATTATTTACTAATTTTCTAACATGTAATAGTAACATATGAAAATCATTTATTAAATTTATTATGTATATTATGTTTTATTCTAATGTTTACAATATCATTTATTTGATTCTTTCATTAATAAGGCAATCAATACATTATCATTGTGTCATAATTAAAATTAATTATTTAATGTCTAAAAACTATACATAAAAAATCATGATACAGGAATTGTTTTTATATTTATAATTATAATTCATAGTTGAATATATCGAATATATAAACCAATATTATAATAATTTTACTATGAAAATATATATTTATAACATATTTTTCTTTAATTAAATTTTAATGTTATTAGAGTCATAATGACACACATGTGGCTTCCATTGGCCACAATTTCGTCCCAAGGGTTGTATTTGTGGTACATATCTCATACAATAGTATTAGGAAAAGATTTAGGGTATTTTTATATTATTATAATATTACATTTACCCTTATTTACCTAATTTACTTTTTAACTATGGTAAATAATCTTAATTACCAAAGTTACAATTCCACATGTCCAAAAATAAAAGGGCCCTATTTACATAATTTTTAACTTATTAGTAGATATATGGAAGCCAATTTTCCAAATTCAAATCATATAATATGTAGTAATTATTTTAAAATTAATCCCTATTTTCACAATGAGAAAACATGTTTTTTAAATGTAAAAACCATCAGAAGCTTGATTTTTGTTTATATAATATTCCATTTTAAAATTACATACGATGACCAATAAAATTTCAAATGAAAAAAATAACTCAATTTAAATATGAAATTCTTTAATAGGTGAAACTAAATATATAAATAAATAATTCCATAATCCATGTTTGAATGAAATTGCTGAAATTTTCAGTATTCAATTAAATATGAATTTTATCAAAACAAAAACTCAACAAAGGTCATTTTTCATGTCCCTCTTCCAAAGAATTAATTTTTTATCAAATATAATATATAAAATTGAAAAAACTATTTTTATAATGGTTCTACATCAAAAGGCAGTAAAAAATTCTTTTTAAAATTGTACAGTATTATAAGGGTAAAATTGGATTTATTTCCATTTTAAGCCTCTCAAATATATTAAATGAATGAAAAATCATTAAAGAAACAAGTGTAAAAAATAATATAGTTAATTATATTAATTCCATCTAATATACCAACTAGGCGTTAACTACCGTTTAAAATAATATTATTAATAATTTATTATTTTTCGGTATAACTCAGTTTTGTGTTAAAAGTAAAATATTGGAGAAACCGGTTGTTGTATATTGGGTACAATATTAGACAAAGAGTACCCTTTTATGTAAAATTAATATATAATTCATAAATATTAATATATATGAAAAACTATTATTTTATAAATACTTTGTATTTTACATCTAACATCTATGGGATGGAAATTCCCCAAGTTGGGAGTGTTATGTATAATCTTTTTCTTTATTTTTCATTTAAATATAATACATTATTATCCTTGTGGATTTTAGATAACTGATTTCGGGTATTTCATTATTTCAAATCATGAGGAATCAATGAATTATCACCTATGTGGTGAAGAATATACATCAACACTATTTAGTGATTCAAATAGGTTATATAGGGAGAACATAGTCCACATTGAAAAGGTTTTGGTCCATTCATAATTGTGGTTACATCAATATGATTGAAAAGGATATTACACATTTCTTATGTATTGGTCATCATTGACAACAATATACCATATGGATAAGTTGACAATGTTTACCAATCACTGTTTCATCCCATTGTGATTTTTGTTTAATGATTTTTTTGGTGTGCCTTATAATGCTGTGTATTTATCTATTGACTTGTAATTTTTTCATGGTTTTTTTGATTTACAGATTAAATAAGATCTCATTATTATCATAAATAATATTTTACCATAATTATATAATGAACACATTGATTATTATTTGGGTTTGAATACATAATTTGTGTTTTTATGTCATGGTATAATAATTCATGGTACAATAATATCCCCCTATTCATAATAGTATATGAAAGGATAGATTATATCATTTTGATAATGTTATCAAAATATAATTTGATATTATTATAGGAGGGACATATGAATAGTATTTTAATAATAAATAGAGGATTAGTTCAAATGATATGATGATTTAATGTGTATTTGGGATGGTCATTGGAGTTAGTGCTGTAATATTTTAAGGTGTCTCATATTTTTCATTTGTAATACTTAGTTTTGTAGTGTATAGATTATGCACATTTCTATTGTTTTATGATTCAATAACTTGATTTCCAATGTTATTGAAAATAAATTATATTAATCTTATTGACTATTATCTATTATATTTATTATTAATATATAAGATATAATTATTCATGTGTGGAAGAACAATGAAAAAAATGTGTAAATATTTTTCAAAATTGTGGTGTTGTATAAAAGGGTAAACCATACATTAATGTTTTTCTTATATTAATATTGTGTTTTTCTAGACATTTGGGTTCTATTAGAGACACCTAAGTCCATGTAATATTTTGACATATCCCAGGAGTGGTAATTGTGTGACAGATTGGGTAAAAAAGAAACATCATTGTCTTTTTATTTTCATACCCCTTTTAATAACTATTAGTGAAAAAAAAATTGGACCATTATAAAAAAGTTTATAACATAACAATATTAATATTAAAATTTATTAAAATTATCATCTAATATAGGAAAAAATACATAGAATTTGATATTGTTATTTTAAAATAAAAATATATAAAAATCATATTCAATGAAAATTCTTTAAAAACATTAAATTATAAATTTTTAGAAGATAATATTTAAATATTTTATTATAATATAACAATAAATTCATTAAAAAATACTAATATATATTATAAAAAATATAAATTTAATAAAAAAGATCTATCAAAATAGCTTTTTTCTCATGATATAATATTTTAAAATTAATAGATAAAAATATATATTAAATAAATTTATGAAATAGTTATTGATTTTTTTAATTTAGGGAATATTAAATATATAATAAAAATAGTATGTAAATATAATATAGATACCTATGTAGAATCACATCAAATTCATTTATGTTAATCATAAAATAGATTATCTATATGGGATTGGTTACCTATATAATCATCTTCATTCAAATTTTTATTTAGAGAGAAAAAAAGGCTAAAAATATACTACAAAGGACTACCATAAGAAAAATAATCAGGACCTATAAAGGTATAAAATATTAAATCTTGGGGTATCCCCTCTGATCAAATTGACTCCTTATAGCTTCAAACTAAAAAAGTCATGAAACACCTCACAAATATCATCATAAGAACTCACCAAATTAAAGGAGTCCTCCACTTTTCCCCCTCCCTCTATGTATGAGAAACCTAGAGGTTGTCCCCCTAGATACAATGAAACCTCCTAATGATATAAATAATAGACCAAGGAATCAAACCTGCACATTGAATAACATTATAAAGCAGGAATGAGTTCGTTTCAACCTCCATAACAGCCAAACCTTTTTGTATAAAAATAATGAGACCCTCAAGCATGGTTCTTGCTTTCGCCAGTAGAGATGTCACCATTCAAAGACTGAAGGAGAAGGCTATTAAAATTGAACCACTCTTATATCGTACCACCTCTTCTCCATGAATATTTCTAGCCACACTGGAACCATCGCAATTCAGTTTTAATCATTGGGCAGGGGGACACCAATATACCCAAATGCCTAGATTATAATGAAGCCTATGAGAGTGTAGATCAAATCCATACAACATCCAATGTAAAGAAGGATGTTATATCCTGTAACAGAAGTATAAAACAAAACCAAATATCATAATTTTAAATTTATTGGTAACCTATATCAATTTAAATGTTTCCACTATAAATAATAACTCTTGAACAAAGTGTTATACTCCCATGTAATGAATCTTATATGCTGATAGTGAAATGGGATTAAACCATTTAATTCACTATATTTTTTTTTCAAATTTAATATATATATATATATATATATATCCATCGGTCATATCTTCTAACATTATAATAATTGACAAAACAATTGTGACATTTTATCACTATGAAATTATGAAATAATTTGTGTATGTATACATTAGTATAGTTTTTGCAGTGTTAGAATTATATTCAGTACTTTTACAATAATTTATACTTCCATAGGTATTTAGTGTTTTTTTTCTATTATTGTTATTTTAAAATCCAATTAAATCATTTATTTATTTTCATTCACTGTTCATTCTAACAAATCTAAAAATGCATTATCTGAAATTGAAAAATGAATAAAAAACTTCATCAAATATTTTTTAACATCATGTAAAATAAACCAAATATCATATAATTTTTTTTAGAATTTTCAAAAAGCATAATAATCAAAATAACTTTTCTCATTCATTATTAATAAAACATAGAACATTGATGTACATTATAAAATATCATTCATACTTAGTGTTTATTATTATATTTAATTTTTCTGCAGAAATTATTAATTATATATCATAAAAAAATTATCTAGTTTATCATATCTAATATAATTATTAACTCATTTATTATTTCTTATTTTTCATCATCTTAATCAATTTATTGATTAAATAATAATTTATTATATTTTAGTAATTATTATATGAAACCTTGAATACCATTAAATAGGAGTTTTATATTCCACATGACATTTTTAATTTTAATATTAATATAGACACACACACACACATATATATATTTATAATGTAACATACTTATGGATTTTTCCTTAAATATTCTATTAATGATATTTCTTACCATATCATCAGAAGAGAAATGGTTTATTCACTTTGGAACTTTATGTTTGATTATTGTAAGTTCATAACCTTTGTCAATTTATAGTTTTAATTTTTATTTTATTATAGAAATTTTAGTTTAGAAGAGGAATAATTTCCTTGGATTATGGATTTACCTGGGATAATTCTATGGTCTCATGACATGAAAAACTCGATTATAGAGCCTTATAGTGCATGGATAACTATTTTTTTCATCACTATATATAACCATATCCCATGATGGTGATACAATATTTAATTGCGGAAGGTATATTAAATCATGTGAGGAGGACTAAAAACCATGTGATATGGGTTCACAGTTGTTTTATGGATTTCTTATGGATTTTCTAATAATGGGTGTGTTCTAGGAGATTATATGAAAATTTTATTCCAATGATAGAGGATCTAATATGGTTGATGGACAATTTAAAAAAAATTATACGAAAAAATGGATCCTCATTAAACGTGGTGATTATAACATTTATTCCTTAGGATAATTTATATGTGTCAATTTTATATCTCGCCCATTTAATTCCATTAAACCAATAGTTCAGTCAAACCTCTATCTCTTATTCTAATGGTGGAACTCCTTCGATTATACTTTGTTTATAGTTGTGATTATTATTAATTGAATCACATGGTATGTGTTTGATAATATTAACATCAATACAAGAAATGATTCACTACATGTATTTCTATCAAATTCCTTATCTCGTAAACATATTTCTCAAATTATTGTGAAATTTCATTTTCATCCATTTTAACTCAAATCAAATTTTGGGTTGGACAGCTGGTTATTAATGAACATGAGGCATGTAGTATATAATATATTTCACATAGATTTTTTTGTTTATTTATGTTAATGTTTTATGTTATATGGATAATATGTGATGAAAATTGGTTTCAAAAGTTATTAAAATTTTTAGTGCCATTAATATTTTTTTTCAAAATCATAATGGACTAGTTTGGGTCTGTTGATGACTATGATACTACACCATCATCCACCCATGATGTGTTGAAAATACTTATAAATTATATAATTGGTTGTTATATTTTTGAATTAAAGGTCTATATTTTTATCATGGATAAAAATGTTTCATTGACTAATATAATGGGTTAATCTTCAGGTTAGATTATCATGGGAAATAAATGTTTTATTGCATGAACATGGTGATATTGTAAATGGATAAAAGGGCATGTTTAAATTATAATTTTTTAATGACTATAAAAACAATTCTATACATTAATAAAGGATATTATGGGTTAATTTTTTAACTTTAATAAATGTGTTAAATGTGATGGATTAAGGATATTAGTCAATGTAGAAATATTTTATCTAATGTTATCATCTTACATAAAAAAATATTGGCTATTGGATAATGAAAACTGGTTGTCGATGTGATGGTTATATAATCATGACATAAAATTACAAACCCCTAGAAATAATATAAGACATGATGCTGCAGATCATTGAATTACAATGGTCAAACTTGATTCTTTTCATCCATGATTAGAAATTTTGGGCATTGAAAATAATTAACCTAGTTTAGGTTCCATCTTGATTTTCATGGACAATGTAGGTACATACATTGATTATAATTAATTCCATATTTTAAAAAATTTATTATTAACCCTAAATGGTCCAATAGTTATTATAATATTTTTTTTTTTTTAGAATACCGACATAAATAGAGTAAGGCTTGCTCTTCTCGGTTGTCACTTAGGAGCCTGATGGAAAATGTTGTTAATTTAACACTATTAATTTTTGAAACAAAATTCCATTTATTTATAAAAATTTTATTCCTTATTTAAATTAAATTCAATATTTTCATGAAATAATTTCAATTTATACACCATTATTCTATTCCTATTG
The DNA here is from genome assembly GCA_963277665.1 of Viscum album. Classification (NCBI taxonomy): domain Eukaryota; kingdom Viridiplantae; phylum Streptophyta; class Magnoliopsida; order Santalales; family Viscaceae; genus Viscum; species Viscum album. The sequence goes on along the minus strand of OY728128.1, from coordinate 116,208,374 downwards.
AGTTTCACTCATGATAAATTCATATAGTTTTTAAACATTGTAGAATTCATGGATTGTATATATATGGGGAAAGCTTCTATAATAGATGTATAATTTGGACATATCATATAAGATAGATGAGTGGAACATGAATGGTATCTAGAATCTTTTTCATTTTTCTCTATTGATCCATTAATTTTGGCTTCATTTGGACTGATGGTACTATTATGTCCTATAATGAATATTGAATTAGCTTATTGAATCATACCAAATTTCTGTTTTTTATTTATCTTCTATGGTTATTATTTATTTTTATTTCTATTTAATCATTATGTGATGAATATGGATTTATCTCAAAAAAATAGGCCATTGATACTATTTCTTAGCCTATGGCTTACTATGATTCACTCCAAAGGTCACATGGATAATTTGTTCCACGATAAATATGAGTATATTGTGCTCGAATATTCCAAAATATATTAATAAAATGATAAATATTCATTTCAATTTCAATTTATTAGAAAATAGAAAAGTGATTAGTATGATTCATGCCATGGTAATGATATGATACAAGCGATAATCAAACACATGTGTGTGGGAAAACATAAGTTCCCAATGATGAATTTACTTTTCTAGTTCTTTTCTTATCACATATTAAATGTTCTTTCACCTTTGATGATGATCATTTTTGTGATGTTAAATTTTCAGGATTGTTCACTTATGGGTTTGTATAGACTAATGTTGTGTAAACATGAACCATTTTATGAACACAAATGATTAATTGAATCGAAAAATCATATCCACACATTAGAAATCATTTGATGACATGTTTCTCTGGTATAAAAATTTGTGATGTGGAAAATATTTTTTTATTTGTCGATTTTAATTTAATTTTTAAAAATAAATATATTGTAACTATTTGAAAACAATATATATGTAAATATTTTTTTGAATGGTGATAATGGTAAATATGGTAACATGGAATATTGATTTTACCCTTATTTAGCTATCAGACCTGGATTGTGATGATTCAGTGTAGAGGAAGTGTTTCAATTGTGATTATTATGATAATGTACCTAAATATTAATTATTTTTTCTAGTAGAGACATTATATTTATATAATTATGAAAATAATATTTATTGTTATAATAAATTACCAATTTTAATTATATAGGGGTCCCCCCTGATTACCTTTGTTAGTAGGGAGATAAAACAGAATTTGAAATACTGCTCTTATGGTAGCTATACTAGAATAATGGTTCATTATAAGGTGTAGGTAATGAAGTTGTTCTGAGAGAAATGTAACAATATTTATGATGATTATTTTTGACATATAAAATGTGGGGTACACATATAATTTTTTTATATAATTGTGGAGTTCCAGTTGTGCCCTCGTTGATTACTCACTAGAGTGTGTAGCCCGGAGGTAGATATCTTCTTGATTGGGATTATACAGACAATATTATACTACATAAAGACTCCTCTAGAGAAGAGGTTTATGTAAAAAATCACATTTTTTATCGATAAATGTAATTTTTTGGTTGGATACAAAGGTGTATGATGAGTTGTTTGATGAAACAGAATTTAGGGACTTCTAAGACAAGATTTTTTTAACAATTTTCCATAGAGAACATATGATATGAATTTTTCCCATTGATTAAATGATAAAAATATAAAAATATATTAGATAATTATTATTAATTCTTCATAACTAAAATGTTTTAAATTATTAACATTTTAAGAACATAAGACTATATGGGTAAAACAATTTCTTTATTGAAACATATGTGATACCAATTCTTGGATAATAAATTTCTAAATGAAGATCATTGTAATGATTAAGAATCAATAAAAAATATATCTGGTTATATAATGTGTAATTTTTTGTATAGATGATATTTCAAATTATTATATCTAGTTATGTGTACCCAAATAGTAAAATGTGTCATTATTAGAACATCTTTAAAATTTATAGCAGATAATGTAATCCATGGGGATGACTAATCTCTCTATGATGTTACCAAGTATTATGTTATTAGTGGGGAATGAATTATCAAAAAGGTTGTTAGTGTATTTCACTAACTATGGAATGTTGACATATGCTATCTCTGGGTAAAATATATAGGTTTTGTTGGAAACATTTTTTAAGAGCATGTAGTGGGGGGCATTGGCCTACATGGAGTACCGTGAGAGGATTTTCAATACTATATCAATCTATAAATTTTATTAAAAAATAATTTATGGGTAGAAGGTTAAAAACTATAGGATTGTAGATACCATATTTGATATTTAATATAGCTCACTAGATTCTAATAATAGTAAATGGTATAGGGACAAGTAATTTTCTTAAGGATTAGACCTCTCTTAATGTGAATTCTATTTTCAACTTATTGTTTAAGGTATTATTGATGTTTCCAATATGCTTTATAATATGTTATTTGATATATGATCATGAAATTTATTTATATAATCTCGTTTTATGAAATTTTTGGGACATGAGGTGGAAATATAGTCTTGTATTATAATAGTATATATCCCATTAGGTTTGTGATTAGAGAGTATATATCATAATAATGAGTTATGGGTTTTGTATGACCATATTATTAACATTAACAATTGAATAAAACATAATACACTAGAAAATATAACATAATTAAATTACATGTAAATAATACTATAAAAATAGTATCTATAACTTGATGGCTCCAACAACATCATTATACTTCATTGGTGAGTGTTTGATGAAGAGAAAAAATATTGTGAATTTATAAACCATAACATTTAGTTGATTCGACAAGAAAATATATCCAAGAATGAATTTTTATGATTCATGAGATCTAATAGAGTTATATGGAAGTATTTAAATGTGTTATGTAGTTCTCAGGATAAAATAATATTAATAGATGTTTATACAAATCACATCACAATCTCCCAACATGATTAAATCATCGACATATATACTTGATGCCTCATTATCTATCCGTGTATCATATTAATTTATTTTATTAGATATATAATTCATTAATAAAAAATTATCAAAAAATTTTACCCCATTAATAAATTTAAAAGTTGATTACATAATGGATTCCAAGGGCTTCTCAAACCCGTTCATAAAAAAAGAAGCACATGTTAATGAATCTTCACCTTTCCCAATAACAAAACTCTTTCTATGTGGTTTCTTTACTCTCTCATAACTAGTCTCAAGAAAAGATGAATATTTTATTTTCCATTTCAGTGGTATTAGATATTGGTTATGATATATATAACATATTATGAACTTGGTTCTATGATTTATTCCCAGATATAATTCTTTTTTCTTTTCTTCAATGTTATGCTTCAATTGGGGAATTACATTGGTTAATTATCATCCATGGTCATAAGGTATGTGGTATGTATTGAAAATCCCATAGTCATAACTATAATTCTATTTATGAAATTTTAAATGAGAATCTTCCATCTTCAGATATCATAAGTTAAAATTTGAATAGATGTTTTGTAAATTAAATAATGGAATATTGGGATTGTGAAATTTATGTGATATTGGGATTCTATAATTGGTTGAATAAAGGGACTATAGAAGTAGTAAATTAATTTGATTATAGAGTTTTAAATTTCATGGAATTGTGTAATAGTTTAATTGATGTGGTCTGGATGTAAATTTTAATGAAAACAATGGGATTATTTTCTTATCCTTAAAGGGTTAACCAGTTATTTGATTAAATTTGTATAACATGTTTCATGATATATAACCTATATTATTCCATGTGATTACATAAAAAAATTATGATTGAATTCATAATTTGTATGTATACTATGTTTCCAAGGATTTTTTCGGAGGATATAACTTAATTATCATTATGAAATGTGTTATATATAATTTATATAAATAATAGGTATATGGGGTGTATGAAAAAAAACAACTCTCTAAATACCCATAAGGTTGTAGTTGTGTAATAAAAGGACAAAATTAATGCATGTTAATATTACTATATAGGCCTAGGAATGATTCACCAAATAATAATGGGGTGTGGAACATTGAATTATGCTATAAAATACACACAATATTCTAGATAGTATATTCTTATACGATGATAATAACATTGGACTATAGTTTATAGTTCCCATTATATGAGGTGAAATAAAATGGATATTGAAATCTTATGTGTTATAATTAATTGTTAATAATTATGTGAATTTTTTCATACTTTAGCATGGGACAAACAATGTATTAATTGTTCGGGTGTCCTATAGAACCCATATACTTTTGTGGGTATTTAATGAATAAGTGAATATGTAAATTTTTTAACATATCACCTATAATTTACTATGTAAAAAAGTACATAAACATTTGTCGACATAGTATTATTATATATTCCAATGGTGGTGACCCAATTAGTTGTAGTGATCCCCATGTCATGTTCCCAGATCGGTACCCAAATAGACATCATAATTTAATGAAAGATTATGGGAAATATCCATATATTAATGGCTATGTTAGAATGAATCAAGGATGATAGAACCAAATATTATTTTGGGATTCATTAGGAGGTTTCACTGTGTGTTTATTTTATATTTTTCATTAGACACGTGAAACATTATATTAAATGAAATATCTAATGTTTTGGAATGGATATTTACATAATTTTTTAGTCGAATATTTATATTAGTGTGTTTTAATTCTATAATACCATTTGGTTATTTAGTTGAATATTGTTTATTTATTTAATTTTTGTGTATATTTTATTAAGAGGTTAGAGTCTCCCCCTAAATTATATTAGACCGTTCCTAATAGTCATATACTACTAGAATATAAGGAGGGATGTCTGAGGTCATGTGACCAATTTTTTTGGAGAACTATTTTGTGGAACTTGGATCAGGACATCACAATTATTGAATTTTTTCACAAAAGATAAATTTTTCAATTAATAGTGATAAATTTATTTTTTATATAGAAAATAATTTTCATTTAAATAATATAATAACATAAAAAGAGTTTTATAATAGTTATAATATTAAAAACATATATATATATATATATATTAATCCAATCATGTCCATTTGAATAAATTTCATATTGACATTTTATATTAAACATTATATAAATATTAATAAATTCTTACTCAAGGCCTTCATTCACATCACATATGTGATTTTGATGTTAAATTATAACTTTCATCAAATATAAAATGATTTTTAAAAAATTGGATTCCTTATTTGGAGTATGAATAAATTATATTAACTAATATGGTTGACATATTTTTTACTATAATGAATAGTAAATTAAGTAAGCAATATTTACTTTAGTTACATTAGATAATTCTTTTACATGAGTCAAACCACATTTAAAGGGGATAAAAATGATAAAATCATGTCATAAACCCTTTGTATGGCCATATTTCGACACAATTCCCTCAATGACATATTATGGGCCATTTTATATCCTATTTTCATATGTAAAATTTGGTCACAATCATTTCTCTTCAAAAATAACAAATATGGAAATCACCGGACATATGATCACCACCACTATCACCTCTTATTCAATCATCCAGTAGAAAATTTATAATCCAATCCCAACACAAATGTCATCTTTACAATATTTTTCTATTAGAAAAAGGATTATATGTGTCTTTAATCTATCATAAGAATTAGTTTTTTACAAACAAAAAAAAGTTGTTTGAAGAAGATGCATCATCCATAAACTAGTATTTTATTTTACATTTACTTATACATTCTTAAATTAAATTAAAAAATATTTATATTATAATTTAATTATCATACATATACTATGATATAATTTTATTAATGGAATAAATCAATCCCAATATCAATTTTATTAAATGGTATTTGAAACCACAACTATCATGTACCGAGGAAAACCGCTTCACGAACCAATGTTATGCATTTTCAATCTCAAACTTTACCAGATATATATAATTTTTTTTTATAATTTTTATATATCAATTTTGTGATATTATTATACCTGAAAATTTATAATACCACTTATACACTCATAACAACTATCCCATTGTAAAATAATAACGCTGCTCCTATGAATGGCGGACTAATAACTCCTGAACTAATATGACGTGTTTTCAATGTTTTTACATGGGTTTAAATAAGGATAAATTAAGTGAATAAGTAAAATATTTTCAATATATATATATATATATATTGTCTTATCACATATACAATATTACATTCCATTCCATGGGTGATGAACTAACCTGGTTCGTGTGTATTGTGGGAAACTGTCATGCTAAGATTTGTGGTTAATTTTCCATGTATGGCTTATGTGGAAGGTGATATGGAATAACATAAAAAAATGATATATATAAAATAAAAAATATTATATGATTTTAAAATATTTTTTAAATATAGTTCTTTCATTTCATCGAGTTATTTGAAATATCATTCTTTCATACATACATCATACAGTCTCCGTGAATGGTGTATTCCAATTTCAATATTTAAAATTTAAGAATTATGATAAATTTATATATAATTAATAAATAAGATATTTATATAATGGATAATATTTTTTGGATTTTGTAACCCTTATAAATATTTCATTGTAACCATAAATAAATTAAAACGTCCCTGAAAAAAACTGTAGTTATTTCCCCAATCACGACTTTATGATTTTTTTTATTAATAAATTAGTAATTAAATCACATATACCAATAATATATTATGATATATATATAGTTAAATTTAATTAGTGTACATATAATAAAATTAAATTCATTATAAATGTTATTTTTATGTGTACCATGGTAGTCACGACATAAGGTAATGGATTTCTATTGAAGGATTATATTATCAGTGAAAAATTCCATATTAACCACATGTTTCCTTCATGTGGTGTATATACTATTAATTAGTGTTTTTTATGATTCAATTTTAGAAATGTATTTGAATTTTTATATCTATTTTAGAATCACATATTTATGGGGTTTATTATCATTATTTATAAAATGATAAGGTATTTTTGTGTCATTATATCTTCATTAGACTCACATTATGTTACACATCTATCATTTATTATGAGGTTCATATAAATAACAATTTACATGTATTATAATTAATTTATTTATTTTCATGATAATAATTTTTTTCTCTTATATTATTCATGTGTTCTTATGTTTGAATTTTACCAAAGTGGTAATGTTTTTTTGATATATTATAATCGTTTATCATTATTGATTATGATTATGAATCCATTGATGAAACATTATTATATATATCTCATAGAACTCATGGAGTTTCCAATACTCTTTTAATTTCACAAGAATACTTGTTTTCCAATATGTTAACTATCATTATTTAGTCATTACGATTTAATGATTACAATTTTGAAAAGTTTTCTTTATTTCTCTTATAGATCGATAATAATTTTTCTTCCAAAAAATTATTTTTGTAAATTTTATTTGATAAATGTTACTATCATTCTATAAAAAATTATTTAATATATTTTTAAAAAACTCCATTCAGTGGAATATTCATGATATTTTTCAAACAAGGCCTTTTTCAATAATACAATAAAAATATGGAAGGAATCATTGTTTAAACATGCATAGAATGAATGATATTTTACACCATTATGACCATATAATTTTTAAAACCTTATTTCATTGGATCATAATAATACCTTGAAATATATTGAATTCTATAATTCATTATAATTTTTTGGTTTGAGGAATATAATTTTTAATATTTAATGAATATTTTCCACATTAAATGATTTAAATGATTTTTATGCATTCCTTTATAATATTCATCATTTATTTTTTATATTGAATTTACATATAGAAAATATTTTTTTATAAAAGTGTTACAAAATGTTGAAATACTGTTTTCCTCATTAAATGTTTCAAATTATGTTTAAAATTTTTTTATATAATTTTAATGTTATATTTTTAAACCAAATGATTTCAAAAATAAATAATGTGTCAATTTATTTTCAAAAGAAGATTAGTATTTTCCTTATGAAATGATCAATGTGTTATTTCTAAATATTATTGTATCTATGATGAAATCATTTTATGTTAGTTATTATCTACTTGGGATATGAATCTAGGATACCGTTCATATTCATTTTCTCAATGGTTTTTCATTATGATGAAAAAATAATATGGAACCTGTATCTAATCCACGATTTATTTCATAATAAAGTACATATGAAACCATAATAAATTTCCACAGTTTATGCTATCATTAAATGTTGAAATGATCATGTATCGTGTTAAATTTATATGAGTTATGTTTTTATTATATGTTTATGAAACCCATTTATTTTATCGGATTTTAATAGGATGAATGTTTTATAATATTTATGAATATATATATATATAATTTTTATTATGTAATGGGTGAGACCTATTTCACCTAATACTAAAAAAGGAAAAGACTGATAACTCATGCGATATATATTATATGAATTGTGAGTGAAGATTGTTTATCATGACAAATTCAATCTACAATTATATCGGTAATGAACACTGTCTATTAAGAATATTAGGGGAGTGAATCGATTCCCCAATGATAATTTTTGTAATGTTACACGACTATTAAGAAAATTATTTTCTATGGATATGTGAATTCCACTAGTTCATGTATTATGATAATTTAATTCTTTCATTGAACATGACATTTTATTTCATTATGAGTCAAGTATTATAAGATATTATTATTTATAAAATAAATAAAGATATTGATCATTGGTATGCAGGTTTTGGTTTATATTTATTATTCTCATATACTCAAAACATTATGATCAAATTATGTTTACAAATTTTCCTTGGTTACCCTTACTAATAATCAGATCTCACTATTTCATATGTTTTATTTCCCTAGGAAGTGACGAATTTTATTAAATTATTTAATTATAAGAAGGGTTATAGTTATGGGGAAATCTATGGGAGATGTTTTAGAAGTCTTATCAACCATGGTTTTTTGATTTTATTTTTCCAAAGGCATTATCACTTTATTCCCTTCAAGTGTGTGTTTGTGTAATTTAATGTATATTCACCAAATGATGTGATATCTCTATATGATAGGTTTGGTATCTACATCCGATTATTTGGGATGTAGAATGAGGGGATGAAATATGTGGAGAACTATGATAAAACATTACTGGATTTTTGTCTAATTAATTAAACTCACACTAAATAGAAGTTACTTATTATTGTGTTTTATTAGGATATAATTAGGTAGATAATTATTGGAATAAAATGTATTATCCTTGTAACATCCTGATATTTTAAAAAATATCATCATTCAAAATAATTTGTATTCATTGATAGGCTATATATCATGAAATGTACAATTTATCTTGTCTCATACACAACATTGTTTTTAAATTTTATTTCAATTAACATTGATGAGTCTCAATATCTTATCTTATATGCAATGATAAGTATTACTAGATAATAAAATACTAATAATATTTTTTGAATATTATTTTTATCATTTAGTTGTAGTAATGAAGGTAATAAATGAGATTAACTAACTTATGAAAATATATTCTCCACATATTTATGAAATAAATTCATTGAATACCAATTAATTAAAAATTAAAATTAAATTCAATTGAATATAAATGATTTATTATTATGAAATACTAATTTTATTCCCATAATGGTGTTTTCATAATAATTAATCATTTAGATTAAATTGTATTTAATTTTAATCTTTAATTGATTGGTATTTAATGAATTTATTATACAAACATATGGAAAAATTATTTTCATAATTTAGTTAATCTCATCCATTCTAATATTAAATTAATTGAATAAATATTATTGATGTATCATATTTAATTTTTTTGGATAAATATTTTTTTTAAATCATCAAATATGTTTTATTTGAATAAAATCAAATGGTTTCTAATTTTAAGTATAATTACAAGTATTTTTAGAAAAATATTCTTTACCACCTTTTAATCATATAGTTGGTTTAAAATTTAATTTCTAATTTATTCAAAAAACTATTTACAATAAAAAATATTATTATTTAAATAGTAATATCATTATTTACTTTGGGATAATTTTTTTATTTCTATGGAGAGTATCATATTTGGAGGAATAGTTAATAGTTCTGAATTTTAACAGAGAAATCATTTTTCATATATATTATTTTTTTGTAAAATTATAGATTAAATTTCATTTATTATATAATTAGAAATATTATTTATCATGAAATATAATTTATCTAATTTATATCAATATTACAATTAAATTGGATGTAAAAACATTTCAATCCTTTCCATTAGTCTATTTAAAACTTCGTTGTCTCATCCTGATTGCGTGATTAGTTTCGAATTTGTTCTTAATAATTATTTTATATGAATTTTTAAAAATAGATTCAATATTATTGATAAGAATATTTTTAATTTTCTAATAATTTAAAATTAAAATTTTAACTAAATTATTAAGTATAATAATTAAAATTAATTACAATGATTAAGGTGTAATAGAGTTTACATAATGATTAACCGTAGAATATAAGTTCTCCAAATGACCCTACACATACCTAAAAACTATTTTATTATGATTATTAAACCATTAAAATATTAATTATATTTAATAGTGGATGTTTATCAACTGGGGAATACACAATTATTGGGACCGTAAAAATCATTTTCAAGAATACATAGTGTGTCCTATCTATCAGTAAAAAATAGAGACAACCTATCACCCACTATTCAAACCCCTAATGTTTATTGGTTCATAAAATCCTCCAACAATAAACTAAAAACCTAACTCATGTCATCATAGAAGTCACTTTTGTTTTCTATGGTAACCAACCAATGAAGTACTTTTGTGAAAGAAAGGGAGTTACCCAAAAAAAGGCATCATTCTTCAACATGCACTTTTTTTATTTCATTCTATAATCCTTCAATTACTATTATTACATATTTATATTAAAAGAAAAGTATCCTTAGTATATAGATATTTTTAGTTTATTGGATTGATCTAAAACTATACACAAATCCATCAAATGGTAAATAAAATCACCATTTGTGTGTGCGGTGAACTAGCACATCGTGAAATGACATTTCGTGTTTTTATTTAAAACCTATCATGGATAGAAATTACAATGGAAGTTATATTTTTATATTGTATATTTTATTTGGGATGAATTTTAATTTTTATAATTATTTTATAACTCACATATTTATGAATTCTATTTTTTGGGAATAATAGAACATCATTTGTGGACGTATGGACTACCACCTACTAAATGTGATGATATTTTTAATGCATTACATGAATTTTATTAATGTTTTTTATTAAAAATATGAGAAATTAATTATTTATGATGTTGATTACATAATTATATCTCAATACATATCACTTATCATTTTATTATTTCTACTTCAAATGTATAAAATTTGATAATGTCATTCGTGGACATGTGTACTATCACATCTTCGAAGCGTTCAAAATATTTATTTTTTATCTTGATATAAAAAGAATCATATAAATATATGTATATATTTTTAAATTAATTTTATATTTATTATTTTATTTTCATTGTTTCATTACTAAGATTAATTAGATTATTTTATTAATGACCATTAAAAAATAAGAAGGTTACTCATGTTTGTGTATGGCCAAATGTCTCTGGGATTGTAATGATTATTCATTTTTTGAAATCATCATCTTAGAATGGTTATTAAAATAATTTGGGTTTTAATATTATTACAATTTCATCATTATTATTCTGAATATGATTAAATAATGAACTAATTAACCATAGTTGTCCTATCAATTTCTCTTTTGACTCATAAACAGGATATGGTAAGAAACTAATAAAAAATTAATCATTTATGTAATTAAATATAGAATTTTTTTAATTAAAATAAAATTAATAATAAAAATAAAAAATAATTTAAAGAATGAAAATATTTAACATAAGTATGTTATTCATGAGGATAGATGATACATATAATAATTTAGGAATAAGGTAAGGGGTTTCGTCTCAATTGACATTCCATTAAAACTTATTTATTATTATATTTCTAATTAACTTTATATGGTATATACATCCCAATTACATGTTAAATCATGATCTTTCTTTTTTCGTGAAATTAAACATTTAAGTTGATGTTATTATTTAATAGTTCTCATTATTCCAATGTTAGTCAGGGAGATAGGGATTTTCATCTATCTATTAACATATGTGAGATAAATGACATATTCACTGATTAATTCTTTTTTGTAGTGTATCTAATACAAATTTTGATATTCTATATAATTTAATATTTCATATTTGTGTTATATAAATTTTTCATTTGATTATTATTACATTTTGGATATCTAATTCATTTGTTACAAGAGTTATAATGGGTTTCTATTATCATTTTTTTCTAAGAGACAATTTCCAAATTCACTGCATATTTTTTTGAATACTGTATATAATTCCTATAATAAAATTTTATGATTCAAATTAATGAATTAATGGGGATATAGATATTTATTTTTTGATATATCTTTCATGGGGTTTGTGGATTCAATGTTACCATAGAGGTTATGGACTTTTCTCAATGTTTTCCTACTTTTAAATATTTCTTACATTATAATCGATTAAAAAATTATATGAATTATGTACATAAAAATATAAATTAAACACAATTAATTTACTTATTATAATGATATTATATATTTAATTTAATGTTATTCTGCTATGTGGTTTATAATTCAAATGTTTCAACCTGTTATGGGATACATTGGAATTACTAAATATTAATTTATTCATGAATGTTTTAATGATATTTTAAGATAATATCAATTAATAATCATAAAAAAAATTTAGTAACATATTCTAAAATTGGGATAGTTTTTAATATTATATTAAAAACTTTTAAGGAATCATTGAAATTTATTAAAAGAGATTGTCATGAGACCTATTTCTTTTCCATTAGTTAATCATTTTTCTATGATATTTTTATAGAATCAATTTCATTCCCATTGTATAAATACATTTAAAACTCATTTTAATGGAACCCATTTATTTTCAATGAAAAAAAAATCATCTAATGAAATTTTTAGGTAACATATTTTCTATTCTTGGGACAATCAGGTTTCAAGGATATTACGAAGGAACTTGTTTATTTTCCTCGGGTTAATTGTGTATTAATAGGATTGGTTTGGACCATATTTCTTTTTAATATGATAATAATGTTTCAAATGTATTTCTAATGAATCTATCTTTATTCCATGGTATAACCACATGATAAATTGGAAAAATTTATTTTTCTATTAGTTATTTTATGGAATGAAATATTTTGGTGTTCTAAATATGTAATGGTATATAATACATTCACCGGATGATATGTGATAAAATTTTGATAGTTTTCTTCATGATAAAATAAATTTGGGAAGATACATTATAAATAAATGATGTTTGAGTCTATTTTATCCCTCTAATGAATTCAGTACAAATATAAACTATATGGTTTTTCCATTTTTATTAGTGAGTGTTAATGGGCTGTAAAAATCATGTACTAAGTAAAAACTTATTTTCTTTATTATTTTTGTGGTTTTATAATGTTTCTCATGATCAATACTGATATCACATATCTAATTATTATTGATTATATTGACTGTTTACAATGACATTTTTTTATATTTTAGGGCCGGGTTATTGGTGGGTATGATTTTTTTAATTATTCTCTAATGCACTATCATTTTGTCATTAGGCACATATACACTATTATTGTAATTTATGATATTCAATTATAAATTGTTATGATCAACCTAAATTATTATTTATGATCACCATTCTTATGATTCTTATTTCTTATGTATTAATGAAATGATGTTGAACATGTTCAATCAATATTAGATTTCTTATGGATGATGAAATTGTATTAATGTGATAAATAAAATCTTGGTTATATGAGATATATTACAATTTAATATCATCTGAATAGTTTATCAAGGAGTTTACTCTAATTAAATAAAATTTTTATCTAAAAGGACCTCCAATATGTATGTGATTCATGTTTTCATATGATGTTGTATGGTTAAGTTGAATTTTTTCCATAAATGTTAGAAATATAATGTAATTTATTTAAGAACATGAACTTGAAGTGTGGGTTATTGGATTTAATATTTTTTATCAAAAGAAAAGTCTATATATATTTTGAAATTATTAATTTTTGATATATTTCATTTCAATAGTTATAGTTATAATTAATGGTTGATAAGGTTGAGGTTGAATGGAATTTCAATGTCTTAGAAACGAAATTTAATGGTATTAATTAGTGAAAAAATTATACACTATTAATGATATTTAATTTTGTGATTTTTTTCTTGATTTTATTTATTTTAAACCCCTAGTATAATCATGTAAATTTTTAGGGATAAATTCTTTTTCCTCACTAATTAATAAATCGGGAAACCAAATATTATCAGTTAAATATCATCACATATGGAATGGTTTTGTGTCTTGAACCCACTACATAAGGATGAAAAGTTTGTACCACCACCATTGTCATAGATGATTTCCTTGTATTTATGAAATAATCACAAATAACTATTTTTTATATTTGGGATTCATATGGTATTTTATTTATGGAATAACACTTTTTTTATATTGGAGGAATATATGATCAAATCCATATAAAATTTGGGTTAATAATTTAGTCAATAAATTTCATAATAATTTTATGTATAGAAGTTAATAGAATGATTTGGTTTGAATTTTTTATATTTTTGGGGATTAATATTTGTTATAGATGTTAACAAAAATAGGGATCTATCTTTCTATGTTCTAACCATTTTGGTTTTGATATGTGTGTATAGATAAGGGGATTAGGTAGACTAACTATATTATTGTTATATGGTCTTTAAAATATTATTTTTGTGTATTAGGAATTAAAAAAACCTCTTGTAAACTCATTATTTAGAGAACATGATGATAAATTAGGGGGAATCCTATAATGGAATTAATCCAAATCCTCAAGAAATTATATTTTTAATTTTTCACTTAGTATAGGTGATATTATAACTCATTATGTCTAGAAAATAGATCATGATATTACTGAATTATCCATGTAGCATCAATTATGTTGCACTGATGGAAATTTACATCAACGATGTTATACACTTTGAAATAAATTAACATTCCATTTATTATTAATTTTTTGTTGTCAATTACCATAAAAATCCCTATAAATATTTAATCTTTTCCTATATTCCCACCCAAGTTCTCCTAATGTGATATCGTAATTATTAGTAACATTTAATGTCCTTTATGATTCCCAAATTCCATTTTTGGAGTTTTTCTACTTACGCCTTTTAAAATGTCAGTTTCAATAAGGGAATTTTGGGAATGTTAATCATTTGAAAACAAAGATGAAAATCGAGGGTGGAATTCAATTTATGTATGGTGGGATGCAACATCTTGATAGTTTAAAAAATATAATCTTTCAAATTAATTCATATTCCTTGATATGTTGTGTTACATGAAAATAATAGTTTATCTAGAGTTTTAAGAAATATGATGCTTATTTATTGAATCTCATAACATTAGGATTCTTTGAAACCTTCTCTAACATGAAAAATCGAGTGTTACTAAACAACGATATAATATTAACATTATTTTATAAATTATAGTTTTGAACTAGCCATTGGAATGGTGGGAAATGATGAGGTCATCTAAAAATTTAATATACTGTTTTCACCTGCTTCTTAAATAAATACCGTGTTTATAAAATAAATAGAAATGAAAATGAAAAACAATTGAATATATAAGATTTGTTTTTATAAAAAAACTACTTTTAATCACACAAAAGAATTTTATATTAATAAATTACATTATTCACTACTACCGAGGAACATTAATGAAAAATGTATTTTATATATTTAGTCAAATAATTTTAAATTCATCTAATATGTTTTATAGTAATAAAATAATAAGAAAACCAATTTTAAGCGTCAAAAAAGCAGTTTTTTCTAAAAGGAAGTTTCATTCCATTTAATTGAATTAATATTTTAGAACTAATTTTTTTTAATATTATAAATATTATCTTAAACGTTAAACATAATTTTATAAATTTATATATCATTATTTTCATTTTTATTTTTTGTTATTTTTTAGAGTAAATTTGTATTTTTTAGAAAATAGAATAATAGAGACTTTAATGGAAACATGATTTTCCTAAAATCTATTTATATAATTAAATTATAATAAAAATAGTTTTTAATGAATAATTATTTATATGAATAATAACTCAATACATTTATTGTAACTGGACTAAATTTCACATTCAAATTGGATGGAAAAACATTTCAACCTTATGAATGTTTCACATTTAAAACCAATTTTCATTCCATGTATGTAGGATTAATTCAAGATAAATTTCATTAACTTCTAATATTGGAAGTTAGAATAATGGATTACATATATGAAATTAAAATAATTAAATTTTTTTGTTATATTGAACATTTTTGAGAAAATAATGTCAATAAATGTTATTAAATTTAATTACAGTGATTAAGGTGATTTTTTTTACATAATGGTTAAATATATAATAAAAAATGTAATGATTATACAACACATGATTAAAAAATATTTCATGAAATATTTCTAACATTAAACATATAATATTATTTAATATTATTTTTAGGACCCTTTTGGTACATGTTTAACATGGGGAGAACTCAAATCCTTTCAAAAATAATGACTGTCCCCTCACCATCAATTCTAAAATATCCACCACCTATCTCCCAATCTTAACACATATCAATAATTTTAAATTATAAAAAAGAACTCCCAAAATCCATCATCTACTCCAAGATTCCTTAATTTTTACATCAAAACATTCAAGGAGGTCTATTTGTTCCATCCAAATGAAGGTACCTGAAAATAGGTGACTATGTTTGATAAGTAGTTTTAATTATTTCTTTCCCCTCCCCTTCAATTCATTATATTTTATGATCATATAACCACATCAGTTTACTTGATATATATATTTTTTATTTTATGGTTTCTACCTACAGATATACCCAATTCGATCAAAATTTTAATGAAATCAGCATTCATGATTATGGTGGATTACCAACATAGAAAACTATGTCATTAGTTTTTCCATTACCACATATCATGGTATAGAATTATAATGAAAATAATAATTTAATTATATATATATATGATATATATATGTTTTATTTATTAATATATAACTCCAACATTGTTGCACTCAATTTTCTGGGAATACGAGAATTTTCTTTGAGGATGTGTGTACTATCGCCTCCTCAAAGCAATGTTATTCATTCACGCATGACATGGAATTTATTAAAGGTTTATTTAATAAAAATAAATTACATAAAATAAATATTTATTATATTTATGAAATAATTATCTATATATACATATAACATATCATTTCCTTTTTTTTCACAAATTGAAAATGTGTTAATGTCGTTTGGGGAAATTTGGACTACTGCCTCCTGAAACAATGTGATTATTCCTTCATTATCCCCAATTAAAAAAATATTAATAACTATATAGATTTAAATAATAGGATATTTAATATTTTCTTTTCATTCTGTATTTTTAAATGATACTTACCATCTTTCTATAATGATAATTGAAAAATTGGAGTGTTACTCTAGTGTACATCCAACCTATCTTGTCCCAGACTGTAACATTGGTTAATTTTTTATAACCATCATAAAATATTTGTTCTAAAAGAAAAATTAATCATAAAAATTATTAACATTTATTTTTCTTATATCTGTTTAAACAATGATCTATTTGGCCATAGTTAATATAAAAAATTAGTTTTTTACACATATACAAAATATTGTCAAAATTGCATATGTAAACAAAATTATTTATGAAATTGTATATTAAAAGGTAATAATTGAAAAAAATTAATAATTAATTGGAAAATGGTTTTCACAAAATTTATTATTTAAATAATTAAATTATTCAGAAATATAGAAGAAAATCATAAAAACATAGTCTCAAGGTAAGGGGTTTCATCTCAATTTACATTCCGTTGAGAATTATTTTTTTGTTGGGAACCTAATTACATTAATATATATTTTATATAAATAACTACAACAAATTATATCATGAATTTAATTTTATTCATGATATTAAATTTCTCAATTGATGTTATTCTCTCGTAGACCTTATCATTCAAAATTTATTTAAGTAGTATTGGGATTTTGTAGTACCACTAGTTTCTGGTATATAACCCTTACTTGATTATTTTTATGGTTACAAAGTTAATGGTGACAAATGGGAGAGTTGGGAGAACTTGGAATGAGTTTTTGCGCAAAATGAGAAGTCGCATGGGAGGAACACAATTTTTCTAAACCATGCGGCCAAACCGTGCAGAGTTGGTATGGGAGGCAGTGGCTTCCACACGGTTGGCGCATAGTTTGTCTAACTGTGCATCCAAACCGTGCGAGAAGGGTGGATGAGGTAGTTGCTAACGCAGGGTTAGCGCACGGTTTGTCAAACCATGCGGACTAACTGTGCGGTCACTTAAAATTAGATCTTTCACTTGTGGATCTAACATGTTTTCCCACTAATTGCCTCATTAAAGCTCTTAAGTGGCCCTAACTCGGGATTTTGGTTCTCCTAAGGTCAAATAGGGTTCTTCCATCATTCCAGAGGTGATTTGAAGGCTTCTCTAGGCGAATCAAAGCCATATTTTTGAGGTATGTGATCATTCTCCTTCGTTTTAGAATAGTTTCTTAGATCTAGTTAGATCTACCTCTCTTATCCTCTTGGTGTCTTCTATCTATGACCGTTACGGGTAGATCTAAGTGTGTGGATGCCAAATATGAAGAGATTTGGTCTTGATTGTGTTAGGATAAAAGATCTAAGGAGGATTCTTGGAGATTTGACCCATTGTTCTTGAGTATTCTTCATCCGTTGCTTGGTTTCACCTTTTTCTTGAGGCAAGTAGCTTCACTCTAAAATCCTCTTGTTATAATTGGTTGGCTTAGTTTCAAATTTATAATTTCAATGGAATTGATTTTGAAAAGCATGGAATAAATCTTCTTTAGTGATGATTTATGGTTTTGATGAAATTGTGAAATCGTGGTGAATTGTGTGCAACGTGACCTGGATATTTGAATTTAAAATGTTGATTTTAAATTATGACATTGCTGAAATTTTAGATGGTTTGATGAGAAATCAGTTTTCAATAAAAAGGGTGTTTTCTTGAAATGGTTTTTGATGGATGATGTTTTCAATAAAAATGCATCTTTATTGAAATGGTTTTAATTGTTTGAACACACATGGTTTGGATGGAAAATGGTTTTCAATAAAAGGTGTTTTGTTGAGAGATTGATTTTGGCATGATTTTTGGAAATGTTTAGTGTGTGTTCATATTGCATTGTACGAGGCTTGGTTGAAATAGGACCTTGTGCTCGGTGCCAAACATTTAATGGCACGATAGTAACAATATGTACGAGGCTTAGTTGAAATATGACCTTGTGCTCGGTGCCAAAGGTGTAATGGAACATGGGAAAAATTACCTTGTGACGACTTGGTAGATCGATGAGAGACCACTCATGATTATGGAATTTTCATAACGATGCATGCATGGTAGATTTCACGGGTTTGTGAAATGGTTGGGAATGCCAAAATGGGATGTTTGTGAAATGGTTTGGAAACTTGTTTGGTTATTTTTCTGAAAAAATAACATGTTGGAAAATCCAGTTTAAATTGCACTTTGATACTTTTGAGCATGGATGGTTTTGGAAAAACTAGTTTATATTTAGTTATAGACTGCTTTGGTGAATTTTTTTTATATAAACTATTTCTATATAAATATGGTTAACTCTTCTATCCTAGTGGCGTGAGTAGGGAATTCATTAGGTAAAACCTATTGAGTTTTATACTCACCCCTAATTTGGCACTTTGGTGCTTTTACAGATGTTGTATTCCAAGACACAGGTAAAGGTAAAACATCTCATTACTAGTGGCTTGTGGTGATGTGTGGGAGATGCTGTGGAGCTTGGAGCTTGTGGACCATGGAGTCGTGGTGTCTTTTGGGAGTCTTGTGTTTTTCTCTTTCTGTTGTGTACCATGATGTTTGGCTTAGTCTTCCAGTGTTGTGTACTTTGATGCGGGTTATTAAAAATTATGTTGTTTTTTGGTCTTCAGTTGTTCATGCATCATATAGTGAATGGTTAATGGATGAGTTTATTTTCTTAATGTGTAAATTGTACCCCAATTGTATTTGAAACCCTTTGACATTTATTTCCAGCCTTTGGAATCTTGGGGATGTCGCTTAAGGCCTAGAAATGACTTGTTGGGCTCTCAATCCAATGAGAAATTGGCGGGTCATTACAAATGGTATCATCTTGTTCGGTCCTTTCCAAACAAGTAAACATTAATGTTCTTGGTCTTGGAGTTGAAATTACTTCTTGTCTATTCCTTGGGTTAAAATATTAGATAGGATTAGGATTATCAGAACTTGAAAGGTATAGCATAAAAGGACGTAGCTAACCCGTTTATGCTGAACTTCAAGTTACAAGGGTGTTGTGTGCATAAGAGTTCTGGATACCCTTCTAGAATGTTGGAAATCTCATTGTCGTGGGTTTAGGCAATGATAGGAGCATGACATGCATTGTAGAGGAGTGAATTCCCACTGGGATTGCATATCTCATTGTGAGGAATGAGTAAGAATATTGTGAAAGGTGACAATTTTTTAAAAATGAGATAATTGTTTACAACCAAAAAGACTTTGAAAACATGGTATTTGGTGTATTTTGAAAAAAGATTGATTTTCAAAAAATATGTTGAATGTTTTCAAAAATGGTTGAACATGGAAAAATGTTGTTTGGGAAAAATGTTGTGATAGTTAATGTGATAGAATTTCAAATACTAAGCCAACAGTTGCTAGAGAGTGAGATTGATAGATTTTGTTGTTGGTTTAGAAAATGGCACCCAGTAGGCATTATCGAAACCCACCCAAAGAAGCTGTGGGGAATGTGTTTGCACTGGAACCATGTGTGAACCAAGAGCTGGTTAAGAGTATTGTCCAAGCCTTTCAAGCTGTGGATACAGGGAACTGGAGGAATGAGCCACAACATGTGGATCATACCATCCAGTTCATGAAGCATAATCCACCGAACATTAGGGGTGATGCTGAACCCGAGAAGGTGGAGGTGTGGCTAAGTAGGATGAATCATATAGTCGATTTCATCGGCACACCAGTAGAGCTGAAAGTAAATCTGGTGACGTATATGCTCAAGGATCTTGCACGTTAGTGTTTAGATTTAGCGGTGCATGCTAAACTGGATGAAGGCCTTATATGGGAGGATTTTTAAGAATTTTTTAACAAACAATTCTATCCTCACACGTTCAAGATCCATAAAATGATGAAATTCTTCATCTTGAAATAAAAGAGCCTCTTTGTCATAGATTATGGGGCTAAGTTCATGAATTTAGTCTGTTTTGCATCAGAGATTGTGGCAAGTGATTCTTTGATGGCACACATCTTCGAATCGAGACTAAGGCAGGAGATTCGATCGAAGATTGCGATGCTCTGTATTACAGATTATAAAGAGATGTTAAACAGAGCAACGGTTGCTGAACGTGATATATCGGGATCGATAGGAGGAGGTATGAGGATACCCATGTGAACAGGTGGGAACTTTAATGCTGGAAGCAAGCACAAGAGGGACACCTACTTCCAAGGAGGGAGTGCGAATCAGAACCAGACGGCTGGATCAATAAACCTTCATCCATGACCCTAGAGAAAATCAGGTTTCTTTAAATGTGGTTTGACTGATCACATGAAATGAGAATGTACAACACCACTGAGAGCATGCCACAATTGCAACAAGATGGGGCATTTGCCCTGATATTATCGCAGTGCACCACGATCGGGTGTTCGGGACACTTCCCCGGTGTCGCAAGCATCGTATGTTTCGACAGGACGAGGATAGCAGAATCAGTCTCTCTAGTATAACAGAGCTAGTTATGGGGATTACAGGAATACCATGACTCCTCAAGCATGGAAATCTCAACAATGCAATAAGGAGCAAAGTGTAGCAGCAAAGAAATTGTATGGAACCGAGTAGATAATGGTAGATGACCAGTCTGGACCGTTTATGGTGAGAGGTATGATTCTTTTGAATTATACCCTCATGCAAGTGTTGTTCGATATTGGTGCATCACATTACTTTCTTGCTTCTCGTATTTCTGATTTTCTAAACGTAAAACTGGAAATGATGCCTTCTTTTTTGAAACTGCGAACTCTTCTTGGTGAAAGAGAATGTCAAGCCTTTGTGTGTAGAGAATGTTCTATAAATATTAATGGATCTGAGCTAAAATGAGACTTCTATGTGTTCGATATCAATGTCTATGATGTAATCCTGGGTATGGATTGGATGAAAAGGTTTATGTCTCACATCGACTATTAGAGGACAATGGTTAGTTTCACGACTGATGATAGCATGGAGCATCTCTTCATAGGAGAGAGAATGGTAAAGAAATGTGAAAAGAGCCAGTTGACACCAATGGTGGGAACAGTCTCTTATCAATTTGTAGAATTGTCTTTGGAATCATAGGAAAAGAGCGAGGAAAATAGTTTTCTAGCTATGGTGGATAAATTTCCTGATGTTTTTCATGAAAACGTCTCAGGGTTACCACCTGTGAGAGAAGTGGAGTTTATGATTGATATCCTTCCAGGGACCAGTCCTGTCTCACTTCCATCTTATAATATGGCACCAACGTTGTTAAAGGAACTGAAAGTGTAGTTAGAGGAGCTGGAAAGTAAGGGATTCATTCGCCCAAGCGTGTCTCCATGGGCAACACCAATTTTGTTCGTAACGAAGGCAGATGGAACTCTCCGGCTGTGTGTTGATTATCGTAAGCTTAACCAAGTTATGATAATGAATAGATATCCACTTCCACACATTAATGACCTGTTTGATGAATTGAGGGGAGATCTATGGTTCTCCAAGAATGACTTGCAGTCAGGATCTCACCAGTTGCAAGTTCGAATGGAGGATATTCCGAAGACAGATTTCAGAAGCAGATATAGCCACTACGAATATGTACTCATTCCTTTTGGTCTAATTAATGCACCAGCGGTCTTCATGGTTTTGATGAATCGGATATTTCAGCAATAACTGTATTCTTTTGTTGTGGTGTTTGTGTATGACATATTGGTGTATTCAAGAACAAGGGTTGAGCATGAGCAACACTTGGTTATAGTGTTGGAAATATTGAGAGACCATCAGTTGTTTGCCAAATTATCAAAGTGCGATTTTTGGATATAGGAAGTACATTTCCTTGACCATTTCGTTTCGAAGAATGGCATTTCAGTTGATCCTAAAAAGATAGAAACCACTATATCTTGGCAACCACCAAGGAATGTGTTTTAGATACGAATTTTTCTTAGTCTAGCTGGTTACTACCGACTCTTTGTCTGTGATTTCTCATGACTAGCGTCACCAATGATAGCTCTGACAAATAAGAATGCTCCATTACAATGGTCAGAATAATGTCAGAAGTATTTATATGAAATGAAGGTTCATCTTACATCGACACCTATCTTGATCTATCTAGAATTAGGACAGGGCTATGTGGTGTTTTTTGATGCTTCTGGAACAGGGTTGGGTTGTGTTCTCATGCAAGGAGACCATGTTGTGTCTTATGGTTCAAGGCAATTGAGAGTGCATGAGGAGAATTACCCAACACATGATTTGGAGTTAGCTGCAGTCTTCCATGCTTTCAAAACATGGAGACCCTATCTCTTTTGTGAGAAATTTACTATGTTTACGGATCAAAAAATCTTAAAACACATTTTCTCATAGAGCGATTTGAATATGAGGCAGAGGAGATGGATGAAGTATATTTAAATTTTCAACGTCGACATAATGTATACACCAGGTAAGGGAAACTGGGTGGCCGATGCATTAATCAAGAAGTCATATGCTCAGTTGGCAAAGGAAGCTTCAGACGAATGGCAGTTGATGACGGTCTTAGCCAACATGCATGTGGAATGTGAAAACCGAAGTGATGTTGTGGTTTTCTTTTCAACTATTCTTGTTCCTGATATGGTAAAATTTGTCAAAGAGGAACAAACATATGATGCAAAATGTTTGGTAATGAGTTCAAAACTCAATGGTAGGGAGACCATTGATGGATGGAAATTGGATGCGGGCTCAGTTTTGTGTTTCAGAGATCGGATGGTTGTACCTATAGTTTTTCAGGAACAACTACTTAATTCTTACCACCATTAAAGATGGGTTGTACATCTGGGTACACAGAATATGTATAAGGTGCTAAAGGCGTAGTTTTGGTGGAGCGGCGTGAAAAGGAAGGTGGCCGTGTTCATCTCGTGATACTTAACTTGTCAGCAGGTTAAAGCAGAGTATCAGAGACCAGCTGGTATGTTACAGTCTTTACCCATCCCAGGGTGGAAATGGGAGCAAATAGCAATGGGTTTTGTTACAGGTCTTCCAAGAACGGTCCGGAAACACGATGCCATTTGGGTGATAGTGGATCGTCTAACCAAGTGGGCCCATTTCACCCCGATTCTTGAAACCCATACGGTGGAAGATCTTTCAAAATTCTACATCCGAGAAGTGGTAAAGAGGCATGGTGTGCCAGTTTCTATCGTCTCAGAAAGAGATTCAAGGTTCACATCTCGTTTCTGGAAATCATTACAGCAATCCATGGGGACTCAGATGACGATGAGTACGGAGTATCATCCTCAGACAGATGGGCAGTCTGATCAGATGATACAAACGTTGGAAGACATGTTTCAGGCTTGTGAAATAGACTTTGGTGGCTCATGGGAGGAGCATATACCCTTATTGGAGTTCTCATACAATAATAGCTATCAAGCCTCGTTACGCATGGCTCCGTTTGTAGCATTGTATGGGAGTCCTTGTCATTCTCCACTATGCTGGGTGGAAACTAGTGAAACATCACTAGTCGGGCCGAGCATTTTCCAAGAAACAACGAAGAAAATTCAGTTGATTATAAAGAGGATAGCGATGGCTCAAAGTCGTCAGAAATATTATGCAGATCACCGTCTCAGATCGTCAGCGTTCGTTGGGGGTGGTCATGTCTTCTTAAGGATATCTCTAAGACTTGGACATCATCATTTTGGGAAGTAGGGAAAATTATCTCCTCGTTATATAGGCCCTTTTGAGATACTGGAACAGGTTGGATAGGTGGCATATCGGTTGGAATTACCACCACGGTTCAGTTCAATGCACAATGTGTTCCATGTATCTCAGTTAAAGAAGTATCAACCCGATCCTGACCATGTGATCAGATGGGATAACGTTGACCTAGAGCTGGATGCTTCATTGGTACATATCCCTGTATGGAGTGTGGATAGGCAAGATAAAGTCTTCCATGGGAAAATCATCGGTCTAGTGCGGGTTTTGTGGCAACATGGCCAGATTCAGGAATAGACTTGGGGATGCAAGAAAAAAATGAAAGAGCAGTGGCCAGAACTTTTTCAGAAAAATATTGGTTCTCTACATTCCGAGGACGGAAAGGCCAATGGTGGGGAGAATTTAGTACCCCCTATTTCCAGTCTGTAACCCTCACTTGATGATTTTCATTGTTATAAAGTTATGGGTGAAAAATGGGAGAGTCGAGAGAACTTGTAATGAGTTTTGGGGAAAAAAGGGAAGTCACACGATTTGTCTAAACCGTGCGGCCAATCCATGTGGAGTTGGTATGGGAGGTAGTGGCTTGCACATGGTCAGTGCACGATTTGTCTAACCGTGCGGCCAAACAGTGTGAGAAGGGTGGCTGAGGGAGTAGCTAATGCACAGTTAGCACACGGGTTTTCAAACCGTGCAGACTAACCATGCTGTCACTTAAAATTAGATCCTTAAATTGTGTATCTAGCTTGTTTTTCCTCTAACTGACTCATTAAAGATCCTAGGAGTCCGTAACTCGGGATTTTGGTTCTCCTAAAGTCAAATAAGGTTCTCCCATCATTCCATAGGTGATCCGAAGGCTTCTCTTGGAAAATCGAAGCCATATTCATAAGGTATGTGATCGTTCTCCTACGTTCTTGAAGGGTTTCATAGATCTACTTTGATCTACTTCTATTATTCTCTCGGTTTATTAGATAAACACTTTTTATGGGTAGATCTATGTGTGTGGATTCCAAATATGATGATATTTGGTCCTGGTTATGTTAGGAGAATATATCTAAGGAGGATTCTTGGAGATTTGACCTGGTGTTCTTGAGCATTCTTCATATGTTGCTTGGTTTTGCTTTTCTGTTGAGGTATGTGGATTCACTCTCGACTCCTCTTTTTAGAACTAGTTATCTTAGTTTCAAATTGATTATTTCAATGTAATCTATTGTGAAAAGCGTGGAATAAATCTTCTTTAGTGATGATTTATGGTTTTGATGAAATTGTGAAATATTAGTGAATTGTGTGCAAAGTGACATGGCTATTTGAATTTAAAATGTTGATTTTAAATTATTATATTGATGAAATTGTAAATGGATTGGTTAGAAATGGGTTTTCAATAAGAAGGGTGTTTTATTGAAATGGTTTTGATGGATTTGGTTTTCAATAAAAAGGCAGCTTTATTGAAATGGTTTTAATTATTTGAACACACTTGGTTTGGATGTAAAATGGTTTTCAATAAAAGGTGTTTTATTGAAAGGTTGATTTTGGAATTATTGTTGTAAATGTGTAGTGTGTGTTCATATTGCATTATACGAGGCTTGGTTGAAATAGGACCATGTGCTCGGTGCCAAACGTTTAATGGCACGATGGTAACTATATGTATAAGGCTTGGTTGAGATATGACCTTGTGCTCGGTGCCAAAGGTGTAATGGATCATGGGAAACAATTACCTTGTAAAGACTTGGTATATCGATGAGAGACCGCTCATGAGTATGGAACTGTCATAAAGATGCGTTCATGGTTGATTTCACGGGTTTGTGAAATGTTTGGGTATAGCAAAATGGAATGTTTGTGAAATGGTTTGGAAACTTGTTTGGTTATTTTTCTAGAAAAATAACATGTTGGAAAAGCCGTTTTAAATTTAACTTTTATACTTTTTATCATGGATGGTTTTGGAAAAAGTAGTTTATATTTAGTTATAAACTGATTTGGTGAAAATGTTTTATATAAACAGTTTTTATATAAATGTGGCTAACTCGTCTATCCTAGTGGCGTGAGTAGGGAAGTCATTGGGGAAAACCTACTGATTTCTATACTCATCCCTGCTTTGGCACTTTGGTGCTTTTTTAGATGTTGTATTCTGAGAAACTGGTAAAGGTAAAGCATCTCATTACTAGTGGCTTCTGGTGATGTGTTGGAGATGCTGTGGAGTTTGGAGCTTGTGGACCACTGAGTCGTGGTGTCTTTTGGGAGTCTTATGTTGTTCTATTTCTACTGTGTACCTTGATGTTTGAATTAGTCTTCTGATATTGTGTACTTTGATGTGGTTTATCATAAATGAAGTTGTTTATTAGTCTTCAATTGTTTGATGCATCATATAGTGAATGGTTAAGGGATGGGTTTATTTTCATAAAGTGTAAATCATCCCCCAATTGTATTTAATCACCTTCGGCATTTATTACCAGCCCTTGGAATCTTGGGGATGTCTCTTAGGGCCTTGTAATGACATGTTGAGCTCTCAAGCCAATGAGAAATTGGTGGGTCATTACAAATTTCATCTAACTTTTTTTACATATTTGATCTAATTATTGCATTCACCACATAATTATTTTGTGTAGTGTATATGATAATCATTTTAAGTTTACATAATATATTACTTCATTTTCACTATTTCTAAAATGTTTATTTTATTAATATTATTTTTGGGTTTTTATATTTTAATGTTAGACTAGTTTTAAAGTAATTTCATGTCTCAATTTTATTTCCAAGAGACTTATTCTATGGTCATAACTTATTTTGTTTTCTAGTGAATATATTTCCCGTAAATTTACTTCATGAATATTATATTTGATTTTATGGGTATTTATTTATCCATAAAAAATATATTTTTTCATGGTGTTTACTTTTTTATGGATACCAAAGCGGTAGTGGTCATATGTCACAATTTTCCTTCTTTGAGATGTTTATTATGTTATACACATATATTATTTTATGAGGTTTATATACATATCCTTTGAAATTAATCATCATGAATGTCCATATTTTCATGAAATTAAATGTTTCATTTAATTTTATAACTTCATGGGGATTATTATTAAAAGGATACAAATGGGTGTGGGACAAATTGGTAGTTTAAATATTAATATCCTCATGAATATTTTAATGACCATTGAATTAAATTTCAAATAATAAATTTTAAAAAAATTGTTAAGAATACTCTAAATGGAACATTATTTAATTATCTCATCATCAATCAATCTCACAAGAGATAAATATTATTTCCATGATAATTTCTGGGAACCATTTAATTTTTCATGGGTTAATCATGTTTCAAATATATTTTGATGGAACCATTAATTTTCAAGGGATAACAATGTTTAAATTATATTTTTATGGAATCCCTTTACATTCTTTGGGATAAACATATTTTAAATAGATTGTGGTAGAACCTATTCGGTCTTCTTGACTTTAACATTTTTAAAATAGATTTTATGTAATCTATTTATTTTTAATGGGATTATCATTTTACAAATAAATTGTTATCAAAAAAATTTATTTTACACATGTCAATCATGATTTAATGTGATATTTATAGATACCATTTCATTTCTATAGGTTGTCCATGTGAAAAAATTGATAACGTTTTTTCACATGAAAGTATATCGATATACTTTTTGTTCTTTTTTTAATTAAACATTGATATTATATGGGTGGTTAAGTGATAAATAAATGATGGGGTGTTTCATATTAAACCAATGACATGTGGTTTTTTGATAAATAAATGATGTGTAGATATGTTATATCCCTATAATGCATTTGGTATTAAAGTATAACATATCATTATTATATTTTTATGATAAAATTTATGAGTAAACTGAAAAATGATGTCCCATGTACAAATATATTTTCGCTAAGCATGTTGTTTGTGTATAATGTTTCTCATGATAGATATTTATTTATTATGGGTATTATTATTGATTATATAGATTTTTTTTCATGTTTTAATATTTGATGATATATTTATTTATTTTTCTGACTTCATTTATCAATATCTCATGAAATGTGACTATATCATCATATCATTATGAATTCTTATGATCATTTATGATATTGAATAGTAAATGATTATGTTAAAATATACTAAGAGTTTCATATCAACATTTTTATGTTTTGGTCTACTTATGTTATAATGAAGTTATGTTGATCATGTTACATCATGATGGGAATTCATATATATAATGAAAATATACTAATCGTATAAGGTAAATATGGGTTATGTAGGGGAAATATTAACTTAATGTATTAAATGAGTCACTTATGCTTTATCCCAGATTTTATAAAACTGTAAAACTAAAATGTCCACTAGTTTAAATGTTATTCAGATTTTATTCTTATAATATATGTTTTATATGAAAAAATTAGGTCATGATTATTAGCATCAATGATGGAAATGTGATGTTATAGGATTCAATACTAGATCTAGGACAATGAGTTATGGGTTGGAAAAATCCTTACAGATCATCCAATATTGAATTATATTATTTCAATAATATATTTTAATACATGATTGATTTTTTGGATAATCCAATAGAGTTTTATTATTTCAATGTTATATGATAGTCAATAAGTTGAATATGATGTAGCATATAACTTTTCATGTAAGAGTATCACCAAAAAAAATAATGATATTGATATTGTCTCATCATTAACCAATGAAAAACTATTTGTGGGGACATTTTTTGGAAAAAAATGCTATTAGATTTTAATATATGTTTAAAATTGGAATTTAGTCCATGTATCTCAAAACAGATTAATAAATGAAATATAATTCTATGTGAAAATAATACATATAGGATAATAATTTATTAGTTTGGATATGTGATGACGTTAATCTGAGGAGATGTGTTGTATTGAAAGAAATGTTAAATATTATTGAGTTTCCTATCAAATTATAATTTTTTAATACATTGGGGATATAAGACATTAAAAAATTTCATAAATGATTATTATTTATTGACTTTATTGTTATGCATGCTGTGAATATTTTTATAGTTTATTAAATTTTTCTGAGGATAGAAAATATGTGAAAGATGGTATTTCAATAAAAATAAATATTTACAACATAAATATTTTATGTTTGGGTTTCATATTTCATTAGATCATTTCATTAATAACCTGGGAATTAATATTTATTTGGATGATGATTCATGGAGGGTTAAATATTTGAAAACATTTAATAATCAATCCATCGTGTTTTAAATTAAATACAGAAATTATATTTTCAATATTTAGAATAAAAACATTAATTATTAATAATAAATCACTTTTTATGAAATTCGAATTCAAATATATATAGTATAAATATCTTTGTCTTCAAAAAACAACAACTACATTCCAATAACTCTCAGGTGGGGAAGATGGGTTTTCCAATAGGTTTATTAATAATTTTATTAAAAAATATTTATAACAATATTATTAGTTGGATATTGAATTTAGATTATACTTTCTGGGCCAATATAATGGATTTGTAATATCCAATATGAATTTATTATTATTTTGAAAATAATTACATTTCTAATAGATCTACTTAAAAAATAATTTTGTGTTATGAGGGGTATATTTCTAATTTAAGATTACTATAAAAAGACTACTTGTTGAGTATTTTAACATAAACACATTATAATTGAATATTTTTGAAATTCATGGATCTATATAGAGTGATCTAAATCATTATAAATACCATTATCAGAATAATAACTTACTAGTTGGGTAGAATGTGTTACTTTATAATTTATAACTAAATCATCTCCCAAGAAAGATGTTTTTTTATGTTATATCTTTTGTCCTTTCTATTGGTATTTATTTAAGGATCAAAAAGATATTGTAACATATGTAAATGTTCTAATGATTTTTAATGTAATAATGATTTTGTTTAATATTTTGGGAATACAAAATGTATTGTTCATTACATTTATACATTAATCTTGAGAATTATATTACTGTTTATATTAATATTAAACACAATGTTTTCTTGATGAAATAAATAGATCACCGTTTTTTGAAAATATTCTTAAAAGCATAATATCTATGGTTTTTAATTTTTAGACGTTACAAACATTCCCATGGTCACATTAGCTCAAATGGAAAGACCAATATTATTTTTACATTTTATTCACATAGAAATTTTTCCACATATCTTCTATTATTTTGGTAGATTTAACTATTGTTTGAATTTATAAGCATGGCTAAATGCAGTAAACAATTAATGAAGTATTAATAATAAAATAACTACACTCACAGAAATATATTTATTTGTTAGTAATCTTTCCAAGGCATTGTAGACTTCCAGTGTTCAACTGTAACACCCCGATGGTATAAAATAATAATGTTTTATTCGATATGGTTTTGGACATGTAAAACTAATAGAATAAATAATAAAAGTCCCCAAGGCATTATTATATATTATGTTTTATATAAATTCAACACTGTTAATATGTTGTGTTATATGCAATATTTATTTTATCTTATGTAATATGAAACATTAAATTTAGCATGCATTGCATGAAACAATGTTTTTATACCTAGCATGATATTTAATAAAACTATTACTATATAATAAAATTGTTATAAATTAGAAATTTTATTTATGAGAATTAATTCGACTGACTATATTATGAAAATTATGATCATTAACAAGAAAAAATCATTAAATATAAAAAGATATTTATTCCAAAAAACATTAATATTCTGAAATAATGTATAATCACACTTTTGGTGTATAACCTAAAATTAATATTTACCAATTTTTAAAATGTATATTTATTATATAAGTAAAATTTTGAAGTAAAAATATCATAATTATCTATGTATTAATTTTTGTGACTATTCTAAAATTACACAATTTTTGAGGAATTGTGAAAAAAATATTAACTTTAAATTGAAAACCGACTTCTTGTTAATATTATTTGTGATGATAAATTATATTTTAAAATTTTAAGAAAAATTTATATAAATTATTTATAAATTAATCAAATTTAGGTTATTGGAATCATTATCATATTGAATTTTGATATAAAAACATAGTATTCTCGTGATGATGTTTTTTTCAAAACCAGATTTCTTGTCAAAAGTGAAAGATTAATATTTAATTTATGTTTTCTAAATTTATTAATAGAGTATAATTTTTTTCATTTTTGTAATAATAATGATTTATAAATGATTATAAGTTAAAATTAAATTTTTACAATTTTAATAGGGAATAAAATTAAATTTAACCACACCATTATTTGTAATTAAGTAAATACAAGGGGTTAAAATAAGTTGATACGGGTTAAACATGACCTACCAAATTTTAAAAAAACCATTGTATATAAAAAATTTTAACTTATATTTTATAGGTTTAATAATATGACATTTTAGTATCAAGTTACATGATAAAAACATTGATATGATCGAATCATTTAAAAAAATTATAATTGTTCCAGTCATGTAAATTATAATCGGCCATCCACTCATCAATATCATCAGCACCTTAATACAATTTTTCATCAACCTGTACCTGAAAAAATAACATAAAAACATTCGTCCCCTAATCCCATAAGAATATTAATTGATGAATGAGTACCATTTATGAATTTTTTCCAATCATTAGTTGCAGACCTAAAGATGAGGTAACCTTCATCAACAATAGTTATTTATTTATTTTTCTTCCATGTCCCTACAATATTATTCAACCATGATGATATAATAGACATTATATTTACAATTATCTAATTTTTTATTATAATTTCTTTAACATAAAACATATCCACATTTATCATATAGGTTTTGAAATCATCATTCATTGGTTCGATGAACTACCTCTTCATGAACCAATGTCCTTAATTTATTCATTAGCACATCCCATTGATGGGTATTTCGATGGATATAAACAATATATATACATATATATATATATATTTTATAGCATAATTATAACTACTGATTAATTATATCATATATATATATATATTAACAATCTATTGAGGATATGATAACGTATTGTGTGTACTTGACAGACTACCACCTCGCACAACGTTATGAGTCATCTTTCAATATTGATTTACATGAAATGTGATAAGGATACATTTAATCATTTATTATGTTATAAATGAAATAATTATGATATTAATGAAATTTTTTTCATTCTATAAAAATAACACATCAATTTACTTTTTATATTTTCAAAAAATTTATTATGATAACATCATTCGAAAATGCGTAGACTACCACAATAACGAAACTATGTGACTATCCTTTCATCACAACACCACATTGATGATATATATATATATATAATTATATACATAAAATATTTTAAATGTTATTGTGATCATTATGTAAACAAACAATATCATATAGATATTCTACATAATGATAATTGAAAATTGGAAAGATTATTTTTGTGTATATATAGTTTAACATATCTATGATCATAATGTACTTCATTTATGAAAAACATATCTCATGATAAGTTTGAATAATAATATTTATGAAAATATATGATGATAATTTCATTATTATTATTCAGTATAGGAAATTAATATATAGTATTTAAATGAAAAATATCGTTCATTACGAAACATGCATGTGAAAAAAAAGAAATTAATACATGAAAAAAATGAAAATATAGAATGATTACTCAAAGAAGCGTAATACTATGATTTTAAAGGATTATAGAAGAAATTATAAAAATTAATATGATTGTAGAACATGTTTTTCACATGTTTAAAACTTATATGTATGCCTTAATATAACATTCAACCAAAAGGAACTGTAAGGTAACAGATTTCACCTCAATTTAATTTCATTGTTTAATATTTAAATTATTCAAATGTAATTTCAATGATAAGGTTAATATATGGCCAATTTGAAATGTTATATAATGTTTAATTAATAATTCATATTGCTTTAGGTTTCATTACGAATTATTTCATCCATGTGGATGCCACAAGAAAATTACCACGGTGTAAAAATTTCTATAACTCAATTTATTTTCATTAAGTTATATTACTTCTTCATTGTATTTAAAACTATTAAACCATGTATGTAAAATATTATTAATATAATTTTATTTATTTATATTATTTTTTGTTTATTTATATTTTTTTACACATAATCAATTCATTTATTAAATCAACCATCAACTTTATGATCATTTTAAAGGATAATTTGAAACTCTAATCCTAATTAGTTTTTCTTATTTTTGAATTAATATTGAAGGAAATTTTTTTATCATTTTATAAAAAACAAATTTCATTTGATTATACTCTACTTATTCCAAACACGTCAAATAAAACTAAAATTTTTACTCATTTTTTTAAATAAATAATTTAGTATCTATTTTGAAGAAAATATTCCTTTATTTCACTATATAGTCAGAAATATTATTTCTTCCAAAAAAATACTTTCAAAAATTATTTAAAAACATGATTTTATACATTTATAAATTATTAATGAAAAAAATAATTTTTATTTAAAAATTATAAAATTGTTTGTAGGGGAATGTTCAATTTTTTAAAAATAATTAAATATTCAATTTTACCAAAAACTTAAACATGATCATAGTTTTAACATACTCAATATATATTGAGTTTCATGTATTCACTAACAATCACATGTTTTAAATAATTTTTATAATATTGATTTTTTTTAAAAAAATAATAGTTTTTAAAAAATGATTTTTTAAATTTTAGATTTAAATATTGATTTCCAAAATGAAATGGATATTTTACACAAAATGTTTTTAAATATTAATTAATTATATTTCCATTCATAAATTACAACAAATGTTTATTATAACGAAAATCAGTGTATTCTACTTTGATACCAAAATTTTAATTTATATTGTTTTATTATTATTATTATTATAAAGGAATGTATTTTCATTCACATCATAGATACATTTTTTTAGTCACTAAAATTCCATTAAATAATTACCTTTTCAATTGAGGATATGTTTCCACTAAATACTCAAATTATTTAACAAGGATGCTTATATTGATAAAACCATATATAATTTATAAATATATATATATTAGTATACATCAAATTTTATTCGTTGATTTGGGAAAAAATTCATAAATATGTACACTTCACCCAAATGAGATATTTGATAACAAGTCAACTTGTATATGAATTAAATAATTTATTTGATACATGAGGAATAATTTGGACATGAATGTTGTACATGGGCCATGACTATCAGTAGATGTTCTATTCATCAGTAGTTTCATGAGATGAATATGTTCTCTAGATGTTGATAAATGTGTATCTACAGATCTATTTTAAACAACCATGAGGGTATTTCATGGAAATAGTGGTTTCAGGTTTCTAGGAATCATGACATCCAATAATTTAACATTTAATTAATTTACAGTTCAATAATTATTATCCATGAGATTTTCTCTATAATAGTATCTATGGATTCATGTACTTATCCGTTTATGGATTTAATGGAATGTGTTTTTAGTTAATTACATTTCCATATTAATTATAAATTTCCTAGTTATGATAGTAATCTTACTGATTAATTGGTATTTTTTTAGTTATATAACATTAGATATTGAATACGATAGTAAATTATTTTAATTGAAATTGATTTAACTTATTTACCTTCTTATGCTTATTATGCTCTTTGATTCACAATATCATCTATTGTACTTGATCCAAACTAAGGATTACATCCCATACATATTTTGATTCTTTCCTATGAATCAATAGAGTGTACTATAAATGATATTCAAGAATATGAATGATGATATAATTCTAATTATTGAAAAATATTATGTATTAATATGTGTATTAAATATAATATATAAATCAAGTTTTTTATCATATTTATTATTATTAATAATCTATTTTCCCTTAATCATGTGATTCCTTTTATATTTTACCTATTTTTTAAAGAAGGCACTAAATCTGGGCTATTTGGGAATGATCTCTATAATCCGTGTTAGAGAAAGTATATTATGGTCAAAGGGGACTTGATTTCAAAATGCATAAATTAGGGGGAATAAAACTATAATAGATAGAGAGGCTTTTTATTGAGAAATAAGGCAATGTTTTGGTAATGAATATACTATGTGGGTTTTCAAAAGAAAATCATAAATGAAATGATACTATAAGTGGAAGTGGTTATTGAAATGATTTACTAAGGGATATGCTCCTAAATGATTCCACTATTCTTCAATCTATCATCGCATGGTTCTTGAAAATGGGCCTTACTATATAACTAGTTTTACCCTTGTAGGGTATATTATTAGAATAATTAAAATTTTCATTTTGAATAATAATGAAGTATTTGAATAGATTATGAAAATGATTGACAATATTAAAACTAATCTTTAATATTCTGAAAAAAATCATCATAATTTTTTCATACTATAAATGATTATATTGTTTTCCCACTACAATTATTTTTTCTCAAAATATAATTATTAGTTTTAGTTAATGGTTGGATCTATAATTATTGTTGATAAAATTGACTATGAAGGAGGTGTTGGTCACTAATAGGAACTCAATAGGATGATGACTAGGGTGAACAATATTAGTGTTATTTATAATCCTTTTTCTCAAAATATAATCAATAAAATGTAACTTAACAAAAATATTGATCTCATTAAAGAATATATGTAATGTTTTTTTCTAGATCTCAAATGGTGGAGGCCGTGAAGGAAGATAGGCTTGATTCCCATTATATGAGAAATTTAGAAGGATAAACTATGGAAGTTATTCCTATGAAAATATAAAATAATTTATTTTTTGAAAATAAGTGAATAATGGAAACAATATTGAAAGGAAAATGTATAGAAAAAATTAATAAATAAATCTCAATATACGTATCCATTTATTGTTTGTTTATATAAATGTAGACAACCTATCAATAATATGATTCAATTCCATCTTTTATCGGTTAAAATTATACCATGGATGGGTCTATGTTTAAATAAAAAATAACACCCAAATATTTTATAGTATGATTCTTTTTAAATAAATATAATATATTTGATAGCTTACATCACATTCAACAACTAGAATTAATGATCATTGAAATTCTATTATGTGATCATTAAATCGATGCTTGTAAATTGTAAGGAATGAATATTATAATGAAAATTATGAAAATTATAATTTTTACATGTCATTGTTTATGTATTGACTAACAGTTTTTAAATTTGAAATTAGTTTCTAGTAAATTTATTTTATTCTTAAAAAGACATTTTCTATAAAAAATAGATTACATAATTTTTTGGCACAAATAATATTATCAATTTCTATAACTATTAAGAAATATATTATTGAATACTTATATCTTTCTGTATATCGGAATATTTAAATTTTATTATTTTAAATTATTTGATAATTTTATAAATAGATCTATTTTCTAGTTAATAGTTAAAAAATCAGTTTTTATATAGCAATCTATCTAAATATATTAACAGTTCCATTATGATTTCAATTTGATATAAATTTTAAAAAATAACTGTTTAGTTATATATAATCTAATTAATTTAATTTCCATCATCTAGAAAACATATTTTGATATATATTTTTATTTCATGGATTTTTCTATAGAAGAACTAGTATCTATTCCTCCATTCATACTTGATACTATTAAGTTACAAGATCTCAAGAGGAAGCAAGAGGATTCTGAAAATGGGGATTACATGACCTAGAACATATCCATGGGGATTGATGGCCCTTATTGAGTAAAAAAACAAAACTCTCATTCTATGTGTGGATCATTTAAAAATTTAACCAACTAATGGTTATGAACCAATATACCTTTCCATAGATAACTGATAAATTTTACATGCTCCAAGAACCAACA
This sequence comes from Viscum album, assembly GCA_963277665.1. Classification (NCBI taxonomy): domain Eukaryota; kingdom Viridiplantae; phylum Streptophyta; class Magnoliopsida; order Santalales; family Viscaceae; genus Viscum; species Viscum album. Next base: position 116,170,418 of record OY728128.1, on the reverse strand, counting down.
CATTTCACGAAGATTGATTTGATAATGGGTTATCACTAGGAACATTTTAGAAATTCATACATGCCTCATAAATATTTTCATAGAAGGTATATTCTATATGATTATTGTGTTATTCTATTCTGCCTCAAAAACAAACCTATAGTTTTCTTGGGCTTGATGAATTTAGTTTTAAATCCATATATGTAATTAGTTTTTGTGTTATTCATGGTAGACATATTTGTGTAGTCTCACTTTCCACATGACCAATAAAACATATTCGAATCATTTTGGATAATCTAATCGAAAATAACTTATATTATATCTGTAAAATCATTAAATTCTATATGGATCATATTCAATTATTTTGTTATATAAGTTGTTAAATAAATGTTGAGAGAAATAGTCATCTAGGTGTATCCGAAGAATTATTTTAAATAATGGAGTTTCATTTGATTATCTGGATAATACATTCATTTATTATATTCCATATAATTCATAACATAACTTATGACAGGGTTTCAATTTTATAATATAAATGTATTATATTCAGATTCATATGATATATCATTTCAGTAGAAAATAGGGAGACTGAATTATGTACTATAATTGTTTTTTCTAGAACCATAGAGAAGTTGGATATTATATTGTGATGCATCTGGTATTGGTATAAGTGAAGTTGTTATGTAGTATGATACAGTCATAGTGTATAGGTCATTTTAATTGAGGCCACACAAGGGAAACTACCGGATGAAAGATCTCATGTTACCTGATATTGTATATGCCTTTCACTATTTGATGCATTATTATCTTAGAGATAATTTTTTGTTGTATACTACCCAAAAAATGACATTTATATATTTACACAATGTACGTTGATCCTCTAGAAATTATGGTTTTTAAATTACCCTAGTAATTTGAATTCGATCATGCCTATATGCTTTAGAATACTAGTTTAGATTCTGAATAACTATATATGATCACATAGATATATTCAGTTTAGGAGGCCATTATTGAGTGGAAGCTTATAGTCTTGCTTTTAGATATTTTTGTTGTTGCGTAGGGTTGTCAAGGGAAGGTAATCTTCCATTCCACGATATTAAACTGAACTTTTATGGATAAAGTGATGATGAGAATGATCTATAATATTGAGGGACTTTTCAGAAATGACTGTATAAAAGGTGTGGACCCAAAACCTGGTTGGACAATTGGAGTGGATGAAAATTTTCACGTTCATAAAAACATTTGGGTTCTAATTGACATATATGTGTAAATTATATTATAGTTTCACTCATCATCATGTAATGTACATCCTGTGGTAACAATTAAGTATTCTGACATTTAACATCAATATTATATCTGGGGATGAAATTTGAGGTAAATTGTTTTTTCACGTGGTGTTCTACATGTCAGTAGGTGAAGGAAGAACACATATAGAATAAATGGAATTTTAAAACAACCTTATATTCCATAGTATTAATGTAATTATTTGATATTTATTTCCCGAATGGGGTTTCATGGTCTCGTCAAGGAAGTGATGTTGTTTGTGTTGTTGTGGGAATTCTCGTGAAGGACTTCATTTAATACTAATAATGTATACCTTCTCATTAGATGAGATTTTAAGACTCTATATCTATGAGATTGTGTTCATTAACATCTTTCCTTATTATGTTAAATTTGAATGCGATTCAAAGATTACATATTTGTTTTGGAGGTGCCTTTAGAGGGAATTTGGTACACCTATTCAACTAAGAATATAATACCATCTACAGACTAATGGATAGTCCAACATTCTTATAAATAATCTTGATCACATTTAGAATTTAGGTACTTGATTTATTGGGATCTTTGGAGATGCATATACCCCTACTTTAGATCTCCTACAGAATTAGATATAAATATAAAATATAGATGGAACATTATGTGCATTTATAAGGTGGTCCATACAGATTACCAATATGTAGGAAATTGGATAGAGTGGTGGTGTTTTATGGACCCCATAATGTGTAGGGGACTTCAAAATTGATTCAGTTCATTAGATGTTGAATGGATATTTCATAGTTAAGAAAATAATATTATTGTGATAACCGTTAATAACCTCTTTAATACAAGATAGGGGATCATGAAAATTTTCATATCTCAGTGAGTCTTTTACAAAGATAGTTTTAGATGCATTTTATGATCTTGGAATGATATGTCGAGCCATCAAAGATTATATAACAACTAATGTTGATATCCAATTGTATTCAGATATATTAGTGGTAAAAAAAAATGAAAGATATCTTCCATATATCTCATCTTAACAATTATCACTCAGAGCTATCTCAAACTATTCCTCCATATGTGGAAGATATACAGGTAAAAACATCGTTTATAATTATCTAATAATAATTTTATATATGATTCCAATGTCTCTCTAAGGAATTTTATTTCCATTAGTATGGGTTCTATAAAAGCATAATCATTTATTGGACGAAACACGTGATCAAGAGGCTAATGTGGTTGAAGATATACTCAAATGATTCTTGACCACTCTCGTATTGTGTATTCTATGTTATATTTTTGTAAGGGGGGATGAAATTATTGTTTCAAATTTTTTTATTAGGTAATGATATATTTATATTTATTTTAAATCCCTAGATCTGACCTATTATGAATTCGTATTGGGGTAATAGAAGATATAGGGTGTGTTTGGAATTTTTTTGGAGCCCAGAGCATGAGTTATTAGGGAAGGAAGCAAGGATGAATTATTAGTATAAACCATTTAAACATGGCCACATAATGATGGGTAACCATGATGATCATTTCATAGGGAAGTGTGAGGCCAAAAAGTTGGGGGAAATTGTGCAGCCATGGGAAATTACATCATTGTGAGAGGTGAAATTTGATGTAGAGGCTTTCGGTATGTGTGTCATACTGTTTCCCAAAATGGTTATTGATCCATATGATTCCCCCTTTGAGGAAGAGTATGGAGCATGGTTGGTTCACATTTTGGTCAACCATGCAACAAAACATTGTATCCTTGTTAAAATGTGGTAAAATAACATTTTTTCATTAATTTTTCATAAAACCAATTTTTTAATTTTACCTTAATTTTGAAGACCAGATTTCAAAAAATATGTTTATTTTATCGTAATAAATCCCAAAATATGATTATTTTGATTTTGAAAAATAAAAATCCTTTATAATTAAAAAAAATATAATTTAAAATTCATTGTTATATTTCTAAAACATGGAAATGTAGTATTATTTTTTCATTTATAGAACGTTAATATAGTTTTTATCAAATAAATCCAATATAATAATTATTATTCTTAAAATCATAGTTTATTAAAAAAATATTTCTCTTCAGAAATGTAAATTTTGGGTCTGAAAATTTAATTTATCAAATTCATCATATTATTTTATTATGATAAAATTTCCTTAAAAAATGGAATACAAATTTTATTTATAAAAATAATTTACATGTTATATAACTAATTAATTGATCCATAACCCTTTATAACACCCACATATGATGTAAGGGTAAGGTGTTTAGTATTGATAAATTCATGTGGATGCTTAGTTAACATTGACCATGTGGTAATTTTCACTAACATGAACTTCTCCCATATGATATCTTTTTCATGCTTTAGTTATTGAATCTACCATTGGTCTTGGTGAAGACAAACCCCCAAGGGTGGAACCACCCTTTGAAGCTGAGGAAAAAGGGGATCATATGACATGAATATATAGGTTGAAGAAATTATTTATATATAACATATTTTTTATTATTTATAATTTCAACTAACAAATTATAATACATATATTTATTACCATTGGTATAGTTTGAATGACTATTGTAGAACAATAGACATATTTGACCAATGGTTAAAAAATTATCAAATCCCAATGGTAAAAATTCCCTTTATACTCAGTTCATTATTAATAATATTTTTTATGATAAAATATAATACATATTTTCTAATTTAAAATATATAATTCAAAATGCTTTGTTTATTAAAAATTATACATATTTAAGATACTCAAGAAATTAGTTTATAATTTATATAATATATTTAAATGATATAAAATAAAAAATAAATTTTAATTAATTCGTTTAAGAGTAATACAACTTTTTTGATAAAATTATTATATAATAACACTAACCCATGAATGATTTAATGTTGGAAGGAAAAAACTCTTGTACATGGGTAAGGAACATAGGATTGTATTATGTAGCGATTAGGTTATCTGTAATGATCTATCAGTGTGAATTATGATTATTAGTAGGATCCATATATTATGTGGGAAAAATTTTGTCACATGTAATTACATAAATTATGATATAATATTTATAAAATAGACATGTATGGTGAATCAAATTGTCTTAAAAACATTCTCCCATAAATTTTTTATAATTTGAATAAATTATATCCTCTCTTCATAAAAGACAATCATGGAATTACACATTCAAATTAATGATTCAAAATAAATGAATAAACATCATATACAAAAAGAATTTCAATAAAATGTCATAAAATATGATAAATATAACTTTTATATATTTAAAAATCACTATCACATAGTATGAAAATAATTAATACTCTTTAATTAATGTGAAAAATCATAACCATGATCAATTTTGAAAGTTTCGAAAAATAATTGTACCCTATTAAATTTTAATAATTAATGTTATTAATACTTGGTCATTCATTTTGCAACATCCAATTTCAATATGTAGTTTATATTTTATTTAACAGAAATTCATATCTTATAAGAAAAATACATCTTCTGGAAGAAAATAATTTTTAAGCAAAAAAGTACATATTCAAAAATATAAAAAGCTCACTTATTAGCAATCAATTATATTATTTATTGATAATATACAATTATGTAAATATATAATCAAATAAAAAGAATTATGGTTATTTTCCAATGAAATAAATTTTTAATATTACAATAAACTATATTTTTCACAATACAATGAAAAAATTATAGTATGAAAAAGTACCAAAATTAAACATAAGATAATTTTGATATGATAATATTAGTCATGATATCATTTATATCAAAGAAAATTTAAATATTTCGTTGGAATTAATTATATAAATCACTTATAAAAATAAATAAAATACTTTTTAAAATATTTTTTTCAATGACTAAAATTAAATTGATAATATTTTCGAATATATTAATTATGGACTAATCAGTGAATTATCATTGATTATAAAATTTTTAAATATTTTTTATAATGGTTTTATTCTTTTTAATACCATTTATTTTAATAGATATGTTATAAAATACTGAATGAATTAATTTTACTTATTTCACACATCTTTAAAACTCGGTGTTGTGTGTAATGAAATATATCAATTAAATAAAATTTATTTAATGAGAAATATATGTTTAAAAATCATTTTTTCAACTAATTTTTTCACATGACATTCATGGTGATGACCACCCTCCTAACGATGGGATGAGGTTTATCTATAGATTTGTAAAGTGACAATTATACCCATAGGGCCAACTTCATTGATGATAAGCTATTTGTGAAACCCCATGTCCTCCTCATATAGAATATAGTGTGGATTCCATACTAATTAGTTAGGAAAAATACAAGATAGGTCATAGAAAATGGTACATATACACAATAAAACATATCCCATCATAATATAATGTTGGATGAAAGAGAAACAATAGATACTAAATTGCTTGAAAACTACTAATCCAACATCATAGTACAACCCAATTATAATAAATAAAAATTTTGAAAATAAAATCATGAAGAAATGTAAAATAGTCCATGCCCATATTATAATGGTGGAATATATAAAAATTAAACACCAAGAATTGAATATGGTTTGTAGTTAAAAACTATGAAGTTTTATCTTCTGTTCCACATATAAATCCATCGAAAAGACTATTTTCAATATATGTCATGAAACATACATCCATATCCCAGAGAGGTGTGTGGATTCAAGACTCTCCTTGAATAATTAAATTCTCAAACTCATTTGACATTGATACATAGATAAAAGATCATTCCATTGACCTATGAGGGATACCTTAAAATTCTTAGAGTAGTCCACTAGGTTGGGTTTTTCAATACCATTAAGTATGTAATGAAATTAATATCCCATCATAGGGATGAACAACAGAGGTTCACACCCCAGGCCATTGGAAAAAATACCTTAGTTATTGTTGAAAAAAACATTAAAGGGGAACATTCTTCATATTTTTCAGACATGAACCCTTATTATGGACTCAAATGGATGGTAAAAGAAAATATAACCAATTAATACAAAAAAGACATAAGACGATAGATGATCAATCATTTCCTGTCTGAATTTCTTTTTTTCCCATATATTATGTGTCCTTCACTATCTTGTCCGGAAATTCCAATTCACATATACTCCAACACATTACTATTTACATCAGCTCTACTTATTTACTAAGTAAATTATTTTTCTTGTGCACCTAGGTCTTCCTAATGTGCTCTAGGTTATATCCATTCCCATGTACCCCACATGATCTTGTTGTGTCACAAACCAGGGGTTACACATCCTGTGATAATTTAATCTACACATAAACCACAAATACCTTAGATTCGACACACATTATATATTCTCATCCAAACTATATAAAATGTATCCCAATTTTTAAAATTATTTTTATAAACTCCCACTTATCTCGCCCAAGAGATCTTAACCACCATGTCCACTGTATTTCAAACACATAGAACATATAGTTTTAGTTCACCATTACTAAATTGTACCTTGTGGTCAAATTAGGAAAACCCAATAACATGATAACTTTTTTAGTCAAATCGTATCATGGCCATCACCATACCTAAAATAATGAACTCATGATTGAATCCCCATCTAATTAGAATCGTTATCACACCAGCATGGAGAAATCATTCTTACATCCAATCCATTTAAATAGCCTATTGTTTTAAATAAATATTCTACAACAAAATAATTGGGGGTATTACCCAACCTCTGGTTAAACGAGATATCATTGATGATGATTTGATGAATTATAGGATAAAATCATATAGAAAAAATTTGAGGAAATTAATTTAATGTTTATTTTGTGTTGGCCTCATTAAATTAACTGATTAAAAATTAATATATGATAAAATGGAATAATTGAAAAACATATTATTCATTTTGTAGTTATAAAACACCCCAAAATTCAAACATATTCCATAATATAAATATTCCATGGAATGTACTCTTTTTCAATAAGTGAAAATCAAATATAAGTATTAATCTAATAAAAAACATCCTACCTCAAGAAAATATCAGTCAACGATGAATAATGACGGTCAAATCAATATCATTTTCATGATCCATGAAATCTATTAGTGAATACTAACTACATGGAAAATTAATCTTATATCCACGATCTAGTTGATTCCAATCAAGTCTGTGCTCCATACGACTCATAAATATCAAGGTTTATGTAGATAACCCTATCATTTTCCCATAAAATGAAATAAATAAGATATATATTATTTATAGGAAATTTAATACAATACAACTTTGTATATATTTTATTTTCTTATTAATCCACCTACTATTAACCTAAAATGGTAAAATATGATATCCACTATGGTTTTATCACACCAAGGATAAAATCTATAATATTGTTTTTATTGTTTACTTAGGATTACCAACTAAAACACTATTATTTATTAATTACATTATATCATAATTAATTCATGTGTTTGAGATATTATATTTATGGTTTTTGTTATATCATCATCGATAATCACTAATACCTTGAACTCAACATGTAAAACATTAGAAATCATAAAATATTATTTAAAATATTATAAAGCATTTCATGGAGAAATAATTATTTATACATTATCCCCAACATATGGATTTTATTCTTATAATTAAAAAATAACACTAAATGTTACTAGGATACTATGCTCGCATATGGTACCGCCACTCTGATGACCTCTACTGAAGATTCTTATTATTCCTCTGAACACTCATTTATGGAGTTTGATTACCATGTTATATATTATCACATTGTTTCTTGATTTCAACCAAGTACACTTTTATGGTTAATCCATCATTTATTTCCATCTCACTGAAGTTAAAATCAGGTGTTATGTAACAGAACAATCCAAATCAAATGTGACACATTGTAGACATCATTTACCTGACCTACCATTGTGGTATGTGAAATAAGTATACCACATCTACAATCATATAAATAATCTAAAATGGAACTATTAATATATTATTTAAATTAAATCCCCATCTAAAAACATCCCAACCCCAACTGATGTGAAACATTTAGTAATAAATGGTACCCTACCGCGAAATCATATAGACACTAAATTCTATAATCATAATGTTTTAATGGATCAAGGATGTTACAATACACTCTACGATGATCTTCACCATCTGTATCATCACACATAACAACTCTAAGAACATTACTATTTTATCACAAGCATCAGTCTAACACATTTCTGACCTATATATCCTCCATTATATACCCTTTAATTTTTAAAAAACAATGCTAGATTTGTAACTATCTTTGTAAAAAAAAACTCCCCCTAAATAGTAGGTGATCCTCAAATCCATCTCCAATATCCAACATTCAATATTAATGGATATCCTCTAGATCATAAATGGTCCCTTATACATAGAATTTTATCTTGGGGTGAAATTTCATTCTCAAATGTAAATATGTCACAAAGGCACCATGAAATATTATCCAATATCATGATTTGAATCCTATAATAGACTCTATATTTATTGGTGAGGAAATCCCATGATGTCGGATTATCCCCTACTAATAAATGAATCACATGATCTCCAATGATCTCTACACCATGATGTTTAGGACATTAGATAACATGGTGAGTTGTTTATGATCACTCTAATGGTGATGAGACCTTTGGATGACCATATAATTCCCATCACGAAGACTATATATAAACCATAATATGTTTATTCAAAAACCTTTTTGTTTTCATCCAATCATGATGGAAATTTGTGATCAGGTTTCATATGGTTCCAATTGAGGAATTGAATGATAAAAAAAGTGAAACACCTGAACATAATTGGACACCAAAAATAAATAAATAGGTCTTGAAATGTATTTTGCAGTCCTGGATAAACTAACTAGGGTGTTGTATGAGACAGTATCAAAACATCATCCCATATCATGGATAGTTAAATCATCAATCCTTGTGAAAGTTAAACAAGTTCACCACATTATGAAAATCCATTATGAGTACTTCTAGGGGATATCCAATAATAAGAGGTCTTGAAAATAGATATCATTAAAATTAGACTCTAAAAATGATGTTGAAGGAGGGATATAGAGGTGGTAAAAACCATCTAATATATGTGAATGTACCATATCCCTATACTTTGGAAAGCTACAATGAGTCTTAATACTTTGATGGATCACACAAAAATAATGTACCAGATATCCTACAATGATGATTTCCCTGAATGATTCACTGTTTAGGAGTTTAAAATAATATAATTTAAAATTCATATAATATTATAAATCATATTATCTTACTCATGGTAGTATATTTATATGATATTTTATACCTGATATTCTTAATGTCAGAGTAGACAATAATTTACACTCATATGATGCAGTTTGACAACATCATGAGGGTGACTATGAAGACCCAAACAATCATTAATGAAAATTTATCTTGATCCAATTAAATAACATATTATGTTTATATAACATGTTAAATTCATTGGATCTATGTTTATATATTTTAAAAATTTTTTATGAATTGTGACCATTGATAATATATCCATTGAATAGCGATCACATGATTAGTATAAATATTGGGATTTAACAAATCCAATTTACTTAGACAAAGGAAGTGATGGCCTTGTTTAGTTGACTTTACACTCATGAATCCCATTTTTCGGGGCTCAAAATGGTAGTGGCATCATATATATTCGCTCCTGACCAAGCCCAAGTGGAGCTTGATCACGTTAAGCTTGAGCAGAACTGACTACGAGAGAAGTGGATGTTAATAGAGATTACCACCCGGGCAATGTTATCTGAGCCACCCCAAGAGTCTATCACCACCACACACCTTACTCTTCGGTCGTATGCAGGTTGTATAAGCGGTAATGTAAAAATACCCTAGAACTATGACTATGTACATTATTTTTGTATAAATAATGTTCATTAATTTTCTTATTGTTACTTTTTAAATAGTTTTTAAAGGACAAATAATATTATTAGATAATATTCAACTAAAAAATATGTTTTGATGAATTAATGGATATTTTACTTAAATAATATTTTAATAAAATATTATTATTATTATTAAATAAATTTTTATTAAATATAAATGATCATATAAATTTATAAATGCAATTGTAACTTTTATTAATGTTTGAGAGCAGTTTTTATTAAAACCCTTGAATTTTCGATAAATATCGGTTATTATTTTAAAAGAACAAATTCACATATTTAGAAAATTATTTAGATAAAATGAATATTATTTTTTTAATCAGGACATCGTAATTATCCAATGGTGAAAATTTCATAATTATCTGATACATTCAAATTTTTGGGTAAAAATTAAATACTGTTTAAATATATAATGTGTTTTATGATATCATAATGACCCAATAGTGATGTAATAAAATACTATTATCATTATGTTCGGCTAATATATGTTTTAACATTAACATAATTTGATTTTGGGTTCGTTTTATTTATTTTTAAAAGCTTTAGTGGACCCTTCATGGCTTATAAAACGTTTTGTAATATTAAATTGTTTTCCTTGAGAGTGTGACTCACCTCCACATAAGATACCCTATTATTATAAGAAGTTTTTACATTATCCTTATAAAATATCTTCTTCCACACCCATTTGGAAAAAACCATGGGCCAAAAAACATGGGTTGGTTTTTGGTTTTGATTAGTTTAATGTGAGGTGTCCCAAACCTAAATAATAAAGAATTCCATCTCCTTTATTATATAAACCCACCCAATCTCCCACTTCCTCATCACTCAAATCCTTTGCAGTTCTACTGAAAACTTCCCTCCTCTCTCTATAATCCTCCCAAGGTTCCCCAAGCTCCCAAGAAGCCTCTCTCAAGCCTCTCCCAAGCCGTTGGGATCACACTTCCAAGGGATTTCTTCCTTTCTCATTTTTGTCCAATTTTCTTTATGTTGTTATTCCCTTTTGTTTTTAATTAAAAATGTTGGGGTATGATTTATCACCTCCCCCATACATCCATATTTAGGTTTGGATAATGTGAAACCCCTTTATCTATCATTAATTCCTCCCATGTACATCTGTTACCATGCCAAAATTCTATGAGGGATTTCTCTCTCTTCTTTTACATCCAAGTAATTCTATTGAATTATGCATCTAAAATCCATTTATATTATTAGAAAATATATTCATATTCCCCCCTTATAGCCAACTTAAAGTAAATATTATGATACACACCATTATCTCTCATCAACAAATTTTTATGAGTTCTTATTTCAAGTCATTATGTTTTGGAAATTGCACTACGATTTTCCAAGCTAATGTCATCATGTAGCGAATACCATGGCCATTTCGCCATCAAGGGTATTCACCTTTATGAATAATTACTTATTTATTTTAAATATTCATGTATGTATTCTAGATCACTTTATCTTGGAATAAATGATGATGATTGATTTCATATTGTCTGATCCATGTGGAACACTTATGCATGAAATGAAATGATTAAGAAGGGTGTGCCCTGATAGTGCTCCAATACAAAGGGTAAAGTATAGTATCATGATACGCCATGTGAAATGGGTGTTGAATCATACTAATTCAAGTGAAAACAGGTATTAATCGTTCTTCATGTGCAATTAGGGTTTACTCAAGCTCTAAGTGAAATGGGCCTTGGCACCTGCTAATTCTATGTTAAGTGTTGTTGCCACATTTCCATGTTATGATTATCACGATTTATCATTCCTTAATGTTCATGTGTCTATAGTTCAACATTTATTTTCGTATTGTCTAAAATGTATTGTATTCCTCATGTTATTCCATTTGTATTCCCTCACTGGGCTTTATATCTCACCCTTTCCTTATGGATGTCCTCAGGTTACCCCATGCAATGCTAAATATGAAGGAATGTAGAGGTCATGAAAATGAAGTTTTAAATATAGATGTTGTGTGTTTTATGTTCTACGATATTATGTAATGTCTGTAAGCTCAAAATATAGTAGAAATCATGATTTTCTACGTTGTATCAAGTAATTATTTTTTGCAATAAATCAGTTTTAAGTGTGTAATAAAGAAAAGGGTTGTTATAGTTGGCATCCGAGGATAACTTTGGTAATTTCTTGGGATTAGGATTAGAAAACCCTATTTAAATCCTTATAGATAAGAATAAGTATAATAAAAACATCCCTACATTTTGGTGAGTATTGAGTAAGTGGTTTTTTCAGGAAAATACATCCCTAGCTAGATACTAGCAGGTAGAGGCGGCTCTGGCACATATGTACCTATGGGTGAAAACCCCAACAAAGAGTTTCAAGCTTGAACTAAGGTATCCTAGTACACAACAACGGGCCTTGAGGAAATCATGGTAACAACACTCCTGGGGGATATGCATTGGTAAATTCACATGTTTATTATGAACCATTATTAAGGGAATACAAAAATCCCCCTAAGAATATATGTTAGAATGTATATTTAAAGCCTATAGATTCACATGTTAAGAAAATTTAAGAAATTATTACTCATCTGTTTTTGGATTACCCATTATGTGTTACCCCTAACATTGCTTTTATTCTGTCGAATTCCTGGTAATAGGAGGACTCGGGCTAACAACTGATGTGAAGATCAATGTGACCATTGTGCTTATGAGATGCCCAGTCTGATGGGAGAAAGAATCATGAACTTTGTCATGCTTCTCTCTCCGTTAATTAATTATTTCAATAGAAACTTTGGTCATGGGGAACTTTCAACCCCCCCCCCCCAAGAAAGAACAAGTCACAATCGAGAGCATCATGAGACAAATGCTTCCTACTTTTAATGGATCGTCTGATCCCTCAATCACCAAACAATGTATCAACTCCATTGAAAAGATCTACTCCATCATTTAATTTTCCAAACAAGAGAATTTTCTTCTGGATGCATATCGTATGGAGGGTGAAGCTGATCAATGGTGGAAATCAATAAAAAATATGAAGCCTGAGGAGCTGATCGAAGCGTTGGAATGGAAGTATTTCCAAAAGATGTTTTTCGATAAATATTTTATGTGCCCCCTATGGCTTAATATGGAAAGGGACCTTCTTTCTCTCAAGAAAAAAGGTGACGAATATATTAGAGCGTATGAGGAAAACAACACAAGGATTTCACGATATACCTCCGAATTTATCGTTACCCATGATTGCAAGGTTTAATTCTTCTTGGGTGGGCTGAAACCTAGCCTACAGAAAGTGATGGTGATCCCTGACTTCGACATCTATGAAAATATTTTATGATGTGTCCTCAAGGTTGAAATGAAGATTGGATAATCTCAGGGGTATCATGGGGATAAGAAGCGTAAGCTGGACTGAAATGCTGGTAGTCTGATGGAAAAATCCAATGGTGCTAAGAAAATACAGTACCCCACATGCCAAAGGTGCAGGAGGAAGCACCCAAAAAAACTGTCTGAAGGGGATGATGAAATTCTTTTTGTATAGAGGAGAAGGGCATCTAGCTATTAACCACCAACAAGAAAACATCACTACTTCAATTGAGGAAATTAATGCTCCATTAGATCCTCAATGTGCTTTTCATTACTAAAACTTTATTAAACCAAGGCATCTTACAAATCAGTGCCCTATGCCAAGGTTTTTTTAAGGTAACCAACAACCTCAAAGGCAGCAAGTTAGAGCTTTTTCCATCACTACTGCCAACCCCGAAAACGAAGTGGAGATCAGTAGTCTAGTTATTAATTCAATAATAGTGAACATAATTTTCGATTTAGGTTCTATGCATTCTTTAATATCCCCAATGTTTAGTAGAACAATCCTAGCACCACCACAAATCATGGAAGTAAAGATGTCGGTGGGTACATAAAATGGGGAAATCATTTTATCCCATGAATATAACTCCTCCCCTATCATAATCTTTGGATTGAATTTTCTAGTGAACCTTTTCATACTCTCTCTGGAAAAATTTGATGCAATTCATGGAATGGATTGGATTTCCTTATATAGGGAAAACATAAATTGTTGTTAGAGGGGAATCACTCTCTTTGTTGAGAATCTACCCCATATTCTATACAAGTGAAAGGAGAAAGATGAATCTTTTTTTGCTCTATATTTTCAAACATGGATATTTCTACCATATTAGAACCTGTACCTATCTCAGATGACAGAGTATATGGAGGAAACAATACTTAAAGACACGCCTATTGAAATGGAATTCACTGAAGTGTTTCCCAAGGAATTTCCTGGTCTTCCTCCAAGAAGAGATGTTGAATTCTCAATTGATCATATAACTGGGGCATTTCCAATATCAAAGACTCTGTATAGAATGTCAGTTTTGGAGCATGAGGAGCTGAAGAAAAAACTATAGGAGAATATGGATAAAGGGTTTATACATCCAAGTGCATCACCTTGGGGTAAACTAGTCCTCTTTTTCAATAAGAAATATGGGGCATTGTGCCTTTTCATCGATTATCGCGAGCTTAACAAAATCAAGATAAAGAACAAGTATCCTCTCCCACAAATAGATGAATTGTTTGATCATCTGCATAGAGCACAATAATTCTCTATGGTGGATTTTCAGGACCTATATTATCAAGTAATGGTGAAGTAGGTAGATATAACCACGAATGGATTTCTTACAAGATACGAGCACTATGAATTAATAGTAATGACTTTCGGACTCACTGATGCTCCTAAAATAAAAATGGACATGATTAATAGAGTCTTTAGGGATTACCTAAAGATTTTTTTGGTATTCATTATAGATAATAATCAAATATACTCAAAGAACAAGGAGGATCATGAGGCGCTTATATGAACTGTACTAGAGACCTTGCTGAAATAGAATATTTATGCAAAGTACAACAAGTTTTAGTTCCAGTTGATGGAAGACATATTCTTGGGCCATATAATCCCAATAAATTGGATATCTATGGATCCCACCAAAACAGATGCAATTGAGGGATGGTTGAGGCCAACATAGATAACAGATATCTGTTGTTTCTTGGGGTTAGCTGGAGATTAACGATGATTTTTGACAAATTTCTCATGATTGTCCAACCCTTTTACCAAGATAACTCAGAAGAGTGTAATGTTTTGATGGAGTAATGATTGTGAATAATGTATCAATGAGTTGAAAAAGAGTCTTGTCACTATTCCTGTGTACAAATTACCCATAATTGGAGATCATTTTGTGGTATTCAGTGACGCTTCGATGAAGGGCATGGGCTGTGTGTTGATGAAAAATGACCCAGTCATTGCATTTGCTTAAAGGACATTGAGTTTTCATGAGAAGAATTATCCAAAACATGATCTAGAGTTGGCTGCTGTGATCTTTTCTTTAAAAATTTGGTGGCATTATCTCATTGGGGAGAAGTGTGAAATATATATGGAACACAAAATCTTCAAGTATATATTCACACAGTAAGAGTTGAACATGCACCAACAAAAATGGTTAGAGCTGATCAAATTCTATGAATGCTCAATCCATTAACACCCTGGGAAAGAAAACATGGTAGAAGATGATATAAGTATAACGAACCTGGCTATGCTATCATTGATGAGAATTGATATGGATCCAATCTTCATAGATTTGATGAAGATGGACATGTGAATCGTAATCAAGGGAACATCATCAATCCATTTACAAATGATTGCTCAATCGTTTCTTTTGTAAATGTTAATGGATTCTCAAAAAGATGATTTGGGAATTCAGATGAAATTAGAAGCTATCAAAAAAGGATAACCTTGTATTTCAATGTTAATGAAGAATGAATTGTGATATTTTGGAAAGGATTATGTGTTCCATCTTGTCCAGACCTGAAGAAGGAACTTTTGGATGATTTACAAAGTTCAAATTTCCATATTCACCCATGAAACACAAATATGTATTGAGATATCTGAGAGCATTATTGGGGGGATAATAGTAAGAATGAGATCACTAAGTATACATCAATGTACCTGGTGTATCAGCAAGTGATGGAAGCGAGGCCAAATTCTAAGGGGATGATGGAACCATTTCCTAAACGAGAATTGCTATAGGAGAACATCACCATAGACTTTGTCAATGGACATCTAAAGACATCCAAAGGCAAAAATGAAATATAAGTTGTTTTGGATCATCTTACAAAGTGTACACACTTTATTACAATTCTGAAGGATTTCACATTGGATAAACTGGCACTGATATATATCAGGGAAGTGGTAAGGCTGCATGGAGTACCAATATCTATTATATCCTACCGAGATACAAGATTCACCTCTATGTTTAGGAAGAGTCCTCATCATGCTTTCGATACAGAACTGATCTTTATTATAGCCTATCATTTTCAAATGGATGGAAAATCTGAGATAACTATTCAGACAATGGAGGATATGTTAATATTATTTTCTATGAAATTCAATGAAGGGTGTGACCAATATATTTCACTAGATGAATTCTCCTACAATAATATTTCCCACTCGAGCATCTAAAAGGAACCTTATGAAGACCTGTATGGGAAGAGGTGAAGAACACCAACATGTTGGGATGAATTTAGTGAGCTTAAGCTGTTAGGACAAGAAATGGTCAATGAAATGGTGGAGAAGGTGAAAACCATTCAGTAGCATATCAAGATAGCCCCGAGTTGACAGGGAAGTTATACAGATAAACATAGATGAGACCATGAGTTTACTAATGTATACATGGTATTTCTATGAATATCCCCAAGGAAGAAGGTATTGAGGCCTGTAAGGAAAGGGAAGTTATGTCCTAGGTACATCGACCCCTATGAGATTCTTGATGGTGATAGAGTTGTGTCCTATCAGTGAGCACTTCTTCCTATCATGGCCAATTTACATGATGTATTTCACATATCCCTCTTAAGGATGTACATTTTAGACCCTTAACATGTACTCTTTTCAGTGGTAGTACTTCTGGAGGATGATCGGTATTTGGAGGAGAAACCAATGAATATCATAGATCATAGAGAAAGTGTTCTACGAAATAATAGAATTCCCCTCTTTATAGTGTTTTGGAAAAACCACAATTTTTATGAAGTGATGTGGGAATCATAGGAAATGATGAAGCAGAGTTACCAAAATCTGTTTTATTGTGGGAAAAGGAATTTTCAAGTGAGAAATTTCTTAAGGGGGAGGATTGTAATGACCCAAAATTTCATAAATGGAAATTACTCTTGATCTAATTAAATGTCTTATTATGGTTATATAAAATATTAACTTCATTGGTTTTAAGTTTCTAGATTTTAAAATACCATTATGACTTGTGACCGTTGCTAATATTATTATTAAATAGCAATCACATGATTAATATAAATATAGGGCTTTAACAAATCAAATTTACTCAGAAAATGTGTGTGATGGCCTCATCCGGTAGCCTTTCCCTATACGAAGACCATTTTCAGAGCTCAAAAAGGAGGTAGAATCATAGGGTTTCACTCTTTACCAAGACCAAGCCGAGCTTGAAGACATTAAGCTTGAGCAGAACAGACTACATGAGAAGTGGAAGTTAATAGAGATTACCACCCGAGCAATGTTTTCTGAGCCACCCTAAGAGTCTGTCACCATTGCACTCCTAACTCTTTAGTCTTATGTGGTTATTATAAGTGGTTATGTTACAAGACCCCAACACTATGTCTATGTAAATCATTTTTGTACAAATAATGCGCATTGATTTTATTATTGTGACTTTGTAAATAGTTTTTAAATAACCAATATTATTTTTAGTTAATATTTAAATATGAAATCTATTTTGATGAATTAATGGATTTTTTAATTAAATAATATTTTAATAAATTATTATTATTATTATTAAATTATTTTCTATTAAATATAACCGATCATATAATTTTATGAATGAAATGTTTATTTTTATAATGGTTTGAAACAATTTTTGTCAAAACCCATGAATATTATATAAATGTCTGTTTTTATTTTAAAAGTAAAAATTCACATATTTATAAAATTATTTAGATAAAATGAATATTATTTTTGGAATCAGGACATCGAAATTATCCAATTGTGAATTTTTCATAATTTTCGGATGCAGTCGAATGTTTGGGTAAAAATTAAATATCTTTAAAATATATAATGTGTTTTATGACATCCTAATGAACCTATAGTGATGTAATATAATACTATAAACATTATGTTTAGACAATATATGTTTTAACATTAAAATAATGTGATTTTGGGTTTGTTGGATTTATTTTACAAAGCATTAGTAGACCCTTCAAATCTTATAAAACATTTTGGATTTTTAAATTGTTTTCTTTGAGAGTGTGACTCACCTCTACATAAACAACCCTATTATTTTAGGATGTTCAGCCATTGGCCTTATAAAAAATTTTTTCACTCTCCTTTGGAATAAACCATGGGGAAAAACCATGGGCTGGTTTGTGGTTTTGATTAGTTTAATGTGATGTGTCCCAAACCTAAGTAATAAAGAATTCCCTCTCATTTCCTCTATAAACCCACACATGCTCCCACTTCTTATTCACTCAATTACTTCGTACATTGAACCACCACTTCCCTCCTATCTCTAGAATCCTCCCAAGGTTACCCAATCTCCCAAGAAGCCTCTCTCAAGCCTCTCCCAAGCCTTGGGAATCAAACTTCCATGTAATGGATTTCTTCTTTTCTCATTTTTGTCCAATTTTATTTAAGTTGTTATACCCTTTTGTATTCAATTAAAAATGTTGGGGTATGATTTCACACAACCCATATTACCCTCTTTATGTTTGGATAAAGAGACAACCCTTTCTCTCTCATTAATTCATCCCATGTACACCTGTTACCATGCCGAAATTCCGTGTGGGATTTATCTCTCCTCTTTTACAACCAAGTAATTATTTAGAAATATGCATCTAAATTCCATTATGATTGTTAGGAAATGTATCTATATGACCCACATAATATCCATTTACTGTTAATATTATGAGACATCCCTTTATATCTCATAAACCATTTTTTATGAGTTCTTATTTTAGGTCGTTATACTGCCAAAATTGCGCTTCGATTTTCCAAGCCAATGTCATTGTGTAGTGAATACCATGCCCATTTCTCTACCAAGAGTATTATCCTTTATGGACATTTACTTTTTTATTAAAAATCTTAATTTATGTATTCCAAACTACTTTGTTGTGGAATAAATGAGGATTATTGATTCAATTTTGTATGATCCATGCAGAACACTTATACATGAAAAGAAATGTTTAAGAAGGGTGTGCCCTGATAGGGCTCCAATGCATTGGGTAATTTATAATATCATGATACATCATGTTCAATGAGTTCTGACTCATGGTAATTCATGTGCAACAAGTTTTCACTCATGATTCTTATGTAATGAGGGTTTACTCATGCTTCATGTGCAATGAGCCTCACCTCATGCTAATTCCTTGTTAAGTGTTGTTGCCACATTTCCATGTTTTGATTATCATGGTTTATCATGCCTTTATTTTCATGATTATCTTCTGCTCCATTGATATGACTATTGTGTAACATGTATTGTATTCCTCATGATATTCTATTTTTATTCCCTTATTTGGCTTAATATCTCACCTTTTTCTTAGGCATGTCCTTAGGTTACCCCCTGCAATTCTAAGTAAGAGGGAATGTAGTGGTTAGGTAAAGGTAGTTTTCAATAATTTTTTTCTGTGTATTATGTTCTAATCTCTTTTTTAATGTTCCTATTCCCCAAAAACACTATACCCATAGATTTTTTAGGTTGTATCAAGTGAATATTTTATGTAATAAATCATGATTAAGTGTGTAATAATTATAAGGGTTGTTATAGCGATGACTACAACTATAAGCTTCAAATCAAAAAAAATATTGTTATGATAATGTGGCCTCAGATACTAGTTTCCATAAGAAATAACTAACAATATATAAATTATAAAACATCAAATTTTATTTTTAGGGGCATCAAAAAACACCACATACTCAACCCCCTTATCTATAAGCTAAAAATTTGGTCACACATCATCTTTTAATAACACTCTAAAAATATTAATAGAACACACACATGAACATATATAAAAATTATTTTCAATTATTTAGAAATATTTAATGGGTTCCAAATCAATTGATAAATCATGAACAAATGAATGACTATATCCTACCAACCAAAGGATGAACTGCTCCTTAGTCTTGCACGTGGTGGATCATAAGAAAGGACACCTAAAACCATTGTTAGTTCTACAAAAAACCATTTTATGTGAAGAAATGTCCATGGATGTGAACATATAAAATCTATAACAAACACATTTATATATCTCTATAAAGCTAATTCCTTGGTAAAATGTCCCAAATCATCCTCAATTTAAACATGGGATACTCCTTTGATGTTATGTACAAATACATTTCATTGATGAAGAATTAAAAAATGACCCAAAATGGGATAAATAATATAGTTTTTAATTCCCATAAACAATTTTTATGATTTCATTAATCATAATAAATCAAAATAGACATCAAATTTCTATAGAGACATCAAAATTCCATATTTGGAAGACCCAAATCTTTAACATGGAGGCATTGATAAGATAAATTAATGCCATTTTCATGATATATTGATACAAATAAAATAATTTATTGATATAGGATATTATTAGAAATAGATAACTACTCTTATTGGTAACCTATAATTGGTTATATTAATACACACATATCCAAATTCTACCATCTATCCACATATAGAACAAAACTGGGGCAACCAAGAATGAAATTTAGGTCTGAAAAAACCATTCATCTCACTATCCTCTAACAACACATTAAGATCACTCAATCTATATTAGGGATATTCAATATGTTTTAATTGATACAATATTATTTAATGGGATCATTAATATCCTAAAATCAAACCTTTTTTGTGGAGGTAGTGATGAAATTAACTCTATAAGAATATCCTCATACACTACCGCTTTTTTAGGTAATTCATAGATCATATAAATTTCTACTCAAACTATAACACAATTTTATTTATAAATAAACATTATCAATAAATGTTGTAATATATCCGTCTTTTTTGGACTTCTTTTGTTCCATCATGGTAAATGTCATAACACTAACTTGAAGACAATGCATTTAATTATGAATTAGAATATATGTTCATGAATTGTTGAGAGATAGTCCATACTAATAATTATTACTTAAAACCTTATTGATTCCTTGATTTTATCTCAATATAACCTCTCTTCAAAATTGTTAGGTCTCACTATCGATGGAAGTGTTCTATCATTGAATCTCAATATATTGGGGTATCTATACAATATGGTCGATCTAAATGTACAATATAAATCACTAAATTACTAAAAATATTGTGGAAAAGAAAAGGGAATTTTTTTAGTTTCTCTCAATTAATTTGTTAATGTAGAGATGAAACAGGTCATAACATAAATCATCCATAAAGCCTCCATTTCATAAGACACAACTTTATTCATCGGCTCATGTCCCTTGTCACTAGATCCTTAAGCCTAGAGATGACAAATAGCTTATAATGGTGAAAATAGAAAAAAACATAGGCCAAAAATTACTAATCTCCTTGCTTCAATTTCACATTAAACACCATACAAATCATCATACTCAACCATTTAACATTTCTATGATTTTACATCCACCATATACCTATCATTTTCAAGCTGTGTTTGTCTATATTTCAAGAGATGAACTCACCTACTTCTGTAGTAGCATCACCACACCATCAACTACCTATAAACAACAAGAAAACTGGGTAATTAATAGCATATATCCTATTATATTCTATTAAAAAATTTCTTATTCATGGATATATTGCATTTTATAAAATACAATTTATTAAAGTCTTATCTACATCAGACCCTCATCCATCAGTAATATTAAATTCAAACAAAACCCAAAATATCTCCACTTGAAAAATAATTTTCTAGTACATCATCAAAGGAATTGATTCAACGTTATTCCAAACCATCACAAATATAATATTAAATTAACTTTTTAATGTTTTTTATTATATGCATCATGATCAATGGACATATAGTTACATGAGTGGTTAGTGGACCATGAAATATACTCTAAGGCATATATGATTCCATGTTAGAGCATCCAAATCTCTTGGAGAAATACAACATATATTGTAACCAACCGAAAATACACCATGAAGATACGATTAAACTCTATCCATGTCATATTTTCCTATTCATGCATATATGTCAAAAAAATCAATGTTTCATGTGATGCAATAGAAATGGATTTCCTATAGGAACACTCTCTAATTTGAAGGGATCTTATTAGTATATAATACTCACCCACTATATCTTTACATTAATCTACAACCTTGGGGTATAGATTATCCTAAATAAAATGGTAAATATACATATAAAACTTATATATCATTCGAAGCCTACATTTGTAATAAATATGTACTTATAGGATTAGTGACTTCTCAACATGTGGATGTAAGATTGAAAACCCACCCAGATGTACTATCTCCTTCATCGTCTCATGAACTGATGACTGATGGTTGGTAAATCATTATAATGATCTGAATATTATATCAGGGATGAGTGTCATCATTGAGTCATATAAGAAAATTTCAAAATACGAGAGGTCTAAGAGAATATCAGGGGAGCTAAATTGATATCTAAATAGAATCCACACTGTATTCTGTTAAAATATGTCTACCAATAAGGTCAATGGAAAAAATTCCACATGAAGTGAGTAAATATTCACTTTAATATATTACAAGAGAGTGTAAAAATCAGCCACCACACCCAAAAATGAATTCCCAAAACTGAGAGTTGAACTGGATAGACTATAAAAACATTGTCCAAATATACCAATATAATCATGATAAATAAATTTTTGCTAAACCATATCCTAATATGATCCTAGAATGATCCCCCTCTTTCACAACCTAATTTAATGGTTCCCACCTGGCTTACAAAATGGCGAGTGTGACACCCAAAGCACACATCTATCAGGATTAGTATTTGAGAATAACACTAATTATGAATTTGATAGATATGGGAAGCCTTATCCTATAGTACATGTAAGCACAAAAGGATCTCTAATTTCCAATATAATACTATATAAAAGATAAAAAATTATGGGAATAAACAATTGGTGATTTAAAGGAAATAAATCTCTAAAATAATCTAACCAACTCAATTAATGGGGTACTTATTTCCAAATTCAAGTCCTAGAACTAACTCTAATTTGTCTTGAAAAAATTAAAATCCCGTTGTACAATTATTAATTGGAATCTATAAAAAGCATGGTATCAATATAAACCACAATACGTGTGAGAAGAACCTCAAAATAGTTGAGTATAAAAAGCCAAAAATGAAAACTTGAAATCAGAAAAATGTAATTTTTCATAGCACTTAATTTTATAAGAAATCAGAGAAACATATATGATATTTTGAAATATAACTACTGAATATGATGTTAAGGACCCATAAACACCTTTTTTCATGATTTAATCATTCATATTCAATGTAATTCTCATCTGCAAGAATCCACTACCTAGAAATTTCAAACACTGATGGATCCTTTCTAATAGTTATTTCATGTTAAGACAATCCATTAATAAGAACACACTAAAACACAATGATCTTGATACCCATGAATAATAAAACAAAAATTCCCTTTAGGGGATACCCAAACCTACCCAAAGTGTCTCATAAATATGTGAATCATCACATTAACCTCTCTCTCTTGTTGTACCCCTAAATAGATAATAATGAATTTAGATATTTAATAACTCCTAAGGAAAACTTCTTATAGTCCCACGATTATTATATAAAGGTGAGGGTATAAATATACCACAAATGGATTGAATTTACCTCTAAAAAAATATATAATTGTGATATTTCATAAATAAACCTCATGAAACCGCATTACATTATATAAAATTGAACCAAAACCATTGAAAAATTCATGTCTAAACCGTGATAAATACATTAAATATCTCTGAGGTAAATACAAAATGAAATTCAAGGGATGTAAAAAAAATAGTCCAAATTCATTAGATGGTAATGTAAAGAAAATTTATAAATTCCATTATGAGTACTAAAAATATTTTTATATTTGTGTGGAGTGTATAAAAGCATATAATGTAGCAAAACTAACACCTCTCATGGAGATGGGAAAATTTAATACTATGATATATTAGATAAAACATAATGACCAATCAATAAATAAATAGTTCAGACACACAATCCCATTATAACTAGGGAACACTCACCAATTTATGGAATCCATATAGAATATTAAAATATCAATCATATTTATTGACGTTACCACACAACTATTTCAAACTTATTGTAAACTGTCACATAATAATGAATTACATATGTATACCCCCACTATTATTTATAATATTAAATAACATCAAAACACATTCATCATGTTGATACTTAGGAAATCATATCACCACACATCCTACCTTAATACACTAGGGACATCACATCACATCACATCTATTATCCTATCCAGGGTAATAGGTTATTATGAATGTAAAACACATCTCTCCCATTCCATCCTCATACAATATATGACCCCCAAATTAATTCTTCTAATCATATCATATACTAAATCTCATAAAAAGATACTTGGGATATTATACAACCACACACCATATATCAAATTGACAATTATGCCTTTGATCCATCACAACCATTAAATTTAATCACATTCTATATAATAGATTAAGGAAGTGTATGTGTCAATCCATCCATCCTCTCCAATGTGATGTTGGGACAAACACCCAAAAAAAATTGGGTTGATGGAATCAAATGCCCTAAATTGATATAAAATGTAGAGAAAAAGACAAGTAAATAGATTGGATATATATAATCCCCACATATGCAAAAATATATGATCTCATAACAAGATCACATACTATCTCACAACATCACAACCCATCCCCCCAAATCCCCCAAATTTAGTTCCACTACTAAATGTGATACATGACACAAAAACCCACTATACACATTTCAAATGTCATATTTCAACTTCTATAATATCATATTGAGTATTGACGATTAAAAATCACAATCCAATTTAAATTAATACAACCCATAAAATCCAATATTCTCATCTCATACATTTCCATATTTTAACACATTAGTTCATATTTATCATTGTCAATTTATACCATAGATCAAAGTTAATTTATACATTATTAAATTCCATACAATTAATAGAACTATTGCATTAAAATTCCTTCATTATTAACCAATTTTATAACTAATTTCATATGTATTTAATTATAACACCACAAAAAGACATTTCACATAACCCCCTTAATGACAATAAGAATTTCAGCTCCCTCATTTTCTCGCCTCCCCACCCAATAATATAAATCACCTCCTATCTATAGGGAAAATGTTAATAACCATCCCACAACATGAGCATCACTCAAAACATAATCCCTATATACCATGGACATTGAAATCAACTATATTATTTCATATTTATCTTGGTGCTTAAAATAAGATTAAAATATTAATTTTAATATACATTCGACGATATTTTATCACATATCACAATATATTATAAGGCATTAGCACACACAAATGATTTTACCTATGAAATTATTTACTTAATCAAATATTTTTTGTTAACGATGTTCAATTTTTTTGGTAAAAGCAAACAAAATCCGTAATTTTTATAATCACATCAACCACAATGAAAATAAATAATCAGAACTAACCAATTATTTGTCTGGAATCTATCCTATGAATTCATAATAGAAATAATAATATGAATGATGTAAAACATGTCAACCATGTACAATTTCATTTCAATATCAACTAATCACTTAATTACCATAGTTATGATGTTTAAAAACATCATACCATTGATAAAAAATTGTAAATAACCTCTCGAATGTTATATAAGATAAGAAACATAGGATCCCCTACCATAATAGTAAATTTTTTCTACTGTTCAGGAATGAACCATGATGTTGAATCCACTAAGCACAATGATAATGGATAACACCTATACATTCATTGAATAAAACTACCATAGAAATATACTGTTATAGAAACAGAAAAAACATTTATTTTCCACATAATAGTAACATCCTACAAAATAAAATATGGTAAAACATAAAAAATTTAGAAAATAAGTCAAATAATCCTCCAAAAAACTGATACATCTTTGACGACAAAGTGCAAAAAAGTGGTATTGAATGGATCCCTATGTAAGAAATTGGAAACCAATGAAATTTGAGAGGAATAGAAATTTTATTTGGATGATGGGTCCTTATCCATTTATACAATGGCTAAAAAATTGGACCACAACATAGTCATAAAG
Source organism: Viscum album (assembly GCA_963277665.1). Classification (NCBI taxonomy): domain Eukaryota; kingdom Viridiplantae; phylum Streptophyta; class Magnoliopsida; order Santalales; family Viscaceae; genus Viscum; species Viscum album. The sequence goes on along the minus strand of OY728128.1, from coordinate 116,143,946 downwards.
GCCATGTGAAATCATACATCAAATGTGAAAGTATAATTAAAAAAATCCCTCACCAAGTCATAATAATAACAATCATACTGGAATTGAGATACAATGATATATATGCACTATATAACTATTAAATTTGGGGTGACAATGATGTAGCGAAGATCACAACATCATCGGGTGTTCACAAAGAAGAATGGGTCTATGTAATACACCCACTACAGAGTGTGGTGATTAAAAAATTAATTGAAAATTTTAAAAATAAAACCGAATGCACGATAACAAATATGGGGTCTCAATGGAATAACGATAAACCTCCAATAAGGAATATTACATAGCCAGTCCACTATTCCACAACATCCCAAAAAATTAATGTTCACTCTATATATCACTGAAAACCAACTACACCACAACCATCCCTACTATTATACATATGTCACCCAAAATAATTATATAGGCCTAAATGCTATAGTGATCTCTAGAGAAGGATATCCCACAAGAATATTTTTTCCCTTATAAAATCATTGGAATTCCCTCATGGATTATACACCACCATATTCCCATTAAGGTAATTATATGAATGGAGTATTCCTTTATATAAGATTCTTCTAAAAATATTCCCTCCATTGTGATTTCAAATCATGTAGACTATAATGTGGAAAATGTTTCCAAATAATTATTCATCTTGATACTTATAAAAAATCAGGTTACAATAGATACACATCCACCAACTGAACACCCATTACAAGATAAAACAACACTAGACAAATTAAATCCACCACACCACCAACCATATGAACTAATCCCATCCAAAACACCCAAAAAACAGTTAACAAAACCACCCCATTTCTACCAACATGAAACAAAATCCAATGACCCGAAAAATCCAATGGTAATGATAATTTTTGATATCCAAGAACCAGGGTCCCAATAACGAAAGTGTATTAATTACATATTCTATGTCAAGATATTATCATCATTTAGTGGATCTCACTCTCTCATATGTTTTTAATCATATCATGGAATAATTATCTTTTATTTTTATTCAATATCTCATCCATTCATATATTATATGAATTAATTCACACATCAATTAAATAAGGAATGAGTATGATTGAAAACAAAATCAATGTACAAACATCACATAATCATATGTAACATAAAAAGGAAATATAATAATGGATTCGAATAACAACGAGAGCTGGTCATACCACTTCATCTCTCACTACCATGTTCTCTCCTATAGAATTACATGAATAAAAAAAACAATAAACAGAGTAGTATATCCAGGAAGAATGAAATCTTGATGATCAAGGATCTATACTTGGTGCTCTATTAATATTTCATAATCCTAGAAATATGACTCTCCCTATTAGATGAAATTTTAGTTACAATAATGTCACTAAAGGGTTTGAGAGAAATAGAATACATCATGGATATAGTCATTATGTTGAGGATAGTCCCATAAATAATCTACTTATTTGACGTGCTCTGACACCTCAAAATTCCAAAATAATTAGGTGATTTACTTTCTCTAAAAACACATTTCTACCAATATCATGGTATACTATGATGAAAATATTTAATCCTATCTCAAAATACATGGGTGTCCTCCTTTAATAGACTTAATAATTCTACCAACAATGTACCTCATTTATAGTCTAATGAATATGATTATACTAATTTGATGTGTTCTTCAACACATTGAGACAGAGAACTAATGTCTCTCAAAAATCAGCCCCACCCTACCTGGAATGACATTGTCTCCTATAAATAATCATAAAAAGGTGTTTATAGTGACTGATGGGTGATACATATTATTATAATAAAAAACAACCATATTCATATTCTTTATCCCAGATCAAAGGAATCAAAATAAATAAAACCTCATCATATCCTCTATATTCGGGATAGGCTATTACAGATTACCCATCACTTGAGAAAAGAAATTTTTGATGAGGTTCACCTAAGATAAAATATCATGCTTCAATTACATCTATATGTTCATGAAAAATTATCATCCCTATATGTGACAATGTACATCATTACTCCATTTAACTACACAAAATCATCCACATACCACCTAACTATAACATATATTGCACCCATTTCAACTGTCACTGAGAAGATGGTTTATTTCTTCAAATGATCCAAAATAAATGAGATACAAAAAAACCTACCAAATCAAGGGGTAAACCTATTATGAAATTAATTGAGGTGTAGTACAATTTTAACATGATGATATCCATGGGTTGTTGAAAACCACGAGGAATATGATGCTCATTATTAACCTATTAGAAAACTAAAAAATGACCCACAAACTCCCCCACAACCCACTTCATATTGTGACACTGCAATTGAGTCAGGGGTCTTTCTATCAGGTTCTTGCACTCTCATCGGTTCCGTTGATGGAACCTTTGATTTCCTTCAAGTGGGTTTTGTTCGATGGTCCCGTCATGAGTGTTTTGTGATGGAAACCCTGGCCGTTAAAACCTGACCTAACCTCGAGTTCCTCCGCGCCTCTCTAGGTAGAATCTGGAGTGGGGGTGACAAAGTGGTTTGGGGATTTGTGGTTCATCGGTCGGTGGTTTTTCCAGGTGCTCTTACATCGATATTCTCTAATTCGGCTTCTGGTTCCAGTTTCGTCGTCATATGGACACCTCGATCATTCAAGTCCCTGATCTAGTCTCAAGTTCCTCTCCTCCTCTCCCAATTAGATCTGAGCGGTGGTACCAAAGATATTTTGGGATGTGGGATTTGGTGGCCGATGGTATTCTTCGCATATCCGGAGTTAATTCCTCCTTTGAAGAAGATATGGTTTTGTTCTTCTTTCAACTTTATTGACTTTCAAAGCTTGAAACGACATCGACAATGGTGATGTTTTTGGTCATTTCTCCTCCCTCAAATCAGCAGTGATGGGTTGTCTGTTTATTTTGACGTGCGTTCGTTCTCGATTCTTTTTGGTGAATGGGTCATTTTGTGCCTATTTTGGTATTATACATTTCGGGTTATGGCAGCCATCGGTGTTTTTCATGATGGTATGTGTCTATGGTTTTTTTTCATTGATACGGCGAGCTCACTCTGCACTTGGTTTGATGCTGCGTTTGAAGATCACCAGTGGTCTGATGTGTTTGTGTTTTACGGTGGTGAGGATGATCTCCGGCGGTCGGACGATGACTGGTGGGGAGATAAGATCACAATGACAGTGGTGACAGGATGGATATAATGATGGTGGGTCTGATGATGATGGCAGGAGCAGTGACATGACTCTGGTTGATTTGGATTCTCATGGCTCGAGGACTCCTTTTGAATTTGTGTGTTTTTGAAATTTGACCTTAGTTTGGATTCATCAATCTGTATCCCACACAGGATTTGGTTACCGCTCATCCATAAAGAGATTTTTTGAAAATAAAAATAGTTAATTTTCAGGAAATAGATAATATTTTAGATGGTGTATTAGATAATAATACACCATGTTATGAAATAATAAACATCCACCATAAATCCCCATTACATCTGATTGTAGTTCTTTCAACTCCCCCATATATTTACAATAACCATCAAACTGAAGAGAAATATCCATCTACAATAATCAACTAAATGTATAATAAAATATTTTAGTTTTCCCTATGGTGTAGAGTTTCTATTTATCAATGGACTTAATAAACACTATCATCTTTTGTTTCTACATTTTGAAATAATATTTAGATAATATATATCCCATTTTATTGACATATAAAATTAATGTAACAATAGCATTTGTGGAGGATAAAACAATGATATATCCATGTCATGGGTGTCATAATTACCATCATTATGATGTTGCATCCTAGAAAACTAAGTGATCAACACATTATTCTTCATCAAGATACATCCAAATCCCAAATATGAAGATTCACAAAACACCTACTACATCAACCCTACTCTGAAAACTGGAGAACTCAATCACTAATAAATTTATTTTCATGGTAATAAAACACCATGACACTACTCTACCAATATAGAAACCCAATTGACAATGGTCAAAAATATTAATGGGTTAAAAATCTAAGAAAAATCCGACATGAACCTATTATAATAGTCTATAAGACCCCTTCTTCTAAAACCTCTTCCATATACATATCTACTTCCCTAAAAAACTACCCTTTACATTATGAAGTTGAAAAACACAACATCTTGGGAAACCACATTCAAATGTAAATTTGACTATGTAATCTTGAACATACAATAGGAAAACATCCCATAGTGATGGTGATGACAAATTCCCTAAAAAATATTTATGAGATGCTCAACAAGTTAATACTTTTAAAACATTTATATAAATATTTCATTAATGATTATGATAATGATCAAGACTAATAACTAATTAACATAGACTTTATAATCCCCATGACCATGTCTTCTGCATTCATGACAGTGAATGGAATGACAGAAAACTCAAATTTCCCATTCATAAACAAGAAATTAGTCATCATAACATACTCATCCCTTACCCTTAATTGGTGATATCCTTACCAAATATCAAAAACAAAATAAAACAATTAGAATAACTCATGATGTGTAAAAATATTCTATCATTGGATGACGGCAGTGATTCTTGTTCATCACTTTATTTAACCTATGGTAGCCTATAAACAACATCAAAATATTATCTTCCACCATAGTGAACAAAAGTAGAGAAGCCAAAGGTGTTATAGTGGGTTGCATGAAGCCTGACTGCAAAATATTATCAAACATTAACCTTGTATTTCCAATATGAATAGAAACTATATAACTGGGAGCCATCGATATGATATAATCACTAGGTTGAAATTCCACAATGAACAAAACATCACATCATAGGAATAATGTCAAAATCCCCACTAGAAAAACATATAAAGACTCTATGATAACTCATGGAACCTCAACCATCCAATGACATACTAATCCCACAATACACAAGGAAACTATAAAAATATTGGTCTTTACATGTTTATTGAACAACGAATAACTCAAATCAGCATTGGTAACCACATGATTTCAATCGATATAAGAAAAAAGGATTGCCTTATAGAGTCGATCATAAACATCATACAAGGAATATAATATATCAATGTCAAGAATAACATTATATGGGAAAATATTTAGTAGTAATTGTTCCTCGTGAGACTGATGTGGTCCCATTAGTATGATACACCCACATCCCAAATTAAACAAGATTGAATGGCCTCCCATAGCATAGTTGATATAATGGGAATGAGAATAATATCGATATAAGACCCCAAATGAATGGGCTTGAGTGGTGAAATAATGTATTACTGGTCCTCTAAAAAAGAAATGTTATATGAAATGGAAGATGAAACAAATATCATATCTTAAACGATCTATGTCCCCACTGAAATGATCTATGTCCCCACTAAAAACACCCATTCTTCTATAATGATGACCACATAAATGTAAAAGCATTCTATGAGGTCCTAGGTCTTGAAAAACCACACATGGTCAGCCTATAAATTTTTTATCCCCTATTAGAATATAATAATCCATCTTCCCATACTTCTAAAATTACCTCACTGTTAGCTTCTATATAGAATGGTGTTGAGCCCGATAGAGATTTCTATACTGATACTAATGAGCCGCCATGATCAAATACTGAATATGACAATTAAAAACATAAAAAATTATCCCATAATACCATGGAAAATAAAGGAAACCATTTTCCATAGATGGTGTAATGGGAGGATTCTATGTGCAATGTCCCAGAATCCCATTATCTTTGGGATTTTGGATCCAGGATTTAATCCATACTGGATTATCATTTTTCTATTGTTTGGATTATTATCTCTTTGATCCTACTAACTGGAGTAGAACAATGCCGAGATGAATGATGGTGAAGGTTTGTTCCCCGATTTTCATTTGGATTTCTTCCCCCTTTTTACTTTTGTTCTTTGTGTTCTTTGCAGGGAAATGAACAACAGATCATTGTGCAACTGTTATGAAAAGTAACTATCTCAATGCAGAGATATGACATCATGAAAACCTAGCAGAGGTGCGATAGTGATCGTAGAAGACAAATCAACACGGTTCGTGATTTCTCATTCTTTGATCCTTCTTCACTCAAATGGATTGGAACACGTTTTTGGGGCTGATCGGATGCCTAAAAATGTGGAATCTGATTAAAGATGGTAGGAAAACCTCAAATCAGGAGTTTCTAGGCGATCAGGTCGCCATATTGAGGATTTGAGGAGAAATCGGGGCACGCTGGTGATAGGCATCATTTTTGGAAATTCTAGAAGAACACGGTGTGTATCCCTAAGAACACACTTTGTGGGACCATCTATGATGTCTCTAGGGTTCAGAGATGCATGAAGCGATGAAACAGAATGTTCCTTGAAAAACAAAGTGTGTTGGTCCTTACACAGACTCGGCGTGTATCCCTAGTGATACACAGACACTGGATGGAGCACACGGCCGTGTTCTCCTCCACATGACTAGAGTAGTCTGGCTTCACGGGTAACCCCATGTGCAGGTTTCACAGGTTGGAGCACACGAGATAAAGCTGTGTACGAGCACCCGACCGTGAACATGGAGCTGACCCCATTTTCCCAAACATGGCTTCTGATATGTACTACATGCTTTGTACTGACCATTCTACATCATTAGCCTTACAACACAGGTCATTGTACATGGGAAGTACCCAGGGTCAGAAGAAATGGGGTGTGACACTTCTACATGCCATGCACTTTTCAATACATGTCCTTTTCTTCTTTTCCACCATATCTTGGACATGTTTATTTTGTGTTAGTGCCCCTTTTTCTCATTCCCTAGAAGTTCATCTATCATTTTCTTCATCAAGAGTATGATACCTTCAACATTTCATTCTATGATAGAGTTAGGTATCCCTCCAAGAGGCTGGGAGCGAGATACTCTATCCATTTGTGACCTTAGGTAGAGTAAGGTGTTGACAAGACTATTCCCAAAGGGCGCCGATCCTATACCTAAAAGGTGAATCTAGATGAGTCGTAGTATCCCCCAAGGACCTGGAAGTGATCCTCATATGTGTATCAAGATCATTCCACACCCAGGAGTTTGTTCTCATAGAATGAGTGTATCTATCTCTCGTGACATTTCCCAATAGACAATAATTATCAGACGGACGTCATCAGAGCTATTAGACTCGTGGTGTGTGTTCTCCCTGATGAGTGCTTCGTGGAGTATTCAAACTGAATCACTAGTTGGGGAATGCAGTTTTGTGACTTTTCTCTAGACTATGGGTCCATGTTATGAGTATATATGGATTATGTTCACCTATTATATGGTAAGTAGACATATACATTGTAGACCTGACAGTATCGTTCCATTGTTCATTGTATTGTGGTTTTCAGGGTCCTCTACAGATTATTGTTATACTCAACCCTGCATGGTATTTGACCGCACGCGCCATGTCTTGTGCTTACGAGCAGCCTTTTGATGGGGTCCAGGGTGGACTAGGACCGGACCGAGCATTTAGAGTTCCCTACAGGCTGAGGTGTTCCTATGTCTACGTGCTGCAGTCCCAATACCTCTTTGTGTTTTTAGGTTATAATTTGTAGTTTTTTACACTCTGCTTTTTGGTGGGCGTGTATTCTGGCCCAGTTTACTTTCAGTACATTACTTCTCATTGAACTCTATTGGCGGGGTTTGGTTGTATGCATGTATTTTGATCCGTAGTGGTTTTTTTACATTTCAGAATTTGTGGGCTTGGATATGTGTGCATGTGTACTGGTACTTAGGCAATGCCACCCATGTTAGTGATATTCCTACTCAGTGCAAGTCACCAGCCCCTGTCCTATTGGAGGCGGGCTTGGGGAGTCGCAACACAGGCCCCACGGGGATGGGTCGCTACAGAGTGGTATCATGGGTGGTTGGTTCTATCGTAGAACCATGTGTCTATGAGTTTGGGTTGGGGAAACAATGTTAAGTGTTTCGAGCTTGAATTTCATGCCAGAGAATCCAGTGTTGGTGTGGGCGGCTGGCGTATCCATGTACCAAGACTCTGATAACATTATTTTCAACTTGGTACATGAGATCACTATTTGCGGGGAAATAAGAGATTGGTACATGCATCATATAAGAATGGGTTTTGTTTTCTATGTTCTTTATGTCATCCATCTAGATATACTCATTGACCATGGTACATCATGTTCATTACTGTATTCCTCTGCAATATATTCCTATGAGAATTCAGCAGTGCGATCACGAGGATGACCCCCATAGTGATCTGGCTACGATATTGGAACCAATTCCTCAGGCGTTACCTCCAGATGGTGTACCTGCTATACCACCACCAGTGGAGCATATTGTAGTACCTACAATACCGAAAGATGTGGGGCGCAGGCGTAGCACACTCAATGAGTTCCAGAGACAGAGACCCCTTAGGATCCAAGGTGATCCCATCCCTTTGGTGGCTGAGGACTTTATTGAGGTGGTGACCAGAGTTTTACATCTCGGGAGGACACCAGCGGACCAAATGGTGATCATATGAGAGTGCCTTCTTCAAGGATCATCAGGACAATGGGGAGTCAAAACACACAGACTCACAATGGGGATAATCTTCCATGGACGGAGTTTCAGCGACTCTTTATGGAGGAGTTCTCACTAGTTACGCTTAGAACAGTGTGTATCCTGGAGCTTCTTTAACTCTAGTAGAGTTATTTGATGGTGGCTGGCTATTCATCAATGTTCACCAACCTATCCATATACATGATGGATATGGTCATGGATCAATAAATAAGAGCTTGGACCTTTTTGTGAGGACTATGAAGGGACATCTGAGATAGTGTCATGATGTTTTGCATTCCAACTTATACTGGAGTGCTCGAGCGGGCCTAGGTGATCGAGAGCTTCTTGGAAGAGTAGGGACAGTTGACGATAGTCAACAACAGTACAACAGTTGCAGAAACCTCGGCAGTAGGGAGCCTACGTCATTCACAAGGATCAGTATGTGGGAGACGTCACATTAGGACCCAGGACATGGGTTTGGCTTTCCATGGTTCTCAGGCTATACCCAGTCAGGCTAGAGAGAAGCGATTCTATATGTGTGATGGTAGGGGACATCTCGCTAGATATTGTCTGGCCCGTCAAGCAGCTAATAGAGAGGTTGTGGATGGACCACCAAGGAAAAGATAAAGAGTGGAGCATACAGACTCACCAGATGACAGACATGGCATAAGATCAGGGAGAGCTGCAGGTGGTGGAAGACGATTCAATCTACATCCACCACCACCCCTAGGAGGTCTGCACAAGGATCCGAGAGCTGCGGGACAAGGGCGGGGACATCTACATGCAGTCGATACGTATGACCCAAGGAAACCCAGGATGATCCATGGTACGATATATGACTTTCCTACCTTAGATGTCGTACTTATAGACATAGGCGGCAATCATTCCTTCATCTCCACAAGTCTTAGGCAAACCATTGAAGTCCTAGTAGATCCGTTGACTCGATCCTTATGCTAGGAGACACCTATAGGATGAGACTCAAGGATCATGCACCTTGGTAGATAGTGTTATTTTACCCTTAGATGTGATATTTTAGGTTGAACCTCTTAGTGGCTGCGTCGAGGCCTTACGATGTCATTCTCGGTATGTATTGGTCATCCTCGGTCCATGCACAGATTAACTGTTTTATGAAATGAGTGTGGTGTTTACGTAGTGATGGGATGAGGTTTTCCTTTTTTGGTTTTATGGAGACATAGGTAGAACAAAATGGGATCATGCGTATGATGGTGTAGCCTATCACTAATGAGTTGGCTAGTCTTACCCTTGGAGCAGTAGATGTTGTGAGCATCCAGTTCCAAGCAGTCGAGGTGGAGTAAGAGGACGTCTTTCCTAAAGATGTTCCAGGACTAACTCCCTGCAGGGAAATCTAATTTTTCATTGACTTTCACCCTGGGAAGTAACTGATTTCCTCGTTAACATATCAAATGGATTCTGCAGATCTTCGCAAGCTGAGGTTGCTGTTGGAGTATATTCAAAGCAGGGGTTTTGTGAGACCTATCATTACACCCTGGGTGGCCCCAGTATTGTTTCCAAAGAAGATAGATGGGTGTCTGAGGTTGTGCGTGGATTATTGGTGCCTGAACTAGGTAATGGTGAAGAACAAGTATCCACTATCGAGGATCAATGACCTCTCCGACTAGTGAAGAGGGGCACTGTGGTTCTTGATGGTTGACCTTTATTCAGGTTACCAACAGTTACGAGTTCGAGATAGGAATATACTGAAGATAGCTTTCAGAAGACATTATGGTCACTATGAGTACTTTGTGATGCCTTTATTCATGGAGAACACCACCCCTGTGTTCATGGGACGTATGAACAAGATCATATAGCCATACATGATCTGTTTTGTAGTGTTATTCATCGATGACATCCTTGTTTAATCAGCGTCAGAGGAGGAGCACACGAGACACCTGTGAGTGGTTTTGGATGTACTCTGAGAGCACCAACATTATGGGAATCCATCAAAGTGCCAGACCTAGATTTAGGAGGTCCAATTTCTAGGACATTTCATTTCAGTAGAAGGGGTAGTTGTTGACCCAGCCAAGGGGGAGGCACTGTTATCATGGGAGCCACCTCAGAGCATGATGGAGGTGCTAAGCTTTTTGGGGTTGGTAGTATATTATCATAGATTCATTCCTAATTTCTCCCGAATATCTTCCCAGATGACATCCTTGACCATGTAGGGGAAACCATTTATGTGGACGAGGATGTTCCGGAAGGATTTCGAGCAGTTGAGGAATATTTTGATGAGAACCCCAATTTTGATATTACCGGAGGCATGTGTCGAGTACATAGTTTTGAAAGACATATTGGGGATCGGGTTTGGATATGTCCTGATGTAGATACTTGTAGTGATTGATTATAGTTTAGTCTAGCTTATTCCACTTGACTAGAAGAATTCAACCCATGACCTAGAGTTGGTAGTGGTAGTCATCGCGTTGGAGATGTGGCGACTCTACCTTATAGTCGAGCGATTCATCATGCACTCTGACCACAAATGCCTCATGTAAATCATATCCCCGAAGGATCTGAATCTTATATTGAGGTATTGGATATATTTACTCTATGAATATGATTTTCAGATCATCTATACTCATGGGAAGGAGAACAAGGTGGCAGAAGCTCCTAGTAGAAGGTCGAGCTCACAGTTGTTGAGTGAGGCGACTGAGCTGTTCTCCATGTTGCAGTTATCCTTCATGGATAGAGAAGATTCATCCTACCTTATATCATTGGTTTTGACCCCTCCACACTCACAATGAGTTATATTGTCACATCTTGGGGATGTCGACTGTGAGTATTTGGGTGCTCAGTTATCCACAAGACATTCTCCTGATGGACATTCACAAGGTGGGGAGCACATGATTCAATTCATAGGATGCACGATTTTACCAGTGGTGTTATGGGAGGATTTTATAAGAGAGTTTCATACATCCCACTTGATGGTAGATACTGAAGTAGTGAAGATGTACCGGGATCTCCAACTACAGTTCTAGTTGTCAGGCATGAAGAACGTAGTATAAGACATCATTTCTCGATTCCTTACGTGCAAGTAGGTGAAGGATGAGCACCAGGTTCCAGTGGGATTAACTCACCCGTAGATGTACCAAAGTGGATGTGGGATGGAATATCAATGAAATTCATGACAGGATTACCTAGAATTCCAAGATCCATGATTTCATCTGGGTTATCATTGACTGACTCACCATGTCATCCCACATCCCAGCTATTAGAGAGAAGAGTTATGTAGAGATCTTGGGACGCCTTTACATGTAGAATATAGTTTAGATTCTTTGAATCCCTTTGATGAAAGGCTTGGATCGAGATATCCACTTAACATTCTGGTTGTGTAAGGGATTACATTGGGATTTTGGGACTCATCTATTCTTGAGCAATGCGTTCCATCCCCAGACTGATGGTCACACGGAGAGAACCATTCAGGTTCTGGAGGATATGTTGTGGGCCTGTATCTTGGAAATTTGTTGTAGTTGTGAGGACCACCTACGACTGGTGGAGTTCACATTTAATAATATCCACCACGCCACCATTGGTATGGTACCATTTGATGCTTTATATGGGAGACCCTGCCAGTCACCAATTTGCTGGACCGACCACAGAGAGTCAGAAATCTGGGGTTTAGAGTTTGTGCAAGCTACCATGGAGAAGGTGCAGATCATTCAGGTGTAGATAACGACTACACAAATCTGGGAGAAGTTTTATGCTGGCAGACGACAGAGACCTCTGGAGTTCAAAGAGGGATACCATGTCTTCCTTAGCGTCCTGGCTCGACGAGGGTGGAAGAGATATGTCTTGGGCGGAAATCTATCTCTGAGATTCATCATACCTTTCCAAATACTACACAGAGTTGGTGAGGTGTCGTACCCCTAGCTCTACCACCACAATTGCATCGAGTACATGATGTCTTCCACGTGTCACATCTGATGAGGTACGTACATTACCACTCCCACGTCATCAACTGGGATGAGCAGGACGTTGAGGATGGGGTGACCTTTACTGACTACCCTATGGTGATCTAGGATCTCTAGGAAAAGACACTTCATGGGAGATCGATTCGCTTGGTGTGCATTTGGTGACAACAAAATAATCTTCAGGAGAGCACATGGGAGTGGGACTCTCAGATCCATTCCCAATACCCACATATTATTGAGTATAATTATTTTATCTTTTCATGGACACAAATACCTTAGGTGTGGTGAATGTAATGTCTTAGATTTTTTTTGTATTACATTTAAATATTATATAGAATTATTTTGAGACTAGAACATCCGATGGCGACCGATTCTTAGGCCTGACGTGTCCGGAATAAATGATTGAAATTTATTTAAAATATTTAAACAACACACACAAGTGGTTTTCTAGAAAAAGTGGAATAAAATTTGAACAGGTTATCAGATCAGAAATATGGGGGAACTATTGAGTTCAGAGCAGAAACATTACCTTAGGCAGGGACTAACATTAACCAGCATAGTTCACCTGTGTGAGTTCGTTTTAGGACGCTTTAATGGAAATAAAATAATGTAATAATTTATATTATATAAAATTATCCATTTTTTGGAGTGACCTAATTGTTCCCTTTCAAATACCTACTTATGGAATATTCACATGGTTAGCCTCATAACTCTGCGAATTGAGAGGGAGCCTTGGAGGATTTTTGACGGACGCCGACGAACGACGATGCGTGGATCGCTGCGCAGTGATATTGAGTCCCAACGGGTGACCAATCTCCCTCTTTATTTAAGACAGAAGTATGGGATTGTTATTTTGATTTTTATTTTCCACATACTAGGGTAAAATGACAAACACAGATCAACCAATGATTAGGTTGATCCATGGATCATACATTCTTGTGGGAGGGTTATTATTTTCTTCTCATCAGGTTTCTGATTCAGGGATTTAATCCATGCTTGATTATCTTCTTTTTTTTTGTTTTGATTATAATCAATTTTATCCTACAAACGAGAGTGAAAAAATGCCCTGATGAACAATGGTGATGGTTCATTCGTCAATTTTCTATTGGATTGCTTCTCCCTTTTTACTTGTATTCTTCGCATTCTTTGCAGGGCGATGAACAACATATCATTGTGCATCTGTTATGAAAATTAAAAGATCTCAAAGTAGAGATCCCACATCATGAAGACCTATTATAGGTGTGAAAATAATGGTGGAAGACAAATAAAAACTTTTTGGGATTTCTTGTTCTTCGAGAGTTCTTTGTGAGGATGGATTGAAATATGTTTTCGGGGCCGATCAGAGGCCCAAAAATGACGGAATCAGAATCCTGATGGTAGGACGACCACAAATAATTTGTTTTGATGTGATCAGATAGCTAGATTGAGTATTAGTGGAGAAACTAGGGTGCGGTAGTGATGGGTGTCATTTCTGGAAATTCTGGAAGAACACTGCATGTATCCCTATGAACACACCGTCTGGGACTGGCTCTGCGGCGGCTAGGATTCTGTGATATAAAAAGTGATGACATGGCATGTTCCCTGAAGAAAACGGTGTGTGGTTTCTTACATAGACTCAACATGTGTCTCGGGTGATACACGGGCATTGGATGGTGTACACAACCATGTACTCCACAAGACCAGACTATACTAGATGCATGTGTTAACTTTTGTAGAAGTTACATGGGATGGAGCATATGGGATAAAGACATGTAAAGGAACATAACCGCATACATGGAGATGACCCTAGTTATCCAGACATGACCTATGATCTGTACAACTCACCATGTAAGACATTTCTACACGACAAGCATTGTGACACATGCCATTGTACAAGGGTAGTACCTGGGGTCAGAAGACACCGTTTGTGACACTTCTACACGTCATGTAATTTTTAGTACATGGATTGTCCATCTTTTCCACCATATCTTGGACATGTTTCTTTTATGTTGGTGCCCTTTTTTTCATTCCCCTAAAGGTCATGTATCATTTACTTCTTTTGGAGTAGCATCCCTTCAGTAGGAATTTCCGAGATAGAGTCAGGTATCCCTCCGAGAGGCCCAGAGTGAGATACTCTATCCATTATTGACCCTAAGAAGATTGAGGCATTGATATGACTATTCCTACCAGGAACCAACCCTCTACCTAGTAGGTGAATCTAGATGAGTCATGATATCCTCCAAGGCCCTATCATTGATCCTCATATGTGTATTGAGATCATTCCCCCACAAGAGTGTGTTGTCCTGGAATGAGTGTATATATCACTCATGACTTTTACTGATGGAAAACACCTCTCGGATATGCATAATCCGAGCAATCAGACTCATGGAGTGAGTTCTCCCAAAAAGGTTCTTCGTGGAATCATCAAACTGAATCCCTATTGGGGGAATGTAGTTGTGTGACTTGTCTCTAGATAGCGGGACTGGGTTTTGAGTATATCTAGTTTGTGTTCACGAATTTTATGTTCAATAGAAATATACTGTGTAGAGCTGAATGTATCTTTACATTGTGTATTACTTTTTGGTTTTCAGGGTCCTCTATTTAGTATTGTTAAACTCACCCATGCATGGACTTTTCCCGCACATGTCATGTCTTTGGTAGACGAGTAGCCTTTTGACGGGGTCCAGGGCGGACTAGGACATGACTGAGCTTTCTGAGTTCCCTATAGGACGAGGTGATCCTACGACAATGTGAAGAAGTCCCAGATCCTCTTTTTTTTAATAGGTTGGACGTTGTAGTTTTTAGTTCCTTTTTTGGAGGGTTTGTATTCTGGACCAATTTACTTTCTGTACATTACTTCATGGTGTACTATGTTGGTAGGGTTTAGTTATATGCATGCATTTTGTTCTATAGTATTTTTTTACATTTCAGTATTTGTGGGATTGGATATGTGTGTGTGTGAACAGGTACTTAGGCAGTGCCTCCCATGTTAGTGATATGCCTACTTAGTGATAGTCATCATCCCCTAGCCTATTATAGGCGGGAATGAGGAGTCACGTCGTGTGCCCCACTGTTATGGGAAGTGACACTATGATTGACACCCTATAAGGTAAAACCTCATATTTTAACATTTTTGAGACTAACACTGACAAATTTTACACTCATCGAACCCATATGCTCCCCTAATTGCGGTAAAAATTCTCATTAGTGTGTCATCATGATTACATATACCATTTTATTATCCTCTAGATAAATCATCACCATAATGGGATTAATTGTGTACTAGATAGGAGGCTAAAGTTCCACCATTAGATTCCCCACATAGATGTCATAATCTAGATGATGGTATGGGGAAAACACCACATATCCTTCAACACTATATCCATCTCCCACACAAACCTAACCTAAAACTGAAGAGGGACTATCTCATGACTCTTCATTCGAGGATGACTAAAGGAACACTTTTCAGATCCCATTTTGTAATTCAATGGATGAAATATCTACCCATTTAATCTCTCATAGACACATCATCCACAATTGATTTATAGCATCCCAATGTTGAAATATTTCAATTTGGGAACAAGTACAGTATTGAGGATCTAATCAAACCTAAGTAGATCATATGGCCATTCGATAGGCTAACTATCTTGATATTTTAAACCCTTCAATTGTACTTCCCCATACATCTCTATAGAAAACACACAACATTATCATTCCATGAGAATACTCTATAACCAAATTACCATTATATTAATCATTTATATTAAATACTTGAACCTATAATACCTAAACAACTTGTGGAACAAGTATGAGAGACATAGTTACATTGGAAACAATGATTTCAATAGCTTGGTATTATTTAATTTTTATTATGATTCATATTGTTATTTTTCTATTAATTTTCATATCCCCAAAAAACCCAATTTCAAAAAGAAACCATGTAAATCATGATACATGTGACTCCCCCTAGGTATCTGAAATACATGTTACACCACTTTATTTAGCTATTCAGTAGAAACACATTCCTTATTTCAGATCATAATCACCCCTCCAAATCTAATGTCATCGTTAGTATACACATGACTATGTCATGATCAGTGATTAACATACATTATTTTCCAACCAATCCATGTTATCCTCGCTAATCTCAAGTATAAACACAAACATTCATTCAAAAATTTCCTCAGATATAACACTTTCATGAACCCCTACCTCAAAAAGAAAAATTCATTGGCCAAAAATGAAGGAAGATATAAAACGACTCCTAGTCTAAGCTCTAGTAAGAGATGGGATGGAGATTTGAGCTAAGGGAATAAAAAATTAAAAAATGTGATGCATTATCCTCTATAATATATTTGGAATAATGAGATTTCATAAACAAACTGAAAAAAATTATGACAAAAATATGTATGAAAATGATCCCATTCTATAATTCATGTTTTAAAAATGGATAATAAATATAATGTATCCATGGTGAATAATAATAAATAATAAAATTTTGTGATACAAATATATTCTAGAGGTACGGTAATGTAATTTCTAAAATGAAAATGATGTCCTCTAGGAAACCGGAAAATAGATAAAATATGCATTACAAGTCATTAAAAGAATAATTATTTGGAAAATCAATGTTATTCGCTAACATGATAAAAGTGAAAATAAATGAAACCCTGAGAACAATATAAAAACCATCTTAATTATATAGGTAATCTATCAAATCCTATAATTACAATTGGAACATCACTAAATAACACATGTCTGGTATAATGAATTATATTATTCATGTAAATCAACCATACCCAACACCACATTCACACTAATTACCCTATATAAAACCCAAATGATGTACATCATTTCACTCACACATATTATATATATCATCACATCACATAACATCCTATAAAATGAAATATTTCTTACAGAAACATAGTCATGACATCACCCCACATCTCAAATAATAAAATAGAGTCCTTCAAAGAATTTAATTTATTATTATATAACAATCTTTTTCATGTATAATGAACATTAGGGACCTCATCTCGATTCCATCATCCTACCATTAATTACCCCCACTAAATTTCAACCCATAATCCTATTAAAATAATCTAACCAGAAGTAACTTGGTCCATAAAACCACATCCCATCTCATCTCTATAGTGACCTATTAAAAATTGAACATCAAATTTCATTCAATCTATCATTGAGAGGAATAGTTATTCTGTAATATATAGTTCTCACCCATCTATCCTCATAAAAATTATGGATTGAAATATAGACCCAAATCATATGGGTATCAAGAAATTTGTGATCTACAGGGGCGGGGGTGCATAAAAAATAACTTGGATGTAAAATGTATATATATACATATATATATATATAATTACATGCATAATACTATCATTTGTGTTCAACCCTTGAGAATGAACCATCTCACAACATAAGTACCCATCATCAAAATAAATCCAATTTTATGTCCACTACTAAAAGAACAACAGAACTGAAAAACCTCAAGAAACATTTCACATTTCAAAATTCATCTTCTTCCTCATTTTAATTGATTTTATATAATTAATATTACTATCCCATTTTTATTAATATATCCCATTTAATTGCATTATTCCCTAATACATTAATTTCATTATTTCATTATATCATCATGTTGCATCACATTTTCCATTATACATTTTAACCACATATCCAACATTAATTTAATCATTATTCGAATTAAATCACCTTATCCAAGGAAACCAAATATATTTCACATATATTTTAACAAATTAAATTATTACCCAAGAAATAAGAACTTCACAACATACCAGGAACAAATATCCTGTTCTACTCCTCAAGAAAACCATCACAACATAACCACTATTTTCCATCACTACCAATCCGCATCATTGCACATCATAACACCCAACCCAACTACACATCTTCACACCATAAAAAAATTAAACAAAAAACACATCATCCAATTAATACAAAAATAAAAGAAAATGGTAGTTTATATTTTATATTTGTCTTCAAATCATAGTCATATATAAATTTTTATATTCCATCAAGGTGATTTAATTATGTTTCACATATCTTTTATGTAAATTATTCTAGAAGATATATATATATAATTTATTTATTATCAAAATATAACTAGTTAGCGAATTTCAATATTTTTTGATACAAAACATAACTGAATAAGGATTCTATTAAAAAAAATTATTCAAAACAATTCCCCCTATCTCTATAGTTTTTTGGGAAACATTAGTCCAGTATAATCACAATGTAAAAAAATATCAAAGTAATTAAAAATGGAAATTATTCTCCATTACACATTAAATTCAATTAAATTATTTAGTGTATTTTTTAGGATGGTGAATACCATCATCTCATTGTTATACAATTTTAAACCCCTGTATATAGGATACAAATGTTGATAAATTAGGGATTACCTAGAGTAACACAATCTCAGATCCATTTTGAAAGGGTAAACAATGAATAATTCCACTAATGATCACCACGAAAAGGGAGAACACCACTACCCCCTTAAAGAACGTCAAGCACATTAATCACCCAATTTATCAACTAAAAAACTAGATATTTCCACCTTCAAAAAAACCATACATTCACAAAATTTGGGAGAATATAAAAATGGAAATGATGAATATATATAAACTACCACTAATCTATACTCTTAGATTGAGGAATAATTTCATAGAATGATGGATCAAAAATAACCTTTGGAAACACAAGGATATCCCATGACATGTGATAAAAAATGGAAAATTTTCTATTTTGATAGACTATAACAAATTTATACCAATAATTAATAACATAGGACAACATATCATCCCCATGTACAATGAATAAACCTACATCAAAATGAGGTAATCATGTTGAAACATACCTAAGCACACCGTAAAAAGGATGATATAACCGGATCATTGATTCATGATTATCTTTATGGTCATGATCTTATAAAACCTGAGGTTTCCATGGTATAGCCTTTACCATTACATTATAGACCCCTGGAAATCAATAAGGTAGATATACCATACACTTCTCCATTGTGTTGTGGGACCCTATTTATTAAATCTAATGTAAAATACTCCCCTAGACAATACACTGATATCGAGGTCTCCATATCATTGACGTAAATCACAGAGATGAGAGACTCTCTATCTAAATAATTATGGTGTAACTACCCCCAAATGACAGTATCCACAATAAAAATTTCATCATTACACTATGCCACAATTAATCCAACAATTTTGTATTATTAACAATTACAACACATCCCATGAATTTATTAAGTAGGGGTAATCCCATATATATTTCCAAGAAAGTATTTCCATTTCCTTTAGAATATCATTAGACCCCCTCTGGTAAACCCCCCTACAAATTTCTAGAACTATAATAAGTCTTATGATCATTTACATTATAGAAGACACACCGTGAATGTAGATAATGGGATAACAAACACATAATATGGAGGGATAGAAGAGCATGACATCGAAGGCACCATGAATTGAAAAATAAATCATTATTTGTCTGACAAATATTAGGGATAACTCATTCAATGAATACGATGTGATAACAATAAATTCCTATATTTCAATGTACAAATGAAACACATCAGACTAATAATCAACATCATTAAAGAGTATGGGTTAAGAAAACTACACTAGAATAATTTCATACCATGAAAAGAATACAAAACATCTCCTTGGGAGTCCAAAAATTCCCATGTTCATTCCTATTTTCATTTTGTCTGATCTATGCAGGTGCTCTATTTTAGTGACTTTGTAATAGGGTTGTCATATTTCCCATATACATTGTTCATGATTAAATTAGGTACTCATAATTATTCGAATGAAACCATATGGAAAACATGGGTTCACTAATACCTATTCATAATGAATATGATTGTAAAAATTATTTATGATATATTTATCTACTCATAAAACATAGATGTCATAGAAGGGAATCACACAACATGTGTTCATCCAAACTACATGTCATGTAACACATTTGTTCAATGAATCTCATAAAAACAATCACATTCATAACAAGAAATTATTAAAAATATTGGTCCACTATAAATATTTATCATAAGACATGGATCTATGGTTTATCACTCCAGATCCATCACAACTAGCTTGATTTGGAATTTTTGTCATATTTGGAAGTCCTCTATTCATATAATATTGATGAGATATTTGATAGATTGACGGATAAACCATGATCTAATCCCTAATCATCATCCATAATAATGAATAAATTATCATTTCATTGATCCCAAATGAAAATCACTATAAGGTATCAGTTGTGGAAAATATCAATTCGAAAATGATTGATTTCAAAGTATTGTCGAACCACAAGTAAAATGAGATAAAATAGTTGATCATTCAATTAATGGGGGATGAAATTAAAAAAATTGATGAAACTGATGTCAAATTTGTTTGGTTTTCCCATTATATCATAATACAGAAAATGTTTAATTAATCAAAATACTGAGAATCAAAAAAGAAATTCCTAAATCTAAAGGGATACTATCAACTAAAATTCAATAATTAGAACACATATTATTTTTCAAAGGAATTAATTCATAGTTGATTGGTTATAAACAAATATATATAATAATAAAACAAAATAAAACATCATATACTATGATAGAAACCTTTTCTATTTAATAATGAATTACATTCTATTGTTTTCCACGAGATCCAAGAACTTTTTGTTGAAGATAATCACTAAGGAAAACTAATCTTCATTCCATAAACCCACTTATGTAAAAAAAGTATCTCTTCCATGGTTCTATAATAATTGTTTGGATATGTAACTAATCATTGGATTTGGGAATAACTATGTTAACATATGATATGGATTTTTTTTTCATTTTTTATAAAAAAATCAATAATTATTTTATAATAAAATTATTTTATGAATGAAATCCCTTAAAAATAACAAACAAATTATTCTATGGTTAGGTGATACATAAGATAAATTAATAATTAAAATTTTAATCAAGGTATATGGATTCAAATTTGACTAACCATTTATGATTTATTATATTATTTGAGAAAAAACAGAAACATATAATTTAAGATATATAAATTTCATTATCCACACCTAGGAGCCCCAACCACACAAACACATTATTACTCCATGAAAAACACCTATAATATTTATTAATATTTTAGAATATATATAGGAAAAAATCATCATTTTTCAATAGTAGCAATATTCCAATTATTTTGGATCATGATACTGATAAAGATCCCATTTTAGACGGGTCACATGTGAGGGGTGTCCTGAATAGGTTTATAACATCCTACTGATTCTATGTTCAATTGGGGTTAATGCGATTAGGAGTAACTATGTGGTGATGAGTGTGTCTTTGTTCCCAATAATAGAGTCTAGAACATTCACAGAGGAAACTATATTATTCCTTGATTGGATTAAATATAGTGTCGAGTTGATCAATATTTCATGATTTTGTGAATGTGACAGAAGAGATTAGATAATCATAGGAGGTTATATTAATTTTGACACTTCATTTGTCGAAATGGGATTGGTACAATGTTGTTAGAAACACTTAATGAGCTTGTAAGTTCTAGATATGTTGTGTTTTATAATTTTCAGTGGATGTGTGTCCGTTATTTTCTAATTTGAATTATTGAATTATCATAGCATATAAGATTAATTTACAATGTCAAATACCCACCTTTTGTGATATGGTGTTCATTGGTCTTCTAGGACTGTTATGGTGTATTATTATGATGAATATATAAACTATATTGATTTGGAATTTATGGTTGAGACAGGATAGTCTCACATAGAGTGAGAAGGGGGCGGTTGAACCATAACATGAGTGACAAGATATTTTTAGTGAATATATATATTATTCAAGGACATTGCTGGACTATTTGATACATCAAAGAAAACAATACATTGAGTTTCATGGTCATGATGAAGATTAATAAATGCATTCAATCATTGAATGATAAAGAATTTGTATTGACATATTGTATTACATAAATAATATAATATGTGTTCATGTAATACATTGTTGTACAAAATCATGGAGGAAGACAATGAGTCATGTAATTAAAATATGAGAATACTATAATCCTCTAGGATTATATTAGTTTTTTGGTAAAATCCCATGAATTATTATGTTTGATGAAAGTAATAGTCAATGTTAAAAATAATGATGAGTAGATTCATTCAGTGTGTCAAAGATATGACTGGAATCATGTTGTGGAAGCCTTATTATATCATGATAATAGGATTCTCATATAGTTGTAGTAATTTAGTTACTACACGATGTTCTAAGACCTTTTTGTAGCATCTTTTATTTAGTTGTACATACATGTATTGGACTATGTATAAGTATTGTACATGGTGAGACCTGAATGAGGTATATTTCTCACACCATAAAATTAAACCTTAATTCAAATGAAATCATTATATATTCGTATAATACGTGTTATAGGGTATACTAGGAACTAGGAATTAAAAACATGAGGGGAATTGGATATTAGAATTCGGGGAGGATTATGGATGATAGTATAGATTCTATGTATTTCTATTTATTCTTATTACATTTGATCAACCCAATGGACAATCAGTGAAGGTGAATAATATTAATATTCCACATCACATATTTTTGAAAATTATGAGTCACTACGCCAAAAACTGGCAAGGGAAGCGCTACCCCTTTATCAGCAATTCTTTTTGTAGCGCTGATAAAGGGGGGCTTTAACAGTGATAAAAAATTTTATATTTCAAAACAAAAATCTGGAAAAATAAATTATTCTTATATATGTATATTTATATTTATATAAATACAATATATATATTTTAAATATGTTCTAGATACGTATAAATATACTATTACAATTAATATAAAAGAAATTTAGTGAAAATAGATTCAAAATATTTTTAAAAAATATTATTAATTAATATTTTTCTAATTATTATCGATTAAAAATAATTTAATAACAATTTGAGGACACAAAAAATCAAAACAATTAATAAAAGATCTAAAATATGTTGAAAATGGAACTCAAACATCAAAAGCCGTAACTTTTGATCTGGGTGTCCATTTGAGCTCTATAACATTTCAATTCAAAGCCTGCGATGATCTCTACGTGCTGGTGACCCAGGAAAAGCCTTTGTCTCATTTTTTGAGCCCTAAAAAAGGCCCATAAGGCCTCCAAAACTCAGTTTTTAGTCGGGATGCCCCGATTGTTTAACATTCAAACAAGTACAAATTCTGATCCAGATGTCTGTTAGGCCTGTACCACATATCATATCGAATATTGTTTCATTTTCTTTGATTTGACTGGTTGTGGCATTGAAACAGAATTCGAGATTATATGTTACGGTCATTTTAACATTTTATGGATTTCCAAATACTCATATATGTATATTTATTCATAAATATATATGTGTGTGTGGGTGTGGATGTCTCTGTGTGTGTCTGTGTGTTGTATATATGTATATATATGTATTTATTTACTTACTTACTTATAAACACGCATCAAAAACATATTTTTCATAAATGTATTTAAAACTAATCGTATATGTGCTTTCTATGGCTTTTCAAATACACATATATATGTATTTGTTCATAAATATAAATGTGTTTGTGTGTGTGTGTGTCTCTGTGTGTGTCTGTGTGTTGTATATATCTATGTATATGGGTTGTATATATCTATGTATGTTTTTATGTATGTATTTATTTATTTATAAACACACATAAAAAACATATTTTTTCATAAATGTAAATAAAACTAATCTTATATGTATATATTAATATAAAAATAAATATACGTATACAAAATTATAACTAAAAATATATATTTAAATATATTAATATAAGAATTAATATATATATACTAAAATATGAATAAATATATTTATATTAATATGAATCTATTTCAATGTATGAATAAATATAACTATATATATAGATATATCATTAAATAGAGAACAAAAAGAAATGGATTAGTGGTAAAGGTGAAGCTGCAAAAGGTGGGAGGTCCCGAGTTCGAGTTCGTGTGGTAGCGAATCGGGTGCGCACGTATGAGGATGCGTGAAAAGGGCTACGCGCGGGATACCTCCTAGCAGTGATAAAAGGGGGTGTGAAGCACTGATAAAAGCACTCCCTGCATTATTTTAAATTTTTGTTATTTTTTTAATTTTGTTCGACCTTTATCAGTGCTAAAAAAAGAGCTGATAAAGTCCCCTTTTATCAGCGCTAAGAAAAGCGCTGATAAAGGGGTCTTTTATCAGAACTTTTTTTAGTGCTGATAAAAGAGGCCTATATCAGCGTTTTTCGGAGCGCTGATAAAAGGGACCCCCCTATATTAGCACCGAGCTTTACAGCGCTTTTTTAGCACTGTTAAATCCCTTTTTAGCGCTGATATAGGCCGTTTTTGTACTGGTGAGTATTAAATATTTATAATTTGAATATGTCATGTGGGTGTTATTAAAACAGCGTACTATTATTTGTCAACATATATAGAAATAGTCATTTTTTGGCATTAGTTTCTCAGCACTGGTTTGAGTCCTTTGAAATATTTTGTGGTCCACGTCAAGTTACAGAGATCCTCGGTATAGTGTATTATCAAGTGGAAATTTTTTTGGGGAATTTAAATGTTTTAATAAGGCATATATTGATTTTATTTTAAATTTTTGGTATATGGTTAAAAGTAAATATAATTTTTTTCTATGTTTTAAGTTACCTCATACAAGTGAATCACGAACATCGTTTTTGGTGAGTCGTCTAGGTTACCGGAAAACAAGAGATTAAATTGCTATTTTCAGTTTTATAGATTGTATGTTATTTATATATGATATATTTACTAAATAACATTATATTTTTTGTTTTAAAATAATTGATAATTGTAAATAGTCCTATAATATCAAATTATAATTAGAATAAAGGATTCATATTTTATAATTTTCCTTGTGTGTGTTCATTTTATTAACATGTGGTTTATGATTTTATTAATTCAATTATATCTTATAATGTTATTTTCAATAATATATTTCTTATATAATAATAATTGTATCATATATAATTTAATTTATATTTTATTCAAATTATGAATTTCATGTGTTGTGTCTAAAATTTTATATTTCATATTGCTTCATTTTTTCGCACACAGAAACTATTGTTTAAATAAGATGTTTCATATAATGAAACATTAATCATACTGTTATATATAAAATTTATTCATTAATTTTATAACATTATTGTCAAATTCATCTTTGATTGATTGTCCTTGAGTATTACATTAATCATTTTCATATAATAGAATTTTGTGGGTATTCTTAAATGTTGTATTATCATAACTATATCTAAAACAAAATAATATTTTTTCCTAATCCACTTCTTTCATAGGAGAATGGCTAGAGGAGAGGTCCTTCCATACCGTAGCAAGTTGAGGACCACCCATATTTCCCACCTGATGTTCGTGGATGACACCATACTGTTCTTGAACGGTAGAAAAATGTCGATCAAATGTATCTCAATGGTGCTGGGGGACTACTACCAATGGAGTGGTCAAATGATCAACAAGTAAAAGAGTAACATATACATCTCCAATATATTCTCCTCCAGTTGGTTAGTGGAAGTTCAACACAACCTTTCCATGTAAGGGGGCCGCTTCCCCATGGAATACCTGGGAGCATCAATCTCCCCCAACATCCTCTACATTCGGGATTTTGATTTCCTCATCTCCAAGATTACAGACCGAATCCACAACTAGAAAAACAGATTTATTTCATTTGGAGGGAGGATTTCTCTAATAAACAGTGTTCTTCTATCCACCTCGGACAACGCCCTCTCCGCTACTAGAGTCCCCAAGGGTATCATCAAAAATATTCATAATCTTCTGGCCAACTATATTTGGGACCCTATGGCTGAGGGGAAACACCATTGGGCCTCTTGGTGCAGGGTGGCAAGGCCTGCCAGTGCAATAGGCATCAATTTCCGTAGTATTGAATCCACTATTCAATACATGCATACCAAACTAGTGTGGGAGGTCCTGGAGTGGCGCACTCTATGGGGCTCAATAATGTATGTCTACCACTCTGGAACCCTATCATCGAAGATTTCTCATGGATCCCCTTATTGGTTGGTCATATGTCCTCTAATTTCTTTCCTCCTTCCTCACATGCGATGGCTCATCGAGAAGGGAGACCTCAGCTTCTGGCATCAGGATTGGGTTGGGGGTGTCCTTGGATTTATGAGATTTCCATCCCCGTCGATCTCTTTCAGGGAATCCAGCTTATATCCGAACCTCATCAAGGAAGTGCTGAATGAGATCCAACATGAGTTTTTTTTCACCTCATTGATCTGAGCTTGTACCCTGACCATTGCGTCTACACCCCCTCATCCTCAGGGGCCTTCTCCTCAAGAGACTTCAAGTGCATTTTTGAGGCACCTATTCATACCGAGAGTTGGGACAACATCCCCTGGTCCATGTGCACTCCCTAGAAATTCAATTTTCACTTGTGGAGGATATGGAATAGAGCGATACCCATGGATGAGCATACCAAGCGGTGTGGCAGCCCGGTAGTTTCCAGATGCTCCTGCTGCGGAAACCATCTGGAGGAATGTGCTGGTAATCTTGTATTTGAGGGGGAATGGTCGAGGGCGGTATGAGGATACTTTGAGGATCTCACAACACTGCATGATCCTGATATGGAATATCATCCTTTCATGGACCAATGGTTCCATGACTTGGGTGAGCAGGGTCCCGAGAAGATGGCTCGTTCTATTTTCCTCCATGCAGGCTGCTGGAATATTTGGCATGCCCGCAACAAAGCCAGGTATGAAGGGTCCCTTACTACCAGTTGTTCCCTCATACTAAGAACAAAAAAGGTACACATTGATTTGGTATGGCCCCTCAACAATTGGAGATAGGCTCCCACTATCCACCGGCTCAAGAAATACATCCTCGATGGCCTTCCCAGTTTTCACAATGCCAGTGGGCATTGGGTTCACTGGAACCCCCCATCCAAGGGACATAAAATCAACACAGATGAGTCTTTTATTATGGGTTCTCATCGTGGGGTGGAGTTTTATGCGACCTCTATGGATCCGTCATCCTGGCGTTCTTGTCCATCCATGGCCGAGGTTCCTATCTTCAGGTTGAGGTAAAAGATTTTCTTTCACGACTAACCTTGTGCCACCAAAGAAAGGTTGTTCTTATGGAGGCTGAAACAGACTCAATGATTTTTCAATATGACCTGAATGTTAGGGGCCCCATCCCATGGTCTATCAACTACACCATAAAGAAGTGAAAAGGTTTGATCAACAACAACACCAATGATGTTCACAGTTGGTGGGAGGGGAACTAAGTTGCAGATCACCTTGCCTCACTTGATTTCTCGGGCCCAGAGAGCATCTACCTCCACAATTGGCTAGCCTTGAAACCCGAGTGGGTTAACATGATTAGAGGGGATGCCCGTGGACTTCGTTATTTTAGACCCCCATTGGCCTCATGCTTGTATGATCCATGCTCCACGACTCTCTTTCATTCTTGTTTTAAAATAAAATAAATAAATGATGATGATGATAGATCCATTTGATCTTGAGATACCATTCGTTATGGGCGGATTACAGCATTCAATTTCCATACCAACATCAATCTAATGTAAAAAAGATCAAAAATTTTTAGTAATTTATTTAGTGAATGATAGACATGTTACAAAAAATTTATAATATATTTTACCATTTTTACAAATTTTCATTCGTTGTGGATCCCCATTAATGTGATTTAATCACTACCACATGAACATATAATTTTTAATAGGAAAAAAATATTTCCAATATGGAGAATCATTGAATCTAATACTAAAAGAATTGAGAAATCATTTATAAAATAATAATCCTACCTGAAATAAAGAGTATCATTTTTATCGGATGGTAATTCGATTAAAATGATTTACCAATACATGGATGAATTTTTTTAAGGGTGTAACAACCAAAAATTTAATAATTAAAATTATCTCATTTTTATTTAATTAAATGTATTTTTATATAGTATTGTTATTGAAAAAACATGGCCTTATTTTATTATAGTGTATATAAATTGACATAGAAGATCTTATGTAGCTTTACTATTGAGAATATAGTCGCTTCAACATGATCAAATGATTAGTATAAAAATAACATTGAAACAAATCCAATTGTCTCCTAAAAAAGATGTCATGGAATAATCAAGTATGATTGTAATATATGAAGCCCACTTATTAGAGATTCTAAGGGATATATAATTTCATGACTTTTCCTTGACTAAGCCCGATATGATATGCAACAACTTAACAATTAGAGAAACTGTTTACCGTAGAAGTCCAATATCATCAAAATCAAGACCCAAAAATGATTGCCAGAGCAGTCCATGAAAGTCCCACCATCATTCACCTCACAATGAATATTTTTTCTAGAGTATTAAAGGTATATGTATCAACAAACAATAAATTTTAATATTTATATTTTTTATAGAATAACGAACATATTTTCATTATATTAGGGTTACTTTGTAGGTGATGTTTATTTCATTTTAATAAAACACAACTTAGTTTTTTTCCTTACGTTCAAATTCAGTGAAATAATTTATTTTAATGAAATAATTTATTTTTAAAATAATAAAATTTTAATAAGAAATTATTATTAAATAGTTTTTATAAAATATATATTATCATATTATTTATTAGATGTAAAAAATATTTATAAGGATTTGAAAACTGTTATGATAAAAAACTGTCATTTTAAATAAATGTAGATTATTATTTTAAAATAGAAAATTATAATATATATATATATATATATATAATTATTTAGACTAAATGAAGGCTGATTTTTGAATTATAACATCCAAATTATCCAATGGTGATTTTTTAGATATTTTTCGAGACAATTTAATTTTATGGAAAAAATTAAATACCATATAAATATACTTTGTGTATTATGACATCATAATGACCAAAAATAGATGTAATTAATTCCATAATATCAATAAAAATAAAAAAAAGTTACCCGTTAAATATAATGTGATTTGTGGTTTATTTGACTAATTTTATGGAAGAATTATAATTTTTCCAAATCCTATAATATATATTAAGCATTTAAAATCATTTCATTAAAAGGGTGACTCACCTACACATAAGAATGAGAATTATTATCCTATTTTCATCCCATGGCCTTATAAAATAATAAATACACTCCCATTTTCAAAAACCATTGGGAAAAATTGTGATATGGTTTGTTGTTTTTTGATATTTTATTATATAGATACCATTTACTAATTAATAATGAAATCCCCCTAATTACACATTTAATCTCCCCCAAGATCCCATTTATCTACATTGAAACTCCTTGGAGAGAATAAAAACTCATCCTTATACAATCTAGATCCCTCTGAAGATTCCCTATGCCCTCAAGAAGCCCCTCTCAAGATTTTGGAGTCACACACACTCATGTACAAGATCCTCACCTTCCTCTCCTCTCTTCAAATGAATAACAATTATATAAATTTTCAGAATTAATTTCAATTTTTTATAATTAAAAAAATTTATAAGCAATACATTACACTATAATTTATTTTAATTTGTTGAGTTATTATTTATTTCCACTAATTTTATCATTCATCAAAGAATTTAGCAGGCCAAAATTTCGTAAGATATTTTTCTCAACTAATTTTAGATCATGAGTTTTTTTTCTCTATCACATAAATTCCCTTTTCATATGTTGGAATATGATAGTCCATATTCCCCTTATAGTAAATGTAACTGATAAATTATTAGAGCCACTTTACCTCTCATTAATCCTCTAATTATTGTTTATGTTCACCAATTACCATGCCTAAATATTGTTTATATTCATTCCACATTCATGTTTCTTCCTTACCTTATTCCATATATATATATATATCCAAATTCAAAATATTGTGATATGATTTCAAAACCCCCTATTACGTACCATCTGATTTCTATGTGATTAGAGACCTCATTCTATCTCATCAAAATATTTTAATGAATCATTATGTTTACAATCATTCACCTTGGTCATCAATCCCAAAAAAACTGTGTACTGAATACAGTAACCCTTTCCAATCATGGTTTTGCCAAATATTCACATATAATTATTATTCGGGACATAAATATATGTTTTCTACTACTATTGAATCATGGAATAAATTATTATGATAAACGAATCTAGGATTTATTATCAATGTGGAACAGAAAATCTTAATAATGATATGTTAATGATTGGAACACCATTATATCTCACCAATGCATTGGGTAATGCTTGTTATCATGATACATAACATTTGCAAAAATAAGTGAACCTATTTTCATTTATGGGTCATTTTCCACGATGATATATTCATATGCTTTTCCTTGACCTATTCTTACAATTTAGTGTTTTTGTTTTTTCCTCATTTCCCATTTTATGGTTTTCATCCTATATCTTGTCTCATTGTCATTTTTATGATACCTATGCTTATTATTCCCCTATTATATGTATATTTTATAACATGTCTTATCTTTAACACCTTATTAAATGTTTTTTACCTTAATTAGATTTATATTTGAACTCATTCGTTTATTTTTCCCCATGTTATCCCATGTATTATTAAAAATCCATAGAATATTAAGGGCATATTAACGATAATTTCAATAATGTTGACATATCCCATATACCAGATATTATAA
Organism: Viscum album; assembly: GCA_963277665.1. Lineage (NCBI taxonomy): Eukaryota > Viridiplantae > Streptophyta > Magnoliopsida > Santalales > Viscaceae > Viscum > Viscum album. The sequence goes on along the minus strand of OY728128.1, from coordinate 116,112,804 downwards.
TATGTACCTAATTCAAAATGAAACTATAGTTCTTGATCTTTTTGTTTGTATTAAGTTTAATTTTATGTAATAAATCATATATTAATGTGAAATAATGACCACAATAGTTATTGATTGTTTTAGAAGAATATTTTAGTTATTTTTGGGACTATGAATAAGAAAATAAAGGAAGAGACATTGGGATATGTCTTTTTATATGAAAAAACCTAAATTTGGGTAATTTTAGAGTATGTTGTTTATACAAAAAATCCATTTCTAGATACAATAAGTGGATATGGTTGTAGAACATGTGTACTAGGCATAAGAACTATTACATGGTGTCCCAAGCCTATCTCAATGTAATGTAGTACACGAAAAAATGCCTAAATATGCTCATATCTATATTGTCATGCTGGATACACATCAATAAATTCATAACCTCATTACAAATCAATTTTAAGGGAAAAATATTGATATAATTTATGTTAGGAAATAGATCATGGATAACATAGATTTCATCCATTAAGTTCATATGTTACAGAAATAAATGTAAATTTTATGTTATCCCAATAATGTAACTAGACTCTCCATTATGTGTTTAACAGTTTACAATATTTTCCGCAAATTTTTTAATTTTATCTAGTGGTCTCAAATAGGTTGAACCAGGTAAACAATCAATGCGATGAGAAATGTGATGATTGTACCAATGAGATAGAAAAAATGATCGGAACAAGAATAGTGATGTTTATTAAAATAATCTCTTTTGTTGAATCATCTTAGGAATATAATACTAGATCGTAAGGACCTTTCACACCCCTATATGGGAGAATAATCAACGATTGAGAGCATTATTCAACAAATACCACCACCTTTAAATAGATCATCTTATACCTCAATCACATAATAGTTGATCAACTCCACCAACAATATCTTCTATATCCTTCAGTGTTATGAATAACAGTATGTTCATTTGGATGTTTATCATGTGGAAGGAGAAGCTAGTGATAGGAGGATATTGTAAAATTTTAACTAATCATTAAGAAGAGATCTACACAATGGATGGGAAGAAATTCCATAAAATCATTGTAGACATATATTATCTTTGAACTCTACACCTTATAATGTAATAATAATTCCTCATGATCAAGAAAAAATATTTCAAATCTCTCATGGTTTACTAGCGATATGTAACAAGACATTCACAATATAACTCCAGTATTTCCATTACTCCTAATTGAATAGTTGACCACTTATTTTGGGGGCGGAGGGTAAACCATGTCTATGAAAGTCCTACGAAATCCATATCCTTGATAGATATGAAGATATTTTCTGATGTCACCTTAGTTTAGAAACTAATATAAGTGAATATGATTGTTATCATGTGTATATGATGTGGAAAATAGAATTTAATTTAGGTTTCTCAATGGGAATATCTAACTTTTCGATGAAATAATGGAACCCCATTTATCTAAGATGCATAATAAAGAACCATATAAATTCCCCAAGGGGGGTGAAAAAATACTCTAGGTTCATGAATGAAGTGAACCATGCTAATTATTTTTGAATGGAAAAACCCACTAATGAGATGATGGAATGTAATGACCTGGTAATCCTTCATCAAATTTGTCATTTGTTCAACTACAAGGAATGGAGGATCTTTTCAAAACAATTCCCTATGAAAAAGGTTTTCCAATACAATCGAAAAACTACAAGGAATCAAGGGAGATATTTTTCCATCACAACCAATACGATGGATCCTAATTATGATGTGGTGATATGTATTCTAATTATTTATTCAAGAATAGGTAACATGATATTTGATTCTATTTCTATGCATTCAATCATATCATGAACGTTTAGTTGAACAATTCTAACACCATAGAAAAACATGGAAAAAGTTATATGGGTGAATGATAAAATTGGGGAATGTATTGAATCCTAATTATATATCTCCTCCTATATCATAATTTTTAAGATGAACAAACCAAAAATACTAGTTTTACTCCCTTTTGTGTAATGTGATGCAATTCATGGCATGGATTGTCTTTCCCTAAATAGATCGAAAATAAAATTTCATGGAAGGAAATATAACTTTATATTGTGAATCAACTCCCGATTATGTACAAGTGAATGGAGGATGATGAATATTATTTAGAAAAAATATCTCAAGGGCGGTTATTATTTCCCAATGATCAAGTGTATCTATAAAAAATGGTAGAGTATATGGAATGAATCATATATGAAGTCATTCCATTTATGAGGGAATAAATTGATGTGTTTCCTAAGATATTTCTTGGTCATATTACTTTGAGTTATATGGAATATTCAGTCCATATTCTACATGGGTAATTACCAATATCTATGATATTGTATAGAATTTATATGGTGAAATTTTTATGTTGATGAAAAAACTTCCTAAAAAAATAGGTAATGGGTTCATGTGCCCATCAGAATCACCATGGGGTACATCGGTCCTCGTCATCATGAAGAATGATGGGTCAATGAGACTTTGTGTGGATATTATTTGGATCCAAAAGATTATGATAATTGGAAAGTATCTTATTCCTTAGTTTAGTGAATTATTGTGATGACCCCGAAATTTCAAGGATTTTTTTTTCTTAATTTCTTTTGGAATTTTATGAGTTCGCAGTTTCTGGCGGTGCCTGATTCCGAGGCCCGGTGTGTCCGGAATCAATTTCCGATGTTAGGCTTGGGTACGTTCAGTAAACGTACGAGCGGTGTTTTATAACTTTTGAACTGGTGCTCAGAATCGAATTCTGAGGGCACCGTTGAACTCGCAGTGCGGATATTTTCTTAAGACGACCCTTTTGGGAGTTGCGTTTTCTCGGGAGGAGTTGTTAAAAAATTCCAGGAATAAAAATAAAATTTGTTATTCCTCAAATTTTTTAACAACTCCGCCCGAGCAAACGCAACTCCCGAAAGGGCCTTCTTAAGAAAATATCGGCACCGTGAATTCAATAGTTCCCTCAGAATTCAATTTTGAGCACTGGTTCAAATGTTATAAAACGCCGCTCGTACGTTTACTGTACGTACCCGAGCCTAACTTCGGAAATTGATTCCGGGCACACCGGGCCTCGGAATGAGGCGCTGCTAGAAACAACGAACTTGTAAAATTCCAAATAAATTATGAAAAAAAATCCTTAAAATTTCTGGGTCTTCAAATTACTCCCACCTCAGGGCTTTACATCCCCATAAAGCTATAACACAAACTAGGGAAACAAAAGGGGTACTGAGCATGCACCTGATCCTTCCGCTCCCATGTTCTCACTTGGAGGTTCCCGTGATGGCAACGAAAGCGCATATGAGGAATTGACCATCCTTTTAGGACCCGCTCCTATCGATCCTCAACCTCTACTGGAACTCCGCAAAAGTCACCCCATCACCAAAGTCCTGCTCCCTATGGTCGATGATATTCATTGGGTCAAGCACATATCTCCTCAACTGAGATACGTGGTAGTCGTCGTGCCCCTGTTGCAACTGAGGTGGATGGGTCAAACGGTAAGCCACATTGCCTACCCTACTGAGGACCTGAAATGGTCTGATGTAGCGCAGAGATAACTTGCTGCCCCTGACAAAACTCTGTAACCCACGTCGAGGTGAGACCCATAGGAATACATAGTCGCCATCCTCGAACTCTAGTGGTCTCCACCTCCTGTCATCATAAGTCCTTTGTTGGCTCTGAGCAGTCCTCATCCACTCCTGGGTGACTTGGACCTTTTCTGGTCCTACAAGAGCTGCTAATATTTCTTCTTTGCCAATAAGAGAAATCTGGTCTCATCCCCTGGATGAACCACGTTCTTGGCCTAATACTGTCAATCCCGACATGGATGATACTAATCCATACCAAGGATGACGTCGTAAGGCCTCGACGCTACTACCAAGAGATCCAAACGTTACTATCACCTCCGAGGGTTGAGTCACACTGTCGGCATCAGTGTGTGGTAACTAGGTCTCCTCTAGTAGGTATCTCAAAAGTGAGGGTCAAGTCAATGATTTTTTAAACCAGAACCTCTTAGTAACAAGAAAAAGAGAGGACATGAAAGTAAATGCCACAAAGAAAGGTGTCTTTTACTACTACAAATCAAAGTACAAAGACACAAAGCATCTACAAACAACATTAACAAATCTAGAAGCAACATGAACAAAAGTCTCCATGTCAGGAGCTAGTCCCGCTCCTGTCCATCTTCTTCTGGAGCTCCATAGTCATATTCTTCTGCTACCTGAAGTTGAGATCTCCCGCGTCCACCTGTTCCCTGCGGTCGGGGTGGACCTCTTGGTGGGGGTGGTGGCAACACCTCGAAGCGTCATCCACCTCCAGCTGCACGGCCAGCTCCCCTGCCATGGCTGCCTGCTCCTTGCGGTCCACCCTGATCGAACCTATGCTTCTGTATAAGGGGTTCTTCATCTATCTTCTGATCATCTGTATGGCGGGTCGGATAGTCACGTGCCATGTGGCCAAGCCCACCACAAGAGTAACACTGCCCACTCCTGGAACGACTGGCTCTGAATCCACCTTGGTTTTCATGCACAACTGAACCTGAGTCGTGTAGTCGGCCACCGGTAGGTCTGGTCCTCTAGGACCTCTGTTTCATCTTTCTACTGCCTGCTGCCGAAGACTCTGCCGCATGCCGGCTAGTGGTGGGTCCTGCTGCTAGAAACTGCTCAGCAAGGAAACTCTGCACTAAGAGGGCACTCTCAAACACCCCTGTCTGCATCGGGATGCTGTGAGAAACAACAGAAGCTATAATATCTCGCCTGAGTCCCTGTTCAAAGGTTCGGGCCCTGAAGAATGGGTCTCGTATTATGTCTGTAGAGTAGCTCGAGAGGTCTGTGAACATCACTGAGTACTGAGCTACACTCATGCTGCCCTGCTGTAGATGAAGTAGCTCCTGGATCTGCACCGCTCGAAGGGTGGATGGTACAAACTCTACCTGGAATAGGCTCTCGAAGTCTACCCACAGAAGTGATGCATCGTCATGTATATGGAGCATCAGGCTCCACCATCTACCTGCTGCTGCCTGAAAGAGGCTGTTAGCAAGGATCACCATGAAGTCTGCTAGTGTGACCACTATCATGAAGACTCTCACCATAGCCTCCATCCAATCCTCAGCCGCCTACGGGTCCGTCTCTCCCCTGAATCTGGGTGGGCTCTTGCGCTGGAACTCGTGCAGTGCGCTCAAGCGACGTGCACTCTCCGCTGCTGGGGCTGGTGGAATCGGTGGCCCAACGGGTGGTAGTACCACTGGTGCCTCAACTAGGATAGGGCCCTGTACTGAGGCCTCATCGCTCGGCGGGATATCAGTACATACAACTCTTGGGGCTCTAGCTGGTTGTCCACGGGGTTGAATCCTGAATGAAACAAACATGACATGGTCAAATGATTTACCAGGTGAGCTGACCTGGTTTGAGATATTTTAATGGAAACTTTTGAAAACACACATGTAATCAGTGTTTTCATGCACGGAGTCAGAAATCAGAAGTCAGTGTTCTGGTGTATGGATACATTGGCCGCCCACACCAACACTGGACTCCCTGAATTGAAAACAACACGAAAGTACCCTTAGCACTATTGCTTCACAGAAAATAAATATCATAGTTACATGTTCTGCAGTAGAACTGAGTCCTATGATACCAATTTGTCACGACCCATCCTTGGGGCCTGTGACGTTACTACCCCAAGCCCACCTTCCATAGGCCATGGGCTGGCTACTAGCACCAAAGGCGTAAATCCCGATAACTGGGAAGGCATTGCCTATATAAAAATTAAACAAAAAACCACAGAGTACAAGAGAAAGTAAATACTACGTACAACAGTAACAAAAGTGTTGAAAGTACAAAGGGGCCGGAAACACAAGCCCAACAGATAGGTACAACTACACCTGAAAGTAAAGTACAATAGATAAGACAAGCAGCTGGAAGATGACACACAACTCCTGGATCATCCACCACGGATCCTACCTGAAGGGTAGGTACAGATGTTCTCCTCAGCACTCCACGTCCGATCATCCGTCCGTCTGTCTCCTTCGGGTAACGACTCGTCGTGAGATCCACCTTCGGGTACCGTCCAGTCCTCGAATGCTCGGACTCCATCAGCGCTGCCCATTGTCTGCAACCAACACAACGGGGTGCAGGCATAGCCCTTGCAGGGCTGAGTATACGATACTCAATAGGGACCCCGAGACCCTCATGGTCTCTCTCAATCCAACCAGGATAACCACAAAGAATAATCTCAACAGAGTACCCTTACTTAGGTATAAGCCCATACTTATACCTAAGTTATCAAGTAACCCATCTCAATCATGAGGAAACATAAAGGTTATGAAATCAATGGATAACCACTACCTAGGTATATGCACATACATATACCTAAGTTATCATGTGACCCATCTCAATCATGAGGAAACACAAAGTTTATGAAATCAACGGATAACCACTACCTAGGTATATGCCCATACATATACCTAAGTTAACAAGTGACCCATCTCAATCATGAGGTAAACACAAAGGTCATAGACTCAGCTCAACCCATGATTTTCATTATCGAAACCATAACTGCTGAAGAGCTCCGTCTCTGACGAGTAGTGTGATCCTGTCATGACTCCGAGGTACTACTCACTAACCTTAGACTGCTGAGTTACTCCTCCTGTCGAGTACCGCAGGTTTGCTGCCAACTACGGGGCGCTCCGTCCACTGAGGGTCTGCCGCCAAATACATACCTCTCTCCCTAATAGCCTACAGAGGTACTCCTCCCATTGAGTACAGTGGGTCTGTGGCCAACTACCGGGCTCTCCGTCCACTGTGGGTTTGTCATGAAATACCGGGCGCTCCGTCTACTGGGCTAGTCGACTCACACCAAGTCGAGTCAGTCATGTAGTCGTTAGGTCTCAGCTGGCTACACGGTCTCTGTACTATATACGCTCGTCTCCGAGAGGGTCTTCTCCATGAACTACAGGTCGATACTCCAGGTATCTCAATGTTCCATGAAGAAGTATCTCAAGATACTACCTCATCATAGGTGTCTCAACACAACAGACATCGCATCAATCAGACGCCCGATCTGTGAGTTATTAGCCTTTTCGTCCTAGGGCCCCGGTTGGTTTCGTGTGAGAACCAAACCGACCGTATCTCAACTATAACCCAAACTCTCCTAGGGTATACTCATAGGGACCATTTCTGAACGTGATCACCAACGCCGCTGACAGTTCGTCAAACGGACGTTCGGACTGAAAGTTATCAGCTTTTCCTTTCCAGGGTTTTGGTTGGTTTTTAAGTCAAAACCAACCCGACCGCACTCCAACTATGTCCAAACATCAAGAGTAGTAAGCCAACAGGTCCGTCTAACTAAGAGGAATCCAACAAGGTCGATGACATGTCAATCGGACGTCCGGAGCTCACGTTATAAGCGTTTCCGCTCCGAGGGCCAGGATGGTTTCGTGATTGAACCAACCGGGCCATACCCAAAGTTCTCTGAAACCTTGAGCATATATATACCGAAATGACTTCTCGATCCAAGGATCGCTACGCAACTGACGGTGTTTCTATTGGTGGTCTGTAGCCGAAGTTATGAGCAAAAGGCCGAAAGAGGTCCAAAAAAGGGTGGTCTGGGCCCAGTCCGACCCGGCCCAACCCCCCCAGGGTCGTCCCGAACCGGGTCCGGGTCGGACTGAGCGGGGGGCAGCCCGACCCCGGCCGGGCCACGCCCCGCTGGGTCGGACCCCGACCTGGGTCGTGGCGACTCGGTTCGGGCCGACCCAGGGGGGGTTGGGCCAGGTCGGACCGGGCCCAGACCCCCCATTTTCGGACCTCTTTCGCTATTTTCCCCTTAACATGGGCTAATGACCTCCGATCGATGAACTATTAGTTGCGTAGAAATCCTTGTATCGAGACGGTTGTTTTCTTATATTACACTCATGGTTTCGGAGAACTTTGTGTACGGCCGGGTTGGTTCAATCACGAAACTAACCGGGCCCTCAGAGCGGAAACGCTTATAACTTGAGCTCTGGATGTTCGATTGACATGCCGTCAACCTTGTTGGATTCTTCTTAGTGAGACGGACTTGTTGGATTACTCGGATCGAGGTTTGGATGTAGTTGGAGTGCGTTCGGGTTGGTTTTGACATAAAAACCAACCGGGCCCCTGGAATGGAAAAGCTGATAACTTTCAGACCGAACGTCCGTTTGACGAACCGTCAGCAGCGTTGGTGATCACGTTGAGAAAAAGTCCCCATGAGTATACCCTATGAGAGTTCGGGGTACAGTTGAGATATAGCCGGGTTGGTTCGCACACGAAACCAACCGAGCCCCTGGGACGAAAAGGCAAATAATTCATAGACCGGGCGTCCGATTGACGCACAGTCTATTGCGTTGAGACCCCTATAATGAGGCGGTCCTTTGAGATACTTCTTTGTGGAACTTTGAGATACTTGGAGTATAGAACTGTAGTTCGTGGAGCGGAGCCTCCCGAAGACAAGCGTACGAAGTACGGAGACCGTGTAGCCGGCTAAGACCTGATGACTGCTTGACCGACTCGAATTGGAGTGAGTTGACTAGACAAGTGGACGGAGTGCCCGGTATTTGGCGACAGACGCACGACGGATGGAGCACTTGGTAGTTGGCCGCAGACCCACAGTACTCGATAGGAGGAGTACCTCTGTAGGCTATTAGGGAGAGCGCCCGGTATTTGGCGGCATACCCTCAGCAGTCGGAGCGCCCGGTAGTTGGCAGCAGACCCGCGATACTCGACAGGAGGAGTACCTCAGTAGTCTAAGGTTATTGAGTAGTTCCTCAGAGTCATGACATGATCACTATACTCGTCAGAGATGGAGCTCTTCAGCAGTTACAGTTTCGATAATGAAAATCCTGGTTTGAGCTGAGTCTATGACCTTTGTGTTTACCTCATGATTGAGATGGGTCACTTGATAACTTATGTATATATATGGGCATATACCTAGGTAGAGGTTATCCTTTGATTTCATAACCTTTGAGTTTCATCATGATTGAGATGGGTCACTTGAAAACTTAGGTATATGTATGGGAATATACCTAGGTAGTGGTTATCCGTTGATTTTCTAACCTTTGTGTTTCCTCATGATTGAGATATGTTACTTGATAACATAGGTATAATTATGGGCTTATACCAAAATAATGGTTATCTTTTAAGATTATGCTTTGTGGTTGTCCTGGTTGGATTTAGAGAGACCTTGAAAGTCTCGGGGTCCCTACTGAGTATCGTATACTCACCCCTGCACGGGCTATGCCCGCTCATTGTGTTGGTTGTAGACGATGGGTAGCGCTGACAGAGGCCAAGCGTTCGAGGTATGGACGGTACCCGGAGGTGGATCTCATGACGAGTCGGTACCCGGAGGAGACAGACGGACAGACGATCGAACGTGGCGTGCTGAGGAGGACATCTGTATCTACAGTTCAGGTATGATCTGTGGTGGATGATCAAGGAGCTGCGTGTCATCTTCCAGCTTCTTGTCTTATCTGTTGTACTTTACATTCATTTTTAGTTATACCTATCTGTTGGGCTTGTATTTCCGGACCCTTTGTACTTTCAACACTTTTTTACTGTTGTACTTAGAATTTACTTCCTCTTGTACTCTGTGGTGTTTTGTTTAATTTTTATAAAGGCAACTCCTTCCCAGTTATCGGGATTTACGCCTTTGGTGTTAGTCGCCATCCCCTAGCCTATGGAAGGCGGGTTTGGGGTAGTCATGGAACGGGCCCCGAGGACGGGTCGTGACAATTGTTCTATCCATTTGGTGGATCAAAATACTACTCCATGGTTGATTTATGGTCCGGATATAACCTAGTTAAGGTTATGAATGAAGATATCCATTAAACTTATATTCACAAAAGGTATGTGAATTATGAATTCTTATTGATTACTTTTTGTCTCACTAATTTTCAATCAATGTTCATGTACATGATGAAAAGGGTTATTTTAGATTACCTGAAAAAAATCTTTGTAATATTTATTGATGATATTATCACAAACTCTAAAACCAAGTAGGAGAATGAGTGGAATCTAGGAAATTTTCTAATGAACATGTGAAATGAGAAGCTTTATGAAAAGTACATAAAATTATTTTTCTAGTTGAAGAAAGTATCATTCATTGGGCATATCATCATAAAAAATGGGATTTTAGTGGATCCTTAAAAGATATAACCAATTTCAAGGATGTGTATAGAAAAAAAATGTGACATATAATTATTGTTTTCATGGATTAGGTAAGAACTATCATCAGTTTTTTTGAAAATTCTTATGATACTAAAACCCTCTAAACAATCTTACTTTGAAAGGATTCATGATTCATTGCAATGATGAATATGAAAAGAGTATCAAGGAAATGAAAAAGAAACTAGTCATTTATTCTACTTTAACACTTACACTGGTGGAGAGCCTTTCATGGTCTTCAACTTTTCTTCAAATAAGGGCATGATATGCGTGTTAATGCATAATTTCCTAGCCATAGACTATGATTCACTGAATTTGAATATTCATGAACTTAACAACAAAACCCACGATATATTGATGGAATTTGTGATCATATCCATTAACAGATGGGGTCATTATCCCTATTTGGGGTGGTACGAAACTATATGAACCAAAAAATCCTCATGTATATATTCGGAAACAAATTTCTGAATATGCAATGATGAATATGGTTATAGATGATCAAGGAATATGATTTCACAATCCACTGAAATCCTAGTAATGAAAATAAGGTGGAAGATTCTTTGAGTATAGAAGATCACAACATTCTTTCATCGATCTAAATTTAGAGGGTTCTTAACTTCTTAGATTATGAATTGATTGATATTGGTATCATAAATGAATAAATATCATTAATTGTTTCATAATCTATTTCTCAACCATCCCCTATGGTGAGGATAAAATATTTCCAAATGGATGATGGGTTAATTCATGAGAATGTGGAATCTATATGATAGGTAAATCCCCTGAAATCCCGGTTAATATTGAAGGAGTTATTACATATCAGTTAAGGCTATGTGTACCATTAAATCTATATTCAATGAAGGATATATCAGAAGATTTACATAAATTAACCAAATCTATACACCCTCAATGCACAATGATTTATCGAGATCTACATGAAATTTATTTGTGGGAAAATATGAACAATGGGATCACTGAGTAAACATCAAGATATATTGTATTCCATTAAGTGAATTAGAAAAGGTAAAAACCATGGGGATGATACAACCCTTATCCATTCCCACATGGAAATGTGAAAAAATCAATATGAACATTTTTCAATTGACATTTTAATACATCTATTTGAAATAATGCAATTTTGGTAGTTGTGGATCATATTAGAAATATATATCACATTTTCCAAATTCAAGAGGATTTGTCCCTAGATCAAATTACACGGATATAAATCAGAAACATCATATGGATACATGGAGTACCACTATCAATTGTATCCAATCAGGATTCAATATTCACCTATATGTTCTGGATTAATCTCCAACATGAACTTATTACTCAGAAGAACCTCATCATTTATTTTCACCCAAAAACATACGACCAATCTGAGAAGACTATCCAGACCCTTGAGGACATTTTGAGAATATTCTTTAATGAATTAAAATGAGGTATGGACTATCATATTCCTATGGTTGAGTTCTCTTACAACAATGGATTCCACTCGATCATCCAAATGGATCCCTATAAATCCCATTATGGGAAGTGGTTTATAACACCTACATGTAGGGATGAATATGGGTAACATAAAATTCCAGGTATATAAATGTCAATGGAAATTTTGGAAATGGATAAGAGCATTAAGGATCACATTAAGGATGCACATAGTTGACAAAAGAGTTATGATGATAATAATTGGGATGTCCAAGTGTTTGATGTTGGATACATGGTATTCCTCCATATATATCTATGTAAGAATGTGATGAGATTTGAGAATAATAGAATTATTATTCCAAGGAACATCATCTCTTTTGAGATCCTTGATCACATTGTAGTGGTGGCCTATCTCCTAGAACCCCCACCAAATATATCTCAAATACATGCTGCACTATATGTATCCCTATTGAAGAATTACATACCATTCCCCTCTCATGTATTCAATATAGATATGGTACAATTTTATAATGAACAATAATACAAGGAACAAACAATGAAGATGTTAGATCCTATAGAAAAAGTACTACAATATAAAAAAAATATCCTTTTTAAAATGTTACGGAGGGGCCACATGTTTGAGGAAGCAACATGGTAACCAGATAAGGTGATGAAGCAGGGTAACCCTGATCTGTTTTAGTGTGAGAAATTAAAATTTCTAGGGAAAAATTTTATAAGAGGGGAAGATTTTAATGACCCAAACTATTAAAAATAAAATATACCCATTTGTAATTAATAAAATTTCTACATATATAATATGGTTTAAAAAACAATCACTTATTTTACATTATAAAATACAATTGGATTTAAAAGAATATTAATTTTCTTTATCATTGATAATATATTCATCTAACATTGATCACATGATTATTAATAAAAATAATGGTTTTTATCATATCCAATTGACATAGATTAAGAATATGATTGTCTCATCTAATATGATCATACAATATGAAGGACATTTTTTGGAGGTTTTGAGGGTGATAAAATTTGAGGTATTTTTCATTAACCAATCCCAATATAAGATTAATAACATATCCAAGAGATAATATATTTATGGGAGATGTTCAACATCATTGAGATAATGGTATGAACTATGTTCATCTAACAACCCATGAAAGACCCACAATTGTACACCTTACTCGATGTTTTCTAGTTTATTATGGGGATATGAATCATGAAGATATAAATATGAATATATAAATAACTTTTTATTCAATATTTAATATATTTTCATGCTACTATTATTACATTTTAATGTTTTTTATTTTGATTCAATAATGATTTTATAATATGTTTGGTTATTATACAAATCACATTAATGAATTAATTTTGATGAATTAATTGATTTATAAAATAAATAATATTTCATTAAATTATAATTATTATTTAATGTATATAAAATGTAAATTATAGTATAATTTTTATAAGAACACTTTTAAATTTTACAAGGTTTCAAATACAATTATTGATAATAAAACCTGTTGTTTTCAATAAATGTTAGTTATTATATTAAATGTGAAAATTCATGTGTTTATATGGTTGTACATATAAAATAAATATTATAATTGGATTCATAATGTCAAAATTATTCAACAATGAATTTTTTAAAATTTTCTGAGACAGTTGAATTTCGGCTAAAAAAATAAATACCTTAGAAATATAGTTTGCGTTTTTTTATGGAAGAATTGCTACAATGGTGTAATAAATATTATTAATGGAATTAATGACCAAATATATGATTTAACATGAAATTAATGGGATTTTCTTACAATTTTATTTACTTTATAATGACATTATAAATCAACCAAAACCTATAATATATTTTATGATATGAAACTCATTTCATTAAGAGTGTGACTCAACTACACAAAAATATGGAAATATATTAAAAATAATGGACCACGGCCATATAATTGAAAAAAGTGATTTTATGGATACCATAGGAAAAAATGTGTTGGTTTTCTGTTTTAGATATTGTATAATGTGGAGTCCAAAAAAATAATAATAATGAAACCCCACTCTTTGCTGATATAAACCCAACGAAGCTCTGATTTATCATCACTGAAACTCCTTGGGGAACTTCCATACATATACCTCCACTCTCTATATTCCTCCCAATATAACCAAATATTTTAATAAGACCCTCCCAATCATTTGGAGTCACAAAGTTAAGTAGTGGGTCCTCACCTACGTCTCATCCTTTCAATTCAACTACCTTCATCAAAATTTGTAGTCATAATTGTATCTTTGAAGAATGAATTTTTTTATAAACATTTCAATATTTTAAATATGATGTTATTGTAATGTTATTTTATTTATCTCGTCTCATTTTAACCTTCATCATAGCTATTAATGTGCAAAAATTTCGTAAGGGATTTATCTCTACTCATTTCCATTCAAGATACATATTTTATGTTATGTCTCATAAATTCCATTATTCGTTTGATGGAATATGTTTATCCATATTCCCCATATATTCCATTTTATTTAAAAATTTTGATATCCCATTTCTATCTCATTATTCCTCCCATGAATCTTTATGTACACTCATTACAATGCTAAAATATTGTTAGGATCCTATTTTATATTCATCTTTGTTCATTAACTTATGCCTTCTATTCCTATATTTTGAATGTAGTGATATGATTTTACTTGTCACTATTAATTATAATATTATTTCTATATAATGGGACACCCTATTCTCTCTTATGAATCCATTTTTATGAATCCTTATATTTTATTAGGTTTCCAAAATTCCATGATGATCTTTCATTGAGAAACAATTGTGTAGTGAATACCATTCAAATTACATATCATGTGTTTTCAAATTTATGAACAAATTATATTGATTTAGGACTTATATATATTTATTCAACAATATTTAGTCATGGAATAAATCTTTTTGATAAATGAATCCATGTTTTATGATCAATGTGGTAGGGTTGTGAATGAGAATTAAATTAATATGAGGGGTGCACCATGATAGCACTCTAATGAATTGGCTAATGATTATTGTCATGAAAAAACACATTAGGATAGGGAGTGAACCTAATTTCATTATGGGAAATTGTACACCATGATGTGTATTCATTTATACCCATGATATTAGTTTTGGATACTGTATTTTCTGATTTTTTCACGTTTCCCATGTTAATATTACAATGTTATATCACTTATCATTACAATATTTATTATCCCTAGACATGTTATGACACACTGATATTTCTATTGTATAACATGTAATATCTTATTCATTTTATTTCATGTTTATTCCCTTACTGGGATTCATTTCTCACCCAGTTCTTATATTTTTCACCAGGTAATCAAATAAAGTTTTAAAAAGCCATGGTATTTTAGAATAATGTAAATGATGTTTTCAAAAATGGTTTTCTATCAAATGGTTAAAATGATATGATATCAACCTATTTCCAAAATACTCTAGTATTATTAATATTTTGTGTTGTATTACATGTAATTTTATATAACTTTTCTTTTATTAATGTTAAATAATTTTTTGGGTTGTTATAGATGGTTAGAAGATATTTCCCTTTTGGAAATTAATTAAACATCCAAACCATCATGGATTACAATTATATTGATGAGTTAAATATAATTTATATCTTGGGTTACAATTTTATATACTAAGTTCTATGTAAATAAAATTAAAGTTTTCTGTTTTGTAATATTTCATTGTGTGTTTCATTCCATATTACCCTTACAAAGAATAATTTATACAGAGGTCATTCATAACAATTATTACCTATATAGATATTGAAAATGGGCATTAACGAATACCATTTGGTACAGTTGTTAATATAATGGATATCCATAGATACAAATTTGTAAAAGGATTTTTCTAATTGTACATGGTTTTAACTCAATATATGCCACCTTTTTATTTATGGGTAAAATTAAAATCAATATTTTGTTTACTTTTTTGAAATATAAATATATTTATTAAATTTTTTATAAATCCTAATTAATTGTATATTTGAAAAATTTTAACTTATAAAAGATATAAAAAAATTCATTATAAATTCATTATTATTAACCTAATATTATTTATTGTAAATAATTTTAAAAAAAATAAAGTTAATATTTATTATTTATAATAAAAATAAAATTTTATATATTATACCTCATGATTTTGAAACAAATTATTTAACACCCCAAGCTTCCACGATAAGCTTCTCTTTGAATAATACAGTAGTGTGTGTTGTACACAACTTCGAGTTCTAACACACACCACAACCAATCAAAGTAGCCATTGTGAATAGTAATACCCTCTTTTTGAAATTTTATACATTTTATCATTCAAAATGGACTTCATTTTTGGATTCAGAATATCGAAATTATCCTAGGATGAAATTTTGGAACTTTTTGGATAATTTTTATATTTTGATGAATAGTGAAAATTACTAAATTTTTATTAAAAACAACTTTTTTAACTGAAATAATTAATAGTGATAAATTACGAATTTGAGTTGTTTTAAAGTATATTTAGAATATATTTTTACGATTTAATAAAATGTTTGTCATTGGACATAATTTCACATTTAAACCGAACATAAACAATTGTCAATCTTTTGATAGTTATTATCTCTTAAAAACACTCTTTTTGTTTTGACAGCGGGAATTAATTTTAAATTAATTTATACCACTTCTGTGTTTCGAATTTGAAAAAATGGACTATATTTTGAATCAGGATTTCCAAATCGTGTAAATAGGCAACTTTTATTTTTAGACATTTTGAATAATTACTTCGGTAAATATTTTATTTACCATGGTTAAAGGGTAAATCCGATAAACAAGGGTAAAAACATAATATTATAATAATAATTACAAATTACCTTAAAAATTGTCTTAAACTAATTGGTTGATAAATATCCGACCATGGGAATCATTGGGTCGATTTTGGGACCCCATGGATCCACATGTAAGTTTTAATGACACTTTATATTAATTAAGTTAAAGTAAATTAAAAAATGACATAAGCCTATATCGTTTAGAAAAAAAAACTTTACATAGGGTTAAATATGTTATATTTTTGACTATAAATATTCATTAGAAATATAGAAAGATTTTACACATAATGGTATTTTATTTATAATTTTTAGACATTAAATAATTCAATTTATTTATGACAAAATGATGATGCAATAATTACCTTATTAGTAAAATATTAAAATAATTGATATTATAAATAGCCAAATAAATATACTTTGATACTTTTAATGAATTACACGAATTTTATAGGTTAATATGACGTGTTAGGGTTGATTTAATTAATGTTTTTTAAGTAATCATGCTCTTATTATTTTCAAAAAAAATCAAATACCAAATAGTGTCAAAATTGACATAAAAGGGTTTTTAAAACAAATATTATATTATTAATTAATATTAAATTCCTAAAAATATAAGATTTATCCAGAGGACTTTTATCATGATAGGAGTATAATTAATGGACCCCTTGGGTGCCAATTGTAGGTATATACTATGTTTATTGACTATATAATATAAAAATACAAAGTGACATGGTAAGTGTCAAACTAATTAACCAAGAGATAAAACTAAATGATAAGGTTAATATAAGAACCCAAACCTGTCTAAAATCTATTGTTTGAATGGATTTCGACCCAAACCCACCTGAGTCTTTGAATAATCTACTTTGGAGCAATTATAAACCGAATAGAAATTTATTATAAAATAATACTTTATGTTTTTCCAAAAGAGCCCCTCGCCCCCCTTATAAAAGGACACCAATTCTAACCAATTCTTCACACCATCAAAGCCTTTTGGCTCAGCCAACCTATTCCCAAATATCCTCCCAACTTCCCTCACTTCAACCTAGAGGCCTTAGTTTGATCGTTATGCCATCCTAAGGAGCCCTTTTGATCAAATAAAAAGGAAGAACCTGAAGAAGTGGTAATGTTTTCACCACCCTCTTCCAAGTTCCTTTCTTCTTCAACTTCTTCTTTCTCTGTTATTTCTATTATAAAATAATAACTCCAATATCTACTATATACTTTTAATTTATTATAAATATGGAACAAAAAAATTCGTTATTCTATCCATCCCTTGAATGACATGTCACCATACGTGCGTACGTACGGCCTACCGTCTCCACATTGTGGTGTTATTGTTATTCAATATATTATTTTTTAGATGGGTATAATAGTGATGTATAATTAATTTAAATAATAAATATAACATTATAAGTATTATTTATATATTATATACCATCGAATTATATATTATATTAACATCAAAACAATGATATTTTCGCTCGTGCATACGTACGGATTTCCGTCTCCACGACGCGATGAGATTCATTTCCAAGTTCACCATTCATCGACGTTTATAAAAATATATATTACTAATAAGTATGTAATATATGAAATAATATTGATACTGGAGTTATATATATTTATATATATAAGTATTTATGTTCTTACATATATCTTATTCACTTACTTCCGTTCAATACTATATGAAAACGGAAACAACGTTTATGCGTACGTACGGACTACCGTCTCCATAAATGGTGTTTTCCATTTCATATATAAGTCTATTATAAATTTTTATATTATAAATATATAAGATAAATAAATCATGTTTTATATTCTTGATGTATTTAAATCATGATCTATGTGATAAAATCAATAGTAACAAGTTAAAACACGCAAGATAAAGAAAGTGATTATTACCCGAAATATTAATATAACATGGAAATTATTATTAAATGGTTAATATAAACTCATAAATGAATAAAGTATCATATCATAATTATTACTATGGTTCTGGTATAATTTAATAACATACTATAGTATTCATACAGGAGGCTAAACGTACCCTCGACTAAAGGAAAGTGCAAGGTAAGGGGTTTTCATCTCACTCCTTATTCCCGTGAGATTCATGCCATACTTCCACTATTACCTTTTGCATGGTGTATTTACTAAACATATTTGTATTCATTGTGCAATAAAATTTAATTTATGTTTATTTACATATTCATTGTATGATACCTCTTTCATGGGGTGTATGTTTCGTAAGTTACCAAATTGGAAACGGTTAATTTCACAATCTCTTTATTATTTGAGGTTGTTTTTACGTAAGTATCTACTGGGACATATTTATTATCCATGTCCATGTTTTATGAAAGAGTTTTCAAAGGGATTATTTTAAGGGACTTTATTTTTACTAAAACAACATTTCATGTTTTTTAAATATTTATTCTTCTAAATCTTTCTCATTAATGTCCACATCTTAAAATTGGGTTTTAAGGATTTACTTATATGGACATGAATATTTTTAAAATGTTAATTCCATTCAAATGTTTAAAGTGGTATGGGAAACTTTTATTCAAAAATGTGTTTAAATGAATTCTTTTCCAAATTGTGCGACTTTTAAATTTCTTCATGAAAAAGGGGTATTTCTCTCCAAGAGTTTTACAAATCATTTTCATCAACGTCAAAATCCTATAATGGATTTTAAACTTGTTTTGAATTTGATTTATCATGATACAAATCTTCCATATTTTGTTGAAGGTTTTGTGATATGTTTGACTGTGGATGTGTTAATTTAATACCATTCATGTTTTATGGTTAAATTATTGACAATTGGTATGCTATTTTTAATACGAATTTTTATGTTATGTTTAAACATTTTCATATGAGGAATGCATTGGACTTAGTAAGTGACGGGTGGAGCCTGCTATAGCTCCTCAATGCATCAGTAGGTCTCATGAGACAAACTAGTGTCTTGGTATGAGGCCTTGACAAAATCTTATTTGTAGTCTTGGCACGAGGCCTTGGCTACGTGGTTATGATAGTCTGGAATTATGCATTCTATTATTATGAAAGTGGTTATTGATATTGAATGTGATTATTCGATTAGTAGAATATCCATGTGAATAAGTAAATGGAATTATTTCATTTTATTTCTTCCATATTATGCTGTAGTTCAAGTTTAAAAGGCTTTTGTTTTAGTTTTAAACATTGCCTTAAATTTTTATGCTTATTTTCGAAAGTTTCCGCTGTATTGCTTACCCTTAATGAGCGTTTGAGCTCACCCCTTTCTATGTTTTATTTTCCTCGGATTTCAAGAAGTGTATTATGATTGATATTAAGGGTTATTCCAACAGAATAATGGTGTTCATAAAGGAATATTTTTTTTTGTTTTTTATGTTATAAAGTGTAATGTAACATTCATGTATGTAATCTATTTTCCAAGACTGGTAAACTGATGGGTCCTTCGGGTTTTGATTCCTTGTAATCATGCCAATGAATTAAAATAATGCACCGACTCTCGGTAACTGGGGTCGGGGCTTTACAGTTGGTTTCAGAGGAAGTTTAGAAATAACCTTGGAAACAAGATTTAGATAAACTCTAATTAGAGCACGTCACCCTAAGATATAATTTGAGGATAAATATATAAGAACTTACTAGAATTTTGGTATTGTAGAGATTTTGTGAGTTTTCAAAGAAAAAAAACCCTATCTGGATACGAGTAGGTTGAGGCAGCTCTGTCCGGATGTACCTAGGGGTAAAACCCGAAAACACCGCTTTGAGCTAGACTCGAACGGGAACTGGTGCATGGAAATGGGCCCTGCTGTACTCTTGGTTACGACACTCTTGAGGAATATGATTAGGATAATTCTCAGTTTCTTTACAAAACATTATGAAGATATTATGAGTATATAATTACTTAAAGAAAACATTTTTATGATTATTGATTATATCCACAAACTAATTAATTTATGTTAAGTGTTTTTCAAGTTTGGGATTAGGTATTTCTATTCATAAACTAATCTAGTGCATTCTATTGTTTAGAAATGGTGCCCAATTGAAGGAATGATAACACCAGCAACACACATGATCCAAAGAGTAATAAGGATCATATATTTCATGGTCTTAAGCCAGAATTTAGAAGGGAAATAGTCTCCCACGTATTATCGTCATATGAAGAAATAGTATCAAATGTTTATAAGATAAGTAAATAATTTTCGGAGTCCTATGGCTTTGAAGGGAAGACAGAGAAGAAAAGGATGGTAGAGAGAAGGACAGATACAAGTAAGAAGGTAAAGAAGGGTTTTCCAATATGTGATAATTGTGGAAAGATTCACCTTGGGAAATAATTAAAGGGAATGAGAGTATGTTATAAGTATGGAGAAAAAGGACACCATGTACGTGACTGAAAGTGTAAGAAAAAGGTTTCAAATGTACAATGCTTCATCTGCAAGGAGTTTGGACACTACGCGAACCAATGTCCCAGTCATCAGACCATGCCATAAATGATGCTATTGGATAATAATCAAGTTATTATACCACCACAGATGAAGAGGAATGACTAGTGTTCTTATGTTGTTATTTTAGAATTATTTCATTTAAGTGTTGTATCAATGATGTTCTGAAAATAAATAAGGATTTTACTGCAGTACTATTTCATTGATGATATGAGATTTTATAGTACAAAGAAAAGTAACTCTACAATGAGTTAAACTTTTTTTTGGAAATTACATGTTTTAAGGAAACATAAACCTTAATATGGTCCTAATATTGAGGTACTGATTTTGGAATAAGATATGGTTGATTTGGGTAAATTAGATTGGATATTTTTGACTACCTTGAAACCGATTAAATATTATTATATTCCATCATTGTTGGAGTTTACAACATTTTTGGATGGATTCTATATGGAATAATGGAGCATGAATGTAATCAATAAGGTTTATGGTAATTCAGGATGTTTCGGTGTTTTATAAGAATACATGATGAAGGTATTCACATGCTATTATGGGGTAAAAAGGATCTACATTATATATACCATTATATAAATTTTGGACTGAGAGTTTATAGAAGTATTTTGAATAAGTCCAAATTTTGGAATGGATTATGTTTGAAAGGTTATTTTTTGGATATTTATGAAAGGACAACACGCAGACCGTGTGACGACCCATCGCGTCGGACAAAGCTACGGGTATCGAACCCACAACCACAGTTCAATTGGGATTTGTCACATACCAGTGGACTACATGATTGATTAGTCACTGAAAGTGGCTAATATTAATTGTTAATATCTTTATATTCATTGTTACAAAGTCCATAAACATTGTTTTTAGTTCATTACATAAATAGAACTTCATTTCTCATCTTAAATGCAATTCAGGTTTAAAATGCAAATTTGGGCCCAATCATTCATTTGTTTGTTGACAATATTATATTAATTTTATGAATTTTAAATTTTGGGATATTATTGAACACTTTGTTTGGAACATTTTATCTTTTAAGTCCGATGGATGAATCTCAAAGGAAGATTGAAATTTTTTCCCCTGAAGGCAGAAACATGAAGGAAAAAGAATAATGGGCCTAAGGCCCATCAAACAAATGTGGGGCCCAGAAACCAAGCCCAATGAAGCTCAAATTTATACAGTAGAAAGATAAAAATATGAGGATCATTTTATTCAACTATGGCCAGAGCTAATTCTGATTTTTTCATGATGATAACGGGATATGAATTTAAGATTTAAATGGTGGACCCGACATTAATGCACAGAAAGACGTTCCACCATTTCGACCAGAACATCCAAACGGATGAGCCACATTTCCTTAACATTTGAGAGAATATATAAGACACATGGAAGAAGATATTTTATATTTATTACACCTTCGGATTCGGCCATATGAAGTGTCAAATGTACACGTCAAAATGGAGGACGAATCTGGACAGTTTTCCAGGTCAACATCGAAACGTCAATTTCCTTTTGATTCTTCACGCTCCTTTTGACTGTCTTAATTGTTGGGGGGTAAATTTATTGTTGGGGGTGGACATAAGTCTCCTAATATGCCTATATAAAGAGCTGGTGTTGAAGTGAATAATCATCTAACATTTTCCTTTGAATCCAAGTTTTTCTTTCAATTGTAATTTCCCGCTTTCATTTTATAATAGCATCCTCAATTTCTCTAATGTAAGTTTTTCATTCACGTTTAGTATTTTAATAAAATTTATTCTTATTTTTCACTTTTTATTTTACTTTTCTTCACACGTTGATACCACTGAATCGTAGTGTGAATTTATTCACACCCACACTTGTGAATTCAGCACACAACGGTGGAGTGTTCATTTTGATTAATGTTTTTTTCCTTTCTTCTTCAATCCCGCCTCTTTAATTCAATTACCCGCTTCCATTGATAGAATAACATCAATGGAGGGCTAACCTTTTATGGGTTGATCCTAGGGAGTTTCATGAGTTTGATTGAATGTTATTTGATGTTCTTAAATTCTTAAATTCGTTCTTTATTTTAAGAGTTCCTTTCTTTGATTTATCTTCTTCTTTGTCTTCACTGAATTTAACGATGACACATTTTGAGTGCTAGTACGATCCAATTCCCCGGAGTTCTCATTTAATTTATCCTCTAAGTGAATTGGTGATTAGCCTTGAAATTGTGTATGGATTAAATCGGAGAATGATATTGAGGAATTAGTTCATTTAATGGATACCTCTTGAACCGATGAACAGAAAATCAAATGAAAAAAAAATACATCCAATCAAGCCCAAGAGACAACCTAAGATCAACTCACCTTAATTAGTTGTTTTAATTCAAGTAATTTTTTTGGTTTTGTTATTTAAATTAAATAAATATTTCTTCAAATAAATCAACACCAAAGTTGGCCACTTCATAGCCAATCCATCAACAAATCACAGGGTCTCAAGGTTTCTTCTTCGGTCCTTGTGGATTCGATCCCTACTTGTACTTCAACGAACACTTTTACCAGTAGGGTAAATTTGGGCGCAACCAAATTTTGGCGTCGTTTCCGGGGACCCAAGTAAGTTTTCTTAGACACCCACCTTCTATTCTCACCTAACTTCTCTTTTCTCACCTATATTTCTCTTTTCTTTTCCCCTTTCTGTTTTCCTATGTCCAAAAACAAAATCTAAATCCAAATTTCATTCAACTCCAATGGAGTATCATCAAAAATTTACTTTCATAAACTCAGGATGGAATCAAATAGAAAATCAACAATGGGAATCCCCTTAGATAGAAAATTACTTTGATCAACACTTGAATGATTACCCCACACCCGATAACATGAACAATCAATGGGATGCTGAATGTTTAAAATATCAATTTCCATAACTATCAAGAATGATTCAAAAGATGAATAATGAGGAAGTCCATGATGTCAAAACATCTATCAATCCTAATCCAGAAACAATTCTTCAAAAATTGTGTGAACAAATGGAAAAAATGAATTCAGAGGTATCAAGTTTTAGACAAGAATTTCAAAGCATTAAAACTTGTGTGGACCCCATTCCCACTCAAACCATCCCTTACTCAATATTGATAGAAGAATCTTGTAACACACAAACCCCTCACGCCTTTATTGAAGAACCAACCATTGGATTTGGGATAGTTGAAGATAATAAAGGAATTGTTGATGGGTGCTTAAATCAATAGGAAAATAAGTTTATGGATTCACAAGGGGAAAATTTGTCTTCATGGATTGAGTGTTCGGAATATTACTCCAATAATTTTTTTTTAGAATCACCGATCATTGAACCATTGGGAGATATAACGAATATTTTGTCTATACCCACTTATGAAACTCATCTAGAAAATATTGGGGATGAATATTCAATTCAAAAGGAAATGATTATGTTGGGAAATTATGAAAAAGAAATTGATATTGATTCTAATTACTTATCTATTTTTGAATGTCCTATCCAACCTGAACTTAAAAGCAATGTCCTTCCCCACTCAGGCATCCCATCATAGGGTACAAACAAGACCTCCCAGTTATCATTCATCCATCTCATGAAACCAATAATGTAAGAATGAACCTTGAAATCTTAGGAAATACTCCAGATAAAACACGATCAACCATTTTAGATATTCCTAGGATTTTACCAATCATTGTAGAAAATAGGATTTCACATGAATCAAATTATAAAAAAATCAATCTGAATAAAGTTGAAGTGGGAAAAAATGGGGTCCTAAAAATGATGAAAGTTGGAATTGGATAAGTTGGGGGGTTCAAGTCGAGCTAACGACGTTAAACAAAAGCGCTGCATGGGAGGCAACCCATGGTTTTCATGTTTTCTAATTATTTTGAATCATTTTATTTTTCATATAATAAATTACCATAAGCTGTTGACCTGTTCTTCTTTTATGAGTAAGGATGGATATGAACGGGGAGTGCCATATTCATCCGTGTCACGTGGTGTGATCTCTGAGTAATAACTTACCCAGAAAATATAAAGAAGACAATGTATCATCAGTTTATTCTGTTTTGTTTTTATGTTTTTATAGGTTTAAAAAAATAAAAGGACATGTCGTAATCCATAAGGAAAATCCATTCACCACCATCCAAGCCGCTGAGACTCAAATCCAGGATTGAAGGGAGACTATGGCATGCTCTATCATCATCAACCACCAGGTGACTTCATTCCATGATTTTGATTTTAAATTTCTTCTTTGAACTCCTCTCCTACCCCCTTCTAGCTTTTCTTTTCTTTAAACACTAGGGACAATGTAATTCTATGTTGGGGGGGGGATAAAAAATATGATTTTTTTTTGAATAAGAACATGCATGAAAAGAAAAATTCCATTAACCCTGAACATGATAACACACATTGCAAACTCTAAAATTGGATATCAAATAATTTTTGTATGCCTTGATTCTGATTTTAATGCAAGTTTAAGTTAATGAGCATAGTTTTCGGAAAGTGCAGTTGTCCGATGTGATTTTTCAAAGTTTACATTTTCATCCTCTTAATAAAAATGCCACAATGCACGTCTTCTGGATCGTGGGTGTAAATTTTAGTTCTTGGGTCCCTTTCATTATAGCATAGGGTTCTGGGTTCACTTTTAGTTTAATTTGAGTATCCAGAAAAAAAACAGAAAAAAAACAAAAAAAAACAAAAAAAAATGACCACATAGAGCAATGTTTTGTCCAAATGTGTGGCATCCGACACTTG
This sequence comes from Viscum album, assembly GCA_963277665.1. NCBI lineage: Eukaryota > Viridiplantae > Streptophyta > Magnoliopsida > Santalales > Viscaceae > Viscum > Viscum album. Next base: position 116,087,156 of record OY728128.1, on the reverse strand, counting down.
GGGATCGTGACTCCATAGTTGTCTTAACCAGAGTTAGGCTTTATATCTCTATTGTAGAGCATGAAATTGACAATATGTGTGGTGTCCGACACCTGGGGATCGTGACTCCATAGTTGTCTTTCCCAGAATTAGTCTTTTCATATCTATTGTGGTTAAAAAATTAAAATAAAAAAAAACAAAAAAATTTAAAAAAAATGGATACTCATCTTATGGTTTGATGTGATTGCCACCTAGCGCTTCCATTTTTTCCCCTTGAACAATAAAATGGACCCCATATCTTTTATGATGCACAACACTTTATCATGCTTAATTGGAATTGGATGAAATGTGGAAATGAATTTGAACAAAGGAATGGGATTGGGCTTGGGATATGCTTATGGACCTAGCTTGTTTTAAATTATTTTCTGGGTTCCATAATTTTTTTGGTATGAGGTCTTTGGGTGAGCAATGTGTATTTAAATGTTTTTGGAAAAGGGGATTTGAATTTCATATTTGTAATTTATTTTGCTCGGGAATAGAAAAACTCAAGTTGGGGGGTGTGATTAGTCACTGAAAGTGTCTAATATTAATTTTTAATATCTTTATATTCATTGTTCCAAAGTCCATAAACATTGTTTTTAGTGCATTACATAAATAGAACTTCATTTCTCATCTTAAATGCAATTCATGTTTAAAATATAAATTTGGGCCCAATCATTAATTTGTTTGTTGACAATATTATATTCATTTTCTGAATTTGAAATTTTGGGATATGATTGATCACTTTGTTGGGAACATTTTATCTTTTAGGTCCGATGGATGAATCCCAAAGGAAGATGGATAATTTTGCGCCTGAAGGCAGAAACATGCTGGAAAAAGAATAATGGGACTAAGGCCCATCAAACAAATGTGGGGCCCAGAAACCAAGCCCAATGAAGCTCAAATTTATACAGTAGAAATATAAAAATATGAGGATCATTTTATTCAACTGTGGCCGGAGCTAATTCCGATGTTTTCAGGATGATAAAGGGATATGAAATTAAGATTTAAATGGTGGACCCGACATTAATGCACAGAAATCCGTTCCACCATTTCGACCATAACATCCAAACGGCTAAGCCAAATTTCCTAAACTTTTGATTGATTATAGAAGACACATGGAAGAAGATATTTTATATTTATGAAACCTTCTGATTCAGACATATGAAGTGTCAAACGTACAGATCAAAATGGAGGATGAATCTGGACAGTTTTCCGGGTCAACTTCGAAACGTCAATTTCCTTTTGATTCTTCACCCTCCTTTTGACTCTCTTAACTGTTGGGGGGTGAATTTATTGTTGGGGGTGGACATAAGGCTCCTAATATTCCTATATAAGGATCTGGTGGTGAAGGGAATAATCATCTAACATTTTCCTTTGAATCCAAGTTTTTCTTTCAATTGTAATTTCCCGCTTTCATTTTGTAATAGCATCCTCAATTTCTCTAACGTAAGTTTTTCATTCAAGTTTAGTATTTTAATAAAATTTATTCTTATTTTTCACTTTTTATTTTCCTTTTCTTCACACGTTGATACCGTTGAATCGTAGTGTGAATTTATTCACACCCGCACTTGTGAATTCATCACACAACGGTGGAGTGGTCATTTTGATTAATGTTTTTTTCCTTTCTTCTTCAATCCCACCTCTTTAAGTCAATTACCTGCTTCCATTGATAGAATAAAATCAATTTAGGGCTAACCTTTTATGGGTTTATCCTAGGGAGTTTCATGAGTTTGATTGAATGTTATTTGATGTTCTTAAATTCTTAAATTCGTTCTTTATTTTAAGAGTTCCTTTCTTTGATTTATCTTCTTATTTATCTTCACCAAATTTAACGATCACACATTTTGAGTGCTAGTACGATCCAATTCCTCGGAGTTCTCATTTAATTGATCCTCTAATTGAATTGTTTATTAGCCTTGAAATTGTGTATGGATTAAATCGGAGAATGATATTGAGGAATTAGTTCATTTAATGGATACCTCTTGAACCGATGAACATAAAATCAAATGAAAAACAAATACATCCAATCAAGCCCAAGAGACAACCTAAGATCAACTCACCTTAATTAGTTGTTTTAATTCATGTTATTTTATTGGTTTTGTTATTTAAATTAAGTAAATATTTCTTCAAATAAATCAACACCAAAGTTGGCCACTTCATAGCCAATCCATCAACAAATCACAGTGTCTCAAGGTTTATTCTTCGGTCCTTGTGGATTCAATCCCTACTTGTACTTCAACAGACGCTTTTACCAGTAGGGTAAATTTGGGCGCAACCAAATTTTGGCGCCGTTGCCGGGGACCCAAGTAAGTTTTCTTAGACACCCACCTTCTAGTCTCACCTAACTTCTCTTTTCTCACCTATATTTCTCTTTTCTTTTCCCCTTTCTATTTTCGTGTGTCCAAAAAAAATCCAAATCCAAATTTCATTCAACTCCAACGGAGTATCATAAAAAATTTACTTTCATAAACTTGGGATGGAATCAAATAGAAGATCAACAATGGGAATCCCCTCAGATAGAAAATTACTTTGATCAACACTTGAATGATTACCCCACACCCGATAACATGAACAATCAATGGGATGCTGAATGTTTAAAAGATCAATATCCATACCTATCAAGAATGATTCAACAGATGAATAATGAGGAAGTCCATGATTTCAAAACATCTATCAATCCTAATCCTGAAACAATTCTTCAAAAATTGTGTGAACAAATGGAAAAAATGAATTCAGAGGTATCAAATTTTAGAAAAGAACTTCAAGGCATTAAAACTTGTGTGGACCCCATTCCCACTCAAACCATCCCTTAATCAATATTGATAGAAGAATATTGTAACACCCAAACCCCTCATGCCTTTATTGAAGAACCAACCATTGGATTTGGGATAGTTGATGATAATAAAGGAATTATTGATGGGTTCTTAAATCAAGAGGAAATTAATTTTATGGATTCACAAGGGGAAAATATGTCTTCATGGATTGAGTGTTCGGAATATTACTCCAATAACAATTTTTTAGAATCACCGATCATTGAACCATTGGGAGATATAACAAATATTTTTTCTATACCCACTTATGAAACTCATATAGAAAATTTTGGGGTTGAATCTTTAATTCAAAGGGAACCAATTATGTTGGGAAATTTTGAAAATGAAATTGATATTGATTCTAATTCCTTATCTATTTTTGAATGTCCTATCCAACCTGGACTAAAAATCAATGTCCTTACTTCCCCACTCAGGCATCCCATCATAGGGTACAAACAAGACCTCTCAATTATCATTCATCCATCTCATGAAACCAATAATGTAGGAATGAACCTTGAAATCTTAGGAAATACTCCAGATAAAACACGATCAACCATTTTAGATATTCCTTGGATTTTACAAATCATTGTAGAAAATAGGATTTCACATGAATCAAATTATAAAAAAATCAATCTGAATAAAGTTGAAGTGGAAAAAAATGGGGTCCTAAAAATGATGAAAGTTGGAATTGTATAAGTTGGGGGGTTCAAGTCGAGCTAACGACGTTAAAAAAAAGCGCTTCATGAGAGGCAACCCATGGTTTTCATGTTTTCTAATTATTTTGAATCATTTTATTTTTCCTGTAATAAATTACCATAAGCTGTTGACCTGTTCTTCTTTTACGAGTAAGGATGGATATGAACGGGGAGTGCCATATTCATCTGTGTCACGTGGTGTGATCTCTGAGTAATACCTTACCCAGAAAATATAAAGAAGACAATGTATCATCAGTTTATTTTGTTTTGTTTTTATGTTTTTATAGGTTTAAAAAAATAAAAGGACATGTCGTAAGCCATAAGGAAAATCCATTCACCACCATCCAAGCCGCTGAGACTCAAATCCTGGATTGAAGGGAGACTATGGCATGCGCTATCATCATCAACCACCTGGTGACTTCATTCCATGATTTTCATTTTAAATTTCTTCCTTGAACTCCTCTCCTACCCCCTTCTATCTTATCTTTTCTTTAAATACTGGGGACAGTGTTATTCTAAGTTGGGGGGGGGGGGATAAAAAAATTTATTTTTTTTGAATAAGAACATGCATGAAAAGAAAAATTCCATTAACCTTGAACATGATAACACACATTTCAAACTCTAAAATTGGATATCAAATAATTTTGTATGCCTTGATTCTGATTTTAATGCAAGTTTAAGTTCATGAGCATAGTTTTTGGAAAGTGAGGTTGTCCGATGTGATTTTTCAAAGTTTACATTTTCATCCTCTAAATAAAAATGCCACAATGCACGTCTTCTGGATCGTGGGTGTAAATTTTAGTTCTCGGGTCCCTTTCATTATAGCATAGGGTTCTGGGGTCACTTTTAGTTTAATTTGAGTATAAAAAAAAACAGAAAAAAAACAAAAAAAAACAAAAAAAAATGACCACATAGAGAAATGTTTTGTCCAAATGCGTGGCATCCGGTACTTGGGGATCGTGACTCCATAGTTGTCTTAACCAGAGTTAGGCTTTATATCTCTATTGTAGAGCATGAAATTAACAATATGTTTGGCGTCCGACACTTGGGGATCGTGACTCCATAGTTGTCTTGCCCAGAGTTAGTCTTTTCATATCTATTGTGGTTAAAAAATTAAAATAAAAAAAAATCAAAAAATTTAAAAAAAATAGATACTCATCTTAAGGTTTAATGTGATTCCCACCTAGCACTTCCATTTTTTCCCCTTGAACAATAAAATGGGCCCCATATCTTTTATGATGCAAAACACTTTATCATGCTTAATTGAATTGGATGAAATGTGGCAATGAATTTGAACAAAGGAATGGGCTTGGGCTTGGAATATTCTTATGTACCTAGCTTTTTTTAAATTATTTTGATGGGTTCCATAATTTTTTTGGTATGAGGTCTTTGGGTGAGCAATGTGTATTTAAATGTTTTTGGAAAAGGGGATTTGAATTTCATATTTGTAATTTATTTTGCATGAGACTAGAAAAACTCAAGTTGGGGGGTGTGATTAGGCACTGAAAGTGGCTAATATTAATTGTTAATATCTTTATATTCATTGTTAAAAAGTCCATAAACATTGTTTTTAGTGCATTACATAAATAGAACTTCATTTCTCATCTTAAATGCAATTCATGTTTAAAATGCAAATTTGGGCCCAATCATTCATTTGATTGTTGACAATATTATATTGATTTTATGAATTTGAAATTTTGGGATATAATTTATCACTTTGTTTGGAACATTTTATCTTTTAGGTCCGATGGATGAATCCCAAAGGAAGATGGAGAATTTTGCGCCTGAAGGCAGAAACATGCTGGAAAAAGAATAATGGGCCTAAAGCCCATCAAACAAATGTGGGGCCCATAAACCAAGCCCAATGAATCTCAAATTTATAAAGTAGAAAGATAAAAATATTAGGATCATTTATTCAACTGTTGTCGGAGCTAATTCTGATGTTATCATGATGATAAAGGGATATGAAGTTAAGATTTAAATGGTGGACCCGACATTAATGCACAGAAATCAGTTCCACCATTTCGACCATAACATCCAAACGGCTGCGCCAAATTTCCTGCAATTTTGAGAGATTATAGAAGACACATGGAAGAAGATATTTTATATTTATGACAGATTCTGATTCGGCCATATGAAGTGTCAAACGAACAAGTCAAAATGGATGACGAATCTGGACAGTTTTCCGGTTCAACTTCGAAATGTCAATTTCCTTTTGATTCTTCACCCTCCTTTTGACTCTCTTAATTGCTGGGGGGTGAATTTAATGTTGGAGGTGGACATAAGGCTCATAATATTCCTATATAAGGAGCTGGTGGTGAAGGGAATAATCATCTAACATTTTCCTTTGAATCCAAGTTTTTCTTTCAATTGTAATTTCCCGCTTTCATTTTGTAATAACATCCTCAATTTGTCTAATGTAAGTTTTTCATTCACGTTTAGTGTTTTAATAAAATTTATTCTTATTTTTCGAGTTTTATTTTCCTTTTCTTCACACGTTGATACCGTTGAATCGTAGTGTGAATTTATTCACACCCGCACTTGTGAATTCATCACACAACGATGGAGTGTTCATTTTGATTAATGTTTTTTTCCTTTCTTCTTCAATCCCGCTTCTTTAAGTCAATTACCCGCTTCCATTGATAGAATAACATCAATGGAGGGATAACCTTTTATGGGTTGTCCTAGGGAGTTTCATGAGTTTGATTGAATGTTATTTTATGTTCTTAAATTCTTAAATTCGTTCTTTATTTTAAGAGTTCCTTTCTTTGATTTATCTTCTTCTTTGTCTTCACCGAATTTAACGATGACACATTTTGAGTGCTAGTACGATACAATTACTCGGAGTGATCATTTAATTAAACCTATAAGTGAATTTCTGATTAGCCTGGAAATTGTTTATGGATTAAATCGGAGAATGATATTGAGGAATTAGTTCATTTAATGGATACCTCTTGACCCGATGAACAGAAAATCAAAGGAAAAACAAATACATCCAATCAAGCCCAAGAGACAACCTAAGATCAACTCATCTTAATTAGTTGTTTTAATTCAAGTAATTTTATTGGTTTTGTTATTTAAATTAAATAAATATTTCTTCAAATAAATCAACACCAAAGTTGGCCACTTCATAGCCAATCCATCAACAAATCACAGTGTCTCAAGGTTTCTTCTTCGGTCCATGTGGATTCGATCCCTACTTGTACTTCAACGAACACTTTTACCAGTTGGGTAAATTTGGGCACAACCAATGATGTTCCTAGATGGTATAATGTAGTTTCTTTTTTTAAAGGGTCTGATATGTGAATTATAAATTCATTGCATTTGGAACCCTATACGATTAGGATACATAGAGATTTTTTGAGTTGTATTATGTTTTGGGGTGAAAGATGAGTTTGTGGTAGAAATTTATTAATGGATAAAACTCTAATTACAAAGTAAGTATATCTCCTTATGATATTATCCAATCTCATAAATAAATTCTTCAACATTAATAAAAGGAACTTAGAACAAAAATGTTGTCCTCGATGGTACCTTAGATCATCACAAATTTATGGCTTTGGGATTATTGGATTTTTCATAGTCATGTTCTCTACGACTCCCCATCAGATATTGATGGTTATATTTCTCTTCCATATATATATTTTCCTACATGGAACCCTAGTATGTGTCATTTTCGGTAACCTTCATACTTACCACTCTTTATTTTAAATAGAGGTCTCATTAATCCATTTTTCGATATTAGATATCAACTATGATGTTTTGAAATGTCAACCCCATGTTTCCAATACCGAGCATAAATTACGAGGATAAAATTTAATAAAGGAGGAGAGAATTTAACACCCCATGCATCCACGGTACACTACTCTTTGAATAATACAGTAGCGTGTGTTTTAAGCAACTTCGAGTTCTAACACACATCACAACCAATCAAAGTTGGCGTTATGAATAGTAATACCCACTTTTTGAAATTTTATAAATTTTATCATTCAAAATGGACTTCATTTTTGGATTTTAAATATCGAAATTATCCTAGAATGAAATTTTGGTACTTTTTGGATAACTTTTATTATTTGATGAATAGTGAAGATAACTAAATTTTTATTAAAAACAAATTTCTTAACCGAAATAATTAATAATGATAAATTATGAATTTGAGTGGTTTTAATTTATATTTAGATTATTTTTTTACCATTTAATACAATTTTGGTAATTTTACAAAAGTTCACATTTAAACCCAACATAAACAAGTGTTAATATTTTGATTGTTATTATCTCTTAAAAACACACCTTTTGTTTTGACAGCAGAAATTAATTTTAAATTAAATTCTTCCACTTCTATGTTTTGAATTTGGAAAAATTGACTACTTATTTGGAATAAGGAGTTCCAAATTGTGTAAATAGTTAACTTTTATTTTTATAAATTTTGAATAATAACATCGGTAAATATTTTATTTACCATGGTTAAAGGGTAAATCCGGTAAATATGGGTAAAAATTAATATTCTAATAATAATAAATAACCCTAAAACGTGTATTAACCCTATTGGTTGATACATGTATGACCATGGGCATCATTTGGTTGATTTTGGGACCCCATGGATCCACTTGTAAGTGATAATGACACTTTATATTAATTAAGTTAAAGTAAATACAAAAATGGAAAAATCCTATATCTTTTAGAAAAATAATTTTTTCATAGGGTTATATATGATATATTTTCTACTATTAATATTAATTATAAATAGAAAAATATTTCTTACATAATGGTATTTTATTTATAATTTTTATATAAAAAAATTATTTAATTTATTTATAACACAATGATGATGTAATAATTACCTTATTAGTGAGATATTAAAATAATTGATATTATAAATACCCAAATAAATATAATTTGATAATTTTAATGAATTAAACTAATTTTATAGGTTAATATGACATGTTATAATTTCTTTAATTAACTTTTATTGAAGTAATCGTGCTGTTATAATTTTCAAAAAAATCAAATACCAAATAGTATCAAAATTGACATAAAAGAGTTTTTAAAACAATTATTATATTATTAATTAATATTAAATTCCTAAAAAATATAAGGCTTAGCCGAAGGACTTGTATAATGATTGGATTATCATTAATGGGCCACTTGGGGGTCTCTTGGAGGTATATAGTAAGTTTATTAACTATATAATATAAAAATACAAAGTGACATGGTAAGTGTCAAACTAATTAACCAAGAGTTAAAACTAAACGATAAGGTTAATATAATGACCCAAACCTGTATAAAATCTATTGGTTGAAAGGATTTAGACCCATTACCACCTTAAGATTTTAATAATCCACTTTTGAGCCATTAGATACTAAATATGAATTTATTATAAAATTATATTTTAAGTTTTTCCTAAAGAGCCCCTCCCCCCTTATAAAAGGCAACCAATTCTAACCAATTTTTCACACCATCAAAGCCTTTTGGATCGGCCAACCTCTACCCAAATATCCTCCCAAAATACCTCACTTAAACATAGATGCCTTAGATTGATCATAAAGATAACCTAAGGATCCCATTTGATCAAATCAAAAGGAAGAACCCGAAGAAGATGTAATGTTTTCACCACCCTCTTTCAAGATCCTTTCTTCATCAACTTCTTCTTTCTTTGTTATTTCTATTCTATAATAATTACTCCAGTGTATGATATATAATGTGATGTTATTATAAATATGGAGCAAAGAAAATCATTATTCTATCCATCCCTTTAATGACATGTCACCATACGTGTGTACGTACGACCTACCATCTCCACGTTGTGGTGTAATTGTTATCCAATATATTATTATTTTGATGGGTATAATAATGATGTATAATTCATGTAAATAATAAATATAACATGATAATGATTCTGTATATATTATATACCATCCAATTATATATTATATTAATATCAACAGAGTGATATTTTCGCTCGTGCGTACGTACGGATTACCGTGTCCACGCCGCGATGAGATTCATTTCCAAGTTCACCATTCATCGATGATTATAAAAATATATATTACTAATAAGTATGTATTTTATGAAATAATAATGATAATGGAGTTATATATATTTATATAAATAAGTATTTATGTACTTACATATATCTTATTCACTTACTTTCGTTCAATAATATATGAAAACAGAAACAGTGTTTATGCGTACCTACAGACTACCATCTCCATAAACGGTGTTTACCATTTCATATATACGCCTATTATAAATTTTTATATTCTAAATATATATGATAAATAAATCATGTATTATATTCTGGAAGTATTTAAATCATGATCTGAGTGATACAATCAAGAGTAACAAGTTAAAACACGTACGATAATGAAAGTGATTATTACCCGAAATATTAATATAACATGGAAATTATTATTAAATGGGTACTATAAACTCATAAATTAATAATTTATGATATCATAAATATTAAAATGGTTCTGGTATAATTTAATAACATACTACAGTCTTCAAACAAGAGCCTAAATGTACCCTCGACTAAAGGAAAGTGCAAGGTAAGGGGTTTTCATCTCACTCCTTATTCCCGCGAGATTCATGCCATATTGCCACTATTACCTTTTGTGTGGTGTATGTACTACCCATAATTGTATTATTTGTGTAATACACTTTAATTTATTTGTATTTACATATTCATTTTATGATACCTCTTTCATGGGGTGTATGTTTTGTAAGTTACCAAATTTGTAAGGGTTAATTTCACAATCTCTTTATTATCCGAGGTTGTTTTTACGTAAGTATCTACTAGGACATATTTATTATCAATGTCCATGTTTTATGAAAGAGTTTTAAAAGGGATTATTTTAAGGTAATTTTTTACAAAAACTTCATTTCAAAATTTGTAAATATTTATTTTTCTAAATCTTCTCATTAATGTCCATGTCTTCAAAATGGTTTTTAAGGATTTATTTATATGTACCTGAATGTTTTTAAAATGTTAATTCCATTCAAAAGTTTCAAAGTGATATGGGGAACTTTTATTCAAAAATGTCATTAAATGACTTCTTTTCCAAATTGTGTGACTTTTAATTTTGTTCACGAAAAATGTGTATTTCTCTAAAAGAGTTTTACAAATAATTTTCATCAATGTCAAAATCATTTAATTGATTTTAAACTTGTTTTGAAATTGATTTATAATGACACAAATCTCCCATATTTGTTTGAAGGTCTTGTGATATGATTGACTATGGATGTGTTATTTTTATACCATTTATGGTTTATGGGTAAATTATTGACAATTTTTATTCTAGTTTTAAGATGAATGTTTATGTTATGTTTAGACCTTTTCATATGAGGAATGCATTGGACATAGTAAGTGACTGGTGGAGCCCGCTATAGCTCCTCGATGCATCGGTAGGTCTCTTGAGACAAACTAGTGTATTGGAATGAGGCCTTGACAAAATATTATTAGTAGTCTTGGCACGAGGCCTTTGATATGTGGTTATGATAGTATGACATTATGCATTTCATCATTATGAAAGTGGTTATTGATATTGAATGTGATTATTCGATTAGTAGAATATCCATCTGAATAAGTAAATGGAATTATTTCAATTTATTTCATCCATATTATGCTGAAGTTCAAGTTTAAAAGGATTTTGTTTTAGTTTTATACATTTTCCTAAATGTTTATGCTTATTTTTGAAAGTTTCCGCTATATTGCTTACCCTTACTGAGAGTTTGAGCTCACCCCTTTCTATGTTTTATTTTCCCAGGATTCCAAGAAGTGTACTGTGATTGATATTTAGGGTTAATCCAAGGGAATAATGGTGTTCATAAAGGATTATTTATGTTGTTTTGTATGTTATCAATCATAATGTAACATTCATGTATGTAATCTATTTTCCAAGATTTATAAACCGATCATTCCTCTGGGACTTGATTCCTTGTAATCATGCCAATGTATTAAAAAAATTCTCCGACTCTAGGTAACTGGGGTCGGGGCGTTTCAGTTGGTATCATAGGAAGTTTAGCAATAACCTTGGAAACTAGATTTAGATAAACTCTTATTAGAGCACATCGCCCTAAGATAGACTTTGAGGATCAGTATAGATGAACTTCCTAGAATATTGGAATTGTAGAGATTTTGTGAGTTTTCCGAGCAATACATCCTTGTATGGATACGAGTAGGTAGAGGCTACTCTAACACAGATGTACCTAGGGGTAAAACCCGAAAACACCACTTTGATCTAGACTCGAATGGGAACTGGTGCACGACAACGGGCCTTGCTGCGCTCTTGGTTATGACACTCCTGGGGGATATGCATATGATAATTCTCATTTTCTTTACAAACCATTATGAAGGGATTATGAGTATATAATTACTCAATGAAAACATTTTTATGATTATGGATTATATCCATAAACTTTTTAATTTATGTTAAGTGTTTTACATGTTCGGGATTAGGTATTGTTGTTCATAAACTAATCTGGTGTATTTCATTGTTTAGAAATGGCGCCCAATAGAAGGAATGCGAACTTCAGCAATACACATGATCCAAAGAGTAAGAAGGATCATATCATTCGTGGTCCTAAGCCAGAATTTAGAAGGTAAATAATCTCCCACGTATTATCATGATATGAAGAAATGGTATCAAGTGTTGATAAGATAAGTAAATAATTCTCAGAGTCCTATGGCTTTGAAGGGAAGCCAGAGAAGAAAAGGATGGTAGAGAGAAGGACAGATAAAGGGAAGAAGGTAGAGAAGGGTTTTCCCATATGTGATAACTGTGGAAAGAATCACCTTGGGAAAATTTTGAAGGGAATGTGAGTATGTTATAAGTGTGGAGAAAAAGGACACCAAGTACGTGACTTCAAGTGTAAGAAAAACGTTTCAAATGTACAATGCTTCATCTACAGGGAGTTTGGACACTACACGAACCAATTTCCCAGTCATCAGACTATGCCGCAAATGATGCTATTGGATGATAATCAAGTTATGATACTATCACAGATGAAGAAGAATGACTAGTGTTCTTATGTTGTTATTTTAGAATTATTTCATTTAAGTGTTGTATCAATGATGTTCTGTAAACAAATAAGGATTGTACTGCAGTACTATTTCATTGAGGATTTGAGATTTTATGGTACTATGAAAAGTGACTCCACAGTGAGTTAAACTTTTTTGGAAATTACATGGTTGAAGGAAAGATAAACCTTAATATGGTCCTAATATTGAGGTAGTGATTTTGGAATAAGATCTGGTTGATTTGGGTAATTTATATTAGATATTCTTGACTTCCTTGAAACCGATTAAAGACTTGTATATTTCATCATTGTTGGAGTTTACAATATTTTTGGATGTATTCTATATGGAATAATGGAGCATGAATGTAATCAATAAGGTTTATGTTAATTTAGTATGTTTCAGTGTTTTAAAAGAATACATGATGAAGGTATTCACGTGCTATTAAAGGGTAAAAAGGATCCACATTATGTTTACCATTCATATAAATTTTGGACTGAGAGTTTACAAAAGTATTTTGAATAAGTATAAAGGTTGGAATAGATTATGTTTGAAAGGTTCTTTTTGGATTTTTATAAAAGGACAACACACATACCATGTGAAGAGCCATCGCATCGGACAAAGCTGTGGGAATCAAACCCAAAACCATAGTGAAATTGGGATTTATCACCTACCACTGGACTACGTGATGTTTTTGGGAGGTATGTAGTTTATTTTTTTTTAAATGGTCTGATATGTTAATTATAAATTCATTTTATTTGGAACCCTATATGATTTGGATAAATAGAGTATTTTTGAGTTGTATTATGTTTTGGGATGAAAGATGAGTTTGTGGTAGAAATTTATTAATGGATAAAACTCTAATTATAAAGTAAGTATATCTCTTTATGATCTTATCCAATCTCATAAATAAATTCCTCAACATTAATAAAAGGAACTTAGAACAAAAATGTTGTCTTAGATGGTACCTTAGATCATCACAAATTTATGGAATTGGGATTGTTGGCCTTTTCATAGCCATGTTCTCTACCACTCTCCATCAGATATTGATGGTTAGATTTCTCTTCCATATCCATATTTTCCTACATGGAACCCTAGTATTGTGTTATTTTCGGTAACCTTCATACTTAACACTCTTTATTTAAAATAGAGGCCTCATTAATCCATTTATCGATGTGAGATTTCGAATAAGATGTTTTAAAATGTCAACCCCAAGTTTCCAATACTGAGCATAAATTATGAGGACACAATTTATTGAAGGAGGGGAGAATGTAACACCCTAATCTTACATGTTATGCTTCTCTTTGAATAATATAGTAGCGTGTGTTGTACGCAATTTCGAGTACTAACACACACCAGATCCAATCGAAGTAGCCGTTATGAATAGTAATTGTAACACCCCAGGTAAATAAAGAATATGACATTTTTATATTTATCCATATTTGTGAATAAAATATTAATCTTACTTTAAAGGGGATGCTATGCTCGATGGCATACCCAATACGCAACAATGAGTTTCTTTGGAATCTTACATTGCAGTCTAATAATAAAATAATATTATTTTAAATAGTAGTTAATGCCTAGCCATTGTAATGGCGGGAATGAATAGAACTAACTACAAAATGATTATATATGATAGAGGATTAAAAATGCGAATGAATCCAATTTTAAGCGTAGACATTCTAATATTCATTAAAAGGTCGATTAACCACCTTTCGAAGGCGAACCACTTTTAAATCCACTTTTTGAAAATTTTATGTGTTATATTTGACAAAATAAAATTCTTCTTTAGAATCGAGACATCAAAATTTACTTTGTGTGAATTTTTGGTATTTTTCCGAAAAAGTTCAATTTTTAATGAATAGTGAAAAATGTTTTATTTTAATTCAAAACCTCTTTTTAGTATATTTTATTTATATGATTATATTATCTTTTGAATTGGCTTTAAAGTGAAATTATAATATATTTTTACCATTTAATCCAATACTGGTCGTTGGAATTAATTTCACTTTGAAATTGGACTTAAACTAGTGTCAATCTTTTGATACTTATTGTTTCATAAAAATACGCTATTTGCTCTGACAGCGGGAATTAATTATTAAATTAATTTATGAAACTAATATGTTTTGAATTTTTTAAAATAGACATCAATTTTGAATTCGGAATATCAAATATATCTTAGGGTGAAGTTTTGGTATTTTTATGAAAAACTTCAATTTTTGATGAATAGTGAAACCACTAAGTGGTACTTATAAAAACTGATTTTCCATTAAAATGAAATTTTACCACCTCTGTGTTTTGAATTTCAAAAATCCGACATACATGGTTGTCATTAAGAAGTAAAATGTGGTTTAATGGGATTAAAATAATTTTTTTGGTGAATAGTAACTTTTATGTTTTTAATCGCGATTAGAGGTAATTAGTGTAGTTTAAGGTAAGAATAATGTTTTAATAAATTGAAATGACCTAGACACATGTCATAACCTCATTGGATGTGTCATGGCCGACCAAGAAAACCAATGGGTCAACTTGGGGACCCCATGGAGCCACTTTGGTTGGAAAATGAGATAAATACATTTTTATTTAATGTTAAAGTAAAAATAAAACAAACATGAGATGTTTTACTAAAAAAATATTTACATGGGGTTATAAAAGTCAGAGTTTTGACTATAAATATTCATTAGAAATATAAAAATATTTCCTACATCATGATATTTTTTTATAATTTTTAGACATTATATATATTAAATTAGTTATGACACCATGTTGATGCAGCGATTACCTCATTATTTAACTATTTAAATAAAATGGAAAGATAATGTAAAATCTAAGACCTACACATGTCCAAAACCTATTGGATGGGTGTATTGCGAACCCTTATCACCTTATACTTGAAACACATCAATTTGGGACCATTAAAATACGAAAAGCATTCTAAAATAAAGTAATATTTTATAACATTCCAAGAGTGCCCCACCTCTCCTCTTATAAAAGGCCCCCACCTCTTCCTCCATAACCACACTTAAAAAGCATTTAGATTGGCCAACAACGACCCATTTTGTCTCTCCTCACACATCTATTACTCCTAGAATCCTCACATTGGGCAGAATTGTTTCCAAGGAAGCCTTTGAACTCAAATCAAAAAGTGTTACCTGATTTGAAGGTATTGTCTTCTCTTGTGTTCTTATGTTTTATTTTTCTTCTCTGACCCCTAAACTCTTTTTATTCATTTATTTCGTAACAAATAAAGTATATTAAATGTACTAGGATGTTGTTATAATAAGGATTCGAGCTACACTTACACACACCTACATCCAATGGTTAAAGAACATACTGTTTCTATGGATGGCTAATTTCTGCCTCACAAAATGATGATTGTTCAACATTCTTCTAACACCTTCAAAGGTGGCAATTAAGATGACAAAATATTTATATATGATATATAATATGGTTATTTTCTACTTAAGCTTATGTATTTTTCATTTATCTCATACCTTTATGGTTTCCATTCTGGGTAAATGCAATATCTTTATTTAAGGAAGTGCGGACTACCACCCCCTCAAAGTGATTTGATTAATTAATACCATACGTGGTAAGTATAAAGGATATATTTAATGATATTATATATGATACCATACTGGAATTAAAATAATATTAATATATCATTATTTATTAATTCCATTAAATATGAAATAGAAATGGAATTAGCGTTCATGCGTACGTACGGCTTACCATCTCCATGACCGGTACATTTCATTTCTTATCTCAAAATGTTATGTACTATTATAACTACATATATATAATGGATATATATGTAATATATTACATGTAAATTATGGATATCATTCTGGAATTATAACATATATATATATATATATCTCATTTTGTTTTAATTCCATTAATTTGACAAAAAATGAAAGTAGCGTTCATGCGTACGTACGGCATACCGTTTCCATAAACGGTGCTTTTAATTTTTATCTTAAAATGCTATGGAATAGTATAAAATGAATATATACTGGATATATATGACATTTAAAACATCAATACTATTCTGGATATGATGTACCTATAACTACATGGAAAATTATTTTCCAACAAGTTCAATTTTTGACTCATGTACAAAACATCGACAAAAATGTCTGATATGAACTCAAATTATTAACCAATTATTATAACATGAAAATATGTGATATGAACTGAATAATAATATTTATAGTAGTTACTTAATCAATTATAAATTCACCAAATTTTATTATTCAGGAATATAAAGAAACGAACAAGACAAGTTGGACTTGAGGTAAGGGATCCTACTCCTCTCTTTCTTTTTAAGTACACTCTTTCATGTCATTCCTTTTAAAGATAATCTTTCTTGTTATTAGGATGTTCTTTTATATTAATCTTACTGTAATTTTTATTTTAATATGATGAGAGACCCTATTCTCTCTCATCAATCCATTTTGGAAGTTTTGAGTGGCGCCGTTAGGCTGCCAAATTTTCGTAAGAGATCTAACCTCTCTCTTTCTTTATAAGTACTCTCCTTTATTTCACTTATTTTAAGCCTCTCATTGTTATATTGGGGGATGTTATTTTATATTCCTATTTCTGTAAACTTTATGTTAATATTATTAGAGACCCTATTTTCTCTCATCAATCCATTTTTGAAGTTTTAAGTGGCGACGTTAGACTGCCGAGTTTTCATACGGGATTTTTCATCTCACTTTTATTCCTGTGAGATTTATGCTACATTTGCCACAATTTCCTTTGAGTGGTGTATGTAATACCAATTATTTTACTCATTGTGTAATATAGATTCATTTATGAGTATTTACATCAATGTTGTATTGTCCTTCTTTCACGGGGTGCATGTCTCGAAAGATACCCATGTCGGTAAGGGAACCTTTCACCCTCCTCTTTTTAAAAGACATCTTTTGTTAGGTATTTTAATTCACATAATATTATGTTGGGATATGTTTTTCTATATCCTTATTGATTTAAATTTTATGTCCATGTGATGAGATACCCTTTTTATCTCTCATCAACTCATTTTCTGAATTTTGTAGTGACGCCATTAGGATGTCAAATTTTTGCAAGTGAACTTCTTAACCCAAATTTGATTATTTGGGATAAACTTGTACTCCTTGAATTTGTAGTTCTATGAATATGTGTAAATAACCTATGATTCTTTTACACTTAATATCCACTTATATTTGGTGTATTTGTTTTTCACACATAATTATGTAATTGATTTATACTTAAACCAAGGATACCGTCTTTGTAAGGTACTTCGTCTCAATCTCCATTCATTGAGGAATATTTTGTTTTATACACAACCTTGTTTTATACGGTGTATAAACAACTTTGACTTTTACGCTTATCCAAAAAGGAATCTTTTTTATATGAAGCGTTTTACTAAACGACAAAAGGGAATATTTTTGTCATATGTATGCGGTGACAACGACTTCTCCACCGCTGTGACCATTATTTGTGTTTCAGCTTCCTCTACAAGCCATACCTTCTTTTTAAAAGAAAAATAAATACCATGTTTTAATTTTATTTTATTTTGGTATTGAAAATGGTTTTCATATGGTTTTTTATATCAATGTATTTTATTGATATCTTGTGATTGAAATGTGGAAATGTTATGTTTCCTTTATGCATGTATTAACCGGTACAATTATGTTATGGTTCTTGGGCGTTGTTATGAAGACGGGTGGTTCCGTGATAAACTAAGGGTGGGTGAGCCTGATATAGCTCTCCAATGCATTGGGTAACGCGAAGGAGTGAAACGTTATGGTTTCTCCGAAGTGATTTAGGGAATATACTGTGGTGGGTATTTCAAACGTAACTAAGAGGGTTACTCCCTACGTAAGAATGTTATGAATGCCTCAAGTTACCTTTATGTCTTATGATTTCTATGATTTATTCTTGATTTGATGAGGTATGTTAAAGTGCCTATGTTTTATGGGTAAAGTATGATTTCATTCTTATGTATATATGCACTCATGTTTCCTTTACATATTTTTATAACCCTTACCGAGCTTTTTATTCTCATCCCAAGATTTTTTAAAATGTTTTTCATTGGTCAAGGGAAAGGTACATGATATGACGATAGTTTCAAGGAATTTTCAAGAAAGAATCCATGTTTTATTTTAAATATGTCTCTGTTGATGGGAAAAATGAATACTATCTTTATGTAACCACTTTGTTTAAATGTGGAATGTAATGCAAGTTTTATGATATAATTATCTAAAACTCTAAACCTGAAAAGATCTTCAATGTGTAATCTTGTAATAACTCAAGATTAAGTAAGGTTTAAGGCTGGGGCCTTATAGTTGGTATCAGAGGTCGGTTTAGACAACTTTAGGGATTAGGAGTTTTTGTTAGACACATGATTAGTCCCTATATCTATTATTTCAGTTAAATACTTATTTTATAACTGTTTTTAGGTCAAGTAAAGTCGGTTACGAATGGAATTAGAAGGATCCAAAATGACATTCCTATCTCTTTCTGATGACATGCTTGCAATAATTATTTCAATGTCATGTTCAGATGATTGTGAAACTTTTTCTAGCATACAACTCACTTGAAAGCAGTTGTTTGAGATATCAAACACCTCCACTATACCTCGTTATCACCGTGGATCATGGGTTGTTTTTAGACAAATACTATTTTCACAATATTCTCATATTTTCAAGAAAGTTAAATATTATCATGGTATTTTCAAATATTTTACCTTATCACAAGAATTTGAAGCATATTATGATTTTAAAAATGGTGCTGAGGAAGGAGACCGTTACACAACCTATTTATATTTGCTTTTTAAAATATAGTCTCTCAGCACATACGTATGGTATTTTACAAGGACCAATAATAGAAAGTTTCAACTCAAATTCTGTCCGACTATTTTATAGAAATCATGTTTTATCAGATGTTTTGGAATTATATGTTATACATGATTATTTTCCAAAACTGTTTTTCTATGAACACCCATATGACCCATGTTTTACAAGGTGTATTTGGATGGAGGAATCAAATGATTTTGAAGGATCTCTATATCATTGTTGTAATGCATGGGACTTCTACCTACGTGAGCAAGAGGACGATGAAACCAATTGGATGCCATGATCAAGGTTTGATGTTATTCATTTTGGGAATCATTTTATTTTATCTTATGGTGGTGAAATACGACTTCAAGAATTAAGATGTTGAGATCATAACGAATTTGGATGAAAATTAGAGGTATAAGGTAATTATTGAGGTTAAAAAATGTTAGGGTTATTTTTGGAGTTTTATAAAAAGGACAACACGCAGACCGTCTGACAACCCGTCGCATTGGTCAAAGCTGCAGGAATCAAACCCACAACCAAAGTGCGACTGGTATTTATCGCCTACCACTAGTCTACGTGAAGTCCCTGGTTAGTTTGACTGATTCTTTTTAGATAGATGATTTTATGAATTAAGAGTAAGTTGATTTTGGGTTATCTATGGAAATTTATTAACCTATCATGGGGGATATGTGATGAGGTTAATTACTTTTCAATACAATACATTAAGAGCGACTGATGTTGTTTGGAGATAAATGTTACGATTTAACTTGGAAGACTATGTGACTAAATCCTTCAAATATTTGGGTTTCAATCCTAGTTTGGTTTACTTTGAAGAATTTTATGGACAAATTGTTTATCGAATGGTCCTTGTTGAACTGTGGGTTTTGTTGGAAAAATTTTGGATATTAAGAATAGATTTTCTTTTTATAAAGGGTTATCCTTTTTTGGATTATCTGATCTTGTACTAACCTTTTTGGTTTTGGTTTTGGTTAAAGTCTAAAGACATGGGAAGCATATAGTTCTCTTTTGTGGATTAGGTGATTCTCTAGAGGTTGAGTATAGTAATCTTAATGTGAACAATTCTTCCTAAATACTCGTCTTTTGGAGAAAATATGAGTTTCTGTAAGTAATATAATAAAAGTTAAAAGTCAACATGATAAGTGATTATGTTTCATTATGAATAAATTCCTCAATAAAAAGTAACTGAAAACAAAAATGTTGTCTATTAACTTTTCCTACTGGGGAATCGAATACCGTTTAACCCATCACAGGTTTGTGATTTTCGTATGGTTAACTTTCTCCTAGACATGTTTTCTATCACTCTCCATCAGAACATGACACTATGTTTTCTCCTCCATGTCCATGTTTTCCTACATGGAATCCTAGTATGGGTTAACTCGGGTGACCTCTGTACTTATCTTTCTTTATTTTAATGCGATTGTTTTACCGACTCTTGTTCCGATGTGGGATTTTCAATGAAGTTTCCAAGCCCTATTTTAAAATTGCGAGGACACAATTCCCAAAAGGGGGGAAGGATGAAATACCCTAGGTAAATAAAGAATATAAAATTTTTATATTTATCCATATTTTTTAATAAAATATTAATATTACTTTAAAGATGATGCTATGCTCGATGGCGTACCCAATACACAACAACGAGTTTCTTGGGAATCTTACGTAGCACTCTAATAATAAAATAATATTATTTTAAATAATAGTTAACGCCTAGCCATTGTAATGGAGGGAATGAACAAAACTAACTACAAAATGATTATATATGTAAGAGGATTAAAAATGCGAATGAATCCAATTTTAAGCGTAGACATTCTAATATTCTTTAAAAGGTCGATTAACCGCCTTTTGAAGGCGAACCACTTTTAAATCCACTTTTTAAAATTTTAAGTGTTATATTTGACAAAATAAAATTCTTTTTTAGAATCGGGACATCAAAATTTACTTTGTGTAAATTTTTGGAATTTTTCTGAAAAAGTTCAATTTATAATGAATAGTGAAAAATGTTGTATTTTAATTCAAAACCTCTTTTTAATATATTTTATTTATATGATTATATTATCTTTTTAATTGGTTTTAAATTGAAATTATAATATATTTTTATCATTTAATCCAATAGTGGTCGTTGGAATTAATTTCACTTTGAAATTGGACTTAAACTAGTGTCAATCTTTTGATACTTATTGTTTCATAAAAACAGGCTATTTGCTCTGACAACGAGAATTAATTATTAAATTAATTAATGAAACTAATATGTTTTTAATTTTTTAAAATAGACATCATTTTTCAATTTGGAATATCAAATATAGCTTAGGGTGATGTTTTGGTATTTTTCTGAAAAACATCAATTTTTGATGAATAGTGAAACCACTAAGTCTTACTTATAAAAACTGATTTTCCATTTAAATGAAATTTTACCACCTCTGTGTTTTGAATTTCAAAAATCTGACATACAAGGTTGTCATTAAGAAGTAAAATGTGGTTCAATGGGATTAAAATAATTTTTTGGTGAATAGTAACTTTTATGTTTTTAATCGCGAATAGTGGTAATTAGTGTAGTTTAAGGTAAGAATAATGTTTTAATAATATGAAATGACATAGACAAATTTCCTAACCTCATTTTATGTGTCATGTCCGACCAAGAAAATCCATGGGTCATCCTGGGGACCCCATGGAGCAACTTTGGTTGGAAAATGACATAAATACCTTTTTATTTAATGTTAAAGTAAAAATGACACAAACATGAGATGTTTTACTAAAACAATTTTTTCATGGGGTTATACAAGCCATATATTTGACTGTAAATATTAATTATAATTCTAAAAAGATTTCCTACATCATTATATTTTTTTTATAATTTTTAGACATTAAATATATTAAATTATTTTTGATACCATGTTGATGCAGCGATTACCTCATTATTTAACGATTTAAATAAAATAGAAAGATAATGTAAAATATAAGATCTAAACATGTCCAAAACCTATTGGATGGGTGGATTGAGAACCCTTATCACCTTATCCTTGAAACCAATCAATTTGGGACCATTAAAATCCAAAATTCAATCTAAAATAATGTAATATTTTATAACTTTCCAAGAGTGCCCCTCCTCTCCTCTTACAAAAGGCCCCCAGCTCTACCTCCTTACCCACACTTCCAAAGACTTTGGGTCGGTCAAACCCTGCCCATTTTGTCTCTACACATACCTCTATTACTCCTATAAGCCTCACATTGGGCAGAAGTCTTCCCAAGAAAGCCATTGAACTCAAATCAAAAAGAGTTACCCGATTTGAAGGTAGTGTCTTCTTTGGTGTTCTTATATTTTGTTTCTTCTCCAACCCCCTAAACTCTTTTTATTCATTTATTTTGTAACAAATACAGTATCTTCAATACACTAGGATGTTGTTATAAGAAGTATTCGAGCTACACTTACACAAACCTACATCTAATGGTTAAAGAACATACTGTTTCTGTGGATGGCAAATTTCTGACTCACGAAACGATGATTGTTCAACATTCTTATAACAACTTCAAAGGTGTCCATTGAGATGAAACTATATTTATATATGATATACAATATTTTTATGTTTTACTTAATCTTCTCTATTTTTCATTTATGTCATACCTTTATGGTTCCCATTATGGGTAAACGCGATATCTTCATTTAAGGAAGTGCGGACTACCGCCCCCTCAAAGTGATTTGATTCGTTAATACCATATGTGGTACGTATAAAGGATATATTTAATGATATTATATATGATACCATACTCTAATTAAAATACTATTAATATATCATCATGTTTTAATTCCATTAAATATGAAATAGAAATTAAATTAGCGTTCATGCGTACGTACGACTTACCGTCTCCATGAATGGTACATTTCATTTCTTTTCTCAAAATGTTTTGTACTATTATAAGTACATATATATAATGGATATATATTTAATATATTACAACTAAATTATGGATATAATTCTTGAATTATAACATATATATATCTCTCTCATTTTGTTTTAATTCCATTAATATGACAAGAAATGAAAGTAGCGTTCATGTGTACGTACAACCTACCGTCTCCATGAACAGTGCTTTAATTCTTATCTCCAAATGCTATGGAATAGTATAAAATGAATATATACTGGATATATATGATATTTAAAACATATATACTATTCTGTATATGATATACCTATAACTACATGGAAAATTATTTTCCAACAAGTTCAATTTTTGACTCATGTACCAAACATCGACAAAAATGTCTGATATGAACTCATATTATTAACCAATTATTATAACATTAAAATATGTGATATTAAATGAATAATAATATTTATAGGAGGTCCTTAAGCAATTATAAATTGACCAAAGTTTATTATTCAGGAATATAAAGAAACAGACAAGACAAGTTAGACTTGTGGTAATGGATCCTACTCCTCTCTTTCTTTTTAAGTACACTCTTTTATGTCATTCCTTTTAAAGATAATCATTCTTGTTATTAGGATGTTATTTTATATTAATCTTACTGTAATTTTATGTTAATATGATGAGAGACCCTATTCTCTCTCATCAATCCATTTTGGAAGTTTTGAGGGGCGCCGTTAGGCTGCCGAATTTTCGTAAGAGATCTAACCTCCCTCTTTATTTTTAAGTACTCAACTTTATGTCACTTATTTTAATCTCCTATTTGTTATGTTGGGGGATGTTATTTTATATTAAGCTTTCTGTAAACTTTATGTTAATATGATTATAGACCCTATTTTCTCTCATCAATCCATTTTGGTAGTTTTAAGTGGCGCCGTTAGGCTGCCGAGTCTTCGTAAGGGATTTTTCATCTCACTTTTATTTCCGTGAGATTTTTGCTACATTTGCCACAATTTCCTTTGAGTGGTGTATGTACTGATCATTATTTTACTCATTGTGTAATATACTTTCATTTATGAGTATTTACATCAATGTTTTATTGTCCTTCTTTCACGGGGTGCATGTCTCGAAAGATACCCATGTCGGTAAGGGAACCTTTCACCCTCCTCTTTTTAAAAGACTTCTTTTGTGTTGTCTTTTAATTCACATACTATTATTTTGGGATATGTTCTTCTAAATCCTTATTGATTTAAATTTTATATCCATGTGATGAGATACCCTTTTTATCTCTCATAAACTCATTTTCTAAATTTTTTAGTGACGTCGTTATGCTGTAAAATTTTTGCAAGGGAACTTCTTAACCCAAATTTGATTCTTTGGGATAAACTTGTACTCCTTGAATATGTCATTCTATGAATATGTGTGAATAACCTCTGATTGTTTTACACTTAATATCCACTTATATATGGTGTATTCGTTTGTCACACATAATTATGTAATTGATTTATCTTTAAACCAAGGATACCGTCTTTATAAGGGACTTCGTCTCAATCTCCATTCATTGAGGAATATTTTGTTTTATACGCAACCTTCTTTTATACGGTGTATAAACCCCTTTGACATTTACGTTTATCCAAAAGGAATCTTTTTTATACGAAGCGTTTTACTAAATGACAAAACGGAATGTTTTTGTCGTACGTATGTGACGACAATGACTTCTCCACTGCCGTGACCATTATTTGAGTTTCAGCTTCCTCTATAAGCCATACCTTCTTTTTAAAAGAAAAATAAATACCATGTTTTACTTTTATTTTATTTTGGTATTGAAATCGGTTTTCATAAGGTTTTTTATATCAATGTATTTTATTGATATCTTTTGATTGAAATGTGGAAATTTTATGTTTCCTTTATGCATGTATTATCCGGTACGAGTATGTTATGGTTCTTGGGCGTTGTTATGAAGACAGGTGGTTCCGTGATAAACTAAGGGTGGGTGAGCCTGGTATAGCTCTCCAATGCATTGGGTAACGCGAAGGAGTGAAACGTTATGGTTTCTCCTAAGAGATTTAGGGAATATACTGTGGTGGGTATTCCAAACGTAACCAAGAGGGTTACTCCCTACGTAATAATGATATGAATGCCTCATGCTACCTTTATCTCTTATGATTTCTATGATTTATTCTTGATTTGATGAGGTATGTTAAAGTGCCTATGTTTTATGGGTAAATTATGATTTCATTATTATGTATATATGAACTCATGTTTCCTATACATATTTTTATAACCCTTACTGAGCTTTTTATGCTCATCCCACGATTTTTTTAAATGTTTTTCACAGGTCAAGGGAATGGTACATGATATGATGATAGTTTTAAGGAAGTTTCAAGAAAGAATCCAGGTTTTATTTTAAATATGTATCCATTGATGGGAAAAATGAATACTATCTTTATGTAATCACTTTGTTTAAATGCGGAATGTAATGAAAGTTTTATGATCTAATTCTCTAAAACTCTAAACCTGAAAAGATCCTCAATGTGTAGTCTTGTAATAACTCAAGATTAAGTAAGGTTTAAGGCTGGGGGCTTATAGTTGGTATCAGAGGTCCGTTTAGACAACTTTCGGGATTATGAGTTTTTGTTAGACACATGATTAGTCCCTATATTTATTATTTCAGTTAAATCCTTATTTTATAACTCTTTTCAGGTCAAGTAAAGTCGGTTACGAATGGAATTAGAAGGATCTCAAATGAAATTCCTATATCTTCCTGATTACATGCTTGCAATAATTATTGCAAAGTCATGTTTGGATGATTGTGAAACTTTTTCTAGCATACAACTCACTTGCAAGCAGTTGTTTGAGATATCAAACACCTCCACTATACCTCGTTATCATTGTGGATCATGGGTTGTTTTTAGACAAATAATATTTTCATAATATTCTCATATTTTCAAGAAAGGTAAATATTATCAAGGTTTTTAAAAATATTTTACCTTATCACAAGAATTTGAAGCATATTATGATTTTAAAAATGGTGCTGAGGAAGGAGACCCTTGCGCAACCTATTTATATTTGATTGTTAAAATATAGTCTCTCAGCACATAATTATGGTATTTTACAAGGACCAACAATATAAAGTTTCAAATCAAATTATGTTCGACTATTTTATAGAAATCATGTTTTATCAGATGTTTTGGAATTATATGTTATACATGATTATTTTCCAAAACTGTTTTTCTGTGAACACCCTTATGACCCATGTTTTACAAGGTGTATTTGGATGGAGGAATCAAATGATTTTGAAGGATCTCTAAATCATTGTTGTAATGCATGGGACTTCTACCTACGCGAGAAAGATGACAATGAAACCGATTGGACGCCATGATCAAGGTATGCTGTTATTCATTTTGGGAATCATTTTATTTTATCATATGGTGGTGAAATAAGACATCAAGATTTAAGATGTTGAGATCATAAAGAATTTGGATGAAAATGAGAGGTATAAGGTAACTATTGAGGTTAAAAAATGTTAGGGTTATTTTTGGAGTTTTATAAAAAGGACAACACACAGACCGTGTGACAACCCGTCGCGTTGGACAAAGCTGCGGGAATCAAACGCACAACCAAAGTGCGACTGGTATTTATCACCTACCACTGGACTAGGTGAAGTCCCTGGTTAGTTTGACTGATTAATTTTAGATAGATGATTTTATGAATTAAGAGTAAGTTGATTTTGGGTTATCTATGGAAATTTATTAACCTATCATGGAGGATATGTGATGAGGTTAATTACTTTTCAATACGATACATTAACAGCAACTAATGTTGTTTGGAGATAAATGTTACGATTTAACTTGGAAGAATATGTGACTAAATCCTTCAAATATTTGGGTTTCAATCCTAGTTTGGTTTACTTTGAATAATTTTATGGACAAATTTTTTATCGAATGGTCCTTGTTGAACTTTGGGTTTTGTTGGACAAATTTTGGAGATTAAGAATAAATTTTCTTTTTATAAAGGGTTATCCTTTTCTGGATTATCTGATCTTGTACTAAAATTTTTGGTTTTGGTTTTGGTTAAAGTCTAAATACATGGGAAGAATATAGTTCTCTTTTTTGGATTAGCTGATTCTGTAGAAGTTGATTATAGTACTCTTAATGTGAAAAAGTTTTCCTAAATACTCGTTTTTGGAGAAAATATGAGTTTGTGTAAGGAATCTAATAAAACTTAAAAGTCAACATGATAAGTGATTATGTTTACTTATGAATAAATTACTCAATAAAAAATAACTTAAAACAAAAATGTTATCTATTAACTTTTCCTACCGGGGAATCGAATACCGTTTAACCCCTCACAAGTTTGTGAATTTCTTATGGTTAAATTTCTCCTAGACATGTTTTATATCACTCTCTATCAGAACATGACACTATGTTTTCTCCTCCATGTCCATGTTTTCCTACATGGAATCCTAGTATGGGTTAACTCGGGTGACCTCTGTACTTATCTTTCTTTATTTTAATGCGATTGTTTTACCGACTCTTGTTCCGATGTGGGATTTTCAATGAAGTTTCCAAGCCCTATTTTAAAATTGCGAGGACGCAATTCCCAATAGGGGGGAAGGATGTAACACCCCAGGTAAATAAAGAATATGAAATTTTTATATTTATCTATATTTGTGAATAAAATATTAATATTACTTTAAAGGTGATGCTATGCTAGATGGTGTACCCAATACACAACAACGAGTTTCTTGGGAATACTACGTAGCACTCTAATAATAAAATAATATTATTTTAAATAGTAGTTAATGCCTAGCCGTTGTAATGGAGGGAATGAACAGAACTAACTACAAAATAATTATATATGTTAGAGGATTAAAAATGCGAATGAATCCAATTTTAAGCGTAGACATTCTAATATTCTTTAAAAGGTCGATTAACCGCCTTTTGAAGGAAAACCACTTTTAAATCCACTTTTTGACAATTTTATGTGTTATATTTGACAAAATAAAATTCTTCTTTAGAATTAGGACATCAAAATTTACTTTTTGTAAATTTTTGGTATTTTTCTGAAAAAGTTCAATTTTTAATGAATAGTGAAAAATGTTGTATTTTAATTCAAAACCTCTTTTTAATATATTTTATTTATATGATTATATTATCTTTTGAATTTTTTTAAATTATATTAGAATATATTTTTAACATTTAATCCAATAGTGGTCGTTGTAATTGATTTCACTTTGAAGTTGGACTTAAACTAGTGTCAATCTTTTGATACTTATTGTTTCATAAAAACACGCTATTTGCTCTGACAGCGGGAATTAATTATTAAATTAATTAATGAAACTAATATGTTTTTAATTATGTAAAATAGACATCATTTTTCAATTTGGAATATCAAATATAGCTTAGGGTGATGTTTTGGTATTTTTCTGAAAAACTTCAATTTTTGATGAATAGTGAAACCACTAAGTGATACTTACAAAAACTGATTTTCTGTTTAAATGAAATTTTACCACCTCTATGTTTTGAATTTCAAAAATCCGACATACAAGGTTGTCATTAAGAAGTAAAATGTGGTTCAATGGGATTAAAATAATTTTTTGGTGAATAGTAACTTTTATGTTTTTAATCGCGATTAGAGGCAATTAGTGTAGTTTAAGGTAAGAATAATGTTTTAATAATATGAAATGACTTAGACACATGTCCTAACCTCATTTGATGTGTCATGGCCGGCCAATAAAATCCATGGGTCAACCTGGGGACCCCATGGAGCCACTTTGTTTGGAAAATGACATAAATACCTTTTTATTTAATGTTAAAGTAAAAATGACACAAACATGAGATGTTTTACTAAAATAATTTTTACATGGGGTTATAAAAGTCATATGTTTGACTATAAATATTCATTAGAAATCTAAAAATATTTCCTACGTCATGATAATTTTTTTATAATTTTTAGACATTAGATATATTAAATTATGTATGACACCATGTTGATGCATCGATTACCTCATTATTTAACGATTTAAATAAAATGGAAAGATAATGTAAAATATAAGACCTAAACATGTCCAAAACCTATTGGATGGGTGGATTGCGAACCCTTATCACCTTATCCTAGAAACCCATCAATTTGGGACCATTAAAATCCGAAAGTCATTCTAAAATAAAGTAATATTTTATAACTTTCCAAGAGTACCCCTCCTCTCCTCTTATAAAAGGCCCCCACCTCTACCTCCTTACCCACACTTCCAAAGACTTTGGGTCGGCCAACCCCTGCCCATTGTGTCTCTACACATACCTCTATTACTCCTAGAAGCCTCACATTGGGCAGAAGTATTCCCAAGGAAGCCATTGAACTCAAATCAAAAAGAGTTACCTGATTTGAATGTAGTGTCTTCTCTTGTGTTCTTATGTTTCATTTTGCTTCTCCAACCCCCTCAAATATTTTTATTAATTTATTTTGTAACAAATCCAGTATCTTCAATATAATAGGATGTTGTTATAAGAAGGATGTGAGATACACTTACACAAACCTACATCTAATGGTTAAAGAACATACTGTTTCTGTGGATGGTGAATTTCTGACTCACGAAACGATCATTGTTCAGCATTCTTATAACAAATTCAAAGGTGGCCATTAATATGACACTATATTTATATATGATATATTATATGTTTATGTTTTACTTAAGCTTCTTTATTTTTCATTTATGTCATACCTTTATGGTTTCCATTATGGGTAAACGCGATATCTTCATTTAAGGATGTGCGGACTACCGCCCCCTCAAAGTGATTTAATTCATTAATACCATATGTGGTATGTATAAAGGATATATTTAATGATATTATATATGATACCATACTGGAATTAAAATAATTTTAATATATCATTATGTTTTAATTCCATTAAATATGAAATAGAAATGGAATTAGCGTTCATGCATACGTACGACTTACCGTCTCCATGAACGGTACATTTCATTTCTTATCTCAAAATGTTATGTACTATTATAAGTACATATATATAATGGATATATATGTAATATATTACATCTAAATTATGGATATAATTCTGGAATTATAACATATATATATCTCTCTCATTTTGTTTTAATTCCATTAATATGACAAAAAATGAAAGTAGCATTTATGTGTACGTACGGCCTACCGGCTCCATGAACAGTGCTTTTAATTCTTATCTCCAAATGCTATGGAATAGTATAAAATGAATATATACTGGATATATATGATATTTAAAACATAAATAGTATTCTAGATATGATGTACTTATAACTACATGGAAAATTATTTTCCAACAAGTTCAATTTTTGACTCATGTACCAAACATCGACAAAAATGTCTGATATGAACTCATATTATTAACCAATTATTATAACATTAAAATATGTGATATTAACAGAATAATAATATTTATAGGAGGTCCTTAAGAAATTATAAATTGACCAATGTTTATTTTTCAGGAATATAAAGAAATGAACAAGACAAGTTGGACTTGAGGTAAGGGATCCTACTCCTCTCTTTCTTTTTAAGTACACTCTTTTATGTCATTCCTTTTAAATCTCATATTTCTTTTTATTGGGTTGTTATTTTATATTAATATTACTGTAATTTTTATGTTAATATTATGAGAGACCCTATTCTCTCTCATCAATCCATTTTGGAAGTTTTGAGTGGCGCCGTTAGGCTGCCGAATTTTCGTAAGAGATATAACCTCTCTCTTTCTTTTTAAGTACTATACTTTATGTCACTTATTTTAAGATCCTCTTTGTTATGTTGGGGGATATTATTTTATATTACACTTTCTGTAAACATTATGTTAATATGATGAGAGAACCTATTTTCTCTCATCAATCCATTTTGGAAGTTTTAAGTGGCGCTGTTAGGCTGCCGAGTCTTCGTAAGGGATTTTTCATCTCACTTTTATTTCCGTGCGATTTATGCTACATTTGAGACAATTTCCTTTGAGTTGTTTATGTACTGCCCATTATTTTACTCATTGTGTAATATAATTTCATTTATGAGTTTTTACATCAATGTTTTATTGTCCTTCTTTCACGGGGTGCATGTCTCAAAAGATACCCATGTCGGTAAGGGAACCTTTCACCATCCTCTTTTTAAAAGACTTCTTTTTTTATGCCGTTTAATTCACATACTATTATTTTGGGATATGTTCTTCTATATCCTTGTTGATTTAAATTTTATGTCCATGTGATGAGATACCCTTTTTATCTCTCATCAACTCATTTTCTGAATTTTGTAGTGACACCGTTAGGCTGTCAAATATTTTCAAGGGAAATTCTTAACCCAAATTTGATTCATTGGGATAAGCTTGTACTCCTTGAATATGTCATTCTATGAATATGTGTGAATAACCTCTGATTGTTTTACACTTAATATCCACTTATATTTGGTGTATTCTTTTGTCACACATTATTATGTAATTGATTTGTCCTTAAACCAAGGATACCGTCTTTGTAAGGGACTTCGTCTCAATCTCCATTCATTGAGGAATATTTTGTTTTATACACGACCTTCTTTTATACGGTGTATAAACCCCTTTGAATTTTACGTTTATCCAAAAAGAATCTTTTTTATACGAAGCGTTTTACTAAACGACAAAAGGGAATGTTTTTGTCGTACGTATCCGGTGACAACGACTTCTCCACCGCCGTGACTATTATTTGAGTTTCAGCTTCCTCTACAAGCCATACCTTCTTTTTAAAAGAAAAATAAATACCATGTTTTACTTTTATTTTATTTTGGTATTGAAAACGGTTTTCATATGGTTTTTTATATCAATGTATTTTATTGATATCTTGTGATTGAAATGTGGAAATGTTATGTTTACTTTATGCATGTATTATCTGGTACAATTATGTTTTGGTTCTTGGGAGTTGTTATGAAGATGGGTGGTTCCGTGATAAACTAAGGGTGGGTGATCCTGATATAGCTCTCCAATGTATTGGGTATCGCGAAGGAGTGAAACATTATGGTTTCTCCGAAGAGATTTAGGGAATATACAGTGGTGGGTATTCCAAACGTAACAAAGAGGGTTACTCCCTACGTAAGAATGTTATGAATGCCTCAAGTTACCTTTATTTCTTATGATTTCTATGATTTATTCTTGATTTGATGAGGTATGTTAAAGTGCCTATGTTTTATGGGTAAAGTATGATTTCATTCTTATGTATATATGAACTCATGTTTCCTTTACATATTTTTATGACCCTTACTGAGCTTTTTATGCTCATCCCACGATTTTCTGAAATTTGTTTCACAGGTCAAGGGAAAGGTACATGATATGATGATAGTTTCAAGGAATATTCATGAAAGAATCTAGGTTTTATTTTAAATATGTTTCCGTTGATGGAAAAAAATTAATAATATATTTATGTAACCACTTTTTTTAAATGTGTAATGTAATGAAAGTTTTATGATCTAATTCTCTAAAACTCTAAACCTGAAAAGATCCTCAATGTGTAATCTTGTAATAACTCAGGATTAAGTAAGGTTTAAGGCTGGGGCCTTATAGTTGGTATCAGAGGTCGGTGTAGAAAACTTTAGGGATTAGGAGTTTTTTTAGACACATGATTAGTCCCTATATCTATTATTTTAGTTAAATACTTATTTTATAACTTTTTTCAGGTCAAGTAAAGTCGGTTAGGAATGGAATTAGAAGGATCTCAAACGACATTCCTATCACTTCCTGATGACATGATTGCAATAATTATTGCAAAGTCATGTTCGGATGATTGTGAATATTTTTCTCTCATACAACTCACTTTCAAGTAGTAGTTTGAGATATCAAACACCTCCACTATACCTCGTTATCATCGTGGATCATGGGTTGTTTTTAGACAAATACTATTTTCATAATATTCTCATATTTTCAAGAAAGGTAAATATTATCAAGGTATTTTCAAATATTTTACCTTATCACAAGAATTTGAAGCATATTATGATTTTAAAAATGGTGCTGAGGAAGGAGACCCTTGCGAAACCTATTTATATTTGCTTTTTAAAATATAGTCTCTCAGCACATACTTATGTTATTTTACAAAGACCAATAATATAATGTTTCAACTCAAATTTTTTCTGACTATTTTATTGAAATCATGTTTTATCAGATGTTTTGGAATTATATGTTATACATGGTTATTTTCCAAAACTGTTTTTCTGTGAACACCCATATGACCCATGTTTTAAAAGGTGTATTTGGATGGAGGAAGCAAATGATTTTGAAGGATCTCTAAATCATTTTTGTAATGCATGGGACTTCTACCTACGTGAGCAAGATGACGATGAAACCTATTAGACGCCATGATCAAGGTATGATGTTATTCATTTTGGGAATCATTTTATTTTATCTTATGGTGGTGAAATAAGACTTCAAGAATTAAGATGTTGAGATCATAATGAATTTGGTTGAAAATGAGAGGTATAAGGTAACTATTGAGGTTAAAACATGTTAGGGTTATTTTTGGAGTTTTATAAAAAGGATAACACGCAGACCGTGTGACAACCCGTCGCGTTGAACAAAGCTGTGGGAATCAAACCCACAACCAAAGTGCAACTGGTATTTATCGCCTACCACTGGACTACGTGAAGTCCCTAGTTAGTTTTACTGGTTCTTTTTAGATAGATGATTTTATGAATTAAGATTAAGTTGATTTTGGGTTATCTATGGAAATTTATTAACCTATTATGGAGGATATGTGAGGAGGTTAATTACTTTTCAATACGATACATTAAGAGCAACTAATGTTGTTTGGAGATAAATGTTACGATTTAATTTGGAAGACTATGTGACTAAATCCTTCAAATATTTGGGTTTCAATCCAAGTTTGGTTTACTTTGAAGAATTTTATGGACAAATTGTTTATCGAATGGTCCTTGTTGAACTTTGGGTTTTTTGAACAAATTTTGGAGATTAAGAATAGATTTTCTTTTTATAAAGGTTTATCCTTTTCTGGATTATCTGATCTTGTACTAACCATTTTGGTTTTGGTTTTGGTTGAAGTATAAAGACATGGGAAGCATATAGTTCTCTTTTGTGGATTAGGTGATTCTCTAGAAGTTGATTATAGTACTCTTAATGTGAACAAGTCTTCCTAAATACTCGTCTTTTGGAGAAAATATGAGTTTGTATAAGGAATATAATAAAAGTTAAAAGTCAACATGATAAGTGATTATGTTTCCTTACGAATAAATTCCTCAATAAAAAGTAACCTAAAACAAAAATGTTGTCTATTAACTTTTCCTACTGGGGAATCGAATACCGTTTAACCCATCACAAGTTTGTGATTTTCTTATGGTTAAATATCTCCTAGACATGTTTCTATCACTCTCCATCAGAAAATGACACTATGTTTTCTCCTCCATGTCCATGTTTTCCTACATGGAATCCTAGTATGGGTTAACTCAGGTGGCCTCTGTACTTATCTTTCTTTATTTTAATGTTATTGTTTTACCGACTCTTGTTCTGATGTGGGATTTTCAATGATGTTTCCAAGACCTATTTTAAAATTGCGAGGACGCAATTCCCAAAAGGGGGGAAGGATGTAACACCCCAGGTAAATAAAGAATATGAAATTTTTATATTTATCCATATTTCTGAATAAAATATTAATATTACTTTAAAGGTGATGTTATGCTCGATGGCGTACCCAGTACACAACAACGAGTTTCTTGGGAATCTTACGTAGCACTCTAATAATAAAATAATATTATTTTAAATAGTAGTTAACGCCTAGCCATTGTAATGGAGGGAATGAACAGAACTAACTACAAAATTATTATATATGTTAGAGGATTAAAAATGCAAATGAATCCAATTTTAAGCATAGACATTCTAATATTCTTTAAAAGGTCGATTAACCGCCTTTTGAAGGAAACCAATTTTAAATCCACTTTTGACAATTTTATGTGTTATATTTGACAAAATGAAATTCTTCTTTAGAATCGGGACATCAAAATTTACTTTGTGTAAATTTTTGGTATTTTTCTGAAAAAGTTCAATATTTAATGAATAGTGAAAAATGTTGTATTTTAATTCAAAACCTATTTTTAATCTATTTTATTTATATGATTATATTATATTTTGAATTGTTTTTAAAGTTAAATTAGAATATATTTTTAACATTTAATCCAATAGTGGTCGTTTGAATTAATATCACTTTGAAATTGGACTTAAACTAGTGTCAATCTTTTGATACTTATTGTTTCATGAAAACATGCTATTTGCTCCGACAAGGGGAATTAGTTATTAAATTAATTAATGCAAGTAATATGTTTTTAATTTTGTAAAATAGACATCATTTTTGAATTCGGAATATCAAATATAGCTTAGGGTGATGTTTTGGTATTTTTCTGAAAAACATCAATTTTTGATGAATAGTGAAACCACTAAGTGGTACTTATAAAAACCGATTTTCCGTTTAGATGAAATTTTACCACCTCTGTGTTTTGAATTTCAAAAATCCGACATACAAGGTTGTAATTAATAAGTAAAATGTGGTTAAATGGGATTAAAATAATTTTTTTGTGAATAGTATGTTTTATGTTTTTAATCGCGATTAGATGTAATTAGTGTAGTTTAAGGTAAGAATAATGTTTTAATAATATTAAATGACTTAGACACATGTCCTAAGCTCATTTGATGTGTCATGGCAGACCAAGACAATCCATTGGTCAACCTGGGGACCCCATGGAGCCACTTTGGTTGGAAAATGACATAAATACCTTTTAATTTAATGTTAATGTAAAAATGACACAAACATGAGATGTTTTACTAAAACAATTTTTACATGGGGTTATACAAGTCATATGTTTGACTATAAATATTCATTAGAAATCTAAAAAGATTTCGTACATCATGATAATTTTTTTATAATTTTTAGACATTAAATATATTAAATTATTTATGACACCATGTTGATGCAGCGATTACCCCATTATTTAACGATTTAAATAAAATGGAATGATAATGTAAAATGTAAGAACTACACATGTCCAAAACCTATTGGATGGGTGGATTGAGAACCCTTATCACCTTATCCTAGAAACCCATCAATGTGGGACCATTAAAATCCGAAAGTCATTCTAAAATAACGTAATATTTTATAACTTTCCAAGAGTGCCCCTCCTCTCCTCTTATAAAAGGCCCCCACCTCTACCTCCTTACCCACACTTCCAAAGACTTTGGGTTGGCCAAAACATGCCCATTTTGTCTCTAAACATACCTATATTACTCCTATAAGCCTCACATTGGGCAGAAGTCTTCCCAAGGAAGCCATTGAACTCAAATCAAAAAGAGTTACCCGATTTGAAGGTAGTGTCTTCTCTTGTGTTCTTATGTTTTATTTTGCTTCTCCAACCCCCTAAACTCTTTTTATTCATATATATTATAACAAATCCAGTATCTTCAATATACTAGGATGTTGTTATAATAATTATGCGAGCTACACTTACACAAACCTACAACTAAGGTTTAAAGAACATACTGTTTCTGTGGATGGCGAATTTCTGACTCACGAAACGATGATTGTTCAACATTATTTTAACAACTTCAAAGGTGTCCATTAAGATGACACTATATTTATATATGATATATAATATGTTTATGTTTTACTTAAGCTTCTGTATTTTTCATTTATGTCATACCTTTATGGTTTCCATTATGGGTAAACGCGATATCTTCATTTAAGGAAGTGCGGACTACCGCCCCCTCAAAGTGATTTGATTCGTTAATACCATATGTGGTACGTATAAAGGATATATTTAATGATATTATATATGATACCATAATTTAATTAAAATAAATTTAACATATCATTATGTTTTAATTCCATTAAATATGAAATTGAAATGGAATTAGCTTTCATGCGTACGTACGGCTTACCGACTCCATGAACGGTACATTTCATTTCTTATCTCAAAATGTTATGTACTATTATAAGTACATATATATAATGGATATATATTTAATATATTAAATCTAACTGATGGATATAATTCTGGAATTATAACATATATATATCTCTCTCATTTTGTTTTAATTCCATTAATATGACAAAAAATGAAAGTAGCGTTCATGTGTACGTACGACCTACCGTCTCCATGAATAGTGCTTTTAATTATTATCTCCAAGTGCTATAGAATAGTATAAAATGAATATATACTGGATATATATGATATTTAAAACATAGATACTATTCTGGATATGATGTACCTATAACTACATGGAAAATTATTTTCAACAAGTTCAATTTTTGACTCATGTACCAAACATCGACAAAAACATCTGATTTGAACTCATATTATTAACCAATTATTATAACATTAAAATATGTGATATTAACTGAATAATAATATTTATAGGAGGTCCTTATGAAATTGTAAATTGACCAATGTTTATTATTCAGGAATATAAAGAAACGAACAAGACAAATTGGACTTGAGATAAGGGATCCTACTCCTCTCTTTCTTTTTAAGTACACTCTTTTATGTCATTCCTTTTAAAGCTCATATTTATTGTTATTGGGATGTTATTTTATATTAATCTTACTGTAATTTTTATGTTAATATGATGTGAGACCCTATTCTCTCTCATCAATCCATTTTGGAAGTTTTGAGTGGCACCGTTAGGCTGCCAAATTTTCGTAAGAGATCTAACATCTCTCTTTCTTTTTAAGTACTCTACTTTATGTCACTTATTTTAAGCTCTACTTTGTTATGTTGGGGGATGTTATTTTATATTACTATTTCTTTAAACATCATGTCAATATGATTAGAGACCTTATTTTCTCTCATCAATCCATTTTGGAAGTTTTAAGTGGCGCCATTAGGCTGCCGAGTCTTCGTAAGGGATTTTTCATCTCACTTTTATTTCCGCGAGATTTATGCTACATTTCCCACAATTTCCTTTGAGTGGTGTATGTACTGCCCATTATTTTACTCATTGTGTAATATACTTTCATTTATTAGTATTTACATAAATGTTTTATTGTCCTTCTTTCACAGGGTGCATGTCTCGAAAGATACCCATGTTGGTAAGGGAACCTTTCACCCTCCTCTTTTTAAAAGACTTCTTTTGTTATGTCTTTTAATTCACATACTATTATTTTGGGATATGTTCTTCTATATCCTTATTGATTTAAATTTTATTTCCATGTGATGAGATACCCTTTTTATCTCTCATCAACTCATTTTCTGAATTTTGTAGTGACACCGTTAGGCTGTCAAATTTTTTCAAGGGAACTTCTTATCCCAAATTTGATTCTTTGGGATAAACTTGTACTCCTTGAATATGTCATTCTATGAATATGTGTGAATAACCTCTGATTGTTTTACACATAATATTTACTTATATTTGGTGTATTCGTTTGTCACACATAATTATGTAATTGATTTATCCTTAAACAAATGATAAAGTCTTTGTAAGGGACTTCGTCTCAATCTCTATTCATTGAGTCATGTTTTGTTTTATACACAAACTTCTTTTATACGGTGTATAAACCCCTTTGACTTTTACGTTTATCCAAAAAGGAATCTTTTTTATACGAAGCGTTTTACTATACTACAAAAGGGAATGTTTTTGTCGTACGTATGCGGCAACAATGAATTCTCCATTACCGTGACCATTATTTGAGTTTCGGCTTCCTCTACATGCCATACCTTCTTTTTAAAAGAAAAATAAATACCATGTTTTACTTTTATTTTATTTTGGTATTGAAAATGGTTTTCATAAGGTTTTTTATATCAATGTGTTTTATTGATATCTTGTTATTGAAATGTGGAAATGTTATGTTTCCTTTATTCATGTATTATCTGGTATGCTTATGTTATGTTTCTTGGGCATTGTTATAAAGACGGGTGCTTCCGTGATAAACTAAGGGCTGGTGAGCCCGATATAGCTCTCCAATGCATTGGGTAACTCGAAGGAGTGAAACGTTACGATTTCTATGAAGAGATTTAGGTAATATACTGTGGTGGGTATTTCAAACGTAACCAAGAGGGTTACTCCCTACATAAGAATGTTATGAATGCCTCAAGTTACCTTTATGTCTTATGATTTCTATGATTTATTCATGATTTGATGAGGTATGTTAAAGTGTCTATGTTTTATGGGTAAAGTATTATTTAATTCTTATGTATATATGAACTCATGTTTCCTTTCCATATTTTTATAACACTTACTGAGCTTTTTATGCTCATCCCAAGTTTTTCTGAAATGTTTTTCACAGGTCAAGGGAAAGGTACATGATATGATGATAGTGTCAAGGAAGTGTCAGGAAAGAATCCATGTTTTATTTTAAATATGTTTTCGTTGATGGGAAAAATTAATACTATCTTTATGTAACCACTTTGTTTAAATGTGGAATGTAATTAAAGTTTTATGATCTAATTCTCTAAAACTCTAAACCTGAAAAGATCCTCAACGTGTAATCTTGTAATAACTCAAGATTAAGTAAGGTTTAAGGCTGGGGCCTTATAGTAATACCCACCTTTTAAAATTTTATACACTTTATCATTCAAAATGGACTTCATTTTGGGATTCGGAATATCGAAATTATCCTAGGATGAAATTTTGGTACTTTTCGGATAACTTTTATATTTTGATGAATAGTGATAATTACAAATTTTTTATTAAAAACAACTTTTTTAATCGAAATAATTAATAGTGATAAATTTTGAATTTGAGTGGGTTTAATGTATATTTATAATATATTTTTACCATTAAATATAATGTTGGTCATTGGACATAATTTCATATTTAAACCAGACATAAACAAGTGTAAATCTTTTGATATTTATTATCTCTTAAAAACACGCATTTTGTTTTGACAGCAGGAATAAATTTAAAATTAATTTCTTCCACTTTTATATTTTGAATTTTTAAATATTGACTCCATATTTGGAATTTGGATTTACAAATTGTGTAAATGTAACTTTTATTTTTAGACATTTGGAATAATTATTTCGGTAAATATTTTATTAACCATGGTTAAAGGGTAAATCCGGTAAATAAGGGTAAAAAAATAATATTATAATAATAATAAATTACCCTAAAACATGTCTTAACCCTATTGGTTGATACATTTCCGACCATGGGAATCTTTGGGTCGATTTTGGGACCCCATGGATCCACTTGTAAGTGATAACGACACTTTATATTAATTAAGTTAAAGTAAATACAAAAATGACATAAACCAATATCATTTAGCAAAACAATTTTTATATATGGATATATATGTTATATTTTCGACTATAAATATTCATTAGAAAGATAAAGATATTTCCTACATAATGGTATTTTATTTATAATTTTTAGACATTAAATAATTTAATTTATTTATGACACAATGATGATTCAATAATTACCATATTAGTGAAATATTAAAATAATTGATATTATCAATACGTAAATAAATATAATTTGAGACTTTTAATGAATTAAAAAAATTTATAGGTTAATATGACATGTTATGATTGATTTAATTAACTTTTTTCGAAGTAATCATGCAGTTATGATTTTTAAAAAAATCAAATACCAAATTATTGTCAAAATTGACATAAAAGAGTTTTTAAAACAAATATTATATTATTAATTAATATTAAATTCCTAAAAAATATAAGGTTCATCCAGAATACTTGCATCATGATAGTAGTATCATTAATAGACCACATGGGGGTCTCTTGGAGGTATATTGTAAGTTTATTAACTATATCATATAAAAATACAATGTGACATGGTAAATGTCAAACTAATTAACCAAGAGTTAAAACTAAAAGATATGGTTAATATAATGACCCAAACCTGTATAAAATCTATTGGTTGAAATTATTTCGACCCATACACACCTTAGGAGTTTCATAATCCACTTTGGAGCCATTATAAACCAAATATTAATTTATTATAAAATAAGATTTTATGTTTCTCCTAAAGAGTCCGTCCTCCCCCTTATAAAAGGACACCACTTCTAACCAATTCTTTACACCTTCAAATCCTTTTGGATCGGCCAAACTCTGACCAAATATCCTCCCATCTTCCCTCAATTTAACCTAGAGTCCTTAGTTTGATCATAAAGCCAACCTAAGGAGCCCTTTTGATCAAATCAAAAGGAAGAACCCAAAGAAGAGGTAATGTTTTCACCACCATCTTTCAAGTTCCTTTCTTCTTCAACTTCTTCATTCGTTGTTATTTGTATTCTAAAATCATAACTCCAGTATCTTCTATATACTGTGATGTTATTATAAATATGGAACAAACAATTTCATTATTCTATCCATCCCTTGAATGACATGTCACCATACGTGCGTACGTACGGCCTACCGTCTCCACGTTGTAGTGTAATTGTTATTCAATATATTATTATTTAGATGGGTATAATAATGATGTATAATTCATGTAAATAATAAATATAACATGATAAGTATTCTTTATATATATATATACCATCCAATTATATATTATATTAATATCAAAAGAATGATATTTTCGCTCGTGCGTACGTACGGATTACCGTCTCCACGACACGATGAGATTCATTTCCAAGATCACCATTCATCGATGATTATAAAAATATATATTACTAATAAGTA
Source organism: Viscum album (assembly GCA_963277665.1). Lineage (NCBI taxonomy): Eukaryota > Viridiplantae > Streptophyta > Magnoliopsida > Santalales > Viscaceae > Viscum > Viscum album. The sequence continues at coordinate 116,045,282 of OY728128.1, read as the reverse complement.
TGTAATATATGACATAATTATGATATTGGAGTTATATAAATTTATATATATAAGTATTTGTGTACTTACATATATATTATTCACTTACTTCCGTTCAATACTATATGAAAACGGAAACAACGTTTATGCGTATGTACGGACTACCGTTTCCATAAACGGTGTTTTCCATTTCATATATACGTCTATTATAAATTTTTATATTCTAAATATATATGATAAATAAATATTTTTTTATATTCTGTAAATATTTAAATCATGATCTATGTGATACAATCAAGATTAACAAGTTAAAACACGTACGATAAAGAAAGCGATTATTACCTGAAATATTAATATAACATGGAAATTACTGTTAAACGGGTTGTATAAACTCATAAATGAATAATTTATTATATCATAAATATTAATATGGTTCTGGTATAATTTAATAACATATTTTAGTCTTCATACAAGAAGTTAAACACACCCTCTACTAAAGGAATGTGCAAGGTAAGGGGTTTTCATCTCACCCCTTATTCCCGTGAGATTGATGCCATATTGCCACTATTACCTTTTGTGTGGTGTATGTACTGAATATAATTGTATTCTTTGTGTAATACGCTTTAATTTATGTGTATTTACATTTTCATTGTATGATACCACTTTCATGGGGTGTATGTTTCGTTAGTTACCAAATTGGTAAGGGTTAATTTCATAATCTCTTTATTATCTGAAGATGTTTTTATGTAAGTATCTACTGGGAAATATTTATTATCCAGGTCCATGTTTTATGAAAGAGTTTTCAAAGGGATTATTTTAAGGGGCTTCTTGTTACTAAAAAATAATTTCAAATGTTTTAAATATTTATTCTGCTAAATCTTTCTCATTAATGTTCATGTCTTCAAAATGGTTTTTAAGGATTTATTTATATGGACATGAATGTTTTTAAAATGATAATTCCATTTAAAAGTTTCAAAGTGGTATGGGACACTTTGATTCAGAAATTTCTTTAAATGAATTCTTTTCAAAATTTTGTGACTTTTAAATTTCTTCATGAAAAAGTGGTATTTCTCTCAAAGAGTTTTACAAATCATTTTCATCAACGTCTAAATCCTTTAATGGTTTTTAAACTTGTTTTGATGTTGATTTATCATGATAAAAATCTTCCATATTTTGTTGAAGGTTTTGTGATATGTTTGACTGTGGATGTGTAAATTTTATACCATTAATTGTTTATGGGTAAATTATTGACAATTCGTATGCTAGTTTTAATACGAATGTTTATGTTATGTTTAGACCATTTCATATGAGGAATGCATTGGACTTAGTAAGTGACGGGTGCAGCCCGCTATAGCTCCTCGATGCATCGGTAGGGCTCATGAGACAAACTAGTGTCTTGGGACAAGGCCTTGACAAAATCTTATTTATAGTCTTTGCACAAGGCCTTGGCTACGTGGTTATGATAGTCTGGCATTATGCATTGTATCGTTATGAAATTGGTTATTGATATTGAATGTGATTATTCAATTCATAGAATATCGATGTGAATAAGTAAATGGAATTATTTCATTTTATTTGTGCCATATTATTCTGAAGTTCATGTTTAAAAGGATTTTTTTAGATTTATACATTTCCTTAAATGTTTATGCTTATTTTTGAAAGTTTCCGTTGTATTGCTTACCCTTACTGAGCATTTGAGCTCACCCATTTCTATGTTTTTGTCTGAGCATTTGATATGCAGGATTGAGCCAAGGGAATTATGGTGTTCATAAAGGATTATTTATGTTGTTTTGTATATTATAATGTGTATTGTAACATTCATGTATGTAATCTATTTTCCAAGACTAGTAAACCGATCGGTCCTTCGAAAATTGATTCCTTATAATCATGCCAATGTATTAAAATAATGCACCGACTCTGGTTAACTAGGGTCGGGGCATTACAAATTATATTTAAAGAAATATTATATACAATGTATAAAATGTTTTAAATTAAATATTAATGAAAATATATAAAGTGTATAAATTTATTTTATGTGTTTTTTATAATTATTTAATTTTAATTGTTAAATATAAATTGAATTAATTGAATATAATTTCAGCTATATCAAAAGGGGTTTTATGATTCATATGATCAAGGTCTAAATAATAAAACATATATAATATTTATAATATTTACTGTTTTTACCAAATATATTATTTATTATTAATTATTTATAAATAATTATATAACATACATGTAAAATAATAATTCATTTTATAGATGAATACCCAAATATTTTATATTGTATTGAATTTAATGAATTTAAATTTTATCATATGTATTTTTAATTATGTTAGGTAATTAATTTTTGGTTTTTTATATATAATTTTTTTAATGGTTTATAATTTTTTAATTTCATTTTCTTATATTTAATGGATTTATGAAAATAATGGTTATTCAATATTTTAATTGTAGTAAAAAATTATTTAGAATGTGAATCTAAGATGCATTATTTTAAAGGATAAAATAATTCTAGTAAATAAACCCTTTCATTAAATGTCTGGTATGATAATAATTTTTTTATAATCTACTTTTTCAATATATTTTAACTGAAGTTATAAAATTGAATTTCTTATTATAGTTTTTTTGTGTACGGTATTTGTATTCAGATATCCTCAATCCACTATTGATTAATATCTCTTCATTTAGTGGGACATAGTGTTAGGAAACCTTCCATCATTGATTTTTGTCATTATCTTTCAAGGTGAATGGGGTGGGATATCTATCTGTTTGGGATTATTATTTTTTTGGAGAATTTGAATTTCATACAAATCAATGCCTTTATATTAAAAGATAATGTTCCTTATTTTTTCTTTGGAATCTAGATATGTTTCAATACTGGTGTCATCTATTTTTGGAAGAGTAATAGAGATATGTTGTGGGGTAACATATTATAAAAGAAAACTATTTATAAATTAATAATTGGCGGAATAAATAATATTCCAAAACAACTCACTACAAATAATTGATATAGAAAGGTAATAACTTTTGAAAAAAATAGATTAAATAAATTATTAAATATAATGTTAGAGTTCTATCAGAATTAATAGTTTCCAATACCTCGATTATTCAACTATGTAGTTCCTTGTGAACTGCAGAGCCCTTGGATTTTATTGTGTTAGGATTATATGTAATTAGGGTCATTAAATCGATGTTTTATTTTTTTCATTCTTAATTTGGGTTCCCATATACTAAATTTTATTGGATCATTTTATTGTGTTTACTTTTGTTTATTGATTGCTAAATATCCCTATTGGACATGATACTATGGTAATAGTATCAATTTTTCTAGTATGATGGTTTGGATAATATGTTTTCTACTGAAATATAAGTTAGTAATTTGTAATATTACATGAATTATTCCCTAAAAAATCGATTATTTTGTGATATGAATTCTATAATAATCTCATGATATAATTATGTATAGAACATTTCCCTTTAATTTATATGATATATACAGTGGTAAATAATTTTAATGTGATCTTATTTAGTAAAATTATTAATAAGAGAACATAACATGATACTCATATAATAAATCCTTATATTTTAGAGAAATCATCATCATTTTTATCTAGTTAAAATATTTGATTAATACGTGGAAGGAGAAAATTATTGATTGTATCTATGAAGATTTATTTTTTTAGATAATTTCATAATAAAAATATTATCTTTTTTAAAATAATTTGTATGAGTTAAAAAATTGACTTTTATTAATAGTTCAATATAGGTTGTTACAAATCATAAAATTAATCACATTTTATTTTAAACACACTATATGTCAATTGTCTAATGGAAAATTGAACCCACTTAAAAAAATTATAATTTTTTTTCATTTATTTTAAGGATAATGAATATATTTTTTATAAATAATACACTAGAGAATAATTTTTTTACATTACCTAATGGATAATAAGATTCTCGGTGGATATCCAATATCTTATTTAAATGTTATAAAACACATTTTCAATGTTCATGTGGATAAATGATATCAATAGTGGGTCTTATAAACACGATAAATAGAAAAGGGATATTAAATTTTAAAAGAATGGAATGATTTTTTTTTATTGATATATTAGATACCCATATCCTAAATTATTATTTCATATGATATATAATTTTATTTAGCTAATACTTTTTTAGGAATAATAATCTAATTTTATTATTATAATTACATTGGTGTTTTTTATTAAGACACCTTATCATCTATTTAGATCTAAAAATCATAATGGGAGACATAATATGTCTTCTTATTATTATAGGAATATTATAATTATTATTTATTTAAATTTTCCAATAATGTTAATGATTTAAAATAAATCATTAAATTTCTTTCATAAAATATCATGGAATGATTTACTGAACATATGAAGTCTATAAATTTTTTTCTAGAGGAACCTATTGTTTAAAAGTTATAATAAAAATAATATTTTTTTTGAAATGTTAAAAAATTATTCTCTCTTAAAAATTAAACCTGTTTTTGTTGGGATGTTGGATAAATATTTACATTTGTTCTGATTATTATGAATAAAACGATGTTTTTGGAAATCTAAATTGAATTTCCTTCTATACTTTATGGTTTATAAAAGATCATTATTGAGGATTGTTGGGCATGGATACTGAGTTTATATTTTAAAAATTTATAGCATAATAGAAATGTTAAAAAAATGAAAAATTTATATATATATATTTTATTTGTGCGATGAAACAAAATTTTATTACAACAATAATTAATTTTCATGCAGTTCATAATGAATCAATTTATCTATATGAAATATTTTTATCATAATCATGTTAATATTATATGATAATGGATTTAAGTATGTAATAAATTTTTTTAATTTCTTATATGGTGTGATTAAATTAATTCACAGTTTTCCTAATTTTACATGATTCGATAATATATTTTTTGAAAAAGTAACAATGCTAATTTAATTACTCAGATAATGTGTTTTTATAGATTCTTATTAAAATATATGTTAATTAATTTCCACATCCAATTCGTTGTATATTTATATAATTTATTCCATTTAAATAGAACATTATTCAAATACAAAGAATGAATTTTATAATTGAAAAATAATAGATAAACTGGTTAATTATCATAAAATTTGGATATAAATATTTATTTAAGAAATTGTTTTTTAATTTCATGTAAAATATTATTAATGGAATATTTTTACTAAGAGTATATTGGGATTATATTTAGACATTGTCATTCTCTATGTTGTACAATATATGATAATACCATATAAAGAATAATTTTATTTCATATTTATTATCTTGTAATTGGTTTATATGTTTAATGGTAAATAAAAATTTTATGTGTTATATTAAGATAAAAATTTGAATGAAAATATAAATACTTTATATAGGATTTCACAAGTCAATGTATAAAATGTTATACCAGAAATATCATTAATAGTTTGTGATTTGTAATGATAACGGAAAATATAAATTTTAATATAGATTTCTCATGAATAATTGAATTTAAATGAATGATTATGTCTGAAGAAATATATAATATATTTAAAATGATATCCTAATGTTGTTTAGAAAAGTCATTAATGATGAATTTAAACAATTAATTTAGTTTCTCAAAAATTATTAATTTAATAATATTAAAAAATATTTTATAAAGTGATTATGGATAATAAGGATAATAATGAAATTGTTTCATGGATACTGTTTGATTGAATTTGTTTCCAAGGATTGAAATGAATCAATTCGATATAAGTAAAAAAATTGTGAAATTGTAACCTATAATGTTATTTTTTTATAATTTATAATATTTTTAAATACCTAATAATTATGGGATATAATTCAAAATTATTAATAGTATTCATTAATTCTTATATCATATGTAACACTATTAGTGTTTGTGAATTATTTTTCAATTAATTTAATCTTTTTAGTGTTCTATATGTCATGAAAAAAAGAATATAAAATCTTTAAATATTCTAAGAAAGGATCAAATTTATCACATGCAACACCATGGTAAAATATCACTAGATGGAAAAAATAATTAACCTTTTTTGACACCCATCACTGTGTTTGGCATATGTTAAACACAATTCCGAGTTCCTTTGATTTCTTCTATTACATGTAGGAATTAGTTTTACAAAATTTCAATATACTATTTTTGTTAAAATATTGTTATAGTTATCACCTTTCCATTGGAATGAAATACATGAATAATAATATATCTATTTTTAAAATTGATTTTAAATAAGTATAAAATTAGAATCATTTGTCCATCAATTAGATCGAATATAATGTATGAATTATTTGAAATAATAATATTCAGGTTCCAAAAAATTCAATTTAAAAACACAATTTCATCGTCTTAAATTAAAAAACCATAGTTTAATGATTTTTTAGAACAATTTATATTATATATTCTGTAAATATTTTTTTCACTGATCCATTTTATTTTTTAGTTATAATATCAAAATAAATCAAGTTTTATGAATAAAAGATGTATTTTTATAAAATTTAATTTTACCTATTGTAAATGATGAGAAAATTTAAATTATTATTTTTTGAACATTTACAATTTTATTTTGATAAAAAATATCGTCATATATATATATATTAGAATATAAAAAATTATATTCGGGGAATTTTGTGTATTTTTCTTAGAAGTTCAATTATTAGATTAAGAGTGTAAAACACTAATTTTTATTTGAAAATTACCATTTCATCCAATTTATAAATATAGTTACATTATGTTTTAATTTCTATAAAATTTATATTAAGTTAAATAATACAAATTTTAATATAGATTAGGTAATTCGAATAAATTTCACTTTTTAAAAACACCAAAATCATTTGAACATTTCTCTTTAAAAACATGTTTTTTCATTCCACAAATTAGATTAAATTTAAATTAATTTATTCCATTAATATTATTAGTATTTTAAAAAATAGATTGAATATTTTTTATTCTTATAAATAAACTTCTACTAATAATTTTTTTTTTATAAATAATATTAGTGAATTTTATTAAATGTAATTACAATTGTTAATATAAAAACTTGTTTACATAGTGGTTAAATGTAAACTTTATGGGAAATATAAACAAGAAATATATAAAATCCCATTAGTTTGAAATATTTAAAAATTATAATCTATTGGATATAAAATGGTACATTATTCGAGGAAAATGAAGTATAAAAACTGATAAGTGTATTTCATGAATATATTTCAGTGTGTTTTAATGATTGGATTATGTATTTAATTGAATAATATTTTAAATTTTGTATTATATTAAATTCTATTATTATTATTTATGTGACAACCCGGACCCGACCAACCACCCGAATAGTGCGAAACGGGTTGGGTGTTACGACCTTAGGTGCACCTCCCCTAAACGCTGAAGGTTGCTGACTAGCAGTGAGTGTCTGAATAGGTATATTGGGGAGGATATAACCTATTGGAAGAATTAAAGGTACTGGTCCAAGTATTAAACTAAAATATGCAGCGAAAATAAATGACTCAGCAGACTCGAACCAGACCCGCAGAGCAGAAGCACATTCAATAACAGTAAACAGCGGAAGCAATATAGAAACAACAACAGCGAAATGTAAACAGAACATCATGCCAGCAATCAACTGCAATAACTGCTAAAACAAACAAGCATGCATCCAAGCAATTCATAGAAATCAATATATATAATGGTGCCAATGGATAACCAGTAGTAGCTACAATATAATGTAAACATGAAGATGCAAGAAAAAGAATACTAAACAAGTAAATCCACTACGGCACAACCTCAAGGTCCCTTCCAGTCTCCATGTCAAAAGCATTAAAGTCTAGCTCCCAAGGATGACTCTCTACCTACATGCTATTTCATAAAGTCTACATGCGTCTCGAAGGGCCCGTGTAGGGTGTGAGACATGTATCAGTAGGATACCACCCAGAGGTGCGTACATAATATAATTTTTTAGGCAGTAATGCTTATATAAGGAAAACAGTAAACAGTTCAATGCCTAAAAAGTAAACAAAGACTTCACTGGTGCTCAGCAGCCACCAGGACGTGTCACCTGCTTCAGCCAACGCCAGAATATCTAGACTGTATCCCGACACCTCATGCCACCTGACACCATGTGTCTCAAGTATTGACATCCCGAAGGCATGCCCAACTATCGTAACTCAGCTCAGAAGCTCAACCTACCCATGACACAACATCCAGAGGAACAACGATACCTATCCTCAGATAATAACCGGAGCAACAATGATGTCTGCCCTCAAACCACAGTGAGCCTCTGCCCCCCAACCTGACCACCTCAAAGCTGCATCCCGAAGGCTCCTCACCTTGCACGTGGCTTCCTATGGAAAGCATCCCGAAGCCAAAAATACCTAACCACAACTATCGGGGGCCTCTACGCAGCGAGTGGATGTACCACCTCATCACAGAGTCTGTCATTGTGCACACTACTCAAAAGTACCTGGTGAGCGGTAATCACCTCAATAAGTTCCCAAGCCACAACATCTTCGACACCTTGTGTCCTTGTGAACCTGTCGCTCATGTCTGATAGCCTCACCATCCAAGTAAACCGGGCCAATCCCAACCCGACAATCCAACTGCCTCAACCGACGTCCATGACGCCTAATCCCGTGGTAGCAGCCACCCAAAGTATCCCGAGAAAAAGCCCAAACCTGTGATTCCCATCACTCAACAATATATGTCCGGGCCATGCCCAACACAACAAGTAGTTCAACATAGGCAATATCACATAATTCATAACTATACTCAAAGCATCACTTGAAACAGGAAATTACTAAACAATTAAATTACCCCAACTTGGGTTGTCTCATACCAGCACCTAACTCATTCTTAATTCAACAATTGAACACAACAGTTTAACTCAAAATATATAATAAACAGTCTAAACATGGAATTTAAAATAATGGTCCAATTCATGCGCATTTCAGGACCCTGGCCGAATTTCCCCAAACGAGCTATGACCTCTAACCCAGCCTCGCTCAAGCACAAAAAGGGTTAGGGAATACCCAGAGGCATCCCACGATGCAGGTAAACTATTAAAAATAAATAAACAAGTGTTCTAATCAATACACATGTTGCGACCGAAGGACTCAACCCCAAATTTTCTACAAAATCACAAAAGAAGGCATGCACCGCCCACCTCGTACTCATACGATGACACTCCTTTGATTTCAGCCTCTGAATCAGACTGAATCATGGTAGATCTACGTTTCCATAAAATCTGGAAATTCCATTCAGATGGAATCTGTGGAGGAACCGGTGAGGGATCAATGACGAAGAAGGGTGTGTGGGGTTAGCCTTTCCGATGCGGCCCCACTCCCACTGACAGATCGAAGAACGGAGGTTGTACAGAGATTCATGGAGGGTTTGAGTTTTTTAGGGTTTCTCGGATGAACTGTTTATCCAAAGGGGAAGAAGAAGGGACTTCTGGGAATGAGACGCGACGACGTCTCGATCGCTCAAATAAAAATAAAAATACACGGCGTGTATTTCCAAACCACACGCTGTGTATATCTGTTTCCTTACTCAGACCTAAGCAGAGTCCAGCCCATGGCATGGACCGTGTACACGGTCAACACACGGTGAGGTTATCGGTCGCTACACAGAACAAAGGTACACGGTGTGTCAAGGAAGACTACACATCGTGTATATGGAAATTTACACCTGGCACCACACGACATGTACATGGACTCACATGGGAAGGGATTCATGACGTGTCTATAAATACACGCCGTGTAGTAAGAAACTACTACACGGTCTTCGCACGACATATACTCGACAAGCACACAACCGCTCACTCAGGTAAATCATACACGGCGTGTACTTAATGTACATGGCATGTAGTCTAGAAATTTACAAAAACGGCCCATATTTTCTAGACATCTCAAAAACCAGTCAAAAAGTTTAAAGAGGGTTGGGATTTGACCTGTTTTCAAAATCCCATGTTCTTACAAACTCCCCACCTTAACGTAGATCGTCCCCGAGCTACCAAACGAAACCATGAGATGGAACCGAACATGCCCATCCCATTTAAACAACCCGGACTACCCCGGTCTCAAAGTTCTGGCTAAAATCAAAAAAGGGGCTCCCCACCTTAGGAATTGCCTACTCGGTCTCAACCTGAACAAATCTCAAAGAAAATAAAATAAACAAGCATGGTCCAACAACCGATTTCCCAGACCCGTGGTCCTCCCGTGACACATCATCACCCCTGCACCTCCTTGGTGCTCACGTGTCGCTTCTCACATCCAAAGTAACACTCATCACATCAGTGTCCGCCTCCCTAAGGTCCTGCATCTAATAGATGCAAAAATCAAACCTGGTGCCATGCACCTCAAGTAACCAACAACGACGATGCCCTGATACCCATGACACCTCAAGTAACCTGAATCCGTGATGCTAATGATGCAACAGACCTAAAATATATAAATAAAATATATAACACATCCGATATGATGCCAATCCCACTAACTAGCATGTAGTCAGTCCACAAGTATCCTTTGTAGCCCATGCAGTCAACCAAACATGCCACAAGATGCCATGCCAAAAGAATGTAAGGAAAAACCAAGGATACACCCACGGTGTACCTGCCACCGTCGTCGGCTCTCCAGCCTTCTTGATCCCTGGCAGCTCCATAGCATGCACCTGGCCTGAAGCAGAACTTCCTGATGCCTGACCTCCCGATGATGCTACTCCAGTCACCGGCCACTGAACCCTCAGCTGGGTCCCGCTATCCCTATCACGTCCCCCGCATGCAGTTGAACCTCAGCTACCCTCTCCTAGTATCGAACCTGAACCAACTCCTGACGCCACCGTTTTTCCCGGTCCCTGCCTGCCGGCTATCTGAGAAGGCAGCCTGCAAAACCTCTACAGATGCTCGACCTGTCCACATGCCCGACACTCCTTCACGGGCCTATCGTACTGAGCCCGAACATTTCCCGACTGTCCACACTGAAAGCAAACCACCGCTGAACTACCACGGGGTGGTCTAGCTAAGTCCTCGGCCTTCCCTCCCTGTTGGAACTCATCTCGGCCTCGCTTCCTACTATCTAAACCATCCCCTGGGGTTGTCACCCTACGAAAGTGAGACTTCTCTCTCTCATTTCCCTCAGATATAAGTTCCTAGTTCACCGCATCAGAGAAGGATTCCAACATGAAAAAGTTTACCTAAACCTGAATTGCATGTCTCAAGCCATCCTCGAAGCGCCTCAACCTAGCCGCGTCATCGCTCACCATAACAGGTGAAAAACGGGACCACTCTATGAAGGTATCTGCATAGTCCATGACAGACATATCTCCCTACTGAAGACTCAAGAACTCCTGAGCCCTCTCCTCCCTCAGCATCCCCAGATAAAAGTGCTCGAAGAAACTATCCTTGAAGTCCATCCATGCTTATCCCTCATGCCTACGGGCCTGTACCTATACGTTCCACCAACGCCTCACCGGTCTTCTCAGCATGTACGACGCCAGCTTGACCCTCCGCCCTGGATGCATCTCGAGCTCCTCGAAGATCATCTTAATACTCTCTATCTAGTTCTCAGCCGCTTGCGGACCACCCTCACCCGAAAAAAGCGGTGGGTGTTGCGACTGGAACTCCCGCGTCAGATATTCCCTAGAAGGCTCTGCCCCCTGTGTGCCTCTATCAATCCCATGAAGTACATGTACTAGGATAGTCTGGATCTTATCATTATGCCACGGTCCGAATGCTGCAAAGCCCGGCTGCTGCCCTGCCTGCACTGAATTCTGAATCTGATCCTGTCCCTAAGCCAGTACCTGCAGCTCATGCTCTTCCTGCACCGGATTCTGACCCTGATCTTGTGGCACTGTGTCCTTCCCGGCCTGACGCTCCATCTTGTCATGAGGATTAACCCTCTAGAAACCATAAATGGCCAGAAAACCCATATATATATAACAATATATTCTACGCAGTTAAGGAAAGCAGTAAAAGGTAGTGCATAACAACTACCCTTAATCTCCCTCACCGCAACCCATGCCCCATGACATCCTGACCTCATGGCCACCTTACCCGCCCTCAACAGAGCCAAGTATCAATAGTACGTCGGGCCATGCCCACCCTAACAACCAACATTGCCTCAATTCAGATGACCAAGTTGCCCAATCCTGACAGTTACACTGCCTCAACCATAGTGCCTGCCTGCTCTCCTAAGAAACAGACCCAAATATCATGCACATGTAATTCTACATAATAAAAATAATAGCATATAAATTGCAATAAACAAGAAATTCTATCAAGTGTTTCACCTATTCACAATTCAGAGCATACATAGCCTGTAAATTGATTATATTCACATGGTATTATCACTTCACAAAGAATACATGCAGTTATGAAATTGAAATACCCTAAAATGAGCCTATCAAATGCCAAGAAACAACCTTTTCCATACCGGCCAAGGATTACATATCATTCTCAATAACATCACACAACAAGTGAGCCACCGAAGTGGAAACTATATCAACTGTAATATGAGAAAAAAGCAAGTAGAAATTCCCACCCCCGGCTACTCAATCCATCCCTCATACATGGGGCTGCAGGCACCCAAGAACAAGTTCAAAATCCAGTTCCAACAACCACCTATCTCCAGTCTACCATATCCCAAATAGTAAAACGAGCAGAAATAAAAAGAGAATTCTCCAACTCATTAGTATCCAAAAAAACACTACTACTAAATCCCTCTCAAGAACTCATTTGATACCACTTTGTAACAACCCGGACCCGGCCAGCCACCCAAACAGTGTCGAACGGGTCGGGTGTTATGAACTTAGGTGCACCTCCCCTAAATGCCAAAGGCTGCCAACTAGCAGCGAGGGTCTGAATAGGTATAGTGGGGTGGATATTCCCTCTCAGAGGAATTAAAGGTACAGGTCTAAGTATTAAAATAAAATATACAACAGAAATAAATGACTCAGCAGACTCGAACCAGACCCATAGAGTGGAAGCACATTCAATAATAATAAACAGCGGAAGAAATATCGAAACAACAGTAGCAGAAAGTAAACAAAACATCATGCAAGTAGTAAATTGCAATAAATTCTAAAACAATCAAGTATGCATCCAAGCAAGTCATACAAATCAATATATATATATATATATATATATAATGGTGCCAATGGCTAACCAGCAGTAGCTACAATATAAAGTAAAAATGTAGATGCAAGAAAAAGAATACTAAACAAGTAACTCCAGTACAACATGACCTCAAGGTCCATGCCAGTCTCCATGTCAGCAGCACTAAAGTCCAGCTCCCGAGGCTGACCCTCTACCTACACACAATTTCGTAAAGTCTACACACGTACCGAAGGGCCCGTGTAGGGTGTGAGACAAGTCTCAGTAGGATACCACCCAGAGGTGCATACCTAATATATGTGTTTAGGCAGACATGCTTATATAATAAAAACAGTAAACAGTGCAATTCCCAAAAGTAAACAAAGACTTCACTGGTGCTCAGCAGCCACCAGAAAGTGTCACCTGCTTCATCCAACGCCAGAATCTCTGGTCTATAGCCCGACACCTCATGCCACCTGACACCATGTGTCTCAAGTATCGAGGTCCTGAAGGCATGTCCAACCGTCTTAACCCATATTGAAAGATCAACCTACCCATGGAAAAACTTACAGAGGACCAACGATACCTGTCCTCAAATAATAACCGGAGGAACAATAATGTCTGCCCTCAAATCACGGCGAGCCTCTACCCCCAACCTGACCGCCTCAAATCTGTCTCTCAAAGGCTCCTCACCATCCATGTGGCTTCCTATGGCAAGAACCCGCAAGCCAGAAATACCTAACCCCAACTATCGGGGGATACTACCCAGCGAGTGGTCGTACCACCTCATCTCGGAGTCTGTCTGTGTGCACACTACTCAAAAGTACCCGGTGAGCGGTAATCACCTCAATAAGTTCCCAAGCCAAAAAATGTCCAACACCTCGTGTCCCTACGAACCTATCACTCAAGTATGATGGCCTCTCCATCCAAGTAACCCAGGCCAAGCCCAACCCGTCAGTCCAACTGCCTCAGCCGACGTCCATGACGCCCAATCCCGTGGTAGCAACCACCCAATGTAACCCGAGAAAAAGCCCCAGGCCATTCTTCCCATAACCTAGTAATATATGTCCGGGCCACACCCAAAACAACAAGATGTTTAACATAGGAAATATCACACAATGCCTAACTATACTCAAATCATCACTTGAAATAGGCAATTACTAATCATTTAAATTACACCAACTTGTGCTGTCTCAAACCAGCACCTAACTCATTCTTAATTCAACAATTAAACTCATAAATTTTACTCAAAATATAAAATAAGTAGTATAAACATGGAAGTTAAAATAATGGTCGAATTCATACGCATTTCGGCACCCCCGACCGAATTTCCCCAAAGGAGCTATGACCTCTAACTTAACCTCGCTCAAGCACAACAAGGGCCATGGAATACCCAGAGGCATACCACAATGCAGGTAAACTAATAAAAATAAATAAACAAGGGTTCTGCTCAATACCCACGTCATACCCGAAGGTCACAACCCCAAATTATCTACGAAAACACGAAATAAGTTATGCACCACCCACTTTGTACTCGTACGATGACACACCTCTGATTTTAGCCTCTGAATCGGACTGAATCGTGTTAGATCTGCATTTCCGTCAAATCCGTAAATTCTGTTCGGATGGAATGTGAAAAGGAATAGGTGAGGGATCCAAGACAAATACGGGTGGGTGGGGTTAGCCTTTCCGATGCGGTCCCGCTGCCACTGACGGATCGACGAACGGAGGTCATACAGAGATTCTGGGAGGGTTTGAATTTTTCGAGTTTTCTCTGACGAACTGCTCGTCTAAAGGGGAAGAAGAAGGGACTTATGGGAATGAGACACGACGGCGTCTCGATCGCTCAAATAAAAATAAATATACATGGCATGTATTTCCAAAGTACACGCAGTGTGGATGTGTTTCTGTACTCCGACTTAAGCAGAGTCTATCACATGGCCTGGACCGTGTACACAGTCAACACACGGCCATGGTCTCGGCCGCTAAACGGGACAAAGGTACATGGCGTGTCAAAAAAGACTACATGTCGTGTAGATGGGAATTTACACATGGCACCACACGACATGTACTTGGCCTCACACGGGTAATGGATACACAGAGTGTCTATAAATACATGCTGTGTAGTAAGAAACTTCTACACGGTCTTCACACGACATGTACTCGGCGAGCACACGGCCGGTCACTTGGTGAACTCATACACGGCGTGTACTTAAAGTGCACGGCGTGTAGTATGGAAATTTCCATAAACTTCCCATATTTTCCAGACTACTCAAAAACCAGTCAAAAAGTTTAAACAGGGTTGGGATTTGACCCGTTTCTAAAAACCTGGGTTCTTACAATTTACAGGAAACAAATGTTATATGAAAAAATAAAGAAATGTGTATGAAATAAAATCCAAAAGACACTTTCCACAATGATCTAAGTGATGCGGCATGACATTTGATTTTGGAAAATGTTTGAAGCTGGTATAACTGATGTAAAACCATTAAACATCATGTAACAAAATTACACATTGTGACTTCATTAGAGAGGAACGCATCCACCATGACATGTTGTGAAGATATTAAACATTGTGGAATAAATTTACAGGTTGTGATTCTCAGTAACATATTATGAAGGGAGTCAATGTTTAAAATATTCAAACTAGATTCACGTGAGATTTTTATGTACCAGGAGGAAACACCAATCATGATTACACAATATATAAACACAATACATTCCATTATAATATTTGGAAATAGAATAAATGAGATTCATGAAATATTTGATGTGGTCAGGGATTTGAACAAAACTCCAATAAATACACACCTACACACAAAGATATGAGCATTTAAGACAAAGCGTGATGAGGATACACTACATGGGACATGCACCACTGTGGAGATGTGATTGTCCATTTCCATTAGGACTTTTAATTGTTCCTTTTTCTAAACCTGGTAATGGTTAGAATGATTGGGGGATTTCATTATGACATGATATATTTGATGAAAATGGATTTAATGTATAAGGTATTTTATATTTTCTTGGAATTAATATAGGGATTTCATATTTATTAATAAGTTATATCAATTATTTTATACTTCGGGCATTACCATTTCGATCGGTGATAAGAAGAGGGTGTAATTATGATATTTCATCATGGATTATCATTGGTAGAGTAGATTGAAAACATTTTCATAATATGAGATCTTGGGTTTATACTTCACAATTACCCTTGGGGTTTTCATTGGCATATGCTAAAATTATGTTTTTGGATACCCAAACTTTGCAACCTAAAGTACACGACCCTGGAAAAGAGAGAGTATGTGATGCAGTGTGTTTATCATGACTATTTCACTCACTCTGACCAAATCCCAATCATTGCATAATTTTTAATCAGGAATTTTATACCATGACATCCCATAAACATGGATTGATTGTTTCTTGGCACCATTTTTATACTCCCCCCCCTTTCCCCAAAAATCCAATGCTCAATATCATAGATTCAGTTTTTTCAAATTACAGTTAGTTTAAATTTATTTTATTTAATTGTTATATTCTCAAACCCTCTCATGGTGGGTACAAACACAATCGTGGAATCCCTATACGAACTAGTGGTCTAGTGAATTATTTGTTTTATCCTTTAAATTTCAAAATTAGGTAACCCTGTGGGAATTGGTGACCCTCATGGAGATATAAATAAACTATCAATAATGAATACATTTATATATTTAAGATATTGCCACTTCTTGTAAACTATAAAAGGGAACTCCCCCTCCTTTAATTAATTACACCTATAAATAAATATTTATCATCTATAACCAGGCCATATATTCTCAAAACATTCATAATATTTACCTATAAGACATACATTGGAAAAAATCCATAATAGGATTCCATTTAGTGTAAGCTAGGAAGTAGTTACCATAAGAAGAGGTAATGTAGTTCAACGAAGACTTTTGTTTTATTTCATTATAAACACATTACATTCATCATATATTTTGTTTGTATAATAAAAATTGTATCATAAACATAATTATATGTGTTTTTATATGTCAATTAACTACAACATTATACACTTCCATAAAATTGGAAACACAATCCTCGTTTAGGTGTATGGTAGACTACCTCATCATGAACTGAGGTTGTTCGTTCTACGAATACAATGTTTAAAGAATTTTAATAGTGATGTTATTATAGTTTTATCTAATATATATTATACTTATTATTTCTATACACATATATAATTATAACACAACACATACCTTCATTCTTTCCATTTTGTGGGAATACAATAACTTCGTTTGTGGAAGTGCGAACAACTCCCTCCTCAATGAGACGTGATTCATTAACACATTACATTGAAGGTATTGAGAATTAATTTCATAAAATTATATGATATATATTAAATAGTAATGAGACAATAATGATATAATATACGCACACACAATCAGTCACACACACACATGTCATTTTCTTTACATCCTTTATTACAATAACAAAACTGAAACAATATTCATGAGAATGTATGACCAACGATCTCAAGAAATGGTATATTTAATTTCATAATTTTATATATTATATAATGTTATAAATTATTATATATTGAATATATATGATTTAAACATAATTTTTTATATTCTACATGTAACAAAATCATGATCTAATTAAAAATATCAGGAATAAAAAATTGAAATATTTATGAAAAAAATGTTAATAGAAATATAAGATAGATTAATAATAAAATATCCCACTGTAGGAAATATATGTATATGATTCTATTGATGATTTATAATAGACATATAATTATTATACATGAGATTTTAATGTGTACGAAGATGGTCAAGACAAAAATTAAGGGTTTTCTCAACTCATTTTTAACTATGTTTGATATATGATATATTCAAGGCATATTATTTTTTATAGAGTAAATAAAGAAAAATGGAATCATATATTGTGACTTTAAATTATTTCATGATATTAAACGATTATATTAATTTTATTATTTCACGGTGATCCATATTCAAAAGTTACACATGTGGAATGGTTGTTTATAGCCTCTATTTCGTTTATGTGAGACATATACCATATTCACCACTCATTTAATTTGTGTGTTGTATATACTACCCAAGAATTTATTATAAGATTTTTATCCATAAATTCATTGTTCTTTTTATATCAATTATTTAATCACCCATTGATGAGGATTATAGTTCAAAAGACAACAAAATGATAAGGTAATTTTGTCTAAATTGTCCTTCTTTGAGACACATGTTATGTTATGAACATATATTCATTTTGGAGATATATATAACAAAATGGGATTTTTTATAAGGAATATAATTATTTTCATAACATGGTATGCTTTAGTTAATGTTATTATCTCCTGGGGATTAATATTAAAAATTAAAATAACTGGTAAGAGTCTATTGTTATAATCTCATTGTTTATTAGGATTGTATTTTATTATACTTACATTGAGGAAGTATTATGACCAAAAAACTCAACAACACTCTATCAGTTTATAATAATATGTTTATTCCTGACATCCTCCTATAATGGATACATTTTTTCAATTTTGGATACATAATATAATTAAAAAACAATACTAAAATCAGATATTATTTCTATCATCAGTAAAAAATAGACATTATCCAAAAAGCTTGTTTTCTAAAAAATATTTCAAACATATATTGAAATGATAATTAAATATCATTTGAATGAAAATTTATTTTTAAAGTTGTATATTTTTTTCATAAGTGTTTAAATTGTTTTAAAAAACATTATTTATATGTTCACAAATTTATTTTCAATGTGAAAAGTTTCCAATATGTTTTCAAGATTTCATTATATGTTTTCAAGTATACTTTAAAATAATTTTTTTTAATTATTTTATGACTAAAATGTGTTTTTAAGGATTTAAAAATATTAATTTATAATTTGTCAATGGAATGGATTCTAATGATTTCAATGATTCTATAACATGTTTTGAAATATATTTTCAAAGAATATAATTTTCAAATGTTGTATTTATTTAAATTAGTTTTTAATAGATGAAAGGATATTTTACTCATGGAATTTTATAAATGAAATTGAAAATATTTATTTAAAATAATATGTTTTTTGAAAACGTTTTTTGAAGAGCATTAGAAAATAAATGATATTTTCCATTAGAAATTATAAAAGTGAATATTACTAAATTCGTCTCCATATAAGATGACATTATTTTTTAGAGTTTATGATTGTTTATATATGTGATATGAAGAAATAAATCATATTATTCATTTTAATTCATTATGTTAAAATTGAAATGTTCTTCATGAAATCAATTTCTGTTACATAGGATATATTATGACAAAAAAATTATGAACCTCACTTCCATTCATTGTTATTCTACAAATTAATTTATTGTGAAACCTATATCATTTCCATATATTATAAAAATGATATGATTATTATTATCATTTCATTGAATGGGATATGATTTAATGATTATGTATCCCATATATTTTTTTAGATCATGATATAGTTAATGTTTCTTTATATTTTTTAACACATATATTTGTTTTATTATAAGAAAATAACGGCAACAAGGGATAGTGTTTTCTACCTCCTAGTAGGATTAGTCCCCATGAAGTTCAATAGAATTTTTCTCCAGTGATCCTTGAGATATATGGACCTAATTTACATGTTTATATGTCTTCCACAATTTCTTATCTTATTAATATGTTTTTCTATCATGGATAATGACCATTTATTACTTTATGAAACAAATATTATTAAATACTATTACTTATTCCATGGAATAATATTATGATCTTTGATATGTAGAGTATGATCAAAATATATTAATATGATGTTCTTATAAATTTATATAAATGATTTTGTTACATGTCTATGTTAGATTTACCCTTACTAATAATATATGCTCATCCTTTTCTATGTTTCCTTTTTCTAGGTTAGGAAGATATATTTTATGTAGGAGTTCTATAAGGGATGATCCTTATGGGATATAATGAATACCTTTCACAAAATTAGACTAATGTGTTCACAGTATTCATAGACACCAAACTATTACCACAATCTTTAATGTACAACTATAATGAAATGAATATTCTTTTAAATAAATGTAATTCCTATTAATGATAATCCTAGTTTTCTAGAGTTATTATCATATTATTGGTTTAGTAATTCTTTAGAAACTAGGATAAGAAAAATTTACTGATATCCATAGGGATAATTCTAGGAATATATATAAGGTTGCCATTAAGGATAATTCTAACAAAGGGGTAATGTATCGAAATATGTCCTTAAATTTTTTTAGTTGATTTTGTGATTGAATTCCATGAAATTACATCTCATTTAGGATACTTCATAGGAATTTTGATTTTGAATAGTCAAACATAGAGTTATATCTATGAAAACAACGTATTGACCATGACATGATAAAAAACATGCGGATTACAATATGCCATGCTGCAAAACAGGCTTGACACTCCCAATTTATATTCATTAAAATATAAAAAATCATTATAAACCATCATGGATGATATAAATATAAAATGAAAATGAACTACCTACGGTTTCAATGATTAAAGAAATATGTATCAAGATTTTAAAAAAATATACATTATTTTTCTTGATTATGAGGATTTAGACTGTGATATGTTTTTATCATGCCATATTTTCATGTTTTAGTCGGTGGAGTGTACCGAAAGGAACTTGGATAAAAAATAATTTGATGGAAAATTTGTTGATGGGAAATAAATGTGTATATTACTGGATTAATTTATCACATGATCAGGAATAATCATTGTTTATGTAACATGATTAACAATTAATACCATTAAAAACTATTAGGATTTCCAAGAATTATAAAGAAACATTTCATTGAGAATTTTGGTAAAATAGATCATTATGGAATGAACATGTAGTGTTCTTTGTGTTATGAATGTGGAAGAAATCACCCATGTGAATGTCTTAGAAAAACATGAAAATGTTTAAACGATAGAAAAGAAGTAAACGTAGAAACTAACTAAATAGAAAAAGAAGAAGAATTTAGTTTAAAAAATTGAAAATAATATTGGTATAAATAGAAACTCATTGTTTGTTGAATGCATTATTTATGGTAATAACATTCATTTTGAAAATAAATGTCCAAAGAGAAAAACTCACGAAGATAAGGTGAGAGTTGGTAAGCCAAATTTTTATGTTGTTGCTGATGATGGTACAATGGAAATTTTTTATATGAAATAGGTATTACATAATAGTATATGGTATCATTGTTAATGTATTATGTATTATATTGAATGAAAATATTATTTTGGATTTTCAATTAAAAATAAATTTTATATGAATTGTGATATATATAAGGATTCATCATTTTATGGATTTAAAACATAATGCTGAGTTATTCTAAAGGAATTCAAAATTGAATGAATGTAATGGTGATATTCATGGGAAATAGATGATTAAGGAATTGTAAACCATAATATTACTTTTTTGTTGAGAATTTTTTTTCTATTTGTACAAACAGATATTGGATAACAAAAATGTGAATTAGATAATAGTTTTTTCATAAGTAATATATTAATGATTTTATGAAAAAGTGGTTTATTATATATGGAAGGAGTTTATGATATTTTCAGATTAAATGAATATATACAATATTCATTTGAATAAGATATAATGAACGTTTTCAACAAAATATGTATTTTAATTCTAGTTATAATAATTTTAATACATGATGAAGCTATTTAACTGTTAGGTTTGTGAAAATAAATAGCTACTTTTTATGGTGGACTAATGTTAAGATACATTTTTGAAATTTGATGACCCTTATTTGAATTTTTTAATAATTTTTCATCAGAAAAGATTAAAAGGATAAAAATTTATGGAATGTTTTTGGTTGAAAATTAGATTAGGTTTCACATATAAATGAGTTATTTTATTAATGATAATTTAGTGACGTTAAATAACCAATGATAACCATTTTATATTTTGATAATAAATTAATATATACCAAATGATATTTTTATCTATCTTTGAGTTTTATGACACCTCAGTACATTGGGGATAACAAATTCACATTCATTTAATGGATTAAGAGATGACATGGAAATTTATAATGGCACAACCAAAGGGTTATATTATTCTTATGAAATAGAACGAAATCATGTAAGTATATCTCCTAATAATAATTCATCCAAAATATGAAATTGATTTTGAAATTAATTTTTCCTCATTATAATCATTTTTGGTGATATGGAGGTCCTTTTTAAAACCAATTCAATTTATGTATTTTTAGTCATTAGCATTCTCATGATTATGTTCTCTATCACTCTCTATCCGAAATAGGTAATATGATTTAACTTCTATATTCATGTTTTAGCATTCCAATTATGTTATTATTTGTTTAAAACTATAAATGATTTATAATGGGAAACTTTTATGGTTCTAACATTGAATTTTTAATGCATATATTATTAGTCATTTTTAAGATGTGGGTTTTTATGAAATGAACATTCTTGTGTAACAGCTTTGATAACCCAGAAAAAAATCAAGGGAGATAATATTTTAAGTTGGGTAAAATATAACAACCTGATAATTGTTGATAAATATAATTTTTAATTAATTTTACATTTTCCATAATATGTACTTCATAGAACACAATATATAACATCTATTATATGAAATAATTATGTTTGTCTTGAATTTTATGAAACAACATGTTAATATCTCACAACATGCAATACATAAATAATCGTAAGGTACTCACAACACAATTTCTAACTTCCATTACACATAGTGTCAAGATCCAATGAACCCTTTCATAACACACTAGACAATCCTTTATCATACTACTATGTACTATATATATTAAAATATATTGATAGTTATCAGATATCCATTAGAGTTGATGTTATGAATATTATGATCTAAGTAGTGAAAATATATTTGATAAATGTATATAAAATTAGATTTATGGTTACTAATTTGTTATACAATATTGTAATAACTATTCAAAAATAATGAAATACCTTTTCTATGAATTTTTTTATATGTACAAACACAATTCTATCACAATAAATTAAACAAACCACTATATATGAATTTTAAAATTACATATATATTTTATATTAAATAATTTTTTTGACCCACATGCAATATATTTTATAGGAATAAAATTTGAATACATCATATTTTATGAATAAAATGATTCGATTTTCAAAAATTTATTTTTACTGCTTTTTAATTGGGCACCTATTTTATATATAATTTTTTAAATATTTGAATTTCTTATGTTATAATATATGATTCATTTTTAATGTTTAATATCAAAATACTCATTTTGGTAATTTTATGAAAATTTTATTGAGGATTTAGTTTTTGATAAATAATGTAATAAAATGAATTTTAATTGAAAAATAAATTTTTATCTAACTTATTAAGAATTTTATAAAAAAATTATATTTTTTAATAATGAATAAATAAAAAAATTATTAATATTTTAATCCAATTTATATGATTTGAAAAAATTATTCATTTAAATTGGAAATAAAAACATTTCATACTTTCTAATTTTTCATATTAAAAAGATGGCACCCCATCCTACCAAAATGATTTATGTAAAATTAATTTCCACTATTTGTTTGTTTAGAATATTGAAAAATTTATTATATATTTGAAATCAGATTAATTTATAATCTTTAGATATTTCAACTAAGTATTGAAACATAAATATTAAAGAATTTAAATTATTTTAAATACTTTAATTAAGGTAAATTGATTTTCATATTTTTTACATATTAATGTTAATAAAATATAATCAATAAAACACGTCAAAAAACCATTTAGATAACCATATTTCTAAACTAAACTCCATTTGGATCGAATATTTATAATTAATTAAGGAACATAAGGTAATAGAAACCTCTCAATAGTTTCTACCTTTTTTTATTTAAAAAAATTCCACTCTTTCTCCACATTAAAAGTGCACTAACCCCCAACACTTGTTTAAACCTCTCATGCAATTTTCATTATCCGAACAATAAAACAATAACCTCCAAACATTCCACCTAAAAACAAAAAAAATTATCACAATTTTTATGATAGAAAACCAATGATTCCCACTAGGAAAAACTAAAAGGATTTACCCAATGTAAAGGAGATGTTCATTAGAGAGGGCTATTTTTTATTTTGTTCTCTACCATGTACATTATTTATATATACAAATATTATATAATAATGTATATATAAAAATTATACATAGAATATATTATTTTTTGAGTATGAAATTAAAATTCTCATACATCCATCAAATGGGATACGAAATCATCATTTTTGTGTATGGTAGTCTACCCCCTCAAAAGCCTGTGTCTTTTGTTTTTCAATTACAACATATCAATCATAACATTAATAAGGGAATTAATAATTTTATATTAAATATATTATATTTATTATCTATTTATTTTTATGATATTATTATATAACTCATAAATCAATGATTTTAATATTTTGGTAATATTAATAACTTTTTTGAGGACATGTGCACAACTACAAAGTAAAAGTGATGTGAATCATTCACACATTACATGGAATGTAATATGGATGGGTTTAGTAATCATATATATGATATATATGAAATTTTAATTATATAAAAATGATAATATATATATGTATATACATTCATACATTTATTTACAATCATTATTTAAATCTAATTTAAAAAATAGAAACAATGTTCATGCGTAAGTATGGCCAACCATATCAATGAACAGTGTTTCCCAATTCAGATTCATATATTTTATTATATATTATAAATATGTATATAGTAAATTTATATTATATTTATATCATTTTTATCCTTATTGAAATATATAAATCATGTTATGAATAAGAGGATCATAATAACAAGTGAAATCATATATGATAAACAATGCGGATATTACCGAAACCTAACTTTAATTTGAAGTTGATAATAAACGGGTAACATAATTTCATAATAAAATAAATTATGGAATTAGATATAAGAATATAGTCCTTTGGTAAATGAATAATATAAAAATATTTACTATATTGGATTTTTGAACATGAATGATGAATTTCATGACATAATTTGGGATATTTTTATCTCACTTATAATTATATGAGATAAATTCTATATTCCCCTCATATTAAATAGTTATGGTGTATTTAAAAAAATATGACATGTTATGTCATAAATATTATTAATTGCATGATTTTTTTAATGGGGATCATTATTCAAATATTACACATGTAATAATGAGATTTCTAGTCTCACATTTATTTCTACAAGACATAGGTCATATTCACAAATTTTTTATTTTCGGTTGTGTATACAATGTTTTTCAGTGTATTATATTATTTCTATCCTTAAATTTGTGTATAATTAAATATAAATATCAAAATCCCTGTATCAAAGGGTTTATTTCCCAGAGCTACCAAATCTAGAATATATTTTTTTATCAATTTTCTTTCTTTGGGGAACATGTTATTTTATTTATCGATTAAGTTTTAGAAGGATTATATATTGAGCATTGAGTAGTTCTATAATTAATAAAAATTATTTCATGATTTATAAATTTTAAAAAAGAAGAAAGATTATATGGTTAAAATATATTTTTTATCAGGATTGATTTCAATTATGCTTCAATAAGTGAATTAATTTAATCCATCCTTCATAAAATTTCATGATTTTCATTCTCTAATGATTATTCAGGTAATAATTTTTTGATTTGAACATTTTTACAGTATATTTAATTTAATATAATTATGAAATTTTTTATGAGAATAATAATTTATTTTTCTCCTTGGTGGAAAATTTGTTTTCTTTAAAATCCATGTTTTCCAAAAATGATTTTTAAAATGTTTTTAAATGATCTTTTAAGATAATTATCAAGGAAAATTATTTTAAATTATAATAATTTTATAAAATAGTTTAAAATCGTTTTCAAGTATTCCATTAGATTTTTTCAAATATATTTTCAATGAAAATGATTTCCCATATTTTTTCAAGATTCTTTTATAAGTTCTGAAGAATATTTTCAATGAAAAAGTATTTCAAAATGGATATATTTTTAAAAAGTAAATTGAAATATTTTAAAATATTATGTTATTAAAATTCAATGGATATTTTAAATGAAAATTATTTTACCGACTTCAATACATCACATACATGTCTTCAATAATATTTTCAAATATGATTGTTTTCTATAATGTTTTATGAGTTAAAACATTTTTCTTAAAGTTTTAATAATGTTTAGCTCATGAATTGGTTTATATGAAATTATGAAAAATTATTTATATAAAAAGGATATTCAAAAATGACTTATGAATGTGATTTTCAAAAAAAATATTACTTTTCTTAAAACATTTTCCACATGAACATTCAAAATCCTTACACAACTATGTTAAAATTGTTTGGTATTTTATTATGATTTACAAGGGATATAATCCCAGTATTGCATTATTTTTTATGAATTGGGTATTTTTAAATCGATAAGTTGAATACGAATCATATTTATCCACATAGAGTTATAGTTTTATAATAAAATTGAGAAACCTACTTCCATTCACAATAATTCATTGATTAAATGATTATGAAAGTTGTGTCATTTTTATAGGTTATGATATGAAGATATTTTTAAAATAAGAATTTTAATTTCATGGGTTAGGATATTATTTTTTCGATACAAATATCTATTTTTTTAACGATATGTACAATGTTTTGTATCATTATTATGTCCTAGGTTTTTGGTGCGGGTCAAATTACTCATCTATTTTCAATTTTCGGTCATTGTAGAGTATACTAACTTTTTTATTAATTAAAAAAACATATCTATTATTTTTAAATTGACCAAAGTCCTTTTTTTATTCATTAATATAGGTGAATGACTTGTGGGTTTGGTTTGGTTTGGGGTCACATAGTGGCCTAAATCATAAGTATTCAAGGTGAAAAAACTAGGCCATGTTTTTTGGGAAAACAATGTGGCCTCATAGGAGTAATAGCGTTTCCTTTTATGTGGATTTTTCATGGTTTTAAAAAGAATCCAAAGGTTATTTAAAACTATAATACACAAACTTACATATTTTATACAGTGATGAAAGATGGTTTGTGAATAGTATTGAAAGTCATTCCTGTTAACCTTGTGTAACAAGTACTTGAGTAGTGGGTGTCACAAGGTTATAACATAGTTATCAAAAATTTGTGAGGAAACCATGGACTTCATTAATGAAATAAAATTTTCTAAAATATTCTCTAACCATTATTATTCATTTAATTATCCTATCTGTAAGCATTATCACACACATAAGTGGGGTTTCTCGAATTGTATACTATCCTATTTTATTAATCTAGATTCTTCATCTAATATCTGCATACCAATATATCTATAATGTCAGATGCAATTTGGTATGGCTCCCAGTCCAACTACTTCAATTTTTTCTCCCCATATAGTTCACTAAATTCAACGGATTTGATTTTTTATATTTTCAACGCAATAGTATAAAATAATGATTTATTCCATTTATTTTTCTATTAGAGGCTATGATCAATCAAGAAGAAGTCTACCAACATTATTTAGGAGTTGTTTATTTTTTTTTGAATTTATAGTCTTTATAGGGGTGTAGTTGGTTTTTCCAATTTAGATACCCATTATGTATATTATTTATTTTAATTACCTAATTGGATTAATGAGATGAATTTTCAAATGCTCAAACAAGTCTAAATTTTTTATTCATAGTGAGAGGTTATATAAATTGTGTATATTATCTCTGGGTATTTTTGGATTAAAATTTATTAATAAATAAATATTTTCTATGTTCTATTGGAACTACATAGGCTTGTCATGAGGATTGAGGTTGTGTTTCACATAAGGATACTGGCCATATAATTGTTAGTCTGGGTGAGGAACAAGATATATATATTTGTATGATATTGGATGGTGGTGGCCATATGTTTGAGTGACATGGCCATGGGGTCACTTGGTGTCAGATGTTGTGGAATAAGAATTAATATATTTATTTCCCTTTATCTTTGTTTTCCAATTATCAATTTGGATTCATTACCAAATAGTAATACACATATGTTGAGATTGTATTGGAAATTACAATGGGGAAAAGTCCTCAGTAGTGGTTAAATAGAGAATCAGTAAGAGGTTATTGACATATAAATTCATGTAGGTGGTGAGAAGCAGTCATTTAAAATTGTTGAGACTATTTTTTGGGGTTTTCAGCATCATTGTACATGATAAAATCATGACATGACATGTTTTGAAGGATAAAAACGTCATTCATTAGGACGTTAGCTATGGATATGATTGTGATATTAAATAGAGGGAAGCCATCATTTTTCTTTAAACCTCATTATTTAAAATTGAGTTTGTTTTAATGAATTTAGGTCCATATGGACATGTATTGGATTTTGGGGGAATGCCTTTAGAAACCACGTATTTTTTCATGAGGTTTTCATTGGCATGAGGTTTTTGGTGAACATATTAGAGGAAATACCCAAGGATTTTCCTATTCTGTATTACGTTAGGGGATGTCTTGGGCTTAGGCTAACGATATATTCACAATGGTATTTCAGTGTTGGTCAATGAAGGTTATATCTCCCTGTTGGCTATTGATAACAATCAGAGTAGGTTATTATAATGTATGTTTAATCCGGTGTTATCATTTTTTTTCAGAAACATCTTCTTAATCACATATGTAAGCCAATAATTGGTATATTGTGGCCATATATGATTATTTCTCTCATATGACATGGTCCTATTTGAAAGAGTGTAAACATTATGGATTTATGTTTAGGTAATGGGTTGGTCTTAGGAGCTTTATCGTAGTACTTTATTTACCATTATATGGAAGTTAATGGACAATGGGTACATTCCAGAGTAGATATCTTCTTATTACTATTCATTCAATATCAGGATGCTACTAATATGTATATACATAGTTCATCCATTGGAAACCCTAATGTTAATTTTGTTTTAAAAATATATATATTTTTTATTTTTCAAGAAATTTTATCATGAAATATTAAATTTTGTGAATGATTTATTTTTATATTATTATTATTATTTCATCTATTATTGGTTGAGTTTCAGGAATTAGCATGTTATTGTTCCAATTTCTGATTGGTCTATTATTTTACTAATATATATATATATATATATGATCATTATAATATCATCATCAATCGATATAGACTCCTAAATATCACATCCTTACACACTCTCTTTCGGTCGGAAGCCTTAACAATATGGAGAGCCATTGTTAAGGCCTATAAAAACAAGCCCTGATGCACTGCTCTGGTTTACAATTTTGTTGATGTGCTTTAAATCATTTCAAAGATGTTTCTTATTCCAAGTTTATGTGAATTAATATTTGGTGCATAGATGAATAAATATTATGAGGTTTTTAGAAATAGTTTATAACAATTGTATGGTTTCATGATTCCCATTCATGGGGGTAATATAATGTTACAAGGGATGTGAATTTTATTTTGTTTTTCCCATTTTAAAGGTGATATGATTTCCATATTGAGTCGATTATATGGCTCTGTCTTATTTTCTGTTCTAGAATGTGAACATTTCTTTAGTACGATAATGGTGGATATGTAACATTAACCTAAAATTGTAGGGGTTGTTTTTTTATGATTTAGTATTAGGCATATATGATGATATTAACATATATGTGTGTGAATTTTTAATTTATTTTATTTTCTCTAGGTAAATGGATAGTCTATTAGTGTTTAGGTTGTTAAATATGTCATTGATGGAAGATAATTAGGGTTTTCTAACCTAGTATCTCTTTGGTAGAATCTTAATCTACCATTATAGGCTTGTAGACTCAATAGACTCAGTATTTAATGTTTATATATATATATATATATAT
The DNA here is from genome assembly GCA_963277665.1 of Viscum album. NCBI lineage: Eukaryota > Viridiplantae > Streptophyta > Magnoliopsida > Santalales > Viscaceae > Viscum > Viscum album. The sequence continues at coordinate 116,015,292 of OY728128.1, read as the reverse complement.
GACTAGATCTTATAGGATCATGAATGGATGGTGATTTATGGTGATGTTGATCACTAGGATCGGGGACATGGTCATCAGATTGTGACTACACGGTTCATTAGTATAGGTGTGACCCAAGGTATATGTGATTCCAGCCTCTGATTTGGACGGGAATGCGTCAAAGGGGCATGATTCTAAGAGGCATGGTTTTGATATTTAGGGTTAATGGTAGTGATATTTCTCTTCCAGTTGTATCATTATTAGAAAACCCAATATATATATATATATATTGGGTTTTCTAATAATTTTATTGGTATTTAGTCGGAATCGACCTTTATAGGGACCAATTGAGCATATGGAGGGAGGTGATGTGGATTCACATGATTATTCATAGGTTGAAACCCTAGAGGGTTGGGATTAGACCGTATAGGATTAGGAAAAGAATGAGGTGAAGGTCTATTCTTAGGAATATTCCCAGGTACTATCAATGTATTAGATAGATTTTACAGCATTCGGGCCATCGCCCAAATAGATGATCATAGCTTGATTGGTACATGTTTTTTTACTAATATGGGAGACAATGGAGAGGATCCTTCAAAGGAATATTTTAGTTAGGTTATAGAGTCATAACACCGACCACGGTTACAGGGTGAGGGTGGACAACATGGGGCTTACAACTAGATCGAGTCAATGTAGATTATCTTCAAGGACTATGATACACCCCCAGGTCGGTGGCTGAACCTATCTATATACCAGATTTGGGTATCATATAATAGCTTGTGGGATAATATGTTTTTGTTGGTCCAACATAAGGTAGTTTTCATGATGGACTCTTAATCCATGTTCTGTAATAACTTCTTCATGGTGATGCTGTTGGTATTGAGTGATAATGTTTAATTATTCTTGTAGTAGAGAAATAAGTCAATCATGGACTATTAAGATATAATAAATTTGTTTTATTGTTTCAGAATTTATATTGTCAAACAAGCGACCATTACTTCTCTGTGTTTCAAGGATTGTTTATGACATACCCTTCGGGTGCAGGTAAACATCTTCACGAGGCCCTCATTTTCAGAGGTGGTGAATGAGGTGCTAATGGATGAAGGTAATTTTATTGACATGTCATATTTGAATGTGGTGACAACGTCAAGTGATTTTAGTGGTAATGATCTAAATAAACAAAAGTGATCCTAAGAGATGTTCTGGATATGTGATCCATCAGAGGACTCATGAAAACCACCATGGAGGTGGTCATTGATTGTGTTCTTACAGAAAATATAGTTGAGGGACATGTGATTGTTGTGTGATCAAACACCTAATTAGGTCCAATAGTAATTTATAGATAGAAATTATGGTTTTATGATGAATCAGGTATATGTACTAGGTGATGGTATCGAAAATTCATCTTTATTTGGAGGTTTTGGAAATAGTATCAGGACCTGACAGTGTGATTAGGGTCTAGAGGAACATGGGGCATTGAAGGAAGGCCATGCCTTATGGAGTCAAGCATTAGACGAAGTTCACAATTTGGACCATCTAGGTACCGAGTTAGACATGATGCTAGTTATAGTTAAATGTTAATCATGTTCATGACTATGGTGCATTTTTTAATAGACCATAATATCTGCATGTATTTTTTGGGTGCACAATGTGAAAGGGATGTATCTATGTAGTTACCAAATTCTTGTTAGTCTTTTTTCATTATCTCAAATGTTATATATATGTATATATCTCTCTGTGTGTGTGTGTGGTGATGGGTGTGATGTTTCTGACCCTGGGATCATTTATGACTTCATTGGGTGTATGGATCATGTGTTTGATTCTCATTAAGTAATCATTGCGATGTAATACTTGTTTATGTGCATGGAACCAAAATGGATTAGAGTATCTGATGGGAGGCTAGAACTTAATGGTTTCAAAAATTACAAGGACATTGGGATGGTTTCTAAATAGATGTTAAACATGATGGTTTTTGGTTTTGTCACATGATATCCTTTTGGTGTCCAAGAGTAAAGATTTATTAGGCGAGGACATTTCAATCTTGGTAAGTTCGATTGAAAATCATTTATATTTGTATTTTATATTGGGATGTTACCAGGGTAGGTATCTATTGAAGCAAGGATCCCCTTGAGGTCTTGGAGATGCTCTATTGAGACCAGGGTAGTCTGGGTTAATTTTAGTAAGATGAGAATGATCATAAATATATATGGGTTATTTGTAACAATGTGACTAGATATGTTAAGGTGGGTGGAGTGTAATATAATGTGTTTAAGGATCTGGTTGAATTCCTCACTTGTTTTGAATTTTTCGAGTTTCGTGTGTAGACCAAATCATTTCATAACTAATGGAATATAAATATCTACGTTACATTAACACAACACAATTTTTTTGGATTATTATTTATGTTTAGATATTTTCTTAGGGGGTTGTACATGTTTTTTTCCATTGGATGAAAGAAGAAGAAGTTTTCATGGTGCACAAACTAGGGCATGCGGTTTGTATAAACTATGTTTCCTCGATGGGAAAATCGTGTGGCCCTATAAGTGATATGAAAATAGTTTTAAAAAACATTAAGAAGTGGGTGAAAGGTTGTGTGGACATGTTTGTAATTTGTTTAGTGAGGGTGCACACCCAGGTTGTGTACAATTATAAAAAAAATGCACAAAAACAATGGAATCCAATATTTTGAGCAGTGGGTGTCACATGTTTATATATACTCAATTATAAAACCTTATTCCTTATTAATGTGGTAAATTTTCTATATTACCCCTTATATATTTCTTATTTACTCCTCCTTTATTTATATTTATGTATTCATAATAATAGATTTCCACCATTTTATTCCTCTACATATTTTGAATTAGATTCTTCATTTGAGATCTATTTATCAAACTATTTATGGCATTAGATTCATATCAATAAGGATAAAATCCTCTTTCTTTTGTTATTAATTTATATAAACATATGATATTATTAATCCATTAGAGGAAATTTACAATATTTTTTTGGGAATTCGTATTAAAAACATATTTGTTGTTAATTGGCTTGAGATAAGTTTTGTTATTATATGAAAAATCTTCCACCAACATGAGGTATGTGGTTCTCATATTTATTTTTTTATTTCATAATAGTTTTAGGGGTTCTGCTTTAATCATTCCATTGGTTTTTCTGAGTGAGTTCATCATGATATAATTATTTGAATATATTAATTTATTGTACCCCTAAGATGCATGTTATCATGCTCAAACAGGTCTACAATTAGTATAAGCATATTAAGTTGTTTCGGGCCATGGGGAGACTATATAGGGGTGGTTTTTTTATTAAATTGATATTTTTTATTAATTAAATTGGTTTTGAGTTCCATGGGAACTAAAAATACCTACCATGATTATTGAGATGGTGTGTTCCATTTGGATTGTACTGATATGAACCCCAGGCTAGAAATTGACCAATATATATATATATATATTCAGGTGATGTTGATAACAGGTTGGGTGAGTTCATTTTCAGATTGAGGTGGTGTGTCCATCATGATATGGGGGCAGATTTATTGATATTACATCCCAATACAAATTAGTTTTAGTGAAGCAGTTTTAGGTTCATCAGGTGTCAGATTATGTGGCATAAAAAATAATTTGGTGGTTGATTCTCACCCTTTTTGGCCAATGTGTTTTTTCATTCTTATTAACATAATAAGTATTAGATGATGAGGTGGTATATACTAATAATGTTGGTAGATTTATCATGTAATTACATGATCATAAATTTGATGGAAGTATTTTCTGAATATTCTTATACAGATAGTCGGACTCTATTTATTGACAGTGTTGAGACTACTATTTGGAGGTTGTGTATCACTGTACATGAAGCCATTGGTCCTGGATTGGTCTGGGAGTACAAAAATTAAAACTCCCTGGAGAATAGTTGTTTAGTTGATGGTGATATTACCTTGAGGGAAGACATCAAATCATTCCATATGTCATGCTTTATGATGATGGGGATTCTTATCAAATGTGGTCTATCAGAAAAAAGAGGACTATTATTGGGGTGTTCCATCGAGAAATGAGATATTTTTGGGAATATGGTGTTAGTTGGAATGAGGATCTAGTATATACAATTAGAGGTGGGAATAGAGGGTTCACCCTACATAATATACATTAAGGGATGCATAGGATATATTTTAAACCTATACAATGAAAATTTAATCCTATAAAATGTATGAATCTGTCTAATCCTATAAAATGACCTTTATTATTTACGTGTATTGATGATGTCAATGGTGTCGATGATAATGAAATTTGATCTGTAACATGAATTTATTGGATATATTTTAATTTAAATAGAGAATATATTTGTAACTACATTCAATGATCATTACAATGAAAAAATTTAAATAGAAACAAAAATGATATCCATGTTATTGTAAAAAATAATTTCATTCAATGATGTTAGTTATAAAGATGGAATAATGGATTTTAATGAAATATAGGGTATCATCATGATAAATTATAACATTATGGGTTAAATATTATTTAATATAAATGAGTAAAATTTGAAAAACATTATCTCTATCATGGATGAAAAAAGGACAGATAATTACTTTTAAGTTAAGGCTAACAAAAAGTTAAAAAATGTAAATTTGATTCATTAATATGTTTACATACATTAAATGAATAGGAAAATTGTAATTATAAATTTACAAATAGAATTATTATTTTAGATATATATATTTATTATATAGATGAATGAAATCATTGATCCCCTAATAAAAGTATTCAAATATGATATTGGTTTAATGTGAGATAATAGTAAGAGAAATTCAAATTTTGATAATTTCAATGCAATTGAATAAAATGAAGCCAATAGATATTAAAATCATAATAAATATTAATAGATCAAAATGTAATATATTTTTATTCAATTATAATATTTATTTGGATAATATAGCCATTTATGATTAACATATTAATGTAGAAACATCATGAGTCCACTTTTGAAAATAATTTATTGCAATATAATCTTTCGATTTCAACCTAAGGAATGTTAGTGGAATTGTGAATATGCCATAGTAATGTTTTTTAAAAATTCTTATATAATATTATAGAATATTTTCAGATTGAATTTATGTTGATTAATCCCACAACAAGATGAAAATTACATAAAATATATCAATATTTTGATCAGGTGATTGAAAACAACTATATATCACAAGATGAATTTTGTGAATGATGTGTCAATATGAATAATTTGACTAATGATTTTATCAAAATAATTTATTGGAAATATGTGTAACTTTTTCTATTTAAAATTCATTGATCATAAATTATAAGGGATAATAGGAATTGTTGGATGTTGTAGTTTCATTGAATGAATCTCAAAATGACTTTTACTAAATACTGTATAGTGGATTTTTTCCAATATGACATGTTATTTGAAGCTCCTGAAATATATATTAATTTTCTATAAAGGATCATCATACATTATGAATAATTTGATAAACATGTAAATATATGTTTTTTAATGGTATTGTGATGATACAATACCAATGTAGAAATATTATATATTATTATGGTTCAATAAAATCAATGAATTTGATTATCATCAATAAAAAATGTTAACTATGTGGTATATTAGAAAAAATTATTTTTTTAAGGATTATAATTTATTTAATAATAATTTTAAATTAATAGTAATGAAATTGAATAAAATATCAATTATTTTTTGATTATAACAAATACTACCTAAGAATGAATGGTCAAAATAAATTATGGCATCAAATCATAATCACGGTAGACAAATGAATTTCAGTAATATTTCTAAATGAATGCATATCTATGAAATGTTAAATTTTAATGTGATAATAAAATTATATTACGACTACATTACAAAGGGAGAATATTTTAAATTATCAACACAATAATTTATATATTCATTCATCATATCTATGGTAGTACATTCATTGGGATTCTGACGGACCTATAAAGAAAAAATGACGAATTTAGATAATTATATCATTTATATAATTGATTAGATCCCTATTATTAATTGTATTATTTATATAATAAATAAATTATTGTCCTTCAAGATACATATAGATATTAAATTATGATTGGAAAAAAGTTTGAAATCTCATTAATGAAGAAGCAAATTTCAAATGATGATGAATAAACAACTATAATTTTATTTTTATATATCATATACTTAAAGGAATTTGACATGATATCATCATACCACATACACCATAATATTTTAGAGTTATTAAATTAATGATTTTGAGTTTAATGGAAATCACTCAATCTATGTTGGTGGAGATTTAGAGTTCCAATTTTTTTATATGTATAAAAATATTACATCTGATAATATTCGATTCTACTATTTTTTCATGAACAAATATTAATATGATGTTTCATTGGATATTTTATACTAATAATTAAATGTTGAAATATATTAGTTTATTTAAAATCCATTTCTTGTAAGTGTGATGGTTGATAATAAATGAATGTTTTAGAAAAGTGGAGATGCCAGTATTTTCCTTGGTTATATTATGAATTATGTGAGATATTTTTTCAGGAAATAAATAAATATGGGTGGTTATAGATTTTGATAATGTGAATAATATAGAAAAATAAATGAATAATGCCCCACACTAATATGAAATTTAATGAACTACACATTATGAAACAAAATTGGTTGATAAGGATAATGATGATTTTGAAGAATAAAGGAACACATAATTTTTTTTGGATTAAGATGAAAATTATTCAATTTCTAAGGAAATGTAACATTCCTTTTTGACATCATCCAAGGTAATTAAACATAAGTTTGTAATAAAATATTAGAATTGGTAAATATAAAACAATTAAAACTACAATTACATTATACAAATCTGCACATAACACGTTGTAATCTCAAGTTAAGTGAAGAGATGAAAAGCTCATATGGAGAATCAATATTGGATAAATTCTGAGAATAAGGAGCATGGTAAAATTAAAATTAATTAAAATTTAGAATATTTACTGAAGACATTAGACAATATTATTAATTCAAAATTTTCTTTTTTAGGAAACTATATAAATGATAATTGAGAAGTGATGAAAAACATGGCTTGGAATATTTTCAAAAGTTATACATTTCATGAAGGAATTTATTTGATGGACGTGGCCACCTAATTTTATAAACATGAAACCGTTATATTCATTCATTCTATTGAATTAAAATATTGATATATGATAATTTTAACAGATTGAATGTGTGGATTCCTTAATGAATTACTAGAAGTGGTAGATTATGTCTTACATCTTGTTTTATTTTTAAATGTAGAAAAATTAAGATATGTTTTTATGATGATTAAGGTATTAAATGTTTGTATTAAATCCAAATAGTTAGGTTATTTTATTCAAGAAAGATGTTTAATGGTGATATAATTGAAAAATGGAAAAGTAGAGAATAACCTATAAACTATATGAAATAATAATTTATCATTGATTATTATTTCATATGTAGATGACTGTAATGTTCCCCAAAAAATTATGTTACTTCTATTGAATTGAATATTCATTTGATAAAAAAATTTAACATGTCCATGATTTTAGAGATGGATTATTTATTTATTTTTTTTAAATTTATCAGGATAAGGATTAGTTATTCCTATTTTTGGAAATATATTGTTTCTAAATACTATATTGAATTATCATGTATAAATAAATGTATGATTCTATAAAAATTAAATTGGGAACCATAAAATCAGAATATTAATATTGATAGGATGTATCCAAATTTTTTTAAGGAAACATATTTTGTATTTTACCTACATTAAAATTTCATTATAGATTATGGTGTCTATTTTTAAACTCTGTGAATGAATAAATATTAAACAAAATTTAAATCATATTATTGACACCAAATAATGATTTCACGCATCAATTAGATAGTTCTATATGTTTCTAAATATTATTTCAATAAATGGTTTCAGCACAATAAATATATATACCCGTATTAGGAAATTAATAATGGATTTTTCAATTTCTATATCATGATGACTTCACAACATGGAAGATTTAATTGTATATTGGTATTCAATAATTAAATTTCTAGTGAACATGACTTCTATTAATATGGAATATGTTGTTCCAATAGATTTGTTGGATTATACCTATCCCTCATTTTTTAATGACTCGAAAATATAATATTCTTATTATTAATAATTTTATGGTTTTCTTGTATAAAATTGAGTACTGGAAAAAATGGGAAAAATTAAAAATATTAATAATACCATGATATATTAGAAATTCATGGTTTTGTGACCATATCATTTTAACACATGTTACTCCCCAAAAAAAAAATTTAAACACATATATTTTTTCATGAGGTTGATGAACAACATGATTCAAACTCGTGATCCAATTGAAAAGTAAAGACATAAATTACAGTACGATAAGAATTACCTTATAAGAGAAACAATCATTATAACATGAAAATCGTTAAACCTTAACAAATGAAAGAATCTTCATTAACACCTGAGGGAAACCACCTTACAGCATGAAGAAAACCACCATTCTACATGATGGAATCCACCATACTTCATGAAAAAAATTGACTAACGTAAGAAGTAATCCTAATATTATTCCATGGTATGTGTATATTTTCAAAATGAAATTTAATGATGATATTTTTTTCTAATTCATTGAAATCACAATGTACAATATCAATACATAATGTTATCAAAATGAAACATGTGAAAATGATATGAAAACCTGATGTGAAGAACTAACCTTGATACGTTATTACATACGTTGTCCATGATTAGTGTTTGTTACCTCATTTGACCATACTTCCTGTGATTACCTCTTATCATATTAAACATAGATTTTGAAATTTTAAATTCCACAACATCTTGTTTTGATTTATTAAAATAATTTTATGTTCATGTAATAATAGTAAATTATCTTCCAATTGTTTCTTAAAAAGAATATCTATTTATGAACATTTATTTAATTTTATTGTGGTTTGGATAATGAAATACCACTAATATTTGATAATAGTATCATAATAATAAAAAATATTTACATTAGATCCTACAATGAAAAAGTTTTTTTGAACACGTACTAAACCTTTTTTGAGATCCTTCTCACGAAAAACTCATGGAATCAGAAAAATTGAAGCTTAATTGATTGATCATCAAGGGATTTCTCAATATAGATATTATGACTCATTTTATTTAATATATAAATCTCAAATTTGTGTTGATGTATAACATTTATCTATACACATTATCATTTATTATTAAACTAGAGAATAATTAAATTATCTAGAAATATTTTTTGGGTATTTCAATGAATAACTAGTGAGGTGGTAGTGAGTGACCAAGTTACTTTTTCAGGAAACATGGAACTATGGATGTGTATCTGTGCTTGTACAACATTATTCATAGACAACGTAATGGCCTGGACCTCTCCGGACCATTCCTTTGTCAAAAATAAGGACACGATATATTCTGGAGGGTAAAATGGACTTTTCCCACACTTTCCAGAATTTTGAAACTACACGTCGTGTAGTGTGAGTACACGCCGTGTAACCCATCGCCAGGTATACCCTGTGTTCAAGGCCGTTTCCTTGCCATGTGAAATAAATTGGTACATGCTGTGTACCCAATACTACATTTTGTGTATGCGTTACCTTCAAGCCATGTGTTGACCAGTCAACGGCCGCGTTCCGCATTGAAGGCCGTGTTGGAAGCCGCGTGGTGATCGTGTGAAACGGTCGAGTACACACCATGTACCATAAAGTACACGACGTGTAATTTTGTTTTTCTTTCCTACAAAAGGAGGGGTGCCCTCCTCCTTTTCAACTCGATCCTCTCCTCCCCTTTCCTCTAAGCAGAGCTCTCCCAAGAGACTCGAATGATCCTTTTTCTTCCATAACTTCTTCGTCCGAGCTCCGATTTGCGATCCATAAGCGGCCACGGGATCGTAACGATGAGGCAGAACATCTGAGCTTGGATCTGCTGTCTTTCCTTTAGCCTTTCCTTTCCAACATCCAACCTATGAGGTTTTTCCGGGACTCAACAGAAGTGATGGACGCCGACAGACATCTTCTAATGTTGATCCGGGGGAGCGTTGTAATCAGAACCTGTTGAGGTAGGGATCTTACCTTCGTCTCTCTAAATTGTGCAACATGCGGGGTGGGTGTCCTCTTGTCTTTGTGAAACACTTTTGAACCAGTTTAATGAAGTTAATAACTGACTTATATAATTGGGTTGGGATGTTTGTGATTACTGTTACTTTACTTTTTATATCCTGTGATATTATGTTGTGAATTGATTAGGCTTGTGACTACTGAAAATCACGGTTTTTGGGGGCCTTTGCTTACGCAATTAAATGTTTCCCTATCTTTCTAGACCTTTTTTGTGAATTGAACTTTGTTGAATGTGGAATTTGGTTAATCACGTAAAGTTGGCTGATTTAAAATATGGAACCCTTGTGTGATCACCCCGGTTGAACAAATGGAATAATGAACACGTGGGTGTTGGCTTGGATATGTGGCACGTGATGGAGGTGTTTTGTGGGTTGTTGTGGATCGGGTGAGCAACGAGGCTGCGGTTGTCTTGGTTGTGGGTTGGTGTGAATGTTATAGTGGGGCTGCAATAAATGGTATCAAGGGGTGATGATGTACGAGTTTCATGTGTTTGTGGTTATGGTGGTTGGCAGCAGCGCTGCAGTAATGGGATTAAATGTGAGCGAACTATGGGTTGTGAATAATAAATAAAGAGTGGAAGATTTAATGAATGGTGGGTCATGGTAATGGAATAGGATTAATAATCAATGGGTTTGGTTGGTTAATAATAAGGAATTGGTTGTGTTTCTTGTGTTTTCCTAACATGATTTGTGGATGGCAGGGATATGTTTTACGAACGATAGATTTGGTTGGTTGTGGATAGTTTCCTAGTAGTTAAGGAACTAATAAACTAATTCTGTTGAAACATAAAAACCAAAATGGGGTTTGGGGTTGTTTGTTGTATGCATGCTTCGTAGTAGAAGTGCCGAGACACGTACTCAGTTTCTCTGTTTAGAAGCCACAGGTTGGGCGGTTGGTTTGGTATACATATATATATATCTGTATCTTTTGTATTTCTTCGCACCACACCCATGTTGAGAACTTAGTGCCGAACAATCCCATTTCATGGGAGATGGTGTTTTCCCCTTAGTTACTAGCTCCTTCCAGCTCCTTCCATAGGCTGTGATGGCTTGAGGCGGCCTTACACCCAAGACTCTTTGGGTAGGTTTCAATTGGGGTTGTTTTAGCCCATGACTCTTCAGGCAGGTTTTACTGTTTCCCAAGAACCTTCGGGATGAGGCCTAGGTGTGTATGGGTGGGGTACGTGGTTGTGAGACCCAGGTGTGTGCGGGCGGGATACGTGGTTGTGAGGCCCAGGTGTGTGCGGGCGGGATACGTGGTTGTGAGGCCCAGGTGTGTGCGGGAGGGAAGAGTGTGGTAGAGTTAGGACGTTCGCCGTTAGGAAGAGCAGCTAACTAGTGGGAAATGGTGCGGGGTACCCAATACTCTTGATATTATATATTACTACCTGATGTGTTTTTGTTTTTGGTGAGTGTGGATGGTGAGGTTGGGTGGATAGATTTCATTTATAGGTTTCTTCTGTTGTTCTCACGTGAGATTATGATGGCTCCCCACTTGTGCACGAGAGCTTTAGGTTTCCCTACTGAGTATACATGTAAGCTCACCCTACATTTACTTTCAGGTTTCTAGGAGGACTACCAGGGATGTGCAAGACCAACTAGTCAGGATAGTTGGAGTTGTTGCAGTTTTCGTACTATTGTTTTCTTTTGGAATTGTAATTTAAGATTTCTTGTACATGTACCTTGTTATAAAATTGTTTCAACATGCTTGTGGGATTGGTTTGGGTTTTTTTCTATACACTTGTTCTTTTCCTTTTTGTTGGTTGACTTGTGCTATTTCCCGATCTTAAATAATAAAAAGGTTAATTCCTCCCATATTTGTGAAAACTCATACCCTTGGTTCTAGTCGCCACCCCGGGGCCTACTGGAGTAGGGACTCTGGGGTCATTATCTCCCTTTCACCATCGCCAGCTCCGGAGGGGCATCTTTGGTGGGAGGGGGTCATGAAAGAATGTTATCAGAGGTGATGTTTGAGAGATAAGATGGAGTCTGGAGTTAGGCACAGTGAGGGTTGCATGGGATCGTAGGGAAACAATGTTGGTTAATCTTGGTGTGTGACATAAGCCAAGGAAGACCGGCTAGGACACGGGATTTTGGGGCCCCTCGTGATCTGATGCAAGGACTCTAAGCCTACCGAACGACCATGTGAGGCTACATTGATTATAAGGTAGAGACTCTAGGGAAGGTACATGAATTATCATGATTGTGTATTTCTTCATTTGGGTGTTCTAGGAAAGAAATTGAAATAAAATAATAAAATGAATCCCTGAGAAATTTCCTTACAACTTTGTATTAGGCAATCTTTGTTTACCGTACAGCTATGGCACCTGGATGTCATCCCTGGGTGGCTCAGATGGCCGAGGTCCAGTAGATTCAGGCGGTCGATCAATTGAGGATTGACCGAGAGGAGAGAGATATCCAGTGGAAAAAGACTATCCGTTATTTCCAGCGGCAAACCCTCAAGAAGTACGAGGGTAGTACTTCGGATACGGAGACAGAGGGGTTGCTTGAGGAGCTACAGATCGCTTTTACCATGATCCGTGCTCCGAGGGAGTATTGGCTTCCCCTATTAGTCAGTCAGCTAAGAGGTGCGGCAAAACAGTGGTGGACGCTCTACCTCGGAGAGAGGATAGAGGAAGACGTTTTGTGGGCTGACTTTGAGAAGGAATTCCGAGAGGAATTCCTTTCTTCCATGATCAATGTGGAGAAGTGTTAGGAGTTACTCTCCTTTCAACAGGGGAGTATGTCAGTATGCGAGTTGGGGATCAAGTTCATGGATCTCTTGCGCTTTTCTCTGGATCTCTTTCCGTATGAGGAGTCTCGGGCGAGTCGTTTGGAGGAGGCACTTCGTCCTTCTCTCTAGTATGCTGTCACCCCCTTCACCCTTCCGACGTACTTGGCAGTACAGAAGAAGTAAGATGTTTTAGAGAGGATGCACTCGTAGGGAGGATCACCACATGAGGTGATCCAGCCCGGTTCATCGAAAGGGAAGGCAGCCAGCAGTAGGTCTCTTACGACGGGACCTTCCAGGTTCAGGCCAGTGGGGAGCAGGCCCTAGTAGTTCCAGTTCATATCTTCAGGTCCTTGTCCATTTTTCACGATCCCAGGACCGAAGTGTTTTTGTTGTGGAGGTTTTGGGTACATTCAGAGTCGGTGCCCGAACCGAGCTCAGTACGGTGGAGGTGGGCAGGTTCAGTGCCCACCTCAGCAGCACCAGTTGCCAGTGAGACCCTTCCAGCAGTAACAGGACCATAATCATCCAAGGGCAGACATTGTGGGAGGAGGCTGACCTCAGGGTGCTCCTCAAGGACCTCGAACAGGGTGTGGTCGGGGAGGTGTATGACATTAGAGAGGCAGAGGAGTTGGGCGTGGACAGTTGCACGTAGCAGAGTTGACAGCTCCAGCAGGACCAGAGGTGGTGCGAGGTACGGTTTGTTTGTTCAGTACTCTCGTTTCGGCTTTGTTCGATTCGGGAGCTTCACACTCCTTTATTGCACCTGGTCTAGCCTATTCTTTGGGACTATACATAGATATAATTTCCGTACCACTGGTGCTAAGTACACCGGATGGAGGCCAGACCTGCATATCTTGTGTTTTCCGGGGATGTGGGATGACGTTGGGACCACATCGATCTAGTGGGGACCTTCTTCTGTTACAGATGTAGCCATACAATGTCATTCTAGGAATTGATTGGTTGTTTTCTATTAATTCCGTTATCTATTTCTTCTGGAGAAGAGTCATGTTCTCCGACGTGGATGGGAAACATGTAGCTTTTGTTGGCGAGAGGAGGTATCAGGTGGGAAGCTAGTGTGTGGAGCCTCTCCTTTCATTGTTAGGTGGGCTATCAGTTGTTCCAGCTGATACTGAGATGATGGATGTCCCAGAGGTTGTTGGGGAGTTCCTCAATGTTTTTCCTAAGGAGGTTGTGACTTTACCCCCCCGACCTGACGTTGAGTTCGGGATAGACTTACAGCCTGGTGCCCATCTGATTTTGATAGCCCCTTATTGGATGGCACCTTCGGAGTTGCGAGATTTGCGGATTCAGATTGATGATCTGATGGAGAAGGGTTTTGTTCAACCCAGCGTATCGCCATGGGGTGCTCCATTTTTTTCGTGAAGAAGGCATATGGTGGTCTCAGGATATTCATAGACTATTGAAGGTTGAACCAGATAATGGTCAAGAACCGTTACCCCCTTCCAAGGATAGATGATCTCTTCGACCAACTGAGGGGAGCATGTTGTTTTTCCAAGATTGATCTATGATCTGGATGTCATCAGCTGAGGTTAAAGGACAGTGAAATCTCGAAGATGACTTTCAGGTGCAGGTATGGGAACTTCAATTTTTTAGTGATGCCGTTTGGAGTTACAAATTCACCGGCTGTGTTCATGTGACTTATGAACTTTGTCTTCTGAGAGTTTTTGGACCGGTTCATTGTTGTGTTTATCGATGACATCATGATCTACGCAAGATCAGAGGAGGAGCACGTTGATCATCTTAGGGAAGTCTTGGATGTCCTTCAACACCACCAGCTTTACGGGAAATTGTCGAAGTGTAAGTTCTCGAAGCAAGAAGTACACTTCATTGGGCACATGGTGTCTCAGCATGGAGTGTCATTGGACCCGTCAAAGGTGGAGGAAGTTGTTTCTTGTGCAGAACCCAAGATCATAGAAGAAGTTCGTAGTTTCCTGGGGCTAACAGGTTACTATCGGAGGTTCTTTTTGGACTTCTCTCGAGTTGCTTCTCCATTGACAGCTTTGACTAGGAAGAATCAGATCATCTTCTGGAGCAAGCAGTGCCAGAAATCTTTTGACTACCTAAAGGAGAAGATGGTCACTGCTTTTGTGCTCAGGTTTCCAGAGGAAGAGTTGTTGTATAAGGTGTTTTGTGATGCTTCTGGCCTTGGTTTGGGGTTTGTACTGATACAGAAGAAGGGTGTGATCTGTTATGGGTCTAGGCGGTTTCTCCCTCACAATCGTAACTATTCCACCTATTACCTAGAGCTTGCAGTAGTAGTGTTCTCACTGAAGTTGTGGAGACATTACCTCTTTGGGGAGTGCTTTTTGGTCTTCTCAGATCACAAGAGCCTGTGTTACATCTTCTCTCTTCCAGACCTGAACTTACGACAGTGGAGATGGGTCGAGTTTCTACAAGACGATGACTTCGAGATCTCTTACACTGAAGGTAAGGGAAATGTTGTGGCTGATTCCTTGAGCAGGAAGTCGCATAAGGATGTTGTTCGGGAATCCACTGATGCTTGTAAAGCGATGGGAGAGTTGGCCTCCTTGCACGTGGATGCAAGAGTAGAAGGTGTTAGAGGCTGTTTGTTTCAGATGACTATGCAGTCCTCCTTGTTGCAGCAGGTGGAAGAGTCTCAGTGGGGGGACTTCGAGGTGGAAGTAATGCGGGATTGTGTTGATTAGGGAAACACTCCAGAAGGATGGTCAGAGGATATCCAACATCGGATACTTTTCCCTGGAAAGTTGCTTGTTCCAGAGGCTATACATGAGGGAGTTCACTGTGAATTCCATTTCTCATCCTTGGTGGTACCTCCAAGAGTTTTAAAAATGTACCGAGGCCTGAGGGAATAGTTTTGGTGGCCCGTTGTGAAACAGGCAGTGGCGGAGTTTGTGGCTAAATGCCTAGTGTGTTAGCAAGTGAAGGTTGAACACCATGCTCCCAGTGGTTTGTTTCATCCTTTAAATTTCTCTGAGTGGAAGTGGCATGACATCTCAATGGACTTCATCATAGGACTACCCAAAAATCAGGGTGGTTATGATGCTATCTGGGTAGTGGTGGATCGACTGACAAAATCAGCTCACTTCTTAGAAATTAAGGAGTCGGGCCTGATGAGTAACATAGCACAAATGTACATAGATGAGGTGGTGCATTTGCATGGTGTTATGAAGACTATCATCTCAGATCGGGATACTCGGTTTACCTCACGAGTCTGGAGGGGGTTACAACATGCTTTTGGCACCCAGCTACGCCTTAGCACTGCTTTCCACCCCCAGACCAACGGGCAGACAGAGCGGACTATCCAGATGTTGGAGGACATGCTGCGAGCTTGCATTCTGGATTTCAGAGAATCATGGGTACGACACATTCCTTTAGTAGAGTTTTACTACAACAAAAGGATCAACTCTATTATTGGAATGGAACCATTTGTGGCTTTGTATGGAAGACCATGTCGTTCACCCATTTTCTGGGTAGAGGTTGGTGAGACAGGTGCTCTTGGGCCAGAAGTAGTATAGAGCACCACATAGAATGTCTAGCTTGTTTTTGAGAGGATGAAAGCGTCTCAGGACCGATAGAAGTCTTATGCTGATCCTCGGAAGAGGCCCTTGGAGTTCGAGGTGGGAGATCATGTGTTCTTGAAGGTTTCCCCTTGAAGGGGGAAGCGGAGGTTCAGGAAGAGGAGTAAGCTCTCCCCTAAGTTCATTGGACCTTTCGAGGTTCTAAGGCGAGTCGGCGAGGTGGCATATCAGCTAGCACTACCACCTCAGTTGGAGAAGGTTCCTGACATCTTCCATTTCTCCCAGCTACGTCAATACTTACACGACGACTCCCACATTATCTACTGTGGAGAGTTAGATATCAGAGACGACGCGACCTTCGAGGAACGACCATTCAGAATTGAGGATCGTATAGAGAACGTTATCTGTGGATGAACCATTTCGTTGGTTCGTGTGTTGTGGAGGCATGTCAGCCTCGAGGAGAGCACTTGGGAACAGGAGGCCCAGATGCACGCTCAGTACCCGAAGTTGTTTTTACATATGTTTTCCCTTGTTCTTCTAAGCTTTGTTTTGATGTTATACTCTGTAACTTTGATATATGAAATGATTGGCTTTTCAGTTGTGAGACGTTTTGTTTTCCTTGTTCTCTAGAAGTGTGTAACGTGTCCAGATATGTGGAGAAAAGGGGAAACCCAATCCTTAATCGAGACGCAGTAATACGAATGCGATTAAACCCATGCAGGAAAGTCAGTTCCACCTAAAGCGGATAATATCTTGACATAGGAGAAGGAATACCTAACACATATGATTAGGGTTGTTGGTTGGGTTCCTGTTATAACGAGAACCCTAAGAGGTATCTTGTTGGGTTCCTATGGGTTGGTTTTTGAATTCTCGGGGATGATAATGCTTTAATAGGTATCTGATGTAATGGCCCGGACCTCTCCGGCCCATTACTTTGTCAAATAGAAGGTCATGATGTATTCTGGAGGGTAAAATAGACTTTTCCCACACTTTCTAGATTTTTGAAACTACATTCCGTGTAGTGTGAGTACACGTCGTGTACCCCCTCGCCGGGTATACCCCATGTTCAAGGCCATGTCCTTGCCGTGTGAAATAAATGTGTACACGCCGTGTACCCAATACTACACGCTGTGTAGTCCCTCCCCGCGTATGTGTTACCTTCATGTCGTGTGTTGACCAGTCAACGACCGCGTTCTGCATTGAAGGTTGTGTTGGAAGCCGCGTGGTGACCGTGTAAAATGGCCGAGTATACACTGTGTACCATAAATTACATGCCGTGTACTTTTTTTTTCCCGCCTATAAAAGGAGGGGTCCCCTACCCCTTTTCAACTCACTCCTCTCCTCCCCTTTCCTCTGAGCAGAATTCTCCCAAGAGACTCGAAGGATACTTTTTCTTCCATAACTTCTTTGTCCAAGCTCCGATTCACAATCCGTCAGTGGCCACAGGATCGTAACGACGAGCCGAAAATTCTGATCTTGGATCTGTTGTCATTACTTTGTCCTTTCCTTTCCAAAATCCACTCGAGGAGGTTTTTTCGGGACTCGACAGAAGTGGAAGATGCCGACAGACGTCTTCTAATGTTGATCCGGGGGAGCGTTGTTATGAGAACCTGTTGAGGTAGGGATCTTACCTTCGTATCTCTAAATTGTGCATCATGTGGGGAGGGTATCCTATTGTTTACATGAAACAATTTTGAACTGGTTTAATGAAGATAATAACTGGCTTATATAACGGGGTTGGGATGTTTGTGATTACTGTTACTTTACTTTTCATATCATGTGATATTATGTTGTGAATTGAATAGGCTTATGCCTACTGAAAATCACAGTGTTTGGGGGCCTTTTCTTGCGCAATTAAATGTTGCGCTATCATTCTAGACATTTTTTGTGAATGGAACTTTGTTGAATGTAGAATTTGGTTAACCACATAAAGTAGTCTGATTTAAAATCTGGAACCCCTGTTTGATCACCCCGGTTGAAAAAATGGAATAACGAACATGTGGGTGTTGGCTTCGATACGTGGAATGTGATGGAGGTGTTTTGTGGGCTGTTGTGGATCATGTGAGCAGCGGGGCTATGGTTGGCTTGGTAGTGGGTTGGTGTGAATTTTATAGTGGGGCTACGATAAATGGTATCAAGGGGCGATGATGTACGAGTATCGGGTGTTTGTGGTTTTGGTGGTTGGTAGTAGGGCTGCAGGGATTTTCTTGAATGTGAGTGAACTATGGGTTGTGAATAATAAATAAAAAGTGGAAGAGTTAATGAATGGTGGGTCATGGTAATGGAACGAGATTAATAATCAATGGGGTTGGTTGGTTAATAAGAAGGACTTGGTCATATTGCTTGTGTTTTCCTAACTTGATTTTTGGATGGCAGGGATATGTTTTACGAACGATCGATGTGGTTGGTTGTGGATAGTTTCCCAGTAGTTAAGGAACTAATAAACTAATTCTGTTGAAACATAAAATCCTAAATGGGGTATGGGGTTGTTTGTTATATGCATGCTTCGTAGTATCAGTGGCGAGGCACGTACTCATTTTCTCTGTTTAGAAGCCATAGGTTGGGCTGTGTGTTTGGTATACATACATATATATATATATATCTGTATCTTTTGTATTTTGTCGCACCACACCCATGTTGAGCACTTAGTGCCGAACACTCCCATTTCATGGGAGTGGGTTTTTTCCCCTTAGTTACTATCTTCTTCCTGCTCCTTCTTCCATAAGTTGTGATGTCTTGAGGCGACCTTACACCCAAGACTCTTTAGGTAGGTTTCGATTGGGGTGGTTTTATCCCAAGACTCTTCGGCCATGTTTTACTATTTCCCAAGAAACCTCGGGATGAGGCGCAGTTGTGTACGGGTGGGGTACATGGTTGTGAGGCCGAGGTGTGTGCGGGTGGGATATGTGGTTGTGAGGCCTAGGTGTGTGCGGGTGGGATACGTGGTTGTGAGGCCCAGGTGTGTGCGGGCGGGAGGAGTGTGGTAGCGTCAGGATGTTCGCCTTTAGGAAGAGCAGCTAACTAGTGGGAAATAGTGCGGGGTACCCAATACTCTTGTTCTTATATATTAATTCTTGATGTGTTTGTGTTTTTCGTGAGTGTGGATGGTGAGGTTGGGTTGATAGATTTTTTTGCTAGGTTTCTTCTATTGTTCTCACGGGACATTATGATGTCTCCCCACTTGTGCACAAGAGCTTTAGGTTTCCCTACCAAGTATACTCGTATGCTCACTCTACGTTTACTTTCAGGTTTCCAGGAGGACTACCAGGGCCATGCAGGACCCTACTAGTCAGGACAGTTGGATTTGTTGAAGTTTCCGTACTCTTGTTTTCTTTTGGTATTGTACTTTGAGCTTTCTTGTACTTTTACCTTGTTATAAAATTGTTTAAACATGCTTGTGGGATTGGTTTGGGTTTATTTCTATACACTTTTTCTTTTCATTTTTGGTGGTTGAATTGTCCTATTTCTTGATCTTAAATAATAAAATGGGTAATGCTTCCCATATTTGTGAAAACTCATACCCTTGGTGCTAGTCGCCACCCTGGGGCCTACTGGAGGCGGGACTCAGGGGTCATTATCTCCCTTTCACAATTTCTAACTCAGGAGGGGCATCTTTGGTGGGAGGGGGTCATGACAGATAATTTTAAAACCCAGCCTTTGTTATAGATATATATATCAGTAAATTAAACTACATGAATCATGTGATTTCTATCTTAATGGGATAATGTTTAATCTTCACATCAAACTCCATATTTATGTGAAAATATGTATTTTGTTATGTGTTTGTTAAAGAAAAAATAGATTTCCATCATCAAGATTCTATGGAAAACAACGCATTGATCATTAATATAATTTTGTGTTTATAAAATTTGATTAATTATGTATGATAGTTTTCAAATATTTGGATATCATAATTATTTTAATTGATAGATAATCACAATTTGAATAAAATATTTATAATATCAATTTTATATATTTATAATGTTTAATTTAATTAGGTGTTCTTATTGTATCATTTATATTTTTTTATTTGTTAAAAATAAATTTTATTTGGCACTAAACTCACACCACTATCGATTTAATCAATCCAACAATAATTTGGAATTATATAAATTTTAACAAAAAATAAAATTTTTTATTTTTATTTAATTGAAAATGAACTTTTTTCATTTTTTAATTTAATTATATATATAAAATAATAAACATGATGGAATGACCACTTATTAACCTCTTTTTTTAATTTCACTAATTACATTCATTAGAATATTACCTTGAATATTTTTATAGGGATTATATTTTTTGATATAAGGATAATAATTGATGATAAATAATAAATCTCCCAAATTAATAGAGCTTTAGGGACTGATACTACAAATGATTTGTATAACAAAAACTGTAAGGCTATAAATTATTTATACTACTCTTTATATTTTGATGAATTTAAGAAAATATATTCTAATGCCAATGACATTGATTTTTTTATATAATAACTAGTTCCCATGATAGATTATATAATGATAATAAAATATTCTTAAATACCTAATTGATTATATTTTATTCATTTAATATGAATCCATATGTGTCAATACATGACATGTGTGTTAGGATCAATGATATAGTGATCATGGGGCATGTATTTGGAATGAAAAGAAAAAATAATGATCAAATCATGTGACATATATTGTACATAGAATATATATGTAGGAGGAAATATATGTAACCCATTGAGATTTTATGAAGTATTTGTTTCAATTTAATTTTATATTTTTGATATTTTTTTAACATGTAACACTATGTTTTTCTTCTATTACACATAATTGTGAGTTTATATGAGACATGTCAATTTATTAGAATCATATTATATGTTAGTTAACACTTATCCATTATAATGGAGAGTATTAATATGATTAACTAATTCATAAAAACATATGGTCCAAATAAGTACATATAATAATTCTTGGCTGAAAAATTAAATAAATATGAAATGTAAAAAATGAAGGAAATATTTTTAAATTATTCAAATTTTATTAAAAATAATGTTTTACATAAATAAATCAATTTAAACTAGATGTGTAGAATGAGGTTAAGTAAATTCATACCTTATTCACTGAAAAAATGCTTAAAATTCATATTTTGTTTGTCAAAAACTAGAGCTTATAATAAATCAAATGTTAGGCCTCAAAATTATATTTATCTAAAATGAAATGTGGTTTCCTTTTATTCACTTCATTTTAAAGTAATTTTTCTGATATATATTGAAATATTTAATATATTAAAATAATTCATTAAATGAATATAATTTTTTAAATCATCAATTTTATATTATATAATAGTGAATTTTATAAATTTTTAGTGATTATTTATTTTTTAATGTGTAGTGAAAATATTGAATTATAATGGAATACTAAATTTTCATTTTATTATTTAATTATTAGAAATTATATTTTAATTTTTTAAAAAAATAACTTTTTTAATTATATATGAATTAATATCATTTATCTTATTGAAATAAATTTAATTATTAATTTTTATATAATATCTTTTCATTTTTTTCAACAATTTTTCATTGAAAACCTTCTTTCTCAAAACATCTATGAGATACATTATAAATTATATTTTTCCACTACTATGAATTTAATTTTGAAGAATGGATTATATATATGGAATAATAATTATTTATATTATATACTAATGTAAACATTATTTTTCAACAATGTGAATAAGGAAAATATATAAAATTCATTATTGTGATTTTGGAAAAAAAAGTTTTATCAAAGTTTAAACTAAACAAATAATAAATAAAACTAAATATAAATTGTTCTGGGTTAAGTTTTATGGAAATATTTTAAAAATATAATGTATAATGATCTATAGACTTTTTTGTACTTTTTTAATGAAAAAATGTGGTAAACTATTTTTTATTTCAAAATTTTACAAGTGTGATTGTAACACCCGAGATTTTTATGAGTAATATTTTGTTTTTATATATATCATCAAAGGAATCGTTCACTACATACTAGCTTGGCTTACTTTACACGCAATCGCGACCTTCCTCGATAGCTTGCGTCGTACGCAATACCGAGTTTCACTAAACAACGATATGCTATTAAAATATTATTAAAACTAGCCGTTATGAATAGTAATAACCACTTTTTGAAATTTTATAAATTTTATTTTTCAAAATGGACTTCATTTTTGGATTCAGAATACCGAAATTAGCCTAGGGTGAAATTTTGGTATTTTTCTGAAAACTTTCAATTTTTGATGAATAGTGAAACCACTAAGTGGTAGGTTAAAAACTGAATTTTGCATAAAACTTAATTTTACCGCATCATTGAATGGAATTTCGAAAAACCGACAGACACGGTTGATATCAGTAAGTAAAATGTGGTTCAATGAGATAAAAATAATTTTTTGGTGAATAGTAACTTTTTACTTTTTTAACAGCGGTTAATAGTAAATAGGGGTAAATATGATATTACTATTACCCTAACACATGTCCTAATTCTATTGGATAAGTGTAATTCGACCAAAAACAACCTTATGAATAAAATATTACAATTTAGGCCCACTTGGGTTAGATTAGGACATTTATTATTAATTTATTTAAAGAAGGGTTAAAATAGTTAAAATCAAAGTTTAATAAGTAAATCATTTTTAATATGGGGTTATACATAGGATAAATTCGACTATAAATATTCATTAGAAATATAAAACGATTTCCTACATAATGGTATTTTATTTAATATTTTTAGACATTAAATAATTAAATTTAATTATGACACAACGATGATGCAGTAATTATCTTATTTATGAAATATTGACATAATTGATGTTATAAACACCTAAATAAATGTAATTTGAGACTTTTTATGAATTACACTAATTTTATAGGTTACTATGATATATTATTGGTGATTTAATCAACTTGGTTCGAACATATAATTCTGTTATGACTTTCACATAAATCATATATCAAATATTGTCAAAATTGACACAAAATAGTTTTTAAAACAAATATTATATTATTAATTGTTATTTTAATCCTAAAAATCTAAGGTTCAGCCAAATGACTTAGATAAGGATATATATATTAATAATAAACAATTTGGGGTTCGTTTGTCATGTTATAGTAAGTGTATTAACCATATAGTGAAAGAAAACAAAAAGACATGATAAAAGGTAAATTATTTAACTTAGAGTTAAATCTAATTGATAAGGTTATAATAATACCCTAAACTTGTCTAAATCCTATTGGTTGATAGGATTTCGACCCTTCCCCACTTTAGCTTCTAAATAATACCCTTTGGAACCATTATAAACCGATTTGTACTTTAATATAAAATAATATTTTGAGATATTCCTAAGGTGCCCCTCTCCTCCCTTATAAAAGGGAACCTCCTCCCCCTCCTCCTCACACCAATTTGAGCACTCATGCTCGGCCAACCCCTGAACTTTTCTCCTCTCCACTTCCCTAGAATAATCCTATAGGTCCTGGTCTTCTTCAAAGACCAATCTTAGTTCCCTAAGTGGAGGATTCAAAGAGGCGTTCCAAAGAAGAGGTAATATCCATTACCGATCTTTTCAATTTCTTTCTTCTTCAACTTCTTCTTCTTTAGTTGTTTCACGATAAAGTAATAAAATCAGTATTACTTACATACTGATATGTTATTATAAATATGAAACAACCCTAATTCACCTTCTATCCATCCTATGGAAAAATGAAATCACCGCGTGTGCGTACGTACGGAATACGGTCTCCACGCCGTAGTGTAATCTATTTTCCACCATCACCATACAAAGATGGGTATAATGGTGTAATGAGTAACTATTTATGATTATTATAAAGTAATATTGATACTGAAATAATATATATATACTCCAATACAATTTCACGATCATAGGAACGATATCATCACTCGTGCGTACGTATGGAATACCGTCTCCACGATGTGATGCGACTCGTTCTACATGATCATCATTACATAGTAATTATATAAATGAATTGAATGAATAAATATGATATATGTTACACAAATACCATTCTGGATATAAGGTATCTGTAACCATAAAAGAAGAATAAGAATTTATTCGGCAAAACACGCATAAGAACAAAGGGCAATAAAGACCCGAGTAACAAGTAACAATGAAATATTAATAACAAAAAGCTAAGAATATGACCATATATGATATCATATCAATATGTATGATTCTGGAATAAGTCAATAAAATTATTTAAACCATTTTACAGGAGCTTTGGACATGTACAAAGAAAATCGGACCTAAGGTAAGGGAAATATCACAATCTCATTTTTATCCGAGATTGTTTATTCGTAAGTATTTATTAGGGTGTATTTTATCATCCACATCCATGTTCCCTCAATATGTAATACTGTTTCCATCCACTTACAATAGTTTAAATCCAATTTTACCCTTCGGTGAGTTTTTAGCAAAGAATATGAAATGAATCTTTTGTCGTTTTTTCGTACGAGGTACTTTTTGACTTTTCCGACAAAAGTACGAAGAATGTTTTTTTAGCTTATACGGAATGAATGGATTTTTAAAACATTATTTCCAAGAAGCTTACTTTACAAGTTCTCAAGTTTATTTTTAATCAACTTCTTTTAGTTTAGAATTTTATGACATTTTAAGAAAGGAAAAGTGTTTTTGAAGTAGAATGGATATTTTCCTCAAGAATGGAGTTCAAATGTTTTATCAAAATTATTTTCCATCTAAGATAATATAGAGTTCTGTTTTTATCCCTATTATTACATTGATATGATTATGTTGTTAGGGAATTATTTTTATGAAGTCATTTACCTTATATGGGTTGTTTTATGATTTCATGATGTCTCAAGAATCCCATTTTTGTTACATGTGTTATGCGATGATGTATGATTTATGATTATGTGGCACACATAAGAAAGGATTAATTATAAGATTGGTGGGACCTATATCTCCCACCAATGCATTGGGTAATGATTTATATCTCATGAGATAGACATGGCTGGAACAAAAGGTTATTTCGGTTCAGTGATACAGGACTGAAACAAGGAGTGAACTCGGTTCAGAAATGGACTTTGTCCGCTAAGATAGTCTTGGCAATGAGTCATGACTAACAAGAAATGATTTTCCATGATTATGTGTACATGCCACAAGGTTTCAAGTTTTATGTTATGATTATGGGAATCTCATTTTCACTTCTATGATTTATTCCATGTTAAGATATTATGATCTCTTTTGCAGGTTATGATTTTCAAAAAGATATGATATGATTTTTATTTCCTTTATTTGCCCTTGCTGAGTATTTGAGCACACCCTTTTATGTTTTCTTTTCCCCAGGTCAGGAAGATGGATATTAAGTAGAATATGCTAAAAGGGACCCTAGATATGATGAAATAAATGGGAGACACTGTAGAAGATTTATGAACCAGTTGTTTATGTTTCCCAGTTTTTAAAGACACTATACCTATACGGTCCTTTCTGGTTTTGTCATATGTTGTAATAAGTGTGCTTCAATTTTGAAGTATTAACAATGTATCTAAATTTTGGGTTGTTGTAGTTTGTATCAGAGGAAAGGTATAGTCAATCTTTGGAAACTAGGATGTTAAATCCATAGTAAGAACCCTAAGGATAAGTCTAAGCATAGAACACAATCTTAGTGTTTTAGAAATGGCCATAAATACCCTAGGATAAGACCTTAAGTGTGAAATTTTATCCTTGATTATGTGGTTTTCCTATTATAATTAGTGTTGCTTACACTATTCTTCTTGGTTTTAGTCAATGGCTGGAACCTAAAGGAACCGTGTTAATGCGGAATGCGATGGGCAATGCAATGATTGTCCCCCTGAGCAACCAAACGATATGGGAGCTGGAATGCAAAATATTGTAGCCATGCTCACACAACATTCTCATGTTATGAATCATGCATGACATCCAAACGAGCAAAGGAAGGAGCAACATCCTGTTGAATCCTTCATGAGGCAGCGTCCACCTTCTTTCAGTGGGTCTACTGATCCATTAGTTGCTGAACAATGGATTAGTACTACTGAAAAGATATTTTCAGTTCTTCAATGTTCTGAACATGATAAAGTCATCCTAGCAGTGTATCGTTTGGAAGGATATGCTGATCAATGGTGGAATATTATTAAGAATACGAGGCAAGGGATGAAATTGAGTCTATGGAATGGGACGAGTTCAAGAACTTATTTTTCAATAAGTACTTCCCTCGTATTCTCCGAAAAAAGATGGAGAAAGAGTTTCTTGAACTGAAGCAAAGGGATGATGAATCTGTTGGTACCTATGAAGCAAATTTTACAAGACTTGCAAGGTACGCTTCTGGTATTATTATCCAACCTGAGAGTAAGATCGATCGATTCTTTAGTGGCTTAAATCCAAGTCTTTGAAGGGCGTTAGACATAAGGGACTTCAATAGCTACGAGGAAATCGTTCGATGTGCTCTCAAAGTCGAGATGGAGATTGGAGTAACCCATCAGTCACATGGGTTTGATAAGAAGAGGAAGATGGAATTCAAAGGAAAATCTAAAGAGCACACTGAAAAGAAGACGAGCCTTCCCTTATGCTCAAAGTGTGGAAAGAAACATGGAGGGAGTTGTCTTAAAGGGACAAGTAAATGTTTCAAATGTGGAAAGTAAGGTCATCAGGCATTTGAATGCCACGATAATGGGAAGAAGATGTCTAATGATGCAAACAAAGTAAGGGATACACAGAATGAACCTACTACACTTCAATGTTTCAAGTGCAAGGAGATGGGGCATTATTCCAATCAATGCCCAAATCCAAGGGTTGATTATGATGGTCGACGTCAACAAAATCTTAAGGCTAAAGACAAAGGAAAGTCACATGCAATTTATATCAGCGATGTGGAGTACGATAACGAAGTGGTGAAAGGTACACTTACCATCCACACTAAAGTAGGAAATGTTTAATTTGATTCTGGATCCACCCACTCTTTTATTCCTGAAAATTTTTCTAAGGGTATCACCGTATTACCTCAACAATTAGATGTTGAGTTAGCTGTGACAACACCTAATGGAACATCAATCGCATCAAATGTTTATAATTCTTCTCCGATCGATGTTTGTGGGAAAGTTCTTCCTGAAAATCTTGTGATCCTTCCTTTAGTAGAATTTGATGTGATTCTTGGCATGGATTTGATTTCTCTACATGGATCTCATATCAATTTCCAAATAAGGGAAGTCACATTTCATATTCCAGATCAATCTACGATCGTCTATCGATGCAAGGATGAATATAACCTTACAGTGGAAATTCCTTCCATCTTATGGGTCTTGATTCCACTAAATGAAGGTTATTAATCTCAAATGGTTGGTGAGAAACTTACGATTAAGAATATGCCCATTGTACGGGAGTTTGATGATGTATTTCCGGAGGAATTACCGGGTCTTCCACCAAATCGTGAAGTTGAGTTTTCAATAGAACTCGTACCAGGTGCTTTGCCTATTTCAAAGACACCTTATAGAATGGCCCCAATTGAGTTGCAGGAATTGAAGAAGCAACTCCAAGAGAATCTTGATAAGGGATTCATACGCCCTAGTGCGTCACCTTGGGGAGCACATGTTCTATTTGTTAATAAGAAAGATGGATCAATGAGACTCTACATTGATTATCGAGAACTTAACAAGATCACTATCAAGAACAAATATCCTCTCCCACACATTTATGACTTATTTGACCAACTACGCGGAGCTCAATACTTTTCCAAGATTGACCTTCGTTCAGGGTATCATCAATTAAGGGTCAAAAGGGAGGATATACCAAAGACGGCTTTCCGTAAAAGGTATGGACACTATGAATTTATAGTGATGCCATTTGGTCTTACTAATGCCCCTACTATCTTCATGGATCTAATGAATAGAGTCTTTAGAGACTATCTTGGTCAATTTGTGGTAGTCTTTATAGATGATATTCTTGTCTATTCAAAGAACAAGGAAGAGCATGAAGATCACTTGAGAATTATATTGAAGACCCTGAGAAAGGAGAAGCTTTATGCCAAATTTACCAAGTGTGAATTTTGGCTTCAAAAAGTTTCATTTTTCGGTCACATATTCTCAAAAGAGGGGATATCTGTGGATCCAGAAAAAACAGAGGTTATCGAAAGATGGTCAAGACCAACAACAGTAACTGAGATCCGAATTTTTCTTGGTTTGGCTGGATATTATCGACGTTTTGTAAAAGATTTTTCATGATTATCTAATCCACTCACCAAGTTGACTCGGAAAGGAGTTAACTTTGTTTGGACAGAGGAATGTGAAGAGAATTTCAAGGAGTTGAAAAGAAGGTTATCCAGTGCACCTGTTCTCACACTTCCTTGTAGTGGAGAAAGGTTTGTGATCTACAGTGATGTATCCAAGAAGGGATTGGGATGTGTTATTATGCAAAATGATATGGTGATAGCTTATGCCTCACGACAGTTGAAAATCCATGAGAAAAATTACCCAACATAGGATTTGGAGTTAGCTGCGGTAATCTTTGCATTAAAGATTTGGAGGCATTACCTTTATGGTGAATGGTGTGATATTTATAGTGATCATAAAAGTTTAAAGTATATTTTCACACAAAAGGAGTTGAATATGCGTCAAAGAAGATGGTTGGAGCTGATTAAGGATTATGACTTCTCAATCCATTACCACCCTGGGAAAGCAAACAAGGTGGTAGATGCATTAAGTCGACAAGACCATGCTAGTTTATCCATGATGAGGATCACAAAATATCCAATATTTATGGATTTACAAAGGATGGATCTTGGAATTATAATGGAAGGGGAAAAATATTATCTTTCTCAAATGAATGTTCAACCATCTATACATGTAATGATTAAAGAGGCATAGAAAGAAGATGTCGAGTTACAAAAGAAGGTGAGAAATGTTCCTGAATTCAACGTTGATTGTGATGGGATAATAAAGTTCAGGAATCGGGTTTGTGTTCCCCCCATCCCCGAATTAAAGAAGGAGCTACTGGAAGAGGCTCATAGTTCTTCATTATCTATTCATCCTGGAAGCATGAAGATGTATAGGGACCTGAAGGAGTACTTCTGGTGGGATGGCATGAAAAGAGATGTTGCTGAATATGTCTCTCGATGCTTGGTTTGTCAACAAGTTAAAGCTAAGAGACAAAAGTCTAAGAGGATGTTACAACCATTACCCATACCCGAATGGAAATGGGAAAACATCACTATGGACTTTGTCACAGGACATCCTAAAACATCCAATGGAAATAATTCTATTTGGGTCATAGTTGATCGTCTTACAAAGTCTGCACACTTCATTGCTATTAGAGAGGATTTCTCTCTAGATCAGCTTGCCAGGATATATGTAAAGGAAGTGGTAAGATTTCATGGAGTACCACTTTCTATTATATCTAATCGGGATCCGAGATTTACCTCGAAGTTCTGGCGAAGTCTTCAGCATACTCTGGATACAGAGTTGAGTTTCAGCACTGCATATCATCCCCATATAGACGGTCAGTCTGAGAGAACAATTTGAACCCTAGAAGATATGTTGAGAGCTTTCTCTATGGATTCCAAAGGAGGTTGAGATCAACACCTACCTTTGGTGGAATTTTCTTATAATAATAGCTTTCACTCCAGTATTCAAATGGTTCCTTATGAAGCTCTCTATGGAAAGAGATGCAGGATTCTAAATTGCTGGATTGAAGTTGGGGAAAGAAAGCTATTAGGACCTGATCTCATTGATGAAATGACAGAAAAGGTCAGATCTATTCAACAACACATAAGAGCAGCTCAGAGTCGACAGAAAAGTTATGCCGACAACCGAAGAAAAGACCTAGAGTTTGAAGTGGGTGATAAAGTGTTCTTACGAATATCTCCCTGGAAGAGGGTTATGAGATTTGGAAAGAAGAGGAAGTTGAGCCCTAGATATATCGGTCCTTTCGAAATACTGGATTGTGTTGGAAAGGTAGCTTACTGATTGGCGCTTCCACTGAATCTCTCTCAAGTTCACGATGTGTTCCATGTATCTCTCCTGAGAAAGTACATACCTGATCCTTCACATGTACTCAACTCAGAAGTTGTACCGCTGGAGCAAGATCTTTCTTATGAAGAACAACCGATAGAGATTCTGGATCGTAGCGAAAAAGTCCTACGAAACAAGACCACTCGATTGGTGAAAGTTTTATGGAGGACCCACCAATTAGAAGAAGCTACATGGGAGCTTGAGGATATGATGAGGGAGAAGTATCCTTATCTGTTTGTTACAGAGTGACGAATTTCGAGGGAGAAATTCTTTTTAAGGGGGGTAGAATGTAACACCCGATATTTTTATGAGTAATATTATGTTTTTATATATATCATCAAAGGAATCTTTCACTACATACTAGCTTGGCTTACTTTACACGCAATCACGACCTTCCTCGATATCTTGCGTCGTACGCAATACCGAGTTTCACTAAACAACGATATGCTATTAAAATATTATTAAAACTAGCCGTTATGAATAGTAATATCCACTTTTTGAAATTTTATAAATTTTATTTTTCAAAATGGACTTCATTTTTGGATTCGGAATACCGAAATTAGCCTTGGGTGAAATTTTGGTATTTTTCTGAAAACTTTCAATTTTTGATGAATAGTGAAACCACTAAGTGGTAGGTTAAAAACTGAATTTTGCATAAAAATTAATTTTACCGCTTATGTGAATGGAATTTCTAAAAACCGACAGACACAGTTGATATCCGTAAGTAAAATGTGGTTCAATGAGATAAAAATAATTTTTTGGTGAATAGTAACTTTTTACTTTTTTTACCGCGGTTAATAGTAAATAGGGGTAAATATGATATTACTATTACCCTAACACATGTCCTAATTCTATTGGATAAGTGTAATTCGACCAAAAACAACCTTATGAATAAAATATGACCATTTATGCCCACTTGTGTTAGATTAGGACATTTATTATTAATTTATTTAAAGAAGGGTTAAAATAGTTAAAATCAATGTTTAATAAGTAAATCATTTTTAATATGGGGTTATACATAAGATAAATTCGACTATAAATATTCATTAGAAATCTAAAAATATTTCCTACATAATGGTATTTTATTTAAAATTTTTAGACATTAAATAATTAAATTTAATTATGACACAACGATGATGCAGTAATTATCTTATTTATGAAATATTGACATAATTGATGTTATAAACACCAAAATAAATGTAATTTGAGACTTTTTATGAATTACACTAATTTTATAGGTTACTATGATATATTATTGGTGATTTAATCAACTTGGTTCGAACATATAATTCTGTTATGGCTTTCACAAAAATCATATATCAAATAGTGTCAAAATTGACACAAAATAGTTTTTAAAACAAATATTATATTATTAATTTTTATTTTATTCCTAAAAATCTAAGGTTCGGCCAAATGACTTAGATAAGGATATATATATTAATAATAAACAATTTGGGGTTCGTTTGGCATGTTATAGTAAGTGTATTAACCATATACTGAAAGAAAAAAAAAGACATGGTAAAAGTTAAATTATTTAACGTAGAGTTAAATCTAATTGATAAGGTTAAAATAATACCCTAAACTTGTCTAAATCCTATTGGTAGATAGGATTTAGACCCTTCCCCACTTTAGATTCGAAATAAGACACTTTGGAACCATTATAAACCGATTTTGACTTTAATATAAAATAATATTTTGAGATATTCCTATGGTGCCCCTCTCCTCCCTTATAAAAGGGCACCTCCTCCCCCTCCTCCTCACACCAATTTGAGCACTCATGCTCGGACAACCCCTGCCATTTTCTCCTCTCCACTTCCCTAGAATAATCCTAGAGGTCCTGGTATTCTTCAAAGACCAATCTTAGTTCCCTAAGTGGAGGATTCAAAGAGGCGTTCCAAAGAAGAGGTAATATCCATTACCGATCTTTTCAATTTCTTTCTTCTTCAACTTCTTCTTCTTTAGTTGTTTCATGATAAAGTAACAACATCAGTATTTCTTACATACTGATATGTTATTATAAATATGAAACAACCCTAATTCACCTTCTATCCATCCTATGGAAAAATGAAATCACCGCGCGTGCGTACGTACGGAATACCGTCTCCACGCCGTGGTGTAATCTATTTTCCACCATCACCTTACATGGATGGGTATAATGGTGTAATGAGTAACTATTTATGATTATTATAAAGTCATATTTATACTGAAATAATATATATATACTCCAATACAATTCCATGATCATAGGAACGATATCACCACTCGTGCATACGTACGGAATACCGTCTCCACGATGTGATGCGACTCATTCTACATGATCATCATTACATAGAAATTATATAAATGAATTGAATGAATAAATATGATATATGTTACACTAATACCATTCTAGATATAAGGTATCTATAACCATAAAAGAAGAATATGAATTTATTCGGCAAAACACGCATAAGAACAAAAGGCAATAAAGACCCGAGTGACAAGTAACAATGAAATATTACTAACAAGAAGCTAAGAATATGACCATATATGATATCATATCAATATGTATGATTCTGGAATAAGTCAATAACATTATTTAAACCATTATACAGGAGATTCGGACATGTACAAAGCAAATCGGACCTAAGGTAAGGGAAATATCACAATCTCATTTTTATCCGAGATTGTTTATTCGTAAGTATTTATTGGGGTGTATTTTATCATCCACATCCATGTTCCCTCAATATGTAATATTGTTTCCATCCACTTACAATAGTTTAAATCCAATTTTACCCTTCGGTGAGTTTTTTGTAAAGAATATGAATGGAATCTTCTGTCGTTGTTTCGTATGAGGTACTTTTTGACTTTTCCGACAAAAGTACGAAGAATGTTTTTTTAAACTTATACGGCATGAATGGATTTTTAAAACATTATTTCCAAAAAGCTTACTTTACAAGTTTTCAAGTTTATTTTTAATCAACTTCTTTTAGTTTAGAATTTTATGACATTTTAAGAAAGGAAAAGTGTTTTTGAAGTAGAAAGGATATTTTCCTCAAGAATGGAGTTCAAATGTTTTATCAAAATTATTTTCCATCTAAGATAATATAGAGTTCTTTTTTTATCCCTATTATTACATTGATTTGATTATGTTGTTAGGGAATTATTTTTAAGAAGTCATTTACCTTATATGGTTTGTTTTATGATGTCATGATGTTTCAAGAATCCCATTTTTGTTACATGTGTTATGCGATGATGTATGAT
Organism: Viscum album; assembly: GCA_963277665.1. Taxonomy (NCBI): domain Eukaryota; kingdom Viridiplantae; phylum Streptophyta; class Magnoliopsida; order Santalales; family Viscaceae; genus Viscum; species Viscum album. The sequence goes on along the minus strand of OY728128.1, from coordinate 115,981,607 downwards.
TTATGATTATGTGGCACACATAAGAAAGGATTCATTATAAGATGGGTGGGACCTATATCTCCCTCCAATTCATTGGGTAGTGATTTATATCCCATGATATAGACATGGCTGGAACGGAATGTTATTTCGGTTCAGTGATACAGGAGTGAAACGAGGTGTGAACTCGGTTCAGAAATGGACTTTGTCCGCTAAGATAGTCTTGGCAATGAGTCATGACTAACAAGAAATGATTTTCCATGATTATGTGTACATGCCACAAGGTTTCAAGTTTTATTTTATGATTATGGGGATATCATTTTCACTTCTATTATTTATTCCATGTTAAGATATTATGATCTATTTTGCAGGTTATGATTTTCAAAAAGATATGATATGTTTTTTATTTCCTTTATTTGCCCTTGCTGAGCATTTGAGCTCACCCTTTTATGTATTCTTTTCCCCAGGCCAGGAAGATGGATATTAAGTAGAATATGCTAAAAGGGACCCTAGATATGATGAAATAAATGGGAGACACTGTATAAGATTTATGAACCAGTTGTTTATGTTTCCCAGTTTCTAAAGACACTATACCTATACGGTCCTTTGTGGTTTTGTCATATGTTGTAATAAGTGTGCTTAAATTTTGAAGTATTAACAATGTATGTAATATATGGGTCGTTATAGTGATACTCCCGATATTTTTAGAAGGCCACACACAATCCTCCATTATTCACCCAATGAAACAAATTCTTTAAACATATACTGCAAAATAACTTCTAAAATTAACTAATAGGATCAAATAATTCTTATTATGGTGATAAATTCACCATTTATGTATTTTAGTTGAAACCTAAAGATGTTACCTGAAGAAGAGGTAATGCAAACATATGATCAGTTTTATTTTATTCCTTACTCTTCCACCTCATGTTCTTATTAAACCATGATTATATAATAAATTAATTATATTTAATATTAAATAATTTTTTAATATTATTTTCATGACCTAAATCTATATATTTTTTACGGTAAGGTGTTATCAAATCATTATTTTTGTGTACTATTGACTATGACCACACGAACTGATGCCATTTGTTTTTCCAGTTCACCTCAAACGGTTGTGTAAAACGTAATATACAAACCATATATATTTTATTTATAACATAATAATACATATGTATTTATTATACCATATATTAATTTTCATAATACATTCCATTGGTAATATGTTACTGTCGTTCGTGAGTACGTCACACTTCTGCCTCACAAATTGATGTTATCTGTTTTCAATAATTATTTACAAGGATGACAAAATAGATAATTTTAACTACTATATAAGATATTAATAAAGTTATAATTATAAAAATTACATATTTACCATTATGAAAATATAATATTTCTTTTTATCTCTTACACTGACTCTCACCGAAAGATGATAAAGTCATTCATGTACATGTGGACTACTACCTTTACGAATGGGTGTGACTCAATTTTCAAAACCAATAGTCAGGGATGAAAATTAAATTTATATTTTATGAAATAATAACATTTTTATATGAAAAATAAATTATTATAATAGATTACATAAAACATACCTATAACCACCATAAAAAATGAAATGACAATAATGTGTACAAAAGGCATATAATATCTATCATCTTAACATACTTCATTTCTCGAAAGCATATTTCGTGACTAGTATTAAACATATAATTTTTTTATAACTATAAATGATATCAAATTTTATTGATTATATTTATTATTTAACCATTATCAATGTAAAAGGACTACAAATAAAAAATCAAAACTTATGTTAAAAACAAAACTATTATTACTCAAACATCACTTTGACATTAATTTATTAATAACAGATTAATTGAATAAAATAATAAAATCAAATAAGTTATGGTATAAATAATTACAATTATATAATATCTGTATATAATACATTTATTTATTTTAATAGTGGTTCTAATGTCTATGATGAAAGTTGATACATAAGGTTTGGGATTTCTGTCTTATTTTTTACTTATATGAGACACATGCCATATTCAACACATGGTTACATTATGTGTTCATTACAATAACCAAATTATTTTATAATTATAAAACCTAAAATTATTTGTATTATAATATCTATTTTATGTTATCCCTTTCAGGGGGTTTGCATATCAAATGTTACCAGGAGGTAATGGATTCTGGTTAAAATATTCCCACATTGAGACATATAGTTATGTCATGAACCAATTATTTTTATAGTGTATATAAACTCCAATTGATGTTTAATTAAATTATATTAATTATATTCATGATATATGATTGTTAGTTAATTTATATTCTTTTAAATTTTAAAAGATTCGATGTTTTGAATGTGCTAATGAATTTGTGGTACAATCTCATCATTTCATGGGATAGTTTTTTACTATTTTTCAATGATCAAATATTATGATCCATATCTAAATAAAATAATTAATTTATTACACCTTTTTTATAACATTAAAATAAATATTCCACATTAATTTTACACAATTCACATATTCAAAAAAAGTTTTTAATAAAATTATTCATTTCGATTGAAAACCATTTTTTCTTCCAAGATAATTTATCTTGAAAAAGTTTTTAAAAAATATTATTTACATTTATAAAATGATGTATTAATTTTAATTGTACATATATTCTACATTAAAAAAATTCCACAAATATTAATTTATATTCCAAAAAATACTAGTTTAGATTTTAGTGAAAATGAAAAATGATTCTATTATTTAAATTATACATCATGAATGCAATTTCTCACATTTTGAGAAATTATTTTCATTGATGATTCGTTAATTATTAATTATGATTACATTTCATGAAGAATATTTTTAAAATGTTTAATGATTCGTAAATTATTCTTAAATATAGAATGTTAGTTTTCATAATCAATAGTTTTAAATTATTTTTAATGGTTTCTTTTAATGGTCTTCCATTTTTATTTCAATTATTTTTTTAATATTTTATTATTTTAAAAGTGTTTTTCAATGTTGTTTGGATATAATCCTCATGTAATGTTTTTAATTACTTTTATTAATTCCTTTATTAGATTTTAAGTTTTATTTTCAATGTTAATTATTTCAATATTTTTTTCCACTTAAAAAATAGAGATATCCCATGAAATGTAATATCCTTCAAGAAAAGTTCCCTTTGATATATCATTTATACTAATTCTATATATAATATTAAATAATTTTATATAACTTTTGAAATTATAAGGTTATAAATCAATTTAACTATTATTGACATTTCTTTGACTGGTTTATGATGAAAATATGGTTACAACACGTTTTTTAATTCAATGGGTTATGTACCATCCCTGATTCTGTTATGTAACCCTTTCTTTTTTATTTTCATTTAGATAATGTATATAGGTGATGTTTCGTAGTACTTGTGGGAATATTTAATGATTTTTTTGGGATTTTATACAAGTGCATGGGTAGTTCATGGTTAGTGGATACTGTGCATGATTTTTCATATGGTGTTCATAGTCAGACAAGGGCTAAATTAGATAGCCATGAGCAGTGCATAGTTTTTCCAGACATGGGGAATCCAAGGATAATCCTTACACATTGAAAAATGACTTTAGTCACTTTATGGTAGTGGATTCAGAACAGTTTGTGAATAGTTTGGAGATAGCGTGAGTAGTCCATGTGAGGGTCATCCTAAAGGATGTGGCTAATGAATAGTTAGAACATGGTTTGACGAATGATGTTACAAAAACATGGGCTAGAGAAAACCACCTCCTCAAAAAGAGGTTCTAAGTCATTTTTCACTTTATCCCATTCATTTTTCCTCTTATAAGTCCCAAACTCTGGAATTTTATTATGTTACGGTCAATGAATTTTCTTCCATTGATCTAAAGGTGATATTAAGGGTTCCCATTGTGATTAGAAGCATATTCTTCATGGTATGTGATCAGTATTCATCATTAATGATTTTATACTTAGATATACTTCAATACTTCAGTAATTTACATTTATCTACACACACAATGGGTAGATCTATTGTTTTGGATTCCATATAAATCTATATATGCCTTGGTTCGTGATAGGGAATGAGATAAAAGTTGGGTTCATGGATGAATCAACAAATTTCTATAATGTTTTTTCTTTTAATTTATTTTTTTTTCAAAAGATATCAAGGTTGGTAGATTTAATATTGAAACCCCTTTATAGAATACATTGGATTAGTTTCAATATGATTTAATTGATTGAAATTTATTGTGAAATATTGGTGCAAGGCATGTTATAAATCTTTATTAGTGGTGACTAATGGTTCTCGATGTAACTGTGGAATTGTGGTGATCTATTTTTCTAGGTGATTTATTATTTAGTATTTTAAAATTGAAGAATTAAAATATTTTTTTATCGGGATTTTTGAAAAGTATTGTTTAAAAATGTGGATTTCAATAAAAAGGTTGTTTTATTAAAATGGATATTTTATGATTGTATTGACATTTATTTGGGCATATAAGGTTTGTGAGTTAATATTAATTTTACATGTCTTGGATGAAATATGAATCTGTTTGCATTACCAAAGGGTAATGGATTCTGGGATATAATTACCTAGTGATGAAATGATGGATGTTAAGGAGACCTATCATGACTATGGAACATGCATAATGAATTATGGATAGTTGGTTCTTTGGTGGTGTGGGATAACATTGTTATTACCAATGGATTTTGTGTAGTGGTTTTTAAAATATTGTTAGGTTATTTGTAGAAAAATTGAATTTCTTCGAAAATTGGATATTATGATACTTGTTTATATTTGATTATAATCATTTTTATAATTTTTTTACATTTAATTATAATTTGTTCTGGAAATGTTTTATATAATACCTTTTATTATTATTATTTGTAACTCTTTTATCATAGTGGATTGAGAAGGGATGTCATTGGGGAAGTAGTGACATGTTTTATTTGTTACCACTGATTTGTAATTTTTGAGATTTTAAAGAAGTCATATAAGGTGTCATGGTAAAAGGTAATGTATCACACATCATTATAACTATCTTGTTAAAAATTGTATGCTTGTTGAAGATGGAGTATTGAGCCTATGTAGCATGGAGTATTGTGGTTTTCATGGATTTTTATTAATTGATCTTCCTCTATTTATGTTCTATTATAGTATTCTACTATGGTATATGGTTTCTTGATTCATTTTTATAAAGGAAATTTTGGGTTTCCTTTCATGGTTATCATTCATCACTAAGTGGTGTGTTTGGTTACATTTTATTATGTTAGCTATTTTATTCATAAATGAAAAATCATCCACAACATGTATTGAAGCCCTTTGGTATTTATTTTTAGCCATTGGAACAATGGGGATGTCTCTTTAGACCAAGTATAATCCTCCCACATTGTCAAGACAAGAGGATAAGGAGGGATTCTACAGATGATATTTGTTTTTCCCATTCAAAAAATATTATTGATGAAAATGGTACCATCTAGTGAGATAAAATTTATTAGCCTGATCCATTCATTATGGAATAGGTATTCATCCATCATATTCAACTTAGAGTGTAATTTATTCTTGGTTATTCATTAGGTTATCATCCTAGAAAAATTAGGATGTATAGGACAAGAAATATAGATCACAAAAATACAAAGCTAACCATTTTATGCTAACCGTCATGTTACTAGGGAGTAGTGTACATACTTTTTTTTGTAGACACATATTGGGTTTTCTAATCTCATTATCATTGGTTTATCAAATTATAAGATCATTCCATGCATTAGAATAATGACTTACCACTAATAAATACCACTCTGTTTTGAGTAATTATTTATCTTTTTCTCCAATTCATTTATTTTTTAAAAGGGTGGAAATGGTTTCATATATATTATTTTGAAGAAAATAATGGTTGTAATATTTGTAAAATAGTATAATTTTAAAAATCAAGTTGATTCTTTTTCCAAAATAGTTGGACATTTAAAAAACTTTTTTTATAAAAGAAATGTTGTGATCGTTCTTGTGAATGAATTTGAATTTATAATCCTTCAGTTTATAGATAGTTGTATATTTTTATATGTTTTGGTAAATAAAATTTAACCCAGTAGGCATTGTTGAAACCAACAAAAAGAAGATGCAGAGAATGTTGATGAACCTGAACCGTATGAGAACCAAAAACTGTATCAGAGTATCGTACATGCATTTCAAACATTGGACAATTGGACCTAGGGGGATTATTCAATAAAAGAGGACCATTAAATAATGTTATAGAAAAAGAATCCAAAAACTATCTAGAGTGATGCAGAACTTGAATGCATGTTGGAATGGATGGATAAAAATAATCGTATATTCAATTTCATCGGTACACTAGAATTGCTAAAATGTATGATATTGATATATATTCTCAATGATTTTCCAGGACCGTTTTGGGATCTAGCGGTGCCACCATATGTAGAAAAAAGTCTTAGTCAGTAGGACATTGAGTAATTGTAAAACCAATAATTCTATCCTCAAATGTTATAGATACAATCTTCTTCAGCATGAAGTGGGTAAATATCTCTATCGTAGATTATCCTGATATTGTTTTTGAATTAACATCTATTTTCACCATAGGTTTCTTCATGTGTGGCCTGGATGGACAACATATGTGACTCGGGGATAGGTTAGGAAATTCCCTTGAAAATGGTTGGGCTATATATTATAGATCATATAGAGAATGTCAATTAAATAAGTTTTGGATGAATAGGAAATCTGATGAGATATGGTAGGAATAATTATGTTGATACCCATAGGTAATGTTGAGATCTCTAATGCTGGGAACAAGCAGAATAGGGGCACCAACTTCTGCGATGTGTGAAGGAATAAGAATTAGACAACTTGATTAGGGAATCTTCCATTGATAACCATGAGAAAAGAGGGATGATTCCAATATGTTTATTTCAAGCAGCTGAAGAAATATTGTAAAATACCACAAGGAGAATGAAATTATTTCAATAACAAAGTAAATCATAAGAATCACTGTCACAGTGCTCCATAGTTAGGTGCTTGATACACTTATCAGGAGTCATGGGTGTTGTATTCTTTGATGGGGTGAGTGAAGCCAACTAAAAATCATCATTAGAGTATGACTGGACATGGAGATTCTCAGATTACCATGAATCCTTAGCAAGGGAAATCTTAGCACAATAAGGAGTATAGTAAATTGGAACAGAAATTATATAGAGTTGAGAAGGTGATTGTGGATGATCGGGAAAAAACATCTATGGGAAGAGATAAATATCATTTTAATTATACTATTATAAAGGTTTTGTTTGATATAGGTGTATAGTTTTCATTAATTTCATATCTGGATTTTTATTTTATATCATTAGAATTTTTGATGATGTCTTCTGTGATAAAACTCCAAACTCCTCTTAGTGAAAGTGAATGTCGATCAACTGGGTGTAGAGAATGTTCTATAACTATTATTTTATCTGAGATTAAATGGGACTTCTATGTGTTAGAGTTGGGTGAAATGACATAATAATGGGTAGGGATTTCATGACAATGTACAAGGATATCATTTACAAATATATCAGAATATATAGTTTCATGATAGAGGATGGCATCAAGAATCTCATTAAAGAGAAACAACTATAAAGATAGGTACAAAGGGTTTGTTGGAATAGTAGTTGAAATTATCTCTAAACAAAATAAGGATTTTTCTTTGGAATTTATGGAATATATTGATAATAGTTGTTTCCCAGTAGTCATGGATTAGTTTCCAGATTTGTTTCACGAAAATATATATGGGTTACCACTATTACGGGAGGTGTAATTTACGATTGATCTCCACATGTGGAACAGTTCTATATCACTTTTATCTTATCGAATGTCACTGAGAAATTATTGGAACTGATAGTGTGATTCGAAGAGGATGAATGAAAGCATTTAATTTGACCAAGCACATCTCTCTAAGAAGAATATGTCTTCTTCGTAAAGAATGAAGATGGAACACATCAATATTTTTCAATTATCATATGCTTAATCATGTAATGATATAGAATAGATATCAACATCCACATATCAATCACATGTTTTATCAATATAGGGGTACATATTGGTTTTCTAAAATTATCTAACTTTACAGCTCCCACCACTTTCAAATTCTGTTGGAGGATATTTCAAAAAAATATTTCAAAAGTAGATATTTCCATTATGAATATGTGTTAATTCCTTTCAGTCATAGAAATTAACCAGTAGTATTTTTGGAATTTAGGAATCAAATAATTTAGAGATATTTGGATTCATTTTTTATTGTGTTTGTGGGTGGCGTCTTGGTGTATTCAATGTCACGTTATGATCTTGAGAAACACATGGTGATAGTGTTATAAATACAGGGAGTCTGTCATTTTTAAGAAAAATTGACAATGTGTGTTTTTTTTGAATAAAATATGTATGCATTATAGGACATGTAATCATCGAGAGATGTGTTTCAGTGGATTCGAAGAAGATAAAAGCTGTTATCACTGGGAAACTATAGGAAAATGTCTTTGAGATACATAGGTTTCTTAGTCTAGAAGGTTATTATAGATTGTTTGTTAATGATTTTTCATGGATGACATCACTAACGAAATATTTGGAAAAGAATAATGTTCCATTTAAATGGACTTCTAAATTTAATATGACATTTCAAGGGTTAAATGTTCTTTATATCCACTCCAATTAAGATTTTTCTAGAATCATGACAATGGTACATGGTGGAATGGGATGATTTAGGATCTATTTTGGGGAGTTTCCTCAAGAGTAGAGATCATATTATTTCTTATGTACCCATGTAGTTAAGATCCCCTTAAAATAATTATCCAATACTTGATTTGGAGTTTTTTGTAGTTTTATAGTCCTTGAAGTCTTGGCATGATTTTCTCTTTTGTGTGAAATTTAATGTTCTCACAGATCATACGATCTTGAAACAAATTTTCACACAATGAGATTTGAATATATGGAAACATGTATGGAATAAGTATCTCAATTTGATCGAATTTGAAATGATATATACATGAGGTATAGGAATTATTGTGGCAGATTAATTAAGTATAATTGTTTAATAACAATTGAAAAAAAGCATTGGATGATTGGAACTTCAAGACGATCCTTGGTGATATACATGTGGAATGTGAATACTGAGGTGTTGTTGTTGTTTTTTATTCATCTTCCATAGTTCCTGATTCTATAATGATGGTTAAATAAAAAGAAACATCTGATGAAGAATGTGTAGATATGAGTTCAAAACTCAATGGTGCGGGGAACATTAACGGTTGGCTGTTGGATGAGTGTTCAATTTTTTGGTTCTTGAGTTGGATGGTGGTACTTATGGGTTTTCAGGAGAGAATTATCTAGGATTACCCCCATTTGATATGGGAATATCATATAAGAATATAGATGATGTATAAGGCATTGAAGAAATTGTTTTGGTTGTCTGATATGAAACAGAAGGTGGCAGATTCTATTTCAAAATGATAAATTTGATATCTTGTTAAAACACAAAATTATTGACTAGAATGCAAGTTTCGGGATTTTCCAATAACAATTTGTAAATGAGAGAAGGGAGTGATTTATTTTTTATAGGTATCCCAAGAATGGTTCTAAAACATGATGCCATATGAGTTACTGTGGACCGGCTTACCATGTCATCTCATTTCATCCCTATTATTGTAACATATATGGTAGAGGATCATTCAATGATCTAAATCCAAGAATTAGTAAAAATTTAGGGAAGACATGTTTCAATTGTATCAGACCTAGATCTCAGGTGTACATATTTTTTCTAGAAATAGATACAGATTTTCTATGGGACCTAGTAGACTATGATTATGTCATATAATCATTAGATGTATGGAAAATCCTAAAGGATTATAAAACCATAGGAAGTCATGTTTTGGGGTTTCTGTAATAGACTATGGTGGCTCCTGGGAAGTGAACATACCCTTAGTAGTGTTCTTATATACAAATAACTATCCAGACATGATACCGATTGTTTATTTTAAATCATTATCTGGGTGTTGTTACTAATATACACTTATTTCAGGTGAAAATAGGTGAAAAATAACTATTTGGGTTGATCCTTGTCCAAGAAATATTGGAGAAGATTCATTTGATCAGGAAGCGAATGGAGATGGCACAAAGACATTAGAAATTGTATGAGGATAATCATCGACGACTATTACCATTCACAATGAGTGACCATGTATTATTTCTTAACTATACATGGAATGGATATATAAATTTTGGCTTGTAGGTAATGTTATCTCCATAATATATAGGCCCATTTGAGATAAAATAACACTTTGGAGAGGTGGTATATCAGTTGGAATTGCCACCATAGTTCTCTATGGTATATAATTTTTTCCATGTATCTAAGTTGAAAAAGAATCATCTATATCCTAACCATTTAATCTGATGGGATCACGTTGACCTAGGGCTAGATTCTTCATTTGTACATTTCTGGGTGAAGACTATGGATAGGAAAGGGAATATAATATATTGAAAAAGAATCTTATTAGTTTTGGTTTTGTGGATACATGGTTATATTCAAGAAGAGAGTTGGGAACACTAGAAGAAAATGAATGTGCAATGGTCACATCTTTTTTAGGGAAATAGATGGTTCATACATTTTAGGTAATGATGGTCCAATGGTGGGGAAAATGTAGCACCCCCAGTTTATGATCTATAACCTCTTCATTATACATTACATGAACAGAAAGTAAAAAAGTGATGTTTAGAAGATTTTAGAGAAATTTAAATAGTTTTGTGAGATTTTATATAGGTTCATGTGTAATTAATGGTTTTCTGGAACCATTAAACACTAATAAGAAATAGTAAACATTGAGGCTGCTACTAACGGGGTTACACAAAGGTGGAACATGGTTTGTCCGAACCATGTGAAATCCATAGTAGAAAAATGCACATTTAATGAGGGATTTGATCACATAGAGGAAGTGGATTAATCCTATATGGGATAATGTTCAGAGACCGTGTGAGTAGGCCTTGAGAGGGTCATCCTTATGGATGTGGCTGATGCGTATTTAGCGCAATGTTTTTCAAACCAAGTGAGTAAACCATGTTCTGGTCAAAACCACATCCTCAAAAAGATGATCTAACACAATTTATCTCTTCCACCCATTATTTTTTAGTCCTAGGTGGTCCAAATATGGGATTTTTCTTCCCCAAAAGTCATGTATGGTTCTTCCATTCATCTAGAGGTGATCCAAAGTCTTCCCATGGTGATTAGAAGCTGATTCTTTGCAGTCTGTTATCGTTCTTCATCATTCATGTAGTTCATCATAGTTATACTTCATCCCTCCTATATTTTTCTTAGATCTATTCTTGTTATTTGTAAATATAAGGTTGTTGATTCCATATAAGACTATATATGGAGTTGTTCTTGATATGGGAAGAGATCTAAGGTGAGTTTGTGGATGGATAAACACATTTCTGTAACATTTTTCATGTCGTATATCAATTTCACAAGAACTATCAAGGCATGTGGCTTCACTATATAATTATCTTGCTTGAGTTGACTGGATATGTTTCAAATTGATTAAATTAATTTAAAATAACTATTAAATCTTGGTGAAAATTATGTTATATATCTACTTTATTGAAAATATTTGGTTTTTAGAGAAATAGTTCAATTATGGTGATTTTTTGAGTAAGGTGATTTAGTTTTTAGGATAGTAAAATATAAGTTTTTAAATATGCGTTTTTGGATTTTTAAATGGATTTTTGGAAAAATGGGTTTCTAATAATAATGGTGTTTTATTGAAATGGGTTTGCAATGATGCTATTAAAATGGTGTTTTGAAAAGGTGATATTTGTGATCATATTGGATTTATGAGGAATTGGTGAAATATGACTTTATTATCAGTGCCAAAGATGATATGGTACTTTGGATATAATTACCTTGTTGCAAGATGGTATATCGATGATAGATTATTGCAGAGTATAGAACATTCATAATGAAGCAATGAATAGTCAGTACTGTGGGTTTTTTCAATAAGATGGTTATTCCAATAAGAGATTGTTGAATGATTTTTATTGTATTTTTGGGATGATTTCTTGAAAATTGTAATTTTTTTTGGGAAATTACATGGTATGGAAATCATTTATATTTGGTTGTAAACTATTTTAGAACATTTTTATATCCAGTTTTAAAATATTTTTTGGAATTTTTTAATTTAAAATGAATTGTATAAATTTGGATAAGTTTTATATTCTAGTTGTGTAATTATTGAAGTCATTGGAGAAAATATAATGAGTTTTAGTACTAACCACTTATTTGGAAACACAGTTCTTTTCTACATGTCATTTACATGGACAATGGAAATTGTAAGGTATCACACATCGTTGGATCTACTTTTTAATATGTGGAATTTTTGGTGCTGATGGAGCATAGAACAAGTCTATATTAGATTCATATGGTTGTATTGGATATTTATTAGTTTGTCTTCAACTATTTACATTCTATTTTAGTACACTACTATTGTACTTGGTTACTACTTAGACTTTGATATATAAAATATTTCATTTTCTTTCATGGTTATAATGAATAATTTATTTATTTTTTGTTGAACATTTTTCAGTTAGTAGGTTTATAATCCAAAGTAAAATAATAAACCACATTTATCAAATCCCTTATATAATTATTTCAAACCATTGGTGGCTTGGGGATGTCAATTATGGAAAAATATCATCCTCCAACCTTATCATGAAAATGAGGGGAATGTGGGATTTTTGAGGTTGTACATTAGTAAAATAATAATAAAATCATCTTATTTTTCCATTGGTTATACTATAATGAAATAATTAAATGATTACTTAACATTCTTATTTTCCTATGGTTACTATATAATGAAATGTTTATGTCACCCATTTCATTTCACGAGAAATGATATGATGTATGATTTATAATCTTGTGGGATAAATAAATATGGTTTTGATTATGAGACATGATTGGAATATATCTATATCCAATTCATTTTTTATTGGTTTATATCACATTACATATATATTAATTGAATATGGAGTGAACCTAGAACAAGAAGAAATTTTTTCTTCAATGATTGTCAGGTGAGTAAAACGCGACTCTTATGATGTATTAGGTAGTTATCCCATTCTAGTATGATATCCTTTGAAATGATCCATTACTACTATATAATTGATTTTATGTTCTTATGTTTGAAACATAATTCATTGAAATATTATAATGTTATACACCTATGGATCATGTTATTTGATTTCCTGATGATTAATTTCATATTAATACCACTATTTTTGTCATGAAACTATATTCTAACCATCATATTTATGGTATAAATTTAATTTTTTCCGCTCATACATTTATACTCTTATGTTCGGGTAATGATTATATATATCCATATTTTACCCTTATTATGCATTTGATCTCACCCTTTTGTACTTTTCAATTCTCTAGGATATGAAAAAATGTTTATGTACGGTTGGTTTTTGAATATTATTAGACATAAAAATCACTATGACAGATATTGAATATCATTAAAAAAAATTAGAAGATATTTTTCCATGTCTCTAAAGGAAATAAACCATTATGGTACTCAGGCATGTGCTTGTGTAATATATTTCATAATAATATAAATTGATGTAATAACCATGATTCAATATAATTAGTCTTTATCTTTAGGATAATAGAAATTTTTATCTAAACAATTTGAAACTACAATAAAAATTTTAATAACTTCCTTTCGAAAAAATGGTTTCATTGATTAATAATAAGGAGTCACGATTCAGACACTCTCTGAATGATTTTCATGATTTTTTGGTTTAATAATTTGATTATATTTTCTAATAATTTTTTATTTATATTTATTCAATGGTGGTAAATGTAATGAAATAGTTTAAAACTGTATGTGATGGCCAATTTTATTATGATGATCAAAATAATATAATGATTGGAGTAAAGAATATTTGATTAGGATAAATCATTTATCATGGAACATGATTAACAATGTTCACCAACACCATATATTTGTCTCAAATATGAAAATTAATATAGTTTTTGGTGAGTTATTGGGTTGTAGAGACAATATTGGATTAATGATTCACAATCCAATTTGTTGAGAATGTGGAATAATGTAATATAATTCATTTATAAAATGGAAAAGATGATTTTTACGGTGTGGAAAAGTTAGACACTAATAAAGTAAATACAATGGGAAAATAAATAGTAAATTTAAAATAGTTTATGAGAATAATGGACTCTTAAAGATATCAATGACTATTGAATTATTGAATTGTGGAAGTAAGGACTATTGTGAAAATGAATTTTTTTAGGGGAAATCCCATGATGAGAATAAGTAAGTTTGTAAGAGTATTGTTTTTTATTGAAGATGATATTGTTATGGTGGTTATTATATAAAAGTAATGAGGTATTAAGGAATTATATGATGAATCCTTTTTATTTTATTAAGGATTATTTTGAGTAATTGAATTTTTTATTGTTTGGAATTTTAGAATTAGGTTGTATGAATCATAATATATAAAATGAATTTTTCATATAAGTTTTTCATTTTAGATTTTCAACAATATGTCATCTTCTAATGATGGACGGGAAAATTTATTTAATTGAAATGAAAATATTTTTATTACAGTATGATAAAATGTAATGTACATTATAAGTTTATATCATATTGTTTGGATAAATACAGGGTGGATATAAAAAAGTATAATAGATAGTTATGATTTACTTGAAACTGATTAATTATTTTTTTACAATTTGTTTTATGATATCATTAATCGAGTTATTAGATTTTGTTTATTTATGGATTATATCCAAAATTATGGGTCTTATGTAACAAATATAGAATATTTTATGTTCACGATAATGTTTAATCGTAATTTTGTTTATTTCCTTAAATCATGCGAATTCATGATATTTTTATTGATATTATTTTAATGTGACAATTACGAGATATGTTGTGATTTTTCAGGGGTTAATGGTATGATTTGTTTTAGAATTTTAGTCACCCTGTTTATAAATTTTCAATTATGGAATTGTTATAAAGATAACCATTTACTGTATGTTTCATTTGGATCATTGGATTTAGTTTAATATAATAATGTATTAATTAATGATATAAATATATCTCTATATTATATTACCATTGATCCATTTTTTATAATTTTATATATAAGGAATGACTTATCATTATATTTTTTATCATATTTAATTGATCAAAAAACAAATATTCATCAGTTAGTATCATTAATGAAGTTGAAATTGACACAGAATTAACCACATTATTATATTGTTCCTACAAAATAAAAATATACGAAGTATAAAAATTTTCATATGTTCTCATCCTAAAAGGTAAAATAATTCCAAAAAATTGGAAAATGGTAATTAAATTAAATTTTAAATCTATATCACCATTTCCAATAATATAAATAATTTTTTTCCCAATTTTTTTTTCTATATTTGTGGTTATTATCTTTCTTCACACCCTATCTCATATCTACCACCATATTTTTTTTTTGATAGTTTAAAATTATATATCACCGTTTTTAAAAATAACCTATGTTTGCGTAATTTGAATCCTATAAATTCATATTATATATGACATTAATATATCACATTTTCATCTTCATAATGTGTTTTATTAAAACATTTTATTATATTGGTTTATATAAATGAATTTTCAAGTGTTATGCCTTTGATGGCCAAAATTAATATCATGGATAAAGAAAATTTTAAATTTGGAATAATTTAAATTGTAATCATTTTATGGAAAATTTATTTCATATTAATTAGATCTTTTGGATATTTTTTTGTTATATGTATCGAGGAATTTAGCATGTTTTATGAACAATAATGAGTTTAAATGAAATGGGCCACATAATTAATATATTATTACATGATAGTTATCATCCAGCTAGTAGAATATCATATATGAATAAGATTAACTAAATAAAATAATCATATGGAGTAATAATTTAAATATAATGGATTCATTGCTGATAATTAATTCAAAATAAAAAATTTTGAAAAATAGAAATAATTTTTCAAAAACAATGTTTCTGAAACATAACTTTATTACCATAACAAATTAAACAAACCACATGTATTTAATTATTTTAATTATTAACATATTATTTATATTAAATATGATTTTTAACATTCTTCTTATTTCATTTTTATAAATTTTATCATAATAAATTATATATTATGCTAAAAATTTAATTCATCTAAAAAAATGTTCATTAAATATTTGTTGAAAAATTTTAAAACTACACTTTTAATTTTTTTAGGTTTTTATAAAACAATCATGTGAATATATAAAATCATAATGTAAAAATTAAAATATAATTACTTTGAATAAATTTTTGAAAATATAATTTTTTTAAGTATTGAAAAATTTATATTTTTGATTGAAAATTCCTTTTTCATTTAATAATTTAAATAGGTATAATATTTTGAATGTTTTTATAGTAAAATAAGATAATTTAAATAGATTAATCAAATTTATGTAATTTTAATAAATTTAATATTATAATTGTATATAAATACATTGTAAACTTTTGATTATATTCTCTTTGAAACAATGCTTTCCTTTTCCGTCTATGAAGTTTTTTTAAATTAAAAATTACAGTTCAATGAATTGAATTTTTGAAACTGGATTCTATTTTAGGAGTCATAATATTTTTTATTTTATGATTATGTAAACATAATTTTTTACCAATATGAATATTAAAAACTGTAATAAATAATTACTATGGTGAAGTTAAAAATTATTACCATTGGTTTATTCAAAAAAATTGTAAATATGATATAAATATTGATTAATTATATTTAATGGATATATTTATAGCCTATAATATTTAGGGCTTGATAATTCTCCCTTTTTATCTTTCGGGAATAATAAAAAAAGTGGGGATATATTTTTCTTATTATAAAATTAAAATTATGTCATTCCCTAACTTATAAAAGTCCCTCCCTACCCTCTATTATTAAAACCATCAAACCATTTTGGATCAAAAAATAAATTCCCAAAGAGAATTACATATTCCCTAATCTAGTACTATTATATAATATGGGTTGAAATCAATCCTATTAAGGTTTTTTTACAAACCTATCCAGGATGCCCAAAGAAGAGGTCATGTTCTTCAATGAGAAATTTTATTTTATTTCTTCCCCACTTCCATAAATTTTTAATAATTTTTTATAATATAATTAAAATAATATAATTAATAATATAAAAATTTTTATATTAATTTAGTGAACTATAAACATCAATAATTCTGTCACGACCCGTCCTAGGGGCCCGTGCTGTGACAAACCCAAGCCCGTCCTCCATAGGCCAGGGGCAGGCGACTAGCACCAAAGGCATAAATCCCTAAGATGGGAAGTCATTTCCATTATCAAAGTAAAAAAAAGAAAACAGAGTAAGCTACATGAATTAAACACTAAGTAAAGCTGAATAAAAAAGAGTGTGCATGAAAGTAAATCGGTCAGCATACAATCCCCACTAAACAACAAGTACAAGTAAAGGGACAAATGACTGAAAGTAAAGAGCAGCTCCTAGATCTTATTCCTGGGATTCCTAACTGAAGGGTATGTACAGATGGCCACCTCAACACCCACCTCCGTTAGTCTCCACCGTGTGCTGACGCGTTGCAAAGTCCACCTCTGGGTACCATCCGGTCATGGCTCTCTCAGCCTCCATCAGCATTTTCCTTCGTGTGCATCCAACACAATGAGGTGCGAGCATAGCCATGCAGGGGTGAGTATAACGATACTCAGTAGGGACCTCGAGACACACAAGGTCTCACAATATCGACTAAGGATAAGAAAAATAAGAAAGACACAACCAAAAAGTATCAACCAACCCTACTTGGGTATATTCCCATACATATACCTAAGTAACCAGTCACAGTCCATCTCCAACTCACTAGCCCAAACACAACTCAGTCCACACATGAGGTAAATTCTAACACTATGATGATAATGGTTTAAAGAAATGGCTTATCTCACACAGGTATGCCACAATTCTAGAGAGATATATATGATCAGATGTAGCCACTGGATCATCTAAGCTATCTGACCCACACAGGATACAGTCCAGCTAAGTTGTCGGACCCACACAAGATGTAGTCCAGCTATCTCCTCTAAGCTGTCAGACCCAAATAGGATATAGTACAACAATCTCATTTAAGATGTCGGACCCACATATGATACAGTCCAACAATTTTAGAGTAATAGAGATGATTAGATGTAATCACTGATTCATCTAAGATATTTGACCCACACAAGATACATGACCAGCTACTCCGTCAGAACTGTAGAACCCACACAAGATTTCGATACAGTTGTCGTCATCATCGAACCCACGGAGTATTCTAGTATGGTAGTCATCGTTATCGAACCCACATAGGATTCTGGTACAGAAGTCGACGCAGTCTCAACCAGTTCTAGGGTTCCCACACACAACATGCTCGATTCTGGGAGGATCCACTGGTCGAGCAAAGGGGGCCATACATCATCCATCATGATGTCCTAAGTTGATGTATCCCGAAGCTCCATCTCATAAAGAGAAACCCAATGCGATAGACGGTGTGTCAATCAGACGCCCAGTCTGAGAGTTATTGGCTTATCCGTTCTAGGGGCCTAGTTGGATTTATGATCGATCCAACCCCGACTGTTTTCAAAAGTCTTCCCAAATTCACATAGAGTATTAAAAAAGGACCACCTCATCGCAAGGGTCCCAGTGCCTCAGATGGCACATCGATCAGACGCACGATCTAAAAGTTGTTCATGTCTAAGTGAAACATGCCCGACCCATCAAGCCTAGTGGGATGGCGGGTTAGCCTGCCCCAGATCGGAAGGTCCAACCTGACTTGGGGTTGGCCCATCCCACCAAGGGACCCAGCCTGGGCCGGTCTGACCTGAATAAGGGGTCAGCCCGGCCTGGTGGGGTGCGACCCACCTGCGGACCCAGCACGAGTCGTGGGCCAATTTGGCTCACCCAGCTACGCCACCCCTCCTTGCTGCCTGACCAACTGAAGCTGACCGGTTTTTTCCGGCGTGAGCGGCCTGTAGTTACGGGCCGCAGTTCCCCCATACGCGGTGCCCATATGCGCAGTGGATTCCTTCAGCCCGGCTGGCAGGCGTCCGACCGGTTCGCCCACAGAGCGGCCTGCGGAAGTTGGCTGTGGTTCCTCTGCAGCATGGCGCCAAGAGGTGCCTGGGTCTTCTGCCCGGCAGGCTATAGCCATCCGGCTCATCCAACAAGCATCCCGCAGTTGCGGGCTCTGGTTTCCTCCACCGTTTGACACTTACAGGTGTCGCGGTTCCTAGGGGACCAGCCAGTTTGGTCGGTCAGTCTCTTCACGCGGCCGACGCGTGGACGCCGCTGCCTCCGGTTACCTCCGCCTCTGGTCGCCGCCGACATCGGCCTCCATCGACTCTTCCAACACTACCCCCATCACGAAAACAAACAAACTGACAATAATGAATGGAGGGTCGTCGAACAGTGTTTGTTCGGCCCGCACTCTCCACGTTAGGTGATAACAAAAGGCCAATGATGAACCAAAACATAAATAAAGAACGAGGGTAAAATTTTATTCATTTAAAATTATACAAAACCCCCTACCTTGTAAATGGTGCTCGCTCGGCGAAGTCACAGAAAAAGAGGGTGGACTTCGATTTAGTTGATGTCAGAAAACGTTTGAGGATGGAGTGTCGTCGATGATCCCTGGGGCGACATCTACTCTTTTAATGTGGAAGGAGGTAGAGGAAGGAAGAATACGCGTCGTCGTCATTTTGTGGAAACGACTTTCTTCGTCGAGAGGATGTCGATCCACATTGGAGATGTTCTCTCTGTTCTTTGTGGAAAGAACACATTCCCTATTCTCCAAGGAACCCCTAAACGAAATGTTCCAACACAAAATAATAGCTTGGCTATTATTTTATCCGTGACATAAATTTCAAAATAATTCAAAATTTAGAGGATCCAATTAATTAATTGTTAATTAATTGAGAGCATGTTGGCATTTTTATGAGGGAGGGTGGAATTTGGATAGTTTAAATTTAAGGAAGATAGACGGAGAGTTTAGGAGTTAAAGGGGGATTTCAAGGGGAGTTTAGGAGTTTAAACTCATGTGGGCCCCACCCCTAGTTATATCCTCCCAAGGGAGGTTACGGTGTGGTGGGCCCCACCCATAACCTCCATCTAGAGAATTTAACAACCTTTCAAATAAAAATGTGTTGCACACGCATTTTTATTTACTTTTTAATTTTAAAAACTAACCCCAATTTATAACTTCCATCCTGTATAAAATGCAACTGCGGTAAAGGTCCCCTTAAGCGAATACCGTTTCTATGAGTTAATCGGTTTCCTCATATTTAATTTCCGAGCACCAGTTAAAAAGATAGAAAAACCCACACATACGTTTACTGAATGTACATGAACAAAAAGTCAGAATTGACTCTGGGCACACCGGGCCTCGGATTCAGATGTCGTCAGATACTGTAGACTTGTAAAATTATAACGAATTTTATAAAAAAGAATTCCATGAAATTTTTGGGTCTATATGTTACCCCCACCTTAGGACTTCACATCCTCGTAGAGCTAAAACACACACAAGGGAAACAAATGAGGGTACTAAGAACACATCTGAGCCTCCCGCTCCCATGTGCTCACCTGGAGGTTCCTGTGCTCCCAGCAAACGCGCACCAGAGGAATCGATAATCCACACAGGACCCGCTCCTATCAATTATCAATCTCAACTGGGACCACTGTGAATTTCACCCCATCGTCGATGTCTAACTCCTCATGTCAATGATGTGGGATGGGTCATGCACGTATCAACTCAGCTGAGATACATGGAAGACATCGTGCTATCGGTGCAACTGAGATGGATGGTCCAGGTGATAATCCACCTTTCCTACTCTATTGCGGTCCTAGAATGTCCCGATAAAATGCGGAGATAACATTCCACCTCAACTAAATCTCCATAGACCTCATGGAGGTGTGACCCATAGGAAGACGTGGTCGCCATCCTCGAACTCCAGTGGTTTCCGTCTCCTATCAGCATAGGACTTTTGTCTGCTCTGTGTAGTCTTCATCCACTCATGGATGATCAGAACATTCTCCGTGGTAGCCTAAACCATCTTTGGTCCTACAAGTGCTGACTCCCCCAGGTCAGTCCAGCACATAAGTGATCTGCAAGGTCGATCGTACAATGCCTCGTAAGGGGCTATCCCGACGGTGGAGTGGTAGCTGTTATTGTACACAAACTCCACCAAGGGTAAGTGATCCTCCCAGCTGTGAACAAAGTTGAGTACACATGCACGGAGCATGTACTCGAGAGTCTAAATGGTCATCTCAGTCTGACCATCCATCTGAGGACTGAAGGCGGTGCTCATGCGATGATGCATCCCAAAAGCCTCCCGTAATCCCTTCCATAACCGGGAAGTGAAACGAGCATCTTGATTGGAAACGATAGTCTATGGAACACCATGAAGCCGTATGATCTCCTGAACCTAGAGGCATACCAAGATATCTACTGAGCCCTGCTCTCTGATTGGTAGGAAGTGGGCCGACTTGGTGAGTCGGTCGGAAATCACCCCGATAGAGTCGTGTCCTCTAGATGTACGTGGAAGCCCTGTCACGAAATCCATGGATATCCATTCCCACTTCCACTCTAGGACCTCTAAGGGTTGTTCCAGGCCTACTGGTACCTCGTGCTTCGCCTTCACCTACTGACAAGTGAGGCACCATGAAATGAACTCTGCTATCGCCTTCTTCATACTCAGCCACCAGTGCTGTCGTATGAGGTCCTGATACATCTTCGCAACTCCTAGATGTACTTCTAAAAGGGATGTGTGAAAATCCTGCAACAACTCCTCCTATAGTGCAACTGGTACCATGGTATGTCCCTTGAAGAAGATGACGTGATCCCCACCTTCAGAAAACCCATCAGGTGCATGCCCTAAGGATATCTGAGCATGTTGTGTCTCACAGTCAACTTCCCCATGTTGTTCCTCCCTGAATCGCTGAAGAAGTGGAGGAGTGACTGTCAGAGACCGAAGAAATGCTACTCCATATCTATCCACAATGGATATCTGCAACGTAGCTAACTGCTCTGTCCCCTCACCTAGAAACTGAATGCCTGATCTCCTATTGAGAGAATCTGCTATAACATTCCCCTTTCCAGGAGTACAGACTATCTTGAATTCATACTACTGAAGGTACTCGAACCATCCCCGCAGTCTCAGGTTCAGGTCCTTATGTGAGAATATGTACCTGAGACTCTGGTGGTCAGAATAGACTGTAAAACGATCACCCATCCAATAGTTCCACCACAACTTCAAGGAAAAGACCACTTCTCCTAACTCTAGGTCATGGGTAGCGTAGTTTTATTCGTTCTGTCTCAACTATTGTGAACCATACACGATCACTGCTTGATCATGCATCAGGACACACCTGAGTCTGGTCCCTGATGTGTCGTAGTAAACTACGTACCTTACACCTTCCTTTAGTAGCCTCATGATGGGTGAACTTTTCAACCTCTGCCTCAGCTTCTAAAAGATCTTCTGGAATATATCTGACAATACGAAGGGTTTCCCCTTCTACATCAAAGATGGAAGTGGTGTTACAACTCTAGAGAAGTCCGGCACAAATGTCCGATAGTATCTAGCCAGACCCAGGAAACTCCGTACCTCCGTCACAATCCAGGGTGGCTCCCAAGAATGTACTTCCTCGATCTTTGCTGGTTCCACCACAACTCCAGCCTCCGAGATGGCATGTCCCAAGAATTGGACCTCTCGAATCTATAACTGGCACTTCGAGAGCATACCATAAATCTAGTTCTCTCGGAGTGTATCTAGTACCACCCATAAATGGTAGGTGTGTTCCTCCTCAGTAGTCGTGTAAATCAGTATGTCATCGATGAAGACTACGACAAAATGATTGAAGTAAGGCTAGAAGATCATGTTCATGAGACTCATGAATACTGCTGTTGAGTTGGTTATGCCGAAGGGCATAACCATGAACTCATAGTGGCCATACCGACAACAGAAGGCCATCTCTTGCACATCCTCGTCTCGAACTATGAGATGGTGATAGCCTGATCTGAGGTATATCTTCGAGAACTATCGTGCTCCATTGAGCTGATGAAAGAGGCCGTCTATCCTCTAGAGTGGGTACTTGTTCTTCATGGTCACCTAGTTTAGGCGACGGTAGACGAAACACAGTTGGAATCTCCCATACTCTTTCTTGGTGAATAAAATCAGTGATGCCCAGGGTGAAACACTAGGTTGGATAAATCCCTTCCCCTACCAGTCCTCCAACTATACCCGCAACTCACGAAGCTAGGCGGGAGCCATTTGATATGCTGGACTAGATATCTGTGTTGTCCTGGGGTAAAAATCAATATAGAAGTCTACCACTCTGTGAGGAGGTAGTACTGGAACGTTGTTATGGAAACAATCAGTGTACCAATCCTCCACAACAACAAAACTCGGACTCTGAACATCAACAACTCTGAGGATGAGACTATCCAACTAATGTGTGATCAGATGCCCCCTCCTCTGCGTAAGTCCATCCTATGCTGCAAAGGCTCCCTTCTCACCAGTGAAGGTGAACCCGGTCCTATCCATGAAGATACACCACAATTTTCACCTAATATAGTCAATCTGAGCATGAATTGTGGATAACCAGTCCATACCCAAGATGACGTCATAAGTTCTCGATGCTGGTACAAGAAGATCCCAGCCTAATATCTCGCCTCCTAGATTTTTCTCACACTGTTGGCACCCATTTGTAATCCTCGAGTCTACTCCCATAGGAGTCTCTATCTGTACAGATCGAGTCAACAGCTTCATCAGAATCTCCGAGCTCTGAACGAGGGCATCGACGATAAAATAATGACTCACATCTGTGGGTATAAGTAGTGTAACAAGGGTGGAGTAGAAAAATATATTACCTCAGATCATCTCAGGTGTGCCGTGGTCGTAGGCCTTGACTGCCTAGAGCTGAGCCCGCCTCTGTCCGCCAGCTCCTGGTGGTCGGGGTGGACCTCATGGTGGTGGTGGATGTAGAGCCTCAAAACATTGTCAACCATCCGCTTCTCAACCAACTCCTCTGCCACATCCTCTTGCTCCCAACGGACCACCACGGTTGAACCTATGCCTCTACCTTGGAGGTCCCTCTACTGTCTGATGATCATCTTCATGGATGGTCGGGTAGTCACGAGCCATGTGGCCCTGCCCGCCGCATGCATAGCAATGCCTGATCCTCGTATAGATGACTCTGTCTCATGTGCCCCGCACAACCAAACCTGTATTTTGGGATCTCCCACCTGATGGACTAGTCCGTGTGGACCTCTGTGACATCTGTATACTTCCAGCTTCAGAAGACTCTGCTACATGTTTAACTGTGGTGGTTCTCGCTACTGGTGACTACTCAGCGAGAGATCTCTCCACTAGAAGGGCTCGCTCCAGCACCCCTTCTTGTGTAAGAATGGTGAGGGGAATCATCAAAGCCATGATCTCATGCCTGAGACCCTTATCGAAGGTCCGGGACCTGAAGAACGGGTCTTGCACCACATCCGTGGAGTATCGTGAGAGGTCAGAGAACCTCGCTAAGTACTGAGCTACAGCCATTCTTCCCTACTACAGATGAAGTAACTCCTGAATCTGCACCGCCCGAAGGGTGGCTGGAACAAAACCCGAGCAGAAGAGACTCTCGAAGTACATACAAAGTAAAGATGCCACGTCATGCACATGGAGCATCATGCTTCACCATCTACCTGCTACTGCATGAAAGAGACTTGGGGAAAGGATCACCATCATGTCGGCTGGTGTCCCTACCGATCAGAAAACTCTAACGACAGCCTCTAGCCAATCCTCAGCTTCCTGTGGGTCCATCTCTCCATGGAACTTGGGAGGCCTCTGTCGGTGGAACTCGTGTAACGCACTCCTGAGGCGTGCACTCTCTGCTGTTGGGGCCGGAGGTATTGGTGGCCCAGCTGGTAGTGGTATTACTAGTGCCTTCATTGTGATGGGGCCCTTCACCGAGGCCTCATCGCTCTGTGGGCTACCATCTCGTATGTAACTCAGAACCCTAGCTGGTTGCCTTTGTGGGCCATCCTAAAAAGAAACAGGTGTGCCACAGTTAAATAGAATACCTAGTGAGCTAACAATAATAAATTGAAAAGAAAAATTTTCAAAGGAAACACACACACAATCAGTGGTTTCATACACTGAGCTGGAAATCAGAGGTCAGGGTCCTGGTGTATGGATATGTCGGCTGCTTCACCAAAACTGGACTCCCTGGACTGAAAACCACACTCAATACTATTAACACTATTTCTTCACTGAAAATAATGACCAGTGTCCAAAGTTCTGTGGTTGAATTGACTCATATGATACCAATTTTTCATGACCCATCCTCAGGGCCCATGCCGTGACTACACCATGCCTGCGTTCCATAGGCCATGGGATGACGACTAGCACCCAAGGTAAACATCTCTTAACTGGGAAGGCATTGCCTTTAGGAATGTAAAAAAGAACAATGGAGTATGGAACATGAAGTGAACACTAAGTAAAACAAAATAAAATAGTGTGCTGGAATGTAAATGGGCTATAATAAAATCCAAACTGAATAACACATAAAAGTAAAGGGACAAACAAGTAAATGTAAAGAGTTGCTCATGGATTTTCCTCTTGGGATTCCTACCAGAAGGGTAGTTACATATGGCCACCTCAGAAACCATTTATGACAATCTCAACTGTGTGTCGACTCATTGCAAGGTCCACCTCTGGGTACCATCCAGTCGTGGTGCTCTCAGCCTCCGTTAGCACTGTCCATCGTCTGCATCCAACACAACGAGGTGCGGGCATAGCCCGTACAGGGGTGAGTATAACGATACTCAGTAGGGACCCCGAGACCCGTGAGGTCTCACAATATCCACTAAGGATAAGAAAAATAAGAAAGATACAACCAAAAAGTATCAACCAACCTTACTTAGGTATATTCCCATACATATACCTATGTTACCAGTCACAGTCCAGATCCAACTCATGAGCCCAAGCACAACTCATTCTACATAGGAACTAATGTCAAAAACCATGATGGTAATGTTTTAAAGACATGAATCAGCTCATATAGGTATGCCACAATTCTAGAGCGATATAGATGATCAGATGTAGCCATTGGATCATCTAATCTGTCGGACCCAAACATGATACCATCCAACTAAGCTGTTAGAACAACACATGATACAGTCCAACTATCTCGTCTAAGCTGTCAGACCCACATAGGATACAACTCAGCTATTATATAGTAACAAAGATGATCAGATGCAGTCACTGATTCATCTAAGCTGTCAGAAGCACACAGGATACAGGACCAACTACTCTATCAGAACCGTCAAACCCACATAGGATTCCAGCACAGTTGCCGTCGTCGTTGAACCCACAGAGTATTACAGTATGGTAGTTGTAACAGTCGAACCCATACTGGATTCCGGTATAGAGGTCGACGCAGTCATAGCCAGCTCTAGGGTTCCCGCACAAATCATGCTTGATTCTGAGAGGATAATCTCCTCGAGAAAAGGGTTTGATACATTAACTATCAAGAAGTACTAAGTTGATGTATCCCAAAGTTCTGTCTCGTCAAAAGAAACCCAACGCGAAAGACATTGTGTCAATCAGACACCCAGTCTGAGAGTTATTGGCTTTTCCATTCTAGGGGCCCAGTTGGATTCACGCTGGATCCAAACCCATCCATTTTCAAAAGTCATCCAAAAAACACTTAGAGTATCACAAAAGGACCGCCTCGTCAAAAGGGTTCTAGTGTCATAGAAGGTGCATCGATCGGACGCTGGGTCTAAAAGTTATTCATGTTTAAGTGAAACGAGCTCCACCTGTCCAGCCCAATGAGCTGGTGGGTCGGCCCGCCCCGGTTCGGTTGGTTTGACCCAGCTGGGGGTCGGCCCAACCCACCTAGGGACCCAGAACAGTGGGGTGCAGACCACTCACAGACTCGGCCTGAGTCGTGAGCCGGTTCGGCTCGCCTGGACGCACCGTGGGGTGCCGCTACTCCAGGCTGCCCGGTCGGCCGAAGCTGGCTGGTTTTGTCTGGAGCGAGTAGGCCGCAGTTGCAGGCCACGGTTCCTTGACATGTGGAACCCGTAGGCACCGCAATTTCCTTTAGATTGGTCGGTTCTCCAGCCGAGCGGCCCACGGAAGAGGGTCGCGGTTCCACCGAAGTGTGGCGCCAAGAGGCGCTGCAGTCTTCTGCCCAACCGTCCATAGCCGGCTGTTTTGTCAAGAAAGCGGCTGGCGGTTGTGGGTAGTGGTTCCCTCCACCACACGACACCTGTGGGTGCCGTAATTCCCAACATAACGATATGTTTGGACTGCCAGTCTCTTGACGCGGCCGAAGTACGGACACCACTGCCTCCGGTTGCTGTCCCCTCTTATCGCCGCCGACTTTGGCCGTCGTTGCCTCTTCCAACACCACCTCCATCACCAAAGAAAACAAACTAACAGGAATCAATGGCGGTCATCGGGCCGTGTTTTTTGGCATATTCCCTCACCTTTAGGTGATAACAATGGCCAATGATGAACCGAAGCATAAATCAAGAACAAGGTTATAATTTTATTCATTTTAAATTATACAAAACCCCTACCATGTAAACAGTGCTTGGTCAGTGAAGTCACGGAAAAGTGGGCGGATGTCGATTTCGTTGATGTCAGATAACATTCAAGGATGGAGTGTCGTCGACATTCCTTGCTGGCGGTGTCTAATCCTTTAATGCTGAAAGAGGTAGAGGAAGGAAGAAGATGCGTCGTCTTCCTTTGGTGGAAACATCGTTCTTTATTGAGAGGATGTCGTTCCAGGTTGGGGATGTTCTTCGTGTTCTTCATGGGAAGAACACTTTCCATATTCTCCATGGCACCCCAAAACCAAATTCTCCCACCCAAAATAATAGCTTGGAGATTATTTTATCCTTGACAAAAATTTCAAAATAATTAAAAATTTAGAGGAGCCAATTAATTAATTGTTCATTAATTGAGAGCGTGTTGGAATATTTATAAGGGAGGGTGGAATGTGGATAGTTTATATTTAAAGAGGATAGGTGGAGAGTTTAGGAGTTAAAGGGGGGGGGGGTTCAAGGGGAGTTGAAGAGTTTAAACTTGTGTGGGCCACACCCCTAGTTATATCCTCCCAAGGGAGGTTAGGGTGTGGTGGACCCCACCCCTAACCTCCACTAGGAGCCTTTAACCATCATTCAAATAAAAATGTGTTGCACACAAATTTTTATTTACCATTTAATTTTAAAAATTAACCTCAAATTGTAACTTCCATACGGTATAAAATGCAAATGCGGTAAAGGTCTCCTTAAGTGAATACCGGCACTGCGAGTTCATCAGTGTCCTCAAATTTCAATTCCAGTCATCGGTTCAAAAGATAGAAAAACTCACACGTACATTTACTAAACGTAATTGAACAATGCATCAGAAATTTATTTCAGGCACACTGGGCCTCGGAATCAGATGCTGTCAGAAACCGCGGACTTGTAAATTCAAAAGAATTTAAAAAAAAATATCTGAAATTTCTGGCTCTTTACAAATTCAATATAATGGGTTTGGAAATCATCATTTATTTGTTTGGAATACCATTTTTAATGTAAAATACTTTATTAAAATGAATTATATTATCTTATACATTATGATATAACCTAGGAAATATTTTGATAGTAATGAATATTATTAAATATATTATTAAAATAATGATCATAATAAATGGGTATATATTAAACATAAATAATATAAGAAAAAAAACAAAATAATGGGAATGTTTTTATAAAATATAATTTTATCCTCATGATGGAATTTAATACTGTTGAATTAAATAAATTACTATTGTTGAATAATATTAATAAAAATATTGTTTATATATTCAATATTATTTTTTACATTCATAAAATATTTTTTATTGGAATACTATAGGAAGAAACAATATATAATAAATTAACACCTATAATTATATAAAATCTCTTTTAACATATTGTAATGAAGAACAAATTTTTAATATTTTTTTACATTTTTAAATTTTTAAATGTAAAAAATATTTTTTTTTGGGAATTATAGATGTTATATATGGTTGGGTTTCCTATTTATCTATGATGTTTCATTTCATGATGAATACTGAGAAATTCTAATTTTTAGTTCAAAATTATTTTTTAATATAATATATTTATATTGATAAATTATTTTAAAATTTGGTTTTATAGTTTAGTAACCTTAATTATACAATAATTGATCCAATTTATGTTATTTTTAATAGTTTAACATTGAATTTAGATATAAATAAATACCAATATTTTAACCATTTTTATTTTAAGAACCGAAATTGTCATCCCGTTTGTGGGATTAATTTTAAATTAATTCCAAATAAATTTGAGATTAAAATTTGAAACAATTGATTACTACGATAGAATCAAAAAAATTTAATATTACTAATAATGGAAACATCATTTTCACCATTAATATTAGTGATAGAGATAAAAACTAATTAAAATGATTATGTGGATGTTTAGCTTAACAAGGGACCAATCCAAACAGATAAGTGCCAAAATGACCTATATACTTGGCAAAAATAAATTTTATAGACCAATATCGACCCTATACTCCCTTTTATGGAATTATGTCCACTATTGGATGCCTGAATCATAATTAATATGTGTATGGAATTCCATTTTCATAAATTTACAAGAAATCCCCTCATCAACATCTATAAAATAGAACTCGCCCCTCCCACTTATTCACACATCAAAATCCCATTAGAAAACTCATCATATAATAAATTAAATTGAAAAAAATCCCTCCTTTACTCTATGAAGCCTATATTTGGGATGAAACCCACCAAAGGAAGCCATTTTTTAAAAGAAAAATGTGTTTAATAATATATGATGTAACATCTTTCTTCATGTTCCTTTATTTTATTTTCTTTCTCCACTAAATCAATTATTATTAATCAATGGTTATATAATATCTCTTTTGTCCTATATATATAATAATTGTTTTTTGTTGTAAGGGTTTTTACTTCACTTAAACAAACTTCTATCTAGTGATTAACAAACTTAATGTTCTATTGTACAATGATCTACCAACTCCCGAGACAATGTTGTTCATTTTTTGGTTATTATCTCTCATAGATTGGGATTATGATGGAAACATTACTTTTAGGTATAATATTTATGATTTATTTATGATTATATAGTAATTATATAACACATACCATCATTCTTTCTATTTTTTGTATTTACAATTATTTTGTTTGAGAAAATGTACACTAATGCCTTTTTAATGTAGTGTGTTTCCATCATACCATTCATTGAATGTATTAAAGATTAATTTAGTGAATATTTATGAGATATCAGAAATAATAATTATAATATAATTTTTATATATATATACATGTATATTTCAGTCAATTTATTTCATTCAATATGTCAAAAAAATAGAAAAAACTTTTATACATATGAATGTCTTATAGTTTCTAATAATGATGTATTACATTTCATAAATAAATATTATGTAGATAGTAATAAATACATATATATTGATCATATATGAAATTTATTCCATTTTCTAAATTATATATGTAATTTAAATAAATAACTGTGTAAGAGGATAAATAATAAAAATTCAAAATATACACCGAAAAGCAGATATTACAAAAAACATAACATTAAGATAAAGTTGTTACAAAATGGGAAATATATAGTAAGAACCAAATAATATATAGTCTGACATATAATAATATTTTTATTTAATATATTTATAATAAACATATTTTGATAATAAATTAGTTTTGAACGTGTACACTGAATTGGAAGATATAAGGTAAGGGAACTTAAGATCAGCTTTTATTTCTAAGAAATATATGCTATATTCACCACAAATTTCATTATTGTGGTTTGTATAATAAATATTTATTTATTCTATGATACTTAAACTAAAATTTATTGGTATTAACATATCCATTTCATTATTTTTCTTTTATGGGGATTATGGTTCAAAATATTCCAAATCAGAAAAGAAATTTTCTCTAAATAATCCTTATTAACAAGACATACCATGTTGTGAAAATATTTTTTCAATGAGGTGTATATAATATTCTTTGAAATGTTATTTCATTAATATAATTATTTAAATTCTATACATAGCTTCTTGAAATGTTATTATTTCTATATTTTTAGGATTCAATGTTTGTATAGTGATAATAGATTATTTCTACAATATCATCATTTATTAATATGTATTGTGATTGTGATTTATTTTCTGAAATATTTATCTCTATATCTAAGGAAAAGACAAAAAAGTTTATCTTTTTTTTATCATTTATATTATCAATTATTAAAACAATATTCCCAAAAATTTACCTTAATGTAATTTAAAATGTTGTTTATGAAAATCCAAATTTATTTCTGCTTTAAGTCAAATATATGCATTATTTCATAATTATGTTTTATTAAAAAATCTCAAAAATATTTTAAAATTATACTATGAGTTTATATAGACATTTTATCCATTTTCTATCATATTTAATTTCGTTATAAAAGTACTCCCTTTTTATTTTCTATACAAGATACTTTTGTAAACATTTTGCTGCGCAAAAGGAATGTTCACAATGTATAGACTTACCCAAATTCTTGACTATCATTTCCCTGAATAATCCATTTTATAATTAATGGTTTATAATTAATTAAAATTTATTTCCTATTATAATGTAAATTTTTAGATATTATTTTGGTTATTAAATAATATGGTTTTCAATTTGTTTAGTTAAAAAGTTATTTTAAATTATTTTTGGTCGCCTATTCTATGTATCTAAAATTATTATTTGAAAAGAAAATTATTTCCAAGATTTGATGTTTTTTTATACGTATTCAAAAACATTTTATATAAATGGATTTCAAAAATTATTTAATGTATTATGTCAATTTTTTCATTTTGGTTTCAATTAAAAATAATTTGAAAATAAATTATATTTTAAAAAGATATTTTCCAAAGATATTTTCAAAAGAAAAAAATATATGTACATAAAATAAATAAATGAAAATGGAAATCAATGTTTGGGAGATTTTTTTTTTGAAATTGATTTAGGGAAATAAATTTTGATAAATTAGTATTTTTCTTAACATATGTTTCATGCAATCATTTATAACACTTATACATCAAGGATGATATACATTATTATAGTTTAGCAATACCATTAATGTTCATTCTTTAATGTTTTATGTCTTGATGGAATGAATATTATGATGAATATTTCTCTATATAATGATATTTTCAATATGAACCCACATCATGATTCGTGTCATTTTATTATTATGTTATGATGAAACATATCCCTTTTCTAGAGGCTATGATGTGATAAAACATCAATGATACACTTTTCATTTCATGGGTCTTGATATAGTTAATGTATTGTTAACATGTGGATCAAACATATATGACTTCATTATGTGACGGGTGGAACTTAAAACTCTCTCAAATTCATTTGGTAAAAATATATTATTTATGATCTTCATAGGAAAATTGGTATTTTAAGAAAACTAGAAAAAAGTGGGTCCATTAATCCCAAAATAAGAGTGTATACGGTGGGGAATCCCAAGCACAAAAAAAGAGGGTATGGGTGAGGGAATCCAAAGCCTGGTGAAGGGGGTACAAATGAGGGAATCCCATTCTTGAAATAATTAGGTACACTAGAGGGAATACCATCCTCAAAACATGAGGATACATGGGATGGAATCTAAATCCTGATGTAGGTATATGTTTTGTTAGCCCAACCCTAACATGCTGTGATGGTCTTGGTACGTAGCCGTGAAATAGAATTTTATTTGATTTTCTGTATGCCCAGAATTCCATGTAATACTCCAATGTAATGTTTTTATGTATTATTATTTTGATTTAATTATGATACATATCTTACGAACTACCATTAATTATGATAAGATTCAGGTATATGATCATTGACATGTAGGGTTTGATCATTAGGTGATATTATTATGTTCTCATACACTTATTCTCTTGTTATTCATATGTATCTCCTCTTTTTACCATTACTAGGAATCTGATATCACCACTTTCTTATGATTCCTTTACATAGGTAATGAATAAAGGTATTAAGTATATGTACTATCGTGGATGATCATTGTGGGAAATAATTATGATCATTCACTGAGATAGAATATTTGTTTTTATGCTTCCAAATAAATTAATCAACTATAGTCCTGGGGTAGTTATTCTATAATGTGATGTATATTCCTCTAAAATAATGTAATATCAATGTATGTAACTCTTGGGAATCTATATTTAGTATCAAATGAATGGCCAACCCATCCTATTAACAATATTATTAGATAGCATTAGTCAGACCCAAAGGTATATTTCTATTGATTTTTCTATAGATTTATTTATGTATAAGTTTATGGATGAGGAAAAGAATAATATGGTGTTCTAGAATTTTGGAAAAGGATTTAGAGAGTGGTTTCATTGCATTAAATCCATGTATTCATAATACAATTCCATGACTCTCTTTTAAGAGATTGAATCTTCATTTCAGGTGTGGGTCATGATTTCTTGTTGATTTTTATGAAAAAAGTAGAGATGATAATTTTATAAGCACTCACCATATACTTTTGGGTACACACAGTGTACCTGGGTACACATACAACCTTGTAATGTCCATTTAATGGCCATCTACATGGGTGTGTTGGTGATCTGGAAGACGACCTAAATTGGGGTCCCATTGATGCTAGTGAATATCATGTGCATTATATGAACAGGATGAGTACATTTATTTTTATTTGTTAAATTAGGGTGGGTTAGTGTTCCACATCCAGAACACCCTTCCACTCCCCGTGTTTCATAGATGTGAGTGATAAAATGCCACATAATAAAGAGATCCGCCCAGGTTTTCATCAGAGTACCGATTGAGATGCTTCCAGGTGCGTTGGATTCCGATCAATGAGTTCTCTCATTCCCTTGAGCATTTGTTCTCAATTCCTCCTCTCTTGTGGGTATTTCAAATATGATTCTATTTACCTCTTTTTATATATACTTCATTCTATTCCAATTCAAGGGACAACATTCAAGATTTTTGATTGTATGACATCAAGGTAGGTGGTTTGTGTTTTTCTTTTACTGTCCTTGGATTATATACGATTAATGTTCCAAATACCCATGTTTAGGGAATTTAGTGTTTTTGGAATTTAACCATGATTAATACCAACTTGGTTTGCTTGATTGGGAAAGGGTTATTTCTTATGCATATAATTTTAGGAGAATCTTGTGATTCACATTGTGAAAGCATGACATAGGATAATTAACTTGGAGAGATTCCTAAGGTAGGGTAATTTATGTATAAATTGTTGTTATGTTTGACCTAGAGGCATTGAATGTGATACTTTTCTGATGGTTGTACATCACATGGGTTAAACCTTGAGAGATACTCAGAGTGTTGGTATTATATAAATATTAGACCCCAGGGAATTGACTGTGAGGGCTGCCAGGGGGTCATTATTGTTTATTTTTGTTATGCCAAACAAGGGTAAATTAACCATGAGATCTTCCCATGTGGTCATTTGTTTATGATTAGTTCTATGATATTCCATGGATATATACTGTGATAGAATTCCCAGAGGGTCGTTTTCGATTGATTGCTCAATTTTGACGAGCCTGCTAAGCCAAAGAAGATGCTCAGACTCCGTCATATTTGATTGGTTAGAAGGTATTTTGAGACGTATGTTTTGTTACTATTATATAGGGTGATATATATATTTAGGAAAGATCCCGAGATTACATTATTCAAAGGATTTAATAATTGAAAAATGTAAAATAATGTAATTGAAAAATGTAGGATTGTATACATTTGATTGATTCCTAATTTATTGATTCAATTTTCATATTTCCTTCTATATATATTCACTGAAAGTTAGGAAATATTATTTTGGTGGTTGCCTACTAGGATTTGTCTCACATAGTGTTTGAGTGAAGATTTTGGACACAAAAAGATTAAATAGCTACAGGTATTGATATGGTAAGACTCCCTTCTTAATCAGGTACTTGGTTGTTGTTGGCGCCCGTGGATGGGACCAAGATGAGGCTTGCGATGCTCTTGGATATTAATTCATTTCTATACATTGGTTTCAGTATTTAAATAGCGAAATTGTGATTTATTTGGCTTCATTATAAGATACATGTGACATGCATCATTTATATATGCTCAAGTGGTTGTATTTCTATCAGTCTTCCATTGTTTACTTTTTTTGTAGGGATTACAACTTCTGCTATTTCTTACTATTTTTTTTATCTTCTAATGAGGGTATAGGTTCCCCATTATCACACCCAATGCCCTCACTACTAGTTGTAAGACCCTGGTGTTCATGGATATGCTCTTGGGGACATGTGACCAACCAGGTGCGAGGAACGTTTGGAAGGCCCCTTGAACCGGGACATTACAAAGTTGAATCAGAGGCAGGTTTCGATCATCAAACCTGTGGGTTATGGGCCTAAATGGTTCAGAATTTGTTTGATCATAACTGTAATTTAATTTAATTATATTATGAAATAACATGAATAGGGATGTCAAACATTGATTCACAGGGACTACAGGTTCTCACAAGTCCAAATTTTTCATTCCTTGGGAGATCTTTTTAACGTTTTTTAAGGGTTATGGAAGAGTTTTAGAGTTTTACAGTCCAGAATCCCTAAGAACATAGAATTTTTTGTCATGAGCCCACAACATGTGTTCATTTTATCGAATGGAAACTACTTTTCTAAAGTACAGGTCATATACCATATGTAAATGTCGTGTAATCATTAACCGTGTAACAGAATGTGTGATAAGTGACAAGAGGTTGATAACAATTTAGTAGAACATGTCGTGTACTATATGTACACACCATGATGTTGAGACCATGTATCATTCCATGTGACTAACCACATGGGTGTATGAAATTTGAATAGACACACAATGTCTAGATTGTACACATCATGTGGTGATCAACTATGTATTCGATTGTGTGAAAACGACATTGGTGGATGAGACATAACTAGTACAAATCATGCCTATGGTGAACACACCATGTAGAGTTGCACCACCTGAACCATGTAGTTCTGTCCAGGTAGATGTACTTAGGATTGAAGGATTACTCATGTATAACCCCATGTAATAGGAGGAACACTCTATGTGTAGGGTTGTTAAATGACCATGTTTGTTAGAGGTACCCACCCATGTTAATGCTTTAAGGGAACACACCGTGTGATAGTTATACACGATTTGTTACCCTATATTGTTAAACATGAATGATTTCCTTATCCTATTCCATTATTTGAATTTCTACATTTAAATAACTAAAAAATCATGAACTTTGGTGTGCGTGTGACCTTCTAG
The DNA here is from genome assembly GCA_963277665.1 of Viscum album. Classification (NCBI taxonomy): domain Eukaryota; kingdom Viridiplantae; phylum Streptophyta; class Magnoliopsida; order Santalales; family Viscaceae; genus Viscum; species Viscum album. The sequence goes on along the minus strand of OY728128.1, from coordinate 115,945,149 downwards.
ATTCATGCCACCAAGACGCCGTTTGGTTTTACACCAGGTACAGTGTGATGAAAGGACACCAAAAATGGTAGATTAGGAAATAACAAAAGATACTCCTATTTTTACCATCTTGGAACTAGCTATTTTACATGAAAAATCGTCTAATGCACATTTTTTTGAAAGATTTTTGAGGATGCTACAGACTTTTCATGAAGCACCGTTTCCTTCCCTGAATATGGTAGTGTTGATGAGGGTGTTTCAAAAGCATCATCCTCTAATTTTTTCAGGTGAGGGAAGACTACAAGAAGAAGAGTCATGGTTGGAGTCCATGATTGCTATCTCTATGAATATGGAGACACATCCAGAGAGGAGGGTGAATATTTTTATTTATATGATATGTGATTCTACTAAGATATGGTGGGATTTTAACTCTCAGGTGGGTCATCATCGAAATATTTCTTGGGATGAGATTATGAGGACCATCTATGAATAATTTTATGCCGATATATTGAGGGAATATCAGGCATGACAGTTCATGCATTTAGAGCTGGAAACTGTTTCAGTGATGGATTACTAATCTTGTTTTATAGATCATTAGTGATTCACACCTTTTCTGGGAGGTGATGATCTATTTTTGTCTCGGCAATTTGAGGATAGTATCATGTAAGACATCTGATTGTAGGTGAATGTTTTTAGGATGAATTTGGTGATGGATATAATTAATTAGGTATTGATTACTTAGTGAAATCTGTGGGGGTTGGGAGATGTGAGCCTGTGTGGTTTAGAATCAAGGGTAACTAATCCATTGAGAGATAGTAGGATGCATCACAATGAATTTCCACATGATGATTATTTAGTTAGATAGGTGGTATGGTACCAGTGCAGGATGAGTGGTCATATGAAACCAGATTTCCCAAATGACCCTATCGAGTGTCGATATTGCAGAAAGATGGGTCATCTTTAGTTATTTTTATGGATATTCTCACTAACATAAAATGATAGTGGTTATTATATGACTCTACGTTCAAGAGTGGGGATACTATTTTCTCATCACTCATAGATCGAGTATTCATCATTCCATTCAGTATGAGTAGTTCATAGTGGCCATGAAATCCCGACGTATGTTTTTCTTTTACTATAGGGTGGATCATCTTTGGGAATTAAGGCATGGACATAGGGACACAGAACATGTTAGACATTGGCAGTGGAGCTGACCATGTTGGGGAATGATCCTGGATCCACTATCGTTAGTGGTACTAATCTATTTTCCTCAGTTTTATCTTAAGCTCATTTTGACACAAGGGTTTCCAATAGTTTTATATATGTTACAATTGTTGAGATCCTTGGGAGCTACATCATTACGTCTGATGGTGTTATGACGCTAGACACTCTATTGGAGATAAGGATGGATAGTGTACATCAGTGAATGGATTTCCATCTTGAGGTTCATGGTTGTCACTTTGTATGGGACAACTATGTCATTAAGAAGTCAGTCTTCGACGTCATTCTCAGAATGGTCAGGTTGGACAATATCCAAGAATTTTTTGACATCTATCACGACATGATTAGTTTCACCTCACAAAGAGTTGGGTATTTTATACACAAGGTGAAAGGTATGTCTATGCAAGAAGAGATAAACCCAAGAATCAGTGGTTTAGAGGAATAATGACCCATATTTCTAGTTTATGTCTATATGAAAATGGGACTTCACATATAGATATTAGTCCAGTGATGAATCATTTCAGAGATGTCATTCCAAATGACTTTTTAGGTTTACCTCTAGAGTGTGAGGTAGATTTGTCTATTGATATTGTGTAAGGAGAAGAACAGGTGTTCGTTCCTCCTTATAGGATGGCTACACTAGAGTTATAGGATATCAAGATGGTTTTAGTTGTGTTAAATGAAAAGGGTATCATCTAACAAAAAACTTCTACCTAGGGCAGTCTTATGCTTTTTGTGATGAGGGTAAAGGTACCCCTAGTCTTTTGATGGATTATCTGAATTTGAACCATTTGGTGGTCAAGAACTAATATCCCTTATTAGTATGGATGATCTTTTTGATCATCGTCGAGGAGACATGGTGTTCTCGAAGATTAAATTGAGATCTGGTTATATCACTCACACATTATACCATCAAATATACCATTTACAACCTTTCAGAGTAGGTACAATCTATATGAGCATTTTGTTATTCCATTTGGTCCCAGGAACAGGACAAGCATTTTTAGGGAACTGATGATCTTAGTGTTCAATCCTTATTTATATTCTTATATTGTAGTCTTCATGAACAATATGTTGGTGTAATCATACACTCTACATTACCATGACACTCATCATGAGATTGTACTTTGTACAATGATATTGCCTTAGTTATATGTCGAACTATCAAAATTTCACATTCAAATGGACTAATTCACATCATATATCATGTATTCTAAGATAAACGAGTTTCAGTGGAACCATATTAAGTGAGAGAAGTATTTTCCTGAGAGTATCCAAAAATGGATTTTAGGTATAGAGTTTTATAGGGATGGATAATTATTAACGGTGCTTTACATAAGTCATTTATTAATTAGTAGCATCACAGATAGGCCTGAATAATATGGTTCTGAAGTACTTTTGGACAGATTCCTAAGATTCAACATTTCAAGATTGGAAGGGGTGGTTGACTTCAGCACCGATACTGATATTTCCAGAGTCGGAAAAAAATTACACAATTTACTATGATTCATAAGGGTTCAGTATGGGAGAAGTTATTTTGAAGAAGAAAAGAGTCATTGTGTATGGGTCTTGGTAATGAATGACGCATGAGAGGAATTTCCCAAGACATGTTCTCGATTTGGCAGCAGTTGTTCATGCCTTATGCTGTAGGATACATAATATTTTGAGATAGCATTTTGTTGTATACACTGACTGGAAAATCCTCATGTATATCTTCACCCAAAATTAAATAAATTTGAAACTATGATGGTACATTGAGTACCTTTAGTATTTGGATTGTGAATATTCCTTGATGCCTAGGAATGGCAACAAATTGGATGATGTATTGAGCAAGGGGACTCAGATACAGGATGTTTAGGAGGCCAGTTTTGATTGGTAGCTTATGGATCTGTTCACTGAGATGCATTTAGAAATAAAAGATAAATAATGGAAGATATTTATTTCTCCTATATCTATTACCTCTACTATTCTAGATTGAGTGCGATTGAGTCAGCTATCAAATTCCAAAGGACATGTCCTACAGGATAGGTTTTCAGGAGAGGACCCTACCTCTAGTAGGACCATTGGAAACTATGAGGTCTTTCATTTTAATATTCTCGAATGGGTGATTGCATACATATTTGAGGATTTAATGTGAGATTTTTATTCCACAATTGGGGTAGTTCATCCTGGTGTCACCAAGATGTATCGATATCTACACCGTCAGCATTGGTGGCCAGTTATGAAAAGAGATGCAATTGATTTTTTTATCAGATGTTCCAATTATCAGAAGGGGAAGGTGGAGCATCAGTGACGATCATGGAATTTACAGAAGATACCCATTACCCAGTGGAAGTGGAATGATGTTGCAATGGATTTAGTGATGGGTTAATTATGGTGGAATCAAGGGATGTTGGAGTTTGGGTTATTGTTGACAGACTCACTATGGTTTCACTCTTACAACTGATTAAGGAAAACATAATTGTTGATGAGCATAGAAGGTTGTATATCTGATAGATGGTACAATTTGATGGGGTTCCACAATTAATCGTTTCAAATAGGGATTCCCGGTTTACATCTCATGTATGGAACGAACTACAGAGGTCATTGGGTTCCAAGCTACTTTTAAGTACAACTTACCACCCCCAAACATATGGACAATCCGAGTGCACAATTTAGGTTTTGGAGGACATGCTTCGAGCATGAATCTGGGATTTCGTAGGATCTTGGGAGAGACACATACCCCTAGTATATTTTCCAAACAATAATAGTTTTTAAAAGAAAATTTAGATGGCACCTTATGATGCATTGTATAGTAGGCCATGCAGATAACCCATATGATGGATATAGATAAGATAGGAAGATATGATGGGACCTCGTCTGGTGTAGGAGACAACTATGTAGGTGGAGTTGATTCAGAAGATGATGGACACTACACAATCTCATCATAAATTTTCAGATGATCAATGGAGATGACCTTTGGAGTTCGAGGAAAATGATCAGGTTTTCTTACGTGTCACACTTAGGATGGGACATAGGAGGATTATGAGATAGGGTATTCTTTCACCTTGATATGTTGGGCCATTTGTGGTTTTGGAGAGAGTTGGGCTAGTTGCGTATCTGTGGATGTTAACTCAGAGGTACTAGGCTATGCATGACATCATCCATGTTTTTTAGTGACGACGTTACTTTTCATACCTATCTCATGTTTTACAAACTGATTAGGTTGACTTTAATGTGGAATCATCCATTGTGGACCACCCTATATGGATTTTGCATCTCGACACAAATGTTCTTAGTGGAAGGTCTGTCCCACTAATATGGGTGCAATGGAAGTACAAGCGAGTATACGATGAGACTTGAGAGATGGAGTCATATATACAATCATGTTGGATTTAGTTGTTTCAAGTTCTTCTTCACCCCATTGGAAGGGAAATTCAAGGACATATTTTTTTACGGAGGGATGTTTGTAAGAACCCAGATCTTTATTTTAGGTATGGGTCTTGATTTCAGGTTGTTTTTTCGGGAAAAATTAAGAAACAGAAACTTTCAATGTACACACCATGTACATTTGAGTACAAGCCATGTACCTAGGTATGTGTACCACAGTTTACTATCCAGGTAACGGCTGAGTACATGGCTATGTAGGTGACCTGGAAGACCGCCTAAGTAGGGAGTCAGTTATGGATAGTAAACGGCGTGTACATTAAAAGAACATGCAATGTAATTTTATTTTAATTTGATAAATTAGTGAGGGGTCATGTCTCACATCTAGAACACATTTATTCTCCCCTTGTTTAATACAAGAGGGAGATAAATCCGAAGAACATCGAGATCCTCCTGGTTTTTCATCTGGACATGAATTTAGATACCGTAAGGTGATTTGGATTCCCACTAGTGAGTTATCTCTTTCCCTAGATCATTTATTTCTTATTCCTTATCTCTAGTGGATACTTCAATTATTATCATTTTACCCTTTCAATAGATCTATATCATTATAGGTTGATTCAAAGGCCAACATTAAATAGTGTTTATCGAACGACATAAAAGTAGGTGGTTCGTGTCTTTCCCTGATTGTATTTGGATTATATAAGCTTAATGTACCGAATATGCATTTTTGGGATATTGCATATTTTTGGATTATAACCCTGATGAATATATGCTATGATTTTTTTGATTGAGAATGGGTTATTGCTTATGCATATTTTTTTATAACTTAATCACAGGGGAATTTACATAGTTTGATCGATTATGGCCATTCTGTCTAGAATGAAGGTTTGGATAGCTATGGTTTCCATGCCTCCTATTATTAGGATGGAGTTAATGATTTTATGATACACATTTATTTCACATCATGAATGTATGACTTTGGGGAATTTACTTTGAAATCTTCCAGGGGTAGGGTCATTTATGAATAAATTTTTATTATGTTGAATGAGAGGTATTGACTATGAGAGTAGTAGGGTGGTCATAGAGAAGAGGGGTTAGACCATGAGAGATACCCAGAGGGTTTTTATTAAAATAATGTTGGAACCTAGGGAATTGACATTTAGTTTAGGTTGGTGGTCATTATTGTTTACTTTTTCGTTGTAAACCAATAGGGTACTGACATTGAGAGCTACCCAGGTGGTTGTTTATTTATGATTTGTGTTATGTTAAACCATAGGGGTCAGACTATGAGAAAATTCCTAGAGGGTTGTTTTCAATTGATTTCATGACTATGATGATTCTTCCATGCAAGAGAACAATCTTGGACTTGGTCTTACTTGATATGTTAGATGTCCATTTGAGACCTCTATTGTTTTACTATTACACAAGGGGATATATAGATTAGGATAGATCTAAAGATTACGTTACCCAATGGATTGAATAAATAAAAATGTAAATTAATGTAATTGAAAAATGTAGGATTGTTTACATTGGAGTAAATCATAGTTTGTTTCTTCATTTTGGGTATTTCCTTCTATATATAGTGTAACACCCTGCCCCTACCTCACTGGCTTAAGGAGTCGCTGAGGGTTACTTGGCCTTAAGAGACGTTCCCAAGGCGCCAAAGGCTGAAAATAAAAACGGAGGGCTTCCAGGAATAGCGGGGAACAATTTTCCTTTAAAGAGATCGCACAACTCAATCAAACAACAACGACTGATTCATGCACAATCAAACACAACCATATGATACAAAAAATGTCATCACATACCCCAAAACCATTCAAAACGGCATGTACACAAACTATCATAGTACAAAGTGGAAACTAAACAGCAAAAAACCACAAACCATGACACCACCACATCTCCCCACCAAGCTCCATGCTCCACCATAAAATCACAAGCATCACCACAAACCACTAGCAATGAGATTCCTTACCTTTACATGTGTCCCAGTACACGACATCTGCAGAGACACCAAAGTTCCCAAGTAGGGGGTGAGTACAACTACTCACTAGGTTTTCCCCAAATGACATCCCTACACACGCCACTAGGATAAAACTATTAGCACATTTATATAAAACAATTTATATAAAATAATCACATGTTCATCCATTACCATAAGCTAAACACACCCTTGCCAAGCCATTTCACCCAAACCAAGTAAACCCTGGAAAAGGTAAAAAATCATGCCATGAACCAAACATGCCACACAAGGAAGACCAATCAACCATGCCATGCAAGGAATCCAATTCAACACTTTCAAATTTCCAATACAAATTCCATCTATGCAAAGCAAAAAACAACCAAGAAACCATAATGATGGGACTTCCCGCCCCACTCGTTCACCCCGTCTTTTGGTAGTAGGACTTTCCTCCCACTACCTGACTACCTAAAATGGTGGGACATCCCACCCATCATGTTCACCTTTTATAGTGAGACTTCTCTCCCACTAACGCATAACCGACACAAGCTATAACCAAGCATGTAACCCACCAAGGCCACAACAATACATATTTAACCATTTCCATCGCATGTCAATCCACATCTATAAATCAATAATTTATTTAAAACACCCTTAAATAATTCTACATACACAACACATTTAAATAAAACAACCCTTTTTATGGAAAACCATTTTCTAAAATCATCTAAATCAAACCTACAAAACAACTCATATTAAAATCCCATTTTAAAATCACATCAAGAGAATTTCACCACAAGGCCTTTTTTTCAAAAACCCCTCAACCATCTCCAAAGGGATTTCCATCCAATTTCGCACACCAACAACCCAATTAACATTAAGAAGAAAAAATTAATTTCAACCAAAACCACTAGTTCTAACAAAGTGGAATTGAGGGAGAATACATATACCTTTAGGGTTCTGGCAAAATCGACCCACAAGAAAATACTCTTCAAAACCGGCGAACGCACCACCGAATCCTCACTAGATCCCCTTCTCTAACATCCATAAGCCTTGAAATTAACATCCAAGGAATCCACAAACCTAGATCTACACAAAATGGGTTTAGATCTAGAAAATAAAGAGAGAGGGAGATGTAGATCTAGAGGAAAAAACAAATACAATGAACCTAAGAGGAGAGACTTACCCAGGAGAAACCACCTTAAAACCACAAAAAAACCCTTCGATTTGCATCCAAAAAAAGTGGGATATCACCATAAACCCTTGAGGACCGAAAATACCAATTGAGGATAGAGTGGGAGAGGGTTTGGAGAGGGTTGAGGCAAACCCGAGTGAACCCGGGTTTTAAAACCCTACATATATGTGGCTGCATGGTTATCCCACACGGTTTGACAAACCGTGTACTAACCATGTGAACTCTACTACCTATAGAGGAGGGGTCCACATGGTTGCCTCGCATTGTTTGGAAAACCATGTGTAGGCCATGAAAAACCTACTATCCCCCCTGCATGGTTTCCTGGAGAACCCGCACGGTTTCCCCTAACCGTGCTCAAAACGTGCTCCCTATGAAAAGCCTCCAAACATATCCAAAACCATTCCAAACTTTCCCAACCTATTCTCAAATCATCCCATGCACATTAAACACATAAAGAAGCATAGAAAATGACTATTTACCTCAAACCGGGGGGGGGTGCTAAACTCTCCCCACTGTTGGAATTTACGTCCTCAGAAAGTAGTGAACACACCTTTGGCCGAAAGAGCTTCGGCCAGTGCACGAACCTCTCGTTCTACTGCTCCCAAGTATCCTATTGGATCTGGACATGCTGCCACAAAACTTGAACCATACTGATGCTTTTTCCCCACAAGGCTTTCTCTATCCTATCCACATCCTGCATAGGCACGTGCAGAAATGAAGCATTCAGCTCTAGCTCAACATGATCCAATCTTATAACATGGCTCAAATCCGGCTGATACATTTTCAACTGTGACACATGAAACACATTTTGAACCACACTGAAACTAGGTGCCAATGACAAATGATAAGCCACCTCACTGACCCGCTCATGATTTTCAAAAGGACCAATATACCTCAGAGATAACTTTCCCAGCTTCCCAAATCGAAGATGTCTGAACCTAAGAGAGATCCTCAAGAAAACATGATCACTCACCTCGAATTACAGTGGCCATCGATAATGATCCACATACGATTTCTGATGACTGTGAACCGCCTCCATTCTCTTCCTGATTAACCTGATCTTCTCCATAGTCTCATGGACAAGGCTCAGTCTAACCATCGAGGACACACCTGTTTCCACCCAGCATAGTGGAGAACGACTTGGACCCCCATACAACACTTCACATGAAGACATTTGTATGGATTCATGATAACTTTTATCGTACGAGAACTCAACCAATGAAAAGTGATCCTCCCATGAGACACCAAAATCCATGACACAAGCCCACAAAAAATCTTCCAATGTTTGTATTTTCACCTCGGATTGACCATCCGTCTAAGGGTGATACGCTGTGATCATAGTCAACTGTGTGCGAAGGGCTTGGTGCAAGGATTTTGAAAAACTAAATTTAAACTTTGGATATTTATTTGATACACTCAAAACTCAAACACCATGCCTCTTTACCACCTCCCAAATATAGATTTTGGGCAGATCCTCCACTGTATGAGATTCATGAATTGGAATGAAATGGGCCAACTTCATTAGCTAATACACTATAAACCAAATGGAATCGTTCTTTCTAACTGTTCTTGGAATTCCTATAACAAAATACATCACTATTTTCTCCCACTTCCCAACAAGGATTGGTAAAGGCTGGAACATTCTTCATGGCATGTGATGCTCTGCCTTGGCATGCTGGTAAGTCAAGCATCTCGAAACAAAATCTGCCACTCTTATTTTTATACCAGCCCACCAGAAATACGATTTCAATGATTTATACATTTTTTGAATTCCAGGCTGAAATACCCACCTGGAATGATGATACGCCCAGAGAAGATCCTTCTGACAAGCAACTGGTAAAACCATCCGATTCCAAAAACACAAAACTGAATCTCCTTTCAATTTCCAACCCTCAATGGTCTCCCCACCATTGAGATTATACCTCATGGCCACACACTCAGAATTATATATTTGCGCCTGTTTAACCAGTGCAACCAAGTTAGGAATCAAGAAGTCCAGAAAGAAGTCTGCTCTATCACCCTGATTGTCACATTCCAACCACATGTCAGCTATAACAGACATCAACTGCCACTGGTTTGATGCCTGTTTCTCCATATGAGCATATGATTTTCTACTTAATACATCCACCACAAAATTTCCCTTGACCGATGTGTACATCAAGTATCAATCAAACATTTGGAGATATTCCATCCATATTCTTTTCCTCAAGTTCATTTCCCTTTGTGAGAAAATTTGCTTCAAGCTCTTATGATCTATATATACCGTGAATTTCTCACTGAAGAGATAATGACAGTACACATTCAAAGCATAGACCACTACTGCCAATTCCAAATAATGAGGTGGGTAGTTCTTCTCATGCACCCTCAACTGCCGTGATCCATATGCAACCACATGATTCCTTGGCAAGAGAATGCACCCCAACCCTGATCCCGATGCATCGCAACACTAAGTACCCTTTTCCTGGTTCTGGAAAAACCAAGATTGGTGATGATATAAGACAAACCTTTATCTTTTTAAAACACTAATGACACTGTTCATTCCACTGGAATGGAACATTCCTTCTTGTCAAAGCTGTCATCAGTGAAGCCAAATGTGAAAAATCATGAACAAAACACTGATAATACCCTTCTAGACCGAGGAAACTCCGTAATTCAAGTACATTAATTTGCAGTTTCCATGAGATAATAGCCTCTATCTTTTCCAGATCCACTGAAACACCCCTTTCAGAAATCACATGGCCCAGAAAACGCAGTTCCTGTTTCCAATAGTCACACTATGACAATTTGGTATATAACCGATTATCCCTCAAGATCCCCAGAACTTTTGCCAAGTTCTTTTCATGCTTCAACCATGTCATAGAATACACCATAATAATTTCTACAAACACAACCACAAATGAATCCAAGTATCTCTGAAATATATGATTCATCATTTCCATGAACACCATTGGCACATTCATTAGACCAAAGGGAATAACCAAGTATTAATAATGTCCATATCTACTTCTGAAAGCTATTTCAGATATATCATCCTTCCTGACGCCAAATTGATGATATCCAGACCTTAGGTCGATCTTGGAAAACCACTGGGCTCCCTTCAACTGGTGGAACAAATCATCAATTTGTGGAAGTGGATATCTGTTCTTTATCGTAACTTGGTTAAGTCGACGATAATCAATATAGAGCCTCAATGTCTTGTCTGCCATTTTCAAAAACAACACTGGCACTACCCACAGAGACTTGCTAGGCCATTAGAAACCCTTTTTTTCTAACTCTTCTAACTAGACTTCCAATTCCGGCAATTTAGTAGGTGTTATCCGATAAGACGAAAGTGAGATAAGATTTTTCCCCGGATGAAGATCAATCATAAAATCCACTTCTCTTACGGGAAGTAACCAAGGAATTCTTCAGAAAAAACATCCATAAATTGATCCAACTTTTAAAGATGAAAACTTTTCTCAACACCCTCTACCGATTCCAATAAAAACACCACCAACTGATACGATAACGTGCCCACAGCTGGTGCCAACAAACCCGTTGCAACCTGCCTTTCACACCTCTCTCATCTAAAGAGATGTCTAAGACCATAATGTGTTGTAAAATCCATTGTTCACGTGTTACTGTCGATGTGGCCCTTAAACACCACTAGCTAACCCATTCCCAGGATTACATCATACCCATCCATCTCAAGCACTACGAAATTCCACATTAGCTCAACCTCACCCACAATGACACAACATGCTCTACACAAGAAGGCATGACACTCTCTTCAACCAAGAAATGTTTAATGTTTCAAAACCGAAGCCATCCTTTCTACCCATAAACACATCAACTCAACCACATGTGCAACAATAGAGTTCCCACTCGGGGATTATGTGTCCCTCCTCCACTTGAACCCAGCTTTAGATTTCACACTATTACCTATGGGTAACACCATGCTTCGTCCGCCCAGAGCTCCCAACAGATCCCGCTCAACCACCGATGCTCGATTCACCATATCTGTGTAATCACCAATACACAACACTACTATTTTTGACTGGATCTCTTACCCTAAACCCGCTTCGATGATACTTTCCATCAGCAATGTTCTACCTACCACCTTGGGTGCAAACCACACTAAGCTCATAAAACTAGCTGCATACTCTGTCACATATATATGCTCTTTCTTTAGACTGAGGAAATAGGTTGTGCACGGAATTCTGAATGTATGTGGGTGTAATTGTTTATTAAAAAATTCATCAAATCCTTTCCACCTCATAACCTAGTCCATCCCCACATGGACTACGAACTACCACCACTGAAGATCACGATACTCTAGCTTATTCATTGCTAGATTTACTTTTAGCTCTATCGGTGCCCAAAAGAATTCGAAAATTCTGTTCATTCTGGACAACCACGCCTCTGCCCTTTCCATGTTCGAATCACCACTAAAGATGGGTGGATCCTACCTTTGAAATGAAGAAACATAATCAACATGCTTAGAATATTCTGCTCTATTCACATTTCCCATAGCTTGGAATGCTTGCACAATGCTTTGGACTAACTGCTGGTTCACTTGGAGCTCAGGTGCAGCCAAGTTCTCATCGACCACTTCCGATTGTTCTCTCCGACGCCTACATAGTTCCATTTCTATAAACAGAAAACAAAAAACCATGAGTCTCACTTCCGTAGACATAAATAATTCCCATTTCAAATCGCATTACACAATACTATCGCAATGAGGCTTTACACCTTTTTTTCACATTTTCCATGATTAACAATTTTTGAAAATCAAACCATTTTCAAAAAACAGAATTTATTCACATTAAAATTTCACAAATTTGAAAAAACATTTCTCACATAATCCCATAAATTATTATGCCCAATGAAATATACATCCTAGAGGGAAATCGTATCTACCATATATTCCATGCACATCTGATTGGCTACACCCATGATAATGAGATTACCAATTCCTATAAGTGTCTCCAAAACACTTGTTTACCCAACTCCCCGGTAACTTGAAGTTCAACATAAAAGTGTTTTCTATGTCCTTTTATGATATAAATTCCATGTTCCAACATTATTATGCCTTGCTACCATCCCAACTCAAGGAATATACCACAATGAATGTCAACTCCAAATCCGAGAATCAACTCCAAAGGACAGAACAAGCTGATACAACATGTAACACTCCACCCCTACCTCATTGGATTGAGGTGGGGGTGAGGGTTACATGGAATTAAGGGAAGTTCCCAAGGTGACAATGGATGGAAATAAATTATCAGGGCTTCAAGGAAAAATGGGGAATGATTTTCCCTTAAAGGGATCACCCAACTCAACCAACCAACAGTGAAAGATGCATGCACTGTCAAACCCAACCATATGATACTAACAATGTCATCACATACCCCAAAACCATTCAACTAGACATGTACAAAAAAAATCAAAGAACAAAGATGAAACTGAACAACAAACACCAAGAGCCATGACACCACCACAACTCCACACTAAGATCCAAGCTCCACCAACACATCACAAGAATCACCACAAACCAGTATCATTGAGATGCCTTACCTTTACCTGTGTCCCGATACATGACATCTACAAAGACACCAATGTGGCAAAGTAGGGGGTGAGTACAACTACTCAGTAGGTTTTCCCCAAATGACTTCCCTACACATGCCACTAGGATATAACCGTTATCACATTTATATATAACAGTTTATATAAAATAATCATAAGTGCATCCATTACCATAAGCCAAACACACCCTTACCAAGCCATTTCATCCAAACCATGTAAACCCAGGGAATGTGATGAATCTCACATTTTCATATATTTTATACTGTAAATCATTGTTTATAATCCCACCATAGTGTTATTTGATGGGTAATTGTCACGTTTTTAGGTTTTACTGTTACATTGTGCATAGATGTGAAAAATGACTAATTCTGGATTTTTGACAGATTTTTACGTCAAGGGTATTTTGGTTATTCCCTGAAAAATATAATTCCAAATTTTTTGATTATATATTTATTTAAAATCCTTATTTTATTTCCTCCAATTTTGGATGTAGGACTAGGAGCAGATTCATCCTTCTAAAGGGTCTAAAATCTATTGATGTTGGACATTTTTCCGATCGGACAACGTGGACCCCAAAACTGTAACAAAACCCAAAATAGTTCTAAAAATATCCAAATGAGGTGTTTCAACCAGGGATAGAACTAGGAAATCTAGTACCGAATCTACATAAAATTTGGGGGCATTTGGAAGTCATTAAGGTGGCCATTAAACATCATGATTTTGGAGGAACCATCCTGGAAGTTTCATCAAGAAACAGAAACCGAGAATGAAATATTCCTAACTCCTTAATTAGGTTTCAAAATTAGCTGAAATTTTTAGGAGAGATGGAAAATATATGTTTGAACAACATTCATGATGGGAGGAATGTGTGAAGAGGTAATTAATGGGGTCTAAAACATGTTGACTTTAGGGGGTAGAATTCTACCTATAAATGGAGGCCCTCACCTCCTTCCCAAACCATCCCATTCTCCATCCATTCCTTCAAGGCACCAAGGAGGAGATCTCCAACGAGGGAGGCCGTCCAAAAATATACCCCATTTCATTTTTAGTTTTTTATTTTCATTATTTTTGTTTTAGTTTTCATTTGTAATTTATATTTCAAATAAATTCATGCATTGTTTTTATTATTGTGTCTACCCATCCACCCTCATTTCTTTCTCTCTTCTTACCATCGTGAACTATAATACTCATGATCATGAGTAACTAATCCAAGGAATATTCTGAGGGATTAATAAGGTTATTTAACCTAAGATCATGTTTTTGATATTCTTGGAGTTAATTCTAAAGATAATTTATAGTGGCTGTAATCCTCACCGTGGTTATCTAAAGATTAACTTCTTAATCTACAACCATTTTCTCTCGATTGAGGAGGTGGATGAAGGGTGTGCTTCACGATCGCTAAGTAGACTTTTCATTCATAACCGGGTAGACTAAGTTGTGCAAACATTCGATGGAGTGTGTTCACTAAGTATATTTGAAGTTGGACAAGGAAGGTGCTCCCTAAAAGTTCTCTCGAGAGAACTTACTTTATTATCTAATTACATTCTGTTTAGAATTTCATGGTAATTTAGAATTAAATTTTAGTTTATTATGATTTATGAATTTAATTTATTTTATTAAATTCCATTTATTTCATAAAATATAAACCAAAAAAGAATTAGATTAGGTGAACTAGAATACGTGATTGAACTGACTTCAACGCTCCTCAAGTGAAATGACCCAAGTCAGCCACTATGCTACATTAGGAAAATAAATTTTCGTTTGCCACGCCCTACGACAGACGTGCGTCAGAAAGACAAACTATCATTCTAGGATCCAAACATGCCACATAAGAAATCCCAATGAACTATGCCACACAAGGAATCCAATTCAACTATTTCAAATTTCCACAACAAATTCCATCTATGAAAAGCAACACACAAAAAAGAAACCATAATAGTGGGTCTTCCCACCCAACTCGTTTACCCTGTCTTCAGCTAGAAGGACTTCCTGCCCACTACCTGGAAACCCAACACGGTGTGAATTCCTGCCCATCCCATTAAACATTTATAGTGAGACTTCCCACCCACTTATACACATCCAACACAAGCCATAACCAAGAATGTAACCCACCAAGGCCACAACAATACACAGTTCACCATTTCCATTACATGTCAATCCACTTCAATAAATCAAACATTTATTGAAAACATCCTTCAATCATTTTCCATAGAAAACCACATTTCAATAAAATAACCCTTTTTATTGAAAACCATTTCTCAAATAATCTTAATCAAACCAACAAAACAACTCATTTTAAAATCCCATTTTAAAATCACATCAAGAGCATTTCTCCACAAGCCCTTTTTACCAAAAATCCCCAAACCATCCAAAAAAGGATTTCCATCCAATTTTCCACATCAAAAACACAATTAAATTTAAGCAAAAAAAATTAATTGCAACTAAAACCACTTGTTAAAACCAAATAGAGTCGAGAGAGAAGAAATCTACCTTTAATGTTCCGGTGAAATCGACCCACAAGCAACAACAATTCAAAACCAGTGAACGCACCACCAAAACCTCTCTAGATCCCCTCCCATAACATCTATAAGCCTTAAAATTAACATCCAAGGAAACCAAAACCCTAGATCTACACTCAACGGGTGTCGAACTAGAGAACCAGGAGAGAGGGAAAAGTAGATCTAGAGGAAAACACAAAGAACCCAAGAGGAGAGACTTAACTGGGAAAAACTACATTCAAATTAACACAAAAACCCTTCGATTTGATTCCAAAATCAGTGGGAGATCACCATCAACCCCTAAGAACCCAAAATCTCAAGTGAGTTTCAAGTGGGAGAGGGTTTGGAGAGGAATCAGGCAAACTCGATTGAATCATGGTTTTAAAACACTATTTTTAGTGGCCGCACGGTTAGCCCGCACGGTTCGAAAAACCATGCGATAAATATACTCATGCTACTACTTCAAGAGGAGGGGTCTTCACAGTTGCCTCGCACGGTTTGGAAAACCGTGTGCAGGCTGTGCGAAGCCAACTGTCTCTCCCTGCACGGTTTCTTAAAGTACCCACATGGTTTCCCCTAACTGTGGTCAAACCGTGCTCCCTAAGAAAAGCCTCAAAACTAATCAAAAACCCTTACTAACTCTCCCAACCACCTCTCAACTCATCCCATGAACATTAAACACATAATGAAGGATAAAAAAGGCTACATACCTCAAACTGGGGGTGAAACATATTTTCACTAATAGTTAGGAACAAATCTTTTGGTGGTTTCATACTGGTATTCATCTCACACCCTATTTGGGCCATGCTTTTGGACCTGAGAAGATTATATAGTTTTAGGTATAGATATGGGTAGTCATCCTTATTTATCATGTACATGATTACTGTTGGAGCTAGAGTGAATAGGGCCAAACTGAGGCTTGAGATGCTATTAGAGATTACTTATATTCTGTACATTTGTTTCATTATTGTATTTCCAGCATTGTGACTAGTTTTGATGAATTCCTAGATACATCTAACAAGCATCATTTTTTTATGCTCTAGTTGTTTTATTATTACCAGTCTTCTACTGTTTACTTTTTTGAATGGATTACTACTTCCACTGTTTCATAGTAGTTGTTTACATTATGTTACTCTTACAATGAGATCATAGTTTCCCCACTATAACACCCAATGCTCTTGCTACTAGTAGGTCACCTCTAGCATTCAAGGAAATGTTCTTGAGGACATGTGACCAATCGAGTATAGGGTATCTTCAGGTGGAACCCAGAACCAAGATTTTAAATCTATTTAAAATAAGTAACTAGGGGTAACAACTCAAAAAGATGGGTCACGCCAAACATGAGCATATCCTGGTACATGAAAAAATTACTTCATGGACTTCTGTTTTGATGCTATAGAGGTATACACATTATGTGTTCATAGAAACATTATAAACCATCATGATGTATTTTAGAATAAGATGACAATAAATAACATGGGATAAACCATAGGGGTTATTTATAAGTAAAGTACGTGCAATGGTTTATACATTCTATGAGTTATTTTTTACATGATAATGTTTTTATTCATAATGATAAGTTTTTATAATACAATGATTTCTTGTTTTAATAAATATAAATAACTAGAAATAACTGGGTTAACATTGAATCTGTTCAACAATTTTGTGACTATAATCAATTAAATTAGATAATAATTTGAGATAATGATAGTAATTTTATCTTAAATACTCTATAATGATATCAGATTAATAATACCATTATTGGTAATGTTCCTAACACATCAAATAAGTGGAATATGGAATTTTATATATTTTACAATGGTAAAGATCGATGGGGAATGAATATTTGGCTTCCTATAAATCAAAAATATGTGAAGAATAACCTCATGTATTACATCAAATAGAGGGGAATAATTTTATTTTTACATGAAACAATGGGTCATAGAGTGATAATTTTTCATGGAGTTTAATGACAAAAATATGGAGAACATGGGAATTACCTAACTCAATTCCCTAGACTATGATTAAAATTATGGTTAAAGGAATGAACAATTCCATGATAATCAATTTAGTTTATTTGATGATGTATTTATATATTTGGATGCATGAATTATGAATTGATACTTATATAAGAATTTTTTTGTATATTTTTATTTCGATAAGGATTTAAAACAATATGTTGAATGGTTATGATGAACTAGAAATGCTATTTAATTTAAAGATGATATTCTGGCTAATGTAATGTAACCATTTATGGGTCCTTGATGTTACATAAAATTTTCATATCTTTACCAAAGAGATTATTGATATGGAAAAAGTAAATAGGACAATACCAATTACCCTGGAAATGATTACTGATTTTGTGAAAAAAATTATAAGTCATCATGGATGATGTTTATAATATCATTAAATTAATGAATATATTTAATAATAACTTTAAAATGGGATCATCCATGTTACCCAAAATTATTTATTGTTGTTAACATTTTTACAGCGTTTCATGAGAATATACGATGTGGGTTTTAACATGTATATAATTAGATAGACATGGAATAATTTTTGATATATAGGGGATAAAAGTAAATCTTATTTGATGACCTTAACTATATTGTTTTTTATCATAATAATTTGGATGGTTTATACGATTGACCATTACTTTAATGGTTTATATTATATTTCAGATGAGGTTTTGGAGATTAATGTACTATCTCGCCATATGTTGATTTATGCATATTGGATTACTTCTGCTAATTATTTTTATGAGATAAAGAATGTCCAATCATTCTACTTAGAGATCCCAAGATGTTTATTTCATTTTGAAATAAAAACACACATTCATTTCATAATATAATAGATGATGTGGGAATTAATGAAAAACCAAAAAGTGTGATATTATACATAATCATGTATGTATTTCATCATATTATAATTCCTCACATATAGGAAAATGGGTCCTGAAAAAAAATGTTATCCTAGTACATTTTCAGATGAATCAAATGACCCTTAGGTAATCATAGTTTTAGGGATTTGTGATTGATAGCATTCTACTATCCTCATTTTCTATCAATCTATATGAGAAAAATTTAGTTATTTTCCTTTTCCGTGTACATTTGTTTTCACTTACCATGTATATTTTACTATGTGTAAACCCATTTATATGTAACTTTGGGCTACAATAATGTGTCCAACATTCCCTTTTTAAAGGATAGTTTTTTATTATATTTAACGGTGTGTGTTTCTTTGAAAGGTGCTTTCAAGTATTAAACAACTCATAATGTATTATAGTTTCGATGGAAAAATTAATTTTATGTGGGGTAGAATAGAACACACTCAGATTTTGTGAAATATTTTTTTGAACTAACTAAAACATTTTGATATTTTAAATATCATGAATCACTAGAATTTGTTTTTCATCAATTAAATAAAAAAATGGATTGAGTAATATTAAACCCCATGATCATCATTCCCTATTGACAACATAATGTGTTTGAATCTCTATATTAATCTTTGATGATAGTTTCTGTTAAAATAAATAACGACATTCCTCGATGACTTTCGTAACACGCAAGACCGTGTATTACCAAAAAAAATATTTAAAAATTTATTATTTAATATAATATGATATACCATTATTGTTTTGTTTGTTGTTATGAATATTATTAGCCAACTTTTGAAAATAAATGGTTGAATTGATTAGTGTAAAATTAATTAGAAATTAATACATTAATTAATTGAACAATAACAAAATGTTTTTACAAAAACTACTTTAATAATCACATTGTAATTTTATCAAAATAATTTAAAATAAATAGGATTTTTTCAGGATATTAATTAATTATATATTTTCTATATTACACAAAATATTTTTACATTTATTCAATATATATGATATGTATATGATATGAAAAATCCCAACATTACACGAAAAGGCCTATAATTTTTTAGAATATGTTTTATAACATTTTAAATGATAACCTATTATATATTAATATTATAGATATTTTGTAAATTTTAAATCTAAAAATAATCATTTTTTATGGAATTGAATTTTAAATATTTTTTTAATTTTGATTTTTGGGTATTTTTCAATAAATTTTGTTTTTTTATGAACAATGAAAAATAATGATGTTTAATTCAAAACTGAAAATTAATCTAATTTATCTATAAGGATTAATTATTTTTTAAATTTTTTTTAAATTATAATTATATAAATAATTCATAAATAAATAAAATTTATTATAATAGGACCATTTATCTTTTAAATTAGATACAAATACATTAAATTTTTTTTGAACATTTTTACATCAAAAAACTACTTTGTCATCCCAAATATGGAATTAAAATGAAATTAATATCTAAATCTCATATGATTGGAATATGAAAAAATAAAATACATATTTATTATTAGAATAATTTATAATATATAATAAGAAGACATTTTTTTGATAAAAAATATTAGTTAATGTAATTATATTTAATTATCATAGCTAAGTGGAAAATTTGATTTTAAAAGGACTAAACCATACACTTAAGTGAAAAAATGACCTAGATAGATGACTAAAGACCATTTTAATTTAATATATAGACCCTATAACCCCATGGATCCAATTATTACCATTAATAGTGCCACATTTCATTGTAAAAACATCAGTTAAATTCCCATTGCAAAACTTTAGATTAATTCCACTCCTCATCCACTATAAGGTGTCACTATGCTCTCCAACTTATTCACACCTATAATGACATTTGGATAAAAAAAACTGATAATATAAGCTCCCAAAATCCATAACGTACTCCATGAATCATCTATTTGGTCATGATAACAACCATTAAATAACATTTTCTATAATGTTAATGGAGTTACTTAAAAGAAGAGGTAGCATCCTTTCTCAAGCAGCATTATTTTATTCTTTGTGTACACTACCACAATTTTTAATTTTTCATTATTATATATTAAAAAAATATAATTAATATAATTATATTTTTTTATTTAAATGGTTCAACCCTAACATACACTAACTTTAATCTAATGGATAAGGAACATATCATTCTTCTATACTGTGAACTACTGCCTCCTGAATCAATATAGTTCATTTTTCTATCACCACATCTCATGGTTGGGAAATATGATGTAATTATATATATATATATATATAATATTTAGTATTATTATTATTAATATATAACACATATATTAACTATTTACATTTTCATTAGGAATAATAACATTTTTTTGGGGTAATTTGGACTTTGGATTCCTTAAAGTGATGTGATTCATTCACATCTTAAGTAGAATATATTAAGAATGATTTATGTTAATGTATATGAAATATATGAAATAATTATTCTACTTTAATTAAAATGTAAATTTATATATTTATATTTTTCATTTACAATATTTCATTCAATGGGATAATAAAATATAAATGGAATTCATGGGTGTGTATGTCATATCATATCCATTAATGGTGTATTACATTTCATACATCTATATTACAATGATTATTAATATATATATATATACAAAATTTATAGTAAATTTATTAAGTCCTTTTTATTTCATAATTATGTAATCCATTATCTATGTATGGGGACCAATAATAAAAATTTAACAAATACATGAAAATTAATGTTGATATTTCTTGAAATGTAATATTACCATGGAGTTTTTTATTAATGGGTAATATAATTTCATATATAAATTAAATATTTGATTATATATAATCATATGGTTCTATAGTAGATTTATGTAAAAATTATATTTATTATACATGATTTATAAATGTGTACAATGTATGTCAGGACATAAGGTAAGGGAATTTCATCCAACATTTTATTTCCATGAGATGCATACCTTATTCACCCCTAATTTCATTTTCAGGTGTTTATACTACACACAGATGTATTTTATGATTAATATACTTAAATTAATTTGTATTTACATATCTTTTTTATGATATTTTGTTCATGTGTTTTAAGGATCAAAATTTATGAAATATTTATTGTAATTTTTTCATAATTTTCCATCATCGAGAAAAATACCAAGTTATGCACATATATTTTTATATAAGGTTTATATAGTTACATTTTAATGTTAAATAATTAATACACTTATTTTGATGATATTATAAAATTCATGTAATTTTATTCTCTTCGTATTATTATAAAACAATTTTTTGATAATGGATACCACTTATTTATATTATCTCATATATTGTTAATATTGTTTATGATTATGCTTCAATTGATGAAATCAAATTATTAATCTCAAATTAAAAAACATGATTTTTCTTATTATCTATTTATCCATGGGATATTCATGTTACAATACAAAATTTACAGTGTTTTTACATATTATAATTTAGAAAATGTTTTTTTAATATGAAATTGTTTATCCATTCAATGGGAAAGATGATCTATTTCTAAATATCGCTTTATATAAAGTTTAAAAAAAATTAAACTATTATCCTATGTTTTCTGTTAGATATTGTTACCTATGTTTTACCTTTATAAAAAATGTTGAAAAATAATACACATTAGATTTTAATAAAAATAAATATTTCAAAATAATATATGTAAAATGAATGTTTGTCTTGTAAATAATTAAAAACCATTTGGCCAATATTTTACCTGAAGCAAACATTTCATGATTACAAGTTTATTTTTAATGAAATTTATTTCCAAAGATTCAAGACACATATTTATTATAATGAGTTTTCAACGATTTGTTTTTCAAAAAATTGATTAATGTGGAAGATGTATTTTAAATGATTTTCAAAGATATATTTATTTGTTTTAAAATGGATATTTGAAAATAAATTGATTCTAATGATATCCTAATATCATTAATTTTTTTCTATTTAATTTTCTAGAAATGGATTTCAAAACTATTTTCAGGACATCAATTTATTTTTTCATTTTATGTTTAAATAATGTTCTTTTCAAAAATGATTTTATTTGAAAAGGATTATTTTTAGAGGAAAAGTATTTTCACAAAAATATTTTATAAATGCAATTTTGTATCCTAATTTATAAGAAATTTATTTTTAAATGGTTTTATGAAATTAAATTTTGAAGAATTTATATTTTCTCTATTAAATATTCTATGTTATGTTTCCAGATCATTATCCATATATAGTGGAGAACATTGTTTTTCAGTAACACTTCAATGAATATTATTTATTCAATCGATTATGTTTGAAAGAATGTTTTTTATGATTCATGATCTCCTTAACTGGTTATATTATTTTGAAACATGCTTCTTTTCACATGTTATGAATGAATGAAATGATTATGAAACATATCCCTTATTGATATGGTATAATGTTATGAAACATTAATGGTACCCATTTATTTCCATAGATTATGATATGATGAATGCTTGGATATCTTAAGGAAAATGCATGTATGATTTCATTATGTGATGGGTGGGACTTTTATCTCCATCCAATGAATTATTTAACAATATATAATTGAAAAGAATAAGATATTACATTAGAGGGAATATCAATACTAAGACATGATTCCTTCATAAATGTATAACAAGACGGTACAAGGGAGGTCATCCCATGACCGAAAGAGTGGGTATATGGTATGAAATCAAAATCCCAAAACAAGAATGTACATGTTAGGGAATCCCAAATTAAAAACAAGAGGGTACACAAGTGGTTATCCATAGCCCCAAAAAATAGATTACTCATTGTGGAATCCAAATTTTTATGTATTTAAATTGGATATTATCTGAATCATATCATATTGTAATGGTCTTGGTAGGTATCCTAAACATAGGATATTTTATGCTTTTATGTGTCGCACAAATTTATTTTCTTTTTACTATGTTGTGTTTTCATAGATTACATTTTTTTTTATTATTCAACTCTTTTTCACATAAAATATATATTTGATTACTCACGTATATGATATTTTATATTTAGTGTAGGATATGAAAAAGTTACTCACATATTCTAATACACTTATGCTCATGTTATGCTTATGTATCTCCTCTATTTACACATACTCTGCAGATGATCTCACCACTTTATTATGAATCCCATCCATAGGTAATGAAGAATGTTTTTTTGTTAATGTAATAAAGGGGATATATTTTTGGGAGAAATTGAAAATCATTCACTGAGTAGGAATATTTTATTAAATGTTTCTAAAGAAAATAATCTCTTATGGTCCCTGAACATATATTTATGTTATTTCATTATTGTCCATATTAAATTTTGTAATACCCATATATATTAATCCGAGGTCACTATATAACATAGTGTGAAACTATAATATATATTTAAAATAAAATAATGTTACATTAGTAAACATCAAATAAATAAAAATATTATAAATCCAATGATTTATGAAATGTAACTACATATAATTAAAGAATAAGTGAAGGGCCTAAAATGAAAATAAGTGTATTTAAAAAATATGACTTCAAAGTAATGTGTATTTCAATGATGAAAGAAAAGTTATGAATAATCACCTATATAATTTGATGTGGAAATAAAACACTATTCTAAACTTTTCATAATACATTATTAAAATTAAATATTATTTGGGAATCTTTATTGGAGAGGTAAGAATGAAGTATATAATTGGGTAAAATATTAGGAATGGATTATTCATCCAATAAAATACTTTTATATGAATTTATTAGAAAATTGAATATAAAACAATGTTTTCCTAATATGAAATATAAAAAATATGATAAATATTACAATATTAATAAAAGGAATGAAAAATAGAGTGATTAAGAAAATAGTTCAAGTGATTTTGAGTTAATAAAATAAGACAAACAAGATATTGACATTATGAAATTTTTTACATGCACATCAGTTATATTTAAATATTTTATTTAATATCCTACAAATATTTCAATAAATTATGACAATGAAAATCATGATGAAAAATAGTATTACTAAAGAATGCATAAAACAATGTAATATACTGGAGGATTCATTTTATGAGGTAAATGATAAATAAAAATTATAAATAAGCATCATTACTAGAAAACTAACATTAATATTTACCTAAATATTTATAAGGATAGAAACACTCAATTTTTATATTAAAATAATTATCTAATGTTATCTAACAAATAGTTCATGATAAATCTATGGAAATTTACCAATAGATGAATAAACATACATATATGCACGGTATGAAAACTGCAACTAAATATTCTGAAATAATAGGATATCATCCATAAAAAAAGGATTTTTAAATATTGTTTTATTCATTGAAATAGTAATACTAACAATGTTAATTATTCTTAATTTACAAGAACGAACATGATTTTATTTTATGAATGATTATGTTATGGTTTAAGTAAACCAATGAAGCAATTTTGGATTCTAAAAGGACTTATTACTAACATTTCTAGATAGGGGTAAATTGGAATTCCATAATAATTTGTTTGGTTAAATATTTTTTATTAGAAATATTCCATATAATATCTAGTAAACACCAATGAATTTTGGATTGTGGCTACATTAAAAACATGATTGTGGACCACTAATGTTTCATGAACCCAATCGACATTGAGGGTGGACTTGTAAATATCAGAGTCAATAAAAATGTGAATAAAATCCATCATGGATAAAAAAGTAACTATTAAATTGTTTTATTTTATAATTATTTATTTATATATGGATTGAAATATAATCTTTATTGAATATCACTTCAATGCAATTATGGTTTAAATTTTTAATTTTAAAATAACTCCATTATAGTTTTTATTGTAAAAATGATATAGTTTTCACTTTTTTTGAGACGTGATAATGTATTTGTAGTTCATATAAAATAATTTTTTTAAAAAAATTATCTATTTGATATTCATGTTGGACATCATAATTTCCATTCAAAATGTTAGCAAAGAAAATAAGGGATGCATTTAATTATGAAATCAAGGTAATGGATATAACAAAGAACACAATCCATTATTATGTAACAAAGTAGGGGAACTATTAGATGGAGATAAATGAATCCAAATTATTGAAACTAAATGGGAGTTTAGAAAAATGTTTTATGAGTTTGTAATAATAATTCAAAATAAATTTAGATTTTTTCCATAAGGATAATATAACGACCCATACTTTACATACATTGTTAATAATTCAAAATTGAAGCACACTTATTACAGCATATGACAAAACCACAAAGGACCGTATAGGTATAGTGTCTTTAGAAACTGGGAAACATAAACAACTGGTTCATAAATCTTCTACAATGTCTCCCATTTATTTCATCATATCTAGGGTCCCTTTTAGAATATTCTACTTAATATCCATCTTCCTGACCTGGGGAAAAGAAAACATAAAAGGGTGAGCTCAAATTCTCAGCAAGGGAAAATAAAGGAAATAAAAATCATATCATATCTTTTTGAAAATCATAACCTGCAAAAGGGATCATAATATCTTAACATGGAATAAATCATAGAAGTGAAAATGAGATCCTCATAATCATAACATGAATCTTGAAACTTTGTGGCATGCCCACATAATCATGGAAAATCATTTCTTGTAAGTCATGACTCATTGCCAAGACTATCTTAGCGGACAAAGTCCATTTCTGAACCGAGTTCACTCCTCGTTTCAGTCCTGTATCACTGAACCGAAATAACCTTCCGTTCAAGCCATGTCTATCTCATGAGATATAAATCTTTACCCAATGAATTGGAGGGAGATATAGGTCCCACCCATCTTATAATGAATCCTTTCTTATGTGTGCAACAAAATCATAAATCATACATCATCGCATAACACATGTAACAAAAATGGGATTCTTGAAACATCATGACATCATAAAACAAATCATATAAGGTAAATGAATTCATAAAAAAAATTCCCTCACAACATAATAAAATAAATGTAATAATAGGGATAAAAATAGAACCCTTTATTATCTTAAATGGAAAATAATTTTGATAAAACACATGAACTCCATTCTTGAGGAAAATATACTTTCTTCTTCAAAAACACTTTTCTTTTCTTAACATGTCACACAATTATAAACTAAAAGAATTTGATTAAAAATAAACTTGAAAACTTGTAAAGTAATCTTCTTGTAAATAATGTTTTAAAAATACATTCATGCCGTATAAGTTAAAAAAACATTCTTCTTATTTTTGTCGGAAAATTCATAAAGTATCTCATACGAAAAATGACAAAAGATTCCTTTCATACATATTACTAAAAACTCACCGAAGGGTAAAATGGATTTAAACAATTGTAGGTGGATGGAAATAATATTACATATTGATGAAACATGGATGTGGATGATAAAATACATCCCAGTAAATACTTAGGAATAAACAATCTCGGATAAAAATGAGATTGTGATATTTCCCTTAGCTTAGGTCCGATTTGCTTTGTACGTGTCCGAATCTCCTCTTCTTTGGAACGCTTCTTTGAATCCTCCACTTAGGGAACTAAGATTGGTCTTTGAAGAAGACCAGGACCTCTATGATTATTCTAGGGAAGTGGAGAGGAGAAAATGGAAGGGGTTGGCCGAGCTTGAGTGCTCAAATTGGTGTGAGGAGGAGGGGGAGGAGGTGCCCTGTTATAAGGGAGGAGAGGGGCACCTTAGGAATATCTCAAAATATTATTTTATATTAAAGTCAAAATCGGTTTATAATGGTTCCAAAGGGTCTTATTTCGAAGCTAAAGTGGGGATGGGTCGAAATCCTATCAACCAATAGGATTTAGACAAGTTTAGGGTATTATTTTAACCTTATCAATTAGATTTAACTCTAAGTTCAATAATTTAACTTTTACCGTGTCTTTTTGGTTTCTTTCACTATATGGTTAATACACTTACTATAACATGCCAAACGAACCCCAAATTGTTTATTATTAATATATATATAATTATCTAAGTCATTTGGCCGAACCTTAGATTTTTAGGAATAAAATAACAATTAATAATATAATATTTGATTTAAAAACTATTTTGTGTCAATTTTCACTCTATTTGATATATGATTTTTGTGAAAGTCATAACAGAATTATATGTTCGAACCAAGTTGATTAAATCAACACTAATATATAATAGTAACCTATAAAATTAGTGGAATTCATAAAAATTCTCAAATTACATTTATTTTGGCACTTATAACGTCACTTATGTCAATATTTCATAAATAAGATAATTACTGCATCATCATTGTGTCATAAATAAATTAAATTATTTAATGTCTAAAAATTATAAATAAACTACCGTTATGTAGGAAATCGTTTTATCTTTCTAATGAATATTTATAGTCCAATTTATCTTATGTATAACCTCATATTAAAAATAATTTACTTATTAAACATTGATTTTAACTATTTTAACCCTTCTTTAAATAAATTAATAATAAATGTCCTAATCTAACCCAAGTGGGCCTAAATGGTCATATTTTATTCATAAGGTTCTTTTTGGTCTAATTACACTTATCCAATAGAATTAGGACATGTGTTAGGGTAATAGTAATATCATATTTACCCCTATTTACTATTAACCGCGGTAAAAAAAGTAAAAAGTTACTATTCACCAAAAAATTATTTTTATCTCATTGAACCACATTTTACTTACTGATATCAACTGTGTCTGTCTGATTTTCGAAATTCCATTCACAGAAGCGGTAAAATTAAGTTTTATGCAAAATTCAGTTTTTAACCTACCACTTAGTGGTTTCACTATTCATCAAAAATTGAAAGTTTTCAGAAAAATACCAAAATTTCACCCTAGGCTAATTTCGGTATTCCGAATCCAAAAATGAAGTCCATTTTGAAAAATAAAATTTATAAAATTTCAAAAAGTGGTTATTACTATTCATAATGGCTAGTTTTAATAATATTTTCATAGCATATCGTTGTTTAGTGAAACTCTTTATTGCGTACGACACAAGCTATCGAGGAAGGTCGCGATTGCGTGTAAAGTAAGCCGAGCTTGTATGTAGTGAAAGATTCCTTTGATGATATATATAAAAACAAAATATTACTCATAAAAATCTCGGGTGTTACATTCTACCCCCCCTAAAAAGAATTTCGCCCTCGAAATTCGTCACTTTGTAACAAACAGATAAGGATACTTCTCCCTCATCATATCCTCAAGCTCCCATTTAGCTTCCTCTAATTGGTGGTTCCTCCATAAAACATTCACCAATTGAGTGGTCTTGTTTCGTAGGACTTTTTCTCTACGATCCAGAATCTCTATCGGTTGTTCTTCATAAGAAAGATCTTGCTCCAGCGGTACAACTTCTGAGCTGAGTACATGTGAACGATCAGGTATGTTCTTTCTCAGGAGAGATACATGGAACACATCGTGAACTTGAGAGAGATTCGGTGGAAGCGCCAATCGGTAAGATACCTTTCCAACACGTTCCAGTATTTCGAAAGGACCGATATATCTAGGGCTCAACTTCCCCTTCTTTCCAAATCTCATAACCCTCTTCCAGGGAGATATTCGTAAGAACACTTTATCACCCACTTCAAACTCTAGGTCTTTTCTTCGGTTGTCGGTATAACTTTTCTGTCGACTCTGAGCTGCTCTTATGTGTTGTTGAATAGATCTGACCTTTTCTGCCATTTCATCAACGAGATCATGTCCTAATAGCTTTTTTCCCCAACTTCATCCCAGAAAGTTGGAGTCCTGCATTTCTTTCCATAGAGAGCTTTATAAGGAGCCATCTGAATACTGGAGTGAAATCTATTATTATAAGAAAATTACACCAAAGGTAGGTGTTGATCCCAACCTCCATTGAAATCCATAGAGCAAGCTCTCAACATATCTTCTAGGGTTTGAATTGTTATCTCAGACTAACCGTCTGTCTGGGGATGATAAGTAGTGCTGAAACTCAACTCTGTATCCAGATTATGCTGAAGACTTCGCCAGAACATCGAGGTAAATCTCGGATCCCGATCAGATATAATAGAAAGTGGTACTCCATGAAATCTTACCACTTCCTTTACATATATCCTGGCAAGCTGATCTAGAGAGAAATCCTCTCTAATAGCAATGAAGTGTGCAGACTTTGTAAGACGGTCAACTATGACCCAAATAGCATTATTGCCTTTGGATGTTTTAGGAAGTCCTGTGACAAAGTCCATAGTGATGTTTTCCCATTTCCATTCGGGTATGGGTAATGGTTGTAACATCCCCTTAGACTTTTGTCTCTCAGCTTTAATTTGTTGACAAACCAAGCATCGAGAGACATATTCAGCAACATCTCTTTTCATGCCATCCCACCAGAAGTACTCTTTCAGGTCCCTATACATCTTCGTGCTTCCAGGATGAATAGAGAATGAAGAACTATGAGCCTCATCCAGCAGCCCCTTCTTTAATTCGGGGATGGGAGGAACACAAACCCGATTCCTGAACTTTATTATCCCATCACAATCAAGGTTAAATTCAGGAACATTTCTCACCTTCTTTTGTAACTCGACATCTTCTTTCTGTGCCTCTTTAATCTTCACATGTATAGATGGTTGAACATTCATTTGAGAAAGATAAGATTTTTCCTCTTCCAATATAATTCCAAGATCCATCCTTTGTAAATCCATAAATATTGGATCTTTTGTGATCCTCATCATGGATAAACTAGCATGGTCTTGTCGACTTAATGCATCTGCCACCTTGTTTGCTTTCCTAGGGTGGTAATGGATTGAGCAGTCATAATCCTTAATCAGCTCCAACCACCTTCTTTGACGCATATTCAACTCCTTTTGTGTGAAAATATACTTTAAACTTTTATGATCAGTATAAATATCACACCTTTCACCATAAAGGTAATGCCTCCAAATCATTAATGCAAAGATTACCGCAGCCAAATCCAAATCAAGTTTTGGGTAATTTTGCTCATGGATTTTCAACTGTCGTGAGGCATAAGCTGTCACCATATCATTTTGCATAAGAACACACCCCAATCCCTTCTTGGATGCATCACTGTTGATCACAAACCTTTCTCCACTACAAGGCTGTGTGATCACAGGTGTACTGGATAACCTTCTTTTCAACTCCTTGAAATTATCTTCACATTCCTCTGTCCAAACAAACATAACTCCTTTCCGAGTCAACTTGGTGAGTGGATTAGATAATCGTGAAAAATATTTTACAAAACGTTGATAATATCCAGCCAAACCAAGAAAACTTCGGATCTCAGTTACTATTGTTGGTCTTGACCATATTTCGATAACCTCTGTTTTTGCTGGATCCAAAGATATCCCCTCTTTTGAGAATATGTGACCCAAAAATGCAACTTTTTGAAGCCAAAATTCACACTTGGTAAATTTGGCATAAAGGTTCTCCTTTCTGAGGGGCTTCAATATAATTCTCACGTGATCTTCATGCTCTTCCTTTCTCTTTGAATAGACAAGAATATCGTCTATAAAGACTACGACAAATTGATCAAGATAGTCTCTAAAGACTCTATTCATTAGATCCATGAAGATAGAAGGGGCATTAGTAAGACCAAATGGCATCACTATAAATTCATAGTGTCCATACCTTGTACGGAAATCCGTCTTTGGTATATCCCCCCTTTTGACCCTTAATTGATGATACCCTGAACGAAGATCAATCTTGGAAATGTATTGAGCTCCACGTAGTTGGTCAAATAAGTCATCAATGCGTGGGAGAGGATATTTGTTCTTGATAGTGATCTTGTTAAGTTCTCGATAATCAATGCAGAGTCTCATTGATCCATCTTTCTTCTTAACAAATAGAACAGGTGTTCCCCAAGGTGACGCACTAGGGCGTATGAATCCCTTATCAAGATTCTCTTGGAGTTGCTTCTTTAATTCCTGCAACTCAATTGGGTCCATTCTATAAGGTGTCTTTGAAATAGGCAAAGCACCCGGTACGAGTTCTATTGAAAACTCAACTTCACGATTTGGTGGAAGACCCAGTAATTCCTCCGGAAAGACATCATCAAACTTCTGTACGATGGGAATATTCTTAATCGTAAGTTTCTCACCAACCATTTGAGATAAATAACCTTCATTTAGTGGAATCAAGACCCATAAGATGGAAGGAATTTCCACTGGAAGGTTATATTCATCCTTGCATCGATAGACGATCGTAGATTGATCTGGAATATGAAATGTGACATCCCTTATTTGGGAATTGATATGAGCTCCATGTAGAGAAAGCCAATCCATACCAAGAATCACATCAAATTCCACTAAAGGAAGGATCACAAGATTTGCAGTAAGCACTTTCCCACAAACTTCGATCGAAGAAGAATTATAAACTTTTGATGCGACTGTTGTGCCATTAGGTGTTGTCACGGCTAACTCAACATCTAATTGTTGAGGTAATACAATGATACCCTTAGAAAATTTTTTAGAAATAAAAGAGTGGGTGGATCCAGAATCAAATAAAACATTCACTACTTTAGAGTGGATGGTAAGTGTACCTTTCACCACTTTGTTATCGTACTCCACATCGCTGATAGAAATTTCATGTGACTTTCCTTTGTCTTTAGCCTTAAGATTTTGTTGACGTTGACCATCATCATCAACCCATGGATTTGGGCATTGATTGGCATAATGCCCCATCTCCTTGCACTTGAAACATTGAAGTGTAGTAGGTTCATTCTGTGTATCCCTTCCTTTGTTTGTATCATTAGACTTCTTCTTCCCATTATCGCGACATTCAAATGCCCGATGACCTTCCTTTCCACATTTGAAACATTTACTTGTCCCTTTAAGAAAACTCCCTCCATGTTTCTTTCCACACTTTGAGCATAAGGGAAAGCTCATCTTCTTTTCAGTGTGCTCTTTAGATTTTCCTTTGAATTCCATCTTCCTCTTCTTATCAAACCCATGTGACTGATGGGTTACTCCAATCTCCATCTCGACTTTGAGAGCACATTGAACGATTTCCTCATAGCTATTGAAGTCCCTTATGAATAACGTCCTTCGAAGACTTGGTTTTAAGCCACTAAAGAATCGGTCGATCTTACTCTCTGGTTGGATAATAATACCAGAAGCGTACCTTGCAAGTCTTGTAAAATTTGCTTCATAGGTACCGACAGATTCATCATCCCTTTGCTTCAGTTCAAGAAACTCTTTCTCCATCTTTGTTCGGAGAATACGAGGGAAGTACTTATTGAAAAATAAGTTCTTGAACTCGTCCCATTCCATAGACTCAATTTCATCCCTTTTCCTCATATTCTTAATAAGATTCCACCATTGATTAGCATCTCCTTCCAAACGATACACTGCTAGGGTGACTTTATCATGTTCAGAACATTGAAGAACTGAAAATATCTTTTCAATAGTACTAATCCATTGTTCAGAAACTAATGGATCAGTAGACCCACTGAAAGAAGGTGGACACTGCCTCATGAAGGATTCAACAGAATGTTTCTCCTTCCTTTTCTCGTTTGGAAGTCCTGCATGATTCATAGATTGAGAAAGTTGTGTGAGCATGGCTATAAGACTTTTCATTCCATCTCCCAAATCGTTTGGTTTCTCAGGGGGATGATCATTGCATTGCCCATCGCATTCAGCATTAACACGGTTCCTTCAGGTTCCAGCCATTGACTAAAACCAAGAAGAATAGTGTGAGCAACACTAATTATAATAGGAAAACCATATAATCAAGGATAAAATTTCACACTTAAGGTCTTATCCTAGGGTATTCATGGACATTTCTAAAACACTAAGATTGTGTTCTATGCTTAGACTTATCCTTAGGATTCTTACTAAGGCTTTCACATCCTAGTTTCCAAAGGTTGACTATACCTTTACTCTAATACCAACTATAACGACCCATACTTTACATACATTGTTAATACTTCAAAATTGAAGCACACTTATTACAACATATGACAAAACCACAAAGGACCATATAGGTATAGTGTCTTTAGAAACTAGGAAACATAAACAACTGGTTCATAAATCTTCTACAATGTCTCCCATTTATTTCATCATATCTAGGGTCCCTTTTAGAATATTATACTTAATATCCATCTTCCTGACCTAAGGAAAAGAAAACATAAAAGGGTGAGCTCAAATGCTCAGTAAGGGAAAATAAAGGAAATAAAAATCATATCATATCTTTTTGAAAATCATAGCCTGCAAAAGGGATCATAATATCTTAACATGGAATAAATCATAGAAGTGAAAATGAGATCCCCATAATCATAACATGAAACTTGAAACTTTGTGGCATGGACACATAATCATGGAAAATAATTTCTTGTTAGTCATGACTCATTGCCAAGACTATCTTAGCGGACAAAGTCCATTTCTGAACCGAGTTCACTCCTCGTTTCAGTCCTGTATCACTGAACCGAAATAACCTTCCGTTCCAGCCATGTCTATCTCATGAGATATAAATCTTTACCCAATGCATTGGAGGGAGATATAGGTCCCACCCATCTTATAATGAATCCTTTCTTATGTGTGCCACATAATCATAAATCATACATCATCGCATAACACATGTAACAAAAATGGGATTCTTGAAACATCATGACATCATAAAAAAAATCATATAAGGTAAATGACTTCATAAAAATAATTCCCTCACAACATAATCAAATCAATGTAATAATAGGGATAAATATATAACCCTTTATTATCTTAGATGGAAAATAATTTTGATAAAACACTTGAACTCCATTCTTGAGGAAAATATCCTTTCTTCTTCAAAAACACTTTTCTTTTCTTAACATGTCACACAATTATAAACTAAAAGAATTTGATTAAAAATAAACCTGAAAACTTGTAAATGAAGCTTCTTGTAAATAATGTTTTACAAATCCATTCATGCCGTATAAGTTAAAAAAAACATTCTTCGTACGTTTGTCGGAAAAGTCAAAAAGTACCTCGTACAAAAAACGACAAAAGATTCCTTTTATACATATTACTAAAAACTCACGGAAGGGTAAAATGGATTTAAACAATTTTAGGTGGATGGAAATAATATTACATATTTATGAACCATGGATGTGGATGATAAAATACACCCCAGTAAATACTTATGAATAAACAATCTCGGATAAAAATGAGATTGTGATATTTCCCTTACCTTAGGTCCGATTTGCTTTGTACGTGTCCGAAGCTCCTCTTCTTTGGAACGCTTCTTTGAATCCTCCACTTAGGGAACTAAGATTGGTAATTGAAAAATACCAGGACTTCTAGGATTATTCTAGGGAAGTGGAGAGGATAAAATGGAAGGGGTTGGCCGAGCTTGAGTGCTCAAATTTGTGTGAGGAGGAGGGGGAGGAGGTTCCCTTTTATAATGGAGGAGAGGGGCACCTTAGGAATATCTCAAAATATTATTTTATATTAATGTCAAAATCGGTTTATAATGGTTCCAAAGGGTCTTATTTAGAAGCTAAAGTGGGGATGGGTCGAAATCCTATCAACCAATGGGATTTAGACAAGTTTAGGGTATTATTTTAACCTTATCAATTAGATTTAACTCTAAGTTAAATAATTTAACTTTTACCGTGTCTTTTTGTTTTCTTTCACTATATGGTTAATACACCTACTATAAAATGCCAAACGAACCCAAAATTGTTTATTATTAATATATATATCCTTATATTAGTCATTTGGCCGAACCATAGATTTTTAGGAATTAAATAACAGTTAATAATATAACATTTTATTTAAAAACTATTTTGTGTCAATTTTGACACTATTTGATATATGATTTTTGTGAAAGTCATAACAGAATTATATTTTCGAACCAAGTTGATTAAATCAACACTAATATATCATAGTATCCTATTAAATTAGTGTAATTCATAAAAAGTCTCAAATTACATTTATTTGGGCATTTATAACATCAATTATGTCAATATTTCATAAATAAGATAATTACTGCATCATCATTGTGTCATAAATAAATTAATTTATTTATTGTCTAAAAATTATTAATAAAATAACATTATGTAGGAAATCTTATTAGCTTTCTAATTAATATTTATAGTCGAATTTATCTTATGTATAACCCCATATTAAAAATAATTTACTTATTAAACTTTGATTTTATCTATTTTAACCCTTCTTTAAATAAATTAATAATAAATGTCCTAATCTAACCCAAGTGGGCCTAAATGGTCATATTTTTTTCATAAGGTTGTTTTTGGTCGAATTACACTTATCCAATAGAATTAGGACATGTGTTAGGGTAATAGTAATATCATATTTACCCCTATTTACTATTAACTGCGGTGAAACAAGTAAAAAGTTACTATTCACCAAAAAATTATTTTTATCTCATTGAACCACATTTTACTTACTGATATCAACCGTGTCTGTCGGATTTTTGAAATTCCATTCACAGAAGCGGTAAAAATAAGTTTTATGCAAAATTCAGTTTTTAACCTACCACTTAGTGGTTTCACTATTCATCAAAAATTGAAAGTTTTCAGAAAAATACCAAAATTTCACCCTAGGCTAATTTCAGTATTACGAATCCAAAAATGAAGTCCATTTTGAAAAATAAAATTTATAAAATTTCAAAAGGTTGTTATTACTATTCATAACGGCTTGTTTTAATAATAATTTAATAGCATATCGTTGTTTAGTGAAACTCGGTATTGCGTACGACGCAAGCTATCGAGGAAGGTCACGATTGCGTGTAAAGTAAGCCAAGCTAGTATGTAGTGAAATATTCCTTTGATGATATATATAAACACAGAATATTACTCATAAAAATCTCGGGTGTTACAGATAACATCCTTGAAGAATAATTGATTTAGAGGAAACCATTACACTATTAGTTTGACATGATTACATTGTGATATTTATTATATATCAATCAAATTATGATTTAAAAATATATCAAACTAATTTTAGGATTTTCTTGATAAATTTATACATTTAAATGTTGTTTTTGTAGAATATCCTATTAGATTACAAATTACTCATTTTACTAATCCTATTAATATAATAACTATATATGTATATGAATTTATAAAATATATTTGACATAGGAACGAATGGATTATCCCTACTATATTATTTAATTATTCTACTAATGATATATATGAAACTACATTATTAAATAATATAATTACATAGAATTACATATTTGTAAAAATTTATATAGATTATTTTTTTTATCTTTATGAAATTCATTATATATTGAATTTTCCAAAAAGAAATAATGGGAATTTGAATATAGATTAATGAGTGAATGAATTTAATTCATTCGTTTAAAATTATTAAAAACTAGTAAGGATTTGTTTTATATAATATAATATGACAAATATAATATAAAACAATTTATCCTAGACAATACTAATGGTTTAAATACAAACATGCATACTAGCTATAAGTTAGTTCCCGATAAAGCTAATAAATCAATTGATCTCTCTAATTACAATAGAATAATTAGAATAATACTATATTTAATTTCAATCAATATAGATTTTATATCTATTATGTGTATGTGTTCACATTTTCCAGAAAACCCAATGAAATCACATCTTTTATCAATGAAACATATTTTTAGATAACTCATTATTAAAACAATCATATGATTATTTTACACCATAGGAAAAGAATTTGATCTTTTTAGTAATTCAAATTCAATTTTTTTGTACCATGTTTTATTAAAAATCAATCAATAGACATGAAATTTTTTGGGAATATATCTAGTATCATGGTGAAGTAATATGGAGAACATAATGGAATTATCCACTATAGAATAAGATTACATATCTACATGATATTTCTGTGAATAGAATCTGTGGTTGAAATAAATATTGACAAAGAGTGGATATCAATTCATGAAAATCCATTTAAATTTTGTTAAAATTCATGCCACAAATAATTTTAATGCATTGTTTATCATTAAAGTATAAATCATATTGTTATAAGACATGAAATTATTATAGATCATTACCTCAAATTTTATATACATATTGAATAGATTGGTACAAAACAGTAGCTCATAGATATATTTACAACTTCATGGAATATTCTAAGAATCATCAATATTAGGTTTTAGTTGGAAATGATAACTTAGGATTAATTATTATAATTTTTTTAGTTATTATTTTGGAGATAATTGCTTAATACTCTGTTCTATATTATTTTGTTGGAGTAACTCAAAATTTTAATTCATATTGTAATTATGGGGTCTCAGAGGTTGTGTCATTCATATTACTATCATGAATATTTAATTGGGGTCACAATAAATATATGGAAAACGTTTTTAGTATCATACAAAAATTTAATTAATGTTTTCATAAGTATGAATATTGTGCTTATATTAATTAGAAACCCACATTCATTAGAATTACTATTTCTATTTACAGCAATTTTTAATGATTTTTTGTAGGATATCATTTATGTTTATTTATTATTATAATAATTGATTGATATATATTTAAATTTGAAATATGGATAAAAATTGATAAAGGACTTTTCCATTAGAAATTATTAATCCATTAATGATATTTTTAGTGGATCATTTTCTATCATCTCGAATCATTTGGTCACCCATAAAAAGCCTAAATGTTTTACATTCAATTTCTAAACCCTTATATATCATGAATTGAACCTAAATGTCGAGCACGACACGTATGTTGGAAATATCAATTATTTTCCAGTCACCACCTTAGATAGAGTCAATTAATTCACATTCCCTCTCATATAATTTGTAAAAGTCAATGATTCTTCCTCTTGTTAATTTCCCATTTAGAATAGATAATGATATTGATCATCAATGGTTGAAGTCTTAAAGTGTAATTTTTGGGAACATGATTCACGAAGAATATTGGAATAATGGTTTAATGAAAATTGTATATACATTTATCACAATCTATTCAGATAATTTTAAACAAACCATGAATTCGTTCCTATATAATATATGTATAAATTATAATGTAGTTTAATTCAATAAATTTTAAAATTTCCCTTGAATCACTACAAAAATGACTGTGAATAATGCATAGTGGGAAGTGTGATTATTATGAATTTTTATACCGCATGAATCATTCACACCTCGAGTTTGATCATTATTAGTATGATCTCTATCGGACTAGAACTCTTAGAATTATCACTAATATTAAGTTAATTGGTTGTATATATATTAACCTTTTTAGTTTCATTCATCGTGTTATATGTCTCAATAAATTGGAATTTAGTATCCCAATGCATCAATATATATTATACAGATGGTGTCATTGAATGATTTTCAAATCAATATGTGATTATATTTTATGAGTCATATGGTTGATCTATTCTGGTTGAAATTTCAAGGAACTTATATTTATTTTTTAAAAAAATTATATTGATTATTTTTGAGACTAGGTGTGAGATGATGTGAAATTTCGTGTCCAACTATGCGTTGAACAAGTGTTTGTAATATATTGAATTTATTAAATAACTTTTCTGTCTATTTATCATGAAAAAGTTAAAAAATGTATAAATGGGTGACCAGACTAGAAATATGAGGGCACCATTTATATAAAAACCTGAGGATTACCCTAGTAATGAAAAAACTATAATCTACAAAGGATTTTTGTAAAAAAGTCATCAAGAGTGTAGAAATGAACAAAATTAATTTAAAAAAATTATTTTATATCAGTTTCACTGATGTAGAAACTACCAGTTATTAAATAGTTTATTATTTCAGAATTCCAGGGAATGCGCCTTGACCTTGGATATTCTTGGGAACTATTGGAGGGAGTTAAATTCACAAATTCTCTCATAAGTGACCAATAATGGATTGTGGATCGATGATCAAAACACCCCAACTTCGACAGATCCTTCCAAAAAGGGTGAAAACGCATCCTTCCTTATTAGTGATAAAACTAATTTGTGGTAGGATTTTTTTCTTTTTTCATACCTATTTTATAGGATTATTAACACAGAGCAGTCAATAATTATATTGATTCTTGGTTATATCTTTATGTTTGAGGGGTTGTTTTGAATTGTTTTTAGAAAATCATCATTCTCTTTGTTGATTATTTCAATGATCATTAAAATGAAAATGAACCAAGATTAATAAGAATACTGATTCAAGTTTTGTGCTTCATTTTTGGTTTGTGATATTCTCCACCCTCCCCCGTTCATCAATTGGCATGGGTATTTTTCGTTTTTCGCACAACTCGACAAATCCCGATCAATTGAATGTTGCAAGCCTATTTCTTGGAAAAGATATATTATATAATATTACTAGGATTTTAATGTCATGATAAAGGATCGATGATGGAGATTGATAAATTTATATGAAATAACAATAAAAAATATTAGTTCGTAGGCATTATTTGGTTCCCAATAAGTGTTGTAAATTTATTCCATTTTACGAGCAAATCTAATGAAGAAATGCATTTGAGAATAAACACAGAACATGGATAAATTGGATCAATATTTTTTTAATGATATGATCACTAGATAAATTAACAGAGGTGATTGAATGAATGAATATATCATATCAGTGATTCTGTAAAATCTTGAGGAAGATGATATGTAAACTGGATCTGCACACTGTGTAGGGAACTTTGAGTGGCAGCTAGGGTTACACATGATGATTAACATGAAATAGTGTGTGTCCTCGGTCTCACGGTATATCATGCCTTTCTAGATACACAGCATGTACATTAGGATGTACACAAACACTAAATTAATAACATGGGTTTCCTATAAGGAATTTACTCCACTATATGACATAGGTAGGACCATGTACTTGGTAAAATCAATGTACTCGTACAAATACATTGTTACACGAGCGGAAGAATTGTATTGGAACATGGGAAATGAACATGAGTGCCAAAAAATAATTTACTACTACACATACATTGTATGAATGACATGGGTCATTTATATGGTCAGAAAAAGGGGTGATGGGACACGCCTTACAAAACTATTTCAATTCATGTACTCTTTTATACATTTATTTGATCTATTTACCCCCGAATGATGAAAAATAATAATAATGTAAATTTCCCCTTAACCATTAATTGAATGTGGGTACGAATCATTTCACACTCTTATGGATTTGATACCTTCAGCAGGACATAATAGATATTGTCATGGGAATCCTTCAAAAAGGTGAGGAGTGAGATAATCAATCCATCATATTTCTATATTTGTAATTCATTGTACCGATGTGATTGACACTAAATGGGTGTTGAAACTCTACATAGAATGTTTAAGGAAATTGTGTTTTTGGTATCACCCCATGGCCTTAGAAGTGATCCTCATATGTGTCTCCTATATCGTTAGATCAATTTCCATGTATTGTATCTCTTAAAAAGACCCAAAGAGTTATACCTCATTTATGGACATCGTTAGTTCTATGGGACTTAGGAGTGAAATCTCCTAGATGAGTGCATTGTAGAGTCATATTATTGGAATCATAGGATGAGTATACTATGTAATGTGGATTACATATAGTCTTTGTCTCTTTTATTTATATATCTAGATATTCATGCCATATATACATTAGACATATACATGCATAGTGTTGGTTGTATGTATTTTATTGTATTCTTCGTGGTTCAAGTGTTTCCTATTGAGTATTATTATATTCATTGCTAAATATTATTTTTCAGTACATGTGTTTTCATATACATATGATTGAACAGTTGACATTAACCTAGGCAGACCAGGACAATACAGTGCTTTGTGAGATTGGGCAAACCGAGTTGTGTTCCAACATCTTTCATTCCATAGTCCCATTACCATTATATTATGTATAGACAACTATTATAGACTTATTTTTTGGACTTGTATTTAGAAAAATTATATTCATTACAACATTTCATACGTTGGATGTGGTATATAGTAGTATGCATGGTTTTGTAGTTTAGTTAATTTTACATTTTTTAATTTCATCATCTTAGATATGTTTGTGTGTAAA
Organism: Viscum album; assembly: GCA_963277665.1. NCBI lineage: Eukaryota > Viridiplantae > Streptophyta > Magnoliopsida > Santalales > Viscaceae > Viscum > Viscum album. Next base: position 115,903,541 of record OY728128.1, on the reverse strand, counting down.
AATACATAGGTATGGACTTCCTTGTTAGTGACATGACTACACATTTCTATCCATTATCCCATGGATTATTATATATGGTATTATGGTGTGTTGGAATGGGGCCCATTAGGATGGTTCATGACACAATAGTGTTATAGGAGGTTACTTTGACATTAGGATAATGATTCTATGAGATTGGTTTAGGGATATAGTGATATGGGTTTGGATTTCATATCTCAGTCCAGGGACATTAGTGTTGGTGTGGGGACCAACGAATCAATACAGATGGATTTTGATAACATATTTTTCAACTCGGTACATTAGAGCACTAGTTATAGGGAATACAATGGTTCAAGAATCATATAGGAATTGGTTGGGTTTCCCTATCCTTATTGAGTTAGATCTCTAGATAGACTAATAAATCAGGGTACATTATATCTATTTTAGGATGCATCCAGAACTTATTTCAAGAATTATTAATCATGATGATTATAAGGATGATCCTCTTAGTGATGAGGTGTTGATTAATTGACCATTTCACGAGATGTTATCACCATGTGGTGCACCATCCATACATCTACCTGTAGAGTAGCATGAGGTACCCACAGTAACTGCTGATTAGGTGTGCAAGGTGAACATGCTTCATGTGTTCTAAAGATAGAGACCCATCAGATTATGAGGTCAGTCCAACCCAAAAGAAGATGTGGACTATCATGAGGTGGTGACCCGAGTTTTCTATTTAGTCTGGACATAAGAAGATAAGATGGTGGCCATTTCAGTATGCCTTATTCTTGGACCAATAGGGTGATGGTGTGGTTTAGTTAACCTATCATACAATGAGGTGACTCTTTTGTGGACAGATATTGAGAATCTCTTATAAGTGGATTTCAAGACATATATAATGTGAGATCTATGTATATAGAAGCTTTTGTATCTCTAAAAAAAAGAATGATATTTGTTAAATGTTTATAGAGGTTTACAAAAATATTATGGTACATTGTGGTTATGGTTATTGATCAGTTCTTCCAGGAAAAAACCGTTATGCGGGGTCTACCTAGAGACATATGAGCTCATGTTTTCCATCAGTGAATTGAATCGTAGGTTGGCGTGAAAGGGTATCATTAGTGGTCAAGGTTTTCATGGAAGAGAAGATAAGGCCTATGATTTCAAGCTATGGGAAACTAGGAAATGGTGCCTTAGAAGTAGTGAAATGATGTCATTCTCAGAGACTTCAAAATGGGATTTGTTTCTATAGGAGGAATTAGGATAGAAGATGTAAAGTACATGGATTATTGTGTGGTTCCAGTCAACACTGAGAGATACGATACTACTCATGTTTTGGGAGAAGAAATATTGCTTGATATTTTCTTAACCACAGTACATTTGATAGGGAAACCAATGTTGGGCCACTAGGGAATATGAATTGGAAGGATAAGGCATGTTCCTATGAGAATGGACATGTATGATGAGATGGGAGAGAATTAAGTGTTTTTTGATGTTTTTACATATTGCAACCATCTCCCCATATGCATCCCTCTAGGATCAGGGAGCTGGTGATAGGGTAGGGGATAGAAGTAGGTGGTCGAGGCTCATAACCTAGGGGCTCAAGAAGTTATTCACGATACAATATCTTTATTTTTTACTTAATATTTAGAACTAATAAAAATATGATCTAGTTATTCTTTTCCCTCCATGTATCTTTTTTGAGACTTAGTTATTTCAGTTGAATTATTGACTCGCCCGTTATTGTTGGAAATCATACATGTGATGAATCGGGGATCACTCACTTATGTATAAAATCTAACCATTCTCTTGGAAGTGATAGTTTTGGTTGGGATATATTGGTTATGGAATTGAGGCTATAAGATGTCATTCATTGACTGTATTGGTTATCTATAATGAATTTCTAAATTGAACGTTTTAGGATAATTGGGTGGTGATTTCATTGTGAAAGAACCCAATATTATTTTATCGTTGAATAGGAAACCTTAGAAGCATATGATGGATTTTTTCATTGCAATGTATAGATGGTAACTAATTATTTGGATATCACTAGCCTTAGGGTTGTGTATGTTATGAGTATCCAATTTCATGTAGTGTTGGAGGAGTAAAAGGACATTATCCTTTAATATTATTCAGGTTTACCTCCCAAAAGAGTGATTGAAATTTACATTGATCAGCACTGTGGGACAACATTGATACCTACACGAGCATATCAGATGGATATTTCAGAGATTCAAGTGCTAAAGGTTCAATTGGAGGACATGTAGAGGAAGAAATTTATTAGACCTACTGCTTCACCCAAGGTAGAAAGATTTTAATTTTCCAAGAATATAGATAGGATCATGAGGTTCTGTATGGAATATCGACACTTGAATGTGATGAATGTGTAGAATAAGTATCCACTAGGGGTGATCAATGACCTCAATGATCATCTGAAAATGGGACAATGGTTCAGGAAGGATGAACTCATATTTGGCTACAATGATCTCTGAGTACATAATGTGGATATACAAAAGATGAATTTCAGATGGTTCTATATTCACTATGCATAATTGGCAATTACATACGATGTTACAAACACAACATAAGTGTTCATTTGACTCATTAAATAGATATTTGATACTTATATAGATGGAGTCATGGGAGTCTTCATCGATGACAACATTGTGTACTCGTAATCTGAGGAAGAGAATTTGCAGTAGATAAGGAGGTTTCTATACGTACTCCAAGAGCACTAGCTTTATGAAATTCTATCAAAATCACAATTCTAGAGACATGTATTACACTTTATAAGAATAGTTATGTTAGTAGATAATGTGGATGTGGACCTAACCATAGTGGAGGTAGTGTTATCTTGGAATCCACCAAAGAATGTGATATAATTGAAAAGCCAACATGGTTTGGAGGTGTATTACCAGAGAATTTTAACTAATTTCCTAAAACTAATAGCATCAAATATAACTTTGACTAGAATGGGTAAGCATTACACATGGAATAAAATTTTATAGATGAAATTCTAAAATTTGAGTAATTTTTTTTGATCACTCAAATTATGAGATTTAGAGAGGAGGGTGTCGAGTATGTATTGTTCTGAGATGCATCAAGAATCAATATTTTTTTCTGATGTAGACAAAAGTATTGGATTCCTATGGTTAACTACAGTTGATACTACATGTGCATAAAAATTTTACACGTGATCATGAATTTTTAGTGGTATTAATCTCTATGATTATGTGGTAACACTACCTGATGGGTAAGTGGTTTATCATATACTCCAACCACACGTTTTTCATGTATATCATCTCTTAGAATGTTTTCAAACTATGATAGATCCAATGGATAGAGTTCCTTTATGAAAATAGCTTCGAAATAGTATATACTAAAACAATGGGTAACATGATAGTTAATTATCTATGTAAGTGTTTTTGTTCTCAGTTGATGAATGATGAATCAAAACCATTTTACTCATTATAGTTATCCATTGTGAATGGTGAAAGTTAATATTATCTATAGTCAATGGTTGTTACCCCTCCACTATTGTAGTGAGTCTTGGAGGAAAATATTTTAAATGCATACAGCGAGATCATACAACCTCATATATTCACATAACATGATCTAATAGATTTTAATAATAGTGTAGAGAATATAGTTATTTTCAATTGATGTATAATGGTACTTGTGATGTTGTAGGAAAAGGATTTGATAATGTTTCACAAATCATTATTTCAGTATCATCCTGGTGTGGAAAATGTTTTCAAGGACTTCCGATGTTAGTTTTGGTGGACATGAATAATGAAATGAGTTATAGAGTTTTTCTCTCAATGTATTTCTTGTCAAAAAATAAAATTTAATAACCGTGTTCTAGTTTGTTTATACCAACCACTTGAGGTGAACAATAGTAGTGGGAAGGGATATATAAGGACATCATGATAGGATTGCCACATAAATCTAGTGGACATGATACCATATGGGTTAAGATAGACAAACTAACCATGTTGGCTCACTTACTAGCTATATGAGAGAAGGGTTTCAAAAAGATCTCTGAATGATTCAATGTTTCTGATATATTATGACTCCATGGAGATCAATCAATTTTTTATGGTGATTCCTAGATTACGTCATGGTTTAGTAAGGGATTATAGGTAGAGTTTCGTTCTTAGATACAATTGAGAACAATGATTCACTATCAAACTAATGGCCATACTGAGTGGACTATTCAGAATCTAGTGGACATGTTGGGTACTTTCAGGTTGTACATTGGATATAGTATGGATGAACACCTACCCATAATGGAGTTTGTGTAAAACCAAAAATACCATCCCCCTATCAGTATGGATCCATTTCAGACTCTATAGGGGTGACCCTATAGGGCCACACATTTCTGTATTTACTATAAATAGTTAGCACTCATTGGCTAGGAGATGGAGCACACTACAAAAAAGAATGAGAAAATCATCTAGGATAGGATCAGGACTACATAGATCAGTAATAAGTATGATTTTAATTATTGAAGAAGGACTTTCGAGTTTGAGGAAGGAGTCTATGTGTTCCTATACGTTTTACTTTGACATGGATTATAAGGATTTGGTCAGGGAAGAATTCTATCTTTGATTTCATTGGTACATTACGGATTTATGTATTGATGGTTATGTGGTGAACCACATAGCACTACCTCCAATGTTAGACTAGGTACAAGACATCTTCCACATGTCACGACTGAGGTGGTACATGCATGACACATCACATGATATCGACAAGTGTGAATTGGACATCAAATATGGAGTGACCATAGTTGACAACCCAATAGAGATCAAGGATTGGAAGGAGATGATCCTCATCAGACTGTTGATTCATTCAGTGTTTGTTCTATGGCAGTACTAGATTGTTCCAGATATCTCATGGGATTGGGGGCTTCAAATTCATGCTAAGTACCCACATCTTTTTTAGTAGCCATTTTTTAGATTTTTGGGGATGTAAATCCAAAGGTGATAAGAATGTAATGTATATTATTTTTTGTGATGTGTTTTAAAATATTACATAGAGTATTTTCAAGACCATAAATTGAGAAAACATACAATTATTAGTCCTGATGTTTTCGAAAAAAATGTTTTCAATATATTAAATATATTAAATAGAACACATGTTTGTTTTTTCATGAAACAAGTGTAATAAAATATAAACCAGTTTCAAGATCAGAAATACAAGGGAACTGTAGACCATAGAATGTGAGCTTTTCCATAGGGGTAATTAACAATAATTGTTGTGGGTATTTTGTAGAAAATTATTCACGGGCGTAGAAATGAATAATATAGGATAATAAATATTTATTATTTCATTTACACAAATGAAGTGAAAATTAGTATTTAAATATATTTTTAAGACATAATTCAAGGGACAGTTACCCAAAACTATATGAATTGGAGATCCATTAGTGGGAGAGATCATCAAGGATTCTCTATCAGGTGAATGACATAGTATAGTTGATCGACGATCAAAACACCTCAAATTTGACAGATCATTCCAATGATGAAGACAATGCACCATTCTTCATTTGTAATAAAAATAAATAGAAGTAGGGAATTTGTTTGGAATTATATCTTCCATGTTGTTTTTTAATACAATGTAGATGGAAAAATCGAAAAACATATTGATATGTTGATTTATCATTGGGTGGGATATGTTTTCTTTTTACGGTTTATAAGGATAATTATGTATGTGATTGTTGATTAATTTGATTTTTATTCTAATGAAATAAATTCATGACCTAAATGAACATTGAATCATGTTTTATTACTATTGTTTGGTTAGTGATTTTTTGACATTCATCGTTTATCGTAGGCATTATTGATTGGATTGTGACTCATAAAATACATATTAGTTTATCATTTCACACATGTTTTTGAGAAAAACATTCTGATATTGTAGAAATAGGTTCAAAAATAATGATGGATCTTGGATAATTGATACATTGTGATTCACATTCCAAATGCTACCCAAATTCATGTTCTTTGGAGCATAAAGCAAAATGATGATTTGATCCGTTTTGTGAGTAGATATGATCATCAAAAATATTTTTTGAAGATATAATGATATAGATGTTATCAGATCATTTATTTCATGGTGATAATATCATATGATCTACTGATGGAAGAACATAGATGAACATGGATAGTAGATGTGGGATTCTGCAAAATCCAAAACAAAACGGCTTGTAAACAAGATCTACATATAATTTGTGCCCCTTGAGTGGTTGATAGGGTACTATAAGATGTTAAAAATCACAAGGTTTTTAACCCGTATCACATTTTCTATGGTAGGTCCTCGAATATTGATCATGTATATTGGGATGTACACATACACTAGGTGTAATACAAGGGATTCCTACACAACATATACCCATGCACAAAACACTAGTTGGACAAAGTACACAGGCTGATCCATTTATTCGTACTCAGTAATTGATAATTTAGAAGAATACATGTATTATCACAAGGGTACAATACACAAGATTCCAACACAACACGTACTAACACATAAACATGTTTTGAATGAAATGGGTTGTTCACACATATAGACCCCAAGGTCATGGGATATGGAATGTAACCCCTTAACAAAAAGTGTACTATTTTATACAAGGATTAGATAACTACTACTATTATCGGGGAAAATATCAGTTATGATTCATTCCCATTATCCTTTCCCTGAAGGTATGTATACACCACTTTTTACAACTTGGAGTATGATTCCTTCAGTAGGACATCCTATATAGAGTCCTCGGAATAACTTTGAGATTATCGAAGTGAGATACTTTATTCATCTTCATGGCCTATGTGGATTTATGGGTAAGGACACGAACAAAACTACTTTATTTCCTATCCTCTGCATATTATGGTTATTATAGACTTAATTTTTTTTGGTATCAACACATATTCATGGAAGTTACTCCCATATATGAATTGTAACTCTTCATATCTTCAATTGTTTATTCTCTCCCAGGATTAGACCTTATTAGTAGTAAATCGCATAAATACATCATCAATTCCATCACACTGAGGAGTGTGTTTTCCGAAATGAATTTTTATGGAATCTTATTTCAAGAATCATAGGTGTGGTATACTATGTTTTTTAATAATTGTATATTGTGTTTTGTTGATTGAGTTTATTTTCATATTATTTTTATATGTGTTGTAGAAATATACCTTTGTTAAACTGACTAAATTTCTATTATTATGTTTTTGGGTTTTCCTAGAATGTATTAATATATTCAACAATTTATCAGCTATCCATACATGTTTTATGTCTTAATAAGATGATCATAGAATTAATTGAGTCTTAGGAGGATCGAAACCAGATGGAAATTTATGAGAACTAATAGACTAAGAAGTGTTATTTTGGATTTTAGATAGTAGTCCCTATACCATTACATTTTCATTGGAATTATGTTATGTAATTCTATGTAGTGGGAATGTATTTGGACCTATTTACTATTTTACATCATGTTGTACTCTAGGAGTGGGATATATATGTATACATGTATTAGTTTTTCAATTGTATTTACATTTAAAAATTTGGAGGGCATGGAGATGTGTGCATGTGTACAGGTACAAATAAAATTCGTCCAATTATTAGTGATATAACTATTCTTTTATTGACACCATCCTATGGTCTATTAGTGGATGGCTTGGGGTGTCATGGATTGGGCCCCACTAGGATGAGTCATGAAACTAGCCATCATTGAGCTTATATTTCTTATTGTATCCATATGTTAATTTATAAATTGATATTGTATGAAAGAATAATTCATCATGATGAGGATAAAATATTTTCTTATGATAAAATTTTTCATTCTCAAAATATTTTTATGTAGTGGTATGATAACTCGAATAACTGGATAAAATAATTGGTGGATGAAAAAGAGAACTTTTTTGACCAATTTAATCCAATCTTATATCCAGTTAGAAAATATGACCTTATATATTTAGTTATTAAAATAGATGAGAATATTTGGAATTTTCAATATGATGTTTCAATTGCTGAAGAAAAATACAATATAGTTAATTGTGTTATTTATAAAGATGAAAGAAAAATCCTATACTATAGATCATTAAATTGAAAATGAGTAATCATTTGGGAATTGGCCAAAACAGGAAAAATAATTTTACTACTAATGAATTTATATATACCTTTGAGATATTTACTAAAATATGGAGTATCCGTAGAAAACCTATAACAGATAAACTATACATTGGAGAAATCACTAATATATTTTCCATTGGGCATAGAATATCCTTATTTAGATTATGAAGATCATAGTGGAAGTCATCAATAGTATAGAGGTCACAAACTCTTTTAGTCAATGAAATATTTATGGATATTCTATTAGTGTAGTTGATATTAATTAGATAATTACAACATAACATATTATTATTAAATACTACATTGTTGATGTCCCGGATAATAATGAATGTGATGTTTCTAAAAGAGTGATGGATTATGATAAAATATATAGTTTTGTAGAGATTTTATAAGAATTAAATCATAGGAATTTGGATACTGATCCATCAAATTATTCTCTTAAAACCTCAATTACATATTACTTATATGTCACCAATGATAATTTATTCTTGTGTAATGACTATATGTTGAATATAATCCATAATTCATATGATAAAATTCTTGACAATTTATTCCAAATTAGACAAGATGATATTTCAGTGGTAGTGGAAACAGTCATTAGTCAACTCCAGCTAAGATTTAATTGTATCATAGGGATGATGAAAAATGATATTGTTAATATGATAACATAAACTAGTGATCCTCAATTTTCTCTGCTAGATATAATTATTTAGTTAGATAAGATATTTAGTAATGTTTCATTTCATCCTTATATTTAATCTTTTGGTCCTATTGTTCATGAAGATTGGGTGGTAAAGTTATTTCTATAGTACATGCATGTATGTAATGAACAAAACAATAAGGGTCTGAAATCATTGTAGGATTGATTTCATTCCCACAACAATAATATCTAAAAATTATTTCGCATCAATTTCAAACATGATATTCATGAATGAGAAACAATTAATAATTAAATTGTTTTTTAATTATGTAATAAAACTAAATAATTCCTATATAAAAGGTTTTTTTGTAACTCTTTCATTAGATAAAAATATTTCTATACATAAGTAATAAATTATTTCACATATTATGAAAAATAATCTTATTAATTTTTATTTGAAGATTACTTATAGAATTGAGATGATTTACTCTATTGATTAGATAATTGTTCTGGAGATACTAGATAGTTTACCCAATTGGGGTAACTATACCTTTATTACATGAATAATTTAATCTTAACTCCCTCAGCCATTAATTTATCTCATATTTGTACTTCCTCAATAATATATCATTCTCCACTTATTACACCCCAATCCTTTCAGCATCATTGACCGATTTCCCAGTGTGTAGTTATTTAGAACCCCAACCACTTCATCATCTTGTGAGACAACACATTCTTACACCTCTATGTGAAAAGGAACATATCCAATCATTTCTATTTAAATCATATATGAACTTAATTATCATGCTGTTTATGATTTATTACTTGGATTTCGTGTATTGTGATTACATATTCATTAACTCTAAATTCAATATTTCATTCCATATTATTTTGTTCTGAATTTTCTTTTATCATAGTTTTTTGTTTTTATTTTCTAAAATATAAAAATATTGATGAATTTGATAAATAAAAATTAATTTAATTTACTGGAAACCCATGGAATGGATTCAAAAACATGTTAAACATTTATTTTTATCAAATGATGTTATTATTTTAATGTATTCAATTCATATTAATTTATATGACATGATTTTTTAACATAATAAATGGTTATATACATTCCATAGAAGGAAAACAACATTGTATTATTGAGACAATTTTTTTTACCTTATTATCAATATTTTTCATGTTTTCTATTATAAAATAGACTATTAGAAACAAATTTAAAATGGATATGTATTGAGTTTAGCATTGGACTATACTGTGTGAATGTATAGTGAACATATATCATTACTATCTATTATGATTCGCCTTATTGTATGCACACAAAAACTGTACAGTGATAAAGATGAATAAAATTTATCTATGTCATCACCTAACCACACATTAAAGACTCATCCTACAATGTGACAATAATTACCACACCATGCCTATAATAGTCCTACTTTGAAATTCGGTACTCCATGACACATGATAAAACCACCATACCACATGAATTAAACCACATTACAACATAATGGAAGAAAAATTACGTCATGGTGAAATCTACCTACCGTAGGAAAAAATGATGTTATCATTATATTTTATGTGTATACATTCATGATGAAATATACTAACAGTGATTTTATAATATAGTGACTGAACCAAATAAAACATTACCACATACAGTCCTCAAATTAATATATGTCAAAATGAGATGGCCACATGAGGAGATGAATGGACTATGTCTAAGAGACAAATTTACAACTATGCCATGTTTTTGTCAGTTTAGAGTAACATATATTGTAATTTCACATAAATTTTCAATGGATTTAGAGTACAACGAGTCATTATATAGCCTTATGAAACATCCCTAAGACACCAAATGTTGTAAACAAATCTATAAGGGATTCAAATTCATGTGGGGTATGATTTATCCATTATAAAATAAACTAATTAACCATCAAACCGTTCATTAAATGATGCACGAACAAAAGTAAGACAAATCTACAACTTCATGTATCTCAAACCCACATCAATGTGTGCAACAGTGGAATACCCACCATGTATCAAACTACACATTGGATAAACAACCCATGACTCTTAAAATAGAACAAGACACCATGCTCCCAAGCTCCATGCTCTACAATCCTCTAACATCCCAAAAAGCACGAGGTAGTGCTAAAAATGATGGAAACATTATCATTTCCCATGTACTGGGAGATAGCAACTGCAAAATCACTAATGTTCCAAAGGAGGGGTGAGTATAAAACTCGGTATGTTTTCCCCAATCACTTCCTTACTCACGCCAGTCGGATAGAAATGTTAGCAGAATTTATATGAAACAGTTTATATAAAGAAATTGACACAAATAGTTTATATCATAATATTTAAAAGTTCCAAAAACCATTTAAACAATGTGAAAACAGAAAAGTAATGAAACCAATTTATAGCAGGTATGTTTTCTAAAAAAATAATTAATTAATTCATAAAACCCAATTATTATTATAATTTTGAATTCTAGTTCCTTTGTTTGCCACACACCCACACATGAATGATTCATTTGAATGTTCCATACACCTGAGAAGTCTCATGCCCAATTACATTGTGCCCTAATGACTCACTCCACTGATCCAGGGTAACATCCTTTGTAACCCAATGGTTCTCATCCCTCACTAAGTTCATGTTAATCATGATCTCACACCAACACCATTTATGCCAAATACATGAATTTCCACAATAATCCATTTCAATAAATCCAATCCTTTTTTGAAAACAAAATCCCCACCAATTTCAAAGTAATATTTATTTTCAATAAAACCTTCCCTTTTATCGAAAACATTTAATAAAGATCATATTCCAACAATCCTAAACAAATCCCATTTTTAAAATCCAAATTTTATAACCCATAACCAAATAACTCATTCAAAATCCAATATTTTCCAGATTTCCCAACCATCAAACATGATAGTTTACAAAATGTTTTCAATAAACAAATCATAAACAATTCAACAATACACATGAAAATTTAAATCTAACCAATCTATTATACTATTCTGAGTCAAAAAATAATCCTCCCACTTCGATGTTTTCGATTAAAACCCCAACGAATGATGAACACACAATAAAACTAGGTTGATTCGCCATGAACCCACATTAGTTATCTTATACTAGCGTGATCAAGGCCAAATTTAATCAAATTTAGAATCCACAGACCAACATCTACCTATAACAGGCATAAATCAATGAATCCAAGATAATAGGAAAAGTATATCTATGTAGATCTAAGAAACATGTCAAGAATGACGATGAACCATCACATAACTCAAGAATATGACTTCAATTCACAATGAAAATCCTTTATATGGACTCTAAAACACCAGGGAGTGGTTTTCCTACCAACAAGGAATATAAATCTCGATTTATGGCCACATAGAATCCCAAAATAGACACATACAACCAAAAACGCCTGAGATAAACTTTTTTAGGATCTCCCATAAACCATTTGTATGGTTAGTTGGCACAGTTAGACAAACAATGCACTGACCCTTTGTTAGCTAGTACCTAGACATACCCTCGAACAACTTCCTCGCATGGTCTCCTGAACATAGATCAAACCATGATGGATATTTTTCCTCATGAGGTCCATTGCACCTGGTTTTTCTACACAGTTTAGAAAACTATACACTACCCACACAACATCCATTTTGCCTGCAAACTATATCCAATGTTCTCAAAATTCACACATCCATCACCTTTAGACTATAAAAAATAAAAAAAATCCTATAGTGGTTACATAAAATAAACTGAGGGAACAAAATTCTCCCAACCATTAGTCATTCCATCCTTAGAAAGTAGAAAATCATCTCCCATCTAAAAGAGTTATAGCCACTTCTCATTCATTTCCTTTTCACGTTCCCATGTACCTTCCTGAATCAGACTGTGATCCCATAAAACCTACACCAGACCGACGGTTTTTCCATGTAAGATATTCAATTTAATATCCACAATCCTCAATGGGATATGTACTAATGATGCATTAGGATCTAGGATGATTTGATCTCTTTTGATCACATGGTTAGGTTCGGGCTTATACTTTTTCAACTGAGATACCCGGGACACATTGTGCACTGAACTGAACCATGGGGGTATTTCAAGCAGAATTCTGTCTCTCCAAACCATTCTAGTATCTCAAAATGGAAAATGTATCTAGAAGATAACTTTCCATACTTCTTGAAATGACGATGACCATGTATTGGAGATATCGTCATGAAATCATGACCACTAATAGAAAATGACAGCGGCCATCATTGGTGATCTCTGTAAGATTTTTGACAACTCCTGCCATCTGCATAATATTTATAATAATTTAGATCATCTCTATTATTTGTTGGATAAGGGTTGTCCCAACTAGTGAAGTATATTTTGTTTCCACCCAGGATAGTGGAGAACGACAAGGATGCCCATACAATGCTTCAAACATAACTATATGTATTGAGGCCTGCTGGTTGTTGTTATATGATAACTCCAACAAGGTTATATGATCCTCCCAAGAGAAAACAAAATCCATTACAGAAGACTAAAACATGTCTTCCAATGGTTATATCATCCGTTCAGACTTCCCATCTATCTGAGGATGATATACCATGCTCATAGTCAACTGAGTCCAAAATGCTTGCTATAAGAATTTCCTGAAACGAGACATGATCCTCAGATCTCTATCGAAGTTGATTGAAAATTTTACACCATGTCTCATTAGCACTTTTCAAATATATATTTTTGATAGATCCTCAACCATATGAGTTTCACAAATATAGATTAAATGGGTCCAGTTGGTAAGACCATCCACTGTCACCCAAATGGAATCGTGTTTCTGGACCATTAATAGATGACCTATAACAACATCCATCTCTATCTCCTCCCATTTCAACACCGAGAAAGGTAATGACTGCATTATACCTGCAGTTATCTGATTATATGTTTTCACTTGCTAACATGTTATGCACTTCAAGACAAACTCGACCACCAGACTTTTCTTGTTGCTCCACCATAACTGTGTCTCCAACACATTATACTTCATTTCTGTACCTGGATGTAAATCCCATATCATATAGTTTTAATCATGAAGTTTTTGTTCTTAAATAGCCATTGGTACAACACTCCAATCATTAATACACAATACTGAACTCCCATCAAGTTTCCAGCCAAAAATATTCTTCCCACCGTTTAGTTTTGAACTCATAAAAATACATTATGAATCAGATGTTACTGCCTCTTTGACCATATTTACCAAATTAGGAACAAGAGTAGCTAAAAATACACCCACAAAATCACCTATATCTTCATATTCCACATTCTTGTCAGGTAGGACTGACATCAACTACCATTAATCTAAAGCTTCTTTCACCAACAATACATTAGAGTTTCTAGTCAATGCATTCTCTAACAAATTCCCTATTCAGGTGTATACATCAGGTCAATGTCAAAAAGTTGTAGATACTATATTTCTGTCCCTTTCCTCATTTTCTAATCTCGCTGTGGGAAAATTTTTTTCATGCTTTTATGATCCTTGAACACAGATAATTTCTAACCAATGAGATAATGTCTACATGTTTTAAAAGCATGGGTGACTGTAGCAAACTCAAAACCATGTGTTGTGTAATTTTTCTCATGAACCCTCAACGTCCATTAACTATAAGAAATAACATGATCTCCATAAAAGTGAACACAACCCAACCTTGATCGTGAAGAATCATAGTGCACCATATACCCCTATCCTGATTCTGGGAAAATCATGATAGGTGCTGTTGTATCCCTGAATTTTATCTCTTAGAACGACTTTTGGAATTTATAGGTCCATTGAAATAGAGAATTATTCTTCTTCAGAGCTATCATTGGTGAAGCTTGTCATGAGTAATCACACATAAAGCATTAGTAGTACCTAGCTAGACCAAAAACAATCATATCTCGAAGACATTCTTCCGTGGTTTCTATGAGATAATAGCTTCTATATTTTTCGGATCTACTGAAACACCTTTCTTATAAATGGAATGTCCAACAAAATGTACTTCCTATATCTAAAAATCACACATTGATAATTTTTCATACATATAGCTATATGTCAAGATTCCCAACCCTGTCTCTAAGGGTTTATAATGGTTAGCACTAGTCTTTGAATATAGAAAGATGTCATCCAAAAACACCCCAATAAATTAATCCAGGTTTTTTAGAAATATCAGATTAATAAAACCCATGATTACCTTTGGTGCATTATTTAAACCAAATAACATGACTAAAAATTCATAGTGTCCATATCTACACCTAAAATTTTTCTTTGGAATTTCATCCTTACAAACTCGTAATTGGTGATTTCTTGATCACAAGTCAAACATTGCGAACCATTGATCTTCCCATAATTTATAAATCATATCATCAATGTGTAGAAGTGGATATCCATTATTTATCATAACATGGTTAAGCATACGATAATCAACACACAGTCGAACAGTTACATCAACATTATTTATGATGAAAATTGGTGCAACCCATGGAGACATACCTGGTTGAATGAAACCCATTATTTTTAGCACCTCAAACTACACATTAAATTCTCGTAACTCTATTGGTACCATCCGATAAGACTGATGGGAAATAATACTTGTGCCAAAAAGGAGATCAATTCTAAAATATACTTCCCTTAAAAGTCGTACCCCTATGATGTTCTTCGGAAATACTTCTTGAAATTGATCTACAACACCAGGGAACAAAATTTCCTCCATCTCTTCTATTCATTCCAAATTTAATGCTTCCAACTAAAATTATATCATTCCCACCATCTATACCATCAAAATACTTTCCCTTTTCTTTACCATTCTCTCTGCTATTAAGAGATTTTCGATGTCACCCTCAAGTATGAAACTCACTTTTCTCCTATAATAGTCAATGTGAGCCTTAATTTTTTTCAAACAATCCATACCCAGGATTACATTATATATATCCATGTCCATCTTTAAGAAGTCTCATTTCATCTTAGCTCAATAAAGAGTTAAAGACCATCATTGACACAAATGTTTTTGACATTATCTTTCATCGAAAGGAGTTTAGATTTAAAAAAATAATGCATCATTTCTGACTTTGAAAGTATAAAATCAATAGCACGAGTAGCAATAAAAAAATGTGATGAACCAGTATCATAAAGAACACTCAGAAGGGTAAAATTCAAAAGAGTTGTTTCTCATACCGTAGATGGTACAACCTGATCATTGACAATCATCTCCCCACCTCCATACAATTTCTTCATTGATGCCTTATTCTCATTGTTTCCTTACTGAGATTTTCCTACATGAGGAGTCATGGTATTTCATAAATCCCCATGGCTAGATCTACTCTTCTGATGAGTCTGATTCTCTTGTACCCACCCCGTCGAAGCATAAAATACTTTTGACGACTGTGAAGTATCTTTAGCAGCTGGTTTTGAAGCACTACGACAATAGCAATAAACATTTCCCACCATGTACCGATTATGACATGGTCTAGGTTCTGATGTACACTCTCTATTTGTGTGGTCAGGAGAACAACATTGAAAAAAATATTCTTTTGTTTGTGGTCGTGGGTGAAGGTTCATGGATCAAACCATCTATTTCTGATTCCCACTTACACTTTTGAAATAGTTTTCCCTTTTTATCTTACTTCCAACATTTGAGTTCCCACCACTCCTTATGGGTATCATCATACCACCTACCATAGTTACCAAGATATCACGTTCAGCCACATTCACTCTATTCACCATCTCAGTATAATATGTAATACATATCATTGAATGATTCAAATAAATCTACTGTAGTTTCCCCGATTCGATGAAATGAGCCTTCAAAGATGCTCTTTCCATAAACACTGGTGCAAAACTGCCTAAATTCATTAATTTAACTACTTAATTTGTGACAGAGTGACTCTTATTTCAAGTAAAATAATTCTATCATATTCAGGATCTTGAACGTGTGAGGATAGAATTTTTGTTGAACAATTCATTTAAATCATCCCTTGTATTATGGTCATCCAATTTTTCCTAAACTGATAAATCATACCACTAGAATGCAAGATCCTCAAGAATATACATCACCAGCAAAACCAATAACTCTACCGGTATTCCAACGAAGATGATGATAATGTTCAACCTACTCTGCCAAAATTCTGGCTTCTCTATATCAGAATCACCCCCAAGATATGTTGATTCTCTTTCATGAACTAGATTTTATTTTCCACAAGAATTGGATCATTTCTCTAGTTCCCCGTATCCATAGCTTCAACTGATGTGATATTACTCTGAACTAGGTCTTAGTTCACCCATGGTTCAGGTGTAAGCAAAATCTATGCAGCTTCTTTGGGTTGGAATCGACAACAACTACAGGTTTCCACATTCTAAACCCACAACAAACCTGCCAATATCACTCTCTAGAAAATGATGGATTGTCATTTCAAATTATATCACATCCCTATAACATCAATTTTTTGAAAAACACACCTATTTTATTTCAACCATTTTTTGAATCATTCATTCTTTATTTTGAAAACAAAACCATTTTCAAAATACATGAAATATCGTATTTTTAAAATCGTTCATATGAAAAAAATTCTAATTTTTTCAAAAGATTACACCATCCACAATATCCTAAATCAATAATACAAATTAAATATTCAATCCTAGTGGGATTTCATTTCACTACAATTCAGGTTATGCTCGTCTCATTAGCTAAACCCCTGACAATCATATTCCAACATCCTAAATGTTTCTCTAAACACTTTTGTACCCAACTCCCAGGTAACATGATGATACCTGTCAATGATTTTAACCCAAACACTAGAGAAATACCCAAATATCAGAGGATAAAACCCTCTATTTGAAACCATTTTTAATGAACCACAAATTCTCATTGCATTCGGAGTAAAATGAGTAATTACATGGACTTATGTGACATTCCCATTATGCCAATGGTTGGAAATAAATTCTGAATGGTTTGGAAGTCAAGTAGAGGGATATTTTCCCTTTAATAAAATAACCAATAAACCAACAATCCATTCACTACATGATGCTTGAACAAAAGAAATACAACTCAAAAAAATCATGAATATCAAACCCCCATCAATGTATTCAATAGAGTAAGACCTACAAAGTATTAAAGTACGTAACAGATAAAAACACAAGACTCTAAAAATACCACAAGACTCTATACTCCCAAGAACCAATATCCACAATCTTCGAACATCACAAACATCACGAGGTAGTGCAGAGAATGTGGGAAACATTACCTTTTCCCCTATCCCAGAAAATAGCATCCTCAAAAGCAACAAAGTAATGAAGAAGGGGTGATTATAAAACTCAATATGTTTTCCCCAATGACTTACCTACTCATGCTACTAGTATTGAAAATTTATCATCATCTATATATAAAATAGTTTATATAAGGAAATTTTAAAAAAATTATAACCAAATATAAACATCTTCCAAAAACCATTTATAATAAAGTGAAATGAAAAATGAACGAAACCAATTTCCAACAAGTTATTTTTACAAAAAAATAAATAATCCATTATTGAATCCCAAATTTTATTATAATTTGGCATACCCATTTTATAGTTCAGTAGACACCCATTCAAGGAAGATTTGTTTCGTAGTTCCATACTCATGAGCAGTCTCTCAACCTATTACTATATATCCCTGGTAATCAAGCCCCCGATCTAGGGTCACATCCCTTATACCACAATGGTGCTTTTCCATTACTAATGTCATGCTAATCTTGAACTCACACTGACATCATTTGTGCACAATAATTCCACAACCACAATAAACAATTTCAATAAAACATAACCTTAATTGAAAACCAAAGAACAACACATTTCCAAGAAATATTTAATTTTAGTAAAACATTCCATTGTATTGAAAACATATAATCTCAGTCATGTGATTATAATCCAAGAAAAATACCCTCCTTAAAATCCACATTTTAAAACTAATAAATGAAGTACTGATTCAAAATCCACAATTTTCCATATTTCACAACCATCACTCATGAAGGTTTCCAAAATGTTTTAAAAAATAAAATCACAATAAATTCAACACCACACTTATAATTCGAAATAAATTCAATCAGTTATACTATGTGGGGTCGAGAAAGAAACATCATACCTCAATGGTTTTGACAAAAACACCAACGAATGATGAATGTAGAAGAAAACCAAGTCGATTCTCCAAGAACCCACCTTAGATCTCTTCTCCTAGCACGATAAAATCCAAATTACATCATATTTTGAATCCACTAACCTATATATAATTCTAAATGAATTTTATGTACAAATCCAATAGTATCAAAGAAATTGATGAGTAGATCTTTGAAACTGACCAATAATGAAGAGGAATGATCACATACATCAAGAATCTAGCTTCGATTCTCCAATGAAATCCTTCATATGGACTCTATAATGTTTGGGATAGGTTATCCAACATTAAATTAAGATTATTCCCAATTTATGGCCTCTAAGGAGTAAATATGATCCACTTAGAGGGAAAAAAGCGGGAGATCCATATTTTCAGGATCTCATTTAGACCATCTGCCCAGTTTGTTCACAAAGCTAGAAACAAATTATGCTAAACATTCATTAGATATGACCTAGGAAGACCCTCACATAGAATCTTTGCATGGTCTCCTTGAACACGGTCCATTCGTGCTAGATCATCTTCCTCAAGAGGATAATTTCCCATGGTTTGGCCTCACAGTTAGGTATAATGTGTGCCACACATGTTTCTTCCAGATTTCTTCAAAACCACTTTCAATGTTATCCCAACTATCCAATCCAGCACCCTTTTACTTTAAAACCTTTAAATGCATCACGTAGGGGTTACATACAAGAAACAGGGGGTACTACATATATTGTGTGATGATAAATTAACATGTATAACTTAGTAGGGAATCTTTTCAAATCTCTAAGAATTTTATTTGTTTCCATAAATGAATCATATGTACATTTAAATAATTATTATTATTCCCAAACATCTATTTTTAGTGATTATCTCTTCATGAATAATTATTCAATTTCAAAGTGATAGATATGATAGAATACTAGAAACATTTCATGATTCATAGAGAATAATAGAGGATATCTATATGAGAACATTAAATTACTATATTTATTTCTTAAAAAACCTTGAAACCTGCTCAAACACCTTTTATAGATAATTTCAAGGTCATAGAACACATAAAGAATCAAATATTGATCATATATATATTTATACATTTTAAACTCTATTTATTGTTGTTTATTCCATACAATTGAGTTGTGTGTTAATTTAACTATTTGTCTATACAGATGGTCACCTATACATAAACCTGATAATTCATATTATTTTACCAAACTAATTTATTAATATTGAAATGAAAAATTGTGGATGTTCTTATACCCGACGTGGAACCTTTATGATCAAAAAAAGAACTACAAAAGATGTTATTTTCTAGGACATCCTTATGCCCTGTTGATTGTAAAACTCAGAACTAGTAATGGATATATTTTTGTTATAATATTCTTCTATATTATGGGTTATTTCTTAGTGGAGTGGAGTATTTATCATCTTTTGGCCAAAAATATTGATGAGTATCCTCTGTGTATTTTGTTAATCATAGCTTATTTACAATACAAATTGATTAAAATCATTTAGAATATAAAAACTATTACATGCATAGTTCGTCTTAATTTGGTGTTTAGAAAAGTGTTTGATTATGTAACATAGTTTCATAAGATAATGTATTTATATTAATTCTAACATTACATTAATCTATCTTCTAGGAAGTTATTTTAGTGATCTATTTTTATATTTATATTATTTTGATTAAAAATACATTTTACAATATTGTGGACATAGTTTTTAATTTATTTTTAATCATTAATTTAATTTGATTCTCAATTCACCCCCACTTGTGTTTATCACACATATCAAAACCTTATGATTAAATAATTTAAATAGATGAAGAATTAACATGAAAATCGTATGGTATACATAGAGTAACCAGTTTTTTTATATATGATAGTCAATGATCTATAAATAATTTGATAAATATTGTTTATTGTTCGATATTATAGAACATTGATAAAAATTATCACTTCATTATGTATTATGTTCTATAAAAATCTTAGTCCAAATATTATTTAAATGAGGAATATATAAATTTTGAACACTAATTATTTTGGGAGGAATAATTTTAAAAAAATTATTTTATTATAGTATTTCAAAATATTTTCTCTAATTTATTTTCTCTGGTGGATTTTTATATCTCCTATTATAGGGTTTTTTTTCAATTGGGGATTATAAAAACATGAATTTATTGAGAATTACATTTTGTATAGAGAGAACATATTTATGGGAATTATCAATTATGGATTCTTTTAAATAAATTTTTGTTTGTTGGATGGTTATGTATTTTCCCTCCACTGAAATTTTGGGGAGGAATTTATGTAGTTACTTTTTAGTCACATGATTAAACAATATGAATAATATTATAAGAATATTTTTTTAAAAAATATGATCTTATTAATTTTAACTTTGTTAAATGTTGATTATGTAATCCACTTGATGGAAATAAAGAAATGTTTAGTCAATATTAATATTTTGAGCATTTATTTATTAGTTGTGTACATAAAAGTATTTAACAATGTTCATTTATTATTTTCCATATTTTATAAAAAATTTTCCCCAATGATTATCAAAAAAATCCAAAGTGGGATATTAATGTAAACAATATTGGGTTAAGGGAAATATAGATTCCTCATGTTGAAGGAGTATTCCATATTAATAGAAACTGTGTAATGTGTAAAATAAACTCCAGATAAATGATTTGGATATGGTTTTAATGTTTTGTTTTTTAATTATTAAATAAATCATATCCTTACAAACATCATATAAAGGATAACCTATGGTGATAAGATTTATTAGATGACTGAAAGAGTGAACGAAATTTATGGATTTTTTTATATAAATTAAATCATTCATACATATGATATGAATGTAAATGTTCAATTATTTTAGTTTTTAATGTCCTCTACATGAAAATTATTCGATGAATAATAAATTTAAATTTTTAACAATTACGAGTAAAATAATATAGAAGATGACCAAATTATTTTAAAACATATTTGTTCAAAACATGAATACAATATTAATTAAATAATTTAATGATATGATAATCAAGACATATAATTTATTATAAAATAACAAATCATGATTCATAGTGAAGTTAGTATATATGAGAGTTGGGGGTGGTTTAATTTTCATTAATTATATCACAACACAATTTAATTTATTGAAGAGTTTTTGTACAATTTGTTGAAGCCTACCACTCCATGAAGAATGAATAAATTACATGAAAATGGATAAATATTTTTTCAGGAAATTAATCAAAACCCATGATTGAAAATCTGGGGAGTAGAAGAAAATTGCACTATTATGAAATTGGGCATTCTAGGAGCAGACCTATGTAGATAAAGATCTCAATATATGTAATAGTAATAATTATACGATCTCAATAAAGTGAAATGATTATTCTAATATAGTACAACTCTATAATCAATTTTTTGGTGACTAATTCATAGTGGATTAAAATTTACACAAATTGATCGGTGGTGGTCAAGTCATGGAATAAAAATTATTCAATTATATAACAATGGTATGTGTCAATCTAAGAGGATTAAAAAATCGTTAAATATATATTTGTTTTTAATTTTTTCAGGAGATAATCAATTTAAAATGATCTGTCCCATAATCATTTAAAATGGTTTCTAAAAGATATCAATTGATCTGATGGATTAGAATGTATATATAATTTTAAATTATTAATTCCCCATTAAAATTAATGATTTTAATTATAATATATATATATTGGAGTGTAAATTTGTATTCAGTGGTTGTTAGAAATAGAAGTAGAGAAATAATTAATCAATATGAAATGTGGTATAAGTAGAGAGAAAATGAGAACAACACGATTTAGTATAATATTTTTTATTGCTATAAATTTGTTGTAGTTTTGATATTACATTTTAATTTTTCTATGACGACACTACATATGTCAAGATACATATTATGTATGAATTATTCAAAGATAATGCCTATATTGTTTTACCATGTGGTCCCAATTATATAGCTGATAAATATGATTAGTAAAAATTGTAAATTTATATATTCCCTATTATGTCATTTCATTAGTGTATGTCAAAATGATACAATAATTCATTAAAATATGCTTAGAATATGTTATTTGAATGAAACATAAAAAGTATGTGAATTCAAATATTCACCCCCACTATTTTAATTATCATTGACCACATTGGAGTTTTATAGATATCATGATGAAATAAAAATTCATACATTTTTTATTAAAAAATATTTACCATTCAAAATGATTTCTAAAAATTATTTTTTTTCTAAATAATACAATTTTATGTAACTCCCAAACTCAAAAAAATGCTATTATATCCCATCAACATAGAGT
This sequence comes from Viscum album, assembly GCA_963277665.1. Lineage (NCBI taxonomy): Eukaryota > Viridiplantae > Streptophyta > Magnoliopsida > Santalales > Viscaceae > Viscum > Viscum album. Next base: position 115,880,273 of record OY728128.1, on the reverse strand, counting down.
CATAAATTATTTATAATGAATAAGTAAAATTTTCTATATAAAAAATTGAATTATTTTATATATGATATTAATTTTTCATTAATTAATTATTTTGTTATAAAATTACACTCCATTTCCAAATTATAATAAAATAGTTAATAAATTAAATTTAATTAAAGAAATAAATATTTTATTTGAAATTATATATTTAAAAAATACATGAATAAGAAACACATATTTTATCACTTTCATTAATAATAATAAATATATAATCATGAGAGTAATTGAGAAAAGGGTTATTGTGGAAACTTTTCATGGTTATTCATTAAAAGGTTTTTATATTACAATAAAAAATACAATAAATAATAAAAATTGGTTATATAGATTTAATTTTTTTTAAAATAATTTTATATAAACATACTTCAAGAAAAACATGAATGATTTAAAGTATATGAAACAAAAAATAGTAAACTATAGGAATTAAATTCTATAAATATTGAATATTTGAGTGATGTATATTTGTACGATGTTGATTCTGATTTATTATGTTTTTAGGAAAAAATTATTATAGTCTATTGATCATAATAAATGTGATTGAAATGTGGATTTATCCTTGGTGATCTTGGAAGTGTTTTTTATACAATAGAAACACTGAAATCAAGATCACATAATTCAGTAATGTATCTAGATTAAAAATAGATGTTAGTGAAGTCATAATGCATCATTGATTTATGTATGCTATAAATGTTAATTAAATTAGATATAGAAAAACAATAATTGTAAATTGGTTCATATGTTAACAAAACTATTCATAATTTAATTAAGGATTGCATCTTGAAACATGATGAATGATTAGTTGAAGTGATAAACAGAAATGAAATAATCATTTACATGGATTAAACATATGTTGATGTTAAGGACTATGTTAATAATTTTTATCTAGCTACATGAATATAAACAAGAATGTTATTTATATTTATTTATTTTATATTATAATACATGATATTACTATTTAATTTCGTGTATGAATTCCCCAAAAATAATAAGGTGTGAATGTTTCACTTAACCTACAATATAGATTATTTATTAGAAAATTTAAATGAATATATTTATAATATATAAATATATGTATAGTAGAATACAATATAACAATACATAGAATTAATATTTAAATAAATGGTTGATGGTAAATTATTTTTAAAAAAGACCAATAGACATCAACCTCTTAATAATAAATTATTATGTCAGTTCTAATTGTTATCATATAAGTCATTGGAATAATAATCTCAGAAAATAATTATAATTAATGTAAGTTTATTTATTCGAAAATAAATTATTTACTATATTTAATATCTTAATAGAATAATATATTTCATGGTCATCAAATTTAATCATATAATGGATCACATAATTCTTTCTGAAGAGAAATATACGCTCAACAAATTATGGTTTTTTGTATTATAGTATGAAAAAATTGTTTCTTATCATCTTTTAGTGTGAAATATGTTTTACATAGGTGATTAATAGAAATATGTAAATCAAATGGTGTTTTAAGACCACATTAAATTATTACTCCAAATGATTTTGTTATTTCTAGATATACTCTTTAATGTAACATTATGTTCTCAATCTTAATGTGATGCAATGGAGTATGATTTAATTTCTCGAAAAGGAATTTTTATGTATATAAATGGTACATTTAATTTGATTATAACTAATTATAGACATGATCAGTTACATATTTATGCATTTACTCATCTTTCTTTGGATTGATTTTTGGATTACTAGATGTGTACCTCCGATTCATATTTATTTTTGGATAAATTATTTTTGGGACAGAATGGAAAAAATGATATATTGATTACAATTTTAAAATTAATTTTTTTCCATTATCAGAAGAAACAAAATAACAAATTTAGATTATGAAATGGCATAAATACCACATTTTGGGATGGTGAATAAATAATTTTGTGAGTTTGGTAGTAAATGTCAAATAAATATTTTTAAACATCATAATAATCAATCTATTTCAAATGAAATATATATCATGAGAATCATTATGATGAAATTTTTTTGAAAGGGTATATTCATGGTAGAGTTATTACTTGGTTAAAAAAATGGATGATTAGATTGAGCTTCCATTTCCAAATGATATATTTATATAGATGAGGTTACAATTGATGATGGTTGTTCAACAGTGTCCTCATTAAGGGTAATGAATGTTGACTCCACGCATCTCATTGTTCCATTTTATATTTTTTTATATATAATTTAAAAATAAAATCATAGAATTATTTATTGTGAAGATTTGAATTTATTATATATTTATATATATTGTAGGTAAAAATTATGAAATAAGTGTGTCATTGTGTGTGGGATTGATGTCTGAATGATTCAAACCACTTTTTTAGAAAGTGTAGTGTAAAATTTTAACACATGTACATGACTATTTATTGATGAATAAATTAAATTCTCTAGAAAGTGTGTCAATTTAAATTCATGTTTCCTCCACTGAATATGACCAAATTGGAATTTTTTAATAAAATACAATTTTTATGAATGATAATTTTATAAATTGTTGTCATTTTTTTCAATAAATCCATTTTATTCAATGGGTTTTATTGATGATTAAATGTTTTTGTTACCATTTATATATAACTATTTATGCTTGAGAGTATTTATTAATATAATGATGATCATTTTTAATTTTCATTATATTATACTTCAACACGTTTAAATGAAGGATTAAAATGTGTTATAAGGTGAAGGAATAATTATTGATAATATTTGAACAATACAGTTAATGTTTTTTTATTAGAATTCAATAGGATTAAGAAAATGTGAACAAGATTCATGAAATATGAACAACATTGATTTCAATGAATTTTTTGAAATGTAAATATATTGTAGTAGAAAAATAATTATATTATGGATGTTCACTAGTATAAAAGAAATTTTTCATTTTTTGTAATAAAAACATCTAATGGATGTTATCTATGGACTATTTGGAGAAGTTACCTCTTACCAAATACTAATGGTACCCTATTAGGTTGCAATTTTTTTTATGAAAAAATATTTTTTCCAATTTTTTGATGGAATAGATTGACTAATGAATCATTAGGACATGTTGATCCATCCCACAAAAAAGAACTTATAATAATGATTATTTATTACTATATGTGTTGAATGATAAAATATTTAAAAATTATTCGTTATTTGTTAGTGTTTATTTGTTCATTTGGAAAGTGAATTTTATAATTATAAATATTAATTTTCATTAAATGATATTTGAATGATTTATATTATTATTATAAAATAGAAAAATGATAGAAAATATTTAATACACCCAAGGAATAATTTATCATATAGTTGTCTTCATTAAATTATCTATATCAATTACATAATATTTAATTGAAAATTAATGTTTCTTTTAGATGTGTATAATGGTTAATATTGTTTATAAAATATTGTTTGGATTCCATTTTTAAAGTTAAAAATTTTCGATTATTTTCATTCTTGATTATTATGAGGAATAATGATTTGGGTGATGTGCTTTACAAAATAGATATTTCTTACTATTGTTTGGAGTAATCCATTTTGATAAATTGACATGAAATTATAAACAATCTGTATAAAATAAGATATTAAATTTAGGGTTATAATACATAGTTTATTATTGAACATCATGACTTCTGATCATTTTCTTATGGAAGCATGTTATATCAAAATGAAGATATTTTATTAAAATATTATTTTTGGAATGACTCTTGTTTTTTATATTTATCATTATGACTATATTATGATACATAATGTTGGGGTTTTAGTTCATTCGATCAATGAACCAATTGATATTTTATTGTATTCATTATAATTATTTATTCCCACTAAATTCTCAGAATATAGAGTTTTTTGTTTCTATAAACCTGTTTATATTTCTAAAAAATATATTATAGAAGAATAAAAAATTTCAATATTATTATTCATTAAAATATGTGTTATAGATATGTGAATTGGAAAACTTTAAGAATTTTATTCAATATTTCATCCTTATAATTGAGTCCATGGTGATCCTAATAATTATTCATATCAATTTATTAATAAGATGTATTTTAAAATAGTAAATAACCAAAATTGATAGATATTTCCCATGAATACGTCCCAAGTCATGTCTAGATAATTAATAAGAAATAGTCATTATAATTTGTGTTCAATGTGTTTTTCTCATCAATTATTATAAAATTTATGGCATTTTACTTCACATAATTAGTACATGAAACTATTGGAATGGTGTGTGAATTATAATATGACGTCAAATTAATTATTCAACCATACCCAGTACAATACAACACGGTTATGACATCCATAATATACTAATTTATATGACATACATACTAATAATATATATGGAACTCCTTTCGAATCTAACATAACATTGACCATATTTTCTACATTGCGACATAACCCATCATGTTTGATCTGACATGTTCATAATGGATTATAATTTATTTTACATAAACTAGAATTCTTCTTTTTTTGATAACTATATATTGCTTTATAACTCACGATTAAAATGGTACTAATCAATTTCTAATTTTCCTATAAAATAATCTCATTATCCTCATGCACATTGATAAGAATCCTAAATGATAATCCTATCCATATTACTATATTATGTAATTTTTTTAATTCTATATTGGATTTAATTTTGATCTATTTATATCACAAGAAAACAAATATCTATTTCAATCAATTATAGAGAAAATAAATCACTATTTTCCTATGGTTTTTAAGAAAAACCTATACTTATTGATAAATTAATTGTGTGAGATCCTAAATACGTAGAGTTTCATATAATATACTGTTAATCATAATAATGTAGAAATAATTTCTATATATTAATAAATATAAACCCACTTATATTTAAATAAATACTATATTATATTTAATAAGATGTATACTTTAAATATTGTTTATTCATCCACTATAAATGAAATTTAACTGTTTTAATATTTTCTATCTAGGAACATATTTCCATTAAAATATTTGTTAAACTTGTTTCTTTTAATCATTCAAAATTATAATAAACAATTTATTTAAGGGGAAATCAAATATATATAAATATATTTTAATGTTTATATCATAATAAATAATCTCTCTAGTATAATAGAACAATCAAATCCCACCGTTATTAATGATGCAAAATTTCCCAGTGGTTCTAACATTATTTATTCTATCTTATAGTGATATCTAAAAAATAAACTCATTTTATCATATCACTCAACCCATATGGATATAATATATTTAATTTCTATAATTTTTAATAACATTTTTTCAATTAGTTAATGTTTTCTCAATATATGTTCTCTTTCTATAAAAATAATATTATTATCTGACACCCCCTTTTTATTTTTTTAGTTTTATATTTATCGTATACATAGTTTGTCATTTGACATAATATTGTCCTATAAAATATGTTATCTTAAAAAACATAACCATATATTAATGAATTTTTGGTCTTTAATATATATATTAAAAAAGGAATATATAATAAAAAATAGAATAAAAATCTACTAGTTTTATATTTGTGTATAAATTTTAAATATAAATTTTAATATTATAATGGGTATCTATGAAAAAATAAAAAATGTAAAAAAAATTATTACTAAATTAAAAAGTGAATTTTAAATAACTTATCACAGAACAAGTAAAACACACTTTAGAGATTAGAAATTTATTATTTCTAAATAATATTCATTTTCAACATATTATATTTAAAAAAATGTTTTTCATTTATTTAATCAGAATGGATGTGAATTTTATTATTATAGATTTGTCTATATCTATGGCATCATTCATTAATAATTAATATATATTGATGATTTACCTTAGATTAAATATTATATAATCCTTGAGCAATGTTTTTGAAATTTTATTCATTGATAACACAATATATATAACATATGTAAAATTTATAATGATAAAGTTATTTTCTTTTCACATTTAATGTGGAAGGATAAATATGAACCACAGTTGAGTACATAATATGATATAATAAATAATAATATTAACTATGTAAATGTGATTATTAAAGACCATTATAAATAACTATATATTATATATATAATAAAAATAGAAATGTTTTAATGATGTATTATATATGTTTTATATGTATATTTTATATTATAAATATATATTTTTATTGTATGACCATATATAATTTAATTACATATTTATTAAAATAAAAATGCTTCTAAAATATCCATGAAAATTTCACTATATTGGTGTTCCAAATTTATATGCCCAAAATGTTTTTAAATAATTTTTGTATTATTTATAGAGTAGTGTTGTAAAGGGTTCCAAAATATAGTTGGCTCTAGGTTTTTGGTTTCCCTGTTTTCACTATTGAGTTTATTTTTCAAGTTATAACTGATAATACTTATCATATATTTCATTATTATGATTTTACTGAATCCATATGGACTATATTTCTTCATATGTTTGGTCATCATGTGCTTTATTCTACGAAAAATGATCATTTTCAAATTCTTTTACAGATATTTCCTTATCCTTCTACATTATGATTAAATTCATTGAATTTTTCACTAAGACTATGTGAAATTTTTTTTTTAAAAAACTTATTGGTCTTTCAGTGTGTCAATTTTTTTAACATTTTCCATCTTTTAATATGTGTACTATTAATGATAATAATTCTATATTGAGATGAAATTAAAATAATAATTTTCAAAATTTATGTGTTGTTAATTTTTTTTAATCTGTAAGTAAATATAAGCCATAGAAAGGAACTAGGATTATAATTCGGGAATGCTTCAGATGTTGGAAAGTATAATTTTATCCCAAATGGAACCTCCAAAGTGTACACTAGTGTTGTTTGAAATGTTGTGATATTTCTAACCCACCAGATAGTTTGTGTTGGTGGTTTAGATTACGCTTATGTTTTAGACTACACATTATTATTTGAGATAATGGGAATAAAACAAATATCCTGAATAACTATGAATATGTTTAAAAACATTGGGGAGCAAATAAGATTTGTTTATTTTTATCTAGTTACTCTATATTTGGAACCCCTAACTCTCTTATAAACTAGACACTCAATAGCTGTAATATTTGGGCTATCATTGATCTATATTAATGGTGGTGACACATTTACTTCATGAAGGTAATGTTATGGATGGTATTTTAGATAATAAATGAGATTTATGTGTAAAATTTGAACAAAATGATTATTTTATTGGGGAACATTCTGATATATTTATTAAAGTTTCATGTAAAACTCATCGTTCTCTACTATTGTACTATTGTTTCATTCTATTAGGGACATGGATCTATTATAACATATAATAATTAAATATATATATTTAGTTATTTGAAATTATAATTATTATATTACTAAAAAATCATGTTTCTTCACCACAATCATATATATATATATATATTTCATGGGGTTTCTAAAGATTATGAAATTTAGTATGATCAGATGAAATGAATTATGAAACATCATATTTCATAAAAATAATATATATTTATCATTGATTAAGATACAGATTTTAATTATTCAATTTCATTAGTAAATGAAATTAATATTAAAAATATATCTAAATTTATGTTCATGAGTTGTAATGATTCCATTTACTGGAAAACACCAGATAGTAGTTCATTTTGTCACATAACTCATTACATACATGTCATCCATATATTTATATTTATGTATTATAATAATGTATTATTTAATCTAACAAAATAAATATTTACATTCAACCATAATATGGAAATAATAGTCGATTTTAGAATAGTTATTATTCCATTACACAAAGAATAAATATACAAAAATTAAAATTCATTTGTTTTTTCAATATTTTTGTTTCACATAATTTATAAGATATGATTTATAAAAAACATGAAAAAACCATATAGTGAAGTTTATATAAGATTCCTCTATCCTAACCATTAATAACAATACATACTTTATAATAGTACAAACATTTCATGTCATGAAATAATTTTAAGAATCATAATTCCCACATGCACTATACCACATGTTAGTGACTAACACCATGATATCGACACAATAAATAGATTAATTTTTAATTATATCAACAGGGGACTAAAAATTATACAATAACATACACCATAAAATTCATAAAACATCACAACTATAATATAGAGTAAATATTATGGGAAATCTTGAAACAATATATTATAAGATGATACAAAAAACCCTATATACAATGAAGACATCCAAAATAGGTTGCATCGAGAATACTGAAGAAATAAAGATGACTACAATCATAAGACCTTTGTTATATGAACTACCCAACAATTCATCTATAATTAATCGTCCACATTCATCCATAATCTACATCGTATGATATGTATTGATTTTATGAGTAGAATATTCATGTTAGTATACGAGGGTGAGTATAATAGTAAATGTTCTTGTTCTCTGAAGTAGTGAGCATTCCATAATAATATATAGTGACTAAATGTAATATTATTGAGTAATGTTGGGTACATTTGACATATTCTTACATAAATATCATTTTAGAGATGAAAAATCATAAATAATCTATATAAAAATTTCATAATTCATGTTCCACAAATAATTGGATCACACATCAACAAAATATAAATATTATCTAACATACAATCATTGTTTTTCCAAAAAATTATTCAACCTAGATTCCCTTTTTGTCATTGAGTGGAGGAAAAAAAAATCAAATTATATCTTATTAGAGTTTAGTGTAATAATCCTCTCCTAATTCCTTATATTTACCCAAGGAAATAAACACAATGTTCTATGGAAATCCACATATCTATATGTATCGGTTTACATGTCCAGACACTGAGGGAAATACATGCATCAAAAAATGGATTTGTATTCTACTACAGAGTATAAAATTAAAATCTTGTGAGATTTGAATGAATATTTCATAATGTGTCACATATTGTAGAGGTTATTACATTGAGATAACTAAGATTGTATTATCATCCACAACATCCAAAAAGCGCCGTGTAGGGAAAAGTGTTTCTGCTTTGGTAAATTACTATCCATATTATTATTATTTTGAAGATGTTGGTAGAATTATACATATCAACCAATCCCACAACAGGTATCTAAACATCAATGATATATGAGGGACCCCCATATATGTCAACCCCAACTTGGAGGTATTAGAGGAAAATTTGGAACCGTATAATCTCTATGAAAAATTTAAATTATCTCACACAAGAGTAGTCAGTGGGTAAATTTATATGAACATATATACCACATATTTTCTCTACCCATGTATGATGGTGAGAAGTATTATGATCATTATAATCCTAATGAATCCCTAGTCTGGGGGTGAGTGTGTAGATGAAACACCCCATACTGAATCAACATTATTAGGAATCCATAAGGGGATGAATAACAACTCAAATTCTATAAATATATCTATAGTGAGATATCATCAACATAATAAGGAATATTATCTAACAGAAATAAAAGACATCATGGGTAAAAAACATACTTCTACATTCTCACCATAAAGCATATTTATCTGAAAAAATCTATAGAAGTTAGTAATTACAAAAATAATATAATAATTTATTTATTTTAATAAATAGCTCCAAAAAATTGATATCGTTGTCTCCCCTTGGCGCCATGTTTTATAAATAAAAAGTATCATAGGAAACAACAATGATGTTATATAACATAATCAAAAAAATCAATTTCGTTTACCATAATAAATTGAATAATATATTTTAAATCATACCCTCACCATTTCTTGTTGACATACCTATAATTATATTCAATATGAAATACTAGTTTTTAGAGATTATTTCAACTTATATGAGTGAATTTCATTCCTCAGTATCATATAATTATTTATTTCAAATAATTTTACTTCTAATATCTTCTGTCCTAATTCCCATTTTTGATTCAATCACTTATAAAATATATTTCATGTAGAGTATTATGACTATATGACTTGATAAATAGGATATTATTTACATTATCTATATTTGTGGTCATTATTCATTATCACCAACCACTTTAATGAAGCCACTACTTAATTCATTTAACTAATAAAACAATTTTCTCATTATTTATATATCTATATATCGAAAATTTAATAATCATTTTTATTCCAATGATTTTTTATCATCTATTTAAACAAAAATTATTCAAAATATAGGCTTATTCTCTTCAACAATGCATCTGAAATCCCACAATTAATGTCATCACATATTAGGGGAATAAACTATTAGATTAATAGGAAATATTATCTTTATATAATAATTGATCACATCGACTCAAAAACAATAAAATATCATTAAAACCTAACATGGTTATCAATATTATATAAATAACTAAGTCATGTTACATCATAATATTTCCTGATATTTGTAAAAATATTACAATTTTCTGAATTAATAAATTTTATGTTACCCTCATGGAAAACTCTGTCATTATAGTTCCATAAATCATTGAACAATGAGTTTTAATTAAGAATTGTTCATCCATTGAAGAATTTTTAATCTTTTGAAAGATTAAAATATTTTTTCCTTATATTAATTATAATATTAAATGATTATAATATTATAAAAATCAATAAAGCCAGAAACTATAAATCCCAATTCAGTTACCACCCACAATAAGAAGATCATTACTTATTTAATAGAGAACAAAATATTTTACTCACCAATAAAATATTATTCTTATTATATAGTAAAATATATATTTCTCACACACCCACAAAAACTTCATAATGGCCAACCATTAATTGTATTCTATGAGGAACCCATAAAATGTTACCTCACACTCACTATACCTTTTATCAGTGAAATATTATCTAATTCATTTTATCAAACCATATCATTTAATTGATTATCCCATATCATATACCATGTGAACTAGATTATTAATCCCATGAAACATTCTCAATCAGTAAGTCATCATATCCACAAATTATTGTTTTCCAAATACAACATGTGTTCCATGAATACCCCATCACCGAAGAACATTGTATCATATCAATAATATTTTTGTGGGACACATCCCTTATCCTATAATATTGTCCATATTATGGATGAAACATGACTATCGGTCTTTTACAATCAATAGAATATATGTTCTAATTAATATCGAGAAGAAAACCGATGTTCTGCTTAAATTTCAATAATATTGTATCCATGGTGTGTAACACAAGCCATTTAAAACAATATTGGATGGAACTTACATCTTGTATAATATCTCTTCATAAAAATAATATCCCTAACTATAGATGTTTTTACTAATATTTACAATAATTTAATTTAATCAACGTTAATGGAATTTTAAATGATGACCCCCACAATTGTTATATATGATTAAATTTCATTAATTAATTTTTTGTGGAGAAGAATATGTGTTTATAAATTGGATAATAATATTTTTATTTCATATAATTCTCATAATATACATATTTTAATGGATTTATTCTAAGATTAGTATAATTTTATCCTCCCACGATTCCAAAAAGTTTTTCAAAAAAATTAGTTAATAAATACATAATAACTGTAATATTCTTAATATTATCAAATATCATCAATAATTTTTTTTGAAAATTCATTAATTAAATATATATGAATTTGAGGGGATTTATTTCATTATGATCAAGAGAAATATTTACCATGTTTTCATAATTAATATAAATTACATAATGGGTAGATTAAAATTTTATGTATAATGGTGGTTATTCATAAAATTGTCATACCTATTTTGTATTTCTGACAACTTTTTAGGGAAGAAAATCCTTATAATCGGCTAATCCTCCCCAACATGGAAGAAAACTCCATTTGAAACAAAACCCAACATGGAATTTTTCATTAATATAATCATAAATTTTGCGGCATTTTGTTGAAATTAACTGATTTTATTTATTATTTAAATAACTCATAGAAAATAATAGAGGCACTACTATACATAAATGTGAGTATGCAAAAAATATGCACAACTCCCATAATAAGGAAAAAAATGATTTTTAATACAATAGTGAATTAAATATTTATATCCACTATCAAGAATATAGTGAATAGTCAAATTTACCATTTTCAAAATAAATAAATGTCCTATAGTAAAAACCACTTATGGTGATCAATAAACCCTAGATAGAACATTATTAAATTTTCATTGATTGAGAATGAATTAATTAATATTTATTCAAGAATTGATATGTGACGAAATAAAAGGAAACCCTTTTATAAGCCAATTTTTTGTTAAATACACCAAACTTGAAAAAAATTGATCATGAAAATAATAAAATCCTAATTATCATGGACAATAATTTAATCAATAAAAAATCATGGGAAAAAGATACCATTACAAAATATATATACAATTATCACCCCATACTTATTATAATAAGACATTGAAGGGAGATAGATAATAACATATCAGTCCCTCCTCCAATAGGCTCTTGGTTGGATTCTAAAAAATTGTTCATAAATGTCACATTTTTGGTGGAATTACCATCTATAATAGTACTTGAAACATACACCACAAAACACCGAGAAATAATTTAAACATTAATTCTAAACAATCCCACAAATCATGTACAAATAAAACAAATATAGAATATATGATAAAATTAAACATAAAAATAAATTTTTAATATAGAAACACATAAACTATTTAATTATCCAATCAAGTGATATGTAGAACTATCCACATAGTCCACCTTGAAACTCAAAAATGAGTTTTTATAATTATTGAAAAGAAAAATATAATCTATAAAAATAAAAAACACAATGATGAACAGGTGAAATAATAATACTGATTAAAAAATTGGGAAAAATAGTAGAATCACCACATAAAGAGGTCTACATTCCACTCACTTCCTCATAAAAATTTTCCTCCAAATATTAAAATATAGGTATAATATGTTTAGAAGAAGAAAATATACAAAGAGTTATATACATAGATTTCCCACTAATTTGTGTCCCTCTCTCCCAAATATCTGATATCCTATAACATAAATCTATTAACCATAATATATACCCCCACTACATAACACGATCACTTCACATAACACCCACACCTGAACACACATAGGATTCCACCTTGTAATATAGCCACATCTCAAATTTTATTATGATAATTGGTCTAACACTTCTAAAACACATATATAACTATTTTATTATGCTATTTCAAAATAATAAACATCAACCTCTTTCCCTCCTCCCACAATTCGTGGCCCCACAATAATCCACCACAAAACATTGTCATAAGAATTCCCTATTTCAAACACATAGGCCACCGAATTGTTCACTATCAGACCTCTAGTCATCAAAACCTATTAATATATAATCTCCATGAAGATAGACCAAAATATTATCTAGTATATTTCCATTCATCTTCCAAAAAATGATGTTGGAAAAAACTACCCTATATATTTGGGTGTGGGAACATGGTGCTCTATCTCGGTGGGGTGAGTATAAAATTATAGGGGAAATATAGGGATATATATATATATATATATAAAATTTCCACAATGAATATGAACCTATGTTTCCAAATTAAAACACTAACCAAAACACAATATCGTCACTTTCATTACCAAGACTAACTGAACAAAACAAAACAATCCATATTCCACATTTCGGACTACCAACTACATTAAAAAATATAGCCCAAACGTGTCATAATTAATGAAAAAAATCAACCAAATAACTAGTTATTAAATCATTCATATTAACCAAACCATATCACACCATTTCAATTGTTTTTAACAAATTTTATTTATACTTTGGAATCTATAACACCATAACCATTATCATGTCATCAACCACTTATCTAAACAGCACATATATTCCCCATTGAATTAAACCAAACCAAATTCATGGGCCAAATTTCAAATACTAAACATATATCTCTTCCCCAAAACATTCCTTCAAAAAAATAATAGATCACCCTATACAATATACCACCCACACATCACTATCCCACAACATGTCCCCCAAAATTCTATCATCTATAGATAGAGTATATGATACAAAACTCATCTCCATACTAGATGGACTTAAACAAACCATAGATAAAAAAACAACTAATTATCCCCCAAAACAAAACTAAACATTTCAACCCTGTATTATGACCACACCAAAACCCATAACATATGCTTAATTTTCATAGATTTAAGAATATGAGTCCTTCATCACATTAGAATAATATTTTGAGGATATTCTTACAGAACTAATTAATCTAGTGAATCCATTTTATTATATGAACATATGTGTTTAGAGAATTTCAATTTTGATGTGATATAATAGCAACATGCAATGAGGTTCCTAGATCACAACATAAATAGTTAATGATAGGGACCCCAATACCCATGATTTTAACTAGTGAATCAAGAAAAAAATTCTAAAAATGATGATAGTAGTATGAATATATAAAAACAGGGTGACAAAACACCTCCCACATTAATTTTGAATAACATGTTAATTTACCTTAATTTCACCATCAGAAAACATCCCCCTTAGACAAGGAAGAGTAATCACCTACCATATAATGTGAAATGTTATAAATGGTGGATTACATACCAGAAAAGTCATTTCTATTGTTTTTGAACATTTCACATTGAATTATTAAGGGACTAAAAACCAAAAACTCATGTATAACCTACTAATCATCCAAGGAAAAATCAAGGGTCTATAAAAAATGAATTCATCACGCACCCCCGACAAAACATAATCCGCCATACTATATCTAAAGTGAATAATAAATGGAAAACCATAGGGAAGAGAATACAACTAACCACATAGTAGTAATAAAAATCCACTAATATCCAATGAATTAAGGAAGTTAAAAAATATTGTATGTTCATCCCAAACAACCCTAGGATCCCCCCATACAATAGAGATAGGGGTGGTATTACTGAATGGCCCATGAAAAATCCAAATAAGTGTTAAAAAATTGGAATTATTCACCTATTAGGTCCTGACTTTCGTTCATGAAGTGAATTCCATAGGATTTTAACACATTCAAATATCCCACCAAATTTCACATTGCCTTATCCCTTACTATGTACATGTCATGAATCCAATTCATCATTTTAATAATTTTCATATATTCCTCCATCGCTACACAAAATCAGTTATACCAGGTGACTAAATATGTTTGGATGTTCTAATTAATAGTTTGAATTAGGATCATGTCGTGAACCTACTTCTAGATAATTATTAACGTTTAGGTCTCACCATATCACCCATGACTTACTCCACACACACTCTAACCACCAAAATTGTAAATTTAGTTGGTAATAAAGGTACAACTCATCATATTAGATACCTATAAAATGATTCCCATCCTCAATCATCAAACACACTGATAGATTATTTATAAGATGGGGTCCAAAAAACCATCCCATGATTTACATCTCATAGATTATATATATAATTCTACCATAATTTAAAAAATTACATCATGAACAGTCACATAAACTCCAGAAAACATCATCACCACAAAACCAATACGTCACCTCTCATTGGTCAAATAACCGCATCAAACAATAATTAAAAAAAATTAAATTATTTCCCATACATTTTATAAACCAATCCAAAAAACAACTAAAACTTATCAGAAACACATATTTGATCAAAAAAATTAGTAAATAGAATATTCCATGCCAATATATTATCCAATTTGTTATGGACAAACTCAGCATCCTATGTTTAGTCAAAACATATTATAATGTTTGTCAATAAAAAAACTTCCCTCCCCTTTTAAGATTATTAATCATTACCACACATGAAATCATTGAATAAATCATCTAATTAAACATCAATGTCTAAACATGAAATATGTATAAAAAATAGATTCAATTATAATTCAATATAGCTATGTGTAATTGGAATGAATCTACACATCACTCTCCCATTTAATCACATCCTAGAAATAATGTCTCCAGGAAAAGTGAACAAAGTGAATGGACCACCAATGTATTAATTTCTCTTGATAAAAATGTATCTCCATAGAATTATCTATTAATGGAACAAATTTATTGACAACCAACTACACTAAGTAAATGAAATTGTACATATTATGGTGATTACGATGGATCTAAGATATGTGGAAGCCATCGTAGATCCCATTTATCCTCAGTGGTAAAAATGTGTATAAGAGACCTCACTTACACTCCTCAACACATCAATGATCCCAAAAAATATGTGATAAAGCTTACTTCCTCTACGAAATAATTACTTCTAACATTGAGAAGGAAGATTAAAAAACACATAATAGTCAACCTCAAACAACATGAGCCATCTTCTATTATCATCATAAGTCATATTTTATTCCTTTGATGCTTTAATCCTCTAACTAAAATGAAGAACCTTATGTGTCATGATCTGCACCACATTAGGAAAAAGGTATATTAACTCCCCAACCTCTATGAAACATAGAAGAGAATGAAATAGTTTCTTGTGAAATGATTCAAAATATCCATTTTAATGGAATTGTGGTATATATTATTATAATAAAACAAGATATGATTCATGAACATGTTTTTATGATGTGTATGATTTGAATGAACAATATATCCACCCTCATTTATATGGTTCACTCCATCAGCACCTCTGTATGAGGGTGGGATGTAGGGATGATATATAACTAAGTTCCAAAATCACACAAAAATCCCATTTATAATATTGTGGTGTATTGTTCGTCTATTAATCAAACAATATACCAAATAACATCGATAAACATTATCATATCTTACACATACCTCTTAGGAAAATCATTGGTTGCACAAAATACCATATTTTCTATGATGTATTATTATTTCATCAAACAATACATAATTAACCATAAAACACGATCAACTCACTATGAACAAGGTCACCTTAAAATGATTGGTAAAATTATGTAATTACATGTATTCTCTAGATTATTAAAGGGATTGAAAAACACTAAGAATAATCAACCACTACCTACTTGACATGTAGTCACCAAGACACAACATCAACCACTGCCCATATCTTCCATGGAAACCAGAACAATATCCTCATTCCACACTACATCTTAGAATTTAAATGGTGTATTTAAATAATTAATCTATGAAGTACATTAAGTATTCCCTCAAGAATCATTAATCAATTAAAAAAACGTTTATAAAACAGCATCAAAAACCAATCATACTTCGACAGTCCATCCACAGAATCAAAATGTCCCACATATTCTTGCATAACCTCTGCGTATGAGTCATTGCAATTATAATTCAACACATACCAGAACATATAATAATGCACCATCATCTAAAACAAACAACATCAACCATTAACCACCATTTCATTATTTTATATGGATTCTAACTCCCACAAATATCTCAATGAATGTGTAAACTATTGAACAAAATCCTTCAGTGACATCATACATAATGCTTTATCCAAATAATAACTATTTCCCAAGGTATAGGATATCTTGAAATAACAAAAATAGAGAAAATCCCTCGACCACAACTTCAAAATATTTATATCATGCAATGAAAAAAATACACCACCAACTCTTTTGATCTATGAAAACCATAATGTTATCTATAATGAGGAAATTCTACCAAATAAAAAAACAAATTACTTATTAGATCCAAAAAATTGGTTGTATAGTTACACATGTGGGGGTGTTACTTCATAGGATATATAACATATGAAAAATATATATCAAATCAACATGCATAAAAAATGTTTACAGAAACAATTAGAAAACACCTAAAACAAAAAACCACCATCTTGTAATAAGTGAAGTGGATAACTAAAAAACATCCACTAAATGTAACTAAACTCCACTAGTAAATGATATATCAACACAACATCCTACTATATTCTAGTCAGCACTATTGATTGGGGAGAAAATCTAGAAAAATGATCTACTATACACCAATGATATTGAAGAGGAAAAAGGAAACTACAAACCTCTACCAACTTCACTATTTATTCATAGGAAATAATAGTCTCATAATTTAATTTGTTCATTGTCACACATTATTGACTCACCACATGCCCTTATATATTTATAAAAGGTGTTAAAACATGTACATGGGAAAAATTCCAATTTAATGGTGGTGTTTAAGAACCTATAGGTTATCTATGAGATAATTAGAATGATTATCCTATGAAATTATGCAACAGAATATATAGTTGATAATAAAAAATATGAAAAATTATGTGAATTCATCGATCAATATGATAATGATCCCAATAAACATATATTGTTCATTAAGGAAATTGAACGACATGATAATGAATCTGTAGTGCCCATAATTACATCTCAATGAGTATTTGGGAAATCACTTCCTTTACCCACAACAACTTATATCCTAGAAATCAATCAGTCATATAAATCCATGTCTACCATCGTATATAGTAATAAATATATTATATCCTCATAATAAGGTAATATCATATGAAAATTTCCTGAAGAATCTTTTGGTAGTCTTTGAAAAACAACCTACTTTAATCTTCTTCATTTGATATCAACACTGGGGAACCCCACAAGCACACAATGGGTAAGAAAAAAAAATTATTCATCATATGATCTTTCAGAGAACTTAAATACTACAACACAATAGTTTTTTTCAAATATGAATCCATTGAAATTATAGATGATTAATGATTATATTCCATCAATAACTCAAAAATCCATAGAGGGGTTTCATCACTACCACCTTATGAAAATAATCTCGAAACATTGTGATGATACTATGATGATCAACTATCCATGTGCTCACAAATTCAAAATAAAACACATATATCATTGAATTTATGGGTTTCACAAGCTCACTTCTCACCTAAAACCCCAATCCCCAATTACAACCTCACTCTTTCTATTCACATCGGACAACATGAATTGTCACGACCCGTCCTCGGGCCCGTGTCGTGACTACCCCAAGCCCGCCTTCCATAGGCCAGGGGCTGGCGACTAGCACCAAGGCGTAAATCCCAAAAAAAAGGGAAAGCATTGCCTTTGAAAAGTAAACAAGCACCACAGAGCAAGAAAGCGGAAAAGTAAACACTAAGTAAAACTGTACAAGCTGTGCTGAAAGTAAAAAGGGGCCGAAAATACAAGCCCAACTATAAAGTACAACTGAAAGGAAAAACAGCAACTAAAAAGGGAAAACTGCAGCGTCGAGCCGTCCTCCGGAAGTCCCACCTGAAGGGTGGGTACAGATAGCCTCCACTGCTCCTCGGGTCCACCTAACCGCTCCGAGTATGTCCCGCCCAGTGGTCCACCTCCAGGTACTGTCCTGCTCCGCACGCCTCCTCCACGATCAGCGCTGTCCGTCGTCTGCAACCAACACCACGAAGTGCGGGCATAGCCCGTGCA
Source organism: Viscum album (assembly GCA_963277665.1). NCBI lineage: Eukaryota > Viridiplantae > Streptophyta > Magnoliopsida > Santalales > Viscaceae > Viscum > Viscum album. The sequence continues at coordinate 115,860,931 of OY728128.1, read as the reverse complement.
GGGGTGAGTATAAGCTACCTAGTAGGGACCCCGAGACCCCCGAAGGTCTCCCGAAATCCACAAAGGATAATCCACAAAGGAAAGATACAATCATGAAGTAACATCTGACATGGCTTAGGTATATGCCCATTCATATACCTAAGTCTTCAATTCCCGTTCGGCTCCAACATCCGAGCCCAAGCACATCCCAGTCCACACAGGAAAGCAAAACGTATACCCACGCAGGATAGAGCAACACAATCCACAAAGGAGAGTAACACAAGATTCAGCTCACACAGGTATACTTCTTCGGATGACGATAAAGATGATCATTGAACAATCTAAGTCATCGGACCCACGAAGGATCGATAGGTACTAACCTTGCAGTGACCCACACAGGATCGGGCCCACGCAGGACCTGTAGAAGTTGGCTCACACAGAACCGCTGAGAGATGACCCACACAGGATTGGGCCCACACAGGACCGGGCCCACGCATGACCTGTAGGCGCTGGCTCACACAGAACCGCTGAGCGCTGACCCACGCAGGATCGGACCCACACAGGATCGGGCCCACACAGGACCGGGCCCACACAGGACCTGTAGCACTGATCCACGTAGGATCGCTGAGTGCAGTAGTCGTCGCAGTCCGCTGAGGATCTCTGTATAGTCGTCGCCGCAGTCCACTGAGGATCTCGGCATGGTCGTCGTCGGAGTCCACGGAGGATCTCTGCACAGTCGTCGCCGCAGTCCACTGAGGATCTCTGCACGGTCGTCGCTGTCGAAGTAGCAGTCGCAGCCAGCACTAGGGTTCCCGCACACAGCAAGCTCGTTCGGGAAGGTCCGCTCCACGAGCCGAGAGGCTGATAAATCAACTGACACGAAGTCCGAAGTTGATGTATCCAAAAGTTCCGTATCGTCAACAGGAACTCAACGTCGCAGACGGCGCGTCAATCGGACGCCCGGTCTGAGAGATATTGGCATTTTCGTCCCAGGGGCCCGATTGGTTTTTAAGGCAAAACCAACCCGACTGCACTCCACCTACGTCCAAACCTCGGGCGGAGTATTCCAAAAGATCCGTCTCACTTAGAGGAATTCAACAAAGCTGACGGCACGTCAATCGGACGTTCGTAGCTCAAGATATGAGCGTTTCCGCTCCGAGGGCCCGGTTGGTCTCGTGCACGAACCAACCCGGCCGAACTCAAATTATTCCGAAACCTTGTGTGCGATATACAGAAACGACCGTCTCGATCCAGGGATCGCGTTGCCGCTAACGGAGAGTTGTTTGGAGGCACGAAGCTCAAGATATGGGCGTTTGAACGAAAACGTCCGAAGATGGGGGGTACGGGCCCGGGCCGACCCGGCCCGACCCCCCCTGGGTCGGCCCGAACCGGGTCCGACCTTGCTGGCCCGGCCCGGCCCGGCCCGGCCAGGGCCAGTCCGGCTCGGCCGGCTCGGCTTGGCCGAGCCGCGCGGGTGGAAGCCGCGGGCGCTGACCCGCGGCTTGAGGAAGGACCGCGGCCCACGTGCGGGCCGCGTTGGCGAGCCACGGACGCGCTGAGCCGCGTCCGCCCGGATGAACCGGACCCGCGCGCCGCGGGTCCGTTTGGCCGTCGCCGCCGCGGATTCAGCTGTGGCAGATATTGTCCGGCGGCGCGCCGGGGCGCCGCCGCCTCCGGCCACCGGCGCCGCCGCGGCAGTGCCCCGCGCCGCCGACAACTTCCGCGGGCCGCTGGCGTCTCTCCGGTGGCCCGTTTTCCTTCCCGTCTGCGCCGGTACTCCTCCCGGGATCCGTTCTTTACTGCGGGATCGTCAACCGTCCGCTGCGGCACGTTCCGTCATCGACCGTCAAATCCGCACAAAACGAAGAACGGCGGAGGGTCGTCGGGCCGTGTTCGTTCGGCCCGCACCCTCCGCGTTAGAGATAAACAACCGGGAGAAAAACGATCAACACATGATCCAACAATTTTAATTAAAATAAAATTGTTCATTGAAAACCGGCTTTTTAATTTTCAAGAACGTTGATGAGAAAATTAAAAAGGGGTAATTTTCCAAAATGAATCCCTACCTTGATGATCGTCGTGCGCGGGCGTTCTTCGCGGAAGAGACCGTCGCAGAAGAGATCGATCGTCGCGTCGTCGCGGGGAGGCGTCGCGTCGTCGCGGATTCCGGCATTGAGTCGGCGAGCTCAACGAATCAAGAACAACATATTTAAATTATTAATATTTAAATCTGTGTTTCGTTTAAAACCAAAGAAAAGAACTTGAGAGGAAATCCGAAAGCACTCACCTCGAATGGTCGGTGATCAGAGATCGGAGATCGGAGATCGGAAGAGCGTCTCGGGCGAAGGCGTCGTCGATTTCCGGGTTCGGCGTTCTTCACGTTCTTCGCGTTCTTCGCGTTCTTCGCGAGGGAGAAGAAGTTGCGAGGGTTCTCCCGAATCTTCTCAAGCGCAAATAACCAGAGGTTAAGCGTTGGTCTTATTTTATTATTACGCCAACGAATTTGAAAAACTGGTTAAGAAACGATCCATCAATTCGTTGAATTAATTCAACGAAAGAAACGACCCATTTAATTCATGAAGGAAACAACCCATTTAATTCACGAAATAAACCTCCCAATTAAATGGTCTGTTAAGAATTTAGAAAACGCGTCGGTTGACTTTCATTAAGACGGGTTTTTACGGGTGCGTTTCTTAGCGGAAAGAAATGGCGGGGCTCGTGTAGGCCCCACCTCACAAATATCCTACCAAGGGGGTAGGATATTTCTGGATAGCATCCTATCCAGTTCAACTCAGTTCAAGCCTCCTTTAAGTGGCTTCAAGTGGCTTCCAAGTGGCTTAAGTGAAATAAAATAAAGCTGTCGCAAAATTATTTTATTTCTTAACTTTAAGCCCGAAAATTAAAAACCACACCCGAGCAAACGCAACTCCGGAAGAGGCATTTCTAAGCGAATACCGGCGCTGCGATTTCATCGGTGCCCTCAGAATTCGATTCCGGGCACCGGTTCAAAAGTTAGAAAAACCCGCTCGTCCGTTCACTGAACGTACCCGAGCCAAACTTCAGAAAATGATTCCGGGCACACCGGTCCTCGGAATCAGGCGCCGTCAGAAACTGCGTTCTTGTAAAATTCCGAAGAAAATTAAGGAAAAAAAAATTTCCTTGAAATTTACGGGTCTTTACATTACTCCCACCTCAGGACTTTACGTCCCCGTAAAGATACATCAAAAACTAGGGAAACAAATGTGGGTACTGAGCACACATCTGAGCCTCCCGCTCCCAAGTGCTCTCCTGGAGGTTCTCGTGCTGCCATCTGATGCGCACAAGAGGAATAGATCGCCCACGTAGGACCCGCTCCTGTCGATCCTCTATCTCCACTGGGACCTCCGTAAAAGTCGCTCCATCATCCACGTCTAGCTCCCCATAGTCAATGATGTGCGTCGGGTCGTGCACGTATCTCCTCAGCTGGGATACGTGGAAGACATCGTGCACCTGGTGCAACTGAGGTGGCAGAGCCAGGCGATAAGCCACCTCACCAATCCTGCTGAGGACCTGGAAAGGCCCGATGAAGCGTGGAGAAAACTTGTCGCCTCGGCCAAATCTCCTCAAACCACGTCGAGATGAGACCCGCAAAAAGACGTGGTCACCATCCTCGAACTCTAGTGGCCTCCGCCTCCTGTCAGCATATGACTTCTGCCGGCTCTATGCTGTCCTCATCCGCTCCTGGATGAGCTGGACCTTCTCTGTCTTGGCCCGGACCATCTCTGGTCCCACAAGTGCTGACTCTCCAGGGTCTGTCCAGCACAAAGGATATCTGCAAGGCCTGCCGTACAACGCCTCGTAGGGTGCCATCCTGATGGTGGAGTGGTAGCTGTTGTTGTACGCGAACTCCACCAAGGGTAGGTGGTCCTCCCAGCTGCGACCAAAGTCAAGGACACATGCACGGAGAATGTCCTTGAGAGTCTGAATGGTCCTCTCCGTCTGACCATCCGTCTGAGGGTGAAATGCGGTGCTCAGACGTAGTCGCGTCCCGAACGCCTCCTGCAACCCCTTCCAAAGCCGGGAAGTAAAACGAGCGTCCCGATCGGAGACGATGGTCGATGGCACACCGTGAAGTCGTACAATCTCCTGAACGTAGAGACGCCCCAAACTCTCCACTGTGCCCTGCTCTCGGATGGGTAAGAAGTGTGCCGACTTGGTGAGTCGGTCAACAATCACCCATATGGAATCGTGACCTCTGGAAGTGCGTGGAAGTCCAGTCACAAAGTCCACAGATATCCCGTCCCACTTCCACTCCGGGACCTCCAAGGGCTGTACCAAGCCTGCTGGTACCTGATTCTCTGCCTTCACCTGCTGGCAGGTGAGGCACCGTGAAACGAACTCTGCCACATCCTTCTTCATGCCCGGCCACCAGTGCTGTCGCCCGAGATCCTGGTACATATTCACCACTCCAGGATGTACCGCCAACGGAGAAGTGTGAAACTCTCTCAGCACCTCCTCTCGCAAGGCGACTGGTACGAAGGTACGTCCTCTGAAAAGGGCATCATGCTCTGCTCCAAGGGATAAACCATCAGGTGCCTGTCCCGAGGATATCTGTGCACGCCGCGTCTCACAGTCAACATCCCCATGTTGTGCCTCTCTGACCCGCTGAAGAAGTGGAGGAGAGACTGTGAGAGACTGAAGCAAGGTTGCTCCGTCTCTATCCACGAAGGATATCTGCAAATCGGCTAGCTGCTCTGTCGCCTCCTCAAGTAGCTGGATGCCCGTCCTCCTGCTGAAGGCATAAGCCACCACGTTCCCCTTCCCAGGAGTATAGACTATTTCAAAGTCATAGTCCTGGAGGAACTCGAGCCATCGCCGCTGTCTCAGGTTCAGGTCCTTCTGAGAGAAGATGTACCTGAGACTCTGGTGGTCAGAAAAGACTGTGAAGCGCTCGCCCATCAGATAGTGTCTCTATGTCTTCTGGGTAAAGACTACTGCTGCCAACTCCAAGTCATGGGTAGCGTAGTTCTGCTCATGCGGCCTCAACTGACGTGATCCGTAGGCAATCACGGACCGCTCCTGCATCAGGACACACCCGAGTCCGGTCCCTGATGCATCGCAGTAGACTACGTATCCAACTGCCTCCTCAGGCAACCTCAAGATAGGTGCGCTGGTCCACCTCTGCCTCAGCTCTTGGAAGCTCTGCTGACATCCGTCTGACCACACTAAGGGTTTCCCCTTCTTCGTCAACGCTGAGAGTGGGGCCGCAACTCTGGAGAAGTCCGGCACAAATCTCCGATAGTATCCGGCTAGGCCCAAGAAACTCCGCACCTCTGTCACGCTCTTGGGTGTCTCCCACGCTAGAACTGCCTCCATCTTCACGGAATCCACTGCAACTCCCGCCTCAGAAAGGACGTGCCCCAAGAAGTGGACCTCACGCAACCAGAACTGACACTTCGAGAGCTTTCCATAAAGCTGGTGCTCTCGGAGTTTGTCTAGTACAACACGCAGGTGGTAGGCGTGCTCCTCCTCCGTCGTCGAGTACACCAAAATGTCGTCGATGAAGACCACGACAAATCGATCGAGGTATGGCTGGAAGATCCTGTTCATGAGGCTCATGAACACTGCTGGAGCGTTGGTCACGCCGAAAGGCATAACCAAGAACTCGAAGTGGCCATACCGACACCTGAAGGCCGTCTTCTGCACATCCTCGTCTCGAACTCTAAGCTGATGATAGCCTGACCTGAGGTTTATCTTCGAGAACCACCGTGCTCCCTTGAGCTGGTCGAAGAGATCATCAATCCTGGGTAGCGGATACTTGTTCCTCACTGTCACCTGATTCAGGCGACGATAATCGACACACAGTCGCAAGCTCCCGTCCGCCTTCTTGGCGAACAAAATCGGAAAGCCCAGGGCGAAACACTGGGTCGGATGAACCCCTTGCCCTGCAAGTCCTCCAACTGTACTCGCAGCTTACGAAGCTCAGCGGGGGCCATCCGATATGCTGGAGTGGATATCGGGGCTATCCCGGGGTACAGGTCAATATAAAAGTCTACCTCTCTGCGAGGAGGTAGTCCTGGAACGTCGTCGGGAAAGACGTCCGCGTACTGATCCACCACTGCAGGGAAACTGGGACTCCACACGTCAACTGCTCCCAGGATGAGGCTAGCCAACTGATGAGTGATGGGCTGACCTCTCCTCTGCGTGAGTCCATCCTGTGCTGCTAAGGCTCCCTTCTCGCCGGTGAAGGTGAACCTGCTCCCGTCGGTGCGCACACATCGCACCTTGCGCCTAAAGCAGTCAATCTGAGCATGGACTGTAGATAACCAATCCATGCCCAAAATGACGTCGTAAGGCCTCGACGCTGCTACAAGAAGATCCCAGCCGAAGCTCTCGCCTCCTAGAGTAAGCTTACACTGCCGGCACCAGTGCGTAATCGTCGAGTCTGCTCCCGTAGGAGTCTCTAGCTGCAAGGATCGAGCCAATGGCTCTGTCGGAATCTCCGAGCTCCGAACAAGGGCAGTGGCTATGAAAGAGTGACTCGCTCATGTGTCTATCAGAACTGCAGCAAGGGTGGAATAGACACAGATCGTACCTCAAATCATCTCTGGCGCGCCGGGGTCGTAGGCCTCCGCTGCCTGGAGCTGAGCCTGTCTCTGCCCGCCAGCTCCCTGTGGTCGGGGCGGGCCTCCTGGTGGTGGTGGTGGCAGAGCCTCAAAGCGTCGCCCACCACCTGATGCTCGGCCAGCTCCTCTGCCTCGTCCGCCTCTTCCCTGCGGACCGCCACGGTCGACCCTATGCCTCTGCCTGGGTGGCCCCTCCACCGTCTGCTGCCCCTCGGTACGACGGGTCGGGCAGTCACGAGCCATGTGGCCCTGCCCGCCGCACTCGAAGCACTGTCTGCCTCTCATAAGGCTGGCTCCGGGCCGGGTGCCCTGCACTGCTGAGCCAGCGTCCCGAGGTCGCCTGCCGGAAGGTCTGGTCCGCCTGGAACCCTGATTCATCCGCCGGCTATCAGCTGCTGAAGACTCCGCTATCTGCCGCCCTGCGGTGGGTCTCGCTGTGGACTCTGCCAGGAAGCTCTCGATCAGGAGGGCTCGCTCCAGTACCCCTGCCTGGGTCGGGATGCTGAGGGAGATCAGCGATGCCCTGATCTCATGTCTCAAACCCTGCTCGAAGGTCCGGGCCCGGAAGAAGGGGTCCTGTACCATGTCTGTCGAGTACCGAGAAAGGTCGGTGAACCTCGCCGCGTACTGAGCGACCGTCAAGCTGCCCTGCCGCAGCTGAAGAAGCTCCTGGATGCACACCGCTCGGAGGGTGGCCAGGACGAACTCTGAGCGGAAGAGGCTCTCGAAGTCCGTCCAGATGAGGGAGGCCTCATCGTGTGCCTGGAGCATCAGGCTCCACCAGCGTCCGGCTGCTGCGTGCAGTAAGCTCGCCGCGAGGATCACCATGAGGTCTGCTGGCGTCCTCACTAGCCTGAAAACTCGGACGACCGCCTCCAGCCAGTCCTCGGCTGCCTGGGGGTCCGACTCCCCACGGAACCTGGGTGGTCGCTGGCGCTGGAACTCGTGCAGAGCTCCGAGGCGTCGTGCGTCGTCAGCTGCCAGTGCTGGAAGCATCAGGGGCTCGGCGGGTAAAGGTACCGCCGGTGCCTCTACTGTCAACGAGCCCTGTACCGAGGCCTCGTCGCTCGGCGGGCTGTCGTCGCGCCCTACTCTGGGAACCCTAGCTGGCTGCTGTCGTCGTGCCATCCTGAAAAGGAAACAAGTATGCCACGGTCAGAATAGTATACCTGGTGAGCTGACACAAGTAATCACAAAGAAAACTTGAAACACACATGCAAACAATGTTTTCGTACATTAAGTGAGGAATCAGAAGTCAGGGTCCTGGTGTATGGATACGTCGGCCGCCGCACCAACACTGGACTCCCTGAACTGATAACCACACTCAATACACTAAACACTTTTGCTTCACATAGAAGAAAGATCAGAGTCTGCGGTAGAACCGACCGCCTCTGATACCAATTTGTCACGACCCATCCTCGGGCCCGTGTCGTGACTACCCCAAGCCCGCCTTCCATAGTCCAGGGGCTGGCGACTAGCACCAAGGCGTAAATCCCAACAAAAAGGGAAGGCATTGCCTTTGAAAAGTAAACAAGCACCACAGAGCAAGCAAGCGGAAAAGTAAACACTAAGTAAAACTGTACAAGCTGTTCTGAAAGTAAAAAGGGGCCGGAAATACAAGCCCAACTGTAAAGTACAACTGAAAGGAAAAACAACAACTAAAAAGGGAAAACTGCAGCGTCGATCCGTCCTCCGGATGTCCCACCTGAAGGGTGGGTACAGATAGCCTCCACTGCTCCTCGGGTCCACCTAACCGCTCCGAGTACATCCCGCCCAGTGGTCCACCTCCAGGTACTGTCCTGCTCCGCACGCCTCCTCCACGATCAGCGCTGTCCGTCGTCTGCAACCAACACCACGAAGTGCGGGCATAGCCCGTGCAGGGGTGAGTATAAGCTACTCAGTAGGGACCCCGAGACCCCCGAAGGTCTCCCGAAATCCACAAAGGATAATCCACAAAGGAAAGATACAATCATGAAGTAACATCTGACACGGCTTAGGTATATTCCCATACATATACCTAAGTCTTCAATTCCCGTTCGGCTATAACATCCGAGCCCAAGCACAACCCAGTCCACACAGGAAAGAAAAACGTATACCCATGCAGGATAGAGCAACACAATCCACAAAGGAGAGTAACACAAGATTCAGTTCACACAGGTATACTTCTTCGGATGACGATAAATATGATCATTGAACCATCTATGTCGTCGGACCCACGAAGGATCGATAGGTACTAACCTTGCAGTGACCCACACAGGATCGGGCCCACGCAGGACCTGCAGAAGTTGGCTCACACAGAACCGCTGAGAGATGACCCACACAGGATCGGGCCCACACAGGACCGGGCCCACGCAGGACCTGTAGGCGCTGGCTCACACAGAACCGCTGAGCGCTGACCCACGCAGGATCGGACCCACACAGGATCGGGCCCACACAGGACCGGGCCCACACATGACCTGTAGCACTGATCCACGTAGGATCGCTGAGTGCAGTAGTCGTCGCAGTCCGCTGAGGATCTCTGCACAGTCGTCGCCGCAGTCCACTGAGGATCTCTGCACGGTCGTCGTCGGAGTCCACAGAGGATCTCTGCACAGTCATCGCCGCAGTCCACTGAGGATCTCTGCACGGTCGTCGCTGTCGAAGTAGCAGTCGCAGCCAGCACTAGGGTTCCCGCACACAGCAAGCTCGTTCGGGAAGGTCCGCTCCACGAGCCGAGAGGCTGATACATCAACTGACACGAAGTCCGAAGTTGATGTATCCAAAAGTTCCGTATCGTCAACAGGAACTCAACGTCGCAGACGGCGCGTCAATCAGACGCCCGGTCTGAGAGAGTTTGGCATTTTCGTCACAGGGGCCCGGTTGGTTTTTAAGGAAAAACCAACCCGACCGCACTCCACCTGCGTCCAAACCTCGGGCGGAGTATGCCAAAAGATCCGTCTCACTTAGAGGAATTCAACAAAGCTGACGGCACGTTAATCGGACGTCCGTAGCTCAAGATATGAGTGTTTCCGCTCCGAGGGCCCGGTTGGTCTCGTGCACGAACCAACCCGGCCGAACTCAAATTATTCCGAAACCTTGAGTGAGATATACCGAAACGACCGTCTCGATCCAAGGATCATGTTGCCGCTAACGGCGAGTCGTTTGGATGCACGAAGCTCAAGATACGAGCGTTTGAACAAAAACGTCCGAAGATGGGGGGTACGGGCCCGGGCCGACCCCCCTGGGTCGGCCCGAACCGGGTCGACCCGACCCGGGTCCGACCCGGCTGGCCCGGCACGGCCCGGCCAGGGCCGGTCCGGCTCGGCGTGGCCGAGCCGCGCGGGTGGAAGCCGCGGGCGCTGACCCGCGGCTTGAGGAAGGACCACGGCCCGCGTGCGAGCCGCGCTGGCGAGCCGCGGACGCGCTGAGCCGCGTCCGCCCGGATGAACCGGACCCGCGCGCTGCGGGTCCGTTTGGCCGCAGCCGCCGCCTCCGGCCGCCGGCGCCGCCGCGCTGGAGACCCGCGCCGCCGGCAACTTCCGCGGGCCGCCGGCGTCGCTCCGGTGGCCCGTTTTCCTTCCCGTCTGCGCTGGTGCTCCTCCCAGGATCCGTTCTTTACTGCGGGATCGTCAACCGTCCGCTGCGGCACGTTCCGTCGTCGACCGTCAAATCTGCACAAAACGAAGAACGGCGGAGGGTCGTCGGGCCGTGTTCGTTCGGCCCGCACCCTCCGCGTTAGAGATAAACAACCGGGAGAAAAACGATCAACACATGATCCAACAATTTTAATTAAAATAAAATTGTTCATTGAAAACCGGCTTTTTAATTTTCAAGAACGTTCATGAGAAAATTAAAAAGGGGTTATTTTCCAAAATGAATCCCTACCTTGATGATCGTCGTGCGCGGGCGTTCTTCGCGGAAGAGACCGTCACGGAAGAGATCGATCGTCGCGTCGTCGCGGGGAGGCGTCGCGTCGTCGCGGATTCCGGCGTTGAGTCGGCGAGCTCAACGAATCAAGAACAACAGATTTAAATTATTAATATTTAAATCTGTGTTTCATTTAAAACCAAAGAAAAGAACTTGAGAGGAAATCCGAAAGCACTCACCTCGAATGGTCGGTGATCGGAGATCGGAGATCGGAGATCAGAAGAGCGTCTCGGGCGAAGGCGTCGTCGATTTCCAGGTTCGGCGTTCTTTGCGTTCTTCGCGTTCTTCGCGTTCTTCGCGTTCTTCGCGAGGGAGAAGAAGTTGCGAGGGTTCTCCAAAATCTTCTCAAGCGCAAATAACCAGAGGTTAAGCGTTGGTCTTATTTTATTATTACGCCAACGAATTTGAAAAACTGGTTAAGAAACGATCCATCAATTCGTTGAATTAATTCAACGAAAGAAACGACCCATTTAATTCACGAAGGAAACAGCCCATTTAATTCACGAAATAAACCGCCCAATTAAATGGTCTGTTAAGAATTTAGAAAACGCGTCGGTTGACTTTCATTAAGACGGGTTTTTACGGGTGCGTTTCTTAGCTGAAAGAAACGGCGGGGCTCGTGCGGGCCCCACCTCACAAATATCCTACCAAGGGGGTAGGATATTTCTGGATAGCATCCTATCCAGTTCAACTCAGTTCAAGCCTCCTTTAAGTGGCTTCAAGTGGCTTCCAAGTGGCTTAAGTGAAATAAAATAAAGCTGTCGCAAAATTATTTTATTTCCTAACTTTAAGCCCGAAAATTAAAAACCACACCCGAGCAAACACAACTCCGGAAGAGGCGTTTCTAAGCGAATACCGGCGCTGCGTTTTCATCGGTGCCCTCAGAATTCGATTCCGGGCACCGGTTCAAAAGTTAGAAAATCCCGCTCGTCCGTTCACTGAACGTACCCGAGCCAAACTTCAGAAAATGATTCCGGGCGCACCGGGCCTCGGAATCAGGCGCCGTCAGAAACTGCGTTCTTGTAAAATTCCAAAGAAAATTAAGGAAAAAAAAATTTCCTTGAAATTTACGGGTCTTTACATGAATATCCACAAAAATTATTTGATATAATCATACATAGAATATTAAATTTATATGATTATTAAGAATTATTTTTAAATATGTTGTTATATAATTTCTTAATGATACAGATGTGGAACCATCATCAGATCACATCTTCAAAACATGAAAATCTTGTTGTTTTGACGTCCTAATGAAATTTTAAGCACTATGGGTTAAAAAGACTCATAACATTTTGAATCATATCACAAATTAGAAAAGGTAAAACAATGGGGTGTGAATCCCAAAAATCAAACAAAGTATAAAAATATGTGGATGAAATGATGAGCATACTTCAATTGATCTCAGGTTCCTACGATGGTACACCCTCATCAAAATTAAACATACCACACCCATATCAACAACATATTTAATGAAATCAACCTCTTGAAACCCATATGGGATTATGTCCTTTATTAAGAGTAGTATCATGAGGTATGGAAATACTTCTACATCACTCCCCATTAGAGAATAATAATACTTCTCGTGCTGATGAAATGGTCAAACAATAAACTGTTATTATGAATTTTGTTAAAAAAATATCCTCCACAACACAATACATGATGAACCACATGGTAATAGTTCATATGAGGGATGAAAACCCTGTATAAAACAGAATCACTGATTTTCCAATGAAATTAATAAATTGTAGTTTCCCCAGAAGGCTATAATGGACAAAATAGAGGTCAAATATCTACCTATTAAAGCCTTGATGTTCATATCTCATATAACTTACCTGTGACTAATATAGTCCATGAGGAGCCCTATTGATAATCCACACATGAAAAAACTCCTAATGAATGTGTCCTCTCAATCATCGCAACATTCGTCTAATCCTCCAAATATTTTTCAAATGTGAATGGAGAAATGACATATAATACTAATGGATGAAATGACTCCTCCAAATTTCATTCATGTAACTCATCATATTGGAAACAATATGTGAAGAAGGAATAATGACATTAAACACGATTCAAAAGACCCACACTAACAACATCCATTACAATAGAGGTATAAATTCATTAATCTTCACTACAGTCATGGTCAATGGAAGGAACTGTACCCAAAACTCTTTTTTAATTTGAACCCACGATAATTATGCCTCCTTTTCCTCTCTTATATACATCGTCCACCACTGATAAGTTGGTCCCCACATATAACTAATTTAATATGGGAAGATGTATCACACTATTTTCCAGATCAAATTTAATTCCATTTAGAGCCCTCCTAACAATCTATCAATTTTCAAATCTAAAACATTTCCATTATATTACACCAAATCCTAATATTTAAAATCAAACATCATCCAATACCACTAATCATCCTTCCAACTAGATCAACCCACTAGTGATAAATCAGATCAACCTGATAAACCTATACAATCATTTCCACACACAGATGACATCCATGAGCCTTATCTAGAAGGGAAAAATAATTTTCCTAACCCGAATTACAGTTGAATTTTTTCGGAATCATTTTGTTCATTTAATTCCATTTTATCTACCCAAAAATACCTAATTCAAACAATAAACCTAGAAAACAAAATATATAAACCTATATTACATATTTTCCCTAGAAATTGGTCTATCTCACATTGGTGATCAATAAACTCATATTTTTTCAATAGATCTTGGGGGTGCTAAAACGCCATGTCAATGATGTTCTACAGAGATTATGTCATGCAACAAGATCAACAAGAATTAATTACCTTCTATCTAATTCAATCCCCCCGGTTCCTAACACCTCACTATTTCAAATCCCTAAAAAATCACATTTGATTCCACTAATTAAAACCCCCCTCCCACAAAATATACCTCAATTTGTAGAGTGAGATAATGACCAAAATGTCCCGCCTCATGGGGGGACCAATTTGGTTACTAGCACTGTATGTATAAAAACATAACTGCATTTGAGGAATCAACCCTACAAATAAAATTGGATTTGGGGATAGGATAAATCAAATACAACCAACACCATTACATAACATTAAAATGAAACATAAACAATAACATAATGCATGTTCAAATAAATCTAGTATTGAAAATTATATCCAATGTAAATAACAAATAAAATATATAATGTAGTGATATAGTAACTATCGAAAGGTCATAGTTTGTAGTGTATAAGATGGAGCAATTTATCCTCCTAAAAACCATAAAATAATGTTATATTTTTTCAATGATCATACATGTATTGTCATTAGGAAAAGCAATGTCTATCGAGAACATGTGAATTTTTTTTACTAATCCATGTGTGAGGAAACAATATAACAAGCAACACCTGAAATAGAAAGATAAAAAATCTCATCCTCTCAACGGAAAGAGTAACAAATAATGAACCCTATAAATAATAATATAATATGAATCATATCTATAATGCGTACTCCTCAAATATTTATAACTTATTTTACTCCCTCTCAACCTTATATAATATATCATAGAAATTAAATTTCATTCATATAACATTTACCACCACCTGTATAAAACAAGATTAGGTACCTTGGTAACCCGATATCCATGATGGCACTAACATAGATCGATGGAAATTCCTGATCCCAACGGGATGATGACTAGAACCTAGAATCATATGAAGTTCATGTGGGAATAAGTTTTCCACAATACATAAGGAATTTAAGGAAAGAAACTCAATATTCATATAAATGAAACTCCACATGGATTGAAGTATCAAAATTTAATAAGGCATAAAAACCCCCAATGTAAAACAACAAAGGTAACAAAAATAGGAAAAACAACCCCAAGGACCCAATGGAAACGTCTCACAATGTCCAAATCTCAATAGCTAGATCCACATACAACAGACCACTTCTGTTTTCTGGATCTTGAAAGAAGTATGTCAACAAAAAACCAAAGTCTAAAGTAGGGTTTGATAATAAGACCAATACAATACAATAAAAAATTCTATAAATGATTCCTAATATAGATTATCCAAAGAATAAAATTTAATTTTTTAAAAAACATGTATTGGAATATAATATTATTTTTAAATAAAACATTCTATAATGTTTCAAAATGATGGAAAATTTATTTAAATCACATTATTTAATTTATAAGAGATGTAATATTTCTAAAATAACGGGTTAAATAATATAGATACATAGTACAATTTTTATAAATCTAACAATGGCTTGGAATTTTTTTTTTCATTTTTAGACCATTGTATGTCATATATAAATAATGAAGTGAGAAAAATGGTAATCAACCATGATGGTATGAAAGTATTAACTACCTATAGAAATGCTTAGTCATTATGTGATCTCAAAAATTGAGTATTCTCACACCCCATTGAAAGCGGTGAAAGGTGACCCATCACCATCACACCAAGGATGTGTCCCACTATAGGTATATTATATAATGTTTTTATAGCGTATAGTATATCCAAATAAATCAAAAAATACCTAGGGCTTTCATGCGTTGCTTCATGATTGGAAATTTCTTTCAACATTTCTTTAATACAAATAAATCTCATTCCTTGATTTCAAAATCCCAATTTTTTCCATTTAAAACAAAATGGTTATTTAATAAAAAACAATCCCTTTATATAATATA
Source organism: Viscum album (assembly GCA_963277665.1). Classification (NCBI taxonomy): domain Eukaryota; kingdom Viridiplantae; phylum Streptophyta; class Magnoliopsida; order Santalales; family Viscaceae; genus Viscum; species Viscum album. Next base: position 115,845,776 of record OY728128.1, on the reverse strand, counting down.
AAACCATTGGGTTTTTTTAAAATAAATTTTTATCAAATTTAACATGCTTAAAATACATTGGAAACTAATTCCATCCATTTTACAATTTATTTCTACAATAAATTTTTTCAATTAAATTGAAATCCATTCCATTAAATAAAATTTAAAAATATCAATCTGAATTTACAAATTTTCGTAATAAACACCATAATTCAATGGATTTGGGGGTTATAATAATTCTCATTCCTAAAACATTTCAAATAAAAAATTTCACCGAAACATGGTTTTATCAAATCAATTGAATGAAAGTATGAGAAATAGAATTTAGATCATCAATTGAAATAAATCATGCAGTTTATAAATAATCAATTTAGTAATTTGTGATGGAACCACCACCCTCTTCCCAGAACACAACACTCCCAATGACACCCATCAAGAATAATGATGGTGAGGAATTACATGAAACTCACCTAGAAACAAGATACATTACAATAAGTAATAGATCCATCATTTTCATGTTGATCCATTGAAATCCCAGTAGAGGAGAAGGAGAAAAACACAATGAATGAGGGGAGAACTTACTCTGCTGAAACACCACAAGTGTAATGATGATCCAATGTCAAATGAAACTATAAAGAAGGTCTGGAAAGTTGGAGATTCCATGGTAAAACATTTGGTCAAGAGATAAAGAACCAAAGATGAGCCATAAGGAAATGACAAGCCACATTGCGTGTTTTAAAAATGTTGTCGGTGTATTACTTGATGTGTAATACCCACACACGATGATTAATACTTATGTTCAGGAACCTTCAAAATGCATATGGGATTTCCTTAAAAAGTAAAACTCCATGTTAAAAAAATGATCATTTATTCCATCACGGTGTGTACAAATAACTCATGATGTGTACCCATAATGGTGTGAAATAGTTCATGACATGAATGCAAGATCATTACATTATGGGTAATACTTTTACATGATGTTTAATTCCATAGTAGTGTGAAAAAAATATTGGTTGATGTTGGGAGTCTAACAAACCTCTAACCTCAACATTTTAGTTGTCCCCCAATTCAAACACAAACCAAACAACGTTAATGAAAATGAAATTAATGACAAGGATTAAGGTGTACTTGTTTGAGTGGTAATGGGATGTTACATCCTCCACATAATAAGAACATTCCATCCTAAAAATCCTATGAATAATTTTCCATTCCAAAAATATGAGGTCACTGCACGGTTATAAGTGCCCCACATTCCTATATCTATTGATTATCAGAACCATGCTACCATAACACATGAACCAATGATATTGAACTCCCTCAATGTAGCAAGGCCTCAAAATAAATTACCCTAACTTTTCTAACTATAATTGATAAATGAGGTTAAAAATAAATTATACTACAGCTCAAAAGATGATATTGATCAGAGAGATACTTTATCATCTGCAATACATGGAATACATTATGCATTGATTTCAGTTTTGGCGGAAGTTATAAATAGTAATAAAATTTCCCTACCATCTCAACAACAAAAAATGGTCCCTCAAAATGAAGAACATGATTCCCTTACCACCCAAGGAATCACTATAACAACTAGGGTAAAACATTCAAGAACATCTGATCGCAAATTTATAACTCCATAGGTCAACAAATTCGAACATAATATGACTTATATAAGCTTTATACTATCATAATTCTCTGAAAAATAAGTAGAATATTAGATATTGTATTCTAGTGCATGCTTGGTTCAACCATGGAACATTCACCATCCTCTAACCAATACAACATATAATTACAAGGCTCACTATATATCTCCTAAATATCAGAACTTTTGATCTTGGACTATTAACTATTATTATATGTGAATGCAACTAGTCCCATGTGATTATATAAGCACATCCAAATCCTAGAACACAATCAAGAAGCACATCTTCAAGAATCTATATTGATCTCTATGTCTGGTCATTCAACTATGGATGGTATTTCGTGCTAAAAAAGACATCAGATCACAGTTTGTCTTGAAGGCCTCTCCCAAAATGATAAGTAAAATGAGGATCCTGACCATAGATCAAAGCATAAGGACCTCTGCATAAATTAACAATTAAATTCATGTAGAGATATCCCCAATCCTCAAATTTGGTTGTATCACGAATGGGTATAAATTGAGAAGAATTAAACATTTTTTTTAATCAAAAACCATATCAGATTATTCATTTTATATTATGAGGCTACCCAAAAATAATGTTGATAGATATCCCATACAAATCCATGTATGGAATAGAAGTGGTTAAAGATAACCCGATGGTTTTTGGTGCTCAGATTTCACTAGTTGGAAAATATAGAAATGATAAAAAAATAATGAAATCTCTCTCCTCATCCTTGGACACCAGAAATTCCACCACATATCATTTAACATTTTTTATCTCATATTCAATTCCTACTTGGAATTATAAAAAACTCAATCCACATCCCTCCATTCTGATAAGGGAACAATGAAGCAATTATGATAGCATATAACACCTTCATTGAAGAAAGACCACTAGGAATATATATCCACACCCTAAAGAGAGTCCCAAATTCTCTTAAATTCATCATCATGATATTGATCTTGAAAAAACATCTTCAGAAGTGCATATGATAAATGAACACTGGCTAAATAATCTTCAACCCCTTTCTCAAGAACACTAATATGAAACTACGAAACGAGTGCCATTAAATTCCACTACTCTGAAGATTCATTCTGATCATTTTATGGATGTTTCTATCCTAAAAAATCAGAAAAACATTCCCTTTCCATGTGATATAGAATATTTCAATTGATAATGATTGTATGTTCCCTACCCAATGTCTCTTTCTAAGGACGAAATCATTTAGAGAGATGATAAAACTCATGTATTTTTTCTCTGAATACACGGTAAACCATTCTCCCTAATGTTAATGTCACAAACAGTTAAGTGAATGCATCACATACAAATGTTAATGTTTTTGGGTAAGAATATTCTTTCTAGTGTGGCCTAAGATGATGAGATTATTAAGAAGCTACATGATCTCCCTACATAAGAACACAACCCAAGCCTGAACATGATGCATCCCTAAATACCACATAACAAATCTCGTCCCTTAGAAGACTCAACACTAGTGCAGTAGTAAAATGATGTTTCATCTCATCAAAAGAATGCAAAAATTTATAATCCCAATAAAACATCAACCTTTAATTGTTATTGAAGTCATCGGAGAATCCATCTTCAAGAAGTCATTCATGAACTTGTGGAAGTATCCCCTTAAGACAAAAAATCTATTAATTTCGAAGAACATTTTATATAATCCCACAACAAAATGTCCTCCCCTATATAGGATAAACTGATATACCCTATTAATTCACCCTGAGACCCACATATTTTACTTCTTGAATAAAAAATATCAGATTGAAATAAAGTAATAGATTCGGGGACTTCTTAGTTGATAGAAAACTATTATTATATGATGCACATGTACCTACTCATATTTAGAGTATACAAGGATGTCGTCCTAAAATATCACTAAAATATTAAGTAGATTCAAATGGATGATCATGTTCATGAATTCTATGAAAACATTATGATAATTTTTCAGAACAATGGGCATAACAAGGTAATCATGACAGTAAAACCTTCTCTGAAAGGTGGTTTTTTGGAATGTCAGATCCTTTTATCCTTAACTGATGGTAACTAAACTGAAGCTATATATTTAAAAAAAATTCACAAACATAAAATAATCAAACACATTATCAATCTATGTTAATGCATACTTGTTCATTATTTTGACACGATTGAGTTTCCGATAATCAAAAAAAAAGTCTAACAGACCTATCAGACTACATAGCAATGCGAACCAGCACCACCTGAGTTGATACACTCGGGTGTATAATTCCTCTCTCGTGAAGATCATATAACTGGGTTTTAGTAATATTAGTTCCACTAGTACCATGGTGTATGAAGGAATTGAATATATTTCAGTACTGAGGGTTTTCTCAATGGAGAACTCAAATTCCCTTACTAGTGGAAGACTATTGAAATTCAAATGAATCGCTTTGGGATACTAAATAAAAACTGGAGGGAAGTATTTTCTCAAGGATTAAATATTTAGATAAAAAATACTAATATAACATTTCCCTACATGGCATAAGATGGTTTGAATCAAATCAACATTAGGTCCCAATCTATTTGAATGATAATAGATGCACCACTGGGTGTTGTAAGGTAATCCTATCAAATATAAAAACAAAACCATGATTTATTGGCACTGATCCATTATATCTCAAATATGATATCAATATTTTTCTTGTAGATAAAAAAAATATTCCATGAAAAATTGAAATATAAAAGAAAAAAGTCACAAAAGAGACTACAAATAACATTCTCTCTCACTGTTCAAAAGGGTGTAGTTATACCCGTCGCACAAAATAGTGTCTCCATATAGTGATTATATAGATTAACAATACAAGTTGAAATAAACAAATTAGATGCACTAGTATGAAATCCTATAGTCATTAATTATGATTCTATTGTAATGGTAACTATCACGGTATTTGGATAAGTAACTTCTTCCTCTAGGGACTCTTGCAATATGTGAAAAATCATTATTTTTTATGCTTGTTTTGGAAACCATTTTTTACATGAAGCAACTAGTTTCCCAATTTATTTATGTGGAGATGATGATCTTATTCTACTATAATGTATAGAGACGTAACAACAGAATCTATATATGTTCCCTGAATGTCTATAGGATATATAATTCATGGGTTCTATAGTGAAATCCCTCATATAATATCCTATCTCTCCACACTTCTAGAAAGTCAAAGAAAGTCCTCCTGGTGTTTTATATAGTTTACAATGACTCTTCCATCGAGAACATTTGCAAGATTCATCAAAATTCCATATTTCATTGAAGGAACCAACACTTCCACTGTATGAAAAAGAAACCCCTAATAACTGAAAATTTATAGCTATGTCCATATCAACCATCATTTCCCTATCTAAAAAAACATCAAGAAGTGGGTTTATTTCACAAGAAAACATGAGAACAAATTACTGATAGAAGTCCTAAATCATAGAATCGAGCCTTCATCCTTTTCGTTAGATACAATATGAAGAGTAAATTTCACCATCACAATAATGATATTTGAATACTCAGTCGTGGTTTTGTTGGCTGGATCAATCATGAAAAAGTCCTCTTCCTTGGACAACACAATTGACTTTGGATATAACTGGTTGGTGAAAGTAACGATGAATTATTTCAAGTCTAAGACCACATACATATCTTCCATCACCATCATGTCCCACAATCTTATACTCAGTTCTTACACCATGATGGAGGCAGACTAGAAATTTTTCAAAACTGGTGTTTCAAAGAACTCAAACAGTTGTTATATCATCCTCATCCATTTCTATGCATGTGGTGGATCATTAGAGATTTTGAATACTGGTCACTTCTGGTGAACGAACATTGGAGAATGTTTCTAAATATCATCCCCCTAAGGATCCAAAGATGGATCCTGAAAAGATACTAGAGGTGGTGCATTCCCTAGGCCATGAACTGTACACACAATCACCTCAACTAGATTTGGATCTATAACAAGATTTACTTGTTTATTTTCATAATGATCCTCTTCCTATATCTAATTCACATGTCTTCTCAAAGGCATGATGCTACAAATAATCATCAGACAGAAATAAGACATCATAAAAAGAAGGAAAAATTATTTCGAACATATGGTAGTCGTAGATTTGGGTTCCACTATATCAAATTCTAAATAGGGGAATGAGTTGAACTAGTCTATAAGACATATTTCGCTAAAAACCCCTTGAATAATAAGGACCATTGTGGTGAGATATAGAAATTCATTCAATAAAAAATACCTCTTATGTATCGAGAAGATTTCAAAAATTCATATTGACTTCAAGAAAAAAGCTCAGTAGTCTCCCCAGATACCTATTTATAATGAACCTTCCCACGTACCCCGGTAAACCGATAACTGTGATGACCCTGACATAGCCTGAAGGACATTAATTATCCACATAGGTCGATGACTAGAACCTGTAATCATGAATCAAGTAAGTTGTAATCATTTTTCATCAGAAATTGATCAAGTTAGTCAAGAAATTAAAAATCCATATAAAAGAAACTCCACTGAGTGTAAATTAGTAGAATATAACAACACAAAAATGACCGAAGTACAACAACCCAAGATCCAAAAATAGGGAAAATTGCCTCATGGACCCAAAATACATGACTCACTATGTCCCACTCTTAATAGCTTGATCCACCTCCAAGAGATCCCTTCCATATTCTTGAACCTTGTAGATGAATATTTACAAACACCAGATGGAAAAAGTAGGATGGAATCCAATGCCCAACAATATACCACCAAGGATAGAATATGCCAAATAAAGATTATCCAATGAAATGATTTCAATTTTCATAATACACAGTATTGGAATTTTAAAAACATATTGAAACAAAACAACCAATATTTTTTCAAAATGATGAAAAATTATTTTAATGCACAAAAATTACATTAATAGAGATAGAATATTTCTAAAATAATGGAATAAATTAAATTTTTACATAAATTGTTTTATGTAAATAAAACATAGAAATTTTTATGTAGTTTAAACTTTTTTTCATATATTTATAACTCATATATAAATTAACAAGCGAGCGACATAGGAATCTTCGAGTAGGTAAGATAGTAATAACCAAAAATAGGATTACACACTATATAAGTGATCTTAAGAAAATAATTATAATCACATCCCCTTAAAAATGGATAGGGGTGACTCCTCACACTCCAATTAGTTTATGACCTTATATATTAATGTTTTTGCGCTTTTTAAAAGTTTATAGTGTATATATACAACTCAAAAACTATATCAAGAATCCCTGAGCTCTTATATTATTGGAAATTTATATTAAGACTACTTAAAATACCATTAAATACCATTATTCAATTTAAAAAAAATCCAATATTACCAAATTAATAAAAAAATGGGGTTTAATTAAAAAATATTCCATTCCAAAAATATAAAACCACTAGGGTTCTATAAAATAATTTTTATGCCCCTTTCACTATTATAAATTCTATTAGAAACCAATTCCATACATTTCAAAATTCATTACCAATATTAAATTCATCATTTTAATTGATATAATTTCCATCAAATCATCAATTTAAACTCAACAATATAAATTTACGAATTTAAAGAAAACAAAAAACGAATTTAATGAAATTGGGAGGTTTTCAAAAATCTCATGCCGAAAAAATTTAATATATCACAATTTAATGGAATTGGGTTTTATCAAATCATTTGAATGAAAATGTGGGGAATAAAATTTAACTCAATAATTTAAATAAATCACCTAGTTTAGGAATAATAATTTGGAAATTTTGGACAGAACCACCTACCACTTCATAAAAAAATACACTAGAATCGAAACCCATCAATAAGAATAAAGGAGAACAATGAATTGAAAATCAACCTAAAATCAACAAAAAATACTTTAGGGTATAGATCCATCAATTTCAAGTTGATCCATTGAAATCCTAGTATAGAGAAGGTGTGAAACCCAATGAATGAGGTGGAGAACATACCTAGAAGACCCAACATTTGTGTAATGATGATCCAAAGGCACAAGAAATGATTTGAAAGGCCTAGAATAGTTAGAGATGTCATGGGAAAAAATTTGATTGAGATAGAAAAAACTAGAGAGTATCCAATAGGAAATGACAAGCCGCACTGCCTATTTAAAAAAAATAAGATTATTAGTCTATGAGTAACACAAATACATTATGTGTAATACTTGTGTTTTAGAACCAAAAAAAATGTGTGTGGTTTTGAATTTTTAATTAACACTCCATGATAAAAACTATCATTAATTACATCATGGTATGTACTAACAACTCATGGCGTGTACCTGTCATGGTGTGAAAGAGTTCATAAATTTCATGCGGAATCACTATATGATGTGCACTACTTTTACACGACGTGTAATTATCTAGAATTCTACCTAAAATAATTGTTGATGGTGAGAGTATATCAAACCAATGACTTCACCATTATAGGTATCCTCACAATTCGAACTCAACCCTTACACATTCAATGAAAATTAATAGTATTACAAGGATTATGGTATACATATTTGAGTGATAATGGGGTGTTACAACCTCCACATCATGAGAACATTCCTTCCTCATAATTCCTATGATGATTTTTCCATTCCAAAAATATTATTTCATTTTTCTCATACCATTAAACCATGTTCCCACATCTCATGATTATCATAACCATGCTTCAATAGCACCTTAACCATGGGTATTTGTTTTTCCATTAAGTACCATTGTCTCATAATCAATTACCTTGACTGGCTTCTATATTAATGATAATCCAGGATCAATATCAATATCTCTCAATATCAAAAGATGATATGGATTAGGGAGGAACTTTTTTGTGTTTTGATATATGGAATACATTATTCATCAACATAAATTTTGGAGGAAGTTATAAATTGTAAGAATAATTACCTATAAGATCAATAACCAAAAAATGTCCCACAAAATGGAGAGCCTGATTCCCTTGACTCTCATGTTGTCAATGAACCAATTAGGGAAAAACATTCTCGAAAACCTGATCACCAAATGATAACTATATAGGTCTACAATATTTATCATCATATTACTTATTTCGGCTCTTTGATATCAATAATATCTGATGAATCAGCTGAATCATAACTATTTTCTTTTTCATCTATATTGGTTCCACTAAGAATCTTTCAACAACCTCCGACCCACACAACTAGAACTTTAAGGCTATCTATATATGTCCCCAAAATTAGAACGTATGATTGCAAACTCTTAGCTATCATTATTTAAAAATTAAACCAATCCAGTGTGATCAAACCAAGTCTTACCAAATTAGAGAACACAAGAATAAAGCATATAATCAAGAATATATATAGCTAGATCTATCTAGACATCCGAATATGGCTGGTTTGTTGTGATCAATCAGAATTTAGATCCTAGTTTCTCCTGAATGCCTCTCTATAAATGAGATGTATTATGAGGATCCCTATCATAGACCATAGCATATGGACCTATGTTTAAATGAACAGTCACTTTCATGTATATATTTCACTACTCCACAACATTGTGTGTTTCACAAATGGGTATAAATTGATATAATTTTCTCAGTTTTGTGATCATAAACCATATTCTAGTATTTATTCCATAGTACAAGGAAACCCAACCAAAATTTCCAAAGAGATCCTATAGAACATCCATGTTGGGAGTAGATGTGTTTGAATAAAACTCAAAGGTTTTTGGTGCTCAAAATTGACCAATTTGAACATATATAATTGAGAGACAAACTCATCAATTTCTCACCTTATCCCAAGCCACCATAACTTCCACCGCATATAATAGTACATTTTTTTCATGGATTCACTTCCAACTAAGAATTAAGAAATTGCCCATTCACATCCTTCCTTTATTGTAATGGAACAATGAATATATTATAATAGAAAAGAACATCATCTTTGGATAAAGACCACTAGGAAATTTTATCCCCAACATAAATAGAGTTCCTAATGATATGAAATTCATCATCAGTTTTTGATCTTGATGAATCATATTAAGATGATCAGATGATAAATGAATGTTGTCTATAGATACATCAACCCCTTTCTCAAAACACTAATATGAAATAGTTCAAAGAGATCCCTAAAATTCAAATCATCCGAAGATTAATTCACTTTTTATATTGGATGTTTTTTTCTTAAAGAAGCAGTAAATAAATTCCCTTTCCATGGGGTATATGGGTTTTCATTCTTGAATGAATATAGGTACACTACTCAATGTCTATTTTTAAGTATCACATATTTTTGGGTGTAGATATAACATTGGATTTTTTTATGAAGACATCGTAAACCTATCTCTATATAGGTAATTTTTACAACACATAAGTTCATGCATAAAATCCATATTTTCATGATTGTGGGTAAAACAATTCTTCTCATGTGGCCTAAGATGAAAAGATCCATAAGAATCTCTAGGATCTCCCTGCATATGAAAGCAACCCAATCCTTTACACAATGCATAAGACCACATAACCCAGCCCGACCTCTAGAAGAGTCAACACTGTAGATGTAGTCAAAAGTCATTTCATATAAACAAAATAATAATGACATTTATATTCCAAAGAAAACATCACCCCTTTTGAGTCAGATCAGTCATTAGACAATCCTTCTTTGAGATGTCTTTTATTAACTTGTGGTAGTATCCGGTTAAGCCCGAGAATCTATTACTTTGGAAGACATTTTTTGATTTCTCCAATGTCATAACATCATTAACCTATTTAGTTCCATCTAATATAGCCTATGAAGACATAATAAGTCCAATGAATTTCACGTCCTAAATCCATAAATCACACTTTGAATGAATGGAATAGAGTCGGTGACTTCTCAGTATACATAGAACTATTCTTAGATGATGCACATGTTCCCACTCAGATTTAGACTAAAAAGGAATGTTTTCCAAAAAGTCCACTATAAACGTGTCAAGATACTCATGTATGATGAAGGTGATGAAGGCCTAGAAAATAAAATGAGATGAATTATTTGACACCATCGAGGAAAAATATTTCATTTTCAAGATTATCCATTGAAATACCAAGACAGGAGAAGGAGAGAATCACAATGAACAAGAGAGAAAACTTACCTAGAATACACATTGTATGTGTAATGACGGTCCAAATCAAAGAGAATAGATTTTGAAGGGTTGAATCAATTTGATATCTATGGGGAAAATCTTATTTCGAGAGAGAAGGAACACCGAGGGAGAAAAATAAAATAACCAACAACACTGCCTATTTTAAAAACACTATCGAGTTGTTATGTGATGTGTGATACTAATTCATGATGAGTAATACTTATGTTTTGAAATCATCAAAAACAAAAAAAATCATTAAAAATAAAATATTCGGTTAAAAACATAAAATTAATTCCATCACAGAATTCACTAAGAAGTCATGAAACATACCCCTCACCGAACAATACAGATCACATCATGCATTCTAAATCATTAAATGAAATTTACTACTTTTACACAACATGTATTTCACTGGAAATTTGTAGAAAATAATGGTTAAGGGTGATATTTCAACAATCCTTTAACATCATCATTATTTCAATCCTACCATTTGAGACTCAATCCTTACCCACTAAATGAAAAGGACAACCATGTCAAGTTTTAAGGTGTACCTATTAGAGTGGTAATAGGATGATACCCCACCCCAAAACATTGTCCCATCACATCAAACATACAGACACTTAAGCCACCTCCCAGTATCAATATCATAACTAATCTCTTGTAAAGATATCATGGAAATGAAATAAAAACCACTTCTAGTACAAGATTTGTAATGTATCATGAACATGAAAGAAATCAACCACATTCAATCATATTACCAAGCATGATTCCCCCCATAAGCTTCCATATAACATGGTCAAATAATACATTACTTTCTGAATCCTAGTCCACCAACTAAAGCACCATCAGAAATCTATCCATCATAGTTCTTTCATATATGATGACCAAGATTGTATAGTAGGAAAGAGTAGGTATCCATCAATCCATCCTCGAAACATAGATGTTGGGACCCCCAATAATATATATATATATAGACACACATATGTCAGTATATGGTGATCAATGTTAGTGGCCTCTATATTGATATCATATATAACATAATATATATATATATATATATATATATATATTCCCTCATAGAACCATATCCTAAAGGTTTATAAAAAAACTAACCAGCTTATAGAAACTCCTCCTTCACTAGCTCCTCTAAATGCACAATACCATGAAATTCACATGATACATCTCCCACATCCAACCAATTTCATTATTCCATCCAAAAAACACATATGTAAACATTTACAATTTAAAAAAAACATACCATTATAAATAAATTAATTCTTTTAGAATTTTACACACATTTACCAATACATTATACTATATTTCAGTGATTTTCATTCAATTTATTACAATTAGAGATCCTTTACAAATATAACCATTATTATTAAATCCACCAAAAAACCAACCATAAATCGCTAAATCATTGACAAAGCTCATACCTAACACACATCAACCCATACAAAATACTAACAACACACCATCAACCATCAAAATGACCTCAAACAAACCACTCATCACCCGATTCCATAATCCAACAACACTTCACCGTGACATATGATATGCTCAATGAAACCACACCTCACACATACCTCATTCCAGCCACACATCATCACCCTAAAATACGACCTCAAACAATCCACACATGTACAAAACAACATATCATATGCCTCATACGTACTACACATCACCACACCACAACATAACCAATCCTTATCCCATCACCCCAATATAAATTTTATCATATTTATGAACAATTTATGATCATCACATTACACTTTTTAATTTTAGGTGTATACTCAAACATTCTATATATCATTCCTTAACCATATCATTAGATAAATATTAGAGGTTAATTTAGTTCCATTTTGAGGTGATATCACAAAAACCAGTAATGATGTTTCCATATCACAAAAAATATACACAATAGATGGGATCCAGACAACCATGGGGTTTGATGATGAATCATTCCAGTCATTTCTCAATTTTGAAATAAAAACATCCAGAGTGAAAAAATATACATAATTATCACATTCTCTCAAAGATATTGATTAGGAATTTAATTTATATTGATCAAGTCATTAAAAAACATCCCTAATTAAAATTACTGGGTGATCCACTCACATATTATAGAGAACTATGAGAAATAATGGTTTCCGTTCCAAAAAAAATCATATCTCACTCATCACTAAAGGGATAAGGAAGATGCCCCTAGGAAACCAAAAAATATAAAAGCAAATGAATCAACCTAAAATAAACCATGGGACCATAAAAATAAATCTATAAAAATCCAAAAACAAGGAAACTCCAAAAATATAGATATAATATGAATAAAATATGAAAAACCATATAATATAATTGAGAAAAAAATGGATCGATAATGGGAATCCCTCAGGACCCATGTATTGAAGTAGGATATATATCACTATATGATCCACCAAAACTGCAAAGGGTTTTCCTAGAAATTATATTGAGGTGATATGAACAAATTAATATAGAAATATCAAATCAATGAATAAAAATACAGAATTCCATGCTATTAATATTATTAAATGGATAACAACAAGGCATCCATTAGAATTCCACATAATTCAAATATCATTGGAATTTCACATAAACTTCACTAAAATTAATTATACTACCGAAATCACTTCCACTACATGAATTCATTTCAATGATTATTCTATAACCACACACATGATAGGAAACCACCCCTCGACCAATTCCATGAACATCTATTTCATAATGAAATTAAGTATAACATCATGATACTCTTTATTTATCAATCATATATAACAAGGCTCACCGAAACCTTAATGTATTCCTCAAAACACTGTCCAACAACTAAAAATTGAGAGGTAATAGGTTTGGATGGAATGTGACATATCAAAAATAGTAAATTTAATAAACAGGATATCATCTATAATCAATGAAAAATCATTCACTATCATAGAGATATTAAAAAATATCGCCTCCTTGGTTGAACAAACATAAGGATATTGAAATCCATGATTTATTTTTCTCATGAAACATTATATGGAAATAACTTTATCGGACAAACCCTTCCCAAAAAAGGTACCCAAAACAAAATGGAAGCCATGTGAAAAACCTCAAAACAATCTACTAAAAATGTGTAGTAGAATATTTTCTCAAACATAAAAAACATAGTATTATGGTTTTCATAATGCAATGTTTTCAATTTTAATAAAAAACATATATAATATATTGTCTAGAAAATAATTAATATCTTGAAATGGAATCATGAATATGTAATTATTAGTGTTATAAATGGTTTTTAGAAAGAATATATAATTTATATAAATATATTACCATATAAATACTCACTAGTTATCATAAAAATAATGTTTCATTAACACTTGATGTACATAATCTTCCCAAAGGTAGATAACCTCTTCCAAAAAACGTATCATAATAACAAATATAATCCTACCAATAATACAAGTTCTAATGTCAAATTTTCCATATATTGATGTTCCTCATGATTATAATGAATGATCACCACTATCACAACCATAATTGATATATTAACTTAAAATTAAATTCTAACAAACAATATTATACCAAGAGTATCTAAGAATACTAAATGATTGAACACTAGAAAAAACAATAATACAACACATCTTATATTGAATCCACCAGTCAATGGTTAAGAAAATCCATCAATAAATTATTATTTTTTATTTGGAAAACTATAAATATTATATAAAATTAATACATCATCTATATAAGAAAGTCCAAAATCCCTAAAAAATACCCCATAGATTAGGTCTAATGACTATAGTACCAATCCCATAGCCATATATAATTCCTCAAAACTATAATCCAAGAAATCAACAATAATTGTATTTTTAATTTTTCTACAAATTAATACTTTAAATTGATGACAATATAGTTAGATTTTGGGGGAGAAAACCAACATAAAAAATAATATTATTAGCTACTCATATACAATATCTGATTTGGAATAATGATTAAAAACACCACTATATTTCCATTAAGGTTAAACAATTAATAACATTTCTTTTCTACTATATTCAAATGAACACATTACATACATATTCATACAACCACATCATCTATTATAAACACATTTAGAATATATTCTCCACTTTAAATGTTAAATGAAGATTATCCCAAGATCATGAAAAAGGGAATAGTCTTACATATGTCATATACCTTATATAGATCATATTAATTCCTATAATTCCATAAAAATTCTCATCATTGATGTCTTTAACATAATCATAAAAATAACCATGGTGAATTATAAATATATTTTAAATACTCAAATCATTTTAAACCCTTATATTAATTGGGGGTCATCAGATAACATTCATGAGTGGATTTCCAATAGTTAAAATAATTTATTAGTCTATTTTTTCTACCCTTTTATAAAATATAATTTATAACTATCAATGATATTTTTATTAGAAATATGATTATTTAAATGCTATGGCGTCACTAGAAGTTATTTACTTAGTCCAATTATGCTTCTCAAATGATACTTAAGTTCCACTATTTTGAAAGAATAAAAACACCTACCATTGTCACTCAAATTTATTAATGTTCCAGGGTATACTGCTCAAATTCTTTTAGAAGTCCGCAAATTCTAAAATAAATCATATTTTAGTATTTTGTAGTTAAATAAAGACATATTAAAATAGAGTTAAATTAAAAAAACATTTTTTCTTCTATTATGAAATCAATACCTCCCATAATCTGTACTACTAATAGTTTTTCATCAATTACTCTAGACTAAGGTATTCAGATCTGTAAAATACCAAATCCACTATCGTAGGTATATTTTCACTTTATCAAACACATTTATCCTCAAAAAATCATCCATATAATGGTAATCCATCAATTATGTTTAGTAGATTATAAATTGTATATACTCAGAATATATGTATATCTTTTTCAGAACCATATTCCAGTATATATAGGCTATTAAATAGAAAGTGCACATATGAGTAGTAAATCAAAAAATTATTTCCTCAATCAATGTGATGAATGATTCCATATTTACAACCATTGTTTTTATACAACGATTTTATGTTTTTCACCTACATAACCATGTTAATAACACCCCTTGTTTGAGTTATGTTGTTCTATTTCATATATTTTTGATAAATGTTTTAATTGGGAATTTTATAAGGATTGAACAATCAATAATAAATATTATATTATATTTATAAAATAATACTAAATAATGAATTAAAAATTATCTTCTGCATTTTATGTATATAATAATTATGTTGTATCTCTTACATAACACGCCCATAAATTAGACAGTGGGAATATATACTCAGAACACATTGTTCTAAATTATAAAATATTAAATTTATAGTTGATTACTTTTCATGATTAATCATCATGAATATAAAAATGTATAATAAATTATTAATACCATAACATAAACCATATTAAATATGTATAAAAAACATTTGTGGAAAAATTTCAACAATGGACAACCACTAATACTTAGTCATTAAAAAACCATCATCAGTTCTAAAGGAACTGACCATCATCATTAAAGTTCAAATGATCCTTAATATAATCATAAAACATAAAATATTTCATTTTCTAACATTACACTCTTAAATAATTCACCCATAAAAAATTATTTCTAATACAAGAAATATCCATTTACTTAAAAAAATTTCAAAATAAATTTCAATTAAAAGTGGGAAATATGTATCTTCATTGGTAAAATCATGGAATATTTTAATGTATTCCAAATTTCAAATAATTTTTGTATTTGATGGATAACATATTGTTCTCATATAAATTAATATGGAACATTCAATTAGTCAAATATTAAATATAAAAAACATTCAAATAAAAATTCATAAAAGGATTCCTATTGAAAAAATTGAAAATAAATTATAATGAGAACTAATTTTCCTTCATAATTCAGTAATTCCTATATAAATACCATAGTAAAATAATTTCTTATAATATGTATATGGTGGAGTAATATTTTGAAAGTACAATTTAAAAGATAATTTATTTTAATTGAATTCCACATTACTCATGAATGAATCATCATGCAAATTTTTTCACATATTTAATAGAAAAGGTTTATTAATTATTTAATTAATTTTGATAATTTTTATTTTAAATTTTACATTAATTTTACTTAATAAAATTTATTTTATAAAATTAAATAATAAACTAAATTTACATAATATGTTTTGATAATTTTTAGATACTTTATCCCTACTAAATTGTGCATGTTATGTAAGGAAAAATTTATTATTCTTCCATCACCTGTAGAATAATAATAGTCCAATAATTATAATTTTATACATAAATTATACTGGTAATTTCATCCCTGAAATATATATATATATATATATATAAATTAATTTCATGACAATAGTGGATACTATTGGTTGTTTGTATAAATCAATGATATTTTTATTTTCCAACAATCATTAAGGAAAAAAATAATAATTATTTTAAATTTTAATACTAATAACCATGTCATAAAATATATATTATTTCATTAAAGATAATTGAGTATATAATCCAGGTCATACCGTGATGAAAAACATACCACCTCTATTTGTGGATTTGGTAGTCCACATGTATGCATGGATAACATGATCCCTTCCTAGTGCTTAGATTGGTAAAAAATAATGAAAATTTATATTATAATAATGAATAATATGCAATGAATATCATAAATATATTTTAAATAAGTCATTACAAATAAAATTATGGAGTGGTAATGTAATAATGATTACATCACCCGACGAGGCATTGTTCGGACATACAGATGAATGATGTTTTTGTTTCCCATTTAATTCAATTGGAGAAGAATATATATTATTTAGAAAATATAAAAACAAATCATTATGTTTTAAATACTAGTGTTATTATTTTTGAATGGTTGAATAATGTTTTCATAATTTATAAAATGGATCAATTTTAAAATGCCTCATCAAGAACTATACAACTTATTGGTTCAACCAATAATGGTTTTGACAAAAATCTTTCTTATGGGTTTTTTTTATCAAATTAATGATTATAAAAAATCATAAGGGATTTTTATGGGTTTATGAGTTATATTGGATGAACCAAATAGGTTATGATGTAGGGATAAAATATTTGATGATGTTATCCTATACAATAGTAGGGATGGTCACAAACTAAATTTTATAAAACATGAAAATAATAAAAATTAATTTCCACATTCATGTTTCTTAAATTAATAATTTTAACATATAAAAAAAATATTCTAAATAAGCTTAAAAAAATAAAAATTACATCATTTTATGTTGATCATTTCACCCTAATCATTTTGTTTTGTCCCATTCTCATAGTTAACATATTAGTGAATATTTTCATATATAGGATTCAAAAGAGGTAATATAAATGGATAATTGAAAAAAAAATCGCCACAGTTGTCATTTTGATACACATCACCATTACTTTTCACCCAAAATTAGGTTTTTTTATTAAAATAATTTTATTAAATCATATTTATTAGTAAATAATAGTATTATAAATTAGGAAAATTATCAAATTTGAATTTTAAATCAAAATTAAATAAAGGTAATTTTAAATAAAACATTAAAATTGATTAAAAAACTCATTTTCCCACTAAAAACATTATTGAAGAAAAAAATTACCTCTAATAAAATTACATTATTTATTTGTAAAATATATTATTTTAATTTTTTTCATTTAGATGAATAAATAATTTATTAGGGTAACATAACAATTTAAATTGATTATTTCATCCCTAAAAATTAGAAACTAATTTTCATGAAAATTGAAAATAATTTATATTTCATATGATAATTTATGCCCATAAATAAAATTTTTTAGAATATTTTAAATAAAATATAAGGGAAATAAATCAAATATAATGAAATTTAGGACTTTCATTCATATAATGTTTTACAAATATAAAAATCAAGGAAAAATGAAAAAAGGTCATATATTCAAATTTCGGATGATTTTAGAATAAATATAATAATATAAGATAAATAATTCATGTTTTATGGTTGCTTTATAGTCATTATGACATTATTTTTACAATTAATTAACTCATTTCAGATTTATTTTTCAAACAAATTAATCATATTAACACTCACAATCCCTAAAAATAGTATGATCTATTTATAGAAGAATATTACACCTATATAAAAATATTTATCAATTTTCCAACATTCTAAACCCAAAATTTCTATCATTTAATTAAAATCTAAATTTATTACATGGGTTGAACATAAATTTTTCAGAAAAGTCCTTTTTTATGTAAATAATAATAATTTGATTTTCATGTATAAAACTTCTGAAAAAAATAATTGAATGATACATAATAAGAATGTGGATATGATATATTAAAATAAATTTAATAATAATTTGACATTATAAATAATTCAAAAAACATCAATTTCTAAAAAAAGGATTATTTCTTAGTATACATTGGAAAATAGATCATTTCCGAAAGTGATAAAATTTCACAAAAATTGAATTTGGAATTTATGTTTTCAATTATAGTATATCATTTTTAAAAAAATTTCATTGTTATATAAATTTAATTTTCAGTCACATCCAAAATACAATTTTAGTTGAAAATTTGTTTTTTAAAAATTCTATTTAATTTCTATAATTTTTTTTCTAAAAGTATTAATAAGTACATTTGTATTGAATATGAACATTAAGTATTTTTTATAATGTGCCTAATTATATTCATTCTTTACAATTATATTACATTTATATAGTGGTAATATTTATATAATGATCTCTTATAGATTAATAATTTTCGATGATGCATTTCATATAGGTTATTAAATATAATTTCATTTTTTATTCTCATGTTGATCAAATATCCAAACAGTGAATGAAATTATTCATTATTATTTGAACTTGTTCAAGATAATGGAAATATTTTTTACATGTAATTTTATTAACTGCATGAAATTTATAAAACATTATAAATGATATACGAAAAAATAACCATAATAAAATAATCATTAATTTTTCCCCTCATGTTTGATTTTATAAAATTCTGATTTGATAACCCTAAATGAAACATCAGTTCCCTAGAATAATCCTACATGATGAACCTAATTGTTAAATATATATCACCATAATAAAAAATAATGAAAAATATGATTAATCACATTATATATCCTTCTAAAATGTCATAAAAATGTTTCCCATATCATTTAGAATAGTGGAAGCCTTAAAAATAATATCTCATGATAGAATAAAAAACTACTATGACATTATACTCTTCGATGTAATCAAACCATTTTCTCTTATAACAAATATAATTAAAAAACAATTAAAAATACATAACCTAGTTTCTTTATACAGATATTAACATTATCACATTCCCAATGTTGATTTAATTTTAGTTTTCGGGGGATGTAGATTATAGGTGTTGGAAATGAAACCGCTATATTATGATGGTGAATCTTCTAATTGTAATCCATTTATCCTTCAATATAAACGTTCCAAAATGAATCATGTTTTCTTTCCGTTATTAAACTTCATTAATTTAATCATTATTTATTATTTTTTCATATACATACATGAATAATATTAATTTTTTAGAAATTTACGATGTGTACAAAATATAATAGTACTATAAATTATGTTAATAAAAATGAAAATTTTTAGTTAATGAATTGATATTAAATCATGAATTATGGAAATAATCATTTGGATAAAAATAAACTCTTTTATACCCATGAAATAAACATTCTAATAGAATATTTTCATAAAAGTACCAGTTACAAAAAGACTTGATTGGAGATTCCAGTTTCATCCCTTCCAGATGGAATGGCAGTGTCCCCTCTAGACAGTGCATCTCATGACTTTAATGGATCTTCCTTGGTGTTTCTTTGTTTGTAATTCTCAAAATTCTGACTGGTGTAAATTCATTGCACATAGTGTTTGTAATGATAATTTTGTTTTTAATAAATTTCCTTGGGGCATGAAATGGGTGACCAATTCATGTCACCAGTTTTTTCAAAAAAAACTTGTTTATTGATGTATTTAAAATACATGAATTTTTATCCCAATGTTATAAATTAGAATATTAAAAATTATCATATTAATTTTTTTAAAATATGACCTTTATATTACACAATCAAATAATTATATTTTTTTAATAACATGTAAAAATAATTAATAAATAATGTAGGTTAGTTGAAACTTCATTTTCGAATACAATCTTACAAATAGAATAACTAATAAAACAGTCTTCATATCCTAATGAACTTTAGGCATATTAGGGACTAACCCATCAATGTATTGAAATGGATCCACCCTCCGTGGATGTCAATGGTAAAAAAAATCAATAGTTGAAATGGGAAACCAACCATATCCTAAAATATATTATATATTCATTACGTAAAAATAACACATAACATATTTATATTTTCAAAAACTCAATTGTAAAAATATTTTTTTAGAGATTACGAATAATTTCATGATATTGAAATAACCCTTTCCCTAAAATCAAATTAAAAAAATGTAAATTCTTATAATAATAGGATAGATGGGGTTTTTATACAATAAAAAAAGGTTTAATATAATGGAATTAAAATACATAGAATTTTATAGAATGGTTATAACCGTTTTTTTCTCCCTATACATGGAAAGAGAACGTTCATTTTCTCCAACAAAATAAATGACAAAATGTTATATATAATATAATGAAAATGATTAATTTTTATTAGCTTTTAGTTAAAATTGTAAGAGATATAAAATTTCAGTTATAATTATTTTATGCACATATAAATAAATCTATAAACTAATTTTCAATATAAAAATGTCGACGATAATGTTTTGGAAGGGACACTAAAACAACATATTTTTGATAAAGAATCTCTCTTACCTCTAGTCATAATCATCACCTACAATTGTTTTCATTTTTATTGAGAAACACATTTTAATTATATATTTTTTTATGAATCATTTGAATTTTTATTAATCTTTTAATTTTATTCAATAACATATTATATACAGTTACAAAATTATTAAGCTTCACATCGAATGTTTTGAGAATATTCGGCTCATGTGTCTAAATTCATTTCATGTTGGTTAACAATTATTAAACATGAAATTATTTCTTCATATAAGGAATAATAATAATTAAAAAATAATAATTTTAAATCATAAATTATTATTTTAAAACAAACTGTGAATTTTGTCTATTGAAAATTAAACTATTTTAAAGTAACGAAGATGTAAGGACATATAATGTCAATGGAATTGTTCACATTATTAATTGAACATTAAGAAAATAAGTTAATAATTATTGAATAGTTATAGAATGATTATCATATTATAAAATTCTCTTTTTTCATTCCAATTACTTATCCCTGTCATCCAAGTGATATGGTGGTGAAAACGTATTTACATTTCTTTGTGAAAGTGGTAGTCCACACATACGAATGAAATGCAATGTCAATTTCAAGGGAATAGAATTATAAGGGATTAAATTATATAGTATATTTTTAATATGAAAATTATTTCATTATTATAATATATTTTAATTTTTAATAAATAATTATAATCATCTAAATAATTCGGTGAATGATGAATATTTACTTAGGTTAGAGAGGAGGCAGTTCTCCACACACATGGACGATGGTTTCACCACCCACATAATTGTATTATAGAGGGATATAAATTACTAAAAGTAAATTATAACATAGGATGATATTATAATTAATAGTTTTAATATTTCTAAATGATTGAAGATGATTTATTGAAGTTATAAAATAAGTGAAATGAAAACGCTTTGTAAATGAATATCACTCTTTTATGGACAACCTCTAAATGTTTAAACCAAATTATCTGAGAAGATACATTTTTTATCAAAATGAGAACTTATATATTTTGGGTAGGGATAAAGTGATTTTATTTTTTCTCTTATTGTCCTACAAAAATGGTTTTTATAGTGACAAACATTAATAATTAGAGGATCCAATTTATAGTCGAGGGATGGGTAATATTAACTATTATTCACATTTTAATGGATCCAAATTGCAAATAATCAAATATATTTTTATATTTAGTCACAATACTCATATCCCAAAAAAAAGAATACAAATATCTATGATTTCTTCACCCATATAAATTATTTTAATCTCATTTTAGCCCATTTTAACAATTACATCACTATTTTATAAATTCTTATTTTAGTATAAAAAATGTTATTATAAGATTTTCATAGAAAATATGTATATTTTTATACATTTTCATCCATATATAAGTCACATTGATATAAAATGGATTTTTATCATATAATTGGTTTTTTATCGTAAAGAATTGTTTTTATCATAAAAAATGAGGGAGCCAAATAATTTATTAAAAACTAAACAACATTTCATTTATTAAATTGATTTTTTGTATATATTAATTAAATAATTAATTATTTTATGTTGCATATAGGCATATTTTTTTTATTTAATTTCTAAAAATTATAAATAAATTACCATTATAAAAACTAATAATTTATTTTTTTATTTTTTTGAATATTTATTATCAAAATTAAATTCATTTTATCTATAAATTAATCATAAAAAGACAATAAATCATTGATAAAGTACTTTTGGAAATGCATTTACCTAAAATATAATCATGTCATGGTCATGTCTATATGGTAAAAAAATAACACATATTATTATTTTGGATTATTATGGTTGAAATATACTAATCTAAATAAATTTAATCTTATTTTTTCTATATATTTTTTACTTTTCACAATATTTTTACAATAAGTTAACCCAATTTACTATGACAATGGCAACACATATTTTTCCATCTTTATAATTAATAATTAATAAATATAAAAGTTAAATAATTCAAACAATTACCCCAAAAATCCAAATGTGAAACAAATTTTTCAATATTTAACAATAGATGTGGAATAATTTAATTTAAAATTAGACCATTAAATACTGGAAATATATAGATTTATAGAAAAATATATTTTTAAATAAATAAAGGCTTTTATATTCAATTAAACAACTAATATCATTCTAAATTGTTAATTTTTATTGTGTTAAAAATGATCAAATTAAATTTTAAAACTAAATCCACATTGGAATTTTCATTATAAATATATTAAATATCAATATTGTTTTCAATAAAAATATATTTTTTGTTATTCAATGCAAAATTCAATAATTTGATACAATATTTGAAATATTAACTCTATTGAAAAATTCATAAGATTATTTATAAAATGATATCATTTTTATCAATTTAAAATAAGAAAAATTTAAAAAATTTAAATTTTATATAGAAAACCATAACTATATTTTTTGATGAAAAAGTATTTTGGAATAATTAAATGACTCTTTTAAAAGAAGGGTGATTATTTTATATTTATTAATTAATAAATCTCAAAATATTAAAAAAATTTATATATATTTAATGTGAATGTTAATCTTATTCATACCCACTATATAAATTTATATCGTATAATAACATTATTTCAATAATAAAATATTCTCAAGTGATTAAAAAAGCGATTATGTGTCATTCATGATAATAAATATAAGATCCATTCATTAAAAATGTGATATATTTTAGCAATATCAAGGTGTATGTGGTTAGTAATTTAGTTTTATATAGATTTTATGTGGCCATTGGTTTGAGAAATATCATAGGAAAAAATTTATTTTTTAATTGGAATATGTACAACAAATTGGTAAGGATCATCTGTAAGAACACTATTGGTAAAATGCTTGGTAAAATTGTTTAGATTTTCATTTAAATTTAGTGAAAATGGAAAAATGAATTTCACACTAACGGTGAACTATCAATCAGATTGTTCTAAAGACAATGTGATGTGAGGATTTTGGGAAAGTAGAGACATAATGATTGGAAAATATTTTATTAAATTATATTTCATAAACATGTGACTTATTTTATAAAATGTGATAATATTTTTATACCTATTAATCATTCATAATCTTGGATTTGTACTTAAATTTTCTTGGCTCTCTTATCACATCCTTCTACTAGATGATATCCTCATTTATCTACTATATATATCTTTGTACTAATAAATCAATTGGAATTCGATATATGATATTAAATGTAAGAGTCAATTTATATCCCCATTTAAAATAATATTTGAGATCCTCTAATTTTACATTGAATGAAGCATTAAATCCAGGTTAATATGCCTATATCAATTAGATCATCTGTATTGTGCTTAGAATCGTGTTAGAAGTTTTTTAAGGAATGGGAAATGTTGTTCATATCCAGATTAAACGAACAATAAATAATATAGTTCAATATTTTATTTATTTCATGGATTTTAGAATTCTGAGAATGGAAATGATTAAAGAAATTATGATTATATGGATTAGAAACACACACATATATAAATAATTTTATTGTTCCCCATTTATTATAGTGGTAAATAAAACAATTTTTTAAATAAAAGGAAATGTTTTTCTAAAAAACAATTAAAATGTGCACAAGTGTGATGTAAAATAGTATATAAATAATCTAACATTTTGGATAATATTTAAAATATATATATATAACTTATTCAATTAAATTTTTAAAATTCAACTAATTTTTTAGTAGACATTGTATAATATTATTTCAAATATTACGCATAAAAGTAGGATATTGAAACAATAACATTTTTTCACCCTTTTAATGGAACACTTCAATAAAATTAATATTTCGAAATGGTTAAATTTTATATTTGAAAAATTAATAATATTCTTAGAGATTGGAATATAAATTTTACATTGGTGGATTTTTTAAAAATTTTATGATCAGTTTCATATTTTGATATATAATTTAAAAATACATCAGGGTAACTATAAACTACTTTTTCATAAAATTCAATTATTATGTTAAATTATATATGATTTTTTAAAAGTATAATTTTATCATTTTTTGTCATTTAATCCAATTTATTTCAATTGATTTAATTTCACATTGAGTTGTTATATATAAAAATCTCAATCTATTGATCTTTTTACATTAAAAACTTGTTTTCTCGATCTATCATCATGATTAATGTTAAAATTTTCTAAAAAATAATGTGATATCAATTTTTAAAAATAAATTAAATTTGTGGAATTATATGTTAAATATTTAGTAAATAGCTTACTTTTATATTTTGAAATTATGAATAGTATATATTTCAATTTTTTACACGGGTTTATATATATCCGGAAATGATGTCTAATAATAATGTTGTAAAGATTATAAATTTAGTGGATAAAATTACCTTTTTTCATTAGATGAGTATTTTAGACCAAAAGTTTCCTTATACATAAATAAATAAATTTTTATTACATTTGTATCATAGTATTATATATATCATATTATATTCAATGAAAATTCAATTTTGTCATTCCTTTGTTTTTAGTAATTGAAATATTCTTAAACATGGGTAATTTTGTGTTTCTATTATAATATAGGAAGTTCTTGAATTATAAAATGTTAATATTTTTCGTGGAAATTTGTTTTTAATTTTTTCATAAAAAATAAATAAATTATATTCTCATATATTAATGTTGTAACAATTTCTTGTTTGAATGAAATTTCAAAAATATTATATTAAAAATAAAATCATTATTACAAAATGAGTAAATTAATTTTACAATGTAATTTAAAATATAAATTTTACAGGTTACTGATGATTTAATTGTGTTGGTTATAATATATCAGGTCAATATGTTATGATTATAAAGTCATTCGATGAGTAGTGAAAAAATTACAATTAATTATATTTAAAATTAAATAACTTTTTTCCAAATGATATATAATTCATAAAAATACAATATTATGGTAATTTAGAATGATTTTTCCTAAAATGTCTTTAATGACTCATTTATTGGCCTTCTGTAATTTTATAGTAATTATATAAAGTACTAATGAGTTAATTATATGATATAAAGATAAATTAAAAAGATTTAATAAGGGTCAAAGATAAATGATAAGGATATAAAATATTCAAATATATATAATTTTTAATGGATGAAGGTATTGGACACAAAATCATCCTACATTGTTAATAATTTTTTTGACATTATATTTAAAAAATAGTTTTTATAAATTTATTATTATAATGATTCTATGAGGGCCCCTCCCCTCTCATATAAATGGAAAAATCATCTA
The DNA here is from genome assembly GCA_963277665.1 of Viscum album. Taxonomy (NCBI): domain Eukaryota; kingdom Viridiplantae; phylum Streptophyta; class Magnoliopsida; order Santalales; family Viscaceae; genus Viscum; species Viscum album. The sequence continues at coordinate 115,818,913 of OY728128.1, read as the reverse complement.
CTGTATTCATAAAACATAAAAATAATTTTATTCTTTTAAAAACTACCAAAGAATGATCCTTGATTCAATATCCACATAATATAATCCTTATTTAATGCATAAAACCCACTAAAGAGGTTTCATGGTGTTAATGAAATATGATTATCTGAAGAAAATATATCATTTTTAGTTAAAATTATCTATTATATTTATTCTTAGACATCATTAAAATGTTATTAAATAATAGTTAAATAATAATTCTAGCATAACCAATATTTATATTTTTTATTATGTTAATTTAATTTCCCAAATTCATCTCCACATCCATCACATGGAAAAAAGAGTTATCATTTGTGCATATGAGGATCTACCTCCTCATGGAGCAATATAATTAAAATTCCATCACCATCTCTCAATAATGGTTATAATTTTATAATTAATTATTATATATGATAATAATTACATATTTATCATTATTATCATATAAAATATCATTTATGTTCTTAATATCTCATCCCCGGGAAAATGAAAATTTCATATGTGTGTATCTGTAAACCGTCACATCCACAAAGAAATGTTATTTATTTTTCATCACCTCATCACATTGATGATATGTATTACCATATTTATGAGATAAAAAAATATGAATGACATTATGATAATTTTATAAATATAACATCATACATACCATTTTACAATAATGATCCTTGAAAATGGAAGCATTACTCTTACATATATATGGGTTACCATCTTTATGATTTTAAAGTATTTTATTTTTCATATCAATATGCAATTGATAGATTTAGAAGATTAATCTATATATACATTTTATTATTTTCTGACTAATATTATAATATATATGATCCAAAAATGACCACTTTGACTATATAGATCACACCAATGTAATTTTGGACTCATGTAGAAACAATTATCAATAAAATAGATATGATCAAAAAAATCTAGGTATTTGGAATGACGTTATAATAATTAATATAAAGGGAATAAAAAAAATGTAACATTTACTCATTAATGTTATTATTTATAATATGTTATCTATTTATGGGGAAAAATACTATACGTGATGAGTCAAACTCAAAGTAAGGGACTTCGTCTCAATCTCATTTTATTAAGACATATCATTTTTTTATACACACAACATCATTTATGAGGTTTATAAACACTCCCTATGACATATCATATAATGAATATATATATAATCATGTTATGTAATGTGTTTATAAATTTTACACTTTCTTAGTGATTATATTTATATTTGATGAGTTGTTTAGGGCCATATTATTGTTTATATATTTAATTTCAAAATCATTCCTCTAGGTAAATATTCATGATATATTTATATAATGATCATAATTGATTGTTTATTTGTATTTATAATTTATATTAATTTTTTTAAAAATATTTTTTTTACATGAAATTATGGATCCTTTTGAAAAATGACAAATGGAATGTTCCATTATTTAAATACATGATGAAAATAAATATTCCATAGTCATTCCCATTTATTTATTTTTTGATTCCATTAAATTATTTCTTATTTAATTGTATGAAAACAAATAATTATTATTTTTGTTATTTTGGTATGGAAAACGTGTTTTCAATGAAAATTTAGTTCTTCTATTGAAAATGTGTTTTTAAAATAAAATTGAATTTTTATTCAAATAGATTCTCAAATGTGATAAATAGATTTATTAAAATTTAATAATCATGATTATGTTTTATTCATAAAACTGTATGGGTGAATTATATGAAACGAGTGAGCATGATACAACTTATATAGATCATTTATCCCCATTATAACTCATTGGGGTGCTCGATATATCTTATAAGAAGGGTTGAGACACATTATAGATCATGAGAAATGGGGGAGGGGAGCTGGATACATCTAATATGATAGGTTGTGCACCATTATATATTAAGATATAACCCAATATAGATTATTAGAATGTTGATTGTTGTTCTAGATGTTGAATAAATTGATGTATTTAAAAATTAATTAATTTTTTTCCACAAAGTTAAGCATTACATTATTAAAAATTATCATATTCATTTTAAATATATGACCTATATGTTATACAATGAAATAATAATATTTTTCTAATACTATGTTGAAGTAATTAATAAATAATATAGGTTAATTGATTCATCATTTTCCAATAGACTCTGAAAAATAGAATATCTAATAAAAAAGACTTCCTTACCCAATGAACTATATGCATATCGGAGACCAACCCATCAATGGATTGAAAATGATCCACCCTCCATGGATGAAAATGGACAAAAAATTAATAGTTGAAATGGGAAACCAATAATATCCATAATTATATCTTATATAAATTACATAATAATAACACATAACATATTTATATTTTAAAAAATATAGTTGTAAAAAAATTTAGGGATTATAATGCATTTCATGATATTGAAATATCCTTTTCCAAAAAACCTAATTAACAAAAAGTAAATTCCCAAAATAATGGGATTGGCGGGTTTTCATAAAATAAAAAATGGTTGAATATAATGGAATTAAAACATAAAAAAGTTTTTATAATGGTTAGAATGGTTTTTTTCTCCCTATACATGGAAAGAGAACATTTATATTCTCAAACATAATGAATGTCAAAATGTTCTATACAATATAATAAAAATGATTCATTTTTAATACCTTTTAGTTAAAATTTTAGGAGATATGAAATTTCAATTATAATTATTTTATGCACATATAAATAAATAAATAATTTAATTTTGAATATAAAAACATGGAAAAGAATGATTTGGAAGGGACACCAAAACAACATAATTTTCTAAAATAATCTCTCTAACCTATAGTAGTAATCATCACATATATTTGTTATCATTTTGAATGAAAAACATAATTTAATTATATATTTTATTATGAATCATTTTATTTTTCGTTAATCAACTATGTTTATTCAATAACATATTATATATAGTTACAAAATTATTTATCTTCACATCGAATTTTTTGACAATATTATGCTCATATGTCTATATTTATTTCATGTTGGGTAAAAATGAAAAAACCATAGATTATTTTATCATATAAAGAATAATAATAATTTAAAAATTATTATCTTAATTCATAAATTATTATTTTAAAACATACTGTGAATTTTGACTACTAAAACTTAAATTGTGTTAAAGTAACGATGATGTAAGGACATATATAGTCAATAGCATCGTTTCCATTTTTAATTGATCATTATGGAAATAAGTTAAAAATTATTTAATATTTATATAATGAATATCGTATTATAAATTTTTTTTTCATTCCATTTACTTATCCCTATCATCCCAGTGATATGGTGATGAAAAATCATTCAGATTGCTTTGTGGATTTGGTTTCCCACACATACAAATCAAATGCAATTCCATTTTCAAGTGAATGTAATTGTAAGGAATTAAATTATATATTATCTTTTTAATATGAAAATTATTTCATTAATAAAATGTATTTTTATTTTTAATAAATAATTACAATCATCTATATAATTCAGTAAATAATGACTAATTACCTAGGTTTGAGATGAGGGAGTTCTCCATACAGATAAAGGACGGTTTCAAGTCCCCCATAATTGTTTTATAGAGGGATATAAATTACTAAAATTAAATTATAACATATAATAATATTTTAATTACTTTTTTTAATATTTAAAAATTATTGAAGATGATTTATTGAAGTTATAACATAAGTGAAATGAAAATGCTTTGTTAATTAATATAACTCTTCTATAGACAACCACTTAATGTTTAAACCAAATTATCTCAAAGGGAAGATTTTTTATCAAGAAGAACGTTTATATGTATTGGGTAGGGATAAAGTTGTGTTATTGTTTCTCCTATTTCCCCAAAAAATTGGTTATTATATTAAGAAATACTTATAGTAAGAGGATCCCACTTTTAGGCGATTGAAGGGCCACTCATGGAAATATATAAAAATTTAAATTAATTATAATAATTATTAAAAATTTTATGGATCCAAATTGAAAATTATGAAATATTTTTTTATGTTGAGTCACAATACCCATATCCAATAAAAATCATACGTATTTATAATATTTAATCACCCTTTTCAATTATTTTAATTTCGTTTTAACACATTTTAACTTTTACATAGCTATTTTATTAATTCTTATTTTTGTGTCAAGAATGTTATTATAAAATTATTATCGAAAAAATGGATAGTTTTTTACTTTTTCATCCATATACCAGTGAAATTGATAAAAAATTGTTTTTTATCATATAAATTGTTATTTATATTAATAAATTGGTTTTTATCATTAAAAATCAGGGACCCAATTATTTCATACCAAACTAAATCAACATTTCATTTATTAAATCAAATAGTTTTTTTAATAATTAAATAATTAATGTTATGATATTGTGTATAGACTTATTGTTGTTATTTAACTTCTATAAATTGTAAATAAATTACCATTATAAAAAATAATATCTTTTATTTTTTTTTTGAAAATTTATAAAAAAAATAAATTCATTTCATAAATATATAAATAATAAAATGATAATAAAATTAAGAGAATGAACTTTTTGAAATGAATTTATCTAAAATATAATACTTTCATAATCATGTCTATAGGGTCAAAAAATATCACATATTATTATTTTGGATTATTGTGGATGAAATATACTACTATAAATAAATTAATTCATATTTTTTGTATATATTTTTAACATTTCACATTTTTGTCTTTTAATTAACCCAAATTACTATTACAATGGTAAAACATATCTTTCTATAATTAAGATTCATAATGAATAATTATAAATGGTGAATACATTGAAAAATTACAACATAATTCCAAATATTGAATAAATTTTTCAATTTTTAATAATATAAGTGGAGTAATTTAATTTAAAATTAGACCCTTGAAAAATAACAATATTTTTAATTTTAGAAAAATATATTTTAAAATAAATAAAATTAAATATATTAAAGTAAAAAACTAATTTAATTCTAAAGGATATAATTTTATTGTGTTAACAAATGATCAAATTAAATTTTAAAACAAAATCAAAATTGGAATTTCAATTATAAATATATTAAATAATAATATAGTTTTCTATAAAAATTTAATTTTTAATATTAAATAAAAATTCAATCATTTAATATATTATTTAAATTATTAACTATATAGATAAATTCATATGATTATTTATGAAATAATATCATTTTCATCAAATAAAATTTATAAAAATTTAAAAAAATTATATTCTATTATAGAATCCAATAAATACATTTTTTGATGAAAATTTATTTTTGAATAATTAAATGACTTTTTTAAAAGATGTGCGATTATTTTATATGTATTAATTAATAAATCTCAATATATTAATAATTTTATATACATTTCATGTGAATGTCAATCTTATTCATACCCACCATTTAAATTTATATCGTATAATAATCCTATTTCCCTAATAATATCTTCTCAAATGATTAAGAAAGCGATTATGTGTCATACATGATAATAAATATAATTTCCATTAATTAAAAATATGACATGTTTTAACAACATCAAGATGTATATGGTTAGTAATTTATTTATTTATCGATTTTAGGAGGCCATTGGTTTGCGATGTTTCTTATAAAAAAATTATTTTTAATTGGAATATGTTCAACAACTTAGTCAGGATCATCTGTAGGAACACTATGGGTATAATCATTAGTAAAATAGTCTAGATTTTCTTTAATATTTTGTGAAATTAGAAATATAAATTTTGAACTAACGGTGAATTATCATTCAAATTGTAGTAAAAACCATGCGATGTGGGGATTTTGGGAAAGTAGAGACATATAGATTGGAAAATATTTTGTTAAATTATATTTCATAAATAGTTGACATATTTTCTGAAAAATGATATTATTTTTATACCAATTATTCAATCAAAATTGTGGATTCATACGTAAATTTTCTAGGATCTCTTATCGCATCCTTCTACTAGATGATATATTCATTTATCTACTCAATATATCCTTGTTCTAATAAATATTAGAGAATTTAATCTATGATATTAAATGTAAGAGTTGATTTCTATCCCCATTCAAAATAATATTCGAGATACTCTAATTTTACATTGAAATAAGCATTAAATCCAGGTTTATATTCCTATATCAATTAGATCATCTGTATTTTTTATTCAATCATGTTAAATTTTTTTAAGGAATGGGAAATGGTGTTAATATAATGATTAAATGAACAACTAATAATATATTTCATTATTTTAGTTATTTCATGGCTATTAGAAATCTTACAATTGAAATGATTAAATAAATTATGAATATATGGTTTAAACACACAAAATATATATAAAAAATTCTATTTTTCCAATTAATTATATTGGTAAATAATATCATTTTAAAAAAAAATATTTTTACTAAAAAAACAATTAAAATGTCAACAATTGTGGTGTAAAATAGTATATAAATAATCAAACTTTTTTGGATGATAATAAATAATCAAATATATATATATATATTATTTATTCAATTTAATGTTTTTAATTCAACTAATTTGTTTATAGACATTGTATAATAGCATTTTAAATTTTAAGGATAAAAGACGTATTTTGGAACAATATCATTTTTTATTCCTTTTAATCGAACACTGGAATAAAATTTTTATTTCGAAAATGTTAGATTTTATATAAGAAAAATTGGAAATATTATTATAAATTGGAATATATATTTTACATTATTTGATTTTTTAAAAATTATAATATTATTTTTATATTTTGATGTATAATTAAAAAATAATTCATTAAAATTAAAAACTACTTTTACATAAAATTTAATTATATTGTAAAATTATATATGATTTGTTTTGAAGTATTTTTATAATATTTTTTATCCTTTAATTCAATTTACTTCACTTGATTCAATTTCACATTGGGTTCATATATAAAAACATCTGAATTTGTTGAACTATTTACATTAAAAACTCATTTTCTCAAAATATCAACAAGATGAAAGTTAACATTTTCTAAAAAATAATGTGCTTTTATTTTTTTAAAAAAAATTAATTATTTGGAATCAGAAGGTACATATTAATTAAATAATTTAGTTTTAATTTTTGACTTTATGAATAGTATATATTATAATTTTTTTATGAACACGGTTTTAGCTATATCAGGAAATGAAGGGAAAAAATTATGATGTAAAGATTATAAATTTGGTGGATAAATTTTCATTTTTTTCATTGGATGATTGTTTGAGACCAAAATTTTGGTTATACAAAAATAAATAACTTTTTATTACATTTTTATCCTAGAATGAAATATATCATATAAAATTTAATGAAAATTTAATTTTGTCATACCTTTGTTTTTAATAATTGAAATTTTTTTAAATTGGGGTAATTTTGTGTATCTATTATAATATAGGGAGTTTTATGAATTTTAAAATTTTTATATTTATTTTGGAATTTTTTTTTTCATTTGAAATAATTGAATTATATTCTCATAAATTAATGATGTAATAGTTGTTTATTTGAATGAAATTTCAAATATTTTATATTAAAAATATAATAACTAATAAATAACGAGTAGAATAATTTCATAATGTAATTAAAAATATAAATTCTAAAGGTTATTGATGATTTAATTTTGTTGGTTATAATATGTTATGTCTATATGGTAAGATTATACAGTCATGTGATGAATAGTTTCCAAATTAACAGTAATAATATTTAAAATTAAATAATGTTTTACTAAATTCTCTAAAATTCATAAAAATAAAATATTATGGTAATTTAGAATAGTGTTTCTTAAAACTTATTTAATGACTCATTTATTGGTCTTTTGTAATTTTCTAGTTATTATATTAACTATCAATGTGTAAATTACACGATATAAAGATAAATTAAAAAGATTTAAGAAGGGCCAAAGATAAATGATAAGGATACAAATATTCAAATTAATGTAATTTTTAATAGATTAAGGTATTTATACACTAATCATCCTATATTGTAAATTTATTTGATTTTTGTCATTTGAATTTAAAAATAATTTTTATAAATTTTTTAATTTAATAATTCTATTCGGTCTCCTCCCCTCTCTCAAAAATGGAAAAATTATATTCTCTATTCATAACACTTAAAAATAATTTCATTCATCCAAAAAATACAAAAAATGATCCTCGCTTCAATACCCACATAATATAATCCTTATTTAATGCATAATACCCTCCAAATATATTTTATGGTGTTAATGAAATATGATTATCATAAGAAAATGTATCATTTTTAGTCAAAAATATCTATTTCATTTCTTCTTACACATTATTAAAATGTACCTAAATAATGGTTAAATAATAATTCTAGAATAATAAATATACATATATTTTATTATTTTAATTTAATTTCCAAAATTCATCTCCCTATCCATCACATGGAAAAAAAATTATCATTTTTCTGTATGATGATCTACCTCCTCATGAAGAAATATAATTCATCTTCCATCACCGCCTCGCAATAATGGTTATAATTGTTTAATTAATGATTATATATGATATTAATTACATATTTATCATTATTATTGTATAAAATTTCATTTATGTTCTTACTTTGTCATCGTCCAGAAAATAAAAATTTCTTATGTGTGTATGTGTAAACCATCACATTCACAAAGAAAAGTGATTTATTTTTCATCACCTCATCACATTGATGATATGTATTAGCATATTTAAGAGATAATAAACTATTAATTTAATTATGATAATTATATAAATATAACATAATATATACCATTTTACTATACTGATCCTTGAAAATGGATGCATTACTCTTACATTCGTATGGCTTTCCATCATTATAATTGTAATGAAATTTATTTTTCATATCCAGATGCAATTTACTAATTTAAAAGTTTAATATATCTTTCAATTTCATTATTTTATGACTAATATTATAATATATGTTATCGAATAATGACCACATTGACTATATAGATCATACAAAAGTCATTTTGTACTCAAGTACAAAATATCATCAAAACAATAGATATAATTTTAAAAAACAATGTAATTGGAACAACATTATAATAATTAATATAAGGGGAATAAAAATAATGTAATATATACTCATTAATGTAATTATTTATCATATTTTATCTATTTAATGGAAATAATATTGTACTTGATGAGTCAAACTCATGGTAAGGGACTTAGTCTCAATCACTTTTTATTAAGCCATATGATTATGTTATACCCAAAATATCATATATAAGGCTTATAAACACTCACTCAAACATATCATATCATGAATATATATATATAATAAAGTTATGTAAGGGTTTTCTACATGTTACTATTTCTTAGTTATTATATTTAAATGGTAAGAGTTGAATAGGGCCATATTATTGTTTACTGATTTAATTTCAAAATCATTCCTCTAGGTAAAGATTCATGATATATTTATATAATGATCATAATGGAAAATTTATTTATATTTTTAATTTATATTAATTTTTTTCATAATGATTGTTTTTACATGTAATTATTGAGCCTTTTGACAAATGAAAAAAGGAATGTTATATTCTTAACATACACGGTGGCAATGACAATTATACATTCATTCTAATTTATTTATTTTTTGATTCCATTATATTATTTCCTGTTTCCCTAAATGAAAAGACATCATTATAATATTTTTAATTTTTTATTGAAAATGGGTTTTTAATTAATATGTTGTTTTTCTATTGAAAATGTGTTTTTAAAATAAAATATAATTTTTATTTAAATAGTTTTTCATATGTGATAAATAGATTTATTAAAATTGAATAGTTATGATTATGTTTTATTTATAAAATGGTAGGTGTGAATTCTATGAAACAAGTGATCATGATGCAACTTATATATAGAGTTGATCCCCATTATAACTCATTAGTATGCTCGTTATATCTTATAAGAATGGTTGTGACCCATTATAGATCATGAGAAACAGGGGGAGATGGATACATCTTATATGACAGGTTTTACACCATTATATATTAATATTGAGACCAATATTTCTTATTAGAAGGGAGATTGTTATTATAGATCATCAATAGATTGAGTAATAATAATATTTGGTATCAGCCATATTGTTACCCAAAATGAAAGGGTTTAAGAATGGTTTTAATAATATGACTCTATATTTCACCGAAACTATTTATAATATTTTTTATATTGGTTTTATTGATTTTATTTTAGATAACAGTATGGTTTTTAATCAGGTGAAAATATTATCTCCATTCACTCATAAATAATTAAATGGGTTTTTAGGATTTTCACTATACTAATTATTTTCTTCCAATTTACATCACCTAATAATAATTTTATGATCATTTTCTGTAATAAAATTTTTATCTAATGATTATAGTAATATGAAAGAAGAGGATTTGAAAATTTATAATATTGTGCTTTTATTTCATGGAATGAATTCATGTTTTATATTTTTTTATGTATTTTTTGTTTAATAAAATGGATACAAGGTCATGTTTTAAACTTGTAACTTAGGTGTTTACATTGTATGATTTTTTCCTTATTCTTTAACACTATAAACTGAAATGATCATCGAATGTTTATTCTAGAAAAAAAACAACAAAATCATTACCATTTCACGTGAAGACCTTATAGTTGATATCATATAAATTGATTAGGAAAAATTAGGGAGGTTAAACATATATTAAGATTATATATATATATATATATTATTTAGTTGATTAATTATTAAAAAAATTATTTTTAAATGGAAATTCTGTTATAAATGGAAGGGGGATGATCTTAAACAAAATTCTTATATCTTTCCATTTACATTATCACAATAACTATTTCAATGCCATTTCCTAATGATTATAGAACATATTTTTACATTCCAGTCTGTTGATAAAAATTGAATGAAATAACAAAAACCTCGTCTATATCTTGATACTATCATGGGTTTCGAGTTGTTTCTAATCAAATCATATTTTATCAATATTCTTATATTTTTGAAGAAGGTAAATATTATAACATCATTTTCATATATTTTACATTATCATATTTTTTTGATTCATATTATGATTTCAATAATGACGTTGATGAATAATATCCTTACTCAACCTATTTATATTTATTTTTGAAATATATTCATTCAATACATAGGTATGATTTTTTAGAATTTACCGTGATTGAATGTTTCCAAAAAAACATTCTTGTAATGTTTAATAAAATTCGATATATTTCAAATTTTTTGAAATTAAAAGTTATCATAAATTATTATCCAAAAATATTTCACTTCCAATACCCCTAAAACCAAATAGTGAAAAGGTTTATTTGTTAAAATGTAGCATGTGAACTTCAATAATATCTAATTTATTATCGTAATGTGTTAATTTATATACATAAGAACATAATTATACTGATATGAGATGGACACCGAGAACGTGGTATGAAGTTTTTTCATTAGGGAATATTTTTATAAATTCATTTGGAGATGAAATACAAAATGAGAAGATATAAATTTATTCCGCAATTATGAAGTTGATCAAATGATGTGTTGAGATCACATGATAGGTATAAGATGAGCATAAAAGTTAATATATTCTATTGAAGGATGAAACTCCACATATCACGTAAATATGTATTTTTATGATCATATTTCATGTATTAAACTACCTTCACCACACTATGAAAATTATCTACTAACAAAAACATTATCCGTTTACTTTTTATTACAATGAAATTATCTCCCCTTTTAATGATAACCGATTAATTATATTGTGATTACTAAAATTTTCATTACTGTGGTCTCTATAACTACCCATAAGAAAAAGATAATAAAATTTATTATCTTTATCAATGTTTTTCTAAATGGATCCCTAATATGTATTATCCCAAGTGATCACCGTACATCCCTTTCATTCATAAAAAGAAGATATTTTATTGAAAATTGTTCTGATGTGGGAATTTAAAAAATGTTTCATTGAAACGAAAAACCCCAAGATTTTAGTCCTGAGTTCAAATTGTGAGGAAAAAATTTATTATAGGGGTTAGAATATAAAATCTTAATTTTTTTATGGAAACACTATGTTCAATAGCTTACAAGATAAGACACATCAAGTTAAAATGAAAAACTAAATATTATTATTTAATATGGGAGTAATCACATGGCTGTTAGAATGATAGGAATAAACATGATTAAGTGAATTATGAAAATATAGTTTACACATGCATACATTTTAATTTTTTTCTGGCCAATTAATTATAAGTAAACAGAAAACCCTCTTTAAATTTAAATGAATTTTCCTTTCTAAAAACCTATTTAAATTTTCAAATGTTATATTTATTCTAATATATAAAAAAATTCTCATATTGAATGAAAGTAAAAAATATATAATATATTTTTAAAATATTTTTACATATTCATCTTATGTGTTTTATAAACATAATATAAAAATAAACCCAATTTTATGCATAAAAGATGTATTTTTTTTAAAAAGTAGTTTTGCAACATTTCGATTGAACCATTATTTTGAATATAGATTTTGAAACATTTAAAATTAGATTTGACGATTAAAACTTCTTCTTTGAAATAGATTAATCATAATTTACTTTGTCTAGATAATTAATATTTTTTTAATATGTTTCGTGTTTTTTAGAATTGAGATCAAATAGAACATTTTAATTTAAAACAACTTTTCATTAAATTTATTAATAGTGTTTAAGTATATATTTAATTTGTTTTAAAGTATTATTATATCATTTTTAACATTTAATATAATTAGGTCATTGTAATCAATTGAACATTGAAATTTGATACAAAATAATTTCATTTATTTTAATGTTTTTACTAGAAAAAAATGTTTTCATTGTCCTTCAGTAAGATAAATTTCAAATTAATTTTAGATAATTTTCTGTTTTCATTTTTAAAAAATAGATTCAATATTTGGAATTTGATAGTATAAATTTATCTTATGTAACTCTTTTATTGTTTATGTAAATTATGAATATTTACTTTAGTAATTATTTATTAACATGGTAAATGGATTATCTAGTTTTTGAGGGTCAAAATAATTATATTAGTATTATAAAAATACACTATAGCATGACCTATTTTAATTGGATGAGTTTTTTTCATAAAAAATAATCCTTGGGACAAAATTATAACCACATCATGCAACTTGGTAGAGAGTTACATTTATAATATTATATAAAATAAAAAATAAATTTATTCACACTTTTGTATTTATAAATTGAAATATTATTAATATGGTGTTATACTGGGTATATTATTTTCTATGATTTTTTTAGAATTATTGATTTTTTCTATTTATAATCATTTTTTTAGTTTCTATAGAAAATCTAATTATATTAAGGAATTTCACAAAGATGATGTAGTAATACGTTAATTAATGTACATATATAATAAATGATAATAAAAATATTTAAAATAAATATATTTTGAGTTGATTAATGTAATCATCAAAATTTTTACATTGAATTGACATTTTAGTGACTAGTTAAAAGGCATTGTTATATGATATCATATTTTTATGTTATTTTTAAAATGTCATGTGATTAATAGTGGGAAATGTGACTTTAATGATATTTTAATATAAATAATATTTTATTAAACGATATAAAAGACATAAAAACCTAAATAATATATAACGTATTTTCATACATCAAAGAATTTCATAAATGACTTACTTATTAGTAATTTATAATTTTATAGTAATTATATTTTCTGTTAATGTGTAAATTAAATGATATCACGGTAAGAATTAAAAAGAATAAATAAAGGATAAAGATAAAAGATTAGTATTAAGAAATATAAAAAATATATTTTGTTTTGGGATGAATGTATTTTCAACCAAAATCATCATATCCTGTAAAATATTATGTGTAGAGTCATTTATATTATATAATAAATTCAAATCAATTTACTTATTTTAATTATTTCCAATATCCCCTGCCACCTTTTATAAAGGGAAACCAATTATCCTCTATTCCTCTAACTTTAATATATATTTTTTTCATCAGATATCTATCCAATTAAATTTTTATAATCCCTCACCATGTTCTAGAGGAATCTTTTTGGTAGAACACAATCCTTAGGGGAATTAATTGTTTAATCAATCGATATTTTCTTAACATAAGGTATCATTTTTAATTAAATATTTCTATTTCATTTCATATTAAAATACGAAAAATTAAATTCAACCATGATTGATCGATAAATCTTGTGTAGTCAATATAATGTAATTATATTATGTTAATATAATCACTTTAAAACATATCTACTTCCATCATAAGGTAGAAGAATTATCATTCCTGTGTACAATGATCGTATACCCCGTGGTGCGATATATTTCATTTTCCATCAACATCAATAAAGATCCATTATAATCATTGTAATAATTTATATGATTTATATTATTGACATTATTATAATTATGAACATTGATATATCATTTATTTTATTTCCTTTTCGTACACAGAATAATGATAAAGTCGTTAGTGTGTATGTGTTAGCAATCACCTCAATGAAGTGATGGGATAACTTTTTCATAACAACATACTATTGATGATATATAGAAGTATATTTAAAACATTTATATGATATTATTGATATTATTATCATTACTAGAGGATAAAATAATACATACATTCTTTCTTTGATTATCATTTAAAAATGGAAATGATACTAATGTCTACATGTGATTTACCACCTCTATCTCAACAATGTTGTTCAATTTTTAAAACAATGTGAAATGGATGGATTTCAAAAAATAATTGATTTATAAATGTGGCTATTTTGTCTATTAATATTCTTGGATGATGGACTCATAAAAACATTTACTTTTGGCTTTACATAGAAGTCATTTTGGACATATGTTTATAAGATCATCAAAACATAGTATATGATCACCAATGATTAAATTATTTTTACAACATGATAATAATTTATATGAAAGGAATAGTAAAAATTATAAATTTTCTCATTAATGTAAATAATTATCCTATGTTTTCTTTTGAGGAGGTAAAATATTGTTTCTGATGAGTTAGACTCAAAAGAATGGACTCCGTATAAATCTCCTTTCTTTGACGAATATCAAGTTTTTATACACAAAACTTATTTTATAAGTTGTATAAATATCTTCATTGACTTATAATATCATTAATTTATTTATTATCTTTTTATTTAATGTTTTCATAAATTTTATACTTTCACGGGGCTTATTATTTAAATGATCATTGTGAAATGTGACACATTAAATGTTTATAGATTTAATTTTAAAATAATTTCACCAGATAAATATTAATGATATTTACAAGCATATTTATATATATAAAGGAATTATAATGAAGAGTTTATATATTTTTTTAATTACAATAATTTTTTTTCAAAATTAAACTTTTTAGGGTATTTAAACAAAATGTTTTATCTAACGACAAAAGGAATGTTATATTCTTAACACACACAACAATAATAAATTTTCCACCCCCATGGACATTAATTTATTTTTGGATTCCATTTCAAAATTTCTTGGTTCGTTAAATTGGAAAAATTATTTATCTTTTTTTGGTTTTTTATATTTTAAATGGCTTCACAAATAATAGGCAGTTTTTAAATTCAAATGGGTTTTTAAATGAAAATTAAAATTTTATAAGTGTTTTAATATATGATTTATATTATTATTATTAATATATTTATGATTATATTGTATTATTCATTAAAAGGATCATGCGAATCATATGAAATAGGTGATCATGATATATCTAATACAATAGGTTGAGCCCCATTATAGTTTTTGTGGGATCCCAGTAAATCATACATGAATGGTTGATCAATATTATATCTGATGAAAAAAAATGAAAATGATATTGTTTATAGGATGGTTTGGGCCCCATTATATCTCCTGGGTGATCTTGACATATCTTATTGAAAGTGTGATCCACATTATAGGTCTCATATTCATTAGTTAATATTACTATTTGAAGTTAGACATATGGTTACTATAATTGGATGGGCCTAGAAAGGATTTTATGAAAATGATGAACCAAATCCTCTGATCGAGTTTTCATTGACAAATTTTTTTTAATGGGTTTCATTATAAAAAAATATGTCTGTTATTCAAGTTACAAAATTTTTGTTTAATTCACACAATGAAAATTAAATGATTTTTCTTATTTATTTTAATAGACTAATGGGTTTAATAATTTTTATATCCCTTATTGTGCTTCTTTTGCTCATCAGAAGTTTTCAAATTATTATAATAAGGTTAAAGTATGTGTAGGTAATGGATTGAAGACCAGATGAATATTTTAATGTTATATCATTGAAAGAAACCATGATTAATATTCGAATGTTTTTTTTGTGAAAAAAATGATAAAGACTTAAAATTTCCACATGTAATGTATGGGTTTAATTGTAATTTTTTTCCCAAGACTCTAAAACTATAATATGAAATGATACTAAAATGAGGATTCTATATTTAATATATCTGAATATGTAATTATTAAGGTTGGTTCAATATAGTTTGTATAAAAAAACATTTAGTGAAAATTATGGATTATGAATTTTGTATAAACATTGTTTTTTTGAATATTCATTTAGATAATACATTGTTCTAAAAAAAATTTAGATCGACTAAACTCTGTGATAATTGTATTGAGGAAGACCTAAAAAAGAATTCCAATTTCTCTAGATGAATTTATTGAAAAAATTATTTCAATGTAAAGTCATGATGATTCTGAATTTTTTTTATAAATTATTACTCCCATTAAATAAGTTGTATGAAATGTCAAACACAACCTCTATACCATGATATATCCATTTTTATTGTTTTATTGTCAATAAAATCCAATTTTTCATAGTGTTATCATATTTTAGGAAAGGTAAATATTAAAAAAAAAATTAGAAATTTTACATTGCCCTAATAATTTGAAGCGTATTATGATTTTAAAATAGATTCTGAAGAAGGATTCCCTTTATCTAATGATGAATCCCTCCAAATGAGCATAAAAAATAGGGAAATGTATAAATATGGGAGTTTGGGTATTATTATACTTCAAAAATAAATTGAATAATAATGGGGTTAATACTTGCAGATCAAGTGATCCTTCCAATAAATTGTGATCATGCAGCCATTATAACAACACAAAAAGACTACACATATAGCACATACATTCTTCATGTCCTAGAAAACCCCTTTCAACAACCTGTATGTTTTTATGAAGGTGCTATGGACAACATGTGGTCATGTGGTGGAATATTAATAAGTTAAATTAGGCCATGCTATTTTTTGGCAATACGAACATAAAAAAATCCACCATGAAAATCCTTTGAAAATAAGGAGTAGATGGGTCTAAATGGAGAAGGATTCATATAGATGAAAGGATCATGAATTGAATCACTGATGATAAGGTTAATAATCCATGAAAACATCTAAACTATCTCACAAGTCCATCCATCCTTTGTGGAATAAAAACAAAGGATAAAAAGGAAAGGAGGAAAATACTCTTATTATAAATGAACATGACATGATGCTCCCCCAATGGTCATTAATACCCCATGAGTCTCTAATAATATAACTAAATTTTCATCAAAAATTAAAACTTATTTTCATCCTCATCGAGCGAAATGACTCAGGTATGTCTTGGAGACCATGAAATTCCCCTTTGGATCCGTATGTACAAAAATATGGGTTTTTTCTATAAACATTGCATGAACCCTGGAGGACTTGTATTTGTCAGGAGAAGTATAAGACAAATAGGGAAACATTCCTCAATGATAGTTACAAAACATATTATAATTACTAACATATTTCAAACAAATCTATTTGTATTAAAATGGAGGTGGTGGGAGAACTCAAAGTCATAAAACATTTGTGATGTGGAATGGAAGTCTACAGGGTGGTCATGTGAGACTCTAGGACAAGACAACCTTTTCTCACAGAAATCCCCAAACAAGCCACTTTTTTCTCAAAAAATGTACTATGAAATACATTTATCATCACCCAAAGGACATCACACATTCACATTGATCTCAGGAAGGCCATATTATGAGTCAATATGATAATATATGATCTTTTTATAATATATGAATGAGTCAGAAATTCCCCAATAATTAGAAATTATCCAATAATGGAGACATCAATAGTAGGGACTCACAGTCTCTAAAAATTAGGTGACAACCTCAGGCTGTTCCATTAAATTATTTGTTTGATATTTTTGGCCGAACACAACATCCCAAAATTCATCCTATATTGGTGTGATAATCTAATTTAAATCTACTAAATATCTGAGGTTGTGAGGCCAATAAATTCACCAGCCTAGAATAAACAACACACTTCTATAATCCTGGTTATAGGGTTGAATTTTTCTCATCTTGTAATGTCATCACACCCAAGAATAAATATAGATTTCATTGAGACATTCATCTCGTGATTGAAAAATCTTCTATCAGATAGTATATAGATGAACATCAAGAGTGATCATGTTCCAAACATAAATATGTTAATGTGATCATTCATAGATCAAAATAATCACTTCAAAAAATATGTGAAATGAATATACCCCACATCTTATAGATCACATATGACTAAAAATAATCTAGGAAGGAATAAATCCAATAAAATTTTAATTCAAGGGAAACAGAAAAGACAAATAATGGAATACATTAGATAAAATCATGTTCGATGACCCTCATTCACTTTATGTGAACCCTCCACGATGTCGGAAAATAACAAAAAATTTCTGCAATATCTCTTGATGATCCTTAATCATTTTATTTTTTCCTTGATAATTTCTCCAATACATTGAAGAAAATATCACACTATTCTCTCTGCATGAAACACTTTTTTACTATGAGCCCCCTAGGCTTGATATTGAATCATTGTGACATCATTCAAATACCTCACCTAACTCATAGAAAAACACCCAATCATGTCATTTGAGTCTCATAATGTAATCAAAACATTTCATATTAGTTCTCATGAAACCATCTTGTCATGTAATTTATACTCTTGACACCCAACATACTTGTTGGTTAGATCTTATGATTCCTTTTTGGTTTTTTAACAAAGAATTTTGACACCCTCAAATGGATGTTGCATTGGCCCTCATGAAGCCACCATATTTTCCAAAGACAAATTTTTTGATTTTCATCATGGAATATCAATTTGATTATGCAACACCATCAATTCTATGTCAGCTGGTTCATGTGATGGAATCATTGACATAACACTACAATCTTGTGATTTCCTTTGGGAAACTAATATTTTAACTAGTGACAAGTTTCAAATATACTAATCGGGTTACGCAAAATCCTTTACAATGACTAACTGGGTCATTTAGTGGTATTAAGATATTATAGGAAGATAATGTCATACATATCAAGATAAGCATAAAATCAGTACAAGTTAGATTGGAATGAAAAAAAGGGAAACCTCAAAGTTTAAGCCCTAACATATGGAACCACAAATTCTATGATTCCTTCTTCATTCAAGATATGCAGGCCACATAATAAATTCTCGATTTACTAAGTGATTATCTTAGTAAATCACAGTTTGTATGCCCAAACCAATGGAACCATGATGACACTAATTCCTCACATATTTAGGATACATTGGTCACATATTCATAGTTCAAGTCCTATAGTGATCATACTTGGAGACCACAAAGTTTACTCCATGATCTATAGAACTAGGATTCCTCTGATTCCCATCATATTGAAGACATGTTTTCCCACTCTTCATTGTTTGTATTCTATAACAATGATCTAGGGAATCCTTAGATTATGTGGTAGAACCTAAGGTACTACATTGAATCGGATTCATACCATATTATAGATTCATTGGCCAGAACTTTATGGTTCGATTTCTATAGTGATCCTCTATAGAAACTGTAGTGTGTATGCCATGAACTAAGGAGCAATGGAATCTATTACTCCTCTCATATTTAATATATTTAGGCCACAACATCAAGGTTTGAGTTCTATATTGATCATCTTGGTTAACATAATAGTGTAATCCCTCACAAAAAAACTACGATGACACTTATTCCGGCTAGATTCGGGATAAGGATTCCACCTCATAAAGATCTGAGTTCCATAGTGATCATCCAGTGCAGCCTCATAGTGTAATCACAAATAAAGGAACATTGAATAAACTGATTACTATACTATTCAGGATATTTATTCCACCTCTTCATGGTTCGAGTTCCAAATTCATTATCATGGGAAACATTATTGTGTAACCCCTAACCAAACAAACTATGATAACTCAAAAACCATCCATATTCAAGATATTTATACCACATATTTCAAGTGCGTGCTATACAATGTTGTCCTAATACATTAGTCTATCACTTTACGATCAATGATTTTGATCATTTTTTTCCATTGTTCCTCATAGTGACCATTACTCATATGATCAAAGAGAATTGAAACTATGAAATAATTTGCATCATGAGTCTCTAAAATCTCTGGAAGAAAATTTACTTAAATACCCAACAAGTGGAATGACACACTATCCTCAACACAACAGAATCATCCTTGGGGAAAATCCCAAGGGTGTGGCTGATGTACGAGAACCAAAACTGATATAACAGACAAGATACGAATGAGGTCATACTATGGATTTATCTATTTTAAAAATCTATTTTTATGTATGTCATATGAAAATGGAGTTTTGGAAGCAATACCCAGAGTGTGATAACTTTGACCTTTAGTGTCTATTGTTGGTAGATCATTATGGAAAATATTATTCCCTTTTTGTTTAGATGTAGTCGAGAAATGAACTAGCTAAACACTATCACCAACATCATCCATTTAGCTCCCTCTAATCGAATAATGAGTGTACCATCTGACCCGTTACATCCATTGAATCCCAAGCATGAGATATATGAAAGCCTCAAAAGACGAGGAAGGTGCTCGATTACTAGGATAGGGATCATAAGTCAACTCCTATAGATAATTCCTTAGATAATATTATAAAATGAACCAGAAATGAGGTGTATATTTCTACTGACTTAGACCATGTGTGTGGGCTCAATCCCACCACGGGCATTGGGGAAGCACATATCTATACCCCAATGCCCAATGTTAATGAACATATTTTCTGGGAATAATGAGTAAAAATTGGTCACATATACCCACATAAATCGAAGACATATTATTGGGTATAATGGAGACTTAATATGTGTATGCATATATATCTTCACACATTTGGAAAAAATTCCTATATATTTTAAAATTAGATGAAGAAATAAATAGGAATATTATTTCACTATTGTAGATAAAGGGACATTGACATACTCATATCTTTATAGCCATGACCACTAAACTCTCTAATAATTGTGAACAAGTGGTTTTACCCCAAAAATCATACACTCTTTATCCCTTACATGAAGATTGTCAGCATCTTCTAATAATGTATAACACATCAAACTAGTCTCATAATCCAGCACCAAATGGGGATCACCAGGTGATAGGAGCATATTCCCCAGGATTAGGGAACATTTGTATCAAAATGTTCTACTGGCATATTAAAAAGGTGATGGAGCGACCATATATCAATGTTCTGGAAGGGGTTGACCATTTGAAATGGGAATAATCCTTGGTACGAGTTCATATTCATGTTAGGGAATATGCCTGGCATAATCCAGAATATCGCAGATGTGAGGAGGATATTATAAATTCCTCAAATGAAACACAATTATAGTTTCATTCAAATGAAATATTGCAGTAGAATCATATTTTAACCCCTTGAAAAAATTCATAAGTCAATTCTGTAGGGGAATGAATATTCATACCATGATCATATTATGTTTCCAACAATTGATCACCCAATGATAATGACACTCACCTTGAGGTTGGATAATAATTCTACAAATAAAGTCCAAAGACATTTCCTAATGGTTCTACATTAGACTCATAGTTTTATATTTGGAGAGTTTCTCCGTGTGATAATGGATCATGCCTTTGGACATGCCCATATTAATTTCAATAATAAGATAGCTTGTTGTCATATTGCATAAGATTCTCATCATATAGAGAATATTATTTTCATTCCATACATTGATATTCATGTTCTTGAAAACATCATACTACTTGATCATATCCCTAGGCAATCCCAAAAGTGATTTCATCATATTCCAACCACAAAGAAAAGCATGGCCTATATTCCTAATCTTCTAAATTACAGTGTGATTGAATTTTTTCCTAATACTTTTTAGACAACACTGGGGAATATAAACTGTTTTATGTATGAGTAATAAGAATAAATTCATTACCATGATTGTCCTCCCTATGGTTCTGTGGGAATGGAGTGAAGGGACTCTTCTCCTGACATCTAATGTGGTCAACCTCCCTAAGAGTATGCCTCTCAAAGTCAAATAAATTGTCTCAATTACAAGACACAGTTAAGAGATGGGTTTTGAAAACTATGACATCCTTATATATAGAGGTTCTCAAAACATTACGACCAACTATGTTTGATTCCCCATCAACTTCCAGTGGTACTCCACTCCAATCAGAATGTGACCATATGTGCCATTTACATAGTTCTGAACAGATATAGGCTTGTATGCATGATGAATAAATGACGAAAATGACATAAGAAGATAGGTAGTTTGAAAAAAACTCCCCAAAATGTTTTGGCCCCATGCTACATCTGAACATGATATTCTATATGATCTATAAGAGGAGTGCATGACTTATCAGTGAAAAAATAGGTGGGCTATTCATCTTCAATGGAAGGGTCAACATCTCTATTATCTAAGAAATTATTTTAACCTTCATAAAATCAAAATACTATGTTTTCCTCAATACATGAATTCAATATCCAACGATAGATCTATAAAATACGGAACAATCAATGTAAATATACAATGTTCATTCATCTACTACATCATGACACATTGACTAGTATGTTATATTGGAATTTTATTCGTACATATTCATATATGGTGATACTATGGAGCATTGCAACATTATGTACCCATATAACAACAAACCCCCTAATCTTTGATGAAATATAATGTCATATCATTGGGTGAAATCAAGGGATTGGGTAATTCTTGGGATAGTTTTTCCCTAAAATATAATTCACCCCTTCAATGAAAAAGGTCACTAAAATGGGCCCCATAAGGAAATTTCATGTTATATTGGATGTGTAGAAATAATTTGACATCATCCATTATAATTCCAATAATGAATTGTTATATTAATGTGTTTCCCAAGTAGACCACTCCTATGTGAGAACTGAAACACCACATCTAACAATCCACAAATAAAACATTTTGTAGTAATATTCCATTAGTGGAATCTTACCCATGTGCTAAGAGAGTATCCACCATCATATTCTCTCCTCCAATCAATAATTACCAATAGTATCCATGGTAAATCCTTGGAAGCTACGAGTGAACCCCATATCAATATGTTAGGTGAATTTATCTCTCAATAACTATATATTGTTTCATCATCCCAGAGAGGATCTTTGATAAATCAATGTGGATTCTAGATCACCCCCATCCAATTAGGAGTAGAGAATTTATATATCCATGTCTTTGTCGACAATGATCATGTCCCCAAGAGGTGCCATTGGTTCCTCAACAATTTTACCAATCTGTGCCAAGTAATGTCCTCAAGGACCCCCACAAAACAAAGATAAGGGAAATTTTCATCATCATCATCGTCATCATTTCCTCATAGAGAATCATTCATCTCTAGGATGGTAGTGAAATGGTCAGTGTCCCACTAATCCCTCCAACCATAGGAGAAACATTTGTTGCCCAAGGCCCATACTACAATCACATGAAGAAAGTACTTCAATGTAACTTTTTAGAGTCCAAGATCAGATGAACATTAGACAAAATAGGTCATACCCTATTGGGGTCAGAAGTCAAAACAATCCAACATGGAAAATGGATCAAATAACGACCCTAGTTTTGGTAGTTTAGAATTGACACTTTGTGTTTAAACTAATGGATAAACCAACATTTCTAGTTACGCCTTCATGAATGTTGTCACTATCATTGTGTTATACATTTTGAATCAAGACAAAAGTTCAGAGGACCAAAACAAAAAGAATGTACCATGATAGTGATGTTATTTAGACACACCAAATGAGGTTATATTCACCTCATTAAAAAATATAAAAAGTATTGAATTGCATGATAACGATTATTGTCCCCCCATGAGGATAAATTGCGAAGGGAAAATATATCGATACATCCTGATCACCATACAAGAAAATTGAATTTCCTTCATCATAATGAAAACCTTACCAAATGATATTGAAATAAAAAACCTTGGGGGACTCAATTTTGTTTGAATTAGTTGAAATATTCCCACTGGGTATCATCTTCAAAAAGAAATGGATATTCAACATCCCATCGTTGTTCTACCACAAAGGGCAGTAAATGTGCATCAATGGTGATCTGGATGTCAATATCCACAGTAAATAAAAGTCCAAAACGGATAGAACGTCACACTACAGTGGAGAAAACCACCCCCTCATCAAGGAATTCATTACTTCATTGGAAAAATTGATAATCAACATGATGTGGAAGCAGGACCACCCCATCTTCCCCAACCTTCTCGATGTGTAAAAGAGGTGGGTCCAAAATCAAAGACCAAGAGTTATATAACATCACTTATTCCCTATATTTTCCCATGGAATCCGAGGAAGGGATACATTCACCCATGTAATATTGGAGGAAGCCATATCCCAAATTGGTGGATGATACTCCACCTAGACCCATATTCCTCTATGCCAACCTTCTTTTCCATTGATGGTATAAGAGACCATAAAAAACATTTCACAAACATTATTTCATAATATGTGTAGAACATGGTCACTATATATCACTTAGATGCAAAAGATCTATGTTATTTTTACATATTATGATACGATTAGTCATTTCTTTGTAAATCAACCTCACTGCATGATATGTATCAAGATGTGAAATCTATAATCATCAATTCTATTATCAGTTCATCTCCACACTAAGTAAGACTACAATTTTTTAAATAAAAAATAATCTCTACAAGAATAAGAGGCTGTAAAATTTGATCTAAATAATTAAAATTTTATACTATTCAATCAGTGTTCCTCTCTCACAAGACTACCTACTAGATCTCTATGCTGAAATTCATATAGATTAGTTGTAGAAACCATTGATCCAAATGAAATATCATGGCCATTTCTAAGAGTCCACTAAAATGGTATGTATTTTGATGATGAAATCTATCTCGCACGTTATATGTCTAGACTCATTCCCATAACACATGATAAATGGATGGACATAGTAGATGTTATTTCTATCACCTCAATCAATTATTAGTGAATGTTGGTGCATCGAGGTAGGATCCAAACCACCCATCACCTCATGTCGAGCATTGAAATCCATATAATCACCCTTAATTAAATGCACCATGAAATCAAGGACTCTCAAAATTTGGTGAATAAAGGGAAAGAAGTATACTCCTTCATGATTTAACAAGAACCCAACCATTTCTTAACCACCATGGAAAATTACATACTCAAGAATCCACATAATAGAAATCCTGATGAGGTCATAATTGAAGGTCAACCTGACTACTAACAGTTCTATAAGAGGCATAGTCATTACATCCATGATTTTTCCTCATTACATACACCAATCCTGGCATTGTAGAGTCTCGAAAAATAGAATTAGACAACACCCCTTTGTAAGTGTAGTGGATAACAATCATCGAGTCAAA
The DNA here is from genome assembly GCA_963277665.1 of Viscum album. Lineage (NCBI taxonomy): Eukaryota > Viridiplantae > Streptophyta > Magnoliopsida > Santalales > Viscaceae > Viscum > Viscum album. The sequence goes on along the minus strand of OY728128.1, from coordinate 115,793,165 downwards.
ATAAGAGGATTGTTGGAAGGACGTTCAGTCATGGTAAGTGGAAAAATTGGAAAACTGGATGTCTCACAAATTAGTTGATCGAGTCCACACTACACCTAATGAAAATTTTTGCAGACCCATAATATCTCCACCATAGATGAAGGAGGAAATATCAGAATTACATCCAAACTAGGGATGTGACCATCTACTGTATGAATAAATAGAAAGGTAGTTAACATATTCTACTCAAATTTAAGCTCTAAATCTTGTAGAATCCTTCCATAAAACATCCACAACTATGGAACCACCCCATAAAATGAAATACCCATCACATAAAGATCTCATACATTGTACTCTCAATGTAATATAAATGATGACCCCTTCTTTGATGATGAAAATACCCCTGAATATGATTTTCTTCTACATAATCGTGTAATTGTAGGTTGTATGTGCCGAAAATAAGGATAGTGAGGATATAACAGATGTGGTTATTCCCAATTTTTAATCAAATCACCATTAATGACATATTGGTTGTTGAGACCCATGGGAATGAAATCTAGTGGGACCAAAATCTATATGATTGTAACCCAAAACCCCCAAGTCATCATCCATTCACAATTCCAATTCATGATCACCTATGAGGGGTTCAATAATTTGATAAACCAAAAAAAGGGGGTATGTTAGCATAGAATACACTGTATGTTGTGGAGTCTACCATATCCCCCACACAAGACCCCAAACAGTCCATTTCAAGGGCATTGAATCCTAAACCATATACCCATGAGCATCCACATACGAGTTAGTGTCAACCTATCATATAGAAGTATGGTGTTCTATAAAATATGATTATTTTCCGAACCAAGATCTCAAAACAAAGTGAACTCTTTCATTCAAAATAAATTAAGGATTACATTTTTGAGGAAATCTGGAGCCCAAATAAATTTTAGACAGAAGACACTATGACTATGATCTATCTGGTGGATAGCATGTCCTAAAAATTTTATGTCTCTATCTCATTCACTAATCAGGACATGAAGAGTTACATAACAGACATATTATAACCATATATTTTTATAAAAGACTCAATAATTATAATTTTGAAAGGGTTCATAGTGATAATGGATCTAGGATAAATATTTAACTAGTTTGAACCCTCCAAATGTTTGATATAGAGAAATAGAATCATCTCCCACAATGATGACCATTAAAGGGTATGATACGAATGAGTAATTATCTCTATGTAAGAGAAAACTCAATACCCTATTTGGGGAACTCACTTATAATATTTTGTATGTTGTTTTCCAATAAGACAACACTTATATGTTCTTTATTGAAATACCAATAATGCCCACAAGTTAGTACCATCAACATTCCACAATTTTTTGATGTATCCCATTGATGGATAAGTTGGAATACTACAAGGTGACAGCTCCCCCATTGATATTAAAAGTTCCAAATATAATTAATCAGATTTGTACATGATGTAAGGGAAATACCAATGGATTAAGATAATATAATGGTTTGGGCTCCCATAGTCTTGGACATCACTCCTACGCATCTCTAGAGTATTTTGGATAGTAACTATTTTCTCCACATGAATATTGTTGCAGTAACACATTTATTCCAAGAGATACAAACCATTCTTATCATCAATTATAGTGTAAAATTCAATCAAATCTAGAATCTATCTATATTATCTCCAGTAGTAAGGGATGAAAATTTCTATTCCAATTACTTCCCTTACCCAGATAGTGACTATGAATCCCATATATTTTCAACATCATTTGAAAATGCATTCAAAAAATCAGAATTAGAGAATCATTAGGATGTCCTCATAAATTCATCACCATTAGAGGAAGTTGCCTACACCCCCATAAAATTGCTTATAAAAATAAATTTGGTAGTAGAAAAAGACTCAAGACCTACTCTGATTAGTGGCTCCATGCCTATCCAACAGAAAGGGGTGTACATTTAAATTTAAAAGTAGAACATATATGTGTTTGTTTGGAATTATATTAAAATGCCTCAAATACTATAGATGTGGCTACACAATATTTCAGATTACCTGATGAGCATTAAGGATTTAAGAAGGTAACCAATAGGATTCACCCATCCCATGCCAACAATATAGAGGCATAATTTGACATTTTGTTCAAATACATCTATATCCAACAAATGAATTACCCATGATGGCATGCCTACATAATACCCACAATGAAATATAATGGGATGATTAGGGTCTTAAATGATTTTTGAGACCTTAATCATAATTTCCAAAAATATGATTTCACATTTCCTATAATCTAAATCATGATCGATGCTATTGTGGGCTTCCATGACTATTCCTTCATTGATGGGTATGCAGGTGTAAACAAATCAAAATGGCCCCTGGTGATGAATAATACACAACCTTTAAAGAAGCTCTTTGGATATTCATTTATTAGTCCTTTCCCCATGTATTAAATAAAAAATTCTCCATATATTAGTAATCCTTGCATTTAATTTTCAATCCATTCATTGCAAGTATAGACATGTGTTATGTCAGTGACCGGGTTGTGTAATCGTGACTTTGAAATTATCACATCATGGATCTCTATATAATTTTCTCCACCCTATCACATCATAACATAAATATGAATCTATAAATATATTCATTTGGGGTGACATTGGGAATGTTTATTGGATTTTGGAGATTCCACCATAGAATTTATGTTTTTATAGAAAAGCCTTGTGTTATATTAGTGTTGTCACCATAAGAAATATAACTGAATTTCAGGGACTCGAAGGGAAGCGCTCCTACATTAAGTGATTCCTAGACAAAATATAAGGAAATTATGTCTCTTTTACCAAGTTAATGAATAATGGAATCACATATCAATGGGATGAATACTGTCATAAATCCCCGAAATTTCACAATTATTACATATTGAACCTAGTAGATTTTATGCCTCTAAAAGAATCTTGTCCACTAATCTAATATGTTTCCACCATCGAATGATAACCAGGAATCCTCTATTCGATAAAAAATGGTCCAAGATGTGAAAATATTCACTATTACCTCATCCAGATTATTATAGGTACTGATAGTAGATATTTTTATGTTGAGATGAACTGTTATGCATGACGAACTACACAATGTACCATGATGTCCACCCTGTATCTTGTATTTTTGAGATCTTGTTCATCCTCATCTATCCAATGATTACATAGAACATGGATCAATTGGATGTCATTCTGATGTAATACTTCATTAATTTCATCTTACAATGGTCATTGAATGTTAATTCCCTGGTCTAATTCCTCAAATCACATGCTTCTATGAATAATACAACAAAATACATCGTGCTCTGAGAAGAGGTCTTTTTTCCGATGACGCTCCATGAACATGGGAGATGTAATTTAATAGTTCATGTAGAAGTAAATTTCATACATGGATAGAAAAAATAAATCTTATTCATGTTATTCTATGTATTTTATTCTTCTTTCTAGACAGAGAAATTTTTCAATAATCCTTTTTACTATCAGATGGATAACTAAATAATGTGATAGATTATCATGCCATCATTTCATGATTGTAACAAGCTCTTCATCTGTATATAACCAACATGAATATCAATGGGGACTCAGAATTTGTGAAAATGATGATCAATAGAGAATAATCCATAAAATAAGAAGAATTATCCCCAATCACTAGATATGTTAGGGGATTAATGGAATAATTCCATTTTGAGACCACATTGCATCATGTTACAAGATCAAAAAATGATCACACTGATGAACTGTCTAATACAACAACCATATTGACTGATCAAGGTCAAGAAGAAGAAATATTACACATATTAATTTTATGATTGGTATCATCAATCTTCTTATGTCATATAGATGAAATAAATCATGTCATCTCCACCTTGAATATGATGAGACAATGAAACCCCCTTGATGGATAGATCCCATAATAGGATGTCTCCCAAAGGGATCCTCACAAAAGATTATCACGTACATGAACCGATTCAGTACTGGGGAGAGCATTTCACTACATAAAATAGTAAAAATGAGTAGAAATCCCTCTACAAACAAGTATTTGATATAATCCTCCTCATATACATAGAATAATGATATATTCATTCATCACAGATGAAGCTCATGCACGCACTTCTAGCATCTAATTGTCTGGAATCCAGATCTCCTACAATATTTTGCAGTTGGAATATTATTGGAAGGCCATGATACATTAATTTGAATAATTCAAAAAAATGTAATTCATTTTATATCCATTCAGAATTCATCCAAAAGCCTCGAAAATTCTAAAAATATTTAAATATCCTTGGTTGTGTGTGTTTGGGGAATAGAAATTGTAGGGAAACATCCCCTATTAACAACTATTGTGTTCAAGTATATCCTTACTGCTACAAACTTCATTTATAATTGGGATAATTAAATTACCCTCTTGTATTCTGTGATTTATAATATCACTGAATTTATAATATCCCATTTCGTCCCCGGGTTCTAGGTCCCTCGAACAATATTGAGACACAACGACTGCATCTTTTGTGGTATCAAATTGAATGGACTATAACTAAACTAAAATAATGAGTCAAATCAATCATATTTATATAATTAAGTTTAAAATGTGTTGATAGGGTCCCTTAATATTATTCTATCAAATATAATACAATTGATGGTCCACATGGTTAAGAATTCTTGGCCAGACAAACCCCTACATTCCCTACTGGCCAACCGTACCACCACTTATACTAGAACACATGAATCACCATACTCATTACATTAAGATATTCAAGTCATGTTAGTAATAGATATATAGAATATGTCACTCCAAATAGAAGTTTTAGGATAGATCTTGGATGATAAAAATCACAAAAGTAGCTTGACGTATTAGAATAAATAAATGAGAATAGATTGCACACATTTTAAAACCTAGAGGTCCATCAGAATTAGATTTCGTGGACCATTAGTAAAATGGATTAACCTCATTGATTCATAAAATGTAACACCCCAAGCTTCCTCGGTATGTTTCCTTTCGAATAATGCAATGACGTGCATTGTACGCAACTTCGAGATTTTAACACACCACAACCAATCAAACTAGCCGTTATGAATAGTAATACCTACTTTTTGAAATTATATATATTTTATATTTCAAAATGGACTTCATCTTTGGATTCGGAATATCGAATTTAGCCTAAGGTGAAATTTTGGTACTTTTCGGATAACTTTCATATTTTGATGAATAGTGAAAATTACTAAATTTTAATTAAAAACAACTTTTTTAATCAAAATAATTAATAGTGATAAATTGTGAATTTGAGTGGTTTTAAAGTATATTTAGAATATATTTTTACCATTTAATATAATGTTGGTCATTGGACATAATTTTACAATTAAACCGAACATAAACAAGTGTTAATCTTTTGATAGTTATTATCTCTTAAAAACACGCTTTTTGTTTTGACAGCGGGAATTAATTTTAAATTAATTTCTGCCACTTCTGTGTTTTGAATTTAGAAAAATGGATTCCATATTTGGAATCAGGATGTCCAAATTGTGTAAATAGGTAACTTTTATTTTTAGACATTTTGAATAATTACTGCGGTAAATATTTTATTTACCATGGTTAAGGGTAAATCCGGTAAATAAGGGTTAAAAAAAATAATATTATAATAATACTAAATTACCCTAAAATGTGTCTTAACCCTATTGGTTGATACATGGTCGACCATGGGCATCTTTGGGTCAATTTTGGGACCCCATGGATCCACTTGTAAGTGATAATGACACTTTATATTAATTAAGTTAAAATGAATACAAAATGACACAAGCATATATCTTTTAGAAAAACAATTGTTACATAGGGTTATATATGCTGGATTTTAGATTATAAATATTCATTAGAAAGATAAAAAGATTTCCTACATAAGTATATTTTATTTATAATTTTTTGACATTAAATAAGTTATTTTATTTATGACACAATGATGATGCAGTAATTACTATAATAGTGAAAAATTAATATAATTGATATTATAAATACCCAAATAATTATAATATGAAACTTTTAATGAATTAAACAAATTTTCTAGGATAATATGATATATTAGTATTGATATATTTGACTTTTTTCGAAGTAATCAATCTGTTATGAGTTTCAAAAAAATCAACTAGTGAATAGTGTCAAAATTGACATAAAAGAGTTCTTAAAACAAATATTATATTATTAATTGATATTAAATTCCTAAAAATCTAAGGTTCGGCCAAGAGACTTATATTATGATAGGTTAATCATTAATGGACCACTTGGGGGTCTTTTGGATGTATATAGTACGTTTATTAACCATATTATATAAAAATACAAAGAGACATTGTAAAAGTGAAACTAATTAACTTAGAGTTAATACTTAATGATAAGGTTACTATAAGTACCCAAACCTGTCTAAATTCTATTGGATGAGTTGTTTTCGACCTATCCCCACCTAAACCTTTGAATAGTCAATTTTGGAGCCATTGGAAACCGAATATGAATTTATTATAAATTAATATTTCTAGATTTTCCAAAGGTGCCCCTCACCCCTCTTATAAAAGGGCACTCCTCCTTCTCTTTTCCTCACACCTCTCAAGCCACTTGGCTCGTCCAAACTCTGCCCAAATAAGCTCCCCACATCCCTCTCCTCCTCCTTGAAGCTTCCCCTTAGGCAGAAAGCATTTCAACAAGTCCTTTGGTTCCAACCAAAGTGAGTTACCTAAATTAAAGGTAACGATTTCTCTTAAATTATTTTCATTTATTTTGCTTCTTCAAACCCCAAACTCTTTTTATTTCCCTTCTTTTGTAACAACACCAGTATCCTCAATATACTAGGATGTTGTTATAAGAAGTATTCAAACTACACATACACACAACTCCATCTAATGGATGATGAACATAATGTTTCTGTGGATGGCAAACTAACGCCTCACGAAACGACGATTGTTCAAAAACATCTTACCGCCTCTCATGGTGGCCATTATGATGGAACTGTAATTAAATATGATATTAATGATATATATTTTATATATAAGCTTCTGTAATTCCATTTTATTTCATACCATTATTCATTTCATGTTGTATATACATACGATAATTTCATTTGAGGAAGTGCGGACTACCGCCCCCTTAAAATGATATGACTCGTTCATACCACACATGGAACTTATAAAGGATGGTGTTAATAAACTTAAGTAACATATATAAAATATTATATTATACTGGAATAGTAATATACCTATATATCATTTGGATTCGTTTCTTTTAAAATAAAAAATTAAATGGAAGTAGCGTTCGTGCGTACGTACGGACTACCGTCTCCACGAACGCGATGAGATTCATTCTCCATCGTATCCATTCAAGTATAATTATCATTTAATGATTTAAAAATGATGTTTAAGGACTTGATATCATTCTGGATATGAATAAGATACAACAAACATGACTTATGTAACAAAACATATAAAAGAAAATGAGTAAGTTAACACCCGAAACGGCATTAATACTAAGATATTATTAACAAATCAATGTTAAAAGATCATATATGATATCATATTAAAGTAAATGATTCTTGTATTATTCAATAACAATTATTTCACCATTATACAGGAGGTAAACCTACCATCGACCAAGGAAAAAGTACAAAGTAAGGGATTTTCTTATCTCACTTTCAATTCCGTGAGATTTCCATTTTTCGCCACTAAATTATTGAAAGTGGTGTATTGTGTACTGCCATTTGATATATATTCATGATTCTATTTATATTCATGTTATTCTGTAAATCATTTGGTGGTTATTAACTTTTGGCCATACGACTCAGTTGATTAACGTGGTAAGGGGTTTCTTATCTCACTTTTAATTTCGTGAGATTTCCATTGATCACCACTTAATTATTGCATGTGGTGTATGTGTACTGACCATGATTGTATTCATTGTGTAATATACTTTAATTTATGGGTGTTTACATCATCATGGTATGATACTTCTTTCATGGGTGTATGTTTCGTATGTTACCTAATCGATAAGGGAATTTGAGATTTCAATTCCCACTCATTTGGCTTTACGCATATTTCATTGATTATATTACCCCAAGATTATGTGTGGAATCACTATTCATTTGATTATGTCATAATTTCCACTCCCCTTCCTGTGGATATAAGTTTGATACACATAATCACTCCATTGGTAATTCTCAAGTCATTGATATGAATTTGATAAGAGTCATTTTAACTCATTCTCCATTTGTTGAGTTAAACATCCAATTCGTTGGTATTGTTTTTACAAGAATATGTGTGAATGTCCTTTGATTGTTTTACACTGAATATTCAATCATATTTAGTGTATTTATATTTGTCACACATAATTATGTCATTGATTTATCCTTAACCTAAGGATACAACCTTTTTGAGAAATTTCATCTCAATTTACATTCCATTGAGACTTCTTTGATGATATACACCAAATCACTTCTATGTGGTGTATATAATGTACTTTGACATAGTATATCATGAATTCCTTTATTCTCATGATATTACAATGTTTTGATTACCTCAATTATTTGTATTCAAGTGTCTCTCTTTTGGTTAGAAACTCTAACCAAAATACCATTTTTAATTGTTTTAAAGAATTATTCTTCTAAATCATGCTCATTAATGTCCATATTTTAAAAATGGTTTTAAGGATTTATTTATATGGACATTAAAGTTTTAAAATTAAAACTCCTTTTAAAAGTTTCAAAGTGGTATGGGACACTTTGATTCAAAAATATACTTTTAAACGGCTTCTTGACAAATACTGTGACTTTTAAATGTTTTCAAGAAAAGGGGGATATTTCTCTCAAATAGTTTTGATGATTATTTTCATCTATGTCAACATCCTTCATTATTATTGATTGAGGTTAATGTGATACAATACAATCTTCCATATTGTATCGAATGAATTATGTTTGACTGTGGATGTGCTATTTTTATACCATTCATGGTTTGTGGTGAAAGTATTGACATTTCGTATGCTAGTTTAATACGAATGTTTACGTTTTGTTTAAAACTTTTCATATGGGAATGCATTGGACTTAATAAGTGACGGGTGGAGCCCGCTATAGCTCCTCGATGCATCGGTAGGTCTCATGAGACAAACTAGTGTCTTGGCACAAGGCCTTGGCAAAATCTTATTTTTAGTCTTGGCACGAGGCCTTGGCTATGTGGTTATGATAGTCTGGCATTATGCATTCCATCATTATGAAAGTGGTTATTGATATTGCATGTGATCATTCGACTAGTAGAATATCCATGTGAGTAAGTAAATGGCATTATTTCATTTTACCTTTGCCATTTTATGCTGAAGTTTAAATTTAAAAGGATTTTGTTTTAGTTATAAATTGCCTTAAGTGTTTATGCTTAATTATGAAAGATTCTTCTATAATGTTATCCTTACTGAGCATCTGAGCTCACCCCTTTCAATGTTTTATTTTTCCCAGGATTATGAAGAAGTAATTTATGAATGACCTGCAGGGATAGTATGAGGGGATATGAAGACAAGATGTTTTTTTTATGATGTAATGTAAAAAAATTTATTAATGTATCTAGTTATTCCAAGGCTACTAAACTAATCGGTCTTTCGAGACTTGATCTTTCTCATGATCATGCCAATGTTATGTAATAATGCACCGACTCTAGGTAATTAGGGTCGGGGCGTTACAGTTGGTATCAGAGGGAGGTTTAGTACAAACCTTGGTAGCTAGATTTAGATAAACTCTGATTAGAGCACGTAGACCTAAGATGAACTTTGAGGATTAGTATAAAAGAACTTCCTAGAATTTTGGTATTGTAGAGATTTTGTGAGTTTTCCGAGCAATACATCCCTGTTTGGATACGAGCAGGTAGAGGCGGCTCTGGCACAGATGTACCTAGGGTTAAAACCCGAAAACACCGCTTTGAGCTAGACTCGAACGGGAACTGGTGCACGACAACGGGCCTTGCTGCACTCTTGGTTACGACACTCCCGGGGGATATGCTTAGGATAATTTACATTTTCTTTACAAACCAATTTAAGTAATATATATATAAGATGAGAGTAAATGACCTTGGTTAATCCTAATATGTTTCAAATTGAGAATATGGTGACATTTTAATCTCTAAATGATTTTACGACTACTATTACTCACACAATGCTTTATGGTTTTAGTCAATGGCTGGATTCCAAGGAAGTCATAGTGACTTTGAGAATGATGTACAAGATGGGAACGGTGGTGACAATGAGAAACAAAATGGAATGTTGATAGGCGTAAAAGATATCGTCTTTATGCCAAATCAGTTTTCCAAAAATATGATCAACAACATATATATTAACCAACTCCCAGACTCAACAAGGAAGAGAAAGGTGATAAATGATAAGAGCTCCAGCAATGGAGACCATGGAGAAAAGAACCCTCAATTTTCATCATGCAGGAAATGTGGAAAGAGACACCCAGGAAAGTGTCTCAATGGGACAACGAAATGATTTACGTGCGGGAAGGAAGGACATAAAGTAAAGAATTGCCGAAGAAAAATGAAGAGTACTATGGAAGAAGATAAAAATGGTCCCAAGAGTCCATTTACAGTCATTTGCCGTAAATGTAGGGGACCTGGCCATTACCCGAGTGAATGTCCTATTCTATAGGATATTTTCTTGGTCAAAGAAGAAGCTATGTGGGAATAAATGGTTGGAGAAATGTTTAAAAAGTATTAGCACTCCTTGTTGATGGGTTTACTATGGAATAATTTTCTCTTGTATTTGTAACCCCGCAGTTTGCCATGTGAGAATGATATTTGAGGAAGAATTGTCTCTTCTCTTGTGGATATGGGTATAAATAACCATTTGGATTTATATGATCATTGGGGTTTGAGAGAATTATAAGTTATTCTAATTTGGGATGAAGATTCAAGGTATGATATAACATTTGTGGGTAAATTTATGATATAGTATTTTGAGGAATTTATCTCATTTTGGCAATATTATAAAATATAGTTTTTGAAAAAGGACAACACGTAGACCGTGTGACAACCCGTCGTGTCGGACAAAGCTATGGGAATCGAACCCACAACCAAAGTGCGATTGGGATTTATCGCCTACCACTGGACTACGTGAAGTCACTGGTTAGTGTGACTTTTTTTAGTTAAATGATTTTATTGATCAATAATAAGTTGATTTGGGTTCTTATTTCATATCAAAAGAATACCCTTGGTATAGGAAAATGATTTGGTGATTAAGTGATAAATGTTATTTTGGAAGATGTTCGCTTTGTTGGGAACAATATATGCCCAAGGAAAATAGAATACTATGGGGTTTCATTTGTGGAGTAATGATAGATTTTTATCTACATTTTTATTGTGGATTTATAGTGATTTGGGTTATTTATGGAAATGATTAAACTATAATAGAGAATATGTGATTAGGTTAATTAACTTTGAGTATGTGACTTTAAGAGTATCTGATGACATTTGGAGATACAATTTAACATGGGAGACTACCTAATCAAATTCTTCTATGTTTTGGGTTTCAATATTAGTTTGGATTATATTAAAGGATTTTAAGGACAATTGGTTATTGAATGGTATCTATTTAACTTTGGGGTATTGTTGGTTTAATTTTAGAAATTAAGATTAGTGCATATTTATCTCAATGAATATCCTTTTGGGGGATCATTAGATCATTCACTGACCATTTTGGTTTTGATTAATCTTCAAAGACAATGTAAATATATGGTTTATCCTTCATGGATCATGTGATTCTATAGAAGTTTATTCTATCTCTTCCGGTGTGACCAAGTCTTCTTGAATACTCATCGTTTAAAAAAAATGAGTTAGTGGTGGAAATTTATTAAAGAATGAAAATATACTTAAAATGTAAGTATATCTCATAATGTTCTTAGTAAATATCATAAATGAATTCCTCTTCCTTATGTAATGTAACTTAAAAAAAATGGTGTCCGTTTACTTTCCTACTAGAAGACTAATGGTCGTTTGTCCCAACACAAGTTTGTGGTTTTCTCATTGTTAACTTTCTCCTGATCATGATTTCTATCCCTCTCCATCAGAACTTGACACTTAGTTTATCATCCATATCCATGTTTTCTTACATGGAATCCAAGTATGGGTTATCTTGGATGACCCTTATACCTCTCTTTCTTTCTTTTAAAGTGATAGTTTTATTGACTCTTTTTCCGATGTGGGACTTTCCATTATATTCCCAAGCAAAATTTTAAAAATTGCGAGGACGCAATTTATTGAAGGAGGGGAGAATGTAACACCCCAAGCTTCCTCGGTATGTTTCCTTTCGAATAATGCAATGACGTGCATTGTACGCAACTTCGAGATTTTAACACACCACAACCAATCAAACTAGCCGTTATGAATAGTAATACCTACTTTTTGAAATTATATATATTTTATATTTCAAAATGGACTTCATCTTTGGATTCGGAATATCGAATTTAGCCTAAGGTGAAATTTTGGTACTTTTCGGATAACATTCATATTTTGATGAATAGTGAAAATTACTAAATTTTAATTAAAAACAACTTTTTTAATCAAAATAATTAATAGTGATAAATTGTGAATTTGAGTGGTTTTAAAGTATATTTAGAATATATTTTTACCATTTAATATAATGTTGGTCATTGGACATAATTTTACAATTAAACCGAACATAAACAAGTGTTAATCTTTTGATAGTTATTATCTCTTAAAAACACGCTTTTTGTTTTGACAGCGGGAATTAATTTTAAATTAATTTCTGCCACTTCTGTGTTTTGAATTTAGAAAAATGGATTCCATATTTGGAATCAGGATGTCCAAATTGTGTAAATAGGTAACTTTTATTTTTAGACATTTTGAATAATTACTGCGGTAAATATTTTATTTACCATGGTTAAGGGTAAATCCGGTAAATAAGGGTTAAAAAAATAATATTATAATAATACTAAATTACCCTAAAATGTGTCTTAACCCTATTGGTTGATACATGGTCGACCATGGGCATCTTTGGGTCAATTTTGGGACCCCATGGATCCACTTGTAAGTGATAATGACACTTTATATTAATTAAGTTAAAATGAATACAAAATGACACAAGCATATATCTTTTAGAAAAACAATTGTTACATAGGGTTATATATGCTGGATTTTAGATTATAAATATTCATTAGAAAGCTAAAAAGATTTCCTACATAAGTATAGTTTATTTATAATTTTTTGACATTAAATAAGTTATTTTATTTATGACACAATGATGATGCAGTAATTACTATAATAGTGAAAAATTAATATAATTGATATTATAAATACCCAAATAATTATAATATGAAACTTTTAATGAATTAAACAAATTTTCTAGGATAATATGATATATTAGGATTGATATATTTGACTTTTTTCGAAGTAATCAATCTGTTATGAGTTTCAAAAAAATCAACTAGTGAATAGTGTCAAAATTGACATAAAAGAGTTCTTAAAACAAATATTATATTATTAATTGATATTAAATTCCTAAAAATCTACGGTTCGGACAAGAGACTTATATTATGATAGGTTAATCATTAATGGACCACTTGGGGGTCTTTTGGATGTATATAGTAAGTTTATTAACCATATTATATAAAAATACAAAGAGACATTGTAAAAGTGAAACTAATTAACTTAGAGTTAATACTTAAAGATAAGGTTACTATAAGTACCCAAACCTGTCTAAATTCTATTGGATGAGTTGTTTTCGACCTATCCCCACCTCAACCTTTGAATAGTCAACTTTGGAGCCATTGGAAACCGAATATGAATTTATTATAAATTAATATTTCTAGATTTTCCAAAGGTGCCCCTCACCCCTCTTATAAAAGGGCACTCCTCCTTCTCTTTTCCTCACACCTCTCAAGCCACTTGGCTCGTCCAAACTCTGCCCAAATAAGCTCCCCACATCCCTCTCCTCCTCCTTGAAGCTTCCCCTTAGGCAGAAAGCATTTCAACAAGTCCTTTGGTTCCAACCAAAGTGAGTTACCTAAATTAAAGGTAACGATTTCTCTTAAATTATTTTCATTTATTTTGCTTCTTCAACCCCCAAACTCTTTTTATTTCCCTTCTTTTGTAACAACACCAGTTTCCTCAATATACTAGGATGTTGTTATAAGAAGTATTCAAACTACACATACACACAACTCCATCTAATGGATGATGAACATAATGTTTCTGTGGATGGCAAACTAACGCCTCACGAAACGATGATTGTTCAAAAACATCTTACCGCCTCTCATGGTGGCCATTATGATGGCACTGTAATTAAATATGATATTAATGATATATATTTTATATATAAGCTTCTGTAATTCCATTTTATTTCATACCATTATTCGTTTCATGTTGTATATACATACGATAATTTCATTTGAGGAAGTGCGGACTACCGCCCCCTTAAAATGATATGACTCGTTCATACCACACATGGAACTTATAAAGGATGGTGTTAATAAACTTAAGTAACATATATAAAATATTATATTATACTGGAATAGTAATATACCTATATATCATTTGGATTTGATTCTTTTAAAATAAAAAATTAAATGGAAGTAGCGTTCGTGCGTACGTACGGACTACCGTCTCCACGAACGCGATGAGATTCATTCTCCATCATATCCATTCAAGTATAATTATCATTTAATGATTTAAAAATGATGTTTAAGGACTTGATATCATTCTGGATATGAATAAGATACAACAAACATGACTTATGTAACAAAACATATAAAAGAAAATGAGTAAGTTAACACCCGAAACAGCATTAATACTAAGATATTATTAACAAATCAATGTTAAAAGATCATATATGATATCATATTAAAGTAAATGATTCTTGTATTATTCAATAACAATTATTTCACCATTATACAGGAGGTAAACCTACCATCGACCAAGGAAAAAGTACAAAGTAAGGGATTTTCTTATCTCACTTTCAATTCCGCGAGATTTCCATTTTTCGCCACTAAATTATTGAAAGTGGTGTATTGTGTACAGCCATTTGATATATATTCATGATTCTATTTATATTCATGATATTCTGTAAATCATTTGGTGGTTATTAACTTTTGTCCATATGACTCAGTTGATTAACGTGGTAAGGGGTTTCTTATCTCACTTTTAATTTCGTGAGATTTCCATTGATCACCACTTAATTATTGCATGTGGTGTATGTGTACTGACCATGATTGTATTCATTGTGTAATATACTTTAATTTATGGGTATTTACATCATCATGGTATGATACTTCTTTCATGGGTGTATGTTTCGTATGTTACCTAATCGATAAGGGAATTTGAGATTTCAATTCCCACTCATTTGGCTTTACGCATATTTCATTGATTATATTACCCCAAGATTATGTGTGGAATCACTATTCATTTGATTATGTCATAATTTCCACTCCCCTTCCTGTGGATATAAGTTTGATACACATAATCACTCCATTGGTAATTCTCAAGTCATTGATATGAATTTGATAAGAGTCATTTTAACTCATTCTCCATTTGTTGAGTTAAACATCCAATTCGTTGGTATTGTTTTTACAAGAATATGTGTGAATGTCCTTTGATTGTTTTACACTGAATATTCAATCATATTTAGTGTATTTATATTTGTCACACATAATTATGTCATTGATTTATCCTTAACCTAAGGATACAACCTTTTTGAGAAATTTCATCTCAATTTACATTCCATTGAGACTTCTTTGATGATATACACCAAATCACTTCTATGTGGTGTATATAATGTACTTTGACATAGTATATCATGAATTACTTTATTCTCATGATATTACAATGTTATGATTACCTCAATTATTTGTATTCAAGTGTCTCTCTTTTGGTTAGAAACTCTAACCAAAATACCATTTTTAAATGTTTTAAAGAATTATTCTTCTAAATCATGCTCATTAATGTCCATATTTTAAAAATGGTTTTAAGGATTTATTTATATGGACATTAAAGTTTTAAAATTAAAACTCCTTTTAAAAGTTTCAAAGTGGTATGGGACACTTTGATTCAAAAATATACTTTTAAACGGCTTCTTGACAAATAGTGTGACTTTTAAATGTTTTCAAGAAAAGGGGGATATTTCTCTCAAATAGTTTTGATGATTATTTTCATCTATGTCAACATCCTTCATTATTATTGATTGAGGTTAATGTGATACAATACAATCTTCCATATTGTATCGAATGAATTATGTTTGACTGTGGATGTGCTATTTTTATACCATTCATGGTTTGTGGTGAAAGTATTGACATTTCGTATGCTAGTTTAATACGAATGTTTACGTTATGTTTAAACCTTTTCATATGGGAATGCATTGGACTTAATAAGTGACGGGTGGAGCCCGCTATAGCTCCTCGATGCATCGGTAGGTCTCATGAGACAAACTAGTGTCTTGGCACAAGGCCTTGGCAAAATCTTATTTTTAGTCTTGGCACGAGGCCTTGGATATGTGGTTATGATAGTCTGGCATTATGCATTCCATCATTATGAAAGTGGTTATTGATATTGCATGTGATCATTCGACTAGTAGAATATCCATGTGAGTAAGTAAATGGCATTATTTCATTTTACCTTTGCCATTTTATGCTGAAGTTTAAATTTAAAAGGCTTTTGTTTTAGTTATAAATTGCCTTAAGTGTTTATGCTTAATTATGAAAGCTTCTTCTATAATGTTATCCTTACTGAGCATCTGAGCTCACCCCTTTCAATGTTTTATTTTTCCCAGGAATATGAAGAAGTAATTTATGAATGACCTGCAGGGATAGTATGAGGGGATATGAAGACAAGATGTTTTTTTTATGATGTAATGTAAAAAAAATTATGAATGTATCTAGTTATTCCAAGGCTACTAAACTAATCGGTCTTTCGAGACTTGATCTTTCTCATGATCATGCCAATGTTATGTAATAATGCACCGACTCTAGGTAATTAGGGTCGGGGCGTTACATAAAAAGGGAATTAGAGATGTCTCTTAATTGAACGATGATACTTGGAAAGAACCCCCAAAAATGGAACACAAGTGAAAAGTGCTCTATGTCATACATATGGTTAATCATAGTGGAGCCAACTCATTGGACTTGATTGGATTGGAGCATATCAAACCACCCAACGATGCGATATTCCCATGATAAATACATTACAAATATGTCATTAAATAGGTATCCACATCAGATTAATCTTTTTAATTAATCCTATGTATATGAAAATAAAAACTACAAATTATTCCTAACCATATGATCATTAATTTTATAGAGTTCATTTTTTTTAATGATGTTAAACCGAAGGGTTCACATATTATATCCCATGGCTTGATTCATTCTATTACAGTATACATAGGGACATTGAATCTGATATTCTTGTGCCAATCTATGGGATTACATTCCATTTATAGGGAGTGATAAGATATCATTTTCATATATCATTAAACTCCATGGAAAATTTTCTTACCGCTTGACGTAAAACTAAATGGATCCACAACATCCATTTCACGTCATGATGGAAGAGATATGTCCATATATCTTGATATACAAATCCATGGAACCATAATATCCATATTCATTCACATATGGTCAAATTAGTTCTAATCCAATGATGTAAAAATTCATAGTTCATTAAGAACTGTGTATGGTATAGTTCACATTTCCAATGAGACACATTGGGATGACTAGATCTTATATCTTTTTCCAGCCACCACATGGTAAAAAATTTCCATATCATACTCATAAATGACTATTTAATATCTACGAGATCCTTATCGTTTATTGTTTATCACACTAAGCATATCTCACATATGCTTGTGATACATAGTAATGGATTCCCCTATATAATAAGGCATAACAACTTTCGATATGCCCATCTAGGTCCAAAATGAAATATCATAAATGAATAATAATAATAATTCTTTATTGCATGTTGTTAAATTACATGATTAATTTCCACTTCATGATATCAAACTACATACTCCAATAATCCTCATTTTAGATGCACACTATAACTATTGTTGTCCTTTTACAACACATCCAACCACCCAATCCCTCTTCATGTATGGTATCCCAGGTCCTTCCCAACTGACAATAAAATAATTGCATTATTCATAAATATACATAGAATGAATGTAATATTATAGAGATACATAGTGGATTCTTGACATTAATTAACTTTTCGAACTGCAACATCACCACTTTTACACATCAGTTGAACATTGTACACACTACATGATTTTAAACTACATGGTTATTTAAGAACTTCTTATGGCCTGGTTGTTGTCATTACCTGATATATAGTGATTCATGGGTCATCAATCATGGACCCATCAAAAAAAAATTAAAAAAAATAATACCCACCACTTCATTTTGTCCAAACCTATGTAGAGTATTTCAAAATGAATAACTACATGTGGCTTCATACCTATACTCATGGTATACATAGTGAATTATATATTTTGAACACTGATCCCAATAAAATCAAATCATTATAAATATTCCCACATCATCTATGGTTAATAACAACATAGGGTACATATGTTAGAACTACGAGTTTTTGGATTTCCATTACAGTGAGAAATGTAATGACACCCAAAATCCTGTTATTAGGATCCTCTACAATACCACCATTTCAGATTGTGAACATGAATCATCACCAAATGAAGTTAATCATTGTTAATTTTTAGAACTTCATGATTTTTGATTTTCATTATCATGTGAAAAATTGTGATGCTCAGACTTCCACCCTCTGGCAAAATTGCATCATTTTCATCCATTCATATTAGTTCCTTCTTCCATGCCACATGATTATAAACTTCACAAAAATAAGTCATTACCACTAGATGATAAAAAAATAAAAAATGTACTTACCAAAAGACATTAATCTATATGAAAATCATACCAACTACCTGAGAACAAATATTCACCCCACCACCCATTTTTCATTCCTTAACAATGGATTGAAATAGTTTTACCTTGATCAATAATTGTAATGGGTGATTGTACAATTTTTTTTAAAAACTCAATCTATGCAACATAGTTAATGTATTGAGTACCTTAGGGTGCTCCAAGAGTTTCAAAAACCATTTTAAATAATAGAGATATCTCATTTTGGCCATGTTACTCACACGAAGGGGTGTGAGTCCCACCAAATGGTGGCAACCAGGTGTAACATAAAATGAATTTCTAGTTCTTGTGATCCTGATATCAATGATGCAGAACTCAACACCATAGTGGGATCTAATAATCAACCTGATATGACTGTCACATATTATTACACATAACCTGAAGACAACAATCAGTGATTTACAACATTTCCATCCCCCATTCAGAAGGACATTGGAGTGGTATTTACTATAGGTATCCTAAATATGATCTGGTGTATCATCGTTCATTATTAAAGCAATTTGACTCATTTCTATAAACATACTGAGCTTTACTCAATGCCATATGAACTTATAGTTTATACAATAATTTTCAAAATTTGAATACCCCAAACTTCTAGTGATATTGATAGATAACCTATTCTATTGAAAACCCACAACAGGTGACAAGATAAAAAGTCAAATCTTTTATCTCTAAACTCATAAAATCTAATTTTTTGGTATAAATAAAGGCACAAATGTATAGTTAATAAATCTCATAGGTTCCAATTAATATCCCTAGTAAAATAAAAGCAATTCTCATTGGACCACCTGGTCTAGAAAAAAGACAAAGAATTATTTTTTTCACATCTACACTCCATTATAATATGCTCTCTTGGATGTGACACAACCATTTTGGTGGACAAAACCTTCTTTGATATTAAACATTCTGCAAAAAAAATAATGATTTGGGAGCCTCATATCATTGTAAACCATTCATTTTGTGCTGAAAAAATATCATTCATCGCCAGAACATTTTCTAGACTATGCATCCAAGCTTAGGGCTCATGCATAGGCCCATACGGTCATCAACCAAATGTTTCACCCTACAAATAAGAAATCACCAATCCATATGAGCTCTAAAATAAATGTGATGAAAAAAATAAAATATAGTGTGGCTGAAGAACTCTCAATATGACTATCCAATATCATCCTCTCAATCTGAGATCTTTTGGCCGTGATTTACAATACACATACCAAGCAATCTGAATGGATTCAACAACATTGTCATTTTTTGATCTTGTTTTATTACCATATTACATGGCCATAAGGAGACACAACATTATTGAAAATTTGATTTCCCAAACCTCGTTATTCTAATCCACATGGAATAATTCTTGATCATCATAATCAATATCTAATCCTATATTGGGTTCTAGAACACTTCCAAGATTGCATTCCTCTAAATCCCAACCTCAACGTCTTGATTAAAGGTATTTATAAATTTTCATAGACATTATATTAATGTTTAGATAAAAATTTTCTTTTTCTAGGACATGAGGTTTGTTAGGATAAACCACATAAAAATCCAAGCCAAATAACCAATGGAAATATTGAGGAAATGTGTCCAAATAATTGAGGCTTCTTATATATGTAAGGATCATACATTGCATAAATATGGGGAGGGTTATTAATCCTTCATATAACGTCAACAAGAACCATAGAACCTTAATCCATTGTGGTATAAAAATAGTGGAAATAAATTGGAGGAGATGTAAGCCACTTTTTGTCGCTGAATTTATTGTGATGTTCCCCCAAAGGTTATCATGACACCATGAGTCCCTAGAAAAATAATTGAATTATCTCATGAAATCACTTTTTCATTTAGACCTTTTCTGATGGAAGGGATCATGTTTATCAAAAGGACATTGGACTTCACCTTTGGCACCCTATGGAGAATCTGGTGGGATTATCCATGTAATGATCAGGCACCCCAATATGAACTCTATTGGACCCTAATGATAAAAAAGTTAATTTTCCCTCAAATACACTTATGAAACTTCTCATAACCCATGAATATAGTCATGTAAAATTATGGGTATAATAAATGGGGAGGTGGAAGCTCTCACATTTGTAATAGATTGTCACACGAGACTCCTAAAATCACTACCCATATCTCGCAGAAACCCCAAAACAAGCCATCCATTCCCCATGAAATGTCTCATGTAAGGCATTGATCATCTCAGGATGTCCATTAAATTAGAAAAATTATATGAAATACGATACTTAGAAATGGAAATATGATAGTATATAAGTCATTTTTCATATATGCATGAGTCATAATTTCTCTAATATTTATTGATAATCCAACAATAGAGTTATTGAAAAGAGGAAATAATTGTCACAGAAAAATAGAGAGTTACATTGAATGATCTACGAAAATGGTTTTCAAACATGTGTGGCACTAGTACCCATCATTAAATCCATCGAGGATATTCACTACATACACCCTGCAAACTGGAGAACAACTGGGTTGGGGAGGACTTAAATTTCCCACCCCTTCATGAAATAAAATCCTGTAGAATATGTTATGAGTTTATAGATTTTTTGAATCCAAAAACATTATCACACCAATATATTTGATCATATTTATTTAAGATGTTGAACTGATGATTGATACGTATTATATCAGTTATTATACTGGTTAACTGATATAGTGATCACGTACCAAGAATAACGCACTCCACGTGATCATTCATAGATCACGTGATGGAATTCATATATGATTAACATTTTGAATACCCCACATCTACAAGATCACATAAGACCCAAAATAAAATGGTACTAAATAAATCCATGGAATTCATGATAGAAGGGAATGGATAAATACAAATGGTTCACTTCTACAACATCACCTCTTATCATCTCTAAAAACTGACATTAATAGTACTAGAAAAGCACTATTAATGCCGGTGTAGATTGGGGGGGGGGGTACCATTTATTAGCACTCCAAATGCGCTGATAAATCCCACCTTATCAGTGCTAAAAAAAGTGCTGAAAAAGGTCCTCCTTTAAAAGTGCTTTTTAGCACTGATAATGGTGAGAATTTATCTGCGCTATCTTGAGCGCTGATAATGGGGCCCTTTATCAGCGTACTTTTAGCACTATTAAAGGAATCCTTTATCCGCACTAAAAAAATTGCTGATAATGGAACCTGCCCCTGCACCTGCACAACCAGCACCTACACACCTGCACAGCTGCACAAAATAGCACCTGCACATGAACCATGAACCGAAAGAAGACACATTGCACACAATATTTTGACATTCAATGCTATATAAATTTACATAACATCATGAATACAAAAAAAATACACTTCTATATACATTTGAAACAATGTTTTACAAGGTTAAAATTACAATTATCCAATAACAGTTATAAACATTAATGTATCATCCTTTTATATCCATGATCCTATCTCAAAAATATTCATCCATGACATTTTTTTCCGAACAAATCATAAAAACTGAAGGAAAAAAATTCATCTATATAAGAAAACAAATATTATGTTAGTAATCCAATAATGAAATAAATTAAATCATTAATATGAAAGAATACATTAATATGGAAATGTGAAACCAAAATATGGAAATGATAAACTCAAATGTTTTCATTCTGATAACAGTGTAAGGGAATAATGTAAAACCAATATGCTTTTGGATGATTTATCTCATTTAATAAATACTGATTCTTTATCTAAGGAGATTATTTACCGGTCACACCGTGCATCAGATTGAGGTTAGGATGATTTTTACACGTCACAAATGAATCATGGATCATTTTACTAAAGTATCAAAACAATATGAACATGTTTTCTTGGTTTTCCATATGTCACTTGTGTTGTTTTCTAAAGTTAATGTCAATTTGAAACTGATATTAGACACTTTTAGCCACACCGGTCAAACTGTGAGTCAGATTATGGTGAAGTTTGTTCGCACACGTAAAAAATGACTAATGTATCGTTGTACTGAAGTATCAAAACAATCTGAACGCATTGTCTTGGTTTGTTGTATGTCACTTGTGTTGTTTTCTGAAGTTAATGTGAATTTTAAACTGATATCAGTCACTTTTAGTCGTACCGATCACACCGTGCATTGGATTGATGTGTGGTTGAATCGTATACGTCACAAATGACACCTGGATATTTTTCCTAATGTATCAAAACAATCCAAATGTGTTTGCTCAGTTTTCCATATGTCACTTGTGTTGTTTACTAAAGTTAATGTCAATTTGAAACTGATATCAGAAACTTTTAGCCATACCGGTCACACCATGCTTTATATTGATGTGTGGATGATTCGTACACATCTCAAATGACTCATGGATCATTTTTATAATGTATAAAAACAATCCGATCACTTTTTCTCAGTTTTTCATATGTCACTTTTGTTGTTTTCTAATGTTAATGTCAATTCAAAACTAATATCAGACACTTTTATCCATAATGGTCACACCATGCGTCAGATTGAGGTTTGGTTGATTCGTACATGTAAAAAATTACTCATGGATAGTTTTCCTATTGTATCAAAATAATCCGAACACATTTGCTCAGTTCGACGTATTCCAATTGTGTTGTTTTCTAAAGTTAATGTCAATTTGAAATTGATATCAGTCACTTTTATCCATACCGGTCACCCCATTCATCTGATTGAGGTGCAAATGATTCTTACACATCACAAATGAATAATGGATCGTTGTATTAAAGTTTCGAAACAATCCAAAGGTGTTTTCTTGGTTTGCAGTATGTCACTTGTGTTGTTTTATAATGTTAATGTCAATTTGAAGATTATATCAGGCACTTTTAGCCATACCGGTCACACGGTGCATCAGATTGAGGTGAGGTTGTTTTTTAAACGTCAAAAATGGCTCATGGATCATTTTCCTAAAGTATCAAAACAAACCGAATGCATTTTCTCAGTTTGTCGTATGTCAGTTGTGTTGTTTTCTAAAGTTGATGTCAATTTGAAACTGATATCAGACACTTTTAGCCATACCAGTCACACCGTGCATAGGAATAAGGTGCATTTGATTCATAGACATCACAAATGACTCATGGATCATCTTCCTAAAGTATAAAAACAATCCGAATGTGTTTGCTCAGTTTTCAGTATGTCACTTGTGTTCTTTTCTAAAGTTAATGTCAATTTGAAAATGATATCAGACAGTTTTAGACATACTGGTCACACCGTGCATCAGATTGAGGTGTGATTGATTCATACATGTCACAAATGAATCTTTATCATTGTTATAATGTATAAAAACAATATGAACGTGTTTTATTTGTTTGTTGTATTTCACTTGTGTTGTTTTCTAAAGTTGATGTCAATTTGAAACTGATATCATAAAATTTTAGCCACACCAGTCACACCGTGCATAGGAATGAGGTGCATTTGATTCGTAGACGTCACAAATGACCCATGGATCATTGTCCTAATGTATCAAAAAAATCTGAACATGTTTTCTCAGTTTTCTGTATTTCACTATTGTTGTTTTCTAAAGTTAATGTCAATTTGAATCATATATCATACACATTTATCCATACTGGTCACACCGTGCATCAGATTGAGGTGTGATTGATTCATAAACATCACAAATGACTCATGGTTCGTTGTCCAAAAGTATCAAAATATTCCTAATGCTTTTTCTCAGTTTTCCGTATGTCACTTCTATTGTTTTCCAAAGATAATGTCAATTTGAAATTGATATCAGACACTTTTAGCAACACCGGTGACACCGTGCATTGGGTTGAGGTTCGGTTGATTCGTGCATGTCACAAATGACTCATGTATCGTTTTCCTAAAGTATTAAAACAATCCAAATGAATTTTCTCGGTATTCCGTATGTTACATGTGTTGTTTTCTAAAGTTAATGTCAATTTCAAACTGATATCAGACACTTTTAGCCATAATGGTCACACTTTGCATCAAATCGAGGTGTTTTTGACTAGTAAACATCAAAAAGGACTCATGTATATTTTTCCTAAAGCATCAAAACAATCCGAACGTGATTGATCGGTTTTCCATATGTCACTTGTGTTGTTTTCTAAAGTTAATGTAAATTTTAAACTGATATCAGACACTTATAGCCATACCTGTCACGCCATGAATCATATTGAGGTGAGGTTGATTCATACAGTTCACAAATGACTCATGTATCATTGTCCTAATGTATCAAAACAATCCTAACACGTTTTCTCAGTTTTCTGTATGTCACATGTGTTGCTTTCTAAAGTTAATGACAATTTGAATCTGATATCAGACACTTTTAGCCATATTGGTCACACCATGCATTGGATTGAGGTACGGTTGATTCGTACAAGTCAAAAATGACTCATGGATCGTTGTACTAAATAATCAAATCAATCCGAACACATTTTCTTGGTTTTCCATATGACACTTGCAATATTTTCTAATGTTAATGTCATTTTGAAACTCATATCAGACACTTTTATCCATACCGGTCACAACGGGCATCGAATTGAGGTGTGGTCGATTTATACACATCAAAAATGACACATAGATCATTTTACTAATGTATCAAAACAATACAAATTCATTTTCTTGGTATCATATATGTCACTTGTCTTGTTTTCTGATATTAATGTCAATTTCAAACTTATATCAGACACTTTCAGCCTTTCTGGTCACACTGTGCATCGGATTGAGGTGAAGTTGATTCTTACACCTCAAAAATGACTCATGGATCATTTTCCTAAAGTATCAAAACAATATGAATGCATTTGATCAGGTTTCCGTATGTCAGTTGTGTTGTTTTCTAAAGTTAATGTCAATTTGAAACTGTTATCAGACATTTTTAGCCATACTAGTCACACCGTGCACCAGATTGTGGTCCATTTAATTCTTACACATCAAAAAGGACTCATGGATCATTTTCCTGAAGTATCAAAACAATCCGAAAAAGTTATCTCGGTTTTTTGTATGTCACTTGTGTTGTTTTCTTATGTTAATGTCAATTTGAAACTGATATCAGACACTTCTAGCCATACCTATCACACTGTGCGTCAGATTGAGGTGCGGTTGATTCATACACATCACAAATGACTCATGGATTGTTTCCCTAAGGTATCAAAACAATCCTAATGCGTTTTCATGGTATTCCGTATAAGGCCCCAGCCTTAAACCTTACTTAATCTTGAGTTATTACAAGATTACACATTGAGGATCTTTTCAGGTTTAGAGTTTTAGAGAATTAGATCATGAAACTTGCATTACATTCCACATTTAAACAAAGTGGTTACATAAAAGACAGTATTCATTCTTCCCATCAACGGAAACATATTTAAAATATAACGCGGATTCTTTCTTGACACATCCTTGACACTATCATCACATCATGTACCTTTCCCTTGACCTGTGAAAAACATTTCAAAAACTTGGGATGAGCATAAAAAGCTCAGTAAGGGTTATAAAAAATATGGAAAGGAAACATGAGTTTATATATATATATGAGAATGAAATCATACATTACCCATAAAACATAGGCACTTTAACATTCCACATCAAACCATGAATAAATCATAGAAAACATAGGACATAAAGGTAACTTGAGGCATTCATAACATTCTTACGTAGGGAGTAACCCTCTTGGTTACGTTTGGAATACCCATCACAGTATATTCCTTAAATCTCTTCGGAGAAACCTTAACATTTCACTCCTTCGCGTTACCCAATGCATTGGAGAGCTATATCGGGCTCACCCGCCCTTAGTTTATCACGGAACCACCCGTTCTTCATAAAAATGCCCAAGAACCATAACATAATCGTATCACATAAACATGAATAAAGGAAATATAACATTTCCACATTTCAATCACAATATAACATTTTAGGATATTGAATTAATGAATCCATTCAAAAAGAAACCATTTCCAAAACCATTTAAAACATTTAATAAAGAGATTTTTGAATCAAAGTGTCCCATACCACCTTGAAGCTTTTAACATTTTAAACCATTAATATCCATATAAATAAATCCTTAAAACCATTTTGAAAACATGGATATTAATAAGAACAAATAATTAAAACATTTAAAACGATATTTTGGTTAAAGGGGTTTTTACAAAAATTAGAGACACTTGAATACAATAATCGAGGAATAACATTTAGTAAGAACTTTATAATATAATGAGAATAAAAGGATTCATGATATAATACTCCAAAGGACAGTATATACACCATATAAGAGTGAATTGGTGCATAACAACAATGAACCCTCAATAGAAATGTCAAATGTGATGAAATCCCTTATAAAGAAGGTATCCTTAAATTAAGGACAAATAAATCTCAAAAATATGTGTGACAAATATATATACACCCAATATAAGTAGATATAAAGTGTAAAACAATAAAAGGTCATTCACACATATTCAATGGATGACATATTCAATGACTATAAGTTGAACCCAAAGAAATCGAAATTGGGTTAAAAAGTTCCCTTGACAGCCTAACAGCATCACATCAAAATGAGTTGATGAGAGATAAAAAGTGTATCTCATCACTTGGACATAAAATTTACATCAATAAGGATGTATGAGAACATATCCCAACATAAAAATATGTAAATTAAAAGACCCAACAAAAGAAGTCTTTTAAAAAAGAGGAGGGTGAAAGGTTCCCTTACCGACTTGGGTATCTTTCAAAACAAGCACCCCATGAATGAAAGACAATAGGTCATTGATGTAAATACTCATAAACAAAAGTATATTACACAAACAGTAGAATAATGGGCAGTACATACACCACTCAATGGAATTTGTGGCGAATGTAGCATAAATCTCACGGGAATAAAAGTGAGATGAAAAATCCCTTATGAAAACTCGGCATCCTAACGGCGCCACATAAAACTTCCGAATATGGATTGATGAGATCAAATATAGTATCCCATCATATTAAAATAGAATTTACAGCAAGTGGAATATAAAAGAAAATCCCCCAACATTGCAAGGAGGAGTTTAAAAGAAGTGACATAAAGGATAGTACTTAAAAAGAAAGAGAGAGGTTAGATCTCTTACGAATGTTCAGCAGCCTAACGGCGCCACTCAAAACTTCCAAAATGGTTTGATTAGAGAGAATAGGGTCTCTCATCACATGAACTTAAAAATTACAGTAAATTTAATATAAAAGAACATCCCAATCATAATAAAGATGAGCTTAAAATAAATGACATAAAAGAGTGTACTTAAAAAGAAAGAGAGTTATAGGATCCCTTACCTCGGGTCCGACTTGACTCGATCGTTCTTTAATCTCCTGAATAATAAAATTGAGTTAATTTATACTTCCTTAAGAACCTTTTTCATGTTCATTTTACCTTTTATACCACTTATTACCATGTCATAAACATTATGTAATCATTTAAGTTAATAAAATTTGTTTTGCCGATATTTGGTTCTTAAGTCGAAAGTGGACTTCTTACAATTACATGTTGTTCGTGTGGCCAAATGTTTATTATATCCAGAATTGTATTCATGATTTAGATATCATATATGTCATATATATCCAGTACATGAATGCATTTATAACATTACATAATCATATAGAGGTAAGAAATGAAATGCACCGTTCATGGAGACGGTAAGCCGTACGTACGCATGAACGCTACTTTCATTTCTATTTCGTATTTTATAGAATGGAATAATAATGATATAAACCTATATTATAATTCCAGTATAATATCATATATAATATCATATTTCCATCCTTTATACATCCCACATATGGTATTTAACGAATCAAATCACTTTGAGGGGGCGGTAGTCCGCACTTCCTTAAATGAAGATATCGCGTATACCCATAATGGAAGCCATAAAGGTAAGACAAAAATGAAAAATAAAGAAGCATAAATAAAACATAAACATATTATATATCATATATAAAAATAGTGACATCATAATGTCCACCTTTGAAGGTGATAAATGAGTATTGAACAATCATCGTTTCGGGAGGCAGAATTTCACCATCCACGGAAACCGTATGTTCTTTAACCATTTGATGTAGTTGTGTGAGAGTGTAGCTAGAATAAATCTTATAACAACATACTAGTATATTGATGATACTGGTTTTGTTACAAAAGAAATAAATAAAAAGAGTTTAGGGGGTTGGAGAAACAAAATAAAACAAATGAACATGAGAGAATGAATTACCTTTAAAAGCGTAACTCCTTTTGATTTGAGCCTAAAGACATCCTTTGAAAGGATTCTGCCCAAAGGGAATCCTCTAGGATGAGGAGAGGGATGTGGAGAGAGTAAATGGGCAGGGGTTTGCCGAGCCAAAGGCTTGATGAGTGTGTGAAAAGAGGTAGAGGTGGGGGCCTTTTATAAGAGGAGAGGAGGGGCACTTTTGGAAAGTAAGGAAATATTACTTTATTTGAAAATGTGTTTCGGTTTTAAAAGGTCCCACATTGATATAAGTCGTGGATAAGGTTATAAGGGTTCGAAATCCACCCATACAATAAGTTTTGGACATGTGTAGTTCATAGATATTACATTATATTTCCATTTTATTTTAATCGTTAAATAATGATGTCATCACTGCATCATTATGATGTCATAAATAATTTAATTTATTTAATGTCTAAAAATTATAAAAAAAATTACTATGATGTAGGAAATCTTTTTATATTTCCAATTACTATTTATAATAAAAAATATGACTTTTATAACCCTACTTAAAAATTGTTTTAGTAAAACATATCATGTTTGTGTCAATTTTACTTTTCCATTAAATAAAAATATATTATTGTCATTTTCCAACTAAAGTGGCTCCATGGGGTCCCCAAGTTGGCCTATGGCTTGTCTTGGTCGGCCATGACTCACCCAATAGGTGTAGGACAAGTTTCATGGTGTTTTCACATTCTTATAATATCATTTTTACCTTAAACTACACTAATTACCACTAATCGCGATTAGAAACTTAATAAGTTACTATTCACCAAAAAATTATTTTTATCCCATTGAACCACATTTTACTTCTTAATGACAACCATGTATGTCAGATTTTCAAAATTCAATACACATTAGTGGTCAACTTTCATTTAACTGGAAAATCAGTTTGCTTGATTACCACTTAGTGGTTTCACTATTCATCAAAAATTGGAGTTTTTCAGAAAAATACCAAAACTTCACCCTAAGCTATATTTGATATTCCGAATTCAAAAATGAAGTCCATTTTAAAAAATTCAAAACATATTACTCACATTAATTAATTTAATAATTAATTCCCGTTGTCAGAGCAAATAGCGTGTTTTTATAAAACAATAAGTATCAAAAGATTGACACTAGTTTAAGTCTGATTTCAAAGTGAAATTAATTCCAACGACCACAATTGGATTTAATGGTAAAAATATTTTATAATTTCACTTTAAAACCAATTAAAAATATTATCTAATCATATAAATAAATTAGATTAAAAATAGATTTTGAATCAAAACACAACATTTTATACTATTCATTAAAAAAATGAACTCTATCGGAAAAATACCAAAAAAATTACACAAAGTAAAATTTGATGTCCCGATTCTTAGTAAGAGTTTTATTTGGTCCAAAATAATGTTTAAGAGTGAACAAAACTATATTTAATGATGTTTCAACATCAAAAGGTGATAAGTGAACCTTTAGTGAAAACTAGGGCATATACGCCTAAAATTGAATTCTTTCAGTTTATTAAGCCTTTATCTTTTATTGGATAAATGTAAAAACATTTAAAAACATATATAATCATATTTTAGTTATTTCTATCCATTCCCGCCAATACAACGACTACATGTTAACTACCATTTAAAATAATATTATTAGAGTGCAACGTAAGATTCCCAAGAAACTCGTTGTTGCGTGTTGGGTACGCCATCGAGCATAGCGTCCCCTTTAAAGTCATATTAATATTTTATTCACAAATATGGATAAATATGAAAATGTCATATTCCTTATTTACCTGGGGTGTTACATCCTTCCCCCCTTTTGGGAATTGCGTCCTCGCAATTTTAAAATTGCACTTAGAAACATCCTTGAAAGTCCCACATCGGAACAAGAGTTGGTAAAACAATCACTTTAAAATAATGAAAGATAAGTACAGAGGTCACCCGAGTTAACCCATACTAGGATTCCAAGTATGAAAATATGGACATGGAGGAAAAAAAAGGGTCATGTTCTGATGGAGAGTGATAGAAAACATGTTTAGGAGAAAGTTAACCACGAGAAAATAACAAACTTGTGATGGGTTAAACGGTATTAGATTCCCCAGTATGAAAAGTTAATAGACAACATTTTTGTTTTAAGTTACTTTTTATTGAGGAATTTATTCATAAGGAAACATAATCACTTATCATATTGACTTTCAACTTTTATTAGATTCCTTACACAAACTCATATTTTCTCCAAAAGACGAGTATTTAGGAAGACTTGTTCACATTAAGAGTACTATAATCAACTTCTAGAGAATCACCTAATCCACAAAATAGAACTATATACTTCCCATGTCTTTAGACTTTAACCAAAACCAAATCCAAAAAGGCTAGTACAAGATCAGATAATCCAAAAACGGATAACCCTTTATAAAAAGAAAATCTATTCTTAATCTCCAAAATTTTTCCAACAAAACCCAAAGTTCAACGAGGACCATCCGATAAACAATTTTTCCATAAAATTCTTCAATGTAAACCAATATAAGATTGAAATCCAAATATTTGAAGGATTTAGTCACATAGTCTTCCAAGTTAAATCGTAACATTTATCTCCAAACAACATCAGTTGCTCCTAAAGTCTCGTATTGAAAAGTAATTAACCTAATCACATATCCTCCATGATAGGATAATCATTTTCATAAATAACCCAAAATCAACTTACTCTTAATTCATAAAATCATATAACTAGAAAGAATCAGTCAAACTAACTAGGGAATTCACGTAGTCTAGTGGTAGGCGATAAATACCAGTCGCATTTTTTTTTGGTTCGATTCCCGCAGCTTTGTCCGACGCGACGGGTTGTCACACGGTCTGCGTGTTGTCCTTTTTATAAAACTCCAAAAATAACCCCAACATGTTTTAAACTCAATAGTTTCCTTATAACTTTAATTTTCATCCAAAATCATTATGATCTCAACACCTTAATTCTTGAAGTCTTATTTCACCACCATAAGATAAAATAAAACAATTCCCAAAATAAATAACTTCGTACCTTGATCATTTCATCCACTCCGTCTCATCGTCATCTTGCTCACGTAGGTCGAAGTCCCATGCATTACAAAAATGATTTATTGATCCTTCAAAATCATTTACTTCCTCCATCCAAATACACCTCGTGCAACATGGGTCATATGGGTGTTCACAGAAAAACAGTTTTGGAAAATAATCATGTATGACATATAATTCCAAAACATCTGATAAAACATGATTTCTAAAAAATAGTCAGACCGAAATTGAGTTGAAACTGTCTATCATTGGTCCTTTTAAAATACCATAAGTATGTGATGTGAGACTATATTTTAAAAGAAAATATAAATATGTTGCGCAAGGGTCTCCTTCCTCAGCACCATTTTGAAAATCATAATATGCTTCAAATTCTTGTGATAAGGTAAAATATTTGAAAATACCTTGATAATATTTACCTCTCTTGAAAACATGAGAATATTGTGAAAATAGTATTTTTCTAAAAACAACCCATGATCCACGATGATAACAAGGTATAGCGGAGGAGTTTGATATCTCAAACAAATGCTTGCAAGTGAGTTGTAAGCTAGAAAAAGTTTCACAATCATCCGAAGATGACTTTGCAATAATTATTGCAAGAATGTCATCATGAAGAGATAGAAATATCGTTTTATATCCTCCTCCTTCCATTCGTAACCGACTTTTCTTGACCTGAAAAAGAAAAATTTAAAACAAGGATTTATCTGAAATAATAGTTATAGGGACTGATCATGTGCCTCACAAAAACTCCTAATCCCTAAAGTTGTCTAAACCTACCTCTAAGACCAACTATAAGGCCCGAGCCTTAAACCTTACTTAATCTTGAGTTATTACAAGATTACACATTGAGGATCTTTTCAGGTTTAGAGTTTAGAGAATTAGATCATGAAACATGCATTACATTCCACATTTAAACAAAGTGGTTACATAAAAGACAATATTCATTCTTCCCATCAACAGAAACATATTTAAAATATAACACAGATTCTTTCTTGACACATCCTTGACACTATCATCACATCATGTACCTTTCCCTTGACTTGTGAAAAACATTTCAAAAACTTGGGATGAGCATAAAAAGCTCAGTAAGGGTTATAAAAAATATGGAAAGGAAACATGAGTTTATATATATATATGAGAATGAAATCATACATTACCCGTAAAACATAGGCAATTTAACATTCCACATCAAACCATGAATAAATCATAGAAAACATAGGACATAAAGGTAACTTGAGGCATTCATAACATTCTTACGTAGGGAGTAACCCTCTTGGTTACGTTTGGAATACCCATCACAGTATATTCCTTAAATCTCTTCGGAGAAACCTTAACGTTTCACTCCTTCGCGTTACCCAATGCATTGGAGAGCTATATCGGGCTCACCCGCCCTTAGTTTATCACAGAACCACCCGTTCTTCATAAAAATGCCCAAGAACCATAACATAATCGTATCACATAAACATGAATAAAGGAAATATAACATTTCCACATTTCAATCACAATATAACATTTTAGGATATTGAAATAATGAATCCATTCAAAAAGAAACCATTTCCAAAACCATTTAAAACATTTAATAAAGATATTTTTGAATCAATGTGTCCCATACCACCTTGAAGCATTTAACATTTTAAGCCATTAATATCCATATAAATAAATCCTTAAAACCATTTTGAAAACAAGGATATTAATAAGAACAAATAATTAAAATATTTAAAACGATATTTTGGTTAAAGGGGTTTTTACCAAAATTAGAGACACTTGAATACAATAATCGAGGAATAAAATTTAGTCAGAACTTTATAATATCATGAGAATAAAAGGATTCATGATATAATACTCCAAAGGACAGTATATACACCATAT
The DNA here is from genome assembly GCA_963277665.1 of Viscum album. Lineage (NCBI taxonomy): Eukaryota > Viridiplantae > Streptophyta > Magnoliopsida > Santalales > Viscaceae > Viscum > Viscum album. The sequence continues at coordinate 115,759,117 of OY728128.1, read as the reverse complement.
AAAAGTGAATTGGTGCATAACAACAATGAACCCTCAATAGAAATGTCTAATGTGATGAAATCCCTTATAAAGAAGGTATCCTTAAATTAAGGACAAATAAATCTCAAAAATAAATGTGACAAATATATATACACCCAATATAAGTGGATATTAAGTGTAAAACAATAAATGTTCATTCACACATATTCAATGGATGACATATTCAATGACTACAAGTTGAACCCAAAGAAATCGAAATTGGGATAAAAGGTTTCCTTGACAGCCTAACGACATCACATCAAAATGAGTTGATGAGAGATAAAAAGTGTATCTCATCACTTGGACATAAAATTTACATCAATAAGGATGTATGAGAACATATCCCAACATAAAAATATGTAAATTAAAAGACCCAATAAAAGAAGTCTTTTAAAAAAGAGGATGGTGAAAGGTTCCCTTACCGACTTGGGTATCTTTCAAAACATACACCCCATGAATGAAAGACATTAGGTCATTGATGTAAATACTCATAAACGAAAGTATATTACACAAAGAGTAGAATAATGGGCAGTACATACACCACTCAATGGAATTTGTGGCGAATGTAGCATAAATCTCACGGGAATAAAAGTGAGATGAAAAATCCCTTACGAAAACTCGGCAGCCTAACGGCGCCACATAAAACTTCCGAATATGGATTGATGAGATCAAATAGAGTATCCCATAATATTAAAATAGAATTTACAGCAAGTGGAATATAAATGAAAATCCCCCAACATTTCAAGGAGGAGTTTAAAAGAAGTGACATAAAGTAGAGTACTTAAAAAGAAAGAGAGAGGTTAGATCTCTTACGATAGTTCGGTAGCCTAACGGCGCCACTCAAAACTTCCAAAATGGATTGATGAGAGAGAATAGGGTCTCTAATCACATGAACATAAAAATTACAGTAAATGTAATATAAAAGAACATCCCAATCATAAGAAAGATGAGATTAAAATAAATGACATAAAAGAGTGTACTTAAAAAGAAAGAGAGTTATAGGATCCCTTACCTCGGGTCCGACTTGACTCGATCGTTCTTTAATCTCCTGAATAATAAACTTGAGTTAATTTCTACTTCCTTAAGAACATTTTTCAAGTTAATTATACCTTTTATACCACTTATTACCATGACATAAACATTATGTAATCATTTATGTTAATAAAATTTGTTTTGCCGATATTTGGTTCTTAAGTCGAAAGTGGAATTCTTACAATTACATGTTGTTCATGTGGCCAAATGTTTATTATATCCAGAATTGTATTCATGATGTAGATATCATATATGTCATATATATCCAGTACATGAATTCATTTATAAAATTACATAATCATTTAGAGGTAAGAAATGAAATGCACCGTTCATGGAGACGGTAAGCCGTACGTACGCATGAACGCTACTTTCATTTCTATTTCGTATTTTATAGAATGGAATAATAATGATATAAAGGTATATTATAATTCCAGTATAATATCATATATAATATCATATTTCCATCCTTTATACATCCCAAATATGGTATTTAACGAATCAAATCACTTTGAGGGGGCGGTAGTCCGCACTTCCTTAAATGAAGATATCGCGTATACCCATAATGGAAGCCATAAAGGTAAGACAAAAATGAAAAATACAGAAGCATAAATAAAACATAAACATATTATATATCATATATAAAAATAGTGACATCATAATGGCCACCTTTGAAGGTGATAAATGAGTATTGAACAATCATCGTTTCGGGAGGCAGAATTTCACCATCCACGGAAACCGTATGTTCTTTAACCGTTTGATGTAGTTGTGTGAGAGTGTAGCTCGAATAAATATTATAACAACATCCTAGTATATTGAAGATACTGTTGTTGTTACAAAAGAAATAAATAAAAAGAGTTTAGGGGGTTGGAGAAGCAAAATAAAACAAATGAACATGAGAGAATGAATTACCTTTAAAAGCGTAACTCCTTTTGATTTGAGCCTAAAGGCTTTCTTTGAAAGGATTCTTCCCAAAGGGAATCCTCTAGGATGAGGATAGGGATGTGGAGAGAGTAAATGGGCAGGGGTTGGCCGAGCCAAAGGCTTGATGAGTGTGTGAAAAGAGGTAGAGGTGGGGGCCTTTTATAAGAGGAGAGGAGGGGCAGTTTTGGAAAGTAAGGAAATATTACTTTATTTGAAAATGTGTTTCAGTTTTGAAAGGTCCCACATTGATATAAGTCGTGGATAAGGTTATAAGGGTTCGAAATCCACCCATCCAATAAGCTTTGTACATGTGTAGTTCATAGATATTACATTATATTTCCATTTTATTTTAATCGTTAAATAATGATGTCATCACTGCATCATTATGATGTCATAAATAATTTAATTTATTTAATGTCTAAAAATTATAAAAAAATTACTATGATGTAGGAAATCTTTTTATCTTTCCAATTACTATTTATAATAAAAATTATGACTTTTATAACCCTACTTAAAAATTGTTTTAGTAAAACATTTCTTGTTTGTGTCAATTTTACTTTTCCATTAAATAAAAATATATTATTGTAATGTTCCAACTAAAGTGGCTCCATGGGGTCCCCAAGTTGGTCCATGGATTTTATTGGTCGGCCATGACTCACCCAATAGGTGTAGGACAAGTGTCATGGTGTTTTCACATTCTTATAATATCATTTTTACCTTAATCTACACTAATTACCACTAATCGCGATTAAAAACATAATAAGTTACTATTCACCCAAAAATTATTTTTATCCCATTGAACCACATTTTACTTCTTAATGACAACCATGTATGTCGGATTTTCAAAATTCAATACACATTAGTGGTAAACATTCATTTAACTGGAAATTCAGTTTTCTTGATTACCACTTAGTGATTTCACTATTCATCAAAAATTGGAGTTTTTCAGAAAAATACCAAAACTTCACCCTAAGCTATATTTGATATTCCGAATTCAAAAATGAAGTCCGTTTTAAAAAATTCAAAACATATTACTCACATTAATTAATTTAATAATTAATTCCCATTGTCAGAGCAAATAGCATGTTTTTATAAAACAATAAGTATCAAAAGATTGACACTAGTTTAAGTCTGATTTCAAAGTGAAATTAATTCCAACGACCACTATTGGATTTAATGGTAAAAATATTTTATAATTTCACTTTAAAACCAATTCAAAATATTATATAATCATATAAATAAAATATATTAAAAAGAGATTTTGAATCAAAACACAACATTTTACACTATTCATTAAAAAAATGAACTATATCGGAAAAATACCAAAAAATTACACAAAGTAAAATTTGATGTCCCGATTCTTAGTAAGAGTTTTATTTGGTCCAAAATAATGTTTAAGAGTGAACAAAACTATATTTAATGATGTTTCAACATCAAAAGGTGATAAGTGAACCTTTAGTGAAAACTAGGGCATATTCGCCTAAAATTGAATTCTTTCCGTATTTTAAGCCTTTATCTTTTATTGGATAAATGTAAAAACATTTAAAAACATATATAATAATATTTTAGTTATTTCTATCCATTCCCGCCAATACAACGGCTACATGTTAACTGCCATTTAAAATAATATTATTAGAGTGCAACGTAAGATTCCCAAGAAACTCGTTGTTGCGTGTTGGGTACGCCATCGAGCATAGTGTCCCCTTTAAAGTCATATTAATATTTTATTCAAAAATATGGATAAATATGAAAATGTCATATTCCTTATTTACCTGGGTTGTTACATTCCGTATGTCAATAGTTCGTAAGATTCTCTCATTAAGTTATTCTTTACTAGAAACTCAAATTATTTCTAAAACCATTATTCATAATCTTAGGATATGAAACCTAATAAAGGGTGATCATATATTCTCAATAAGTGTATGCATGGGAGATATCAATGATCATTTGAAGATAACACATTTATTAGGAATTCACCTTCATTGTCCTATTTGTTTACATTCTTCCACCAGGTACACTGCCCATTCATTTCTAGACACATCTATATCATCTTGTGAATAGAATTTTTGCAATAGTCATATTAGTACTGAAAAAATATAAATACAAAAAGGATTAATAATTATCTTAAATTAACTAGTAATTTTTTTCAAAAATATTCTTTAGGGATTCTAGTTTGTTCATGAAATATCACCTGTTTAATAAATTTACCCACATAATAACCGTAGTCCTTTCCATTTGTTTATTTCAGAAATTGTAGAAACATCGAGAAAAATAAGTAATCTATTTTGATATGTATTTGGATAGTGAAATATAATTATATATACCCTGATACTTGTCCATTTTTAGATCTTGTGCGCCTTATGGTCCTTAGGCCCTGGATTCATTCCAGCCTTTAGTTGATATTCATACATTTCCCTATCATAATAGAATCCTCATTAAAAGATAATATAAATTATAAAACTAGATATTTAGTTCTATAATGTTGGATCTAGTGTATTACAAATTGAAAATTTCCATCATGTGTGGTTGGTTTTTTAGATATCCATGCAGTGAATCCAAAAAATAAATATTTGGAGTATCCAAATTGACTGCAATGAGCATCCAATACTGCCTAAAAACACAAAAAGGAATAAGTAATGATAGAAATGAAAATATAATTGATATGATTAAAATGTAGAGTTGTACCCCTGCAATGTTTGTTTTAAAAATATCCCGTGATTCATAAATTTTTATTGAAATTTTCTGAGCAGGTTTGACATTAATTCAGCCTAAAAATCAGAATCTATTTATTTTTGTTGTGTAGACATGGTGTGAGGACTAACGAGTCCAAATTTGCGGTCATCGGAAAATCCCTTCAATTATGTTTTCATATATACTCCTATGAAAAATATGAAATGTATTTATCCATAATTATCATACTATATAAGCTTTGTTAAAATCAAAACATGAAAGCATACCTCAGGTATACATGTTATAACTATGGTTCCTAGCTAGTCGTATGAGATGATTTCAGCTATAATGTCAGCACTAACGAAATCTAATGATTCCTCTAAGTACAAATCGTTTTCACAAACAATTGTGTGATTATTTTTTCCTTTCATTTTCATATCCACATGAGCTTGTAATGATAATAAATGTAGATATAGAATGGGCAGGTTGAAGGTGCTCTCAGTAGATCATTTTGATCGGTTGGTTGATACTTTTGAATTGCTCTTTCATTTTAGCTCCTTTATTTTATCCTTCTGTAATAACATTCATCAGTTCATCCCTTTTCTAATTAAATTTTAAATTTTCTACTTGAAAAATAAATTGGAAATGAATACCTCCTAGTTGACATGTTTTTTTACAATATTCGATGGTCATGCAACGAATGTTCCAACAGCTTTTTCCACCATATGAATGTCTTCATGGTCATTTGGAATGGGTAGCTCAATGATTTTCTCATGAGCTACGTTAATAAACACTTTGACATGACCTGTTATAAGTGGTGTGGAGTGTAGCGTGTCATTCTGTATATTGAACACCGTATCCCTCACTATAAGGCGATGGGTGGGAGTTGACAGATATAAATCACAGTCATTTTTACCCTGCATAATAACATTACAAGAAAGGTATTAGTGTCTATGTGATTGACATTTCACAGAATCAAATATTAGATCATTGATTACCTCAGTTAAGTTAGGTATTTGAGGGGAATGGCTCGCTTCAAAGATAGTGGGGGTGGGGTGGGATCTTCTCAGGCGGGTTGTTCTTGAGTTTTTTCTTCTCTTCACCTCTCCACCATCAAAGTTGCTAGAAACTCTCCTAGAAATAGGAATTTTTATTCAAGGGTATCTAGTCTATCTCTCATCAATTTCATTTCTTTAGTTTGTTCCTCATCTTGTTTGTTTTTCGTAAAATATGTCTGTGGTGTCACACCAAAACCTGCACCTCTGACTCGGCCATACTGTTCTGGCTGTTTGAAGGCCGCTGAAAGTATGTCCGCTTCTGATGCTGGTGTTGTTGATTCCCGTGAATATGTCTAATAGAAAATATGTAAAAATAAGTAATCATCGTTATATAATAGTGATTTAAAGAAAAAAAAATTATATTATGTCATTCTTACACATGTTTCCCACACTTTTAGTGGGTTTTTCATCTACCAGTTTTCCCTCTTTATTTACACAAGCCTCCCTCCATAGCACATGGTGTGGGATGAAAGTGGCTTGGGATTTTGATTCATCAATCTACATATAAACATAGAAACATGGTTATAATATTTTTTTATGTCACATAAAAGTGTTATAGTACTTTTAAAATATATACCAATTTTTTTTCAATTGAAGCGTACCCTAGCCTTACTTTACGGTAGGGGTACAATAGTTTTGATTCCCGTTATTTATTTTCAGCACTCATTTGATGTTTCATAAATAAAAAAATGTCATTAAAATTGATGAATACATGAAATGTTAAACAATGTGTTACCAAACACAATGTACCTAAAAAGTCTTCTCTGCATGACAGTTGAAAAATGCATCCCACGATCCTTGGGACATCTTGTGTGCAAAAAGAGGAGGTCGGTGAATCATGATTTTCCATTCAGCATCATTCAGATGACATTTCATTAAAATGGTTTGAACGACGCTATGAACCCTTCCTGCTAGTCTTAATACATATTCATTGTGTGAGATATCTACTATAAATGCACTCTACAGGAGATAATGAAGAGTTAGTAAATATTTTAGTATTTTATTTTATTTTATTTTAATAAATTAAATAAATGATATCTTAATGTTACCGTAATCTCTTCCCACATTAAATTTTTCAGCCCGCTGACAATATGGTGCCATGACTCTATATCAAACAACACACGTTGCCGAGTGACGATTCCAATGTAGATACTAAACATGGATTTGTTGGGGTTAACATGCTAGCCTAACTTACTCTATCCCACCGAAATATTTGATGCCATTTGCTAGTGCCTTAAGGATTTTGGCTAAAACTACCAAACTACGGTGCACCCGTTTCTTTGTGCCACCGGGGTTTCGTTGCCTACCATTTCCTCAGTTTCTGCATAATCATTATGTTCCTATGAAGGGATAGTATCGGCACTGGGACCAGTAACAACTGGTTGAGAAACCAGTTGTCCCTCAATAGTGGGACAAGTAGTAACAGGTTGAGAAACCTATTGTACCTCAAGAGTGGGACCAGTTGCAACAGGTTGAGAGACCTGTTATACCTCAGCAGTGGGACCAGCTGCAATAGGTTGAGAAACCTGTTGTGTCTCGGGATTAGGTGCATCAACAGGTGCATAAGTCATTATTTGTAGAAGTGGTTTAATAGTTTATTTAGATCACATAGAAGCATCAACGAATAGATAATAACATAATGTAACACAATATATAAAAAAAATAACTTGATTAATGAACTCTCTTTTTTTAATGGCTGAAGAGATTTGACCCTTCTATTGACTATCCATATCGTTTCATTGTGGTCTCCTCTGACATAAAAATGTCATATTCATTGGGACCACTATGAAATTATAGCAATGTCCCAATGAAAGGGTCATCCTTTGTTGAATTTTCATCTGACCCTTCACTTGTTTTGGTTGATAATAGAAAAATTGACCAGTTTCAGTTTACGGGATCTGCAAGATAAAAAACTCGCACTGCCAGTGATGCCATTATAAGCAGTTCGTCTTTCTCCCCTTCTTTACTGAAATCAACTTTCACGAATCCCAATTCATCTATTTTAACATCACTTCTGTTATCAACCCACTTGCATTGAAAAATCGGAACTTATAATTCCATATAATCCAAATCCCATATTTGTTTGATGATGCCAAAGTATGACATATTTGCATAAATTGTATTTTTGTCCTTAGTACCAGAAACATGCATAGCTTTAGCCACAAGTGTAACCCCACTATTCTTCATGGTAATGTCTTCATCACATTCATTAGTATACAATGTATAACCATTAACTACATAAGAATTGTAAGATAATACATACAGACTTGCTCATCTGGCTAGCCATCAAAGTCGTTCTGAAATTGACATTTGATTTTCATCTAACTTCTTAAAAATATGGCCCCGAACCATCCTATAAACTATAGATTATGTGTATCTGATATCCATTTTTCATCCCTAGATGGTTTCAAATGCCAAATAATTTCATTTTGGGTTTCAACATATGGGTAAACGTCAAACCTATTATGAAAAACATAAAGTTGGGCCTGCTTCCGATTTGTAATATTGATTATGAAAACCTATCTTCCATAAATTCCTTCACCCTCAAGACGCCCAGTCTGGCAAGATTTCGATAGGACAATTCTTTCCACACTAGACAGGGATTCGATAAATATTCAATGGATTCCTCAACAATATATCGCTCCACAATACAACCCTCTGGCCGACTTCAATTTTTGACATACCATTTCAAAATCTTCATATACCGTTCAATGAGGTACATCCATCTGTAATATACAGGACCACAGAGTTGAATCTCTCTCACCAAGTGGACCATCAAATGAACCATCATATCAAAAAATGTAGGTGGGAATAAAATTTCTAATTCTCATAATATGAAGGAAATTTCTCTTTCCATAGTTGGAAATTTCGCCGGGTCTATAACTTTGCTGCATAAAGATTTGATGAAAAAACATGGTTTCATTAATGTATGGAAGTCATTCTTGGGAAAAATGCAACGTAAAGCAATATGAATGTGATCTTTCACTAAAACATGGCATTCATGTGATTTCCAACCTTTTAACTTCAAATCGCTCGTTGACACGAGGTTCCTGATATTTTATGAATACCCTCTGGATCCTATACATCATTCAAGAAGTTGAAAATTTGATATATCTCATACCTGGAAAGAGTGTAAGCAGTAGGAGGAAGAAATGTTCGTTTTTCAACCTTCACTGGTGCCAACTCTTCTCATATTCCTATCTCAACCATGTCCAACCAAGCCTTAATTCCATCTTTTGTTTTTCTAGGTCTATTTAGCAATGTGCCAGTGACACTATCAAATAGATTTTTTTCTACACGCATAAGATCATGAAAATTTATGAAATATAGACAATTCTAGTATGGTAATTCCAAAAAAAACTGATCTCTTCTTCCCACCAATTTTTGTAAGGTTTTTCGAAGCCATTTTTCCTAATGTAGTGTCCACAATTTTAACATTCTCAAGCAATTGATCGCCTATTTGTGGAGGCAATTTTGAACTTTCTTTTGATCTTTAATCGAATGATGTTATCCATGATCGATACTTATATCATCAGGGAAGAAATCTACGATGTCCTAAAAACATGGTTTTTGATGAATGTTTGCACCAAATTGATTGTGTACCATGTTCACAATCAGGGCACCCAAGAGTTCCTTTAATGTTAAATCCTGAAAAATTTCCATAAGCAGGGATGTCATTTATCATGCCGTACAACATGGATCTCAAAGTTATATCACCCTTTTTGTAAGAATCATACAATGTAACACCTGAATCCCATAATAATTTCAAATATCTGATCAATGGAGCTAAATAAACATCAATATCATTACCCAGTTGTTTTGGTCCTGATGTATGCATAGATAACATGATGTATATTCATTTCATGCATAACAACGATGCTAAGTTATAATTTACCAGCAGAACTAGCCATGTACTATGACTGTTGCATTGAAAAACTAAAGGTTTCAATCCATCTTTAGATAATACAAGACACAGGTTTCTCGACTAATTTCCAAATTCAGGATAATAATGATCAATTCTCTTCCACTGAGGAGATTATGCCGGGTGACATAGTATCCCATCTTTAATTCTTGTATCTGCATGCCATGTCAATTGTTCTAGAGTCTCTTAACTTCTATATAGGCGCCTGAAACTTGGAATGATTGGAAAGTACCTTACAACATTAGTAGGACTAGATTCACCTTTCTTGTATCGAGAAGCACCACACATTGGGAATTATTTATGTGATTTGTGGTCCTTGTGAAACAATATATAGTCATTTGGGTAGGCGTGTATTATTTCAGAGATCCTACCCATCAAGTGTAGCATTCTTTTGGCGTCGTATGTTTGGCTCGAGATCTCATTGTCTTATGGGATAATGTCATTAAAGAGAGAAAGTAGTTCCGTAAAACTAGCGTCACTCCACCCATTGTCTTCTTTTAAATTATACAGCCTCAGTAAGGTTGAAAATGCTGTATATTTAGTGAAACCAGCATACAATGGCATCTTTGCACAACTTTTAAACATCTCAAACATTTTTTGGCAATCACGAAGTTCACCTTCGAAGGACCTTGTCATTTCTTCAATACGATCTTCATCATCATTCACATCTTTAATCACATCCTCCATACGGTCATCTTCATTATTATTTCTTGTAATCATATCAGAGGATCCATAAACACAGTTTTATCCCAACAACTACCTACATTCGTTGTTTCCCCATGTTTATTCCAACAAGTATAACTCTGATTTGTTCCGTGATAGATAAAGTGTTCTTCTAACTCCTCTGGACTAATTTGTTTTGAATAACAACATTGTAAACCTAGAAAATGGATTTGAGAAGGGTCATATACATGATCTTTTGCAAACATTACAAACTCTTTCACGCCTTCTTCATACTCTTTTTTCAACCGATTGGCATTCATCCATTCTTTATTTTATATTCATACTATTTAAAATCCAAAGGATGGGTATATAGGTTAGGGTTGATGGAAGATGAGTATAATTTAGGTAAAAAACTAGATACATGAAAAATGATGGGGGTGTGCACATTAATAGAAAATCTTGGGTGGTTCTTGGGATTCATCCATTCTCTTCATCTCTTCGATCCCCCTGATGTGGGGTGGTTCTTGGGAGTTTTTTATAGTGCGATAGTGAGTTCATCAGTCATACATCATCCATTATTATTATCCTTTATTACCATATGATTTGGGATGATTTTAACTAGGATTTGTGTAATGATGTCACTATACCATCTTCAAATCAATTCAGATGATGTAGATTAGGTTTTTATTGGCTAGAGGTTATCCTCATATGATGAACGCACCATGTTTTGTGGGGTTTAGGTGGTGTTGTGTATCACAGTTAGTTTCTAAAAGATTATTCATAATTATATTAAGGTGAATAATTAATTATAATTTTCAATAATTAATTATTTGGGAATTGTGCCTTGAGATTGGGTCTCAATCATTAGTACAAGATTAGATAAGGCATGTATAGTCTTGGTTGAGGATGAGTTGATCTTGGTGAGGGGGTTACTATATTTTTTGAGGTAGGTCGATCATATAATACATAACCATGTTCAAATTTATGCATGATTGTGCATTCATTCATGAGTATATGTGTTCCAATGAATGGTATAGAAATTCAGAGAAACCTAGGTAAATAAATATGGTGTTTTTGATCCACCAAGACATAGAGTGTGGGTTGTATTGAATTATTGGGATTTTGTGATCATCCAGATATTATGTCTCCATGGAGGTGAGGTTTCTAGTTATTTTTATGAGAGGATATAGTTTGGTATGAGATTTTTATAACATAGTTAGTTTTTTTAAGGCTATTTGAGTAGATATTAGAGTATTAGTCCAAAAGAAGATATATAATATAGTTTTATATCTCACGTATGATGGGGAACACCCTCTTAAGTATATATAAGAGTCATTGTGTGTGTGATGAGTAGGATATAACATATATGGATTAGTGAAGTGTGACCTAGAGGATTTCCTCCTTATAATTGCATTAAGAGATCTCCAAGGGGAGATATGATATGGTACATAAATGATAGTCATGGTAATAGTCTATATGACTTAGTATAGGGTATCCAAGTCTCATAGTGTGAGTTTCTTAGGATGGTCATTATTTATTTTTAATGAGTTTTAATGTAGGAATTAGAAGATGATATAGACTAGACTATCTAGGCCAAGATCTAGTATAACATGTGGGTTGTGACATTACCATGTAGAGATGAGCGTGTGTTGGTATCAATGAGTAGAGATGGGTTAGGTTTGTAGAACCCAGTAGATTCCCTTATAGGCGGAATTAAAATGTTGAAAGGTGGGGAATAATTTTCATTTATAACCAAGATGGTTTTAAGGAGATTATTATGAAAGGCTAAATGAATGGTGACTTTTATCATTTATGGTCAGACCAACTAAGAGATTGGGACTTCATATGAATTTCACCAAGTTGAAGTATGATCATCCATGGGGCCCACTTATTGATGATGTGGTTTAGCTTGTACAAGAGGTTGGCTATCTAGATACCCTCTTTAGATTACTATTTATATGTTATGTGGCATGAGACAAGATGTATGGCCTTTATTTAAGTGATAAGGTGTTGGAAGGACCCTAAATTGAGTGAGAAGGAATTGGACAAAGGGGATTGGTGTGTGAATTCCATGGGATCCACCTATTTATGGTGAATTTTGACTTTTGACAGAGGTTGGATATTGTTATTCCCTCCATCATTTTTTGTATGATAATATGATGTGAGATATAGAAATGGGGATCACTTAGTATTGGTTTGGAGTAGTTTTTTGAGAGGTTTTCTATAGATATTCCCTCCTCAAATAGTTTTTTATGTGATGTGATGGGGAGACCAACCGTAAGTGAGAGGGGAGGAGCTACTATGTTGTAGAATTAGAGGATATGTGAATCACACCCAATGTGAGAGGTCGGTAGCACTGTTATGTTATAAGAAAGGATGTGATATTTAAATTGGTATATGGCCCAACCCAGAGAGAGTGGGTAGTGGGTAGGAATTGTTAAAAACCCTATTAAGGTTATTTTTTTAAAAACCCAAGGAGAATAGGGTACAATATAGTGTACAATATAGAACATACTAAACATATGTCTAATCCCATTGGCATACCACACCTGATGACATGAATTCACCAGCATGGATGGTTCAAACCCTACCTGGCCTAACTATGGGGTAGTATCCAATATCAGAAAAATATCTATAATAAGGACCACTAGACAGAGTGAAATATTAATCTAGTTTAACAAACTTTCAAAAACATTCTCTCTCTATCCAGGTATCTATCACAAGGCTATAGTTCGGTGATCTAATCAAGATCAAACAAGTAACAAACCACATATACATGTGTCACACACACAATCATCACACACAAGAATCACGCCAAATCATAATTAATATCATTATTAAAAATAAATTCACACATAATTATTTCATTCAAATTAAATTTTAGTCACCTTAAGTAGGAGGAACTGATGGTAGAGGAGGAGGAGGGATCGACAGTAGAGGCAGGGTGGAGGTAGAAGAGGAAGCACGGAGGTAGCTGAGTAGGTGGAGGAGGCGGAGGAGGAGGAGGAGGCAGAGCCGTGGTCGTGGTGGTGGAGGAGGAGTCGCGATGGAGGAGGAGGAGGAGAATGTGGTGGCGGTCGTAGTAGAGGAGGAGGATAAGGAGGCAGCGGCAGAGAGGAGGCAGCGGTGGAGGTACCGGGTAGGGCTTTCACGAGAGCATGCCATGCTGCAGGGAGGAGGAGCCGAAGCATGAGGAGGAGGATAAGAAGTAGGCACCAGAGAATGAGATTGAGGTAGTGGCCACGACAAAGGAGGAGGAGAAGGAGGAAGTGGCAAAGAGGAGGCAGTGGCAGGGGCACATGGTAGGGCTTCCATGAGAGCTTGATAGGGTGCATGGAGGAGGAGGACCTGGTGGTATTAATAAATCCCGCGGGGACCATTAGTAGTGCTAGTAAAAAGAATTGATAAATATGGTCTTTATAAGCACTAATAATGACCCCCTTTATCAGCAATTTTTGAGTGCTGATATAGTTAGGACTTTATCAGCACTTTTGTAGCACTCATAACGGATAACTTTATCAGCACTTTTCATTACAGGTGTATATTTTTTAGAACATATATATTTTATGGGTAACATAATGAATTATAAATCAATAACGCATCAACATGATATGTAATTATAATCTATAAATGAACATTATTCATGCACATATATGATCACATAACATATATGCATGATATATTCATTGACCACAATTCATTGGAAAACACATATATATTCAATAATTTTAATTATACATATATATTAAAAATTATTATATATTTATAAATAAAACAAATACATTAAATATAATCAAATATAATAAATATATATAAAAAAGATAATGAATTAATAAATCTAATAAATATAATGAATTGTTAAATCTAATAAATCTAATAAATCTAATAAATATATTTATTATTAATCATATAATTATTTATATATATATATATATAGTTATAACATGGGTTTTTTATTTAATGTATTAAATAAACATTATTTTTGAATATAAATATAATAATTTCATATGATGTAAAGCGCTGATAAATGAAATATTTAGCAGAGATTTTGTCTAGTGCTGATAAATTCCAACCCCTTTATCAGTGCTTTTCCGTTAGCACTGATAAAGGAAGGCACCTGCCTTGCCCGGTTTTGTGGTAGTGGTGGAAGAATTATGTGAAAAAACATGTTTGCAGATCCACATGTGATTCATGTGAACCATCCAAGATGAATGATACCACCAAAAAATGTCATCTAGATCTCATGAAGTCCCTTCATAATTATATTTGGGTTATTAAAAATCCATAAATACATTTTATAAAAAGTCTTGTGGATATCATAGTGCAAGCCACATTAGATTTTCAAGACCGCCCCAGGGCTCAACTTCCAAGACTTCTGACGTAGATCAGATACATGGTCTGAAAAAAAATAATGGAGTTCATTCATGTCATCTAATTTTCAAAATGGAATCCTTTAATATAAAATATGACCCTAATAAAACCTTTAAGAATGTTATCCAAAACATGTGAATCCCCCTAGGCATGTCATCTAGGTCTCAAGATTCATTCTATGGTTGCATTTCCAGATAAAAAACATCCTTTGTGACATGTTTCATTGACACTCATGAAACTATCCATATGTGTAATAATCATTTCTTGATAATGAATCATGTCCAAGTGAGTTAGATCACATGACAGCCTCTTGACAATTCAATTACATCATGCAATATATTCCAAGACAGACATCCCGGTTCATGTGATGTCCATTGGTCAATTCACCATTTATCATGTGAAATCCTTTGGATTTTATACCAGGGTTACACAATGTCCACTATAAGACTAACTTGATCATTTAGTCATTTTACCTAATGATAGGAAGAAACTATCTTTAAAATAAGGACAATAAGTCAATATTTCGGTGTTAGGAAGGCAAGAAACACATGGGAATCCTCAATGTGCAAGCACCTACATAAAGAAATATGATAACATGGATTCCTTCGATATTTTGGGTACGAGCCTTACTGTTAATGAATAATTTTCCATCGTGATCATAAAGGGAATCCTCAGTGTATAAGACCTGGACTATGGAACCATTATCAGTATAAATCCTACTATATTCATGATATATAATCAACATATTCATGTATTGAGTGCCATAATGATCATCCATCGAAACATCAGAGTGTAATCCCCAACCGAAGGTGATATAAAGAGTTTGATTCCTCCAAAATTCAGGATAGGTAGTCCACATATTAATGGTTCGAGTTCCACAGTAATCATCATGGGAGGCCACATAGTATAATCCCTAGCCTAAAGAACATTAGAGACTCAAATTTATACCATATTCAGGATACGTTGGACACCACTTCGATGTTAATGTTCCATAATGATCAACTTTGGCTACCTCATAGTGTATGCCCAGACATAAGGAATAAAATTTCATTGATTCATTCCATATTCATTATATGTAAGAAACCTCATCATGGTTTAATTTCCATAGTTATTATCTATATCAACCTCTGAGTGTAAGCCTTGACCATAGAATTCATTATTATTCTAATTCATACCATATTCATGATACATAGGCCACCACATCAATGTTATACTTCTATAGTGATCATCCTGGGAATCCTTAGAGTGTATTCCCCAACTGAAGGAAGTACATAGACTATATGTTTTCTTCTTTATTGATGATACATAGATCACCTATTCATTTTTTCAGTTCCATAGTTGTACAGGAAAAATTCCCTAAGTAATCCTATTAGAGTTTTGGTGGTTATTGGGTTTGTTTAAAAATCCAGATGACCACAAATGAGTACGGTTGCTGTTTTACAATGTAGTATTTAATGGTGGCATAGATTCTCGGTGCATGGAATATTTTTTTACCTCAAAATTATAAGTTTTTTTGGGTAAAATAAGGTTTTCATCAAAGAGGTTCGTAGTTGTTAATAGATATGTACAGTTTGTGGAATAGAAATAGAGTTTCTTAAAATATTGAAGGAAATTATGCAAAGGAAAAAAGCTATATATTAGTGCTATTCAGAACATGATTAACACTATAGACACTGTGAATGAGAAATAGTTTGTTGGAGGATTGGAGTTTGTGGAAGGAATGAAGTTCATGGAATGTCTCATAATTTTGGAATGGAGTTTGAGATTTGGGGATCCACAAAATATTTCATTCATAGATGATATATAATGCTAAAATAAAATCAATGTGTTGTGCCGATCACATAGCATAGTATAATGTGGTGATGGTTGTACTACTTTAGAACATTAGGTAAATGCGATTCATTATATATTTTTATCTATTTTCTTATATATGGAAAACTAAATTTTTTTTAAAGATTGATTGTCATTATAAATAATTATTTATCTGGAAAAAATTTTCAATGTAAGAATGAGTTTGTGAGGGAGTCTGTGAAGGAGAATAGATCTTTAGGGAGAATTCCATGAATGGTCATATTGTTTTCCAAAATAGTAAACAATAGTTTTTTAGTGATCTAATGATATAAAGGGAAATCAGTATATTGGGGAATAATTGTTAAAAAGAAGAATAAGTATACAAAAAATGGAAATATGATATATGGATATGTAGACAGTCTACAGAGTATGAGGTTGTCTGTGAAGCACTCACGCCATGTAGTGCATCACAGGTCACTGAGTTTGAAAGTTTGTCCCTAGAGGATTAAATAAAGAATTCAAAATTTGTAATTTTTTTTGTGAAAGTAATTTCCAAAAAGTAATAGTACGTGGAATTTTAGATTTCATCTATGTGTGAAAAATGAATTTCAATTGAGCATCTATATATAGCCGAGGATATGATAATTCATGAAAATTAAGGGACCTACAAGTTCATAAAAAATTAGTGGACCCTTACATGATTTTTGTGTAATGGAGGAAAAAACAATGATCCTTTCCACCTAATTTGATCTAATGAATATGACATAGGGAGTGACACATTTGAAAGCATTAAGTAAACCATAATCCTTGAAAGTCCTATTAACCTAGGTATATAATTGATATAGCCTAAAATATGTATTTTTTAGTGATCCATAGTCAATTTTAATTCTTTGGTACATCTCTGTTGTATGCTCCTTGGACATAGTGCTGTGAGGGTAAACAATATAAAATTACAATGACTTGATGATGATTTACATTCTATTCATACATTGATCCCGGAATGATAGAGAATAGTGTTTCTTTAAAAAGGAATCAAGATCTAATGGGGAATTTGTTTTAATATTTCATACATGTATTTCACTCCAACCCCCAATTAGGGTATATAACCTAATTGTGTTAGAACTAGTGATCTTCCAGGGAAACGTAATAGTGTATTTCAAAACCAAAGGAACTATGTGAAATCTAATTCTTTCTATATTCTGCATATGTAGGCCTCATCCTTACGGTTCAGGATCTACTAGGCTATCTGAAAACATAATTACATTAGTCCTTAAACAATAATATTGTTTATATATCATCCCTTATTTATCATCAGGTGAATAGGTCAAGAGTGATTTGGGAAGTGAAATAATCATATCATTCTCAACTTGTGTTTCCACTAAATAGGGCACCATATGAATGTAATTCCCTAATACCTGTCATGACTCAATATCCTCAACAGAAAGGAATCTACCTTGGGTTCAATTCCAAAGGTGTGATTTAACAATGAGAACTCATATTCCATCAATAAAAAAACATAATACACCTTCCAAATTCTCGATCCCTATAAAAAATATATTACAATGTTAGTCTTATGAAAATTTGATTTTTGACAAATGAAAAACAATCATTTATATGGATATAATACTCTTCCTCATTCATTAGTAGATTGAGAAATAAATTGAACAGTGATGTCTATGATTCCTTGTATAAGATGGATACATAAAATTTCTCATTGAGGACTGAGTTCCATAATAAATCATCATTGGTAACACCTTGTATATATTACAAATGTCACAAAGAATGAAAAATAATCCTCTTTCATCCCTTGTTTCTCAAAACAAGTGTAGTCCAAGAGTGTTTAGTGAATTCCAAAAATCATGTATTTTACACCATTGGTATCTACAATGATATAAATAATCTCAGTATATTGCCATTGAAAAAATGAAATATAGAAACTATGTATCTTGATATACTTGAGATATTTTTGATGTATCTTTTGTACCTAAACATGAATACATAGTGTCCTAGAGAAGCCATATCTCTGTTTTCTATATGATGTTTAATTTCATGGTTACAATAAACTAGGATTATTTTTATTTCTTTCAAAACCAAGATACATAGTAGGAATTGTAATGGGTAAATACACTCCCCAGATTACTTATAACCTCTTAGAATGGAACCAAATAATGAAGAAGTTGATTATACGACTATTGAACATATGAAACCTCCCTTTACATTAAAAATATTATTAAACATAGATACATATAGATTGATTCAGGAAAAATACAAAAGTAATTTAAAAGAAAATATAATTAACTCATGATAATTTTTTTGGTAAACCAATACCATATCTGAATTATTAATAGATTCACGAACATATTCTAAATATAAAATATATTACTAAAGCTGTAAATAATTCCCCCCAAAAGGGTTCATTGAGCACAAAATCCCAATCCTCTTGACCAGTATAAGTACACAAGAGTCATTGCTCCAAACTATTAAGGAGATCACCAACCATTGGAAGGAAGGTATATACCCTGTTGTGAATGAGGTAACCATTTAGTATTTCTTATAAGACCACAAATGGTAATCCAATTTCCATGATTGTGCACAAAAGAAATTCCCCACAATCAAGCTGTCTGATGCATACCATCCACACCATAAAAAATATTGATGAAACAATGACATGTTTATATTTGGTTTCAAAGTATTTTCATTCAGCACAAAGTAACTATATTATAAAAGGATCAATGACAGATAGTTACAAAAAAAACATTTTCAGGATGTATTATAAAAATAACGGTTTATTATATTTTTTTTGAAATTTTATAAATCATTTTTTCAAAGAGTGGGCCCTCTATATACTTAAAAAATTAAAATGAAATTTGGTGTACACCATGATAATGGTATGGAATTCATTAAACATGGAGTAGTTTTATTAAATCCTAGGTAGTGTATACTTAAAATATCTAGATATTAATGTCATTATGAATTATGATGTTGATGAAATTTTGGGTTGTGAATCAAATGGGAGGTGAAAGACAAGAATTTTTTTTATTTGATTCTATTAAAAGAAGGAACTCAACTTATCAATTATATATAGTTTCTTGTGATATTCCATGTATTAAAAGACCTCATCAAAAATATAAAAATAATTGTAAAAAATGTTATTAGTTTATATTTTTTACTTAGAAATCAAAGATCTTTTTACTGATCAAATATTTATGTTTATTTATTGATAACATTGACAGGACCATGTTATCCATAGCTCTCCATCAGAACATCATAGTTAGTCTTCTATTCCATAATAATTGTTTTTATACATGTAACCCTTGTATGTATTATCATTTGTGACCATAATTTTTCAATTAATTTATTGTAATGTTATTTTTTATTAACCCATTTTCTAATGAGGGATTTCACTAATGATAATTAAAAAAACTAAAATCCCTATTTTTATTAAGGGGTTGAAATGTAGGGGATGTAATTTATTAGTGGAGGAGAATGAATTATTTCAATTTTTTTCTAGGATTCTCAATTTTTAATAGCTTACATGATATATTATGCTTAAATGAAAATCGGAATATTATTATTTTATATAGTCATTATCAAATAGTCGTTAGAGTGGGGGATCAAAATTGATTAACTGAATAACGAATATATGGCATAAAAATAAATATATAATTAATTATTTTGTGAAAAAATAATTATAAAAAATACGAAAACCCTTCTTAAAATAAAATGAAATGTTTTTATACAAAACAATTTAAATGTGAAGAATTTTGTTTTATATAAATAACCAAAACAATCAACCTAAATGGATTATATTTATGATATATATATAATTTTGATTTAATATAATGTTCCAAACTAATCTTATGTTTTTTCTATATATAATATATGAAAAAAATACAATTTTTACACATAAAATGATTATATTTAAAATAATGTGGGTTTGACTGATTTTCCTAGAGAACTTGTTTTAAATATATATTTTTAAAAATTTAAAAATTATAATTGAAAAAGTAGACTTATTTATTTAAATATTAATATAAAAATTTACATATTTTGAATTTGTGATATTTTTCTGAAAACTATCATGTTTTCATTAATTGTAAAAAAATAATTCATTTTATTAAAAAACAAATTTTTTATAAATTTTTTAGGGATATTTTATAAATTTTAATGGTTTTAATGTATTATTATGTAATGAAATTAACTTTTAATCAAATATTTTACATTTTAATCAATGAGATTTTGAATTTGAGTATAATAAAATTTCAATCTTTTGAACATTTTATCTTTAAAAACACGTCTTTTTCTATCCAACATTATGATTAATTTTAAATTAAAATTTTCCAATTTGTTGTTATTAATTTTTAAACCTGAATTCCATATTTTTAAATAGAAGGTCCAAATTTAGTAAATAGGTACCTTTTTGAAAACTATGAATAGTAATATTATTAATTTTTTATTAACACACTTAATGATGAAGAATGTAAGAATGGATAAAATAAAAATATATGTTATAAAATTGAACTACAACATATCGTATTATCCATAGAAGATTTTGATACAAACAGAAGAATCCTTGGGCGGAACCTATATCATTTTTAAGCCACATAGATAAGACAATGGCATTTATGACATTATATTCCAAGAATAGTCAATTATGTCACAATATTGTTTTTGAAAAGGGAAATATATTTTTTATGAGGTAATATATATAATATTGTCAACTATAAGTAGTATATTGAATGATATTATGTTTATATTTATCGGCATAATTTTTTTAAATTTTTATAGAATAAATAATTTATTTTAATTCTTAAATAATGATTATGAAGTAATTGATTAATTTAGTGAAATATCTGAAAATTATATAGAAAATCATTATATAAATAAAATATGAATTTATTTATTTCAACCAAAAAAATATAGATACACTTTTTAATTTAGTGATAACTGAAAATATTTTTTTTAATATATCATTTTGTTATTATATTTTAAGAATGTCATGTGATAAATAGTGTCAAAACCGACATTAATGGATTTTCAAAATAAATAATATTTTATTATATGATATAATGTTAATTAAAATATAATACTAGGGTAAATAATATTTATACATGATATGTTTACATAATTTAATAATATATTTTTCATTTTAAAATTTATATTTATTATATTAATCCTCAATGTTTATTTTACATGATTTCAAAGAAAAATATAAAAAGGTTAAATAATTGTTAATAATAAATGGTAAAATTTAAAAATACTAAGAACTTATATTTTTTTATGATGAATATACTTTGTCCTAATTTAATATAAATTTTGAATTAATATTTTTTCATCTCTTTATAATATACGATTTATTTATAATAATTTAATATCATGAAAATCTACAACAATAACCCTCTCTTCTATTATAAAAGTTAACCGATTCGTCTTTATTACTCACCCATTAGAACTTATTTTTGGTCTAATATATTACCAAATAACATAATATAACCCCCCCAATGATTATTGAGGGCATATTTTAGACATAAAACCCACTATAGAGGTGTTAATGTGTTAATCAGAGTAGCTTTTCCAAAGGAAATATATTATATTTAATAGACTATTTCTATTTTATTAATTATTCAACTTTTGTAAAATAGTACTCAAACTTGATGAAATAATAACTATAGTATTCTCAATATACTGAATTTTTATAATGAAAACATAATCACCTAAATTAATATCTACTTCCATCACTTGAGAAAACAAATATCATTCGTCTATACGATGAACTACTGCCTCCTGATCCAATACAATTCATTTTCAATATCCATCACTCAAATATAGTGATAATGATGGAATTAATGTTTATGAATAATATATATATGAAATATTTATCATTATGAAAATATAATATATCAATATTGTTCTTACCATTACATTGTTGAAAAAAATTATAATGTTTTTCGTGCATAGGGGTTAACTATCACCTCCATGAACGGATGTGATTCGTTTTTCATCCCCAAATAAAATGAATGATATATATTTAATTATATTTAAAATATTTATTTTACACTAATTATTTTACGAATGTTCATTGAATAAACAATAAACATACCCTTTTCCATATAGATCATTTTAAACTGGAAATGTTACTCACACATACAAAAGACATACCATAATCATTATTTCATTGTAGTTAATTTTCTATATTCATATGAAGTGGATGAATTTAAAAGTATAATTTATGTATATAATTATTATTATCTCATAAATATCATACTTGATATGATGTAATAATGAACCTATTAACTATAGACATCATACCGAAGACATTTTGGATGAATGTACCGAATATTGGCAAAATGTAAAATATGAATTTATATAATTATGCAATTTTTATAAAATTATAATAAGTTATATAAAAATTATAATATAAGAATAAAATTTCTTAAATAATGTATCAAATTAGAAATATATAAATATTCAGGATGGTAAATTTTATATATGACGTGTAAGACTCAATGTAAGGGACTTTGTCTCAATCTCAATTAAATAAAAAATGGCTTGATGATATACAACCACAATAATTTATAACATGTATAAAAATCACCATTTAAATATCTTATCATAAGAATTATAATTATAATGTTATTTAATTACTGCTAAACTTTATTCATTCAAGGGGATTATGATTTAAATTTTCAACATTCAAGGGGAAACATTGAATCCTTATTAATTTTATTTCAACATAATTTATCCATATAAATATTGTCAACATTTTTTTATTATTATAGATATATAATATTTTTAATAGATATTTTTGCACTATATGTAATTTTTTTCTAAATAAATCTTTTTTACGGGTTTTCATGGATTAATTTTGACAAACAATAAATGAATATTTTATTCTTAACGTACACACTAACAATGAATTTTTTCCACTAGGTCAATTAATTTATTATTGTCTTCCATTACAACATTTAATGTTCTGTTTAATAAAAAGAAAAAAAATTCATTATTGTTATTTTGGTTTTAAATATTTACTTTTAATGCAAATGATGTTTTGGTATTTCATATGGGTTTTTAAATGAAATTAGTTTTTTAAATTATTTTATTTCATAACATATCATAAAATATCTTCAATGGTTTTTTGGATGAATGTGTTGAATTCACAACATGTTACATGATAATTTTATGAAACCAATTATATCGATAAAATATATAGGATGGTTTGAGCCCTATTATAGCTCACAAGGGAGTCAGATATAGCTTATTGGAATGGTTGAGCCTAGTTATCTGTCATGAGATACGAGCGAGCCCGGTATAGATTATATAAATGCTTTAAGGACCAGACACCAGTTGCACAAAGTTGGTTCCTTATTTGATAACATTGGCATACAAACAAGAAATAAGTATCCAGAAGGACCGAGTAGATTAGTATTATTGGAAACAAGATTCATATATAAGTTAAACATTTCAACTTGAAAATAAATACAACATTGAAAATCTTTATACCACATCCATAACTCCTAGGTTATTTCAGCATGTCAATCATAAAAAACTTTTTCATGTCATGAGAAAGTAAAACATAATAAATTTGTTATATAAAATGATCAATAATGGTAAGAAATAAAAAAGAAGATAACATAAACATTAGACATTGTGTATAATTGAAAACACAAGCCTCTAAAAATAAACCTGAAAATAAAAAGGTAGAAAAATGAGCTATGTAAATATTTCCATAACATAACATAATCAAGGGTATTCTACTAATAGAATAACCAAAAGCACCATAAATAATATTTTAATAATTAGGGAATGCATAATGTGGGATAACATAACCATACTATAGAGGCCTAATGCCAAGACCATAAATAATCATTTTGTCAAGGAATTGTGCCAAGATCGTAGTTTGTCTCCCGAGACCTACAGATGCACCGAGGGGATATAACGGGCCCAAAATGACACTTATTATTTCCAATTAATTCATAAAATGAATGGAGAAAAACCTAAAAAACAAATACATTCATATTGAAATTAATATATGAAATTCAAATTACTTTCCCCGAATATTAAGCATAATCACAAACCATTCGGAGTAAATTGGGAAATGTATTTAAGACATCACATCCACATCCAAAGTAATCATAAACCATTAAATTAATTATTTTCTATGATAAAATGGCATAATAATCCCAATAATACATTATAATCAACATGAGTATTGAAATATATTAAGATACAATTATAATATGTTTGAGTAAATATTGAGATAAATAATCTTTTACTTTGAAAAGAAGAGTTATTTTTGAAAAATATTTGTATAAAATCAAAAGTGATGTAATATTGTATTTTAAAAATATAGTTTGTAATTTTATAAAGATAATGGTTTTCAAAAACTGAATATTGAGTTCCCTTTAAAATTGATTAGAATTAGAAAAATTCTCTTGGATCAGGATTGTATTTCGGATAGAATTTCGAATGTTCCTTTTAAAACCTATAACCATAAATATAATAAAGAAATATTTTGGTTGGTAAACATATATATAAGACAAAACCACATTTTTTGGAGTACATATAATTAAAACTTGTTTCATTGTGGTAATAAACAATAAAAGTAACCCGAATGAAGATGGCTGTTCGGGTAGAAAACCCCTTTCCTTAAATCAGAATGTGTTACACTCATGAACTAAAGCTCCTGGAATATGAAATTATACCTATTAATATCTGATTTAATAACCTTTTAGGCATTTATTTAGTTTATAATAATTCTTTTTAGTTCATTTTTTAACCTATTGATATGTTATTATATTTAATTTCATCATTCCACAGTGTTCGTTTTCTTTATTTTCAAAATCGCTTAACCTGTTCTTAAGTGATGGATTTAATATAGAATGGATGTAAATATCCATCATTGAAATTTCATATTATCTATGATCATATATAGGTGTTATATTTCATTAACATTATAAGGATACATGGCATGAGGATGAATTATTATATAAAACATTAATGATAACTATTACGCTTAATTTGTGTGTTTTGATTACAACAATATAATTTTTCATTATAGAATAAAACTATTTGTATGAAGGGATTACAAAATAATAAATATGTTATATTAAATATATAATAATCTTGTTAAAACATAAAAATAATGGTTTCTTGACCATAATTGACAATGATAATAGAAATCGAATGCCTATTGTCCTTGAATGTGGTAATTTGACAAATCACGAATAGTGTTCTTGCTAATAGTTTAAAATAATGTAAAAGGAAGAGAAGATGATAAATTATTCCATTATCATGAAAACATTACAGTACATGTATGGTACTGGAGTCATCACAACATTTGGATAAGGATAGGTAATAATAGAAAAAGAAAACAAATGAACTTGAAAGGAAAAAACAACGAATTGAAGAGTAGAATTTACCTCTTGAACCAAACGTCCTTGAGAACCTCTTTAAGGGGTTGGTTTTGGAATTCTTATTAGAGAATGTCTTGTTGGAAAATGGAGATAAGATTGGGAGGATATTTGGAAAAATTTGGAGATGGCACAAGGCTTTAGAGGAGTGAAGTGAAGAGGGAGTGATGGGGGGTTTTATAATCGAGGGGAGAGGGGATTTCTCAATTTTATATTCATTAATTTATCATTTCCACAAAAGAAATGAAATAGTGAGTATTTAAATACCAAGAATAGTAATTTTACCAAATGAATCTATATTAATTGGTCTTATATCAGTAGAACATCAAACATGACTCTATATTTAGTGTATTTTTTTTGAAAATTACGTTATTTTCCTATTAATAAAAAATTCATGTATTTCAAATAAATCCAAAAATTCACCCCTTCCATTTTTCGACACATGGAGTACAAAAATAAAGACCATTTTTAGAAATAATTATATAAATAGGAATAATTAAATAATTAATTAAAAAAATAATTTATTCTCAAAAAATAGTTTTAAAACATTTATTTAGTTATTCGAAAACATAGGTATATCATACTTCAAAATGAATATTATTTATATACTATAATAGGTAAGGATACTATTCATTATTTTATATCAATATTCATAAGGTTATGTAACTATTCATAACGGTATGTTAATATTCACAAAAAAATTATGTTTTTTTATTGGAATCCAAATAACTTACTCGTTGCAACCGTGTATGTCAGATTTTATAAATTCACAAAAAATAATTGAAAAACATAAGATTCAAAGTCACATAATAGATAATGGTTCATTATTTTGTTATTTCATGTAATTATTAAATGTTTATTTCAAAATAATTTCCATCGAAAAATATTGGGTCATTACATTCTCCCCAACATACAAAAATTCCATCCCCGTAATTAATTAATTTTACCTAAAATGATTCGGGTACGTCTTCAACATAAGATCCTCAGGATCCTAGGTTTCCTATTCAATCATGTTATTCCTCCAAAGACCCATTACCAGACTAGTCATTCGATTTCACAATACTTGTTCTCTAGTATCAAGAATATTTATTGGCTCAATGCAAAAAGCTTTATCAGGCTCAAGTTCTTTTACATCATATGTGAGTACATGAGTTGGGTCAGACATGTATTTCCTTAACATTGATAGGTGGAACACATTTTTAACATTAGAGAGACTATGAGGGATTTAAAAATGGTAATCTATGGCTCTAATTTGATATAGAATTTCAAAAGGATCGATTACCTCAGAATTAATTTTCCCTACTTAGCGAATCGTATAATACCCATACAGGGAGATACCTTTATGAAAACATGATCTCATTCATCAAATTGAAAATCCTTCCTTCAGTTGTCAGTATAGATATTTTTCCTACATTTAGATATTTTGAAAAAGGCTATGATAATCATTACCTTTTCTCTTGTTTCCTCAACAAGTTCTGGGCCTATGAGATTTATTTCACCAACACCATCCCAAAAAGTGGGTGTACGACATCTATTTCCATACAATGATTTATATGGTGACATATGAATACTTGAATGGAAGATATTATTATAGGAAAATTCATAGAGAGGTAAATACTGATCCCTCAAGCCTTGAAAGTCATGTGTACATGACCTCAACATGACATCCAATGTTTGAATAATTTGTTCTGATTTTCCATTAGTTTGTAGGTGGTTGGCAGTTCTCAAAGGAAGATCAGTATCTCAGGCCTTCTAAAGACATTTATAGAATTGTTATGTAAAACCAGGATCCGGAACAGAAACATATGATAATGGTACACGATGGAGTGTTTCAAATTCATTGACATATATTCTGGATAAATGTTTAAGTGGAAAATATTCTCTTATAGAAAGAAAATGTACTGTTCTTGTAAGATGGTCAACAATTACAAATATAACATCATTATTTCTTGGAGTATATGGTAGTCTCATGAAAATGTCCATTATAATGTCATCCCATTCCCACATAGGAATAAGAAGGAGTTTCTTGACACCTCTAGGACATTGTCTCCCATCCTTAACCTATTGACACAACAAACATCTCGATAGATAATCAATAATACCCCTCTTCATGTTTTCCCACAAAAAAATTCTTATTTATGTCTCTATACATCTTTGTGATACTATGGTGTATAGAGAAATTAGAGCTATGAGCATCCTCCAATTGTTCCCTATTTAGATCAGAAATAGCCGGAACTTAAATCCTCTTTCTGAATTTCAAAATACCACCTTCGTATACAAATTCGGTCAACTTCCCCTCATTTATACATTAATTTTCTTTTTAAACTCCTTACCATCATCTAAATAAGATGTTATCATTTCCAGTAAAGATGTTCTGGAAACCATTTGAAAAAGTTGTGATGTCTTTCCTTCCTTGATAATTCCCAAATCATCATTACTTGATCCATGAACAAAAGATACCTTTCAACTCTCATTTTGATCAGAACTCCATGATCCATTCTACTCAATGCATCTTATACCTTATTTTCCTTCCCTGAGAGGTAGTGTATTATGAAATCATAATTGATTAGTAGAAAAATCCATCTATTTTGTATCATGTTGATTTATTTCCTTGAGAATAAATATTTTAATCTCTTATGATCTTTATATATCTCTAATTTTTGACAATAAATATAATTTCTCTAAATCGTCAGATAAAATATTCCCACTTCTGACTCAAGATCATGATATGGATAGTTATGTTCATGAATTTTTTGCAGCCTAGATTCATAAGAAATCACTTGATCATTATCCATAATGACACAACCAAGTCGTTTCATTGATGCATCACTATATATAACAATCTCGTAAATCCCCAATGGTAGGTATAGGATCATAGTATTCACTAAACTCCTCTTTAATTATTCAAAAAATTCATCAGAATACATTTTACATATGAACATAACCCAATTTCATTTGATCTTGGTCATTGTTTTGGATAAACAGGTGATGTTCTGAACAAAACACTAATAATAACCTCCTAAACCAATAAAACTACGTACCTCAGCTACGTTCATTTATATATAAATTTCATGAATAGCCTTTGTCTTCATAGGATCTACCGATATTCCATCCATAGAGACAATGTGGCCCAGAATGGAAACTAATTGGAGTCCAACTTATGACTTTCTAAACATCCCATATAATTTATTTCTTCTAAGTGTCTTCAGAATTGTGAACAAGTCATATTCCTGATCTTCATGAATTTTAGAGTATACCAGGATATAATCAACAAACACCACCCAAAAATCATCATGAGATTAATTGAATAATATATTCATCAGATCCATAAAAACATATGTTGCATTAGTTAGTCCAAAAGGCAGTACTGTAAACTCATAATGGTAGTACCTAGTTCGAAATGCTATTTTTGGAAAGTCTTCCTTCCTCACAAGTAATTGATTATATCTAGATCGAAGATCAGTCTTCAAACAATATTGGAATCTATGAATTTTATCATATAAATCATCAATTCGTGGAAGAGGATACTTATTCGTTGTTATATTATCATTTATTTCCAGGAATTCAATGCAAAACCATATTGATCAATCTATCTTCTTGCCAACGAGGACATGGGCTCCCCAAGGAGAAAAACAAGGTCGAATAAATCCGTTATCACACAATTATTCTAGTTATTTATTTGGATAAACTAACTCCACAATGGCTATTCTATAAGGGTTGTTTTTATGGGCCTTATACTATGAATTAAGTCAATGGAAAACCGAATTTACTGCTCTCAAAGATGTCCTGATAAATCCTATGGAAAGACGTCAACTTACTCTTATACAACATGTACATCCCCTCTTGGTATATTCACCTTCTCAACCTTATTAATTACATTAACTTCCTCTTCAATAATTGAATTCAATAGATCTACTAAGGGTGGATCTATATGAGAATCAAATGGTGAAGTTTCTTCTCTAAAAATAAGGGATTCTAAACCATTCTAAAAAATGGTAACATGCTTCTTCTTACAATAGATCTTTGCTTTGTAATTTGATATCCAATTAATACTGAGAATTATATCATAGTTAACCATTAGTATGGTGATATGGTTAGAAACTAAAGCTTGTTTATGTGTCACGAGGGGGATGAATCAACACACCTTTGTTGCAATGATACATCCACCTTGGGTTTTGACGGATAACACCATTATTAAATAAAATTGGAAAAATACATTTGTTTTGGAAAATTGGGAAGATATAAATGAATTCAACGATCCAGAATCAAATAATGTTTTGGCTATGTTGGATGAAATTATCAATGTAGCTGCCACTACATTGTTAGGAACATCAACCTCTACGGTTGTGACTTGATAAGCTTTGCCTTTCTCCCATGGACTTCTTTGGGGAACATTTACATGATGCGTATAAAATTCATGTGCATAATGTCCCATAATTTTAAAATTGTAGAAAATAACATTGGTAGATTCTTTCTTCCCATTATAATCCTGAGATATGTGGCTTTTTTCTCCACACCTGTAACAACCTCCCAATACCTTCAGGCATGTGCCACGGTATTTCATCCAACAACTAATGCATGATGGAAATTCAACTCATGCCATTTTACCCATTTAATTATTACCTTTCCTAGAGTATTCAGCAGTCCCCTTCCCCTCTTTTATTCCCTTAAAGTCATATGACATAGAGTATTCCTATTTTATTTTGATAGCACATGAAACTATGTCTTTAATAAGATGAGAATTTATGGGAGACTAGATCCCTTCAGTGGAATGGTTTTATACCATTAAATAATAAATAAAATTTTCTCCTTGGATTACATATGTAGTCCATATAATGCCTTTCCAGCCTTATAAATATTGATTCATACATGGAAACATTTTCATCATCCTTCAGCCTCAGATTCCAGAATTGCCTCTTCATATCTATGCGATGTTCACGATTGAAATATTTTTTAATAATATTTCCTTAAAATACATCATGTCAATATCTTTTGTATCATCCTATTCTTTTGTGTTTTGGATTAATGACCACCACTGGTCCACATCTCCCATTAGGTGATAAACTTCCACGGAAACCTTCTCCATTTCGTTACATCCCTAATCATGAAATA
Organism: Viscum album; assembly: GCA_963277665.1. Classification (NCBI taxonomy): domain Eukaryota; kingdom Viridiplantae; phylum Streptophyta; class Magnoliopsida; order Santalales; family Viscaceae; genus Viscum; species Viscum album. The sequence continues at coordinate 115,728,149 of OY728128.1, read as the reverse complement.
TCTTCTCTATGAAACATATCCAATGATCTTCTACAAATGGGATTGTAGTCCCATTGAATTATGGAAGTTTTTGTCGCATAAAGTGATCTAACATACCTCCTCCATGTGTTGGATACAGATGCACATTGTGGGTAAGGTTATTATTCATAACTTGAGTATGTTTTTCTAGTATAGTTAAAAGTTTCTCAACACTAGTCACAACACCGAAGCCAACATCATTATCTTACATCGGTGGGAAATCCCTACAAGGGACATGCATGTTCTTGTGATTTCAATTCCTTCCACTAGCCACCATTTTTAAATAATAAACACACTATATTAGGGTATGAATCATAATGAATAATCACAATGTAGAAAAATACGTAGCATAAATCGAAATTCTATGCATTTCTCATCTCTTAATCATAGACATGGTATCTTTTAGTAAAGATTTACATTTAAATTCTTCATAATGGATTGTAAATAAAATGTGAATTATCCTAAGCATAACCCCCTACAGTGTCATAACCATGAGTGAAACAATGTCCCTTGTCATGTACAAGGATACCCCTGGTCAAGCCCAAAACTCCATGTCAGAGATTTCACTCCATGGGACATTTGTACCAGTGCCACCTCTACCTGATCATATCCATAGAGTGATGTATTTCATGAAATATCCACATAATATATTCCTTCCCAAAATACCAGGAAATTATTGTATGTTAATCCCCAAATACTAGCTTATGGGCTCTTCCCTAATCTACTATTTCCAAATCAAGTTTCGATGTTATATTCTAATATTCCACTGACACCAACTATAAGGATCTAACCCTAGTTTCCTAGAACATGTGAATTATTTTATTACATTAGTATACAATGTTTGAATAAGCATCCCGATGGACCGAGTACATTAGTATTATTGGAAAAAAAGATTCATATATAAGTTAAATATTACAACCTGAAAATAAATAGAACATAGAAACTCCTTTGACAACATCCATGAATGAGAGGGTTTTTAGCATGTCATTCATAAAAATAAATGTCATGTCCTGAGAAAATGAAATATGATAAAAGGTTGAGCTCAAATTCTCAGTAAGGTTAAGAATTACTGTAGAATATTACATAAACATTAGCTATGGGGAATAATTTAAATCACATGCCTCTAAAAATAATCATTAACAAAATATGGCAGAAAAATGAGTTGAGTAAATATTTCAATAACATAACATAATAATTGATATTATACTAGTCTAATAACCTCACGAACCATAAATACTATTTTCAAAATGAGGGAATGAATAATGCAGGACTACACAACCATACTGTCAAGGCCTTAGGCCATGACCATAAATAATCATTTGGTCAAGGCCTGGTGCCAAGACCGTAGTTTGTTTCATGAGACCTACTAATGCACCAAGGGGATATAGTAGGACCCACCCAACACATACTATGTCCAATTCATTCCTCATATGAACGTGGATAAACCTAAAACAAGTATAAATTCATATTGAAATTAATATATGAAATGAAAATAACATTCCGCAAACATTACCCATTAACACAAACCATTCAGAGTAAATTGGGGAATGGATTTATGATAGTATATCCACATAGAAAGTAATAATAAACCATTAAATTAAATATTTTATATGATAACATGGAATACTAATCCCAGTAAAACATATGAATCTACAAAATATTTGAAATATAAGATAATTATCTTATAAAATCGTTGATAAAATCATGAGATAAATACTCTTTTACTTGGTAATGAAGAGTTCTTATGGAATCATATTTGAATAAAACCATAAGTGAAGTAAGAAAGTATTTGGAAAATAAAACTAGTGATTTTATTAATACAATGGTTTCCAAAAACATATTATAAACTGCCCTTTGAAATAGGTAAGAATTATAGAAATTCCCTAGGATTGGTCTTGTATTTCAGAAACTATTTTGAATGTTCCTTTTAAAACCTCCAAACATCCCAAAAATAAGGAATAATTCTTGTTATTATACATATATATATACCACACACATAATTTTCTTGGAGTAAAATTTTTATACACAGTATTTTCATTGAGGTAATAGACAATAAAAGTAACCCGAATGAAAATTGATATTCAGGTGGAAAAACCAATAACTTAAATATGAATGTGTTCCGCTCTGGAACTTAAATTCCTTAAATGTGAAATTATACCTATAAATAAAATATTTTAGAACCTATTATACATGTATATAATTTATAATAATTCTTTTTAGTTTATTAATTCCCTTATTGATAAGTTATTATATTGAATTCTATCATTCTGGAGTGTTCGTTTTAGTTATTTTCTAAATCAGTTCACTTTCTATTATGTAATGGAGTTCATGTGTAATGGTGGTAAATCTTTATAATTGATTTATCATATTATTTATGATCATCAATTTGTGTTATAGGTCATTTATATAACTTCTTTAGATGGAATGAGGATGAATATCTAAATAGATCTTTAATGATAACTATTTCAGTAAATTTGTGGGTTTTGATTTAAATGAATTCATTTTTCATTATAACATAATAAAATTAGTACAATGGTATTACAGAACCTTAAATATGGTATTTTAAATATATAATAATCTTCTTCAACAAAAATAATAATTGTTTATTTACCGTAATTGAAAATGATAATAGAAATTGAAATCCCAACATCCTTGAATGTTGTAAATGGACACATCTCAGATGGAGTTATTGCTACTAGCAGAAAAGAAGGTAAAAGGAAGAGATGATGATATATTATTCCACTATCATGAAAATATTATAGTACATGTATGTTAATAATGGTCATCCCAACATTTGGATAAGGAAAGGAAAAAATTGAAAAAGAAAAAAATGAACATGAAAGGAAAACCAAAGAATTGAAAAGAGGAATTTAACACTTCAACCAATCTTCCTTGACAGCCTCCATAAGGGGGAGGTTTTGGTCACTATGTGATACCAATGATTTCTAGACACGGGGGAGGAGGTTAGGAAGATATTTGGATAGAATTTTGTGAAGGCACCCGGTTTGAGAGTAGATAAGAGAAGAGGGAGTGACAGGGGGTTTTATAGTGGAGGGAAGAGGAGATTTCTCAATTTTATATTTATTAATAAACTATTTATCCCAAATCTAAGGAATAGTTAGTCTTCTATTAAATTAATATTAATTTTATCATGTGAATACGAATTAATTGGGCTTACACCACTATAACATCACACATGTCTCTATAATTAGTGTAATTAGATTACTTGGTAAATTATGATATTTAACTATTCATCAAAAATACTAGTATTTGAAACAAAATCCCAAAAAGGAACCCCAAATTTTTTTCAACATGTAGAATCCGAAAATAACATCCATTTTGCAGAATATTATTATTTATATATTTAATTTAAATCATAATTTATTCTAAAAAAATAGTTTTAAAACACTTATTTACTTATTCCAAAACATCGATATATAGTACTTCAACTTGAATATTATTTATATACTATCATAGGTAAGGTTACCATTCATTAGTGTATATCACTATTCAAAAGGGTATGGTACTATTCATAAGCGAAGTTTACTATTCATCAAAAATTATGTTTTTCATTGGACTCCAAATAACATACTGATTGAAACCGTGTATGTCAGAATTTTGAAATTCACATCACAGAAGTGGCATACATATGTTTAAAAGTCACGTAGCACTTAGTAGTTCATAATTTAGTGATTTAATGAGATTATGACATGTTTATGTGAAATTAATTTCCATTGGAATGTATTGGGTCATTACAAAATGTTATGCCGCATTATATCTCTTGGGTGAGAGAAATATAGTATTTAAGATGGGTGGTCCCCATTATTGATCTCCAATGCAAAGGGTAATAATAATTTTTCTAGTTCGATGCATGGTTACTCAAATATAATTGGTTTTATAAATATGATGATATGTATAACATAATTGGGATATAATTGATTTATAATAGTATTAATTATTTTTTTGTGAAAAAATTAAGTGTTTTATTATTGTGAATATATTTTTATTCATTCACTATGTAAAAATTAAACATGTATTGATGTTTTACACATGAATTGTGTTTTTTTCCTTTTTTATATCCCTAATTGAGAATTTTGTGCTCATTCCATGTTTGAAAATGTTATTCAAAGGGATAAAGGATTATTAGGGATGCAACTAAGAGAAAATTGAAAATTTTGAAGATATATATTGGAAACAAACTATTTTTCTTTTTGAAATGATTTTCATCGATGAAAATAATTGATATCAAGTAAATGTGTCCAAATGAAATGTTTGGGATTATGTGAAAATATTTTTTCCCTAATTAACTAAAACTATAATCTAAAAATACCATCGAATGTAAATTCTACATAAAAAATAGTATAATATATAATGTTTATAGTTATAAAAATATATAAGGGTTCAAACAAGGTGTTGATACCTTGTGTGGTATATTGAGGATTTTTACTAATGTCTCTCTTGGTGGATAGATGTGTTATAACGCATGTGTAATTGGATTTTCATAGAATTCATTTGTGTTTTAATGTATTTGAAATTCTGAATTGATATTCTATGTAGAAGAAGATTATATTATGGTTCACTGATATATGTATATTATTTTCAATTTTAAATCTACCTAAAATTTATATCATGTGTTATTACTATTATATTTTGATCTATAATCTAACATGTTGTTGTATTCATGAGGGGATTTGAAAAACCTCAATGTGATTACATAAAACGTTGATTACCCACCCCCAAAATATGTACCTTTTGTTTTTGTTGTTGTTTATTATCACTATACTATTTAAATACATATCTATTATTCTTATCTCATAGAATTTGGATGGAATATACTCATGATTGTGGTGGGATCTTGGAGATTCTCACTGGGACTAGTTATTTCCATTCCATAACATAATTTCCTTTTCTTTATGTAGCTATGTTTTGGTTGGTTTTATTGTAATATTTTAATAATATCATAATATTGTTGTTCTTTTGGATTATGATTTATAAATATATCATTAAAACATCTTTATATTATTTATTTTCTTTTTTTATTTTATTCATGATTAGTTTTTTATGATTAATAGGAAAACCACCCCTTATGATTTTGTAAGAATATGCAATTTATTTAAAAAAATTAGATTATAGGGATATGACATTATTTTTGTTTCACGTCAACTTTTTCCATGATTGTGGTTAGGGTATGGATGAAAAAAATTATTAGATTCATTTGGAGCAGCATATTGGGATGATATCAAAATGATAAGATAAATTAGGAAATTATAATAGTGAATATAAAGGCATATGAAATATACTTATTATAGTTATAATGTTACAAGTGGGTTTAGAGATAAAAATGATGTTTATAGACACATATAGAAGTATTTTAACCACATTGTTTTATTTTCATCCAATGGGTGTCCCATATAATGCTTTATTAATGATACATCCAAATAGTGTAATATTTATTATTTTATTTCTGATCATTCATGGAAAATGGAATTAGTTGTTATTACATTTTATGACATGGATTATTCAAACAGCTTTTATTGCTTCTCAATCATTGACTAAGTTTATTTGGACCTATTATTGTGAAATTTAAATAGTTATAATGGTTTTAAGATGAATGAAGATGATATATAAAAATATGTATTAGATGAACAATAAATTATCTAATATACTATTCAATTTATTACCCAATAATTTTATGATACTGATAATAATAATTTATATAAAAATATGTGAAATATATACCATTATATGTAGGTTCAGAAAAAATAATCAACCAACCATTCTTCTGAAATTGGAACATTAATATGAAATATCTGGATTAGTTTAAGTAATAGGATCTTTGATTTACATATAATTAAGGATAAAATAAATCTAATTTTATATGTATTCTTGTTTAGGATCACACATGATGATGATGGGATTTGGATTTGAAAGCTAAATGTAACCAAATCCATAAATTGTAGGGATAAAGGAAATTTTTATACTTTAATTTATACATACACACCAACTATATTGATAAAATTATTGATTATATAATTTTTATGAAATTATTTCTACCATGTATAGAATGATGGGTTTTTAATGAACACAGTTAAATTTTTATATAAAAGGGGGACCTAGTCATTCCCTATAGGAACATATATTTAATTCTTGAATTTTATTATAGATTTTTTTCAATGTTTGTTTTTTTATTTGTCAGTTATTATAAAGACATATATATTAGAGAAATTATTTTAGAGTGTAAAATTATAAGATATACTATATAATGAAACCATACAAGTATACATCGTAAATTGACTACTGATAACAGGAATAATTATTAAAGGTACTTTCAGGGATGCATAGAAATAGAGAATTATTAAACTGGATTAGTTTCATTTCATTTATTCCATAATAACACGAGAGGATGTTTCCACATTTTTATTCTTTAGAAATTGATATATTATTCTATAACACCACCTAAAATATGTCAAATATATACCGTGGATATAAATATTTTATTTGATTATGTCGCAAAAACAAATTCAGTTACTATAAATGATTCATTTTTCTCTCAAAAATTTGTGCAATATGATTTTGATAACACAATATTGTTGTACTCAGTCTCTAAAATTTGTGAGAAATTGGGATTATAGTAACACCGTGAATCTGTAGATGATGCAAAAACAACATGGAAACATTGATCAAAAGATATTGAGTAATTTTTTTAGGGTTGTGAGTAGACAATCATAGTTGAAAAATCATGTTTGTAGAATGAATGGTGTGAAATTATTCTTTAAAAAATCATATGCATGTAGTCATTCATATTTTTAATACTTTAATTTAATTCCATTTAGTATCATCCATCAAATATAGTATCATATCATGATGATACCACATTTATTGATTAAATAGACATGTCTTCAAAATCTATATTGTTGATAATTTAGGTTCCATTTTACCATTTGACAAGCATTAATGTCTAGATTGTTTGGGACAATAATGTTATATAAAATTGTACCTTTGGTTTAATTCACAGAATTGATTTATTTATAAATTTAAGGATTATATTGGATGTTTTATTCTATATGTGAGTTTTATAACACCTTTTAGAGTTATACATGATATTACACGATATTGGTGTTTGAATATTGGAGGAGTTGGGACATAATAATCGACGGTGGGAACTGTTTTTAGCAATTATAAGAATTTATATTATAAAATAAAGAAATATTTACTATTTTATATTTTCATACCATTAAATATCAATATCTTTACAAAATTATTAGATATACCGTTGTTTTCAATCCAAATGTGTATTAGAACATTCAATTGATCTTCTTACAGGGAAAATATCATTTATCATCATTCATATAGTTTGAACCATAGTTCATTTTGGAATTTATGTAAATTTTTGATGTATCATAAATATAATTGTAAATATGAACAAGTTAAATAGATTGTGTTTATTCATTACATTAAAAACATAATGAATTTCTTTCACTATGACACATTGTGGTTTATTATAAAATTTCATAAAATTTGACGATGATTAGATATCTTATTCCACTAACAGATTATAAATTTTATCAAATTAAAGGATCACCATAATTTTCAAATATTTATATCTGAAATAGGTATCATCATTTATGTCTGAGGAAGGTGGATATTAAAATGACTTTTTGTATGAGTAAAAGATGAAAATATGAATATGAGGTCATGATCGATGAACAAACAAATTGAAAGGTTGTTTTATTGTTTTTATTGAATAATATCATTAAATTATTCTATCACTCATTTTCTTTTCAAATTTTTTGTGATATCATGGTTTATTTTTGGAAAACATTTGACCATGAAAAAAACATGGAGACAGTGATGATAACTGTACCGTAACATAAATTTTGTTTATAATTTTACCAAATAAATTATTGTGGTATTTGATTTTCTCATCTAGGGAACTGCGATTGTTGATAAATAAGAATCAACATACCCTTAACATATAGAATATTTCATTTAATGTAAAAACCCTAAGAATGTCTTTGAGATCTATTTCTTTTTTTGGGTTCAATGTAATAATAGCTACATCATTCTTCCATTCACATGTTTTAAATACACATTGATAATACTAACAAGAAGTGTAACACCATCCAAATAGATTTATTATTATTTGTAAGACGTTTTTTGTTTATTTTTCTTCTCACCTCAATATCAATTCATATCTTTCAATTTCTGGGACAGGTCTTATGGTGTATTTTGATGTGTTTGGGTCAAGAACCAAGTATATTCTTACTTAATGTGACCATGTCAATGATTAGGTATCATAACTATTTCTAATGTGTGAAGGGGATTATACAACAAAGTAAATGAGATTTTATGTACTGGTTCATACGTTTCAATAATGGTGTCATTATCTATTTGTATATTTCATCACTATGTACAATGATAAAAAAGTATAAGAACCAAAAAAATTCAATGAATTTAAACTATATTCATAGTTTGATGATGGAATTACCCTAGTTTATTGAATTTAACTTCATTTAAACAAATGAAATGGGAAATTAAATATAATATTGTTTTATCCATAAATAATATAATATATAATCAGGATTATAATAATGTGTTTTAACTCATGATTGTTATTATAGAACTCAATTGGGATTATCTTGACCATAACAGAGTTGTATTCATTGTTCTGGTGACTCTTATTATTTATTTAGTTTAAAAGGTCAATGTTTCTCATAGAATGTATATTAATCATATAACAATTAGATAAAAATTTATTTTCTTTTTATATTGAAATTATATAAATTATATGGGAATTTGAAATTATATTTCTTGATCATGTAGTCATTCTGCTGTCATAAAAAGAAAAATTCTTTTCACCGTTACTATTCAAAGGTGGAAATTATCCTACGCATCCTAATGATGAAAAAATATATGTATATCTATTTTAAGTAGAAATGTACTTAATTCAATTTTTTAATAATATTATGGAATGAATACAATTTTTGTAGGTAATGTCTGAGAATAATTGACCAAGAGTATAATATAATCTATAACTATAACCATATCTAATTAGGTACATGTAACAATAACATTTTTAATTTATTACCAATAACATTTAATTTTATGATTCATATTTTGTTATTATATATACACTCAATACATCAACAAAAATAATTGTGATCCATGAATCTAATATGTTAGATGTAACATAAAAAAATTAAATTCACTATTTGGTATATTTACATAGAATATATTTTTCGATCACATTTACATATGATTGTAAATAATGTTTTAGATTTAAATGTATAATAAACATGAATTTGTTATCCTAATTTACATGATCACAACGTATAATCATCACTTGGAATGTTAGTTAGAAAAAACTATTTAAAAATTATCTTACCCATGAATATTTTATGTATTATAGTGGCTAACAGTATGATCATTATACATTATTATGTTTCTCATATAATAAATGTCTATAAGACATAGAATATATAAAACCATTGGAATAATTATATATAAATGGGGTCTACTACAATTTTTTTATATGGTTAAGGGATTGGGACTTACCTTCAATCCTGAAACCTTCAATAATAAATATCTTTTTATATAAATTTCCATAACCCTATTTTGGGTCTCTCTAAAGAGAGTGTGGGAGAGACTTGAACAATCCATATGGTGATATTTATCTTCCTCCTATCTGAATCCTTCGGTTGAAAAATTAGTGTTCATCATCCATCCAGATGAATATTGATGTGGTCGAACATAAAACAATATGTGTATAGGACAGGATGTGGAATTTCATAATGATTCTATAACACTATTTAATGAGTTTAGTGCACATTTCAATCACCACAAGGGGGATTCTATAATTTGATCATATACAATTTAATGGTTATATGAAACAGTCATGTTAATCTGATAAACAATAATCATTGAATTAAATATTGAGATAATTTTGTATCAACCCATAAATTAATTATAAATTACATTTGAAGATCCCTATCTTCTAAATCAATCATTTTGATTTTGTCAATAATTATACTATTTTCGTTGAACATGATATTGTGATCATATGAACAAATGATTACACCTAAATAAAGAAAAAAAATTTAAGTCATATAATCAAATGATTCTTCCAATATTACTGAAAACAATATGTTGTATTAGTTTATTAAAATGAAAAAAAATATTAATTTAAAATTAATTTATTAGATTCATAGGATTGGATTTCCTATAACATTTATTTATTCATCTTAATATACATGCATTATTGTCTATACTATTTCATTATTATATCTAACTTAACAAATAATCTTCTATGGTTTAAAAATAATGAGTAATACAATAAATTCTATCATGAGATTCTAAAATCTCTCTTTAGGCAATACTAGAGTATATCCCACCAAAATGCCTTAATAGACTATTTTCATGTTTGTATCTCACTCTATGAGGTTAAATATGAAAACATTTTTTTAATATTTATCTAAATTGAATAGTTGTTTAGTTTATGAGAGGAAGGAACATGAAATTAATAACCACACATTGTGTACACTATGTGCATTCTATAAAACTCATCTTTTACTATGGATTCGAACATACGGTGTCCAAATAATTCCATTTGTTAAATAAAAAATAAATGAATTGAAATTCCATGAAAATATATTGAAACACATCATGTATATTTGAAACAAATGTCATGTAACTCTTGATTATATATAAAATGTAATTTTATCAGTCTAAAGGTATGTTCTATGGACATGGCTAGAAGACATTCGCACTATGTACTTTGGTACAGGCTGTGTACTTTGGTATAAGCCATGTGGTTTTTACAACATGTTATCATTGTTTTTAATGTAGAAAAAATAAATATATAAGCCCACCAATATACTTGTATTGTATATTTATTATATTTGAAAAGGTAAATTCCATTACACTGAATAGTTAATAATATATCCAATAATATTTTTTGTTGAAATTTTAAATAAGAACTTCTTGTGGAATCCATGTACACTATTAATCTTAATTTAATATATTTGAAATTATATTAACCTAAAATTTTTAAAGATAGCGAGATATTTTTTCATGTATTTTATATTAAAAAATTAAATTAATTGGTTTAATTAATACTATATTAATTTCATAAATTAATAAACAAATTCTATTCAAAATAATATTAATATTTTATTGTTTTTTTATGAAGTATAGATGATCATTATATTAAACCATTCCATTTTATGTGATTTGTTCTTTATTATTATTAAATTTTTTATTAATATATTATTTTTTATCCCCTACCCCTTAATATGTACAGGACAAGATGCCCAAGGGTTTTTGATTAATCCACGATATGAAATCCATCGGATCCCATAAACTATTAGTGAATAAAATCATATGTGTAGAAAGAGTTATTAAAAGAGAGGATACGATCCATCTAAAGGATTTACGGTGCAACCAATTGAGGTGATATATAAGACCTATTGGAGGAATTATGTAACTAAAATCATGTTATGATTCATGTTTCTTCCCTAGTTTTGAGGTTTAATTTATAAAAAAATATATAAACTAACAAATAAAAAATTCATTTTTCCTGCTGTTATTTTTTATTTCTATATGTTTCATAGTAAATTAATTTTAATTGTGGCTATTGTAGGATCACATATTAAATTATTTAATATGAAAAAATACAATAATGTACATCGAACTAATGAACAAATGTATTATCTGAAATGGTTATTCACTCAATGAAATCCATATAATGCTAAAAAAGAATGTAAATAGGTACAATCAAAACTATGAATAATGATTTAATACCATAATCTACAAAATACCAATCCAGAATAGCCTTCCAATCCTAATTAAATAATTTACCACACTGTTAATTTTTATCTTCCAATTTCTACGTTAGTAAATACAATATCAAGGAACATTTATCTTACATAAATATGATTACATAACATAGTACACATCAATTAATTATTTTACGATATGTACATGATTTAACTAAGAGGATATGGTTTAAGAAATCCATTGAATGTGATTTCCTAACTGGGGAGTCCACTCTGTCTCTCATAGAACTTCATGTCAATGAATTTTTCAGGTTTCAAAAACATAAAACACCTCAAAAAGATCATCAGACAAATTTATGGTTTATGAGAAGTGGAATATGGATCTATACCACAAAAATTTGTTCGAAAAAATATATTCTGAAAATTTTCGTAAGGTATACTAGGTTTAAGAAAATAAGTGTATGTTGATAACAATTTCATTAATTTTATATTTATTATTTTAATTTAGTATTATAAAAAGTACTAATAATATGAAATTAATTTTATGAAATAGAAAATCATATTTCTTTTAAAATATCGATCGGAGAAATTACGTCGGTGAAAAACATCTCAGAATCCTGATTTTTTTGGGATCTTATAGAATGTTGTGTGTCATTCTATTCCATGAAGGGAAATTTTATGTACCATAATACACACAATTCTATATTAATTACAAAGGGGGATAATAAAAAAGAATTGTATCTCTATAGGAATCATGAAAATGATGATTTGGATGACCAATGAATCATGTTATCTTATATTACCAATGTGATTCAAATATAATATTAGAATATATATTTTTATAACATCATTTCTAAACATCAGGATCTCTATCAAGAGAAGGCAAGATTATGGAAATGTGATGTGAACAATACATTCTGAAATTAAATCATGTACATTTGTATCTAATAGGGTAATATTTTTTATATTTTATTATCAAATTAGATAAGCTATAAATCATGAGATTTATAACCACGGTAGAGTTGTCCATAGATCCCATTATACAAATCCAACAAAAACAATTGTGTAGTTTTATTGTGAATAATAGTACAATATATATTGAGAATGAACTTTAAGTCCATTATACACTTAATCATATAGATGATAAAGACATTGGGGTTGACTTATTCAGTTTCCATATGCTGAATAAGAAGAATAATTATACATTAATGGGGATGAAGACTCATTCCTTGTTATAGGATATGGAGAACCTTCCCTCTATAAAGTATGGCATCAAATGAAATTGGAATAAAAAAAATTTGTTTTGTCTGTAATGGGTATTGTTGTACCACATGAAGGATATTTTCACCCATACATCTTGTGATGATTCAAATTTCACATGTATTATAATGGAAAATTGTATGTATTACTTTTGATACTAGCTGCTAAGACATATTTTAATTCGGATGCCCATTACGCTTGTAATAAATGTTTGAATATAATAATTATAATAATTATGTTTCACATATATTATTCATTAAAATGTTGAATAATATCTAAAAGGAGGACCATAATATATTTTTTAGAGAACCATTAAGTAAAATGTGTGGGTTTTTCCCCACATATGGTATAGCCATTGTCGATAAAAGATTATTGTGAAAAATTCATTATAGGCGAAAAATGAATAAAATATTTATGTAAATTAATTTTTTATCACTAAAAAATTGAAATAATTTCACAACTTGAATATATTCTGATGGAAAAGTTGTAGAGTTAGCTGCAAAAACCCTTTAAATTGATGAGATCCATTTTAATTATTGTATAATATTTTGTAGGCTATTGAAAACCATGTCATAGTTCTATGATTGATGCACAACAAAATTATAGGATCTCATAAAGAACAGTGAAAAACGAATTATTCTACATCAATCGATCCATATCATGTTATGCTATTTTTTTATTTTTAATTATTCCATTTATATGATTCATATAGAGAGAGAAACAATTAACCAACAAATTGATTTCGGGTTTGTGCATTTTTCAGGATGGGTTATTTTAATCTATGAATTGGGGAAATTATATTGTGACAATATTTTTAATATCTTCAGTCATCATTTTAATATCAATGAATCAACATTGAAATATACATCGTTCAATGATTGTTCTTCAGATTGGTTAGTAGTTCTATCTAATTCACAAGACTTCATCCATTATTTATTATTTTAACCATGGTTTTTGAACCATGTATAGGGGAATTTAACATTGTGCAATTGTTTTTTCTCTTAATGATTTAGTATGGTAGATATGGACTATGTATGGTGTAATGATTTTTCAATTTTAGTGGAAATGAATTCATTAGACCATATAGGACACTAATCGGATTGAGTTGTGTGTAGGATGGTGATTATGAGGAAGTATCATCAATTCATATATGTATGAGAATATCATAATTTAGTGAGAGGAGATCGAACAATCCTGCCATCCTGGATTGACAATATTTGGTTAAAATTGCAGTAGAATTGATTGCTGGATGCACGAGAGATGTCCTGTGAACTGGATCTGATATTCAAGAAAATTAAATTTTATAAAATGTGTATTTTAGATCCATACACCATATGGGAAGCTCTCAAGGTCTTATAGGGCTAAGGATAATGATAATCACCACACAATTAGTGAACACAACACATGATGTGTGGCCCCTCAATGTTGGCTCTATATTTACATTGGAGAGTACACGGACTCGAACTGGAGTACTCGGGTTTGGAACACTGTGTATTCCCTAATGAATAAAGTGAGGATTAAAAATGATGAAATGAATGGGAAGGGGCATGTAGTGTAATTTTACATGGACACGAGCTTTGAACATGTACAGATCATAACCTAGTTCTAATGGGTAGTGCTTTGTACAACTTATTAATGAAGTGTAATCAATGATAGCATTGAGCCCTCGTCCTCATTATGTTTGAAAATATTCATTGGTTTTTGTTCTCTATATTCCTTCCCTAATGGTCATTATGGAATAATATCTTTCAAAATAGATGGTGATCCCTTCCATAATAAATCGTGCATTGAGCAGATATAATCCTCTAATGAGGCCCAGAGTGAGATCCTTTATCATCTCTCTTCCCTAGGATGATTTCTTAGTATCATTGTGACGAACAATACATGTTCATAAAACATATACATATATGGATAATATATATTGTTTTGTTAGTATATCACATGGCCCTATATGTGATCTTAATCTATGTATTTTATCTCTTAGAACATCCATCATGTACTTATTATCACAATACCAAATCAGATGTAAATCTCATATGGATTCAAACAATGATATCTGAATCATTGATTGTGTTCTCAATGTTCTATAATATGATGAACATCAGAGATAAAATATTTTATTTTCATTAACATTGTTGTTGTACCATGAGACTACATTTATTTTGGAGTATATCTGGATATTTATGTTATATGTTTTGTAGAAATATACAAAAATAGAGATGACAATTACTAATTTTTTGTATCCTTTTTGGTTTTAGGGTGTCCTACTAGGTATTTTTGTAGTCACACAAGTGCAGTTATTTCCCACACAAGAAATTTATTGAATATATGACTCTCGTTTCGACTATTTCTTAGAGGAACCATGATAGAGTGGTGCATAGTGATACATGATATACTGAGGTATGACCATGAAGTATATTGACAATAGAAATCATCTATAATATTCATTTGGAATTATTTTTAAACTTATTTTGGTGGTATTTTATTTGTCCCTACTTATATTACATTTTTCATTCATGATCTGGTTGTGGGTGGTAGATGTATTCATGCATGTTTTATCAGTTGTATTACATTTCATAATTTTTAGGCCATCAATTTTTTTTGTGAACAAGAAACTTATGTGAAAGAATCCAATGTTTATGATATTCCTACTCAACACTAGTCTCCATCCCCTAGCATATTTTAGGTGGGAAGAGGCAGTCATGGGATTACATATTTTGGAGGGGTTATGATGGAGCAGCATTAGAGTGAGATTCTAACAAAGGAATGAAGACTTTGTGATTGGTTTGGGTGAATGTGTTATGTATTCTGAGATATGATTTATAGATAGGGACTACAATGTCGGTTCCCTGGCTGATGTATCCATACACATTGACATTGGTAACCTCTTTTATGACATGGTACCTAATAACACTTGTTTCTGGGAAAACATTGGTACATGAATCATATAGAAATGGGTTTTGGTTACCATGTATTTCCTAATTCATCTCTGTATAAGTACTAATTTATTTTGCATCATATTGTCTATTTTCGTATACCTCTACAATGCATGTAATCTATGATTTATCACCCATATCAGGAGGATTCTACCCACAGTTATGAGTCATTGATGGAAGGACATGATTTGAATTCCTTACGTCCTTGAGGTGAACCAATTATACACCCACTTATTGAGAAGCATATTGTTCCCGTTTTACTAGAAGATATGGTACCCTTACTAAACACACATCCCTATATTCAATGGAATTAACTGATATGGTTTCAAGGTGAGCCTATCCCACAAGTGGATGAGTACTGGATTGGGGATGTGATGTGAGTTTCTCATCTTCATATTACATAAGATGATCAAAAGGGAGTTCAATAATATAGAGATAACTATGAATGTTCAGGGACATGGTAGTGATTTATAAATATATATTATGAGGGTGAAACTATATAATGGCCATATTCCGAGTTTGTTTTCAAATAGAAGTTCTCTACACCTACACATGGGGTTGTAAATATTCATATGATTCGACATACTCACCTAGAATCATGACAATATTTATTATTTCATTTCGGTTTAAAAACATCTCTAGGTACTATATGGGCATGATTCAGGAGAAGATTGTATAATATTGGAAAAATGAAGGGGGAAATCATAAAAACATCCATGCTGCTGTTATACCTATTTTAATTTCTTCTTATGGTGTGATTATAGTTCTACATTTTTTGGATTATATTTTTCATTCTAAGTAAATGGAAATAGTGGTTAAAAATAGTGGGAACACATGAGTAGATACCGTGGATACATAGAGCGGACATCAATCAATGGGATGTATAATTGTATGACAATTTTGGAGGATATCATAGGTTAGTGGTTTGTTGGTATAAGGGTCACTGTGTGAGCCTAGTTAGGTTAGACAATGGTAATGCTGCACATGTGATGGAAGGGGATATATTTCATAAGATTTACCAACCAATTGTATGGTTGATAGGGATACTGTGGATGAGCCATCGAGTCAGATGTAGTGGTAGAAGAATACAATACCACAAGGAGATAGAAGTTTAGGAAGATCTAGGAGTGAATCAAATTATAAGGCCCCAGTCTTAAACATTACTTAATCTTGAGATTCATTAAGAATACACGTTGAGGATCTTTTCAAGTTTAGAGTTTTAGATAATTAGATCATAAATCATGCATTACATTCCACATTTAAAAAAAGTGGTTACATAAAAGATAGTACTCATTTTTCCCATCAACATAAACATATTAAAAAAAAATATAGATTCTTTCTTGACACTTCCTTAACACCATCATCACATCACGTACCTTTACCTTGACCTGTGAAAAACATTTCAAAACCATGGGATGAGCATAAAAAGCTCAGTAAGTGATATAAAAGCATGAAATGAAAACATTATTCCATGTATGAAACCATAATTTACTCATAAAACATAAGCATTTTAACATACCAAATAAATCATATAAATCATAGGACATAAAGGTAACTTGAGGAATTCATAACATTCTTACGTTGGGACTAACCCTCATTGTTACGTTTTGAATACCCATCACGGTAGATTCCCAAAATATCTTTAAAGAAACCATAACATTTAAACCCTTCACATTACCTAATGCATTGCAGAGCTATATCAGGCTCACTCTCCCTTAGTTTGTCACGGAACCACCCATCTTCATAACAATGCCCAAGAACCATAACATAATCGTATCACATAAAACATGCATAAGGGAAACATAACATTTCCACATTTCAATCAAAATATATCAATACAACACATTGATATAATAAAAACATTATAAAAACCATTTTCAATACCAAAATAAAAGAAAAGTAAATCATGGTATTTATTTTTCATTTAAAAAAATTTATGGCTTGAAGAGGAAGCCAAAACTCAAATAATGGTCACGGCGGCGAAGAAGTCATTGTTGCCACATATGTACTACAAAAAAACATTCCTTTTGTCATTTATTAAAATGATTTGTATAAATAATATTCCTTTTGAATAGACTTAAATTTCAATGGTGTTTATACACCGTATAAAATAAAGTTGTGTATAAAACAAAATATGCCTCAATGAAAAGAGATTAAGACGAAGTCCCATACCTTGGGTCCGACATGACTTGATCATTCTTTAACCTCATGAATAATAAAATTGATTCAATTAATAAATTCATAATAACATTTTTGAAGTTCATTATTCCTTTTATATCACTTATTACCATGTTATGAACACTATGTAATTATTTCAGTTAATAATGGTCATTTTGTCATTTATTGGTACTTGAGTAAAAAATACTCTTTATAAATACAAGTTGTTCATGTGGTAAAATATCCATTATATCCATAATTATTTTCATGATGAAGATATCATATATATCATATATATCCAGTATATACAAGCATTTATAATATTACATAACATTTAGATGTAAGAAATGAAATGCACCGTTCATGGAGACGGTAAGCCGTACGTACGCATGAACGCTACTTTCATTTCTATTTCGTATTTTATGAAATGGAATCATAATGATATAAAGGTATATTATAATTCCATTATAATATCATATATAATATCATTAACTCCATCCTTTATACGTCCCACATATGGAATTAACGAATTAAATCACTATGAGGGGGCGGTAGTCTGTACGTCCTAAAAAGAAGATATCACATTTACCCATAATGGAAACCATAAAGGTCTTCCATAAATGAAAAATACAGAAGCATAAAGAAAACATAAACATATTATATATCATATTTAATTATAGTGACATATTAATGGCCACCTTTGAAGGTGTTATATGAATATTGAACAATCATCGTTTCGTGAGGCAAAAATTCATCATCCACGGAAACAATATGTTCTTTAACCATTAGATGTAGGTGTTTGTAAGTTTAGCTCTAATACATCTTATAAAAACATCCTAGTATATTGAATATACTGGTGTTTTTACAAAAGAAATGAAAAAAAAATATTTTAGGGGGTTGGAGAAGGAAAATAAAACAGAAGAACATTAGAGAAGACTTTACCTTTAAATCTGGTAACTCATCTTGGTTTGGACCAAAAGGGTTTCTTGAAGAGCTTTATGCCTAAGGTAAGGCTTCTATGATGAAGGGAGGGATGTGTAGAGATGAAATGAGCAGAGTTTGTACGATCCAATGGCTTTAATAGTGTGGGTATGTACGTAGACGTGGGGGCCTTTTATAAGAGGGAGGAGGGGAACTCTTAGAAAGCCAAGGAATGTTACTTTATTTTAAAATGAGTTTCGGATTTAAAAGTTCCCAAGTTGAAACATTTCTAGGATAAGGTGATGAGGGTTTGAAATATACTCATCCAATAGGTCTTTTACATGTGAAATTCTTAGATTTTACATTATCTTTTCATTTTATTTAAATCATTCATTAATTAGATAATCTCTACATCATCATGATTTCATAAATAAATTAATTTATTTTATGACTAAAAATTATAATAAAATAATATGAAGTTGGAAATATTCTTAACATTCCAGAGAATATTTATATTTTAAGATATAATTTCCACAGACAATACTAAAAATGTTTTACTCGGGTGATACATTCTTTAGTGATATTCTCCATTCATTAAAAATAAAATGATAAACTGTCACTTTCACCCAAAATTGATTCCATGGGGTCCCTATGTTTGGAACAAAAAATCCCATGGTCTTCCATGACACAACCAGTAGAATTAGGACACATGTTGGGGTCATTTGTTATTATTATGATATTATTTTATTATCCTTGACTACCTGATTACTAATTAATCATGATAATTAAAGATAATTACCGTCGTTACTATTCATAATGTCCAAAAACAAAAGAGTATTAATTACATAATTTGGACCATATGATTCCAAATATGGAATACATTCTTCCAAATTCCAAACATAGGAATTGCAATAATTAATTTAAAAATAATTCCCGTTTTCAAAACAAATAGCGGGTTTTTTTAAACAATATCCATGAAAAGTTTGGCACTTGTTTATGGCCAATTCCAACGTTAAATTAATTCTAATGAACACCATTGGATTAAATGGTAAAGATATATTCTAATTAAACTTTAAAACCCATTAAAAAAATATAATCTAACCATATAATTAAATTAGATGAAAAATTAGATTTGATGTAAAATGTAGTATTTTTCTCCATTTATTAAAAAATGAACATTGTCAGAAAAATACCAAAAATTATAAAAAGTAACTTTTAATTTCCCAATAATAAAGAATAAGTTTATTTTCACAAATAGATCTTATAAAATTTTCAAAAGTTTGATTTAAAAATGGTTTTCCTTCAAAAGGCAGTAAAATAATCTTTTAAAAATATTAGTGTAATCCATGCTTAAGATTGGATTTATTCACATTTTAAGTCTTTAAAAAACTATCTAATTAATAAATAGACATATATAAGAATATCTATTATTCATTACTTACTTGGGATGTTACATACTTCCCCCCTTTAGAAAATTGTGACCCCACAATTTATTTACTTATCGAATAAGTGGTGGTATTTATCCCTCATTGCATTTTTAGATTCCCATGTTGCCTCTTCACTCATGTGGTTTTTCCACAAACCCATTACTTGATGAATAACCTTATTTCGTAACACTTGCTCCATGTGGTCAAAAATCTGGACCAGTTGTTCCTCATAAGATAGATTCTATTCCAGCTGAACTACCTCTGGACTCAAAACATGAGATGGATCTGGCATGTACTTCCTTAACATTGAAACATGGAAAACATTGTGTACCTGAGATAAACTCGGAGGTACAACCACTCAGTATGCACATGATACAATTCTCTCTAGAATTTCATATGGTCCAATGATCCTTGGACTCAGTTTTCATTTCATACCAAATCACATCACACTTTTCCATGGTGATACTTTGAGAAAAACATGATTGCCTACCACAAAAGAGAGATCCTTCCTCCTGTTGTCCGCATAACTTTTCTGTCTGATCTGAGCTGTTCTCATGTGTCTCTATATTAGATGAACTTTTTCCTGCCTACTCTTCTACCAATTCCTATCCCATCAACATCCTTTCTCCTACTTCATCCCAAAAATATGGAGTTCGACACTGCTTCCCATATAATGACTGAAATGGTTCCATCTGTATACTAGAATGAAAACTGTTATTATAAGAAAACTCAACCAAAGAAAGATGTTGTTCCCAACTTCCCAGATAATCCATCGAAGAAGCCTGTATTATATCCTCGAAATTCTGAATTGTTCGTTCTGACTGCCCATCTGATTGAGGATGAAAAGTTGTACTGAAATTTAATTATGTACCAAATGACTTCTGAAGGCCTTTCCAAAAGTTAGAAGTGAACCTGTGATCACGATCAGATATAATGGAGAGGGGAACTCCATGTAACCTGACTATCTATTTATGATACAAATGGTAACGTTGAACTGAGGAAAAATTATATCGTATAGCAAGGAAATGAGCAGATTTAGTCAAGCGATCTACAATAACCCATATTCCATTATTACCTCGAGTTGTCTTTGGCAATCCCACAATGAAGTCCATGGATATATTCTCTCATTTCCACTCTGGCACTGGTAAAGGCTGAAGCATCCCATTCGGTAATTGCCTCTCTGCTTTAACCTATTGACACGTCAAATACTTCAAAGTAAAATCAGTAGTATCTCTTTTTATTTTGTCCCACCAGTAATACTCCTGAAGATCTCTATACATCTTAGTACTGCCTGGATGAACTGAAAACAGAGAATTATGAGCTTCACATAAAAACTCTATCATCAACTATGAATCATAAGGAAAACACAGTCTCATCCCAAATATCAAAACATAATTATTATCAATGTTGAATTCAGGAAACTTACCCTTCTGAACTAGCTCTACCTTTTTATACAACTCACTGCCTTGCTTCTGTGCTTGCTTAATTCTGTCTGATAGAGAAGATTTCGCTAATACATGAAAGAAAACAGAAGGAAATCATAGACCAACAACTTCTATGCCAATGTTTATCAAATCCTTAACCAAAGGATCACGTTCAACACACAACATTGTTAATGAAGCATTACTTTTTTCAACTCAAAGAATCAGCCACTTTATTTTCTTATCCCGGATGGTAATGAATTGTACAATCATAATCCTTGATTAATTCTAGCCATCTCCTCTATCTCATGTTGAATTATTTCTAAGTGAATATATACTTTAAACTTTTTTAATCGGTATATACTACACACTTTACTCCATACAAATAATGCCTCCAAATTATTAAAGAGAAAACACCAACAGCTAATTCCAAATCATGTGTAGAGTAATTTACCTCATGAGTTTTCAACTGATGTGAAGCATAAGCAATTACATGATCATTCAGCATTAAGATTCAACAAAGTCCATTCAATGAAGCATCACTGTAGATAACAAACTCACCATTCCTGGAAGGTAGTGCCAAAACTGGATCATTCACCAATCTTCTTTTGAGTTCCTAAAAACAATCATCACATTATTTTGTCCAGATAATCTTAACACCCTTCCAAGTTAGCTTAGTCATTGGACTAGATAACCGAGAAAAATTTCTGACAAACCTTCAGTAATATCCTGCCAAACCAAGGAAGCTAAAAATCTCATTTACCTTTGTGGGACTTGGCCATTCTTCCAAAAACTGTGTTTTTGCAGGATTAATAGTTATTCCATCTTGAGAAACAAGGTAACCAAGGAAAGAAATTTATTGCAACCAAAACTCACACTTTCTGAATTTCGAATACAATTACTTTTCTTTAATGGTTTTCAAAATAACCATTAAATGACTCTCATGGTCCTATTTACTTTTTGAAAACATCAAAATATCATCAATGAAAACAACCACAAACTTGTCCATGAACTCATGGAATATTGTATTCATAAGGTCCATGAATACAACAGTTGCATTGGTTAGCCCAAAAGGCATAACTACAAATACATAATGGACATATCTTGTACAAATCGCAGTCTTAAGAATATTTGCTTCCTTTAACTTCAATTGATGGTACCCCAATCTCAGGTCAATCTTTGAAAAATACTGAGCTCCCTGGAGCTGATCAAACAAATCCTTGATATGAGGCAAAGGATATTTGTTCTTAATAGTGCTGTTATTTATGGATCTATAATCAATGCAATGACTCATTGCAAGGTAATATTCGTTTCCATCTTTTACAAGTTTCTCAGCCTCTTGATATGTTATAAATAGTAAGGGTTCATTCTTGTACACAAAATAAAATTATTCCTGAAAAGAAACTTCTTTAGCTCTACAATCAATCTTAGCATGGTAAACAGAGAGACAATCCATACCGAGGATAACATCAAACTCTACTAGAGGTAACACAATAAGGTTTTCAAGTAGGTTCTTTCCACATAAAAGGATAGGAAGATTCATATAAATTCTTTTTTCCTCAACATTTCCCCCAGGTGTTTTTACCACAAGTTCAGGAGTCATTTATTGAGATGTTATTCCCATTTTACTAGAAACATTTTTAGAGATGAAGGAATGTGTAGACCCTGAATCAAACAACACACTGGCATAATCTAAAAAAACAAACAAAGTACCTGATACAACTTCATTTCATGGCCCAACATCTGTTGATATTGTTGCAAAGGATTTCACCAGCCCATTTTTCTTGTAGTCTAACTTCTTCATATCGCTCGAGCTCTTTTTCGGACACTTGTTTTCATAGTGACCCATCTCATTGCACTTAAAACATTTCACTAACAATAAAAAATATTTGGTATTACCATAACCTTGATCTTTTTAGTGCAATAATGATCCTTATATCCCATCTTACCTCACCGGTAGCACTTTCTAGAATTCATAAGACACTCCCCATAATTCCTTTTACCACATTTATCACAAACTGGAAACTTAGTTTTCTTACCATCAGACCTTTTAGAAGAATTCTTCCCTATCTCCTTCCACCTCGGTCTCTACTTCTGTTGGTTGTTATAGAACACATGATCATCAAAAAACTCCATTTCCACCTTCTCAACACACCGAACAAGATTTTAATAACATTTCAACTCATGAGAATATAATTCCCTTCGATATTTTGGCTCTAATATTGAGTAAAAACGAATTATTTTACTTTC
Organism: Viscum album; assembly: GCA_963277665.1. Taxonomy (NCBI): domain Eukaryota; kingdom Viridiplantae; phylum Streptophyta; class Magnoliopsida; order Santalales; family Viscaceae; genus Viscum; species Viscum album. The sequence goes on along the minus strand of OY728128.1, from coordinate 115,703,985 downwards.
AAGGTCTTGGATAAAATTTGGAGCATACCCTGCCAATCGAGTGAACCTTTCTTCATAAGCATCCAATGAGTCGTCCTCTTGCCTCAATTCCAAGAATTGTTTTTCCATCCTAAGTCAAACATCCTAAGGAATATACTTCTCAAGAAACATACCTTTGAATTCATCCCAGCCGAGAGCATCAATCTCATCAGCATCCCTGATATTTTTAACCATCAAACTCCACTGATCTACTTCACCCTCCAAATGGTAAATTGTAAGACTAACCTTTTGATTTTATGAACACCCCATGACATCGAAAATCTTCTCCAGTGCTTTAATCCACCCTTCAGATAGCACAGGGTCATATGATCCTCTGAATGATGGGGGATGTTGTCTCATGAAATTTTACACCACTGACATGTTCCTCTGCGATTGATCTGGCTGATCTCGTGCATGGAGACCACCGCCATTTATCGCTTGAGTCAACTATGCCATTACTAAAAAAAACTGTTCAGTTCCAATTCCGACCATCTTAGGATGTTGAATCGGAAGGTCATTTCCTTCGGTATTCCTTCCTAGTTTTGCCTCCCTGTTTCCTCTATGGAAAACCATTCTGACCAAACATGTCTTAGATGATGCAACATGGAAATATTCAAATTATATATAGTATCAATTTGACCCTAAAAAAAATATTTTTGGATAATTATTTAATATAACTCTAACTCCTAATGTTATCTAAACCGACCTCTGATACCAACTATAAGGCCCCATCTTTAAACATTACTTAATCTAGAGTTTCTTTAAGAATAAACATTGAGGATATTTTCAGGTTTAGAGATTTAGATAATTAGATCATAAATCATGCATTACATTCCACATTTAAAAAAAGTGGTTACATAAAATATAGTACTCATTTTTCCCATCATCGAAAACATTTTTAAAATAAAACATGGATTCATTGTTGACACTTCCTTGACACAATCATCACATAATGTACCTTTCCCTTCACATGTGAAAATCATTTCAAAAACATGGGATGAGCATAAAAATTTCTATAAGGGATATAAATGTAAGAAATGCAAACATTAGTCTATGTATGAAACATTACTTTACTAATAAAAGATATGCATTTTAACATAACTCATCAAATCATGAATAAATCATAGAAATAATAGAACATAAAGGTAACTTGAGGAATTCATAACATTCTTACATAGGGAGTAACCCTCATGGTAATGTTTGGAATACCCATCACAGTATATTCCCTAAATATTTTTGGAGAAACCTTAACATTTAAGCCATTCACGTTACACAATGCATTGTAGTGCTATATCGAGCTAAAATACCCTTATTTTATCATGGAACCACCTGTCCTCATATCAATTCTGAAAAACCATAACATAATCATATCATAAAAAACATTCATAAATGAAACATAACATTTCCACATTTCAATCAAAAGATATCAACACAATACAATGATATAATAAAAACATTATGAAAACCATTTTTAATAACAAAACGAAATAAAATTAAATCATCATATTTATTTTTCATTTTAAAAAAGTTTTGGCATGTAGAAGAAGCTGAAACTCAAATAATGGTCATGGTGGCGGAGAAGTTTTTATCGCCTCATACGTACGACAAAAAAAATTCCTTTTATCATTTAGTAAAACAGTTTGTATAAAAAAATTCCTTTTGAATAGTCGTAAAATTAAATGTGGTTTATACACCATATAAAATAAAGTTGTGTATAAAACAAAATGTACCTCAATGAAAGGAGATTGAGATGAAGTCCCATACCTCGGGTCCGACTTGACTCGATCGTTCTTTAACCTCCTGAATAATAAACATGAGTTAATTTATACATTATTAGGAACCTTAATCATGTTAATTATTCCTTTTATATCACTTATTACCATTTTATGAACACTATGTAATTATTTCAGTTAATAGTGGTCGTTTTGTCGATCATTGGTAATTGAGTAAAAAATAAACTATTTATAAATACAAGTTGTTCATGTGGTAAAATATCCATTATATACAGAATTATATTCATGATACAGATATCATATATATCATATATATCTAGTATATACATTCATTTATAATATTACATATCATTTAGAGTTATGAAATGAAATGCACTATTCATGGAGACGGTAAGCCGTACGTACGCATGAATGCTACTTTCATTTCTTTTTTGCATTTTATGGAATGGAATCATAATGATATAAAGGTATATTATAATTCCAGTATAATATCATATATAATATTATTAACTCCATACTTTATACGTCCCACATATGGCATTAATGAATCAAATCACTTTGAGGGGGCGGTAGTCTGCACTTCCTAAAATGAAGATATTGTGTTTACCCCTAACAGAAACCATAAAGGTATGCCATAAATGAAAAATAAATAAGATTAAGGAAAAAATATATATTATATATCATATATAAATATAGTTACATATTAATGGTCACTTTTGAAGGTGTTATAAGAATATTGAACAATCATCCTTTCATGAGGCAGAAATTCGCCATCCACAGAAACAATATGTTCTTTAACCATTAGATGTAGTTGTGTGTAAGTGTAGCTCGAATAATTATTATAAAAAATCATATTATAATGAATATAATGTTTTTATTACAAAATAAATGAACAAAAAGAGTTTAGGGGGTTGGATAATCAAGATAAAACAAATTAACATTAGAGAAGAATTTACCATTAAATCGGGTAACTCCTCTTGGTTTGAACCGAAAGGGTTTCATGAAGAGATTTCTCCCTAAGGTAGGGCTTATATGATGAAGGGAGGGATGTGTATAGATGAAATGAGCAGAGTTTTGACGAGCCAATGGCTTTAAAAGTGTGGCTATGTAGGTAGACGTGGGGGCCTTTTATAAGAGGGAGGAGGGGAACTCTTAGAAAGCCAGGAAATGTTACTTTATTTTAAAATGAGTTTCGGATTTAAAAGGCCCAAATTGATATATTTCTAGGATAAGGTGATGAGGGTTTGAAATATACTCATCTAATAGGTTTTTTACAAGAATAAGTCTTATATTTTACATTATCTTTTTATTTTATTTAAATCGTTCATTTATGAGATAATCATTGCATCATCCTGATGTCATAAATAAATAAAATTATTTAATGTCTAAAAATTATAAAAAAAATACTATGATGTAGAAAATTGTTTTATCTTTCCAATAGATATTTATAGTCTAATATATCATTTAAACAGAAAAAACTAAAATTTTGTTACTCGGGTGATAGATTCTTTAGTGATATTCTCCATTCTTTAAAAATAAAGCGATAAAGTGTAACTTTCACCCAAAAGTGATTCCATGGGGTCCCTACGTTTGGAACAAGGAATCCCATGGTCGTACATGACACAAACAGTAGTATTAGGACACATTTTGGGGTCATTGGTTATTATTATGATATTATTTTAATATCCTTAACTACCCGATTACTAATTAATCAAGATAATTAAGGATAATTACCGTCATTACTACTGATAATGTCCAAAAACAAAAGCATCTTAATTACCTAATTTGGACATTATGATTACAAATATGGAATCCATTCTTCCAAATTCTAAACATAGGAGTTTCAATAATTAATTTAAAAATAATTCCATTGTCAAAACAAATAGCGGGTTTTTTTAAACAATATCTATAAAAAAGTTTGGCACTAGTTTATGCACAATTCCAAAGTGAAATTAATTATAATTAACACCATTGGATTAAATGGTAAAAATATATTCTAATTACACTTTAAATCCAATTAAAACAATAATCTAACCATATAATTAAATTAGATGAAAAAGTAGTTTTGATGTAAAATGCAGTATTTTCACTACTCATTAAAAAATGCACATTGTCAGAAAAATACCAAAAATTTAACCAAAGTAAATTTCAATGTCCCAATAAAAAAGAATAAGCTTATTTTGAAAAATAGAGCTAACAAAATTGTCAAAATGTTGATTTAAAAATGGTTTTACATCGAAAGGCAGTAAAACAATATTTTTAAATATTAGTGTTTTCCATACTTACGATTGGATTTATTCTTATCTTAAGTCTTTAAAACAATATCTAATTCATAAATAGACATAGATAAGAATATCTATTATTAATTACTTAGTTGGAATGTTACACAAGTGGTATTAAAATATTTTATTTATAGGAACCACCACACAGAGGTGGTAAACAAATGGCTAAGTTCGCTAGATGAAAGGGGCAGCTAGTTTTATGCTGCTAAGGCCTATGATTAAGTTGATATATATTTGATTAAATGTTAGAACTATGTAATTTCCTCATTAGAAATAAATATAATAGAAACATGTTATAGTCATTCCACTATTTACATATATCACATTTCAGACATATATATTCTAGTTGATCCCATGATATGACCCATAATCTTGGAGAATCCTTCTAAATAAGACTCAATTATCACACATATGTTTCAAAAATGTTCCTTTCTATTGAAAAAACGAGAGTCTATTTAGTACTAATTTTATTAATGATGTTCCCTTCTAACATAATCATAGTTATGAAATGTTAATAAATATTTCATGCACATATATTGATATTTTTAAGGGGATGATGATGTTTTTTCATATAAATGGTACTATTATTTAATTTTTTGTGAAAAGGAATCCCAGAAACCACATTACGTACTCTTGCATAGGAGGGTGAAACTGATTACTCCCTAGTTGGCTAGTATAACATTTACTATAGTGGATTTTGTGATTTTTCAGTTCCTTGCAATGGTTGTGAATAAGATAATGTCTTTCCTAAGGATTATTAAAACTTACCACCCACACAATGATATAATCATAAAATGATCTACACCCTAAGATAACATTGATATCTTCACTATCATATTATATGACTCCCACATATAATCCCTAGAAGAGGGTATTATTATAGGATTTTACATAGGATTTGTTAGAACTATTATTTCACCTTTGTCACCCCGAGTTCCATTACCTAGGTATAAATATGGATTTTTTAAAATAACTGTGGACTAAAGGTACTATAACACGGTGAATTTTAAAGAATTAGTATCCACAACCATTGAACGATTACCTATTTTTTCATGTTTAGTAGTGTGGCGGTTATCAAAGGTATACCGCATATTAGAATATCACCAGTTATGGGATTGGGATGAGGGCATACAATATTTTACATTCAAATGTATCTATGGTCACTATGAGTACTTGGTGATTCCCTTAGGCTTGAAAAAACCCTAGAAGTTTTCATGGAACTCATCAATCAAATATATTATGCATTCATAGAACGATTTAAGGTAGTCATCATGGATGATATCATTTTGTATTCAGAATCAAATTTGGATCACAGATGGCACATACAGAATTTCTATAACTTATTTTTAGACCACCATATTTACAGAATACAATGGGTGGGTTAGTTTAGAATTCATGAGCTCCACTTTTTGGGGCATGTTATCTTTGTAGTCTGTGTGGTATTGTACCTGGAAATGTTAGAGTAATTTTTATCTCTGGATACATCGATGTGTGTGACGGAGGAGTTGAACTTCTTTACATTTGTAGGGAGTTACTATATATTTGTTCAATATTGGTATAAGATATCATCTCCCATGATATTTATTACTTAGAAGGGGAATCCATTCTTATGGGAAGAGAGGTGCCAATATACATTTCATAAGTTCAAAAAAAGGTTTCTTAGAACCACCAAATTTATATTTACATGGTGGTTGTTTAATACATAGAGTGTTATGATGTATTGTAATCATTGGTTGGTTTTTTTCTAATGCATAGATAGGAGGTGATTACCTATGGTTCACTGCATTTGAGATCACATGAGTAGAACTACATGACCAGTGATCATGAGTGATACATGGTAATCATAAAACTAATGATTTGGTGAAACTATATTATTATTTGTTGGTTTTTCATCTATAATGATCACATGAGTCTCATGTATTTATTATCTCATAAGGGTCATAACATATTTTATAGTTTATACCTAGTGTTCTTCTAGAATTATAACTTCTGGATTTTATATAAACCTGTGAATAAGAACATGGTGGGTGTTAGTCTCAGCTTAAGATCACGTTCTTAATTGGAGAGTGAGGATTCAGTGTAGTTGGACTCATTAGATTTATACTATGTGGATGAATATTGATAATCATACCTTCAGTCGATGGTTATTATCCCTAATATTATTCACTGAGTCAGAGAGGAATATCTTTGGGATGTTGACTTTGAGGCCCTACATATTTGGATATCCAATGGACATGATCCTGATAGATTTAATAATGGTGGTTGGGATTTCATTATTTTCATAGGATTCATAGTTTTAATAGAGACATTGTGTTAGATGATTTTAAGTGTGTTACATAATCCTGCCATAGTAGTACATTGAGCTGTGTGATAGATATTATCAAACCTCAAACATCAGCATTAGTTTCAATGGTTAAGAAGGTAGTTTTAGTGTATTTTTTTTATTTCATTCATGTTTGAAAGTGAAGGATCTGTACCACATTACAGTGTATTTAGATCAAACACTTATGGTTCCAGAGATGAAGTGGGATAGGATATCCATTGATTTTGTTATGGGGGTACCATGTACATCTTAGTAACATGATTATGTCATGATTATTGTAAAAAAAATCACCAATTTAGACAAATTATGAGATTACATAGTGCAGTGTTCAGTAGAGACAATGAGATGAATCTATGTAATAGTGATAATTCAACTTCATGGAGTTCACATGATAATATTTTATGACCTTGATTCAATCATAACATATTGATTTTAAGGATTTAATGAATATTTTTTGGAATAATTTTTGTTTGAGTTCATATTTTCATCCCATGAACTGAAATCCATAGAGGGTAGAATATTCAGGTAATATATGCCATCATGAAAAAAAGGTATGTCAGATATTTTACATAATTATTAAAAATAAATACCATTGGTGTAGTATTCATTCAAAATTTACTATCATTCACCCAATGGTATGGGTCCATTTTAGGGATTTTTTAGGAGACCATATAGGTAGAAAAATCATTGGACTACCTATGGATAGTCCACAATTATGGTCGAAGTGTTGGTGTGATCTTATACAGTGTTGGTTTGGATCATTAAAAAGTGGATCAGGGTTCCACAAATCCTTCATATCTTTTTTGATGACAATCTAAAGATGAATTTATAGTTCATAGGGAAATACCAGGTGTTCATAATTATTTATCAAAAACATTCTTTCTTTTTTTGTTTGTGTATCAAGATATCTCCATAACTCATTTTCCCTCTACAGATATTACAAAGAGTTATCGAAATATGATAATGCTTAGCTCTACAACCATAGTTAGACATGGTAAATGTCATTTTTTCCCTTACATATTTAAGGAATTAGGTGCATGATCTGTCACATGTTATCGGCTATAGAAAATTGGGAAATTATGATAGAGAAACAATTTCTATATACACAATACAAGATATGGATCTAAATTAATGTAATAGTTTTTGTTTAGTGGTTACTTCTATGGGTGTCCAGTGGAATTGCGAGATACTCAATGAGACCGCATGTGAATGGGGGCCCAAATTTGTGCCCAACACCCACATTTAATTGATTATCCAATTTTTTGTATATTCTGGATGTAAAGTCCCATTCTTGAGAGAATTTAATGACTCATATATTCCATGTTTTGTTTTTGGATATAGTATGGGTTATTTTCGAAACTATGTGTTCAGAAAACATGTTATTCTAAGGGGTAATTAAGCCAATAAAAATTTATGTAGATTAAATATATTTAATATCATGTAAACACAATTCTACAAAAAAGGCATATAATATAAACCAAAGCCAAGATCAGAAATCTATGGGAATTGTTGGTTATTGAGTTAGGGTATTTCCCTATCAAATACATTAGCTTTTTCGGGGAAGGTACGTTTATAAAAATTATTTTTAGTCATTAAATGAATAAAATAATGAAATAAATTATGTTATTTTTTTTAATTTAATCGTCATCGTAACATACTTCATTAAATACATAAATATGGAATGTTTTATGGGTTATCCACAAAACCATTCAAATCAACTAGAACCACTAAAACCAATGAAGGATATTCTAATGGGGAATGAAAATATGATCACATCTCTATGATTGGTGAAGAAAAGTAGTAGGAGATCTCACCAATTCCATTGATATAACTTCTATCTTTTTATGTGATCAATCCAAATCTAGATATAAAGTTTACTTAATTTAATATTTTCACAATAAATTATTCCTATAATGAACATGATTCAATAAATCAAATATTTGATTCAATGAACATGCCTATTATTTGGTGGGATAGTTTTACCCTAGAATATGGTGTATTTTTGATTATATTTATTATATTTTTTCTAATCAGTTTTTTTATATAATATATATTTTGACATGAACATTAACTGAGAACCTTTATTGATATTTTTTTTCATTGGATTTCACAGTCAAATTTTTAAATTCCTCACTGGGGTCCATTTTTTATATGGTTTGACCCAATTTATAAGGATTCAAATGTTGTGTAGTTGTTTCATAGTGCATATTGTCCAAATTGAACATCCAGAATTAGTATGGTGGAAGTATTGTGAGATGAAGGATGTGGAAAATTGATTGAACGTAATTGGAGACCAATGGGTTTCAATGGTTTTTTGATGGTTTTGGGGATGAATGAACACATGTTTTAAAGGGAGTCAGGTGACCAGACTCTTACATGTGTCCATAAAGAGATAGTTTAGGGAAAGATCAATGATTTTGGGAAACAATATTAGTAGAATATATTTTAGAATTAACATGATAATTTTTGAGAACTAGATATGAAAAACTACAAAATTACATTGATCACAACATGTATTAGGGTGATACATGTTTAGTTTGCACTTCTCAGTAGTGGATTGTATTTGTGGAAGAATATAAGTACAACACAACATGTAATCTCATCACACGGTTTTTGATACCTACCATAAGATTGGTGTGTACCTTTTTGGGTACATTAATAGGGGTGAGAGTAAAAATTCCTTGGAATTATATATACTCCCACACAATCATGTCCAGGTGTATACATGCCTAAGTACTAGTGTAGGGTAACAATGAGTATTTTAATATGGACACAAGTATGGTATATTTACAAGGGTATGATCTAGTGATGAAGGGTCATACTATGTACTCTTAGTACATTCCATGCAGTACATCAGTGTTTTCTTGGAGACCTTTTTGTATATATCATTAACATGTTTTTTATGATTGTGATCCCTCTATCAATTCCAAAAGAGATACTATGAAATAATATCCTACACCTAGGATTAAAATCCATATAGATGGACATGATTTAAATAGTTATTATAACCCTTTTTTGAGGCTCAAAGTGATATCCTCTATCAGTTTTGTTCCCACAGTGTATTTATTGGTATTTTCATGAGAAACACAACAAGGGAAATGATCTACTACATATTTTCTAAATCAAAATATGATTACATGGTATAAACCATGGAAATGGGTTTAGTCCCCATCAATGTATATTATCTTCTCATACATATAGCATATAATTCAAACAGAGAGACATGAACAGTTGAACATCTAAAATGAACTCCTTCCAAGTTATATGGGTTGTGTGGTGTGTTCTCCTAGTGGAGTGTTTTGCGGAACTTTTAATCTCTAATACATGGATTATAATATTGTTGTTAATTTTAGTTTAGACTTTGAGAATTTTTGAGTATATATTTATATTATATTTTTATATGTTATAGAAATATAACGTCCTAGATATGACTGTTATTGTCTTTGTAATATTTTTTTGGGGTTTCATAGTGTCCTACTGAGTATTTTTTATACTCACATGTGAATAATATTTTCCCATAGATGTATTTTCGTTGTTCATATGATCAAACACTTGACATATTTATATATGGAAAAGTAACAGGTGATGCTTAATTAGACTGGGAATAAAAATTTGTGTTATAAATGTATCATGAACATTGTCACCATATATAGTTTTCGGTTTTCGTTTTTGTAGAGTCTTTGTGGTGGTCTTGTACATGGCCCAATATACATTCTGGTGTTTTTTCCCTACTCTGTTTGTGTGTTATAGGTGTATTAGTTTATGTTTTTTTAGTTATTTTACATTTGAAAATGTTATGTTAATGGTGGTTTGGACATGTGTAAATGTTCTTTAGGTTATGTCAACCAATGATTGATATATTCCTATTTTATGGAAATCACATTCCCCTGGCCTATTGGGGGTGGACATGGTGAGTAACGTCCTTGTCCCATTTGTGGTGGGTCTTGATAAAAATAATTAATGGGAATTTAATTTTTGATTCACTGTTGATGGTGTTTTTAATATATGTATAATTTATATACTGGATAAAATAAATGGTTCTTAAATTTATTTAAAAATATATGATCATAATTTATTTTTGAAGATTACAAGAGATGACATGGATCAATGGATTTATAATTGAGTGAAACTAGATGCATTGTACTATTTATAATGCAATCTCCCATAGATCACATGATTAATTTGGGCTTAAAAAAATAATTTTTATTTCCTGAGATTTAACTAGAAAAATATTTTTTTATTTTGTTTTATATGAATTTTATATAGCTCTGAAAAAATTGTTTACGGTTATATAATGAAAACAAATATTTCTGTATGGAACAATTGGATAATGGTGTCTATATATTAAAATAGGATTATATATATTGGAGATACATAATGGAAGAAATTAGTGTTATCCATTTAAATTCTACCAATGAATCACTATATTAGTAATGAATATGAGATGTGCTAGATAAATAACATTCATGGTGGTTACTTAGGGTCTTTTTAACATAAAAAACATGAAATATTTAATCCTTTTCTAAACATTATGATAACTAAAAAACCATTCTATGGTCTTGGGAAATGGTAAACATATAAAATATATTTGGTTAACTGAAATGTGTGGAGAACATTTCATGTAAGGTATAGAGGTAGGTTGTTATAACATATTAATTTTTCTAATAACATTACCATGAATGGTTTTTTTCTACAAAGATTAATATATGTGTGAATCCTTAGAGAATTTAAAATTGGTATAGAATTTATCCAATAATTATATTTTCAACAAGATTATGATATTTTAGCTTTTTCTTAGTAATTTATATTTTAGCCAAAACATTATCGACGTTATAATAGAGAGTCGTATTTTATTTTAACTCAAACCACCATATAAACCATAGTAAAATGGTGTTAGTTAAATGAGGATCCATACCATATTGAACGTGATAATATATGTGATGATCATACATGAATTCTACAGTAGTTTTGAGAAAATTAATTATATTTTACATTATTATTTTGAAATCGAGAACCATTAAATGTGGAAAACTATTTTTTCTTCGATTTATGGAGTATAAATAACACCATTTTACACTTTTTTAATCATGGGGATTTGACGTATTTTTTGTGGCTATAAAAATATTAAACCCATCACCCCAATAAAAAATGTATCTCATTATAGATTATCCCAAATATAAGGGGATACAATCTATGATTCCATTTTGATATGAATGTATAAGTCTTATGATAGGCATCTTTCTAAAGAAAGAGTATATGACCATGTTACCTTCCCATAAATAATGTTTCGACCTTAATTTAGTTTTTTCTTTTTTTATTTGAAAATTTAATAATAGATTATTTATGATATATATAATGGTGATGTTATGGATTTATGGGAATTTTCTTCTTGAAAACTACAATTTTTGTAGTCATATTTGGATTTACACCACATATAATAGGAAAAAATAACATGTTATCATCGTATAAAGTATTTCAGGAAGATGGTACCAAAAAAAATTACACACCCTTTACAACATACAATCTATGTATATATTGGATAAATATTGTGTAAAATGTGATAGGTTTTTCGTTGCAATTGGAAATCAACAATTACATGAGGTTTAATGGGGTTACATGCCATGTAAAATCTATTGTTTTTTTGAGTGGGAAGATTCATTGAAATCATTATTTAATTCTTCCATGTTTTCTTAATCTAAATAAAGAAACTCATAATATGTGATTTTGGAGTCCTACAGTCCCTCTAGATCAACCATAAAGTGAGTTTTGTACATGTTGGTCAGCATTTAATTATATACGGAAGCCATTTCCTAATCTATTCTATCTCACTCCATCTCTAACCTCCATTGATTTTAATATATTATCTTTTGATTAATGGATCAATGAATTTTTTTTATCATGAATCTATTCTATGGTCCTATATCCTATATCCCACTTTATTCACTAGGTTTATCTCATTGTGGGTATGGTAATTCTTTCAAAATGGTAAGTGGTTTTGTTTTATAAAGGAAAATTAAATAAACCATGACATGCGTATGGATTAAAATTTTATTCAACTAATTTGTGAAGAAACATATTGATGTAATAAGGGATTTAAATTGTTGTAGTATTGATTTTTTGAACCCCCCCCACAAATATAATAGATTTGGACAATGGGAACTTTTTTTAAATTGATAGAAAATGTGAAATTTTTATTGAATTTGTATTGATAAAAATGGATTCAATTGAAATTATAAAATTCTATGAATGATATTGGATTAAAAATGAAATGAGGTGGAAAAATGTTTGGTTATTGGAATGTAAATGGAATATTGAAACTGGAAAAGGGTAAATTATATTTTAAACTGATTTGAAATTATTTTCCCATAACCAATTTATTTATTGAACACATTTTGATATATGTAGTTATTGGGTTTTTTTTACAAACATCCACCCATTAATTTTAGTTCATCTTCAACAAAAAACACTATACCGACTCATATTTCCCAATATACAACCAAACAAACTCCGAAAAGAAAATTGTGGTGGAAAATAACTAGATGACTAAAAAATGATACAAAAACTCTATCATAATAGATTCATACTAATAGAATCTATTGGGAATAATTTTTTTTGGATAGAGGGGATGAAACATTTCTCTCTTTACAGACTCTTTCTTTATTGTCTAGAGAGAATCTTATCGATGTAGAAATATTTTTGTACTAATGGAATATAATTTCCATAATAACCATTCACTTAATATTCATTGATTTACATTTTTATTAAATAATACAAATGAGTTGCACCAATTTGATTTCTTCCCTACTCAATTGGTGTAACATATTATATTGGAAGATTTTGTGAAGTGATATGTGGAAAATTTCACGAATACCCACCTAATGAACTAGTAATTACAAATTAAAAGAAACATTACCAATTAGAATAGTTTCCTTAAATGGTCCAACATATCTTAGAGAAAATGTACCCTACATTCGGGGATGATCATGAACAAACTAAATAGAACCATTAAAAAAACCCAATCACATTGGGGAAACACCAAACGATGATGATGAAATCCTAAATACAATGTATTCAAACAATTCATTGTATTATATCATTGATGTATATCGTAAAACCCCACTAATATCCTTGAATTATACTCACTCCTACTAGTGTTACATAACCCAACTCTTCCCCATAGAGATGTGTGTTTCGTATGAAACCACATATACCCACAAAGAGATCCATTATTATTGATGAATGATATATATTTTTATAATAAAAACAAACCATTATAATATAGTCACGAGTTTATCTAGATATATCCTTGATTGTTGATCATTTTACATCCAGTAGGATGTGAATTAAATTCTATCTTTTCCCCACTTTCAGTGGATGATAAGTTATACTAAATATGAACTAATTCCCAATAACCTTCTATAGTGTGTTCAGTATACAATGAGGTAAAAGTGTATTCTCTATAATATTATATTTTATAAAGAACCCCATGTATCCCATAAAATCATACCCAAATAGCTTATAAAGGTCTATAACAATAGTTTTGTCCCTAGCCAAGAAGAAGTGAGATAGAAAATTCAACTGATCAATCACCAATGGATAGAATTCCCAAACAAGTGAGTCCTTACAATCTAATAAAAAATAAAATATAAATATCATCATATTTACTAACATTCACCTTAAGAGTTTGGAGGAAACTATGATGTTCCATAAGATCTACCGTTACATATTGGTAGGTGCACCTACGAGACACACAATCTTCAGGGTCATGCATTATATCTGAACAAATGAATATTAGTCTCATGTCATAATACATATTTTTATTTTACAAATGAATGTCCCTTCATAAACTATTTTACAAGACCAAACTAATTAATTGATTAATACATGGATGATATAATGATCTAAAGAAATGTATAATCCATATGAATAGATAAACCAACTAGAAACAGTCTCCCTACTATATAAGGTCTCCCTAATTCATCAAAATTTTTAATCCATCAACATAAAATAAAAAATATACCCAAAGAGAGAATCATATAACTCTAGTATTGTAACAATTGTTCCTAAAATTTTCTCCTTATCATCCCTGTTAGAAAGAGTCAAACCCTCCCCAATTATTCCACTACTCCTTCAATTACAAAACATTATGTTATAGTACATTCCTACAGATAGAATCTGTAATGAAATTCAACTTTCCCTAGGTGTAATTGATTCCAAATAAAAATACATGAATTTATTTCCCCATAATCCTCTATTATATTCCCATCTTTCCGAAAAATGATATATTTTTGAATTTTATTTTTTAAATGTTTCTATAATACTCACTCAAAAAAGATAATCTCACCATCATTTAAGTGAATAGATACGTAATAAATGATATAAAAATGAGTATATTTATTATTCACATGGGGTAAATATTTGAGATATTCATATTCCCCTTTATTATTGTATTCTATATGCACACATAAAAATTAGGCTCTGTATAAATCACTACAAATCACATACACCTTACATGGATTAGGTATGATATGAATTTTTAATATTTCCAGGAGGCATTTCAATTGATCGTATGAAAACTAAAATTTCACATACCATGAGAATAAAAACCCATTATTTTTATATAAACCCAATAGTGATTATCACATTTATATAACATTGCTGAACATTTTGTATTATCCATGAAGGCCAAATAATATGTCATTATCAAATAAATTTTATAGATCATCCAATGAAAATAAAATCACACCTTCTATAAAAAAACTAATAATTCATGGTATGGAGTCATTTTTTGGATAAACATCATATCATGGTTTGAGAAACTACATTTCACTGTGAATTCAATACAAATAGAGAATCATCATATTATTAATAACTGAACTTAAAAGTTGACCATGCATGTGTTCTAAGAATTAATAAATAAAAAAATTCATCCATAAACACTACAATAAAAGTATCAAAATAATCATGTAATATTTTATTCCATAATAAAATTAATACTGAGGGATCATTAGTAATTGATAAATATATCACATGTTATTCATAACTCTCTTACCTTATCCAAAAATCCATATTCAAGAAGTTTGACTTATGAAGATTTATTAGATGATAACATTACCAATGAGTAATCATTGAAAACTAAATTTCCAATTTTAATGATCAAATTAATCATCCAAGTATTGAAACCCCTATCTGGTTCAACATCAAATATTTCATGATCAATCGTGCTAAACCATCATCCTTAATAAAAAATTTAACTATGTTATTCTACGAATAAATAGTATATGAAACACAAAAACTTTTCCTTAGATCATATTACTAAATATTGATTTCATTCATTTAATTTTGTTTTATATGACTACATATTATTAATATCGGTTGAATATTTAGAACCAAAAAATTATTAGAGTCATCCTCTTTATCTAGAGAATGATAAATGAAATCATATATGATAAAAATTAAAATATTCCATGAAAACCAAAGGAAGATTGAGAAAAATATAAATACCATTAGGGTAAACTAAAAAAATTGATAAAAAATAATAATATATTTCATGGTTGGTTATTCTTGACAAGATAACCAATAATTATATCCCTAATACATAAGAGATATCCCATAAACCACAATAATGAGTATATGATGGTGATAACTATCAACCTGAGCATGTTGAGAAGTGAGAAAATCTATCTAGATTATGAAATAAAATATATACAAGTCGATAATAAGGAAAATAATAGAATAAATATTCCATATATATTGAATGATTTAAATTGATAACCCACTTACTCTTTCCTCATTAAAAGATTTTTTACTATCTCCATAAAAAATGACATCTGTTCCATTGGTTGTTTATGCATATCATAAAAATAGGTTTATATTGATGATTTAGAGGTACCCGTATAAAATAATGAATTCATTACTAAAATTTATACAATGAATATACCTATCACTGTTATAGTAACCACATCTACCACCATCAGTTAATCATCAACTATGTGAAGGTTCTTCCTTAGTGATGAATATGGCTATAGCCAAGTTGGATTTATTGAATCTAAAAGTACTATTGTATACCTTGGAGGTATGTATCCTTGAACATAATGAGGAACATACCAAGAGTGACAAAATCAATTTATATGGAAACATATTTAAGAACTATTACAAATATTGATCAGATTAGAAAATTTATGTTCTGAGTTAAAAACAATTAAATATTGATATTAGGTAAGAGGCCCAATAATAGTCTTCACAGATAGTGAAAAGGAGGACAACATCTGAGAATCACCCTGTAATACTCATGTGATGAAAATTCCCCTTTTATTTCCTTCAATATGTTCCATTGAATCTTTCAATTGATTGAAGATAAGGGATAACATAACATACATATTCCTCCAAATCCATATCTTCCATCATGTCCATTCATTATGTATCTGAATTGGAAGAAATCTTTAGTATGAGAAATTTTATTTGATTTCTAGAGGGAATCCATATAGTTTCAATAGATCAATTAGCTTGTCATTATTTACTACATCAAAATAAAAATGTTCCATCATAATGAACCAATTACCATATGACTAAAAAACTCTATATTTAATGGAGAGTAATTCTAGAGGAATCACTATCATCAGAAAATTTTGAAGAACTAATTAATGATGTGGTTATTCAAACACTTGTAGTCAAATCCCCCATATCTATCAATCTATGACATTGATTCCACCCATTTTTAGATGGGAAACATGATTCTAATTTTTTTCATTTTACCTTGACATTTCATAGGTGTCTCCATGAATTTGATGATTAGATCAATATTTTCCAACAAATATTCTATATCATGGGGATCAATTATAACCCTAAATGATTGTGGATTCTCACTTAACAATTCATATAATCTTTATCATTCACCCCCATCACCAGAATTTATCTCAATTATTGGGTTTTGGAATTGTGGAATATTTTTTACTATAATGTGAATTTATAAAATTATTGACTCAATTGGATCCGAATATATAGGTGGATTCCCCTGAGAAGCATCTTAGTGAACCTCTTGAGGGACCCATGGTAGATGACTCAATGGCATACCGCTACTCAACAAAACATAAATAATTAATAGGGGGTAGTATAATCTTTGTTACTACCAAAAAACCTTTAAAAGACTATTATTAAGATCATGGGATCATAATTGGTTACATATGTCAAAAAATTGAATGGTTCTTGTTTATTTTCAAGGAACTATATTTCTATGCACTTTATTCAACCAACCAATGAGGTACCTAAAATCCTGTACAATATCCTCAAAATAACAAAAAAATATTACCACATTCTGCTGATAACAAAACAATGTCAAATCGACCTGGGTACCCTCAAAGACTAGTATATGACCCGAACCATCACATACATGAAGGTAATTATATATCCACAGGGGCTGGAATCTAGAACCTGAACAACCAAAAATCATCTTAGGGAATGATTTCATCCACCCTAAGGTAGAAAACATTACACATAAGTGTATACATGATAAGGAGAAGTAGAATAAGGTTAAAAAAATATGTGTCTTAGAAAAATGAAATAGTGTAACAGATACAAGTAAAATTTAATAAAACAATATCCATGGTATATGTATCGATGAAAATGAAAAATAAAATTGAAACATATACTTAATTTGATATCATGGGAATACTCCGACAATCTCATTTTTGTGCCCTA
The DNA here is from genome assembly GCA_963277665.1 of Viscum album. NCBI lineage: Eukaryota > Viridiplantae > Streptophyta > Magnoliopsida > Santalales > Viscaceae > Viscum > Viscum album. Next base: position 115,685,932 of record OY728128.1, on the reverse strand, counting down.
GGGTTACTCTTACTGTACTATTCTTAATGAGATGAGTGTGTCACCTATATTGACCTCATATTGGAAACACTAATATAGCGTCGGTCTTACACCATTCTAAGTATTTAAATCTCATTAGGATTGATGAGTTGTTGTTATCAGGGTTGTACATGATATTCTAGGATCATTGGGTTACACCATTATTCATTCTAGGGCATGATAGTTATTAAATTTCCTAGAGGTGACATTTTAAGGTAATTTCATCAGAGGTCATGCAAGGACTTCAGTGTACATATGGTTGGTGACGAGATCATTTTAAAGGAACCATAGTAGTTTAAGGGATTATGGGGGTTTTATATCTCTGTGAATTATTCCAAGGGATGAGACATGGTTTTGGAGTTTGATGTTAAATTCACTGATCATTAGTGGAAAAATCAATGAGCATGTTGTTGAAAAGATGATGGTGAGATCCTATATATAGTTAAATGGGTTCAATTAAATTCCATGTTGATGTTTTTAGGATGGAATTTGAGGTTTTTCTTAGGTTTTAAATGACTTAAGTAGTTGTTATTATGAAATGGTTAAAGGTGTATTTCTTGTTTGGGAACACAATGCGACCATTCAAATGATACATCTTGACCATGTTGGGTTAGATGATCTTGTAGTTGTTCTCGATGGATTCTCATGGATGAGACGTTTTTAAGGTGGTTAGATTGTAATGTATCATGTTTCTAAACTATTATAAAATATGAATGATTTGTAATTTATTCATTTACTAGATGTGAAATTTTTAAAACCCATCATCAGGATAATGTTTCATTAGTTGGGATTATTAAAAGAGTTGATATGATTCTTGGGTGGAGTCTTGAGGATTTTCAAGGGATGGTAAATTCATTTCTTCAGTAATAGACAAGACAATGGAATTTACATGGGCTACACACTGTGGGGGTCAGCCATACATGATACTCCAAGTGTCTTGTAGTGGAGGCATGGTATGTGCATGATCTATCATACCATGCGAGTACAACCTTGTGGCCAACCCAGTTTTATGTCTTGGGTAAAATTATTTTATTAAATTCAATATTAAAATGGGTTTTAATTAAATTTGGTAAAACTGGGTTTTTTTTATTTAAATTAAGTTGAAGATAATTTAATTAAATAGAGTTGAAATTGGAAATTAATTTAATTAAATTGTGTTGAAAGATTATTATTTTATGTTGTTTATTTATAGAATTTATAAAATTAAATTCGCTTGAAAAGAATTTATGTAAATGACGTGTAAATGGAGAGTTAGGTTTTATCAAAGAGGTGTAATATTAATGTGTAATAATAATAATATTATGTTTATTTGATTATTATTAATATTAATTTTAATTTTACTTAGTTATTAGGTTTTTAATTTAATTTTTGAAAAAATAAAAGAGGTAGAGGCACATATCCTGGTTGAGGCATGAGCCCCCTGGCAGTCCTATGTGTGGCTTGCTACCCCTTCTCCCATTTCGTCTTCAAATGCCCATTTCCTCCTTGTTTCTTCACTGATCATGTATTTCTCGGTGAGTTATGGACATCTGATTGCATTTCATTCTTTGTATTGGCTGTTTCGGCTCACTGTCATCTAGTTTCTGTTAGGATTAATCCATATATTTGGGATAAATACAGATTATTCGATTCATCCATTTATAGGTGGTGTGGAAGTTGTATCATTTCAAAGTTGACCATATTCCAATGACTTCCTTGAAGGTGAAGTGGTTCAGCATGATTGAGTTCACCGCAGTCATATTTAGGTAAGTCTATAAACTAGTTAATTGGTTTCACTCCACTTGAAATATGCTCTTATGGGTTATTTGAGTTGAGATTTATTAATTGGGGGTGCTTTGGACCTCTATACACTAATTTAGGGTTTCAATTATGGTTAAATAGTTATTAGATCACTTCCATGTGGGAAATTTTTATTGAAACACGTGTATGTGAGCGGGATAAAGTTTGAGTTAGAAGGAATTACGATGGACATTTACTTGAGGTGTGGTTACCACAATTTCTTAATTTATAAAATATAGTAATTTGATTATTTATTATAGTTTATACATTTTACTGATGTTTTGAGAATGAATTTATACTGATGCTAAATTGTTTTTTAGATTAAAAAAATCTTTTTTTAATAAAGCCCCTCAAATAGAGGTGAAATAGCTTCATTCTAGAAAAATATGGATTTGAATGATATGTTTTTATTAGTTGCTGATATATTTTTCATATGAATTTTTATTTATAGGATTATATTCTAATTATGGTATTATTTTTTCTTAGTAGGAGATGTATTTCCTCATCTACATGTCAACAAAATTGGGTTTATTTGTATTAATGTGTTACTGATTATGATATATTGATGTAATTAATTTCAAATTAATAGTTTTCATTGATATTTTTTGTGGATAATTAATAAGGGGATTAATTATGTGTTATTGAGAGGGATGAGTAGAGGTAATCTATTGTTAATAAGTAGTTTTATTTGAGATGATAATCTTGATAATTAATCATGAGATTAATTATTAGTCATTGAGTGGTATATGATGAGACAAATAATTGTCCATTAATTATATACATTTATTTTGTAATATATGTAATTAATTCAGGGATAAATTATTATATATTGAATTGGATATGCTATGTTTTTTTATAAATAAATTTTGTGCCTTTGATAATATGATCTAAATAATTAATAGTGGCATAAATTATAGTATGTTGATGTTTGAATGATATAAACAACTATGGAAAATTAATTATGTAATAGCAATTGTGAAATAAATTAATTGATTGATTTATTAATGAATTGTTTAATCCACATACATAAATATTGATATAACTAATAGAATATATGTGTTTAAATAATAGTTGAATTAATAATGGGAGTGGGGTGTAAAATTAATTGGTAAATAAATTATGAGATAAAGAATAGGGAAATGTTCATTATAAATTATCAAGTGCAAACGATATCTTAGTCATTGTACAAATATGTAAACAGAATGGAAACACATTCATTATAAATTGAGAATTAAAAATGGAAACATTGTCATCAAACATATGTGTAATGTGAATGAGAACATGATCATTATAAACTGGGATGTACAAATGGTAAAAATGGTCATCATACCTATGATTAAAGTGAAAATGAATGTCTTCATTCTAAATTGAGAATTATAGAGGGTAACATGGTCATTATTATTATGACTAATGATAATGGGAATATGGTCTTTCCATTAATGAGTAATCATGCTAACATGGTCGTCTTACATACATTTGTGATTTTTTAATCTTTGGAAATGTGGCATAAAAAGGAGATATTAAATAATATAAAAAATGATACACTGAGATATGGGATCATATGTGAATATTCTGAGCTCTAACATTAGTCCAATGAAGTACTGAGATATCATATCACCTATTAATAGATCAAAATCTAACATGATTCAATTAAAGAATTAAGATATAATATCATATTTACATACTTTGGACTCATTAATGATCCCAAGAAGTTATAGAGATATGATATCCCAATCAATATTTCATAGTATAGAATGGGCCAAAGTTGGTATAATTATATCATATTACCTTGGGAATTCTTCAGGCTCATTAATGATAAGAAGTTACAACTGAAGTACAATTATCCATCGTAACCCCACAATTATGAAACGAGGAAATAAATAAAATGAAATAATGTGATAAAAATTTCATTATACATTCTTTAAATATATATGGAAACCGTATATACTCTTATTCCATTTATGAGATGATGTAGGTATCATTGTCAAGTTTTCCTTCGTATCCTTGATGGGTTGTTGGTTATTTTTTCAAATATGTTATTAATATGATATAAATTAAAACTACTTTATTAAATTTGCTCGGTCTAGACTGAGCTGAAAAACTGGTGTTCCCAGTCTACTGATATTTATATATCCCAAAGTTCTCAATCTGCCACTACATTAGAGTACTGGAGTATAATTTCTTGTTCTCATGACATTGAACATTGTTTTTATTTGTTTTTTGTACATGGGAGTTAGGAGTAATGGACCAATAAGAATCTCAGGATACACATTGGGACCTCCATTATGGATTTTATTCTCTTAATTATTTCTCTACCAAGATTTAAAGGAAGCTGTTTTATTTACTGAATTCATATATTTATCACCATGACATGCATGCATTGTATAAAATCTTGTTTCCCATTTTCATAATTCATTTTATATTTTAATTTTCTTATGCTATTTTAATAAATTTATATATTTTTATACTAATTTTAAAAATTTGATATCAGGGTATAGCATCCCCATTGACTATCCATACACAGTCCCTACTGGTCGACAACCTCTGGAATATGGGGAGTTATGCACGTGGTCATGTGGTGACCAATCCTTCTACCAACTCGATGGTAAGCCAGGTTGGGATGAAACATAAGGTACTTATTTTTCATTTTCATGTAAAAATGTCATATAAATTTTTTTTGCATGATATAAATGTATCCTTTCACTAATTTTTTCTAGGAAAATTATATTAAATATTAAATAAATCATTCAACTTAACATACAAATTATTGAATGGACCAGCTCGGATACCCTAGTTCCATGATACATGATCCAACTATTAAATTGATCAAAGGTAACTCCAAGTCTCCATGGGTTAGAGACAAGAACATATCCTCATTATATTAATAGTAGGGGAAAGTTTTTCCCTAAAATATTAGAAGATAGTGGATAAATGAAGATATGGTCAACACACCTGATGGACGATATATAAAACACAAACTAGTAAAAAAATAGAAGATAATGAAACTATTCAACATCATCCATGATAAAATCGCAAATATATTATGATATAAGTGGATAATATTTCAAACAATCACCTCAATCACTATGGGTCCCATGGATCCAGAACATCCACCCCCTCCATATGGAACATTCAAAAAGCTTGAAAGTAAAAAATAAAATATATACAAACCTAATATAATGGTATTTTTTGATCTCAAAAGCTCAGTAGGGTATGAAATTTTTTTCTATAATAAATACTATAAATAGAAACTAATTTTTCTCGAATTTTTATTAAAATAAGGAATGAAAAATCATTTTCTAATTTTGAACAAAATATTATTCCATTGAAAATGTTTGAGGATAACATAAAATATAAAAAAATAATATATTATAAAACAATATATATAAGACAAATTTATTGAATAAAACAATTCCATTTTAATATATCATGACTCAAAATACATATATTCATTTACTCATATCAACACCCCATTAAGAAACCATGTTTCAAGAAATCACTCTACCATCCACTCCAGGATCCCAAATAGGGAAACCAAACATCAACCCATCAGGGGAAACTATATTAGGTAGTAAACCTAAACCCGATTTTGGGACTCCACATAATGAAATCAATCAACACACCAATTAGTGTATCCCATATAATACAATAAATCTATACCTCATTAGGGAACACCATATCGAATAGTCAATCTACATTACAATAGGGGATATAGTACCTGACATTTAGTTTATACCCCAATAGTGGATCCCATTAAGGGTAGTAATACTACAAATCAATCATGGTAAAATAAAACATTTCAAATAAATTAAAAATATAATTTCACAATTTCAATTTTTAGAGACGATTATTTTATTTAAAAACCAAATAACAGGATTCATATGATGAATTCCAATTTAAATAAAATTTCACATTATTCAATATTATGCACTGCTAAAAATGTAATCAATTTCGTGAAATTAACTTTCAAAAAAAAAATTTATTTCAATGTCTCCCCAAAATATCAATTTCCTTGAAATTGGGGCTTCTTCATAAATTCTATAAAAATAGAAAAGACAAATGACAACCTTATAAATTTCAAGTTTTGAAAAATATTTTTGAAAATAATATAAATTGAATAATGATATTAATGGTTTTAAATTAATTATTATTATTAATGGAATAGCCTTGAATTAATCACATAATAGAAACATGACCAAATCTTTGGGGAGATAAACCGATGATGAATAATTGAAACGGTGAACAAGAAACATGAATTCAATCATGATCTATCAAATATGAGATTGGATTCATCAATTTCATGATGATTTATCAATGTATGTATATTATAAGAGAGTTATTTATAATAATTCCTCATTAGAATAGATATAATTCTAAAAAGAAGATCATTTGAGATCATCCTTGACTCGATCCTCAAATAAATGTTTAGAATCCAAAAATAATTCATGATAGCCTCATGGGATATGAAAGAAAATTATGTTAGACAAGGGTCACATAAGAGTTAAAGAAAGGGTACTAGTATTTTAATCTTAATTTATTGTAAATTAACACCCCAGAGTGGTGTGTGTTTCGCCGGCCTCATGGTGGGTTGTAACTATATTCCCCAACAAGGATCTCCTTATGAGTTCTATTTTGGGTTCAAAATTTATCCACATGGTCACCTTAACTATGTTGAAACAATGAAAACACTTTCTATTAGAAGCTGGTTGGACATAGGGATATGTCACATTGTGTAGAGAAGTCATGTCCACCATTTAGTGGAATATCCATGGTCACATGGCTTCCTGGGAAAAACCAAATGGTTTTCCCTAACTATTTGTGACCTATAAATAGTTACATGAAAATAAATAAATTTAACATTTAATTCAGAAAAACCAACCATGAATAAACCCCAACTAATGTACAAAGAAATCATGGGTAATGACGAATGTATATAAAGGTAATTTGATGCTACATCCTCCTGAAAATAAATCCTTATGTCACCACAAAGGCTATAATGATGATTCTATGTCAAATAGATGAGGAAAATTCTCTCTCATAAGTTCCTTATTCTCCCACATCTCTTTACAATTATAACATTGATTCCATAGCACTCAGGACAAAGGAATATTCTATCCATAATGTACCTTATTCTAAACCATAATCTGTATTGTATACCCAGTTAAGGATTAATTAGGCTGAACATCAAGATTATTAAATCTCAAACCATTATAATGGATATAAAGATTCTTTTGATGATGTGTTAAGTGAAACACATTGTGGATGGAAGTCAAACATGGTGGATGTTCTAAAGAGTATTCAACTATCCCGACCTCTACTATCACTACATTCCCAAGAGTCTAAAATTAAAGCATAATCCTTGGTGAAATAATTAACTATTTTACAATACATTAATGACCAAAACGTTGTGAAACAATCAAGAATACAAAGACCCCAACTGAAATCTCTACAATTTCTCCATGGAAATATTCATAGGATATATAAATGATCTGTGTTGTATCCATTCTCTATAAAATCTATTATATCATCGTATTCATCTATTGGAAGAAACATGATCCATCCAATGGAGATTAACTCACCTCTAACCAACATAATTGAAATTTTTATACCATTACAAACAAGGCATAAAAAGTATCCCACTATATTTTATACTAATTTTTTATATAATCAAATTAATCTATTCCTATAGGGAAATCCCATGATTCTCAAAAAATATGATACGCGAAAATGTGTCATTTCCTCCAGGATCTATGTAGCTTTTTATTTCAAGCAATAACTTTGAAGATTCATTGTCATGACCAGATATACATGAGATTAAAATGCTCTTGAGGCCCCACAAAATGTTATAAATAGAGAAAGGATACCTTTTATAGAATATATCATAAGTAACTACCTCAAATCAAAATTCTCTTAAACACATGCTTATACAAATACATAAGAATTTTTTGTGATTTGAACATGGATATATTGACTTTATTTTTCCATCATAGCTAGGAATACACATATCACATAACTTCCATTAGGTGTATTAGGAAACATAACAAAAATATCCATAGATATCTCATCCCATTAAATGTTTTCATAGGATGTGGCTAATGACAATCAGTAGGTGTCAACTTCTTGTACATGAACTATTAGTACTTGTAAGAATTAGAAAAAAATAAATGATATCACACAACACATCTTGCCATAATAATTGTTACCAAATATCCTTGATCCTCATTTTTGGTACTTGGGTTCATCAGCCACTTGGAATTACGAATATCCCCCATCACATACATTCTCATAAGAAAAGGTTAAAAACTAGCATCTGAATCATACAATACCATCAAAAGATATGGTATATTAATCTATGGTATCACCACTAATAGAATATTTCCCAATAAATAATATTATAATATCAAACCACTATTCATGGTTAATCACATCAAGAAGTGCAGTGCACAACAGAAGAGTTTCCAAGAAAACCTCATCATCTTCCTCCAGGAGTCCCAAATTAAATTATGAAAAATGAGTCTTCAAGTTACACACATCTGATGATTCCTTTATTAACAAGTAAAAAATATTCCTACCTAATGACTTAGAAAACCAATTCCCTATCATTGAGGTATTGAAAATTTTAAAATAATAATGATGCAACTACTCCACCAAACACCACATTTAGAGAATCAAATATTTAATAAAAAAAATTTAAATCAAACCATTATATTAATAAAAATTGAAATCCATGTCTATTAAAATGTATTTCCAAAAACTCATAATGTCATCTATATCATATTCAATTTATATAATATTCATTATATTATTATTCTCATGTGAATTAATATGATATGATTCACAAGCTACAACATAATCAACCTTTATAAGAACATAACCCAAACAACACCTTGATGTTTCACATAAGAACACATATGCAAGACCAACATCTAAAAGTTTCAACACTATAACAAGAGTAGAACTTTGTTTTATATCATCCAAATACATATAAATTTTTTGATTTCTAAAAATCGTCTGTCCATTTAACATTTGAATAGTTATTTGGAGATATGAAATTTCAAAAGCCTTTAAAAAAACATATGTTAATAACAATCCATGGAAATAACTTATTTTCCAATAATATTATATAACAATCATCCCAAGAAATAATTGAATTCCTATTTTCTATGTCAAATGAAATTCAACAATCTATGACTATGATTCCAAAGAAACCAAATTCTATAATGATACAATATTAGATAGATATCATAGAATAATGTTTACGACCAATCCATGCCTCTATCTTCACTCAAATGAATCATATGATCCTCATCATTTTTGGAGAAAAAAATATTTTCCGAAAATAAATCCATAAAATAATTGAGGTACATAGGGAATATTCTATTCATCAAATCCATAAATATTGATGGATGATTGGTTCGGCTGAAGACCATAATATTTTACTCAATGTGAATGCCTATTTTTATATGTGTATTTTAAATATAATATTCTTTAATTCTAAAATGGCGAACCAGAATGAAGGTAAGTCATGAAGAACCACTTTATACAATTCAATAGGTAATATTGACCTTGAATCTATGGTAACCTATATTTTCTCATTACCATAACTCTATTTATTTTTGTAAAGACAATATAAATAGAAATTATTACATCATCATTCTTAAAATTGAAAAAAGATGTCTCATTTGTTGAAACACTTATCCATATATATACATTCTCTAATAAAATTTGAAACTGAGATAATAAATATTTCAACACTAATGGTGAAATATTTTATGAGTGTATAAATATCATCCATGTAATATTTACTAAATAAATATGTTAATATAACAATATTATACTGGAATATCAGAGAATTCAGAGGAAAAAACATCAATAATTTCAATGATGATTATAGGTAGATCATCACTCAATGATTCTATCTCTAATTCGTAATCCAATATCAATATTATCCTAAAGAAAAATATACATTATTTTATGACTCTAATAGAACATGGGTACTATTTTCATAATAATACATGGAACTATTCATCAGTTTTAGAAATGGAGACCCTTAAAAGATAATACATAATTTAGGCCATATTTTAAATCATCTTATCTATCCTATGAATTATTTCATGATGATTCATGAGTTGAACTAAAAAATACTGAGTAATAAATTTATCTAAAAAATATAAAACACCTAGAGTACATTGAAACACATAATATTTCATTATTCAGTAGGGAGTAGAACAATATATGACATAATATAAAAAATTGACATGAATTTTTAAAAATAGTACATCATGTGTTGAAAATAACATAGTGAGATAAACATGTATAAAATAATGTTTCCACTAATTATTATTCAATAATTGTGTTAATAATCATTTTCATATAGATCACATACCCTTCCTCTATAAACTCTTTCATTGTGTAATGAATTGTCCTTAAACAAGCATATATGATGGAACCATTTAGATCATGAAAAATATAAATTCTCACAAATAATTTTACATTCTGATGTGTTCAAGACAATGTAAAATGTAAAACAGATATAGGTGGACTTATATTTGTGGTTTTAGTATCCACCTAAACTATAATTCTTAGGTGCCTCAGTGAAATACACTACGAAAACCAACCATGTTTCACCGGAACAATGTCATCGGGCCTCCTCCCGGAACTACAGATGGTATATATGATTCATGTTCTCTAGATCCACCATGTGGCATATCCTGACTTAACATCTATATCTATATATATTCTAAACTTGGCATTTTTCCAATGACGTGTCACCACAAGGGGAATCCACATCTTCCAAATCATGTATTCATTCCTCTAAAATCCCTCCGCACCCCGACACCCTCAATCCACCGCTCTCATTTGCCTTCCATTTCATCTAGGGTTTCAGCGCCCCGGTTCATCCGATCCTGCTCGCGTCTTCCTTCTACAGCTGCCTCCATGATCTTCACCTCCATCCCACATGCCTACTCCATCCTCTTCACCTCCTTCCCTATCGCGAGGTCCCTCCCCCTAATCTCCGTTATCTACTAGTCCAATATTTCTTCTTCGTTGTCAAAGTATCTCGGTCTGCCTATCCACTGCCTTCCGGTTAGCTCCATCGTATGCACTGGGCTTCATATAGGGTTTCTCCTCCCCCGCGTATCCACTCCCCTTGTATTACCTCCGGCGTATCCAGTGCCCGATGAATAGGGTTTCCGATCATCCATCAAAATCCAGCTGTTGAATATCTTCGGCTACCACTGCCTTAAAGGTATGACCTAAACTCTATCCCATCGTTTCTGGTCATATGTTTCTACCTGTGATTAGTATATTCAAACATTTGGTCGCGGTTTCAGTAGGTGGGAAGGTACAACACGCATCGTCCTCTTGTCCTCATGTACTATGCACAAATGACGTATTTCAGATTCCGTTGTTGGTTAACCCTTCATAAATCTACGGTTTGAATTTATTTTATGTACCTCCATCTTCAATGATTATAAAATCATCGTCCTGGCATCTGATGCTGATAATTTCTATGTATACCACAGTATACACAACGGATCGTTTAATTTCTCCAAGTACATTGATTATTTTTTAAACCCGTTTTAATTGTTTCCCAACTGTTGCGAATTAATATTGCATAACCTTTCTATAATATTCTCTATTTCAGGAGTCCTATTTTTCTACTATAAGTATTGTTATAATTTCTGTGCAATTATTTATTTATTACACCTTACATTTCTTCTTACCTTCACAGCAAAAAAACTAGGACATTAACTTTCTTTGTATGCAAATGAGGATCCCAGTGCATTACTGATATGTCTGCGCTCATACAGTGACTAGCTGAAATTCATTCGGCTTCACAACTAACGGTAATTCTGATAAAGTACTCTGCTCTTGGAAGCTAGTTAATCATTTTGAATGTGTACTAATATTAATGGACAATTTACTCAGGCTATCCTTGGTTCAACAACTACAGTACCTACTGTAAGGTCTGTTATCTATGTCCATTAGGATATCTATCCATTAAATACTATAATATATTTTTAACTGGTTTATATTACTTTACTAAACTATCGTAGTACCTAATCCTACTTCAAAAGGATTAAGTCTCATTTTTTTGAAGGCATCTATGTTCTTATATTCTAAGTATGTGAGTACAACTGTTCAAATAACCGTAGCACTTACTACAAGCACAATCTAAGTACTACTTAACTGCTGATTTTTACCTGAACTATGATATATGCACATTAGAACAACTAATTATACTGAAATAGTAGTACCGATGATTTTTTCATTGAAAAAACTGTTACTATAATGGTTAACATTTTATTTCTTGTATTATGCTTATTCCTTTAGAGATGAGAACACTATTTATCATGGTTATGCGGTCCTGTTAATTTTCATAACAAGAAAATAAATAGATAAACTGAACAAATATGCACTCTTCGTCAAGATATAAAGATGCACGATTTCAAAGAAGATTACTACGGCAACAATGTCAATCAGGTTATCTTCTAAATACTGTCCACTACTTAAATAGTTTCTTTATTTAAGAATAAACAACTTACATGTTTACTATATTACCAAATAGACAGGTAGAATGACCACTGAAAATATTACTACACCTGAACCTCTAACACCAAATGAGTGGAGACAAACACAAATTGGTATGTCTTCATTTTCTATGACTTTTTCAACTCTGATCAATATAGCCAAACATTATCTTCAAACTATTTAAACAAGTTCAATTATGTCTGACAGGGTGTAATCTTACAGTAGTTACCATTTTATGTTAATAATGCCTATAAGAAATTGTATTACACTAGAACTGGTCACACCAGCTACTGACACTATATTACGTTGCCACATTCCTTTATCGTCTATATCCGTCAATGGTTAGTTCTTCTTATTTTCTCCCATTTAATTATTTATGATTACTATATAAAAATATACTAACCATGTATTCATACAACTATGCCATTCCCTGTTCCACAGTCCCACAAGAGTATTCAAAGCTATCAACGACATATGGAGGCTCAAAGAACAAAAAAACGAACAAACACCATGATATGACATGGGATTCCATTCAGTAAACATCTCCACATTTAAAATACTTTTACATTTATTGTGAAAAATATACACTATAGTTTCACAACTTACAGTACTAACACCAATATTACAAGGTACGAATTCTGATGGCTGTACTATTAGGGGGTCCAATTATTCATCCTCATCACAGTAAGCATCATACAACCCACTACGTGTAGTCTTCTATAAAATAAAATATTCACTCCTACGAATACTTCTACTTTTTCAAACAGTGCTAATTATACTACAGTTGAAAACTGTATACATCTGTCATCCACAGGTATGTTTCACATTAGAACTTTCATCTCACTTTTATTATGTATACATCCCTTCATATGTACTCCATTTTTTATATCTTATAACATCTTAACATATCGTTTCTTCCAAAGGAGATATTACCAACCATGCAGGATTCATAGAAACAACTGATGAACATGTTTCAATGATAGGTATATACATGGAAACTACACCTTCAACGACGTCTGAGATATATCCTGAAATTAACGATGAAGGTATGTAATCTTGGACATACTATTTCCAATATTACACTTTTTAACTCTATATAATAATACTAAATATTCACCAGCAACAACTAACAAGATGATTAATGATGCAGGTATGCCAATACATCATCAAACTGCTGAACAAACAGGTGGTTTACATTAAATATAATCATTAATTACTAAACATATTCCTTATGGGATTTAAAGTTAAATAGAATCTATATTTTTCATTTCATATTATCTATTCCAATCCTTTTCTGTTCAGAATATTTAGCGTGCGGAGACCCTTCGAACATATGAAAAAACTGCGGTTCTACCTTCTGGATTGAAGAGAGGAATAAAAAATATAGCCATAAACATGTCCCCCATTACTCAATATGTTGCTCACTGGGAAAAATATCTTTACAACCTTTGCCTTCATGTCCATTATACCTTAGAACATTGCTATTCAGTAAAAGCAGTCCAACTTCTAAATCATTCCAAGATCACATTCACATATACAACTCTATTTTTGCATTCACTTCATTGGGAGGCAAAGTAGACAAATCTATGATCTTTGGTGGGTCTCCAAATATTTTTAGATTAAAAAGACAAAACTACCATCACATTGGTAGTTTGTGTCCTTCCGATGGACAACCACCCAAGTTTGCTCAACTCTATGTATATGATACTGCAAATGAATCATAGAATAGAGTACGGGCAATCAGGTATGTAATGTTGTATATAGTAATACATAAACATTGTCTCTTGAATTTATGACAACTACATGAAACTATCTTATGCAGTTTTAATGACAAAAACAAAGAGTCTAATATTGATGTCAATATTTTTCAAAAGCTATATAATATGCTTCATGAACATAAAAGATTATCACATCATTTCAGAACAGCAAGGGATATTATTGAGACGCAGGGCATTACAAATTGAAAAATGCGACCACTTAGAAGAAGAGGAAGGGATGTACAACCATACACTTACCAACTACTTCTGAGATTACAATGCTCATTGTCGGGGACATTAAGGATCTGAATAGTGAAAGAGATATAATCATTCAAGGCAAAGATGGAGGCTACAAACGAATTAATGAGATTCACCCACTATAACTTTCTCTTCAATATCCATTGATTTTCACGGGTGGAGAGGACAGATATGATGACAATATACCCCATCGCACTACACCATTTAATGACAACGCAAAAGTCAGGAATGTTATAATGCGAGAGTATTTCTCCTTTCACCTTCATTCCCGTTCCAATGATTCTTCGAGCCTTCTATTCACTAGGAGGCTTCTTCAACAGTTTATTGTAGATGCATACACAATGATTGAGTCTCAGAGATTATCTTTTATTCGCTACAACCAGAAGCGGTAAAGGGCAGAACTATACAATGGGTTGCAAGATGCTTTCCTTAGGGGTGATCTGGATGGTTCCTTATGTGGGAAGTGTATCATTTTACCTTCAACATTTATAGGCGGCCCAAGATATATGATTCAGAATTACCAAGATGAAATGTCAATATGTAATTGGGCAGGGTATCCCGATCTTCTTTTAACATATACATGCAATCCAATGTGGCCTGAAGTTTATCAATATGTTAAAGTAAACAACCTGTGCCCATCGGACTGTCCCCAAATATTGTTGCGAATTTTCAACATAAAGGTCCAACAAATCATGAAATATTTATGAGAAGGATCCTTCTTCGGAAATTCATGAGAAGGTGTGTAACTACGTCGCTATACTATTCGTGTTTTTTAATTACTACCTCAACCATAATTTGTTACATGTTTTTTAATTTTTCTTCTTTTGAATACTTTTCAATGTAGTTGTTCATACAGTAGAGTTTCAAAAAAGTGGACTGCCGCATGTGCACATTCTATTATGTCTTAGTCAGGATAGAAAGTTCGTCACTCCATCAGACATTAACAGGATTGTTTCTGTAGAAATACCAAACAAATGTGACTTCCCAAAACTACATGTAGTGGTTGGAAATTTTATGATCCATGGACCTTGTGGTGAAGCCTACCGTCACTCGCCTTGTATGAGGAGTGGAAAATTCTCAAAGCATTATCCAAAGAAATTTTCCCCCCAGACAAATTCGGATGATGACGGTTATGTTGTCTATCAGAGATGAAATATAGGTTGTACTGTTCTCAAAAATGGTTTAGCATTAGACAATCGGTTTGTGGTGACGTACAATCCTACTTTGCTCTTAAAATATAAAGCTCACATGAATATCGAAGTTTTAAATCAATATTCCTCTATCAAATACCTTTTCAAATATATTAGCATGGGGCACGATCATTTTGCCACAACACTCTTTGATAGCAGCAATAAAGATCTTCAGGACAAGGGTGTTGATGAGATAAAAATGTATTGTGACTGCCAGTACATCTCACCTTGTGAATCTTCTTGGAAGATTTTCTCTTTTGATATCAACTACAGATATCCTCCAGTTGATAGACTGCAATTCCATTTACCAGGAGAAAAAAATGTTACATGTGAAGACTGTGATAAAATTGAAGATATCTTGAATAAGGACAAAATTTCTGATACCATGTTCACAGCATGGTTTAATGCAAATCAACTGTATCCAGAGGGCAGAAAAATTACTTATGCAGAATTTCCAACACGTTTTGTCTACCAATGTCGTGAAAAGAAATGTTACACACGAAAACAGGGTTTCAATATTGGGAGACTTTACTATGTAGCACCCTCTTCTGGGGAACTACATTACTTGAGGATTCTATTAACAAAGGTCATAGGATCAACATCGTATGAATCTATCAGAATAGTGAACAATATTACTCATCTTATATTCAGGGAAACATGTTCAGCAATGGGACTTTTATCTGAAGACAATGAATTCATACATGCACTATAAGATGTATCTTCTTGGAGAATGCGATATTCATTGCGAAGACTATTCGCCGAAATGTTATTCTCAAATTCCGTTTCTCGACTTGACATTGTTTGGTTTGCAACCTGGAAAATCCAAACAGAAGACATTTTATATGCCCAACAACAGTGACTACAAGTACAAGGTACAAACATCTTAATCTCTTGACTGTAATATATTGAAATTTTCCCACTACTTTCTATCATTAATACACTATCTTTTAGAGTTGACATTGACAGATCATCAAAAACAAATGTATGCACTGTCTGACATAGAAAACATTCTTCGAATCAATGGAAATTCTCGGCAGTGTTATCCTCATATGCCCCTTCAAGAGTATACAATGTCTCCTCAACCGAATCGACTTATTGCGGAAGAGCTTAACTATGATAGAGATAAGATGCATCTTGAATACACAACAATAGACAATATGCATACTGATGAACAGAGAAATGTAATTCAATAAATTATGTCTGTGTTATCTTGTCCTAATGGTGGATTCTTTTTCTTGCATGGATTTGGAGGTACGGGTAAAACATTCATCTGGAGAGTTTTAACAAGTCTACTATGGTCCGAAGGAAAAATTGTTCTAGCAGTTTCCTTGAGTGGAATAGCCTCATTACACTTACCTGGAGGTAGAACAGCTCATTCAAAATTTTGAATACCAATTGCTATAAACGACCAGTCAGTCTGTAATATTCTACAGGGGGGTGATGTTGCACAACTACTACAGAAAACCAAAATGATTATCTGGGATGATGCTCCAATGATTCATAAACACTTTTTTGAAGCTCTTGATCAATCATTAAGAGATATTATGTCATTAAATAATGACAAATCTTCAAATTTAGCTTTTGGTGGTCTAATAGTGGTCCTGGGTGGAGATTTCAGACAAATACTTCCGGTGATCCCTAGAGGAGATAGAAGTGACATTATCTTTGCATGTATACGATCATCATATCTATGGAACCACTATCGGGTTTTAACATTGACACATAACATGAGGTTGAAATCACCTGATACCGTTGACGATCCTACCAAAGTTCGTGATTTTGCAAAGTGGATTTTGGACATTGGTGAGGGTCGCATTGGAGAGCATGCTGATGGGGGCGTGTGCATTGAAATACCATCCAACTACCTTCTTGAAACAGATAAATCCCCTCTAACACCATCTGTTGAATTTTCTTACCCTTATTTCATTAAAAACTATTCAGATGTTTTGTATTTGAAAGGTCGTGCTATATAAGCACCAACACGTGATGTTGTTCAAGAAATCAATGACTACATGTTAACTCTTACTACTTCTGAAGGAAAAGATTATTTTAGCTCTAATTCTGTTTGCAATTCTAGTTTTGATATAGATCAGCTAGAGAACATATATACAACTGATGTCTTGAATGGTATCACTACCTCTGGGTTACCTGGACATAAAATTACTTTGAAAATCGTAGTACCCATTATGTTTCTTCGAAATGTTGACCAATCAGTGGGGTTATGAAATGGTAAACGTCTTATCGTTAGACATTTGTGTAACCATTTCATTGGAGCAGATATTTTAACTGGTTGTCATTCAGGATATCTTGCATTCATCCCAATAATAAATATGACACACAATGACATCAGATGGCCTTTCAAATTACAAAGAAGACAATATCCTTTGACTGTTTCTTATGCAATGACTATTAATAAAAGTCAATGCCAGTCTCTATCTTCTGTATGTTTGTATCTTCGCAAAACTGTATTCTGTCATGGATAAATTTATGTTTCCATATCTAGAGTGACGTCACCTAGTGGTTTAAAAATTGTAGTTGATGATAGAGAAAAACACATCACTAACATTACCGAAAACTTTGTCTACAGGGAAATTTTTGATAACCTATGATAGTTATCTTTTCATTTAAAATTAATACAATTCGATGCTTTGATTATTTGATTATATATCATCACAGACCATTATAATGGATGCTTTATCTATCATATCTCTACAATATTTGTTATCATGTAGAACTGTAAGCATTTCACGCAGAATTTGTCCTCCAAATGAGATTATTGTTGATACGGACGAAACATTGAAAATAGAAGTGTGTGTATTGAATTTGTGGTTGAACTCCTCACCCAAATACGGTGTTGTAGCTGTCGACTTGATTATATATGATGCCTAAGTGAGTTTATCCATTGCAAAAATTACAGTTCATGTACTATTTCTATAACACCAACTATATGTATTTATTCTGTAGTAAGTTATTTCATGTCTCATAAATGTGATAGCAGGATTTTAAATATTCACCTAGAAATTTTATTGTTTTATGTAGGAGACAAAAATACAGTGTACAATAAACAACCTCCATGCAATTAACAAGTACAAACCAGTCCTGTGCGAAGGACTTTGCTACATTATACAGAACTTCCAGATTTCTCCTAATAAAGGTAGTTACATGGGGGAATGACATGCTTGCAGATTGTTTTTCACAACAACAACATTTGTTCGACCAACGGATGCTCAGTTACCATTCTTATGTTTCGAATTCATTAATTTTGATGACGTCATCAACAAATCCATTCCGGAACATCATCTAATAGGTACATTAAATAACACCAATTTTTTATTTAAGTCTATGATTCAAAAAACATTAGTTCCTACATGTTAAAATTATTTACTATGTACAGAAAATTATGATTCTAATTCTATTCAATCTCTTTATGTTCTATAGTCTTCATACATTACTTAACAATAATGCACTCTTCTTGAAAAACTACTCCTTCAAAATCATTCATGCCTGTTTTAGAAATTATTGGACATCTACGACAATCATACCCCACACATTCTGCTGGTACTACAAAACAAAAGCGTCAAGTCATTTAAGAGGATGACAGGTTTGCATCGTGCTCTTCCCACTACAATTGACAAGTACTATTGTTATTACCAAAACATCTACTATGATTTCTTCCATAGGATTGCAAATAAATTGTAGCTTGTGGGGAGAGTTTGCGAACATCATGTCAGAGTTCTTGGAGAACAACATGGAATCCTCTACAGTAGTGATCTTGTAGTTGGTCAGGGCGAAGCGGTTGACATGTAAGAAATCTATCTATGTGTTAAAAAAATTCATTACATGTTTATCTTAATGAACTGTATTTTTCTTAATATGAAAACTACTTTTCCATCACATTTTGGTCTACATGTCCCAGCATCTGTCATTATCACCACATCAATTAATTCTTCGAAAATACTACTCAACCTTGACATCCCAGTAGTCCATGAGTTTAGGAGCCGGTAAACTATCAACTGCCATTATTTGTGAACTTATTCTGCCTTCAAATAAGTTCCATATGTATAAAATTAACATTATTTATGTTCCATAATAATTTTTTACTTCATTAATCAGAAATGGATTTATAAGTCATTCCCTGTTTCAATGTCCTCCATCAACAAGATCAAACAAATGCACTACAATGATTCCTTATTGGAATAACAAAAAATGCATTTCTGATGTTAAACAGCTGCTGCAGGTCAGTAGAGCATCCATTACCCATTATTTCAGGATGTCAACTATCATGCACTACATGTAATATCTTCTTTGATAACTGTATTAATATTATTAATTATTTCATAGCCGACAAGGTGTCTGATTGATGCAACAATAGAAAAACCTCAAAGCAACCATCACTGGTATTTGGAATCATGCAACTCATGAACAAAAAAATACTAGTATCCAAAGGAAAATTTTGGTGCCAAAGTTGTAAGAAAACACCAGTCCTCACTACTCTTAGGTATTCATTTATTTTCTACCATCTTTTCAAACTCTTTATTCATTACTATTGTTCTTATACGACAGAAGTTGTAAAGACAGTACACATATATAAATATATCAGGTTTAGAGTACAGCTGCTAATTAAAGATGACATGGACTTGCTATATGTTGTTCTCTTTGATAAGCAAGTCATGCAGTTTATAAGAAAATCAGCTTCATAGTTGAGGGATGATATGATACAAGTAAGCTTATTCACATTTCTATATTGTTTCATGTAAACAATTTTATTTAACTCACTTTACCATTTTATTATAACATAGGACCATGATGAGTTTGGTTTCTCCCCTGAGCTAAATGTTTTCAAATCAAAGAATGTTTTTCTCTCACTTGACGTGACAGAGTACAAAATTCAAAATCGAAAATGCAGTTCTGAACAGAACACGTACACGGTGCTCTTTATCAGTGATAATGAAGATTTTATCACAAACTATAATCAGTGTTCTGTACACAACCAGGTATGCAGTCTCAAACATCCACAGCAATTTCGAGGCAGCATGCTGAAGATTACATAACAAAAATGTTTATATAGTTATTTTTTTACAATTCATTTGTTTAAGAAAACATAGACCACATACTTGAAATGTTATAACCTCTTTTAACCATCTTCATTAGGAACATGAAAGCGCTTCTTCTTCAGGACTCAGCTTGAACATATGTGATGCTGTTGATATAAGTACTACTGTTGTCTCTTTAACCCAGGTATTTTTTCAAAATTCTAACTCTGTAACACTGATGTTGTACATCTTCAATATAGTTCAGTATCTTTCTTCGTATTTTTTTCCCATTACCTATAATATTCATAACACTCTATTTTTGGTGATTTTCCCTCTGTTCAAAAATAATTTCATGTTACATTAGTATTACTAATACGTATTGTCTTCTTCTCATTCATTACAATTAAACTATCATGTAGAAAAAATTGATGACTGACTTCGATGCTGAAGCTACTGTGGAAGGCTCCCTGTCTCTAGACCCGAAACCTGCATCATCTTTTTCCAATGAACATCATCTCCAAACAGTGAAAATGAGAAACAAAAAAAAAGTAGACAAAATGTATCTATGCCTAACCGACGGTAATTTTTAAAACTAACTCTATCTAATTGTTTGAAAATGCCATTACAAATTTTACTCCATACATAATTCATGCGAAGTCTCTAAACTGTATTAAGGTTGTGTTTGTAAACCTTTTTTCAGTCAGTGTTCCTTGTCAGTTTGTTTATTTTTCATATCTCAAAAGTGCAATAACTACTGTATTCTTTACAATATAATTGGTTTACTTATGTTTAGTTAGTCTCATTTATTAGCATTGTTGTGTCATGTAGCATGTTGTCTGCTGTATGAATAAGCTTTTCTTCATTCTTGAGATATGGAGAATGTCGATTTTTTATTACTTTTGTTTCATTTACATCTATCATTATTTAATTATATTGTAAAGATTGCTGTTTTTCTTTGGTGATTAATTGGGTGTCTGCAATGCAGTGTGGATTTGCCTCTTCGTATGGATGTCTACCAATGCCATTCGACAACTTCTCCCTAAAGCCTCTTCAATGAACTTTCTTTTCAGCATATTAAGTTAAAAAACTATGTTCTGGTCTTTTTTAGATACATGACTGATATGTAATCTAGATACGTTATCATATCAGTGTTCAAGAATATTTATGGATATGTTTCCCTATATATGTTTTTAATTGCTGTTTGGATGATAGTCAAAATTAATTATGGTTTATTTTTCAGGGTGCATTCCAGTGTATTCTTCTAAGGTCAAAACATGGTTTCTGAATACTAAATCATTTGAATACCTTGTCGGTTGCCATATTTTTTACAGGGATTTTGCATTGAGTTACCATTAACAACCATATTTGGAGGCAGATGTAATTTTTCTACCTGAATAGTATGACCACTCTTAAAATGTAGTATAAATATGGCTATTTCACTTTGATGAATCAGTAGTATTTATTATCCTTTGGTTATATTCATATTGTATTATTAATCCTTCTGACATTCTGGTTTTGAACACAAATATTCTGGAGAAAACAACATTCAAGGATGGGGGTTTTCGATACTTAAATGACTTGGTAGTGTTAAGAATTCCTTAGTTTAAAGTAAATTGAATTAATAAATAGATCAATTTTTAAGAGTGATCTTCATTTTACTGTGACTAACACTTTTTCAGCATGTGAATCATGCATTATTTTGGGGTATTGTATCATGTTTTATGTTCAAGGAGTGTTTATGTCTTTTATTAGATCAATGAATCAATTTACTAGAAAAATATTGTATTGCATGGGTGTTTGCATTATGTATAGATTCAACTCCTATGGAAATAGAACACTAGTATCTGCTAGCATGTGGAAGCATTGAGATGACAGTTGACTGCAAGTTATTATCATATTCAACTATTCTGGTACAACTTATTACATATGATACTGCTCATTGTTCAAAGGCAAGATTTCAGTTTTGATTATGTTCAGATTCATGACTCGTTGTATTTCTTTCTATATGGGTTCATTTATGGTATTTCATGGGTTTTTGCATGCCTAAAGTTAAGCATCCCTAAATTGAATCTATTGAGATTCATTTGATAGTGAAACTCGTAACCCGGTTTCTATTTTCATGATATCTATCTAATTGAACCTTGTATTTAATCAATTTTTTCATTTATTTGTCATTGATAATCAAATGCGGGTGGATTCTATTCATCTAATAGGTTTCATGTTGCTTCAATTAGATATGGTTCAATTTCCCAGGTTTCTATTTACATTTTGGTTTCTACTTCAATTTATGGGGGTGCTATGAACGTCAGTCGTGCATCGTCCAACTGTAATCGCACTTCCAGTTTACATTTCTAGGGAAAAAATAGGACTGCAGGTACTGATTCTTATAGTACCATGCATTCTTTTTCCGTCTGCTGAATATTTCCTATGTAAATATGTGCTCCTCTGCTCGTTTTCAGCTCATGAATGATTACAGAGATACTGTACACACTGAACTTTTAGATTTTTCATGTTTGCAACAGATTTATCTAAATAATTTTTATGAATTTCTATCACTTCTTACTGTACATAGTGATGTATACAATATGGACTTTTATAATTTTTGATGTTATATAAATGATTACAGTACACATAGCCGGTTGTATGTGTCCTGGTAGTATATAGTACATATATAGTGCTGTATACACAGAACTTTTTTAATTTTCATGTTTGCAACAGATTTATATAAATATAGCCATATATTTCTATAAATGCATACATTACACAGTGTTGTTTACAAGTGGTATTTTCAAATTTTTCCTTTTCATTTTCTCTGTTTCTCCCCTTGAAGCTGATGTAATTGGTTTCAGTTCGGCATGGATTCTATTACTCTGTGTACATAGATGGAGTGTGATTGTTTTTTCAAAGCTCTGACTGTCTTGCGTGAGGTACCATTTATTTTGGACCAATTTTATCTTCAAATTATAGTTTGTAGGACCTGTTAGCTGATTTCCTGTCAGAAACATGAGAATAAAGATGTACATGTTTGTTATCTGATTCTATCGTTGCATCATTTATTGTCTTAGCTATTGGCCCATGAGGTGCATTAGGTATCACTGGCCCGTGAGGTGCATTATGTATCACTTGGACTCAACCAGTTGAGGGAATGCATGGAAGGAGCACACTGGTTTTCATTATAGGCATGAAAAGGTAAATTGTGACTACTTTTAATTTTATTTTTAATTATTACATCTATCTAATGGTTTTTTTATTCTACAAATTAAGGTGTTCTTATTCTAAGGATTTACATCTATGCAGAAATATTTTTTAGGCATTTCAAGTTGATATTTGTACACTGTGACATAGTTTCTCGATGACAGAAAGACTTCTGATGTATGTCTTCAAATGTAATTGTCCATATGAATGTTCTTTTCATTCAAGTTCATTGGAATATTGTGTTCTTTATGAAATTAGTGTATAATAATTCTTTCATGTACTTGTCATAATATCTTTGTGACATTAATTCTTATTTAATTTCATTCATGATCCTTTTTAGTGTACTTTTCTAATTTCTATCCATTTATTCTTTTTATTCATGTATTTGAAAATTTATACTTCTGTTATTTTTTGACATCATGATCTATTTAATTTTCCTTATTCTTTAATGTTTTCATGCATGTTCATTTCATTTTTTTTCAAAATTTTTGTTTTCATTTTCAATTCACTGTTTTCCACTATATTATCCATTATGTTTTATATGTTTTCAAATATTTTTACTTCCATTATATATTCTACTATATGATTTCCTTATATTCTCACTCATGCATTTGTATGGTTGATTTTGTACAGTGATGGTATGCTTATGTTTTTATTATTAATTATCATATATTCTCTAATATGTTTTCAATATTATACTACATATTCTTCTATGTTATTTTCTTCTTCTTATTTTCTTATATTTTTAATTCTGTATATTATATCCTATTATAGTTCAATATTAAGTATTGCTATTTTTTTTAATATATACAGTATTTAAGTTCTTTATTAATATAGAAGTACAATTTTGTCTTCTTGAAGTTAAGCATTGAACGTATTTTCATGCGAATGCAAGGGTACGTACTAGTTAACCTAGAATAACTCACTAAACATCCACTAGTAGAAGAGGTAACTCCAATGAACCATGAATAACTATCGAAATAAATCACCAAAAATAATTCTTTATATGTAATCATAACATAAATAGTCAACATCAATATGAATACTTTAGATTTGATGTTATTATAAAGACCCAAAAAAGAAATTTTCTTCTGCAATCCTTTATTTATCACTATCTTTGAAAAAATAGTGTAAACATACTAAATTGTTCATATACTATATCTTGATTTTGTTACACTAGTGGAGGTTGAGAAACAATGTTGAATTTAAAAAGACCATAGACTCATAATATAATATATTAGAAAAATGTATAATTAGTTCATTCCAATTTCTACCCTCGTTCTTAGTGACTTTCAGTAAAAAATCCCACAATTTCAATCTACGGACATTCAGATTGAAGGTATCACACATTAACATAATCATATCATGAATTTTCCGTAACTCAACAAAAATTCTCATTATTTTTCAACCAATCCACATAATCTCATTGATCATTAGATAATTAGAATATAGGTTTCTTCTAGTGTAAAAAACTATTTTATACGATTCTAATATTAATACCTTTTAGGTTCCACAATAGTAGCATAAATTTGAATCGGTGCTACTTCCTATCTCTGATATTTGAATGAATTGACCACTATATCAACATGATTATGGTCTACTGGAGGATTTCTCAAGGGGGTTCAACCGATGATTTCTACAAGGTCTTGTTCAAAACTATTAATATAAGAATTATAAATACGTGACATTAAAATGAAACTCTAAATGTATCAAAATTATTACAAATTAATGGACACTATAGAGACCTATTGTTATCATACATAGATATGCAATCATTATTAATGAATATTCATTACATTACATAAAAAAATGATCATGTAATGTAATCTTTTAGTGCCTTTAGAAACAGAAATATACAAATCCATGGTCCACAAGTAAACTACTACATCTGCCACTATGTTTTTTATAACAACCAAAATTCGTATAAATATAAACTATAATCAATTAATTCAAAATGTTATGAATGTTAATATAACAAATGGTGGAAATATATGCTCATTAAGGATAAACAGGTGAAATACATATGCGTAACAGGACCATAACTATTTGGGAGAAATATTAGAGCATTTGAAAACCATACATTGTATATCAAATATCGTGACATCGCGTAAGTGAAAAAAAATCTTGTCAAAAGATATGGATCAAAAGAGAATAAATTAGCATGTGAGGTGAGAGATATTTTATTCTAAGACATACATTTATGGAACAAAAATATGAAAATAAATTATTATATTAGGGATATAGACAAAAAAATATCATAACATATTAGCCTTCTGATAACCACCATTGTACCTACTTTTGGAATGAGATGGAATCCCGTAAACCATCTATTGGGATGGGGAAAGCCACATGTTTACTCTTTGACCTAATAGATCATTTACCTTTACTAAATTCATTGGATTTAGATTTTGGTCACATCCATTAAAAAATTAAAATCATATATACATGATCCATAATATCATAAAACATTCATTTGATCATAACCCATTAATTAAAAGGGTTATCATAATATTTTCATCATATCATAACCTATGGAAAAGATACTTATTTCATAATTATTTCTTCATTTAGTCATAGTATAACCATAGAAAGGGAATCATGTTTCATAATAATTTTTTCAATGAATAAAACATTGATGACAAATTGGTTTGATATAAATATTTTCATTAGAAAAATAATTCAATGATTGAATATGGGTTGAAACATGGGAGAATATACATAAAACGGAATAGTAACATCAACAGCTTTAGTCATATTGTCAAAACAATATTGAAATATCATTCATGAGGAAAATATCATTTCAACATTTTGAAATGATATAAAAACATTATTTCTTTTAAATTAATAATTCATTAAAATTAAAAACAAGAATTATTAATGTATGTATCAATTCTATAATGGTGATGATAATATGTTGTTTTATTATTGTCACACAGGGTAAAATAAATATTCCATTCACATCATTTTTAAAATCCAAATGATAATTATTTGAAAAAAATGATATATTTATAAGATAATATTTTTTAGACTAAGGAGATTAATAAATTAGAAATTCCATAAAACTGTATATTTCTTTTTATGTATCATACATTTGATGAATTTTTCATTGATTTAAAATATCATTTATAAAAATAGGGGAGTAATATTCATGATTTTTGGGATATATGGATCACAATATTTTATCACGGAAAACATAATAATAAAAAATCACAATAAGTATGGGGATTATATAATTTAATCGTTATAACATTTGTAACCTTGAAATGTAATCCCCATAAAATAGAGATAAAAAATAAATTTTTATGTTCCCATACATATAAGGATATAAATCCTAAAATACATTAATGAGTAGTATGTACACAAAATAAATGATATTGGTGATAATTATGTCATGTTTCTCATTGAAGAGAAAATAAGATGGCAATCCCTTATATTACGTCTTGACATACATCATATATATTCATACATAATTTATAATAAATATTTTTTATACATTTATATATCATTAAAAATATAATTTTCTTATGCCATTTTATGAATCTATTATAATGATTTCTTCCTTAAAATAACATTTTGAGTAATAACAGCACATCATTTCATATATGACATGATTTATTATTTTTCATCCTATTACATTGATAATTATTTAATCATATCTATAAATTAAACTATGATATAAATATTATATATTTTAATTATATATTTATTTATTGTTATCCTTCAAATTCTATGATAGGAAATTATATACATCATTTTTGGATATTGTATGACCTATGTACGCATGAAAATTGTTTAAAATTTATTATAAGAATGAATAAAGGTTAGGTAATTTATATATAATAAAAATAAGATCATTTTATGTGATAAAAATAACATTATCAATTAAATAATATTTATGACCATCAATAAAAATCATGAATTAATCACTTTACATCCTGTCATGGTAGTCCCCCATATAGACGATTGTTGTTCTATTATTCCTTAAAAATGGAAACATGATGTTATATGTGATATAATAATACATGAATAATTATATTATCATAAATATAATATATAAACAATAAGTACAACATTATAAACATCCTTTAGGGGTTTTAATGGATCATTGGAGGATATAGATTTGGAGTAGATACTCTACAGTTCAAATGTATGATGATTTTGTAACCAATTTTATGGAATTGGAAATGGTTTTAGTTCATAAAAATAACAGAAAATCCTTTCTGTATATGATATATACTAATTATATTAGTATAACCTTTATAAAAATAAATTAAATTGGTTGATTAATAAATAAGTAAAAACACTAATTAACCAATTTTACCCAATCTATGTGTGTCCTTCAATGGATTATACCAAAATAAATACTATGATTTATATATGTAATAAAATAATCCTTCTAGAATGAGTAGAGTGAATTTCTGTCATTATTTTTTCAATTCTTTCGCAACACATAATTGATTGATGATGTGATGTGGATAGAATAAGGGTTGCCATTTTATATTTGATGTGAGTGGAACACTTTTTATTATTTGAATGAAATAATCAAACTGACATTTTTGCATTACACAATCATCCAATAGGGAGATTTTAATTAGAATAGAAGACATAAATTCTAAATATGTATATTAAATAGATTTTATACATTTAAATATGTTATTTAAATCCTTCTTCATGACATAGAGGAAAAAAATATTCATTCCCATTTGTTCCACCAATAGAAAATATTTAAAAACATTTATATTCCAATTATTTGACATCTATGGAATATCATAAAAGAATAAAATTTTAATCATATATAATTATATCTAATTTGGTATAAATGAAATATCTTTACCTCTAGTTATCATTGTGTTTATCTGATCAAGAATTTTTTTGTCACATTCATTGTTATCCAATTTACTTCTCATTCGTGTCTGAATGGCCCAAAGGACTTTTTTTATTTTATTATGGATAATCCCCCTTTTAAGGGTTGAAGGGGAACCCATACATGGCCCGTAGGCCCAAGGAACAAGGCTCGACAAACCCGCAATACATGAAGTGAAGGCCCAGAGGCAGACCATGAACTATAAGTGACCCGTAGTCCCAACCCACTTGAACTACCCCTCCCCAGAATTATGCGTTATCGATCTCCTAGCACCCCACCTTGCATTGCTGATCATCTAGCATTTCCCCGTACAAAGCTGCACAGTGTCTAGTCTCGATGGGGTCTTCTATACACCACATTTGAGTTATTACACCAAGGTATTTCAGTACTAGAGCCAGACCAACATGAAGTATCAAGATTGTGATGTAATTCTAGGAAACCAGTCGCTCTATCCTTTACAAAATTTTGTACATTTTTTTATAAATTTGCTTATCCTTAAAATTATCCTTTTATACATCGCTAGACATATCCATAAAAGTAATCCTATAGATTTCACTTATGTTTTATAATCCCAATTTCTAATGTTTAACTTATCATATTCTATAATAACTACATAAACGACCCTGGAAAGACATACATAGATATTTCATAATTTTTTCTAAAACATTTAATACATTACAGAAACCCTTTCCCGAAGTCAAATATATTTTACTTCCTTTGGAAACCAGGAAACATAAACTATTACTTCATAAAACAGTAACCTATTTTATTATAAGGCCCCAACCTTAAACATTACATAATCTTGAGATATTTTAAGAATACATGTTGAGGATCTTTTCAGGTTTAGAGTTTTAGAAAATTCGATCATAAAACATGCATTACATTCCACATTTAAACAATGTGGTTACATAAAAGATAATACTCATTTTCCCCATCAACGGAATCATATTTAAAATAAAACATGGATTATTTCTTGAAACTTCCTTGACACTATCACCACATCATGTACCGTTCCCTTGACCTATGAAAATTATTTCAAAAACATGGGATGAGCATAAAATGCTCAGTAAGGGATATAAAAGTTCGAAATGAAAACATTAGTCCATGTATAAAATCATACTTTTCTCATAAAACATAATCACTTTAACATACCTTATCAAATCTTGAATAAATCATAGAAATCATAAGACATAAAGGTAACTTGAGGCATTCATAACATTCTTACATAGGGAGTAACCATCATGGTTACGTTTAGAATACCCATCACAGTATATTCCTTAAATGTCTTAGGAGAAACCTTAACGTTTAACTCCTTCGCGTTGCCCAATGCATTTGAGAGATATATCGGGCTCACCCACCCTTAGTTTATCACGGAACCACCCGTCTTCTTAACAATGCCCAAGAAACATAACATAATCATATCACGTAAAACATGCATAAAGGAAACATAACATTTCCACATTTCAATCAAAAGATATCAATACAACCCATCGATATAATAAAAACATTATGAAAATAATTTTTAATACCAAAATAAAAGAAAAGTAATACATGGTATTTATTTTTCATTTAAAAAAATTTAGGTTATGGCTTGTAGAGGAAGCCAAAACTCAAATAATGGACACAACGGCAGAGAAGTCGTTGTTTCCGTATATGTATGACAAAACATTCCCTTTTTTCGTTTAGTAAAACGCTTCATATAAAAACGATTCCTTTTGAATAAATGTAAAATTCAAAGGGGTTTATAAACCGTATAAAAGAAAGTTGTGTATAAATCATAATATGCCTTAATGAAAGGAGATTGAGCCGAAGTCCCTTACCTCAAGTCTGACTTTACTAGATCGTTCTTTAATATCCTGAATAATTTACTTGAGTTAATTTATACTTTCTTAAGAACCTTTTTATATTTCATTATTCCTTTTATATCACTTATTAAAATGTCATTAACACTATTTAATTATTTAAGTTAATAACGGTCGTTTTAACGATCATTGTAATTGAGTCAAAAATAAACTATTTATAATTACAAGTTGTTCATGTATCCATTATATCCAGAGTTAAATTCATGATTTAGATATCATATATATCATATATATAAAGTATATACATGCATATATAATATTACAAAACATTTAGAGATAAGAAAGGAAATGCACCGTTCATGGAGACGGTAAGCCGTACGTACGCATGAACGCTACTTTCATTTCTATTTCGTATTTTATGGAATGGAATCATAATGATATAAAGGTATATTATAATTATAGTATAATATGATATATAATATCTTTAACGCTGTCCTTTATACATCCCACATATGGCATTAACGAATCAAATCTCTTTGAGGGGGCAGTAGTCCGCACTTCCTAAAAGGAAGATATCACATTTACCCATAATGGAAACCATAATGGTATTACAAAAATGAAAAATACAGAAGATTAAAGAAAAAATAAACATATTATATATCATATATAAATATAGTGTCATCTTAATGGCCACCTTTTAAGGTGTTAGAAGAATATTGAACAATAATCGTTTCATAAGGCAGAAATTTACCATCCACGGAAACAGTATGCTCTGTAACCATTAAATGAAGGTGTGTGTAAGTGTAGCTCTAATAATTCTTATAAAAAATCCTAGTATATTTTATATACTTGTTTTTTTACAAAATAAATGAATAAAAAGGGTTTAGGGGGTTGGAGAAGAAAAATAAAACAAAAGAGCTTTAGAGAAGACTTTACCTTTGAATAGGGTAACTCCCTTTGGTTTGAACCAAAAGGGTTTTTTGAAGATATTCCTTCCTAAGGTAAGGCTTCTAGGATGGGTAGAGGGATGTTTAGATACAAAATGAGCAGGTCTTGTCTTACCCAAAGGCTTGAGAGGTGTGCGTAAGGAGGTAGAGGTGGGGGCCTTTTATATGAGGGGAGGAGGGGCACTCTTGGAAAGTTATAAAATGTTACTTTATTTTCAAATGAGTTTCGGATTTTAATGGCCCCACATTGATTTATTTCTAGGATAAGGTGATAGGAGTTCTAAATACACCCATAAAATAGGTTTTATACATGTTTAGGTCTTAGATTATACATTATCTTTTCATTTTATTTAAATCGTTAAATAATGAGGTATTCGCTGCATCATCATGATGTCATAAATAATTTAATTTATCTAATGTCTAAAAATTATAAAAAAATACTATGATGTAGGAAATCATTTTATATTTCCAATGATTATTTATAGTAAAAAATCGGACTTGTATAACCCGATGTAAATATTGTTATAGTAAAACAATACATGTTTGCGTCATTTTTACTTTTACTTTAAATAAAAGGCATTAATGTCATTATCTTACCCATGTGGCTCCATGGGGTTCCAAAAATCGACCCATGGGTTGTCCCGGTCGGCCATGACTAATCCAATAGGGTTAGGACAAATGTCAATATATTTTCATTTTATTATAATATCATTTTTACATTAATTCACACTAATTCCATTTAATCACGAATAATAAAACTTAAAAGTTACTTTTCATCAAAAATTATATTCATCCCATTGAACCACATAATACTTAATAAATAAAATCATTTATATTTGATTTTTTAAATTCAAAACATAGAAGTGGTAAAGTCCCATTTAAATGAAAAATCTGTTTTTGTAACAACAACATTGTGGTTTCACTGTTCATCAAAAAGTATGGTTTTTCTGAAAAATACCAAAAATTCACCATAATCTATATTTTATATTCCGAATTAAAAAATGATGTATATTTTACCAAATTCATAACATAGAAGTTTCATTAATTAATTTTATAATTAAATCCCGCATTCAAATCAAATAGCGTGTTTTTAAGAAACAATATCGTTCAAAAGATTGACACTCGTTTATGTCCAATCTCAATGTGATATTTTTTCCAATGACCACCATCTGATTAAATGGTAAAAATATATTCTAATTTCACATTAAAACCAATTAAAAAGATAATATAACTATATAAATAAATTATATTACAAAGAGTTATTGAATTAAAATACAACACTTTTCACTATTCATTAAAAATGAACATTATCAGAAAAATACCAGAAATTTATACAAAGTAAATTTCAATGTCCCAATAATAAATAATAAGTTTATTTTGACAAATATAGATTATAAATTTTTCAAATGTTAGATTTGAAAATGGTTCGCCATCAAAAGGCGATAAAACAATCTTTTAAAAATATTAGAGTATTCCATGCTTAAGATTGGATTTATTCTCATTTCAAGCCTCTAAAACACTATCTACTTCATAAATAGAAATAGATAATAATATCTATTATTCATTACTTACTTGGGATGCTACATCCTTACCCCCTTTAGAATATGTCGTCCCCGCCATTTATTTACTTATCGAATAAGTGGGGGTATTTATCCCTCATTACATTTTCGGATTCCCATGTTGCCTCTTCACTCATATGGTTCTTCCACAAAACCTTTACTTCATGAATCACATTATTCCGAAACACTTTCTCCCTGTGATCAAGAATCTGAACCGATTGTTCCTCATGAGATAGATTCTCTTACAACTGATCTACCAATGGACTCAAAACATGAGATGGATCTGGAATGTACTTCCTTAACATTGAAACATTAAAAACATTGTGTACCTGAGATAATGTCGGAGGTAAAGCCACTCGGTATGAAACTGATCCAACTCTATCAAAAATTTCATATGGATCTATGAAACTTGGAATCAGCTTTCCTATCTTTCCAAATCACGTCACACTTTTACATGGTGATACTTTGAGAAAAACATGATCACCTACCTCAAAAGATAGATCCTTCCTCATGTTGTCCGCATAACTCTTTTGCCTGCTTTGAGCCGTTCTCATGTGTCTCTATATCATCTGAACTTTTTCTGCCAACTCTTCAACCAATTCCAGTCCCATCAACTTCCTTTCACCCACTTCATCCCAAAAAGCTGTAGTTTGACACCGCTTCCCATATATTGCCTCAAATGGCGCCATCTGTATACTAGAAAGAAAACTATTATTATAAGAAAACTCAACCAAAGAAAGATGTTGGTCCCAACTTACATGATAATCCATTGAAAAAGCATGTAGCATATCCTCCAAAGTCTGAATTGTTCATTTTGACTGCCCATCTGATTGAGGATGAAAAGTTATACTAAAATTTAATTCAGTACCCAATGACTTATGAAGGCCTTTCCAAAAGTTAGAAGTAAACCTAGGATCACGATCAGATATAATGGACATGGGAACTCCATGGAACCTACATATCTCTTTAAGATAAAATCAAGAAATTTGATCTAGAGAGAAAGTATCTCGAATAGGAAGGAAATGAGTATATTTAGTCAAGCGAACAATAATAACCTAGGTTGCATTATTACCTCAAGGTGTCTTCATCAATCCCACAATGAAGTCCATGGATATATTTTCCCATTTCCACTCTGGAACTGGTAATGTCCGAAGTATCCCTTCCGATAACATACACTCTAATTTAACCTATTGACAATTCAAACACTTCACAGTAAAATCAGCAATATCCCTTTTCATTCCCTCCCACCAGTAATACTCCCGAAGATCTCTATACATCTTCGTACTACCTGGATGAACTGAAAATGTAGAACTATGAGATTCACATAACTAGTCTCTCTGCAACTGTGAATCACAAGGCACACACAATCTCTTTCCCAATCTCAAAACACAATCATTATCAATGTTGAATTCAGGCAACATATCCTTCTGAACTAGCTCTACCTTTTTCAGCAACTCACTGTCTTGCTTCTGTGATTGATTAATTCTGTATGATAGAGAATATTTCACTAATAACTGAATCAAAACAGGAGGAAATCCTGCACCAAAAACTTATATGCCAACTTTTATCAAATCCTTAACCAAAGGATCATGTTCCAAATGCAACATTGTTAAAGAAGCAATGATTTTTCGACTCAAAGCATCAACCACTTTATTTTCCTTTCCTAGATGGTAATGAATTGTACAATCATTATCCTTGATTAATTCTAGCCATCTCTTATATCTCATGTTCAATTATTTCTGAGTGAATATATACTTTAAATTTTTTTGATCGGTTTATATTTCACACTTTACTCCATACAAATGATGCCTCCAAATTTTTAAAGCCAAAACAATAGCAGCAAATTCTAAATCATGTGTAGGGTAATTTACCTCATGAGTTTTCAAATGACGTGAACCATAAGCAATTACCTGATCATTCTGGATTAGGACGCAACCATGTTCTTTCAATGAAGCATCACTGTAGATAACAAACTCCCCATTCCTGGAAGGTAGTTCCAAAACTGGAGCATCCACCAATCTTCATTTCAGTTCATGAAAACAATCATCACAATATTTTGTCCAGATAAACTTAACACCCTTCCGATTTAGCTTAGTCATTGGACTAGATAACCAGGAAAGATTTCTAACAAACCATCGGTAATAGCCTACCAAACCAAGGAAGCTGCGAATCTCAGTTACATTTGTGGGTCAGGGCCATTCTTCAACAACCTTTGTTTTTGCAGGATCAACAGTTATTCCATGTTTAGAAACAATGTTACCAAAGAAAGAAATTTGTTACAACCAGAACTAACACTTACTGAATTTCCCATACAATTTATTTTCTTTTAAGGTTTGCAAAATAACCGTTAAATGTCTTGCCTGATCCTCTTTACTTTTAGAAAACACCAAAATATCATCAATTAAAACCACCACAAAAATATCCAAGAACTCATGGAAAATTCTATTCATTATGTCCATGAATACAGTAGGTGCATTGGTTAGCCCAAAAGGCATTACTACAAATTTATAATGTCCATATCTTGTTTGAAATTCTTTCTTCAGAATATCATCTTCCTTTACCTTCAATTGATGGTACCCTGATCTCAGGTCAATCTTTGAAAAAAACTGAGCTCCCTGGAGCTGATCAAACAAATCATTGATATGAGGAAAAGGACATTTGTTCATAATAGAAATGTCATTCAAGGCTCTATAGTCAATGAAAAGTCTCATAGAACAATCTTTCTTTTTAAAAAATAAAACAGGAGCACCCCATGGTGATGTGCTAGGTCGAATGAAACATTTCTCTAATAAATCTTGCAATTTCTCCTTCAACTCTAAAATTTCAATTTAGCCATTCAATAAGGGGGTTTTGAAATTAGCATATCATTAGGAACTATGTCAACAGTAAATTGAACTTCCCGGTCTGGTATTATTCCAGGAAACTTATCAAGAAAAAAATCAGGATAATCATTTACCATTGGCACATCAATAATATGAACAGTTCCCTTGTTTTCAACGATATGTGCAAGGTAACATTCATTTCCATCTTTTAAAAGTTTTTCAGCCTCTTGATATGTTATCAACAGTAAGGGTACATTCTTCTACACAAACTGAAAGTCTTTCTGAAAAGAAACTTCTTTAGATCTACAGTCAATCTTATCATGTTAAATAGAGAGATAATCCATACCCAGGATAACATCAAACTCTACTAGAGGTAAAACAATATGATTTTCAAGTAGGTTTTTTCCACGGATAAGGATAGGAAGATTCTTATAAATTCTTTTTTCCTCAAAATTTACCCCCGGTGTTTTTACCATATGTTTATGTGTCATTTCTTGAGATGGTATTTCCATTTTACTAGAAAAGTTTTCAGATATGAAATAATGTCTAGACCCTGAATCAAACATCACACTGGAATAATCTGAAAAAACAAACAATGTACCTAATACAACTTCATTTGATGGACCGACATCAGCTGAAGTAGTTGCAAAGGATTTCACCACCCCTTTCTGCTTGTAGTCAAACTGCTTCCCATCACTCGATCTCTTTGTCGTACACTCGTTTTCAAAATTACCCATCTCATTGCACTTAAAACATTTCACTAACTGTAAATAAAATTTGGTCTTACCATCACCCTGATATTTTTCAGTGCAATCAAAAGCCTTGTATCCCATCTTACCGCATCAGTAGCACTTTCCAGAATTCAGAAGTCATTCCCCAACATGCCTTTTACCACATTTATCACAAACTGGAAACTTAGTTTTCTTACCGTCAGACTTTTTTTGAAGATTTCTTTCCTTTCTCCTGCCACCTCGGTCTCTTCTTCTGCTGGTTGTTATAGAACACTTGATCATCAGAAAACTCAATTTCCACCTTCTCAGCACATGGAACAAGATTTTCATAACTCTTGAACTTGTGAGAAGCTAAAGACCTTTGATATTTTGGCTTTAATCCTGAGTAAAAATGATTGATTTTACTATCAAGGTCTCAGATAAAATTTTGAGCATACCTTGCCAATCGAGTGAACCTTTCTTCATAGGCAGCCATGGATTCTTCCTCTTCCCTCAATTCCAGGAATTGTTTTTCCATCCTATGTCGAACTGCCTTGGGAAAAACTTCTCAAGAAACATACCATTGAATTCATCCCAGTCGAGAGCATAAATCTCATCAGTGTCCCTGATATTCTTAACCATCGACCACCACTGATCTGCTTCACCCTCCAAACGTTAAATAGAATGACTAACCTCTTGATTGTCTGAACACCCCATGACATCAAAAATCTTCTCTAGTGATTTAATCCACCCTTCAGCTAGAACATGGTCAGATGATCCTCTGGATGATGGGGGATGTTGCCTCATGAAATGTTCCACCATGGACATGTTCCTCTGCAGTTGATCTGGCTGATCTCGTGCATGGATACCACCACCATTTATTGCTTGAGTCAACTTCCCCATTACTGCAACAAAATGTTCACTTCCAATTCCAACCATCTCAGGATGCTAATTCGGATGGTCATTTCCTTATGTATGTTTTCCTAGCACTGCTTCCCTGTTTCCTCTACAGAAAACCATTCTGAACAAACATGTCTTAGATGAAGAAACATGGTAATATTCAAATGCTATATCATTTAAATTTGACCATAAAAAATATTTTTGGATAATCATTTAATATAATTCTAACTCCTAATGTTATCTAAACCAACCTTTGATACCAACTATAAGGCCCAAGCCATAAACATTACTTAATATTGTGATATTTCAAGAATACACATTGAGGATATTTTCAGGTTTAGAGTTTTAGCGAATTAGATCATAAAACATGCATTACATTTCACATTTAAACAAAGTGGTTACATAAAATATAGTACTCATTTTTCCCATCAATGGAATCATATTTAAAATAAAACATGGATTCATTCTTGACACTTCCTTGACACTATCATCACATCATGTGCCTTTCCCTTGACCTGTGAAAAAAATTTCAAAAACATGGGATGAGCATTAAAAGCTCAGTAAGGGATATAAAAGTACGAAATGAAAACATTAGTCCATGTATAAAATCATACTTTACTCATAAAACATAATCACTTTAACATACCTCATCAAATCATGAATAAATCATTGAAATCATAAAACAAAAAGGTAACATGAGGTATTCATAACATTCTTACGTAGGGAGTAACACTCATGGTTACGTTTGGAATACCCATCACAGTATATTCCCTAAATCTCTTTAGAGAAACCTTAATGTTTAACTCCTTCGCGTTAACCAATGAATTGGAGAGATATATCGGGCTCACCCTCCCTTATTTTATTATAGAACCATCCGTCTTCATAACAATGCCCAAGAACCATAACACAATCATATCACGTAAAACATGTATAAAGGAAACATAACATTTCCACTTTTCAATCACATGATATCAATACAACACATTTATGTAATAAAAACAATATGAAAACCATTTTCAATTCCAATATAAAAGAAAAGTAATACATGGTATTTATTTTTCATTTTAAAAAAAATTAGGTTGTGGCTTGTAGAGGAAGCTGAAACTCGAATAATGGTCACAACGGTGGAGAAGTCGTTGTCGCCGCATACATATGACAAAACATTCCCTTTTCTCATTTGTAAAAAACCTTAATATAAAAAAGATTCATTTTGAATAAATTTAAAATTCAATGGGGTTTATACACCGTATAAAAGAAAGTTGTGTATAAAACATAATACGCCTAAATGAAAGTAGATTGAGACGAAGTCCCTAACATCGGGTCCGACTTGAATCGATCATTCTTTAATCTCCTGAATAATAAAATTGAGTTAATTTCTACTTGCTTAAGAACCGTTTTCATGATCATTATTCCTTTTATATCACATATTACCATGTCATGAACACAATGTAATTATTTAAGTTAATAACGGTCGTTTTAACGATCATTGGTAATTGAGTCAAAAATAAACTATTTATAATTACAAGTTGTTGGTGTATAAATTATATCCAGAGTTACATTCATGATTTAGATATCATATATATCATATATATCCAGTATATACATACATTTATAATATTACATAACATTTAGAGGTAAGAAATGAAATGCACCGTTCATGGAGACTGAAAGCCGTGCGTATGCAAGAACGCTACATTAATTTCTATTTCATATTTTATGGAATGGAATCATAATTATATAAAGGTATATTACAATTCCAGTATAATATCATATATAATATCATTAACTTGATCCTTTATACATCCCACATATGTCATTAACGAATAAAATCACTTTGAGGGGGCGGTAGTCTGCACTTCCTAAAATGAAGATATCACGTTTACCCATAATGGAAACCATAAAGGTATGACAAAAATGAAAAATAAATAAGCATAAGGAAAACATAAACATATTATATATCATATATAAATATAGTGTCATCTTAATGGCCACTGTTGAAGGTGTTAGAAGAATATTGAACAATCATCGTTTCGTGAGGCAGAAATACACCATCCACGGAAACAATATGCTATTTAACCATTAGATGAAGGTGTGTGTAAGTGTAGCACGAATCCTTCTTATAACAAAATCCTAGTATATTTAAAATACTGGTTTTTTACAAAATTAATGAATAAAAATAGTTTATGGGGTTGGAGAAGAAAAATAAAACAAAAGAGCATTAGAGAAGACTTTTCCTTTGAATAGGGTAACTCCCTTTGGTTTGTACCAAAAGGGTTTTTTTGAAGATCTTCCTTCCTAAGGTAAGGCTTATATGATGGGGAGAGGGATGTGTAGATACAAAATGAGCAGGGCTTTTCTGACCCAAAGGCTTGAGAGGTGTGGGTAAGGAGGTAGAGGTGGGGGCCTTTTATATGAGGGGAGGAGGGGAACTCTTGGAAGGTTATAAAATGTTACTTTATTTTCAAATGAGTTTCGGATTTTAATGGTCCCACAATGATTTATTTCTAGGATAAGGTGATAGGAGTTCTAAATACACCCATCCAATAGGTTTTATACATGTTTAGGTCTTATATTTTACATTATCTTTTCATTTTATTTAAATCGTTAAATAATGAGGTATTCGATGCATCATCATGATGTCATAAATAATTTAATTTATCTAATGTCTAAAAATTATAAAATAACGAATATGATGTAGGAAATCTTTTTATCTTTCCAATGATTATTTATAGTAAAAAATATGACTTTTATAACGCCATGTAATTTTTTTAGTAAAACAATAGATGTTTGTGTCATTTTTACTTTTACTTTAAATAAAAGACATTAATGTCATTATCTTTCCCAAGTGGATCCGTGGGGTCCCAAAAATCAACCCATGGGTTGTATTTTTCGTCCATGACTCATTAAATAGGCTTAGGACATGTTTCAAGATATTTTCATTTTATTATAATATCCTTTTTACCTTAAATCACACTAATTACCTTTAATCGCAATTAATAAAACTTAAAGGTTACCTTTCATCAAAAATTACTTTCATCCCATTGAACCAAATTTTACATAATAATGAAAATCATTTATATTGTATTTTTGAAATTCAAAACACAGAAGTGGTAAAGTCCCATTTAAATGAAAAATCAGTTTTTGTAACTACCACTTTGTGGTTTCACTATTCATCAAAAATTAAGGTTTTTCAGAAAAATACCAAAAATTCACCCTAAGATATATTTGATATTCCGAATTAAAAAATGTTGTCTATTTTACAAAATTCAAAAAATATATGTTTCATTAATTAATTTTATAATTAAATCCCGCTGTCAAATCAAATAGCATGTTTTTAAGAAACAATATCTATTAAAAGATTGACACTCGTTTATGTCCAATCTCAAAGTGATATTAATTACAATGACCACCATTGGATTAAATGGTAAAAATATATTCTAATTTCACTTTAAAACCAATTAAAAAGAGAATATAACTATATAAATAAATTAGATTAAAAAGAGGTTTTTAATTAAAATACTACACTTTTCACTATTCATTAAAAAATTAACATTATCAGAAAAATACCAGAAATTTATCGAAAGTAAATCTAAATGTACCAATAATAATTAATAAGTTTATTTTGACAACTATAGCTTATAAAATTGTCAAAAGCTAGATTTAAAAATGGTTCGCCATCAAAAGGCGGTAAAAAATTGTTTTAAAAATATTATAGTATTCCATGCTTATGATTGGATTAATTCTAATTTTAAGCCTCTAAAACACTATTTAATTTATAAATAGACATAGATAATAATATCTATTATTCATTACTTAATTGGGATGTTACATGTATTATTCATTTCCTCATAACTAAACACTATTTATGACAAATAAGACATATTACCATTATTCATATCCTAGGGAAAACAAACATAAGGAAGGGGGATCTCATATGATCATAATGGGAATGAAAGGATGATATATAAGCATAATAATTAACCAACGTTTAAGTGAACATGAGTTTAAAAGTATAAAATAATTCCATATATGTCAAAAATAATACACATAAGTATCGAATAAATATTGGAATTTCATAAGAAATGAATCATTAGGAAATCAAAAAACATAATTGATGAGATCATATCATAGACATAAGAAATGAAATTATTTCATATACATATACTTGTAACATTGCAAACATTTTAATGTAGTAATAAGTTTAATTGTTAAATAAAGAACCAGAAATAAATCCCTTAAATAAATATAAGTATATGAAAAAAGGCCTACTCATAAGATTGTAGACATAAGAACAAATTTCATGAATATAATTGTGAAAATGAAATAAGTTTCATACATTACATATATACATAATAAGTTACACTGATGTTCATTTGGCACGGGGGTGTTGTTACTTCCTCCAGCATGCAACAAATTTAGAATTTTTATTTTTGGTCACAAAAATTTTCTAATTACAAAAGTGTAGTATAGTAGTATTTAGGGGTAGACCCATAGGGAGACATGTGTTATTGGTTTTTAGGCAATGTGTATTTTAGACCTGTATGGGAGCCCTTTCTTGAGTATTTTGTTTCTAAATTCTGAGAAAATTTCTAATTTGGGATATCTGAATTTAAAAAATAAGGAATATAAATCAAGTGAGTGCTTGGGAGAATGGTGTATTTTATGTCTATACATGGAATGATCCTCAATAATATTATGTGAAGATAATAGGGTTCAATTGTTATCTTTTGTCTTGGCCTCATTTCTCCCCCTGTTGTTAGCAGATAGAAACTGCCTATGTGCATTAGGTTTGTTTTCTTAAGAAGAATGCTTCTTGAGTTAGTATTCATAGCTCATTTGTCTTCAACTAGGATAGAATTGTTTTTGTGAATTTTTTGTGGTTAGAGACCTTCTCATAAATGAATTAGGCCTTGATTTTATATCTTAATTACTATTTTAGTTGGACATTCCAAGTTCAGATTTAACAATGTATGTTTATTTAATAGACACATCACTCGATCCATACCACTGAAAGAATTAGCGACTCATAGTTGGGTGGAATGCAGTTGAATAAATAAGATACAACATAGCTGATGGATTGTTAAATATTAATGAAAATATTTTTGAAAATACCCGTAAAAATCAAGGGAAATGTTTTCATAATTTTCCTTGGGATTTTACAAGAAAGCGGTTCTTGACGGCACATGATTCATATGCCCGGTGTGCCCAGAATTTCTATCCGAAGATTAGCTCGGGTATGTTCAGTGAACGAATGAGCGGGAATTACTATCTTTTGAACCGGTGCTCGAAATCAAATTCTGAGGGCACCGATGGAACCACAACGCCGGTAATTGCTTAGGAACACCTTTTCCGGTGTTGCGTTTTCACGGGTGATGTTGTTAAATTTTTTGGAAGTTAAAATAAAATTTAAACGACATATTTTATTTATCTTTATAAGTGTTTAACATTTGGGTGGAAGTTGGGTAACCACCCAACTTCCCATGAGAGGTTATGTGGCTGGTGGGGCCCACACGAACCCCACCCCTTCATATTCTCTAACCCCCTCAACTCACCATTAATTTTTGACAACTTATGTTAATTAATTAAGTGAGTTAAATGTGAATGTTTGAAATTCAAATGCTTAGGTTATGTTAATAAAATAATTGTGGAACTTATTTTATTTTGTTGGAATTCTGGTTGTGGGAGCCTTTGGGGAGAAAAAGAGAAGTCTTGAGGATTCATTGTTCTTCGACGAACAATGCGACGAACGCATCGTAGCCGACAAAGAACGCTGACCTCTGACGGCGGACAACGGCGAGAGACGCCTTCCTTGGAGATCACCTAATGCCAAATATGTTCCTTCCATGATGGTTTCTTCCGTGATGATCCTCTTCTTCCGCGACAGTTAATTCCACGACGAACTCTCGTTCGATGACAACGTTGAGGTAGTGGTTTATGTGTTTTTATTTGTGAAATCTTCAGTCATCTATCCTCATTCATTTGGACTTCTTGATATCGTTTAACGGGAGGGGGCCGGACCGCACAAACATGGCTGACCCTCCTTCCTTATTATTTTTTTGTTGTTATCGTTCGAAGGAAAGTGATGTGGTACCGTCACACCATGCGGAAACGAGTGGCAAGGATGCGCGGTGCTATCGCGCCACACATTTGAAAATTGAACCAAGCCGCGACGTCGTCACGCCACGCCAGAAAAATCTGAAGACACCGCTGTCAGAGCGGGGCCACGGCTTAAGCCGCAGAGGATCAGGGGAACCGGCGGCTGAAATCGGGCCGCCGGTATTGGAGCATGAGGGACCGGCCTTGTCGGTCCCGTGGCAGTAGAAGCCGGCCGGCCGGAGCGGGCCGACCAGATAGGGAGGAGCAGAGGGTTCAAAACCCCCAGCTGGCCGGAAGTGAGCAGCCCCATTATGGGTCCACAGCTACTTCAAGCGTGGTGCAGCCCCCCCCCCCCCCCACATTCCAAATGACTTGGCCGTTAGTCAGAGCCACCTGGCCAGCGCGCCGGACCGCCAGCACGCCGGACCGCCGGCGCACCGAGCCGCTGAGTTGGGTCGTGCCTAGGTTGGGCCGGGCCGTAACAGCTGGGCCGGGCCACACCCAAATGGGCCGACCCTGGGGGTATCGGGCCTGGTCGGACCAGGCCCAAAGCCCCTAATACCGAACCTATTTCGATCTGTTGCCCATAACATGAGTTGCGGACCTCCGATCGATGCTCTGTCAACTATGATACGATCCGTGGATCGAGACGGTCATTTAGGTATATTACACTCAAGGTTCCGGAGATCTTTGGGTTCGTCCAGGTTGGTTCGTACATGAAACCAACCGGGCCCTTGGAGCGGAAACGCTTATAACGTGAGTTTTGGATGTTCGATTGATGTGTCGTCGACTTTGTTGGATTCCTCTAAGTGAGGAGGACCTTCTGGATTACTCCACTTGAGGTTTGGATGTAGTTTAAGTATGTTCTGGTTGGTTTTGACTTAAAAACCAATAGGGCCCCTTGGACGAAAAAGCCAATAACTCTCAGACCGGGCGTCCG
This sequence comes from Viscum album, assembly GCA_963277665.1. NCBI lineage: Eukaryota > Viridiplantae > Streptophyta > Magnoliopsida > Santalales > Viscaceae > Viscum > Viscum album. The sequence goes on along the minus strand of OY728128.1, from coordinate 115,641,526 downwards.
ATTGACGCGCCCTCTGTGATGTTGAGTTCCTGTTGACGATACAGAACTTTTTCACACATTAACTCTAGACTATGTTTCAGTTGATGTATCGTCCCTTCGGCTCGTGGAGCGGACCCTCCCGAATGTGGTTACTGTGTGCGGGAACCCTAGAGCTGGCTGCGACTACGACGACGATGACGACTGTGCAGGAATCCTCCGTGGATTCAACAGCGACGACTACAACTATCAGCGATCCTACGTGGATCACTGCTAACGATCCTGTGTGGGTCTGATCCTATGTGGTTCAGTGCTTAGCAGTCCTGTGTGGGCCAGTGCCTACAGATCCTATGTGGGTCCGGTCCTGTGTGGATCATAGCGGGGGTTAGTTACCTATCGTTCCTTTGTGGGTCATTGTGGGGGTTGGTTACCTATCGATCCTTTTTGGGTCATTACGGGGGTTAGTACCTATCGATCCTGTGTGGGTCCGATGGCTTAGATGAATCAGTGGAAATATCTGATCATCTCTATCATCTTACTAAGAAGTATACCTATGTGAGATGAATCTTGACTTTCAATTTTTATCTTCGATAAGATTGACTTGTTATCCTGTGTGGTTTACGTTATGCATTTCTGTGTGGATTGGGTTGTGTTTCCTATTTGGACTGGGTTGTACTTGGGCTCGGATGTTGGATCCAAACAAGAATTGATGACTTAGGTATATGTATGGGCATATACCTAAGTGGTGACAGATGTTACTTTGTGATTGTATCTTCCTTTGTGGATTATCCATTATGGATTCTGGGAGACCATCGGGGGTCTTGGGGTCCCTACTGAGTAGCTTATACTCACCCCTACATGGGCTATTCCCGCACTACATTGTGTTGGTTGCAGACGATAGACATCGCTGATCGTGGTTGTGGTATGAGGAGCAGGACGGTACCCGGAGGTGGATCACTAGGCGGGACGTACACAGAGCGGACGGCTGGACCCGAGGAGCTGTGGAGGCTATATGTACCCACCCTTCAGGTGGGACTTCCAGTGGACAGCTCGAGGTTGTGTCTTTACTTTCAGTTGTTGTTTTCCCTTTCCAGTTGTACTTTAATTTCAGTTTGGGTTTGTATTCTGGCCCACATACTTTTCCACACTTACTGTTGTACCCAGTTTTTACTTAGTGTTTACTTCTACTGATTTCTTGCTCTGTGGTGTTTGTTTAATTTACAAAGGAAATTACTTCCCTTTTTTATTGGGAATTATGCCTTGGTGCTAGTCGCCAGCCCCCGGCCTATGGAAGGTGGGCTTGGGGTAGTCACGACACGGGCCCCGAGGACGGGTCATGACAAATTGGTATCAGAGGAGTTGAGTTCTACCACAGAACATTGGACTCTGATCTTTTTCTATGTGAAGCAATAGTGTTAAGCGTACTAGGTGTGATTACCAGTCCAGGGAGTCCAGTGTTGGTGCGGAGGCCGACATATCCGTACAACAGGACCTTGACTTCTGATTTCTGACTTAATGCACGAAAACATTGATTGCATGTGTGTTTCAAGTTTTCTTTGTGATTACTTTGTGTCAGCTCACCAGGTATACTGTTCTGACCGTGGCGCACCTGTCTCTTTTCAGGATGGCCCCACGATGGTATCCAGCTAGGTTTCTCAGTGTTGTGCATAATGATAGCCCATCGAGTGACGAGCCCTTCGTACAGTGCCCTTTGACAATAGAGGCACCAACGGTACCTCTACCCACCGAGCCACCGATGATACCATCCCAAGCCGCTGACGATGCACGTCGCCTTAGTGAACTACACGAGTTTCAGTGCCAGCGACCGCCTAGGATCCGCGGGGAGACTGACCCCCAGGCAGCCGAGGATTGGGTGGAGGCAGTTGTAAGAGTTTTCAGGTTAGTGAGGCCACCAACAGACATCATGGTGATCCTCGCAGCGAGCATACAGCACGCGACAGCAGGAAGATGGTGGAGTTTTATGCTCCAGGTGCACAATGAGGCATCTATCCTCTGGAATGACTTTGAGAGCCTCTTTCGCTCAGAGTTCGTCCCAGCCACCCTCCGTGCGGTGCGCATTCAGGAGCTTCTTCAGCTGCGGCAGGGCTGCTTGACGGTCGCCCAGTACTCGGCAAGATTTACCGATCTCTCGTTCTACTCGGCAGACATTGTACGTGACCCATTCTTCCAGGCCCAGACCTTCGAGCACAGATTGAGGTAGGAGATCAGGGCATCGCTGATCTCCCTCAGCATTCTGACATAGGCAGGAGTACTGGAGAGAGCCTTTCTGATCGAGAGATTCTTTACTGAGCCAACATCAGCAGCGAGAACTATCGCAGGGCGGCAAGTAGAAGAGTCTTCTACAGCAGATAGTCGATGGATGACTCATGGGTCCAGGCAGACCAGACAATCAGGAAGACGAACTCAGGACACTGGCTCAGCTGTGTGGGGCACACAGAGCAGAGCCAGTCTTTCGAGAGGCATACAGTGCTACGCATGCGGCGGGAATGGTCACATGGCTCGTGACTGCCCGAACCGCCATGCAGAGGGGCAGGAGACGGTTGAGGGACCACCCAGGAAGAGGCAGAGGGTCGACCGTGGTGGTCCGCAGGGAGAAGACAGTCGAGGTAGAGGAGTTGGCCGAGCAGCAGGTGGTGGCCGACGCTCTGAGGCTCTACCACCACCACCACCAGGAGGTCCACTCCGACCACAGGGAGCTGGCTGGAAGTGACAGGCACAACTTCGGGTAGTGGAGGCCTACGACCACACTGCGCCCGAGATGATTTGAGTTACAATTTATGTCTATTCCACCCTTGCTGCAGTTCTTATAGACATTGTAGCGAGTCATTCTTTAATAGTCTCTTCCCTTGTTCGGAGCTCGGAGATTCCGACGGGGCCATTGGCTCGATCCTTACGGCTAGAGACTCATACGGGAGCAGACTCGACGATTATGCACTGGTGCCGATAGTGTGAGCTTACTCTAGGAGGTGAGAGCTTTGGCAGGGATCTTCTTGTAGCAGTGTCGAGGCCTTACGACGTCATCTTGGGCATGGATTGGTTATGTACAGTCCATGATCATATCGACTGTATTAGGCACAAGGTGCGATGTGTACGCACCGATGGGAGCAGGTTCACCTTCACCGGTGAGAAGGGAGCCTTCGCAGCACTGGATGGACTTCCGGAGAGGAGAGGACATCCCATCACTCATCAGTTGGCTAGCATCATCCTAGGAGCAGTTGATGTGCAGAGTCTTGTTTTTCCTGCAGTGGTGGATCAGTATGCAGACGTTTTCCCCGATGTCATTCCAGGACTACCTCCTCGCAGAGAGGTAGACTTTTATATTGACCTATACCCTGGGACAACCCTGATATCCACTCCAGCATATCGGATGGCCCCTGCTGAGCTTTGAGAGCTACGGGTACAGTTGGAGGACTTGCAGGGCAAGGGATTCATCTAACGCAGTGTTTCCCCCTGGGCTTCCCCGATATTGTTCATCAAGAATGTGGATGAGAGCTTGTGACTTTGTGTCGACTATCGTCGCTTGAATCCGGTGATATTGAGGAACAAGTATCCTCTACCGAGGATTGATGACCTCTTCGATCAGCTCAAGGGAGAATGGTGGTTCTCGAGGATAGACCTCAGGTCAGGCTATCATCAACTCAGAGTTCGGGACGCGGACGTGCAGAAGATGACCTTCAGGTGTCGGTATGGCCACTATGAGTTCTTGTTTAGGCCATTCAGCACAACCAATTCTCCAAAAATGTTCATGGCCCTCATCAATAGGATCTTTCAGCCATAACTTGATCGATTTGTCATGGTATTCATCGACGACACTTTGATATACTCGATGACTGAGGAGGAGCACGCCTACTACTTGAGGGTTATACTAGACACACTCCAAGAGCACCAGCTTTATGGAAATATCTCAAAGTGTCAGTTCTGGATACATGAAAACCACTTCTTGGGACACGTCATCTCTGAGGCAGGAGTTGCAATAGATCCAATGATGATCATGGCAGTGCTAGCTTGAGAGCCACCTAGGAGCGTGACAGAGGTGCGGAGTTTCTATGGTCTAGCTTGATACTATCGGAGATTTGTGCCAAAATTCTTTAGAGTTGCGGCACCACTCTCAGCATTGATAAAGAAGGGGAAACCCATTGTGTGGTCAGACAGATGTCAGCATAGCTTCCACGAGCTGAGACAGAGATTGACCAGTGAACCTATCTTGAGGATTCAAGAGGAGGGAGTTGGGTAATTAGTTTACTGCGATACATCAGGGACTGGACTCAGATGTGTCCTGATGTAGGAACGGGCTTTGATCGCCTATGGATCACGTATGTTGAAGAAGTATGAGCAAAACTACGCTACCCATGACATGGAGTTAGCAACAGTGGTCTTCGCTCTGAAGATGTGGCGACCCTATCTGAGGGGTGAGCACTTTATAATCTATTCTAACCACCAGAGTCTCAGGTACGTCTTCTCGCAGAAGGACCTGAACCTGAGGCAGCAGCGATAGCTCGAGTTCCTCCAGGACTATGACTTTGAGATAGTCTATATTCCTGGGAAGGGAAATGTAGTAGCTGATGCTCTCAGCATGATTACGGGCATTCAGCTACATGGGGAGGCGACAGAGCAGCTAGCCGCTTTGTAGATATCCTTCGTGGATAGAGATGGAGAATCCTTCCTTCAGTCACTTATAGTCACTCCTCCACTACTACAGCGGGTCAGAGAGGCACAGCGTGGGGACGCCAACTATGAGACGAGGCGTGCACAAATATCCTCAGGATAGGCACCTAATGGATTCTCCGTGGGAGGAGAGATTTATGTCCTTTTCAGAGGACGTACCTTGGTACTAGTTGCTTTACGGGAGGAGGTGATGAGAGAGTTTCACACTTCCCCTTTGGCGGTACATCCTGGAGTGGCGAAGATGTACCAGGATCTCAGACGACAGCACTAGTGTCCGGGCATGAATAAGGATGTGGCAGAGTTCGTTTCTCGATGCCTCACCTGCCAGCAGGTGAAGGCAGAGCACCAGGTACCAGCAGACTTGGTACAACCCTTGGAGGTCCCATAGTGGAAGTGGGGCGGGATATATATGGACTTCGTGAATGGAATTCCACGTACATATAGAGTTCATGACTTCATTTGGGTGATTGTCAACCGACTCACCAAGTCGGCACACTTTTTACCCATCAGAGAGCAGGGCTCAGTGGGGAGCTTGGGACATCTCTACGTTCAGGAGATTGTACGACTTCATGGTGTGCCATCTTCTATCTTCTCGGATCGATATTCTCGCTTTGCTTTCTCAACTTTGGAAGGGATTGCAGGAGGCATTCGGGACGCATCTACGTCTGAGTACTGCCTTTCACCCTCAGACAGATGGTTATATGGAGAGGACCATTTAGACTCTTGAGGACATGCTCCGCGAATGTGTCCTCGACTTTGGTCGCAGCTGGGAGGTCCACCTACCCTTGGTGGAGTTTGCGTACAACAACAGCTACCACTCCACCATTGGGATGGTACCATATAAGGTGATGTACGGCCGACCGTGCATGTCACCTCTGTGCTGGACAGACCCTTGGGAGTCAACACTTGTGGGACCAGAGATGGTCCAGGCCACGAAAGAGAAGGTCCATGTCATCCAGGAGTGGATGAGGACAGCTCAGAGCTGGCAGAAGTCTTATGCTGACAGGAGGCGGAGGCCACTAGAGTGATAGGATGGCGACCACGTCTTCTTACGGGTCTCACCTCTACGTGGTATAAGGAGATTTGGATGAGGCGGAAAGTTGTCTCAATGCTTAATCGGACAATTCTAGGTCCTCAATAGGATTGGAGAGGTGGCTTATCACCTGGATCTACCACCTCAGTTGCACTGAGTCCACATCTTCTTCCACGTATCTCCGCTAAGGAGATACGTACATGACCTGACGCATATCATTTACATTGGGGGCTAGACATAGATGATGGGGCGACTTTTGCAGAGGTCCCAATGGAGATCGAGGATCGACAGGAGCGGGTCCTGTGTGGTCGGTCTATTCCTCTAGTGCGCATCAGATGGAAGCACATGAACCTCTAGGATAACACTTGGGAGTAGGAGGCTCAGATGCATGCTCAGTAGCCACATTTGGTTCCCTAGTATTGATGTATCTTTACAGGGATGTAAATCCATGAGGTGGGAGTAATGTAAGGACCCGTATAATTCAAGGGAAATTTTTTCTTAATTTTCTTTGGGATTTTACAAGAACACGGTTTCTGACGGTACTTGATTTCGAGTCCCAGTGTGCCGCGAATTTCTATCTGAAGTTTATCTTGGGTACATTCAGTGAACGAACGTGCAGGAATTCTTAACTTTTGAACCGGTGCTCGGAATCGAATTCCAAGGGATCCGATGGAACTACAGCGCCGGTAATTGTTTAGGAACACCTTTTCCGGAGTTGTGTTTTCGTGGATGAAGTTGTTAAATTTTGTGGAAGTTAAAATAAAATTAAAATGAAAAATTTTATTTATATTTATAAGTGTTTAATCTTTGGGTGGAAGTTGGTTAACCACCCAACTTCCCATGATAGGTTATGGGGCTGGTGGGGCCCACACGAACCCCACCCCTTTATATTTTCTAACCCCCCTCAACTCACCATTAAATTTTCACAAAATATGTTAATTAATTAAGTGAGTTAAATGTGAATGTTTGAAATTCAATCCCTTAGGTTATCTAAATAAAATAAGTGTTGAACTTATTTTATTTTGATGGAATTCTGGTTGTGGGAGCCATTTGGGAGAAAAAGAGAGGTCTTGAGGATTCTTCGTTCTTCAACGAAGAACGCAAAGAACGCACCACTGCCGACGAAGAACGCCGACCTCCGATGGGGGAAGACGGAGAGAGACGCCTTCCTGGAGATCACCTAATGCCAACGACGTTCCTTCCGTGTCGCTTTCTTCCACGACGATCCTCTTCTTCCACAACGGTTAATTCCGCGACGAAGTCTCGTTCGACGACAATGTTGATGTAGGGGTGTATGTGTTTTTATTAGTGAAATCTTCTGTCATCTATCCTCATTCATTTGGACAGCTTGATATCGTTTAATGGGAGGGGGTCGGACCACACAAACACGGCCGCCCCTCCATCCTTATTATTTTTTGTTGTTGTTGCGGTTCGAAGGAAAGTGACGGGGTGTCGTCGCACCACGCGGGAACGAGCACCAAGGATGCACGGAGCCGTCGCGCCGCGCATTTCAAAATTGAACCAAGGCGTGGCACCATCACGCCGTGCCAGAAAAACCCGAGGACAACGTGGCCGGAGAGGGGCCGCGGCAGAGGGGTGCGGCTCCGTCGCGCCGGATGTACCAAGGTCGCGGCTTAAGCCGCAGCGGAGTAGGGGAACCGGCGGCCGAAATCAGGCCGCTGGCGTCAAAGCAGGAGGGACCGGCCTTGCCGGTCCCGTGGCGGCAGAAGTCGGCCGGCCGGAGCGGGGCGGCCGGATAGGGAGGAGCTGGGGGTTCAAAACCCCCGGCTGGATGGACGAGAGAGGCCCTATTATGGGGCCGAGGTTACTACAATCGGGGGGCAGCCCCCCCCCCCCCCCCCTCATTCCAAACAGCTCGACCATTCGGCCGAGCCACCTGGCCACCGCGACCGACCGCCAGTGCACCGGGCCGTGCCCAGGCCAGGCCGGGCCACGCCAACTGGGGTGGGCCGCACCCAAATTGGCCGGACCTAGACCTGGTTCGGGTCACCCGGTTCGGGTCGACCCTTGGTGTATCGGGTCGGGTCGGAACGGGCCTGAACCCCCTAATACCGAACCTCTTTCGGTCTGTTTCCTATAACATGAGCTGCAGACCTCCGATCGACGCACCATCATCTGCGATGTGATCCTTAGATCGAGATGATCATTTCTGTATATTACAATCAAGGTTTCAGAGAACTTTGGGTTCTGCCGGGTCGGTTTGTACACGAAACCAATCGAGCCATCGGAGCAGAATCTCTTATAACATGAGTTCTAGACGTTCGATTGACGTGTCGTCGACATTGTTGGATTCCTCTAACCGAGACGGACCTTTTGGCTTACTCCACTCGAGGTTTGGACTTAGTTGGAGTACAGTCGGGTTGGTTTATACTTAAAAACCAACTGGGCCCCTGGGACAAAAAAGCCAATAACTCTCAGACCGGGCGTCCGATTGACGTTCCCTCTGTGACATTGTGTTCCTATTGACGATACATAACTTTTGGATACATCAACTCCAAACTATGTGTCAGTTGATGTATCAGCCCTTCGGGTCGTGGAGTGGACCCTCTCGAACGAGCTTGCTATGTGCGGGAACCATAGAGTTGGCTGCGACTACAACGACAATGACGACTGTGCAGGAATACTTCGTGGATTTGACAGCGACGACTACAGAACTCAGCGATCCTACGTGGATTAGTGATACCGATCCTATGTGGCTCTGATCCTCTGTGGGTTAGCACTCAGCGGTCTTGTGTGGGCCAGCGCCTACAGATCCTATGTGGGTCTGATCCTATGTTGGTCATTGCGGGGGTTAGTTACCTATCGATCCTTTGTGTGTCATTACGGGGGTTAGTTACCTATCGATCCATTGTGGGTCATTACTGGGGTTAGTACCTATCGATCCTGTGTGGTTCCGACAGCTTAGATGAATCCGTGGAAATATCTGATCATCTCTATCATCCTACGAAGAAGTATACCTATGTGAGATGAATCTTGACTTTCAATTCTTATCTTCGATAGGATTGACTTGTTATCCTGTGTGGATTACATTATGCTTTCCTGTGTGGATCGGGTTATGTTTCCTATGTGGACGAGGGTTGTACTTGGGCTCAGATGTTGGGGAGGAATGAGAATTGATGACTTAGGTATATTTATGGGAATATACCTAAGTGGTGACGGATGTTACTTCGTGATTGTATCTTCCTTTGTGGATTATCCTTTGTGGATTCTGGGAGACCTTCAGGGGTCTTGGGGTCCCTACAGAGTATCTTATAATCACCCCTACACGGGCTATGGGCGCACTACGTTGTGTTGGTTGCAGACAACGGACAGCTTTGATCGTGGTTGTGGTACGAGGAGCAAGATAGTACCCGAAGGTGGATCACTGGGCAGGATGTACACGGAGCAGACGGCTGGACTCGAGGAGCTGTGGAGGCTATCTCTACCCACCCTTCAGGTGGGACTTCCAGTGGATGGCTCGAGGCTATAGCATTACTTTCAGTTGTTGTTTTCCCTTTCCAGTTGTACTTTACTTTCTGTTTGGGTTTGTATTCTGGCCCACATAATTTTCTGCACTTACTGTTGAAACTAGTTTTTACTTAGTGTTTACTTCGACTGCTTTCTTGCTCTGTGGTGTTTGTTTAATTTACAATGGCAATGCCTTCATTTTTGTGTCGAGAATTACGCCTTGGTCCTAGTCGCTAGCCCCTGGCCTATGGAAGGTGGGCTTGGGGTAGTCACGGCACGAGCCCCAAGGACGGGTCGTGACATGTTTCAAGGAATAGATGTGGAAATTATAATTGAATTAATATACGGAATCCAATTCACAATTATAACTACATCATTAATTGAAAAAAGGAGTAAACATTAATCAAAGGGGAGCATGAATGTGATAATTAATGGAATCTCCATAGATATTGGATTATTGAATATACAATAATATGTGAATAAATTTAGAGATGGTGAAGGAAAGGGGGAGAGAGTTCTTAAGAATCGAGAGGGTGAAAATAAACTCATCCAGAAGTTTTCTCAAATGCTTTTCCACTACTCTGCTTATATAGGTGATTTCGGTCATGATATGTACTAGAGGTACATGATGTGTACCCTGATTTATGTCAACATACTAAGAATCTCCAATTTGGAAAGTTGTTCTCATACTTTAAGAGGTTTTACCAGTTAGGCAATGTGTAACTATTATTCATGACATGTACCCCACATTTATTCTGCATGTGCATGGATTCTCCACGGATTTCTTTTCCATAACTTTTATTGGTCATCAAATTGTGTACAAATATTTCATGATATGTATTGTATATTACCTACCAGTCTCCTAGAATTGGGAATGTCTGCATTCAAAACTTGATGTTAGATTGTGTGCTTTTGGTACATGATGTGTTTAAGGAAATGTCGTGTAATCAGTCTGGTTGCACCATTTGGTCTTCTCTTTATAGAGAACCATTAAATCCTTTATACATTCAAAATAATATATATTCCACATGCATTATCTCATATATAAATGAAAATCAATGAATTATGGACAAAATAATCAATATATGAATTATGCATATCAAATATCCCACCACATAAACTGCTGCTTGACATCAAGAAATAAGGTCTCAAAAAAATTCTCATATAGGATAATAAATTTTTAATGTGATAACTATCCATTAAGTCCATACAACTAAATTAGATTTATGCATTGACTAGGATTGGTTCCAAATCTATCCGGCAAAAAAAAGTCAGTCATGCCTCATAGTTCGGATTTCTAATAAAACTTTTATTCTATTAATTAGAATATTTTAACCATTTCTAATGTTATATTCCCAATTGAAATTTACCTCAATTTTTTTGGTATCACTCAGGTGGTAATAGAAATATAGATTTTTTGTTACCCTGTGTACAATTCCTTGTCTATATTCTTGCACTGGTTATACCATCTCCAATATGTAAAAGAAACTAAAAAAACAATCTTGAGGGTTTTTGAAATTGGGTTATGATTACTCTATGCCTATGGGTATTTAGGAAATATATGAAATATTAGGCTCAAAATAAAGGGTAATCTCTAAAGTACAATGAAAAATTTTTTAGATGATGTGTGATGTTTTTCCTCTTTCTGGACAGTCAAATCTTCACTCCAATAGCTCTGGTGGGATTCATATGTACAGAAAGCAGGTAAATGAAAAATATTTAAATTCCTTTACTATCTCTATCATGTTCTTATTCTTTTAATTTAATTTTTTTCGAAATTTTTTTCTAGGATAGATCTCACATCCATCACCTAACAACATATGATCCTTCACCACATTCATTTGTCTGGGAAATTGTGATTTTAGATTTTCCGAGTATGCCACAAATTAAAATTTGGTTTCTATATTTTATTGTGGTGTTTTTATAAATAATAAAATTCTAATGGAGTGCCGCAATTTGTATATGGATCACATACTCAATGTCTGGTGCACGCCTCTATTGTCTCTATATAGATAATCATCCCATCGTATCAAAACACCACCCTATACTTGTTCAAAGGTTATTTTTATGCATTGTTCAAGGATTAGTGTAGGATGGATAATATGATCATAAAAACTTCATTCTAATAGGTCAGTCATGGAAAATTTTGGCAGAATGAGGGATAAATGATAGGTGGTCCTCAAGACAATGGCTATTAAGAGAGCATCAATCATTCTAACTTTATGCATGTTAAGTCATCACATTGATAATATATCAGTGAATTTCCTAGTAGGTCTACATGACCAAGGTATCTCCCAAGAAATATTCTCATATAAGATAGTGAAATTGTAGTCTAAGAGTCATCATGATTAATGGAAGTCATAATAAAAACCAAAATTACAATGGGCATATATCTTATGCTTTGATTTGCTTAATAATAATTTCAATGTATTGAATATCAAAAATTCCTATGAACTCCTCAATCATTATAGACAGGTCCAGGTATGAAAGAAACATAGTACTTTACAATTTTTCATATAACGTTTTCTTTAATAATTAGGGCATTGAGATTTTCAGGTTTTAATCAAGCATATCATTTTGAAAAATATATCCTAGACTAGTGGGAACAACTAGAATTTGATGTGTATCATAAGTGAAACATGAGAATCCTCCCCTCACATAAAATGAGACTGTGTTTAAAAAATTAATTAAATACACATGGGAGTGGTATCATTTGAATATAAAGGAAGTATAAATGTAATTTTGAAAAATATAATTTAAATAAAATAGAATGGAGATCTCCCTTGAGTACGTGGTATGCCATTTGGATGATTGATGTAATCATAGAATGAAAATGTACTTGTAAATTATTAAATAATGAAAACACTCTAGTGGATAAAAATCACTAGATAACAAGTAAACATCGTGTGAAGAGAATAATGATGTAAAACATGAAAAAAATGACATGTGGGGAGAGTGATTTTATTCAATATGTGGAAGATATTTATAACATTTCAAATATTGACATGAAATGAAAAATAAAAAATAAAAGGACATGGTAATGAAACCTAGATAAAATAGAAGATTTTAAAAGTTTGATAATGACAAGCCTCTCGGGGTCCTCATGCTCAGTGAATTTGTTACCTCTTACATCTGCTAGAGGTTGTGTGCTCGAGTGAGCGTGGTTGTTTGAGCAGTTTGATCACCTCTTATGCCACTATGTTGGCATGGATGGGATGTGTAAGAAAGGAATCATGTAATGCAGTAACTTCTTTTGAGTTATTAGGTTCCTTAGTACCCAGCATTCTAAGACTTTTGGTAGAACGAGACCATCATGGATGACTGAGGATTCAGAGGAGCATGACATTATACAAAGAGGAAATGAAGAAAAAAAATTGAACAAGAAATGAAGTGAAAATGTAAGGTCCTTTATATAAAATGAACCATATGTCATATAAAAATAAAAATGTTCATGGAAAAGATAATAACTAGACCAAAACATGAATGTGCACCAAAATAATCCCAATAGATAATAAAAAGTGAGATTAGAGGCCCTCTGCGATAATCTCATCCAGTATTAGTCCAGTGTCAGGGCTCTTGACAATCAAGCCCGTCATAGTAGTGGAAAAAGAATTCAGTTGTGGGGAGGTAGGGGAGATGGAGGGTGAGATTACAAATATAGGGAGATGGGCCGTCGTAGTGGGTGGGGTAGTACTGATTCGGATGGAGGCCATGGATCCGGTAGCTGGATCATTATATGGTACCTCTGTTGGTGTAGGGTTAATAGAAACCCCCTTTTCCCCGTTAATCATGCTCTATTAGGAACTCCTGATGAATTTTATGTTCTATGATATCTTGGGGGAGGAATGAATGGTTGGATGAGGGTGGTGGGAAAGTAAAGGATGAAGGACTAGTAGATGTGGTTGAGGGTGATGGGGTAAATAAGGATGGCCCAATTAATGGGAGACACATTTGAGCAGTGATCTAGAAAATATTTTCAAGAATAAACACAAAAAGGCTCCACAACTCGGTGGCAGTGGGAAGGCCGGTCCAAGGGTTGGAGGAAGGCCTGGGTGGTGGTGGTGTAGTGTAAGTGGGAGGCTGCAAATGCGAGGCAACAACGACTACTCCTTCTACCTGCCTAAATGGTATAGGTTCATGTACCCGTGATTCACAAAGGTAGTGATCATCCTCTATTACTAGCATCCTCATAGTGTGAAGGAGCACAAAATCATCCAGTTCAACTGGTACAATAGAGTTCAGTGGTAGAGAGGCATCAACGATGCTGATAGAGTGAGAGATTAGAATGATAAAAAGAGCCTCCCTTGATTTTTCTTAGTTTCTCTAAGACAGTTCCCTGATGTAGGAGGTGAATTGGGTAGCCATATTGATTGGTGGACAACACATGGAAGCTTAAAAAATCATTATGTCAGTCTGGAAGACACTGCCATGTGTCTCGCCTCGTGCAAACCAAACATGTTCCATGGAATAATGTAAAATCCAAAATGTCGGCACCTAGAGTTGAGTTGATTTCACGAGTCAAGAATCATGATTTCATAGGGGTTCATATGCAATCAATGGCCACAACTCCTAGAGATATCATGACGAAGATGGATTATAAGAGTTGGGTAAATGTTGGAAGTGACAAACTCATTCATGTATATGTCGAGCATGACTCTAATATCAGTAAGAGATAGCTTGTGCATGGGTACACCAAGGAGAAAGAAGAGTGTTTCAATGCCCATCTCATTGGTGGGATAAAAAATCCAAAAAAACTCTCATGACGTCTCCTCATAGATGAAAATAATGGTGTAGATGTGCAGAGTGTCAAGGAGATCAACCACAACATTAGTGATGTTTAGCTAGGCATGTTTGCGTATGTCCAAATTCTTATTTGTCTGCCTAGGTTTCACCTATATCTATAGAATATTATCTCTGTGCATCAGATTGTAGAAGCATATGATGGGGTTTAGTTGTAGGTCATTATCATTGGATGTTGTCGTGGTGTAAGACTACACCTTATGAGATTGTGATGCACATGCGGCGGCTGGTGTAGATGGTATGTCTATGGTGGTATGTGGATGATTTGAATGGGGTTGGTTCTCAGATGGTGATGATGGGGACGTATATTTTGATGATGATGTGGATGGTTGGGTAATTTCATTTGTTCCATGCTAGTAAGAGGGTTTTTGACATGGTATTTTAGAAGAGGAAGGGTGGTGGGGGTTTGCGGGAGTAGGAAGGGGGCAGTGGGGGTTTTAGAGAGGAGGAATGGGGTGCATGTTAGTGAAGAAGGGTAGGGGAATAGGGTGAGGAGAGGGATTGTTAGTGGAGGATGTTATAGGGTGGATATGAACAATGAGTAAGGGAGAGAAAGATGGTGGTTCATGGGGTGTGTATTAGTGCAATGTGATGGAGGAGGGGAGGAATATGAGGGATCAGGGTTTTAGCAGCGTTGGTCATGACTATTTGGGTCGCGACTTGTGTTGTTTTTTATTCAAAAAAAAAACAAACTTCACAAGTACATGAAATTTAGAGAGTGGTCACATCGTCTATAGGGAAGAAATCTGAAATATAAGGACAAAAACAAGTCACTTTGTGTAGCTGGGTTACACGACGTGTACTTTGCTGTGTTTGGACCATTGTAATGATAAATCATTATTCATGAGGTTTTTGGATTATAACCTTAATCTATACTATCTAGAACATTCCTAACCTTGGTTTCCTCCTTATTATCAATTCATTTAACAACATGAGATTTTCGTTGTTGATGGTTCAGTGGAACATGAGGCAGATGATATAGCTTGTATGGAACTGTTCTTGATTGATTTTTAATGATTATCCATTGACATTGAATAATTATCCTCCATCACTTTAAATTTCAGTTGAACCAAAAGGAAAAACATTAACAACCATAAAATGACTATACCATCATGACTTACATTTTTAGAGGAATTTTTTTTTCTTGAATTGAATTTCCAAACCATATTTCTTGAAATTAACGTATATCATGCCATTCATGATCGTTCCACTTTTTCGTGGTAGAACTCAACCACTATTTCATTGGGAAAGTCTCATTGGGAATGTCTATATAAATATCAGTCTTGTTTTCTTATTTAATGATGATCAAGGGTAACCTTGAACGGCCGTTAACCATGACATTTTTTGTTCCCTTGGTGACTTTGATAATGATATCAAATTCTTCCAGCAAGAGAATCCTGCAAATCAATCTTGGTTTTTCATCCTTCATTTTAATTAGGTATCGAATGGTGTCATGATCTATGTTGATGATGACCTTTGATAAAATGATGAATGACTGGAACAATTTGAAGGAAAAAATTGTGGCTAGGAAATTATTATCCATAGTCAAATAATAGATCTAGGCTTCATTCAATGTGTGTCTTGCATAATAGTTTTGGAAGAAGATGGTGCCTACATGTTGCCCGAGTACAACTCCCACATCAATGTTGTTGGCATCACATATAAACTCAAGTTATTTTTTCCCAATTCATTGAAATGATAACATAGAGATACAATTAGAATATTTTTTAGTGTTTCAAAATGATCACTAAATTCTTTAGTGAATTCAGAATATGATTCGTTTGACAAAAAAATCATCAATGGATGGGAAATATTAGAAAAATCATTTATAATGAATCTATAGAATCTATAATTCCCCGGAAATATTATGTTCCCTTTTACAATTGATGGTTATGGTAGATGAATTGTGACCATTATTTAAATGGGATCAACTTCAATGACTTATTTAGGGATTTTTTGATCTAGAATAATTTCTACTTGAATTATAAAATGAATGCTTTCCCAATTCAGTACTAGGAATTTCTTCTCACAGAATTAGAGAACCAGTTATAGATTGATTATAAAGATATCAAATGATCACCCATTGACAAGAAAATCACCCTAAAATATTTCTATAAATTCATTCACCATACTATTAAATATGTGTTTGAGGAAACTTTATAATGTTTTAGTTGTGTTTCACATACCAAATGGATTGTGTCTTTATGAAAAAGTGCCTAAGGGGCTTGTCATGGTATTTTTGGGCCAGTCAACGGGGTCCACTACATTTTTTTTGTATCATGATTAACCATCTAGGAAACATTAGAAATCTTGTCCCTCAATCCCTTCAAAAAATTGATCCATAATGGGTTTGGGAAAATGAAATTTCCTTATGGTTGTATTCAGACATCTATAATCCATGAAAACACTCCATCCATTGATGGTGCATTTTGAAATGAGTACATTGTCCTCTATTCTAATCATAACATGTTCTCCCATTTTGGGAATGTTAGGGATGAAGCTCACCCATTCACTATCTGAATTTTTTTTGATTATTCTAGAATCAATATGATTTAACAATTCATTATTGACAACCTCTTACATTGGTGGTGTGATCCGCCTATGAGGATTCCCATTTAGATTATTATTACCCTTCAGAATGATCCGGTGGGTTCATTATAATGGATTGATTCCCCTAATTTTGGTCACTCCCAAGGAAATGGTTTTCTTCTATCTTTTTAGGACATCAACCAAATGTTCTTCATGTTCCTGAGATAGCTCGGTGTATATAATGATGGGTAAAGAGAATGAATCTACTATTTATTAGTAACTCCATGTACTAGGTAAGGGTTTTAAGTCTAGATTGTGTGGATGAATGGTGGATATAATTAATGGTTGTTTGGTGTCTCTGGTATGTGTTTAAATAATGTTAACATCCTCAATGTCCTAGTCTTCATCATTGTAGGATCCTGAATCATCAGTATCTTCCTCAATATCCATGTACATCTATTCTTATTGAGCAAGAGATATGGTGTGATAGTCAACTAGACCATCCAGTTGTTGTGTAGCTATTATTAGATTAAACACCACTTGTTCCTTATCGACTTTGAAGATGAGACATACTTGATTAACACCAATCAAATACTTCATTTTTTCTATGATGGGTCTTCTATGAATTACTAGGACATCTCCGTCATCTTAAATGTATAAAATTATAATGTTTGCTGGGAAAATGATTTTTTCGATTTTAACTACAACATCTTCATGAATTTCCTGTGGGTATTTTACTAAATTATCGACCAACTCTAAAGATACATTTATTTCCTTGACCTCCTGTAGTCTAGGATTGTGGAAGACACTCAACAACATTATATTTATTATGGCTCCATGATCATAGTGTGCCTTAACAAATTTACACTTTCCTATAGAACAATGGATTAAAAATCTTCCTGAATCTATCATCATTTGCAGGATCTTATACTATGTAACTATTGATCATTCTAAATTTAATGAGATGAATCCAAGGAATTATATAATATTTTTTATGATATAGAAACCTAGATATATTTTTCCTAAACTAATATTTGAGTGATTGAATCAGGAAAATAAATGTTGATATGTAATTTCTTGAACATTTCAAGGATCTTTTTGTATTGGGAATCTTGAATGCATTGAATTACTCTTTCCAGAATGGGAAGAGGTGGATTTTATGGAGGTGGGGATACAAAAATTAGTTCCTTATATTTTTTGGGGCTTGCTCTTACTCATATTGAATTATTTTTTATGATGTTGCTGGGAAGAATTCAAATTCCTTTTCTAATTTTTGTTTTGGTTCATCATTTTTCCTTGTATTCTTTTCTTGTTGTAAGTCCAACACTTTTACAATACTCAATAATACAAGCTTAGCCTACTATCATATATATATCTCAGTGTTACCTCATAGGGTACCTAATAGTATCTTAGATAAGGTCTTTGAGATTTGACACATTTAAATATATAAATTTCTTAATGATGATCATTGATTTCACATCTCAACCTCTTTTATAGACATTTGTTGATCATATTTTTGAATGAATGAGGTTAGGAGATAATTAATGTTTCATTTGGGTGGGGGATATGCCATTTGGGGTCTTAGATGCATTGGTGGAAAATATTGCTAACCTATCAGAAAGGGTTGTGGTAGATATGTCTACTATTGTGGTCTCATGATAGGGTTTATTGGTTGATACCTGGGTGGTCATTGATTGGGAAACTGGTCTTGACTAATACACTATAGAAAATACCCTTGGTTGTTCTGAGGTTGCTGTTGAGAAGGACTCTATGGAAAAAATGGTATTTGTTGTTAAAATGGTTGATTATATTGATTTTAATTGACATAATTACAATTTTTTTGTTCTTCATAGCCTACATTATAGTATTGGAAATGGTTTGGTCCACCCCACATCTCACATGACTGGATTTCCAAGACTGGGGTAGGGGAAGATAGTGTGGTAGGTACTTGAAATGAATTGAGATTTTTAGGTAGTGCCTCAAATTGTGCAGCTAATATTTTGGTCTCATCGTCTTGGTGGATTCCAGGTCATGGAGGTCTATGGAAATTTTACCAACAACTAGAATTGTGTCAAACAACATCTAAATTAGCTATTCCTACTTCAGGTTTTTTAAAAATAAGACCTCTATCAGTGGGGATATTGAGAACTATTCGTTCTAATAACCTCCATAATGTCCATGATGTGGAAATTATATCCTGAGTTCCTTGAATTTATCCCATTCCTCCAATGAGGATTCCCCATCTTCCTAGGAAAAATTATCGATGTCATTCCAATGATTCAATGTTCAGATCAATAGAATGTATATATCATGAAACTTCTTTTAATGTTCATCCCTAGTCAAAATTGACATAGGGGAATGACTTTTGTGCTAATCTTTTAATTTTTATCAAGGTAAATATTGTATTACATGGTGTCTAATTTCATTAGATGGCACACCCTAGTTGAAAAAGTTATCACACACTTCTAGGAAGTTAGATACATGTTCATGGGGATCTTTACATTGAAGTCCACTAGATTTTCCGATGTTCAGGATCATATTGATTAGTTTTGGCATGATTTCAAATGTGTGGGTTGAAGTTTTTGTCAAATTATGTTGGGTGTAGCCCCAAGGATTGATGGTAAACCATAATACATCACGGTCATTTATTGTTGCATTAGGTGATCTATAACATGATAATTAGGATTTTTCAGTCCCGCGTTGTGATGTTGCTCGGCCATTGTCGACTGGAGAAGTGACACCAAATTCATTTTGATCTTGGGATCGAAGGCCAACGATGTTGGTGCTTCAAGGTTCAATGATTGGGTCAAGGATCCTTAGTAGATGCACCTGACAGAATTACAAATAATATGAAAGAAGATCATATAGAAAGAAGAAAGTGGATCAGGTAATCCCATTGAAAAAAACTAGTGTTCTTCAAGAAAAGGGCATTGCCTCCCCTGCATCGGCACCAGTAATTTGAAGTTCCTTTTGCTGGGTCCATTACATCAGCATCTTAAGATCAAATTTTGATTTCTTTTTTGGTCCCAAACATTATCTAACAACAAATGTGTAATATAGTAGTAGTGAGGGGTCATGTGCACATGGAGAATTCCATTTTTGGATTTGAGGGAATCTTGTTTTAAGAGTTGTTACATAGTCCTCTCTAGAGTCTTATGTTTGGGAATTCTAAGCTATGTTCTAATTAAGGATATCAAAATTCAAAAATGTGTGGTCATGATCGAGTGATTGTCTGGGTGAATTATGTCATTTATGTCTAAACATGGAAAGATACTCTCTCTTAGTATGCAAAGAAAATAGGTATAACTATATGTCTTTATTCTTAGTAACCTAACTCTACATAGGATGTAGCTATTCTGTGGTAAGGAGATAACAACATCCTAAGTTCATTTTGTTTTTCTTCTTATGTACAAATATTCATGATCTAGGTGTGGTAACACATTCAAATTCAACTATTATAAGGTAATTTTCGTGATTGTATCAAGGTTAGAAACCTCCACTAAAATGGTTTAGGACTTGAATTTATATCATAATTACTATTTTAGTTGAAATTTCTAAGATCATATTTAATAGTTTTTGTTTTTTTACAAACACATCGCTTAATCCCTACACCAATTTTTTTTCAACACTTAGTGTTCTAGAATGCGGTTGAATAACTAAGATATAACATAACATATTGGTTAATTAATATTGATGAAACTAGGATCATGCAACATATGAAGAAATTATAATTGAAATAACATGGAAAAATAAATTCACAATTATAAGTAGAACTAACTTGGAAAAATGATGGAAGCATGTATCTAATAGGAACACAAATATGTTGAAGGATAGAAGCTCCACTACTATTATGGTCCACGTATATCTAACATTAATTACCATAGAGGCATTGTATCCATATTTGTAATGAAATATTACTACATATATATCATGATTATAAGATTTGTTTTTCAATTTTGGAATCATTAGATAACATGATTCGTATGTAAAAATTTTATCATTTTGTATTAGGACAGCCCTATGATCCATCATCAATGAATAAGTAAATATTAAAACCCCATCACTTTTGGTTAAATCTATATACACATACATTGAATTAGAGAATTGAAATTGAATTATTATTGGTTTATAATGTCCACATCCCGTTTTATGTGTTTTCATTTGAATGTATTCCTTCATTACTCAAAATATATGTTACCATGAAAAAATATTAATATTTGAATACTAATGGTCACCATGATGGTGTTAAAATAATTCTTCAATGCGATTCAATTTGTATGGGGTTTTTTTATAGTAATAGCATTCATTTTATTATAATCAATACAAAATCTCATAGTCCTGCTTTCTTATCATCAAATGAAACATGGGAACACCATGAAAAAAAATGGTGAATAATTCAATAATCACAAATATAGGTTTGTTTTTATCATTTGCAAAAATAAAAAATTGTCAATTTTATTGTTATTATTTGATTTTGGTCTTTCATAATAGATTAAATCATTTTGAATCCAAAAATCATGTTGAGAGGGATGTCCCCATAATTCCCTATTATACATTTCAGTGTAGTCCAATATTATAGGTTGACCCAAAATTTGAAGATTACCTTCATGATACATTGATTTAATTTTCTCTTCTTCCCTAAGAATCCCATTAAATTGAACTATTGTGGTTGATATTGATTTGAATTAGATGATTAATTATCTTATATAAGGATAGTAAATTCAAAATATTCCATAAAAATCCAATTTTCCTAATTATAACAATAAATTATTTCTTCATGTTTTTGAATCCTGATAATGATGATGATTATATAAATTTAAACCATAGGTTTTATAATTATATCAGAAAATAAATCATTTTTACATGAAATAATTGGGGATGAATCAAATATAATTTTTCTACTTAGAATTCCCAAACGAGATTTTTCTGAAAACACCCTTAATATATTTAAAATGAGATTTCTAATTTTCATTAAAAATGGGCAGATATAAATTATTTGTAGGATCCGTAATAAAAAAAATCATTAAACAAATTTTATGATATGACTAATGGACCATCATCAACATCTTAGGGAACTGATATATCAGATATAGTGATTATGAAAACATGGAATACAACCCTTATTATCTTATTCTGTATGTTCCCTTCATTCTTGTGGATATAGTTTTTGTAGTTTCCCATACCCCTGTAGTTGAATCATTGAGATCAATTTTTTCCTTCTTCCCTTTCAATTTCTAAACATATTAACTCCATTCTCCAAATTTTTTACAAAATATTATGTATTTAATGCAATTAATAGGGAGATATATTTCAAATTTTTAACATGATGGAAATTTCATCATCTTCATCATTGTTTTATTCCCTTTCTGTTTGATTGATGAGGTCATATTATTCTATTTATTCCCTTTTTTAATTTTAGATATAAAAATTTAATTACCCATTTTTGTGGAACAATAAATAATTTCATCATATGAATATATTTTTTAGGATACTAGAACCCTTCATTGAAAATGGTTTATCCCTGCATAACGTTTATTAATCATGAACTAAATATTATTAATAATATTTTTATGTAACATCGATATCCTTATATATGTATGTTCATTATATGTGACAATTTCTCCATCATTTTTAATAAATATAAAGAAATGTTCCATTATCCAATGTATTTTCACAGGGTGGAAATATTTACTGTAAAATTTCACCATAAAATATTATAATTCCATAAGATATATTTCATCTACCCTAATGGTATTCTAGATTTGGGTCCACAATTGATCAATATATACTTAGAGATAATTCAGAAGAAGTGTAAAATATTGATTTTCACCACACTAAACGTATATGTATATCTTCAACAGATACTTAATATCTTTATTGAATATAATTGGATTAGTAGTCAAATGAAAAGTGGAGAGATTATATCATATAATGTGATCCATCATATGAAAAAATTATTGTGGATCCAGTTTCAACATCCATGCATGTTTGTTTATCATTAATTAATTATGTAACCCTAATATAGACATAATTTACATTATTCCAACACAAAGATTATTCATTCACTCAGTAGGTACATCACTACATAATAGATGAGTATTCAAACCATTCTTCCTTATATGTTAAATTTCTAAAATGTTCCAAAATCTTAATGATCTAATAAAATGATGAATTTTAAATAATAATATATAATTTGAAATAAGGTGTACCCCATGACATATTTTATAAACTTTTAAATTTTTAATATTAGAATTATAATAAGTTTTACTCTTTGTATATCACTTTTAAAATCATTCATAATGGTTTCTGATGAATGTATCAATTATCCCAAGAAAATCTATAAGGAGTGTCATATCGAGAGCATTGTATTTCACTATTTAGAGTACCAAGTGAAACATAATTGAATCCCGAAATTATTATTTATTTGGTTATTAATCATGGGTACCATTTTACCAAAACCATATCCTATTTTAGTATTCATACACAATTTTATATCTCTGAAGAGAACATAATGTATTCCATTATAAAAAAATGTTACATTCTTTTTTAATTATCATAAAATCCAATCATTTGATTATGTTAACTAGTTTTTTATCCATCATATATTTCACAGGGATTCTACAATACTGTATATGATAAAGATTTTAATAAATCCAACACCAGAATCCCATAGCTGATTCATTTTTTTATTTCAATTTGTTCCTTAAAAGATTAAAATCCCAATAGATCAATCATTTTGATATTTTGAAAAAATGGAATCATTGTGAATATATATTTTGAATTAGAAACTGAAAATAATGAATAAAAGAATAAAACATTAGAATTTTTGTTCCTCATTCCAAAAAATAATCATTATATCAATGGGGAATGAAAAAAATAAGGGTGGTCACAAATGCTCAAAAAGTGACATGTGTAGTAAAATATATTAGTAATCAATGTGAATAAATAATATTTCATGATAAATAACAGGAAAACATTAATCTAAATTGCATGAAAACATGAATGGATATGTTATAATAAATATAGAAGAGTAAATAACTAACAATCATAGCTTTTAAATAATGGCTATTAAATATATGTATCCATAAATAATGTGAATGTGAGAGAATCAGGGATAGAAATAAATAAATTCTAAATGAAGGAAATTATTAATTTTTGGATTTCATATTTACTAAGAACGTAATACATTTACAATAAAAACATATCACTATGATTGTTTAAAATATAATGGGTAAAAACCCATTTGATTGAAAAAATGATTCATCTCATAATACTACATATGCATCAATGGGTTTATATTAATTTTACCCCAACCCCTGTATTGAATTTCCAAATTTTTCATCATATAAATAATAATTATTTTATTCGTAAAAAATGAAACTTATCATCAAATATTCTTTATAATTAAAAGAAATAGATTTTTCATTATTTACAAAGTAAATCAAATAAATATCAATGGTAACACCACATATAAAAATAATACAAAACATTGAAAATAATCACATTCATACAATAGGAATATAGATATCTTAAGGAAAATTAATCTAAAATAAAAATTAATACTATAATTTTTTTGGAGAAAGATAACAATAAAAATATTAAGTGATATTTCACAACACCTTTTACCATTTATCAATTTTCAAGTCAAATTCACATGAAAAAACTATTTCACATTTAAACATAAAATAAAAATATTAATAAATTATTCCAGATATTTATGGTCTAATGGTCATTATATACATATCATAATGGTTAATTAAATCATAATATCTGAAAATTTTCAATGGAATGTGATTTGACAGGTAACCCCTTACAAATTGGAAGCATTTAATTGAAATCACCATGTGTGAGATAGTTCAAATTGAAACATAAAATATCATTATAACATAAATATTTATGATATTACATTTCATTGAGATATTTTATATACCTTATAATAATTTATGAGAATTAAAAAATTATATGCCTCAATGAAATAAAATGGATTTGAAAACCCTCAAATAACAATTATTTTTTGTTCAACGTTATTTATCCTCTTGTAAACTGTTTTAAAATCAAGAATTTACATAAAAAATTATTAGAATGATATATATTACATAAAATATTATACATTTATTACATATTAAAACATTTTATTAATAAAATATCTATATTTTCATTGTTTATATGTTAATTTTCTTGTTTTCTTGTGATTATTTTGTCATTAATGAACTGATTCATAAAACATTTATCATGTTTTATAAAAAATTATTCACGATATAATTTTCATATTAATACATTAATTATATTTATATATCACCATTTAGTGTGGTGAGTAAATGAGAGTCATGTCGCTTCCTGATTGTGATAATACACATATACAGGAATGATGTTATTACCATTATGTTAGTAAAAATGAAAGAAAGAAAATTATATATATAATATTATTATATAATGATAAATATACCATGAATATAATAATTATTTCATTAATATATATATTTTAATTAAATTTAAACTTATCACATTTGATGTGATGTGTTATTCAAAGAAGAATTACATTGTTTCACGATGTGTTAGTCTACCGTACACATGAGCAAGATTTATTACCTCTTATAGAATGGATGATGAATATATATATATCTAAATCTGACAGTAGTTGTATAAATATTTTATGTCTATCATATATATAATTTTTATCCATCATCATATAGCATAATGAGTGGTTGTAATGGAAAAACGAAGGACACAGGTTAGAGAGGCGGTAGTCTTCCTTACACAAAAATGATTATTTCATAACACATTTTATGTAATGTGTTTTATCATATTGATATAACCTTAAGAAAAAGGAATATTTTTATATGAAAAATAATGAAATTATTATATCATCATGGTTTTAGTAGAACCGAATGAGTGGGTGAAAAAATTAAAATATTGACACTCATTGTAGAACATTAGGTCTTTTTCAGGTATCCTCCTTTGATTTAAAATAAATTCCTTAATGGAATTATTTCATCCAAAGATAAGGATTTAAGGATGAGGGGATATAAATTAATATGTTAGTTAGATTTGGAATTGCTGAACAAGGGTGGTTTGATGGTATGGATTCCATAGGAGTGTCATAAACCTAATATAAGTGGGTTTAGTGGGAGACATGAATTTTTTGAAAGATTGAACACCACCAATATTTTATTCATGTCACCATGCCTGAATAATGGTCCAATTTAAATAATATATGGAATAAGGTCAAATTTATCCATTCATTGTTTTGGATATAGTTTTGTTCATTTTTAAATCCTTTTATTAAATTTATAAACACTAACTAAACTCTTTTACACCATAATAGGTGAAATTAAATTTTATTTCATCCAAAATCATTATAGTTATAAATTATTTATAACTTATTAGACAACATATATTATTATAAAATAAAATATTTTCCCATTTGGGAAAATAATCACTATATGTGGATGAATTTAATTCTAAATTATTCTCACATGGGAGATTAGAGAGTGAGTTTTTAATATGAAAAATTTTAATGTTTTTTAATTTTTTATATTTGAATTCAAAATTAAAATAATGAAAATGACCAAAATTTGATTAATATATTAAATTTGAACAAATTTTTCATTCAATGTAATTAAAAGTAATATCAAAATTTATAAATAATTTAAAATAAAACACATTTTTCACTTACATATCAGAAATTTTTATTATTTATCCAAAATGAACCTATAATTAAAATTCAATAAATTAACCATAGAAGAATTTTATAATACAATTTTAAAAATTAATTATATTTATTAAAATAATATTTTTATACGTTATAAAAATTAGTGTAAAATTATGTGCAGAAAGAGGGAGGAACTCATGATTTTTTAAACTCGTTATTGTATGAATTCCAAGCTACCATGAAAATTATATAAATTTTTATATTAATATATTGTCATTTTCCTATGTGTTATAATGTGATAGAGAATTTATTTGTTAATAATATATCTAATTAGTTGATATTTATTTTGTATTTTATGAATACATATAATTAATTTTCAATTATTCAACTGTGATGATCTCAATGCACAATTATATACTAATGACCAATTATCAACATTTTAACACATTGAATCTTCATAATATTCATTATACAAAAAAATTATTTTTATAATTGTGGTTTAAAAGTGAATATCTCTGTCGAATATTTAGAATATGATTCCATAGAAATTCCATTATTTTGAACTCATTATATATATTCATTATAATTCTATTCTATATATATTATACACAAAAAGTTTTTCATTAGTATATGGATTTAAAACATCAATAACGTGTTGTTTTTTAGAATATAAAAATTTTGAGATCTATCATATATAATTTTATGTATTTTTTTTCATGTTCAATGATATTATTTACAATCCGAATCTATTAATTCTGCATTAATGAATGAACTATTTTATTTTAAAATTATATTTTTAATGAAATTATAATTACTGTTATTATTTAATAAAAATATAAATGAATTTTACTTTAAATAAATACTCATTAATATTTTTTTTATAATCAAATGATATAAACATTTTTAAAACAAAAATATAATAATATAGTTTGAAATATAAAATCTAATAAATTTTATAATATAATATAAAATTATACTATAATGTATATAGATAACACCACATTTTTAATAATTTTCTATTTTTTAAATTATATATATTTTATCAATATAATGAATATAATTATTAAAATATAATTTTTTTCTCACATACTGACAATTTCTATTGAATTTGGTATCAATGATTATAGTATTGTACATAATTTATTTTATTATGATCATTTTTATTTAAAATCTAAATTAAATTGTTCCATATAATATGTATGTTATAATGGTAATAAAAATGAAACCAAATGGAAAAAAGGGAAACATCACTTATTTTTAAAAAATTATTTAATTTTGAATACAGAATCATGTTTAAATACTATATTCAAGATGCATGAAATATTTATTGAACATCCAATGCCATCATATATTTATCTTTAATGTCTATTTTTCTATTATTTATGTTTTAGATTCAACATATATTATAATAATATATTGTGATTATTTTAATACGATATTTACAATAACTATAATATTAAATCTGTTCAAAAAATATAATTTTTCTAATTATACGAGGCCATTCATTTGTATAAATAATCATAATAATTAGAAATAAATTATTTCCAACTATTGATTCAATTAAACATGTTTAAATAAAACAATAATAAATTTTCATACATTAGATAGTCTATATTTTACTTGTAATTATTTCCATCAATATTACCATATGATAGGAAAAAATAGGCCATTATAAGGATGTTTATCCATATAACATCCCAGGTAAATAAATAATATTACATTCTAATTTTTACCAATATTTGTGAATAGAATGTTTATACTACTTTAAAGGGAATGCTATGCTCGATGGCGTACCCAATATGCAACAACGAGTTTCTTTGAAATCATACGTTGCACACTAATAGTATAATAATATTATAATAGCTAACGCCAAGCCGTTGTAATGGCGGGAATTAAATAAATAACTACAAAATGATTACCTATATTTGTTAAGTATTTTTACATTTAGCCAATAAATGTTAGAGGCTTAAAATGCAAATTAATCCAATTTTAAGCATAAATCTTCTAATACTATTTAAAAGGTCGATTAACCACATTTTAATGGAGACCCTTTTTTAAATATACTTTTGACAATTTTAAATGTTTTATTTGAAAATATAAAATCCTTCTTTAGAATCTAGACATCAAAATTTACTTTGTGTAAATTTTTGTTATTTTTCCGAGAAAGATCATTTTTAGTGAAACTGTTGCATTTTAGTTCAAAACCTCTTTTTAATCTGATTTATTTATATGGATAGATTATATTTTTAATTGAGACTAAAGTGTATTTAGAATATATTTTTACCATTAAATCCAATGGTGGTCATTGGAATTAATTTCACTTTGAAATTGGACTTAAACTAGTGTCAATCTTATAATAGATATTGTTTCTTAAAAACACGCTATTTTTTGACAGTGGGAATGAATTATTGAATTAATTAATGAAACTTATATATTTTGAATTTTGTAAAATAGACATCATTTTTGAATTCGGAATATCAAATATATCTTAGGGTGAATTTTTGGTATTTTTCTGCAAAACATCAACTTTTGATGAATAGTGAAACCACTAAGTGGTAGTTAATGAAACTGATTTTTCATTTAAATGAAACATTACCACCTCTGTGATTTGATTTTCAAAAATCTGACATACATGGTTTTCATTAGGAAGTAAAATTTGTTTCAATGAGATTAAAATAATTTTTTTGGTGAATAGTACCTTTTAAGTTTTATTAATCGCAATTAGAGGTAATTAATGTAATTTATGGTAAAGATAATGTTATAATAATATGAAATAACCTTGACACATGTCCTACCCTTATTGGATGAGTCATGGACGACCACTTAAATCCATGGGTCAACTTGGGGACCCCATGGAGCCACTTTGGTTGGAAAATGACATTAATAACTTTTTATTTAAAGATAAAATTAAAATGTCACAAACATGTATTGTTTTACTAAAACAATTTTTACATGGGTTTATACAAGTCATATTTTTTACTATAAATATTATTAGAAATATAAAATTATTTCCTACATCATGATATTTTTTTTATAATTTTTAGACATTAAATAAATTATTTTATTTATGACACCGTGATGATGTAGGGATTACCTCATAAAAGAACGATTTAAATAAAATAAGAAGATAGGGTGAAATATAAGACTTAAACATGTCAATAACCTATTTTATGGGTGGATTTAGAAACCTTATCACCTTATCCTTGAAATATATCCTTTTGGGACCTTTAAAATCCAAAAATCAGTTTATAATAAAGTAATATTTTATAACATTCCAAGAGTGCCCGTCCTCTTCTCTTATAAATGGCCCCCACCTCTACCACATTACCCACACCTCTAAACCCTTTGGATCGGCCAACCCCTGACCATTTCATCTATCCACATACCTCTATTTATCATTTAAGCCTCACCTTTGGCAGAATGCTCTTCGAGAAACCCTATTAGTTGAAACCAAGAGGAGTTAACTGATTTAAATGTAATGTCTTCACTTGTGTTCTTTTGTTTTATTTTGCTTCCCCAAACCCCTAAAATATTTTTATTCCTTTCTTTTGTAACAACAACAGTATCTCAAATATAATAGGATTTTTTTATGTGAAGGATTTTATCTACACATACACACACCTCCATCTAATTTTTAAAGAAAATACTATTTCTGTAGATGGCAAATTACTGCCTCACGAAACGATGATTGTTCAATATTCTCTTAACACATTTCATAGTGTCCATTATGATGCCACTGTTTTTTATATATGATATATATGGTATTTATGTTTTCTATATTCTTCCGTATTTTATATTTAAAACATACTTTTATGCTTTGCATGTTGTGCAAATGCGATAATTTCATACGAGGAAGTGTGGACTACCGCCCCCTCAAGTGATGTGACTCATTCATGAAATACATGGAATGTATGAAGAATGAAATTAATGAACTTATGTGACCTATAAAACATATATATTATACTTAAATTATCATATATATATCTCTCAAATATTTTTAATTACTTTAATATGTCAATGAAATGAAAGTAGCGTTCATGCTTACGTATGGCCTACCATCTCCATGAACGGTGCATTTCATTTATTTTTATCTCCAAATGTTATGGAATAATATAAAATGAATATTTACTGGATATATATGATGTTTAAGTCATTAATACTATTCTATAGATGACTTACTTACAACTACATGGACAATCATTTTCAAACAAGTTCATTTTTGACTCATGTACCAAACATTGAAAAAAACGTCTGATATGAACTCACATTATTAACCAATTATTATAACATTATAATATGTGATATAAACCGAATAATAATATTTAAAGGAGGACCTTAAGAAATTATAAATTGACAGAAGTTTATTATTCATTTATATAAAGAAACGAATAAGACAAGTAAGACTTGAGGTAAGGGATCCTACCTCTCTCTTTATTTTTAAGTACTCTTTTTATGTAACTTACTTTAAGCTCCTCTTTCATATGTTGGGGGATTCTATTTTATATTACTATTGATTTAAATTTTATGTTAATATTATGATAGACCCTATTTTATCTCATCAATCCATTTTTGGATGTTTTATGTGGCACTGTTAGGCTGCAGAATTTTCATAAGGGGATTTTCATCTCACTTTTTATTCCTGTGAGATTCATGCTACATTGACCACTATTTCCTTTTGTGTGGTCTATGTACTACCCATTATTTTACTATTTGTATAATATAATCTCATTTATGGGTAGTTACATCTTCATTGTATGACCCTTCTTTAATGGGTTGTACCTTTCGAAAGTTGCCCAAATCAGTAAGGGAGCCTTTCACACTCCTCTTTTAAAAAGACTGATTTTGTTATGTATTTTAATTTACATCCTTTTATGTTGGGATATGTTATTATATATCCTTATTGATGTAAATTTTATTTCCAAGTGTTGAGATACCATTTTATTTCTCATCAACTATTTTTATGAATTTTAAAGTGACGCCGTTAGGCTGTCGAATTTTACCAAGGGAACTTTTTAACCCAATTTCAATTTCTTTGGGTTCAATATGTAGTTATTGAATATGTCATCCTTTGAATATGTGTGAATGAACATTGATTGTTTTACACTTAATATCTGATTATATTGGGTGTATTTATATTTGTCATAAATAATTTTGAGATTGATTTATCCTTAATTTAAGGATACCTTCTTTATAATGGATTTCATCTCATTTTACATTTCTATTGAGAATTTATTGTTGTTATGCACCAATTATCTCTTATATGGTGTATATACTGTCCTTTATAATATTATATCATGAATCCATTTATTCTCATGATATTATAAAGTTCTGATTAAATGTTATTCCTCAATTATTGTATTCAAGTGTCTCTAATTTTGGAAAAAACCCTTTAACTAAAATATCACTTTAAATGTTTTAATGATTTGTTCTTATTAATATCCGTGTTTTAAAAATGATTTTAAGGATTTATTTATATGGATACTAATGGTTTAAAATGTTAAAATCTTAAAGGTGGTATGGGACACATTAATTCAAAAATCTATTTATTGAATGTTTTAAATGGTTTTGAAAATGGTTTTTTTGAATGGATTCATTTTTTCAATATCATAAAATGTTATATTTTTATTTGAATGTGGTAATGTTATCTTTTCATTATGCTTAAGTTATGTTCTATGATTATGTTTTGTATCTTGGGCATTTTTATGAAAATGGGTGGTTCCGTGATAAACTAAGGGCGGGTGAGCCCGATATTTCTCTCCAATGCATTGGGTAATGCGAAGTGGTTAAACGCTATGGTTTCTTCGAAGAGATTTAGGTAATATACTGTGATGGGCATTCAAAAAGTAACTATGAGGGTTACTTCCTGCGTAAGACTGTTATGAATGCCTCAATTTACCATTATGTCTTATGATTTCTATGAGTTATTCGTAAATCTTATGATTTCATGAGGTATGTTAAATTGCTTATATTTTACGAGTAAAGTATGATTTCATTGATTTTTATGTATACATGGACTAATGTTTTATTTCCATATTGGTATAACCCTTACTGAGCTTTTTATTCTCATCGCAAGTTTTTTTTTGAAATGTTTTTCACAGGACATAAAGTTTAATAGGGTCAAGGATGGTATCAGGGAAATGTCAGGCTGTTTAAAACAAGGAAGTAGACATGAATCTTTTATTCAAGATTTTTTTATTATTGTGAAAAAATGGAAGCTGAGTAGATTTGTCTACTTTGTAATCTTTGGGATGTAATAGTTTTTTCTTAATTCTCTAAAACACTAAACCTGAAAATATCCTCAATGTGAATTATTAATTTAATTCAATAATAAGTAATGTTTAAGGCTGTGTTCTTATAGTTGGTATCAGAGGACGGTTTAGATAACATAAGAGGTTAGAGTGTTAAGTGACAAGTTGTGTATAACCACAATGGATATTATATTAGATTGAGTCATTGTTATTTTTTAAGGGTGTAATGAGTTTGAGATAACTTGGATAAGTATATCTTAGTGTTTATCTTCCTCATTAGTACATAATTATTTTGCTGATAAACTCACACTAACATTTCTTGTTTTAGTAGATGGATGGATCTAGCAGGCACTAATGTTACAATGGGTTTGAAGGAAACTGTGGTGGTTCTTTGATTAAGGGACTGGATGAAATGGGGGATTCAATGAGAAATCTCATGGTTATTCTAAACCAACTATCATGAGTCATGATAAACCACTTGAACCTTGGTGAGTTTTCTAATGCATCATGTACGAGATAACCAACTCAACATGGAAGTTCAGGTAATAATTATAAAGGCAACCATTATGGTTTATATGATCCTAACTTTTGAAGTAATTGTGGGTTACTATACGTTATGATGAAATATGAACGACATGAGATAAACATGAGGTTAAATTATGTTATGGTTATTTTTGAATATTCTATCTCATTTTGGGGAATTTTTTAAGAATTATATAGTTTTGGAAAAAGGACAACACGCTGACCATGTGACAACACGTCGCGTCGGACAAAGCTGTACGAATCGAACCCACAACCAAAGTGTGACTGGTGTTTATCGCCTACCAATGGACTACGTGAAGTCCCTGGTTAGTTTGACTAATTTTTTTAGTTAGATGATTTTATGAATCAAGATTATGTTCATTTTGGGTTATATATGGAAATTATTAACCTATCATGGAGGATATGTGATTAGGTTAATTACTTTTCACTATGAGACTTTAAGAGAAACTGATGTTATTTGGAGATAAATGTTAATTTGTACCTTGGGAGACTATGTGATTAAATCCTTCAAATTTTTGGGTTTAAATCTTAGTTGGGTTTACTTTGATGAATTTTATGGACAAGTGCTTTATTGAATGGTATTCATTGAACTTTGGGTTTTTTTTAAAAAATTTGGAGATTAAGAGTAGTTTTTCATTTTGTAAAAAAAAAACTTTTTGAGTATTATCTGATCTCATACTAAACATTTTGGTTTGGTTTTCTTTGAGATCTAAAGACATGGGAAATATATAGTTCTTTTTTTTTGCTTAGGTGATTCTCAATAAGTTGATTATAGTACTCTTAATGCGAACAAGTCTTCCTAAATACTCTTATTTTGGAGAAAATATGAGTTTGATTAAGGAATCTAGTAAATGTTGAAAGTCTACATGACAAGTATGTATGTTTCATTATGATTTAGTTAAGCTCAAAAATAAATTCCTCAATGAAGAGTAACTTAGAACAAAAATTTTTTCTGTTAACTTTTCCTACTGGGGAATTGAATATCGTTTAACCCATCAGAAGTTTGTGATTTTCTTGTGGTTAACTTTATCCTAGACATGTTTACTATCACTCTCCATCAGAACATGACCCTTTTTTTCTCCTCCATATCCATATTTTCATACTTGGAATCCTAGTATGGGTTAACTCGGGTGTCCTTTGTACTTCTCTCCCTTTCTTTTAAAGTGATAGTTTTACTGACTCTTATTCCGATGTGGGACTTTCAATGAAGTTTCCAAGCCCAATTTTGAAATTGTGAGGATGCAATTTCCCAAAGGGGGGAAGGATGTAACATCCCAGGTAAATAAATAATATTACATTCTAAGGTTTATCAATATTTATGATTAAAATGTTAATACTAATTTAAAGGGAATGTTATACTCGATGGCGTACCCAATACACAACAACGAGTTTCTTTGAAATCATACGTTGCACAGTAATAATATAATAATATTATAATAGTTAACTCCAAGTCATTGTAATGGCGGGAGTGAACATAAATAACTAGAAAATGATTATATATGTTGGTTAAATATTTTTACATTTATCCAATAAATGTTAGAGGCTTAAAATGAAAATGAATCCAATTTTAAGCATAAATCTTCTAATATTCTTTAAAAGGTCGATTAACCACCTTTTAATAGAGAAAATTTTTTAAATATAATTTTGACATTTTTATGTGTTTTATTTGAAAAAATAAAATCCTTCTTTATAATCTGTACATCAAAATTACTTTGTGTAAATTTTAGTTATTTTTCCGATAAAGATCATTTTTAATGAAAATGTTGCATTTTAATTTAAAACCTTTTTTTAATATGATTTATTTATATGGATAGATTATATTTTTAATTCATATTAGGTGTATTTAGAATATATTTTTACCATTTAATCCAATGGTGGTCATTGGAATTAATTTCACTTAGAAATTGGACTTAAACTAGTGTCAATCTTTTAATAGATATTGTTTCTTAAAAACATGCTATTTATTTTGACAAAAGGAATGAGTTATTAAATTAATTAATGAAACATATATATTTTGATTTTTGAAAAATAGAAATCATTTTTGAATTCGGAATACCAAATATATCTTAGGGTGAGTTTTTGGTATTTTTCTGAAAAACATCAATTTTTGATGAATAGTGAAACCACTAAGTGGTAGTTAAAGAAACTGATTTTTGGTTTAAATGAAACTTTACCACTTCTTTGATTTGATTTTAAAAAATCTAACATACATGGTTTTCATTAGGAATTAAAATATCGTTCAATAAGATTAAGATATGTTTTTAGTGAATAGTAACATTTATGTTTTATTAATCGCGATTAGAGGTAATTAGTGTAATTTAAGGTAAAGATAATGTTATAATAAAATGTCACAAACATGTATTGTTTTACTAAAAAACATTACATGGGATTATACAAGTCATATTTTTTACTATAAATATTTATTAGAAATATAAAAATATTTCCTACATCATGATATTTTTTTTATAATTTTAAACATTAAATAAATTATTTTATTTATGAAACCGTGATGATGTAGTGATTACCTCATAAAAACGATTTAAATGAAATGAGAAGATAGGGTGAAATATAAGTCTTAAACATGTCACAAACATATTGTATGAGTGTATTTCAAAACCATATCACCTTATCCTCGAAATATATCCTTTTGGGACCTTTCAAATCCTAAAAACATTTTATAATAAAGTACTATTTTATAACTTAACAAGAGTGCCCCTCCTCTTCTATTATAAAAGGCCCCCACCTCTACCACCTTACCCACACCTCTAAAGCCTTTGGTTCGGCCATCCCCTGCCCATTTCATGTCTCCAAATCCCTCTCTTCATCATTCAATCCTCACATTTGACATAATGATCTTCATGAAACCCTTTTGGTTCAAACCAAGAGGAGTTACCCGATTTAAAGGTAATGTCTTTACTTGTGTTATTTTGTTTTATTTTGCATCTCCAAACCCCTAAACTATTTTTATTCATTTATTTTGTAATAAAAACAGTATCTACAATATATTAGGATGTTTTTATGTGAATTATTCGAGCTACACTTCCACACACCTCCGTCTAATGGTTCAATAATATATTGTTTCAGTGGATGGAAAATTACTACCTCGCGAAATGATGATTGTTCAATATTCTGTTAAAACCTTTCATGGTGGCCATTATGATGCCACTATATTTTATATATTATATATATGGTATTTATTTTTTCTATATGCTTCTATATTTTATATTTAAAACATACCTTTATGCTTTTCATGTTGTGCAAATGCGATAATTTCATACATGGAAGTGTAGACTACCGCCCCCTAAAGTGATGTGACTCGTTCATGCAATACATGGAATGTATAAAGAATAAAATTAATGAACTTGTGTGAAATATAAAACATATATATTATACTTTAATTATAATATATATACATCTCAAATATTTTTAATTCCATTAATATGTCAATGAAATGAAAGTAGCGTTCATGCGTACGTACGGCCTACCGTCTCCATGAATGGTGCATTTCATTTATTTTTATCTCCAAATGTTATGGAATAGTATAAAATTAATATTTATTGGATATATATGATATTTAAATCATTAATACTATTCTGGAGATTATTTACTTATAACTACATGGAAAATCATTTTCAAACAAGTTCATTTTTGACTCACGTACCAAACATCGACAAAAACATCTGATATGAACTCACATTATTAAGAAATGATTATAACATTATAATATGTGATATAGACCGAATAATACTATTTAAAGTAGGAACATAAGAAATTATAAATTGACCAAAGTTTATTATTCATGAATATAAAGAAATGAACAAGACATGTCAGACTTGAGGTAAGGTATCCTACCTCTCTCTTTATTTTTAGGCACTCTTTTTATGCAACTTACTTTGAGATCCTATTTATTAGGTTGGGGTATGTTATTTTATATTCCAATTGCTGTAAATTTAATGTTAATATGATGATAGACCCTATTTTATCTCATCAATCCCTTTTTGGATGTTTTATGTGGCGCCATTAGGCTTACGAATTTTCATAAGGGGATTTTCATCTCACTTTTTATTCTTCTAAGTTTCATGCTACATTGGCCACTATTTCATTTTGTGTGGTCTATGTATGGAACATTATTTTAATATTTGTATAATATACTCTCATTTATGGGTAGTTACATCTTCATTGTATTACCCTTCTTTCATGGGGTGTACGTTTCGAATGTTTCCCAAATCGGTAAGGAAACCTTTCACACTCCTCTTTTAAAAAGACTTATTTTGTTATGTCATTTAATTTACATATTTTTATGTTGGGATATGTTATTATATATCATTATTGATGTAAATTTTCTTTCCAAGTGATGAGATAACATTTTATCTCTCATCTACTAATTTTATGAATTTTAATGTGACGTCGTTAGGCTCTCGAATTTTACCAAGTGAACTTTTTAACCCAATATTGATTACTTTGGGTTCAACATGTAGTTATTGAATATTTCATCCTTTGAATATGTTTGAATGACCATTGATTGTTTTACATTTAATATCCACTTATATTGGGTGTATTTTTATTTTTCACACATAATTTTGAGATTGATTTATCCTTAATTTAAGGATACCTTTTTTATAAGGGATTTCATCTCATTTTACAATTCTATTGAGACTTCATTGTTGTTATGCACCAATTAAATCTTATATGGTGTGTATACTGTCCTTTGGAATATTATATCTTGAATCCATTTATTCTCATGATATTATAAATATCTTATTAAATGTTATTCCTCAATTATTGTATTCAAGTGTCTATAATTTTGGTAAAAACCCTTTAACTAAAATATCGCAATAAATGTTTTAATGATTTTTTCTCATTAATATCCTTGTTTTTAAAATGGTTTTAAGTATTTATTTATATGGATATTAATGGTTTAAAATTTTAAAAGATTCAATGTTTTATGGGACACTTTGATTCAAAAATAACGTCATTGAATGTTTTAAATGGTTTAGAAAATGGTTTTTTTGAATGGATTCATTATTTAAATATCTTAAAATGTTATATTTTTATTGAAATGTGGGAATGTTATCTTTACTTTATGCTTATGTTATGTGTTATGATTATGTTTTGTTTCTTGGGAATTTTTTATGAAAACGGGATATTCCGTGATAAACTAAGGGCAGGTGAGCCTGATATATCTCTCAAATGCGTTGGGTAACGCGAAGGGGTTAAACGCTAAGGTTTCTCCAAAGAGATTTGGGGAATATACTGTGAGGGTTATTCCAAACATAACCGTAATGGTTACTCCCTATGTAATAATGTTATTAATTCCTCAATTTAACTTTATGTATTATGATTTCTATGAGTTATTCGTAAATCTTATGATTTCATGAGGTATGTTAAATCGCTTATGTTTTACGAGTAAAGTATGATTTCATTGATTTTTATGTATACATTGACTAATGTTTTCTTTCCATATTGTTATAAACCTTCCTGAGCTTTTTATGCTATTCCCAAGTTTTTTTCAAATGTTTTTCACAGGACAAAAAGATGAATAGGGTCAAGGATGTGATCAGGGAAATGTCTGGCTGTCTAAAATTAGGAACTAGACATGACACTTTTGTTCAATAGTTTTTTATTTTTGTGAAAAGAATGGAAGCTGAGCATATGTGTCTACTTTTTAATATTTGAGATGTAATAGTTATTTCCTAATTCTCTAAAACTCTAAACTTGAAATGATCCTTAATGTGAATTATTCATTTAATTCAATAATACGTAATGTTCAAGGCTGGATCCTTATAATCCAAATAATAATTAACACATTTTTCACAAAAAATGTATTCTATTGTTTTATAATAAAATGTTCCTAGTAATTTTCCATTAGGTATTTTATAATTATTCATTATAAATATTAATTTTTATATAAGAAAATATATAACCAATTATATTATAATAGAATTGAATAATGTTGTCTATACGTGGTGGAGAAGGTGAATTAATGAT
This sequence comes from Viscum album, assembly GCA_963277665.1. Taxonomy (NCBI): domain Eukaryota; kingdom Viridiplantae; phylum Streptophyta; class Magnoliopsida; order Santalales; family Viscaceae; genus Viscum; species Viscum album. The sequence goes on along the minus strand of OY728128.1, from coordinate 115,602,603 downwards.
CTTTTACACTATTAAAATTTATTTATTCATTTGAATCAACCTTTACCACTTGTTAAAAAGTTTATTTCTTTTTCAAAATAGAATAAAGAACCCAATATGAACAAATTTATTAACATGGGTCACTACTCAACATGAGTATATTTAAAATTTCATGGATTTTATGAAATATAATATGAAGTAGTCCTATTTATTTTTTTCCAATATTTGGTCACATATCGAAGGAAAAAACCATTCACTTGAGATTCACAATGAAATATACAACATTAAATTTTCATCCTATAATAAATTACCTTATTTTTAATTTTGTAAAAAAATTACACATTCTCCAATAAGCTCATTACTTTGTCACTATAATTACATTACATGCATAAATTTTATCTGTGTCTAAAACCATCTTTTCATTTCTATATAGAATCACATAATTACATCACCTATCTATTGGTTCTGATACCAAATAGTACATCAAGAAATTATTTCAAGACGTCTTCCAGAATGTCCATATGGTTCCTTTTAAAAAAATGAAACATACAGCATCCAATTTCATAACTTAAAACCTAATATTTTTGTGTGTCTTATTAAACCAGATCCTAAATTCCATGTTTAAAGAAAAAAGATTCTTTTTTCAACTAATAAATTCATTTGTTGATATATTCTACCCAAAACACTACATTTACAATTTACATTCGATTATTATATATGAAACCATTTTTTTATAACTACATGATATTTTAAAAAAGAAACCATGTATAATATTATATTTTATAAGTGGCATTGAGCTTAAAAAGTCATGAAATATATCAATATTAAAAAGGAATGATTTAATTTACTAGTATGATTACTACTTACATTATGATATATATATTACCTAGACAATATAAATTATTAATACATTTTTAATAAATAGTCAATTAGGATTTTTTGTGTTGTTGGGGTGTCACCTGAGTGTTAATCGCCAAAATACTACATCCAAAAGACCAAGGATTGAGTATGTGAAAACCACTTGGATGGATTCTCAATTTATGTGGTGACATAAACATAATATGGATTTTAGGGGACCCCTGATTCAAGTCAGTTGGCAGGGACACAATCATAATGTTGGGGTGATTGTGCACTAGGACATTATGCCAGGTTCAATGGCTATTTTCCCTTGGTCCAAGGAGCTATTTAATGGTTCAAAATTTACTTATATATAAATATATATTTTATTTCATAATTAAATTATTGTTCACCATAAAATATTTGAAAATAAAAAACAATTATTGTAAATTTATTCTTCATAAATATTTATCACTCCAAATATTATTTATTTATTTTCTTTAAAAAATTATTATTATTAGTTATATCTTCTTTAAATATAATTTTATATAATTAAAATAATTTATGAAATCATAATGTGAAAATTTATATTCGTTGAATATTTTGAATATTCTAGAAATTATTAATTTTTTTGATAAACAGGGAAAATTAATGATCATTATAAAAAATTATTTTACAATAAATAATAGAATATTTAAAAATGAACCAATATGTATTTAATATTAAGTAATTTAAATTAGTTATTATTTATTTATATTTATTCCATTTTATTTCTTTTCAATTAAATAATTTGGGGACATTAGTGTGAGTTTTCATTGGGTTTGAAAATATTTTTTTTTCTATAAACAATTATAAAGTTAATAATGTTTATCATTTTTAATATATTAAAACTACTCCTTACGAGTAATTGGCACCCAAATAGTGTAGGGTTTTAGAAAATAAATATTATTTTCCAAATGCATCTCATATTCTAACCAATGTCATCTTTGAGGAGGAGCATTATAGTTCGTTCAATCAGTTATTCTAATTCAATGGAATAATTAGTTTTCTTATTTCATAATTAATTTAAACTATTTTTGGGGGGTATTAAAACATATTATTTAAAATAATGTAATTCACAATTTGAATTATATATCAAGAAGATATAGGAAAATTAAATTAAGGAAGAAATATATTTTTCCTAGGGATAATTGAATGGGATCATTCATTATTTAATAATAATTGATTATCCATTACATTCTGTAAATGGATTTATATTCCCAACCATGAGTAGGATTTTTTTAATTCTAATGAAACCACTTAATTAATCAAATATCCCAACACTTCTTAGTAAAATATAATATAATATCAATTCCATGCCATGTTGTGCTACTGAAAAACTCTAGAAATTCTCTCTCATCAACCAATAATCTAATTAAAACATATTAGATTGAAAAAAAATAATTAACAACCCCATGTATCCTCACCCAGAACAAATCCTTTATATAGTAGTATTACATATAAAAGATAAATTCTATCAGGGTGGAATATATAGGAGAGAATGAAATTTTAGATACGGGAGAGATTGGGAATGAAAAATGAATTAGATGGAAATTGGAAAAGACAATAATTAATATTATGAATATACCATAAATGACTAATGTAATTGAAAAAAACCAAAGATAGAGAATGAAATATTTTAAAATATTCATCCCTTTAGCATACCATTATGGTGGATCATCAAGATCAATATTTTTCCTCTTGACTCATGCCTCTTATTCCTATGATATAATCCATCCCCATAGAATCATAATCTATAAATAAAATAATACTAGATTCATAATGGGTATTTACAAATTATACATGACTAATAATATACATAAATCAGAATTTATACCATATGTGATGTAATTAACATGGTTTGAAATTCATGTACATGACATTTAATGTGCAGGGTTGTGACATTTTTTTCACAATATATAATTATTTATTTCTAGAAAACCATTCTAGTTACACATAATTTAAAATATTTAAATGATTATTAAATTTAATTTATTGTCAGTTTCCACTAATTAAGGTTATTACTTCATATTAGAGCTCAAGTCTTTATCCTTGACTTTGTTTCATCTTAAATATATCTTCAAAAATACAATCTCATTTCATGCCTTATTGTGACATGGCATGATGTTTTTTCATCATAATATATTTATCTATTTTTTTCATTTTTAATAATACTCTATATCCAACCAAAAAACCAATAAACACATAATTCCCAGAAATATTAATCATTTAATTTTAAAAAATGATGGAAAAAAGAAATTAATATAATAAAATGATTAATAAATCATATAAACACTCTATCAATTCCCTCAAACTTATAATTTTATTGTCTTCAAACATGTAATCTAAAAAAAATTTAGAGTAAACTCATTATTCCAATATTTAAATATCATCATAAATAGTACCAAATGAATGATTCTGCAAAATAAACATTCATATTTTCCTTAAATAATTCCTTCACCTCCACATTCTCAAAATAATAATTCAATAATGAATTTTATAGTTCCTCTTTTGAAACAACAATGTTATTCCATCCATTAATGTCTATTTCTCAATTCATGGTTATTGTTCAATACACTTTTAGTTTACCCCACACTGAATTTTCCTAACTCATATTTAGAGGCAACAAATTATCTCATGTTGTGATCAAACATTAAGTATTTTTCACATACATTTGGATTGTTATAATTCTATCATCTCCACCATGTAGTGATAGAAATCATAATGAATCAAGTAGGATTTTCAATAGAAATAAAATTTATCTGAGGCTTATGGTTACGTGGTAATGATGATTAAAAATAGTTATAAAAATGAGGATTTAATCTATAGCATACAATATGATACCAAATGATATTTCCAATTTAGATTCTCATATTAATGCCACCTTCCAACCCCCAAAACTAATTATAGGCACATGATTATAATCAACTAAATGAATGAATTTTCCCCCATTATTTTTTTATGTTTTCTATACATTTTTTAAAGTGTTTCTAAATATTAATCTCACATCCATCTCATACACATATAAGATCCTAATATCTGATGTCTACAAAGGGTAATTTTTTATCCCCAAAATAAACAAACCAAATATTCTTCATTGCCTATATTTTTTGCTATATAGTTCAATAAAAATCTACACTGAAAATAGTTTCATTAACCAAATCTCATGTAATCCGATAAAAATTGATGTACAACCCTATCTACTAAAATAATCGATCAACAACACTTATTCATTAAAATATATTGCACAAAGTCATGAGTATGTTATGAATGGATAAAATAGTCTTGTAACACAGATCATTCCGTAAATGTGTTTTTCATGGATTTTATGGGAAACAATTGGTATGATGTTGATCATGGTGTTTCCTTGGATAAATGAAAAATTAGTATATTGGCATAAATCATGTTAATATTATTATATTTTTCTATTAAAGCCTTGATAATGTTTAAATCCTATTCTTGATGAAAACATTACCCACACTCTCTTAAATTATACTATAAAATTAAATTCTAATTTTTGTTTTAAAATTTTCATTAATGGATCAGAACACATCGTTTGGTATAATTGTACATAGAAAATTTCCAAAATAATTAAATGAATCGATATCATGTTTAGAATTAAAAACATTCCAAATCTAAGAATAATTTAATTTTAAAAATTGAAATTAAAAAATAAAATCATTATTTGTAAAATTTTGTCAAACATTATTTACCATTATTATCCATTTTAGCATATCTCTCATGAAATAATGTCAAAAATTTGAATTAATACATGAAATTATAATAGTACTACGAAACATATGTCTCCTAGATCAATAATAGAGTATAAGGATTCAATGTGAGGAATACAATTTCCTTAGATAGAAAAAATAGTTTAGAATTATCCGAGTACCAATTAAATCATGAATTTATACACATAATAAATTCATTTTTTTGATTTTTTTCATGTTTAATTAGTTATGGATTTGAAATAATATGTTCTTCCTCATATCATTATGTGAATCAATATTACAGTGTTTGTCTTGATTTTACAGCATGGTTCAGTAGTATTTTCATGTTATGAATTTCAACTGGATACCTCCACAATTTCAATTGATTTTTATTAATTCAATCATGGTGGTCTTAGAAAATTAAATAAATATTTTATATATGATTTCCATGACATAATGGGTTCGACGAAAACTATAGAGATAGAGCATCATCCAATTTTTTTCCTATTTTAATAAGATAAATTAATATTCTAGGACTGATAGAAAATAAAATCAAGGGTTAATTATCTATTTGACACCCTATGGTGAAACAATGTTTTTAAATTCATCAGGATGGATGTTTCCAACTATATTCAAATTAAATTTCTTGGAAGATAATAAAAATAATTTTTTCAATAACCATTATTAAATTATCTAAAATTTTAATTTATTTTTACGTATAATTCCATTTATTATAGTTAATGAGAAAGTGTGATAATATGTAAATTATGGGATGATATATATGATCATATGTATGTGTATTAATATAAATCTATAATACTCAAAGGATTGAATAATTGATGGAAGATTGCATAAGTTACTAGTTTTCTACATGATCAGTCATAGAGTGGTAATGAAAAATAAATTTAAGCCCAATAATCCCCTTTAAAAAAATATTAATTAGATAGACATATCTAAATCTTATGATTAAATAAACAAGTAATAAAAACATGATGATTTTTATTGATTAGATGATATAATAAAAATTTAATTTTAGGTCTATCCAGATCATAATATGTAATTGATTTAGGAAAATGTGAAACATCTATCTAATTTGAAAGATGTAGAGAATATGAATATTCACATTGTAATAACTGACATTCTATAAGTGTCATAAGAATTGGAATCATTTTTAAACAAATAATATCTGAAAATTATGATAATGAATGATCTAATAATTTGTAAAATGTAGTAGATGAAGTAATATGTTGGTGTTGTTACAAGAACAAAAATATGAAAAATTTTGGAATCATTTAACATATATATTTTTCATCATAAAATTGAAAAAACACATATAATTTAATAATAAAAGGATTGTTTTTTAATGTAATAGAATAATAATAAAATATAGTTAGCCTTTTATTTTTTTGTAATTTCTATAAATATATGATCATCATTCATTTAACAATAATATGATTCCAAAAAATAAGAATGGAAATAAGGGATTACATTAACATTAAGAATGAATTATTTAATTACAACTGAAACACTATGCCATGTAACATTATAAAAAATCCAATTACATTCATAAGTGTAAAATTAGTACAATTTTATATTATATAAGAATTACAATGATAATAAAAAAATTAATTACATTCATTGGTTTAGTTATTTATAATAAAAATTATTTTAATATATTCTTGTAGATATTACCTTTATAATGTGTTTCTAATTGTTTTTTACACATGTAATTTATATGTTTTGTTTTTTAGATTCATTCATTTATAAATATGAAAATAACAAAAAAATGAAAAATATAAAAAAGGTAAAGATTTATTGATAACTGCATATTATATTAAATGTATTATATTATTCTATTTATTTTTTTATTAATTATTTTTGAAATATATATATTTGTTCATGAACAAAAATGAATTTGAAAACTAAAATTAATCTTATATTTATTTATCATGTACTATATAATATAAAATATATGTAGAGATATGATAATTAATATTAAATTTTTAGAAAATATTTAATATCATTCCCTAAAATATAAATGTTGTAAGTGAAATATTTTAAAGTAATTTTATTGAATAAATATATTGTTTCATAGAAATTATTTCAGATATTCATGATTTTTGGGATGTTTATTACTAGATTCCAAAATTTTGAAAACAAATAATATATGATCAATATGTAACATGATTTACAAATTTTACGTTCACATTCTTGAATTTATCTTCGATATATATTTTCCTATTATTTTTTGAGAGTATTTTTTAGTTAAATATGTTTTATGTAAACCTATAATAAATTGAATTAAAATAATTTCAAATCTATCACAGAAAAAAATTACATTTAAAATAGGTTTAGGAATTTTGTGAGAATATTTATCGTGATAATAATAATAATATTGATCATATACATCTCAAATAATCCATTGATGACGCTTTTTTGAAGATCTTTTTAGAAATCATTTATTAGCCTTCTATACCTAACTATTTATAGTTTTAATGATATTAATATTTAATGATTGTAATAGTGTATTTTAAGATTGTCAATATGAAAAGTTTTTTTGTTATTGGAGAGGTTATATGGTATTTAATTCATATATGATGATGACTTTCAAGATTAATCAAATATTGTATCTCATATTTAATAATTTTTTTATTGAAAAACATAAGAAAATTAATAAAGATAAAATTATTAAAATGAAGGAAAAATGTGTTATTCTTAGGATGGTTAAAAATCACCAATACAAGATGAATTGTCATAAAATAATAATGGGATAATATTTGTATGTTATAACATTCCCTAGTATAGATATAAATAATTCAAATTAATGAAATCTCAAAACTATAATGGGGTGTCATTGATAATGATTAAATCATTAATGGGCATTTAAATTCATCATCAGGGAGTGTTAGAGATAACATTACATTCTCAAGAGTAATAATTCATTGATAATTTACTTTCCATAACATGGATATTATTTTGGACTTTTTCCCCCTATTCCAACAATAAAATATTTTGAAAATAATTTCTTTCATATCATTATCCTCTTAGTAATATTATCCTTCTTATTCCACCCTTATGATATGTTTTATTATTTACTTTAATATGGTGGAGAGTATCGATTCAATAAAACAATATAGATAAAAACCAAAAAATGTTGTATAAAAATTACTCCATTTAATGTTTACCCTGACTGATGAGAGAAACATCAATGGTTTGGTAAATCATAAATATCATGGATTTTGATTTGTTTTTGACATATGTATGTGAAAATTAATGGAGCTTATGTTTTGAATTTAATATTAAGTAAAATCTTTTGTTTAATTATTTTTTGTGTTTTCATAATTTATAATCATTTATTATAACATGTTATTTATGAGTTTGAAATATTTATGTTACATTTCTGATTTTCCACCCTATGAACTTCTTATGTTGATATGTTACTCGAGGATATGAAAATTATTGACTGTTGGGTAATTTAAAATATCTATTTCTCACAAATACGTGCATAAGATTTATTTTCTATTTTAATTGTAATTGTTTTATGAAGTGTATAATTCTTGTAATTTTTTTTATAATACATTGTAATATCATATATTTCTACAAAAATATATTATAATTAAAATGAGTTGATTTGGAGTGCCTCATCACAATTATAGAGGAATGGTGATGTAGTCAATCAATTAGAGACTGTGGGAGGTCATGTATAAAGGAAAATTTAATTAATGATTATTTATTATCCATCCATGAATCTTGATCTATCATGAAATATATGAATTATATTCCATTCAAGAAATTCATGACACCATAAGAATTCATTAAAGGTTACAAAATAGCATTAAAAATAATCAAGGATGTTGGATAACGATTTAAATAAGATTAATTTAAAATACAGAGATATTTAATTTCATAATGTAATCAATAATTCCCACCATATATAATTATGAGGATTGATTAATTTCCATTCATCACCCATAGAGACATTTACCATTTGTACATTCCAATCGATAGTTGAATGCAGGGAATCGACAATAATAGGTGTACCATTTTTCAATTTAAAGAGACTCTAATGATAGTTTGACCCAAAAAACCAACATGAAATTTGAAAATATTAAATTGATGATCTAATTGATGATGTTGAAAACCAAGGATATATGATCCTGACCAATAATAGTATTACACAACTGTTTCAATTTAGAGTATAATTTCTATTTGGATTCACTATCTTATATTATATTATTTCTTGTTTGTGTAATTATGAATATCTGTCTCTATTTATTTCTATTAGTGTCCCCCAATTCATTATTTTCTAATATACCCAATATCATTTTTTACTGATTTTTAGTGATCTATTGATGATTATGGGTTAAACATCACGACTAATTGATGATCTGGATTAATGGTTTGGAAAAAATATGGTTTATTTATTTCATTTCACTTTTTATATCATGAATTTTTATGTGTAATAATAAGATTATAATTACATTTTATATGTTATTAAATATTATAAAAAATTAAATCAATAATGACTGAATTATAATGATATTGATAAAATTAATATCCAGACATTATATTGGTGCTCTCACCGGTACTATAGTCACTGAAATGAAATATACTTATTCAATAATTTTGGTTCAATTTTACTATAATTGTAGAGTAATTTCAATACTTTTTGTAAAATATTAGGTTTGAAAATATTTTATTTTGTAGATATTCGATATAATAGTTATTAATAATTTTAAATATTTACCTATTTATGAGAAAATATTTTAAAAATTTATAATGCTCCAATTTTTCATTCACAATTAATATGTATTTTTTAAAAGTATATATTTATATTATTAATATATTTGATACGAATTCCATCCATTTAGTTAAAGGTTACCATTGTTCATTAATTATATTCATGTATCAAAAATATGATGCCATATTTCCATTCCGTTGAGCATTGTGTACTTCAAGAACAATTATGATTTTTAATATTGTGGTTCCCACATCGAATTAATTTATCTCCACTAGATTTTAAAATAATAATATGGGAGATTAATTATAAGGTCATGTGATTAATGTATTTTGGTAATAAAAGTTGATATTATTAAATGGTACATTAAAAAATATTACATATTTTAATCAATGAAATAAAATTTACATCTCTTAATACAATATTAAAATAGAATAGTAAAATTATAAATTTTATTAATTTACCCTCATTTAAAAATTTATTCATATGAATTTGGACTGAAAACATATAATGTGTAATTTTTTTCATAACTAAAAGATATTTAAATTTATTTTATGTTTGGATTGAAAATATAATTTAAAACCCTTTATAACCATAAAAAGATTAAATGGAGTTCATATTTCTTAATCATTATTGTGAAATTAGTTGGGTGTTGTAATATTATATCTTTCATATATATAATTTACCTTGGTAAAAATATTATTATCATTGTAAATGTAAATATTTTTTAAAAGGGGATAATCAAAATTCTATGAAAATTAATTTTTAGGATAAAATATCTATAATAGATGATGATGAGAATATGGTAGAAATATATCAATTATTTTAAAAAATATCTTCTTTTCTTGTATAATTACAACGATATACTTAAAAGTCTGATCATTTATTCAATTTTTAGTAAAAATTTATTGATAAAAGTAACCCTTCTATACACATTAGTATCCTCCATTGGCCACTAGTTTAATATTTTTTCCATACCTATTTTCCATCCCAATAATCCTTGAATAAAAATTGGTATCAATTGGTCACATTAAGTATTATTATATTCATCACTATGAGAAACCCTATTTTGATAAGGGGAGAATTTATCCATGTTACAAATCACTTTAATGGATGTCATTAATAATTTAACTATTTTTTTCAAATATTTATTTAATTTTCAATATCAACATTGATTAAAAATTCATTGCAAAAAATTTTACATTCATTATCTCTAAAACCATATCTATATTATTCTTCACTATTAATTTATGGGGTTCAGATATATTATTCAAATATTAACTTCAATAAGTTAAAAAATAAAGATAAAATATTCATGGTTGTTAAAATAAATTAATTCTTTTTATTTCGTCACAATAAATTTTTCTTTACTTCTATATTATTTATATTTATATGTGGTTTACCTTTTTTCAAATTTATACTATCTTATATGACCAATTTTTATAGACAAGAAATTATATAGAAAATAAATAGTCATTAATCATTTTATATATTGTCTGTTCCCACTAATATTTAAATTCAATACTAATGTGTGAATGCAATCTATTTTTGGGACATTATGTAAATGAAATGTTATTACAAAATTAATTTTTGGTTTTATTTATGAATTTAAATCTCTAGGTTTTGAGGTTTTTTAATATAATTACCATTCATATTCATTAATAAATCATTTTAATTTAAAATATATCTTATTAAAATATAATGGTATTTCTTTTCAAATTTCATGGTAATTTTATAACCCTATAATAATTGATATTTTCCCTTATTTCAATATCATATATTTATTCTTATGATTTAATATGTGTGATCTATAATAATTCCACCAACCTTAAATATTTAGATATATAATGATAATATATATATTTTTATATTCATGAATACCATTTATTTCTCATGAAATAATCAAGTTTTGATGGGATTGAGAATGATTCCAGGTAGAAATGGAATAAATATTTTTTTAAAAACAATATTACTTATGTGTATAATATATCTGTCTAATGTATTTGGTAAATTTTTAATTTCATTATATAATAATTTTCTCTAGGGACATAAAAGAAAATACATTTGTTCATATTATTTTTTTGTGGAAAATTTTATAGATTTTTATGTTCATATGTTATGGAATGGGCTTGGTTTTAGTTATATTTTTACAGAATATTGTGAAAGGAAATAAATATAGATAAACATTTTCACATGCTTTTACACATAATTGTTTTAATAGAACTACTAACAATATTTCTTTTTTATATGATTGGAAAAATCATTAACCAAATTGATACCTATGGAAACAGATTTATGAAATTTTATTCACATTTTTATAAAATTGAAATATAATAAATATCTTTATTCAGATGTGAGTGGGTAGACCTTATTATAAGTATATGTTAATAAAATATTATACATGTATATTATTATATGTTACAATGTTTATAATATTTATAGTTGAAATTATTAAGAAATCCCCAAACAATACTTCTTGATCTGGTAGTAAAAGATATTACTTTCCTTATTGAATTAGATATCGATTAGAGTGGCCCAATATTAACCCATTATATTATATATCTATTAAATAAAATTTTGGATCACATACATATTCCATGAATTTATTATATTATTGTTTAGAGAATTAGGGAATCCTCTTACATAAAACCATGGGTATATAATTAACCGGTTAATTAAAATACATAACATCACATTATATAATTTTTAATGTAATAGTATTCATAGAACATAACATTAAATCACACAGAAAAAACAAAACACAATAAAGGATATAACTAATTCAAAATTATGGTAAACATAATAATTAAAAATTAATTTTCATAAGTGATAATAATATTACAATAAATGTATCATTAATTAATCAATGTTAATTAGAATACAATAAGAAAATTAATATATATGAAAAACAAGATCATAAATCTTATGGCATGGAATAATGCTTTATCAATGGAATGTTCACTGATAACAAATATTAATGATCCATTTTATCATAATATAAATTAGAGGAACCATTTGAAATGTATAAAAACCATAATATAGATTTTTTCATATTTTTGTTAATTATTTTCCTAAAAAACTTACTATACACCCACCATGTAGAATAAAAATTATGATTAACATCAAACATAATTATTTAGATATCATGATTATTTCTCAATACATTGGTAGGAAATACTTTAATCAACATTATCCTAAGATATATTAGAAAAAAATTGAATCATAATTATATTCCAAGTATTATAATATAATATCAATAAATTATATCTTGAATTACTCAACCATACCGTAAATATTATTCTTTAGTGACATGATTTTCCAATGGAAAAGAAATAGGTTCCATGATAATATCAAAAAGAATCCATATAGTGAATAATAATGGTATCATTACATAATATCCCTATTGGAGAATACATAGCATAATAATTTATTATCATTGATGATTATAAATACGATTAGATGATCATTACAATTATTATTATAGAAAATAAACATTCTCGTTCAAATATATCTTTTAAAAACTAAAAAACACATTATTTTGTGGAAATAATATCATTTTAAAATAATAAACGATACGTATAAATAGATCCTCTATGCAAAAAAATTTATTACCATAAGAAAAATAATTCATTCCAAAAATATTAAAAACAAAAAATCATTTAAATATTTAGTAATGAGAGTTCATACATATCCTTATGTTAATTGATAGTTATTTTCATTTCAAATCCATTATAAATTGGGCTGTATTTTATGTAGAAGAACATTGGGAATGAATTTATTGATAAAAATTAGTATATTAAAATCATGTTACAATGAAATTGAAATGGGAGATAGAAATTGTTGTTCTATAAATAATAAAATTTTGATATATATTACAAACAACATTATTTGTGTTTCCAAAATAAATAAGAGTGTGATTGAAAATAAAAAATCAAACCACCTTAAAAAAATAGAAGAATAGATATATAGTTCATGATAATAAATTAATATTATTTACAATAACTAATCATTGAAAACCAATAATACATATAATAAATGATTTTCAATTAATAATTCCTTACCACAATGTAAACAATCAAAATAAATATACAAGAAAATATAGAATATTTTATGTCAAAATAAATTTCATCAATTAAATTATATGATATTTCACAATTCATCGATGGGATAGAATTTCCTCTAATAAAATAAATATTGTTGCATTATAAGAAACATGTATTTATAAAATGGGATTGAGGTAATGAAATCCCATGAAAATATAATAATAATTTATGTGATTATTTAGAAATGCATTTTTTCATTTTAATATATATAAATAAATATTAAAAAATCATAAGTATTTTATTGAAACAAATTAGTTATCAATTAACACATAATGAAGGTTATACAAATTTAATAAATAAGGGTTATAACCCAATGGAATTAATATTATTTTAGATATTACTTAATGCATCGTTACATTTAACTATTATCCTTTTAGAAGAAAATATTTAATTCAATAATAAAATACCTTTAAATGATACAAATTTATGTTTCATCATGTAATGTTATATTATATAAACAAAAAATTGAAATTATGTGAAAATCATTAATAAATTCCTTGATATTGGTAAATTGAAATGGAATTTGTTACAATGATTCTAGAGATTATATGAATATAATTTAAAAATATATAATAGTCATATATCAATAATTTATATAATACTATGAAATTATAATAGAAAACTATTTTATTTCCTAGCATATGGGATACACAACCCCTATCTTAATCATCTGATGAGGTATATTAATTTAAATTTATTTTCTTCATTTTTACAAATAAACACCTATCCCCTTGTAAAATTTAACATTAATATAGTATAACATTATGACATAGCCTTAAAAAATTTGTGGGTGAATAGTTCTGTCAAAATTTTGAATGTTATTGTTGTCTACTCGTTAGTAAAAAAATATTAATATTTTAATTAGAAATAATATTTTATCTGATACGAAATATTTCTCTAAATGAAATTTTAGTCATGCATGTATCAAATAATATAAAACTATATTTTATAATTTTAGAAATTTATGTTCATAATAATAATATCATATCATTATCATTATACAAAAATTAATTTTTTTTATCTATTTTAATTTTCTATCAGTTTTTTGATGAAATGTGAGAAATATAGATTTGAATTGAAAATTTATTTTCATTTATTTAATTATGAGGGATAAATTTATGTTTTTATTTGTTTCAAATTATCAATAGTAATGTTTATTATAAAATAAATTTTTTAATTAATTGATATAAATTTCATATTGAAAATTTATAATATATCATTATGTAATTTTGAGGTATTTTCATTAAAACCAAGCCTTATTGTGCCCTCTATAGGTATAATAATAAACTGGATTTTATCAAATTTGTGGATAAAATTTGTAATAGATAATTCCATATTTGGAATCAGAAAAAAATTTGATTATCTATTAAGATCATTTTTTAACCATAATGTATAATAATAATAGTAAAAAAAATTATTGTGGTTAAGGTAAAAATGATTTATTATTGATTTAAACTGAAAATACAAGGGTTTAAATTTCATAATCAGGTTAACAAAGAATCATTAATTAAACTATTGAGATTATCATCCATATCTCTTGATGATTATCAATTTTGAACACTTTTCCCTTTTGAAAAACTAGGGTACACATTTTTATTTTAAAAAAATTATTAGTATTCCACTCACTTCACTTATAAAAGGATACCCACATCTACTCTTAATCACAATATTAAATAATTATGGTTATGATATGAAATACACATATAAATTACCAAAATCCATATCTTAAGTATGAAATCACTACTCTGGTATGAATTCAATTATATGAATAATTTATGTTTTATAAAAAAATATGTGTTTATAGAAGAGTTAAAATTCGTAACTATGTGTTCTTGATTTATTTCTACATTTACCTCCATTAAATATTATTAATATATTATTATATTAAAAAATAGTATCTCATATACACATAGATTTTATGATGTTTTTTCATAAACTATATGCATATACTCTTCAATCAAGTTCAAAATGATAATGCTGGTTGTTTGTATGGTAGACCACCACTTCACGAACCAATTTGATATGTTTTTCAAAAACACCTCACATTTTTTGTATGATGGTGGATATAATTTATATATTTGATATAATTATCATTATTATACATATAGAGTAAGATTATTATATATATACTATTTTTTCACATTCTTCTTCCTAAGAGATACAATAATGTTGCTTATGTGAATAGTGGACACCCTCCTCACGAACTAATGTGAGTTTTTTATTTCTCTAACACATTACATGAGTGGTAGTAAGTGTATGTTTAATGAATTTATATGATAGAAATTTTATATTTATGATATTGAATAAATATTTTTAATTATGAATATAACATATATCAATTTCATTAATATATGTATAATGATAATGTTGTGTATGTACATGTGGACTATAACCTTAAACACATGATGTGACTCTTATTTCATAAATGTAACAATTTAATAATATATATAAGTATATTTAAATATATAATATTGTATATATGATATTATTAACATTATAGATAGATAACATATTTCATTCCATATTCCAATAATGGTCATTGAATAAATGGGGGCGTTACTCATGCACATGAACACCATATCATCTCTATGATTTTAACAAAGTTCATTTTTCATAACCATATTTTATTATTTTTATTATTATTTTAATTGACATATAAATATTATTATTATGAAATTATTTTTATTCTATATATGATAATGTCTTAATGGACCATATTAATCCTCCCTAACACATTTTTGAAAAAAAAATATCATTGAATCATATGATATAAAATTAATAGATTATGTAATTATATATAAGGTATTAAGACATTATATAAATGAAATAAAAAACATTAATTTTTATTATGCCTGTAAATAACTAAAATTAGATTTTTATTTAGGAGGTTAAAAATGTATTGAATGAGTTGGACTCAAGGTAATGGTATCAATCTCATTTTCTCTTCATTGAGTCGTTTTGTAATGATATGTTGCTAATTTCTTTTATATATGGTACATAAATATAATTTTAAATGTAATATTATAATTAAATATGATTTTTTTTAAATTTAAATTTTAATTATTTCACCCATCTAGATTTGATATGAATGTAATGGCACGGACCTCTCCGGCCCATTCCATTGTCGAAAAGAAGGTGATGATGTGTTCTGGAGGGTAGAATGGACATTTCCCACAATATTTAGAATTTTGTAACTACACGCCGGGTAGTGTGAGTACACGTCGTGTACCACCTCGCTAGGTATACCCCGTGTTGAATATGTGCCCATACAGTTTGAAATAAATGAGTACACTATGTGTATCCCATACTACATGCTGTGTAGTTCCTCCCCACATACGTGTTACCCTAAAACCGTGTGTTGACTAGTCAACAGTTGTGCTCCATGTTGAAGTCGTGTCCTTGCTGCCTGAAATAAATGAGTACACGACATGTATCCCATACTACACGTCGTGTAGTTCATCAACGCATATGCGTTATCCTAAAACGTTGTGTTGACCAGTCAACGTCCATGTGCCGTGTTGAAGCTGTGTCCTTTCCACATGAAATAAATGAGTACACGCTGTGTAGCCCATACTACATGCCGTGTAGTTCCTCCCCACGTACGCATTACCCTCAAACCATTTGTTGACCAGTCAACGACCGTGTGCTGTGTTGAATACTGTGTTGGAAGCCACGTGGAGACCATGTGAAATGGCTTAGTACATGTTGTGTACTAGGAAGTACACGCTGTGTACTTTAGTTTTTCACTCTTATAAATGGAGGAGTCCTCTCCTCCATTTCAAATCATTCCTTTCCTCCCCATTCCTTCGAGCAGAGCTCTCCCGAGAGACTCCAAAGCTCCTTTCTTCCATAACTTCTTCTTTCGAGCGACGATTTACGATCTGTCAGCGGCCACGAAATCATAACGACGAGGTGGAACTTCTGAGATTGGATATATTGCATTCCCTTTGGACTTTCCTTCCCAGCTTCCACCCGGGGAGGTGTTTTCAGTGTTTTGTCAGAAGCGACAGACGTCTTCCATTGTTGATCAAGGGGATTATTGTGATCAAAACCTGTTGAGGTAGGGATTTTACATTCTCCTATTTAATTTGTGCATCATGCAGTATGGGTGTCCTCTTTCTTTCACAAGACATAGTTGAACCTGTAACAGCCCGAGATTTTATGAAAAATATTTTTTTTTATTTCACTAATGTCTTGTGTTGTACGCTACACCAAAAGGATCTTGCACAACACGCATCCTTGACTTGCCTTGCATTACACGCAATCACGACCTTCCTCGATAGCGTGCGTCGTACGCAATACCGAGTTTCACTAAACAACAATATGCTATTAAAACTAGCCGTTATGAATAGTAATAACCACTTTTTGAAATTTTATAAATTTTATTTTTCAAAATGGACTTCATTTTTGGACTCAGAATATCGAAATTAGCCTAGGGTGAAATTTTGGTATTTTTCTGAAAACTTTCAATTTTTGATGAATAGTGAAACCACTAAGTGGTAGGTTAAAAAACTGAATTTTGCATAAAACATAATTTTACCGCTTCTGTGAATGGAATTTCGAAAATCCGAGAGACACAGTTAATATCAAGGACTAAAATGTGGTTCAATGAGATAAAAATAATTTTTTGGTGAATAGTAACTTTTTGCTTTTTTTACCACGGTTAATAGTAAATAGGGTAACTAAGGGTAAATATGATATTAATATTACCCTAACACATGTCCTAATCCTATTGGACAAGTGTATTTCGACCAAAAACAAACTTAGGAATAAAATATGACCATTTAGGCCCACTTGGATTAGATTAGGACATTTATTATTATTTAATTCAAAGAAGAGTTAAAAGAGTTAAAATCAAAGTTTATTTACTAAAACATTTTTAATATGGGGTTATACATAAGATAAATTCGATTGTAAATATTCATTAGAGATCTAAAAAGATTTACTACATGATGGTATTTTATTTGTAATTTTTAGACATCAAATAATTTAATTTATTTATGACACAGTGATGATGCAGTAATTATCTTATTAATAAAATATTGACATAATTGATGTTATAAACACCAAAATAAATATAATTTGAGACTTTTTATGAATTCCACTAATTTTCTAGGTTACTATGATATATTAATGTTGATTTAATCAACTTGGTTCGAACATTTAATTCTGTTATGACTTTCACAAAAATCATATATCAAATAGTGTCAAAATTGACACAAAATAGTTTTTAAATCAAATATTATATTATTAATTGTTATTGTATTCCTAAATATCTAAGGTTCTGCAAAACGACTTATATAAGGATATATATATTAATAATAAACGATTTGGGGTTCGTTTGTCATGTTATAGTAAGTTTATTAACTATATAGTGAAAGAAAACAAAAAGACATGGTAAAAGTTAAATTATTTAACTTAGAGTTAATTTTAATTGATAAGGTTAAAATAATATCCTAAACTTGTCTAAATTCTATTGGTTGATAGGATTTCGACCCCTCCCCACCTTATATTCGAAATAAGACCCTTTGGAACCATTATAAACCGATTTTGACTTTAATATAAAATAATATTTTGAGATATTCCTATGGTGCCCCTCTCCTCCCTTATAAAAGGACACCTCCTCCCCCTCCTCCTCACACCAAATTGAGCACTCAAGCTCGGCCAACCCCTGCCAAAATCCCTTATCCACTTCCCTAGAATAATCCTAGAGGTTCTGGTCTTCCTCAAAGACCAATTTTAGTACCCTAAGAGGAGGTCTCAAAGAGGCACTTCAAAGAAGAGGTAATTACCGTTACCAATTCTTTCATCTTTATTTCTTCTTCCACTTCTTCTTCTTAGGTTGTTTCATTATGAAGTAATAACATCAGTATCACTCATATACTGATATGTTATTATAAGTATGAAACAACCCTATTTCACCATCTATCCATCCTACGGAAAAAGAAATCACCGCGCGTGCGTACGTACGGAATACCGTCTCCACGCCGTGGTGTAATCTATTTTCCACCACCACCTTACATGGATGGGTATAATGGTGTAAAGAATAACTATACATAGTTATTAAAACATCATATTGATTCTGATATATTGTATAATCCACTCCAATTCAATTCAATATTTATAGAAATGATATCATCGCTCGTGCGTACGTACGGACTACCGTCTCCACGACGCGATGAGATTCATTCTCCATGTTAACCATTTAAGAATGATTATAAAGTATATATAAGAAATAATAATGAAATATATGACATTATAAAGCTACTGGATTTATGTATATATATATATGTGTATGTCATCTACTTACTTCCATTTCAAGACAATAAGGAAAGGAAAACAGCGTTCATGCGTACGTACGGACTACCGTCTCCATGAACGGTGTTTTCCATTTTATTTATCTAGCTATTATATATATATATATACTGAATATATATGATATATAAATCATATTTTATATTCTGGAAGTAATTAAATCATGATATAAGTAATAATGATGTCAAGAACAACAAGTCAAAACACCTACGATAAATAAAACGATTTTACCCAAAACGCTTCTTTAACATGGAATTTACAGAAGAACGGGTAATATAATGTCATAAGTAAACCATATATGATATCATAACAATGAATATGATTCTTTAATAAGTCAATAACATGATTTAAATCATTATACAGGAGGTTCGGACACTTACAAAGCAAGTCGGACCTAAGGTAAGGGAAATATCACAATCTCATTTTTATCCGAGATTGTTTATTCGTAAGTATTTACTGGGGTGTATTTTATTATCCACATCCATGTTTCATCAATATGTAATATTATTTCCATCCTTCTACAATATTTTATATCCAATTTTACCATTCGGTAAGTTTTTTGTAAAAGATATGAAAGGAATCTTTTGTCGTTTTTCGTACGAGGTACTTTATGACTTTTCCGACAAAAGTACGAAGAATGTTTTTTTTAAATTATACGGCATGAATGGATTTTTAAAACATTATTTCCAAGAAACTTCCTTTACAAGTTTTCAAGTTTATTTTTAATCAACTTATTTTATTTTAAAGTTGTATGACATGTTATGAAAGGAAAAATGTTTTTGAAGAAGAAAGGATATTTTCCTCAAGAATGGAGTTCAAGTGTTTTATCAAAATTATTTTCCATCTAAGATAATAAAGGGTTCTGTTTTTATCCCTATTATTAAATTGATTTGATCATGTTGTGATGGAATTATTTTTATGAATTCCTTTATCTTATATGAATTGATTTATGATGTCATGATGTTTCAAGAATCCCATTTTTGTTACATGTGTTATGCGATGATGTATGTTTTATGATTATGTGGCACACATAAGAAAGGATTCATTATAAGATGGGTGGGACCTATATCTCCATCCAATGCATTGGGTAAAGATTTTATATCTCATGAGATAGACATGGCTGGAATGGATGGTTATTTCAGTTCAGTGATACAGGACTGAAACGAGGAGTGAACTCGGTTCAGAGAGGGACTTCGTCCACTAAGATAGTCTTGGCAATGAGTCATGACTAACAAGAAATGATTTTCCATGATTATGTGTGCATGCCACAAAGTTTCAAGTTTTATGTTATGATTATGGTGATCTCATTTTCACTTCTATGATTTATCCCATGTTATGATATTATGAGCTCTTTTGTAGGTTAAGATTTCCAAAAGCTATGTTCTTATGTATATGGTGGGATTGATATTTCTTTTGTTTACCCTTACTGAGCATTTGAGCTCACCCTTTTTTGTTTTCTTTTCCCCAGGATATAAAGAAAGGTTTTTAGGTAAAAAAAAGGGAAGATCTTTATGGGAGATATTGAAGATCTTTCACCACGATTAGAAGATTACGTTCTGAGTTTCCAAAGACACTAAACTATTACGATTCTTGTGTGTGTGTTTTTGTTATGTACTAAGTATTCCGCAAAAGTAATGTAATGTCCATGTACGTCAAGATACGGGTCTCTACAGTTGGTATCAGAGGAAAGGTTTAGTCAACCTTTGGAAACTAGGATGCGAAAACGTTAGTGAGATCCCTAGAGATATTTCTAAGGTATGTCTAGGGATGTCTCTAAGGTTAAGTATACGTATAGGTTATAGTCCTAGAATTGCGCTAACGATCTTCGAATTTAACCTAAGATGTTAGATATTGAGGGTACTACCCCTTTATTATGTTGTTTTCCCTAGCATGATTTTTGCCTCTCATACTATTCTTTTGGGGTTTTAGACGATGGCTGGAACCCGAAGGAACCGTGTTAATGCGGAATGTGATGGGCAATGCAATGATTGTCCCCCTGAGCAACCAAATGATATGGGAGCTGGAATGCAAAATCTTGTAGCCATGCTCACACAACTTTCTCAAGCTATGAATCATGCAGGACTTCCCAACGAGCAAAGGAAGGAGCAACATTCTGTTGAATCCTTCATGAGGAAGCGTCCACCTTCTTTCAGTGGGTCTACTGATCCATTAGTTGCTGAACAATGGATCAGTACTACTGAAAAGATATTTTCAGTTCTTCAATGTTCTGAACATGATAAAGTCATCTTAGCAGTATATCGTTTGGAAGGTGAAGCTGATCAATGGTGGAATCTTATCAAGAATACGAGGCCAAGAGATGAAATTGAGTCCATGAAATGGGACGAGTTCAAGAACTTGTTTTTCAGTAAGTACTTCCCTCATATTCTTCAAAAAAAGATGGAGAAAGAGTTTCTTGAACTGAAGCAAAGGGACGATGAATCTGTTGGTACCTATGAAGCAAATTTTATAAGACTTGCAAGGTATGCTTCTGGTATTATCATCCAACCTGAAAGTAAAGTTGATCGATTTTTCAGTGGCTTAAAACCAAGTCTTCGAAGGGCATTAGCTATAAGAGACTTCAGTAGATATGAAGAAATTGTGCGTTGTGCTATCAAGGTTGAAATGGAAGTTGGTGTTACATATCCATCTCATGGTTTTGACAAGAAACGAAAGATGGAGTTCAAGGAGAAATCTCAGAATAATGGTGAAAAGAAGATGAATGTTTCCTTATGCACAAAGTGTGGAAAGAACCATGGTGGAGATTGTCTTAAAGGGACTAGAAAATGTTTTAAGTGTGGAAAAGAAGGTCATCGAGCAGCTGAGTGTCGAAGTAATGGAAGAAGGGTTTCTAATGATGTAAATAAAGCAAACACTGCAGAGAACGCACCACCAACACTTCAATGCTTCAAGTGCAAGGAAATGGGGCATTATGCTAATAATTTCCCTAATCAAAGGGTTAGTGATGATCAACATGAGCAACCACTGAAGGCAAAGGACAAAGGGAAATCACATGCGATCACTATTGGCAATGTTGAATATAACAACGATGTGGTGGAATGATTAAGTGTTTATGTAATGGGATTCCAAAATAATGTTGTATCATTGAGTATTGCAATATTTATTGATGTGGTATTCAAAGTGATTGAGATATTTTTTGGAAATAAGATGATATGCGCATAATGAAGACGAGAAAATGAAATGTTTAATAGTATTCATGAGCTCATGATTGATATAAGGACTAAGTGATATCATGGTTTATGTATATAGAATTTTGAGGATTTTGGTATGTAGAAAGTGTTAACTTTTAACTGCACTCATGTTTTCACTAAGGTATTCAAGAGAATACACGATTAAGGACTTTGAATGTTTGGAATGTGACCAACAAGACATATCTTATGATATGTGGGGATCAACGACAATATTAAATCTCTGGTAATCGTTGTCACTATATTATGAGAGTGGACTGCAGTATTATGTATAAGCCTAAAGATTAGATTGGATTATGTTGGACATAAGTTAGTATTGTTTAAGGATAGAAGATTTTCGATATTATTGATGGGATGTTATAGTAACGTAGTTTTAGAAAAAGGATAACCTGCAGGACGGGCGACAGCCCATCGCTTCGGACAAGGCTGTAGGAATCGAACCCACAACCGAAGTGCGACTGGCCTTTATCGCCTACCACTGACCTACAGGAAGTCCCTGTTTAGTAGAAACTAGTGTTATTATATTAAGCAGTATGATATATGAAGTATAAGCCCATTTTAGGAACCATATGTGATTAATCTCACTATATATCGACTTATGTATATAATTTCTGCTAACCTTTTGTTTGAGACATATGGAATGACCCGTCATTCTATCACATGATCTGCTAACACTTCACGAATAACAAATTCAACTTCATTTATTTAAGAGATGAAGTGGAAATTGTTAAAGGCACGAACAACAGTGAGATTGTACCAAAATAAAGTAAGTATTTATTCTAATTCAAATTCTTTAACTTTAGGGAAATGATCTTGAAAACCAAAAATGTTGTCCTAGTTCTCTTATACCTGATGAATCAGATGGTACCTTAGATCGTCACAAATTTATGGATTTGTGATTACTGGCTTTTCCATAGCCATGTTCTCTACCACTCTCCATCAGAACATGATGGTTAGATTTCTCTTCCATATCCATATTTTCACCTATGTGGAAACCCAGTGATTAGTTTATTTGGGTAATCGTTACATTTCATACTTTAGTTTTTAAAGCCAAGTTTTGGTATTCCCTTTTACGATGTGGGTTTCTATTAAAGAAACTTTCGAATAGTAAACCATTTATAACCCCGACGAATTTCGAGGGTGAAATTCATTTTAAGGGGGGTAGAATGTAACAGCCCGAGATTTTATGAAAAATATTTTTTTTATTTCACTAATGTCTTGTGTTGTACGCTACACCAAAAGGAGCTTGCACAACACGCATCCTTGACTTGCCTTAAATTACACGCAATCGCGACCTTCCTCGATAGCTTGCGTCGTACGCAATACCGAGTTTCACTAAACAACAATATGCTATTAAAACTAGCCGTTATGAATAGTAAAAACCACTTTTTGAAATTTTATAAATTTTATTTTTCAAAATGGACTTCATTTTTGGACTCAGAATATCGAAATTAGCCTAGGGTGAAATTTTGGTATTTTTCTGAAAACTTTCAATTTTTGATGAATAGTGAAACCACTAAGTGGTAGGTTAAAAAACTGAATTTTGCATAAAACTGAATTTTACCGCTTCTGTGAATGGAATTTCGAAAATCCGAGAGACACGGTTAATATCAAGGACTAAAATGTGGTTCAATGAGATAAAAATAATTTTTTTAGTGAATAGTAACTTTTTACTTTTTTTACCACGGTTAATAGTAAATAGGGTAACTAAGGGTAAATATGATATTAATATTACCCTAACACATGTCCTAATCCTATTGGACAAGTTTATTTCGACCAAAAACAAACTTAGGAATAAAATATGACCATTTAGGCCCACTTGGATTAGATTAGGACATTTATTATTATTTAATTCAAAGAAGAGTTAAAAGAGTTAAAATCAAAGTTTATTTACTAAAACATTTTTAATATGGGGTTATACATAAGATAAATTCGATTGTAAATATTCATTAGAGATCTAAAAAGATTTACTACATGATGGTATTTTATTTGTAATTTTTAGACATCAAATAATTTAATTTATTTATGACACAGTGATGATGCAGTAATTATCTTATTAATAAAATATTGACATAATTGATGTTATAAACACCAAAATAAATATAATTTGAGACTTTTTATGAATTCCACTAATTTTTTAGGTTACTATGATATATTAATGTTGATTTAATCAACTTGGTTCGAACATTTAATTCTGTTATGACTTTCACAAAAATCATATATCAAATAGTGTCAAAATTGACACAAAATAGTTTTTAAATCAAATATTATATTATTAATTGTTATTGTATTCCTAAAAATCTAAGGTTCTGCCAAACGACTTAGATAAGGATATATATATTAATAATAAACTATTTGGGGTTCGTTTGTCATGTTATAGTAAGTTTATTAACTATATAGTGAAAGAAAACAAAAAGACATGGTAAAAGTTAAATTATTTAACTTAGAGTTAAATTTAATTGATAAGGTTAAAATAATATCCTAAACTTGTCTAAATTCTATTGGTTGATAGGATTTCGACCCATCCCCACCTTATCTTCGAAATAAGACCCTTTGGAACCATTATAAACCGATTTTGACTTTAATATAAAATAATATTTTGAGATATTCCTAAGGTGCCCCTCTCCTCCCTTATAAAAGGACACCTCCTCCCCCTCCTCCTCACACCAAATTGAGCACTCAATCTCGGCCAACCCCTGCCAAAATCCCTTATCCACTTCCCTAGAATAATCCTAGAGGTTCTGGTCTTCCTCAAAGACCAATTTTAGTACCCTAAGAGGAGGTCTCAAAGAGGCACTTCAAAGAAGAGGTAATTACCGTTACCAATTCTTTCATCTTTATTTCTTCTTCCACTTCTTCTTCTTAGGTTGTTTCATTATGAAGTAATAACATCAGTATCACTCATATACTGATATGTTATTATAAGTATGAAACAACCCTATTTCACCATCTATCCATCCTACGGAAAAAGAAATCACCGCGCGTGCGTACGTACGGAATACCGTCTCCACGCCGTGGTGTAATCTATTTTCCACCACCACCTTACATGGATGGGTATAATGGTGTAAAGAATAACTATACATAGTTATTAAAACATCATATTGATTCTGATATATTGTATAATCCACTCCAATTCAATTCAATATTTATAGAAATGATATCATCGCTCGTGCGTACGTACGGACTACCGTCTCCACGACGCGATGAGATTCATTCTCCATGTTAACCATTTAAGAATGATTATAAAGTATATATAAGAAATAATAATGAAATATATGACATTATAAAGCTACTGGATTTATGTATATATATATATGTGTATGTCATCTACTTACTTCCATTTCAAGACAATAAGGAAAGGAAAACAGCGTTCATGCGTACGTACGGACTACCGTCTCCATGAACGGTGTTTTCCATTTTATTTATCTAGCTATTATATATATATATATACTGAATATATATGATATATAAATCATATTTTATATTCTGGAAGTAATTAAATCATGATATAAGTAATAATGATGTCAAGAACAACAAGTCAAAACACCTACGATAAATAAAACGATTTTACCCAAAACGCTTCTTTAACATGGAATTTACAGAAGAACGGGTAATATAATGTCATAAGTAAACCATATATGATATCATAACAATGAATATGATTCTTTAATAAGTCAATAACATTATTTAAATCATTATACAGGAGGTTCGGACACTTACAAAGCAAGTCGGACCTAAGGTAAGGGAAATATCACAATCTCATTTTTATCCGAGATTGTTTATTCGTAAGTATTTACTGGGGTGTATTTTATTATCCACATCCATGTTTCATCAATATGTAATATTATTTCCATCCTTCTACAATATTTTATATCCAATTTTACCATTCGGTAAGTTTTTTGTAAAAGATATGAAAGGAATCTTTTGTCGTTTTTCGTACGAGGTACTTTATGACTTTTCCGACAAAAGTACGAAGAATGTTTTTTTTAAATTATACGGCATGAATGGATTTTTAAAACATTATTTCCAAGAAACTTCCTTTACAAGTTTTCAAGTTTATTTTTAATCAACTTATTTTATTTTAAAGTTGTATGACATGTTATGAAAGGAAAAATGTTTTTGAAGAAGAAAGGATATTTTCCTCAAGAATGGAGTTCAAGTGTTTTATCAAAATTATTTTCCATCTAAGATAATAAAGGGTTCTGTTTTTATCCCTATTATTAAATTGATTTGATCATGTTGTGATGGAATTATTTTTATGAATTCCTTTATCTTATATGAATTGATTTATGATGTCATGATGTTTCAAGAATCCCATTTTTGTTACATGTGTTATCCGATGATGTATGTTTTATGATTATGTGGCACACATAAGAAAGGATTCATTATAAGATGGGTGGGACCTATATCTCCATCCAATGCATTGGGTAAAGATTTTATATCTCATGAGATAGACATGGCTGGAATGGATGGTTATTTCAGTTCAGTGATACAGGACTGAAACGAGGAGTGAACTCGGTTCAGAGAGGGACTTCGTCCACTAAGATAGTCTTGGCAATGAGTCATGACTAACAAGAAATGATTTTCCATGATTATGTGTGCATGCCACAAAGTTTCAAGTTTTATGTTATGATTATGGTGATCTCATTTTCACTTCTATGATTTATCCCATGTTATGATATTATGAGCTCTTTTGCAGGTTAAGATTTCCAAAAGCTATGTTCTTATGTATATGGTGGGATTGATATTTCTTTTGTTTACCCTTACTGAGCATTTGAGCTCACCCTTTTTTGTTTTCTTTTCCCCAGGATATAAAGAAAGGTTTTTAGGTAAAAAAAAAGGGAAGATCTTTATGGGAGATATTGAAGATCTTTCACCACGATTAGAAGATTACGTTCTGAGTTTCCAAAGACACTAAACTATTACGATCCTTGTGTGTGTGTTTTTGTTATGTACTAAGTATTCCGCAAAAGTAATGTAATGTCCATGTACGTCAAGATACGGGTCTCTACAGTTGGTATCAGAGGAAAGGTTTAGTCAACCTTTGGAAACTAGGATGCGAAAACGTTAGTGAGATCCCTAGAGATATTTCTAAGGTATGTCTAGGGATGTCTCTAAGGTTAAGTATACGTATAGGTTATAGTCCTAGAATTGCGCTAACGATCTTCGAATTTAACCTAAGATGTTAGATATTGAGGGTACTACCCCTTTATTATGTTGTTTTCCCTAGCATGATTTTTGCCTCTCATACTATTCTTTTGGGGTTTTAGACGATGGCTGGAACCCGAAGGAACCGTGTTAATGCGGAATGTGATGGGCAATGCAATGATTGTCCCCCTGAGCAACCAAATGATATGGGAGCTGGAATGCAAAATCTTGTAGCCATGCTCACACAACTTTCTCAAGCTATGAATCATGCAGGACTTCCCAACGAGCAAAGGAAGGAGCAACATTCTGTTGAATCCTTCATGAGGAAGCGTCCACCTTCTTTCAGTGGGTCTACTGATCCATTAGTTGCTGAACAATGGATCAGTACTACTGAAAAGATATTTTCAGTTCTTCAATGTTCTGAACATGATAAAGTCATCTTAGCAGTATATCGTTTGGAAGGTGAAGCTGATCAATGGTGGAATCTTATCAAGAATACGAGGCCAAGAGATGAAATTGAGTCCATGAAATGGGACGAGTTCAAGAACTTGTTTTTCAGTAAGTACTTCTATCATATTCTTCGAACAAAGATGGAGAAAGAGTTTCTTGAACTGAAGCAAAGGGACGATGAATCTGTTGGTACATATGAAGCAAATTTTACAAGACTTGCAAGGTATGCTTCTGGTATTATCATCCAACCTGAAAGTAAAGTTGATCGATTTTTCAGTGGCTTAAAACCAAGTCTTCGAAGGGCATTAGCTATAAGAGACTTCAGTAGATATGAAGAAATTGTGCGTTGTGCTATCAAGGTTGAAATGGAAGTTGGTGTTACATATCCATCTCATGGTTTTGACAAGAAACGAAAGATGGAGTTCAAGGAGAAATCTCAGAATAATGGTGAAAAGAAGATGAATGTTTCCTTATGCACAAAGTGTGGAAAGAAGCATGGTGGAGATTGTCTTAAAGGGACTAGAAAATGTTTTAAGTGTGGAAAAGAAGGTCATCGAGCAGCTGAGTGTCGAAGTAATGGAAGAAGGGTTTCTAATGATGTAAATAAAGAAAACACTGCAGAGAACGCACCACCAACACTTCAATGCTTCAAGTGCAAGGAAATGGGGCATTATGCTAATAATTTCCCTAATCAAAGGGTTAGTGATGATCAACATGAGCAACCACTGAAGGCAAAGGACAAAGGGAAATCACATGCGATCACTATTGGCAATGTTGAATATAACAACGATGTGGTGGAATGATTAAGTGTTTATGTAATGGGATTCCAAAATAATGTTGTATCATTGAGTATTGCAATATTTATTGATGTGGTATTCAAAGTGATTGAGATATTTTTTGGAAATAAGATGATATGCGCATAATGAAGACGAGAAAATGAAATGTTTAATAGTATTCATGAGCTCATGATTGATATAAGGACTAAGTGATATCATGGTTTAAGTATATAGAATTTTGAGGATTTTGGTATGTAGAAAGTGTTAACTTTTAACTGCACTCATGTTTTCACTAAGGTATTCAAGAGAATACACGATTAAGGACTTTGAATGTTTGGAATGTGACCAACAAGACATATCTTATGATATGTGGGGATCAACGACAATATTAAATCTCTGGTAATCGTTGTCACTATATTATGAGAGTGGACTGCAGTATTATGTATAAGCCTAAAGATTAGATTGGATTATGTTGGACATAAGTTAGTATTGTTTAAGGATAGAAGATTTTCGATATTATTGATGGGATGTTATAGTAACGTAGTTTTAGAAAAAGGATAACCTGCAGGACGGGCGACAGCCCATCGCTTCGGACAAGGCTGTAGGAATCGAACCCACAACCGAAGTGCGACTGGCCTTTATCGCCTACCACTGACCTACAGGAAGTCCCTGTTTAGTAGAAACTAGTGTTATTATATTAAGCAGTATGATATATGAAGTATAAGCCCATTTTAGGAACCATATGTGATTAATCTCACTATATATCGACTTATGTATATAATTTCTGCTAACCTTTTGTTTGAGACATATGGAATGACCCGTCATTCTATCACATGATCTGCTAACACTTCACGAATAACAAATTCAACTTCATTTATTTAAGAGATGAAGTGGAAATTGTTAAAGGCACGAACAACAGTGAGATTGTACCAAAATAAAGTAAGTATTTATTCTAATTCAAATTCTTTAACTTTAGGGAAATGATCTTGAAAACCAAAAATGTTGTCCTAGTTCTCTTATACCTGATGAATCAGATGGTACCTTAGATCGTCACAAATTTATGGATTTGTGATTACTGGCTTTTCCATAGCCATGTTCTCTACCACTCTCCATCAGAACATGATGGTTAGATTTCTCTTCCATATCCATATTTTCACCTATGTGGAAACCCAGTGATTAGTTTATTTGGGTAATCGTTACATTTCATACTTTAGTTTTTAAAGCCAAGTTTTGGTATTCCCTTTTACGATGTGGGTTTCTATTAAAGAAACTTTCGAATAGTAAACCATTTATAACCCCGACGAATTTCGAGGGCGAAATTCATTTTAAGGGGGGTAGAATGTAACAGCCCGAGATTTTATGAAAAATATTTTTTTTATTTCACTAATGTCTTGTGTTGTACGCTACACCAAAAGGAGCTTGCACAACACGCATCCTTGACTTGCCTTGCATTACACGCAATCGCGACCTTCCTCGATAGCTTGCGTCATACGCAATACCGAGTTTCACTAAACAACAATATGCTATTAAAACTAGCCGTTATGAATAGTAAAAACCACTTTTTGAAATTTTATAAATTTTATTTTTCAAAATGGACTTCATTTTTGGACTCAGAATATCGAAATTAGCCTAGGGTGAAATTTTGGTATTTTTCTGAAAACTTTCAATTTTTGATGAATAGTGAAACCACTAAGTGGTAGGTTAAAAAACTGAATTTTGCATAAAACTTAATTTTACCGCTTCTGTGAATGGAATTTCGAAAATCCGAGAGACACGGTTAATATCAAGGACTAAAATGTGGTTCAATGAGATAAAAATAATTTTTTTGGTGAATAGTAACTTTTTACTTTTTTTACCACGGTTAATAGTAAATAGGGTAACTAAGGGTAAATATGATATTAATATTACCCTAACACATGTCCTAATCCTATTGGACAAGTTTATTTCGACCAAAAACAAACTTAGGAATAAAATATGACCATTTAGGCCCACTTGGATTAGATTAGGACATTTATTATTATTTAATTCAAAGAAGAGTTAAAAGAGTTAAAATCAAAGTTTATTTACTAAAACATTTTTAATATGTGGTTATGCATAAGATAAATTCGATTGTAAATATTCATTAGAAATCTAAAAAGATTTACTACATGATGGTATTTTATTTGTAATTTTTAGACATCAAATAATTTAATTTATTTATGACACAGTGATGATGCAGTAATTATCTTATTAATAAAATATTGACATAATTGATGTTATAAACACCAAAATAAATATAATTTGAGACTTTTTATGAATTCCACTAATTTTCTAGGTTAATATGATATATTAATGTTGATTTAATCAACTTGGTTAGAACATTTAATTCTGTTATGACTTTCACAAAAATCATATATCAAATAGTGTCAAAATTGACACAAAATAGTTTTTAAATAAAATATTATATTATTAATTGTTATTGTATTCCTAAAAATCTAAGGTTCGGCCAAAGGACTTAGATAAGGATATATATATTAATAATAAACTATTTGGGGTTCGTTTGGCATGTTATAGTAAGTTTATTAACCATATAGTGAAAGAAAACAAAAAGACATGGTAAAAGTTAAATTATTTAACTTAGAGTTAAATTTAATTGATAAGGTTAAAATAATATCCTAAACTTGTCTAAATTCTATTGGTTGATAGGATTGCGACCCCTCCCCACCTTATCTTCGAAATAAGACCCTTTGGAACCATTATAAACCGATTTTGACTTTAATATAAAATAATATTTTGAGATATTCCTAAGGTGCCCCTCTCCTCCCTTATAAAAGGACACCTCCTCCCCCTCCTCCTCACACCAAATTGAGCACTCATGCTCGGCCAACCCCTGCCAAAATCCCTTCTCCACTTCCCTAGAATAATCCTAGAGGTTCTGGTCTTCCTCAAAGACCAATTTTAGTACCCTAAGAGGAGGTCTCAAAGAGGCACTTCAAAGAAGAGGTAATTACCGTTACCAATTCTTTCATCTTTATTTCTTCTTCCACTTCTTCTTCTTAGGTTGTTTCATTATGAAGTAATAACATCAGTATCACTCATATACTGATATGTTATTATAAGTATGAAACAACCCTATTTCACCATCTATCCATCCTACGGAAAAAGAAATCACCGCGCGTGCGTACGTACAGAATACCGTCTCCACGCCGTGGTGTAATCTATTTTCCACCACCACCTTACATGGATGGGTATAATGGTGTAAAGAATAACTATACATAGTTATTACAACATCATATTGATTCTGATATATTGTATAATCCACTCCAATTCAATTCAATATTTATAGAAATGATATCATCGCTCCTGCGTACGTACGGACTACCGTCTCCACGACGCGATGAGATTCATTCTCCATGTTAACCATTTAAGAATGATTATAAAGTATATATAAGAAATAATAATGAAATATATGACATTATAAAGCTACTGGATTTATGTATATATATATATATATATGTATGTCATCTACTTACTTCCATTTCAAGACAATAAGGAAAGGAAAACAGCGTTCATGCGTACGTACGGACTACCGTCTCCATGAACGGTGTTTTCCATTTTATTTATCTACCTATTATATATATATATATACTGAATATATATGATATATAAATCATATTTTATATTCTGGAAGTAATTAAATCATGATATAAGTAATAATGATGTCAAGAACAACAAGTCAAAACACCTACGATAAATAAAACGATTTTACCCAAAACGATTCTTTAACATGGAATTTACAGAAGAACGGGTAATATAATGTCATAAGTAAACCATATATGATATCATAACAATGAATATGATTCTTTAATAAGTCAATAACATGATCTAAATCATTATACAGGAGGTTCGGACACTTACAAAGCAAGTCGGACCTAAGGTAAGGGAAATATCACAATCTCATTTTTATCCGAGATTATTTATTCGTAAGTATTTACTGGGGTGTATTTTATTATCCACATCCATGTTTCATCAATATGTAATATTATTTCCATCCTTCTACAATATTTTATATCCAATTTTACCCTTCGGTAAGTTTTTTGTAAAAGATATGAAAAGAATCTTTTGTCGTTTTTCGTACGAGGTACTTTATGACTTTTCCGACAAAAGTACGAAGAATGTTTTTTTTAAATTATACGGCATGAATGGATTTTTAAAACATTATTTCCAAGAAACTTCCTTTACAAGTTTTCAAGTTTATTTTTAATCAACTTCTTTTATTTTAAAGTTGTATGACATGTTATGAAAGGAAAAATATTTTTGAAGAAGAAAGGATATTTTCCTCAAGAATGGAGTTCAAGTGTTTTATCAAAATTATTTTCCATCTAAGATAATAAAGGGTTCTATTTTTATCCCTATTATTAAATTGATTTGATCATGTTGTGATGGAATTATTTTTATGAATTCCTTTATCTTATATGAATTGATTTATGATGTCATGATGTTTCAAGAATCCCATTTTTGTTACATGTGTTATGCGATGATGTATGTTTTATGATTATGTGGCACACATAAGAAAGGATTCATTATAAGATGGGTGGGACCTATATCTCCCTCCAATGCATTGGGTAAAGATTTTATATCTCATGAGATAGACATGGCTGGAACGGAAGGTTATTTCGGTTCAGTGATACAAGACTGAAACGAGGAGTGAACTCGGTTCAGAAAGGGACTTCGTCCACTAAGATAGTCTTGGCAATGAGTCATGACTAACAAGAAATGATTTTCCATGATTATGTGTGCATGCCACAAAGTTTCAAGTTTTATGTTATGATTATGGGGATCTCATTTTCACTTCTATGATTTATCCCATGTTATGATATTATGAGCTCTTTTGCAGGTTAAGATTTCCAAAAGCTATGTTCTTATGTATATGGTGGGATTGATATTTCTTTTGTTTACCCTTACTGAGCATTTGAGCTCACCCTTTTTTGTTTTCTTTTCCCCAGGATATAAAGAAAGTTTTTTAGGTAAAAAAAAAGGGAAGATCTTTATGGGAGATATTGAAGATCTTTCACCACGATTAGAAGATTACGTTCCGAGTTTCCAAAGACACTAAACTATTACGATCCTTGTGTGTGTGTTTTTGTTATGTACTAAGTATTCTGAAAAAGTAATGTAATGTCCATGTACGTCAAGATACGGGTCTCTACAGAACCGGTTTAATGAAGATATTAACTGGCTTAAAGAACGGGGATGGGGAAATTGTTATGTTTATCTTTGTTTATCCTATTTTTATGTTGTGAATTGTATAGGATTATGCCTACTGAAAATCACGGTCGATGGGGGCCTTTCCGTGCGTAATTAAATGTTTCCCAATCATTCTAGACCATTTTTTGGAAGGAAAATTTGTGGAATGTGGAAATTGGATAATCACGTAAAGTTGGGTGATTAAATAAATATTCGGGAGCCTTGTGTGATCACCCCGATTGAACAAAATAGAATAATGAACATGCGGGTATTGGTTTGGTTACGTGGTGTGTGAATAGGGGGTAAATCCTGGGTTATTACGAATAGGATGGGTAGCAAGGTTACGGTAAATGATATTAAAGGGGTAATGATGTGGCACGAGCCTTGTTTTGTGATACGGTTGTGGAGATGTGGTTATAGTTGCAGTAGGGCTGCGTTAATGGGTTGTCATATTAAATGAAAGTGGAAGGTTGTTAAATGCACTTTGGGGAACAATAATGAACTAAACGGGGGAATAATCAATGGGGATAAACTGATGATAAAAAGGTTGGTTTTGTGTTTCATGTGTTTTATCTAACTTGACTTGGGGTTGGCGGGGATGTGTTTTATGAATGATTGATATTGTTGGTGGTGGTTAATTTCCCAGTAGTTAAGGAACTAATAAAATAATTCTGTTGAAACATGAAAACCTAAATGGGGTTGGGATTGTTGTTGTATGCATGCTTCATAGTGTCAATGCTGAGTCACATGCCCAGTTTCTCTATTTAGAATCCATAGGTTGGGATGTGTGTTTGGTATACATATATATATCTATATCATTGTGTTTTGTTGCACCCCACCCATGTTGAGCACTTAGTGGTGAACACTCCCATTTCATGGGAGAGGGTGTTTTCCCCTTAGTTACTAGCTCCATCTTTATCCTTCTTCCATGGGATGGGATGGCTTGAGGCGACCTTACACCCAGGACTCATCGGGTGGGTTTCGATTGGGGTGGTTTTAGCCCAAGACTCTTCGGAAAGGTTTACCGTTCCCAATAATCTTCAGGATGAGGCCCAGGTATGTTCGGGCGGGGACGTGATTGGGGAATGTGAGGCCCAAGTGTGTGCGTGTGGGATATGTGGTTGTGAGGCCCAGGTTTGTGGGGGTGGGATATGTGGTTCTTGAGGCCCAAGTGTGTGCGGGCGGTAAGAGTGTGGTAGCGTCAGGACATTCACCATTAGGAAGAGTAGCTAACTAGTGGGAAATGGAGTGGGGTACCCAATACTATTGTTCTTATATACTACTACCTGTTGTTTTTTATTTTTGGTGAGCGTGGAAGGTGAGGTTGGGTGGATAGAATTCCTTGCTAGGTTTTGGTTTCTTCCATTGTTCTC
This sequence comes from Viscum album, assembly GCA_963277665.1. Taxonomy (NCBI): domain Eukaryota; kingdom Viridiplantae; phylum Streptophyta; class Magnoliopsida; order Santalales; family Viscaceae; genus Viscum; species Viscum album. The sequence goes on along the minus strand of OY728128.1, from coordinate 115,566,703 downwards.
ACAGGACATTAGGATGTCTCCCCACCTGTGCACGAGAGATTTAGGTCTCCCTACTGAGTATACTTGTATGCTCACCCGACATTTACTTTCATGTTTCCAGGAGGACTACCAAGGCTGTACGGGACCCCACTAGTCACGACATTTGTAGTTGCTATAGTTATTGTACTCTTGTTTCTTTTGGTATTGTACTTTTGAGCTTTCTTTTACATGTACTTTGCTTCAGAATTGTTTAAATATGCATGTGGGATTGGTTTGGGATTCTTTCCTTGTTCCTTTTATTTTTGTGTTTGACTAATCCTATTTCTCGATCTTAAATAATAAAAATTTTAATGCCTCCCATATTGGTGAAAACTCATTCCCTTGGGGCTAGTCGCCACTCCGGGGCCTACTAGAGGTGGGACTCGGGGGTCATTATCACCCTTTCCCCATTTCCAGCTCAAGAGGGGAATCTTTGGTGGGAGGGGGTCGTGACAAGATTGGTATCAGAGCGAGTTTGAGAGATAGGATGGATTCCGGGGTTAGGCATAGTGAGGATTGCATGGGATGGTATGGAGACAGTGTTGGATGATCATGGTCTATGACATAGGCCAGGGAAAACCGGCTAGGACATGAGATTTTAGGGCCCCCTGTGATCCGATTCAAGGACTCTGACCCTACCGAACGACCAAGTGAGACTACATTTATTGTAGGGTAGAGACCCTAGGGAAGGTACATGCATCATCATGATTTTGTTTTACTTTATTTGGGTGTTCTGAGAAAGAAATTGAAATAATGTTATAAAATGAAACCTTGAGAAATTTCCTTTCTACTTGGGATTAGTTGATTTTTATTTTTTGTCCAGCTATGGAACCTAGAGGTCGTTCCCAGGTGACTCATACAGTCGAGGCCAAGTAGATTCAGGTGGTCGATCAGTTGAGGATTGACCAAGAGGAGGAAGCTGTCCAGTGGCAGAAGACTCTCCGTTCGTTCCAGTGAAAAACCCTCAAGAAGTACGAGGGAAGTACTTTGGATATGGAGACAGAGGGGTGGATTGAGGAGCTAGGGATTGCTTTTACTTTGATCTGTGCTCTGAGGGAGTACTGGTTTCCCCTAGAAGTCATTTATCTGAGAGGTGCGGCACGCCATTGGTGGACGCTCTTCCTCGGGGAGAGGTCGGAGGCAGAGGTTTTGTGGGATGAATTTGCAAAGGTGTTCCGAGAGGAATTTTTTTCTTCCATGATCAAGGCAGAGAAGTGGAAGGAGTTACTCTCCCTCCAACAGGGGAGTATGTCAGTACGAGTGTTGAGGATCAAGTTCAAAGGTCTCATATGCTTTGCTCAGTATCTCTTTCCGGATTAGGAGTCTCAGGCGAGACTTTTGGAGGAGGTGCTTCGTCCTTCACTCCAGTATGCTCTCACCCCCTTCACCGTTCCGATGTACTTGGTGGTACAGAATAAGGTAGAGGTTGTAGAGAGGATGCACTCGGGGGGGGGGGGGGGGGGTGGGGTGCACCATGAGAGGGGATCCATCCGGGTTCATTGAAGGAGAAGTCTATCAGAAGCAGGTCTCCTGCGACTTGAGCTTCTAGATTCAGGCCAACAGGGAGAAGGCCCCAGCAGTTCCAGTTCATATCTTCGGGTCCTCGTCCCTTTTTCAAGAGCCCAGGACTGAAGTGTTTCTCTTGTGGAGGTTTCAAGAACATTCAGAGTCAGTGCCTGACCTGAGCTCAGTACGGTGGAGGTGTGCAGGATGATGCTGACCTCGGGGTGCTTCTGAGGGACCTCGACCAGGGCGTGGTCGGGGAGTTGGTCGACATCAAAGAGGCAGAGGATCTGGGCGTGAAAAATTTCATGTAGTAGAGTTAATATCTCCAGCAGGACCAGAGGTGGTGCGAGGTACAATTTGTTTGTTCAGTACCCTCGTTTATGCTTTGTTCGATTCGGGAACTTCACACTCCTTTGTTACACCCGGTCTAGCCCATTCTTTGGGTTTAGACATAGAGAGACTTTCCGTACCCCTGGTGTTGAGTACACCAGTTGGAGGACAGACTAGCGTATCTTTTGTTTTTTGGGGATGTGGGCTAACATTGGGACTGCATAGATCTAGTGGGGATTTTCTTTTTCTACAGATTCAGCCTTACGATGTCATCCTAGGCATAGAATGGCTGTTTTCTGTTAGTGCAGTTATCGACTACTCCTGAAGAAGAGTCGTGTCCTCCGACGTGGATGGGCAGCGTGTAGCTTATTTTGGAGAGAGGAGCTATCAGGTGGGAAGCCGACATGTGAAGCCTCCACTTTCCTTTCTTGGCGGGTTATCAGTGGTTTCAGTTGATACAGAGATGATGGATTCTCCAGAGGTTGTAGGGGAGTTCCATGATTTTTTTCCCGAGGAGGTTGTGACTATACCCCCCTGACATGACGTCGAGTTTAGGATAGACTTATAGCCCTGTGGCCATCCGATTTCGATGGCCCCTTATCGGATTCCACCTTCGGAGGTGCAGGATTTATAGATTTAGATTGACGATCTGATGGAGAAGGATTTTGTTCGACCCAGCGTGTTACCATGGGGTGCTCCAGTTTTGTTCGTGACGAAGGCATATGGTGGTCTCAAGCTATGAATAGACTACCGAAGGTTGAATCAGGTAACAGTCAATAATAGTTACCCCTTCCAAGGATAGATGATCTCTTCGACTAGCTGAGGGGATCAGGTTGGTTTTCTAAGATTGATCTACAATCTGGATATCATCAGGTGAGGGTAAAATAAAGTGACATCTCGAAGATGGCTTTCAGGTGCAGGTATGGGCGCTTCGAGTTTGTAGTGATGACGATTGGAGTTACGAAAGCACCAGTTATGTTCATGGGACTTATGAACCTTGTCTTCTGAGAGTTTCTAGATCGGTTCGTCATTGTGTTTATCGATGACATCCTGATCTACTCATGATCAGAGTAGGAGCACGTTGAGCATCTCAGGGATGTTTGGGATGTCCTTCGACACCACCAGCTTTATGGGAAATTGTCAAAGTGTATGTTCTTTATGAAAGAAGTACACTTACTTGGGCACATGGTGTCTTAGCGTGGAGTGTCAGTGGACCTGTTGATGGTGGAGGCATTTGTTTCATGGGTGGAACCCAAGAGCATGGAATAAGTTCGTAGTTTCATGGGGTTGGCAGGTTATTATCGGAGGTTTGTTTCAGACTTCTCTCGAGTTGTTGCTCCATTGACAGCTTTGACGAGGAAGAACCAGGTCTTCCAATGGAGCGACCAGTGCCAGAAAGCTTTAGACTACCTGAAGTAGAAGTTTCTTAGTGCTCCAGTATTTAGGTTTCTAGAGGAAGGGTTTTTGTATGAGGTGTTATGTGATGCATATGGCCTTGGTTTGGGGTGCGTACTGATGTAGAAGAAGGGTTTGATCTATTATGGGTCTAGGCAGTTGTGCCCTCACGAGTGTAACTATTCCACCCATGACATAGAGCTTGCAGCAGTATTGTTTTCACTGATGTTTTGATGACATTACCTCTTTGGGGAGCACTTTGTGGTCTTCTCAAATCACAAGAGCTTACGTTATATATTATTCCAGCGTGACCTGAACTTACGGCAGTAGAGATGGGTCGAGTTTCCCCAAGACTATGACTTTGAGATCTCTTATACTAAAGGTAAGGGAATTTTTGTGGCTGATTCCATGAGCAGTAAGTCTCATAAGGATGTGGTTTGGGAATCCATTGATTCTTGGAAAGCGATGGGAGAGTTGGCCTCCTTGCACTTGGATGGAAGGGTATAGGGTGTTAGAGGCTTTTTGTTTCAGATGACGGTGTATTCCTCCTTGTTGCAGTAGGTGGAAGAGTCTCAATGGGGAGACTCCGAGGTGGAAGTAAGCAGGATCATATCAATCAATGAAATGCTCTAGAAGGATGGATAGAGGACATCCGGCATCAGATGCTTTTTTGTGGAAGGTAGTTGGTTTCGGAGGTGATGCATGAGGGAGGTCTCCGTGAGATCCATTGCTCAGACTGGGCAGTATATCTGAGAGTTTCAAAATTGTAATGAGGTATGAGGGAACAATTGTGGGGGCCCGGGGTGAAACAGGCAGTGGCAGAGTTTGTGGCTAAGTGCCTAGTGTGTCAGCAAGTAAATGTTGAACACCGAGTTCCATGTGGTTTGATTCATCCCTTATATGTCCCCGAGTGGAAGTGGGATGAAATATCAATGGACATCATAACATGACTACCCAGAGCTCAGGGTGGTTATGATCCTATCTGGGTAGTGGTGGATCGACTGACGAAATTAGCTCACTTCTTAGAAATTAAGTAGTCAGGCTGGGTGAGTACCATAGCACAGATGTACGTAGTCAAGGTGGTGCATTTTCATGGATTTCCGATGTCTATAATCTCAGATCAGGATACTTGGTTTACCTCACGAGTGTAGAGGGGGTTAAAACATGCTTTTGGAACCCAGCTATGCCTTAGCACTACTTTCCACTACCAGACCGATGGGCAGATAGAGCGGACTATCCAGACGTTGGAGGACATGTTGCGAGCATGCATTCTAGATTTCGGAGGATCATGGGTGCGACACTTGACTTTAGTAGAGTTTTACTAAAACAAAAATTTCCACTCTACTATTTGAATTAAACCGTTTTAGGCTTTGTATGGAAGACCATGTTGTTCACCCATTTGCTGGGCAGAGGTTGTTGATACAGGTGCTCTGGGGCCAAAGGTAGTACAGAGAACCACAGAGAAAGTTCAGCTTATGGGTGAGGGGATGAAAGAGGCTCAGGACCGAAAGTAGTCTTATGCTGGTCGTTGGAGGAGGCCCTTGGAGTTCGAGGTGGGAGATCATGTGTTCTTGAAGGTTTCCCCTTAACGGGGGTAGTGGAAGTTTGGGAAGGGGAGTAAGCTCTCCCCTAGGTTCATCGGACCTTTCGAGGTGTTGAGGCGAGTTGGCGAGAAGGCATATCAGCTAGCCCTTCCACCATATTTGGAGAATGTTCATGACTTCGTCCACATCTCCCAACTTCATCAGTACTTACACAACGAATCACACGTTATCGACTGGGGAGAGTTAGATACGGGAGACGACGCAACCTTTGAGGAATGACCAGTCAGAATCGAGGATCGTAACGGGAAGGTGCTCCGTGGAAGAACCATCGCCTTTGTTCATGTGTTGTAGAGGAATGGAGACTTCGAGGAGAGCACTTGGGAGCAGGAGGCCCAGATGCATGCTCAGTACCCGGAGTTGTTTTGACTTCTGTTTTACTTTGTTCTTCCGAGCTTTGTTTTATTTTATGCTCTATACCTTTTATATGTGGAATGCATGGCTTGTCGGTTGTGAGGAGTTTTGTTTCCTTGTTCTCTGGAAGTGTGTAACATGTCCAGATGTGTGGGTAAAGGGAAAAACCTTATACTTAATCAAGATGCATTAATGCAGATGTGATTGAACCCGTGCGGGTGAGTCAGTGCCTCCTAAATTGGATAATATCAAGACATGGGAGAAGGAATTTCCCCAAGCCATGTGTTCAGGCAGTGTGTTGGTTGTACGGTGTTGGGGGCACTGTAAGTTGAAAAATACTAATATATAGAAGTGGGAAGACCCAATTCTTAATCGAGACTCATTAATGCAGATGTGATTAAACCCATGCAAGCAAGTCAGTGCCGCCTAAAGCGGATAATATCTCGACATAGGAGAAGGAATTCATAACACATAAGATTAGGGTTGTTGGTTGGGTTCATATTATAACGAGAGCCCTAAGAGGTATCTTGATGGGTTCCTTTGGGTTGGTTTTAGAATTTTCTATGATAAGAATTTTTTAAGAGGTATCTAATGTAATGGCCCAGACCTCTCCAACCCATTATTTTTTCGAAATGATGGTCATGAAGTGTTCTGTATGGTAGAATTGACTTTTCCCACACTTTTCAAAATTTTGTAACTACACGCCATGTAGTGTGAGTACACGCTATGTACCACCTCACCGAGTATAACCCGTGTTGAAGCCATGTCCTTGCCATGTGAAATAAATAAGTACACGCCATGTAGCCTATAGTACATGCCGTGTAGTTCCCCTGCATACATGTTACCCTCAAACTGTGTGATGACTAGTCAATGTTCATGTGCCGTGTTGAAGTTGTGTCCTTGACGCATGACATAAATGAGTACACATCGTGTAGCCCATACTACAAGTTGTGTAGTTCCTCCCCATGTATGTGTTATCCTCTAATCGTGTGTTAACTAGTCAATGGTCGTGTGTCGTGTTGAAGCTGTGTCTTTTCTGCGTGAAATAAATGGTTACACGTAGTGTAGCCCATATTACACGTCGTGTAGTTCCTCCCCACGAATGCGTTACCCTCAAACCGTGTGTTGACCTGTCAACGGTTGTGTTCCACGTTGAATGTAATGTTGGAAGCCGCATGGCGACCGTGTGGAATGGCCTAGTACACGCCATGTACAAGGAAGTACATGCTGTGTTCTTTATTTTTTCTTACCTAAAAAAGGAGGGGTCCCCTCCTCCTTTTCAAATCATTCCTCTCCTCCCCATTCCCTCGAGCAGAGCTCTCCCAAGAGACTCCAATGCTTCTTTCTTCCATAAATTGATCTTCCATGCTCCGATTTACGATCCGTCAGCAGCAACGAGATCGTAATGACAAATCAGAACATATGAGCTTTGATCTGTTGCTTTCCCTTCAGCCACTCCTTCCCATCTTCCTCCCGATGAGGCTTTTGCTGGGTTTTGTCTAAAGCGACGGATGCCAATGGAAATCCTCTAAAGTTGATCCGGGGGCGTTGTGATCAGAACCTATTGAGGTAGGGATTTTAAGTTCGTCTCTCTAATTAGTGCATCATGCGGGATGGGTGTCCTCTTGCTTTAATGATACATAGTTGAATGAGATTATTGAAGATAATAATTGGCTTAAAGAACGTGGATGGGGAAGTTGTTATGTTTGTCTTTGTTTATCCAATTGTTATTCTGTGAATTTAATAGGCTTATACCTATTGAAAATCACCGTCGTTGGGGGCCATTTCTTGCTCAATTAAATGTTTCCCTATATTTATAGACTATTTTGTGGATAGAATATTTTTGGAATGTGAACATTGGTTAATCATATAAAGTTGGATGATTAAATAAATATTCAGAACCCTAGTGTGATCACCCCGATTGAACAAAATGGAATAATGAACATGTTGGTGTTGGTTTGGTTAAGTGGTGTGTGAAAAGGGGGGTAAATCCTGGGTTATTATGAATAGGATGGGAAGCAGGGCTGCGGTAAATGATTTTAAAGGGGAAATGATGTGCACGAGCTTTGTTTTCTGATACGGTTGTGGAGATTTGGTTATAGTGGAAGCAGGGCGGCAGTAATGGGTTGTGATATTAATAGAAAGTGGAAAGTTGTTAAATGAACTATGGGTAACAATAATGAATTAAAGGAGGGAACAATAAATGGGGATCGACTGATGATATAAAGGATGGTTTTTTGTTTCTTTTATTTTATCTAACTTGACATGCGGTTTGTAGGGATATGTTTTACGAATGATTGATAAGGTTGGTTGTGGTTAATTTCCCAGTAGTTAAGGAAATAATAAACTAATTCTGTTGAAACATGAAAACCTAAATGGGGTTGGGATTGTTGTTGTATGCATGCTTTGTAGTAGTAGTGTTGAGGCACATTGCTTAGTTTTTTGGTTTAGAAGCCATAGGTTGGGCTGTGTGTTTGGTATACATATATATATCTGTATCTTTTTGTTTTGTCGCACCCCACCCATGTTGAGTACTTAGTGTCGAACACTCCCATTTCAGGGGAGAGGGTGTTTTCCCCTTAGTTACTAGCTCCTTCCTGCTCCTTCTTCAATAGGTTGTGATGGCTTGAGGCGAACTTAAACCCAAGACTCTTCGGGTAGGTTTAGATTGGGGTAGTTTTAGCCTAAGACTCTTCAGGTAGGTTTACTGTTCCCAAGAATCATCGGGATGAGGCCCATGTGTGTTCAGGCGGGGACGAGATTGTGGTTTGTGAGGACCAAGTGTGTGCGCGCGGGATATGTGGTTGTGAGGCCCAGGTGTGTGTGGGTGGGATATGTGGTTCTTGAGGCCCATGTGTGTGTGGGAAGAAAGATTATGGTAGCGTCAGGATGTTCACTGTTAAGAAGAGCATCTAACTAGTGGGAAATGGGGTGGGGTAACCGATACTCATGTTCTTATATACTACTACCTGTTGTTTTGTGTTTTTGGTGAGCATGGATGGTGAGGTTGGGTGGATATAATTCCTTGCTAGGTTTTGGATTCTTCTGTTGTTCTCACGGGACATTAGGGTATATCACCACCTATGCACGAGAGCTTTAGGTTTCCCTACTGAGTATAATTTTATGCTCACCCTAAGTTTACATTCAGGTTTCCTGGAGGACTACCAGGGCCGTGCAGGACCCTACTAGTCGGGAAAATTGGAGTTGTTGCAGTTGATGTACTCTTGTTTCTTTTGGTATTGTACTTTTGATATTTCTTGTACTTGTACTTTACTTCAGCATTTTTTAAACATGCATGTGGGATTGGTTTGGGATTATTTACATGTTCCTTTTCTTTTGGTTTTTGACTCATCCTATTTCCTGATCTTAAATAATAAAAAGTGTAATGCCTACCATATTTGTGAAAACACATACCCTTGGTGCTAGTCGCCACTCCGGGGCCTACTGGAGGTGGGACTCAGGGGGTCATTGTCTCCCTTTCACCATTTCTTGCTTAGGAGGGGCATATTTGGTGGGAGGGGGTCGTGAAAATGAATTTCACAAAGTGGTAATGAATTTCATAACTCAATTTCTTTTAATTTTGATATATAACGTGTTTTCTTCAATTAATTTTATTAAACATTGTGTACCATGGTTTATTATTTTATTAGTTTTTATTTTTTATTTTTATATGTGGAAATAAATTTGATTCATGTAATCTATTTTCCGATTAATACTCTATTCAACATTTTGACCACATTAAGGGTATTTGTCTCAACATATCTTTATTAAGTCCTATTATATTGTTATAAACATAATTTCATAATATATATAAGTCCTATTTGACATGTTATATACTATTATATTAATAATTCATTTTATTTTATGATTCAATTTGAATAATTTCATCCAAATATATTTTTTCCTAAATGTTTCATGTTGGTTAAATATTTCATAACTAAATTTCTATTAATTATTTTAAATTACTTCTTCATCTCCTTAGACATTCCAAGATTTTTATTGTAAATACATCTATATGGAATATATATTATTAATACATAGGTTATGTGGATTTACCTCTTATACACAATATTAATCAATATATTAATTTTGATTTCTACATTTTTGTAATGGACCAGGCCGTCCAAGTCCATTATTTTATAAAAATCTAGTGTTTGAGGTGTTCTAGAGGTTATAATGACTCATTAACTGTTTTAAAAAATTATAGTTTTTCATGTTCTTTTCCAATTCACAAATTTAACATTTTATTTGTTGTAAGTGGAGTTTAAATCCTTGTAATAGTGTTTCTAATCCATTTCAAAGGATGTAAAATATATAATTAATTTCCAAATTCTCAAGTGGATTTATGTATCTCAAAAAACATAGTCAATATCAACTTTTAATGGGTATTTTAAAACACTTCCATATCCCTATAGTCACATATGTATTTCTTTAAAGATGGACACCATTCCTTTATTATTTCTTTGTATTTTCTCATGATTCTAGTGGCATCCTAGAACCATTCATCCATGGGGAGTGGTGAATCCAACTTTCACCCACAAAACCCAATTCACTGAAGCTTTGTAGACCCCATTTTTTCACAAGGAGGATGCATTGATATTTTGTTCTCGATGTAGTGATCCCTTCACCACTAATATTTGTGAATAGCACAGGGTCGGTGTACGAATGTTTCCCATATTAAAGCAGTAGAATGTAAAATTAAATAAATAAAAAATAATCATCTATAATCCAAAATACAATGTCTGGTGAATGGTTTATCAAGCCTATATTTCATTGTTTACTAATGTTGTGATTTATATGAGCTATATTCAAACAGAAAATAATTTCAATTTGTGAAATTTTTTTGTACACCAGGGATGACATGTGATGTATTGTTGTTGGTCATGTATTGAACCACTGCATAGATGTAATTGGTTAACTATGTATATTCGTTTGAATAAATGTATTCCCCAAGATCAAACTTATTTTGTGATAATACATGAATTATCAAAGTGGAAGTAAAGAACAATTGTTTTGTCAAATTTGAAAACACAGTACATTTTATGGTGTGTCTTTGTGCTATGTGTGGTTTTTTTATATGGTTCATTGTGTGGTTTTTGGGTTTTTGGGTTTTGGTGTTTATAGAATTGATGTGTGTGGGGTGATAAGGGTGTTGTAATATAATTTCATATTGCTATATTTATTGATTATGGAATGGACAAGATTTTTTTGAGCAATATGGCTGGAGACTTGGGTAGTGAAATGCTTATGTTGTTGACAGAGATGGATGTAATGGTGTTATGCGATGAGGATTTGAGGTTTGTTTTGAGGATATGTGATATTGATTTTGATTATGAGATGTTTATTTCATTGTTGAGATGGTGGATTGGGGAAAATTAATTTGATGAATGAAGACATCAATGGTTGGTATGGGTGTTAAACAGAGTGGAAATATGTAGTGAGTTTCCTTATAATGGTTCCTTTTACCTCTGTGTGGTTTAAGCCATGTGGTTTGTTGAAGAACTCGATTGGTATTTTCATAGGTAGGGATGGAGTGAATAAATTGTTTCCAAAATATATAATGATAATTGGTTAAATGATTTGGCTACAGGTATTTTCGAGTTTTTCCTTGTTGTCAATGGATATCATTTATGATCATCCGAAATGATAGTGACTAGTTTTAAATAATACATATTGGTGTAGAAACAACGTTGATAGTATCATAGGATACTTTATTTTTTGATTGAGGACCCATATTTTGGGCTTGAGTGATTAATAATATATATACATATATGTATTTTCCTTTTGTTTTCTTTATTCATCCCACCCTAGTTGGTCCTCAGAATCCCCTTGTTGAGAACTTTGTGTCGAACACCCCCATTTTCTTGAGGGAGGATTTATTTCAAAAGAATTTCGATGGTAGGATGGTTGGATTACCACTTGTATATCCATTCTTATTCTTCCAGGTGGTGATATTGAAAGATTCATTATGCAGGCAGGGGATTGAGAGGACTAGGTTTGTGCGTGAGAGTTGTTTTCCCATGTGTCTTTGGGAAGAGATGTGTTAAGCATTCCTATCTATTTTTGGGATGTGAAATGGTATGTGGACCTAGTGTCTATAGGTGGGATGTGTTTAGGAGGCCCAAATTTGTGCGGTAGATATGTGAGGAAATTTTTTCCCAATTATCAGGACTATCATTGAGGCCCACGTGTGTGCGGGTGGGTTGTGACATGGTACTTTTGGATGACCTAGGGGAGCCATGATGTATTCCCTTTGGGCATGACAATGGATAATCAGTGGAAATGCGGTCTGTGGTACACTATCATCATTGAAATTTATAGTAAATTACTTTTCATTATTTACATGGTTAGATTTAATATGTTAGCTTTTTATGTTATTAAACATTGTTAATTATTGTAGGTTTCTACTTCTTTATCACATGGGCATTAGTATTCTTCTCCACTTGGGCACAAGAGACTTGGTTCTGCATGCGAGGTATTCTTTTACGCACAACCTACATAATAAAACATCTTCCATATTTATCAGTGTACTATATGGACAGTCCATTGAAACACTAGATCGTATTTGGGGACAAATTCTAGGTTAGTTCATAGTATTGTACTTCTGGTACTTTGAAGGTTTTTTATGTTTTGCAGTTTCTCATTAAAAATTCATGTGGGATGGATTTTTGATTCATTAATATATATGTATCGTAATATTTTTTGTTTATACATCCTATCTCCTAATATTCGTTGCAATAAATATATACTATAATACTCCCATTTCATGATAATTGTTTACCCTTTGTTCTAGTTTCCACCACAGGGCTTACTGGTGGAGGGAATTGTGATCCATTATCTATATTTATTCATTGAATAATCAATAGGGGAATCAATGGGGGGAGGATTTGTTATATAATGGTATCAGAGGTGATGGTTGGGAGATAGGGTGTAGTTTGTAGTTAGTAACAATGATGATTTCTTGGGATGGTAGGGAAACAATTCAGGATGACCTTGGATGTGACATAGGCTACGGAAGGCTGGCCAGGTCATTAGATTTTAGGGCTCTCATGATCGAATGCACGGAATCTGATCCTACTGAATGACCATGTGAGGTACATTATTTCTAGGTTAGAGACCCTTGAAATGTTATTTTCATTATAATGAATTTTGTTCCTATCTGAAGGTAGGAATATTATTAAAATTAAAAAATTATTTTGTTGAAATTATTCTTAAATACAATTCCATACTACTTAGGAAGAGGAATTCATTGTTTACGTATAATTTAGGGAATATGGATATCAACCACATGATGTATAGGTAGTGGAGGCATATCAGGTATACTAGTTTGATCGATTGAGGGTCGATCTAGTGGAGTAGGATGAGCAATGGTCGAAGATGTTATGTGCATTTCAACGGCAGGATTTGGAGAAGTATGAGGGAAGTGTTTCAGTCATGGAGATTTAGAGTTAGCTCAAGAACCTTGTGATCATGTTTAGATTGATTTGGACTCTGATAGAGTACTGGGTTCCCTTAGTAGTGATCTAGATTTGAGGACATGTGCGTCTGTGGTGGACACTGTACCTGGGGAAGTGGTAAGTGGATGCCATTTCTTCTGTTGATTTTGAGTGGGAGTTCACAGTACAATTAATTTCTTTAACCATGAAGTTATATATTAGTCCCGAGTTACTCTCCCTCCAGTAAGAGAATATGTTGGTATAAGAGTTGGGAATCTAATTTAGTTATCTCCTTCATTTTTTTCTGTGTCTCTTTCATGATATCTATAGAGACCCAAGCCTTTTACATAAACCATTTCATGATTTTAAGAATAATTAATCATCAGATTACAAGCCAAGGATCATTAAGTATAGTGTCTTGGAAGACTTGGTACATATAACATAAAACATGGGACTAAAAAAACTTCTTTATTTAATCTCTATAAAGAGCTTCTAACTTCCTTTGATCTCTTACATTGGCATAGGGTACCCCGGGGAACTCATGAACAAATGGATGAGCTATAAAGCCCAGTAAAGGAATGAACATAAGGATACACCTCAATCACATGGGTTAGGAGGCATTTCATAATGATATACAAAGCATGAAACATATAAAATCATTTAATATAAGCATGGGATCATATAAACATGGAATCATATAAATGTGGCAGAATCAGAAATCATATCTTTAGTACGGGTCAAGGCTAACCGCCAGTCCCGTTTCCCATTTATGTATGGGTCAAGGCTAACCGCTAATCCCATTTCACATCATATCTCGTGAGACTTACCCTTACCCAATTCATTGGAGTGCTATTTGGGAACACCCATATCAAAATATTCATGAATATTATTTACACATAAATAATCATTCCATATAAATCATCATACATAATCAACCATACATAAACATAAGGTTACCCATGGAAAACATTGGGTACCACAATCATGACATAAAACATATCCAATGGGTGTATCACAAAAGTGTCAATGAAAGGAAGGGATTAGAACATACATGGAAATTCATAGGGTAAAATATTCATATAACATTGTAAGTGGTGTCAAATATAAGTGACAACATATAAAAATGTATTTTAGAAACATTAGCATTAAAACATTTTTGTGCGGTTTCAAGGAAAACACTCTAGTGCTTTTCAAATATAAAATAAGACATTATTTTATATAAAACTAAAATTGAACCAAGAATTTTCTCATAATAAACTTATTGATTTTATAAATACTACGTTGTTTTAAATTATAGGATTGAGGGCACTTGAAATTTGGGTTAAAATTTGCGAAGACCCTTTAAAAAAGGATGGCTTATCAAAAAGTTCTAAGGAGGGAATCTTTCAAAATAATGTATATCCCCGAAAGAATGTGATGAAAGGGTCATGATACAATAATCTTGTAAAAATAACCAGAATTAATAAGACGCCCACAGATATATAAGATAACTTCCTTTTGAATGAATGATAAGGCAACCCGAATGAACAAAGAAGGTTCGAGTAGAACTCGTTACGATTTTATCTGCATGGTGTCTAGTGTGAACAAGAGGGATTGATGAGAGAGAAATGGGGTTTCTTATCATTTATAAATCCTGAATAAAGTATGGGGGAGGTTCATAAACATACCCCATAATTTTCTAGTACACATATAAAGGCATAGTATAGAGGACAATCTTGATTAAGGGAGAAAAGGAGAGGATCCCTTACCTTAAATCTGGTGGTGTTCTCTACTTGTTATTAGTGACCTGAATAAACAAATTAGGATTATTATTTCATAAATCCAGAAACTATTATATATGTAATTTATTTATTATATCATTTTTAGAACATTGAAAGCCTTTTTGATTAGTTATAATGTTCAATTTTATTGTTCGATCTTGTTTGTTTAATTTGCTTTATAAGATCGGTTCACTTATATTCCAGTTTGGATTAAATGCAAGATGAAAGGTGTTGTCCAGAATTTAAGTTACATTATTTAGTTCATATATAGGATATTACATGGTTTTAATTTTAATTAGGTTAATTAGAGTTATGTTGAATTATTACGTATATAACCTTAGTGATAACCATTTTTGTTTTTCAGTGGATTTGATTACAAAGAATGTGTTTTTCATCATAACTTAATTCCATTTGTATCAAAATATTAGAGAACCAAAAATAGGATATATTACTATATAATAATCTGGTTCAACCATAACAAAAATGGTTTCTTGAACAGAATTATAGATAATAACAAAAATTGATAAACTGTTGTCCTAGAATGTGCTCTTTTAGCACATCTCAAACGGTGCTTTCATTTCTTACAAATAAAAGGGTGGGGAAAGGAGAGAACATAATGAAATTTACAACTATAATGATGAAATTACAATACATTAATGCTACTAGATTTATCATACTTTTATGGTGACGGGAGGTGAGGAAAGAAATTAAAAAGAAAAGAACATTAATGAACAGGAGAAATTTGGGAAGAGAAATTTACCTCTTGAGACTTCTTCCATTGAGAACCTCTTAAGGGGAGAGGTTTTGGTATTTTGAGGAGTCTGAGAGCATTTGGACGTAGGGGAGGATCTTGGGGAGAGATTTGGGTAGAATTTAGAGAAGGATTGGAGCTTGAGAGGAGTGTAGAGAAGAGGGAGTGAAGGGGGGTTTTTATAGTGGAGGAGAGGAGGGATTTAATGATATTATAATCCTTAATTTATTATTTCTTCACAAGAAAAAGAATAGTAAGTATTACGTGACCAAAAATAGTAAATGGATCATGTGAATTCGAAACATGTGTGGTGACATCATCCATGATGCTAGGTATAGTCTATTTAGTTTATAATGTATATATACGGTAAATTACCGTATTTTACTATTCATAAAAAAATTAAAGTATTTCAGAAAATTCTCAAAAATCCACCCTAACAATTGTTCGATATTTAGAATCCCAAAACAGAGTCCATTTTTCCAAATTAATTTTCTATATATGATTATTTTAGTATTTATTTAAAATCATAATTTATTGTCAAAAACCAGATTTAAAAACATGCATTAACTCACTCTATAACAAAGGTATAATGTACTTCCGACCTGAGTCTTATTTTTATTCTATCATAGGTGAGGTTACTATTAATTAGTTTATATCACTATTCATAAGGGTATGTTGCTATTCATTAGGTTGGGTTACTATTCACCTAAAATATTTTTTGTTTTATTAGACTCCAAAAAACATATTGAACACAACCATGTATGCCAGATTTCTATAATTCCAAACACAGAAGTGACAAACATATGTTTAAAGGTAACTTATCACTTATTAGTTCATTATTATTTGATTTTATGGCATATTTATGAGAAGTGAATTTCCCTTAAAAACATTGGGTCATTACATTATTCCCCCCTTAAGAAATTTCACCCTCAAAATTTCATTTTACATTCTAGGCCAAAAAAATGTGGGTACTTTTCCTTCATTTCTTCCTCCAATTCCCATGTGGCTTCCTCAAACATATGGTTCCTCCACAACACTTTGACAAGATGGGTTGTCTTGTTTTATAGAACCTTATCTCTCCGATCAAGAATGATTACTGGCTGCTCCTCATAGGAGAGGTCATCTTATAGCTGCACCACCTCTGAGCATAGTACATGTGAGAGATCAGGTATGTACTTCTTCAAGAGTGATACTTAAAAATCTTAATAAAATCAGGCCATATTTGGTGGAAGTGCAAGCTGATAGGCCATGACTCCTATGCAGTCAAGGATCTCAAAGGGGAGAACATGCCATGTTCTTAGCTTCCCTTTCTTCCCGAATCACATGACTCTCTTCCATGGAGATATTCTAAGGAAGAATTTATCTCTAACTTCTAACTCCAAGTCCCTTCGACGGTTTTCAGTATAGCACTTTTGATGACATTGAGCACCTTTGATGTGTTTCTGGAGGACTTGAACCTTCTCTGTCATCTCTTTAACAAGATCGAGTCCATGTACCTTTCTTTCTCTTACTTCATCCCAACATGTTGTAGTTCTACATCGCTTTCCATATAGAGCTTCATATGGAGCCATCTAAATACTCGAGTGGAAGCTATTGTTGTATGAGAACTCAACCAATGGGAGATGATGATCCCAATCACCTTTGAATTCAAGAGAGTAGGGTCATAGCATATCTTCAAGTTTCTGAATAGTCCTTTCATATTGGCCATTAGTTTGGGGGTGAAAGGTCGTGCTGAAATATAATTCAGTACTCAAAGCATGTTGAAGACTCATCCAGATTTTAGATGTGAACCTTGGATCGCGGTCAGAGACAATTGAGAGTGGAACACCATGTAGTCTCACCACTTACTTCACATATACCATTGGAAGTTGATCAAGCGAGAAATCTTCCCAAATTGTGATGAAATGGGATGTCTTGGTGAGTCGGTCAACCACAACCCATATCGCATTATTTCCCTTCGACGTCTTCGGGAGACCCGTCAGAAAGTCCATAGTAAAATTTTCCCATTTCCACTTGGGTATAGGAAATGTCTGCACCATACCTTTGGACTTTTTTTTCTCAGCTTAAACTTGCTGACATACCAAGAACCTTGATATATATTCCCTAATATCCTTCTTCCTGTTATCCCACCCGAAGTGTTCTCGGAGATCACGATACATTTTGGTACTCCTGGGATGGATAGAGAAGGTCGATCTATGTGCATCATTAAATAGCTCATTGTTTTTCACTAGATAAGAGGGTACACATAATCGTGTCCCAAATCTTATAACTCCTTCCTCATCAATTTTTAAATTGGAGAATTTCCCATTTTTAATTGATTCCACCATTTTCTGAATTTCCACATCATTTATTTGAGAAACCATTATTTTCTCCATGAGGGATGGTTGAGCAATAATTTGAGAAATGATTGATGATGATCCTCCCTTAATTATTTCCATGTCCATCCTTTACAAATCTAAGAATATTAGATCCTTTTCAATTCTAATAATTTATAATGATGCAAGATCATTTCTACTTAGTGCATCCTCCACCTTGTTTGCCTTACTAGGATGGTAGTGGATTGAGTATTCATAATCCTTGATGAGATATATCCATCTTTGTTGGCGCAAATTAATCTCCTTCTATGTGAATATATATTTAAGAATCTTGTGGTCAGTATATATCTCACATTATTCCCCATAGAGATAATGCCGCCAGATTTTAAACGCAATGATCATAGCTACCAACTCCAGATCATGCGTGGGATAGTTTTTCTCATGGAGTTTCAGCTGCCTTGAGGCATAGGCTATCACGTTATCATTTTTCATTATCACACAACCTAATCCTTTCTTAGAAGCATCACTATACACCACAAAGAGTTTTCTACTTGAAGGGAGTGTGAGTACTGGCGTAGTGATAAGCCTCTTTTTCAATTCCTTGAAACAGTCTTCACATTCCCGTGACCAGAAGAACATTACTCCCTTCTCTGTCATCTTGGGTTTGAAAATCATGAAAACTTCTTCACTAATCTTCTATAATACCCATCTAGAACAAAAAAGCTGTGGATCTCCATTACAGAAGTTTGCCTCTTCCACTCTCAATTGTCTTCATCTGGGAAGGGTCTATAAATATCCATTTCTTGGTGATTAAATGCCCCATGAATGATACTTCTTCCATCAAGAACTCACATGTAATGTACTTTTCATAAAATTTATCCATTCATAACGTTTCTATCACAATTTCTAAATGCTCCTCATGTTCCTCCTTACTCTTGGAGTATGTCAGAATATCATCAATAAAGACCACCACAAATTTTTCGAGGTAATCTCTAAATACTCTATTAATTAAATCCATGAAAATTTATGAATCATTAGTGATTCCAAAGGGAATCACAATTGACTCATAGTTTCCATAACTCGTTCAAAAGGAAGTCTTGGGAATATCTTCCTTACTCACCTTCTTCTTGAAGAAGAGGATTGGAGCACCCCACAGTGAAGCACTAGGGCATATAAAACCCTTCTCTATATTCTCCTGTAACTACATCTTCAGCTCTTCCAACTCAACGGTGGCTATTCTGCAAGGTGTCTTTGAGATTGGAAGAGATCTAGGGATAAGTTCAATTGACAACTCAACCTCTCGGTCAGGAGGAATACCAGACAAATCTTCAAGGAATAAATCAGTGTAACCCCTCACGATGGGAATGTCATCAAGCATGATTCTCTCCTTTGTCTCAATCATTTGAGCTACGTATGAATGATCATAAGGAATAAATATCCAAACTTGAGACAAAGATTATAAACGAGACTCATCTTCCTCCTTCCACTTGTAATGAATTAGAGGATGCTTCGGGATGTGAAGAGTAATCTCCCTTTCCCGATAGTTTATGTTGGCCTTGTACAAATATAGCCAATCCATGTCTAAGATAGTGTCAAACTCCACTAAAGGAAGTATGAAAATATTTGATGGGAGATTCAGTCCACAGAAATTAACTGGGGAGGATTTATAAACCAAGGATGCAATTATTTCCCCATTTGCTGTTCTCATAGATAACTTTTCCTCAAAATTTATAGGTGGTGTTTGAATAGTTCTACTGAAGTTGCATGATATGAATGAATGTGTAGAACAAGAATCAAATAGTACGTTCATGATTCATGAATGAATAACAAGTGTACCTATCACCACATCGTTTTCTGGCTCCACCTCCACAGTAGTGATAGCATAAGTCCTTCCATGTTGCCTTGGAGGTTGTTTCTGATTTCCTCCGACAACCCTTGGCTTAGGGAAATTGTTCGTATAATGCCCAAGATCCTTGTAGTTAAAACACTGCACTACAGGTTGAGTGTTGATCTGACCCTCCATTCTTCTTCAACATTAGCAGAATTTTTCATATCCGTTCGGCAGTTCTTGGCCAGATGACCAAACTTTCCGCATTTGAAGAAATTCCCGGTTCCCTTGAGATAGTCAGCAAGATGCTTCTTCCCACAATTCTTTCAAAGGGGAAAGTGAGGCTTATTTCCATGATGGGTTTTGTTTGATGAACCACCCATGTTGTTCTTCATTTTTTTCTTCTTTTCACTAGGCCCATGAGACCACTGAGAGTCCCCGATATCCATTTCAACCTTGAGGGCATAACGGAAAATCTCCTCATTGATGTTGAAGTCTCGAATCGCCAACAAATTTGGTAGACTCGACTTTAGTCCGCTGAAGAAGTGATCCACCTTGATTTTGGTGTTCATGACAAAGCCAGATGCATACCTTGAAATCCTTATAATGTTCGCTTCATAGGCCCCAATTAACTCATCTTCCTTCTGCTTGAGTCCAAGGAACTCTCTTTCTATCTTGAGATGGAGGGTTCGAGGAAAATATTTTATGAAAAACATCCTCTTGAATTGCTCCCAATCTATGGAATCAATTTCCTCTTGGGACATTGTATTCTTGATCAGTGTCCACCACTAATCAGCTTCCCCATCAAAATTCTAGACTTCTTAAACGACTTAATCTTCTTTCGAGACTAGAGGATAGATAAAATCTTTTCAATGGAGTTAATCTATTGTTCTGCGAGGAGTGGTATAACGACCCGAAATTTTGAGTAAATCCTGTTTCTTAATTTTGTGTGTTATTTTTTTATACTTAATAAAACCGTTTCATTGGATAAAATGAGTATAACTAAAATGAGACTATTGTGTTTGGACTGTTATATGACCACTGGCCAATATGACCGCTGGAAACTAAACATTTCGATATTTGTCTCTAAATACAAGTGATCATGGTTAATTAATATAGAAAAAAGATTTGATGGCCCCACCCAGTAGTCTTGGACCGATCGAAGCCCATCTAACAGAACGTGGGAAAGAGGTAGCACCAATGGGATTTGCTCTGGACCGAACCCAAGCCGAACTTAATCGTGTGATTCTAGAACAGAGTCACCTTAGTGAGAAGTTCAAACTGATAGAAATTACTACTCGTGTGATATTGGCTAAGCCTCCCTCAGTTTCTCCCACCTTAGCACACCTTACACTTAGGTCCTATGCTGGTGTGATAAGGGGCTATGTAAGGAGACCGTAACTGCCTTGTATAATCCCTTGTTTTAAATAAAAATTGTGATTTCTTCTTGTGATGAAGTTTGTGAATTTTCAAATATCCGGATAAATATAGTATGCATATTTTTGATGAATTTTAGAGAAAGAATATTTTAAAAATGTTTATGTAAACCATAAATAATTAAATATGTGTAATGATTTTCAAAAAATGATCTTTTACAATTATGTTCAGTATGAAATTTAGAGTCTAATAAGATCAACATAATTTTTGATGAATAGTAAAATATGAATAGTGATTTTTTGCTTAGTATTAGTAATGTGACCAAATGGATTAGTAATCTCACTTAAATAAATTATTAATATAATCTAGGCACCTTAATTAAGTAATGTGATTCAATAAAATGGTTGAATAACGGTTTCATAAATTATTTGTCAAGTATTAGCCTTTTTGGGTGAATAGTGTTTTTAATTAAAAATTAAATTAAATATATTTAGAAAATTATTTTTATAAAATGAACGTTATTCTTGAATTCAGAACATCAATATTATTCTAAGGTATTTTTTTCGGATTTTTATGAAAAAATGTATTTTCGGTGAATAGTGTTTTCATTTAAAAATTAAATTAAAAATATTTAGAAAATTATTTTTATAAAATGGAGTTCATTTTTGAAATCAGATCATCGATATTTGGTTAAGGTGATTGTTCGGAATTTTTCTGAGAGAGTTGAATTTTCGATGAATAATAAAAATACAGTTTTTATGTTACGAGTGTTTAATAACATCATTAAATGTTGTATTAAGTATGTAATCAATATGGTCGACTTATGAATAGTATTATAAGGTATGAGGTGTCCCAAGTGGCCAATACCATTGGAAAATACCATGGGCATGCCCATGGTTTTTCCAAGACCACCAATGAGGTGTCCTTTGTCCATTAATGCCTTGTCTCCTCACATTCCCTATAAATACCAAGCCATCCTCTCATCCATTAGACTCCCAACTCTCCCCAACGATGATATGGTCTCATTACGTCTCAAGGGGTCCCCCCAAGGTGCCCCCAATCCCTCAGAGTCCCAACCATTGTGTTTTAAGAGTTACGTTTTAAGGTAAGGGATCCTACCTCCCTCTTTCTTTTCAAGTAATCTCTTTTTTGTCATTTCATTTATGCACCATGCTCTTATGTTGCAGTATGTTATATTATATTAATCCTACTCTCTTTTTATGTTCATATGATGAGATAACCCATCTTGATCTCATCATTTCATTTTAAGAATGTTAATGTGGCGCCGTTAGGCTGCCGAATTTTTAAGGGATTCTTTCACCCTTCTCAAGTTCTACTTTCATGTCAAGTATTTCAAGATACTTTTTATTTTGTTGGGGTACGATCTCTAAATCTATCATACTTATCTTTTATGTTCATATGATTAGAGACCCAATTTTATCTCTTCAATTCAGTATTTTTATGTTTTAAGTGGCGCCGTTAGGCTGCCGAATTTTTAAGGGATTCGTTCACCTTTCTCATTTTTCAATGTTCTACTTTCATGTCAAGTATTTCAATTTACTTTTTATTTTTTTGGGTATGATTTATATATCTATCATGCTGCTCTTTTATGTTCATATTATGATAGACCCAATTCTATCTCATCAATTCATTTTTGTTGAAGTTTAATTGATGTTGTTAGGCTGCCGAATTTTTAATGGATTCATTCTCCTTTCTCCTTTTTCATGTCAAGTATTTCATGTTCCTTTTTATTATGTTGGGGTATGATCTCTATATCTATCGTACTGATATTTTATGTTCATATGATTAGATACCCTATTTTATCTCGTCAATTCATTTTTGTTGATGTTTACGTGACACCGTTAGGCTGCCAAATTTTCATAAGAGAAATCTTATTTGGTCCTCCTTCTATGTTTTTCATTTCATATGGTATATCTTTCAAATTTAATTACCATGTTATTATAACCTTCATATTCTGTCCCTATACTGTTTTATGGGTCATTTATGAATGTTTGACCCATGTCCCCTCTCTCTTCAATGTTTTCTAAAACCCCGAAACATAGTCGTTATGCTGCAGAATTTCCGTCTCAAAATGCCTCTCTCTTTTTCTAAAGTTCTTTTATTTTATTAGGTGAATTATAAAAGATCCCTTTTCTATATGGGTACTCAAATATATACCAAAAAGTTCTATTTTAAATTCTGGAATTTACATACATGAGTCCCACCTTCCTTTTTCTGTGGGAAGTGACACAAACATCATGTCTTTAAAGCGGTTTTTAAAATGTTATGATTATGAAAGGAAACCCATTTCTTTTATGATATATGGGTTGATTATGAAATTTTTGATGATGATATATGTGGATCACATGATAATAAAGAAAAATTTAAGGGTGCGCCCTAATAGCGCTCCAATGCATTGGGTAATGACTTAATATCTAGAGATGACCATTTTGACTGATACCTTGGTGAATAACCTTGGTAATTTCTATTTACACCTTGGGGATGGACCTTGGTGAAACAGAAATGATTTTCTTTGTTAAATATTGTTTCCACATCTTCAAGTTATGAAAAACATTATTTTTATTATGATATGGCTCATGATTTCTTTCCCATGCCTTAAAGTTCTTTTCCTGACCTTATTGAAGTTCCTCAAGTTCACATGTAAAATGATTCTCTTGTTTCCATTACTTGGCCCTCTGCTCATCCTTTCTTTTGATATATGTCCCCAAGTTATGAGATGTATAATGAACCTAGGAAGAACATAAGGAGAAGCCTTTCAAGTGTTTAAGAATAATTTTTTATGTTGTTTTCATGTATTATGTTCCTGGTTTCCAAGACGCCAAACCTTATAGATCCTCAGTTTTGTACAATGTAATGAAAGTTTTTGTGACAAAAAGGTGGGATGATATAGTTGGTATCAAAGGATGGTTTAGTTATTTGTGGAAATTAGGTTATGAAAACTTTAGGAAGAACCCTATAGAAATGTTTAAATATAGGAAACCTTCCTGGTATTTTGGTGAATATTGAGTAAGGGGTTTCCAAGCACATACATCTTTTTCTGGATACGAGCAGGTAGAGGTGGCTCTGGCACAGATGTACATAAGGGTAAAACCCGAAAAAACTGCTTTGATCTAGACTCAAATGAGAACTGGTACACGACAATGGGCCTTTCTGCACTCTTGGTTACGACACTCCCGGGGGATATGCTTTGGTAAATTCATAAGCTTAGTATGAACAATTATTAAAGGAACAAAGATAAAAGAAAATAAAGATTCACATAATAATACATTATCATAGATAACCTAGATTGGGACCTAGGGGATCACATGTTAGGGTATACATTTCTTCTATAAGTTTATCCTTCTATGCTTTAAGTTTCCTTTTAATGATTATTGGATAAGTATTTAAGCCCCTAATTGTACTTTCTTTCCATAGTTAATGGAGGGAAATGGAAGAACATGTCCCAATAAACAATGTGATAGGAAATGTGACGATTTATGTATTAATATGACAGAGATGATTAGGGGATTAAAAGATTATTATTATTTTAGAAGACGTTCACTATTTTGGGAACCCTATTTGATCGAGGTAAATAGATTACTACGGTATTTTCTTTGAGGAGTAAAGGATGAATTATATTTTGAAGAATCGATAAATTTCAGGTGAACGTATGGTATTATAGGTTACTTATATAAATTATTGACCTATCATGGGAAAATAGTTTTAGGTTAGTTACTTTTGTTATAAGATGTTAGGAGTGGATGATGTTATTTGGAGATGAATGATAAAGTATATCTTGGAAGACTATGTTATCAAGTCCTTATTGTATTTGGGTTTCAATCATAGTTTGGGTTATTTTGAAGAATTTTAAGGACATTTTTTTACGGAATGGTCTATGATGAACTCTGGGTAGTACCGTGGAACATTGATGATTTAAAACTAGTTTACCTTCCTATGGGATTCTTTCTTTTTGAAGAGTCATTTTATCTTACCCTTTCGGTTTTTGGGATAAATGTTTAAAGATAGATTGTTTTTCTTTTGTGGAACACGTGATTCTATAGATTTTTATTCTTGTGCATTTGATGAGTCCAAGTGTTTTTTGAATTCTCATCATTTGGGGAAAAGATTAGTTTTGGTAGAAACATATTAAAGGATTAAACTCTACTTAAAGGTAGGTATATTTCCTTATGTTTTTATTATATGTAGTAAATGAATTCCTCAAAACTATGAAAAAGAACATAAAACAAAAAATGTTGCCTGTTAATGTTTCCTTCTAGGAAATCAAATACCGTTTGACCCTTCATATGTTTGTGATTTTTTTGTTGTTAAAATTCTCCTAATCATGTTTTCTATCAGTCTCCCTTAGAAGGCGACCCTTTGTTTTTTCCTCCATGTCCATGTTTTCCTACATGGGATCCTAGTGTGAGTTAACTCTGGTGACCTTTTACTTCCCTTTCTTCCTTTTAAAGTAATTGTTTTACTCAGTCCTTTTTTGGTGTCGGACTTTCAATAAAATTTCAAAACCCAGTTTTAATAATTGCGAGGACGCAATTTCATAAGGGGGGTAGATTGTAACGACCCGAAATTTTGAATAAATCTTGTTTCCTAATTTTTTGTGTTATTTTTTTATGCTCAACAAAACTGTTTCATTGGATAACATGAGTATAATTAAAATAATATTGTTGGTTTTTGACTGTTATATGTCCATCGGTCAATATGACCACTAGAAACTAAATATTTCGATATTTGTCTCTAAATACAAGTGATCATGGTTAATTAATATAGAAAAGAAAATTTGCCGGCCTCACCCAGTAGTCTTGGACTGATCGAAGCCCATCTAACAGGACTTGGGAAGGAGGTAGCACCAATGGGATTTGCTCTGGACCAAACCCAAGCCGAACTTCATCGTATGAAGTTAGAACGGAATCACCTTCGCGAGAAGTTCAAACTGATAGAAATTATTACTCGTGCGATGTTGGCTGAGCCTCCCTCCGATTCTCTCACCTTAGCACACCTTACACTTATGTCCTATGCTGGTGTGATAAGGGGCTATGTAAAGAGACCATAATAGCCTTGTTCAATCATTTGTTTTAAATAAAAATTGTGATTTCTTCTTGTGATGAAGTTTGTGAATTTTTAAATATCCGGATAAATATAGTATGCATATTTTTTATGAATTTTAGAGAAATGATATTTTAAAAATGTTTATGTAACCCTTAAACAATTAAAAATATGTAATGGTTTTCAAAAAATGATCATCTACAATTATGTTCAGTACGAAATTTAAAGTCTAATAAGATCAACTTAATTTTTCATGAATAGTAAATTATGAATAGTGATTTTATGCCTAGGATTACTAATGTGACCAAATGGATTAGTAATCTCACTAAAATAAATTATAAATATAATCTAGGCACCTTGATTAAGTAATGTGATTCAATAAAATGGTTAAATAATGGTTTCATAAATTATTATTCAAGTAGTAGTTTTTTCGGGTGAATAGTGTTTTTTAATTAAAAATTAAATTAAAAATATCTAGAAAATTATTTTTATAAAATGGAATTTATTTTTCAATTTCGAACATCGATATTATGCTAAGGTAATTTTTGGGGATTTTTCTGAAAAAATTGAATTTTCGGTGAATTCTGTTTTTATTTAAATATTAAAGTAAAAAAAATTAGAAAATTATTTTTATAAAATGGAGTTCATTTTTGATATCATAGCATCAATATTTGGTTAAGGTGAAATTTTGGGATTTTTCTGAGAAAGTTGAATTTTCGATGAATAATGAAAATACAATTTTTAAGATACTGGTGTATAATGACATCATTTAATGATGTATTACGTATGTAATCAATATGGTTGACTTATGAATATTAATATAAGGTATGTGGTGTCACAAGTGGCCAATACCATGGGAAAATACCATTGGAATGCCCAGGGTTTTTCCAAAACCACCAATGAGGTGTCCCTTGGAAATTAATGCCTTGTCTCCTCATTTTCCCTATAATAACAAGCCGTCCTCTCATCCATTCGACTCCCAACTCTCCCCCAATAAAGCTATCGTCTCATTAACTCTCATGGAGTCCTCCCAAGGTTCCCCCAAGCCCTCAAGGTCCCATCCATTGAGCTTTAAGAGTTACGTTTTAAGGTCAGTTATCCTACCTCCCTCTTTCTTTTCAAGTAATCTCTTTTATGTCATTTCTTTTATGCTCCATGCTCTTATGTCGGAGGATTTTCTTTTATATTAATCCTAATGTCTTTATATGTTCATATGATTAGAGTCCCCGTATTTCTCTCATCATTTCATTTTAAGAATGTTAAAGTGGCGCCGTTAGGCTGCTGAATTTTTATGGGATTCATTAACACTTCTCATGTTCTACTTTCATGTCAAGTATTTCAAGTTCGTTTTTATTTTTTTGGGGTATGATATCTAAATCTATCATACGGATCTTTTTTGTTCATATGATGAGAGACCCTATTTTATCTCTTCAATTATGTATTTCTACGTTTTAAGTGGCGCCGTTAGGCTGCCTAATTTTTAAGGGATTCGTTCAACTTTCTCATTTTTCAAAGTTCTACTTTCATGTCAAGTATTTAAAGTTCCTTTTTATTTTTTTGGGGTATGATATCTATATATATAATAATGGTCTTTTATTTTAATATGATGAGATACCCTATTTTATCTCGTCAATTCATTTTTGTTGAAGTTTAAGTGACACCGTTAGGCTGCCACCAAATTTTTAAGGGATTCTTTCACCTTTCTCCATTTTCATGTAAAGTCTTTCAAGTTCCTTTTTATTATGTTGGGGTATTATATCTATATCTATCATAATGAAATTTTATTTTCATATGATGAGAGGACCTATTTGATCTCTTCTATTCATATTTGTTGAAGTTTAAGTGACGTTGTTAGGCTGCCAAATTTTCGTAGGAGAAATCTTATTTTGTCCTCCTACTATGTTTTCCTTTGATATGGTATATCATTTAAATATCATTACCATGTTCTTATACCCTTCATATTCTGTCCCTATACTGTTTTATGGGTCATTTATGAATGTTTGACCCATGTACCCTCTCTTTTCAATGTTTTCTAATACCCTGAAACATAGTCGTTATGCTGCAGAATTTCCGTCTCAAAATGTCTCTCTCTTTTCCTAAAGTTGTTTTATTTTATTAGGTGATTACTCAAAGCTCTATTTTTCTATATGGGTATTCACATATATACCAAAATTTCTTATTTTAAATTCTGTGATTTACATACATGAGTCCCACCTTCCTTTTCTCTAGGAAGTGACACAAAGATCATGTCTTTAAAGCAGTTTTTAAAACGTTTTGATTATGAAAGGAAACCCATTTCTTTTATTATATATGGGTTGTTTATGAAATGTTTGATGATGATATATGTGTCTCACATTATAATAAAAGAAAAATTTAAGGGTGCACCCTGATAGTGCTCAAATGTATTGGGTAAAGACTTAATCTCTAGAGATGACCATTTTGACTGATACGTTGGTGAATCACCTTGGTAATTTTTATGGACACCTTGGGGATGGACCTTGGTGAAATGGAAATGATTGTCTTTGTTAAATGTTGTAGCCACATCTTCAAGTTATGAAAAACATTATTTTTATTATGATATGCCTCGTGATTTCTTTCCCATGCCTTGAAGTTCTTTTGATGACCTTATTGAAGTACCTCAAGTTCACATGTAAAATGTTTCTCTTGTTTCCCTTACTGGGCCTTCTGGTCACCCTTTCATTTGATGTATGTCCCCAGGTTATGAGATGCAGTAATGAACCTAGTATAAACTTAAATAGAATACTTTCAAGTGTTTAATAAGAATGTTTTATGTTGTTTTCATGTATTATGTTCTTGGTTTCCAAGACACTAATCCTTAAAGATCCTCAGTTTTGTACAATGTAATGAAAGTTTTTGTGACAAAAAGGCAGGATGCTATAAGTGGATCAGAAGACCCACTAAATATGGGAGGCCTTTTCCATAGGAATTATTCTACGAGAACTTTCTCTTTCTTTAGAGAAGGGGTACATTCCACTTGATTAAAGTTATTATTCATAACTCAAGCCAGTTGACCAAGTACTTCAATGAGGTTTTCAGCACCCAATTCCATCACATCAGACATGTCATTAGGGCAACCATCACATTATATATCATATTGGTTGTTGGAACGTGTTCTTTTATTTCCCGCCATTAACTACGAAAATGAACGTATAATTAGAGGTCTTGAATACATAGTTATTGGGCATAAAAAAGAAACTATGAAAATTAAAGAATGAACTTATAAAGAAGAAGTACATCCTAACTTCTGATTGATTAGGTTTATATCTAAGTTATTCTCGGTCTATTTCTTAACTTATATTCTTATGTGATTTTTTATTGTCCCATAATAATGGTTTGTACTAAGCTCATGAATATACCAAAGCTTAGCCCCCGGGAGTGTCCTAACCATGAGTGAATCAAGGCCCATTATCGTGCCCAGTTCCTGTTCAATTCTAGCTCAAAGTGGTGTTTTTGGGGTTTACCCCTAGATACATATATGATTGAGATGCCTCTCCCTTCTCATATCTAGGTAGGGATGTATTTTATTGATATACCACTTACTCTATACTCACCAAAATTTAGGACTATTTTCTTATAGTTAGTCTCATCCATAAGGTTCTCACTAAGGTGCTCTATTCCTAATCTCAAAAAATTACTAGACCATCCATTGATACCAACTATAGTGACCCAAGCCTTTTACATAAAACATTTCCAGATTTTAAGCATAATTAATCATCAGAGTACATGCCAAGGATCAATAAGTCTGGTGTATTGGAAGACTAGGTACATATTACATAAAACATGGGACTAAAAAAATTTCTTTATATAATCTCCATAAAGAGCTTCTAACTTCATTTGATCTCTTAAATCTACATAGGGTACCCAGGGGAACACATGAACAAAGGGATGAGCTAAAAAGCCCAGTAAAGGAATGAACATAAGGATACATCTCAAGCACATGAGTTAGGAGGCCTGATATAATGATTTCCAAAGAATGAAACTTATAAAATCATTTAATATAAGAATCGGATCATATAAACATGGAATCATATAAATGTGATAGAATCAGAAATCATATCTTTAGTACGGGTCAAGGCTAACCGCCAATCCCGTTTCCCATTTAAGTACGGGTCAAGGCTAACCACCAATCTCGTTTCACATCGTATCTCATGAGGCTTACCCTTAAAAAATGCATTTGAGCGCTATATGGGAACACCCATATCAACATATTCATGAATACTCTTTCCACATAAATAATCTTTCCACCTAAATGATCATACATTATCAACCATACATAAACATAAGTTTACCCATGGAATTAATTGGGTACCACAATCATGACATAAAACACATCCAATGGGAGTATAAAAAAAGTGTCCATGAAAGGAAGGGATTAGAACATACATGGACATTCATAGGGAAAAATAGTCATATAACATGGTAAGTGGTGTCAAATACAAGTGACAAACTATAAAAATGTATTTTAGAAACATTAGCATTAAAACATTTTTGTGCGGTTTCAAGGAAAACGCTATAGAGCATTAAAAATAGAAAAGATAACATTATTTTATATAAAAATAACATTGAACCAAGAAGGTTTTCATAATAAAAATAATGATTTTATAAATACATTTGTATTTTAAAACATAGGATAGAGTGCACTTCAAATTTGGGTAAAAATTTGGGATATCCCCTTAAAACAGGTTGGCTTATCGGAAAGTTCTATGGAGGGAATCATTCAAAATCATGTATATCCCTGAATGAATGTGATGAAAGGGTATTTATAAAATAATCATGTAAAAATAATCATAATTCATAAGACTCACATAGATATATAAGATAACACCATTTTGAAAGAAAGATAATGCAAACCGAAAGAACAAAGAAGGTTCGGGTAGAACTCGTTACGATTTTATCAGCATGGTGTCGGGTGTGATGAAGAGAAATTGATGAGAGAGAAATGGGGTTTTCATCACTTATAAATCTAGAAGAAAGTATGGGGGAGGTTCTTAAACATACACCATCATTTTCTTGTACACATATAAAGTCATAGTATAGAGTACTATCTTGATTAAGAGAGAAAAAGAAATTACCCCTTACCTTAAATTTGGTGGTGTTCTCCACTTGTTATTAATGAAATGAATAAAAAAAATTAGGATTATTAATTCATAAGTCCAGAAACAATGAAATTTTTAATTTATTTATTATAACCCTTTTTATTTCATTCAAATCCTTTTTTATTATATATAATGTTCAATTTTATTGTTCGAGCTCGTTTGTTTACTTGGCTTTAAAAGATCGGTTCACTTGTATTCAATTCTGGATTAAATGCAATATGAAAGTGGTAGTCCATAATTGAAGTTACATTCTTTATTTTATATCCAGGAGATTACATTGTTTTAATTTTAATTAGGTTAATTAGAATGATGTTGAATTATTACATATATAACCTTTATGATAACCATTTTTGTTATTCGGTGTATTTTATTACAAAAAATGTGTTTTTCATTATAAAATAATTCAATATTTACCAAAATATTACAGAAAAAATAGGATATATTACATATATAATAATCTAGTTCAACCATAAAACAAATGGTTTCATGACCAGAATTAATGATAATAACAAAAATTGATAAATCTTTGTCCTTGAATGTGCTAAATTTTCACATCTCAAACAGTGCTTTCATTTCTTAAAAATAAAAGGGAGGGGAAAGGAGAGAAGATAATTAATTTTACCACTAGCATGAAGATATTCCAGTTCATTTATTCTACTAGATTTATCATACTATTATGGTGAATGGAGGTGAGGAATGAAATTAAAAATAAATGAACATAAAAGAAAAGAACAAATTTTGGAAGAGGAATTTACGTCTTGAGACTACCCCATTTGAGAACCTCTTAAGGGGAGAGGTTTTGGAATTTTGAGGGGGCTGAGAAATTTTGGATGTGGGGGAGGACCTTGGGGAGTGATTTGGGAAGAATTTAGAGAAGGCTTGGAGCTTGAGAGGAGTGGAGAGAAGGGGGAGTGATGGGGGGTTTTTATAGTGGCGGAGAGGATGGATTTCATGATATTATAATTCTTCATTTAATATTTCTTCACAAGACAAAGAATAGTAAGTATTCCATGACCAAAAATAGTAAATGGGTCATATGGATTCGAACCATGGGTGGTGACATCAGCCCTGATGCTAGTAATAGTCTGTTTAGCTTATAATATAGATATACGTTAAGTTACCATATTTTATTATTCATCAAAAAATTCAAGTATTTCATAAAAATATCAAAAATTTACCCTAGCCATTTTTGACATGTAGAATCCAAAAATGAAGTCCATTTTTCAAAAATAATTTTCTATATATGATTATTTTAATATTTAATTAAAATCATAATTTATTATCAAAAACCAGATTAAAAAACATGCATTAACTCATTCTAAAACATGGTTATATTGTACTTCCAACATGAATATTATTTTTGTACTATCATAGGTGTGGTTACATTTCATTAGGTTATATCACGATTCATAAGGGTATGTTACTATTCATTAGGGTAGGTTACTATTCACCAAATATTATTTATGTTTTATTAGACTCTGAAAAACATCTTGAACAGAACCGTGTATGTCAGATTTTCAATAGTCCAAACACAGAAGTGACAAAATTATGTTTAATGATAACTCATCACTTAGTAGTTCATTATTATGTGATTTTATGGAATATTTATTAGAAGGGAATTTCCATTAAATACATTGGGTCATTACATTTGAGGCTCGTGCGAGACACCAAGAGGGGGAAATTCATCCTTCTCTATAGTACATGGTTACTACATTTAAATTGACAACATAAATGGGGGTCCAAAATAATTCAGAGGCACATGAGAGGATTCACTGGAAGAGAGGTATACTTTGATATGGAATTCATCATTGTTCATGTATAAAATTATTATCATTTTTAGGTCTCAAGCACCAGGGCCTTCAATGTTCTAACTGGTCAGGAGGTGACCTCAAAAGTTTCTATTTCAATCCATAGGTCCTCGTTCATATCATGTGGGCCTACAGCCGGTATTTTGTTTCATTTAAGTCCATTGGATTATTGATAGGTTCTTACCGACATCCTTTTGAGTTCATTATGATGGAGGTGGATAGGTCCATCACCCTCCTCATCTGTAGTTGTTGACATGTCATTCCCAATAACAGGGACAACAGCCTCATGCACCACATAAGGGCATTGGAGCATGTAGAGGTTGAAAATTTTATATTCCATAGGTAAATCAACCATGGAATGGTTCAAGAGGTGGATTTCAGTAGAGGAGATGAGGATCTGGGTGTGGTCAATTTCAAATCACAGAGTCAGTAGTTCATATATGGTCAAATATCATTCGAGGTATGATTTTTTTTGTTCAGTACTATTAATTTTTCTTTGTTTGATTTAGGTTCTCCACCATCCTTTATTTAATCCAGTTTATACAATGCTATGGGACTTGAAATTGAAATACATATCATACCCCTAGTGTTTATTATTCCAGTCATAGTTTAGAATAATTTTTTTGATGGGTGGTTGGGATATAGTATGATGATTGGAGAAAAATAGACCATTGAGGATTTTTTCTTATTACAGATTCAAATGTATCATGTCAATCATTGTATCAACAAGTTGTACACTTTACATGATATTAACGACTGTATCCAAAAATTGATTCATGTTTTCTGATGTGGATGTCCAGTTTGGGGATTTAATTTCCCAGTGATGCCGTCAAATGGAAAATTTCCTTATGGAGTCCCTTATTTCCTTGTTTTCCAACATGTCAGTAAAATTGGTGGATGCTGAGATGGTGGAGGTTCTGAGCATTATTGGGGAGTTATTGGGTGTCTTCCTCGATTAAGTTATGAATTAAACCCCGTGATATAATGTTATGTTTGGTATATTCTTACAGACTAGTCCTTCTCCAATTTGTATGGATCCTTATTGAATGGAACCCTCAGTGATGTGGGAGATGAGGATTCATATAGATGACCAAATTCAGAAGGATTTCATCAGCCCTAATATGGGGGATCAAATCATTTTTTCAAAGAAGTTCAATGGTTGTCAGAGGATGTGTATTGATTACTAGAGATTGAATCATGTTACATTCACGAATGTTTACCCTCTATCTAGGATAAAAGATCTTTTCAACTAGCTGAGGGGATAGAGTTGGTTCGATAATATTGATCAGTGGTCTTGGTATCACTATCTATTGTTGAAGGAATGTTGTATCCCAAATAATACATTCAGGTTAAGGTATTGGAACATAATGTTTTTGGTTATTGCATCCTTTGTTACGAACACACCATCCATGTTCATGGGGATAATGAACTCCATTTTCCATGAGTTCCTAGACCAGTTCACTAGCATATTCATCAATGACAACCTCATTTACTCAATGATAGTTAAGGACAATATTGATCATCTCAATACCATCAAGGAGGTCCTTTTACACCACCAGCTCTATTGTATGTTTTCCAAGTGTCAGTTCTAGAAATGAGATGAAGACATCATTGGGCATGTGTTGTCTCATCATGGTATATCAATGGATGCATCGATGGTCTATGTAGTTATTTCTTGGGGACCACCAATGAATATGATAGTGGATATAATCTTTAATGGTATTGTTGGATAGTATTGTTGGTTTGTACCAGGTTTATTTCATGTTGTAGATCCATTGATATCCTTCCTAGGAAATAATAGGCCTTTTCCAATAGTGAGCTACATTAAGATGTATTCAGCTACCTAACGGAGAATTAGTTATGTGCTCTAGTGCACCAGTTTCCAATGCATGGGGTGATGTTTTCAATTAATTGTGATGATTTTTGTCCGGACCTGGTATTTTTTATGATGAAACAATGGGGAGTGATCTCTTTTGGGTCTTGGTTGTTATGTACAAAAAAAAATATAATTATGGCCCCATGATATGGATCTAGTGACTGTCTAGTTCATGATGAAATTACTGCAACATTACCTCATTCAGGAGACCATAGTGGTCTCCAAGGATCACAAGAGATTTAGGCATGTCTTTTATAAGTAAGATCTGAACATGTTATATAAGATTTAATTAGAGTTTATCATAAATAATGACATTGAAATATCTTACATATTTCGAAATGAATATATTTTGGTAGATTCATTTTGGAGGAAGTCACATAAAGTACTAGTTCATGAATCTTCTTACGCATGGAAGGTAATGGAGGAGTTAGATTCCATTCAAATAAATACTTGAATATAAGGAGGTAGAGGATAATTATTTTCGATGATTGATATTTATTCTCTAGTTAGGATGGCAGTGGAGTATCAGTGGTAATACATAGAGGAAAAGGTTAGGTGTGATCACATTGACCATAGTGATGATCCAGAAGGATGGTTGGAGGATGGCCGAAAGCATATGTTGTTTCCTGGGAGGTTGTTTGTTCCTGTGGAAATACATGGAGAAGTTTTCTGTGAGTTTCCAAAAACACCATTATATGTATACCTATGAATTTCCAATATGTAAGTTGGCTTGATGATGTAGTGTTGGTAGCCCTGAATGATGAAGGATGGGTGGATGTTGTGGAAATGTGCTTAGTATGTCAGTAGGTGAAGGATGAGAAACATGTACCTGGTGGTTTGTTGCAGCCCCAATATGTGCCTTATTTGAAATTGGATTTCATATTAATTGATACCTTCACATGGATACCCAGGGGCCTGGTAAGATGCGATTCAATCTGGGTAGTGGTAGATTTGCTGACAAAATCAAATCAATTCATAGTGATAATGGTGCCAAGTGTAGAGGATGACTTCTCTAAGTGGTAGACCGATGAAGTGTTTTGGAGTCATGCTGTTCTTAGATCCATCGTAGCAGTTCATGATGATGGATCAACTCATGAGTATAGAGGGGATATAAGCATATTTTTGGCACTCGGTTATGACTCAGATTTACTTTCCACCCTCAAACTGATGGATATTTAGTGAAGACAATCCATAAGAAAGAGAAAAGGTTGTGGGAATACTTCATGGACATTGTTAGATCTAGGGTGTGAGACTTTCCCATTGCGGTGTATTCTTACAACAATGGGTAACACTATTCTTTTGGAATGACCCCATTCAAATATTCTTTTAAAAGGCCTTTTCATTAACCATTATGCTAGATAAATGATGGGGAGGTAGAATTTCATTTTCTGGACATAGATCATAGTAAGACCGAGAATGTTCAACTTGTTAATGAGAGGATGAAGGAATCATAGAACTTGAGTAATTCATATAATGATCGTTGGAGGAGGACCATGGAGTATGAGGTTTTTGGACCATGTGTTCTTAAATTATTCTCCCTGATCTAGTCTATGGTAGTTTGGAAGGGGAATTGAGCATTCTACAAGGATCATTAAAACCTTCAGGAAGTTAGGGTGGTTTTGAATGGTTTCATAACATTTGAAACATCCACCAAAGTTGGAGAAGGTCCATGACATCTTTAATGTCTGTCAACAATTTTTGTATCATCACGATGACACTCAATTCATTGATTTGGGATAGTGGATGTCTATGTTGATGTGACATTCATGTAGCGGCCAGTAGAGATCTAGGATCGTCGGGTGAAGGTGTTGCATGTACTAACCATTCTATTAGTTCATCTATTGTGGAGGTATGGTGTCCTAGAGAATTATACATTGGGTGAGTTCGTTCCTCACATAGCTGTTAATATCTTGACATGGGGGACAGAAATCCGATATTTATCTACTCTTGATGGCATGGTTGTTGTAATTGTCGTGTTTGTATTCTGGTCTATTTAGGATGAATATATTTGAAAAGGTTTTCATGGATACTGAGGTTTCAATATTTCTTTTTAAAAACAAATTTCTGATTATCATTGAACTTGAATGTTCATAGTTGGTAGTGGTGCTTCATGCATAGTGGAGACCCTAAGATGTATCACACAAGGTGGTTTTTTGGACCCCTCTTTTACTTATGAATGGATTTTAATTCTTGAGGTTGAGAATAATTTAATTGGTATATTATGTAATGCCTCAGAAATTTCCAGTCCATTACTTTGTCAAAATAAAGTGTATGAGGTGTTGGAGAGGTATCACTAACTCATTTTGAATGTTTGAAAAAATTTCTAGTTTATGTTAGTATATTCAGATACTCCCAATTTACATTTTATTATATAAAAAATCAGTATAATACCATGTTTATTTGTTTAATATATTTCAAAGGAAGTAAAATATATCATTAATTTTTAAATTTTTTGGAGGCTTTAAGGTAGTAAGATTTTTATGTCAAGAACCACTTTTAAGAGGAGTTCAAAATGGTTTAATATCCCTTTATATTAAAATCTAATGCATAAAATCTGATCATCTTTAATCCGTTCAACATTTGTATTTTCCCATGATATCGGGGTAATTCCATAACCTTTATTCCCCGAGGATCTGTGTGTCTAGGTTTTCCCCGAGGATCATGTTTTCTTGAAGCCTTGCGCACCCCCAATTTGGAACAAGGATGAGGTGACGATAATCAATAAATCCAGGGAAGTATTCCTTCTACTCACCTGTTTTTTATCATGTGGGGTGGGTGTGTGAATGTTTTCCATGAGAATAAAGATAAATCATAAATTTTAAAATGACAATTGAATCAGATTCAAATATCAAAATATGGGATGGGGAAATGTGATGCATGCTATTATTTTAGTATTTAGTGACATTGTGAAATATATGGGAAATTTGAGGACTAAAAATCATGGTTGTTGGTGGTCATTTACTATACACTCGCTATGAATTGTTATGGTTCATTGTTGATAATGTGTTGAATTGATGTATATATGTAATTGATTAACTACATAAATTTGGTTAAATTAATGGATTCTCTATGATAAAATATATTTTATTAAAACCCATGAACTATCAATGGATAAAATAAAATAATGACTATTTGTAAAATCTGAATACACCCTTCCTTATTTTCCGTGGATGTGTGCTGAGTGTGGTCTTGTTCAGTCAGGATCCTTATGTGATTTTATGGTGATGGGGTTTATAGCACGACTATGTGTGGGGTGGTTTTGGTATGGTAATATAATCTTAGGTTGAGAGATTGATTGATTATGGAATGGATGGGCAGTGTTTGAGTAGCAGGTTTGTAGGCTTCGGTAATGTTATGTTTATATTTATGGGTGTGATGGGTGTGGTGTTGTTATGAAACGAGGATATCAGTATCGTTTTGATAAGATGTGCTACTAAGTTTGACTATGCGTTTGGGGTTTTCTTAATGAGATGGAGGACTGGGAAGAATTTATTTGAAGAATGACGATGGAAGTGGTTATTATGGGTGCTAAAAAGAGTATAAATAAGAAGTGATTTTACGTAATGTGGTTCTTTTTATCCATGTGTCATTTTTTCCTTTGTGGTTTGTTCCTTTTTGAGATTTTTAGTTTCCCATGTATGGTAGGAATGTATAAATTTTTTACTTAATAATGAATGAAATTGGTAAAATAATTGTTGGTGGTATGTTTGGATTGTGTCTTGTTGAAAATGGATTTCATATATCAACTTCCAAGGTTAATATTGATAAGGTGAAGTAATGCATTAAGTGGTAGAAGCATGGTTGGATGTATCATAGGGAAGTTGGTTTTTTGATTGAGGACACATATATTGGAATTTTTTGTTTGATACTATATATATAAACATGTAAATTCTTTGGGTCCTCTATATGCACCCCACCTAGGTTAAGCACTACAATCCATATAGCCCCATTTTCATGGGGGAGGTTGTCTTTAAAAAACATCCCAGTGGGAGGATGGATGGCTATACCCCATATATTCCCAACACTGTCTTTCTGGTGGTGATATGTAAGGATTTTTTGGGATGGTAGTGGTTTGTATGACCTAAATGTGTGTGGGTGAGTTATTTTTTCCAAGGTGCCTTCGAGATGACATGTTTAGTGATTTTATATGCATTTTTAGAATGTTATGTGGTATGTGGCCTAGGTGTCAAAAAGAGGGAAGTGGTTGTGAGTCCCATGATTGTGTAGGAGAGATGTGATGAGATTCATTTTCCTAGGATACTAGACTAGATGAAATGGTATGTTTCAAAGAGGTTGGAGTGGTGGGATGTTTTCTGTTCGGGTGTGTTTATGGCAAACAAGTGCGGAATTGGAGTTGTGTACCCTATAATTGATGATAATATTATTATAATACATTACATGAATTACATGGTGTGAGTACCTTGGTGAGTTTAGGTGGTAATTATAGCTTTCCATGTGTTGTTGGTTTCAATTGTTTTCAAACAGAGGAATTATTATGGTTCTCCACATATGTACAAGAAACATGGATTTTTAGGATGAGTATACCGATATTGTCACCCAACATTATAAAACTACATTCTGGATTTTTGGTGTACTTCATGGACAGTGCTTGGCATTTCATGTTTTTAATTGGAGAATGTTGTGACTTCACAGGTTAGCATTGTTCTTTTGTGCTTACATTCATGTTTTATAGTATTTCTAGAAATCATGCATTATGCAAGCATGTAGGATGGATTTTGGATTATTATAAATATATATTTTTTTTGAGTAGTTTGAGTACGATACGTCTTATCTCCCAATCATGGTTATTTAAAAAATAAGGTATTCCCTCCAAATTTTTGAGAATTGTACAACAAAGGTGCTGGTAGCCACCCTAGGGCCTATAGGAGTTGACACTCAGGGGGAATTATCAATCTTTCTTCATTTCCAGCTCAGTAGGGGAATCAGTTGAGGTAGGGGGTCATGATAAATAATATTTTTATGTATTATTTGACAATAACAGTGTAATCATTATTCTTTTAATTTGAGTTTCAAATGAAGGAAATTTTGTGACCACATGCTTTTAAACCGCATTATTTTTTATCTCCATTAATTTCTTCATTATGCAATCAATTATTGTTAAAAAATTTATACTATTATATAATTTATATTAATGAGAATATATTTTGAGAGAAATCGTCACTCATTTCACCCATTAGTATAAATTTTTATTTCATACAAAACCATGTTTTCTATAAATTTTTTAAATTTTTTTTGTAACAATTATAAAAATTGAATTATATATGATATTTTAATGATGTTTGAATGGACTAATTTTTTTATTTAATATTCATGAACCACTACAAAAAATTATTTTTAATTTTAATATAAAAGTGAAATGAATTTTTTTATCGTAAATAGAATATTAATAATTTCATTTATTCATCACCACCAGATGTTTTACAAAATCCATTTTATGATTCATGTATAATATTTGAAAAACTTTATTTTCAATTTTTTTTGGACATTATAGTTTTAAAAAATGTTATATTCAATGTAAAAAAG
Organism: Viscum album; assembly: GCA_963277665.1. Lineage (NCBI taxonomy): Eukaryota > Viridiplantae > Streptophyta > Magnoliopsida > Santalales > Viscaceae > Viscum > Viscum album. Next base: position 115,526,626 of record OY728128.1, on the reverse strand, counting down.
GTTTTTTTCTCAAAAATGTTTTAATGACTATTTTAATTTAATTTTATCATCATCAAATGAACCTCATATTCTATATATTATCTGCTGGGGATATGACGTATTGATACAATGACAATTCATTAAATTGAAGTATAATGAACATACATATAATTGAATGTATTAAAATTCACTTTTATGATTTGTTTTCATTATGTTACCATACAATTATTCACTTTACAATGATAATTAAACATTAAATTGCACCTATATATTCTTATATTTTATCATGGATTTGTTTAATTATTAAATTTTATACCATTTTTATATATGTTAGAAGACATTGAATGTTATTTTCATATCATTGTAACTATTGATAAAAATGAAATCATTAGTTGTTATTGATATTTTAGGATAATAATAATTTTTCATGAAGTAAATTTTTTATTTTTTATATATGGAAATCTTTGGACATGTAGTGACAATTAGGCCTCGAATTATATATCCTTGTGATGAATTAGTAACATCATGCAGAGAACCCGTAATCAACTATTAAATGGGTTTCTAGATGAGGATTAATAATATCATCTGGATGGTTTTAATTATTGATGTATTATATTCATTATAACATTAAAGGAAATGATTAATCCTAGAAATAATTAATAATTCTATAAATATTATGCATGATATTTCGGTAATGATATTTCCTTAAGATGCATATCACCATCATATTATTGATTAAATTTATTTTCTATTCATTTATTTACCATTATATAGTGATTATCCCATTTCATATCATTTTAATGGAATGCGTGATATATAATTAACCATTCCATGTTGACTATTCAACGTTATTAATGAAATCGTCCACTCTAATTAACACTTATATAGAATTTGAGATCACCTAATTATTGGTAAATTCCAAATGATTCCATAAATTGTAATATATTTGATATGAAATTATATGTTAGATGAAATAATGAAAATAGTGAAAAAAATATAATTTTTTAATTGTATTCAAAGGAAAGGAAAAGTTGAATTGGGTATGTAGATTAAAAAAACTACTAACCAATTCAGAATGTCAATATTTGATTCATTGTTTCATATAAAAATGTCAAAATGGAATACCCCATAATTGGTCTATTTTGGTTTTCGTTCATAAAAATTCAATGAGAGGAAGTTCAGTATTCACCATTGGTACTAGATTAAATATATATATAAGGGATCATCACATTATGATCAGTATTATTTATATTTATAGTACAATATAAAAATGAATTATTAAGTGATTATGTGTTTTTTTAGAAATAAAATATATGTTTGGAAACTAAAATTAGATATGGAAATGGTATAGTTGAATCACAGGGTAGTAACTCCTAAAAGTGAGTTTTAGGATTTAATCGATCATCACATTGTAAAAAACAAAATTCCTTACCTTATACCTTTTTTACTCTCCTAGGGAATATTCATTGTGTAATTGGTATTTATATAAAAGTATTATGATGAAAATGAAATGAATATGTTATAAATATGGTTTAATGGATTTACAAAAATATTTTATGTTTTAAATATCCAATATTTTATTATATCGTTTTTCTTCTATGATTATTTTAAATCAATTTATTATTTATCGTTTTAGAGAATGCCAAAAATGTGAGGGAAATGATTTAATATTTTATAAAATGGTAAATGTGGTGTCTATGAGAATCTATGTTGGATGATTCCTCGAGTTAAATGTGTCAGGATTATAAAAAATTATTTTTCCTAAAATATGATTTACAATCTACACACTATATTACTCTCAAATAGACAAATGTAATGAAATATGGATTTTTCAAATATCACCAATCTAAGAGACTACTGAGGTAAGAATCATCAATTTCTATCATGAGATAAATGTTGAAATAAACACCTAGGAATACATATTAATGGTATGGAGATCTGTTTGGGTGTGGAATAGAAGGGATTAATAAATATATTTTCAAATGAAAAATGAAGAATATATTGGATGGAAATAAATCACATCCTATGGATTAATTTATAGATTTTTCTCATAAATATGGAGAACTGAGGAATTTTCAACCTCAATACGATCATTTTGGGGAAGACCCTTAGACCTTGGAAAAACCTATATTAAAATCAAACTTTTGATATATGTATATATTATGAAGAAACAATGTTATTTTTTATATAATATTCACGAAAAAAATGAGGAATATATTTAATTCATTGATTCATATATGTCCTCATTAATAATTGAGTTATGGATACTATCATGTGTTTTTAAGTTTCTGTTTAATCATTACTTCACATTCATAATCTCACTTTTGGAAATAATTCATTAGTAGGTCTATTCCAATATTATGGATATTTTTGGAAGGTATTTATTGGAAAAACCCAATTGGTTTAGTTAGTGAATAACTTATTTTATAAATAATGACATCAAAATTTTAACATCTAATTAAAAATATTAGTATATTGTAAGGTTAATATTTACATTTATGTCATGGTAAATATCGGTCATCCTAATATGGGAATTTTATACGAATCATAATAATATTTGGTTTTTAAAAATGAATCCTTAATGCATTTTTTTAAGACTATTGGGAATTAACCCTTAAATGAATAATGACAAGGGTTTAGGGCCAAACAATGTACTATGTGATTTCATAGTTGTCATTTATTTATTTTCATTCAATATAAATTGGGAATAATGGTTATGTTGAACAATTGGTGTTACTACTATGTTATATATATTGATGTGTATTCTGGGATAACTTTTTAGAACTATATTTTTTTTTCTAAAATAGATTGAGAAATGTGGAAATAATTTGCACTCTTTTATGTTTATTACAATATATTTAAAGTGAACATTTATATTTTAATTCTAAATTATTCAATTTATGATACGATATTTTTTGGGTAATAAATTAATAGGATATTTATCAAAGAATATCCACAAGATGGAATTGTGACTCTCAAATTGAAATGTATCAAGTATATTTATGTCCTTATATTTATAGAAAGTAAATGAAAAATTTGTAAAAAGGAATGTGAAAAAACTGTTATCATATTACCTTTATATATGTTGAATCAAATTGAATTTTTAATCATAAAAAATATATGTTTTTAATAACATAACATTAAAATTTTCATTATTTTCTTTTAATCGAGGTCGTATATAATTTTATATATTTATTGAAAATTTCATCTATATCTAATTATTAAATTTCCAAAAATTATATACTACATAGAATCCTATTTATTATTTAATGCATATGTTATTTTCACATATATTTCACTATTATTTTGAGGATAATTTAAGAAGATTTACTCAAAATAGGGTCATAAAAGTAAATTTTCAATTATTAAGCACTATATTCTAGTGAACAATACACAATCGCATGGATAAAATTTATTTAATTGATGGAATAATGTAAAACAATTTTAATTAATAAGGAATAAAATTTTATTTTAAAACATATTAGAAATGATGAAATGATCATAAACAACACATCAAATATATTACTTTGATTTGAATCCCATTAATAGATTGTGAAACAATCATCCCCAGGTCTAATTTATATTTAATATTGTATATAATTATAACTTAGGTGTAAAATTGGGGGAGGATGATCGATCTATTTTAATTATTAAATTTATCCACATCAATTGATTAGAAATATAAAAATATTTATATAATATAATAATAAATATTTTCAGAAATATTTTATTTCTCAAGAAGATTGTTTATGCACTCTTTGTGAACATAATTTAAAGTTAACATTTACCACTTATAATATATTTATATTATGAAATTAAATTCATCTTTTTAGAATGTCTGAAATATATTAGGTTAAATGTTTCATATTCTTATAAAATGATTAATTTTTTATTTAAAAGTGAAAAATATTAATTTTTATTGAACACAACCTTTTCGTTAGAATTATTAAAAAAGATAACATACATGTGAAATTTGTTGTCATGTAAACTTGACTAAATTAAATTTAAGTTTAACTATTTTTTGGTAATGGAATCAATATCATATGAAATTATTATTTGAAAAATATTTTTAATTTTGAGAATTTTCTCTTCTAATACACGCATTTTTATCAAGCATCGGGTTATAATTTTGAATTTTTTATTTCCACATATGTAAATTGAATTTTTAAAATGGTATTCCATAATTTTCATAGTAATTATTTATATTTTATAATAATGTAATTATTATTTTTCACCACTATGAATAGTAAAATTAGAAAAAATTAACTTTTATGGTTAAGGTGAAAACTGATTTATCATGTATTTAAATAGAATATATAAACGATAAAATGTACTAAAAATAAATATAATATATATTTTACAGATATATTTTGAATTCATAATTTGATACACTCATGAATAATCCATTTTATACACTTGATTATATTGAAAAAATCTAGGTATGCCATTTTCATTAAAATATTTACCATTTTCCCACTCACATCAATTATAAAAGGCAACACCTATCATTTATTAATCACAATATCAAACAATTTTTGATCCACCAATACCTACCAATGTCACTTATAAAATTTTTCTACCTCATCCTAGAGTCGAAATTTTGTTATAAATCTATTATAGTAAAACATTACATATAATCATATAGATATGGTCCAGGAAATGTAAAAAATCCTAACATGTAATTTTTAGTCCATCTTACACCACCTTAAAATAATATTATGTTAGGATTATATAATAACAAAAGTGTTTATAATATTATGATATTTTACAATTATATGTGAATGACCTATATCTACACCCCCTTCCCTTGATTGGGAAATGATGATGTTGTTCATGTGAATGATGAACTGTGACATCACGAATAAATGTGACACATTTTCCATCAACACATCTCACTATTGTGGATGACGATGAATCTAAAGTATATATATGATATTAAATATATAGTTTTTCAAAGGATTATTACATAAATTAATCCATGTTCTAAATAATGTTTTAAATCAATTTATTTTCATTAGGTTATATTACCTATTAATTATAATTAAACATAAAAGATAAGGTCTCAAAAGATATTTGAAAAGATTATGTCACACTTTCACTAGTTTTCTGTGGGGTTAAATTTCTAACAAAAAATTGATTAATAATCACTTCAACATTATGATCCATATATGGGTTTATATAATAACTTCTTTTTAATCATGGTTGTTCATACATGATTTTACAATAGAGAAATTTTTTTATAATTATATCATAAACTCCAAAAAATTGTATTAGATTTTTTATTAAATATTTTGTTAGGTAAGATAATTATTTTCAACTTCCAAAAACATAAAATTATTGAATAAATGTTTTTGTAAAGACAATCATCATTTCTCTCATCAGTTCAAAATCGTATATCATCCAAAATCATGTTTTCTAAATATTTGGTCAAAAAATATTTAAAAAAATTTAAGATTCATTTATTAAAAAATTTCTTATCCATGATTGTAATTTTTATATGAAAATTTTAATATAATTTAAAAGTTTTATTTTCTAACAAATAGTTCATATTTTACCCAAAACCTGAATGGATTTTTTGATTTATCATACATGTAATGTACAAATGTTACGAAAATAATGTACACTCATTGATGTAAACATTAATTATAAATTTCAAATTTAATTTTCATTTAAAATAATTTTAAAAAAATTATATATATTTTTTTCCATCACAAAAAAAATTTGAAATTTGAAATTGTCTATTTTAATGAAGAACTTTTTAATGGATTTTTCATGTAACAAATATCCATCAATGATGAAATCACTTATTATAATTTTAATGTATTGGATATATTTTTAATTGATAACATTTTTATTGATAAAATGGATGGTTTATTTATATTATCACCCTAGTGTGTTTTTATAATCACTTTCTGGATTTTTTCCAAAATATTTAAATTCAAATATTCAATTTCCATTGAATATTGGATATTAAATTTTCCATAATTAAAAATATTACTTATTATGGATATTTCTTTTCATAATTACAATATCATTTTTTCATACTTTATTCAATGTTGAATATTATTTATTTATTTGGGATACTATTGATAAAGCTTCATATATTAGTCATTAGGGATAATTGTTAATAATTAATAATTATCATGAGTTAAGTTGATTAATCATTATAAAATTAAATCCTTGGACATGCAATGAGGGGTGTGGCCCTGAATTATATACTCTCACAGTGTATCAGTATTCTGATGTGCTGAATTAAAATTTCATAATTAAAGATGTTTTTACATAATGTTTCAAAAAGTCATTTGGATGATCTTTAAGTAAGAGGTATCAAAATCAAAAGACCATGAAATCGATTAATTAATAAAATCATTCTATAAGACATTAGTTATTATTAACCATTTTATATCCCATATGTTATTGTTTCTAGATTAATTTAAATCCTTTTTTATTTATTATATATAATTTGTTTCATCTATTTAATTTTCCATTATGATTTTTCATCTCTTATTCTCTATGATATTTTAAAAATTATATTATTTTGGAATTCATTTCAATTTTCAAGTTTATTAAAAAATAGAATATGAATTTATTTATTTAACATCCCTTGTCAATTATCATTATATTATTATTTTATTATCATGTGTATTGAATAACATAACTTTATATGTTGATTATTCATATTGCATCATGATAAAAATGAATATACATAACCATTACTAAGTATTTGAGAAACCCCATATTTCTTCCATTATATGGAATCTATTATGTTTTCAATGATGGAAATGGAAGTATATTAAAGTAAACATAATTATATTCTCAAAATAAATATATTTTATTTTTTTCATGAATTTATTTCAAGATTCATGTATGTATCACTTTTACAAATAAAACTAACTAATTGGTGCCATGGGATGTGATTATATTTATATTTTTCCAATGTAACAATGTAAAATCTCCAACTACAGGCTACTGGGATTTGGGTCATTATAATTAAATTTTTTAATAGTGATTTATAGGTTTATTATATTATCATTGAACCAATTTTTTCATTTTTATCGATGAAATATTTATATAATTATTTGGATTGGTCCATATTGTGTTTTTTGAGTATGTTCGATATATTGTAGTAATACATCTTCATTATGTTTACCATTGTCAAATAAATAATTATATAGTCCAATAATGATTAATAAACAACAAATAATTATCACTTTTATACATTATTTGATGTTTTGATCCAAATCATGAGATATAGTTATTAAAAAAGAATTAAGTTAAAAACATATATGTAGTAAATTGAAGGTTTTCATGAGTAGTGAAATTATTTTTCAAAAAAATTAATGAAATTTTGTATGTATTATTTTGTCATTTTTAATGTTATTATTGAATTAAAAACATATAACATATTAAAATAAATAGTTTATATCATACATGTACTATAGTGATGGTAAAATAAAAAGATCATTACTTTGTGGTGGAAATGAACATAGAGACACAAACTATGCTTGAATTTTTTAATATAAGAATTTTTAATAAAATATTCAAATAAAAATAAATCAATAATAGTGAAAATAACCCTAATATTGAGTATATAATTTAAATTAATCATTTTACAGCTCTATGATATGTGGTTGGGGAAAATGAAACACATCCCCCTATGTAAGTGGTGCTCTACATGTACTCACAAACAATGTTTTCATTACAAAAATGATGGAAGATGAGAGAGAAATGATTACATCATGATAATAATATGATTTAAATACATTGTATATATTAATTTTATAACACCATTATGTTTTAATAATGTTAGTCAGATATATATGAAGAATTAATATAAAATATGTGAGGTTGGATTGGTACCTTTTTCTTTGGTACAACTCATTTAGATAAATTTTCATGGACCTTTGTTATGATTTTTCAAGAGGAACAACACTAATAAATTATATAGTGTAAGTTTAGAAGATAGTTTTTTTTGTATTTGGTAGATATAGAGGTCACAATTAAAATTAAATTATATAAAGGAAGGGTAGCAATTTAAAAGGGGAGGAAAGTTCATTTTTTAAAATTCATGAAATAATATAATATAACATGTGTATTACTGATATAAAATGATACCATAATTGAATTTAAATAAACATAATTAGTATAATTTATTAATATATTTATAATAATAATATTTATTAAGGTTTATATATAAAATTAATACCTTAACCTTTTTCCCCCTAGCTATCAAATTTCCTCTATAAATGTAGAAATAACATTTTCATAATAAATCATTTATAATTTCTTTTATATGATAAAAATTAATAATGGCCCAGAATTGAAAAATTCATATTCTAGTGAAATTTATATATAATTCATATTCGTACATTGTAACCGATCATTTTCGATTATATTTTACAGAGTTAGTTTATATCATTTACATAAAAACCAATATATTACATTTAAAGTTACAAATAAATTCTTTATTACAAATAAAATAATATTCTATGCCTAAATAATTCATAGAAAATTTAATTCAAAATAATAAGTGACCAAATAAAAAGAATAATATTTTATATAAATTTAAGACAAAAAAATATTATATTTCTTATAATTTTATAATTTGCATCATACTGAAGTACAATATACATTCCATTAACAAGTGAAATCCAAGATATTCATAAAAATATATTAATTTAATAGATACATAAATTACATAACATTAAGTATTTTTTATCAACGTAATAAATATAGAAAAAATGTCATGGTTAAACATTGAATAACAATTATAGTTAAATATAAAATAAAAAATCACATATAAAATTACCATTATTCTAACTGTTGGAATAACCATCACGTATTATTCCCATAATCATTTATAAGAATCCTAATTAGTAAAATAAAACTAGTTAACTGATAAATTCTAGAACTAAAACGATATCACAAATTCATGGATAAAAATCAAACCATCCAACCCCATTAATAATTCCCAAGACCCATAACATAATCGTATTTTATGAATGTTTTGATTTTTATCATTTAGAAATAAAAAAAATATTCATTTCCATTATAATTTTTTTTTCATTTCATTTGTAATAACTATTTCATTCAAAAACCCCTTTTTATGAAATCCAAAACATATAATTGTATTATATTTCTTTATATATAAAATAAATTTCATATAAATGATTCCAAACATCAAATAATGGTTAGGGATACAAGTGATTTTGTTATAATCATATTCGTTAAAATATATATTTCCATTTGACATTTATAATGAAATTGAAATGATTCTACAGTAATATTCCATTTTAAAACCATAGAATGAATGAAAAAATAAAGAAAATATTTCCTTCAAATATCATGGTTCTGTATAAATTTTATGCAAAGATAATTGTATAATTATTGACATGAAAAAAATTAGAGTCTTAAGGGAATATGTAAAAGAAATTTTTTAAAAGAAACCCATTACCCTTAGTTTGATTCATCAAAAGTACTATTTATCAAAAAGAATACTTAATGAAATTATGAAATATTTATTATGATCCATTTTCAGGTTTTTCCCTTTTACCATATTATAATAAATTCTGTGATCAGTTATTTTCAATTTAGATGTTTGGATATATTCAAAGCATAAATATGAATTTAAATTTGAGGGTTGACTATGATCAAACGAGTTATTTTATATAATAAAAATAGTAAAAATAAATAAATAAAAAAATTATTTATACAATAATTATTCTTTTATGTCCACTGATTAATACTGGATTTGGAAACTGATCTACATTAAAATCATTGAGATGGAATGACATACATCCTCAAACTTAAACTCTCTAGTTTTTTATTATCATTTTGGAATGAAGGATTATATTACTGTATCATTATATAACGATCATTTTCTAATAAATATATTATTATATCATTGAACATACAATTCTATAAAATTCATGTGATGCGGTGGTGTGTAAAATTGTTCATTGCTTCGTGGACATTGTATTCTCCACATACACATGTCAAACCATTTCAATTTAAATTATATAAATTTTAAATGAATACAATTATATATTTTAATAATGATTAACATGGAATTAATATCATATATATAACATAATTCAATAAATATAATAGACACTGTAAAATGATTATAGAAGTCGAATTTTTATAGTTTATGTGGTGGTTGCCTACCATACATTCATATAATGGTCTGTTTTCCAATTATCATTGAAGAAGATATAGATATATTTTTTCCCAATAACATAATTAAATATTATTATATGGGTGATACTAGAATTTTTATTTTATAATTGTTTAATAATATTTTATGGACGTTGAAATGGGAAAAAAACTATAACACGTGGTTAAAAACCGTACCCCTTATTTGGTTAATCTCTTTTTTTATTACACAGTAATCCCCATATGAAGGGTATTATAATTAAAAAAGAACATTAAAATTAGGATACATATTTAGGAAAGAATATTGGTATGTATTTGGTGACCAAAAATATTTTTAAGGTTCTGAAAGACAGATGATGTGGTTCCCTTTAATAATATACTAGAGGGGCACTGTTGGAATTTCATAAAATATTAAATGAATCTATTGTAATATTATTGTCAAAATGGATAAAAATTTAAATAATTATAATATTATATGATTTTTAATTGAAATATTTTAATCCATGAATACATGTATATTTTATTTAAATGTTTACCTATGTTTTTTATTATAATCCATCCGAAATATCATTCACACTTACTAAAACAAGAATATTTTTTACTTGGTGAGGGTTTTGATTGATACTATAAATGTTAAAGAAACGTTTCTTAAATGGAACATGACTAATATTATATAAAATATCATAATCACTTAACCAAAAATAATATTTAAATCTATTTTAATCCATTTAAAAAATATTAATATTGATAAATTATCATTAATTACTAAGATAAAACTATTTAACTATATTCAATTTGAAAAAAATAATGAAATGGAATTATAATTAAAGTAAGTAAAAAAATATTATATGTTAATTAATCAGTTAAAATATAGTTATAAAAATATTCATTCAAATCATTTTTTATTTCTAAATTCAATTTTTTTTATTTTTCTCATACATGTATAAAGAATTTATCCACGTTTGGTATACATTTATATTAAGTATATCTTCAAAAAATATATTAAATGAATTATTCTTATGAATATAAATCACAAATATTTCATGTGAATCTTTATTAATGATTATATAATATTAGTATATGCATGTTAAAAATATTATATTTATTAAAAAAACAGACTAACAGGTAATCATTTCATATAGATGAACTACTATAAAGACCATAATAACCAAAAAATTCAAAGAAAATGTTTTATTAAAAAATTATTAATGTGGATGTATCAAAATCGAATCATATAATCTAATTAATTAATTTTTTATGATAATTTTCTCGTCATTATAATTATCTGTTTAACACGTTGTAACTCGATTTTCCCATTACCGAAGAAAATATTTTAAAACTTACTATTCGAAGTTTCAAAAAATATAAGGGAACTAACTTCCAAATTAGGAACATATAATTATTTTTATATAGTAAATTTAATAAAATCAATATCACATATCTTGAAATTTTAAATATAATGTTAAACTAAAAAAAATAAAGGAAAACAATTTTTCAGAAAATGGTTTATTTGTATGAAAAATATATTTTATCATGTAAAATTACAAAATTCATTTCAAAAGAAATACTTTTTTTTTCTAAATCAAAATAAAATAAATAAATTTTATAAAAATTCCAAAATATAATTTTAGGTTATATATACTTTAATTGAAATCAACTATTTCAGCAAAACCCTACAATATTTAGTATTTATTTCACAATCAACCCATTTTAAAAAAATTAATAATTTAAACATAGGATAATTATTAGATAAAAATTTATGATATTCTATATATTTTATAATGTAAATTTTTATAATGTTGTTGAAATTATTTGGCTTTTTTATTATTATAATCAATAAAACCATTTTTTAAAAACATATTTTGATAAATATAATTAGTTTAATAGAAATATAATTATTTTAAAATATTTACTAATAAATATATATATTTTTGATTAAGACATATATAAATTTATATATATATTTCGTAATTTATTGAATACTAAACAGAGATACCAATTCAATGGATTGGAAAAAAAATATTTCCTTGTTCATTTAAGGTCAATAGTGTGTGTCATACACATTTTCAAATATAATTTAAATTTTTATAAGTATCATCGTGATACTTTCTACCCCAACATTAAAAAAATATTCATCATCTTTTTAACATCATTTAGGGAAACACTATTATTCATCTAAAATTACCTTTCTTAATATATCACATCATAAAAGGGGTCAAAAAACATCTTCAAGAGTAGATGGAAAGGGAAATATTATATTCATTTAAAAAATCATTATCAGATTCCCATTAAATGATATACAATGGTAATTGAAAATACCCTTACTGAAGAGGAATTTGATTCCCATGAACTGATATTGTGTGATTGGGACGTTGTCAATAGATTATAAACAACCATAAAATACTAAATCTATAATAGATGAAAATAACATAGATTAATAAGAAATTATTTAATTAAGATAACATTTAAGTAATGACTCGTACGTTTCCTTGTTTTATATTTATACTTTCAAAATACTTTGAGTCCAGTCGATGATACGATGTTTGATTCTGATGCTCAGGGTGCCTAGAATGATTTTTCATAAAATAATAATTTTTAATAGAACATGCATGCAAATATTCAGATAATGTGAAATAAATATAAAATGGATACCCACATCACATATTTAAGGACATTGTTGAGATGAGAGTAGTCTTTTTAACTCAACTGCGGCCTAACATTAGTTGAAACATGTCATCTTTTGAAAAAGTCACAAGAGGCATAACTGTATATAAAATAATTAAATAAACATTATTTCATTTTGAAATCCTAAGAACTCAAAAATTGTAACTCATATTCGAAATCTGAGACCTTTAATGACTTCATATAGGGGTGATTTATTTAGGTGGGGTCTAACCTTGACAAGCACGGGTCGAAGGGGAAAGGTGGTTTTTGTACCTAAACATCATTAAACTAGTCAATAAAAATAATTTATTTGGACATTTCCAATTTATTCAACAATGATTTCTTATTTTAATAATTCATGTCATAGTAATTCAGTTTTATCATCGTAACCCTATATTTACAATGAGGAAAGGTGAATGAAGTGCTCTGCTGATGACAAATGTCGGTGGATCGAGGATCGATGATGAAAAATTCCTCTGTTCATCATCAATGAAAATTCTAATCATCAAGGTAGATTGCTGATATATATGATTCCCATTACCATTATAGGATCAAATGATGAAAACAGACCAAACCACCGACATGTTAATAAGTGGTTCGTTCATCCTTGTGGGATGAATTAATATATAATGGTGAATAAATGGAAGATAAATTATTGTGAATATTGGTGGATTATTCTTCTTTAAATATTTTAATATGAACATATGGAGGCTGACACGAACAAAGAAAATATCTACTCATTTGGGTATTCATGCGCTTTGTCTCATTCCCCCAACATTCCCTGTGCATCGCACTTTATGGTCAACTGATTGAATCACCATCGATATATGGTTTGATTATCCAGATGGGGATCCAAAACCGTAGTGGTGTAGGATCGTGGAAGAACATAGTAGTGGCTATAGGTGGATGGTTTGACTGTTTTAGGTAGAGAACATAAAGGAAAGGCCTCCAGTGGGCTGGCCGATGATGGTGGAATCACTAGCCCACCAAGAGTGGATAGACGAGGTGGAGTGCATAAAGACAACTACTGGATGGGCTCTTTAGTGTGGATCAAAAATGAAGTGTGGGGGGACCCAGTAGGGGACGCAGCAGGGAAGTCAGCAGGAAGTGATGGGGTTGTTGCAATAGGTGGGATCACATGCAAATGGGGTCCCTATTGAACTTGCGGTGGAAGAATCCATGGGGATGGGTGTGTGACACGGTTTATGCTTTGTTGAATGTGGAAGCTGTGTTGACCTAGAACTCAAGGCAGAGCCATGTACTGAAGGAGTCAGTAGGCATGAAGTAGACAATGCTAGATTTAGGAGTCCAATAGACTGCTACCCAGTGGATAGTGTCCCAGTGGTTCAGTAGTCCATGCCCGATAAGTCGGGCCTAGAGGTCAAATGGTTCGGGCCAGACTGGGCACTGACCAATAGGGTTGGGTTGGCTGAACATGGTCGCGTCGTCAAGATTGTGTCAGGTATTACCCAGACATTGACTAGATATTTTTTAATACATTATTAGTTTCTATCAAATCGTGTACCTGTTTGATGAGTTTTTTTGGGTTATAGGACCTTTTCAATGAGATAGTCCTTTTGATATAATCTATATGTGTTTTTATTAAAGCTTGTTTAGAATCTAATGCATTGAAGTGTAGGTTCTCTGGGAATAATCTTGATATGTGTGGAATCCTACAACTGGTTGGAATTATGTGATATTAGTGACTATATGACTTGGGGGATACATGAACCAATGATGCTATGTGTTCCATGGACACTCCATGCACCATCGATGATCAATGTTCCATCAACTCTCCACACACCATCGACATCTAAGAGGCCATCACCATTCTGGGAACCACTGATGCTCTATGCTCCACAAACACTCCATGTGACTTCAATTACCCATGAGCCATCAAAACTCTATACACCATTAAAAAATCTTTCTTCATAAATAATCATTTATCTATATACAATAACTCAAATTACATATCCTCATTCTTTGTATTTATACAATTGTGAGATTACTGTATGAATATATTTCATGTAATACCATTGTGGTGTACTTATTATGTTTCATTTTTGGTGCACATCAGGTGTTCCACTATGGTGTACATAGAGTAATTCATAGTGGTGTGCATTTGTTTCTGGGATCCCTATTTAGTATTGTTTTACTCAAACATGTATGGTCTGTGCCAACACATGTTGTGACTTTAATAGATGATCGATTCTTTGATGGATTCCTTGTGGGATTGGGGCCATGTGGGTCTTAGAGAGAGGAATGATAGACATGGTGTTCTTTCAGATCCATCTAACATATTTTTCAATATCAACCTATCACATAGGGTTTTCTTTAGATGAGATTAAGGATCTTGTTGTTTTCCTTTTTGTTGGTCTTGTATTCTAGCACCATTATCATTTCACTTTTTTAATATTGGTACTATAATGATTGTATAATATTTTTTTTCATGGTTGTTAATTTAGTGATTTCAATTTTGAACATTTGGTCCTAGAAATGGGTGTGTGTGTACAAGAACATATGAAAATTCCTACCATTTGTCCAATATTCAAACTGAGTTCAAGTCGCCAGCCCATGGCCAATTAGAGCGTGGAATGGGGTAGTCATGACCTTGGCCCTAGAGGATAGGTAATGACAGAGTGGAATCAGAGGAGGTCAGTTCTATCTAACAAACCAAGAGTCCATGAGATTGGTTTGGGGAACAATGTAGAGTGTTCTGTGATCAACTATCGGGCCATGGAATCCAATAAATGTGTGGTGACCGATGTATGCATACACCATGAGTCTTAATTCGACTTTCTAACTAGGTATGGGAATACAATGGTTTTATGAAAAATAATTTCTTTTTCATCATAGAGAATTTAGTTTTTCCTCATGACCTTATTGAATCATTTTCATATCACTAGGTGTACTCTATTTAGTATGGTACATATTTATCTGAATTAGGATGCCTCCATGTATACAACCATCTATAATTCTAATTCTGAATCATGGGGATGATCTACCTAGTGATGAGCCATTGTAAATTGAATAATATAGAAGATAGAACCCCCAGGTGGTTTACCAGTGATACCACCACCTGGAGAGAAGGGGTTACTACTAGAATTATTGGAATAGAATTCACGCTGGATGAGTGCATTGCAGGAGTTCCAGAGTAAGAAACCTTCCATTTTCAGTGGTTAGATAGACCCCCATGCAGTTAAAGACTTGATAGAGGTGGTTACATGTGTCTTAAACCAAGTAAGGATGCCTCTTGACCATATGGTAGTCATATCTGTGAGTATTCTTCATGGATAGATGGGGAGAAGGTGTACTATAGTGATCTAGACACATGAGGACACAACTTGTATTTGGACATATATTCAGAGTATCATCATGGTGGAGTTCTTCCCAGTGACATTATACTTTGTGTATATTGATCTACTACAGTATCTACAGTATGGTGTCCAGATAGTAGCGGAGTAGTCAGTGATATTTAAAGATCTTTCTTGTAACAACAATCATATAGTCTATGAACCATTCTTCATCGACCAGACTGTAAAGAAGGGGCTACTCCATAAGATCAGTGCATCCATGGTATTTTTATGAATTCTATCATATATTTCAGTACTGGAGAAATCCATACTGGTATAGGCATTCATGTGGAATACACACCAGTAGTGGGAACTCCTATCAGGAATTCGACATTTGAGTCATTGGAAGTAGGTAGTAGACAATTGACGTGGGGATCCAAGAAGATCATGAAGTTCAGGGGATGACCACAAGACCTCAGGTAAATTGTGTGATGCTCTTGGGGAAGATAAATTCAGAAAAAGGATAAGATGTTCTTCATGTTTGGTGGTAGGGGAAACATTGATAAAGATTTACCGACATGACATAAAAAAGGATTATCATATGGTTGTATGAATTCCAATGTAGTTGAAAATTCATGTATAGGGTGATCATCTAGGTGGTAGACGTGGAAGATGAGCTGGATGGGTAGTTGGAGGTGGATGAAGGATTGAGTTTCTACCACAACTACCGCTAGGTGGACACCCACAGGCCGAGGGAGATGGTGGAATGGGACTAGTCCAGAATTTGTTTATTGGGTCTTAAAACCGGATTTCCCCAAAGATGATTAGATATACGATATGTGACTTTACATCCCTTCATATATATAATTTCAATGCTTGTTTTAGACCCTTTTTTCTCCCCACCACCCTTGTTAGAGACGTAGATATTGGAATAGAACCATTTAATGGATAAAAATTCATAGAATCCCATACATGGGGAGATTCAAGAATCCCACATTGGTTCCAAAAATGTGCAATTACTCTTGGTGTAATAGTTTCACTTGGTATCTCATTAAGTTAGTGTCATGGTTTTACAATTTCATCATTTTTGTTGATTTTTTATCTATATTCCATGCCCAGATTGATAGATTGATGCAAATAGTGGAGTGTGTATTAGGATATGGGACCGGGATTTCCTTTTTCAGAAAAATTGAAACCCAATAATTGATAGATGGACTCACACATTGTATGGTGTATTCAATCACACACATGTTGGGTAGCATGTCCCTTGGGGAAGTGGACGAGACGAGTCTATAGTTTCTTATAGTGGATTTTGTGTATGAGGACGTCATTCCAGAATGCGTTCCAGGATTACCTCCCCATAGAGAGGTTCAATTCTGCATTGATATTTACCCCAGGATGACAATTATATCTACAAATTAATATCATATGGATCCTGGATGATTCAATCGTTAATTAAAACGATTTATGATTTACATAGTAAGGGATTCACGAGTCCTAGTGTTTTTTCTTAGGTAGAGTTGATGTTGATTTCGGAAAATGCAATGGGAGATCTAGGTGTATAGTTTCCTTGGGTTTGATGGATACTATCAAAAGTTTTCACCCAAATTTCTCTAGCATAGTATCACCCTTGACTTCTTTGACAAGGAAGGGGAATCCATTCGTTTTCTTAGAGATCTTCCATTACTACTTTTTAGAGATAAGTCAAAGAATGATGAACACAACCACCATGTGATTACTAGAGGAGGGTGTTGCGTATGTGGTGTTAATTAATGAATCTATGATGAGGAATAGTTGTTTCCTAATTCATGGGAATGATGTGATGTCATATGGATCATGCTAATTGATGAATCATGAGAATAACTACACATCCCATTATTTTAGAGTTGGAAACAATATTATTCTCCTTCTAGATGTTGGGAAAAAACCTAATATGTGAGTTGTTAACTATCAAATATGACCACATGAGTCTCAAATATATATTATCTCAAAATGATTTGATCTTTCAGATAGTGGTGTTGCATAGAGTTAATACAGGATTATTACTTTGAGATACTCTATACTCATTTGAAAGGGAAAGTGGTGGCATATGCTCTATGTCGGAGATCATGATTAAAAATACTGAATGAGGCGTCAGATTTGTTAGAATCATTGTAGATATCCTTTGTGGATAGAGATGAAACAGATTATCTCTATTCGATAGTGGTTACCCATGCACTGTTATAGTTAGTCAGGGAGGCCTAACACATAGATTCGAATAACGAGACTATAGATTCTCATATGTCCACATGACATGACCCTGATCAAAATTAGAATTGATGGGAGCTTGTCAATATCTTCAAAAGTCCCAATTTAGTTATAGTGATGTTTAAGGAGGAGGTATTGAATGATTTCCATAAATGAAATTTTTTGGAACATCCAATAGTGGAAAACATGTATCAAAACCTCTAACATGAGTTCTATTTTGGGAGGATGAATATGGCAGTGTCAGAGTCCCTTTCTTAATGCCTCACTTATCATCAGTTAAACGAAGAGCGGTAGGTTCTACTGGGTTTTACACATCCCCTTGAGGAGTGAGAGTTGACATTTTATGTGACATCGATGGAATTCATGATGGTTTTACCATGCATTTCCAATGGACACGATACCATCTAGGTGGTCATTGTCCAACTTACCAAGTCATTCTAATTCAAACTAATCTGTAAGAATAGATCAGTAGAGATATTGGGATGCCACTACATGTTTTATATTGTATGTAATCTCAGAGTTTAATAAATGATCATCTCAGAATGGGATTCTCGCGTTAATCCCAACTATGGAAGGGATTCAAGGAGTCGTTTAGGACTCCGTTGTGCTTGAGCATGGAAATTTATCCACAGATGGAAGTCTATATGAAGTGGGCCCTCCATGTTCTAGAGTACAAAATACATTCTTGAATCATTGAATTTGGCCTCAATTGGGAGAACAACCTACCTATGGTGGATTTTTCATATTACATTAGCTACAACTACACAATTGGTATGGCACCATTTGAGAACTAGTACAAGAAACCAAAATAGGTCCCCACTATGCTGGATAGGCCCATTAGAGTTAAAACTCATGGGACATGAGATGGTATAGTATTCCATTGAGAAGGTGCCGATCATCTTGATGAATATGATGACTTCATAGACGAAAATGAAGTCATATGCTGATAAGAGGTTGGAGGCATCTAGAGTTTCTGGAGGGAGTCTATGTCACCCATCGGGTTTTTCCCAGAAGGGGTATATAGTGATTTTGTCAAGATGCATGTTATCACTGAGATACATGATACCTTTTAATAGTATGAGTATAGTTGGTATGGTTGTGTACGGAATAGATCCATTCTCGTAGTATCACTAGGTGCTTGAGGACTTCATTGCCTTGCACATGAGGAGGTACATGCATGATCCATCACACATCGTCGACTGGGGAAAGCTATAAATTGATGACGGGGAGACATTTGTAGAGTACCCAGTGGTGATAGAGGATCTATAAGAGTTGATCATTTATGTGTAGTCAATTTATATGGGGCATGTTCAGTGGCATCATAGAAATCTATAGAATAGCACTTGGGAGTAGGAGGCTCAGATTTGTGCCCAGTACACACTTTTATTTGTTGAGTAGCACTTTGGATTTCTGGTATATAAAACCTTAATGTGGGTAGAATGAAATAAATAATCTATTCATAATATTAGTTTTATAAGTTATTTGGGAACATTCATAGACCAAGAACTATGACAGCGTGCGATTCTATGTTCTAGGGTGGAAGGAATGATTATTTAACCAATGTTATGTTTTTAATAGCACCGACACACACATTATATATAAATGTAAAATAAATATTAAATAGATTTTTCAATCTGAAATCCATGGGTACCTTTGATCTCAATGAAGTGGCTTCACCCGTGGCATGACATACCCTTAGTCAATGTGGGTCATCTATAGAATAATTCATTAGTGGAGTAACAAGTAATAAAATATTTATATAAAATTTATTTTATTTTGAATTAATAATATCTCATAAATGGTAACTCATATTGGATATATAATAACACCATTTAATTTCAAATGGGGCTATTAAAGAAGGTGGATTTTAACGATGACAGGCACTGGTTGATGGTGAATTTTTTTTTGGAAATAAAGGTCATTAAAATATTTAATCAAAATATTTAAATTTGATTTAACATGTTGATATAGGAGTGATTTCATTTTTTTAATAATACTTGTCTGAGGAATTCAAGGTTTTTACCAGGATCATATAATTCCATGGAGGCAAGTTGAAGGAAACTCTCTCTTAGTGAAAAATAATGGAGGATTGAGAATCGACCATGATGAAAAGTAAATTCTTCATCATTGACAGATACGATAATTATTCTATGGTGAAAATATCTTTATGTTTTCATTTCCCCTCATTGGGAAATACGTTGAACCCATAAAAACCCATCAATATATTGATACATGGTCTTTATATCCTTATGGTATGGATAAATTTACTATGGGGATTAATGGGATGATAAAATAATTTTAATATCGGTATACTATTCTTCGCTAAAACATATAATATGAATGGATCAAGGTTGACAAGAACAAGAACCAGATCCATCCATTTGGATGATCAAGTGATTTTTATCTTTCCCCCAACATTACTCATTAATAACAATTTATGATCATATAATCATTGAACTTCTGTATGTGGCACAACGATCAGGGACCTAGATCTAAAACTACGACAACGTAATACAACAAAAACGCAATGTAGTGGCTAGCGGTAGCGGCTATGACCATTACAGGTGGTGTGCAATCAGTAATGAACATCGTCGGGGTGGCCAACAATGGAGGAAGAACCACCAAGACCAGGGTGGCTCGAAGAAGCAATGTAGGATGGCCTCCAGCATGGCTCCCAATGGAGGAGGCGGAACACGGTGTGGCAGGACCGCATAGGATCACGTGGCAGAAGTGTTCACGAGTGGAAACTGCAACCAAATGATAAGGGCTATTTCATGCTGCTAGGGTCTGAAGGAAACCCACAATGGTGGAATACCTGAGGAATATGTTGAGGAATAATGTCAAATGCATTGAACATGGTGGCCACGATGGCCAGTAACACTTTGTCGTGTCATTCGCTAAACGAGTGGTCTTAAATGTGATGTGCCAAACTAGATGGGAATGGCCACCCCTATAGGCTTGGACTAACAATCTAGGGATGATTGGGCCCAGACTGACTGGGTTGGGTATGGTCAGATGAACAGTTTTTGGTCGGCCAGACCGTGTCGGCTCAGACCTACACAAGACCAGATCCTTTTTACTAAATTTGGTGTATCCTTCATAAAGTGTGTATATTTTAATAGTAATTTGAATCACTAGGTCACTGGAAATGAGATGGTACTTTTGATATAATCTAGGTATATTTTTTATGGAATTTGATTTATAACCTAGTTTCTCAAGGAGTAGGTTCTCCCAGAACAAGCGTGACATAAGCAGAATCCTAAGGGTATCTGTGACAATGTGTTCTTTATGACTATATGACTTGGGGGAAACATGACCCATCCAAACTACATGCTCCATAGATGCTATCTAATCCATTAATACTCACCACACAAATTATTATTCATGCGTCATTGACATCCCAGATTCCATCACCGCTTCTGGAACCACAAACGCTCAGTGTGCCACTGACGATCTATGTGAAATCGACACTACATGCACCATCGATGGTTTATGCCACATCAATAGTCTATTAGTTATCGACCAACCAATATACATTGAATCTTGGTTTCCTGCCGATACTTCTAGTTTTATAGGGACACAGTGAACTATACACAACAACTTCAAATCCTTCTCATTGTGATTTTGACTTATAAGTGTGAGAGATGAGAGTATTGACTTTACATAATTTGTATTCATTGTGTTGTACATCATGATTTAAAATTGGGGAATACATTTCATAATTCTATGTGCTGTATAATTGTAGTTTTGGGGTCCCTACTATGTGTTGTTTTACTCCTCCTTGCATAGGCTATGACCACACATGTCATGACTTCTACAGATGAATAATATCATGAAAGAGTCATTGGTGGGTAGGGCCAGGTGGTTCTTACTGGGAATCCCAATATATGAGGGGTGGTTTAGAGACACAAAACATTTGATTCTTTACCTAAGCTTTATATTGGGCTTTCATAATATGATATTTAGGAGAATGTACATTTCCTTTTGTTGGGGCCTGTATTTTGGCCATGTTTATTCATCATATTTTGTATTATCACACTCTATTATTTGTATGTTAGAGGTATTCATGCTTATTTATATACTGTTTTTAGTTCATCTAGTTGGGGTTTGAAATGTGTGTGTGTGTAAAGCTATATAGGAAAATTCCTCACATTTGTGGGATATGCCAACTTGGTTCTAGTCTCTAACCCCTGACATAATTGAGAAGAGTTTGGGGTACTCACAACAATGGCCATGGGAGACGGTTTATGAAGATATATTTAAAAAAATCATTTTCCAATGATTTTAGGAACTTGGAATATATAACTTCAACCCTTAATACAACACAAAATCAGAATTTCACCAAATTATAGTTATTTGATTTGATGTTTTTAGGTATGAAGCACTAAATTAATCTTCAGTTGTATCATATACTTCCAAAATAAGATGTAATATGGTTTCTAAGTACCAAAATTCCTAGTAAAAGGACATAAAAATCGTATAATTAATAATGGTTCATATTAAGATATGAAAAATTAATCCTTAAAGATCAATGGTCAATTCAACCCATCACTGAAATTACTATCACTATAGTTCATAAAAATATTCCAAACAATGACTAAAATAAATTTCACCAGTTTGATTCCATATTCGTCTTATATTAATATAATAATTATCTCCAAATGACATCAATAAATCGTAATGAATCATATCAAAAAATTTTATTCCCCAATGTTATTAGAAATATGATATGGTTATATTTTACTTAAATAAACGGAATCACAATAAATTATTGTTAAAAATTTATTAGACGTTTAAATGATAATAAATCCTCTTGAAATAGAAACCATTTTATTAAATATTATTTGAATCTAAAATAATAATATATAGTTCCCAAAATTGGGAAATTATTCTGAAATAACAATAAATATTTAATCACCAAATAATTTGTCAATATAATGGTGATATTTTTTATATAATTCAATTGTACACAATATATAATAGTCCATTATTTCCTAAATAACAATGATCATTTAAACCCTAAAAGTTTTTTATTAAATTAATTGTATTTACATAAAATGTGAAGACATATTTCATCAAATATTATTTCAAATTGATGATAAGGGATATATATACATAAAACAAATTATAAATACCCATGGTTGTTATTAATAAATTTAGAATAAATTAAATTAAAAATAGTTATTTGGAATGTGAGAATATGAAAATTTCATAATGTTTAATTCATTAGCTGATGATGGTATCAACAACTATTATGATAACCTCACTTAAAAACATTTGAATGTCTAAATATGTCTAAATAATACTCGGATACTAAATGCATTGACACATCATCGTGCATTACATATTATTGTGACATTAAAAAATAATTCTATTTATTACATTCATAAGGATATTTTAGGATTATTATTTTTTAAAATTAGGTCATAAAATTTAAATATCCAGGCCATATATTAAAAACTAGACACATCAATATAGATTAAATATTTCCTGAAACCAAATATTTTACTAATGTCATATGTTTTATTTTCATGACATATATTGAATGTTTTCATCTCAAACTCATCCTTGCCACATCTCAACCCATTGAATGCAATTTAGAATTTCATATTAGTACAAAATTCACTCTATGGGACATAAAAATAAAGACAATAACATTTATTCCATTAATATTTATATGATTTTACCTTTTAAAAAAATATGTTTTCACAAAATAAATATTTCATTACAAACAAATACAATATATATCCCTAAATGTTTTCATAAAAAATATCAATATAAATATTAACGGAAAAAAATTAAACACCAAAAATTGTATTTGAAATCATGACAAAATTATAATATTTTGATAGTGTTTTATTTTTCAGCCTTATTTAGTAGAAAATGTGTTATATTAATCAGTGAAATCATAAAATTCAAAAAAAAATAGAAAGAATGCATTAATATATACTTTAGGTAACATGATTAATCATGTTATTATAATCAATACAAATATTATATCCTTCATGGTTACACATGGAATAACAATCATGAGTACACATAATATAACCATAATAATTAGTCATAATATGACATTCATAGTAATTACTGTAATAATTAATATAGTATATTCCAATAATCTATAACGATAATCCTAAAAAGTTAAATATCCCCCATTACCCAATCCATGTTGAATTCAAATGGTCTCACACATTCTGAATATATAATGGAATGATCAATCCACATGAAAAAATACATTCAAACATAACATAATCTTAATATATGAAAGACTATAGTAACTTCATTAAAGTAATAAAATTATTCTTTACACGCGTAGAAAAATATTTTTCAATATTCATGTATCATGTCAATTTCAATACCATTTTTGAATAAGATAAAAATATAGGGAAGAATGGATATTATTTATCTATAATATTAAATAGTATAATTGATACTAAACGTCAAATAAATTTTTTGATAGGTGGAAATGTAATTTTAAAGATATACATTTAATTAAAACATTCATATAATTTTTTGTAATAAAAGCCAAAATAATCCAATAATTAAGAATTTATAAAAAAAATGAATGTAATAATAATGATATAATTTACATTATAGTTCATTTATTTACTTTTAAATACACCAAAAATATTTTCTAAAAAATGTAAACATGAAAAAAACGACCTTTAAAAGAAAATATATAATGATTATTTTTAAAATATTGTCCATTAACTCGAGCCTACCTCATCACATGCATTCTTTATAATCCTGAATAATAATATTATGTTATATATTTAAATAAAAAAAATTCTTGTAAACAATTATTTTTATCTTGATATATTCAATTATGTCTTCATTTATGTTCACATCAAGATTTTTGATGATATTCGGAATATAAGTCCATAATGGATTTAGTGGGTTATGTTTGGTTAAAGAGGAAAAAAATATAATATCTATAATAATAACAATGATTAATTTTTATTTTCATACATAAACATTAATTTTCTAACCATTCATGATATATAGTCATTTAAAATAAACTATGATATAATCAGGGTGATTGTAAATCGTATGTACACATGAGATTTGATTACTTTTTTTTACAGTCATTATTAAAATATGGTATTTATTTTTCATCATTCTATATTTATAATTATATATAAACAAAATATTATGATATTGAATATATTTACATATTTCACCCTGCTAATGTCCCCATGAAAAAAATCACTTACATTTGTGAAGGTTGTAGTCCACACATAAGTGTGAACTATGTATTAAATTTACTTTGGGGAAGAAATATAATAATATAAATGATTTTTTTCTAAAAATAATAAAACTATTATAAATTTAATATAACATAATTAGTTATATCAATATAATCATTCATGAAAATCCCTGGTGGAATATGAATTACATAGGTCTATGAGGTGAAATACTACTATACATATTAATTAGGGTTTTATTCCCCATTTCTTGGATGTTGAGATGAATATATCTTATTCCATTAATATAACAACATCTTAAAATATTTATGATTGAGTGGATAATATTTTATAATGTCTTATAATGCCATCAAATAGGTGGACGAAGAAATAAATCTAAAACATGTAGTTAAAATTTATACCACTTATTTGGAAAATTGCCTTTTCATAGAACCTTAATCCCTCTAAGAATAGTTCTCTACATAGAAAAATATATATAAAACAATTTTATGCATTATATGATAGAATTTTAATGGGATTTCGGTAATAATAATTTTTTTAAGTGTCAATAAAAGAGATTAAGCAGTAACTTTTATGAAAATTGTGAACATGAACTCTTCGAATTTAATAAAAAATTAAACTAATAAATATTATTATTTTGTCCAACTGCCACTAAATTGAGATGTTTGAAATATAAATGGATTATGAGTCAAATTAATGTAAATTTTAATATTTTAAATTATTTGGATCATACCTTTACACAGCTTTATTTTTATATCATCAGAAATATTTTCCACACATACTGGATCAATTTTTTTTTCTAAAATAGTGGGACATGATATTTAATATATAAGGAGAAACCACTCATAATGGACAATTTATTTTAATTTAAATGATAACATAATTCTGTGGATGATGCTTTTAATTTTAGTAATTGGTAATTCTTTTATTTTTGAATATATTATAAAATATCATTAATGTCCATTTTTAAATTCATTACATTGGAATTTACAACAAAAACATAGAAATCTAATTAATATATAATAAATTATAAACCACTTATTATTTCTTATTTTCTATATAAATATTAAAAAACCAATATTAAATTTTTATCACAATAATTTTTGGATTTTTAAGTTGTTTTCATTTATTATTCTATTACATGACTAATTACTCGATCGAAGATGTTTACGATTTAAATTTAAATATTAATTCAAAAAAATTATAAAACAAATAAAATGATGAGTGTAAATAATTTTTAATTAGATTTAAATATTATAACTGAACATATCATCTTCTTAAAAAAATTATAATAAATATTTTTGTTATTAAAAACAAGATTTTTTGCGTTTTTATATTTTTTTATAGAAAAGGCAATAATTTTCATAATCACATAAAGAAAAAAAATGCTTATATGAACAAATCATATATGAGTATGGACAAAATGTGAAAATATAAATAATTAAAGGCATATTTCAGGGTCATTTTATATCCTCATCATATTATTTTAAACCAATAATATCATGATTTAAATATAATCATGGAAAAAAATTTACATAGATTATAATTCATAAAGAATAAAAATAAAAGTTATATATATAAAATAATTCTATAATCTAATTCTAGAAATTGAATATATGTTTTCAAATTAAAAAATTTAGGTAGTAGAATTTAATTTATTATCAAATTAGAAAAAAATGAAAAAAATGGTTTTTAGAAATTTTTTTTTGTTTATAAAAAGAATTTATAAAAAATTCAAGAATAAAAATAATTAAAAAAAATAATAATTGGTTCATTTTAATTAAAAATTAACTAATAAAATTTTTAAACTATTAATAAATATATTTATAATTTATAAATTTTGTAAATGGAAATGTAATTCTCAACTAGAATTTGAATATTTCACTAGACATTGAAAATCCAATATTTTCCTATAAAACGCTAAATAAAACAAAAGGATAATTCTGATTTTATTATTAATAAAATTTATTTTTTTAAAATAATTTTTTAATAATATCGAGAAATTAATTTCAATAGTTTATCATGGAATAAAGTAAACACAGTTGTTGATGAAAACAATTTTCAGATAAACCAAATTTTTTTCATGAAATTGATTTAATCAATTATATTTTATTGAATATGCCCCTAATATTGATATTTTTAAACATAATTAAAATAGTATATATTTTAATATTCAACATATAGGTGGTAATAGACAATTTTATATATTAATATTTGGTATCTCATTTATTCTTGGTGTTGTGTACCACAAACACTATTGAATATAACGTTCATCTTTAAAATATAATGATTCCAGACAATTGGAATAAAAATTTAATGAAATAATTTTTTCCATTTTCATCCTAATTTCCATATTATGGGAAATTAATTATGTTCAAATATATTATTACTTTATTCTTTTAGATAAATATTAAAAATAACGAATGTGAAACTATTAAATTATACTGAATTTTATGATAAAAATATAAAAATATATTTCAAATCTACAATATAAATATATCCCTAATAATTTATATTTATCTATAATTTTCATATAATTGTATAAATATTTTATTCAATACTACATGTAGAGTTTTTAGTATCATGTACATAATTTTTCAATTATTTTTACAAACATTGTTTCATTATTATGTTGAATTTGATGTAATTATTTTAAAAATATCATTTAAAAAATAAATTGATAAAAATAAATTATATTTCAAGAAAACATTTATAACCTAATCAATTATGAAGTTTATAATTTCAAAAAATCAAAAAATAAAAAACTAAGTTGATGCAACATTTTTTATTTTAACAATTCCATAAAACTTTATACACATCAATATGCAATATAAATAGAAAAATGACATATTATAGAATTTTGGTTTATAATAAATAAAATATTCTACTATAATAAATTTAAATAACTATTTTGAATGACATTATATCCACATCACAATTGTTTTAACGCAAATTTATATAATTTACATTTACCGAGGTGATAGTAATTTATCTTGGTAAAAATTCAAATTGACCAAATTTTATAATGTGCAATATAATAAATAATATAATTATTATTTTTATTATGAAATCCATTTAATCACATTAAATTTATTTAAATGGTATAATCTAATTTAATATTAATCTTGGAAAACATGATTGAATTTGATTTTCCATAATTTTTTTTATAATTACAAAAAAATAAAACATTTACTAATTAATTACAGTTTAAATAAATTTCTTGGATTGGTTTTATTAAATTACATATTGAAATTTTAATATAAATAAAATTATATTGATAATTATTATGTACATTAATGGTAAATAAATTTTTAAATAATGGCTAGCTTTTATATATATCATTTAAAAACAATTTTTTTAAAAACTTAAAAAATGCATACTAGGATAATTTAGAACATATGAATAAAAATAATTTAAATTTTATGAAATAAAATTTATTCATTGTGTAAATGTAATTTATAATACTCACTGAAAATTGTAAATAAAATACTTTTTTGAAGAAAAAATATTATTAATGCCTAAAATTTGTTTATTGAATAATTTAGACATTATTTATTAATAATTAATGAAATAAATTGTTTTATTTAAGTAATTTATATATATTTAATAATTTATTAATAATATTCACATCATAAATTTAAACAATACTTAATAGTTAGAAAATAATAATAATAATATATCATTTGTTTTTTATGATTATTGTTAGATGTTGTACAATCTATAAAACATTTATTTCTTTAAAAATTATGATATATTACATTCTCTTCATATATAAAATAGATATCATATTGATTTTAACATTATTTAGAAATTATATGTTTTTACCATTTTTAAATATCTTTATGGATATCATAAATAATAAATACGGTTTATAAAACCCCCTCTTGAGGATATAGAATGGAATATAAGAAGGTATTCAGGAATAACATATAACATGGTTTACATGAATGAGAAAACTTCAAGGATGTGAATGTATTGACATGGACAAAAAATTCTATAGTTCCAAAAATGATAATGTGTGTCAAAAAATATTGATTACAAAAATTTGATTTATTATAAGGATTTTAGTTACCAGAAACATATAAATACATTTATTGTGAAAAAAGACAACTAATCCCTCATAAATAATGGTAATATGATTATATTATCATTTTAGTATCCATTTCCCAAAATTATGTAATTAAATTAAAATTTATAATAATAATATATAAAATTACAAATTTTTTACAAATATAATATCATAATTTAATAATTTTTTTTACATGATATCATATTTTTCTTCAAATAATAACCATTAATGTTTATTTTCTTTTTTCTGAAGTGCTAAAATCCATTTCCAACAAATCATATTTTCTGAAAATTGATAATTTTAAATTCCTTAAGTCATTAGTTATAAAACCAACAATAAATAATTGGCATAAGTTCATCTAATATCCAATATTTATAAAAAATCATATATATTAATAATAAATATTTCTACCAAATTTTAACAATAACACCAATGGTTAACATAGATCATTCCACATATAAATAACCATACATGTCAAAATAAAAAATAAATTTCACAATAAAAAACATCAATGTTTATATAATATGCTTCCACATAAATGAGAAAATGTACTATAATTATTCTGAAATAATAATTGAAATTAATTTGTAGGATTACATATACCACATCATAATATATTTGCTCCCAAATTTTCATTTATTACATCAAAATCATAGCAGTTAGATCTTCGAAATGGGTTTAAAATCCATTGAGCATATGATAAACCTTAAACATATAAACACCACCTTGTATCCGAACATTTAAGATAGATTCATATAAAAACATATTAATCAACAATGATGTCTAATCATCGATTTGATACAAACTGTAAAAACCTCAACCCACACACCAAGATCCATTATTAAATCATAATGTTAACATTTTTTTCTATGGTACCTCAATAAATGCCTCAGTTTGATCCCAAATAATATTATATATAATTGAAATATGAGATGACTCACATATCCATGTACATTATTTATTTATAATTTTAGTTAATTAAGTAAAAAATCATACATAAAATTATGGAGACATAAAAAATCCATCAATTAAAATATAAATACTCATATATGTTAACCATCATAATAATAATATACTAGAATCATTTAATTAAGATATCATGAATTAAAAAAACATAATATCTATTAGTTAAATGCATAGTAAGGGTATATATAATAATTAATCATTAAAATTAATTGGTGATACTAAGATTTTAATCAAGGGTTTACAAAGTAATTAATGATAATGATCATGACATATGATAATTCATAACCATCTAAACATGTATTATAAAACATGTGACATCTAATAAATAATAAAGATGGAATGATTAATGTGAATTAATAATAATTAGATATGTTATATAAATCATAGTAAAATGAACTAATAAAATATCATATAATTTAAGGTGAATATATTTTTTTATCATGGAACATAATCTTCCAATATCCATTACATTAATATTTTGATATGGAATAACCAATATGGCTCGCAACCTATATAATTATATAGAGAGCATACTTATTGCCCAATTAATTGGAGAGTTATATTATGTCCACCCAAAATTATGTGATATATATAGTCAATCCATCATGTAGATGTATATTAGGATCACTTTTCATCTTAAAAAATTTCCAACTAACATAAAATAATAATAAAAAATGAATTGAAAAATTTTATATAATAAAAATAATAATTGTTCGTTCATTGTTCGATTTACCACTTTCAAGGAAACATCTTCCAAGGAAATATCATAATCAAACCTTCTAATGAATATGTTTGGTATCATTACAACATATCCTGATTTTTAATTGCTATTAGGAATAATTATTTAAATTTATTAATATTAATAATGTAAAAATAATATCAAAAATATTCTTTAGGAAAATATACGTTCCTCATGGAAAATATCTTATAATAATAAAAAATTAAAAAAAATTATGTTATTCATTTTCATTTTAAATATTCATGGAGTCATTGAAATTAATTTTCAAATATCATAATGGTTAAAATAATGGAAATCACTATTCATGTCATAAATGATAAAAATATATATTATTTGAAATTATATTCAGTGAGAGTCTAAAGGGGCCCATAAATGAAATGATATGGAATTTCCATTTAAAACCTATTAAATGAAAGTCAATGATCATTCAAAGTAACTATATGAATATATTTTTAATTACAAAATATTTTTATAGAAACAAAATTGAATACATTGAATTAAATGATAAGGATTTCTGATCTAATAGCAGATATATTATTAGTATCACATATTCAAAACATTCTTTATATTTCCTCAAATAATAAGGACGGAAATATAAAATAAACATCTAAAAACATTCTAAATTAATAAGGAATATATAGTATTCATGAAACTATTTCCATTTTATTTCCCCCAATGTTACTATATCCATTAACAAACCAGATAGAAAGTATACTTTAACATAAATCCATTGCAACATTTGAATGATTCAAAATTATAATATTATAAAACAAATATTATTATATTTCATCATAAATCCAACAAAATATATATGTTTATATTAAAATATTCATTTTCTGGGTATAAATTACACAATTTAAATAAATAAATATTCATTCCAATAATCATTTTTTATTATAGTTGTATTCTTACAAAGAAATCCTTTATAATTGTAACAACGTTCAGATTGATATTAAATACTTGAAATTTTATTACGAATAATTTTAAACACATAAAAAAATTTTATATTCAACATCAAACAATTTATTGAATAATTGATGAATAATATATAAAAAATAATTTTCAATGTAGAAGAGAAATGTCATAAAGTATTAAAATTGAGTTATTAAATCTATTAATATCTAGAAAATGTCACATCAAATCCCTGTGGGAGATATATTTAGAATTGAATTTTATTCTACGTTGATGTATTAATGAATCTTGATACAACAAGTTAATGGTATGTCTGTGCACCATAAAAAAATTATGTTCTTAATTTGTAAATACGAATTAGTTATAGTATATTGAATTGAAATCCCTTCCTTTTAGTATAGTCATTAAATATATGTACTTTATGTATATATTGTAATCATAGGTAAATTGTTTTATTTTTTATTGATATTTAAATTATTACGAAATTATCATAAAAAGTTTTTAAAATTTACCACTATGATATATTTTGTTATATATTTAGTTCTGTACACTACTTATTTTTTAGGATTATCAGTTCATAGAAACAAAATGAATCCCATATTATTACCATGGACAATGTAGTAATTTTTCGAAATCAAAATAATAATTATAATCAAGATAAAATTTTGATAATTTTATTTTCATACTTTATTTAAAATAATAAATGAAATATGATTCTGGAAAATTAAATATGATACAATTTGAAGAGGATATGTCGTATATATTCATGATTAAAGTTTCCAACCTTCAATGAACATTAAAAATAAGGTTAATTTTATTTTAAATATATTACAATATTATAATATCATAAATATATCATTATCAATTCAAATTGCTCATATATATTACATATATATAATGATGTCATGAAATCATTACCATATCACATATTTTATGTGGTAATCCACATGTACGGATGAATGAAATTTTCAATTTTTTATGGATCGACCAGTAAAAAATATGATATAATATCATTCAGTTATAAATACTATATATTCGATAAATTATATGTAAATTAAATAGATATTTATTAATATCCTTGAGTAGATGTGATGGAAAATGAAACACATAACATCATGGTGGTCTATCAAACAAGTACACACAAACAATGTGTTCAATCCCGTAGGATTTAAATAAAGACTGAATTGGATATAACATTGTAAAAAGAAAAATTTATTATAAAATCGAACCGAATTTTTAGTATTATATTTTTTAACTGAGATTATAAAAAGGTATTAATATAATCAAATATAAAGTGGCAATTAGGGGTGATTATCTATTCTTTTTCAGCCCTCAATTATATCACATTATAAAGACCATTGGAGTTGTATATTATGAATCCTACAACCTCTAAAT
Organism: Viscum album; assembly: GCA_963277665.1. Lineage (NCBI taxonomy): Eukaryota > Viridiplantae > Streptophyta > Magnoliopsida > Santalales > Viscaceae > Viscum > Viscum album. The sequence continues at coordinate 115,493,002 of OY728128.1, read as the reverse complement.
TTTCCATATGTAATCTTGTAATATTATTTATAATTTAACGAACGAGTTATATGAGTAAATTTCATTAAATTAATAGAAATTAGTGTTGTACTTTAATTATAGATAGTAGAGGAATTCTATGGAATTAGTGAATTATTATATCCAAAAAAGTATAGTCAGAAGAAAATGCATTTGGGAATTTATTAAGAAGAATAAAATTGGTCAATAAGGAAAGTAGATGGGAAATAGAGTAATGGAAATCCTCTATCAAAATCAATGGTATATATCAAAATATGATAAATCATTCCCATAACCGTACTGATCAGTAGTTTCTAATATAGAATGAGAATTGCATTAATTGATGATATTGAGAATATCTACATCATCCCTTATTGAAACCTTTTATGAGGATCCGGTGGATTTGGTATTTTTTTGTTGGTGTAGCCATTTTTCGATCTTCTATTGATGGAAGACGATGGATCCTTGAATATAAAAAATTATTTTCTTTGTATGTATAATAATTTCATGTAACAAGCCTTCAATGTAATACAAATCCTTACGGGGATTTTATCCTGTACCCTTGCATCATTTGTAAAATTCAAACACATATAAATGATTATCAAGGAGTTATATAGTTTTTGTATCTCCATGTAAAAATTATTTTATATCATTTACAGGATCATAAATTACAATCAGTCAGATCTAGTCATGGCATAATAAAATCTAAATGATATATGAAACCCCACCCCATAAAATGGTGTTTCAAGATAGTTTCATAAAAATACACAATTTTCATCATAAGATACATTTTTACCATCTTGAGTATCCACATTAACCTAGACAACCATAAATTGAGTAGGGTAATCCTATTGAATTTCTAGATTAACATCTGAATATAACCCCCCCTCTACTTTTTTCATAATCATCCTAATCATCCTCATGTACATTTCAATTGCATCGACATCTCCATATTCTCCATTGCTGGATGAAGGAACTACACCTGTATGGGGGTTTAGAATAATTTCTATACTATCAAAAAAATTATATGTAGTTTCCTTAACCATCACCACCCCTTGAGAGATAACCCCTTCGATATCATGCTTCATTAAACCTACCAATGATATAACAAACTTTCAGATGAAGAGGTATATCATTTATTAGTCATAGTATTTCTAGTACAGTTTGACAAGAAACCATAGGAGAAGCATCCTAACAAGATATTTTTGGGGAAATATCAACACAAAGCCCTAATTTGGTAAAATATAGTCCACATCTAAGGACATTACATGATCAAAAAACACCCCACAATGTACCTGATACATCTAATTTTTAATTCGAGAAAACCCCCATCAGAATCGTCATTCAATACCTATATTCCTCCAATCTATGACCCAATTTCATTCACATGGGAAAATTCACAACATGACTCGATGAGAACATATTGATGGTAATGGAACCATTTTCAAAAAATAATCTATAATTGATAAATAAGAACCTTTGAAATATAAACTTCAACAAAGATTCTCAGTGTTATCGGATTTCATTCAAATTGAGTCCAATTATTCAAACATAGATAGTTCCCAACAAGATTTATTATCTTATGAATAATATGAGGGTTCCAGAATTGAATCCAAGTTTTTTCCAAATATGATATATATATTCATGGTGGGTGGGATGATCTTACTATTAATTTCTTATAATATTATGATGATATGAAATTAGGATCCATAAAACGTATTAGCTGAACATGGTAATTCTAGGACAATATCATACTCTTAAGAAAACCATATAATAATATTCCTTGCATCGGGAAGCCATAGAATTTATCATTTAGATAATCCTCAGGATCTGATAACTAGGTGGTGGATGGATTCCATTGACGACTAATGTTGATTGAAATGTGAAATCTATATTAGTTGTAGAGAAGAAGACATGTTAGTAATTTCCAAAGTCAATACCAGAATTTGTGGAGATCCATCGAACAACATCAGTTTCATTAGGGCGAGAGAGTTCATATGGAATGTGTGATGAAATTCATCTTCAAAAAAGGATATAATGTTTTTAGTCGGTTTCATTTGAGAGTTAATGGATGACCCTCTAAATCGTGGGGGAGGGGTCAGTGCAGTGACCATTGATGTATAAGGCAAGGAAGGTCGATCAAGCAGTAGGGATCCTCTCCTTCATAATCCCACTCATTAAATATTATAATATAAGACGCATCAAACTCAATAAAAATCATTCCAAAATGACATATACTATAAAAAGGTTTGAATTTTCTTAAAATAATCATAAAATTTAATGTATAATATATTAGATATCTTTTTAAATCATATCTTCTGGTTTAACCCCTTGGTAGTCTATTGTTTTCATAAACAATGTTAATGAATTTCTACATATTAAAGGGCTTTAAATTTACATATATGTTAACAATTGGAACATTATTTTCCATGGGGATAACTTTATAACCATTTCTCAACAAAAAAAATTATATTCCTACATTTTATGATATTAAAATAAATTAGAAATTTATTTTATAACATAAAATATCAATATTTTATTTCATTATAGTATAAATTTAATTTCAATATATTAACATTATGTAAACTAGAAATTTAAAATATAAAAAATTTAAGCATTAAAAATTAATGATATTGATCATCACTTTTTTGGAAATTATTAATTTTAGAGTTTTTAATATTTTGTTCATTAATTTTCTACTACTTACATGTGTAATGAATCAACATTGGTTATGATAATAGGATACTTATATCATTAATATATTTTGAAAACAAACTACTTTGTTAAAAAATATCATAAAAACTAAAATTTTATTATAAAGTTAGATATTTTTATTTATTTCCAAAAAATTATAAAAAACAATAATTCATTAAAATGTTATTTTTGAAATTAACTTTATTGTATAATATTTTAATCATCAAAATAAAATCTATGTGGAAAAGGGTAATATTTTCAATATTATTATTTTTATGGATCACATATAGTTATCTTATGAAATTAATTAAGTACTTTTTAACTGTTATAATCCTTTTGAAATTAGTTTTATTCCCAATTTTCATGTTTTTTTTATGTCATGGTAACAAAAATTTACCATAACTACATTTCATATTGGCCAATAATGAAGTACTAAATTTTCAATAATGTTAATTATTAATTTTCTAACTATCAAATCTATTTTAACAAATTATATTTATATAAGTACCGTAATATAACGTTTATTTATACAAAAAAACATGACAATAATATATTTTGGAAAAATAATCATTTTATGGGTAATATATTTTCCAAATAAAATTCTTATATAATCATTATTTTATTATATTTTATTTTATTTTTTATAAAAAAATATATAATTAAATTTAAAAAAATTCTAAAATTGATTGTGGCCTAGTATTTAAATTAAATTAAATGTATATTTTAAATAAAATATTTATTTTTCAATATTAATTGAATAAGCTATCTTTTTAAAAAAAAATATCAAAATTTATAAAATGTATATTTTGAACATTGTTTTAAAAAATGAAATATATATTATAAAAAAAATTATAATTGTTCAATTAATTAATTATAATAATCACTCATAATAATAAATACTAAATTGACGCTCAAAACATAATTTTGAAACAGACATTTACTGTATTGAATAATTGAGTGATAATATTATATTTATTAATAATTATAATTATATGGATTATTGACTTTATATATAGTTAATAATTTTGTTAATATTATCATACCTATAAATTTAAAATATGGGTTATGACTCTAATATTTTAATAATAATATATCATAGATTTTTTAGGATTGTTATTATATTTGAATACATTATCGAACACTCTATTCTTTAAAAATCATGGGATAATATTTTGGTTTTTTTCATTAATATTCACATTTTTTTATTTTATATTCATATTCTTATAGAATTATTAAATAATCTTCCACATTATTATACTCTTCTCAATGACTCGTGATTATTCTCTCATATCACAACATATATTAAAAATGGTATATATATGATCCTAAGATGTTATATGACCTCTGGTCAATCCAAATAGAATAATATTATGATTAGTCATTACATTAATTTTATATTAATAACATGCATAAATTTTACACATACTTATAATATATAAATTTATGACTCATATAATTCCCTTCCCTAGAACATTCATCTATGTCAGATCACCATATGACCACATGAATGCATCATAATATGACTAATTATTCTAATGTGCATTGTGGTCTAACTACACGAAATAGAGAGACTATTCAAATGATGTAAAAGAGATGAATAAATAAAATTAAACAAACTAATTTTATATAAAATAAAAAGTAATAATATCTATTATTAAAGATGATGTTGTAATATACCATGAAAATATTCACCTAATGAGAAGATAACAATGTAAAAAAAAACAAATATATAAAAACACCTAGATTTATTGTAAGGAAACACTATACATAGTGAATCCAAAAAATATACATTTCTATAACCTAAAATCATACAGAATCAGTTTTGAACTTGAATGAAGATAAAACTTTCTTACTAGCATTGAGAAGAACGTGAATGGATTGAGCTTAATATTCAATATGGTTTTATAGAAACCAGTAATATATGATTTTCATGAGTGAGTGTGAATTAATATAGAAAATGTGACCATAAACACAATCAATCATTTTTTACATTAAATAGCTGATGAGAACACACTATGAGGTACAAAAGAGTTTAAGCCCCCATGAGATAACCATTATACCATCAGGCCTAATAATACATAAAACAGTTCCATGTTCGTATTTCATTTCGTCCTCATCTCATTCTACTAAAAATTATTCCCATATTTTAATTAAATATTAATATTTGGGTGATATAAAAACATAAATCGAACACCAAAATAGATATGGAATGATAATACATCCACATATCAACTAACTCTGATCATTCATTGATTGATTTTTGATATATGTATTTCATTACATCATTAAATATACCTCTTATGGGAGGTATTTGATATAGTACTAAAAATGAAAAGGTCAGTCTATCAGTTCTGTCATCATATATTTTCCATCCCACCACGCACTCTCCTCAACCCTACCATACTCTTTAAATGGTCCCTATCCATAACTGAAGGTATCTAAGTCAATGAATGTAAACACCATGATATCATCTCTCCCAATGAAATTCATTTCCAAACACCAATAAATTAAATAGAAATAATGAAAATATACCATTGAATATATCCTCCTACCCATTTTTCATGGTTTAGTACATTCTCTCTCATGACCCCAAATATTAATGTTCCCCAACCCATAAAATAAACAAAGAAACTGTTATTAAATCCTCCATGAAATCCATTTCCACATCCCAATGAAATACAACGTCACACAATATCATTACATCTTTTATATAAAAAGTTTTATATTCCATTCCATATACCAGAAGAAATCCATCACTACTAAACACATTAAATCATGGGGGACATTATATACAAAAATCACTCAAAACAGTATCCATTTATAATTAAATATATCCTAATAACAATTACAAATACATCAGATAACCTTTCATATACTAGCATAAGTCTCTGACCATCATGGATTCCCACATTCTCTATCAAATGGACCATTCAATGACATTCAACCACTCAAAGCCTGAGACGTACCTAATACCTCATGTAAGACTTAGTATTACGTCTTTCCCTTTATTTCAAAATAAATAGTCGATATCAATTCTCCCCAGTGGTAAAGAGCCCATATTAAAAGTATATCACAACTACTAACGACTAATATTATATACTTTGCCACCCTTATTCACTAAATATCTTACTAATGTAATAATATAGGAACATGTACTCATAAATTGATTGTCATATTCAATGGTATCCCAAGTTCTATATTCATCACACATTTATTTAAACCCTTATTATAATCCATTGATCGTCATCCACAAAAATCAATGATCCTGATGAATAAATGAAAACAAGATTGAAACCATATTCAATTATAAACTATTATAATTATTAGTTGATCATATTTTAACATTTAGAATTAAAATATAAACTCTTCATGAATCACTACACCCATGAATCCTACTAAAATGTAATGATATCAACATTTCATGTATACATAGATCCATAAAAGTAAAACTACCGATTAAACACACTAAATTACACATTCCACTTGTGAAATTTATTCGAAAACTATTACTGAATTTATCCAAAAAAAGATCGATATAATCAGTTGTCTTAGAATAGATTATGAGTGGATTAACTAATCATCGATCACCACCAGAAAGAGCCAAAATCCCTCCCCTAACTAATTATGATTGAGGTAGGATGAATAGTTAATAGATATATCCAATAATATCTTCATGGTGATACACTATCATGTAAACATAATGTACCCTTATCATAGATGGACTGAATAACCAGGATAATGAAAATTGACATATGCCTCATTCTCATTATGACTATTAGATGCTCGAAATCATGAATAACCTCTAAAAATGAGATTCATGGTATACTTCAATGGGTTGTTTTATTAATTAATAAAATTATGAAATTCTTTATACTATCTACTTACCTGTGTGGAATAATTTTTCAAACCTAGAATAAATCATGATGAAAATGAAATAGTAATTTTGAAAAAATATCATCCCAGAAAATATACAATGCAACCCCTCATGGGTACCCACATGACCATTTGAAGTGTAACACCCCAATATTTGGTTTTATAATTTTTTTAAAAAAATAAATCGATCCATATCTCGATCAATATGAACCAAAATACTAAATTTATGTATTCCATATTAATTATTAAAATAATTTACAAAATATAAACTATATTATAAATAAATGGAAAATTACCCTTAGGAAATGATTATTTTAGTGAATATTGGATTTATAATATTTAATATATTAAATGATTGTCCATTCATGTATAACTATTCAATATATTAATAAATAAAAATCAATCACTTATAACATATTATTTTGATAATATATAATGTTTCATAATAATGAATAATATATTATCTTAATTAATTTGGGAAATGGTGTGAGATTGTAATAATAACACATAACGGTTAAAAGATCCTTTTTCAATAATGGATTTTTATGTTATATATTCATTTATAAGAAAAATTTTATCAATTTTAGAATTGAATTTGTTTTTTCAAAATGAACTTCATTATGGAACTACACAAAAAAAATATTATTTTAACATTAATTTTTCTCAAAAAATTTATTGGAAGGTGAATAATTCTTAAATATTTTTTACAAAAAAAAATTGATTTTATTTAAAATTTATTATTTATGTGTTCATTTCAAAGTCATTATAAAAATTTCTATGACTGAATTTGTATTTATATGTCACATAATAATTATTAATTTTTATGTTTTAGTTTACAAACAAATATTCCCCTCATTAAAACATTTGTTATATATTTTACAAAATTGTATATTTTAATTATAAAAAATATATATTATACTTTTTTGAAATGAGTTTAAATAAAAATAATAAAATCAATATAATTATTATAATTATTACTAATTAATAGTGTAGTATGAATTTTTTTTAAATTGTACTTGTTAAATTACATTTTAAAAAATGGCTTATCAAACTAAAATATGAAAATGGTAAAAAATGATTTATCTGAAATATAAACACCAAAAAATAATTTTTCATAGGAGACGAAATTGTAGTTTGAGGCCTTTTTTAACTTGTTATTTTCACTAAAAAATACATTGTTACATTTTATAAAATTTAAATTAGAATAACATAAAAATTAAAAAATATATATATAAAAATATGCAATGTCATTTAGCAAATAAAAGGGTAATTTATATCCATATTACCATTCTCATTAAATGTCATTTTGTTCTCCCAAAACCGTTCAAAAACACTTGTAATATTTATAAAACAAATTGTATACGTTCATGGATTCTTATATGAATATCTACCATTTTCTTTAACCAATTTGTAATGGAAGTAGTCTATAATGTGAGGATTAAATTTCAGACCACTCATATCTCATTTCTATTTAGTTATATTCATTTACTCTTCTTAAAATTATAATAAACCATGATATATTTATTTATAAATAAAAATTATTATACAGTAACTGGATTAAAATTATGGAACCTGAATTTATTGTAATTTTATTGTTTATTAATAATATGAAACATTTCTTAATACATTATATTAATTACCACAACATTTATTGAATGTTTTTCATTCTCCATGACCTCTGATGAATAAGTTTTTAATAGGGGAATAAATATACATATATTTTAAAAAAAATTGTTTATTAAATTTGAATTATTAATACTATATTTCATTTTTATAACAAACTAATTAATTATCTATATGTATATGTGTAGTACCACGTCCATTGAAAGATAATTTGAATTTCTACTTCCATCCCAACATATGTGGATGGTCATGAGAATTGTTTTTATGTAAAAATTTAAATTTTATTATAATAATAAATATTTTGCATATAATTTGATATCCTATGAGAAATTTGACCAATAAAAAATCATTTTATGGAAAAACATTATTTCATAATTTTTTATAATAAATTCAAATCTATATTTTACTTATCGTATAAATGAATAAAACTATCCTATATGAAATGACCAAAAAACAAAATTAATTATTTAATCATTAATTATAAACTAATTATATTTAATCATGTCATAATAATCAATTAATTATATGGTGTTATTTTTTGAGTAGGATTAACCGAATTCTAGAAAATCATTATAAATATATTATATGGATATCAATGGTAATATTTATTTTTGTAATATAGAAATTATATAATTTGGATTTTTTGGGGAATAGTAATATTAAAAAATAATACATTATTTAATAAAAACACCCTTCATTCTCTAACAGTTATCCAAATATGTCATTTCCATGTACATAAATATGGATCGTAACATTAACATAGAAATAATAAAATAATAAAGATATAATTAATTTCAAATCATCAATTATATTAGCTATAATTATATTAGAATAATGAACATTGTGAGATGAAAGAACAACAATACCACTATAATAAATATACATACAAAAAAATTTCAAGATTAACTAACCTCGATATAGAGAAATAACTAACATACATATAGACAGTACACGTAAAATGATATTTTATAATGTTATAGACATTAATATACTTCAAAAAGAGACGATTTAAATGGAATTTTTATATTGGGGTTATGAGTGTGGTGAAATATGTTGGAATTCATGTTACGTGCTTCTTAACATATATTTTCGCTGAATAAAACATATTTCATATCATTTACATTATTTTATTTTTTCTAGTGTATATTCTTCTATATGATATTTTTTTGTTATATTAAATAAATTAATGGGGTTTTCATATCCATATATATTACAACACAATCCATATAAATAAATTTTTTACTAATTCATAACATTATTATCCAACAACATATTCAAATAATGTTGAGAAATAATTTATTTGGAATAGTAAATATAATAATGAATTTTCTTAAATGGGAGAAAAAATATTTTTAAACAGCGCATGGTCCTTTAAAATCATATTGATATTTTAAATATACTTAATATACCCTATGGAAATAAATATGGATAACAATGAGGTAGAAATCAATCTAAATGAATAATCATGGAAATAAAAAATAATATAATAATAAAGAGGGAAAACAAGTTGTCAAAATGAAAATGATCATATTCATAAGATAATAAAATAATTTATTGAAATAATTATATCAATAAATCAGAATCTTGTGGAAAGTGACATAAATAATTATATCATTAAAATATATCATTAGTAACTATCAGGATAATAATCATATATTAGAAAAATTCCCATGGTGAATTGGATTCAGTCCCCATTAATATTCATATGGGATAAAATTTTCCTCGGTGGACTAGTTTGATGCCCCATTCCTATATATATAGTGGAAATGTCCTTATTTTTAACTGGGTTCACTCCCTAATTCCCAATATAACATCACATGTGAAATAAATCGTTACTCCAGGAATTGTAAGGAAATGTAATTTGAATCCCGCCCATAAAATAACATAAAGTGCTCATGATAAATACCATTGCACCATACATGGTATCTCATGAGATGATATAATTTCATAAAGAACTAGAGGGGTATATTATTTAAGGAAAATCCTTAATATAAAAAAATTAGGTCGAATTAAGAAATTAAACCATACAAAAATCATATACATGATCAAACCCATGAAATGCAATTGGGGTTTATGATACCTATCTCAAGTCATAATTGAATATTAAATATTATTCATTCCAAAGATAAATATATATAATACAATTGTTGTTATTCATAACATAATATGGAATATAGGTATTATCATGGGGTTCTAACATATATAATTAATGAGATTGATCAACTAAATGAATAATTAATGTGTACCACATGAGATATTTCTTAAGAATGGACTGTTGGAATTTATTAAATATTGAAGTAAACATTATTAAAAATAAAAAATAATACAGTTGTACAAATAACCTAAATTAAATAGTGGATTATATAAAAATAAATTAAATTGTATTATATATAATATATAAAAATGAAATTCCAACATAACATTAAATGTTTTCTAGATGAATGAAAAATGTGATGAAACCACTTTTTGATAAAGAATATTTCTATTTTATCCCACTAAAAGAGAGAAAATGTAATCCTAATGTTAAAATACAACGAATAAAGATAATTCGGGATATTTCATCACTAATATATAATATATCCACAAGCTATAATAAATTCAGCATATAATAGAACTTGATCCCCAAGGATTTAGGTTTTTTGATTAATTATTTAGTTATGTTATAAAGCATATTTCACTTACTCTATGTATCCATAATAAGTATGTAATATTCATTTAATAAATAAATAATAAATGTAATAATATATATTTTATTTATATGACATTTTTATTATCATATGATTTATATATATATAATATTTTTCAAAATAAATTGTATATGTAAGGTATTCAATCAATTTACTCGTGATTTCGTATGAATATTGGCCATGGTAAAATGAATTATGATATAGTTTCATAATATTCATATTATTTATAGTGTCATAAAAATAATATTTATATACTAGAAATAAATATATATCCAACCATTGCAAGAATTAATGATATAAGAAACTAATTACATATGGGTTCAATAGATCATAGATATAACCGAATAATGATTCATTTTCTCAATAAATTAGAAGAAATTATAGTAAATGATATATTGAATTTACAGAATCATTTCATTATTATAGTTATAATATTTATTCCTTATTTAAATCCATATTATTAAACATAAAATAATATGATTAAAAATGGAAGGCATCCATTTGTAGATACCATTATTAAAAGGAAACACTAACGAATATTTTGTTTTTTATAGTGGTTATAATGGATTAAATAAAGAAAATTCCATTATTATTGACCAAATATTTCGGAGATACACTAGTACGCTGACACTTAGGATAGAAATCACATAGCTTAAATGGAATTCTTAAACACCATATATTTTATTATATAACCTAGAATCATGGATGAAATAATAAAGAGGGAAAAAGTTTTCCAAAACCTCATCAGAAGATAATAATACATGTCCATTTCTCATAACTCCCAAATATTTCAAAATAATACACGAATGAGTTATATCAAAACAAACTTATTAAATAATAAATATAATAAAAAATTAAAATGATAACTCAAAATCGAAATAAACATGTAACTCTACACACCACGAGATCACAGAAATACACCTCCTATTAGAGGAAGATTACGATTACTTGGAACTAGAATGATAAAATATTAAAACCCCAAAAACAAATTGTATGGTGTAATAAAAAATACTAGTAGGTTTTCCCTATGGGAAATTTAGTTATATTATATTTTAATAACCAAATAATGAATACAATTAAATGAAAACCGGCATAAATTTAAAACAAAATATTTATTTGAACTAAAAATACTATTCATTTCACATGATTAAAAACAATTCAAAATTGGATTTTTTTATAGAAATATATTTATATAAATCACAATGAATGAGTAAAATACATTAAAAAATATAATTGTTTCAAATAAAATAATCACATCTAGAAATATGTTTTTACCCTACTGTATTATAGATTCCATTTATTGGATACTCACCCATCTCATAATTTTCTTCACTAAAAATATGTTTACATAGTCCTGTAGGATCATGGTGAATAGGACCCATTAACCTCCAATTTGTGAAAATATATTCCCTCATAAGATATTATAATTGTTATAATATTCATTGAATTTCATGGTAATTACCATCCTATTGTTCTGGTCTAATACAACCCACAATGTAACCTATATCACATGAGATCAATCAATAAATCAATAATGGTCAAATCATTTAAAATCAGAATAAAATATAATCTCCCCAATTCAAAATTTAATATGGAATTTATTTTGAAAAAATAGTTTTGTTTCATAATTTCTTTCCCTTTCAAGCCAAAACCAATCATAATTTTTTAATAATTTATTTTATTAATTTTATTATCCAAATCAATTAAATATTAATTTAAAATATTCTTTCATTTTCCAAATATGACTGAATCACCAATAGTAATGGAAGTAGTGGATTTTTTCCAAACAAATAAAATAACAATCTCATTCCCAATATGAATCAAATACATTGTATCCAAACTCAATGGAATTAAATTTAAATCATAAATAAATTCATGTTTTATACAATTTTCCTATCCTAAATGAAACAAAAAACCATTTCATGGTATCAAAACGTGGGAAACATGTATTTAAAATGGGAAAAATGTTACCTAAGATCTAAGAACTCAACCAAGAATCAATATTCAACAACACAATGATTAAATATTTCATTCCAAATAAGATTAATGAATCTATTACTATATAATACAGAGGTATTGAGAATAGATTGAGATTCATCTTACCTTGGCAGACTAAACAACACCACCATGATGAACTCTGGTCAAACATATGATCCAAAGGGATTGGAAGACTCAAAATTCATCATGCAGTGGTCTCTTAGCTGAGAGAAATGAAACATATAGGAATGAAATAATTATTTCATTTGATCCTTTGACATAATCATATCATGAGATTTTATACAGTATGTAACCCCATTACATGGAATGTAATTTTTGAGTCCCACATATGATAAAATACTGATAACCTTATATTAAAAATCATTTTCTATCCTGCAATCAGAATTTATGATGTGCATGACCTGTAACCTTTAAATCTAGTTACATACATTATAACATATACCTATAGGTGACTTACCATCATATATTCCATTTTTATGTGTGAAATTTCATAATTAAATGTAAAAACTATATATTTTATGTAGAAAATTACAAAAATCACTAACAACAAAATTATAGATATCTAGATAATTCATTATTTACCATACACGACCATAAACTGAAATCTAGAACCAATGTAAAAAAATTACCTAATGTAATGGTAATAGGTTATTAAAACCTCCCCACCATAAAAAAATTTTCCCTTGAAATTCATTTAATAAAATTCCATATAAAAATGGTGGTGAAACTACTCTGTAATCAGTTTTCAATGCAAAAACATCTTATGTGAATCTAAATTATGCTGATATAGCAGTTGAACCATATGTATAGTCTTCCCACAATGTTTCATGGACTAAAAATACTCTATCCTAATGTGATACTCAGTCAAAGACAAAGTAGGGAAAATATCAAGATCACTCCATCTCAAAATATAACCAACATAGTAATGAATCTTCTTTATGGTGATGTATGTGAACATTTCATGTATATTTTAAAAATATTGAGGATGTTCTAAATTGTAATCCATGATCAAAAACTACTCAATAACCTCAAATGGATCCAAAAATTAAAAACAAGTTTCACTTAACTCCAAAGACTCCAATGACTCTAATAGGTTAAAATAGATATTTATACCTAATCTCTAATTGAAAATTATGATGGTCTACATCGAATATTAAAATATAATTTATTCAAAAAATATAATGGATCAGACCTCTTTGGCCCATTACATTGTTGAAATGTTGTGTTTGAGGCGTTCTAGGAGGTCATGGTGACCTATTCCATGCACATTTCCAAATTTTGAGTTCTAGAGGTGTTACCAAACCTTGGAGTTTTCCCGGATAGCGAGGTTTTCAGAACAGTGTGGTTACACCAGTAGACTGATGTGAACAATTCTAATGGTAGACTCATGTGAACAGTGCCACCTGTAGGCTTATGTGAACAGTTCCAATGGTATCCTTATAAATTGTTCCAATGGTAGTATTATGTAAACAGTTCCAAAGATAGCCTTTTCAATAGTTCCAATAGTAGGATTATGTGAATAGTTCCAAGGGTAGCCTTGTGAACAGTTCCAAGTGTAGCCTTAGGTGAACAGTTCAAATGGTAGCCTTCTGAACAGTTCCAACAGTAGGCTTATATGAATAGCTCATATGGTTCCCTTGTCAACAGATCAAATGGAAGGCTTATATGAACACTTCAAATGGTAGCCTTTCTAACAGTTCCAATGGTAGGATTATGTGAATAGTTCCATTGGTGAGGATCCAACGGTGAACTCTATTTCCTTTGCCAAATTTTGATTCTTGATCATTGTTTCTAGAATGGCGAGGTTCATATGGTAACCTCAATTTCCTTTTCCAAATTATGAGATCCTGAATAGTGTTTCATAAATGGTGAGGTTCCAATGGTAACCTCTATATCCATTTCCAAAGTTCGAGTTCATAAATAGTGCTTCTATAATGTTGAGGTTACAAAGCTAACCTCTAATTCTTTAACCAAATTATTATTTTGTGAATAGTGTTTCCAAAACGTAGAGGTTCCAATGGTTGCCTCTATTTCAATTGTAAAATTTCGAGTTCATGAAACGTGTTTCTAGAACGGCGAGGTTTATACTGTATCCTCTATTTCCTTTTCCAAATTTTGAGTTAATGAAAAGTGTTTCCAAAGAGGTAAGGTTTCAAAGGTACACTCTATCTCCATTGCCAAATTTTGAGTTCATGAATAGTGTTTCCATAATAGATTGGTTCCAACTACAACCTGAATTTCCTTTTATACATTTTGAGTTAATAAGAATTGTTTCCAAGTTCCTGTAGTTTTTCCCCTTTTTTGTTTCCTTTGTCATAAAATGTGTTTGAGGCCCCATTTTATGGACTATATGGCTGATTAAAAGCCATAACACATATGTCTATTTTTCCCAAGTCTCGATATTCTTTTAAATATTCAAACCGTGTGGTTTAATGTGATCCTCATTAAATGGATAATCCAGCGTACAGTAATTCTATGTTCTGTTATATCTTATAAAGAGACAAGATATCTTCCACCCTAGTTCTTCCTACTTGTTTAATTGTGGGGGATTCTCAAACCATTTTATCCTTCCCATAGGTGTCGGGTGGTCAAAAATTTCTCTTTGGATTGTTTCGCCTCTATTTTCATGAAGCAATGACATATTGATCAATCATCGATAAAAGGTATACTCTATCGTCATTCTTCTAGGTTCATCTTCTTCTATTTTTGATTTCCCGTTTTGGGAATGCTATCTACTTCTCCCTAATAGGCTTTTCATGGGTGTTGACCAATGTGGTGGTGTCCCTTCATCCTCATGTGGATACAGTTGTCACGAGGGAGGACATTTTAAACTGTTGTATGTCTCGTTCTCGTAAAAAAACACCATGAACCATTTGAGGTAGGGTATTCATTGCTTCACTTTTCTTTTATGTGCAACTGTAGAGTTAGATGTTTTTACCCCACTAGATCACAATGGAATTGAAATATTAAATATTTTAACTAGATAAATTAATTGATATCGATCATATATTATTCCCCCTTGTTTTTCAAGATAGTGTGATATCTATGATTTTTTTCAAATATTTTTGTTCTAGATAGAAATGGAAAATGAACATAATGCTTGAATTATTTGATAGTTGTTTTGATAAAGATAAAGAGTAATTTTAATGAAATTTTTGTTATGGTTGTGATTTGTTGTTAATAAAATTGATGCAGTAAGCATATTTAATCAATTTTTGATTTATTACAGTTAAGGTTTCCATAATTTGGAACCTAAAAATAATAAATCGGTTAAATGATGATGGATTAAAGAGATGATTCTTTTTCCTTGTAGGGTTCAGATTTACCACTTTTCTTCTTTAAGGTCCCAGAGCTGATGTGAAATGATGTTTTGTTTCCGGATCCTTGTGTTGTGATGTGATACAGGAAGGATGTTATGTTATATGGGGGTAGGGAGGACAATTGATTGTGGCAGTATTCCATACCCAGAGTGGCGAGATGCATCAGTTTATGCAAGTGGTTGTCTGGGAGGACATCAGAGATGATGGAACTGGTGGGATGTGAATGTTTTTATGCTTTCCCTTTCATGTTGGGTTTTTATATTATTTATATTCCCCACCGCTCAATGATACTGGTTTTCATAACATCCTTCCAAAAAAGGCGGATACGTGTAGGGTATAACATGGGATTTCCGTGTTTACCCTCTTAAGGGAAGATGTGTCTATGCACTAGCTATAGGAGGAAAAGACTCAATGTGTAGTTCACATACTCAACAAGTTGATCCCCTTCTGTATATTATCTTAGAATTATTTTTTTGAATTCATGTGAGTATGGGAACGTAATAATGTTATTAATAAAATATTGAATAAATTTTGTTAACCCATGGGTTTGTAGGATGTTGGGGCACAATGTAGTGGTTGAATTTTAAAGGAGTAGCGGACTTTGGGTGTGAGGATAATAAAATATATTGTGGAATTTGTTATTAAATAATTGGTTATTAAATAATTTATGAACGTAATATGGAACTAAAAAAAGGTAATGAAGTAATCTAATCATTGTATGTAAGTGGTTGTGTGATTATAGGATACCTAGTCATAGAAGAAGATTTCTGGAGTCTGAGAGACGCTTGCTAAAATTTAGTCGAAGACTAGGTTATTACCATTGTCTAGTTCTGAGCTATAGTATATATTGTACTTTTTTAGTTTCTCTTCTCTACTCCACCCCATCACTTAGGGTAACCGACATCCCACATATTGTGAGCCCTAGGGAGTGTTTTCCATAACATTATGGTGGGAGGATAGATTGCTGACTACCCCCTTTTCCACCGCTCTCTTCTCTTGGTAGTTACTATTGCTGGTAGGCACAATGGTTAGTTTTACCCATATATGTATGTAAAGGGTTATTATTTCATATGGTTATTCACACATATATAATATGGATATAATATATGTAATACTATAGTTTTAACTATTATAGGCTGTGATGGCTTGAGGATCGTTACTCGGTGTATGTGCTATAATGGCTTGAGATATATTGCTTGTCATATGATACACAATATGAGAACTATGGTGGCTCCCAAAAAAATACATGGTTAAATTGATTTTATGTATGTGGTGGTTTTGTTACACAAGGTTCACGTTGTGGTGCATCTCCCAGGTGTCTTCCAAAAATACTTTTTGGAGAGAGATGCTTTAGACCTGCGATGTTGGGGGAAAGTGGCAAACCATTGGGGAACTACTAGTGGAATACCATTGATATTATTTATTATATTATATACTATTGTATGTTATACATAGTGAGAGTATCCATGGTGAGGATGGTAACTTAGTGTACCATTTTAGGGGACAAGTTAGTTTTACATGATGTTCACTGTGCTTCAGCATTCTTTCTTTACTTTTTCAAGAGAGGCTCTAGGGTGGATCCTTCTCAGGATACAGTTATACTCACCATATGTATATACCAACTGTTCTTCAGGTCACATGGAGTAGGTTATAGATCAAGCTACTGTCTACAATATTAGTGTTGTAGGAATTGTTCGTTCTTGTTATTGTGGTGGATTTTACATTATTTTGGGTATTTTCAATTTTCCCAATTAAGTTGTAGTAGTTTTTCATGAAATTACATATGTTTACTTGGTAATTATATTATATTACTGTTTGAGTTGGAGTTGGTTGGGTTATGTCTCATATCTCCCTTTCTCATGTGTTCTCATAGAGGGTAATTCCTCAAATTTCTTTGTTTACTATACCCTCTGTGCTAGTCGCCCACCCCAAGCCCACAAGAATGGGGACTCAGGGGTCATTATCTCCCTTCTCACATTTTCGAACCATGAGGGGTAACCATTGTGGGGAGTGGGTTGTGACAGAGTGGTATCAGTGGTCTGGTCGAGGGATAGGATTGAGTTTGGTGTTAAGAACATGTGAGGTTCCATGGGTTCATAGGGAATCAATGACATTCATGTTTAGCAAGTTATGTAAACATAGGAGACCAGCAAAGACATAGTCATTTAGGGCCCCCTATGATTTGATGAATAGAAGATTATGTTTAAAATGGATAAGAAATGAGCTGATACTTGTTACAAGGTAAAGACATTAGAAATGATCATGCATCATTATTCAATATGCATTTGTTTGAATAGGTAGTCCTTGGGATAGGTCAACCAAAAATTAATATTAGAATACAATTAATAAATTAATGTCATGTCCTCCAAAATCCTTGTTTAGGATCTCTAAATATATTTTATTTTACAAGTATGGATCCAGGTTGATGTCCTCATCAGGATCACATAAAAAATATCCAGTAGGTTGTGCCAGCAGATCATTGTAGGGTAGTGGTCAATAATGATTCCACTTGGATGATGGAACACTAAGAGATTTAGTACCATAGTCTATATATGTATGGGGCCCCCATTTCATATGCTGTTATAAAAGACTGGTTGGGGGAGGTCAAGATATAATTCAGTTAGATATATTCTTAGTTGGAGCATTGGGTGTCTTTGGTGGTGACGATGTTGTGTGCAGCAATGAGGCAATGGTGGTTCTTGTTCCTCGAGGATCGCGAGGAGTCTACAATCTCAAGGGAGGACTTCCAGGGCATTATTAGTGTCACGACCCCCTCCCCACAAAGTGTACCCCTCCCAGGCAAGCAGTGTGAGAAGAGAGATAATGACCGATGAGTCCCGCCTCTAGTAGGCCCCAGGTTGGAGACTCGTACCGATGGTATAGTAACACACAAATGGGAGGTATTACCCTCTAAGAGAACACATGCAGAATAGAGATATAGAATAGAAACCAACCAACTCCAACTCAAAACTGAAATATAAATTAAAAACCAAGTGCACATATGTAATGTCATGCAAAAGTACTACAACTTATAGGGGAAACTACAAGTACCCAAAAGAAAGGAAAATACTGCATCAACTACAGGCCCGAACTGCTCCTGCAACCACAATCTAGTAGTAACCAGCCGTATCTCCGACCCACTCCAAGTGACCTGCAAAATAGTTTATATATACGTAGGGTGAGTATAACAGTATAATCAGTAGGATCATCCCCTAAGCCTCTCATGCAAAAGTAATGAAAGCATGCTAAAGTACAGTGAACAACAAGTGAGACTAACTCATCACCTAAACTGGTATACTATGTTCCCAACCTCACCGTGGCTACTCTCACTAAGTAATGAATACAAGAATATAACATATAGTAAATAATATCAAGGGTACTCTGCTACTACTTCCCCACTGGTTTTCCACTTTTCCCCAACAACATATGTCATGTGTGTCTCTCTCCAATGGATTGCCCTTATAAACATGGGCGAAGATCCACAATCTGCACCACGTGCACCACAAAGGCTTGATAGAAGACACCTGGGCTATGCACCACAACATCCTCACAACCAAAAGTAACCTAGTAGTTTTCGGGAGCCACCACAGCTCAAATAACGTGTATCATACGTCGGGTATTATACCTTAAGCCATCACTGCCCATACGCCGAGTAAGGATCCTCAAGCCGTCACATCCTATACACATTACATCTATAGTAGTCCATAGGATACTCTATCTACAATATTTGTGTGTGAAATAACCACAAAACATTACAGCCCTCTACACACATATATGGGGAAAACTAACTGTTGTGCCAAAGGCACTAGTATCTACCAACAGAAGAGAGCGGGGATAAAGGGGGTAGTCATCCATTCAACCTCCCTACAGAATTTTGGGGAAATCACCCCACGAGGCTCAAAATCCCTAAGGTATCAGTTGCCCTTACCGACAGGGTGGAGTAGCATATAGAAACACAAAAAGTACATAATATATATAACTCACAACCATACTATGCGCATAACCTAGTCTCAGACATAACTGCAGCCAACGTCTCTCAGACTCCAGGTTGCCACTTCTAAGACTAGGTATCCTATAAGCACACTACAATTTATGGGATTTATTAGATTACTTCATTACCATTTTATCAATTCCAATGTATGTTAATTAATTCTTCAAACATTAATTAACCATGAACACAACCTCAATAAACATTATTGTTAGCACATTTCAAATCAACTGCTCATTTTAAGATTCAACATCACCTTTAAATTCCAGTATCTCCATCCCCGTGGATTGTCACCATATAATCAATATTTTATTACATAATTACTTTCCCATATTCCCAGGAATTCTAGAAAAGCATCCTATGCTTCTATACACAAATGGGGATCAACACGGTGACTAGATATACTACCCGTCGAGTTTTTTCCTACTATAGAAAAATCATAGACCCATTCTCCCTCGAGAGGATAAACACGGAAATCATGTGGCATACCCCATGTGTCTTCGCCTCCTTCGGAAAGAGGGTAAGCAAGACCATATGCCTTGTGTAGTGGGGAAAAGTAAAGCAGATAAACAACCAAACAAAACCACCAACATCTAGACATCACATCCACCCCATACCATCATCCTTGTTGTCCTCCCTGACACCCAAATGCATAAACCGATGCATCTCACCACTCTAGGCATCATCCGCTACCACAACCACAAGGACTACCTACCTCCACATATCACAACACCCCTCCAGGGGAACATCACACCACAAGAAGCATGAAATCAAACATCACATCAAATGGGCTCTTGGCCCTTTAACAAGGCATCCAAACTTCATACATAATGAGCACTCATGGATCCAAACCACAAGGCATTCGTCCTTACAAGCAAGAGGGTAACTCAGAACCCTATCAGGAATTATCTTTTATCAACGAAAAGTTCTTTAATCCCTCTTGAATTAACAGATTCAATTCATAGGTTCCAATTATAGGAAACCTATTCAGTAAGCTATCTCAAGATATTTAACATGCTTACTATGCCAATTTGATTAACATAAAATTAGAACATCTACAACAATGGAAACAACTGGATTCATTTATATGCCTCTTTATCTTTAGCCAATTAATTATCCATTAAATCTGGATTTACATTCTTTATTAATTTCCATTAAGGACAAATAGCTAAACCAAGCAAGAATAGATATCACTCTATCTAGCAAAACAAGAGGCAATAACATACAAGAGATGACAATTTCTTTATTAGGTTCAAATATTTAATTAGGTATATTTCATTGTGATCCAAAGGGATAAATCATGCTAACTCTAAGATTGCACATAAACAATTAGAGAAGCAATGAATCCCCTACCTTGAAGAGTCATTGATATTCTTTATCCACACTACGGGTCACAATCCTCCTCTCGTGACAACTGCATTTACCCGAGGATGCCACAGTATGACACCACCAACCAAGCCCCAAGAAAACCCCATTAGAAGAATGGAGAATACCTTCTATAATGGAAGGGAGAAACAAGAGAAGATGATCCTCAATGTAATGATGATAAAACATACCTTGAATCGAAGAATGATCGACATAGCTTGGTTGCATCAAAACAGAGTTGAAATGATCCGAGGACTAAAGTATGATTGTGCAACACCTACGGGAATGATTGAAAGGTTATAGCGTCTCATAGCTTAGAACAAAGAGGAAGAACAAAGGATAATGATATCTTGTCCCTTTTGAAGATTTAATGGGGTGACGGTTTAAGAACAACTTAATTCTCCATTAAAAACAGACCGCATTAACCCACACGGTTTGACCATGTAAAAACATCCCAGCCCTAGGAATAATTAATATAGGATTAATGGACTTTGAAACGGACTTGAGACCCCTTAAAATATGGTTTTAAATGTATTTTACGTCAAAGGAAACGTCATAATGGGAAAAATTGTAGGAATCTAGAAACATTGTTCACCTATCGTTACTGTACACCCAACCGATATGTGAAACCGATTTGTGAGACCGATCTATCAGACCGATTTGTCAGACCGATCTCTGAGACCAATCTGTCAGACCGATATGTTAGACCGATCTGTGAGACCGATCTGTGAGACCGATCTATGATACCGATCTATGAAACCGATCTGTGAGACCGATCTGTCAGACCGATATGTCAGACCGATCTGTGGGACCAATCTCTGAGACCGATCTGTGAGACCGATCTGTGAGACCGATCTATCTGACCGATCTGTGAGATAGATATGTTAGACTGATATGTGTGACCGATCAATTAAACTGATCTGTCATACTGATCTATTAGACCGATCTGTTACTGTTTATAAAACTGGAAACACTCTTCACAGAACTGGAAAATTGGCAAAGTGTTAGGGATAAGTCACCTTGACCTCCCTGAACACCGCCAACACCTAATTTTCACAAAGTAATGGACCAGAGAGGTCCGGGACATTACATCAGATACCTTTCAAAACATTATTTCCCTCTATAATTTAAAACCAACCTAAGGAAAAGAGGGGTAAGAACAACCACCCCGTAAGATACCTCTTAGGGGAACACCACCCTGAGTTGTTCTAAAGTTGGAAAAAAACCAAAAAATCTAAGAGCAAGGGAACAAAAAATCCATATCCAAACAATTCATGCATAACATCACATCACAGGTACATAAAATAGAGGATCAAATAAAACTCGGTACAATAACTTAAAACAGCTCTGGGTACTAGACACGCATCTGTGACTCATGTTCCCAGGTACTCTCCTCTATGCCTATTTGTCGCCACAAGACACGAAGAAAGGGAATATAATTCCCACACAACCCTTCTCCTTGCGGTCTTAGATCTCCACAGGTCGCTCCTCGAATGTCACATCATCATCAACATAGATCTCTCCCCAATCGATGATGTGAGAGTCATCCTAAAGATAACGACAGAGCTGTGATACATGTAAAACATCATGTATCCAACTCATCTATGGGGGAAGTGATACTTGATACCCCACAGCTCCAACGTGAGCTAATACCTTGAAAGGCCCAAAAATCAAGGAGAAATATTACTTCCATGACCAATCCTTCACTACCCACGATGGGGAGTCACCATCATAAACACATGATCTCCAACTTTAAACTCTAAGGGTATCCTCCTTTGATCAACATATGATTTCTGACGATCTTATGCTGTCATCATCATCTCACGAATCACCTGAACTATCTCGGTTGTATTCTGCACAAGTTCGTGTCCAAGAATTGCTGACTCTCCAACCCCAGTCCAGAAAAATGGAGAATAGTAAGGCCGTCCATACAAGGCTTCAAATGGTGCCATACCGATGGTGGAGTGAAAACTCTTATTGTAAGTGAACTCCACCAAGGGTAAGTGCCTCATCCATGAACCTCCAAAGTCAAGAACACCAGAGCGCAACATGTATTCAAGAGTCTGGATGGTTTGCTCTGTCTGACCATCCGTTTGAGGATGAAAACAGTGCTAAGGCATAGTTGAGAAAAAAAAGCATATTGGAGACCTCTCCGCACCCTAGAGGTAAAATGAGGATCTCAATCAGAAATGATCATCCTAGGTGCTCCATGAAGTCTCACCACCTCTTCTAATTACTGCCTTGACAAAAAATCCACTGAGCTCGACTCCATGATCACTATGAAGTGGGTCAATTTTGTTAAACGATACACTACCACCCAAATAGCATCATGTCCTCCCAGAGCTCGACGTAAACCTGTAGCAAAGTCCATTGAGATGTCCTCCCACTTCCAATGAGGAATCTCTAATGGCTGGAGAAGACCACTAGGAACACTGTGTTCGGCCTTCACCTTATGGAAGACTAAACATCGAGACACAAACTCCGCAACCGCACGCTTCAGCCTAGGCCACCAAAACTGACTCCTCAAGGATCGGTACATCACTTTCACACCAGGATGTACTTATAAGGGTGAACTATGGAACTCTAAGAGAACCATATCGTGAATTGCAAAGGGAACAAAAATCCTACCGTGATACAACACTGAGTGTTGTTCATCCTCTGACCAACCATCATGGGCCTCACCACAAAAAACTCTGTCTCTCCAATCATCCACCTCTAGATCACCCAAATGGGACTCTTCCACCTTCTATATCAGGGATGACTGCACCGTAATCTGGAAAATACAACCTCTACCTCGAACCTTTTCCATATCAATATGCAAAGCTGACAGTTCTTCCATTACTCCCCAGGAATCACCGGATTCACGCACAACATCACTACGTGACTTTCGGCTCAGTGCATCAGCTACAACATTCCATTTTCCAAGTGTATAAGATATTTCAAAGTATTATTCCTTCAAGAACTCCATCCACTGACGCTGTTGCAAGTTTAAGTCACACTGGAAGAAAACATACCTCAAACTCTTATGATCGGTGAAAACCACTATGTGCTCACCAATGAGGTAATGTCTCAAAAACTTCTGCGCAAACACCATGGCTGCCAACTCATGATCATGGATGGCATATTTGCATTCATGGGGAAGCAATTTCCAAGACCCATAAGAAACAACTGACCTCTGCTGCATGAGAACACAGCCTAGCCCCAGATGTGAAGCATCGCAAAAAACATCAAACTGGACTCCTCAACTGGAAGACAAAGAACGGGAGCACTAACTAATTTCTCCTTTAGATACTCGAAAGCTAACTAACACTTATCAGTATATATGAAGACATGATCCTTCCTAGTCAGAGATGTTATAGGAGTTGCAGCCTATGAGAAATTGGATACGAACCTCCTGTAGTATCCTGCGAGACCAAGGAAACTTCGCACCTCTGTAACCATATCGGGGGCTGCCCAAGACACAACTGCTTCTATCTTCGATGGATCCACGGATACTCCGTATTGGGTCACAAAATTCCCCATGAAACGGACTTCTCAAGCCCAAAAATCACACTTCGAAAATGTCCCAAACAACTGATGTTGGCGAAGAATTCCCAAAACAGCTCGTTGATGCTCTGCATGCTCCTCTTCAGATGTGGATTGCACAATGATTTTGTCGATGAAAACCACAGAAAACTTGTCTAGGAACTCACAGAACACAGCATTCATCAAACCCATAAAAAAATCATGAGCATTCTTTATGCCAAACGGCACTACAACAAACTCATATTGCCCATGACGACAATGGAAAGAAGTCTTCGGGATATCCTCATCCTTCACACACATTTTATGATATCATGATCGCAAGTAGATCTTTGAGAACCAACTTGCACATTTCATTTGATCGAACAAATCATCAATCCCCAGAAGAGGATAGCGGTACTTTATTGTCACTTTGTTTAAGCGATGATAATCGACACATGACGGCAAACTGCCGTCGACCTTCTTTAAGAACAAGAATGTTGCACCCCATGGTGACACACTTGTCCGAACAAAACCACACTACAACAGACCTTCAAGATGTATATGTAGCTCTCATAACTCTGAAGGGGACATCCTATATAGAAACATAGAGATATGAGACGCTCCTGGATGTAGCTCGATCCCAAACTCGATCTCTCGTCGAGGGGGTAATGCTACGACTTCTTCTGGAAAGACATCAGGGTACTCCTCCACGACCCTAGGAAATGGGAACTACTGATCCTCTAAAGAACTCAACATCAACTCGACCATCAAGGATGACATCATATGGGTTTATTCATAAACATAGGAAATATCCCCAAGAGAGGTGTTTCCCCAATAGTAGCTGACAATCTCTACAGACATCAAGAAAGTCAGCTTGACCTCCAACTGGCATAGTCAAACCCAAGGGCACTGTAAGTCTCTCTACCTGAAGTCCCTAGGCATGGACAAGGGTAGTTGATTTGAAGGAGTGTGTCACTTCTGAATCAAACAAGGCATGAACCAAGGTAGAAAACAAGAAAAGGGTACCTTGGACAACGTCTGGCTCGCCTGGAGCTGGCAACGCTAGAGCATGAAGCTGAAAACGACGTCCTCCACGGCCTCTCTGACCCTGATGATGACCACCAACATAGACGTGCTCTTCTCTCCGAGGACAAGGAGCGTCATGGTGCTATCCTCTGCCTGCCCCATCAACCCTTGGGTGATCTAAAGATGGTGCATCCTGCTACTACTGCCTCGGCTGGAACTGCCTCAACGGAGGATCCTAGAGCAGAGCACCCAGTGCACGATGACTACTCTGAAAAGTTGGGCACTCCTGCTGCTGATGACCATGACCACCCCAAAAAAACAAGTGCCTAATCGCTTGGCATATGACTGAGAGTTGCTTCCTCTGGAGAAACGGGATGGGAAGGGCTAGGACCTACCCCCAAGTGAACATAAACTCTTCTTCCCTAAAAACCAGGAACCCCGGACCATAGCTCTGATTCATGAGGAATCATGATGATTCCCCTCTCATGATGATCCGGTCCTGGCCAATGTTCTCTCAATAACCTCTGCCCTTGGCAACACCTCATGATATGTCTTCACTATAAAGGGGGTGACCTGGCGCAGGATCTCTGGATGCAAAGCCTCCTCGAAATGCCTCGCCCTAGCCTCCTAATCTGGTAACAGGTCAGAAGCATATCATAGAAGGTTCTAGAAATGGATTCCAAACTCTCAAACACTGCAGCTCCCCTGTCAAAGGGTAAGAAGCTCCTGACGACTGGACGCCTTCACAGTTGAATAAATGAACTCAACTATAAACTTGTCTCGAAACACCTCCCATGAGATCGCTGACTCCTCATGATCCCTGAGGAACAAGATCCACCACTTCCTCACTGCTCCATGCAGCATCGTCACAACCAAGGACACCTAGTGCTCTTTTCAAGCATGAATCAAACTGAATCCGATCTCGACCTCCTCCAACAAGTCTTTCCTGACTGCATCTAAAACAGAGCCCTCTTACTTCTGCAGACACTGGCTCTGAAACACTCAGAGTGTCTTCCTCCATGTTTCGTCATCATCAACCTCTACCTGGCGACGATATACTGGAACGGCCTGCTGGAAATTTTCTGCTCAAACCTGATGAGGACGTCGACCTGGAGGCATTCCGATAAAATAACAAACTGTTAGAGTTCCTAAGCCTAGATTATGGAAGACTCAATATTAATTAATTAATTTTCTTTTCATTTTATGTTATCCTATCCCAAGGTCTACCCATTCAAACATAGGCGCAAAGAAGAATGATTCATGATCCTTTCCTAGGTCTCTACCCTACAACCAGTATCACCTTGTTTAGTAGCCATCATAAACATAAAGGTCTGTGCAATAGATCATAGGGGGCCCTAAATGCCTATGTCTCTACCCATCTCCAGTGTTTACCCCACTTGATAAACACGAATGACACGGTTTCCCTACCAACCCATGCAACCTCACCTGTGCCTAACTCCAATATCCATCATATCCCTCAGGCAGACCTCTGATACCACTATTTCATGACCCCCTCCCCACAATGTGTAACCCTCCTAGGCTGGTAATGTGAGAAGAGAGATAATGTCCCCTGAGTCCCGCCTCCTGTAGGCCCTGGTTTGGAGACTAGCATCGAGGGTATAGTAACACACAAATGAGTGGCATTTCCCTCTAAGTGAACACATGCGGAAGAGAGAGATAAAATATACACCAACCAAATACAACTCAAAACATAAATATAAAATAAATCCCAAGTGCACTTATGTAATTTCATGCAAAAGTAATACAACTGAAAGCGGAAACTACAAGTACCCAAAAGAAAGGAAAAGACACCAGCAACTACAAGCCTGAACAACTCCTGCAACCACAAGCTAGTTGTTACTAGCCTGATCTCCAAACCACTCCATGTGACCTGAAAAACAATTTATATATACGTAGGGTGAGTATAACAGTATACTCAGCAGTAACCTCCCCAAACCCTCTCATGCAAAAGTAAAGAAAGAATGCTAAAGTACAGTGAACAACATGTGAATCTAACTCATCACCTATAGAGGTATACTAAGTTCCCAACCTTAACATGGCTACTCTCACTAGGTAACACATACACGAATATAGCATATTGTAAAGAATATTAAGGGAACCCCTCTACTAATTCCCCATTGGTTTGCCACTTTTCCCCAACGACATATGTCCTGTGCATCTCTATCCAACGGCTTTCCCGTTTAATCATGGGCTATGCTCCACAATCTGCACTGTGTTCACCACAAAGGCTTGCTTGCAGATACCTGGGCTAAGCACCACACCATCCTCACAACCAAAAGTAACTAGGTAGCTTCCAGGAGCCACCAAAGCTTGAATAACATGTATCAAAGGTCGGGTGTTATACCTCATGCCATCACAGCCCATACGCCGAGTAAGGATCCTCAAGCCATCACAACCTATACATGTTACACCTATAGTAGTCCCTAGAATAATATATCTAGAATATATGTGTGTGAAATAACCAAAATCCATTACATCCCTCAATACAAATATATTGGGAAAACAATCCATTGAGCCAAAGGCACTAGTATCTACCAAGAGAAGAGAGAAAGGCTAAATGGGGTAGTCAGACAGTCAACCTCCCATCAGAATGTTGGGGAAATCACCCCCCAGGGCTCAGAATCACCAGGGTGTCAGTTTCCCTTACTGACAAGGTGGAGTAGCATTTAGAAACACAAAAATTACAGAATATATATAACTCACAACCACACTATGGACATAACCTTGTCTTAGACACAACTACAAATAACGTCTCTCCGACTCTGGGCTACCACTTCTAAGACTAGGTATCCAATAAGAACACAACCATTTAAGGGATTTATTATATTACTTCATTCCCATTTTATAAATTCCACTATATGTTAATTAATTTGTCAATCATTAATTAACCATGAACATAGCCTCATTAAACTGAATTAGAAACACATTTCAAATCAACAGCTCATTTTAAGATTCAACATCACCTTTAAATTCCAGCATCTCCATCCCCATGGATTATCACCATTTAATCAATCCTTTATTAAAAAATTACATTCCCATATTCCCAGGCATTTTAGAAAAGCATCTTATACTACTAAAGACAAAGGGGGATCAACATGGTGAGTTGATATACTACCTGTCGAGTCTTTTCCTCCTATATTAAGAGAATATACCCATTCTCTCTCGAGAGGCTAAACACAGAAAGCAGGTGGCATGCCCCGCGTGTCTTCGCCTCCTTCGGAAGGAGGGTAAGCAAGACCAGCTGCCTTGAGTAGTGGGGAAAATTGAAGCAGATAAGAAACCAAACAAAACCTCTGACATCCAGCCATCACATCCATCCCATACTATCATCCTTGGTTTCCTCCCTGACACCCACATGCATAAACCGATGCATCTCGCCACTCTAGGCATCATCCACTACCACAACCACAAGGCCTCCATGTGTCCACATATCAAAACACCCCTCCAGGGTCACATTACATCACAAGCATCAAGAAATCAAACATCTCATCAAATGGGATCTTCGCCCTTTAACAAGGCATCTAGCCTTCATACATAATGAGCACTCATGGCTCCAAACCACAAAGCATTCAGCCTTACAAGAAAGAGGGTAACTCAGAACCCTATCAGGCATTATCTTTTATCAACAGCAAGTTCATTAATCCCTCATGAATTAATAGATTCAATTCATAGGTTCCAATTCCAGGAAACCTATTCAGTATGCTATCTCAAATTATTTAACATGATTACTTTTCAAATTTGATTAACATAAAATTAGAACTACTACAACAATGGAAACAACCATATTCATTTATATGCCTCATTATCTTTAGACAATTTGTTATCAATTAATTCTGGCTTTACGTTCATTATCAATTTCCATTAAGGGCACACAGCTAAACCAAGAAAGCATAGATATCACACTTTCAAGAAAAACAAGAGGCAATAATATATGAGCGATAAATATTTCTTTATCTAGTTCAAATATTTAATTAGGCCAATTTCATTGTGATCCAAAGGGCTAAATCATGCTAACTCTACGATTGCACATAAAAAATTAGATAAGCAATGAATCCCCTACCTTGAAGAGTTCTTGATGTTCTTTATCCACACAATGGGTCACAATCCTCCTCTCACGACAACTGCATCCACCCGAGGATGCCACGGTACGACAACACCAAACAAGCCCTAAGAAAAACCCATTAGAAGCATAGAGAATACATGCTATAATGGAAAGGATAAATAAGAGATGATGATCCTCAAAGGAACGATGATAACAGATACCCTGTATCAAAGAATGATCGACACAGCTTGGTTGCATCAAAACAGAGCAGAACTGATCAGAGCAGTAAAGTATGATTTTGAAACACCTATGGGAAGGATTGAAAGGTTTTAGCATCTCATAGTTGAGAAAAAAGTGGAAGAACAATGTAGAATGATATCTTGTCCTATTTGAAGATTTAATGGTGTTATGGTTTAAGAACTGCTTAATTATCCATTAAAAAGGGATCACATTAACCCACACGGTTTGACCATGTAAAAACATCTCGGCCTTATGAATAATTAATATTGGATTTATGGAATTTGAAACGTCCTTAAGAGATCTTAAAATAAGGATTAAAATGTATTTTACGTCAAAGGAAACGTCAATAGGGGAAAAACTGTAGAAATTTGGAAACGCTGTTCACCTACCGTTACTGTACACCAAACCGATCTGGAAAACTGATCTGTGAAACCGATTTGTGAAACCGATCTGTGAGACCGATTTGTGAGACCGATCTCTGAGACTGATCTATTAGACAGATATGTGAGACCAATATGTGAGACTGATCTGTGACACCAATATGTGAAACTGATCTGTGAAACCGATCTGTGAGACTGATCTTTCAGGCCGATATGTCAGACCGATCTGTGAGACCGATCGGTCAGACCGATCTGTGAGACCGATCTGTCAGACCGATCAGTGACACTGATCTGTGACACCGATCCGTGAGACTGACCTGTGAGACCGATCTGTGACACTGATCTGTGAGAATGATCTCTCAAACTGATCTGTGAGACCGATCTGTCAGAATGATCTGTGAGACCGATCTGTGAAACCAATCTGTCAGACTGATCTGTGAGACCGATCTGTTACTATTCATAAAACTGGAAACACTATTCATAGAACCGAAACATTGGCCATGTTTTAGGGATAACTCACCTTGACCTCCCCGAACACCTCCAACACCACATTTTCAAAAAGTAATGCACCAGAGAGGTCCGGGCCATTATAATTAGAGTCGAGTTTCGTTCTTCA
Organism: Viscum album; assembly: GCA_963277665.1. NCBI lineage: Eukaryota > Viridiplantae > Streptophyta > Magnoliopsida > Santalales > Viscaceae > Viscum > Viscum album. Next base: position 115,461,628 of record OY728128.1, on the reverse strand, counting down.
ACCACAAAGGCATCTAGTCGTCAGGAGCTTTTTACCCATCGACATGGGAGATATAGTGTGTGAGGGCTTCGAATCCATTTCATGAACCATTTAAGATATGATTTAAACCTATTTCTATATGGAGTGGCTAGGGTGAGGCATTTCATGGAGGCATTGCATCCAGATATCCAATGCTAGGTCACCCCATTTTTCCTAAGGACATATATTGAGGTGTTGTCGATGGAAAAGGTCATTAAGAGGACGTTGTCTTGAACTATATCATCATGAGAGGAAAGTCTTCATGACCCCTCACAAAGCATATTTCGGGACTATGGTTCCCGATTTTCTGGGAAGAAGAGTTTCCCTTCGTCCTTGGGTAGTTCACAACACACAACACCTTGTTTCTACTTGGGCATCAACCCTCAAGCCTATTAAAAACGATCAAGAACTCATTTTTCTTGTGGTGGTCAAGGTCATTAGTAGCGAGAGTGGTCAACCTTCCAGAGTAGTCATCATGCACCAGGTGATCCTCTCCAGGTTCCTCGGTTGATGTGGTTCCATCTGAGCCAAGAGAAGAAGGATGCACTGACTTTCAATTAGTAGATGGTATATGGGGTAGGAGGAGGATATCCCAATCAATCACCCCATCCTCAGAGAGTAGAACAAATCTATGGGGGTGGTCATCATTAGGGTCAGATTCGTCATGGATGAAGTTGTGGTCCTCTTCATGATTTAGTGTTTCCATCCCCAAGTTAGCCAGAGGCCATGTGATGTACCCTTTTCGTGTTTTATACTTTCATGTATGCCTAGTTTGATTTTGGATCGATACACTCCTTCATATCACATACCCTTGTCCATGCATTGGGATTTGAGGTAGATATAATTCCAGTGACCGTAGCATTGAATACATAGATTGGAGGGCCATCTATCATGTTTGAAGTATATAGAGACTGTGAGCTAGTTCTGCGGATGCATCACTCTTGGGGATATTTCTATGATTACGAATAAAACTATATGATGTCATCTTCAGCATGGATTGGTTGTATTTAGTGTACGCTATCGTGGATTTCTTCAGGATGCAAGTTGTGTTCTTCGATGAGGATGGATAGCTAGTGGTGTTTTTTATCGAGCAAGACACTCAGATGGACCAAAGGTGTGTTCTATTCTTATCATCCATGATGGCTTCACTGATGTTGAGTTATTAAGAGGATTAGTAGTTGGTGTTTCCTATGGTTTTAGAGGAGTACCCTAATGACTTTCTAGAAGAGGTTGTATCATTACCCCAATGATGAGAGATAGACTTTTTGATCGAGCAACAACCAGGAGCATCTTCATTCTATATGTCTCCATATAATATTTACCCCTATGAGTAACAAGAGCTTTGTATGTAGCTTGATGGTATTTTATAGTGAATCTTTGTTCGACCGAGTGTGTCCCCAAGGGGCGCACCCATTTTGTTCATGAAAAAGGCCAACGACAGTTTTCCGTAGTATATCAACTATAGTCACATAAAAAAAGTGACAATGAAGAATCACTATCCTTTTCCACAGATTTATGATTTATTCGATCTAGTAAAGGGTGAAGGTTGGTTCTCAATGATCGACATGTGGTCAGGATAACATCAGATACATATGAAGGATGGATATATTCTAAAGAGTGCATTCACTTGTAATCATGGGGATTATGTGTCCATTTTAATGTTGTTCGGTGTAACAAATTCCCCAACTATGTTCAGGGGATTGAGTAAAGTGGTGTTCATTGTGTCTCAGTATTTTTTCATGTTTTTTTTCATCGGTGACATCCTTGAGTAATCCATGTCTGAGTAGTAGCATGATGAGAATCTACACGCTGTTTTGGGAGTTCATCAATAACATCAATGGTGAGGGATGTTATTGAACTGTAATTGTTGGGGACGAGATGTCTGTTTCATGGGGCATGTTGTGGCCTAGAAAAGAGTAGTTGTGGTTCCATCAATGATAGAATAAGTTTTGTCTTGGGAATACCCTATGATAGTGGAAGAGGTGCGAGGATTCCATGGACTTATAGGCTACTACTGGAGGTTCATAGATGATTTCTCTAGGGATGTGGCTCCTATGACCGCATTTACTATAGAGGATCAAGCATTAATATGGAATGATCAGTGTCATGTAGCTTTCTAGTATCTGACGGAAAAGTTATTAAGTGCTCTATTTCATTTTCTTCCATCAAAGGGAGTTCAGTTTGATGATTTCAATGATTCTTCTGATCTGGAGTTAGGCAGTACTATGATGTAGAAGAGATCATTTGTTTCTTATGGGTATCGGTAGTTACATCCCCATGAATGTAACTATTCAACCCATGACCTTGAGTTTTAGGTTGTTGTGTTTGATTTGAATTTGTTGAGACGTTACCTCATTGGCGAGCGAATTGTGGTTTCCACTGATTGTAGGAGTCAGTGGTATGTTTACTCTTAGCATGACATAAACAAGTGAAAATGTCGGTGGATGGATTTCCTACCGGAATACGACATTGAAATATCATATTCCATTGGAATGGGGAATGTTGTTGCTGATTCATCGATCAGGAAGTCAAGAGGTGATGTAGTTCTTGAATTTATTGATTCACGGAGAGTTATGATAGATCGTTCATCATTACATATTGATATGGGATATATTGGCTGAAGTGGATTTCTTTTTCAGATGATGGTGTAGTCATCTTTGGTTTAGATGTTGGAAGAGTCCTAGTTGGGGGATCCTGAGGTGGAGGTCTCGGGAGACTGAGTTGTACGTGGCGATCCCCATGATGGTTGGTTAGAGGATTAACAAAAAAGATTATTATATCACAGATGGATATTTGTTCCTTTGATGATGCATGAGATGGTTCTTAGATATTTCCATAGTTCTCCTTTAGCGGTGCATCTAGGAATGACAAAGATGTATCGAAACATGAGGATTCAGTTTAGTTGGCCTCGGTAAAATTGTACGGTTTTGGAGTTTGTGTCTCAATGTTTGGTCACCTAAAAAGTAAATGTCAGACACCATGTTCTTGGTGGTCTTCTCCAGCCACTAGATGTTCCTCAGTGGACATGGGAGGACATCTCAATGGACTTTGATACTGGTTACCTCGAGCTTAAAGAGGACATGACGTTATTTGGGTGTTAGTGGATCATTTATCAAAATCAATCAACTTCATAGCAATCAAAGTGTCATGCTTAGTATAATTTTTGTCGAGGAAGTATCTCAACAAGGTTGGGAGACTTCATGGAGTCCCAATGAAGATCAATTATGATCAAGATCGCCATTTTACCTTCAGGGCGTAGGGAGGTCTCCAACATGATTTCAATTCTCAACTTTTCCTTAACACTTATTTTCATCTAAGGACAGATAGTTAGATAGAGTGAACCATCTGTACTCCTGAAGACATGATGCAATATTGTATCCTAGATTTTGGAGGTTCATGGATGACAAAAATAACCATGGTGGAGTTTTCTTTCAAAAATAGTTTTCACTCCACCATCGATATGGTGATATTTGAAGTCGTGTATAGATGAACTTTCCATTCTCTGTTGTGCTTGATTGGGGTCCAAGAGTTGCTAATTATCTATCCAGAACATGTTAATAATGCAACAGAGATAGTTTAGGTGAATCATTAGGGGATTAGGATAGTGCATGATCATTTGAAATCATATTCCAATCAATGGAGGAGACCCTTAGAGTATGATGTTGGGGATCACACATTTCATAATGTGACTCCCCGTCCTGGGAAGCGATGTTTTGGTTGTGGGAGTAAGATTTCACCCAGGTTTGTTGGAGATTTTGAGGTGTTTCCTGATCTTGGAGTCGTGGAATATCGAGTATCACTTCCCCTGTAGATGAGCCAGATACATGATGTTTTCAACGTATCTCTGCTCCATCATTATCTTTAGGATGACTATCACATCATCAATTGGGGAGAGAACGATGTGGATGATGATGAGACCTTTGCGGAGAGGCCTATGGAGATCCATGACTGTAAAGAGAAGGTGTTATGAGGCCTTTCCCACCCCTTGGTTTGTGTCTTTTGGCGACATTATGGTGTGGAGGAGAGTACATGGGAATGTGAGTCACAAATAAGTTATTAGTAGCTGTATTTTTTGATGTTTAACTCATTTCACGTATATATATATATATATATATATTAAATTTGTGATTGTAGAACTTTCATGTCTATGCGATGGAATTATTTGGTTGAGTCTTATGGATAGCTATCTTTTTAGAGGCATCTCGATGGGTGGTGGTTTGAGCCCATTTTTGTTTCTCTTTAGGTGGGTTTTGAATTCATTAGGATGATAATGTTTTGAGAGGTACCTGATGTAAGGGCCCAAACTTCTCTGGTCTTTTTATTTTCATAAATCTGATGTTTGTGTTGTCCTGGGAGGTTATGGTGACCTATTCCCAACACTGTACCACATTTCATGTTCAGAAATGTTTTTAGACTGGTGATGTTTTCATACAGGTGAGCTTTTCAGAGTAGTGACGTCCCACCAATAGACCAATGTGAACAGTTTCAATGGTAGACTGATGTGAATAGTGCCACTAGTAGGCTTATGTGAATAGTTCCAATGGTCTCCTTGTGAACAGTTCCAATGGTATGCTTATGTGAAGAGTTCCAATAGTATCCTTGTGAAGAGTTCCAAAGCTAGGATTATGGGAACAGTTCCAATGGTAGCCTTGTGAATAGTTCCAATAGTAGGCTTTTTTGTATAGTTCCAATGGTATCCTTGTGAATAGTCCCATCGGTAGGCTTATGTTAAAAGTTCCAATGGTATCCTAGTAATCATTTACAATGGTAGGATTATGTGAAAAGTTACAATAGTAGCCTTTTGAATAGTTCCAACTATAAGCATTTGTGGACAATTCCAACGGTGAGGTTCCAAGGGTAACATATACTTTCTTTTACAAATTTTTAGTTCATGAATAGCTTTTCTAGAAATGTGTTGTTATAAATGTAAAATCTATTTCCTTTTCCAAATTTTGAGATCATGAACAATTTTTTGAGAATTGTGAGGTTTCAATGGAATCCTCTACTTCCATTTCCATATTTCGAGTTCCTGAATAGTGTTTCCAGAACGGCGAGGTTCCAATGGTAGCATCTATTTTCATTTCCATATTTGGTGTTCATGAACAATGATTCTAGAATGGTGTGGTTCCAATGGTAACCTCTATTTCCTTTTCCAAATTTCGATTTCATGAATTGTGTTTCTAGAATGGTGATTTTCCAATGTTAGCCTCTATTTTCTTTAACAAATTTTGAGTTCATGGACAGTGTTTCCAGAACAGTGAGGTTCAAACTGTACCCTCTATTTACTTTGAAAAATTTTGGGTTCATGAACATTGTCTCTATAATGGTGAGGTTCCAATTTTAGCCTCTACATCCTTCAAAAAAATTCGAGTTCATGAACAGTGTTTCCAGAATGGTGAGGTTCCAACTACTACCTCTTTTTTCTTTGCCAAATTTCTATTTCATGAACATTGTTTTGAGATTTCTATTGTTTCTCCCCTTTGATTTTTCCCTTGACGTAAAAAGATATTAAGGCCTCATTTTAATGATTATAAGGCTGACACAAAGGCTGTAACTGCTATATTAATTTTTCCAAAGGCTCGAGATGTTATTATATTGTCAAACCTCATGGTTTAATGTGATCTACTTTAAACGAAAAAACCAGCGAATCATATACTATTTCCCCATTAAATATTCTAAAGAGACGAGATATCATCCTCCCTAGTTATTACTCTTTTTTCTCTAGTGTGAGATGCTCAAACCTTCCTTTACATCCTATATAATTTGTGTAGTGAAACATTTCTCGTTGTATAGTTTCCCCTCTGATTTTATGAATCCAATATGTATCAATCAATCTTTGATATTAGGTATGATCTATCTTCATTATTTTGGGCTCATCACCTTCTATTTCTCCTTCACTTTTATGGAATGCTATATCCATGTTACTAATTATATTTTCATGGGTGTTGACCATTGATGCGGTGTCTATAAATCCTCAGGTGGATACATTTGTCATGTGGGAGGAGATTGTAAACTGTTGTGTGGCTCCTTCTCGTATAAAGAATGCCCAAAACCGTTTGACATAGCAGATTCGTTTCTTGACTTTTATATTAAGTGAAACTATAGAGTTGGTATGTTTTATCCCACTAGATCATAATTCAATTGACATATTAATTATTTTAACCAGATAAATAAATTTATTTAGATTGTATTTTATTTCCATTTGTTTTTCGAGATTGTGTGATATCTATGATTTCTTTATTTGAATTTTGTTTTGTGATGGATATTGGTAATGAACCTAAAGTTGAAATTAATTGATAATAGTGTGGATGAAGATTAAGATAATTTTATATGAATCTAGTTGTTTTTGTTGTTGTAATTTGATGTTAAACAAAATGATGCAGTAATCATGTTTAATCCATTTGTGATAGCTTACTGATTAGGTTTCATGATGTTCGAACCATTGAATAATAAATTGAATATTTCAAGATGAATTAAAGAAATATTTTCTTTTAATTTTTGGGATTTGAGTTACCCTCTTTCTTGTTTAAGGGCCGATATCCCAAATGATATGTTGTTTATTTTCTATCATCATGTGTTGTGATGTGAGCCTAGAAGTCAGTTTTGTTATGTGGGGGCAAGGAGGCCTATTGATTGTTGTAGAAGTTGATACCCAGAGTGGAGAGATGCATCGGTCTATGCATGTGGGTTTCCGGGAGGACACCTGTGATGATGGAATTGGTAGGATGTGATTTTTTTGATGCATGTTTTTTATTGGTTATTTATCTTCTATTATTTTCCAACTGCTCAGGGAAGCTGGATTCTTAACCTCCTTCCCAAATGGGGAGAAGATATGTGGGGTATGCCACTTGCTTTTCCTGTTTTTCTTCCGGAGGTAGGATGAGTCAATGATATTTCTATAGGTGGAATTGACTTGACAGGTAGTTCACCTGCACACTGTGTTGAGCCCCTTGGGATTAGTATCATAGATTGTTTTTCTAGAATACATGGGAAAATGGGAACCTAATAATTTTTTTATTAATTTATTTAATAAATGAAGTTAACACATGTGGTTGGTTATTACTGGGGAACAATGTTGAGGATTCAATTTAAAAGAATAGTGGATTTTGGGTGTGATGCTAATGAAAAATAATGTGGATATTATTAATAGATATTTATTTTGTAATAAATTAATGAACGAAAAGTGAAACTGATAAAAAGGGAATGAAGTAATGTAATCAAGAAATTTTAATGGTTGTGTGATTATAAGATACCTTGTCTTTTAAGAGGATTTTGAGAGTCTATAAGATGTTAGCTACAGTTGACTCTAGGACATGGTTATGCCGATAGTGTTGTTGTGAGCTATAGTATACTCGATAATTTTTTGTTTCTATAGGATAATCCACTTTGTCTGTTAGGGAAAGTGACACCCCGCGGATTCTGAGCCTGGTGGGGTGTTTTCCCCAAAATTATGGTGGGAGGATGGATGGCTGACTACCCCCATTGGCCCCTCTCTCTTCTCTTGTTAGATACATATTTTGGTAGGCACAATGGTTATTTTTACCCATATATGGGTGTGGAAGGATTCAATTACTTTTGGTTATTCACACACATATATTCTGAATATAGTTTCATATGGACTACTAAATGTGTAACATGAATTGGATGTGATGTATTGAGGATCCTTTCTATGTGTATCGGATATAATGGATTGCGGTATAATGCTCCACGTATGATACACATTATGAGAGATGTGTTGGCTCCCAGAAACTATTTTTAGACATTGATTATGTGGATTTTGTGGTTTTATAGTATGGGGTGCATGATGTGGGGATTCACCCAGATGTTTGTGGGGTAGCCTTTTTGGAGAGAAATTCTTAAGCCATGAGATGTTTGGGCAATGAGAAAAGCTAGTGAGTAATTATTAATGGGGTGACCTTGTTATTATTTATTTTATTGTATAAAACTGTATGTGATGCATGGTAAGAGTAGCCATGGTGTGGCTGGGAACATATAATACATTTTTAGGGGATGAGTTAGTTTCACTTGTTGTTCACTGTGCTTTTGAATGCTTTCTAAAATTATTTACGAGAGGCTCTGGGGTGGATCCTCCTGCGTATACTATTATAATTACCTAATTTATATATCATATGTTTTCATGTCATTTGGATATGTTTAAATATCACGCTGGTTTCTACTAGCTTGGGGTTGCATGAGATATTCAGACTTGTGGTTGTTGCTGTTTTTACTTTATTTTGGATATTGGTAGTTTTTATCTTTCGGTTGTAGTTATTTTTTCATGACAATACATATGTGTACTTGGTATTTAGTTTATATTTCTTCCTGAGTAGGGGTTGGTGGGTGTTTGTCTTATCCCTTGCTTTTTCATTAGTTCATTTGGAGTATAATGCCTCCCATTTGTGTGTTTATTATACCCTTGGTGCTAGTCACCATCCTAGGGACTACTAGAGGTGGGACACTTGGTTCATTACCTTTCTTCTCACATTGTTGTCCTAGGAGGGGTATACCTTGTGGGGAGTGGGCCGTGACAAAAACATTTCCTTCAAATTCCTCTAAAAAATGAATATAACATTTTTTATCTTCTACTAATCCAAACATGGTCCAATAATGAAATTTTCCCTAATATCTAACTAATAATTTTGGAATTTATAAGACATAATATATAAGGCCACCAAAATATCATTTATTTTAACTCAATAGTTACTAATGTTATAATAATACTCAAATTCTAGATATTTTCATCTCAATATCAACCAATATAGAGGAAACATATATGAATAATATCCTAAAGTGTACATATAAATAAATATCTTCATCTAGAAATATTACTATGGTTGGAATGCCATACCCAAATGAACTAGATAACCAAGGGTCTCATGAATGCTTATATGAAAGAGAGATGCAAAATGGGGATCACTATTCGATTAATTAAATAATGGAACTCCATGAAAATGAGAAATATCTCTTGCATAGATATTTCATAGCTCCTTAAAATGGGTTGTATAAAAAATGGGAATTATTTGAACCAATTTTTATATTCTATCGACAGAAAATATATAATTTTTAATTCTTTGTGTACAAGGAAAATCAAACAAACAGTCAATAAAATATCACCAGAGATCCATGTCATCAGTTGTTATGGATTTAAAAATTCAAAATGTATACATTTCGTGTCCTTAACCTTTTTGTAATAATTAGAGAGAAAAATATGAATTTACCCATCTTAAACATTAACACAAGATTCATTGTTTCATGAAATAGAAAATATTCATGATAATTAGGTCAACGTACTACTGAGAGTTAAGGAAATCCCAAAAAAAATTCATAGCTAAAAACACAATAACTTGATTTTTGAAATCATAGAATACCCTCCATAGATAATAACTACATAGATATGGTATCCCAAACATAAATATAGTTTCTAATGCTATGAAATTCATCATAAATATAATATTACTTTAATTTCATCTTGAGAAAAAAGGATTTCAAATGTTGACTGGTGAAGATAAAATTTCCAATTTATATCAAAATTTAATACAAATTTTTGAAAAAATGCCCCTCATGTTCCACTATTCAATAGATTCATTCATGTCATCGGTTGGAAGATTCTATCTTAATGCATCTGAAATGAAATTCCCTTTCCCAAAGGTATAGGAAATGTTAAAATAGTAATATTTTATGTGCACTATGAAAATACTTGGTAGAAGATTCAATTTTTTGGAGAAGATATATCACAATATCAAATAGTCAAAAAGATGGTAAACCATTATCCGAAATAGAAATTCACCCAACTATTTTGTAAATGTATCACAACATCACGTTCAAGATAATGGATGTAATAATTTGCCTCATGTGGCCTATGCAACAAAGATCCGTTGGGGATAATGTGATAACCCTATATAATAACACACTCTAAACCCAAACCTGATGAATCATAGAAGACCACATGGCTCTACCCATACTCTAGAAGAGTTAAAAATAGTATAGAAGTCAAAATATCTTCCATATCAATATAGTAACTCTGATATTTTTCATCCCAAATGAACCTAACTCCATAAAAAGTTAGATAATTCATCATAGATTCAATCATTAATAAGTCATTCAAAAATTTGAGAAAGTATCCAGTTATTCCCATGATTCTCTTAATCATGAAAACTGTCAAATGGATTCTCCCATGTAATAAATGCATTCAACTTATTAGGATCAATAGATATACCATGTTTTCACACCACACATCCTAGGAATATCACTTCCCAAATCCATAAATCTCATTTCTATAGAATCATATAATTTAAGTGGTTTCCTAACAATTCCAAAGCTCCTCTTAGATAATGGACCTGATCCTCCTCTAACAGAGAGTAAACCTGGATTTCATCCATCAATATGAACAAGAATGCATCAAAATATATGAGGAATATCCTATTCACTAAGTCTATAAGGATAGTAGGGTTATCAGTTATTAAATAATGAATTAATATCCACTCATAATGGAAATAATTTCACCAAATGGTGGTTTTCATAATGTTAGACTATGTTATTCTCAATTGGTTATATGCATAAACATGTTCAATTTTCATAAAACATTTATCATTTAAAACAATGTCAAATAGATCATTTACCAATGAAAATGGATACATGTTCATTATGAGGAAACTATTTTTTATTTTAATCCAAACACATGTGAAGAGTTACATCATAATTCATATAAAATGGGATTAGAAAAACCCAATGTGACATACATAGGAATATAAATCCTTTAATTAATATATCACCCAATCATGCCTTAAATGCTTTCATATTAGACGAAACCATATGGTAATAAGGAATAAATAATGTCCTATTAATAAGAAATATATCAATTAAAAACAATATGTCCCATACCAGTGGATAACCAGAGATGTCGGGGGGAAAATTTCCAGAAACTAGAGAAAAAAGGGAGGGGCCTTTAATTAAAATATACCCAATTTAATCAATAGAAAACACCAATATTGAATTCCATGTATATGTATAATAACGTATTACTCTTCTCAACCTTCAGTACCATTATTAATGAGACATATGGAACACCCCTTCTGGAATAATAATCGAGTCTAATTGCAGATAATTATAAACAGTAGATTAATGATGAAAAATAAACTCTATCATCAAAATGATATGTATATGATTAATTTCGAGAAGTTGAAAATCCAATCCAAGATTAATAACATGAAAATATAATACCATATATGGAAAGTTAATACCCATTTGTCTCTTCATTCCATTGGGTTTTTTAATGACCATCATATAAGATAAATGAACAATATGAATATTATGATGGTGTACATAATGATTCATAATTTAAAAATTGGATGACTTTTTTTAATAATTATGTTAATAATGATGAATCTATATTTATGATATTTCTCATTGTAACTACACTCATATCTTCTTCCTTTAGAGATTCATATAATTCATAATGAAGATTAATTCTATTTGTATGAATCTACAAACTCTTATATATTGAGGAAAACAATTTAACTACAATAATTTATGGTGGGGATGAACCCATTCCCATATGTAGGGATTAATAGATATAAAAAATGTCTGATAGTGTTAAGAACAACCATAATAACAACATATAATGGGTGCCATAGTGAAATGATGTTTTAAATTCCATGACATTACACAATAGAATATTTTAAGAGGGAAAATGATAAGATTATTAATATATATCTAAAAAATCATTTATCAAAATCCACATTGAGACTCACCACACTTTCTATTACCTTAATTGGAACTCACAAAAAATACACTGGGAGAAAAAGGTATTCATGTTAAACCTAAAATACCATCCTGACTATGTTTTACCATAGACACATTATCTGATACATCAATATAATAATTGATATTCGACAAGAATACCTAATAGGGAATAAAAAATTGAAGTCACATATTGAACTATTGAGACTCCATATACTATTTTGAATCAATCCAATATGTATATTAAAAAATAATAATGATTCATTTCACATATACCATCATGGTACAATAATCATTTCCTGGTTTAGAAAACTCCATATCCATATCCTTCAACATACTGTATGGACTTAACTAGACCATGAAAAATTATTTAACATATTTCTTATCTAAACCATAAGTCATCATTGATGTCACCACGGAATCCAATCATATACTATTTGTTCCCACAAACATAATTGTAGAATATTCTACCATAAAAACTTTTGGGGATTCCAACAAATCATACACATACTCAATGTTTCCCAACCAATACTTATCCACTTGAGTATTATTTGGTCCTTGGAAATCAGTTGGATTCTAGTGAAGGAAAGCATAATCAATATTCTGATATTTTTCCCAAAAGTGGAATGATAGATTGTTCCAAAATAGGAATTAGTGCAGGTGCTTGTTCCAGAGCATAGAAAACACACACAATAACCTAAAAAATATTCATTTCCAAGGGGGATTCAATCACATTGGTTATTCAGAAACATACTAGAAAAAAATATTTATGTGTTTTTTCAGGGAAATGATTCTATGAAACATCAACAAAAACGCTGAAGACTAAAACTGATTACTCATATCAATACTCAATGAAGAGAATCATGGAAAATAATATTATCATTTATGAAAACAGGATTTGTATTTCAAACTATCAATATATATTTTTAAAATATGAATAGAAATATTCCACCTGATTCTATTCATAAAACATTAATAGTGATTTATTCTCATTAATAAGAGGGTTGGATAATCAGTCACTCATTACTACCTCACATGTAAGGAAATAATTTTCTATCTGAATAATAACATCATTTTATGATTATCACCCTTTATATCCAATTAAAATTTTTTATAGAAACAACCCAATGATCCTAGTACCATGAGACCAGAGTAAGAACGTAAATAGATCAAAGGTAATTATTTATCTTGATGGGTCTGCGACTAGAATAAGACATCATGAAAATAAATAAATAGAGAATCATTGTACTAAAACACAACGGAAGACAATGATACATGTATGTGAGTTCAAAACTCTAGCAATAGATATTAGAAATAGCCAAATAGGTGTATTAAATCCCAATTAGTATAATATAAATGTACTCAGTAACTAAAAATATAATTCAAATTCCACATATGACAGGTTACTCCATGAACCATGTTAACATGAACATCTACCATCTCCCAGGGGCTCTTTCTAATTACACATACATGGCGTGAAAGCATATAAAAATTTCTGAGGACATGGTCAGGATTGAACTAATAATCATAGGAGGGTCTCCCAAATTTTCTTCAATAAGATTAAAATTTAATAAAAAATCATTCATTCATTTTTAATTAAATCTATCATGATGGTACAATTGAAAATTTTAGATCATTTCATTCTTCTTATTTCAATGTATAGATAATATTGGAAATATGGATTACAAACCATTTTATACAAAATAGTTTATGTAAACCACTAGGCATAATTAATTATATTTCTAAATAATTGGAATTTATAATAAAATAATCCCAAAAACAATATTTTCAAATTCATAATGGTATGATTGTTTCAAAATATTATATTCTAAAACTCCTCACATCATTTATCATGAAAAATATGTGTACACAAATCCATCAAGGTCATTATGAACATGACCCATCAATATAAAAAAATGGGAAAAAATGTTGAACAATGTTTTAGTTATAATTTCAATCATCTATCAGATTCATGGGAATTACCAACCTAGATTTTTTTTCAAATGACCTATTAATATCCCAGGCTCTTAGGTGAGAAATCAGTCATTCAATAATTGGAAAATAAAATCCAATCTATTTAAAATAAAATTTTCCTATTTCTCATTTAAATATTATTATTTCCTTATAAAAACAAAAATATTGGTTATTCATTATTTCCTATCTTTTAAAACAATTCCATTATATGATTTAATAATTTTAATATATATTATTTTTATCAAAAAGAATTAAAATAATATCAATATTTCAATATATTTTTAAATACACATGAATCTCTAATTCTATTGCAGTTGGGGGTTATACTAAAATCCATACCATATAAAATTCAATCCCATTTTAATGAAATTGGTGTTTTCAAAAAACAGTTGAAATCTATTGAAACCCCAAATCATTTAATGTTATATGCAATTTTAAAATAATAAATAGATGAAACCACATTATTCATAGAATCAAAATGATCACAATTCAAATCAATAACTGAAAATGAAGGAATTGGTGATCTGGGGACTCAACCAAAAACTATGATACAAAATAATTGATTTAAATTCAATAATCACATGATAACCTTTCAAACTCCCATCAGGGCATAGAAAGATAATTTAGAGGTTTTTATTCCTCTTACCTAAATAAATAAAGCACAACCAACTGTGAAATCACACATGAAACATATGATATAAATGGATTGGAGGACTCTAAAATATCCCATGAAGAGTCTCTAATTTCATTTCATGGAGACTTAGTGGAATTAAATATTTATTTTAGATGATCCTCCTTTATAAATCTAAAACAGGATATTTTACATAGTCAATAACCAACAACACATCTTTATATTTTAGATTCCCATATATATAGAAAACTATCAACCTTTTATTAAAATTACATTTTTCATATTTACATGGTTTATTAGATGATTCTAAAAAACCTTCCACTATGTTAGCCAACTTCAGTTCTTGTTCTAGAAGATTATTACAAGTTGTGTGATCCCATTACATGATGTTTTAATCCCTAGAAGACTATTTGAAGTGTAGTTCTTTTGATGGAAAATTAAAACAACATGACTTCACCATATTAGGTTTACTCAAAACACCATCTCAGTAATACTAGGCCGATGAAAAAGGAAAAGAAAAAAGAAGGTCAAAATATTCCTATCAAAAATGAAATCATGTTTTAAAAAAATATCCATAAAATAATTATTCTTTTATTATTATATTTGTATATGTGAAATATATTTTAAAGGGAATCGATAATGAAAAAATCATAAGAAGGAGATAGTAAAAATGATTGATACATTTTCTTTCCTTGAAAAAATATATTCAATTGAATTGATTTAGAATTCATAGTGTCACCATGGTCTTATGGAATTACAATGGAATTGAAAGAGCTGATATTTTGATTTAGATTCAGTGAAATTTTATAATTTCACTATATAATCCAATAAATTTCATAAATGATATTATGTTTAATTATATAAATGTTAAATATATAATATAATTATCTTCAAATAAATCAGATAGGTTAATTTTATTTCTAAATAATATTATATAAAAAGATAGTTTATATGATATATATATCATATCCCACTTAAATTTTCTTATGTAAAATCAATCTAAGAGAAATCATAGATAAATTTTTTCAATATAACCTATGGAATGTAAACATTATAATTGTTGTTCTATAAATCTCATTAAGGGTAAAAATCGCGATTTCCACCATCATAATAACATAACATAAGAATAAGGGTATGTTGATGTGATAAAAACATTCTAAAACCATATAAAACATATTATTGATCCTAATCAGGATTTGTGACATAATTTGTAGTAGTTCAAAATATATGAATCATAATGGAATAAGAAACATAAGGCATGAGAGAAATACATTATAAATTATACATATGTTTTTGATATAGACATAATCGTCTATAATAATTACCTTTTTGAATATTCACATCAATTATTATAATATATTACTAATTTAAACCAATAATCCAATATATCAAATATCAAGGTAATCACCTAATACTAAAATAGTGGACATAGTCCCAAACTTATAAAAGTCCACTCCTCATTGTAGTATTCATTATCACAAGAGATATCCATATATTCCCAATGCAAATTTTTGTTATAAAATTTTTATCCCACCCAAAAAAACATTATACGTTCATATGAGTAAAAAAATATTAAAAAACATTCATTGTATATCAAAAGGAATTTAAATTAAGTAGTTTTAATAAAACTCTCAACATTTAATTAGAATGATACTTGTGGAATTCAAATGGGTTTCATAATCATATTATCATTAAAATCCCAATCAATCTGGTGAATGAATATTTATTTTATCTTTAGATCATATCCCCAATAAATTAAAATTAAAATCAAATGATTTGAACTTAAATGAATTTTTTAAATTATATATGGAATATTTCATTGCAGTGAAATACCATTTCAATAGAGAAATCATGTATATATGTTATAAATTTTATAAAATATTATAAAAAAACACATCATTTTAATATAATTAATTAAAATATTAAAATATGAATGAAATAATCAGGTGGTCATGATGGTAAGTAATTTTTTTCTTTCCACAAAATATAAAAAAATATGACATTCTCATTTTTAGCGTAGATTAAAAAATTACATCATTCAAAGGTTACATGAGAAATCATTCTATGAGGACTAATTTCATTCATAAATATATTTAAATGCTAAATAATGGATTTTAGAATGATATAAATTTGTCTTGGAAACATAATAATATTTTTATATCATATATGATCATACTGTTACATTTTACCACACATTTTTCGAAAACAATTCATCATTTTTATTACTTATTTTATAAATTGCATTATTTTATCATGATAATTGTTTTATGAAGGTCTTGGTTCATTTTCATAGAATATATTTTTATATTAAAATATATATCATCTAAATATTGATAATATTGTTACAAATATTATATTTTCATATTAAATTACTTTTGGGAATAATTTATGAATGTTTGAAATGGTAGATGAATTGTATCAATTTATTGAGATTGTTTTTCGTATGTATGAATGAGTGATTATATCTTTTCCATAACAAATTAATATTTATTTAATATGTTGATATATAAAATTTACAGAATAAACATAATCTAATATATATCACATATCTTCATTAAATTTATCTTTTATACAATCAATGTAATCCTTATGTGAAAAACTAATCACATATCTTCATGGGAAGTTTTCATTTCATACAAATAACTGGATATATAATATTTAAAATGAAATATAATGTAATAATTTATATATGATATTACATTTATATAAATATAATAAAATCTAAAATAACATTTATGTGTTTAAGATGCATCATTATATCCATTCTTTAAATATCGTGATAAAAATTATCTAAATCAATTCAGAGGGTGGTAGTGCAATATACACATGATTGATAATTTCATTCACAACTAAATGGAAGTGGATATTAATAAATATTATGAAATCAACGTAATATTACATTAAGATTTTTTATATACAGTTGTTATTATATTTTATATATTAATACAAAATTAATGGTTGAAAAATAACTAATAAAATGAAATATTTTTGTTCTGGTAATTACCTACTCTAAGTGAAACCTACTTTCTACATCCTCTTACATACTTGACGGGTTGTCTTTTAAGGGGAGTAGAAGCTATATGATATGTATACTGAAGTTGATGATATATTTTTCTTGGTTTTTTTGAGAAAAAACTTCTCAGGGTTAATGAATATGTGAGTGGAGGGAGTGCTCAAATATAATTATGGAAAGGGAACCTCCTAAAGAAATTATTTGGAAATTTCAAAAAATAATCCCAAATGATAAAGAAATTTATATAAAATAATATTATGAATTTTTTTTACATATTTAATACATTATAATGATGAATTATGGAATGAAATTAATATTTTTTTAGGTTCTTATATAATTTTAACACTTCTATTCTTAGATTAACATCTGAATAAACATATTTTTACCTTAACCAATTTAAATATTATTTATTATTTTCTAAAATTATATTAGAATAAATTTATCAAATATTTTTAGGATAATATAAATTATGCAAATTCCTAATATTGAATCATGTTATTACAAATTTAAATCAAAAAATTAGAGGAATTCAATTAATAAATATAACTGCAGACATGATGATAAAGGGGATTTTCAATGGGAAAATTCTCAATAATATAGATGGTTTTAATATAAAAATTAAATATCGAGTTGAAAAAACTAACATATATATTTCAATATATACATATTTTTACAAATTTAAGGTATTAAATAATTTAAAATATAGTATATGTTTGTAAATAATTTAAAAAATGAAACTTTTTAGTAAAAATTAATCTCAGTAACTATTCATTGAAAAATAAAAAATTTCAATAAAATCAATATTAATATACGATAATATATTTTAGATATAAGGATTTGAAAAATAATTTTTATATATATAAATAAATATTCTAAAATTTTTAATAGTGAATTATATATTATATGTACAAATCGCGATTAATCGTCCATTTATAAAAATATATTTTTTTCAAAAATAATTCTAGTTACTTTTACAATATTCTTATATTTATTATTATTAATAAATAACCATTGATTTTATTTTATACATTTATAAACATAAAAAGTATATCATTTTTTTATTACTATTTTTAAACCGCAACCTGGAAAATATTTAATATTGGTTAGGATAAAATAATATTATATTGATAGTGTCTTATCATTCAATTAAACACAATGTTTTTTCCTCGCAAGATATAGGAAAATAATTAAAAATAAATTTATCATAAATTATCATGATGTTATATTATGTTATAGTCTTGTTTCATTGATTCATACACGATATTACTAATGATTTTCTTATTTCAAAAATAAAATTTTTGTTTAATCTACCACTGCCTCCAATTTTATTTATCTACATGCATTATTGTCATGAAATAAATAATTTTGGGTTTGAAAATTGATACAATATATTTTTTAAACAAACATCATAAAAAGTGATACTAAATAATCTATTTATTTAGTGGGAATAATAAGTAGAAAAGTGATTTTTTATAAAAAATAAGGTGGTTACTATGTAGTAGAAGATTGGTTCTAAGTAAATTATTATATATATATATATATATAAGAACATAGTTTATAATTATAGAGAATAATAGAGGTCAATGATCGTCAGAAAGAAAATGGTCAATTGATATTTAATGACCTCAAAACAAAAAATCACTTATGATTTAAAATACCATAGTTTCAACATTAATTATGTTATTCTGATTTAATTTATTTTCAATATTCATATACTATCATTGAGAAATTCTTTTACCCTATAGACTGATAATATACAAAAAAATTATTATTATTATATATATATAGTAGGAACAATTTCATCAACAATATTTTCTTTTACAAATTCTTACATCATTTCATAATCCATGAAACTAATTTCAAAATATAAAATTATATGCCTGAATAACATATATAGTATAAATAGAAAAAAATTCCAATGTGTCTAGATATATTAAAAAATAAAAAATATTGGGAAATATTTTTGAAAATAACCCAGAGATCAAAATAATCAGTTCCATATATATTTGTCCTTCCAACTAATCTAAGATATGATTCCCTAAATCAAAATTCTGTGTTTTAAAACAAGGTTACTAAATTAAAATTTTCCTTCCATGATAATATAACATAATTCATAATTCCACATTATAAATATGTTAATTGCTTTAGTACAGTAATACCTTAATGAAAACATGAATTATACCAAAAAAAATAACATGTCATCAAGTATATTAAATAAATCTAAAAATTATGTAGACTATAGATGATATAATATAATCTATCATATAAACTTCCAAATTTTAGGTCACTAAAATTACCCACAATGATAACAATTTCTTCACAAAATCATTATAATATAAATTGTTATCCACCTTCAATAATGTTTTTTCATATGAATTTCATCATTCACTAAATGATGTTTCCTGGTACCATTGAAACAACCATTCCAATACTTATAGAAATAACACTCCAATACAATTATAATACATTTAATTGTTCTTATAACAATAATATCCTTCATTAAAATATCCAAATAGAATAAGGCATAAATCAATGAAAGAAAAATTAATAATTATACATCTTATGTTGCACTAATTAAGCTTTACCAGATCCATATAATTATTTTGATTTATATTTCGTATTAATGTGGGAAATTCCTTGGGGTATTGATCGATCATCATTTAATGGATTAATTATACATTATTTGATTCTTTTTTCCCTTTTAATCATGATCATGGTTGAAATTTTCACTAGAATTTAACAAACTACTTTTTTCCATTTAGGTCTGTACTGTGGTGTGTCATTCCAAACATATCACATTGTGGAAAATCCTTCATTCCCTTCTTATATTTATCAATTATTTTCTCTATTATTATATTTTTATCTAGCATATTGTTGAATTGATAATACATATATTATTATATCATTCTCTTGATGGAACGTGATATTGTGTCCTCATATAAGGATAATGATTAGGAGACTATATTGCATCAAAATATTTTCTCATGATCATAAATGAATGATCAATGATAGTTGTTAGAATAAATTTATTGATAATATTCTCATTCCTTCCACTATGGTTTTTATTTCTTAGTAATGGAATACTTTATATTAGATTATAAAATTAGGAAAATAATTTATAATACCAAAACTAGTAAAATATATAACTAAAATTTTGAAATATATTCATAATTAATATCATAATCATGAACATTGTTTCATTAGGGATATGTAAAATTTCATATTCAAAATCATTTTAAATAGTGATAAAATATATATTATCCTATGAATATCGACAAGGATTTTAAAAACATGTGTGTAGTGAGGACCATTTTCATGAACTATAGGACAATCAGGTCATCCCCAATAGAGGAAATTTAAAGTTCTTACCAATATAACCATATGTTTAAGGTCAATGTCCATATATAATATCCATATAAGTATCTATTTATATGAAAAAACAATTTATCTCTTATTAAAAAAATAGATTTTTTTATATACACATTTCCATTGGACAACATAGGGTCAGTTTGTGTAATTTTTTTCCAGTATGGGGTTTCAAATATTTCTACTAAAATGTATCTAGTATCTACAATAGTAACACCAACCGAAGTAAATATATATTCTGTCTGTATTATTTTATTATAATAAGATAAAACGAATTGATTCCAAAACAAAACTTCTTTTTTATTATTCATTATAAACTAGTTACATTCACTCATTCAAAATACATTTTAAATCATACAGTTCACAATTTAATTTAAGACAGAACATCATTAATCACCTTAACATATTCCTTCACATCATCATAAAACTTATATAAAAATCCTAAGAATAATAAAACATATGAATTTATTGAGATTAGAATATCAGTAAGGGTATGTGTGTAGAGGAAGCTATGAATAATAATGGAATTATCAATATGGTATCATTCAAAAGATGAAGCACATTATATTTAATAAATAAGTAGATTATAATAATGTTCTAATACATGATGGTCAAATAATTCCATATAAATTGTCCCATGATCTTGAATTCATAAACAAATATATTGTATGAAATCTAATAAAATCAGGGAAATATCAGTAAATGAATTCATAATGATGGAATTCATCATTATGGACCACAAAAACATACCACAAGAGTCATGTTCCAATAAATACAATAAATTTGCATGGCCTCAGCCAAAAACCAATCTATATTGTCTGATGTGACCTCTTAGTTAATCGAGAGTATATATTGGGCCTGACACATCACATATTTCATCCCATTCAATACACATATAAAAGGGGTGATGCTTAATCCTCATAAAAAATAGTAATGAAATACTTACATACAAAAATTCATTCAGACCTAAATCAATAAACATAATCACAAACAATCTGATGCAAAATAGTAAATTTTTATAAGATGTTAAATCCCTAATAATGTTCATTGTTAAACACCTATATATAAAATCGTGATTGGATAACTAAAAAATATACATTAGTAAAACATATATGAAATTTATTGTAGTTGTTTTTATGAATAGAAATTATATGAAGATATATTTAAAAACAATGTCGATAAAAAAATAATTTTATTTTGAATATAACCTTTAAAAATTAACCAGTCAATTGAAAATAATTTTTAATTTAAATATAAATTATAAATATTAAAAATGATCTCCTAAAATTTTTATTGTCTTTTATGGATGGAATCATAGTTCCCATCATACACATTAAGACTAAAATTCTATTAATAATTTTAATAATTTCTAACTCGGAATTTTTTTGAAAATGACATGAATATTTTATAAATATTTTATAAAAAGAAAAAATTCGTAAAAATCAAAATACAAAAAAATTAATATATGACAAATTTTTTTAAAAAAAAATGTAAAAATAGATTTGGATGAAAAATAATTTCTGAAAAAATTGAGAAATAATGATCGATTTTCATAGAAATAATATCTCAATCATGTTATGTACGAATGTGCGTAAACATGGTAATATTACATGAAAATGTTCAGGAATAACCAGAGGAGAAAAAAATCAATTAATTTTAATATTTAAATATAATATAATTCACCTAGGTGAGATGTAAACACAAAAAAATCATGAATATTTATGAGATAGTGAAAATAACCCTTAACACATTAATATCATATGAATCATAAGACACATAAAATAAATGAAAAAAAAAATTATTTCTTAATATTTTAAATATAAATAAATTCATGATATAAAAAATTTCATCCGTAGTATATTCGCCACACCAAGGATATATGTTTTGAATATGGAATATGTTTCAAAATAATAATAGTGAGATGAGAAACCCATTCAATATGTATAATTTCATTTTATGTGTTTGTAAAAAATATATATGTGATCTAATAATGTGATTAAATTATAAAATAACTATATCCATGTTGATAATATCATATAAAATCAAATTATAACATTTTACCACTACAATGTTAATAATATTTCAATATTTTCATTGTTTTCGGTGTTAATTACCTTGTTTTCTCATAAAACGTTTTTCAGGATATTTCAAGATGATTTTGAAAAGAATATATATATATATATATAATATCCATAATTATCATTAGATTATAAGTATATAATTTATCTAGTAGGTAAATTATTAGGCACATTTATTAATGTTCGATTTGAAAGATGATTCACATAACATATAGGAAATAGTATGCCATATTGACGCATGGGTTATGATATCATTTCCATTATGAGTGAAATGGTAATGAATCATTGTATATAATTATTTTATATAATCAATATATTAGGATATGTATGTCACATTTATTGATCAGTTTTACACTTCTAACATACCTATATATAATACATGATAAATTAGTAACTTTGCTTCACTTGGCGATGGTCCAACTTACACATGAGCAACATTATTGCATTTAAAATATAATGGGATGTAATAAATGTTGTTTTCATTTTACAATTACATAAATATAATAATATCAAAAAAGTAATATGATTAATTTAATTTAAACATTACATTCATCATTGAATTAAGGTTATAGAAAAAAACTACAATTTTTCATGAGGTGGTGGTCCACAACAAAAAGATTGATGATTTATGTTATCATTTTATAAACATGGATATGGTAAATATTATTCCCATAAAATAACTAAATATAATTATATTTGTTATTATTATACTATTATATTTTATTATTTATATATTATTTTATGTTAATGAAAACTAATGACAATGAATGTGAATTAATCTAATAATTATATTTTCTAAGAGAACCCTCCACTGGATCTCCTCTTTAAGAACCTTGTAATGGTCATTTTGAGGGACCCATTTTCATACAATAATCATATTCAATATGGATGGATGTTTTATTAGGGGTTTTTATATCCAATGTTCTTAAATAATGTCTATAATTGAGTTCTGTTATCTACATTTGAATTGTTGGAAATGATAACCATATTGGAAAATATATATAAAATGTGTGAAAAGAATCAAAAATGAAAAACTGGTGAAATCATCAAATAAATAAAATATTATTATGTTCAATGATGGAATTGGATTAAATTAAAAAATTACTGCCTAAATATATTCTTAAATGTTGTTAGGTCATTTTAAATTATATCATCTTAGTTTAAAGACATAATAAACCAATTATGTCATTCACAATAATTTTTTTTTACTATTATCACTTTTATTTTTTGTAGCAGTGTTGTAGCCATGGTGGAACTATAGCAGTGACTGCACTATAGCGGAAGAGGCACTGTAGTACGTACTATAGCGATGACTATACTGTAGTAGGTACTGTAGTTTTGAGGTTGCTGTAGAAGTACTATTCACTGGGGGGTCCTTTGGGCCAAAAAATCGGCTTTAAAGCCTTGTATTCTAGACACATGGCCTTGGGCCTTCGGACTATGTAATGGGTCTCCCACTACCCAGTCTTAAAGAGGTCTTCAATTTAAATTATAAATTGAGTCTTCAGCCCCACCCTTTATAAAGAAAAAGACATTGTATATTATTTAAAAAAAATTATTAAATGTAAAATTATAATAATTTTGACATTACTATTTATACTCACAAATTTAATGTCTTTGTGATAATAGACTTTTTAAAATAATAATATTTTATGATAGTATCTTGTTTTGTATAAGACTGATTTTTACTTGAATATAAAAATTTCGATGATATTGAAATAAATAGAAATGAAATATAAGGTCCTAGGAAAATATAATATCTTATAAGGTTGATTTTATTTTCACACATGTTAGAAACCATAATGATACTATTTTTAAAAATATTAGGGTGTTACAATAAAATTTCATGATGAGTTGCTGAGTTGATCCGATTTTATCTTCCATTTTAATGGATAAATATGGTCCCAATAGCCTATTTTCTACATCATCATCACAAAACCATGAATTTATACATTTATAATATATATATATATCAATTATCTGGTGAATGATTTTATTAAAATAAAACTCATATTGAAGAAGATATTAATCTCAAACAACATTGAAATCTATAGTACAATATCTCAACATATCCAAAAAAAATATTCAATATGTCTACTTAATTAATGAATGTATAGAGCTGAAAGGTATTAATGAAAGAGAAAATCAAATTTATAGCATTTTAATGACTTCACTATAATATTATGGTAATTATTGGTTATTGGTCTTGAAAAAATGAATGTGGTACTCTAGGAAAACATAACGCTATTATTATAAATAATATATAAAGTTATTTATTATATATAACTTCTATAATATTGCTATAAAATAAAGATAATTTTGTATTTTATAAATTTGGTGGGGTCTAATGAAAAAATGAATTGTGACATTTTTCACAATTCCGGTATCGTAAGTGTAATGGTTGTATCATCCCAATATACATACATCTCTTAGAATTATAATTAATATCTGCAAAGAATCGTGACACAAACTCTTCAATATATCTTTTCTTGTTGTATGTCCAATTCCTTTCTCTTTATGGGTTATGATGAAAATGATTAATGTATGATAATTTATTAACTATTACATTCATATTGGTTGGTTTTGGAATGATTAAATATTTTTAAAACTAGTTTCATCTCCCCTTGTCATACAAGGATAAAATTATTGACCTTTTTATGATCAAATGAATTAATAATTTTTTTATAGCTATATGATGTGTGTATCTACTATATCTATCGAATTAAATGGTAAATATATATTATTATTTTTAAATATTTTATTCCTTGTATATATGTCCAAATCAAAACAATATTTATGGGCTTAGTTTTGTGTTTGAGTGTTTTCGTGTGGACCTTATTTCATGTCCGCTTATTTGTTTCTGAATGAGGACTAATTTCCTTGTATAAAATCACCTGAATGATAACAATAAATTATGAAAATAAGTTGTGGGAAATGTCTATGTTATTAATATATTGTAAATAAAATCATTAAAATAGGTTAACATCGTTAATATAATGCTAATGTACAATTTTATTATTTATATTTTGATTTTCATTCATGTGAATTAATCAGTTGAGGTTGAAAAGATAATTATAAGATGTCATATTTTCCCACGAATTATATATTAGTAAAAATAATATTTCAACCTTTTTTATCCTTTGGGATTTTCATGAGGGAATGATTATTGATTCAGGGGTATCTAAGGTTATTTCAGACAAAGAATCCTAAATATTTATAAGACATTTATTAGAGGCACTATTTGTTATTTTTTACAATGATCTAGTGTAATTTTAATGAACACATGGTTGGTTCAGACCATACAAACCAAGAAAAAAGTTCATGATTGGAATTATAGTGGTTCAATATATCAGTGTACTAGTTATGGTGTTTTGGAAAAACCATTCCCCTATTCCCCACCCATATTGTCACATTGGATGTAAGGGAATACAATATCAGGAATAGTTTTTCTAAAGAATTAATCAAATCCCTAAACCATTAAAAAATTTAAAAATTAAACATTTTAATAATAAATTCATTTTTATTTTAAAATAACATTCTTCTCAATGGTTTTTGATAGAATATTAGAGCTTTCAACGTATTAAATCATAGTATTATTTCAATGATTTACATCTGATCAATGATTCCTCAAATTTATTTTTTGTTGGATAACTAATGGTAGGCCCTCTATTGTAATTCCTTCGTTACTACAGTTAAATCATCATCTTGAGTATCATTTTATAAAGATTAAACATGTCTTCCTTTCATGTAGTTGTTCTAATTTCCATATTTATCTTTTTGTACATTTAAACTAATGTGAATAATGAATGATGGATCATATTCCAACCTAATGTAGTTGGACTATTAATTTTTCCCTACTAATGATTCATTATATATCATATTTCATCATGTTTCACACATGAACTTCTATGCATTTACTTAGATATATAAATTCTCATAATCAAAAAATATTATTAATGATAAAACTTCCCTGTAAACCTATAATTATAGATTAGGGATGACCCTTCTCACCTAGTTCAACACAATGAGTTGTTCTCAAAAAAAGAAAACGAATGATTGAATGTTTTTATGTCTAATCCACAATATATATGGCCTCTTATTAATTCAAAATTGAAATTAATACATCAATTAAGAGGATGTTGGGGGTATTAAAACATCTCAGGACTTTATTGAATTTAGAGGGTTATTCCCTTTGTTAAATAAAATTATAATAAATCGTAAATCATCCTTTTTATTATTTTAAGCATTATCATATTTAAATACTAATTTTCAAAATCTAGCATAGTATCCCCAATGTGTGTGATACATGGAAATTAAATATAATATTTTTTTTGTTACTCGGGCATGTATTCCCATCAACATTTGATAATATAGCATGTAATCCAATCTACATATGATAATCGGGAACAACAATTCTCATACAGATGTTGTAATCGGGAATTATGTCTGTTATACATGTGATAATTGGGCATGTGTTAACACATGAATTTAATACATGGGAAAATAAACCCATGTGATTTTTCATAGTCATTCATATAAACCCTTATGATTTTAAAAAATCATACATGATGGATGATATGAATTGTGAAACCCTGATTAGGGAATTATTGACATTTTTTGATACTATTAAAACAATCTATGTCAGTATGGGTCATATCTCGTGTAATGGATATATGGGTATACATATAGAGACATATATGTTAATATGTATATATTATATATATATATATATATATATATATATATATGAATACATATATATACCTATAATCACATCACGATGGATATCACATTTTTGGTTCAAGCAAGCAGTGTAAGCCCAATGTCCACTAACAACCAAAGTTGACTCGTTTATTGTTTATATTTGAACTAACACTACTAAAAATTAACATTTGTCTTTTAAACTACACCATATGGATTATACTATATACCATTAGTGATTTCTTACTTATTATATTTCAAACATGTTTGGGACAACAGTCTGTAGATGAAATCCTATTATGGATATAGGTAGGATAATGTGAAACACCAACATGTTTATGATCAACTTATATATTGGAATGTAATATTAGATAAGTTGTTCAGTAACATTCTTGTGAGTCAATTTAATAAAAATTTTGGAATATTTATATTTTTTTGTAGCTTTATCTTATTAGAATTTTCCTCTGTATACAACTTATATAGACTTTTTAATTACATCATAAGATGATAATAAATTTTTATATGATAATTATTCTCTTCCTACCAAATTATTTTATCATTATGTTTATGCATCCAAAGTGCATCATTTATATTTTTCAACTTCTCATATTATTATATATCATTTTTTAATTCCCTGATCCTAAGGGTACATTATCCACATCGTAATGTCCTAGACCCTCTCTACTAGTCATAAGCCACTAGTTTGTGTGGACTTTTACATGAGGTCATATGGATAATATTGTTATGTTACATATTAGTGAACTATTAATAGGATGTAAAAATGGTGAATTAGAGGATATATATCCAATTCTATTCCTATTTTGTTATTATAAATGAGACTAGGAATGTGTTGAAATCTTGTAATGAAACTATGTCTGAGAGTATCCGACCCATATAAAGGGGAAATCAAAATTACCAGGGTTGTAATATTTTTATTTAGATTTGTGCCTTTTATATTTTTTTTAAAATCACTAGTGAGTGATTTATTTGATTTTTGATTTTATTATTGTTGTTACAATGACATATATTTATTAACCTTGGCCCAATAAGGAAATCATGTAACATATCATGCATCAGTATAAGAACATCTGGATATATAAGTCATGAATTATGAATAGATATATAGGTGTATCATGATATTTTTAATTCCATTATTTCCGATCATTTTTTAACATTATATGGGTAATATATTTGATAATATTCTAATGTTTCTTATAGTGATGAAATAATTTAATAACATAAAATGTACACAACAATATAAATGTGGGTTTTTTACATGTTGACGGGGGAACCATATTTAATCAATTATTCCATTTTTTATGTACAGAAAACTATTTCCCTAGGCTAAAATCATTTGTAAGTTTGATTACATTAATTACCATTTTAATTTTTTTATTACTATATTTATTTAAATTTTGAATTGTAATTTAATGAATTAAATAATTTTTATGAACTGTAATATCCTAATAGAAGAAGTAAGGGTCAAGTCACAGTTATATGACATTATTATAAAAATATATAAACCATATGACTTTATAACATGTGAATGGATAATTAAAATAATTAGACAATGATTTATATATTTACATGAATATTTATGAACTTATGTTAACATAAACTCATTAATGAAATAGTCATCATTACATTCAGAATCCTATTGTAATGTGATATTTTTTTATCCTTTATAACCTAAAATTAAAACAAAATATATAAATACCATTACTATATGATGTGGGACTCTTACTCATACCTTTATATTATAGTCCTATGTATTAACTATTTCATGTAATCCATTTTATACTCCTTACCATAGAATCCTAGCATTAGGAGAAGGCCTTGAGGGGAAATCCTTTTCATTGAAATGCTGGTTTATTTTATTTTCACATATCATCAATCATATCTATTGCAGAAACATATTTGAGGATTTTTTTTTGTAACTGTAAATCAATTACAACATGATTTTATTGATTCATGTTACTGTAATATAATGATGATCATTCTCCAGAGTTGGTGTTCCTTGAACCAACAGAATTACCTCCAGTAGTTCCCCTTTACACTCTCTAGTAATTCATATTATGTTTCCCAATTATATTTTTTGAGACAGTTTTCTATAATTAATATATTAAATTAAATGATATATATGACCTTCCCCAACTATGGGAGTGTTGACACAAAAATATCAATAGAATCATCCACCTATCTTATTAAGGGATGATGGGCCCTCAACTATTAAGTCATTTCATGAGGTCATGTCATTGATATTCATTCATCTGGATATTCCATTGGTGTGCGAGGTAACACATGAATTTTATATGCTTATATATTCAACCAATAATTGGTGGGATGTGATTACCTTAGTATTTCATTATTTGGGTATGGTCTTGGAAGACTTCGATCCATCATTCTATGATTATTTCTTTCCGCAAACATTGTTATAGCATCCCAGTAGGGAGATTATCCACTAACATGCTGCATCCAAGTACATGAAATTAAATTTTCATTATTTGAAAAATCATCCATTCCTCCCATTTAAAATTTTCATTGATATGTGGATGATATAATTATTTATTGAGGATATGCTCATATATTCAATTTGAGCAGTGGTGAATCAATTTTAGTTTTATACCATAAGTATGAAAGTGAATTGTGACCAAATACCCTTGACGTACATGAGGTATGATGATATATTGGGGAAATTTGGTCTTCTTCCATTAATGATAAGAGGTACATTGAGGTTTATGATGTTTAACATTTAGTCTACATGTTGTTGTACTTGTATTCATATGAAATGTATGTATAGTTATGTGGTGTGTCATAATTAAATGAGGCTAAAGAATAAGATTACATCGTTTCAATGGTATATCATTGAATAAATAGGTTTAAGAGGTTTTGGGGCCATCAATGGTTTTACAAGACCATCACATTAGTTTAATGTTGTATCAGATTGATATCAGCCCTTCCTTCATTATCATGGTCTGTATCAACATGTCTTGAAGGTAGAATCTGTACTACCATATGATCATACCTTGAATTTGGTAAAGGGTTTCATAGCCATGTTTTATACATTTTTTTCCAAAATAGTATAACAACCTTGAGGAGTCTCCTTATATATTAAGGCGGTAGTTTTTGAAGCATTTATATAGATCAAAATACCCAAATGGAGTATATTGTCTAGAATTATATAGTTGGAGGTATTATTCTAAAATCATCTACATTAATTTACTCATTATTCAAGAGAATATATTCACAATCATTTAAATCAGAGGCAGTCATAGAATGTATAGTCATGTCAATAGAGTAATTTAATGGCATGATGACTCTCAATGCACTATAAGGGGAGTTCATAGAGATTGTACACATATTATAGGAGATCAACCTTGAGATAGGTGGGTATGGATTATAAAATAAAATATTATACATTGAGATATCATATTTTTGATTTCATTGATCAGATGTTTAGTTTATAATATTGTCATGATTCCATTTATTTCTATAATCAATGTAGGACCATCAAATTACTCGAGGGAGGAACCTATATTACTAAGTGAGAATTTGATTCTCATGAATGTTGACTAGGGAATAAACTTCATGGGATCATTAGATTGATAAAACAGATAGCTAGTCTCTATATGAGTGGTCTTGAAACAAATAATATGGAATTACCCACTATTTTGTATTAGATTAGATAAATATTCCTTGAAAAACTATATGGATTTCCCCCAAGGGAAAGTTAGATCTCAAAATTGATATAATTCCAATAGTAGTACTAGTGAACATTCTCCCATAAAAGATGTAACTTTTAGAGTTTTTTGTTATGAATAAGATATTTTAAGATATGGAATATTTGTTTGTAATATGACCCATTACCTCACCATGGGGTACAAAAATCCTTTTTTCAATGAAATCCAATTTTAAACATATATTGGGTCTATAATAGAGGATAATGAATCATCTTGTGATAAACCACAAGTATCCACTACCACACATAGACAAACACTACAACGAGCTTCATCGTGTCTAAGTTTTCTATGTCATTTACTTGTGTTCAGTCTTTCATCAAGTGTTTGTGAGACCATAATACATGAAATGTATGAATTATATAATATATATGTCTTGTATGAGTATTTTTTCATGTCTTTAAATCTCATGAATTTATCCAAATACATCATGGCACTAATGAACCATTTCTCCACCCATATGATGAATAATTTAGTGTAGATATTATGGAATATATCTTGAGTTTTTCTTAGACATGAAATATCCATTAAAAACCACATTATACCCTGATATGTTCATTTATATAGAACCACATATATTATAATACCCCCAAAATCCACTTTTAAATTGATTATAAAAACTTCATGGGTATCATCATCAATGAGGATGAAGTTTATTTTTGAATCAAAGAAGTTGAGGGTTGTGTTTCCAGGGTGCATCCAATGAATTCCTTAGATGTATCTAATTTCACAGGCTTGGATATCTATTAATAGTTATTTATCCGAGGAACCCCATATATAATAATTACTCTCAAAATCAGTAAAATAAATAGTGTTATGTTCTTTAGGTATGAAGCATGTGATATAACCTTTAAGTTGTTGAAATGGGGAGAATCTTTCTTACTGATGTTGATTATTTTAGGTCTACGAATAACCGATACTACTTCATTTCATGCATCAATAAGTTATATTGAGGATGTTATGATTCCAAAAAAATTCTTCATTGGTTAAGGGACTCACTATTTGAGGCCACAATAGTGGAGTTTCCAAATGATTGATCTAGAAATACAAGCTATAGTTCATGCAAAGATTTGTTCGAGGCACGATAAATTATGTGATTTTTTTTCTTTTTACAACACAATAAATATCTAATTATATATTTACATTGTGTGACATAAATTTAATGATTTTTAGGTGGGTTAAATAACATGAATCCTTCAATTTTTGGAATTTATATATACATCAAATACAAAATTTCATAGCTGATGCAATAATCCCGAACACACAGAAAATGGATGAATATAATGATTTAGTGACTAGAAGAAAATGGAATTGTTTTTTAAGATTCATGTAAATCTATAAAATAATCATTTAAATGTTAACCTTATACAGCTATTGGTGAATTATTATATTCTCTAATGGGGGAATATGATGAATAATTCTGATCATGAAGTCATGGTCCAATGAGACAATGTCTCCTGAGTGGTCCCACCATCTAGTTTGTTTGATTATGAGGATGTGGTTATTTGAATTCATGGATGAATCTTGGTTCATGGAAATATCGTAGAGGAGTTTGTGTTATTTTTTAATACCTCTAATATTGGTTGTTGATTATGAAGAGGCCAAAATAATATTTTACAGTACAATTCTCCACATTCGAGTAGGTGATGGTCTAACAACAATATCCAATGGTGCTTCTACATCTATTTTCGAAGGATACGTAGAAACATAATGAATTCCCCAAGGATATATTTGTAGGATTAAACCATTGACCCCCAAGATGTTATTTTTTATTGGGTATCATAGTTCATATAAGAATGGTAATCATAGTATACATATCAAATAGATCTTATTAGTAGAGGAATTTATGGGATTTACAATCATGGGATAATACCACTTCATAGTGTTCTATATTATATAGTATCTTAATATAATGATTTATTTACATCAAGGTTATAGAGGGGGTTGTGGAAGGAACATGGTACCATGGTTAATTTTAGAACAACCTTTCTCCTAGAGTGTCATATGATACCATGTCATTATATAAATCATATTTTATAGGACATGTATTATGAATGTTTCTTTCATTATATATTTTCAGGGGAGATACACAAACACATTATCTATTGGTCCTAATCTAAAATATTTTAGTTAACATTGCAGATATATACATATAATGAGATGTTCAATATGAAATTCCATCTAACTATTAATTATCTTGAGGTAGCATTGGTAGCACTAAACAAACTATATTTATTCTAGGAGACATCATTGAAATTATAGCTTATCTAGAAACATGTAGATATATTATAGTTTAGGTTGAAATATTACTCCAATGGTAATATACAAAAACTGTAGTTTTTTATGGGATATCTGGTATACCATAAGGTTTCTACTAGATTAGGTAAAAAATAGATTCAATGACATGGCATTAAATCACCTCCTGTGGTTTCACATTTAGATATAGGGATATAGTTGGGATAATATCTTATTGGTTTTAATTAATAATGAGGTACAAGGAAATGAACAAAATCATCTAGGTATCTCATGATCATCGTTACTCTTCAAACCCATATCATATATTTGTTCTTGAAGAAGTTAGATTTTATGTTATATATTTCATTGCGGAGTATCCCATCACGGCCGTTCATAAGATATATATGGATTTTGGAGTTTGGTAAGTTCCTCTTATAATGAATCAATGGTATAATGGCCTTGTACGAGATGATACCTTGTAGAGAATAGCCAATGAGCATGCATAGTGGCCAGATCTATTATTATAGGACACATTAATTCTCACATAATAATAAAATATGGAAATTTTGTTTTATATTTGGGAGAATGTATGATCATAATTTTTCTCATGAGTAATTGAACATTAAATATGATGTCTTAACCTTTTTATATATCCATTAATATTCCCATATTGGGATAATATAAGTTTCAGTGGGGGATAGGCTTTACCAGAGATTAGATCTCACAAATTATAAATAATTAGAGAGGTTGTCTGGTTAGTTAAAATGGTTTTGGTTTCTATAGTGCCCTTCCATGGGATGCATTTTTTAAGCCATTCCTTCTACGACACGCATATCTTATTGGAATTTTACAGGCTCAACATTGTGACAATTGAGTTGTGAAAATTTTGGGAAAATCTTGTGCCCACGCCACACACTTAATTGAGAACATATATTAATAGATCATTGTTATAGGAATGTTTTCCTAAACCCTGCGGGAAAATTACGTACCCTTAACAATATGGGTGAAATATGAATTTATTCCCTATTTTTATGTATGGTTATTACCTACAATTCATTCCTATTTTTTCTCTGATCCACTTAATTATATCCCGTGATTCCAATATAGTATTATTGTTAGTATTTTTATGAGATCTCTATTTCCATTTATGTTTGTTTTTATAGCTAATAGTATGATCCCAACTCACCTTCATTCATTCCCACGTTTTCACTCCATGTTCTCTAATATATTAGTTCAACAAAATATTCTAAATTTTAGTGAATTTGAATATATTTATTTTTTCCCCTATTATACTTCAAATGAGAATCCAATAACACAAGAGGGGTCATTTTCCAGAAAATGGTAGGTGATCTAGTAAGTACTCGTTAATGATGGGCTATTATATATAATGTGTCGTCATACTGATCACCCGGAATTCATCATGTTACATTAAATTTAAAAATTACCACAATTTATAGCATTAATAATGTTAATATTTACTTATATATCCCAATTTATAGATGTTAAGCACCCCTGTCAACTACTTCCACCTCTTGAGACGTGCTCGTGAATTTCCATGAACATATTGAATATTTATATTCCCAAACCACAATCATTGTGTTGTTTCCAGGATTCCTTATTGAAATGATTACATTAATTAAATAGATGTCAATGTCTTGACAATATGATGATAATTATATGAAATTAAGAGAATAACCCATTGATTAAATAAAATATTCCTGGATATGAATTTATCATTTTATTTGTATTAATATTGAATGGGTTTAATATTATTTATAATACTCAGGCATGTTGTCCCATATATTTGTGATACAAAAGTATGAAATTCCTTATGATTGTAAAACTCAATCATGTAGTACCATATTTTTGTGATAATTTGATCAATAATCCCATATAAAAAATATAATATAGAATTTAATTGCATCCAATTACTATAAACTAGCACAAAGAACTACAAAAACAAGTCCAACATTGACATTTCCTTAATTTTAATGGTGATAATAAATAATATAATCCCATAGGAATGTGATTCAAAAGAATAAATACCCATTTTATTATCATATTCTTGCATGGATTCCCGTTTGAATGATAATACATGGTCATGCTGATCAATGTAATTTATGAAAACCTAGGTATGGTGTCCTTGATCTTCTATGAGACATTTACAACTATAAATAGATGAAAGAGAAATGTATCAGGTCATATATAGTATTAGTACAAGTAGATATATATATACATATAAATTTCACTACATATATATAACGTATATAAAATTTTATAACTATTTATATAAAATTATTCACATGTTTTGAGATATCAATACTAAGGTTGAAGGAGGTAGTGTCACCTATGAGTCATTTTCAAACAAGAGCCCGTATTTTATTTTTATAATAAATATTATATTGTTAAAAAATTTCTTGTTTCATCTTAAATTCATCAACTAGATTATTCCAAAAACATTGCTGGTGGCCTAGAGAGTATATCTCACACCATATTTGTCCTACATGTTGGTAATCAAGAAGGAACTATAGTAGGGAAAAAGATAATCATTAATCTTTTGGTGCTTGAGTTCTATACATTGATGGAGTTTGAGATTATATGGTTAATAAAATGATCATATTTATATAGAATATATCTATTTGTTTGTTTTTTCTTTTTTATTTCATGTTTTATATACATATACCTCAATATATTATGTATATCACATTTCAATTAGTATCATAACATTATAATTATTTTTTATGAAATAACTATTATGTTCGAACATATTTATATCATCTTTATATTTATGAATCCATAGACATTCCATTATATCATTTAATATTAATATATTACTCTCTAATGATTTTAATCACTCTAATAATAAAACTATAGTCTCTCTCCCATACCATCATAGACCTCCACTACATGTTGGAAACCATTTTCCTTTGCTGGGGGGCACTGGAGGTCATGTGTCTAACCATGATCAAATTGCTATGACTAATATGTGTCTTAGACAAAATAAGATAAATGAAATGATTATATAAATTAATCATACATATTTCAAGTGATTTACCTTGTCAACATCCCAAATGTCATGAAATTAATGGTGTTCTACGAATCCTGAATATACATAAGAATTATATTTGAAATAAGAGTGGGAATATGGGTAGGGGTTAGGCTGGGAGAAGTGTGAGGGACGGGATTTTCCAAGTGGGGGAAGATGGTGTATTTTAATTCAAAAGATAGGTATTTATGATATAATTTTGAATATAATATAATTTCCATGGAAAACATTGTAATTATTATAATTTTGAAATTATCTTTTATTTTTAGTTAATATATATTTATTTTTTACATGAATAACGATTATGTTATTAATTATCACTTTATGAAAAAAATAAGGTAGAAACATTTAAGAAAAAATTAATTGAAAATTTTATGAATATTACATTTGAAAATATTTTTTATTTATTTAATTGAAATTCATTAGTTCTTTAAATAATTAATCCTTTTTTGGTATCATACTAAATGTAATGAATTTATTTAGTTATAATTACATATTTTATAATCTAATTAATAACATACATATTATATAGAGACTGTATTTTTAATATTCACCGAATTACTGACTATTTCTTAAAACATTAAAAAATCAACCTTAAATATTTTTTATTGATTATATATTAACATAAAAAATTAGTATATTTATGACTTATATTAAAATACTATTTTAAAAAAAATTACTTATTTATTTTAGTGTTAAATATATATATTTAATATTTTGAATTAAAAGAATAATATTTTTTCAAAAAAATTGGTGTATATTATTAATGTGACATTCAGCTATTTTTATGATAATTTACTATTCCATTAGTAAAATAATTTTCTTAAAGGCTATGTTACTGTAACAAATAGGCAGTTCACAACTCAAATGATTAAACATCAAAATATAAATAATTTGTTTCTCACTCATTCATTAATCACCATAATTCCTCTCATGGTTCTAAATTTTTTGTGCCTAAGATATCTATACATTATATTATTATTAATACTATTTTATTTTTTTTTGTAATAATTATAGGATATCAACATGATCCACATTTATTATTTATAGTATTTCTTGTGGAAATTGACCAAATTTAATAATTTCTATTTTAATGTATATATTATTACTATATATATGTTATTATGTACTAAAATATATATTTTTTTATTGGAATTAATTATCATTTTCATATTCTTATAATATATTTCAATTTTCCAGGCGGGGGATTAAAAAAATGGAATTACACAACATAAAACTACTAGATGTAGAGGAGATTCAAGCACATGACCTCCCAAACATTCCACAAGGACTCTACCAATAAACTACACAATCTAGGAATGTGGTTCAAATAAAATAAATACAAACTATTGAATAAATTTGTTTATTCAAATAAATAATTTTGTATTTCTAACAGTGGGGTGAATTATTTATTCAAATATACAATTTAGTATTTCATAATTTTTTTTCATTAAAAATTATATAAATTGAATCCCTTAAATTTCAACTCAAATCCATTATTGGGAATAGATGTGGACACATATTATTAGTTTCATTAATTGGTTCCCTTGTTTAGTGATTATTTTCTTATATTTATAAACCACTATAATTATTATTTTTACTACATTATATCTATATTCAGAGATCGTAAATACTTTTCCCTATCAAATCTATTGTTATAGTTATGTAAATCCTCTAAATTTAGTTCATGTGATTGATCATCTTGTACATAGTCATTGGATAAATTGAATATATATAAATAAATTAAGTGATATTCTATTAATGTGCAAACTGATTTTCCTTGGTTCATATGAGATAATGAATCTAAATGGGGAAAATGTGTAAAAGGCTAATAATTCCATATTTTTCAAGCTATATTCATTTTTATATGATAGTATTTATATTAATAGATTATTACAATCATCAAACTTCATATCCTATAAGTTATTGACACTATAACCTAAAATATACATATATAAGACATAATTTTTCATTAATGTTGTGATCCTTATAAATCATTTGAACCATATCAATAATTTATTACTTCGTAGGTGGAAATATCCATGAACTATTAATCTATATATTCCAATATACATAAGAAAAGTTTCAGAAAAAATCATATTTAATATAATTAATCGATGAATTACCCTCATTATTCTAAGAATGATATTTATTGAGTAGAGATGTTTTGTGCAAAGTATTTGTATCCATTGGAAATATGTATTTATAAAGAAATTGTGGAAGAATAGAAAATAGAATATCCATGGATCTAATGTGATAACAGAGGTAGATTTTTACAAGTTATATGATATGATATAATAGAGGTTCACTATATGATCCATGAATAAATTTTGCATCCATTAATTGTTTTCAATAATTTTCTTTAGTTGTTATGATTCCAACTAGAATAATTCAACTATAAAACAAAAGGTATTTACAATCCTTGAGACATTAAATAGATTAATTTATGGACACCCTTGGTCATCTATGCTATTTCTCATGTATGAACTGGTTCTTTCCATTAATATCAATTTAGGTTTGTGAAAAACAAGTGTTATAATATTTATAAAATGGTTTGGTAGTGGAATTGCATGTACTTTTTTGTTTTCAGGCAACGTGATATTATTATATAATTGAAGGAAATGATCAACTATTTATGTCATTAAAATAATGACATAAAATTTCAATCTCACGAGTCATCGTTTATATAAATGTTAGTGATTTGTTTCTTCTATAACAAATACTAATGAAGGCATATCAGTTAAAGTTTAGACAAACATACAATGTTGAGGTTGAAGCATCATATAGATTATCATACATTCCTAATATATTATAAAATTATTAATAAAGGAAAATTTTTCTTTCATCGTCAACATTATCACTAGAAAAATATGAAATTTGTGAAATTGGTTCCTCTAATTTTGAGGATGTATTTCATTGACTAAGACTGTTCTTAATTATGTTGTAATGATCATTATCTCTATCATTATTACCCATAAAGGGATATGATCAATTCATTAAAATATCATGATGTAATTCTTATGGTATGTAATCTGGGATTCACTATTCTATTGGGAATCATGGAAATTGCTGTTGAGGCTGATTGATGGAGGTGGTGTTGGTTTATGTTGTTTTTTATAAACCATTTATTCCATTTGGGAGAGATTAGAATATGATTTCATTTAATTCAATTAAATGTGGGAAATATACACGATATATAGTTATGTTGATGAATGGGTGGAATTTACATGGATTATTAAGATATTTTTTAATCATTACGAATAGAATTTTTTATATCTTAGTTAATGTTAAAGATAATATTTTATGGGTTTTCAGTCATAGGGATATTAATGAATAGAATTTGAACTAGGATAGAGAATCATTTTTTTCTAGGGTACCTAGTTAGGAATGTAATTAATATTTAGGAAATCATGTTACCATATTTTATGAATTCCAAATGTAATCAATATTATAAGAGAATATATCCTAAAAATTTTTAGTTGATGAACTGGAATGAAACTTTTTCTCGATATTGACATTAGAGAAATTTATATTTTTTGATGTTTATGAACATTGTTCATGAAATAAGAGGGATGAAAAAATGGTATTTAAAAAATAAGTTCAAAGGAAATCTAGAAATCATGATCTTTCCCGATTAGAGAATTAAAATTCGGGAAAATTTTTTAGATTAGATTGCACAGATGAATGTTGTTGACATGGCCTTGAGATGTTAGTGTTGTTCAATACCGAAGTCAGAGTTAAGGTGAACCTTATTTTTAAAGTCAATTTTTTGAAGTGGATAACGATATTTATGGGTAATTTTATGAGTATACAAGGGAAGGGGTATTCAATGTTGGATATATTGGTGTTACAGTTCCAGTTACTTGGGTAGCATGGGGTGGAGGTGAATGATCTATTTTTGACTTTTATAGTTTTTTGTTTCACATATGGTAGGCACAAAACAAAGTAAAAAATTGCAATAGGTATTCCTTACATTTTGTATAGGTGTTGGTGTAATATTGTTTGGTAGAGCTAGACGCTCTAATCAATTGTATGTTGTCTTATTCTATTCAAAAAATATTTAATCGAAATCATTAATTTAATACAAAAAGTAGATGGGAAAATAAGATAATGTGATTCTACTAGAAATAAAAAATAATATTGATAATGAATGTGGATGGCTTATGTATTTTAAAGTAATTGAATGGGGAATTAATGTGAGATATTACATGATTCTGGTGGTACTGGGACACCAATCCTTTTAGAGGTAGGTAATTCTATTAATGTTGAGGAAAAATCAATAGTTTTGGGTATTTTGTGATGTTTTATTACAATATAAATAAAATAGATGTTGAATTTTAAAATTTTATGATTTTTGAGTTCCTTCAAAAAAAATCACCAGGGGAATTAGCATACCTTGACATAAAATATTGAATTTCTTCCATCAAGGCATACCTAATATGAATAATTTTAGAGAAGAGAATTATATAACTTGTTATTTAACTAGTAAAGAGTATATAGTAGAAAAATTTATTTTACAAACAAATTTATTTTCTATACATATTGTTTGTAAGCTCTCTTCTACTGTTGATGTTTTTGGCCAAACTCATTTCCACCCTCATTTAGATGGTAGTTCATTGTTTTTTTCTCAACAAAAAGAAGTCAATTTTCAATCATTATATTATTTTCCATTTATTATGAAATGACTATTTAGATAATTTTATAAATGTTCCTTCTTAGTTGTCGTTCAGTTTGTTAGTGATAGTTCATATTGATAAGGAATTTTATAATAATTTCATGTTGTATGTTTCTATAATATTTTGAGATTAAAAGCCTATGAATATTCAAAAATGTAATATGTGGATATTTTTATAAAATCACAACATTATTTACTTATATCGGGTAATTTTTATCAAAAATGAAATATTCTCATATAATTATTATTTTATTATTCTCTATGGAATTATAATTAATAAATTTATTAATATGTCTTCTAATTGTAGTCTTATGATGTCATGTGGTATTGTCTACAGTGATGTTATCACATTTATATGATAGTATGGGTAATTTTGGCATCATATTATTTTACATAAGTGACACTATACTAATTTTTATATGTACCAACACCTTTGAGATATATACGACAATATCATTCTTCTAGATAACATGCAATATGTTCTCAAAATAATCATGTTACCTCTTTATACTCCATTGATTGGTGGATATATATTTTTAATGTTCAATATAAAATTTCTCCTTTTATATCCATGTTGATGAAGACACACAAAATTTATTTCCATAGTGAATTAATCTATTGTGTTAAATATTAATTTAATGAATATTACCTTCTATTAATGTCACGACATTATATATAATCTTCAACTAATTCCTTTTTTATTCATAATATTGTCATAAATAATTGGTTGTCCAATCATTTTTTAAAATTATATGTTATCCCTACTATTTTATGTTTATGATATATTCTATTTATAACCATGATGACAACATGTTTTTCATTTTACTATATGTATAGTGTAGTATGTTATTTTCATCATGTAGTGGTAGTAAACATATAATATTTTTTATGATGTTGGTTAATTTACATATCGTAGTATAAGGCCTCAGGCTTAAACCTTACTTAATCTTCAGTTATTACAAGATTACACATTGAGGATCTTTTCAGGTTTAGAGTTTTAGAGAATTAGATCATGAAACTTGCATTACATTCCACATTTAAACAAAGTGGTTACATAAAAGACAATATTCATTCTTCCCATCAACGGAAACCTATTTAAAATAAAACACAGATTCTTTCTTGACACATCCTTGACACTATCATCACATCATGTACCTTTCCTTGACCTGTGAAAAACATTTCAAAAACTTGGGATGAGCATAAAAATCTCAGTAAGGGTTATAAAAATATGGAAAGGAAACATGAGTTCATATATACATAAGAATGAAATCATACTTTACCCATAAAACATAGGCATGTCAAATCATGAATAAATCATAGAAAACATAAGACATAAATGTAACTTGAGGCATTCATAACATTCTTACGTAGGGAGTAACCCTCTTGGTTACATTTGGAATACCCATCACAGTATATTCCCTAAATCTCTTCGGAGAAACCTTAACGTTTCACTCCTTCGCGTTACCCAATGCATTGGAGAGCTATATCAGGCTCACCCGCCCTTAGTTTATCACAGAACCACCCGTTTTCATAATAATGCCCAAGAACCATAACATAAATGTATCACATAAAACATGCATAAAGTAAACATAAAAT
Organism: Viscum album; assembly: GCA_963277665.1. Lineage (NCBI taxonomy): Eukaryota > Viridiplantae > Streptophyta > Magnoliopsida > Santalales > Viscaceae > Viscum > Viscum album. The sequence continues at coordinate 115,418,819 of OY728128.1, read as the reverse complement.
TTCCACATTTCAATCACAATATAACATCTTAGTATATTTAAATAATGAATCCATTCAAAAAGAAACCACTTCCAAAACCATTTAAAACATTTAATAAAGAGATTTTTGAATCAAAGTGTACCATACCACCTTGAAGCTTTTAACATTTTAAACCATTAATATCCATATAAATAAATCCTTAAAACAATTTTTAAAACATGGATATTAATAAGAACAAATCATTAAAACATTTAAAGCGATATTTTGGTTAAAGGGGGTTTACCAAAATTAGAGACACTTGAATACAATAATTGCGGAATAACATTTAGTCAGAACTTTATAATATCATGAGAATAAATGGATTCATGATATAATACTCCAAAGGACAGTATATACACCATATAAGAGTTAATTGGTGCATAACAACAATGAACCCTCAATAGAAATGTCAAATGTGATGAAATCCCTTATAAAGAAGGTATCCCTAAATTAAGGACAAATCAATCTCAAAAATATGTGTGAAAAATATAAATACACCCAATATAAGTGGATATTAAGTGTAAAACAATAAAAGGTCATTCACACATATTCAATGGATGACATATTCAATGACTACATGTTGAACCCAAAGAAATCGAAATTGGGTTAAAAAGTTCCCTTGACAGCCTAACGGCATCACATCAAAATGAGTTGATGAGAGATAAAAAGTGTATCTCATCACTTGGACATAAAATTTACATCAATAAGGATATATGAGAACATATCCCAACATAACAACATGTAAATTAAAATACCCAACAAAAGAAGTCTTTTAAAAAAGAGGAGGGTGAAAGGTTCCCTTACCGACTTGGGTATCTTTCAAAACATACATCCCATGAAAGAAGGACAATAGATAATTGATGTAAATACTAATAAACGAAATTATATTACACAAATAGTATAATAATGGTAAGTACATACACCACTCAATGGAATTTGGGCAAATGTAGCATAAATCTCACGGGAATAAAAGTGAGATGAAGAATCCCTTACGAAAACTCGGCAGCCTAACGGTGCCACATAAAACTTCCGAATATGGATTGATGAGATAAAATAGGGTATCTCATCACATTAAAATAAAATGTACATAAAGAGGAATATAAAAGAACATCCCCCAACATTACAAATAGGAGCTTAAAAGAAGTGACAGAAAGGAGAGTACTTAAAAATAAAGAGAGAGGTTAGATCTCTTACGAAAGTTCGGCAGCCTAACGGCGCCACTCAAAACATCCAAAATGGATTGATGATAGAGATTAGGGTCTCTCATCACATGAACATAAAAATTACAGTAAGTTTAATATAAAATATCAACCCAATAACAAGAAAGATGAGCTTTAAAAGGAATGACATAAAAGTGTGTACTTAAAAAGAAAGAGAGGAGTATGATCCCTTACCTCGGGTCCGACTTGACTCGATCGTTCTCTAATATCCTGAATAATAAACTTGAGTTAATTTCTACTTCCTTAAGAACCCTTTTCATGTTCATTATTACTTTTATACCACTTATTACCATGTCATAAACATTATGTAATAATTTAAGTTAATAATATTTGTTTTGCCGATATTTGGTTCTTAAGTCGAAAGTGGACTTCTTACAATTACATGTTGTTCCTGTGGCCAAATGTTTATTATATCCAGAATTGTATTCATTATGTAGATATCATATATGTAATATATGTCCAGTACATGCATGCATTTGTAACATTACATAATCATTTAGAGGTACGAAATGAAATGCACCGTTCACAGAGACGGTAAGCCGTACGTACGCATGAACGCTACTTTCATTTCTATTTCGTATTTTATAGAATGGAATAATAATGATATAATGGTATATTATAATTACATTATAATATCATATATAATATCATATTTCCATCCTTTATACATCCCACATATGGTATTTAACGAATCAAATCACTTTGAGGGGGCGGTAGTCCGCACTTCCTTAAATGAAGATATCGTGTATACCCATAATGGAAGCCATAAAGGTAAGACAAAAATGAAAAATACAGAAGCATAAAAAAATTATAAACATATTATATATCATATATTAAAATAGTTACATCATAATGGACACCTTTGAAGGTGTTAAATGAGTATTGAACAATCATCGTTTCGGGAGGCAAAATTTCACCATCCACGGAAACCGTATGTTCTTTAACCATTTGATGTAGTTTTGTGAGAGTTTAGCTCGAATAAATCTTATAACAACATCCTAGTATATTGAATATACTGTTTTTGTTACAAAAGAAGTAAATAAAAAGAGTTTAGGGGGTTGGAGAAGCAAAATAAAACAAATGAACATGAGAGAATGAATTATCTTTAAAAGTGTAACTCCTTTTGATTTGAGCCTAAAGGCCTCCTTTGAAAGGATTATGCCCAAAGGGAATCCTCTAGGATGAGGAGAGGGATGTGGAGAGAGTAAATGGCCAGGTTTTGGCCGATCCAAAGGCTTGAGGAGTGTGTGAAATGAGGTAGAGGTGGGGGCCTTTTATAATAGGAGAGGAGGGGCACTTTTGGAAAGTAATGAAATATTACTTTATTTGAAAATGTGTTTCGGTTTCAAAAGGTCCCACATTGATATAATTCGTGTATAAGGTGATAAGGCTTCGAAATCCACTCATCCAATTAGTTTTTTACATGTTTAGTTCATAGATTTTACATTACCTTTCCATTTTATTTAAATCATCAAATAATGATGTCATCGCTGCATCATTATTATGTCATAACTAATTTAATTTATTTAATGTCTAAAAATTATAAAAAAAATAATATGATGTAGGCAATCTTTTTATCTTTCCAATGAATATTTATAAGAAAAAATATGACTTGTATAACCCCACATAAAAATTGTTTTAGTAAAACATATCATATTTGTGTCATTTTTACTTTTACATTAAATAAAAAGTTATTTATGTCATTTCTCAACCAAAGTGGATCCATGGGGTCCCCAAGTTGTCCCATGGCTTGTCTTGGTCGGCCATGACACAACCAATGAGGGTAAGACATGTGTCAATCTCATCTCATTTTATTAAAGCATTATTTTTACCTTAAACAACACTAATTACCACTAATCGCGATTAAAAACTTAATAAATTACTATTCACCAAAAAATTATTTTAATCTCATTGAACCACATTTTAATTCTTAATGACAACCATGTATGTCGGATTTTTGAAAATCAAAACACAATGATGGCAAAATTTCATTTAAACGGAAAATCAGTTTTTATAAGTACCACTTAGTGGTTTCACTATTCATCAAAAATTGAAGTTTTTCAGAAAAATCCCAAAAATTCACCCTAAGCTATATTTGATATTCTGAATTCAAAAATGAAGTCCGTTTTAAAAAATTCAAATCATATAAGTCACATTAATTAATTTAATAATTAATTCCTGCTGTCATGACAAATAGTGTGTTTTTATGAAACAATAAGTATCAAAAGATTGACACTAGTTTAAGTCTGATTTCAAAGTGAAATTGATTCCAACGACCACTATTGGATTTAATGGTAAAAATATTTTCTAACTTCACTTTAAAACCAATTCAAAATATAATCTAATAATATAAATAAATTAGATAAAAAATTGTTTTTGAATTAAAACACAACATTTTACACTATTCATTAAAAAAAATGAACTTTATCGGAAAGATACCAAAAATTTACACAAAGTAAATTTTGATGTCCCGATTCTTAATAAGAGTTTTATTTGGTCCAAAAGAATGTTTAAGAGTGAGCAAAACTATATTTAATGACGGTTCGCCATCAAAAGGTGATAAGTGAACCTTTAGTGAAAACTAGGGCATATACGCCTAAAATTGAATTCTTTCCGTATTTTAAGCCTTTATCTTTTATTGTATAAATGTTAAAACATTTAATAACATATATAATCATATTTTAGTTATTTCTATCCATTCCTGCCATTACAACGGCTACATGTTAACTACCATTTAAAATAATATTATTTTATTATTAGAGTGCTGCATAAGATTCCCAAAAACTCGTTGTTGCGTGTTGGGTACGCCATCGAGCATAGCGTCCCCTTTAAAGTCATATTAATATTTTACTCACAAATATTGATAAATATGAAAATTTTATATTCTTTATTTACCCGGGGTGTTACATCCTTCCCCCCTTTTGGGAATTGCGTCCTCGCAATTTTAAAATTGCGCTTGGAAACATCCTTGAACGTCCCACATCGGAACAAGATTCGGTAAAACAATCACTTTAAAATAAAGAAAGATAAGCACAGAGGTCACCTGAGTTAACCCATACTAGGATTCCAAGTATGAAAATATGGACATGGAGGAGAAAACATACGGTCATGTTCTGATGGAGAGTGATAGAAAACATATTTAGGAGAAAGTTAACAATAAGAAAATCACAAACTTGTGATGGGTTAAACGGTGTTGGGTTCCCCAGTAGGAAAAGTTAATAGACAACATTTTTGTATTATGTTACTTTTTATTGAGGAATTTATTCATAAGGAAGCATAATCACTTATCATGTTGACTTTCAACTTTTACTAGATTCCTTAGTCAAACTCATATTTTTTCCAAAAGACGAGTATTTAGGGAGACTTGTTCGCATTAAGAGTACTATAATCAACTTCTAGAGAATCACCTAATCCCCAAAAGAGAACTATATACATCACATGTATTTAGGCTTTAACTAAAACCAAAACCAAAAAGGTTAGTACAAGATCAGATAATCCAGAAAAGGATAACCCCTTATAAAAAGAAAATCTATTCTTAATCTCCAAAATTTGTCCAACAAAACCCAAAGTTCAACGAGGACCATCTGATAAAAAATTTGTCCATAAAATTATTGAAAGTAAACCAATATAAGATTGAAACCCAAATATTTGAAGGATTTAGTCACATAGTCTTCCAAGTTAAATCGTAACATTTATCTCCAAACAATATTAGTCACTCCTAAAGTCTCGCATTGGAAAGTAATTATCCTAATCACATATCCTCCAAAATCAACTTACTCTTAATTCATAAAATCATAAAACTAAAAAGAATCAGTCAAACTAACCAGGGACTTAACGTAGTCTAGTGGTAGGCGATAAATACCAGTCGCACTTTGGTTGTGGGTTCGATTCCCGCAGCATTGTCCGACGCGACGGGTTGTCACACGGTCTGCGTGTTGTCCTTTTTCCAAAACTATATAATTCTCAAATCATTACCCAAAAAGGGATAAAATCATCAAAAATAACCATAACATAATTTAACCTCAATTTTATCTCATGCCTTTCACTTCAATCATAACATATGGTAACCCATAATTACCTCAAAAGTAAGGATCATATAAACCCAAATGGTTCTTTATAACTGTGTCCAAAAAAGAATAGATAATTATTACTTGAATAAAATTTGCCTATATTAAACATCAGGGTTACACATAATATAAAAAGTCTTCTAATGTTACCCCATCATCAAAAGAGACAAAATACTCTTAAGAATTTCACCCTAACTCTTGAAGCCCTTATATGTTGACATCTTACTCATTCAACATTCTTCATGATCCATTATCCATTCCTTTCCAACTTATTCCGAAATACCTCTTTCCTACAAACAAAATCATGAATCATATCCTAAGATTCCAAAAAAAGAAAACAATAGTCATGAAATAGTACATACCTTTGACTGGTCATTCTCAGTTTCTTCATCCTCAATCGGAATGGCATTAGGTATTGGTAAAAGAATATTGGTACGCTCTTGGTGACCCCATTCATGAAACTTCTTCATAGGATATGTGTTTGCATAATGACCATGCACACCACATTTAAAACATTCAATTGATCCCTTAGAAAGAACTTCTTTCCCTTTCCTCGAGACAACTGGATGCTTCCTTTTTCCATGGAAGGTTCTTGCTTTATGACCTTCATTTCCACATCTATAGCATATTTCTGTCCCTTTGAAACATTTTCCTAGGTGTTTCTTTCCACATCTTTGACACATAGGTTTTTGAACACACTTACCTTTATGATTATTACCTGTACTTCCATAGGGATTTGTTTCTTGCATATATGATGCCTTAGAGAAATCTCCAAGGTTTAGGTGGTCAATCATGACTCCAGATAGTTGGTTGAGGATAATCAAAAGAGTTCTCATTGCAGCTCCCATATCATTCAGTTGCTTGCTCAAAAAACTGTCACAGTTTCCTTCACATCCACTATTACTTTGGTGCCTGCTAGATCCAGCCATTTACTAAAACCAAAAAGGGCAGTGTGAGTATATCAACAAAACCATCATGTACTAATTAGTAAGATAAACAATAAGATATACTTACTCATTCACTTTATCTAAAACTAAGACTCTTTCTGAAATCCTAACCATTATGGTAATTGTCACTTATGCTTAAAGAATACTCTAACCTCTAAAGTTATCTAAACCGACCTTTGATACCAACTATAAGGCCTCAGCCTTAAACCTTACTTAATCTTGAGTTATTACAAGATTACACATTGAGGATCTTTTCAGGTTTAGAGTTTTAGAGAATTAGATCATGAAACTTGCATTACATTCCACATTTAAACAAAGTGGTTACATAAAAGACAATATTCATTCTTCCCATCAACGGAAACCTATTTAACATAAAACACGGATTCTTTCTTGACACATCCTTGACACTATCATCACATCATGTACCTTTCCCTTGACCTGTGAAAAACATTTCAAAAACTTGGGATGAGCATAAAAAGCTCAATAAGGGTTATAAAAATATGGAAAGGAAACATGAGTTCATATATACATAAGAATGAAATCATACATTACCCATAAAACATAGGCATGTCAAATCATGAATAAATCATAGAAAACATAAGACATAAAGGTAACTTGAGGCATTCATAACATTCTTACGTAGGGAGTAACCCTCTTGGTTACATTTGGAATACCCATCACAGTATATTCCCTAAATCTCTTCGGATAAACCTTAACGTTTCACTCCTTCGCATTACCCAATGCATTGGAGAGCTATATCGGGCTCACCCGCCCTTAGTTTATCACGGAACCACCCGTTTTCATAACAATGCCCAAGAACCATAACATAAATGTATCAAATAAAACATGCATAAAGGAAACATAACATTTCCACATTTCAATCACAATATAACATCTTAGTATATTTAAATAATGAATCCATTCAAAAAGAAACCACTTCCAAAACCATTTAAAACATTTAATAAAGATATTTTTGAATCAAAGTGTCCCATACCACCTTGAAGCTTTTAACATTTTAAACCATTAATATCCATATAAATAAATACTTAAAACAATTTTTAAAACACGGATATTAATAAGAACAAATCATTAAAACAATTAAAGCGATATTTTGGTTAAAGGGGGTTTACCAAAATTAGAGACACTTGAATACAATAATTGCGGAATAACATTTAGTCAGAACTTTATAATATCATGAGAATAAATGGATTCATGATATAATACTCCAATGGATAGTATACACACCATATAAGAGTGAATTGGTGCATAACAACAATGAACCCTCAATAGAATTTTCAAATGTGATGAAATCCCTTATAAAGAAGGTATCCTTAAATTAAGGACAAATCAACCTCAAAAATATGTGTGACAAATATAAATACACCCAATATAAGTGGATATTAAGTGTAAAACAATAAGAGGTCATTCACACATATTCAATTGATGACATATTCAATGACTACATGTTGAACCCAAAGAAATCGAAATTGGGTTAAAAAGTTCCCTTGACAACCTAACGGCATCACATCAAAATGAGTTGATGAGAGATAAAAAGTGTATCTCATCACTTGGACTTAAAATTTACATCAATAAGGATATATGAGAACATATCCCAACATAACAACATGTAAATTAAAACACCCAACAAAAGAAGTCTTTTAAAAAAAGAGGAGGGTGAATGGTTCCCTTACCGACTTGGGTATCTTTCAAAACATACACCCCATGAAAGAAGGACAAGAGATCATTGATGTAAATACTCATAAAAGAAAGTATATTACACAAAGAGTAGAATAATGGTCAGTACATACACCACTCAATGGAATTTGGGCAAATGTATCATAAATCTCATGGGAATAAAAGTGAGATGAAGAATCCCTTACGAAAACTCGGCAGCCTAACGGTGCCACATAAAACTTCCGAATATGGATTGATGAGATCAAATAGGGTATCTCATCACATTAAAATAAAATGTACAGAAAGATGAATATAAAAGACCATCCCCCAACATTACAAATAGGAGCTTAAAAGAAGTGACAGAAAGAAGAGTACTTAAAAATAAAGAGAGAGGTTAGATCTCTTACGAAAGTTCGGCAGCCTAACGGCGCCACTCAAAACATCAAAAATGGATTGATGATAGAGATTAGGGTCTCTCATCACATGAAAATAAAAATTTCAGTAATTTTAATATAAAATATCATCCCAATAACAATAAAGATGAGCTTTAAAAGGAATGACATAAAAGTGTGTACTTAAAAAGAAAGAGAGGAGTAGGATCCCTTACCTCGGGTCCGACTTGACTCGATCGTTCTTTAATCTCCTGAATAATAAACTTGAGTTAATTTCTACTTCCTTAAGAACCCTTTTCATGTTAATTATTACTTTTATACCACTTATTACCATGTCATAAACATTATGTAATCATTTAAGTTAATAATATTTGTTTTGCCGAAATTTGGTTCTTAAGTCGAAAGTGGACTTCTTACAATTACATGTTGTTCGTGTGGCCAAATGTTTATTATATCCAGAATTGTATTCATTATGTATATATCATATATGTAATATATATCCAGTACAAGCATGCATTTATAACATTACATAATCATTTAGAGGTAATAAATGAAATGCACCGTTCATGGAGACGGTAAGCCGTACGTACGCATGAACGCTACTTTCATTTCTATTTCGTATTTTATATAATGGAATAATAATGATATAAAGGTATATTATAATTCCAGTATAATATCATATATAAAATCATATTTCCATCCTTTATACATCCCACATACGGTATTTAACGAATCAAATCACTTTGAGGGGGCGGTAGTCCGCACTTCCTTAAATGAAGATATCGTGTATACCCATAATGGAAGCCATAAAGGTAAGACAAAAATGAAAAATACAGAAGAATAAACAAATGATAAACATATTATATATCATATATAAAAATAGTGCCATCATAATGGCCACCTTTGAAGGTGTTAAATGAGTATTGAACAATCATCGTTTCGGGAGGCAGAATTTCTCCATCCACGGAAACCATATGTTCTTTAACCATTTGATGTAGTTTTGTGAGAGTGTATCTCGAATAAATCTTATAACAACATCCTAGTATATTGAAGATACTGTTGTTGTTACAAAAGAATTAAATAAAAAGAGTTTAGGGGGTTGGAGAAGCAAAATAAAACAAATGAACATGAGAGAATGAATTACCTTTAAAAGTGTAACTCCTTTTGATTTGAGCCTAAAGGCTTCCTTTGAAAGGATTATTCCCAAAGGGAATCCTCTAGGATGAGGAGAGAGATGTGGAGAGAGTAAATGGGCAGGGTTTGGCCGAGCCAAAGGCTTGAGGAGTGTGTGAAATGAGGTAGAGGTGGGGGCCTTTTATAAGAGGAGAGGAGGGGCACTTTTGGAATGTAAAGAAATATTACTTTATTTGAAAATGTGTTTCGGTTTCAAAAGGTCCCACATTGATATAATTCGTGGATAAGGTGATATGGCTTCGAAATCCACTCATCCAATAAGTTTTGGACATGTGTAGATCATAGATTTTACATTATCTTTCCATTTTATTTAAATAATCAAATAATGATGTCATCGCTGCATCATTATTATGTCATATATAATTTAATTTATTTAATGTCTAAAAATTATAAAAAAAATACTATGATGTAGGAAATCTTTTTATCTTTCCAATGAATATTTATAAGGAAAAATATGACTTGTATAACCCCACATAAAAATTGTTTTAGTAAAACATATCATGATTGTGTCATTTTTACTTTTACATTAAATAAAAAGTTATTTCAGTCATTTCTCAACCAAAGTGGATCCATGGGGTCCCCAAGTAGACCCATGTCTTTTCTTGGTCGGCCATGACACAAACAATGAGGGTAAGACATGTTTCAAGCTCATCTCATTTTATTAAAGCATTATTTTTACCTTAAACTACACTAATTACAACTAATCGCGATTAAAAACATAATAAGTTACTATTCACCAAAAAATTATTTTAATCTCATTTAACCACATTTTACTTCTTCATTACAACCATGTATATCGGATTTTTGAAAATCAAAACACAATGATGGCAAAATTTCATTTAAACGGAAAATCAGTTTTTATAAGTACCACATAGTGGTTTCACTATTCATCAAAAATTGAAGTTTTTCAGAAAAATCACAAAAATTCACCCTAATATATATTTGATATTCTGAATTCAAAAATGAAGTCCGTTTTACAAAATTCAAAACATATAAGTCACATTAATTAATTTAATAATTAATTCCCGCTGTCATGACAAATAGTGTGTTTTTATGAAACAATAAGTATCAAAAGATTGACACTAGTTTAAGTCTGATTTCAAGGTGAAATTGATTCCAACGACCACTATTGGATTTAATGGTAAAAATATTTTCTAACTTCACTTTAAAACCAATTCAAAATATAATCTAATAATATAAATAAATTAGATTAAAAAGTGGTTTGGAATTAAAACACAACATTTTACACTATTCGTTAAAAAAAATGAACTTTATCGGAAAGATACCAAAAATTTACACAAAGTAAATTTTGATGTCCCGATTCTTAATAAGAGTTTTATTTGGTCCAAAAGAATGTTTAAGAGTGAGCAAAACTATATTTAATGACGGTTCACCATCAAAAGGTGATAAGTGAACCTTTAGTGAAAACTAGGGCATATACGCCTAAAATTGAATTCTTTCCGTATTTTAAGCCTTTATCTTTTATTGTATAAATATAAAAACATTTAAGAACATATATAATCTTATTTTAGTTATTTCTATCCATTCCCTCCATTAAAACAGCTACATGTTAACTACCATTTAAAATAATATTATTTTATTATTAGTGTGCTACGTAAGATTCCCAAGAAACTCGTTGTTGCGTGTTGGGTACGCCATCGAGCATAGCGTCCCCTTTAAAGTCATATTAATATTTTATTCACAAATATTGATAAATATGAAAATGTCATATTCTTTATTTACCTGGGGTGTTACACGTAGTCCTTCATTAATTCTATCATTTTATTCATTAATTTTTGTTGGTATTTTTCAATGAGAATATATAAGTTACTAAATTTTTATGTGATTAAATATCACACTTATCCTCACATTGGCAGTGTCACCGAATATTCAAATAAAATATCACAATTTATAAATCTAGATAATATAACATAAAGTTATTATAATGGATCAAAAAAATTAATGATATATCATTTTTAATAATAATAAACCCAATACTACATATAAAACTTAATATATTTTAAAACCCATTATTTCAGTATTGGTATTGTTTTTATGAGTGTTGTGATTAAACTATTTCAATCTCAATGTTTCTCCACTCACAACATTCTATACAAAAAACCATAACCAATTTATAAATAAATTTTTATGTGGTGTTTAAAATAATATACCATTATCATTAACGATTCCTTACCACATTTATCCAGGAAAACAAAATATATATCAAATACATGATGGAATGGGCTAGTCCTTAAATTATATTTCGTTTTAAATGTTAAAATAATTTCCCTCACAAGTGATCTTGTGTCACACGAATAAGACTTTTTGCAACTACAATAACCCCATTTAAAGCATAGAATACAACATAAACATTATTAATGACCCTATAACATTGATATGATTCAAATAGTGTATATAATTTAATTTAATGTTTAATATATTTCATAAAAATATGAGGAAATATTTTTCAAATAAATAACCAATTAAAATTTTAATCAGGTATATAAACATTGATGGTGAATGAGTTAGTTTCAGTGGACTAATTTTAAAATCATAGGGTAATATTGTAAAGAAGAAAACAAATGAAAAAATTATTACATATTAAGAGATGAAAATTCATTGTATAACATTATGATTCATGATAGAATCATTTAGTTCTACTCAATTTTGAAACATATACAAACAAATTAATAGTCCACATGGGACCAACATCATATCCCTCTACGTTATTTATAACTAGTACCTTTCTTAGATATATCTAAAATAATATAATCCATTATTATATAACAATATCTTAATAAATATTATATAAATAAATTTATTATATTTTACCCCTATATTTTAAATTATGTGTTACACATTCATAATGATATTGAATATAAAATAAATAGAATTTTGTATTTAAAAAATTTGGTAGGCTCTTATGAAAAAATGAATTATTATTTTTTTCAAAATTCCCGCATAGTTAGTGTGATGGTTGTATTTCCCCCTTATACTTACGTATCATACAATTAACATTAATATCTACAAAGAATCATGTGAAAAACACTTCAATATATCTTTTCTTATTGTCTATAAAATTCATTTATCTTTATGGGAAATTATTTAAATGATTATTGGATGGTTATTTATTAATCATTACATTAATATTGGTTGGTTTTGGTACGATTAAATATTTTTTAAACTTGTTTAATCTCCCCTGGTCATACAATGATAAAATTATTGACGTTTTTATGATCATATGAAACAATTATTTATTATAGTTATATGATGTTTGGATCTACTATATCTCTCCTATTAAATGGTAAATATATATAAATTTGGTTAAATATTTTCTTCCTAGAATGTATTTCCTAATCACAACTATAATCATGGGATTAGTTTTTTATTTGAGTGTTTATGTGTGGACTTTGTTTCATGTCTGTATGATTATTCCTGAATGAGGTATAATTTACTTGTATAAAATCACAAGAATGATAATAATAAATTATGAAAATAAGTTGTGGGAAATGTCTTAATTATTAATATATTGTAAAAGAAATAATTAAAATAGGATAACATCATTAATGTAATGAAAATATACAATTTAGTTATTTATATAATGATTCTCATTAATGTGAATAGATCCGTTGAGGGTGAAATGATGATTATAAGATCTCACACGTTCTCATGGGTTATAGATTCATTAAATTAATATTTCATCCTATAATTTATCCTTTGGGATTTTCCTAAGGGAATGATGAGTGATTTAGAGGAATCCAAGGCTATTTCAGATGCAGAAGCTAGAATAGTTATAAGATATTTTTTAGAGGCACTATTTTTTAATTAGTATGATGATCCATTGTAATTTTAATGTCCACATGGTTGGATTAGGCCATACCAAACAATAAAGAAGTTTATGCTTGGAATTATAGGGGTCAAATTTTGGTGCACTAGTTATGCATGGTTTGGAAAAACCATTCCCCTATCCCCCAACCATATTGTTGCATTGGAATTAAGGGATTACAATATCAGGAATAATTTATCCAAAGAATTAATCGAATCCCTAAAACATTAAAAAATTTGAAAAATAAAAATTTAAAAATTCACCCATTTATTATTTTAACACAACATTATTCTCAAGATTTTATGATAGAATATTGGATATATCTATTAATTATAATGTAGTTTTCAGGAAATGATACACATCTGATCACTGGTTCTTCAATTTTGTTTTATTAAATAACTAATGGTAGGCCTTATGTTCGTATTCCTCCATTACCTAATTTATATCAACATCTTGAGTGTCATTTTGGTATGATTAAACATGCATGATTTTTAGGTATTTATTCTATTCCCCATATTTATCTTGTTGTATGTGGATGCTGAAGCTAATAAGGAATGATGGATCATATTTCAACCTAATGTACTTGGTCTAGTAATTTTTTACTACTGATGATTCATTATATATTAAATTTCATCATGTTTCACACAAGACAATATATGAATTTACTTAGATATATAAATTTTCATAATCTAAAATCTTTTTAAATATTGAACAACGTTGTAGAACCATAATTATAGATCCCAGATGACCCTTCTCAACTAGTTCCACACCATGAGTTTTTCACAATAAAATAAAATGAAATATTGAATTTTGTTATCTATAAACCACAATATTTATGGCCTCTTATTAATTGAAAATTGAAATTAATACATCAATTAAGTGGAATGATGGTTGTATAAAAACATCACATGACTTCTTTGAATTTAGAGGGATATTTCATTATTTAAATAAAATTTCAATAAAACGTAAATAATCCTTTTTCATGTTTTAAGCATGACCATATTTAAATATTTATTTTAAAACTATATCATAGGAGCCCAATTGTATGTGATACATGGAAATTTAATATAATATTTTGTTGATACTTGGGCATGGATTCCAATTTAAATTTGATAATAGAGCATGTCATCCAATCTATGTATGATAATCAGGAAGAGTGATCCTCATACAGATGTGGTAATCAAGAATTATGTCACTTATACATGTGATAATTGGGAATAGTTTCAAACATGAATTTAACACATGATAAATAAACCCATGTGATTCTCCATATTCGTTCATTGAAACCCTTATGATTTAAAATAATCATACATTATGGATGATATAAAACTTGAAACCTTGATTAGGGCATTGTTGTCATTTTTTGATACTATTACAACAATCTATGTACGTATGGGTCATGTCACAGGTACTGGATATATTGGTATACATAGAGAGATAAATTTGTTAATATGTATATATTCAATATATATAAATGAATACATATATATACCTAGAGGAACATCTTAATAGATATCTCATTTTTTGCGCATGCATGCAGTGTAAGCCTAGTGTCTATTAACAACCAGAGTTGACCTGTTTATTGTTTATATTTGAACTTACACATCTAAAAATGAACAGGGGTAATTTTAACTTCACCACATGGATTATAGTAGAAACCTTTCGTAATTTCATACTTATTATATCTCACACATGTTCGGGACACCAGTTTGTACATGAACTGTAATTATGGATATAGGCCGGATAATGTGAAACGCCAACATGTTTGTGCTTCACATATATATTGGAATGTAATATTAGAGTAGTTATTCAGGATCATTATTTTGATTATATTTAATGAATATTTTGGAATATTTTTATTTTTTTGTAGCTTTATCTATATGAATTTTCCTTTGTATCCTAATTATATAGCCCTTTTAATTGCATCATAATATGTTAATCATTTTGTATATGAAAACAATTCTCTTCATACCACATTATTTTATCATTATGTTTATTAATCCATAGTGCATCATATATATTTTTCTACCTCTCATATTATTATATAACTTTTGTAATTTCTCTGAAAAAAAGGGTACATTATCCACATCGTAATGTCCTAGACCCTCGCTACTAGTCAAAATCCATTGGTGTATATAGAGGTGTGCATGAAGTCATGTTCATAATCTTGTTATGCTACATATTAGTGAACTGGATCTACAATGTAACAATGTAGAATTAGAGGATATTTTTCCATTTCTATTCCTATTTTGGTTTTATACATGAGACTAGGAATGTGTAGAAATCTTGTAATGACCCAATGTCTGGGAGTTTCCAACCCATATAAAGGGGACAATCAAAATTACTAGGGTTGAACTATTGTTATTTAGATCGGTGCTTATTATAATTTTTTAAAATCATTTTTGAGTGACCCGTTTCATTTTTGATTTTATTATTGTTGTTACAATGACATATATTGATTTACCTTGGCCTAATGATTCAATCATGTAACATATCACACATCAGTATAAGAACATGTGGTTTTAGAAGTCATGAATTATGAATAGATATGTAGGTGTAACTTTATATTTTCAATTCCATTATTTCCTATCATCTTATAAAATTGCATGGATAATATATTTAATAATATTCTAAGGTTTCTTGTAGTGATTAAATAATTTAATAACATAAAATGTATACAACAATATAAATGGGGTTTTCATTTACATATTGATGGGGAACCATATTTAATCAATTATTTCATGTTTGATCTAAGAAAATCTAGTTCCCTACGATAAAATCACTTATGGGTTTGATTATATTAACTACCATTTTAATTTATTATTACTATAGTTATATAAATTTTGAATGATAATTTAATGACTTAAATAATTTTTATTTCATGTTACATCCAAATAAAATAAGTAAGGGTCAGGTCACAATCATATGACATTATTATTAAAAAATATAACCCATATGACTTTATAGCATGGGAATGGTGACTTCAACTAATAGGACAATGATATATATATTCACATGAATATGTATGAACTTATTTGAATTAACACTCATTAATGAAATGGTCACCATTACATTCATAATCCTATTATAATGTAAAGTTCTTTTCCACTATACAATGAAATTAAAACAAAATATATAAATACTATTACTATATGATGTGATACTCTTCCTCATACCCTTCTATTGTAGTGTAATGTATTAACTATTTCATGTAATCCATTTTATAGTCCTTACCACAGAATCTTAGCATTAGGAGCAGGCCTGGAGGTTTCATCTTTTTCATTGAAATGATGGTATATTTTATTTTCTCCTATCATCAATCATATCTATTGCAGAAACATATTTTAGGTTTCTGTTTGGTAATTTTAAATCTATTACACCATGATTTTATGGATTCATGTTATAGTTATATATTGATGATCATTCTCTAGAGGTGGTCGGTCATGAGCCAACAAAATTACCTCAATTTGTTCCCCTTTCACTTTACTATAATTCATATTATGTTTTCCAATTCGATATTTTGAGATGGTTTCCTATAATTAATATATTGGATGAAATGATATATATGACCTTACCCAACTATGGGAGAGTTGACACAATAATATATATAGAATCATCCACCTATCTTTTTAGGGGATGGTGGCCCCTCAACTGCTATGTCATTTCATGAGATCATGTTGTGGACATTCAATCATCTAGTGATTCCATTGGATTGCAATGTATAACAAGAATTTTATATGCTTATTTATTCATCCAATCATTGGTTCTATGTGATTACCTTGGTATTTAATTCTAAGGGTATGGTCTTGGTAGACTTCGATCCATCCTTCAATGATTATTTCTTTCCCCCAACATTGGTAGTGGAACCTTCTAGGGAGTTTATCCACCAATATGCAACATCCATGTACATGAAATTACATTCTCATTGTTTCACTAATCATCCATTCTTCCAATATAAATTTATCAATGATGAGTGGATTATATAATTAATTTTTGAGGATATGGTCTTATATTCCATTTGAGCAGAGTTGAATCTCATTCTGTTGAACACCATATCTATGAAAGTTAATTACGACCAAATACCCAAGACGTACATGAAGTACGATGATAGTGTGGGGAACTGTGGTCTTGTTCCATGAATGATAATACATACATTATGTTTTAAGAAGAGTCACATCTAGTCTATATATAGTTTTAATGGTATAAATATGACATATATTTATAGTTATGTGGTCTGTCATAATAAAATGAGGCTGGTGAATAAGAATACATTGTTTAAAATATATATCCTTGAATTCCAAGTTTCTAGAGGATAGGGAATAATATATTATTTTACAAGACCATCACATCAGTTAAATGTTGGATTAGATCGATATCATCTCTTCCATCATTATCAGGGTCTGTATCAACCTATTGAGATGGTAGAGGGAGTACTATAATCTAATCATACCCAAAATTTGGTAAATGGTGTGGTAGCCATTCCCAATAAATTTATTTCCGAAATAGTAAAACTACCTTGAGGAGTCACCTTATAAATCAAGGTCGTAGGTTTTTATGCATTTATATTGATCAAAATACCCCAATGTATTATAGTGTCGAGCATTATTTAGTTGGAGGTATTATTCTAGAAGCCTCTACATCAGTTTTTTCATTATTCGAGAGAATCCCATCACACTCATTTAAATCAGATGCAATCATTAAATGTATATTCAAATAGATAGAGTATATTTATAACATGATGTCTCTCGATGCACTATAAGGAGTGTTCATATATATTTTACACCGATTATAGGAGTTCCACCTTGATATAGGTGGGTATGGATTATAATATAAACTATTTTACATTAAGATAGCCTATTTTAGATTTCATTGATTAGATGTTTAATTTAGAATGTTCTCATGATTCCCTTTCTTTCTATCATCAATGGAGGAACATAAAATTACTCAAGCGAGGAACCTATATTCACAAGGTAGAATAAGATTCCAATTAAATTTGACTATGTAATAAGCATCATGGTCTCATTAGATTGATAAACTAGATAGCTAGTATCTATATGAGTTTTCCTGAAACATAGCATATGGAATTACCAACTAATTTCGATTACATGAGATAATTATTCCTTAAAAAATATATGGATTACCCCCCAAGGGAGAGATGGATTTAAAATTGATATAATTCTAAAAGTATCAAATGTGAAACTTCCTCCATACAATATGGAACGTGCAGAGTTTTCGGTTCAGAAAAAGATATTATTGGATATGGAATCTATGTATTTAATATGAACCATTACATCACCATGGGTTTCACATATCCTTTTTCCATGAAATATAATTTTACACTTATATTGGGTCTATAATATTTGATAATGAATCAAATATTGATAATCCAGTAGTATCCACTACCACGCATTGAAAAACTCTACAACAAGTTTCATTGTGTGTGAGTTTTCAACATCATTTACTTGATGTCAGTCTTTCATCAGGTGCATGCGAGACTAGAATACATGAAATGTATGATTTATATAGTATATATTTCTTGTATTAGTATTTTTTTCTTGTTTTTCAATCACAATAATATAACCAAAGACATCATGGCACTAATGAACCATTTTTTTCTACCCGTATAATGAATCTTTTGGGGATGACATTACGGAATATATCTTCAGTTTTTCTCAGACCTGACACAACCATTAAAAACCATATTATACCATGATGTGTAGATTTATATAGAACCACATATATTATAATCTCCCAAAAATCCACTTTTCAATTGATAAGGTGAACTTCCTGAGTATCATCATCAAAGAGGATGAAGTTTCAATTAAATCAAAGAAGGTGAGGGTTCTGTTTCTAGGGATCATCTAATGAATTCCTTGGATGTATGTAATTTAATAGGCTTGGATATCTATTATTAGTTTTTTAACCCAGGAACCCCACATATAAATATGACTCTCAAAATTATGACCAAGAAGGGTGTTATGTTCTTTTGGAATTAAGCATGTGAGATAACCATTATGGTGAAGAAATGGGGAGTTTCTTTCTTGTTGATGAAAATTATTTTAGGTTAAAGAATAATTTATATTTCTTCTTTTCATGCATCAATAAATTGTGTTAAGGATTTTATGATTCCAAAATAATTCTTCATTGGTTAAGGGTATGACTATTTGAGGCCACATGAGAGGTATTTTCTAATTCATGATATAGAAATAGAAGTTATAGTTCATGCAAAGAATTGTTGGAGGCACTATAAATTGTGATATTTTTTTCTTTTTAAAACACCAAAAATATCTAATTATATACTTACATTTTGTGACATAAATATATATATTTGGAGGTTAGATAAATAACATTAATTGTTTAATTTTTAGAATTTATATATACGTCGGATACAAAATTTCATAGCTGATGAAATAATCAAGGAAACTTAGAAAAAAGATGAATAGAATGATTGTAGTGAATGGAATAAAATGGATCTGTTTGTTATTGATTAGGGTAAATATATAAAAGAATCAGGGTAATATTAACCTTATACACTGATTGGTGAATTAATATTTTATATAATGAGGGAATATGATGAATAATTTTGACTATGAAGTCATGGTCCAAAGAGAAAATGTCTCATAAGAGGTCCCACCATCTAGATTGTTTCATTATGAGGATTAGGTCATGTGAATTCTTGGATTCATCTTGGTTTGTAGAAAAATCATGGAGGAGTTTTTGTGATTTTTTAATACCTCCAATATTTGTTGTTTATTATGAAGTGGAAAAAATATTATTTTATCACACTTTTTTCCACATTTGAGTAGGTGATGGTCTAACACCAACAGCCAATGGTGCTTCTACATCTATCTTCCAAGAATATATAGAAATTTAATGAATTCCCCAATGAAATCATTTTTTGATTAAACCATTGACTCCCAAGAAGTGATTTGGTATTGGGTATCATAGTTCATCTAAGAAAGGTAATCACAATATACATATCAAATAGAACTTATTAGTACAGGATTTTTGTGGGATTTACAATCAGGGGATAATACCATTTCCTAGTGTTCTACATTCTATAATATCTTAATATAATGATTAATTTATATCAAGGTTATAGAGGGGGTTGTGGAAGGAACATAGTACCCTGGATATTTTAACAACAAACATTCTCCTTGAGTGTGATATGAAATCATACCATATAAATCATATTTTAGAGGACATGCATTATTATTGTTTCTTTTATTGTGTATTTTCTTGGGATATACACATACACATTGTCGATTGGTCATAATCTAACATATTTTAGGTAACATTGGAGATATATACATATAAAGAGAATATCAGTTAGGCCTTAAATTTAAAAATTAATTATCAAGAGATAGCCTGTGTAGCACTAAATGACCTATATTTATTCTTGGAGACATTATTGAAATTATTTGTTATCCAGAAACATATATATATATATTATAGTTTAGGTAGAAATATTAAGCCAATGGTCATATCTAAACACTGGTGTTTGTTTTGAGATATTTGGTATACTAGTATTTTTCTACTAGATTGGGTAACATATGTATTCAATGACATGGTATGATATCACCACCCTTGATTTCACCTTTAGATATACGGATATAGTTGGGACAATATCCTATTTGTTTTAATTACTATAGATGTACTAGGGCATGAACAAAATCATCTAGGTATCACATGATCATCTTTACTCTTCAAACCCAAATAATATATTTGTTCTTGAAGAAGATAAATATGATGTTATAGATTTCCATGAGGAGTATCCCATCAGGGTCGTTTGTAAGATATATATGAATTTTAGAGTTTGGTTAGTTCCTCTTGTAATTATTATATGGTATAATGGCCATGTACCAAATGATATGTGGGAGAGGCATGCCAATGAGCATGCTCAGTGGCCAGATCTATTATTATGTGACACATTAATTAAAACATAATAATAAAATCGGAAAATTTTGTTTTCTGTTTGGTAGAATGTATGATTGTATTTTTTTCATGTTTAATTGAACATTAAATATGATGTATAAACCCTTATATATATATTTTGTAATATGTCCTTATGGGGATAATATAAATTGCAGTGGGGGAAATGATTTTCCAGATATCAGATCTCAAAAATTATATATAAATACGGAGGTTGTCTTGTTAGTTAAAATGGTGTTGGATTCTGTAGTGCACTACCAAGGGATACATTTATTAAATCCATTTTTCCTAGGCCACGAATCCATTATTTGAATTTTACAGGGGCAAAAATGAGCCAATTGAGTTGTGAAAATTTTGGGAAAATCTTGTTCCCAACCCACACCCTTAATCAAGAATAGATAGTAATAGTTCAATGTTCATAGAGGTTTTTCCCAAACCCTGTGGGAAAATTTTGTACCCATTATATAATGGGTGAAATAGGAATTTTTTCATGTTTTAATGTATGGTTATTACCCACCATTCATTCCCATTTTATCTTTGATCCTCTTAATGATATCTCATGATTCCAAAATAGTATTATTTTTAGGATTTTATTAGATACCTAATTCTTTCTATGTTAGTTTTTTAGAGCTAATAGTATGATCTCAACTCACCTTTATTCATTCCCACATTTTCTCTCGATGTTCACTAATATTTTGATTCGAAAAAATATTCTAAATTTTTAGATAATTTGAATATATTTTTGACTTTTCCAATTATACTTCGAATGATCATCAATAACACATGAGGGGTAATTTTCCAAACTAAAGTAGGTGATCTTTTATGTTCTCCTTAATGATGGGTTGTTATATATAATGTGTTGTCATACTGCACACCCAGAATTCATAATGTTACATTAAATTTAAAAATAAACATAATTTATAACATTAATAATTATATAATTTACTTATATATCCATATTTATAGATGGTTTCCATCCCTATCAACTACTTCCCCCCCTTGTGATGTGCTCATGATTTTCCAATGACATATTAAATATTTATACTCCCAAAACACAATCTTCATGGAGTTGGCATTATGCCTTATTGAAATGATTACATTAATTAAATAGATTTCAGTGGATTGAAAAAATGATGTTCATTATTTGAAATTAGCAGATTAATGCATTTATTAAATAAAATATTCATGAATTTAAATTTATCCTTTTACTTGTATTAATATTGGATCTGTTTAATTTTATTTATAATACTCATCCATGTTGTCCCATATATTTGTGATACACAAGTATGAAATTCCTTATTATTGTGAAACTTGATCATGGAGTACCATATTGTTGTGATAATTTGATCAATAATTCTATATACATACGGTAATCTAGCATGTAATTCCATCAAATTACTATACACTGGCATAGAGGACTATAAAAACAAGTCAAACATAGATATATCGTAAATTTTAATGGTGATAATCAATAATGGAATCCCATTAGAATGTGATTCAAGATAATAAAGACCCATTTTATTATTATATTCTGGCACGGGTTCCCATTTGAATTGTAATACATGGTCATGGTGATCAATGTAAATTACAAAACCCTAGGTATGGTGTCCATGATCTTTTATGAAACAATCACAACTATAAGTAGATGAAATAGAAAGGTAGCAGGTCCTATATAGAATTAATATAGACATATATATATATATACTAAAATGTATTCCACTACATATGTCGAACATATATAAAACTTTGTAACTATTTACATACAAATAGTAACATATTTTATGATATATCTACATAGGCTGAAGGAGGTAGTGTCAGCTTGGTTTCCTTTTGGAACAAGAGCCCCTATTTTCCTTTTATATTAAATATTATATAGCTAACAATTATCTTGTTTCATCTTAAATTCAACGACTAGATTTATCTAAAAAAATTTGGTTGTGGCCTCCTTAGTATATCTCACAACCTATTCGCACTACATGTTGGTAATTGAGAAGGACCTACAGTAGGGAAAAAGTGAATCATTAATCTTTTGATATCTGAGTTTATACATTCATGGAGTTTGAGATTATATGGTGAATAATATGATCATATTTATATATTATATGTCTATTGGATTGTTTTCTATTTTTTATTTCACGTTGTATATACTTGTACCTCAATATACTATGTATATCACCATTCAATTAGTATCATCACATTATCATTATTTTTTATAAAATAATTATTATGTTCATACATATTTATTTCATCTTTATGTTTATGAATCCATATACATTCCATTATATTTTTTATTATCAATATATTATTCTCTAATTAATTTAATCACTCTAATCATGAAACTATAGTCTCCCTACCATACCTTCATTGACCTCCAATGCATTTTTGAAACAATTTTCCTATACAGAGGGGCACTTGAGGTCATCGGTCCAACCATGTTCAAATTTCTATGACTAAAAAGTGTCTTTAACAACCTAAGAAAAATTAAATGTATATATAAACGAATCATACATATATTAGGTGTTTTACCTTATCAACATCCCAAATGTCATGAAATTAAGGGTGTTCTATGAATCTATAATATACATAAGGATTCTATTTTGAATAAGAGTGGGAATATGGGTAGTGGTTTGGCTAGGAGAAGTGTGATGGATGGGATTTTCCAAGTGGTGGTATATGGTGTATTTATAATTCAAAATATGGTTATTTTACTATATAATATTTAATATAATATAAATTCCATGGTAAACATTGTAATTATAATATTTCTGAAATTAATATTTATGTTTAGTAAATATATATTTATTTTTTACAAGAATATAGATTATGTTATTAATTATTCAATATTCAAAAAAAGAATGTAGAAACATTTAAAAACTAATTAATTGAAATATTTATAATTATTACATTTGAAAATATTTTTTATTTAGTTATGTTGAATTTCATTAGTTATTTAAATAATTAATCCTATTTTTATTTGATACTAAATTTAATGAATTTATTTTGTAATAATAACATATTTTATCATCTAATTAATAACATACATATTATATAGAGAGTATATTTTTACTATACCACTAAATATTGAATATTTTTTAAAAATTTAAAAAATCAAACTCAAATTTTTTTATTGATTATATATTAACATAAAAAATTACTATATTTATGAAATACATTAAATTACTATTTTTATAAAATTTACTTATTTATTTTAGTGTTAAATCTCATTATATAATATTTAGAATTTTAAAAAAATTTCTCAAACTTTTTTGGTTTATATTATTTATTTTATATTCATCTATTTTTATGATAATTTACTGTTCCATCAGTAAAATGATAATCCTAACGGCTATGTTACTATTACAAATAGGTAGTTCACTACTCAAATGATTAAAAAACAAATACAAATAAACCGTTTTTCACTCATTAATTATTCACCATAATTCATCTGACGGATCTATTTTTTATTTCTAAGATATCTATAATTTATATAATTTTTTATATTTTTCAATTGTTTCATTTGAATTAATTATAGGAGATCAACATGATCCACATTTCTTATTTATAGTATTTTTGTGGCTGTTTACCAAATTTAATACTTTTTATTTTCATGGATATATTATTACAATATATGTGTTATTATGAATTAAATTATATATTGTGTAATTGGTATTTATTATCGGTTTCATGATCACATAACATATTTCAATTTTCATAGATGGGGGAAAATAAAAAATGTAATTATACAACATAAACCTACTGGATGTAGAGGAGAGTTAAACACATGACCTCCCAAACACTAAAAAAGGACTCTACCAATAAACTACCCCATCTGGGATTGTGGTTACAATAAAATAAATACAAACTATGAAATTAATTGTTTATTCAAATTTATGATTTTGTATTTTTAACTATGGGGTGAATTATTTATTCAAATATGCATTTTAGTATGTCATATTTTTTTTCATTAACACCTATAGAAATTGTATCCATTAAATTTTAACATAAATACATTATATGTAATAGATATGGACATATAATATTAGTTTCCTGATTTAGTTCCCTTTTCTAGTCATTATTTTTTTTATAAATCACTCTAATTATGTGTTTTTAAATTTTGTAAAACACTATTTATATATTAAGAAATCATTACTGTTTTTACATATAAAAGGTATTATTATATATATTAAAAACCTATAAATTTATGTAATGTGATTTCTCATCTTGTATATACTCATCAGAGAAATTGGATACACATCAATAAATTAGGTGATATTTTATTAATGCATAAACTAATTTTCCATGTTTCATATGATATAATGAATCTAAATGGGGAAAATGTATAGAAGGATAATAATTCCTTATTATTAATGGAACATTGATTTACCTATGATGGCATTAAATTTAATAGATTACTACCTTCCTCTGTAATTACCCGGAAATTCTGTGGAATGTTGTTTCTTAAATATATGGGAATTTCATGAATCTGTAAAAATTGACAGCGCATGATTCCGAGGCCCGGTGTGCCCAGAATCAATTTCTGAAGTTTTGTTATGGAAATTTCATTAATCATACGATCAGGTTTTTATAACTTTTTAACCAGTGCTCAGAATTGTAATCTGAGGGAACCATTGATCTCGCATGGCCGATATTCTCTTAAGGAGAAATTCACCTCGACGGTAGTTGGTTGAGAGTAGAAGATATATGTTGAGTTTTCATGGAAAGTAATAAAATAAAGTGAGTTTTTCACATTATTTTATTAGATCTTCCATGTGGTGTTTGGTGGTTAAAATCTCCTCATGGGAGTTGGAGGAGGGACCACAACACCTTATCCTCTAATGAGAGGTTATGGGGGTGGGGCCCACCCGAACATAACCTCGCGTGAGAGGTTATGGTGTAGGGACCATATGGGGCATAACCCCCTATTGATGGAGGAGAGTTAAACCTCTCAACTCTCCCTCATTAATGAAGTAGAGCCTCTTCACCTCCTCTAATTTATTCCTTGTGCCAACCCCTTGAATTAATTAAGGGGAGCCTATCTAATTAATAAAATTCTTATTTTGAATTTCATGCCAACATCTAAAATAATTTACATTCTATTATTATTTTTTTCTTGGCATTTCTCATTCGGTGAGAGCCTTTGAGAGGAGAGATTGGGAGAATTAGTGTTCTCCAATGAAGAACCCCATCTCCGAACGAAGAAGGAAGATTGAAGAACCCCGACATTATTGGACTTCTTCCTTGATGTTTCAACCATTGTGAGACATCTTTGAATACCAACATACGCAACTCTGTCAACGTACGACAATCAAAGATATATTGGGGTTGTTTTTTGTAATTATTCTTTCCTTTTCTCTTCTTCGAATGAATGGAAATGTTACGGTGGATTGTAAGAGTCATTAATGTTCAACATTCTTCCTCTTGATCAACCAATTGAAACCACCCTAAATGTAGAGGGTGCGGGACAAACCAACATGTTCTGACTCGTCCGTCGATGTTGTTTATGATTGAACTTCAACTTGGCGATGAGGTAATGAGGCGAAAAAAGCGATGATGACAAAGGCTTCTATACTCACGGCCTCCGCGAACCGTGCCGCCCCTGTGGGGTTTTAGGGATCCGGGCCGAACTGTGGCCCACCGGCCATGCCACCCTGGCCAAACATCCCCTAGCCCACGCCACCCAGATCTCGGCTACCGCCGGCCTGCCGACCACCCGCTGGCCCCCCTGGTCACGCACCTCCCTGCCGACAAACTACTTGGCCTCGCGCCTCCCGGTCGCTCAGGCCCATTATGGCCGCGCCCTGCTTGAACCGGATGCCAGCCGGCCTCTGCGTGCACCCCGCATGCCTCCACAAGTCGGACCCCTTGTGGTCTACCAGCCATTCTGGTGACCTGTCTCCCTCGCAGCTTCCTGGCCGATCCATCGTCCCAGATGCCACACGACATCTCGGATGACTATGCAACTCGGCCCCCCTCACAGCCTCCCGAACGAGCCGATGTTCCAGTCCCACTCGCAGCCTCCTAGTGGAGCTGGCTTTCTGGCCCCAATCCTGGCCTCCCGACTGAGCCGGAGTCCCATCCCCCCACGCGGTGCCCTGGCCAATGTTTCCCTAGCTGCGCCCTCTGGACCGAGCCGCACCGAGCCGATCTCCCGCGGTGCACTGGGCTGAACAGGCTCAAGCCTAGGTCGGACCTTTCTCACAGCCGGCTGGGCAGAGCGTAGTGTTCTAGGCCAAACCCAATGGGATAGCCCGCCCAATGGGCAAGGACGGACCCATCGGGTCATCACACGTTGACCTGAACTAGGTGGTCCCAGACTAAGTCTGGTCGGGTCGGTCTGACTGGGTCGGACCATACCCAGGCCCACTTCTGACCCTTTACATTCTTTGGCCATATCATTGGCACCAGACATCCATTTGACCTTCCATTACCGATGCTATAATTCTTGTATTCTTTCCATCCCTTTTAGTATACCCCACTAGAGTTTGGGGTTTAGTTGAGATATGGTCAGGTTGGATTGCACACAAATCCAACTGGGCCCCCGAGACTAAACTAAAATAACTCACAGACCATGCATCTGATCGATGCGCTGTCTATTATGTTGAGACCACTATGTCGTGTCACACCATTGAGATACATATTCTAGGTAATTAGTGGTATTTGATGTATCGACACTCGGCTTGAGGAGTGGACCCTCTCGGAATCATGTATGCTTCGTACGGAACCCTATGGCTGGTTGTGCACTGACAACTATTCCTGGATCCAGTGTGGGTTCGACAGCATTGATGATTGTTCCTAGATTCATTACGGATTTGAAATCTCTGACTAATATTCCAAGATCCTATGTGGGTTCAACAGTTCCGACATCTGTTCCTGGATCTTATGTGGTTTTGACAGAAGAAATGTTCTTGGATCCTCTGTGTGTCTGACAGTTTTGATTTATGTTCTTGGATCCTGTGTGGGTTTGACAAAATAGATGATTCAGTGGCAAGATCTGATCATATATATCTCTCTACAAATGTTGTATACATGTGTGAGATGAGTTAGTAACTTTGAGTTTTCCTCATGATTGGGATGGATTACATGATAACATTGGTATATTTATGGGTATATACCTAAGTGGGGTTATCTATTTATTTCATACTTTGTGGTTTATCCATGTTGGATTTTTTGAGACCGTGAGGATCTCGGGGTCCCTACTGAGTGTCGTTATACTCACCCCTACACGGGTTATGCCCGCACCTCATATTGTTGGATGTAGATGACAGACATTGTTGACCAAGGATGAGTGTACAAGGACTGGATGGTACCTGGAGGTGGACCTCACGACGAGTATGACTTGTATTTCTGGCCCCTTTACTTTTAAGAACTCTCTTGTTATGTAGTATTACATAGTGCTTTATATCCAATTGTGTACTCTATTGTGTGTTTTTTCTATTGTAAAGGATATGCCTTCCCAGTTTAGGGATTTACGCCTTTGGTTCTAGTCGTCAGCCCCTACCCTATGGATGGCGGGCTTGGGGTAGTCACGGCACGAGCCCAAGGGGATGGGTCGTGACAAATTGGTATCATATGAGTCAATTATACTGCAGAACATAGGAATCTGATATTTTTGGTCAATAAATAGTGTTAGGGGTACTAATTGTGGTTTTCTATTCAGTGAATCCAGTATCGGTGCGACAGCCGACGTATCCATACACCAGGACCATGGCATCTAATTTCTGACTCAGTGCACGAAAACACAGATTGCGTGTATGTTTCAAGAGTTTTCTTAGTGATCTCTTCGAGTCAGCACACATGGTATAACTTACTGACCATGGAACACCTATTTGATTTTAGGATGTCCCCACGCAGAAAACCATCCATGGTTCCAAGATTTTTACGATATGGAATCCCATCGAGCGAAGAGGCCTCGGTGCAGGGCCCTATCACAGCGTAGGCACTTGTGGCACCACTACTAGTTGGGCCACCAATGCCACTAGCCCCCACAGTAGAGAGTGCACACCACCTGAGCACATTTAATTAGTTCTAGTGCCATAGGCCTCCCAGGTACAGGGGTGATACTGACCCGTAGGTAGCTGAGGATTGGCAGGAGGTTTTGGTGAGAGTTTTCAGACTTGTGGGGACACCATGAGTCCTTGTAGTGATCCTTGCCATGAGTCTCCTTCAGGCAGCAGTAGGGAGATGGTGGAGCATGATGCTCCAAGTGCAGGATGAGGCGAAGCATCTCAGGGCAGACTTCGAGAGCCTGTTTTGGTTGGAGTTTATCCTAGCCAATCTACATGCGGTGCAGATATTGGAGCTACTACATCTACAGAATTGTAGTATGATGGTGGCACAATAACCAGAAATGTTCACCAATCTCTCGCGCTACTCCACAGACATGATATGTGACCCATTAATCAGGCCCCGGACCTTCGAGTGCGCTATCAGGGCTTCGATGATCTCTCTTAGCATCTCTATTCTAGAGGGGGTGTTTGAGCAAGCCCTCTTAGTGGAGAGTTTCTTTGCTGAGCAGTCACCAGGAGCGAGACCCACCACCGAGCCTCATGTAGCGGGGACTTCTGCAGCAGGTAGTGGAAAGATTTCACAGTGGTCCAAGAGGACTATACTTTACTATGGATGACCTCATGAATCAGGTTCAGTTGTGCAAGGCACATGAGATAAAGCTACTCATTCGTGGAACAAATAGTGTTTCACATGCAGCGGGCAGGGTCACGTGGCTCGTGACTGTCTAAACTGCCATATGGATAATCAGAAGACAGTTGAGTGACCTCTAAGGCCGAGGCAAAGGTATGATCGAGGAGATCCATAGGGCACAGGAGGACGTGGAAGAGGTGCTAGTCATGCAGCTGGCAGTGGACGACGTTATGAAGTGTTACCACCACCACCACCAGGATGTTCACCCCGACCAAAGGGAGAAGGTGGACAGGGGAGAGCATAACTCATGGTAGCTGAGGATTATGATATCGGCACTTTAGAGATGATTCGAAGTATGATATGTGTATACTCCTCCTTAAATTCTATTGTTATAGACATAGGTTCCAGTCTGTCTTTCATTACCACTTCCCTCGTTCATAGCTCGGAGATTCTGATCGAGCTGTTGGCTCGATCCTTACGGCTAGAGATTCCAACGGGAGAAGATTCGATGATTACACCCTGGTTCCGGTAGTGTGAGCTTACACATGTAGGTGAGAGATTCGGCTAGGATCTCATAGTAGTGGCGTCGAGGCCTTAAGACCTCATATTGGGTACGGACTGGTTATCTATAGTCCATGGTCAGATCGACTGTATTTGGTGCAAAGTGCGGTGTGTTTGCATGGATGGGACCAGGTTTAACTTCACTGGTGAGAAGGGAGCATTTGCATCACAGGACAGACTTACTCGGAGGAGGGTGCAGCCGATCACTCATCAGTTGGACAACCTTAGTTGATGTGCAGAGTCCTAGATATCTTGTATTGGTGGACCAGTATGCAGATGTTTTCCCTGAAAATGATCTAGGACTACCTCCTCACAGAGAGGTGGACTTCTACATTGACACGTACCTAGGACGACGTCGATATCTACACCAATATATCTGATGTCTCCCATTGAGCTTCGTGAGCTTCGGGAATAGTTAAAGCACTTGTAGGGGAAGGGATTCCTTCGGCCTAGTGTTTCTACCTAGGCAGCCCTGAATTTGTTCCCCAAGAAGGCGAATGGGAACTTGAAGATTTATGTTGACTACAATCACCTAAACCAGGTGACCGTGAAGAAAAAGTACGCACTCTCGAGGATTGATGACCTCTTTGATTAGGTGAAGGGAGCTTAGAGGTTCTCAAAGATAGACCTCAAATCAGTAAATTTCAAGCTCAGAGTTTGAGATGAGGATGTGTAGAAGAGAGCCTTCCGGTGTTAGTACGGCCACTATGAGTTCTTGGTTATGACTTTTGGCATAAAAAACGCTCCAGCAGTGTTCATGGGTCTCATTAAAAGGATCTTCCAGTCATACCTCAATTGCTTTATTGTAGTCTTCATCGAAGACATTCTTATCAACTCGACTACTGAGGAGGAGCATGACTACCATTTGGGGGTAGTACTAGACACACTCTAAGAGAACCAACATTATGGTAAGATCTCGACATTCCAGTTATGGATCTGAGATGTTCACTTTTTCGGACATGTAATATCATAGGATGGATTTGTAGTAGATCCAGCAAAGATTGAGGCGGTACTTGCTTGGGATCCACCGAGGAGTGTGACAGAGGTTCGAAGCTTCCTGGGATTGGCTGGATATTACAGGAGGTTCGTACAAGACTTATCCAGAGTTGCAGCACCACTATCAGCCTAGGCAAAGAAGGGGAAACCCATCGTGTGGTCAGAGAGATGCTAGTAGAGCTTGCAGAAGCTGAGGTAGAGGCTGACTAGTGTCCCCATATTGAGGCTTCCAGAGGAGGGTCTAGGGTACATAGTCTACTGTGACACATCAGGGACCAGACTCGAGTGTGACCTGATGCAATAGTGAGCAGTGATTGCTTATGGTAATTGTTCGCTGAGACAACAAGAGCAGAACTATGCTACTCATGACCTGGAGTTAGCAGTAGTGGTCTTCGCCTTTAAGATGTGGAGACACTATCTGATGGGTGGAGGAACAGGTACCATCAGGCATGGTTCAACCTTTATAGGTACTAGAGTGGAAGTGGGAAGAGATATATTTGGACTTTGTGATAGGTATCCCACCTACGTCTAGGGGACATTACTCTCTCTGGGTGATCTTCAACCGACTCACCATGTACTCCCACTTCCTTCCGATCAAAGAGAAGGGTTCTCTAGAGAGCTTGGGACACCACTACGTGGATGAGATTGTGCGGATACATGGAGTAACTTCTTCTATTGTCTCCAATTGTGACACAGAATTTACTTCCTGGCAATGGAAGGTGTTGCAGGAGGCATTCGGGTTGCAGCTTTGTCTGATCACTTCCTTCCAACTTCATACGGATGGTCAGACTGAGCGGATCATTCAAATCCTCGAGGACATGCTGAGTGCATCTTTCCTCAACTTAAGTCTCATCTGGTAGGATCACATACCTTTGGTGGATTTTTTATACAACAATAGCTATCACTCCACCATCGGGATGACACATTTTTAGGCCTCGTATGGTCGACCAAGCAGATCGCCACTGTGCTAGACAGACCCAGGGGATTCAACACTATTTGGACCATTGATGGTATGATCTTCTACATAGAAGGTTTATATCATCCAGGAGAAGAGGAAGACATCACAGAGTAGGCAGAAGTCATAAGTTGACAGGAGACGTAGACCTCTGGAGTTCGAGGATGGAGACCACGTCTTTCTACTGGTCTCACCTTGACGAGTTTTACAGAGATTTTTCGAAGGCATATAGTTATCTCTGAGATTCATCGAACCTTTCCTTGTCCTCAGTAGATTGGGTTAGGTGGCTTACCTATTAGCTCTTCTAACTCATTTGCACTGAGTGCATGATGTCTTCCACGTATCCCAACTGAGGAGAAACGTGCATGACCCTTCTCACATCATCCAACATGGGGAGATGGGTGTCGACGATGGGGTGACATTTAATGAGGTTCCAGTAGAGATTGAGTATTGACATGAGTGGTTCCATCGTGGACGGTTGATACCACTAGTAAGTGTTTGTTGGGAGCACAGTATCCTTCAGGGGAGCACATGGGAGTTGGAGGCTCTAATTCCCGCTCAATACCCCCATTTGTTCCCTTAGTTTGAGTTGTAGCTTATGAGGACGTAATGCCCTGATGTGGGGAGAATTTAATGACCCGAAAATTCCATGGAAAATTATTTCTTAAATACATGGGAATTTTATGAGTCCACAAAAATTGACGGCGCATGATTCCAAGGCCCGGTGTCCCTAAAATCAATTTCTGACGTTTTGTTCGGGTACATTCAGTAAACGTACGAGTGGGTTTTTATAACATTTCAACAGGTGCTCGTAATTGAAATCTGAAGTCACCGTTGACCTCGCAACATCGGTATTCACTTAAGGATACTTTCCCCTCAACGATAGTCGGTCAAGAGTACAAGATATATTTTGGGTTTTTGTGGAATGTAATAAAATAAAATGATTTTTTCACTTTATTTTATTAGAGAAACAATGTGGTGGTTGTTGGTTAAAACCACTTCGTGGGAGTTGGAGGTGGGACCACCACAACCTAACCTCCCATGAGAGGTTATGGTGGTGGGTACCACCAGAACATAATCTTTTGTGAGAGGTTACAGTGTGAGGACCACACGAGGCTTATCCTCCTATTGATAGAGGAGAGTTTACCCTCTCAACTCACCCTAATTAATGAGGGAGAGCCTCTTCTCCTCCCCTAATTGATTCCTTATACCAACCCCTTAAATTAATTAAGGGGATCCTATCTAATTAATTTAATTCTATTTTTGATATTCGTTCCAACATCTAAAATAATAGGCAATCTATTATAATTTTTTTTTGAATTTATCATTTAGTGGGAGCCTTTGAGAGGAGAGCTTGGGAGAAATAGTGTTCTCCAACGAAGAACCCCATATCCCAATGAAGAACGAAGAACAAAGAATGTTGTCCTTGTTTGACCTTCTCCTTGAAGCTTCAACCTTTATAGGACGTCTCTGACGACTGACTTCCATATCTCAATCAGTGAACGACGATCGATGATCAATGGTTGGGGATTGTTTTGTGTAATTATTTTTTCCTTTTCTATTCATCAAGTGAAAGTAAATGTTGCGTTGGATTGTAAGAATAATTAAATTTCAACTTTCTTCTTCTTTATTAACCAATTGATACAACCCTAAACGTGGAGGTTGCAGGCCAAACCAATATGGCCCGAACCCTCCACTGATCTTGTTTATGATTGAACTTCAGCTTGGCGATGAAGCAAAAAGGCGACAAAATCGGTGATGACAAAGGTTGTGATACTCGCGACCTCCGTGAACCATACCACCCCCGCGTTGTTCGGGTGTTTCGGGCCAAACTGCTGCCCTCTGGTCAAGCCACCCTAGGCGCACTGCCACCTGCCCATGCCACCCAGCTCCTGGCAGCAGCCGGCCACCCAGCCTCCAGGCTGCTCGCTGGCCCACTTGGCTGAGCCGCCAGCCTACCAAGTCGGGTTCCTCCCAGTCGTCAAACCACTTGGCCACGCTCCTCCTGGCCGCATCGGCCCGCACTAGCCACTCTCCACCCGAATTGGCCGTATGTCATCCACAACATGCACCCTTCACGCCTCCTCGAGTCTGTCCCCTTGTGGATTCTAGGCCAAGCCAGTGACCCGGATCCCTCACAGCCTCCGGGCCGAGCCGGTATCCCGACCCCATGTAGCCTCCCGGCCGAGCAAGCATCCCATTCTCCCTCACGGCCTCCCGACCAAGTTGGTGTTTTGGATCCCCTCATGGCCTTCCGGCCGATTAGGTCTTCCGGCCCCCCGCCACGACGGCATCCCAACCCCCCATATGGTGCCCTATTAGAACTCATCCTAGCCGCACCCTCTGGAACGAACCGTGCCAGGCTGTGCTCCTGCGGTGCACCGGGCCAAACCACCCCGATCCCGGGCCAGATATCTCCCGAGGCCTGCTGGGCTGGGCCGAGCGGGCCATGCCAAACCCAACGGGCCAGGACAGACCCATCAGATTAGTACGGGTCGCCCTAAACCACGTCGTCCCAAACGAAGTCGGGTCGGGTCGGTCTGACTGGGTCGGCCTGGACCTCAGCCCACTTCTGACCGTTTACGTTATTTGGCCATATCATTGGCACCATACAGCCTTTTGATGATCCTTCAGTGGTGCTAGAAATCATAAAGTGTTCTCGTTCCTTTGACTATAACCCAATGGAGTTCAGAGTTTGGTTGAGATACCCTCAGGTAGGATCGTACACGAATCCAACCGGGCCCTCGAGACTAAAAAGCTATTAAATCACAGACCAGTCGTCCGATTGAGGCACCGTATATTGACCTGAGACCCCTATGATGTGGAGGACTTTTTTGATACTTCTTATTGGGAATTATTGGTTATTTATGTATCAACACTTTTCCCGAGTAGCGGACCCTCCCGGAATCAAGCATGATTTGTGCTGAACCCTGCGGTTGGCTATTCACCGACGACTGTTCCAGGATCCTGTGTGGGTTCGATAACACATATGACTGTTCTTGAATCCCATACAGATTCAACAGCTCTGACTACTATTCTTGGATCATGTGTGGGTTCGACAGTTCTGACATCTGTTCCTGGATCCTATACGGGTTCGACAGAATAAATGTTCCAGGATCCTGTGTGGGTTCGACATAATAAGATGATTCAATGGCTAAATCTTATCATAACTATCTCCCTTAAAAAGATGTGTACCTATGTGAGATAAGTTAGTGACTTTGAGTTTTTCTCGTGATTGAGATATATTACTTGATAACTTAGGTATATTTACGGACATATATCTAAATGGGGTTATTTTTTGATTTCGTACATTGTGGTTTATCTTTGTTGGATTTTGAGAGACCATGAAGATCTTGGGGTCCCTAATAAGTGCTGTTATACTCACCCCTTCACGGTCTATGCCTGCACCTCGTTGTGTTGGATGCAGACAATGAACAATGTTGACCGAGGATGAGTGTATAAGGACTGGACGGTACCCGGAGGTGGACCTCACGACGAGTCGGTACCTGGAGGAGACTGACAGGCGTGGACTGTGGAGGAGGATATCTGTAGCTCCCCTTCACGTAGGATTCGTGGGGGATGATGCAGGTTCTTCTTTTCTCCTTTCATCTATTTTTCCCCTTTTCAGTTGTACTTTTATTTTCAGTTGTGCTTTTATTTTCGGCCCCTTTACTTTCTAGCACTCTCTTGTTATACAGTTTTACATAGTGTTTTCTATCCAGCTATGTACTATGTTGTGTTTGTTTTTAGTTATAAAGGGAATGCCATCCCAGTTTAGGAATTTACTCCTTTGGTGATAGTCACCAGCCCCTGGCCTATGGAAGATGGTCTTGGGGTAGTCACGACATGGGCCCCGTGGGACGAGTCATGACATCATCAAAATCCAATTCCTATAAGTTGTTTACACTATATCATCAAATGGACTTATATAAGCCTTAATTTTCTAATTAATGTGGTGAAACTCTTAAATCATTTGAAATAGATTACTCATTTATTAGTTCATAGGTGGAAATATCTTAGAACTATTAATCGATATATGCCAATCTTCATGTGAAAATTTTCAAATAAAACCATTTTTGGTATAATTAATCATTGAATTATCCTCATTATTCAATGGTTGATATTGATTGAGTAGTGTTGTTTTGTGAAAGGGATTAGTATCCAGTGGAAATATGAATTTATAATGAAATGGTGGAATAATATAAAATAGAAGATTCATGGATCAGATGTGATAATTGAGTTATAGGGGTAAAAGTCATATGATATGATATATTAGACATTCATTATATGATCCATGGATAAATTGTTCATCCATTAATTGTTTTCTAATATGTTCTTTAGTTTTAATGCTTCCATGTAGAATAATTCAACAATATAATGAAAGGATTCTCAAATCCTATATAGTTTACATAGATTAATGTAAGGACACCCTGGGTCCAATATGCCATTTCTCATGTATTAAATGGTTCCTTCAATTAATATCAACATATTTTTGTCAGACACAAGTGTTATAATATTTATAAATGTGTTTCGTAGTGGAATTTCATGTACTATTTTGTTCTCTGGCAACATTATATTATTATTTAATTGAAGGAAATGATCAGTTAATGATGTCCTTAAAATAATGACATCATATTTCAATCTCAGCAATCATCATTTATATAAATGTTACAGATTTCTATTCTTCTATAAAAAATGCTAATGATGGCGTATCAGTAAAATTTTAGTCAAACATAAATGTAGAGGATGAAGCATTATATAGATTATCATAAAATCATGATATATAATAAAGTAATTAAAAAAAGGATTATTGTTTATTTAATTGTCAATAAGATCAGTAAGAAAATTTGAAATTTATGAAATAGGTTCCTCTAATTTTGAGGATGTATTTCATAGATTATGATTGTTCATAATTACATTCTAATGATCATTCACTCTATCATAATGACACATAAGGAGATAATATCAATTATTTAAAATATAATGATGGGATTCTTATGGTATGTAATCTGGGGTTGACTATTCTAATGGGAATCATGGAAATTGCTGGGGATGCTGATTGATGGATGTGGTGTTGGTTTATACAGTGTTCCATAAACCATATATTCCATTTTGGCGAGATTAGAATGGGATTTCCTTGAATTTCATTAAATGTGGGAAACATATACGATAGATATATATGATGATGAATGGGTGGAATTTACATGGATTATTTGTATATTTTTCAATCCTTACAAATTGAATTTTTTTAATATCTTTATTGAGTTTGAAAACAATATTTGATGGGTTTTCAGTCATATGGATATTAATGAATTGAATTTGAACTAGTATAGAGAATAAATTTTTTTCTTGGGTACCTATTTCTAAATGTAATTTATATTGAGGAAATCATGTTATCATATTTTATCATTTCATTTTGTAATCAATACTATAAGACAATATAACCTAATATTTTTTAGTTGATGAACTGGACATAAATGTTTTCTCGATATTGACAGTGGGGAAATTTATATTTTTTAGAGTTTATGAATATTGTTCATGAAATTATAGGGAAGTAAAATGGGACTTAAAAAATTGGTGCAAGGTGAATCTAGAGATCATGATCTTTTTGGATTAGATAATTACAATTCGAGAACATTTTTTAGATTAGAATGTACATATGAATGGTGTTGATGTGGCTTTGAGATGTTAGTGTTGTTCTATGCTGAATTAGTAATCAAGGAGATCCTAATTTTTAAAGAAAATTTTGTGATGTGGATAATGATATTTATGTGGAATTTTATGAGTAAACATGGGAAGGGTATTCAATGTGGGATATATTGGAGGTATGGTTCTAGGTAGTTGTGTAGCATGGGGTGGAGGAGATTGATCTATTTGTCACTTATCTATAAGTGTGCTTCATCACATGGGAAGAACAAAAAAAAGTAAAAAAAATGAAATAGGTATTCCCTTCATTTCATATAGGGGTTGGTGAAATCTCTTATGGTAGAGCTAGATGCTCTAATAAATAGTTTGTTGTCTTATTCTATGGAAAAAATATTTAATTCAAATCATTAATTTAATACATAAAGTAGATGGGAAAATTTGTGTAGGTGATTCTATTGGACCTAAAAAGGACATTATTGATAAATAATGTGGATGGATTATGAATTTTTAAGTATATGAGTGTGGAATTACGGTGAGATATTATAGTGTTTTCAGGATAATGGGACTCCAATCCTTTTATATGGTAGATATTTCTATTTATGTAAAGGAAAAATTAATGGTAGTGGGTATTTTGTTATGTTGGATTACAATATTTAAATCATAGATGTCAAATTGTATTATGTAATGATGGATGGGTTCCTTTAATAAAAATAAATATCACAATTGGAATTGGCATACCATGACATAAAATAATGACATTCTTCAATCAGGGCATTCAAAATATTCATAATTTGAAATAAGGAAATTCTACAACTTGTTATTTAACTACAAAAAGAGTTATAATAGAGAATGTTATTTTTCACACAAATTCATGTTCAATACATATTGTATGTAAGAACTTTTCTAGGGGTGTTGTTTTTGGAAAAAATTATTTCCACCCTCATTGAGTTTTTAGTTTCATTGTTTATTTATCACCAAAAAGTATACAACTTTCAGTCATTCAATAATTTTCCACTAACCAAGATATAATTATTCATTTAATTTTATAAATGGTCCTTCTTAACTGTCCTTCAATTTGTTACAGATAGGTCATACTGATAATGAATTTTATAATAATTTCATGATGTAAATTTCTATAATATTTTTAGTTCAAAATTATATGAATATCATAAAAAGTAATATGTGGTTATTTGTATAACATTGCAACATAATTTACTTAAAACATGTGAAGTAGATCAAAAATAAAATATTATTATATAATAATGAATTTGTTAGTCTCTATGGGATTATCATTCATAAATTGATTAATATTTCTTCTAATTATAGTCCTCTGAAGTCATGTGGTATTCTCTACGTTGATGTTATCACATATATATGGTAGTATGGTTAATTTTTTCATCATCTTTTTTGACAGATGTAACACTACACTGATTTTCAGACGTACCAACCACTTTTTGATATACACAACAATATCATTCTTCTATATAACATGCAATATGATCTCAAAGTAATCTTGTTACCTCTTTATACTTCAATTATTGGTGGATATATATTGGTAATGTTCAATCTAAAATTTCTCCTTCTTTATCAATGTTGATGAGGACACACAGAATCCATTTCCATAATGAATGTATCTATTGTTGTGAATTTTAATTTCATAAACATTACCTTCTATTAATGATACCACATTATATAGAATCTTCATTTCATTCCTTTTTTATTCATGATATTTACATAAATAAAATTTTGTCCAATAATTTTTTATAATCATCAGTTTTCTCTACTATTTTGAGTTCATGATATATTCTATATATATCCATGATGACAATATGATTTTCATTTTACAATACATATAGTGTAGTAGGTTTTTTTCATCATGGTGTGTTAGATAATTTATAATATTTTTTAGGATGTTAGGAAATTTACTTTTTGTAGTCCTTCATTAACTGTATAATTTTATTCATTGATTTGTGTAGGTATTTTTCACAGAGAATATTAAATTAATCTCTTCTTATATGAGTAAATATCACACTTATCAACACATAGGTAGTGTCACTAATATTCAAATAAAATCTCAATCTTTCTAAATCTAAAGCATATATCTTATAGTATTTATAATGGATCCAAAAAATTAATGATATGTCATTTTTCAGAATAAAAAACCCAAAACTACATGGAAGACATAATATATTTTAAAAACCATTATTCAATTATTGGCATTGTTAGTATGTGTGTTTTCATTAAATTATTTCTATCTCAATGTTTATACACTAACAACATTATATCAAAAAAACCATACCACATTGATAAATAAATTTTTATATGGGATTGAAAATTAATATAAAATTATCATACATGTTTCTATTACCATGATTATCCATGAAACCAAAAGA
This sequence comes from Viscum album, assembly GCA_963277665.1. Lineage (NCBI taxonomy): Eukaryota > Viridiplantae > Streptophyta > Magnoliopsida > Santalales > Viscaceae > Viscum > Viscum album. The sequence goes on along the minus strand of OY728128.1, from coordinate 115,378,361 downwards.
TATATCTGATATATGATCAAATTGGCTAGTACTTCTGTTATATTTCCTTTTAAATGATAAAATAATTTCCCCCACACGTGTTCATGTGTCCCACGAATAAAACATTATGAAACTACAATAACCCCATTTAGAGAATATCATACAACTTATACATTATTAAAGTCCCTATAACATTCATATGCATTCAATAATTTATATAATTTAATTTAATGTTGTATATATTCCATAAGAAACATCTGGAAAAGTTTTCCAAATAAATAATCAATTACAATTTTTGTCAAGTATATGAACATTGATGGTAAATTAGTTAGTTATAAAGGAATAATTATAAAATCATTGGGTAATATTGTAATGAATAATACAACTAAAAAATTATTACATCTTAATAGATGAAAATTCATCGCATAACATTATGATTCATGATATAATCATTTAGTTCTACTCCATTTTGAATCATTTACAAACAAACTAATAGTCGACATGTGAGCTACGTCGTATACCTCTATGTTATTGATAACTAGTACCTTTCATAGACATATCTAACATAATATAATCGATTATTACATATTGAAAGGATTCATAATTAACATATAAAAGAATTTATCATTAAAAATTACATGTGATATAAAAGTATTTCATGACTACCGAGCTATGTAAACATAATTATAAAATTTTAAAACCATACCATGAATATCATAGATCATTAACATAACTCCTGGAATTAATCATTAGTGTATATAAGAAATTATTCATTTGGGATTCATTGATGATGAACCATTATAAAATTACATTTCCATATAGAATATATTTTTTCCATACACTCATGAATTGAAATTCATTTCCTTTGTAGTTTAAGGGTAATTTAAAATATTATAATAGTGGAATGGATTTACTCACCAAACCATATTAGTTGTAAAGGTTCTCATGAATGACTATCATTATGGAAGGAGTCTCTACTTAATGTAGGTATACTCTCTATTCTAGTCCTTTTTATCTGATGAGAAATAAATCATTTCACAATGTATTCCAGGGATATATATTCTTCTCCAATATCATAATAAAAATTCTTTATATAAGCTAAGAGATCATAAATAATTCAATATTTCAGAATCCATGAAAATAAATTGGTTTTATAAATATTCTATTATAGAATAACAATTCAAATTCTATTTTTTCAAATTATTTCATCATTTCATTATTGGATAACCACTAAAAAAATATGTGTATTTCATAAGCATTTTCACATGGTATAACCAATTAATGTGAAACAAGATCCATAAACATATTGTCATAATATGAATATACTAATCATAGAAATAATAAAAATAGAATCCATTTATTTTATCCAAAATAATGAATATGATAAATAAAAGGAAGACATATTCGATAGGAAATGATTTTCAATGAGCAAATTGAACATTTCATGATGAAAATTACGATTAGTCTAAAACTACGTTTAAGTAATAAAATTATGAAATTATATTTATATTAATTTTAATTTAATAAAACATGAAAAATTATATAATAATAACCATGATATTTTTTTATTGATGAAAAAGTGAAATTCCTTAAAAATAATACACATTATATCAAAAATTACAATCATATTATTCGTAAGACCCAAATTGGATTTGTTTGGAATTAAAAATATATGTTACATTGAAAATATTTTACTCAAAATTTATACATAGGTGATAATAAAATTAATAAATTATTTTTAGTATATTAAATAAATTTTTTAATTTTTTTTAGATAATAAAGGTCGATATTAAAATGGGGGTTTTACAGAAGTTGGAGATAATGAATATTTTTCTCAAAAATATTCATTTAAGCTCTTGAATGAATAAACACATGAAAATTAATTTAAATATTTTATTATAATGAAATAACTATTGGAGAATCAAATTCATTATTTTATTGAGTGTTGGTGAGTATTATTTCATCATATGAAGAATAAACATACAAATCATTATATAGGGTGAGATTATATGATTTAAAACATACCACATTGGTAACAGAAAATATTATACCTATCAAATGAATTAAATTATATTCTAATTAAAATATCATTTAAATAAATAAATTAATAAAAATAAATTTAAAAAATTATTTCAACAAAATCATAATTGGTGGTAGATACAAAACCTAAAATACATCACAAAGAATGAAATTTGAGACAAAAGTACCATACATTAAATATCATCATCTATCATTAATTTTAAAACATAATTAATTTTAAATTAATGTTTATTATAAATAAATTAAATAACAATACTTATATATATTATAAAACATTTTATTTATTTATAATAATTTACTACCCATTTATTATGAATTTCTATTCAAATTCATTTTTCATAAAATCAATGATTATTTTGTGTCTCTTAAAATTTTTTATTTTTGGTCCCCTTAATTTTATATTCGTAAAAAAAATATTGAATAAAATTATATTAATAATATATATTCAACTTATATATTTTTCTAATCTAATACATAAAAATTACTGATATGAAACGAAATAAACTCATCACGGAGACAGTAGGACATACATACACATGAATGTTATTTAATTATATTAATGGAATTAATAAATTTTGGTTAGTAAAATATTTAAATTAAATAATCATGATTAGTTATTATATATCACATATTTCTATTAAACATTCCCTTATTTACATTCATGTAAATAGTGAACAAATCGTAACACTTCATTAAGAGTTAGTCTTCTGTACTCATGAACAACATTATCATAATACCATTTCATATGAAGTAATTTGGAATATGATAAATAATAATGATATTATTAAAATAATGAGATTAATATCATAATTAAATATTTAATTTATCATTATATCTAGCTATGAGAGGCTGTGATGGAAGATGAATAATGTAGGTTCAGGAGACCGAAGATCCCCATACACATTGTTGGTGGTTCAAATATCTTATTTCATGGTGGTGGATGTGTATATAGATTATTCCATAAACATAATAAAACATCAGTATATTCTAGATACTAGTTTCTTAGTATACAAATAATTTAACAAAATTTTAACTAGTTATATTAGGTAAAAAACACATATATAAGAGATATAACTCTTATTTAGGAAACTAATCTGTGTTTGTCAAACATCATTACAAGATTTAGATTATGATGTCTCCATGGAACATAGAATGTGGGGATTCATTAAGGTATTAAATCACAATATGTGTTATTTGAAAAAAATTATGGGTGAATAATATAGGAGACTATATAGACTTTTATAAGTGAGGTGAGTGAAACACTTGTAATTTTTAATTGAAAGACGAGTTCCTATGTTGATTACATTAAAAATACATCAATAATTGACAATTGAATGTAAATAGTAATTTTTTTGTTTATATATATATACATAAGGGTCCATTGATATGATTTGTTTCATTTTGACAGTTATCTTTTTAGATCCATCCCTTGATAAAATGACCTTTTTCATTAATAATTGTAGATAATATTTAGTTCATTTTATATTCATTATGATCAAAAATAATATTGACCATATTTGATAAAGTAAATTATTCCAAATCGAAATATAGAATCGATAATTCCAGTTTGTTAAAATATAAGTGTTACAATTCAATTAAAATTAATCTCATAGATTCGACGAAAAGTAGGGTTTAAAATGGGAAATTTTTTCATAAGTAGTGATGGTTTTATTAACGGAATTGAATATTTAATAGATTACAATGAACCAATCATGACTAATCACAGTATAATGTTATTATTTTTAGTTCTGAATCCAAATGATTTTTTTTTCCTTTTCCTAAAATGTAGTAAATGTAAATAAAATTCATAATAGAAAATAGTATTTTTCATTATTCATTAAAAATATCATTTTATAAAATGATATTAAATTTACTCAATTCTATTTTTAACATGTCCATTTCAAAATATAATTAAATATTAATAAATACATTTTTAGATCATGGTAATAATAATAGTTAATGTCTTCCAAACAATTTAGGGATTTATTTTGATAAATTTACATTTGGGAAATATATAAAATCATTTCTATAAATTATGTACATTTTTATTGATATGTTTTCATTATATAATCATATTCATGTTGAAAATTTTAATGAGTAGGTTAATGTCATGTTTAAATAAGAATATACATAATATATCACTGTTCATCATAACTAATATTGTGTGTTAAACAAGTGAACACTGAAATGAATTTCATTAAATAAAATCATAAAAACCTGAGGAGTAACATTATATAATAATTAAAAATAATGTACCACTCAAAATTTGTTACTCTAATAAATATAGGTGATTACAATTAATCAATTTTATATCCTAAGGATCACACATTGCATCATAAAAATGGAAGTTTCACAGCAAAATTGATACATGTGTGCAGTCTTGTTTCAAGGAATGTTTTCTATTTGATCCCTAATATCGTAAAATAATTCCACATAAAAAAATATATGACTCCATTGGTATAAACTATCTGTTCTACAAATATACTAGAACATATATGTATGGCCTATAGATATATTCAGGGAACACATCATTAATTTGAAAGAGGTACTCTGGAAGTGCCAAAAAAATATGATACCATCATGATACTATCATGAATTTCAAAGGGTCATAATTACCATGGTCTTAGTTTTCAAGAAAATCCAAATTTCATTACATTATTTTTCATATAAATTCATTGAATCACCGTGTAAAAAACATTAAATCCCATATCATGTTATATATTGTTTATAGAACATTTCTTCAATACATGAACTAGCCTTATGTTCTATTTAATTAATATGAAATTCCATATAATTTCATTACCTTTTTTATGCTTTAATATATTTATTTATAAACAACCATCCTTTTAAATTCTATTTCAATAAATATTTCTAGATTGGATTTCATGTGAATCCATGATAATGATAAAGTTAATGTTATTGTTGTTTGAAAACTCCACTTGAGGAATATGGGGATACCACAAACCATTAAAATCTAGATAATACGATCTCAACATATCATCTAGGTATTCATTGCTTGTATTGGACGTACCATATTTATAGTGATGATACATGGTACTAAAACTCAACTCCCTATCAAGATCATTCAAAATTCATTTCCAGAACACTATGTTAGACCTCAGATCTGATCAGACTCAATGGAATGTGGCACACTATGAATACTTATCACTTATTTACTATATATCATTGAATGATGATGAAAACAAAAATATTTTAAAATATTTTTTATGTGTGAAATAATTATAATTAAATATTCTGCAAAGGAAACAATATTATTTTATTTATATGTTCTTGTGTGTCCAACAAAACAGTAAATAGAGATATCTTCCCATTTCCATTACGATATTCATTATAGATGTAACATAACATTAAATACTTTTATCACATCCTTAAATTATTGACATACCATGAACCAAGATAAAAACTATGTGATATAAATATCTATTCCATCCCACTAAATGAATCCATTCAAGTAATAATACATCATTGTATTATATGGATTAGTCGTAAATGAATAACTATGACCATCCTTTTACAATAAACTCATCAAATATGTTATGGAAGAAGCACAGACATGGTTATTAAACAATACCATTAAATAATTATAAATTTTGGAAATAAAATAATTTCTAACCAAATATTATAATCTTGCATCATCATAATGTACATATTTAAACCATAAAGGATATATAATATACTATAATTATTATTAAGATTGGAATTATCACCTTACATTAAGATTTCAGGATCCATCACATGAAAATTTAGAAATATTAGATCATTTTTATCATCTTCATTATGAGGATATATATTTATATATATGTATGTATGTATATATATATGCCTATTTAAATTAATGCATTGGCCACTGTGATCCCTGACCCTGGATGGTATTTTATTGAGAATATGTAATCATTAAAAATCTATATCCATATTTTATGGCTCACACTCAACTACATCTATGTTTTTATATAATTTTAATTTTTTAATATTTAAATATATGGAAATTTTAATATAAATAAATTTACCTTATATATTTAATTCCAAGATAATAATAGCTAACTCCAAATCCATTGTTTGGTAATTTTTCTCATTAACCATCAATTGAAGAGACTCATAATATATAGTCATTTCATCTTACAAAATAATGATTCAAAATACATTTTTGAATGCATGACTGTGGATTAAAACCCCTTCTACACTATAGGTAATTTTTAGTCATGGTGTGCTGACTATTCTCAAATTTAGTTCCCTGAAATGTTCCTCACATATATCTATCCATAGGAACTTCTCTTCCTTTTGAGTTAACACTGTTTGCAGATAATATAGTCTTGATACTATCTCCATAAACAATTGATATGATCAATCTATTACAATATATCTATGTATTTAAATCATTGATTATGTTTAGAAAACATTTTATGTCATATGTCATTGATGGTGCAATATATATAAAATCTAGTCCGATTTTGTTAATAAAAAATAGAAATGGAATGAAACAATAATTAAATTTTTTTCAATATTTCTTATAATTCCTCATTCCATAGGCTATTTGGTAAATTTATCATGTTATCATCACTCTCTTACATTATATTTGATTATATAAAAATATCATCTATATTGACTATCATAAATTGATCACCAATCCTCTATTGATTTTGTTACATAAATCCAAAATGATATGTCACACAATAGTGAGATTGAATGGAGTCACTGTGAATTCATAGTCTCTATACCATATACACAATGTTTCCATGGGTATATCCTAATATGAACCCTCAGTTGATGATATCCAAATTGATGTTAAATCATGTAAATGTGTGCATCCCTGTATTGTTAATCAAATATGCCATAAGATTGAGGCCAATGACACTTGTTCATGATAATGATATTGTTTTACTCTAATTATTCTATATATAGTTTCATTGATAATTATTTAATTTCATAAAAAATAAATGGTTAACCCAAATGTTACAAGCTGGGTTGAATGAATCCCATTTCATGGTTCTCTAATAATTGATTCAACAATTCCTACAACTCAATAGTGTCAATTCTATGGGATTTAATTGAAATAAGGGAGGAAATATTTTTGAATTATATTGAAAATTAAAGATACTTTGTTTTTTGTAGACCATTATTGACATATGTAATTAAAAGAAAAAATTCCAATAGAATATGAATATCATCGTTGTCGTGTTACTCCCCAGCTATCTATGATATTTTCCCCTATCGATTAGGAATAAAATCCAATAATGTGCATGTGATTTCAGAAATATTTTGAAGTTTATCATCATAATGAATTTGTATCACAGTATGGGAATTAATATGAAATTTGACTCACTTTATCAATATTTAATTCTGAATTTATGTGGAGATATACAATCAATAATTTTGAATGTGGCTTTTGGTCTGAATTGTGTACTGGTGATGTTCAGGCCATTGTGAGGTTCCCACATACCCAAAAGTGGTTTTTTTAAAATGAAAAAAAATTATTTAGGTGTTATAATATGTGATTTCCCCCTTTTTATAGTCATTAGAGATATTTTATTGTGATCCACCTAAAAAATAATCCAATTTGGGAGCACGCTAGAATAGTTCCCCTAATGCTTGAATGTAGAATATTAGAGTATAATTGATTCACTATATATATATTTATCTCTATTTATATCATTATCTAACTTTATTCTAAAATTTCAGAAGGAAACTTCCTAAGGATCATAAAATCCAAAAAAAATATTTAACACCCCCTTATGAAAATTTCATCATTATTTCCTTCAACCGAATTACAATAAAGGAAATCTCATCTTCTTTTCTATATAAAATTTAGAAATGAAATTTAATTCCATTTTTCATTTCATATAAAATCAATATGATTAATGTGTAAATCCGATCTATATTTCCAACTTCAAAACACATTGAATTAATTTTTTATAGATTTTGAGGTCCCATACAGATAACATACTTTTGATATGAATTAATAATTATTTTTTTAATAGATTATATTTAGGTTGAGTTTGAATTATATTTCCATATTTTTAGCTTGTATGTTTTGTTAGATTTATATAATAGGTACAAAAAGATTACTTTTCACTATAATGTATATAAATATATATATTTTCGAATTTTTAATAAGAACACTATGGATGTTATTTTAGAAAATTAATCACTAAAAATTATACCATTATGTTGAATGAATATAAACATGTTACATTGTATTCTTCATGATAGTCCACTATTAATCTAATTTTACATCGAAATAAAATATAAAAAATTCAACTTTTTGGTGTTCTAAAAATAGAAGAATGGAAAAAATATATGTTTTGGTGTTGATCTAATTATAATCCATAAGTATAATAGTGGATCCATTGAATTAATGATAATTCATCCCCATGAATGACTTAATATAATTTTCCCATATATTTCACATTGTTATGTTTTTCATGATTCATGGATTTTGAAAATTTTCCAAGCATACCTACAATACTTCTCATTAATCCTCTAATAATAATTTCACTCTTATGAGGATAATAATTTCTTTTTACACCATAAAATGAACTAAAATGGTTCTTATTTATTCTATCCATTTACTCAAACCAAAATAATAACATACTGAAAGAAACAATTATTACTGAGTGGAACCAAAAAATAAATAAAATTAATTTTAATGATTTATATATCATGGAAAAGGAAAAATAATCTATGTAGATATTTTTTTATCCTATATCCTTCAGAGTCATTTATCACATCCTTATTGATGGATAATAATTATTTTACACTACAAATAATATCACCCATGTGTGTTAAACAAGGTTTTTCGAAGGGCTTGAGGTCATACACTAGATGATGATTGAGTCTTTCTTAATGAACGACTTTCAGAGTCAATAACCCTATTTAAATCTCAAAAATATCCACATTAGATTTTATTATCCATATAGGTAAATAATTTGTTGCGAAATACACTATCTACCATTTAACAAAATTTTAGGACATTTTCTTTCACATTAACTCATCTATATATTTGTCCATAGACATATCCATATGTATCCACCTAATGTTGTATCGTCCTAGTTTCCATATTGTAACTCATTATTTCTTTAATATCAATTATAATAAACTAAAACATATAATATATAAAAATTAAACATAAATATATGATTATTTATTTTACATCTTAAAAGTACATAATAAGAAAAATCTAGGACTACTGACTTTTGAAATCTGGGGAAAAAAGTTGGTCCATAAGTGATACATTTCATATCCCATGAAATTTTCATAACTAGAACCCCACTTATACATAACATACTTAATATCATAAATATAATCATAGGAATGTACACATAATAAAATAGTTAGAATATATTCTCAATTATAATGAAGAAGTAACATTAATCCATATCCTAAGCATAAAGGTATGAGATCATGAAAATATCAATTGATAATTATACCATTCCAATTTTTGAGATGAACAATGAGTTATTTTTTAAATCATGGATTTTTTTAAAAAAGATTCGTAATGGAATCATAAAACCTAACCCATGGGAATATAACATTGAAATATATATTTTTAATTTTTAATACACATGACAATATAAAATTATTTCTTTATATGTTCATGTATCATTTAAAATACTATAATTGTTGAATGGGAACACTCCATATAACATCATAATTCTCATGATCCACTAACAAGACTACCATAATGGATATATTCCCATGCTGATTTGGGTCCACATCACAATTCTATATAATATATCTCATGATATAGAAATCATCAATAAATTTAATTGAGGGATATATTGGTTTGACCCATATAATATTGCAAACAATTCATATGTGTTGTAAAATAACTGAAAACGTTCATCATGTCAATTTCAATTCAATGGGATGGATTCATTATCATTTCATCATATCATGCCCTATTGAAGTGAACTAGGTTTCATAATCATTTCATTACATCATCATAGCAAACCCCATTTAATTTGATGTGGGGGTTTAGAATCATTCTATCAGGGTATGGCCCATAGAAGAGAAATAATTTCCATAAATATAATGTTATGAAAATAGTACTCTGTTGTGTGTGTTTTCAGATATAAAGGCAATGCCATCCCAGTTTAGAGATTTATTCCTTTGTTTCTAGTCGCCAACCCCTAGCCTATAGAAGGTGGTCTTGGGGTAGTCACGACACGGGCCCTGAGAAGAATTAGTGTAATATATATTGGTCTAAGATATTTGGAAAAAATAATAATTTTTTGTCAATAGAATCCAAAATACCAACCAATAAGATAAATTTCTGAGCTATTTAGTGATCATCAATGGTCCAATATAACTCGAAGCCAAATTTACCTATTATACGATCTCACAGTAACTCAAATGAGGATAAACATTCAAAAAGACACAATCACCTATGGAAGAGACAAATGGATGATGTCACCAATACACATTTGATTTTTATCGACTGTTGGCTGTAACTAGATGATGAAAAACATCTTGAATCATTAAGGATGATTCATGAACCAAACATGGCCCAACAAATGATCCTTCGCCCACCTATTCCCATCAAAGAGGTGATATGCTTGTGTGACCACACAACACTGTGAAGGGAACCATTCAGATTGATGAAATGTAACTGTTGTTGTAGTAAAAGTCAACTAGTCCTAGATGGCTATCCCACGACCCACTGAAATCCAAAATCCATGAATGGTGAATATGCTAATGTATCTGAACCACACACTTCTTCTGACCTACTATATATGGATGATTAGTTGTGTACAAATAGACATGACTTTCCATTGCCACTTGAAGTGTCATCTAGAACCATATGGTACTCCAAGTATCCCAATCATGTGGAAAAGAAAAAGGACTCCCATTTTACATCCTGATCTCTCTCACATACAAAATACCCATATCTTAAACCATATTGGTGTCTCTAATTGGAATGAAAGGAGTAGACTACTTCATCCAATTTTCAACCACCTAGATAGAATTTTTCCCTTCAGTTTTCCATGGAAATCCCACAACAAAAATCATCGGCTACATCATACCATTTCGAAACTGGCACTGCAAGAGGCTGAAGCAATATAGAGGGTTTCAATTGCTCTGTCTTTATCCATTGAAAGGTGTAACAATGTGACAAGAAATCTGTGATGTCACACATCATACCCAACCACTAGAATCCTATTCTCATGACATAATACATCTTCTTAGTTCCCTGATGTAAAACCCATTACATGATGTGACAATAATATAAGACTAAACTCCTCACAAATTCTAGGACAACAATAATTTTCCCAAAGAGAAGCATACCATCATAATAAAAAGACAAGCCATAAATTGTCACCCAGATATAAAGACATTCTTAAATATTCTGAAACACATCATCCTACTTATGTCTCTGGAAAATAGAATCCCGTAGGGGTTATGATAACTGAATACTATCCAAAATCATGCCCAAAACAACAACCTTATATTCCATATGCTAAAGAGTGAAAATAACAATAGGGTTCCACATTTACACCGATTCCAGTATCGCATCTGATGATACATTAATTTCAATACCATCTCCAGCAACCTTCCCCTTTCAGGAGTTGTATGTAGCACCACTAGTTTGAGGTATGTGGCCCTTTATTATGAATTTTTATGTGTTTAATGTGCATGGGATGAGTTGGGAAGAGGTCGGGAGAGTTTTGAATGGTTTTGGATGAGTTTGGAGGCCTTTAAAGAGGTGCGCGGTTTGAGCACAGTTAGTGGATACCGTGAGGGTTCTCCAAAAAACAATGCAGGGGAGAAAGTAGGCTTCACATGGCCTATGCACGGTTTTCCAAACCGTGTGAGGAAACCATGCATACCATGGCTCTCGAGGTAGTGGCGTGCGCACAGTTAGCGCACAGTTTGAAAAACTCTGAGGGCTAACTGTGCGGCCACTTAAGGTTAGGGTTTTAAAACCCGGGCTCACCCTGGATTGTCTCATTTCACTCCTCTCTTCCTCCCACTCGAGCATCACTTGGGATTTTGGGTTCTCAGGGGTTATGGGTGCTCTCCCACTCGATTTGGAAGCATTTCAAAGGGGTTTCATGGTGGATTGAAGGTGGTTTCACTTGGGTAAGTCTCTCCTCTTGCTTCTACTGTGTTTTCCTCTAGATTTACACCCCTCTCATTCTTGTTTTTCTAGATATAAACTTTTTGAGTGTAGATATAGGGTTGGGGATGCCTTGGATGTTAATATTAAGCCTTGTGGATGTTAGTGAATGTGATCTAGATAGGTTTTGGTGGTGTGTTCACTGGATTTGAGGCACGGTTGTTCATGGGTTGTTTTCTCGGGAACCCTAAAGGTATGTGGCTTCTATCTCTACTCTACTTGGTTAGAACTAGTGGTTCCTTGTTACAATTAATTGTTTTTCTGAAAATTAATTGTGAATTGTTATGCGAAATTGGTTACAAATCCCTACGGTGATGTTTTAGGGATTTTTGGGAAAAAATGGTGTTTTATGGTGAAATCATATTCTTGTGGATTTTAAAATGAAGATTTCAAAATGGGATGATATGGGTGATTTGTGAAAGTGATTGATGGAAAGGGTTTTCAATAAATGGGTTGTTTTATTGAAATGTTGTTTATCATGGAAAATGGTTTTCAATAAATGGGTGATTTATTGAACTGGATTGATATGCAATGGAATTGGTTGATTGCATGTTGTGGTGAAATTGGTGGTTTTGTTATTGGTTTGGCTTGATTTAAATGTTGTGTGGAATTGGTTGGGAAGCCTCACTATAATAGGTGATGGATAGTGGTTGGAAGAACCATTATATGGGTAGTGGTCGGTAAGTACCGCTAGTAGTGAATGGGTAAACGGGTTGGGCGGAAGTCCCACCATTTTTGTTATTTGTTGTGTGTTTCTTTGCAAGATAGAATTTTTTGTGCTAATGTTAAATGGTGAATTGGATTATGGTATGTTTGTTGGCATTCCCTTGTTTTCTTGGGTTGCATGTGATGGATTGGTAAAGGCATGTTTGGCTTCTAAAAAATGGATGCACTTGTGATTTAATTTATAGAAACTGCATTATATAAATTTGTTAAAGGTTTTATCCTAGTGGCGTGTGTAGGGATGTCATTTGGGAAAACCTACTGAGTTTTCGTACTCTCCCACTGCTATGAAATGTTGCTGTCTTTGCAGATGTCATGTTTCATGACATGGGAAAAGGTAAGGCATCAACCTCCTTTAGTGATGCGTTGTGATGTCTTGGAGGAGCTTGGAGCTTGGAGCATATTGTGGAGCTATGGTGGTGTCATGGCACGTGGTTTTTTCTTGTTTGGACTTCTGCACAGTACTCTGATATGTTTTTTTGGGTTTTGATGGAATTTGATATCGTTATAGAATATCTAGTTGTCCTTGGTAATGTATGAGGTTGGTTGTTTTGTTGACATGCATCATATATTTGTGGATTGTATGGTTGGTTTTTTAAGGGAAAATTTTTCCCCAAGTTGTTCTTGAATCCCTTGAATTTTATTGACAGCCTTTGGTTCCTTGGGGACATCGCATAAGGCCAATTAACCCTCAAAGCCTCCCCAAGACAATGAGGTAGGGGAGGGGTGTTACAAGTGGTATCAGTTTGTTCGGTACTTTGGGGTTGATTATCAGATTTGGTGTTGACATTATTTGTGGTACATTCCTTGAGTCAGGATGGTAGTAAGGCGTAGGAATGTTAGAACATGGAATGTATAGCATAAAAGGACAAAGCTAACCCTTTTATGCTGAAATTCAAGTTACCAGGGAGTTGGGTACAAAACTGTTTTGGAAACACTTATAGGTTATGGATATCTCATTGTCATGGGTTTTGCCAATTAGATGAGCATGAAATGCATGGTAGAAATGACTTCCCTCTAGGATGCATATTATATTGGGGTATAATGATTTATGGGCTGAATTGAGAAATGGTTTTGTGTGAAACTGTAATGTGAATATATATTGTATTTTGTAATTGGTTCAGTTTTCATAATGGTGGAACATGGGAAATGTGAACTTGTGGAAAGCATTGTTGTGCTAGTACTGCGTAATGTGATTTGAAATGGGATTTAGTGATATCTACGGAAGTGAGACTCATGGTTGTTTGTTTCCTGTTTATAGAAATGGCACCAGGTAGGCATTGTAGAGACCAACTAGAGGAGGCTACTGAGAATGTGGTAGCACCTGAGCCTCAGGGGAACCAGCATCTAGTGCAAAGCATAGTGCAAGCTTTCTAAGCTGTTGGAAGTGTAAATAAAGGGAATGAACCAAGGCTTATGGATCATGTGGTTCAGTTTCAAAAGCATAATCCACCCATCTTCATGAGTGATTTAGAGATAGAAAGGTAAGAATCATAGTTTAATATAATGAACAAGATCATTGAGTTATTGGGAACACTGGTAGGGCTGACAGTGACGATGACCACATATATGTTGGGCGATCTTGCCCATCAGTGGTGGGAGCTGGTATTTAATGCTGGGAAAGACCAATGTATGATGTTGGGTGTCTTTGAGGAATTATTTAACAAAAAATTCTACCCACATACATTCAGAATTAATTGTACGACTGATATCTTCAGTTTGAAGCAAGAGCTTATGTGTGTGACGAAGTATGTAGCTAAGTTTATGGTCTTAGTGCAGTTTGCACCCTTGGTGGCGAGTATCACGTCGTTGAAGTTAAGGATCATTGAAGTGAGGTTAAGGAAATAAGTCTGTTCAAAGACAGTGAAGCTGTGTATAGATTATTACACATAGGTGGTGAATAGAGCCTCAGTGGCTGAGTGGGATCTGTTGGGCGCTCTGAGTGGAGGAAGCATGGTGTTACCCATGAGGAATAGTGGGAACTCTAACTCTGGGTTCAAGAGGAGGAGTGAAAATTATTCCCAGGGCGGGAATATGGCATATAATCCGACGAGAGTATCGATAAATCATACTCTGATGCCCCAGAGCAAGCCGTGATGTTTTTAGTGGGGTTCTACGAGCCACATCAAGCGGGATTGTACGACACAGACTCGAGCATGTCATAATTGTAAGAAGATGGGGAATCTGCAGCATTATTGTCGTAATGATCCATGTTCGGGTGTGTGTCACACTCCTCAGGGATCGCAGACGTCATATGATTCGACGGGATGGGGATAACATCATACCCCTCATCAGCTGAGTAAAGTGGGTCACAGTGATTCTCAGAATACCACGCCGCCTTAGCAAAACAATAATGATCAGAGAGTCGCAAGAAAACATGTGTTCAGAGCTGGGAAGGTTGTGGTGGATGATCATTCAGGACCATCCACATTGCGAGCTACTATTCTATTAAATTCTACCTTGATGCAATTAAAGTTTGATATGGGTGCTTCACACTCTTTTTTTGCTACACGTGGGGTTGATTTTCTGGGTTTGAGGGTTTAAATGATGCCCTTTGTTTTGAAACTTCAAACTCCTCTGGTTCAAAGAGAGTTTCAAGACTTCTTGTGTAGAGAATGTTGCATCATTGTGGGTGAGGTTGAGATAGTGTGGAACATATCAATTCTTGATATGGATGGTAATGATGTAATCCTTGGAATGAATTAGCTAGTGTCTTTTAAGTCCGAAATCGATTGTGATGTACGAATAGTAGCTTCTATGACACACGATGGTGTTGGACATCTCATAGAAGAGAGAAGCATGAAAAGAAGGGTGCAACGGGTTTGTTGGAACCAGTAGTGGGTACGTTATCATATCAGTTGGTGGCGTTGTCATTGGAATCGATAGAAGTTTTTGAGCAGAGTGTTCTTCCGGAAGTGGTAGATTAGTTCATGGATGTTTTCCCTGAAGAATTATCTAGGTTACCTCACACAAGAGAAGTGGAGTTTACAATTGATCTTCATCCGGGGACCAGTCCTATCCCACATCTAACTTATCAGATAGAACTATCTGAATTTCGGGAATTAAAAACCAGTTAGAATAGTTAGAAAACAAAGGGTTTATCTGGCCTAGCACGTGTCTGTGGGCAGCGCCGGTGTTTTTTGTGAAAAAAGGTGGATGAAATTTTGAGGTTATGTGTTGATTATCATAGACTTACCCAAGTTATGATAAATAATAGATGCCCACTTCCACGTATTGATGATTTGTTCAACCAGTTGAGGGGAGCCTAGTGGTTTTCCAAGATCGACCTGAGGTCAGGATATTATCAATTGCAGGGGAGGAAGGATTATATTCGTAAAACAACTTTCAGAAGTTGATATGGACATTATGAATACATGGTTATTCCCTTTGGTCTAACGATTTTTCTAGCAGTATTTATGGAATTGAGGAATCAGATATTCCAGAGATATCTAGATTCGTTTGTGGTGGAGATTATGGATGATATTCTTGTGTATTCAAAGAAAAGTGTGGAGCATGAGCAGCACTTGGTGACCGTTCTTGGGATCTTGAAAGACCATCGATTGTATTCCCTATTGTCAAAGTGTGAATTTTGGATACAGGAAGTTTGTTTTCTTGGCCATGTGATTTCTAAAAGAGGTGTTTCAGTGGATCCAGAAATGATAGAGGCTGTTTTTTCATGGAAACCTCCAAATAATGTGTTTTGAGATACAGTGTTTTCTTGTTCTAGCTGGGTATTATCGGCGCTTTGATTGTGATTTTTCATGATTGGCTTCTCCGATGACATCCTTCACAAGAAAGAATGTTCCATTCAAGTGGAATGAATAGTGTCATCATTATTTCGAAGAGAGAAAGGGTCGTCTTACATCATCACCAATCTTGGTTTTTCCATAATTAAGAAAAAGGTACGTGGTGTATTACAATGCATCAGGATCAGGGATAGGGTGCATTATTTTTCAAGGGAATGATGTGGTTTCATATGGCTCATGACAGTTGAAAGTGCATGAGATGAACTACCCAACTCATGATTAGATTTTGGCAGCAAGGGTCCATGATTCGAAAGTGTGGCGTCATTATCTCCTCAGTGAGAAATTCACTGTATATACAGATCATAAGAGCTTGAAGCAAATTTTCTCACAATGGGATTTGAACTTGAGGCAAAGGATATGGATGGAATATCTCCAGATGTTTGATTTTGACTTGATGTACACACAGGGTAAGGTAAATTCGGTGGTGAATGCATTAAGTAGAAAATCATATGCTCAGGTGGTGAAACATACATCAGACCAGTGGCAGTTGATGTCAGTTAAAGATGAGATGTGGTTGGAATATGAGGAACATGGATATTGAGAGGTCTTCATTTTTGTTTTTTGATTCCTGACTTGGTTAGCCTAGTTAGAGAGGCACATATATATGATTCTGAGTGTGTGACCATGGGGTCAATACTCAAATGTGGGGAGACCATTGAGGGTTGGAAACTGAATGGAGATTCAGTTTTCTGTTTTTGGAATCAGATGGTTGTAACAGTTTCTTGTCATAAGGAGCTTCTCAGGGCATATCATCATTCCAGGTGGGCGATTCATCAAGGAATCCAGAAAATGTATAAAGCGCTGAAGGCACAGTTCTGGTGGGCTGGTATGAAAATAAGTGTGGCCGAGTTGGTTTCAAGATTCCTGACTTGTCCGCAGGTCAAAACGGGGAATCAGAGGCCAGTAGGAATGTTGTAGTCTTTTCCAATCCCGGTTTTGATGTGGGAGCAGATAGTGATGGATTTTGTCATAGTTCCCCCAAGAATGGTCTGAATGCACGATGCCATTTGGGTGATAGTGAATCGACTAACGAAGTCGTCCCATTTCATCCCGAATCGTTAATCTCAAACGGTGGAGGATCTGTCCAAAATCTATATCTGGGAGGTGGTAAAGAGGCATGGTGTTCTAATTTTGATTGTATCAGATAGAGATCTGAGGTTTACATCTCATTTCTGGAAGTCATTGCAGCAAGCCCTTGGAATGCAGTTGAATATGATCTTGGAGTATCACCCTTATATGGATGGACAATCCTAGAGGACGATACAAACACTGGAGGATATGTTGTAGGCTTGTATCATGGATTTTAGTGTCTCGTGGGAGGATAACTTTTCGTTGGTTGAGTTCTCATATAATAACAGTTACCATGCATCCATACAGATGGCTTTGTTTGAATAATTGTATAGGCGGCCATGTCGTTCTCCACTATGTTGTGTGGAAATGGGTGAGTCCTCGATGGTTGGACCGAGTGTTGTCCAGGAGACTATGGAGAAGATCATGTTGACCAGGAAGAGAATGGTGATGGCCCAGAGTCGTCAGAAATTGTATGGGGATCATCATCACTGGACATTTTTATTCGAGGTGAGTGATCATATGTTCTTGAGGATCTCTCCTAGGTTGGGACATCGTCGCTTTGGGATGTAGGAAAAGTTATCTACGAGGTATACTAGAAATTTTTTGATTCTTAAGTAGGTTGGTGAGTTGGGTTATCACTTGGCTTTTCCACCAAGGTTCAGTGAGGTGCACAGTGTGTTTCTTGTGTCGCAGTTGAAAAAGTATCATCCAGATCATGACCATGTGATTCGATGGGATCATGTTGAGCTAGAATTAGATGCTACATTGGTGAACATTCTAGTCCCAGTTGTTTATAAGAAAAATGAAATTCTTGAGTGGTTAAAGAATCAGTTTAGATTGTGATTTATGGCTGCATGGTCAGATTCAAGAGGAGACATAGGAGCAGGAGAAATAGATGGTCGAGCAAGGGCCTGAGCTCTTTCTCCAAAGGGCAGGTTCACTACTTTCCGAGTATAGAATTTTCAATGGTGGGGAAACTGTAGCACCACCGGTTTGAGGTATGTGGACTTTTTTATTCATTATTATGTGTTTAATGTGCATGGGATGAGTTGGGAAGAGGTTGGGAGATTTTGGAATGGGTTTGGATGAGTTTGGTGGCCTTTAAAGAGGTGCACAGTTTGAGCACAGCTTTTTGGAAACCGTGCGGGTTCTCCAGAAAACCATGTAGGGGAAACAGTAGGCTTCACAAGGCCTACGATCGCTTTTCCAAACAGTGTGAGGAAACCATGCGGACCCAGACTCTCGAGGTAGTGGTGTGCGCACGGTTAGTGCACGGTTTGACAAACCATGTGGGCTAACCCTGCGTCCAATTAATGTTTTGGTTTTAAAACCTGGGCTCACTTGAGATTGCCTTATTTCACTCTTCTCTTCCTCCCACTCGAGCCTCACTAAGGAATTTGGGTTCTTAGGGGTTAAGGGTGCTCTACCACGCGATTTGGAAGCGTTTTAAAGGGGTTTCAAGGCGGATTGAAGGTGGTTTCTACCGGGTAAGTCTCTCTTCTTGCTTCTCTTGTGTTTTCCTCTAGATCTACATCCCTCTCTTTCATGGTTTTCAAGATATACACTTGTTGTGTGTAGATATAGGGTTGGGGTTTCCTTGGATGTTATTATTAAGGCTGTGGATGTTATGAAATGTGATCAAGAGAGGTTTCAGTGGTACGTTCGCTGGATTTGAGGCGCGGTTGTTCATGGGTTGTTTTCTCGGGAACCCTAATGTTAGGGGCTTCTCTCTCGACTCCACTTGGTTAGAACTAGTGGTTCCTTATTAAAATCAATTGTTGTGCTGAAAATTAATTATGAATTGTTATTCCAAAAGGGTTGGAAATCCCTTAGGTGATGTTCTGGGGATTTTTGGGGAAAAAGTGTGTTTATGGTGAAATGATATTCTTATGGATTTTAAAATGAATATTCTAAGATGGGATGATATGGTAGATTTGTAAAAATTATTGATGGAACAGGTTTTCAATAATTTGGGTGTTTTATCGAAAAGTTGTTTGGCATGGAAAATGGTTTTCAATAAATGGGTGATTTATTGAAGTGGATTGATATGAAATGGAATTGATTGATTGCATGTGGTGGTTACCTTGTTGTGATTATGATTTGTTTGGATTGATTGAAATGTTGTGTAGAAGTGGGAGAGAATCCTCACTATAAAAGGTGATGGATAGTGGTCAGAAGAACCACCATATGGGTAGTGGTTGGGAAGTACCGCTAGTAGTGAATTGGTGAATGGGTTGGGTGGAAGTCCCACCGTTTTGGTTGTTTATTGTTTGTTTCATTGCAAGATGTAATTTTTTGAGCTATTGTGAAACGGTGAATTGGCTTATGGTAAGTTTGATGGATTTCCCATGGTTTCTTGGGTTGGGTTTAATGGCTTAGTAAGGGCATTTTTGGCTAATGAAAATGGTTTCACTTGTGGTTTAATTTATATAAACTTCTTTATATAAATGTGCTAATGGTTTTATACTAGTGGCGTGTGTAATGATGTCATTTCGGGAAAACCTACTATGTTTTAGTACTCACCGACTTCTTTGGCACGTTGGTGTATTTGCAGATGTCGTGTTTCTTGACATGGCCAAAGGTATGTCATCAACCTCCTTTATTGGTGTGATGTGATGTCCTGGTGGAGCTTGGGGCTTGGAGCTTGGTGTGGAGCTATGGTGGTGTCATGGATCATGGTGTTTGCTTTTTTGGTCTTCCTCGTAGTACTTTGATATTGTTTATGGGTTGTGTTGGCATGTGAGATTGTTATGGATTATCTAGTTGTATCTGGTAATGTATGAGGTTGGTTGTTTTTTCGACATGCATCATATAGTTGTGGATTTTTTGGTTGGTTTTTTATGGGAAAATCGTTCCCCAACTTTTTCACGAAGCCCTCAACATTTATTTCCAGTCTTTGGCGCCTTGGGAAAATCGCTTAAGGCCAAGTAACGCTCACCGCCTCCTCAAGCCAATGAGGTAGGGGCATGGTGTTACATTTTACTTGATGTAATAGTAAAAATTCATTAGGTATTCTATCCATTGTCACTATCTATGATTTGTGTCCTGTTGATAAAATATATAATTCTGAATCTTGTTATTATTGAAGACAACAAAACATTCCCCAAAAATATAGTTCCACCGAAACATAAGTGCATGCATGAATGAAGTGGGATCTAAATCATTGTGTGGAATAATTTATCTCTTGTGGTCAGTTTAAAATAGATCCATAATCTACCACATGGACATCTTGCATAAGTAAAAATTCCAAACCATCACGAGAATCATTTCAAAACACTATGTATCCCTTCCCCTAATAATATAAGATCATAATATGAGTTGATGTCAGAAGCCATTTCAATTCATCTAAATAATATTGAAACAATTCATCCATGCCGACATTCAATTCTTTCCTGGCAAGGGCACTCAAAGGTGATGCCAACATAGAGAAATCCTTGATGAATAGTCATTTGAACCCATCAAGACCATGGAAGATCCTAATTCAAAATAAATTATGTTATTCCTTCAATGAAAATATAGCATTTTCTATCTCTGGATCAACTTTAAGCATTGATCAGAAATAATGGGGCCCTAGAACATCACTTCTTCTACCCATAATCATCATTTTGAAATCATTCTAAACAATCATTATCATCTCAAAATTTCTATAACAAAACTCATTTTTTCTCATGCTCACTATCTTATTCTGAATAATACATATTATCATCCATGAAAAAATTAAAAAAAGTGTTGGGTTGTCCGTGGAATATATGATTCAACTAAGAAATAAAAACTACTAGAGAATTAATAAGATCATAAGGATTATAAATATATTCATAATGGATACTCCATCTATTATTAGTTATCGTCGGTATATAGGACTCACAAACTCTGAGATGATGATAACCCAAAAAAATATTGATATTTAAAAACCCATTTTCCCACATTATCTGAACAAATAGATCATCCAAATGATGAAAAGAGTATTTGTTCTTAACTGTCACTTGGTTCAACATTAAATTGTGGAAAAATAATCAATGTTAACCATATAACTTCTTAGAAAAGAGAACCAGGGATACCCCAGGAGAAACACTAGCATGAATAAAACCATTTTGTAATAGTTTTTCTAACTGAAGGATGGTCTCTTTCAGATCTGATGCTACCATACGATAGGAAGGTATCAATATCAGTTGCATACCTGGAAACAGATCGACAATAAACATTACCTATCTCTGTAGTGGAATACCAATGATGTCATTAGGGGTATTGTTAGTAATGTCTGGAACAACATTGGAAAAATCAATGACAATATATAGGTCATTAGGATCAAACACAAAAGTAGGTATAAAACACTTGAGATCTAATTATCAAGGCCATGTACGACTAAAACTCAAGTTCCACTCCCCAAAAAACACACGAGCACACCCATAAGTAATAAGAATGGCAACTCACCAATGTTAAAAATCAACATTAGCTCAATTTGTGACATGCCAATACATTCCAATAAAGAAGTCAAAAAATCCATATCAGGAATAAGAAAATCCCAAACTGAATTTTTATCAGCTATCATCAACTAAAATGTACCTAGAAACCCATTCTCTTTCCTCTTTCCCTGAGGTTTCACTAACTCCATTGTAATGTACAGGTATTCCATTGTATGTTTATGAATAATAAAAATATGTTTAAATATAAATTATTGTGATTTAGTAGTATCAAATAATGGAACTTCTACTAATGATACAATAAGTATTGTACCTCTCACTATTTCTAGACATGCGTCCTCATCCGTTAGACACACAACTACTATGTGAAAATGATTCCCTCATGAGGTTATGGCTAGATCCATGTATAATTTGAAGCTTATGACTGTTCGATATTATCATTTTGAGATGGTGAACCCTCAGCATAATGTGACATTGTCATATTCTGACCAAAGTGATGTAAGTGACCAATTCATTCCCAATTGATTCACATCTCTGTGTGAATAGGAAGATAAAAAATTGGGTGTCCCCCATTTCCACACTGATAACATGTCATGGGCACATTTCCCACTATAAAAGATGGTTCATAGGAGCGTTTCTAGAGATACCCACCTCTATTACTCCTATGATGATCTATCAAATTCATCATCTCTCCATATGCGCCACTAAAACTGCCACCTGATGGAAGAGAAATTTTTAAAAATCTATCCTTTCATGTTAAATTCATTTCTACTATAATTTCGCAGTCTACTATTTCCTCATGGGTATTAAATTTATCCAATAAATTCCATGATATGATATCCAATCTCAATCCATCAAGGTACATCTGCCACTTCATCAAGTTATTATTTACGATGCTTTGAGAAAATTAGAGAAACTCAAAAAATCAGTTAGTGTGTGAATACACCAAACTCTCTCCCTACTACAATGGTAGGAACTAAAATGACATCAACAATGTAAGAAACTATGGAAAACCCAAGTAAAAATACGTTTTTGAAACTCTTATTATCCATTTCTATGTAAATATATGACTGGTTAATATAATCCCACCATTGCATGTCATAACCCTTGAGTGTGAATGCTGAACACTTCACCCAGGTGATCTGAGGTGTCTACAAAAATTTGAAGATTTGATTTATCATATAATGTCATTCTTCCACCTATTGAGGATCATATTTTCATTTCATGGGTGGTTGATCCTCATGGAAGAACAGTTGCAATCTTGCTCTCTCTACTCCATCACCTAGTTGTACCATAATAAAAAAAATCATCTGCTTGTGTTACATATTGTTTAACAACATTGACTAACTGTATGATCTCCATAATGAGGTTCTGATCTATAGTTCGGTTCTCTTGTGGATTATATGTTTCACCATCTTTAGGAACTCATGCAATACATCTCATAGGAATGTCATGATACACAAAAACATAAGAATGGTCATACATTAGAAAAATTTTCAACTCAAAATAAATAATCCCTAAGAAAAAACTAATATTAAAAAAAGGCACTAGAGACACATATCCCAACATCCCATGGAAGTGTGGGTCTCGTTACAATAATAAATGTCTACACAATTATTGGAACATACCATTCAAGTCACAAAAAATCAATCTAAAGTATATCAGATGTACCAATGAATTGAACCTTAATGAATGAACTGCCTCTAATCCCAAAATATGAAGAACTGGTCTAGGTTTCCCTCGAACCTGGAACATGACTTGTTCTGTCATATACCCAAGGGGAGTTACTAATACCTAAGGGCTGGTGACAAGAACGCCAGCATTGAAAATCAAAACATATGAGACAATTTGTTTTCAACCTAAACAACCAATTGTTATACACACATAATGAATGGAAGAAATAATGGAATACTTATAAATATGTATGCAATATATATTTGAAATCCGTGGAAATAAACAACTAAAATTGTTGTTAAAATTTACAGGACAATAATAATAGAAACGGACATGAAAACAAAAAAAATCTCCAAACATTGGTACGGTTGGACTCCCACCATCTTACCACCAGCTACCCAACCAGCTGACATGAACCTCACCACCTCACTATGGTGTGTTTCCTTTCTCAGCACTGGAATAAAAACAATGTATTACTCACCATTGAAGTGGTGTGCAGAGTGAGAGCTGATAAGATTAGTAGGATCCCTCCTAGGTGTTCCCTAACTTGTGGATGTATATCATGTATTGTATGCTCATTTTATGTGAAAATAAGGAATGATAATCAATAAAGATAAGTTGAGTAAAAAATGGAAAACATATCCATTTTTAAAAAAATTATTAACAAAAGAACGTATATAAATTTCAAGAGACATTTTCCATATCATTTAACAAAAGAATAATCCTGAAATCAATACTAACTCACAAATCCAGTCAATACAAAATAGAATAACATGTATCAAAACACCATGTTTTACTATAGTTCAAATCTAAAAACTAATCATAATACAATAGTAATGTACACAAATCAGATCCTCGAAAAATAGGGCGATGAAGTAGAGGAATACCCCCTATGTAAACCCCCCCCCCCCAAATGAATATTGGTCCCCTAAAAAATGATCCTATGAAACAAAGGGAATACCCATGATAAAAATACTTTGAAATCACAAAATAGTGGACGATGACCCCTTGATTAACCTTCCACATATGTACGCATGGTAACCCATATCCACTTGTTGAAAAATCATTTCGGTTATTTGGAATCCATTTCAATACATTTTCACAATTTCGATTTTAATAACTGAATATACTAATTTAATAACCCTTTATCAACAACCAGGGATAACCAATTATTCCCAAAACACCATTTTAATCCCAAAAAATACAACAATTCAATTTTTAATTTAAAAAATAGATTATAATTAAAAACAATTAGGTTCATAAAAGTGGCCTAGAGATGGTACCACTAAAATCAAAATGCACGTTGCATGCGCCCATAATAGAATCCGAAATAAATGAAACTAAAAAATTTCAATGAAGGAACTATAATAAAATATACATAATCATTGATTAAATTTAGAAGATGAGGGGTTGAGGGAAGAGAGGAAACCCACATTCCAGAATGACAAAGGCCCGCCGCACTATGAATAATAGAAGAAAATCCATACAAAATGATATCTGAAAACAGTCCGGAAGAAACAACGAATAATTACCATATTTAAACCCATAGATCTGATAACATATTCCAAAGGCTCTACAGTGATCAAAATAAACAACAAAATGGAATGAAAAAATAACTATTTAGACACACCAAAATCATAATAGCGATTGTACATAGAATAGATTGTTCCAGAAGGGGTTGTGTCTCTCAAAAATGTGCTAGAAATTCTTTTGGTAAAGAGACATGTGGAACTTATCAATGAGTTGAAACAAAATAGCTACATGTTTTCATCAGAAACATTATGCAGAATGTTACAATATGTATAACCCATGTTCATGATTTGTATCTTCCACATCACATATATGCTAAAAAACCCATCACCTAGGATTATAAATTTGTTTCATAAAAGATACATGACGTGCAATCACCATATATATTGTGTACTAGTTAACAATGTGATAATTCCATCCATGAAGTACTTATAGTACCCATTACACTGTTTGTAACCTAATTACACGGTTTGTAACTATTCTGTAGCCTAAAAAAAATATAATAAAACATATTAAGGCTTTGAACCAAAAGGAAACATTGAGAGGGGAAAAAACATAAATGATCTAGGTAATGGGATGATTCACATGAAATAGCCAGATGCAAATAAAATACATTTTCTTCATTATATATTGATCATAATATTTCATCATTGTAATCATAGACATTAACAATATAGATTAATAGTGATATTTTATTGTAAAACCATTTAAACTTTTGTAACATTGAATTTAAATAAAAATGAAATAATAAAAAAAATATTAAAATATATTTAGAATAAACAAATTCTATATATTAAATTCAATGGGGGATCTATAAAAGCCACATAAATGGATTTTGGTGCAAAAAATAACATATGTATCAAAGAAAGAATTTTGAGTCAAAAATATAATACATTATCAATCAACTTAATTTATACATAATAAACCTTCATATAAGAAAAATATATGTTTGTTATAAATATATTACAGATCCATCCATATTTATATCATTCCATAGAATAATTACATAAGATAATTTATTACTCATTTATTTAAAATTCAATTTAAAATTAATCTTTTGGTCAATAATTGATTTTTTTGTACCGTCAGCTTTGTTATTTGTTCATGATAATTTGATAATGTAAAAATAATATATATAATTTTTAAAATGATATAAATTTCATATATTTTTTAGTGTATATTTACATAGAGGAATCACTAAAAGATAGGGATATAATTTCAAATACAAAATTCATTGAGATGGTAGTGCATACTTACATATGATGAATACTTCAGTTATCCCTTATTTATTACATTTCATGTAATGAATGAACTAATAAAATCACATTATAAGGTGGTAGTTCTCCTTATACTTTAGAAACATTATAGTATTCCCACAAAATGAACCATTTGATGTAATATTTGATAAAATAATTAGCAATGTAAAATTATATCACAAATATAATATGTAAACATAAAATCTAACATTGTTTCCATCATTTTTAAGTGATTATGGAAATCTAATATCATCATCTCGGAAGGCGGTATACTTCCATACACATGATGGAAAATTTTAGTTCCTATTTTATGAGGGTGGAGAAATATATTGGTTGATAAATTAACATAAAAAGACACACACACACACACACACACATATATATATATATGAGGTAATTATTTTGTTAACTAATTACTATGGAATAATATTTCAATAATTTAAAAAAAAACTTAAAACATAAATTCAGAGTTAAAAACATTACATCTTTTTCATTCATCATCTTCAAATTTAATAGAAATAAATTTGGGATTTGAATCCTGGGATAAAAATTCCTAAAAGATATGTTTAGTCATTTATCGAATGTACTGGGTTATTTTTGTATTAACATATTTTTCTTGAAAGTGTTTATAGGAGGGGATAAGCGGCGGCATTTTCTATGTGATGTGATTGAAATACATTTAATTATTTGAAAAAAATGACCCACATTTTTAAAATTGAGAAGGCACGAAAATGTAATATTATAGGAAAAAAGATGTTATGAGGCATAAATGGTTCTATTAAATTTGTATTGTATTTTTTCTTAGTCATTTTCATCAATATATTTTTATTCACCCCCCCCCCCATAATTTTTTACCTTATTTAAATTAAAGAGTGTAAATTTTCTTTACCAATCATTATGTTAAAATTATAATTTTACTATAATATATATTATAAATTACATTTTTTAAAAATATCGAATCATTTTTTCTAAATAAATATCATATTTGTGGTAGGGTTTAATTTAAAATTAAACATACGAATGTGATGTGAAAACATGTTTTTTCGAGGTAAATATTTCATAAATTTAGAAAAGTTTAAATTCATATTTTCATGTAAAATTTATCAAAATTACATATATTAGATTTATAAATATATAAACGAACTAAATTTAATCATTAATTAATATTAAAACACATTAAATGTTTTTAAATGTTTCAATCCAAACACATTTCTGAATAAAAAACATTATTTTTCTATATCCATTGTGAAATTTATCATTTTCAAAAATTATAATAATTAATATCCAAGATATTATTTACATAAATATTCCAAAAATTAATTTTTTTTATTCAAATAAATTTTTTGAATTTCGTTAAAATTATGTTTATTATTTTCACAAAAAAATCATATAAATAATTTTTTTGATAAAAAAATATTATTGATGCTTATAAATATTGTTAAAAATTTTATTTAATATTTAGGCAATTTTTGTTGTTATTTAATATTATTTTACTATTTTTTAATAATTTATTTTTTACATTTAATATCACTATGATTAATGTCTATGTATAAAATGATGATTTAAATTTTTTTTATTAATAATATATCGTAGTTTTCTCAAAATCATTGTTGTGTATAATAAAATCATTCAACAAATAAAATATATTAGAATGAAAATATTTAATAAAATCACATGGTGTTATATATATATATATATATTAAATATTTTAATTTATATAAATTCTGTTTATACCTTTATCTAATGATATCAAAATCAATTATCTACATCAAAGAAGTACTAATCTCCTCAATATTGGCCAATAATTTCCTAAATCATTAGTATGTGGTAAATATTCCCTGAAAGTTTCTTCTTGAGATCCTAGTAATCAATGAAAATTATTATTTATATGTCGATGTTCTTGAAAAATATTCCTTACATACACATAGGTGATTAACATGAGCATATGAATAATTTTTAAAATTTATCCTGTAACATCTTTTTTAAATACTCATGTCTTATCCATGAAATAAAATATTTTGTTTTGCAGATATAATTTTGTCTTTGTATATAATAATTTTGGGACAATATTTCATGATATTTTGGAATTCCGTGAATCTCCAAAGAAAATGTTTTATTTTATTTCATTATAATGATAATTTTTCCATGATTGATTCTTTCTGTTAAAAACCCATTTTAGGAGGATATAATCCTTTAATATGAATATACACCAAAACAATTGGGTGATTTTCAAAAGGATACATATATAAATCCATTTATATTTATGAAATGAGGAATAGTTATGGATATATAATGAAATTTATTTTTTCTTTATAGTTATAGTGAGATATATATAATGGTATCAAATCCTAGAAGTGTATCATATCAAATTGCACCCAGTTATAGATTACACCTCATTGGAATTATATTCCAAGATAGATTAACCAGGTAGTATTCCAATGGTTTGGTTTTTGTGATCAGGACAATTGGTTTTTAAAAAACGATCCATACATAATGTTATATAGGAAGTGATTCAAATGTTCATTATAACATGAATTAAATTTAAATAACTATAGAACTATATATTAATTATACATTTAATATTAACTATAGTTTTTTATAACATTATTTTATGATTTCCATTAAATGAGTTACCATCCAGTTTTCTATTATGATGAAAATTTTATAAAAAACCATAACTTAATAAGTCAGAAATGAATAAATTATTATCACATATTAATTAAATTTAAAGGCTTATTCACTTGGATTTATAGGATAGGAAATCATCCCAATCATTTCATTTTGGATCAATGTCGTAATTATTTCATAACATTTACCATTATATTTTCAATAGGAATGTATCCTTCATAATAAATTTTATGTATAACTTGATAGATGGAGGAGTATAATCCAGAGTGTTAAATATGGTTTTCAGTTTGTCAAACATGTCATGCATCGAGTTATTATTTCATTAAAATTGAACCATGATTGTTCTGAAATATTCCGCCTGGGATCATTAGTCCTCTGATTTCATCAACATGCAGTATAATTCAAAGGATGTAATTGATATGAGCGACCACATTCTATATATTATAAGATTCTATGATATATTCCTATATTTTGACATATCCCATGTATTTTCACTGAATTTTTATAGTAATAAATTTTAAATTCACAATACCATTATGAAATGACTATATTACTATTTCAACATTACCAAACAATATTCTTGTTTCATTTTTATATACACACATTGATAGTAGTTCCATCTATAATATATATGTTTACTGTAATGGAATTGTTTTGTTCAAAAGTAGGAGGGCATAAAAAATATTATTTGAATCCTTGTTTCATGTAATATAAAATACCCAAATTTTCAGCATTTTATATTTAACCACATGATGATATAAATCAATGAAATGGTTGGACAAAAATGTCAGTAAGTTCTAAACATAAATGGAATGAATATGATACAAGAGATAATAAGATATTGTTGAGCGTAATTATAATCCTCACATCATACTCATATGTAATGACCAAGAATTTCCATGTAATTTTTTTTAAAATAAATGCGAATTTTAGGAGTTCGTGAAAATTGACGGTACATAATTCCAAGGCAAGAAGTTCCCAAAATGAATTTCTGAACATTATTTCGGATACTTTTATCAATCATGTGATCAATATTATCTAACATTTGAACCGGTGCTCGGAATTAAAATATGATGGCACCATTGATCTCGCAACACCAGTATTCGCTTAAGGAGACATTCACCTCGACTGCAGTAGGTCGAGTGTGGATGTTTTCTTTTCACATATTTGTGAAATAAAAAAATAAAAAATGGTGTATAATTTTATTTTTATTTTCTTTAGAAACTCCCATGTGGATGTTTCACAGGTGTGGACCACTGAACTAAAACTTCCCATGAGAGGTTATAGAGTTTGGGACCACCATGCCTAAACCTCCCATGGGAGGTTATGGTGGTGGGGACCACCAGAGGCTAAACTCCCTTGAACTCCCTCTTAAGTGTGGGGAAGCCTTCTAAACTTTCCCCATATTAATGGTACTACCCCATATAATTAATTTTTTTCCATGATAATTAATTAATTATGTGGATCCAATGTAAATTATGTCAACAATGAAATTGGGGAAACATATCAGAAGTTGGCTACATTACAATTAGTTGGAATTCGGAGAGGAGAAATATTGTGAGAAAAGCTCTCCAACGAAGAACATCAATGAATAATGCTTCACCTTCGATGAATTCTTCCTCAAACTCTTTCGAAGGATCTCCAATGGGGAACATCTCCACTGATGATCGAGGAGATACCGATGCCAATGGCATCCCTCTATCCCCAACAACATTGTACCCTACATCACGATATCCATTGACAAATCAATTGAACGAGGTAGGGAGGGTTTTTGAATTATTTCCCATACCCATTCTTGTTATTCTTGTGATTAATGTACTATATCCCCTTGCTTCCACTCTAATGTGGAGAGTGCGGGCCAAACATACATTGACCATCCTCTCAAAATTTCTTCGGATAATTATTGTGTTCTTCGCGATGGAGGAGGAAGGCTATCAACCACGATGAAGGCGACGAAGGAAACGAAGGCCATGACACCGCCCTGTGGAAACCGCCCCCCACAGCCTCCATGCCTAATGGTGCTTCACCGATGGTGGCCTCCGTGCGTCGTGGCACTCCGCTTCCCGTGGCCTCCTTACCCAGGGGCTCTCTTCCACCGCGGCCTGTCGTTCCACCCCGCGGCCTTGCCGCGCTGCCCTAGTCGAGTCGTCCCGCAGCACCTGCAACCTCCGCCCTCCCATCTGAGCCACCCTATGAGAGCCGCCCCATGTCCTCTACCATTCCAGTCGAGTCGCTCTATCCGAGCAGCCTCACGACACCCACACCCTCCACCCTTCCGGGCGAGTTTCCCCGACCGAGCCGCCCTAAGGCCTCCACCCTCCCTGCCAAGTCACTCCAGCAGAGCCTCCCAACTGCCTTGCACCCTTGTGGTGCCCCCTACAGCCGAGGTGCCCAGTTCCCTCACGAAAACGACTCCGGTTTCGCCACCCCATGTCCTAACCCCCCCCCCCCCCCCCGGGCCGAGCCGCCCTGCACCACTGCAGCACCCCCGCTGCATCGCGTCCCTCATGGCCTGTCGGGATGGGTCGGCCCGACCGAGTGGGACCAGACCCAGGATAGATACAACCCAATACACTACATGGGCCATAACATTGGAACGAGACGTCCATTTGATGAACCTTTTGCAGGGCCAGAATCCATGGAGCGAGACATCCCCTTTAGTATACCCCACTAGAGGTTTGGATAATGTCAGGGAATGGTCGGGATGGATTGATGATGAATCCAACTAGGCCATTGGGACAAAAAGGCTAATAATACACAGACTGGGTGTCCGATTGACAAGCCATCTGTTGCATTGAGACCCCTATGATGTGGAAGTCCTTTGAGATACTTCTTCATGGGACCTTGTGGTAGTTGGAGTATCAACCAGTGGGTTGTGAGGTGGATCCACCCATAGATGAGCAAGCATAGTGCAGAAACCCAATACCTGGTTGTGACATGATGAATGTAGAGCGATCTTATGTGGGTCAAAAGTTAGAGTGATCAAGTGTAGTTCATCACTAAGCTATCCTATGGGGGTTAGCACCTAGAGCGATCCTGTATGGGTCATCACTTAGAAGGATCTTGTGTGGGTCAGCACCTCACAATCCTATTTGGTTCTGAACCCTACGATCCTTTGTGGGTCCTCCCTTATAAATCTTATGTGGGTCAGCACCTTGAGATCCTATGTGGGTCATCACATAGCGATCCTATGTGGGTCAGAACATTGCGATCCTCTGTGGGTCAGCACTTAGAAATCTTGTGTGGGACTGCACCGAGGGATCCTATGTGGGTCAGCACCTGGCGATCTTGTGTGGGTCTGCTTCTTAATAGAGTAATATAATTTATTAGTTACATTTAATCATCAATAAAAATTTATATAAGATATACCATGAATGATCTGAGTTCGTACCTGTGAGTTATTTTCCATTGTGGTAATACCTTTGTGGTATTATTTTGTGTGGCGTACTTGTGTGGTACATGCCTTTTTGGATTCCTTCATTGTGGAATAGTTGATCTTGGGGCTTTTGGTTAAGATTGTGTGGTTCCTCATGATTGATATGGGTATATATGATAACTTAGAAATATGTAAGGGAATATACCTAAGTAGGGTTGACAGTTGACTTCATACTTTACGTTTTATACTTTGTGGATTTTTGAGACATTTAGGGTCTCGAGGTCCCTACTGAGTATCGTTACACTCTGCCCTGCACGGCCAATGCCTGCACCTTGTTTTTTTCTTGCAGACGATTGTCCGCATTGATCGAGGCTAAGGAAACCAGTACTGGACAGTGGCAGGTAGTGGACCATATGATGTGATAGTAAATAGAGGATAAAGATGGACGTGGAGTGATGAGAAGGCGATTTGTACCTACCCATTAGGTAGGAACGTCGGAGGAAGACCATGTAGTTGTTTTCCATTTTGTTTTAGTTTTATTTCAATTGTAGTTGTATCTTTATAGTTGGGCTTGTATTTCAGGCCCCTTTTTACTTTCATCACTCTTTTGGTTATATAGTTTAGTTGTGATTGTATCACGTTATGTCCTTGGTTGAGTGTGTTTATAGGATATAAAGACAATTTCTTCCATGTTATAGGGAATAAGCCTTTAGGTGCTAGTCGCCAGCCATTGGATTATGAAAAGCGGGCTTGGGTTAGTCACATCATAGGCCCTGAGGATGGGTCGTGACAATTGGTATCAGAGGAGTCAGTTCTACCATAGAACATAGGACTCCGATCTTTATTTTTTAATTGAAAAATGTGTTAAATTTGTTTAGTGTGGTTATCAGTTAAGGGGATTTAGTGTTGGTGTGGCGGCTAACGTATCCATACACCAGGTCTCAGACTTCTGATTTCTGACTCAGTGCATGAAAAAACTAATTTTATGTGTGTTTTGAAGAGTTTTATTTGTGATCTATTTGAGTCAGCTCACCAAGTATAACTTTTTGTCCAAGGCGCCGCTATTTCTCTTCAAGATTCCTCCATTAATATTGACAGCTAGGGATCTGAGAGTTGTACATACTAATAGCCCACCGAGAAATGAGGCATCGGGGCAGGGCCCTCTTCCAGTAGAGGCACCAGTGGAGGCACCAATAGTACCATTACCCATTGGGCCACCGATTCCTCCAGCCCTAGTAGCAGAGAGTGGATGCCACTTGAGACCATTTCATGAGTTCCAGGGCTAGAGTCCACCTAGGTTTAGGGGAGAGACGGAACCACATGCGGCTGTGGATTGGTTGTAGGATGTAGTGAGTGTCTTCTGAATGGTAGGTACACAAGCTGATCTAATGGTGATCCCTGCATCCAACCATATTTATGCTATAGCAGACAAATGACACAGAGTTACAAGAGGAAAAAAACTATAGGTGGACGACCGCATGATTCAGTATCGGTTGTGCAGGGCACCCAAGATAGAGCCAGTCATTCCCGGAGTGGCCAGTGTTATGAATGCAGCGGGTAGGGTCACATGGATCATGACTATAAGAACCGCCATATGTATGATCAGAAGATGGCCTAGTGAACACCTAGGTGGAGATAATAATTTAACAGAGAAGTTCTATAGGGAGAAGGAAAATGTGACAGAAGAGCTGGACATACAACTAGTGGTGGGCGATGATTCGAGATGTTACCACCACAACCACCAGGAGGTCATCCCTGACCGTAGAGAGTAGGTGGAAAGGGAGAGCCCAACTCCAGGCAATTGAGGCCTATGATCATGACACTTTAGTGATGATAAGAGGTATGCTCTTTTTCTACTCCACCGTTCATGCAATACATATAGACATAGGTGGCAGCCATTCTTTTATTTCCACTTCCCTCATTCCGAGCATGGAGATTTCGATGGAGACTTTGTCTCAATCCTTATGGATAGAGACTCCTATGGGAGCGGATTCGATGATTACGCACTAGTTCCAAAAGAGCAATCTTTTTCTTGGAGGTGATATCATCAGTTGGGATCTCTTAGTAGCGGCATCGAGGCCTTATGACGTCATCTTGGGTATGGACTGGTTATCTATAGTCCATGCTCAGATTGAATTTATTAGGCGCAATGATTTGTGTGTCTGCATGGATGGGACCAGGTTTGCCTTCATCGGTGAGAAGGGAGCCTTTTTAGCACTAGATGGACTTACCAATATGAGGGTGCAGAAGATCACTCATTATTTGTCTAGACTTACCCATGGATCAGTAGATGTGGAGATTCCGATCTATCCTGTAGTGGTGGAAAAGTACGCGGATGATTTCCCTAATGTTGTTCTATGTCTACCTCCTCACAGTGGGGTGGACTTTTACATTTACTTGTACCCCGAGACGACACCGATATCTTCACCAGCGTATCAGATGTCTCCCGCAGAGCTTTGTGACCTAGAGGTACAACTAGAGGACTTGCAGGTGATGGTATTAATTCGGCCCAATGTTTCTCCTTGGGTAGCCTCGATTTTTTCTCCAAGAAGGTGGATGAGAGCATGATACTTTGTGTTGACTATCGACGCCTGAACCAGGTGACTGTGAAGAACATGTAACCACTTCCTAGGATTGATGAACTCTTTTATCAGCTGAAGGGAGCATGGTGGTTCTCAAAGATTGACCTCAGATCAGGCTATCACTAGCATAGTGTACATGACTATGATGTGCAAGAGATGGATTTCAGATGTCAGTATGGCCATTATGAGTTCTTGGTTGGGCCATTATGTCTAACCAATGATCCAGCAGTTTTCATGGGACTCATGAATATGATCTTTCAGCCATACCTTTATCGCTTGGTAGTATTCTTCATCGATGACATTCTGATCTACTCTACTAATGAGGAGGATCATGCCTATCATTTTCAGGTACTACTGGACACACCTCGAGAGAACCAGCTTTATGGTAAGCTCTCAACATGCTAGTTATGGATCAGAGAGGTTCAATTTTTGGGACATGTCATATCGGAGGCTAGAGTTGCAGTTGATCCAATGAATATTGAGGTGTTATTTTCTTGGGATACACCCTAGAGTGTGGTTGAGGTACAGAGTTTCCTGGGTTTGGCTGAATACTATTAGAGGTTTGTTCCAGATTTCTCCAATGTTGCAAGACCTCTCTCAGCATTTTCAAAGAATAGGATACCCTTAGTTTGGTCAGAGAGATACCAGCAGAGTTTTTTGGAGTTGAGGTAGCGGCTGACTAGTGCCTCTATATTGCGGCTACAAGAGGAGGGTGAAGGGTACTAAGTCTAATGAAATGCATCAGGGACCGGGTTCGAATGTTTCCTAATGCAGGAGTGAGCAGCGATCGCATATGGTTTTTGATAGCTGATAAAGCATGAGAAGAACTACACTACCCATGACATAGAGTTAGTAGCAGTTGTCTTCGCCTTGAAGATGAGGTGGCATTACTTGATGGGCATGCATTTTATAGTCTACATGGATTACAATAGTCTCAGGTATATCTTCTCTCATAAGAAACTAATCCAAAGAAAACAATGTCGTCTTGAGATCCTCCAGGATTATGACTTTGAGATAGTCCATACTCCTGGGAAGGGGAATGTTGTATGAAATGCACTCAGCAGGAGATTTGGTATACAACTACTAGATGAGGGGATGGTGCAGCTAGCTGCATTGCATATATCCTTCGTGGAATGTGATGGAGCAGATTTCCTTCTGTCTCTTAGTGTCACTCCCCCACTTCTATAGTGAGGCTGGGGGCGCAGCGTGGGGACATTGATTGGGAGACACGAGGTGCTCAGATATCTATAGGACTGGTGCCTGATGTATTTTCTAAAGGTGGGGAGCACGCCATCATCTTCAGAGGACGTACCATGGTACCTATGTCACTTCGGGAGGAACTAATGAGGGAGTTTCTTGCATCCCCACTAGTGGTACATCTAGGAGTGAGAAAGATGTAACAGGATCTTTGATGACAACACTGGTGGCCAGGAATGAAGAAATCAGTAGCAGAGATTATTTATCGGTGCCTCACTTGTCAGCAAGTTAAGGTAGAGAATCATGTTCCAGGAGGCTTGGTTCATCCCTTAGAGGTCCCAGAGTGGATTTGGTATGGGATATGAATGTACTTTGTGATAGGACATTCGCGTACATCCAGAGGTCATGACTCTATCTGGGTGATCGTCGACCGACTCACCATGTCGGCCCACTTCCTACCGATCAGAGAGCATGGTTTATTAGAGAGGTTATGATGCCTATATGAGAAAGAGATTGTGAAGCTACATATAGTACCCTCGATGATTTTCTCCAATTGTGATACATGTTTTACTTCCTGGATATGGAAGGGGTTGCAAGAGGCTTTTGGGATGCAGCTTCGTTTGAGCACTTCCTTCCATCCTCAGACGGATGGTTAGACTGAGTAGACCATTCAGAACCTTGAGGACTTGTTGTGTGGTGGAATCATCATCTTCAGTCGCAATTGGGTGTATCACATGCCTTTGGTGGAGTTTTCATACAACAATAGCTATTACTCCATCATTGGGATGACACCTTTTGAGCTTTTGTGCAAGCGACCATGCAGATCACTATTGTGATGGACTGAGCTAGGTGAGTTAACATTTTTGGGACCAGAGTAGGTATGGGCTAACAAAGAGAAGGTTCAGATCATCTTGGAGTGGAATAAGACTACACAGAGCAGGCATAAGTCGTATGTCTAGAGGAGAAGAAGACCTCTGGAGTTTGAGGATGGCAACCATGTCTTTCTATAGTTCTCACCTCGATGAGGATTAGAGAGATCTAGATGAGGTGGAAAGTTAACTCCAAGGATCATCGGACCTTTTTAGGTCCATAGACAAGTTGGTGAGGTTCCACACCCCTTAGCTCTTCCACCTTAGTTTCCCCTAGTTCACGATGTCTTCCACGTATCACATCTGAGGAGATATGTGCATGAATCTTCTCACATCATCGACCATGGTGAGCGAGTCTTCAACGATGGGGTGACTTTTATGGACGTTCTAGTAGAGACTGAGGATCGATAGGAGTGGGTACTTTTTGGGTAGTCAATACCTTTGGTGTGCGTTCATTGGCAGCACGAGAACCTCCAACAGAGGACATAGGAGTAGGAAGCTCAGATTCATGCTCAGTACCCCCCAATTGTTTTCCTAGTTTTGAGTTGTAGCTTATTGGGACGTAAAGCCCTTATGTGGGGAGACTATAAAGTCCCAGAATTTCCATGTAATTTTTTTAAAATATAAATGAATTTTATGAGTACAAGAATATTTACGACACATAATTATGAGGTCCGAAGTTCCTCGAATGAATTTCTGAACATTATTTCTGGTTCGTTCAGTAAAAATGTGGGTGAGATTTTCTAACTTTTGAGCTGGCCCATGGAATTGAAATATGAGAGCACCGTTGAACTCGAGCTGCCGATATTCGTTTAAGAAGACCTTAACCTTGACCACAGTTGGTCGAGTGTTGATGTTATCATTTCACATATTAATGAAATAATAAAATAAAATAAAATTGTGTAACATTTAATTTTTATTTTCTTTTGAAACTCCCATGTGGATGTTTCGTAAGTGGGGAACACTAAAATAAAACCTCCCATGCGAGGCTATGGATGTGGGGACCACCGATCCGAAACCTTCCATGAGAGTTTATGGTTTTGGGGACCACATGAGGCTAAACTCTCTTGAACTCCCTCTTATGTGTGGTGAAGCCTTTTAGACTTTCCCCACATTAATGGTGTCACCCCCTTTAATTAATTTTGTACCAACCTCATCAATTAATTAATTTTATCCATCTTAAATTATGATAACAATTAAATTGGGGAACCATATCAGAAATTTGGAACATAGAAATTCGGAGGAATTGGGAGAGGAAAAATATTGGTAGAAAAGCTCTCCGATGATGAACACTTCACCTTCGAAGAATTCTTCTCCAAACTCAGTCGAAAAACCGCCAATGCGGAACAAATCCACCGATAATCAAGGAGACGCCAATGACACCGACATCCATCTATCCACAATGACGTCATCTCCTTCCACGTGACCTTCATCGACAAGTCAAATGAACGAGGTAGGAAGGGTGTTTGAAATATTTCCTGAACACGTTCATGTTATTCTTGTGATTCAAGAATTATAGCGGCAAGCTACCACTCAAATGCGGACAGTGAGGGCCTAAAAAATAGTGTCTGTCCTCTCCGAATTTCTTTGGATAATTCATGTGTTCTTTATGATGGAGGAGGATGACTATCAACAGTGACAAATGAAAAGAAGGAAATGATGTCGCTCCATGGAAACCACCACCCGCGGCCTGCAGCGCCACCCTAGCCGAGTCGTCCCACGGCCTCCGCCCTCTTGGAAGAGCCACTCTGGCCGAGCCGCCCCGCGGCCTTTCTCCCAAGAGGAAACCCCCACGGCAGAGCCACCCCATGACCTCACGGCACCCCCAGCCACCGAGCCACCCCGCGCCTACGCGGAACCCCCGCGGTCGAGCCGCCCTGCTCCCTTGCGGCACACATGCGGCCTCACATCCCTCACGGCCAGCCGGGCCGAATCCAGCGGGTCGACCGGGTCGACCCGGCGTGGGACAGGGCGGGTCGACCCAAACCAGGACATCTAGGGTTGGGTCGGTCTGGCTGTGTCTGACAGATCCCAGACCAGATAAGACCCTGTACTTTACATGGTCCATAACATTGGCACCAGACGTCCGATTGATGAACCGTCAGCGGCACCAGAAACCATGGAGAGAGATGGTCTATTTGGTATACCCCATTGGAGTTTTGGATAAATTTGGGGAACGGTCAATTGGATCATGCACAAATCCAACTAGGCCCCTGAGACAAAAAGGCCAATAACACACAGACCGGGCATCCAATTGGCTCTTTGTCTGTTGCGTTGAGACCCCTATGACATGTCAATCATTTGAGAAACTTCTTTGTGGGACTTCATGGAATTTGGAGTATCGTCTAGTGTATTGTGGAGAAGTTCCTCTCATAGATAGGATAGGATAGTGCGGAAACCCAGTAGTTGGCTGTGACGTGAAGATTGTAAATCTATCCTGGGTTGGTCAGAACATAGAGAGATCTTGTTTGCGTTAGCACCAATCGATCATGTGTGGGTCACCACCTAGAGTGATCTTGAGTGGGTTAGCACTTTGAGAAATCATGTGTGGGTTAGCATCTAGGGATCATGTGTGGGTCAGAACCTTGCGGTCCTTTGTTGGTCTTCACTAAGCTGTCCTGTGTGGGTCATCACTTTGAGATCCTATGTGGGACATCACTTAGCAATCCTGTGTGGGTCAGCACCATGTGATCCTTTGTGCGTTAGAATTTCTTGATCCTATGTGGGTCAGCACCAAGCGATATTGTGTGAGTCAGCATCTGGAGATCCTATGTGGGTCTCCCTCTTAACAGAGTATGTTGATTCAATAGTTACATCAAATCATCTCTACTACTATACTTAAGATATACAAGGAATGACCTGAGTTCATACCTGTAAGTTATTTTACTTCATGGTAATACCTTGGTAGAATTCTTCTTTGCGGCGTACCTATGTGGTACTTTCCTTTTTTGGTTTCCCTTCATTTGTGAAATATTTGAGCTTTGTGATTTTAGGTTGGACCTTGTGTTTCATCAGGATTGATATGGGTATACATGATAACTTAAAAATATATCTGGGCATATACCTATATAGGGTTGACAGTTGACTTCATGCTTCGAGTTTTATCCTTTGTGGATTTTGTGAGACATTGAGGGTCTCAGAGTCCCTACTGAGTACCGTTATACTCACCCCGACCTGGGATATGCCCGCACCTTGATGTGTTCGGTGCAGATGACGGTCAACATTGATCGAGGCTGTGGATACCAGGATTGTATGTTTCATGGGGGTGGACCATACGACGTGACGGTACGTAGAAGAGACGGAAGGATGGGGATTGCTGAGGAGGTGATCTATACCTACCCTTCAGGTTGGAACCTCATAGGATGTCCTAGTAGTTGTTGTTTTTTCTTTTGGTTGAATTTTAGTTGTACATGTATCTTTATAGGTGGGATTGTATTTACAACCCCTTTACATTACGAACTCTTTTGGTTATATAGTTTACTTGTTTTCATATCTTTTTGTGTTCTTTTTTTAGTGTTTTTATAGTATATTACGACAATGCCTTCTGACTTATAGGGAAAATTCCTTTCGTTGCTAGTCGCCAGCTCCTGGCCTATGGATGGCATGCTT
Organism: Viscum album; assembly: GCA_963277665.1. NCBI lineage: Eukaryota > Viridiplantae > Streptophyta > Magnoliopsida > Santalales > Viscaceae > Viscum > Viscum album. Next base: position 115,337,465 of record OY728128.1, on the reverse strand, counting down.
GGTGTAGTCACAACACGGGGCCTAGGGACGGGTCGTGAAATCATAATTTCACTATCAAATGTTGTAGGGACCTATTTGAAAATGGAATCGATTGTCGTATATTCATAACCATGAGACATCATAACATAGTTTCAAAAAAAATTATGATGAATCATAACATAATTTTCAAGAAGAACATATGTTAATATATCATATGAGCATAATTATGAAAAAAATAAATCATTATGTTCGAACATAATTTTCATAATCCCATGAGGCATATCACATTAACCATTACCATAATGGGCTATAAAAATAATTACCCACATGTTGCCCCATAAAATGGTCATAATGGTATTTTCATAATGGAATGGAAACATATTATGATTATTTCCTTAAAATAAACCCATAGACTCTATTGGCTTTCAAATATTTATTATAATTGATACCTCAATGAATAAACCTTAATTGGTTCCAGACACAAATAGAATTATTGTAACATCCAAAATAAGTAATTAATAATAGATTTTTTTTATCTATGTCTATTAATGATTAAGATAGTGTTATTGAGGCTTAAAATTAAAATAAATACAATCTTATGCATGGAATACACTAATATTCTTAAAAGATTGTTTTACTGCCTTTTGATGGAAAACCATTTTTGAATCTATATTTTGACAATTTTATAAACTATGTTTGTCAAAATAAACTTATTATTTATTATTGGGACATCAAAATTTACTTTGTGTGAATTTTTTGTATTTTTCTAACAATGTTCATTTTTTAATGAATAGTGAAAAATACTGCATTTTACATCAAAACTACTTTTTAATCTAATTTATTTATATGATTAGATTATCTTTTGAATTGGCCTTAATGTGTAATATGAATATATTTTTACCATTTCATCCAATGGTAGTCATTGGAATCAATTTCACTTTGAAATTAGACTTAAACTGGTGTCAATCTTTTAATACTTATTGTTTTGTAAAACCACACTATTTACTCTGGCAGCGGGAATTAATTATTAAATTAATTAATTTGACTTATATGTATTTAATTTTGTAAAATAGACTTCATTTTGGAATTCGTAATATCAAATATAGCTTAGGGTGAATTTTTGGTAATTTTCTGAAAAACTTCAATTTTTGATGAATAGTGAAACCACTAAGTGGTAGTTAAAGAAACTGATTTTTCGTTTAAATGAAACTCTGCCACTTTTGTATTATGAATTTAAAAAATCCTACATTCATGGTTGTCATTAAAGAAGTAAAATGTGGTTCAATGGGATTAAAATAATTTTTTGGTGAATAGTAACTTATTAAGTTTTTAATCACGATTAGTGGTAATTAGGGTAGTTTAAGGTATAAATAATGCTTTAATAATATGAAATGACCTAGACACATGTCCCAACCTTATTGGTTGTGTCATGGCCGACCAAGACAAGCCATGGGTCAACTTGGGGACCCCATGGATCCACTTGTTTTGGGAAATGACAAAAATAACTTTTTATTTAATGTAAAAGTAAAAATAACACAAACATAATATGTTTTACGAAAACAATTTTTACATGGGCTTATAAAGATCAGATTTTTGATTATAAATAGTCATTGTAAATCTAAAAAGATTTCCCACATCATAGTCTTTGTTTTATAATTTTTAGACATTAAATAAATTAAATTATTTATGACATAATAATGATGCAGCGATGACATCATTATTTGATGATTTAAATAAAATGGAAAGATAATGTAAAATCTATGAACTACACATGTCCAAAACCAATTGGATGAGTGGATTTAAAACCCTTATCACCTTATCCACGAATTATATCAATGTGGGACCTTTTAAAACCGAAACACATTTTCAAATAAAGAAATATTTCTTTACTTTCCAAAAGTGCCCCTTCTCTCCTCTTATAAAAGGCCCCCACCTCTACCTCATTTCACATACTCCTCAAGCATTTGGATCGGCCAACCCCTGCCCATTTACCCTCTCCACATCCCTCTCCCCATCCTAGAGTATTACCTTTGGGAATAATCCTTTTAAAGGAAGCCTTTAGGCTCAAATCAAAAGGAGTTACACTTTTAAAGGTAATTCATTCTCTCATGTTCATTTGTTTTATTTTGCTTCTCCAACCCCCTAAAATCTTTTTATTTACTAATTTTGTAACAACAACAGTATCTTCAATATACAAGGATGTTGTTATAATATTTATTTGAGCTACACTCTCACACAACTACGTCAAATGGTTAAAGAACAAACGGTTTCCGTGGATGGCGAAATTCTGCCTCCCGAAATGATGATTGTTCAACACTCATTTAACACCTAAAAAGGTGGCCATTATGATGTCACTATTTTTATATATGATATATAATATGTTTATGTCTTCCTTAAGCTTCTTTTTTTTCATTTTGGGCATACCTTTATGGTTTCCATTATGGGTAAACACGATATCTTCATTTTGGGAAGTGCGGACTACCGCCCCCTCAAAGTGATTTGATTCGTTAAATAATATATGTGGGACATATAAAAGATGGAACAATGATATTATATATGATATTATACTGGAATTATAATATACCTTTATATAATTATGATTCCATTCTATAAAATACAAAATAGAAATGAAAGTAGCGTTCATGCGTACGTACGGCTTACCGTCTCCATGAACGGTGCATTTCATTTCTTACCTCTAAATGATTATTTAATATTATAAATGCATGTATGTACTGGATATATATGACATATATGATATCTACATCATGAATACCATTCTGGATATAATGAAACTTTGAAAAAATTAACAACATGTAAGTGTAAGAAGTCTATTTTTGACTTAAGAACCAAATACCGACAAAATGAACATTATTAACTTAACTGATTACATGATGTTCATAACATGGTATAAAAAGAATAATTAACTTGAAAAAGATTCATAAGAAAGTAGAGATTAACTCAAGTTTATTATTCAGGAGATTAAAGAACGGTCGGGTCAAGTCGGATACGAGGTATGGGACTTCGTCTCAATCTCCTTTCATTGAGGCATATCTTATTTTATACACAACTTTCTTTTATACGTTGTATAAACCCCTTTGACTTTTACGTTTATTCAAAAGGAATCATTTTTATATGAAACGTTTACTAAACGACAAAATGGAATGTTTTTGTCATACGTATGCGGCGACAACGACTTCTCCGCCGTCGTGACCGTTATTTGAGTTTCGGCTTCCTCTACAAGCCATACATTCTTTTTAAAAGAAAAATAAATACCATGTTTTAATTTTATTTTATTTTGGTATTGAAAATGGTTTTCATAATGTTTTTATATCAATGTGTTATATTTATATCATGTGATTGAAAGGTGGAAATGTTATGTTTCCTTTATGCATGTTTTATGTGATATGATTATGTTGAGGTTCTTGGGCATTATTATGAAAACGGGTGGTTCCGTGATAAACTAAGGGCGGGTGAGCCCGATATAGCTCTCCAATGCATTGGGTAACGCGAAGGAGTGAAACGTTAAGGTTTTTCCGAAGAGATTTTAGGGAATATACTGTGATGGGTATTCCAAACGTAACCAAGTGGGTTACTCCCTACGTAAGAATATTATGAATGCCTCAAGTTACCTTTATGTCTTATGATTTCTATGATTTATTCTTGATTTGATGAGGTATGTTAAAGTGCTTATGTTTTATGGGTAATGTATGATTTCATTCTTATGTATATATGTACCCATGTTTCCTTTCCATGTTTTTATAACCCATACTGATCTTTTTATGCTCATCCCAAGTTTTTTTGAAATGTTTTTCACAGGTCAAGGGAAAGGTACATGATATGATGATAGTGTTAAGGAAGTGTCAAGAAATAATCCATGTTTTATTTTAAATGTGTTTCCATTGATGGTAATAAAGAATACTATCTTTATGTAACCACTTTCTTTATATGTGGAATGTAATGCAAGTTTTATGATCTAATTCTCTAAAACTCTAAACCCGAAAAGATCCTCAATGTGTAATCTTGTAATAACTCAAGATTAAGTATGGTTTATGGTTGGGGCCTTATAGTTGGTATCAAAGGTCGGTTTAGATAACTTTAGGAGTTAGAATTCTATTAAATGATTATCCAAAAATATTTTTTTTCGAAATAATATAGCATTTAAAGATTACCATGTTGCTTCATATAAGACATGTTTGTTCAGAATGGTTTTCCGCAGAGGAAATAGGGAAGCAGTGCTAGGAAGGCATACAAAAGGAAATAACCTTCCGAATCAGCATCCAGAAATGGTCAGAATTGGAACTGAACGGTTTGTTGCAGTAATGGCGCAGTTGACTCAAGTGATAAATGGTGGTGGTATCCATGCACGAGATCATCCAGACCAACCGCAGAGGAACATGTCAGTGGTGGAACATTTCATTAGGCAACATCCACCATCATTCAGAGGATCATCTGACCATGTGCTAGCTGAAGGGAGGATTAAAGAACTGGAGAATATTTTTGATGTCATGGGGTGTTCAGACAATCAAAAGGTTAGTCTTGCTATTTACCGTTTGGAGGGTGAAGCAGATCAGTGGTGGTCTATGGTTAAAAATATCAGGGACGCCGATGAGATTGATGCTCTTGACTGGGATGAATTCAAAGGTTTGTTTCTTGAGAAGTATTTTCCTAAGGCTGTTCGACTTAGGATGGAAATGAAATTCTTGGAATTGAGGCAAGAGGAAGACTCAGTGGCTGCCTATGAAGAAACGTTTACTCGATTGGCAAGGTATGCTCCAAATTTTATCCGAGACCTTGATAGTAAAATCAATCGTTTTTACTCAGGATTAAAGCCAAAATATCGAAGGGCATTAGCTTCTCATGAGTTTAAAAGTTATGGAAAGCTTGTTCAATGTGCTGAGAAGGTGGAAATGGAGTTTGCCGATGACCAAGTGTTCTATAACAACCAGCAGAATAAGAGACCGAGGTGGCAGGAGAAAGGTAAGAATTCTTCAAAAAAGTCTGATGGTAAGAGAACTAAGTTTCCAGTTTGTGATAAATGTGGAAAAAGGCATGCTGGGGAATGTCTTCTGAATTCTTGAAAGTGCTACCCATGTGGTAAGATGGGACATAAGGCTCGTGATTGCACTGAAAAGGAACAAGGTGAAGGTAAGAACAAATTTGATTTACAGTTAGTGAAATGTTATAAGTGCAATGAGATGGGTCACTATGCAAACGAGTGTCCGAGAAAGAGCTTGAGTGATGGGAAGCAGTTAGACTACAAGCAGAAAGGGGTGGTGAAATCCTTTGAAACTATTTCAGCAGATGTTGGGCCATCAAATGAAGTTGTATCAGGTACTTTGTTTGTTTTTTCAGATTATGCCAGTGTGTTGTTTGATTCGGGGTCTACACATTCTTTCATCTCTGAAACCTTTTCTAGTAAAATGGGAATACCATCTCCATAAATGACTCCTGAACTTTTGGTAAAAACACTTGGGGGGAATGTTGAGGCAAAAAAAATTTATAAGAATCTTCCTATACTTATCAGTGGAAAGAACCTACTTGAAAACCTTATTGTTCTACCTCTAGTAGAGTTTGATGTTTTCCTGGGTATGGATTGGCTCTCTATTTACCATGCTAAGATTGACTGTAGAGCTAAAGAAGTTTCTTTTCAGAAAGACTTTCAGTTTGTTTACAGGAATGAACCCTTACTTTTGATAACATATCAAGAGACTGAGAAACTTGTAAAAGATGGAAATGAATGTTACCTTGCACACGTCGTTGAAAATAAAGGAACTGTTCAGATTAATGATGTGCCAGTGGTAAATGGGTATCCTGATTTTTTTCCTAATGAGCTGCCTGGAATAATACTAGATCGGGAAGTTGAGTTTTCTATTGACTTAGTTCCTGATGCTAAGCCAATTTCAAAACCCCCTTATCGAATGGCACAAATTGAACTTTTAGTGTTGAAGGAGCAATTGCAAGATTTATTAGAGAAAGGTTTCATTAGACCTAGCACATCACCATGGGGTGCTCCTGTTTTATTTGTTAAAAAGAAAGATGGTTCTATGAGACTTTGCATTGATTATAGAGCCTTGAATAATATCACTGTTAAGAACAAATATCCTTTGCCTCATATCGATGATTTGTTTGATCAGCTCCAGGGAGCTCAGTTTTTTTCCAAGATTGACTTGAGATCGGGGTACCATCAGCTGAAGGTAAAGGTGGCAGATATTCCGAAGACCGCATTCCGTACGAGATATGGCCATTATGAATTTGTAGTAATGCCTTTTGGGCTAACCAATGCACCTGCTGTATTCATGGATTTAATGAATAGAATTTTCCATGAGTTCTTGGATAAGTTTGTGGTGGTTTTCATTGATGATATTTTGGTGTTTTCTAAAAGTAAAGAAGAGCATGAAAGACATTTAAGGGTTATCTTACAAACATTAAAAGAAAAGAAACTGTATGGGAAATTCAGCAAGTGTGAGTTTTGGTTGCAACAAATTTCTTTCCTTGGTCACATTGTTTCTAAAGATGGAATAACTGTTGATCCTGCAAAAACAAAAGTTGTGGAAGAATGGCCAAGACCCACAAATGTAACTGAGATTCGTAGCTTCCTTGGTTTGGTGGGCTATTACCGAAGGTTTGTTAGAAAGTTTTCACGGTTATCTAGTCCAATGACTAAGCTAACTCGGAAGGGTGTTAAGTCTATCTGGACAAAAGAATGTGATGATTGTATTCAGGAATTGAAAAGAAGATTGGTGAATGCTCCAGTTTTGGCACTACCTTCCAGGAATGGTGAGTTTGTTATATATAGTGATGCTTCATTGAAAGGACTTGGTTGCGTCCTAATGCAGAATGATCAGGTAATTTCTTATCCTTCACGACAGTTGAAAACTCATGAGGTAAATTACCCTACACATGATTTGGAATTAGCTGCTGTTGTTTTTGCTTTAAAAATTTGGAGGCATCATTTGTATGGAGTAAAGTGTGAAATATATACCGATCACAAAAGTTTAAAGTATATATTCACTCAGAAAGAGTTAAACATGAGACAATGGAGATGGCTGTAATTAATCAAGGATTATGATTGTACAATTCATTACCATCCGAGAAAAGAAAATAAAGTGGCTGATGCTTTGAGTCGAAAAAGTAATTCTTCATTAACAATGTTGAGTTTGGAACGTGATCCTTTGGTTAAGGATTTGATAAACTTTGGAATAGAAGTTATTGGTGCAGGAAGTCCTTCTTTTTTGTTTCAGATATCAGTGATATCATCTCTATCAGATAGAATCAAGCAAGCACAAAAGTAAGATAGTGAGTTGCAGAAAAAGGTAGAGCTGGTTCAGAAAGGTAAGTTTCCTGAATTCAACATTGATAATGATTGCATTTTGAGATTTGGGAAGAGATTTTGTGTGCCTTGTGATTCACAGTTGAAGAGAGAGTCGTTATGTGAAGCTCATAGTTCTCCATTTTCAGTTCATCCGGGCAGTACTAAGATGTATAGAGATCTGCGGGAGTATTACTGGTGGGATGGAATGAAAAGAGATATTGCTAATTTTATTGTGAAGTGTTTGACTTGTCAGCAGGTTAAAGTAGAGTGGCAGTAACCGAAAGGGATGCTTCAGCCTTTACCAGTGCCAGAGTGGAAATGGGAGAATATATCCATGGACTTTGTTGTTGGATTACCGATGAAATCTCGAAGTAATAATGCAATCTGGGTTATTGTTGATCGCTTGACCAAATCTGCTCATTTTCTTGCTATACGAGATACTTTCTCTCTTGATCAACTTTCCCGTTTGTATCTTAAAGAAATAGTCAGGTTACATGGAGTTCCTCTCTCCATTTTATCGGATCGTGATCCCAGGCTTACTTCTAACTTTTGGAAAGGCCTTCAGAAGTCGTTGGGTACTGAATTAAATTTTAGTACAGCTTTTCATCCTCAATCAGATGGGCAGTCAGAACGAACAATTCAGACCTTGGAGGATATGCTACGAGCTTGTTCTATGGATTATCAGGAAAGTTGGGACCAACATCTTTCTTTGGTTGAGTTTTCTTATAATAACATCTTTCATTCCAGTATACAGATGGCACTATTTCAGGCATTATATGGGAAGCGGTGTCGAACTCCATCTTTCTGGGATGAAGTGGGTGAAAGGAAGTTGATGGGAACAGAATTGGTAGAAGAGATGGCGGAAAAAGTTCAGCTGATTCAGAAACACATGAGAACAGCTCAGAGCATGCAGAAGAGTTATGCAGATAACCGGAGGAAGGATCTATCTTTCGAGGTAGGTGATCATGTTTTTCTCAAAGTTTCTCCTTGGAAAAGCGTGATGAGATTTGGTAAGAAAGGAAAGTTGAGTCCAAGGTTTGTTGGACCATACGAAATTCTGGATATAGTTGGATCAGTTGCATACCGAGTGGCTTTACCTCCGAGTTTATCTCAGGTACACAATGTTTTTCACGTTTCGATGTTGAGAAAGTATATGCTGGATCCATCTCATGTTTTGAGTCCAGAGGTAGTTCAGTTGGAAGAGAACCTATCTTATGAGGAACAACCGGTCCAGATTCTTGACCACAGGGAGCAAGTGTTACAGAATAAGGTGATTCACCAGGTAAAGGTTTTGTGGAAAAACCACATTATTGAAGATGCAACATGGGAATCTGAAAATGCAATGAGGGATAAGTACCCCCATTTATTCGATAAGTAAATAAATTGCGGGGATGCAATTTTCTAAAGGGGGGAAGGATGTAACATCTCAAATAAGTAATGAATAATAGATTTTTTTTATCTATGTATATTAATGATTAAGATAGTGTTATAGAGGCTTAAAATGAAAATAAATACAATCTTATGCATGGAATACACTAATATTCATAAAAGATTGTTTTAATGCCTTTTGATGGCAAACCATTTTTGAATCTATCTTTTGACAATTTTATAAACTTTGTTTTTTAAAATAAACTTATTCTTTATGATTGGGACATCAAAATTTACTTTGTGTGAATTTTTGGTATTTTTCTAACAATGTTCATTTGTTAATGAATAGTGAAAAATACTGCATTTTACATCAAAACTGCTTTTTAATCTAATTTATTTATATGATTAGATTATCTTTTTAATTGGTCTTAATGTGTAATATGAATATATTTTTACCATTTCATCCAATGGTGGTCATTGGAATCAATTTCACTTTGAAATTAGACTTAAACTAGTGTCAATCTTTTGATACTTATTATTTTGTAAAAACACGCAATTTACTCTGGCAGCGGGAATTAATTATTAAATTAATTAATTTGACTTATATGTATTGAATTTTTTAAAATAGACTTCATTTTCGGATTCGGAATATCAAATATAGCTTAGGGTGAATTTTTGGTAATTTTCTGAAAAACATCAATTTCTTGATGAATAGTGAAACCACTAAGTGGTAGTTAAAGAAACTGATTTTTCGTTTAAATGAAACTTTTCCACTTTTGTGTTATGAATTTCAAAAATCCGACATTCATGGTTGTCATTAAGAAGTAAAATGTGGTTCAATGGGATTAAAATAATTTTTTTGTGAATAGTAACTTATTAAGTTTTTAATCGCGATTAGTGGTAATTAGGGTAGTTTAAGGTATAAATAATGCTTTAATAATATGAAATGACCTACACACATTTCCCAACCTTATTGGTTGTGTCATGGCCGACCAAGACATGCCGTGGGTCAACTTGGGGACCCCATGGATCCACTTTTTTGGGAAATGACAAAAATAACATTTTATTTAATGTAAAAGTAAAAATGACACAAACATAATATGTTTTACGAAAACAATTTTTACATGGGCATATAAAGATCATATTTTTGATTATAAATAGTCATTGTAATGCTAAAAATATTTCATACATCATAGTATTTTTTTTAATTTTTAGACATTAAATAAATTAAATTATTTATTACATAATAATGATGCAGTGATGACATCATTATTTGACGATTTAAATAAAATGGAACGATAATGTAAAATATATGAACTACACATGTCCAAAAGCAATTTGATGAGTGGATGTCGAAACCTTATCACCTTATACACGAATTATATCAATGTGGGACCTTTTAAAACCGAAACACATTTTCAAATAATGTAATATTTCTTTACTTTCCAAAAGTGCCCCTCCTCTCCTCTTATAAAAGGCCCCCACCTCTACCTCATTTCACACACTCCTCAAGCATTTGGCTCGGCCAACCCCTGCCCATTTACTCTCTCCACATCCCTCTCCTCATCCTAGAGGATTACCTTTGGGCATAATCCTTTCAGAGGAAGCCTTTAGGCTCAAATCAAAAGGAGTTACACTTTTAAAGGTAATTCATTCTCTAATGTTCATTTGTTTTATTTTGCTTCTCCAACCCCCAAAACTCTTTTTATTTACTTATTTTGTAACAACACCAGTATCTTCAATATACAAGGATGTTGTTATAATATTTATTTGAGCTACAATCTCACACAACTACGTCAAATGGTTAAAGAACATACGGTTTCCGTGGATGGCGAAATTCTGCCTCCCGAAACGATGATTGTTCAACACACCTTTAACACCTTCAAAGGTGGCCATTATGATGTCACTATTTTTATATATGATATATAATATTTTTATGTCTTCCTTAAGCTTCTTTTTTTCATTTTGGGCATACCTTTATGGTTTCCATTATGGGTAAACACGATATCTTCATTTTAGGAAGTGCGGACTACCGCCCCCTCAAAGTGATTTTATTCGTTAAATACCATATGTGGGACATATAAAGGATGGAACTATGATATTATATATGATATTATACTGGAATTATAATATACCTTTATATAATTATGATTCCATTCTATAAAATACGAAATAGAAATGAATGTAGCGTTCATGCGTACATACGGCTTACCGTCTCCATGAACGGTGCATTTCATTTCTTACCTCTAAATGATTATGTAATATTATAAATGAATGTATGTACTGGATATATATGACATATATGATATCTACATCATGAATACCATTCTGGATATAATTATCCTTTGACCAAATTAACAACATGTAAGTGTAAGAAGCCTATTTTTGACTTAAGAACCAAATACCGACAAAATGAACATTATTAACTTAACTGATTACATGATGTTCATAACATGGTATAAAAGGAATAATGAACTTGAAAAAGATTCATAAGAATGTAGATATTAACTCAAGTTTATTATTCAGGAGATTAAAGAACGGTCGGGTCAAGTCGGATACGAGGTATGGGACTTCGTCTCAATCTCCTTTCATTGAGGCATGTCTTATTTTATAAACAACTTTCTTTAATACGTTGTATAAACCCCTTTGACTTTTACGTTTATTCAAAAGGAATCTTTTTTATACGAAGCATTTACTAAACGAAAAAAGGGAATGTTTTTGTCGTACGTATGCGGCGACAACGACTTCTCCGCCGTCATGACCGTTATTTGAGTTTCGGCTTCCTCTACAAGCCATACCTTCTTTTTAAAAGAAAAATAAATACCATGTTTTAATTTTCTCTTATTTTGGTATTGAAAATGGTTTTCATAATGTTTTTATATCAATGTGTTGTATTGATATCTTGTGATTGAAAGGTGGAAATGTTATGTTTCCTTTATGCATGTTTTATGTTATATGATTATGTTGAGGTTCTTGGAAATTATTATGAAAACGGGTGGTTCCGTGATAAAATAAGGGCGGGTGAGCCCGATATAGCTCTCCAATGCATTGGGTAACGCGAAGGAGTGAAACGTTAAGGTTTCTCCGAAGAGATTTTAGGGAATATACTGTGATGGGTATTCCAAACGTAACCAAGAGGGTTACTCCCTACGTAAGAATGTTATGAATGCCTCAAGTTACCTTTATGTCTTATGATTTCTATGATTTATTCATGATTTGATGAGGTATGTTAAAGTGCTTATGTTTTATGGGTAATGTATGATTTCATTCTTATGTATATATGTACCCATGTTTCATTTCCATGTTTTTATAACCCATACTAAGCTTTTTATGCTCATCCCATGTTTTTTTGAAATGTTTTTCACAGGTCAAGGGAAAGGTACATGATATGATGATAGTGTCAAGGAAGTGTCAAGAAATAATCCATGTTTTATTTTAAATGTGTTTCCATTGATGGGAATGAAGAATACTATCTTTATGTAACCACTTTGTTTATATGTGGAATGTAATGCAAGTTTTATGATCTAATTCTCTAAAACTCTAAACCCGAAAAGATCCTCAATGTGTAATCTTGTAATAACTCAAGATTAAGTAAGGTTTAAGGTTGGGGCCTTATAATTATCTTATGGGTCACACCGACCATGCCTTTTTTCATGATCAATTATCAATCTGAGAATTATGTAATGCTAAATATAATGATTTACAAAATGGATGAAATTAAAACTATTAAGGGATATAATTAAATAACCAGATATATGATCATGAAATAATATTTATTATTAATTTAATTAATTAAATGAATAACTAGATGGAAATATTTATTAATTGATGGATATGACTAAATATCATCATTATATCACCATTTGATTTTTGGAACCATTACCACATTCCCTCGAGTGGTGATCAACCTGTGTTGCAAAAATATCTATATTTCATCATAAGAATCTCCCGGTTGTAGAACAATAGATCTTATCACTTTTTTCATCCCCCTATAATCGCCTCAAGAACCACATCAAATGTTTTCTCCTGGGTCTTTATTGGCTTGAGAGTGGGATGTACAAGATGACTACTATGTGTTCATTATATAATTTTCTAATAATGGGGTCTCATGTTCCACACATGATTCATTGAATCTATCTCAGAGAACAAAAAAAATTAATTATCACTAATAAAAATTAATATATTTGTGTTTATTTACAACTAGGTTAAAAATAAAATAACTTTCCAAGTTCAGTTTATTATCTAATTAATACCTATATATCCCCATGTAAATTAATAATAAATATAATATTGTTATTTCTCCACATGATTATAACATGTGAATTATATTAAATATTCATTATGACATAATATTCAGTTTTTATTAATTCCAATCATACCATTAAAATCGTTCTACAATTCATCCATAAGATTTTTCAGGAAATGAAATATGTGTATAAATTTATTAAATAAAGGTAAAAGAATTATTCAGTAATAAATTGATAAATATTATATTCAAATAAGAGAAAATAAAAGTTTTGAAATATTATTCTAACATTATATTAATTTGAATCACTACAGAAATAATATATGTGATCAAGAAATCATGATTAATTATCATACCACATAAGGAAATATTTTTTATTACACCTGTTATGTAATAAATAATATTGTTATTTCACTATGATTCGAGATACACTTATTGTGTCACCCTAAATGAATCATTATAAGATGCATTAGGAAATGTAACCTAACGTCCAAGGATAACATCTACCACCATGTCAAAGAAACCATAATGAAATTATATAAGGCTGAAACAACATAATACCACATATTGATTCATGATTTGTCATATAGTCCCTTTATCATGATATCACAAACCAAGAAGGTTTCATGATAGTACTATCAGAATATGTTCATGATGTATATTTATTTGACATACATAAAATTGATTTTTCCAATAGTACACCATGAAAATGGATTTATTTAGGAAATATAATTTCTATAAATGGTCCATAGATATCAATATCCATTAATATAAATAAGGGAAATATCCATTCTCTATTTATTAATTATTAAAATATTACACATGAGAAACTGAATATATCATTCGACATTGTGAACATATGTCATAATGGTTTTCATCAACATATAAAACTACACGACTAATAATATTAATTTATACTAATCTTAAATAATAATGATCGATACACATGTCTACAAATTGGAACATCCAATGAGAGATATGAATTTGGATTTCATACTGGTAGGTTATGTGCTCATAATACCATACATTGGATATTTCCCAGTGCATACAACATGAGAAGGTGTCGCAACGTCATATGAGTCTCCAACCAATATATCATTTATCTCTTGTGTCCCTAAAATTATAAAATCTGACAATAGAAATTATATTTATGAATATTGTTGTTTACCTACTGGGTCATCATCATAGCATAGAACTACAATGAACTTTTAGTGAGAAAAATGATCATCTGATACTGTATCATATGTTGTTTCATAAGATAATTTTCATGATGTAATATAGAGTTTATTAATATAAAAAATCATTAATTTTTATCATAAAGAACACAAAAGATGGTTCTAGGGCACCAACTCCAACAGACACCCACATTCCCTAGAGCCAATGGCTTACCGACATCATTATTCCATTCCTTGCATGATACTCATTATTCATCTGAGATAGGCCATTTGTATAGGTGTTTCCCATATACACATTATTGGGTACCCTTTATAATAAATCATCACCATTTCACTATAATAACATAATAGGTGATACATATAGTGGATATGCTTTTTCCACTAGTGTGACCATGGATATTTTGTGTGACCCAATGCTGCATTATTAACATATTACTACGTGGTAGGGCCTTTTTATCTATGCACCACATAGTGATCTTTCCTAATGTTCTATATCAAAATAACTTCCTTATCTTCATCCGAATACACTATATATATAGAATTCAATATAGAATTAGTGGCAATTGGATTCATTGAACTCTTCTATCTCAAAATTCCTCTGTTGAGTTAGATTACATATCCAGAATGAACCTTTAGATCTTTATAATCTATATAAAAATTAGCATCAGTAAATACCATGTTGAATATCTCCTCATATAATCCACACATTAGAAACATATCCATATATATTTTGAGATACATAAGTATATCTTTAACAGTAGACCAATGATGCTCTCATATATCATATTGATATTTTCCTATATTGATAAATCTATATGGAACATTATGTATAGTCCCTAACATGGAACACATGATTGAACCTATAGTAGAGGCTTATGGAATCTTACTCATTATCTCAATATCCAATTGTGACTGGGGACCATTTTTATATATATGTGTAACCCATATGACATTACGACCAATCCCCATATTTAAGGATCTATACTAAATATCTTTAGTATAATGTAATGATATGTGCTTTGACATAATCCCAAAGGGGTCTTAGATCTGTAACGAATGATGTTCATCCCTAGAATATAGTTTGCATAACCTAAGACCATCAAGGAGACAAACATTTTTAACTAGCCTTTAATAGACTATAAGCAATTTATTTCATATCCAATAAGAAGTATAGAATCAACATATACTACAATGATAAACACATCATTTCAACTAATCCTTTTAAAAACACAATGATCACATTCATTCTTAAAAAAATAAAAATTATTTATAACATAATTTAATGCAATCTTCCATGAGCTAGATGACTGTTTAAATCCATTAATGGATCACTAAAACATTAAAATACTTTTTTGAATCACATGGAGTCACAAAACCATAGGGTTTTATCAAATATAAATACTATTTAAGGTTCCCATAATTTAATTTTCCAATGAAATCAATATGCCAAATCACATAGTCATGGTAATCTTCTACAACATTTCGAATTATAATTGATTTAAACATGAAAATTGGTGAAACAATTACTCGTAGATTATTACATCAAACCATTTTAATCCCTTTATAAACTACCGTTTGTTTATAAGTATTCACATTACCATCAAGTATAATTTCATCTTGAATACCCATTTTCATCCATTGAGAATTACATCATCTAGAATATCAACCAAAACCCAAGCATGGTTATGAAATATAGAATAAAATTTAGAACTTCTGTTAAATTTCCATCTTGAATCATCTCAACTATCTTCTACCTACATGTTTGGATATAGGTTTATCATTTCCAACTGATAATGATTCACCATATTGGGTTATTATAATACCATATCTCCCTATTTCACTAACATCTCTTATGATCTTATACAGTAAATGGGTTTCAGGTACTACTTTTAACTCTGTACCAATAAAATATATTCTTTTAGAAACTCCTTAGTATCGTGAGAATCATCTTCATCAAATTAAATTTTCCTCCCACTATCATTTTGAAGATGTTTTATTTCTAACAAATATGTCTTGATTGGAAATATTAACATTCTTGTCTGAGGGTTGTGGAGTTCTTATCTATTTGTTTCATTATAATTCCCAATAATGATACACTTTGTTCCCTGGGGTTCTACTTTGCTGGATGATAGAGGCTTAAAAATTCCCCACAACCCCATACACATGTGTGAAACAAAACACATTTCCATCCACTGCATAGCTCAAAGGGAATCTCGTTTTCCAATTTATTTGGTACTAAGTATAATGTGTAGGCCACAAAATTTAATTAATATCCCCAAAATGATCATGTATGATCTATATTACACATTTTATAACATACCTTGTTGTAGAAGGTACGATTCCACCAGTAACTAACAATATTCCAAAGTGGTTTGTAAGGTTGAATGAGATAAAATATAATCCCTTAATCTCATAGAATGTTTATAAACAATTAGGAAAGTATTTAACCACCTATATCTAATATATTATTCATTATATACATTCCATATAGATACTATACATCATTCATGAAGTCCTTTAATTTATCAATGGAATTATACATTACCTCATCATGTAGAAATAGAAATATCAACTCAAGTCATCATTAATTGTTATGAAGTAATAAAAACCACCTGCAGATTCTACTAGAAGTGGTACACACACGTCAGTGGGTACCAATCCTATAATTAATTAATTTATGTAATTTTTAAATATATACAATCATGAGTCCCTCCATGTGGTTTCAAATCAATGATTTTAAATAACCATCTTGATAGAGCTTTGTCAAATTCTTATCATTTTCAGGAAAAAGACTATGATTCCATTATTATGTGTTAAATGAGTCATGTGAACATGATTCATTAACAATTCCCAATAATCTGTTTTCATAATTTCATACATAAAGAACATTTTTTAAATATTTAATACAATAACATATGTTTTGTTAAATGAAATATTAATTACTTAAAACCCTAAAAATAAACACATATCTATCTAGATGTTATTAAAAATTATGATTCGTGTTAAGAATTTCTAGAAAATTTAAATCTTTTTTTAAAAAAATCATACCCATTGGAAATGAATAGTGGTAGTCAAGAGTGGATACGGTATAAAGCCTCACAACATTAGTTTCTACCAGATCCACATATCCTAAGGAAACCTATTATAATTTACATGATTCTTACATTTGGATATAGACGAGATAATCAAAAGAATTATCTTGTACCCAACATGTTGACATTGAAATATTAAACACATTAAATAATGATCCTTTAGCTTATGCTTTCTTCTGGTTCAATTCCCTATTCCAATATCCTAGATTGACACATATGAAACATTCCACCTCAATTTTCTTATAATGCCTCTAGATATTCCTCTTATTGTAATGATAGTTGTCGATAGATGTAGACTTGTTTTGAGTCATGGGAACCTTTTCCTTGTTCTTAGTTTTCTTTTTCACCGTAAGGATGACCAGATTATACATCCCCATGTCCTTAACCATATGGTAAATAAAATTATGTTGTTACATAAAAACTATTACCATTATTCAAAATATTTTATATAAAAGATGAATGGAGGTCTTTGAATGTGATTAATTTTTGAGATCTATGTGAAACTCATATGAGAATCCCATCCCAATGATTTTAATTTGTTCAATGTAACCTATAATCATGACTACAAGAGGCACATTAATCATATAATCTCTAATTATTATTATAAATAATGAAGTGGATATCATATACATCTATTGTTTGTAAACCACTTGATAGTGATCTTGAGTGTGAGACATCACACTCCAAGCATCCAGGTCCTCGTGTTTCATTAAAATTTCATTAGACATATAATATATCATGAATCATTGAACATACGTGGAATAATTCAAAGGATTATCCTAGAGAGATTTCTCTTCACCACATTCCTCATTACTAGGTACATCAGGAATATGTTCCTCTAACAAATACAATTTCATTACATGGGGAAGAATAATGTGTAAGTGCCTTTTCCACTCTTTGAAATTTGTTCTGGTGAGATTGTTATACTTTTCAAATATGGACCTCAATTATATTTTGTAACAAATATTATTGTTGTTTCTATAAATAATATTATAAAATATTTTAGTACATTTTATGATAAATTTAGACAAATCTATTAATATTATATTTAATAGTACCCCACTATTTTTTCAAAACACAATTTCCCTCACTATTGGATTTAGAATAACCTATTTCTTGTACATTATAATGTAAAGGATCCATATTACACTTAACATAGCATCATCTTTAGTTGTTAAATAAATTTTAATGGTTTTATATATGTATTTATAAAGATAAAAACATTAACTCACAATTCCTTGACATGTTGAGTGGACTCCCCATTCCTAAAATCATTAAATTGGTTTTCCTCAACACATTACACTTAGATACATAAATTTTTGATTTGTAAATAAATTAAAGATGTGAAATATATTTATTGAACTAAAAACATCATGTTAGAATTCTGCTATAATTGAATTCACCTGAAAATTAGATGGTAAATCCCATTGAAATATGGTTCGATTTTAACTACTGTAGTGGAAGGTTATAATAAATTAATATGTGTAATTGAATTTTTATATCCGTTATGTATAAACCATAAATTATTATCTCTCTCACATTATATTTAATATTATGTGGATTTAAATAATTGATAATCCATGTCTTATATATTATTAACACTTATGTCAATTTAATTTTTGTTGTCATATTCCATGATCATTAATTTTGTTAATTAATCTGATCTTGAAAAAACATTCACAATAAAAATACCATGAATCTAGAGAGAAATATATTAACAAAACCATATTAACAAGATATTTTACAAATGGATAGTTTATCTAAAGGATGAAATAGATTTCCACCTATCCATATATATATCACTATAGAATTATTTTCACCTCAGATACAAACAAGAATTTCCCATGATAGCTATGGATCTCTATCAATTGAATATTATTTTAATCACATGAAGGTGGGGGGAAAAGGGTGAAAATAAAATGATCGATGGTCATGTAGGCCCTTAAAAAATAAGTTGATGGAAGGAACTCATAAAAACAGTTTTTTTAATAATAACATAAATCAAACAAATAGCATTCAATGTTATGGTCTATAATATTGATCATCCCCATCAATGAAACAAATTACGCATTTAATAAAAATTTAATTCAGTTAATAATAATTCATATTTAAGATAAATCACACACAAATCAATTATTTATCATCTTCAATTAACCTATTCATTTATCATATGTCTCATCCAAATTTCATTGATATTCTCATCAATTATAATTTTAAACTATTTAAATTAATTTATTTGAATTTTATTATTTTCATAAATGTACAATGGAGGAAACATAGTGATTACATGTCTGAATCTACTCAACATGTATTACTCTCTTATACAATTCAAAATTCGGGTAGATGGGATAAAATAATATTCATGTACATTCATGACATCTACTATTAACATAATGGTTGCATGAATTACATATTTTTCCACCACATGTTATGTTTGAAAACACATTGATTTGAAACTATTAATATGACTCATATATGATATGATTATTGGAACATTACACATATATTAATAAATAATTTAATATGTAAATATATTTTACAACATGTCACATGGAACAACCATTCAACATAATGACCACACACATGCACATTTTGATATGTTTTTTATTAAATTATTAATAAATATTATATATAAACAATTTCATATATGTACACACTAGGTACACCTGATCTACAAAACATTTAAATCCCTTACACTATATACAAGGAACACACCTAGGGACCCGATGCGTATATTATGCCTTCAAAAAATGAAGTACGTGGCTTGTATAAAAAACTATATGTGAAGTGATATCCATGATACATGGAAACTAGTTTGGAAGGCCGTGTATGGTAACACATTGTCTACGGGGACTTAATTGGACTACAAAGTGTATATATGGGCTCCACTGCACATACTATAGCTGACCCTATTCCACCCTTGGTTGGACATCATGGAGAGTAAAAAATGAATTCACCTCATGTCATCAATTGAACTTGTTTAAATTAATCTCCATATCAATTCCTAATACATTAAATATAGATAAATGAATTTTAACTTCGTTAACATGGTTTTTACTCCTTTTATATTTGGATTGAATCATGGGATCCATCTTCTAATTACCTTGATTTGTTTATTTTTTAAAAAAATTCATATTTATTTGATCTATAAGTTACCAATGAGGAATATGTAGATCTCACAATTAATTTTAATATAATTATTAACCTTGATTTGAAAAACAAATCACAAATATGAGTAAATAAATAAATTTTCATCAAATCATTATAATTAATTATATGTGTTCTATGATACTGTACAATCAAGATAGTAAAAAAGAATCCCAATTCCACCTCAAGATGAAATGAACTACTAAATAGAATTTGATCATTGTAATCTAGACATTAAAAAATATTTTTCCACTTATGTGTTTGAAATTTTGAAAAACAGACATACACAGTTGTCATCAATATGTTAGTTTGAGTCAGTTAGGACTAAAATAACTTCTGGTGAATTGTAACCAACCCTTTTTATAATAATATTACCATTTGTAATAGTTTTTATAAAAAATTATTTGTAACCATACTACTGAATTAATATTTTATAATTTATGATACATTAATTCATATTTCAAATTGTTATAAAATTAGTTGTTGTTATGAAATTGTTATATTTGGAATAAATTATGATTTAATAAATAAATAAATTTTCTAATATTTATATAATTATATTAATAAAATGGATTTATTATTTTAATTCGACATGTAGAACAATGGTTAGAGATTTGTTTTCAGATTTTTCATAAATACTATAATTTTTTATGAATGTTGAATTGTTTTAATTTACTATATATATAAATTTTATGTTAAATAAACTATTCCTAGTATAATTGAAGATTTAAGTACCATTATTATAATTTACATTTTATTTTTACTATATTGGTTAACATGAATCCTGAAAATTCATAGTCTTGAGAAAAAATATTATACATATGTTTAAAATAATGGAACACCCCTCCTCTCCTCCACTATATATACCACCCCACCCACCTATTACTCTAACTCCTATCAAACATTGTTCATTTTATAAATTATTCATTGTATTAAACCCAATGATCTTACCCACATACATGACCTACTAGTCTCTTCAAATATAATAAATAAATACCTTGATGAGGATCTCAAGGACAATAGTTCAACAGATAAAAATCATATTTCATTTTCCAATATTTTCTTTTCAATTTTTTTTTCATATAATCTATTAACCAACACTTATTAAAAAACCATGAAATCATAATTAATTATATATACATGATTTTTCCAAATGTTTAGTGATCATTCCATCATCATACTCTATCTCCTCTCGTACTTATTCTAAAAATAAAAATTTCATCTGTGATATGTCAATTTACCAACATCATGGATGATGTGTCTTAAATTTCATTAATTTCATTAAAATATTTTTGTAAACCCATTTTATTGGTTGAAACACAATTAAATTTGTATTATTTTACCGCTATTATGATCTTTATTTAACATATATTTATTATATTAATGGTATATGATGATAAAGGTTCATGATTTTTGAAGAACCTCTAAAATGATCTGAACATCAATAATGTTTTATCTAATGAGTAATCATCATAAATGTTATAAAATTGAATTATTGTATTATTTAATATTATATAATCATATTAATAAAATATAGTTACAATATTTGATATTCACTTACTTTTGACATGAAAATATGTTATGAACTGAACTTGGAAACCTTATAAAGAACTCACCCAACACAATGTAAATAAATGAAAATATTGTTTCTAAATGTGTTTAATGATTTTATAAATTTATCATCTATGTTGTTATAAAAACTATTATTGTTTTTTAATGTATTAACAAAACTCTATAGCAATTATACATGTGGTTTAAACCTGATTGACGTAAGCTGAACTCATGGTAATGGAATTCCTACCCCAATTTATGTTCATTGGGTTATCCTTATACATTATTGATTTGTTCATGATGATATTATTTGTGAAATGAATTAATATTATATTATATTTAATTAGGTGGATTTACATTGGGTATAAATATTAATATAATTTTATAAATTATTGATTCAATGATATGGTATATGTAATGGAATATTTTTTAAAAATCTACTATGGGATTTCTATTTTTTTCAAAATTCAAAAGTAATTTTTTTATATAAGTGTTAATGTTTTTTTATTATGTTATGTTACATAAAAATTGGTTATATTTAATGTGTTTCACAAATATAACCATATAATTTATTGAGTATGTTTAGGTTGTAGGTTGACTATATGGTCAATCCAAATGTAACATTGATGGATACACAATTAAGTAGTCATGAGGTTTACATTGTAAGGTATCCATGAGGGTTAAAAATAAATTGGTGGCAATGAGGGAAAAATTGTAATTAAATAATTCCCCATGATACCTTTATGTGTTGTTATTTTTTTATTTATATGTAAATATCATGTATCACAAAGTATGTATATAATACATTATAGGTGAGAATAATGTCTTTGTGAAAATTATTTCATATGGTTATATTTATTCAAGGAATTAATTTTCCACTTAATTTGATAACCCTTCCTGAGATTTTTGTTCTCATTTGATGTTTTTTTTTAAAAACCATCGGATTACTATATGATCAATGGAATGGTAAGGTGCTAATGCAGATGAATCCAGTTCTTTATATTGGAATAATTTTTGTAAACATTGACTCAATATATGTATACTGTGATTTAATTTTCTAGAACCTAGTCCTTGGATTTATAATGTACTTTTTATTTTTTTATCTATTATAAAAAATATACACATCATTTTTTGGTACTGAATTCAGAGGAGTAGGTTTTGGTCTTTATAGTTTTTAAAAGATAAATTGACTAGAAATTGTTTTATATTAGACGTTATAATTATTTTTAAATAATAATTAGAGAATGAATTTACTTTTAATCTTTGTTTAGTTATGTACAAATAAAAAATAGTCTCTCTAATTTAGCAATAGGTATATTCATAATTTTATGTACGATGAATGAAATTTGATGGAACAATTCATTTAAGGTTGGGAGAATGTAATGTCATGATATTTTAAATGGAAAAAAATTACACTTGATTTTTTAATGAACCACTAAACACTATTATAACATTATAATATTAAAATTAATCATATTTTTTCAACATATTTGTTTTGAATTCCCAAAAATGGATATACATAGTTTTGATCATTATGTTATTTGATGTTTGATTGGAGAAAAATAATTTTTAGTCAATAATTACATATCCATATGAAAATAATTTTCACCATTTTTAAAATTAATATTACCAAATGAATATTAACCCCACTATTAAGTGTAATTATAATAATTTAAAATACCTTGATTGATTTTTCATGGTATTGTTATATAAGTTAATGTTTGAAATATTTTAATTTGTAATAAATTGGGACATTGATTAAAAATTAATTTTCTCATATGTAGAAAATTACTTTGATAGAATTTATTTCATTTATGAATTATACATGATGGAAAATTTTAGAATGATTTTTTAGAGATTTTTATGAAATACTAAAATTTTTATAAAAATTAAATTTTATTAACATAACATTTATATAAATTATTTTTTAAATACACATTTCATATATGCAAGTCTAGTGTAAGAACCCTTGTTTATAAATCACATGATCACATTACTATTTTTGGGTACACTAATCCTGATTTTTCAAATCATTATGAAAATATTTTAAACTAATGATTAAAATAATCAGATTCCCCATCCTCTCCTCTACTATAAATACCACCCTCACCCACACATCCTATCACACCTCTAAATTATTGATAATTGACTAAATTTTGCTCAATAAACTTCCCAATGATATTTCCCACGGTTGAGACCTTATGGTCTCACAAAAAAACCAAAAAAATACATTAATGGGGATCTCAAGGAGAATGGATCAAGATGTAAAAATCATCTTTAATTTTCTCATAATTTCATTCCAATTCTATTATATTCTTATAACATATCCACCTCTTCTTATTCAAGAGCCATTTAAGATCCATTATATTAACTATACTAGAATTTTATTTTGTTTATTTAACAATTTGTCATTATACTCCATCTGTTAGCCCTCTTATTCTAAAAATAATATCATCAACGATGAGTCGACATACCGAAAAGGTAGATGATGTGTCATTAATTCAAATTAATATTCTGGATGCATATGAATAAAAAATCATTACACTTACATATATTTTCTTATATTATACAATAAAATCCTTTATTAATAGACATAGGAATTATTGTAATGACCAAAACCAAAATAATGTAAATAATAAAATATTATTAATACATGTGCCGATTGTAGTTATAAAATAATTATATTAGGTGTTAAAAAAATATTATAGTTATGTTAAATATGTATAGGACTTTTTTAAGCACTACAAATGAGGATTAAACATGTTTTATTATTGAAAAACATGAGGTAAGGGAATTCATAACCCAATTTCCATTCATTGGGTTCTCTTTCTAAATTATTGATTTTGCCATGATAAGATTAGTTGTGGAATGAATTACAATTCTACAGTATTTTACTATGGGTATTTATAGTGTGTGTTCAAATTATATTCATTTTATTCATTCTTGATTCAATGAAAAATTATATGTAATGGATACTTCCTTAAAAATCCACTATTAAATTTATATTTTTTTAAAATTTGAAAGGAATGTTTTGATGAAATTTTACATGATTTATGGTTATTTTATTGTTCATGGTAATAATTTATGATGAATGGAAGAACCCATATCTCCAACTAATTAATATTGTATGTCTATGATGGAGGACGATTGAATACTTACTCCAAGTGTAACTATGATGGTTACACTATAAGGTATTTCTGAGGGTTACATTGTAATGTAGTCATGAGGTTAACAAATCATGTTACAATTGTTAGTAAATAATTCATAAAGATAAATAGATTTGGTATTAATGATTTCTATGGTTATGGAAATCTCATGTTTCACAATGAATATATATGATACTTTATGGGCGATAATTATCCCTTGGTGAAAATGATTTCATATATTTATAAGTCTTCATGGACGGGTATTTTCATTCTTTCTTTTTGTAAGACTAAATTTAATTTATGTGCTCATCACATGTTTTTAAATGTGGTATATATGATTCCATAGATTATTAAAGGACATTTAAGGTTATAATGTAGATGGATTCAAATAGTTATATTGAAATTATTTTTTGTAAACTATAATAAAATATAAGTATGTTATTGTCTAATTATCCAATTGCAAGACCTAAAAATGCCCTCTCACTACATGACTTTCGACTTAGCGAATCAGCTCTATAATTCCCCTTTCTAAGTGTATACGAGATTTCGAAGTCATATTCCTATAATAACTCCATCCACTAACATTGTTTCAAGTTCAAGTATCGCATGGTTAAAACATTCCTCAAACTCTTATGATCAGTGAAAACCACAAAGCACTCACTAATGAAATAATGTCTCCAAAACATCAGAGAAAACACTACGGATTCCAACTCAAGATCATTGGGGCATAGTTACGTTAATGGGGACGCAACTTCAAAGAACCATAAGAAACAACTGAACTCTTCTACATCAGAGCACAACCTAACCACAGACGTGAAGCATCGTAGAAAACATAAACTGAACTCCCTCTGCCGGAAGACAATGAATTGGAGAACTTACTAACTTATCATTTAGATACTAGAAAGCTCCATGATAATGATCAGTCCATATGAACATCTTATCCTTCCTTTTCAAATCTGTTATAGGAGTCACAAATCGTGAGAAATTGGCTACGAACCTCATGCAGTAGCCTACACAACCAAGGAAACATCGCACCTATGAAACATTCTTATGGGTTTCCCAAAGACACAAATTCTTCTATAATAGATGGATCCATAGATACTTCATGTTGGGACACAACATTCCCCATGAAATGGACATCGCGAGCCCAAAACACACAATTCAAGAACTTCCCAAACAACTAAAGTTGATGACTCTCAAAATGGCGTGTAGATGCTCTGCATGATCCTCCTCAAATGTGGAGTACATAAGGATGTCGTCAATGAAAACCACCACAATCTTTTCCAGGAACTCACGTAACACATCGTTTATCAATCCCATGAACACAGATGGTGCATTCTTTACCCTGAATGACATTACATCGAACACCTAATGCTCAAGACGATAGTGGAAAGTAGTGTTCAGGATATCCTCTTCCTTCACACGAATATAATGATATCCTGACAGCAAGGATATCTTTGAAAACCAACTCGTTCCCTTCAGGTGATCGAATAAATCATCAATACACAGAAGAGGATAGCGATTATCCACTGTCACTTTGATTAACTGATGATAATCGATACACAACAGCAAACTGCCATTAGCCTTCTTCACGAACAAAACCAGTGCACCGCATGATGAAACACATGGCTGAACCAAAAATCCATGTAACAGACCATCAAGAAGTATACATAGCTCTCGTATCTTAGAAGGGATCATATTATATGTGGATATAGGGATAGAGGATGCTACTGGTTATATCTCAATCCCAAAATCAATCCCTTGTCGAGGGGGTAATGCTACAACATCTTAGGGAAAGACATTAGGGTACTCTTATATGACCCTAAGAAACACCAAATTCTGAACCTCTGATGAACTTAGAACCATCTCATACATCATGGATGATAATGATGGAACATGCCTATGACCCATCTGAGGGTCTCACTCGCCAACGAACACCACCGTCTCTCCATCCGCATCGAAGAAAACAACCATCCTCTTGAAGCAATCCATGATAGCCTTCACCGAATACATCTAATCCATTCCGAGGGTGATATCATATGGTTCTATTCATAAAAATAGGATATATTCCCATGATCAGTGCTTCCCCAACACTAGCTCACAGTTTCTACATATTTCTAACAATTCACCTCGACCTCCAACTGGCATAGTCAACACCAAGGGCACTGGATTCCTCTCTACCTCAATCCCAAATCATGGACAAGGGTAGGTTATATGAAGTATTGTGTTGCTCTTGAATCCAATAAGTCAAAAACTAAGGTAGAAAACAATGAAATGGTACCCCGATCGATGTCTAGCTCAACTGAAGCTGGAAACACTAGAGCATGAAGTTGACCATGACATCCTCTACTTCCTCTCTGACCCTGATGTTGAGCACCAGCATGGTCAAGCTATGCTCTATGATTATGAGGAGCATCACGAGGTTGTCCTCTTCCTACCCTATCTACCCTATAATGATCTAGTGCTACTGAAACCAGCTGCTACTGCCTCAGCTGGAACTTCCACAATAGAGGAACTTGGAGCGAAGCACCTGGTGCATGATGAACGCACCGAAAGGTTGTGCAGTACTGCTGCTAATAACCTCTACAACCACAAAAAGACAAGATCAAGATCCCTTGTAATAGTCTATAGATTGGCAGCTTCTAGATAAATGAGATGTGAAGGGCTAGTACCTACCCCCAGCTGAACGGAAACTCTTCTTCCCTGAAAACTGGGAACCTCGAACCACAGCTCGACTTTTTGACGAATCATGATGAATCCCCTCTCATGAGGATCTGGTTCTATCATAAGTCCAATCTACAACACCTTCCCTTTCCAGCACCTTAATATATGTCTTCAGAATAAATGGGGTGACCTGGCGCTGGATCTCTAGATGCAAAGCCTCCTCGAAATGCCTCACCCTAGCATCCTCATCTGCAACAGGTCTGAAGCATAATATAAAAGGTTCTTGAAACGAATTCCAAACTCTCACACACTGGAGCTCCCCGGTCGAAGGGTAAGATACTCCTAGTGACTATAAACCTTCATGGTAGAAGAATGAAACTCAACTCTAATCTTGTCTTATAAATCCTCCCATGTGATCGCTGACTCCTCGTGATAATAGAGGAACAAGAACCAACACTGCTTTGCTTCTCCACACAGCATAATCATAAAAAAGGACACCCAGTTCTCCTTCCATGCACAGATCAAATAGAAGCTGATCTCAAACTCCTCTAACCAGTCTTTCGTGACTGCATTTGAAATAGAGCCCTCGAATTTTGGAATACTCTTGCGCTAAAAATCATAGAGTTTGTTCCTCCATATGTCATCGTCGTCAGCCTCTACCCTACATCGATCTACTAGAATATCCTACTAGACATCATCTATGCAATCTTGATGAGGGCGTCAACCTGGATCCATACCTTTAAAATAACAAATAGTTAGGGATAATAAACATGGAATATAGAAGTATCTATAATAATTAATTAAATTTTTATTTTTATTCATTTTAGATCAACCTATCCCAAGGTCTACCCATTTAAACATAGGAAGAAAGAAAAATGATGCATGATCCTTTCCAAGGTCTCTACCCTACAACTAGTATCACCTCATTTAGTAGCCATTATAATCTTAAAATTATCTACATTAGATTATAGGGGGCCCTAAATGCCTATGTCTCATCCAGTCTCTAGTGTTTCAATCATTTTCTAAACATGAACGACATTATTTCATGACCAACCCCTGCAACCTCACCTGTGACTAACTCCAAACTCCATCCAATCCCTCAACCATACTGCTTTTACCACTCTGTCATGACCCCCTCCCCACAAAGTGTACCCTTCCTTGGCCGATAATGTGATAAAAAAGATGATGACCCCCCATGTTTCGCCTCTAGTAGGCCCCGGGTTGGCATCTAGCAGCTAGGGTATAGTAACACACAAATGGGATCCATTAGCCTCTAAGAGAAAAAATTCAGAAGAGATAGATAATATAGACACCAACCAACTCCATCTCATTCAGAAATATAAATAAAATCTCAATTACACATATGTAATGTCATGGAAAACTACTACAACTGGAAGAGGAAAACTACAAGAACCTAAAAGATAGTAAAACAGCCGCTACCATAGACCCCAACAGGTCCGGACACCCCAAGCTAGTAGAATTAATATTGATCTCCAAACTACTCCACGTGACTTAAAAAAAGCTTATATATACATTGGGTGAGTATAACAGTATACTCATTAGGATCCTACCTGAATCCTCTCATACAAAAGTAATGAAATCATGCTAATGAACAGTTATCAACATGTGAAACTAACTCGTCATCTAAACAGGTATAAAAATTTCCTAGTATCACCATTGATACTCTCACTAAGTATAGAATATAAGAGTATATAACATAATAATGAATATCAAGGGTACCCCGCTACTGCTTCCCCATTGTTTTTCTGATTTTCCCCAACGTCGCACGTCCTAAGCATCTCTCTCCAAAAATGATTTCCCGCAGACACCTGGGAGAAGCACCAAAAAATTCACCTCATGCAAAAAATCACCACTCCCACACAAGAAAGTAACCAGGTAGTTTTTGGGAGCCACCAGAACTCGCATAACGGGTATCATGGATCAGGTATTATATCTCAAGCCATTATAGCCCATACACAGAGTAAGGATCCTCAAGCCATCACATCCTATACACATGACACCTATAGTAGTCTATAAGATACTATATACAAAATATATGTGTGTGAATAACCACAAGAAATTACATCCCACTGCATACATATATGGGGAAAACTAACCATTGTTCATACCAGCACAAGTATCTACAAAGAGAAGAGATCGGTTCCAAATGGGGCGGTCAGCCATCCATCCTCCCACCAAAATGTTGGGGAAAGCACCTCCCCCTAAGGCTCAGAATCCCCAGGTGTTAGTTTCCCTTACTTATGGGGTGGATTAGCGTATAGAAACAAAAACATTACAGAATATACTATAGCTCACAACAACACTGTGCGGATAACCTAGACTTAGACTCAACTATAGATAATGTCTCTCTGACTCCTGACTGCCACTTCTATGACTAGGTATCCAATAATCACACAACCATTAAAAATATTTATTTCCATACATTATTCCCTTTTTATCAGTTCCACGTTACATTAATTAATTGGTAAAACATTAATTAAACATTTACAATTCCACACTAAATTTCATTAGCATCACACCCCAATTCCACATTATCATTAAAATTAAAACCCCAACATTATGTTCCCGCAAACTCCAACCCCATTGGTTAATTTCATTTATTGAATTATTCATTACAGAATTACATTCGAATATTCCCAGGAATTCTGCGAAAAAAATCTATCCGACTAAACACAAGGGGGATCAACACGATTAGTAGATGTACTACCCGTCGAGTATTTTCCACCTATATAAAAAGTGTAGACCAATCCACCATTTAGAAGCTAAACATGAAAATCACATGTCATACCCCACTCGTCTTTGAAAATTTCGGATGAAGGGTAAGTATGACCAGTTTCCTTGAGCAGTGGGGAAAAGTAAAGAAGATAATCATCCAATAAGAATCAGCAAGAATTCAAGAATCACATCAATCTAGTTCCCTCATTTATGGTGTCCTCCCCAACACCCACATGTATGAATAGATGTATCTCGCCACTCTAGGCATCATCTACTGCCATAACCAAATAGGCCTCCATGACCCACATATCACATAAACCATTCGTGCTCACATCACAACATAAGCAGTGTGAAAACAGACATCTCAATAAATGGGATTTTGGCCCTTTAACAATCATGATGGTAACTCAAAACCCTTCATGGAATTATCAAATAATCAGTACTTTGATCCATCTTGAATTATCCGATTTATTATCCATAGGTCCCAATTTCTGAACACCTAATCAGTAAGCTATCAAGAATAATTACACATGGTTGTTTTTCCATGTTTATTAACATAAAATTACAACAAGGAAACCCATATTCGTTTACATGCTTCTTTATCTTTTAAGCAAACAATTATCAATTAATTGATGTTTATGTTCATTACCAATTTCAATCATTAATGAATATATAAAAAAAGAATGCATTTATATCACACTATCTATAAAAATAATAAGCAACAACATAAAATCGATATAAATTTATTTATCTAGTTAATATACTTATTATGGAAATTCCATTTTCATCCAGTGGGATAAAGCATGCTAATGATACAATTACATGTAAATCCCTTACCTCAAACGGTTCTTGACATTCATTATATGAGAACATTCCACACTATGGATTATGATCACCTCCTCTCATGACAACTGCAATAACTCGAGGTTGCCACGGTACGATCACACCATCCAAAATCCAAGAAAAATCAATTAGAAGCATGGGGATCACATGCCATAATATGGAATGGAGAGAACAAGAGAAGATGAACACCAAAATAAAGATAATAAATCATACCTTATTTTGATGAAGGATCGACCCTTGGCACTTGAAACAAAGTAGGGGGTGCACATGCAGCAGGTAGAACGTTGACGAAACCAATCCACTATGAAATGTTTGATCTCCTGATTCCTACAGGAAGGAAGGAAAAGTTAAAGCATATTGAACTAGATAATAAGGTGGAATAACAAGGGAGGAAGATATATTGTCCCTTTTGATGATTTAACAGAGCAACAGTTTAAGATACACTTGATTTCCCACTAAAAGTGGACTGCATTAACCCATGCAGTTTGACCATGTGCAAACATCCCGAGCCTTAGGAATAATTATTATATGTGTTATGGCCTTTGAATGGGCCATAGATTCCTTAAAACAAGGCATTAAATGCATTTTACGTCAACGGAAACGTTAAAGGGGTTAAACTATTGGATGATGGAAACACTGTTCAATAACCTCACCGTTGGAACCACACCATTCTGGAATCACTGTACATGATCCTCACCTTTGGAACCTCACCATTTGGAAAACACTGTTCAATAACCTCACTGTTCTGGAAACACTGTTTATGAACCTCACCATTTGAACCTCACTGTTATGGAAACACTGTTCATAAACCACATAATTGGAACCTCACCGTTGGAACCTCACCATTCTGGAAACACTGTTTATTAACCTCACCGTTGAAACCTTGATTTTGGAACATTACCATTTAGGAAATAAAGTTCAAATAATTCAAAATTTATAAAAGGAAAGAAAAGGTCACCATTGAAAGGTCACTGTTGGATACTCACCTTTGGATTGAATACTTAAGGCAACCGATGAAACTGGTCATATAAGGTTACCATTATACTATTCAAAGAAGGTCAAGGATGTCACTGTTCACTTAAGGTCACCATTGCACTGTTCAAAACTATCTACCATTTGAACTATTAACCTATCGTTACCGATTCACTGTTCACAACTGTCGACCATTGGAACTGTTCATTAAAAAAAAATTGGAAATTTTTTGATATATGTCACCTTAACCACCCGGAACACCTCAAACTCTATATTTTCACCAAGGAATAGACCAGAGAGGTTCAGGCAATTACACTCAAAATAAAGAATTTATAATTTTGGGACAGCTTACACAACATAATTATATCCTCTACAAATCATGTGATGACACGATATAAACTATATGGAAAAAGATTCGATGTCTTATAAAATAAGGAAGGAAATGTAAAACAAAACTGGTAACATCTCATGATGGGATGATTGTGAAATCTGGTCTGAATGGTTTATTTTCCTCATGTTATAGCCACTAATCAAATGCATAATGTATTATGTCAATGTTGGATATCATGAGAGGCCCCAGACAAGTTGTTTTATTATTGTGAAGAATACATAACCAGTCATCTTCGATCATGTGAGAGCCTTCTAATATAAGTATTGATATCGAATAGGATATAAATGAAGTTGGATCAATTTTGAAAACTCTATTGGACATGAAAATATTATTATATGATATCAATCTCATAGTATTTGGCCTATTAAATATGGAAATGATAATGATTTCCTGTAGTTGATGTTCATCTTTTGATTCATTTTGAAACAAAGGACCGGATCATGCAAAACATATGATGTAATACCCCTTCCACTAACTGAATCACATATACATGACATATTCTATGTGATACATCTTGTATAACTATTATTTTGAGTATTATAAATTTCAACCCATTAGTTTAAAAATAGAACAACACGTGATGGATACTACCCCCAAGGGTGTGCAGAAAAGAAAACTTCTCAGTGAGGAGAGTCATATGATCGCAATGGTTTCAGACCTTGTGAAATATAGGTACTGACCTATGAGATAACGGACCACGACTTTGTTCTTCACATGATACTCCTATTGAACATTTGACAGATTCATAGCATGCCATCTAGTTTTGGAGAAGGAATTTTCCCAAGATCGACCTGGTCACAAGAACCGTAAAAAATCTAATGCTTAATGAGACTTGTGGAATGTATGTATTAAATAATTAAATGGGAAAACATATGTGAAAATTAGTTCACTAATTATAATGTGGATGGGTCATATTTTTTGGATTCCCTATCCATATCGATTGACACCAATTAATCATGTCTTCCAGGACATTCAATATCCTATGGACATGTCAGTGATACCAAATCAGATACTACATTCAATTCAAACTAGCCTTGTCAATTATCTATATATGTCACAAAATCCATGAGAAGTCCATGAGATATTTCATCCAATACATGAAACAACCATCATGCCTGTCATCAATGTAACATTTTAGAAATATAAAATTTTATCCTTGATCACATGATACCTATTGATGAGGCTTCATTGATTATGTGATGAACAATAAATAATTCAATATAGTCATGAGATAGTCTTATGGAAAATATATAATGATTTTGTGGGATGCATGACATCATTAATAATTTGATGTAGCCAAATATTTCTTAGACATATTTACCAGAAACAAAGGACATGTATAATACAAATCCCTTATATTTTATATATGTTTCTTAGAAATCGCAATACATGATATCCATTTCTATTAGACATTTTTAGGAACACATAATATTACCTAATAAAAGGATAATTCCTTTCCAAATAGGTTATGCATAATTCTATCTCATGTCCCATGTTTATTGGTCCTCCACATTGGTGCAAGTACCCCCATATCTAATACAATCCATCTTATGGGACTAAAACTCTCCCATGAGATTATTAGTCATCCGATTTCATCAAAATATTGATTATTCAATTTTACATATAAGAACTGTAATTATTGTAATAATCATCTTACATACAACACCTTTCAAAGGCCATATCTCTATATTAATCAATATTTTTGGGCCACCCTAGTGTATATTCCCAAAATAAAAATGCGATGATATTGTACATATTATATCCATTTTTTACACTAATCATGGCACATATGGGGTAAGGGATTTCAAATGATCATATAATTCACCCCAAAATTATTTTGAGCCATGGATACTTCATCTGGAATGATTTATTTAGTGACATAAAATGAATTACCCATATAGTGGAATCAATCTCAAGATAGTGCTCATGGGAGCTACTATACTGTCAAAACAGAGTGGACTAATCATCATATACCATCATTACCATTCACTGAGTATCATTTGGTTGATGGATTATTGATCTATAAGGATTTTGATTAATGATACTGACAAGATTGATTGTATAATTCCCTATGGCTCAAGCTCCATAGCAGCTGCCTATCTACCCTCATATATTTCCTTTCCAAATTTTGTTCAACTACATGGTTCAAAATAGCTATGTTTTTTATTATAATTATAAATAATATACATAGAATTCCTCATTAATTTTCAATCTCTTACATGAAATATCAACTTCTTCCATATATTGTAGTGAAATCTATAATTCCTCATTATACAACATAAAAATACAAAAAACCACTGATTGAAATTAATGGTATATGAAATATTAACCTAAAATACATATTGATGGCTCATTAATAGAGAACCCTATACTCATAGGTGGATTAATAACATAATAACTTCATTAGGGTATCAAGTCCCACAATAGGAATTGGAAGAGATTCATGAACAAATGTTAATTCTTGATGATAGTCTCAGACAAGAAATAATACACCCAAGAATGTGAAATGAGCCCTTCCTCCCATACTTGTGATAAAATCCAGTTCCAATGTTAAATTATTTCTAAAACACAAAAGGACCACCTACCATTTGAAATCCGGATTATAACTCGATATGAATTTGGATTTCATTGGAATGTTATAATTAATGAGCATGGTCAATAATGTGTTGCTGATTAGGCACCCATCATAGATCCCCCACAATCAATGATGGGAATTAAAATAATGATAGACCTAGTGTGAATGCATGTAGCTATAAAATTTCTAAATCTTTATAGGCATCTGTACTTTGTCGCTTAATCCGATAGAAACTCACATTTTCATGGGAAACAAAACTGGTGAACCTGAAGTGAATCTATCAAATAAATAATTTTCATTTGACCATGTTTTGGAAAATATTTTGTACACATGTTATTATATTCAATGTAATAGGATTCCCATGAAATATTACATTCTCTACAAAATCATTTTATGAAATTAAATTAAATAAAACCAAAATAAAAATGTAAAAATGTGTTACCGGTGAATATCTGATAGTGAATATTATTTACATGAGATGATGCATCGATAAATTTCTTTATTCTTTATTATCCACAATAGTTTAGATAAATCTATCATAAAAACCCCACTCGACAACCACTTTTCATTATTTATATAATTTATTTGAACAATAGTTATGGATGAAACGTGAATGTTTTCAAATGAAACATAACTACCACAACATTATTAGAATTTGGTGGCAATCCAAATTGTCCAGGAATACAAATTATAAGGTATGATACCTTTCATTGGGTCTATATGTCATGGTTTTCATTTGATTAAACAGGAATTTCAGGATCATTCATGGGAAGATAAAATGCATCTATTGTAACCCATTGCTATGACCAATCACATCAAAAGAATATCGATGAATATCAACAATTAATCCCATCTATATATAATGAATGTGGATCAATGATTTGACCATAAGTCCATTCTACATAAAAATTCACTGATTAGGTCCTCTACCAACGTCTGTCATCAGTAAAATCACACCAATACCACTTTGTCTCATGCTGAGTGAACCGCACGACACATTTAATCTATGGAAACTCATTCATATGTACTAAGTATGTCACATTGAATGCTGAAATATATGAATGAGAAGTAGTGGGATCATGTCCCTATTTCCACTAATTACTCATGTTTTCATTTTTCATCATAATCCAATAATAAGACTCATATCCATACTCTCTTGGATCATGTCTTCAGGTTAATTTATTACAACCCAATTTTATCCACACAATAAATTTTCATATACTTCTCTATTATTTTTTTTGGATTTTTGTAAGCTGTGATATTATAATTATCCCTATAATATTACATTGACATTTTTTATGAAATCTCTATATCTCTAGAAAAAGTATGTTTATTCTAAGAGATTAGTGTGGTGGAATTTTGAACAATATTAATTTTAGAGGAATAAATAATAGTCAATATTTAATTAATTTTTTATTAAATTATTCATCCAGGTCCATTCGGTTCTATCATTAAAACATATAATCATATCGAGAATTTATCTGAACTACAGGGTATGGAACTAAGAGTTATTCCATGGCTAGTTATCCCCTTAAACACCATGTTATTGGAAGGTAAGTGACACATAGTGATGAAATTTAGAATCTTAGATAGATACCTCTGGCCAGCCATGATGGATGATTTTTTATAGTTGCAGGAAAACTATATGAAATCAAGGGTCACAAGTTAGATAATTGATGAATCCTGCCCAATATGGTTCATGTCTCAGAAAACATTTAGGGAATTTTTTATATTTGGGTATTAACTTCTTTTTTCTCTCTTTATTTATATAAATAAAACACACATCACATTTGATTATATCAAATTGATTATAAATAATATTTATTATTGACATTTTATTATATTTCATTTCAATAATTTTTTTATATTTTTTTCTCATAGTATTGTTATTTTCTTTTTAATTTACTAGAATACTCATTAAATTATTATTTATATACAAATATTTGTTACAAAATTTCTTCTTCACAATAAAAATAGACCAAACCATTAACCACATGTATTGTGTATAGCATGTAATACCATGTGGGAGGTCAAGCCATTATGGCTCTCATAGAGGTTGGATGAGAAATGTTGATGATTTTATTGTGTAGTCCCTTATATATGTGTCGAGAATCACACCTAGTTGGTGTGTGAATAGGACTCCCATTGATCTTCAGGGATTGTATGTATTCTTGAGTATTTATTCTCATATGAAATCAGTGTGAGGTGATTGATATACCTCTCACCTAATGTAATTCTAATTCAATAAGTGACATTGTAAAAATGATGATTTAATCACAGTTGTTGTATCATTTAATCTCATTTGGTGGATTTCTCATATAATCCCATGACTTGAGATATTAACTATTGTCATTCATGTATTCAAATATTCTTTTACTTCTTCAAATATAAAATATTTATGATATGATATATTAATGTGTCCCAAATAATCATAACTATGTTTGTTCTGGATTTTGGATTTCTCATTCGTTTTTAGATTCATGTTATACATTGTTCAGTAGTAAGAATATTACATTCCTTGGAATTCTTTTTTAACTAGATGGAAGAAGCCTTCACCAGCACTTCTTATTCATATTACTTTCACATTAATTCATTCTCCGGTGTTTTCTTCAAGAACTCAAATTTTTTACATCATTTTTTCATGATTTTGGGTGATTCTGTTTGTTATGGTCTTCAGGAATTTTGTTAAATCTATAATTTTTTGATGTTATCAATCATCCTCATTTTTTAATTACATTTTCTATGTTTGCATTTCCAAATTCACATGGTGTCAACTTTAGTATAACCTAATAGTGGGTGATTACTATCACGATTGAAAATTTCTAAATGGTAGTTGATGAGTAATAGTTGTAACATTACCCACTATGGAATATTTTACCCACCATTAAAACCAAATGGTTGGTTAGTGACCCACCTAAAAGACCTAATCAATGAGGTTATATACTAACCATTTAACATAAAAGGTTATTAAACTACCCATTCAACATCATGGTTTGTTTTGTTACCATCTATTTGGTTTTCTTTATGTATTTTACCTTAGTATAACTATCATTAATATCCCACCAGATCTAATTTTTCATTCATTTGATTTTTATGATTTAATTTTTAATTTTTTATTTTATTATTAGAAAGTTATTTAATCAGATTTTCATTATGTTCTACTGCATATTATTCTGTTACATTCTTTCTCTTTTAATTTTAAATACATTGGTTGTGGATACAACATCTTCTTTCATAATTCATTATCTTTAATTTTATTATTGTATTATTTTATTATTAATAATTTTCATTTAATAATTAATTATATCATTATATAGTGTTGTTATATATTTTCTATGATCCACAGTTGGAACCCAATAGAAAGTCATAATTCAACATTGGAACCCAGCGATGAGTAATGGGTCATAATTGGATATCCAATAGTATTTATTTATTATTCATCTAATGGGTACATTTGTGGTTATAATTCGTGGAAGTAATTTTTTTAGCATATTTATATAAAATTCAAATGAATTCAATGGTAAATTATACACTATTTTTCAACTATTGGACAATTCTGAAGGGGATTAAAGATCCACCACTATATATTCCAATCGTTGTTCACGACCCACTATTAGTTAGAAACTAATTTAAAAATTAATTTCTTATTTATAATTTATATTATTAAAATAAATAAATTATAAAAAATTATTGTTATTTCACATTTAAATATAAATAATACATACGTAAAAAATAATTGTACCATTATGTATATATTATCTAATACTCATAATTTGATAGATCAAATGAACCTCTATTTTTATACAAATGTTCTATATGTACAATGTTGATGATTATGTTTTTATTTTCTTTGTATTATAATTATAACATTTTTTAGAAATATTATTGTAAAAATCACTAATTATTAATTTTAATAATTCCCTGTTAAATATAATGTATGATTGTACTCTATTTCAACAAATCTATAGAATATAAAAGGTAAACGTAATATTATTTTATTTTATAAAATAAAAAATCTTTTGTAGACATTGGATATTTATATTCTCCCATTGGATCATTCCAGAATGAACTGGGAGATCTAATTAAGGATAAAAAACAATTGTAGATCATAATTTTATGATAATTTGATGAGACAATTTGTAATGGCCAGAAATATTCCTAAAAATTACTAGAATATTGATTTTCCTACTATTATGACAATAACTATTATTCACATTCAACATCCACATTTGAGGTGATTATATAAAATGAGCTTCCCCAAATGAAATCATCCCCTACTAAACATATTTTTTAAATGTTCTACTATTTTATACGTATTATTTCTTCCTACCACATTTCTATTCTCTAGAATTTTGGTTTTTACTTTTCCAATACAAAGTATCGCATTGGGTTGTTCCACCCTTATAAATCAAATTTCTTTTTTTCCTCCTAACAAAAAGGAAGGTTGGATCTGATAACTTCAAAAGTGAGTGGTTACACAACAAGGAGTGAAGATGTACATTTTTATTTTTATTTAATTAGGTTATAATTTCCATTTAAATGTATGAATTTAGTATATAATACACTCCATGATGAGTACATAAAATTGGTTAGAGGACTAAGATAATGGTTATCAAAAACCCCATAAATTTTTTACATCTTATCAATTTTATTTCGAATACAATAGTTAACATTGTTTTATCTCTAATAAATATATATTTTAAAATATAAATATAATAGAACTATTCACCTCCACCCACTTCTAGTTAATATTTATATACCAAGACGCATAAATATTATTTTCAATGGTCTGGTAATTTTTATGTAATTGGGTTTTTAATCCTTATATATTTATGAAAAAAACATTACACTAGTGGTAAAAGTATTTGGAAAATATAAATTTTGTTCTTATGGATATTTAGTGTTTTCAGATGTTGAATCCCATCATCACATCTCAATTCATTTTATGTTGCTATGATGTCTTGAAAGAAAGAGAGGAGGAATTTATTAAAAATATAGGTCATGATTATTGGGATATAAAGCCAAAACCATGTAGACTTATTGAAGTTGATATAAAAATCGTCTCTAATAATGATGCTTCAAAATATATTTAAAATTTAAATGTATTTAATTACATATGGTGATCTCCATGTAGAAACATGTTTTGTCATATTTCATCATGTAAAATTACATCTGAAATCCGGAAGACATTAAAATACAATTCTCATGGAATTGACATGTTTGTAGAGAATCATGATTGGAATACACCTATCATTGATGAATTCGGATTAGCTAATCAAGATATCATAAATAAAATGTACAATAGATTTAGAAAAATGGTCAAACAAAATGGTTTCAACCTAAGAGACAAAAAATAATGAATCTCTAAAAAATATTGCACTGATAAATACCCAATACAAGGAATAAAAATAATGTTTCTATTGATTAATGTAATTATTCCATGGAAAATTCACTGGATGTGTAGGAATGATGACATTTTCAATTTGATCACTAAGTAAATAATGGCAATTCTGATTATTACAATAAAATTAAAGGTAGATTGTTTCAATATAATATAATGGTTAATTATAATTCATATGATTTCGAGTTACATCAAGATGAAATTGGAGAATTTGAAAATATCACCATAGGAGTTCAAAAGTATGTGAAGGGGAAGAAATTTTTAAATAAGCACCCCTGAAGAGATCAAAAAATTGAAGATTGAAAGGTTAGTAAACTATTTATATATGAAAATATT
This sequence comes from Viscum album, assembly GCA_963277665.1. NCBI lineage: Eukaryota > Viridiplantae > Streptophyta > Magnoliopsida > Santalales > Viscaceae > Viscum > Viscum album. The sequence continues at coordinate 115,296,531 of OY728128.1, read as the reverse complement.
ATTTTTATAAATTATATGTTATGTGTGTAGGAATAATGGAATATAAAATAAAAATGTCCCAAATTAAAATAATATTGAAAATTCATATAATACATACATGATAAAAGAAAATGATATCATGCATGATGAAGTTTTACCAAATAGGAACACTAAATTTATGGTGGTTCTAAAAGTAAATAATAAAATAAATATTAATATTTTATGTATAAAATCATAAATTAAGAAGACATTGAATATAAATACTATTCTAGACGTAAATATCATTTTGAAAATGATATAATAGGGTTGATGGATAAAATTGAAAAATTTAAATGAGATATTTGGAGAATGTCTGAATTATATAGGGAACTACAAAATTATCATATTATTATTGAATTGTAAATATAAAAATATACTGATTCTATTATTTTTAATATAGAACCTAAAATTTTAATTTACTATAAAGTGTTAAATATTAATGGATAGAGATTAAAAATAAATTATGTCTTCTAAAAAATAAATATGAAAAATAATATTTACCTTAGTTTATAATTGTTAAAATAAAATTTAAATGGAATATAAGAATATTAAATGTTAAAATAAGAATCTAAAAGTCTATAGATAAGGTTAAAATATAAAAATATCAGATGAACTCATTGTAATTCTGAATGAAAATGAAAATCATAAAAAATTATGAGGTTAATTGAAACCATATAAATATTTGATTGATGCCAAGATAAACAGGATATGTTAATGGAGATTAACAAACCTATATATGAAAAAACGGTTTATGTATATAATAATCTGGTTCCACATACATAGGGAACTATTTTTTATAAAGGAATAAATGTGAATATTTCCAATGTAACAATAATTTATTTTATCCAGAAATGGAATTAAAAAAATGATTGTTCATTAATGTAAATATGTCATCGGGCTACCCTGAGTATTTAATTTACAAATATGTATCGTCCATATTCCACTATAATTAATTTATCAAATCCGTATGGGTACCTAAATTTGTTTAATGTAATATCTTTGGATCCCAAATAGTCTCTATTACAAAATAACCATCTTCTTTAATTTATTGTATGAATCTTTCCAGAATAGGTACTAATTCACATGTTAAATTAATTTTGTATCCCCAAGACACATTATAGGTGAAATTTTTATCGTCACATAATATAAATATTATGATAGAGTTACTATAACATTATCTGATGACTATAAAGTTATGGATAATGGTTTTAGATAAGAATGTATATTAACATATATTTTAATTTATAGATTAATTTTTCTACAAGGATTAAAACTCAAATTAATTTGCTCATCAACAATTATTTATGATAACTTGTTTAAAAATTTCTATGATAACAAATGTATTATTAAGAATGATTATTTGATTATATTTTTTTCTAATTGGAATGAAAATTTATATTATATTAATTTTTCAGTACTGACCTAATATAATGTTAAATTCATAAATTGTTTATATATAGATAACCTTCTATGGTGGAGAAGGTTGGAGAATGTTCATCCTTGAAAGTTTTGAAGCTACATAAACAACATATGTTATGGAACATGAAAAATTAAATATTTATCATTATTATTATTTTTATTATTTCATAAAAACTAGAAAAATATGATTAATTATGATCTATTAATATGGATAATATTATTAAATTGTTAGAGCTACATTATCATGATCATTTTGGACCCAAGAAAACTGCTGGATCAATTTATAAAGGTTATTTTAAGAAGATTTCATTATATTTATATTCACCATTTTCATGCCTCAAAAACGTAAAAAAATAAACACATTTGATTGTATTTATATAAAAATTCAAAATCATAACGGTAAATTTCCTTTATTATATTATAATTTATAAAGGATGAGAAATATTTAACATATAATTTTAAAAATTATGTGAAATTAATGGTTATTTTATTATTTTCCCACCCCTATATTATCATAATATAATGGTTTTGTAAAGACGAAATTATAAACTATTTCATAAATGAATTGAATAATGATTAAATATTCTTACCATTGAAAATATTTTGTTGTCAAATCCTCTAACACTACCAATTACATCATTGACTTACTATCTTACTCTAATATTTCTTTGATTGTTCGATATATTAACAAAATATCACAATATATATGCGTCACCATTTAGGAGAATTTTTAATATCATGGATCTATAAGAATAAACACTTAGTATAATTATCAATATAAGAAGTAAAGTATGTGTATATTGTTTGTTTATATTCACAATGTGTTTGCATATATCAAACATTTTATTACTAAAATTTTAATTTTGATAAAATTACCATGTATTATTACAGCAGTAGTGATATTTCAATTTCATGAAATTCTAATCAACAACCATGATTAAAACACAATGATATTGGACTAAATTTTCATAATTATCATGTATATAATTTTGATATATGTTAATAAATTTTTTCCACTGATAATCAGTTAGCTGATATTTTTATAAATCATATAGAATCAATTAAAATTTAATAATTGATGAATGTATTGTTTAGGATTTATGATTAGCATTTTCTTATAAATTATTATTTCGATAAATAAAATAAATATTTTTACTAAAGTTCAAATTATCACTATTCATTTATCCTAGGCATAAAATGATTATTACATTATTTTTTATATGATTTGTTAAAAGAAAATTATCCCATTTTTAATAAAAATACAAAATCTCTATACTATAATGATAATAATTTACTTTGATACTATTAAATTAATTTATTTTAATTAAATGGAATCACATTATATATAAATTTTTTACTTTTTATAAATTTTAAAAATGAAATGAATTTTTTTGAATAATCAATAAAATATTTGAAAATTTATTGGCAAATATAATAAAGGAAATGATTTTTATATTCATAAAAATTAGATTAATTGTGATTTTCTATTGGCATCAATTTATCTATCTTTTTCATTGATAACATACTCAAACCTCATATTTTATAAAATTTAATATAATTTAAAAATATATATTATTCTTTAAAATTATTAATATTTCATTATGTTAATTTGTTTTTCATTTCCATAGACATTACTTTATTAATATGATCATTTATTCTTATTTGTATATTCATATATTTATTATTTTTATTTTATCTGATGTGATAAATAATTCCTTCTACACAATCCAGTTATATCAAACCGTAATCCACTTTTAGGTGAACCTTCATGTCTAACACAATGGGAGATCTATCCCTAATTGCCTACATAGAGGCCATGTGAGAAGAGTTCAGGGTAGTATCTTGAGGGTTTGTGTTTATGGTTCAAGAAATTCTTCATCACAGTTTTGGAATAGGCTGCTTCAAAGTCTGCATAATTGTATGTACATTTGGGTTGTTATTCCAGCTATAAATAATAGAATGATGATTGATATACCTCTATCGAAAATTAATTTTAATTCAATGTGGGACATAGAAAAAAATTGGTATTTAGTCTTTTCTATTGAATCATTAAATCATATAATTCTTATTTCGATTCTCATCCCAAGAAATATCATTTGAACCAACTCCACTCATTTGTTTGAATTTTCATCTCTGTATACAAACATTTCCTAGTTTATAAAAATTACATTCACAATAACTCATATAATCGTAACTGAGTGAGATCTATCGAGCATATGTATCATTTTTATTGAGATTCTAGGTATATAATTCTTTTTGATTCAACTCAATGAACCTCATCTTCCTCATATTCTTTTATCTCTACAGATCGGTGGTGTTTACTCTTGTTTATCTTCTAATCCTCAAATTCAAATTTATTTAAATTAATTTATGTTACGTCTAAACTCCTATTTTGGTTTCTCATTCTATAAAAAATTTAGTTTATACTTTTTTTTCATGTATTTTTTAGATATAAATCAAATCATGTTCTTCATATTCCATGATTTTTTTGAATGGTTTGATATTTTCTTTTTTTATTTCACAAGGAGTCACCATTGGATGGAACCAATTATGTTTGATTCAAGTGAACATATAAAATTTCTAGTAGTGGGAGACATGTCACTATTAGAATATTTCTAGCATTGTGACATTTTACCCACCATTGGAACCTAATTTTTGGTTAATTTACTCATAATTGGACATAAATGGTAGCTGATTCACCAACCATTGAACAAATTGAGTGGGTTGTTTTTTTACCAACAATTTATTTTTCTTTCTATTCGATTTCTTCTTCGATCATTCAAAAAGAATCAAAATGACAACCTTATTAATTCATTTGATGAAAAATATTTCTATTATTTATATTTAAATTTTTATAATAATTTTATTTAATTTTATTTTCATTCATTTATATTGAAATATATCTATGTAATTTTTCCCTCATTTGATATTGATGATATTCAAAATAGCCGAATCACCTTCTTTATTGAATCATTATATATATTTCTATTATTTTTTGATTGATTGAATATTTGGCACATTGATTTATACTTTTATTATAACATTCAATTTATGGTTAAAATCATTTCAATAATCCACTATTAGATCCCAAATATGTGTCCTGATTCACTATTCTAACCCAACATTGAGTCATGTGCCTCCATTGGACCTCCAATTATAGGTAAATATTTATTCTTATTTAATATAAAATTGTTTTTAAAATTAATTTCATTGAATTTTCTGATTAATAATAAATATTTTCTTCTTAGAAATGAAAATGTAACACAGAGTATGTTTTTTCAACATTGTTCAATATCGATGGTTGACACCACACTATAATCCACCAGTAGGTGATAAACCACTATAATATAAAAATTGATTGAAAAATTTTTATTTATTAATTTTAGTTAATCTTGTAAATAAAATTAACTTTGTAAAATACATAACTATTTTATTATGAAATACAAATTAATCATTGGTAAAAATTAATTGTCTTATTATTTTTATGTTATCTATTATTTTTAGTTAAATAGTTGTTATGATTGCCTAATTTTCTACCGATTTTGATCTATTTATCATCTGGAGGAATTTTTTCTTATAAATGTTAATTTTTTATAATTATTATTGGTAAAAGATATCATTTTTAATTTAATATTTCATGATTAAATATAAATTATTATTTTGTTATTATTCAAGAATATCATTAACAAATATAAGATAAAGTCATAATATATTATTGATATACTCTAAAAGATTATCTAAAAAAATTGGATACTAATATGATCCTAAAGGATCATACATTCATAATATGGGATATCTCTTCAATGATTAAACAGAAACCTAATCCTATGGTACATTAGATGAGAACATAATGATTCAATTTTTTTTTCTATGAAATAATCAATAAACCTCATCAACTTCTATATATTCATTTTTTATCTCTGGAAATCATCATCTCCATTATATTTTTTTATTTTTGCAGTAATTTTTTACTTTATAATAACTCAAAAAATGTATTAATATTAATAATAAATAAAAAAGGAATACTCACCTGTACTCTTTACTAATTCCATACCATTGCACCAAAAAATAAACACATGAAAAATTATTTCATTCAAAATTTTAATAACTAGGGACAATCCTAAAATATAGTGACTTATCATTATATAGGGGATCCCATGACCATGATATTGTCACATGAAAAACATAATGATCCGGTGATCCCATGAATGAACAAGATGATCATGAGAAGCCACAAATAAATAAAAAAAACCATGGACCTAGATCACTGCTCAATTAGTTACTAAGAATTGGTTTCTCATCCATTTCAGGATATATAATGAACAAGCTAGTATAGGGTTAAATTTACTGTCAAAAATTTCAAACGATATTTTTATCAAATCTTATAAAGAGGTCACAATAATCATTTTTTATAGTGAGTTCTAATGAAGAAGTCACATAGTTGTAGAAATCAAAAGATATCCAGATTTTTAATTCAATGGTGTAATAAGATTCCCTCTCACTCTTGTAATAATTATTTTATCCTCCTAATAGAAATTATCATGTCGAAGTCAAAACGAAACAGGATTATTTGGATGGTCGAGTCCGTGGGGACTCATGTGGTCATTTATACTCCACTTAAAAATTATTTTTCCTTCTAGACCACTCAATGGTGGGAGAATATTTTCTTACATCTGATAAATAAAAATATATATTTATGAAATTTAAAATATAATGAAGCATGTGTATTATTTTTTCTAGAATAGAATTTATTGACCAGCCTAACTAGATGTGATTAGAGGGGAAATGATGTGAATCATGAAAACCTAATGTCAGAAACATGATCACATGAATATGTTAATTTCATGTGATTGGATCATGTGTTGGAAATGATCATTTTATGATCATGTGAGTCCCCTCCATCAAAACCTCATGGTATTGATAAGCTGATAAGAAAACTACTTATTGTAATATGAATGCGGCCATATAAGTTATTCGAATCATGTGACTAGATAGTAGATTGATATCGGAAAATCACCCAAATTCACATAAAAATAAAGGCATTGAAATGGGATATCCACATTTCATGGGGATATATATTGATATTATCATGATATGCAAATATGTTTCACAACACCCATAGAGACCACAACTAATAGGATGATATAGTCCCTTTGGAGAATGTTGGTGTATCTCCTTCATTAGGTGAAGGAAACCAGAAAGGTATATTCAATCAGTTTCTAACCATTTATCTTCATATACATGAATATGGATTTTCTATAGTAGTTACTTCAATCCATCATGAGATCTAGGTATGATCATGTGACAGATCATTGACAATAAGGTTGATTATATTTGACATCCCAAAAAGTCCATATGAATATCCCCTACAAATAATGTGACAACCTAATGAAAAAAATGGGAAAAGGATGAATGTATATTAAAATAATTAATAAATGGTAGAAATAGTGAAACCAAATCATGTAGTGATTATATTATTATTTTTTCAAAATGGATAATACGGTGATTGTGGAGTGTTCTGGTGGTCACTTTTTATCATGAAACACATCAGATGACTATAGTAGGATAATGGGAATTATGTTATTCCACAATACCTCTACATAATCAATATTATATTTTTTATAATTTAATGCAAAAGGTAGTATAGAACCATGGTATATTGAAATATATATACCTACACCTCATAATAATAATAATAATAATAGAATAATGTAGGATGGATTGTACCCCACCATGAGAGCTTATGAGTATAACTTTTAGATAATGGAGTCATTTTAATAAAAGTGTCAGAAAAATGGAAAAAATAGTGGATAATCATAGATGATTACATGGAATTACTATATAATTCATGTAATTAGCAAGTTTTTTACAAATAGGAAACATGATGTTTAGACCAGGTTCTGAAATGAAATTTCTATTTAATGGACATGGTCACAAGAATAAATAAAATAAACTTGTTTATGATCAAACATGAGGATGTTATTAAATAAATACTAAAAATTATAAATCACATTTGGAAATATAAATGCCCTAATTGCCATTCAAGGGGAATTATTCTCTTTGTATGACCTATCTGTATCATGATATAACACTAGAACAGGTTATCCAAGACATGTGAAGACTTATGGACATGTCATCCTAGCCATGTGATATCGTCAGAACATGTCATCCAAGACTATTTAAGTCCTCTGAATCTTTCACACTTCTCAGGAATATTCCTGATGATTTGACACCGAATTCATGAAAAGTTCTCCAGACATATCACTAATGACACATAACAACCATATGACATGACATCCTTGATCACATAAAACCCTTGGAGGTATCCTCAATGATAACATGAATACCCACAAATGTGTCAACTGAATCATTTGATAGCCTTATATACATTTTAGATTGATCATGTTAAATAAATGATTTCTTAAATCGTGTGATGCAACCCATGACATGATAGACATGTCAGACAGAAAATCAATCCATGTCAAACTGGCATCCTTAACACATCATGCATGTCAATAAGACATCCTACTATAGTATTGAATTTAATATTTGACACAATCGACAAGAAATTAACTAAAAACTAGCACACTTCTTCCAATTCAAATAGGGTACATATGAAACCTTTTTATGTTCCATTCTCCAATGGCATACAACTCATTTTATGTCCCTTGATATATCAAATACTCTATCTTAGATGATCCATACTCATGTGAGGATTGACTAAAAATTCATTTTTTATTTTTGAAACACTTTTTGGTTAAGTGAGAACACACCATAAAAATCACTTTGAGGCTTAGTGAGATCCAGCAAATCATCACAAGGAACAATTAATGGGCTAGGCAATGAACCCTATCCAGGAACAAACCCATCCAAAAAAACATGCAAGGCTATCAATTTGTGGCTATGTGAGAACCAAACTCATGAAACTCCATGATCCGAAACGTCATCCTCAAATCTGACAACACAATCCCAATATTCCAATGAAACCTTAGTAATAGACCAATGTGAGGGCATGCATGAAGGGAAAATCCCAAAGAGCATAGGAGAATCATTAAATGAAGTTCTGAGACCCTGGACTACAAAAATAAAACACCAAAGGGCCAAATAATGAAACATGGGAGAATAGGTGGGGAAATTGTTCAATCACCGAGAATTCCGGAGGATGCCCTCTACGACCTCATATTATCCTCAGATAAGATGTTGTCCCAGCCTATTTAGACCCCAATGAAAACTAGATATCAGAACTAATGAGGAGAGGTAATTTTTGGGTACCAATTATTCCAACATCTCCCATCCATATATGAGTATTAACAATGGAAAATAAACAATGACCCTACCTCCAAGACAACAGCTCCAAATTCATGAAGGGGAAGAAGAAAAAACACAGAATCAAAGAAAAATCTGGAAAAACCACATTGAATGAAGCCCCCAAACATACAATATATCCTCAAGATAAAAACTAGATGAGTAAGTATCTAAATATATGGACCGCTGCATCGCGATGGGGGTTGTTTCACCAACAGAAATCCCAAATATATGTTGGGTTGCTTCACTAAAAGAGATCCCGAACACACATGATAGAGTCTGGGAGAGTTGGAGCGATGAAAAAGTCCTTGCAGAGGCATGATCTATGTGGGATGGAGGTCCTACTGATGGTGTAACAAAGAGGTTCTAGATGAATTCATACAAAGTTAGGGATTTAGAGTCGATAGAAAACTCACATCATTTGCAACATCACACGATGATGATGAGTAGAATAATATATTGTGTCATGTGAGGAGGATGTTGATGAATCCCCATCATCTCCACCTCAATGAAACCATTAAAACCTAGAAGTAGGGGTGCGCGTCTCATGGGAGAGAACGAGGGCATCGCAGCCCACCCTCCATTTTTAGTATATACACACATGTGGGACTATTTGTTTCTCTCATCCGTCTATAGATTGGAATCCCAATTGAACTAGAAGGAATCTGATTCATAATATAAATATGACATATAAGATTCTTCCATAATCCTTTATCTCTATATCAAAAACTCATCTATGGCCACCCTATATTATTTGACTCAAATTGATTTGTGATGTGACTGATAACATGAAATTCTATATATCATTGAATGATCATGGATGACTAATGATTTGGTGTTTCTTTGATTATATCATTAGCATTATAAATCAACACTTCTAGGAAAACCTTTGTGTGAAACCCTAATTCAGTTGATTGATATGATTGCACTTGTATAGGGTAATCAACATCGTGATAAATCCTTGGGGATCAAATATATTGGTTAACCTAGTGGAAATAACCAACAGGATCATGTAAAATATGTCAATACTCATTCGAATATTGAGGGAAGATTGAAAAATAAAGACTATGATTCTTTTTTTAGAAATTATTCATTGTATTCCTTCCTAAGGATCATGTTCTATGTTCAGAACCTATGTTCCCTCATATATGAAATTGATACATGACGTGAAACAACGAATCTTGAACGATCTACATGGGATTTTATTACAATAATAAATATAATACATAGGATTCCTCCTATTTCTACCAAATCATCTCTGAAATATCTACCCCCAATATAGAATAAATTAAACTATGATATTCTAGGTTTTAGAACTTCAGAATATAATCATCAACACATTCAATTTAATAGGAAATGATTTTAGAACTTATGATAAATTATTATTGTATTAGTAATAAAACTCCCTTTATAGATTAAAATATATAAAACCCTAAAATTTAATTTGGAGAAATGGTCCAGCAATGGTATTATTAATATATTCATTATTATATTTTAAACATATACGAGAGTCCTGTTGCAGGAAATATTTACCCCCAATAATGTTCAGGGAGCCCATCCACCCATCTTCTAGACAAATGTGAGTTTTTAATATCTGTTGACTCTAAAACCCAAAAGGTCTACCGAACAATAGAACACATATATGTACTCGGTTATGGATGTGGGATGTTTTAGAATATTCTATGAAAAGATCATGGTTAAATATTTGTAGATTATTGTGCAACCATACTAGAACCCTAACAAACAACCATCCAAAAGGAAATAAAAACAGTAGACCAACAATAAAGGTTTGTAGTTATAGAATAACTGGGTCAATATACATATTGGGAACCTATCCTCATAACCATAGTCAAAGATTAATTTCTTATGTGGTATAATAATAAAATGTTTTTGAGAATATATAAAATAAGAATATTTGAATTATCATATATATAGAAAAGAATGATTTCGTTTTAAGAGTTCACCATTTCATTGATACTGATTCATTTAGAAACGTTTATTCATCCAATATAATGAAATATTTATATTAAAAAATAAATATTGAATTTTTTTTTTTAAATTATTAAATTATTTTTAATTTATTTTCCAATTCAAATTGATAATTATAATGCGTTATGATTTTATATATTAGAAAAAATGTCATCTCTTGATTTGGTTTCATGATTTTTTATTTGTATTTCAAAAATATTAAAATTTACACAATGATAAATAAATAAATAAATATATAATTATATAATTATACCATAATAATCAGCAAAGAAAATTTATAGACACACATAGTGGATGTGATTATTAGATAGTTGGAAACGATTTCATAGAAGGTTAACAAACCATTATTAAAATGTTGTTATTATAGGTTTTTAGTTGTGTATAACATATAAATATTTATTAAATAAAGACACTAAAATATATTATTATATTTAATATAATTTTAACATTATATATAATTAATTAATGGGATTTTTATAGATGTAAATCGATTTGTGTAGGAGGAGAGGGTGAAAATAAAAAAAGGAAAAGAAGAATAAATATTCACTACCTAATTATTTTAATAAAATTAATAAATGATGAAATAATTTAGTTCTATTAGCCCATAACGTCTCAAAAAATTCTAAAATGATTATCACAGGGAATTTTGGATGATATTTTTTTGCTAAATGTATTATCTGATTTGTTTCCCTGGTGTTGGAAAAAATGTATTTATACATCCAAAAATGGTTATTTTTAGCCAAAAATATATAAAAAAATTAAAAGGAATCATATTTTATAATTAATTTATTACCATTATGAATTTTATATGATTAAAAATGTAATTTTATAGAATTTAAATCAAATTATAAACATAATTAGTTAAATTTTTTAAAATGGAATTATAAAGATAATAAATTATTTTTTATAATTGATTATGTTATAATTGATAATATGGAATATAAATTTCATGTTTATATTTAAATGTTGCTAATTTTATTTAATTAATGGATTTTTTTTATTCTAATATTTGATAAATTGTTTTGATATTTTATATAGAATAATTATATTTAATAGATATAAAATACTTAAAAATGATTGTTTTTCCATTATACTAAAAACTAATATATTTATATAATTTTTCAATAAAATAAAATGTAATTAAATTCATATGTTCTAATACGAAAAATGATATTCATCTTCTCAAAATATTTTTCACTCCATTTTATTTTCCAATATTAATATATAAATAATTGATTGGATGAAATATGTCAAATTTAATTTTATTAATAAACTGGATATAATTGCTACGATTTTATACTCTTAATATTAATTTAATTACATTTAAAATTTAATATTTTGATAAAATATTACTTTAAAATACTATTTATTATTCATTTCTGCATATTATAGTATATTTACTATTCCACTAGTAAACACATTATTCATAATGGTAATCCTAATATATTAATTGTTATATTACATTCCATATATTTCTCAAAATTACATCATTTTTCATTGCACTCAATTCCGATCTAGTTATTATGTTTTTTGACACCATAACATAAACTATATTACTAATTTATTTTATTTATTTATTATGTTATTCATGAATGTATTATTTTTAGTATATCTATGTTATCAACCTTTTCCTATTTGTGGTCGTCTATGGGATTGTGATTATTATCCAAATTTAATCTTTTCCATTTTACAAGATATTATTTACATTTCATGTTATTTTATCTGATTAATAAAATATTGTGTCAATTAGTATTATTATGTGCCTTTTCTATTTATACTCTATTGTATTTTTTTGTAAAAACAATATATATTTAGAAGGGTGATTTAGTATATATGCATGTTTTGGCTTTTCCATGACGAATGGAATGTTATAAGGATTCTATAATGGACATAATGTATATTTTATTTTCTTTATAAGATTATTCTATATACATATTCATTCAATTTTTTGGCCAATATTAATTTTTATTAGTCTTTCTCCACTAGATAATTTGTTGTCATATATGGGGATACATTCATTTCCCCACACAACACTCTCTCTTTGAAACACATACAATGATGTGGGTATTATAAAGTTGTATTGAAACACCAATTTATCTTACTAATTCAGATGATAATCGACTGGGAGTCTTTATATTAGTATAAAATTTTGATGGCCCGTAGTAGGGGTTTTCTTGAACACCATTCCACTGTGATGCCTTCATCAGTAGTTGCAGGAGATTGTTGATCTCAATTTCTATAATTTACTTATTATGTACAATGGGTATGAGGTTCTTATTGGTGAATGTTAATTATAGTTTTTTCCATTGGACTATTTCCAAGAGCTCAATTTTTATATCATATTTTAAAAAAAATTATACTCACAAAAACAAATATGAGTCGATGTGATTTATGATACTAAGGATTTTGTACAATTGTTTAATGTGTCAACGACAACTTATATGATGTTTTACCACATAAGGTGTTGGTGGAATTCTATTCACCAGAACTATTTTTGTTTTCCACATTGGAAAATTAAAAACATATTTTTGTGTGGGATGATCATTAAAATAATATATCCTTCCATAATAAGAAGGGTATATATAGTGTCACAGAGAGCATTGGAATAGTTATATAATTCCTATAGAATATCATGGGGACTATAATAGGATTCCAATATGATAATATGTTAGCTAAAAATATTACTCAAAACAATCCAAATGGTTTTATTCTATATATACTATTTTTTAACACTATCATCTTGTACAATGACGCTATAAGAATACTTTATCTCAAAGCAATGGGTTGTGTTTATATTAAGAGTAAGGGTCTATTGGAAACCTACCCCTTCCTATTTCAGTACAACACGGTATATTGTATTCGGAGATAGGGAAGACTCTCATGGATTTAGATTGAATAACGTTTAAAGAGTGATCATGCCATTTTTGTAAAAATGATTGTAATTACATTGTCTATTGGTAGATATAAATGGATGAGTTGGTCATGTTCATTTGGTTATGATGGTGATCCTTTGTTTTGTAAGAGGGATCATGGCAGCATGAGTCTATTTTGATGTTATGATATTCAAATGCATACTATATTGTGTTTTGATGATACTAAGTATTATATGGCATGAGGCCCTATGAAAGATTTATTGTCATATCACTACAAATTAAATAATAGAGTGAGATAAGTAATACTATTGGGTAATACTCATGGTTTCTAAGGGGTTATGATGAGTATGTATTGCTTCTATTTGGTTTAATGGGCTTTTAAAATTTATATTTATTTCTTCTAGGAATTGATAACATTTTGGATGTACTCACATAGTATATTAATAGTAGTGTATGGGTGAAATGTTTTTTGGAATAAAATCTTATGGTCATGATAAATTTGATATGTCCCTCAGTTGGGAGTGGTGACATCATAAATGAAAAAGGGTTTAGTTTATTGTATACCCGAGTATATGTGTGAATTTAACTATCAGGGGTTATGGTATTAGGTCCCAAGTGGGACTATTCCTAAGGAGTTATGTAATATAATTCATATGGTGGGGTTTCCACTATTTGATGTTTAAATGGTTTTACTATCAAAACTAATGGATTTCTAAAAAATGTTGACAACCCTTATGAATGATCGGACAAGGTTAGTTATTTATTTTTAGTGTCGGTTCATAGGTATAAGTGGGTTGACCAATGTATGTAATTTAATTTTTTAAGATATATAACAATTAACATTATTTTTGTTTATTTATTTTGATATGTAATGATTATGGTATTTGTATAGTTTACAATGTCGTATCTATCATGAGAGAACTAATATTAAGTCGACCATATAGTCCCTAGGGACCACACTATAGAACCACCAGTGAATTTGGTTTCAAATTTTTTATTTTGAGGTATATGACATGTCCTAAAGGAATATTTATTACCATCTCTATGAAGGAGATCTATTTGATGCATAATTATGGCCAATGATTTGTGGTTTACCCAAGGTGGATGCATGGTAGTGTACAAAATGCGACCAAAAAACTATGGCAAGGACCTCTGTGTTGGGATTTCTGTTCTAAAACTAACAGTACATTCCATTTTATGGGACTAGATAGTGTATATATTAATATGGTGTATTATAAAGTGATACACCACATGGAATATGTGCATCGTTTTCTGATGATCAACCCTTTTTTGGGATGATTACATCCATTCCTGAGAAGGACACTAAAAAGAATTTCTGTATGAGGTTTCTAAACCAAAACCCCAATGGGTTCTTAATTTGGATGGAGTAACTATATGGTCAAACCATTGATAATACATGTGATGTCTTATCTTTTTATTCCATATATGATGGCCTAAAACAATTCCTTCAGAGATGCCATACATAAAATTCACATCCAGTTTTTTCACGTAGGCCATAAAGTTATAATTCATGAGCTGACCCTAATCATATTTATTGGGTAATATTTTTATCATTAGGGAAATATTATACTTCCCCACCCAATCAAATTATTTACATTGATCCATATTTTAAATGGATGTTATCGGAGTGTTTTTATGGTTTAAAGAATGTGTAATAAGTATTTTATCCTCTTCATAATTACTAATTTTTTCATTTTCAACTTTTCTTTCACTGAATATTTCAACATAGCATCCTAACATCATCATAATTATTTTTGTATTTTTCTTGTCCTTGATATAATTGGACTTCATGTAATAGTAATATTATCTTTAATTCCATTCTATTGAAGGAATAATTCCTATTGAATTTAGATTGGTTTTCGTTTTATAGATGATGAAATTTTTGATTTATCATGTGTTGTGTGATCATGATTTCAACCTCAATTAATCCATGGTAAACTATGGACCCTCCATGAGAGGAAGATCATGGTTTCAGTGGGATGATGATTCCATAAAAAATTTAATTTTTATTCCCCTTATCAAAATATAAATAATTAGTTGTAAAATGATTGAAATTTTATTTATGTTACATGTTATGATGTTAGAGATTGGGTGGTAGTATGAGCATCGACTGGAAATGGAATTGTTTGAACGGGGAATCATAGATCTTATCATGGATTTAAACTCTTTTACGAAGGTATTAGTTTATATTATTCAAGATATTAAGAAATATTATGAATGATTGGATTATTCGTGATGGATTAAAGGGATATAACAAAAAAATTTGTTGATAAATGTTTCCCTGAAGAACCGGAATGAAGAATATGATATATTTAACCGGTTGATTGAGTGGTTTTATAACATTAGGGGTTTTGTAAAACATGAATACTATTTTCTCATAGTATATAATGTTAGCCTTGTTGAATAATGACCTCATAGAGGTCATGTAGTGTAATAAGTGTTACATGTAGCCTATGGTGGTTCTCTATGGGATAGTTTGTTGACTAAAATATATATACAAATATAGTGGATTAGTTCAACCATTTAATTTATTTTGAAAAAAATATCATATCACTCCAAATGAGTGACATCCTTAGGGTGGAATCATAGGGAATAGTGAGTACCTGGAGTAAGATGATTCTACCAAGAAAATATTTGGAATGAGAATGATATATCACATATATTTATGGTCTATGTGATCTCAAATTGGAAATGTGATGTATTAATAAAGAGAGGGTCAGGACAATTATTCAGATCATTGAATCGAGTTCCACTATGGATTATAATTGGATAGATTCAAATATTCCCTAGTTAATTGTACTGAGTCTAATTATGTTCTTTGATAAAATTAAATTGATACACGTTTTTTGGGTCATTATATCATTCAAAGATCATATTTATCAAATATTCATGAACATGAGTTGGTGACGATAAGAAATGACATTGAATATTTTTTAAAACCCATTTTGAATGTAAACTTTTATGAGTAGATGTGTATTTATTTTGGGATATGTATTAATAACTAGCCCCATGCGGGGAGCTGGTTATATGTTGGAATGTATGCAATTCCATATCATTTATTATTCCATGTTTTTTATCATAGGTGTGCCATGTCATAGAAATATTTTGGGGATAAGGTAATTAGGCCTACACATATATTTCATAGATGGAAATAGAATAATAGATATGAGTGAGCTAGAGTTTTATTATTCTTGAAATTAAAAATTTCCATTATTGTTCATGTGTTATGTCAATTCACCATTCAATTTTCAGGATTGTGTTTGGAGAGCATGAAGCCTTGGGTAAGATGGATGGGTTTTAGTTTGATGTGAATCATGGAAAATTGAATCATCTTTTTTAATGAGTTATTTTATTGTATATAAGGTTATTGATTCATCTCAAAGTCCGGTTTCTATATACTGGTTTCTGGAGCATGTATGAAGGCACAACTAAAGGTAATAACAGGATTCCTTCAACACAAAAAAATTATTTACAATAGTGTACCTTTATTTCATTGTTAGGACATGATGAATTGATTCACAAGGATTCAAATTTTTATTTTTGTCACATAGATACCAATTTGAACGTGAAAAATTATTTATATTTCTCAAACCAATTATTATATTACTTTTTATTCATGTTTAACATTATGAGAAAACAATGAGATTTATTTATCACACCAAAAAGGTCCCTTCATTATACATGTCAAGATTATGTATACATTCATGTTGATAAAATGATTTGTATTTGTCAATATAGTGTAGTTTAATGGTATTAAGAGACACATTTTGTTTTTTGGACTAGGTGTATATTTTTTTATGATCAATGTATTTAATATTTTTTATATTTATTTTGTATACATACTTAACCTAGTGGGATACCAATGTTTGTATTATTTATTGTTATTTTATATGAAAACCTAAAATTAATTATATAATTATTTTTTATTGATTCATTTTTTAAAAATATGTTATATAGAGTATTTTTATATTTTTACATATGTATAGCATTCAATATTGGGAATAACATTCATAATTTATTGATTATTTCATTTTCTCAAATCAATAACATATAGACTATGGGTTGTCAGATTTGAGGGAATATGGAACTCCAAGTATTATGGGAATTCTATGGTAGGATTGAAAATTATGTAATGGCTAAAACCACCCATTATAAGAGTGATCAATTTTCTTGTTAGATAGGTTGGATACTTTCAAAATTATTTAGAATTGTATCACTACTATCAAAATCAATAGCATTGATTCATTAATGTTATACAAGTTCCACTAGAATTATCAATGAAAATGAAATTTCAAGGAGTTCGATGCATGATTTTTTAGTACAACATTATATATATTACTCTTCAGTGGATACATATTTCTACAATTAATTTATGAAATAATGAAGGTATTGCGTTATTTTCATGTGAAAAATTATATATTTGGGCCTTATTCCATATGTCAATTAATGATTTAGATGAATACTCACATGACCCATTATTTAAATTTACCAATATTTCTATTTTAACTAAAATATATAGAGTCACTTTATCTATTGGTATAAGTGTGATATATTGATAAATGATAATTAAAAATTTCATTCACACTATCATTGCTGATTATGTACATAATTACATTGTAGGATTTTATCAAATACCATGACTAATCAGTACATGACCTCCATGGGAAGGATAAAAGGATTTTATAAGAATTTAGGAAGAAGGATCACTCATCCAATTAACTGATTTATAATGATATATATCAAATAATCATCTATTTTTAGAAGATACATCATTAAATTATAACGAATGGGGAGATAAAATTTCAATAACATGTTAATAGTCCACTATTAATCAATTTTATGATCACACCTAGGTATAAGGAGGACATTGAACAATCGATGAAGGTATGTAATACTCGTAAATTTTTTGTTTACCATAATTTTATTATAATATTAAATAATTTATTATGAGATTCATTAAAATTATAAATATTCAATGAATAATTTTATAAAACAATTATATATTTGATGTTTATTTTACCTTTTTTCATTAGTACATATAATAGCATTATATTTCACTTGTGGTGGGATAACATATAGAGACTGGTCGAATGGTATATATCAGGATGATTGTTATTTCTAGTTGTTTAGGAAAAATATTAAAATTCTGAGGTTGTGACTATTTGACTGAAAATTACTTTTTTTATTATCCAAACACTTTTGAGGAAAAATGAGAAACTGTCAGACACTTATAAGGGAAAAGTGGGAAACCATACATGACTTCATGACATACGACCTTCAAACATCGGTAAACAAAACCTACCAACTTAATCCACTCAAACATTCAAACCATGGACCAAGGTGCACAGCTTTAGAAAAGCATGAACAAACCTCAGAAATGGACTCCTTGAACGCCAACGGTAAGACCATAGACACCGGCTCCAAAACCACCAACCCAACGACGAACTCTGGTCATAGTCCGCCCAAACCATCCAGCAACGTGCGATGGTCCGAGAACACATCCACTAAAGGCAACAAAGAATCCAGATCAAGGTAGTCCAGGCCATGCTGACGCCGCAACCTGCTCCATAGATTCTCACCTCCTTTCACCAACAGCACATACAGCATCAAAAAAACTCAATCCTGATCCCTATATTATCACCTCCATTCACCAACAACACATCCATCATCAAAACAATATAAAACCCAGAATCAATAGGAATAAACCAAACCAAATCAAAAAACCAATCCAAACCAAGCATGCCAGAACACAAGCCCCCCCCCCCACCCCCGAAACCCTGGATTTGACCTCGGAGACACCAGGTCGCACGCCGACAAGGAGGCAGAGTGAATCCAGGAAAAAGGCCCTACACCGGGAGGCCGCCGTGGCAGACGCTGTGAGCACCGGAGCCGCCACCAAGAGAAGCCGCAATGGACCACGACAACCCTCACAATCGACGGTGAGCACATCGGAATCGAAGATAGGATTATGAATATACCGAGAGATCTCGAAGATGTAGGCACCCCTCTACCAATGCCAAGCATGCCACAGACAACTCAAAGCACTAAAGCTGCGAAAAGAACCCAAATCTAGGAGGAGTGAAGTCAAATCCGATCCAAAACCCCGATGCCCGGAACACCAAGTCCATCGCACGCCGCAGATGTTCTGAGATCCTGAGGCAAGAAAACCAAAACGGTCTATGATCATACCAGATTCAAGGAAAGAACCTGAAGCTACAGGGCACGAAGAAGCCACTGACGAGCCAAAACCGAAGCAGGGACATCTAGATAAAACACCAGCCAACATCAACACGAGTCGAGACAGCAGTCGACAAATTCGATCTACACCGGAGGAGGGGAGGGGGAGATCTGATGGAGAAACCATAGATGCGCGAGATGGGGAAGCTGATGCTGCTCAGAGGCTCGACTGAGGGTGTTACTGTTTAACTACGTGTATATATATATATATTGAAATTGATGAAAATACATTTTCTTTTGGTGTAGGTATATATAGTACATCTAAATAATTTTTTTTCTTCTTTAGTGCCCTATATTATCATTACATTTTAATTTTATTTGGGAGGACTTCATATATGGATAAATTTTTAGAATATGTATAATGAATGTGGTAAGGAACTATGGAATACCAATTTTCATTAAATCAGACCAGTAGCCATGGTTTAAATTGATATTCTAGATATTTATTCAATAATAATATTATATATATCTAAGTATGAACATTGAGTGTTATCATCAAACTAATTTTTTATATAAAAAATAAAATTAACAGAGTTTGATGAAACTAAAATATAAATTTTTATTGATTTTATGGCAGTTTGGGATGAAAATATTCCAACGATGTTGTCCAAATTTGAAAGAAAATATCATGGATTATAATTGAACAATATGGGTATTCTTACATAAATATTTTTACAACTTCAATATGTTGGTATGAAGTCAGTTTGTGTAAAATGTCGTGATCATAATTTTCCAAATAGATGATAAAAAAGACTAAAAAATAGAGTTTCATTAAAACAGTACAAATAATGTAAAAGATCAATTATAATAGACATTTGAGATCATTTTATAATGATATTAGTGAAAAATTATTCCAATGATTATCACTATTGACCATAGTTATAATATTTATGAAAAATGTAATTTTGATCCATTGAAAAATAATCCCTTTCAAAATAAATATTTTTATTGGGAAGTAATATTACCATGTTATAATTGCTAAAATGTCCCCAATATGTAATATTTATTTTTTTATCATATTTGGGGATGTACATTCCTATCAATTCACATTTAATGATTTTAGAGGATATACTATTGGAAGATGAAAACAAATACAAGGAATAAGATAAAAATATTTTAATATGTAGAAAATGTTATTTTAAAATAAACCAATAAACATGTGGATGTATATCAGAGGATTCCAAATAATTATGAGAAAAATAAATGTGTTATAAAATAAATTATTTTTGAATAAATTAATTCATAATAATATGAAAATAAATGGGTTAAAAATATGAGACAAAATGAATTTATTATATTAAATGAGATAAATGGTAATAAATAATTTTAATTATATGTTATAAAAATCATGTTACAAAAAATGAGGATTCTATTCAGTGAATATTTTTTAACGAGTTGTTTATATTTATATTTTAGAAAATAAATTAATCATTTTTAAAGGATTATTATAAAAAACATTTTAATTCATGAAAACATATATTGAAATTCATTTATGTAGTAATAAATATCATATTAATTAATAAACACATAATGTTTTAAATATCAATATTCTATACAATGCTTTATTTTCAATATATTTTATTATTTAATATAAATGGTAATATAACATTTTTAAAAATTGAATTATATTAAATTGAATTAAAATTATAAATCACCATTTCATTATTGGTTAGTATGGTATAAATCATCTGTTTTCATAAAAATATGTTATCGATGTAAAGTATTTGTTTCTATAGTAATGCTATGGTTTGGAAGTAAATTTCATACTATATGGTATACATAAAATATAGTAATAATATCAATAATTTTTATAGATGGTTTATAAATTAAAAATATCTATAATTGTTCCCTTTTAATTAATTTTAGATTTAATAGAAAAACATTATAAATTGGGGAATGAATATTGTTTTTCAAATGACACTAGAACTCACAAACCAAAAAACCCATTCACCACCAAAACCAACCCACCCATTGACATTATTAATTCATCAAATCCCAAAAAATATTTTCTTTCATAATTACATATTAGATGTTCTCTATCATATTTTATAAAAAGTAATCATATATACTTCCTTATTAAGGAACATAAATGGAGAATTATATATTTCATCAAAATGGAAGAATCATTTTTATGGATGTAAGGGGTAATTTTAATGGTTTTTGTTATTATAAAATATTGAAATTGAGATAGAATATGATTAAAAATAATTTTTATAATAATATGCTATTTATCGCCAAAAACCTATTTATTTTTTTCTTATTTACATATAATATGGTTTTAAAAGTGCTATGACAATTTCAGCTTCTAGTTTACTGATAATTCAACCAATAATATTATTGTTTGTTGATTCAATAATATATCTTCATTAAGTCTGAATAATTCATTTCCTTTTTAATATTTATTTTATTTTTTTAATTTTAATTAAATGAAATATTATATCTTCTAGAGATCATTTTATCCAAATATTCTTTATTTTAAAAGGGTGAATCATTTAAGTATTTCGGTATTATCCATTCACAATATCACATACCATTTCCAAAATGTTTTTATTAAAGGGTTTTTTTTTAAATTTCCATGTGATATAACCCCAAAAAATTTCTAAATGGTATTCATATAGAGAAATTATTTAAATTTTATTTTTTTATCAATATACTATTTAGTCATACTATTTTATGAATATTAGTATATTAAAATAAAAAACCATATAACGAAAATATTAATTCATTTAAAATTTGTAATTTTTTTCTTAAGATTTTACAATTTTTTTTAAAATGACATCAATATCAGTTATGGAATATTATGAATCTCTAGTGCTCTTATTTAATGATAATATCCAAATTATTTCAAATGATTAGACATTGAAATAATTTATCACTATTTTTGTACAAAAAAAATTTATTTCACATAGTTTAATAATATTATTAAAAAGGATGATATTTTTCAAGATCATATGGAACACATAAGTCTAATTTTTCATCATACAAAGGGTTGTTCCAATATATCCCTCTAATGTAGTATATAATATTTTATTTCTCATATGATAGAAATGTTGTTTCTGGTATGCATTGTAGAAAAATCTGTTCAAAATTTGGATTATGTACATTATTACAAATAGAACTATTCAAAATTTACTACATTGAAATGATTTTGAGTAACATTATTGACTTATTTTTTATAAAAAAATTTATAGATACATTGGATGACAATTTTTTTCATGTACATGAATACTGT
Source organism: Viscum album (assembly GCA_963277665.1). NCBI lineage: Eukaryota > Viridiplantae > Streptophyta > Magnoliopsida > Santalales > Viscaceae > Viscum > Viscum album. The sequence goes on along the minus strand of OY728128.1, from coordinate 115,273,437 downwards.
ATCATATTTTCATGAGTGTCTCACACTGGTTTCCCGAGAAATTTCACAATAGAACCTTGTACACTTATTCGTATACATGAGAGGTTATTGACTAGCTACAAGGGACTTTTAAGTCAATAAGGTGGATAATATACCCGGTTTTATTATATTAATACATAATTGTATATAAATATACAATAGTAGAACAACATATAACTATAATAATACAACCTACTAATGATAATCAATGAAGAAAATTCAATATCCAACTATAGTAGAATACTTTCTTTGATAATGAACATGTCATGTGAATAAAAAGAAACTCAATACAATGAAATTGAAGACTCATATGGGTAAGTCTTAAGAAACATCCGGTTCCACCGTCAATGCTCAATCCTGACTCGAACACCTAACTTAGGTACAATTACAATAACTAGTCCTTCAATATTGAAATCTATTTGTGTACTAATCAGAAAACCCTAGTAGATTGTGAGTATAAATTAGTAGGTCACCACCATTGAATAATAAACAATATATAGTACAAAAGTATATATAGTTATGTAGATTCTAAAATGATAGAAATAATGAAAATAGTTTAGGTTTATTTAAATTCACATTATTTTTCAACATAACTCCACTGTATTGAAGCACACCTAAACCTCAATACCTATATAGACTCATACCAGAGTCTGAGTTATCCCCCTGAGTGATCATACATCTTAATTACCATCATGGCATTAATTATCAAAATTTATATATAATGAAACACATAAAACATGTAAATGAGTCCAACAAGAGTAATGCGAACTTGGGGATCTAAGTTCCAAGTTATAATGTGAGTAATATTAAATAAAACATAACAAAATACATAGAATAGGGGGAATATATAATATTCATTCCCCTACCCTAACTTCTAGAGCACTCGTAGTCCCTTGGAAGTCAAAATAGAAACTCTAACGGTCTTCCTCGCCAAAGGCTGTTAAAGACCCATTCCCTGAAGGCCATCTATAACATTATGTTGCATTGAATAGGTAATATATCACTCATTCTAATTCCATGCTAGGTAAAAATACCTTAAAAACAATTTTCTGGGGTTTTCATCATGTTTCAGGATAGGAACACATTATGTACCTCAAGTACATATCATGTACCAGAAGTACAAGTCATGTACCTGAAGTAAATGTCGTGTACTTGGAGCTGGTTTCAGGTCATGAATGGGGAGGTCATTCTGTGAGTTGGTACACACTGTGTACTAGAATTAAACATCGTGTTGGTGATAAATATATAATTTTTAACTCGAGGGGAAGGGTTTTTCTGTGTACTTATCCAGCGTGCCCTACATGTCATGACCACAAGGTACACATCGTTACTCGGTGTGTACCCATATTAAATTCAAACATTTGTCTACTTCTCTTGGTCATTACCATTCTATTATTCTTTTCCCTTAACCTAGTGAAGTTCTGGTGCATTTTTGAGAGACTCAATCCTTCAGGATGAAACCAAATGTCTTCGGATCTTCATTATTCTTGCTGTGTGATTCCCGGTTAAGTGATCTGCAATGTTATTAATTTTTCCCTCTTCCTATCCTCTATTATTTTCAATGGATCATCATGTAACTGATGGATTTAGGTCTTATGGTGTAGGATCTTACCACAAGGTAGTGTTTCTTTGTCTTCTACACCATCATTCTCATTGACGAATTCTGTTGTGAGTGTGGTTCTTCGAAAATGAAGAATGTGGTTCCGTCCCGATTTTCCAAATTTATTACCATTATATTTATTGAATTATTTCAATTATTGATTTAAATTAGAATGTTAAATATTTATTTCAATTTCTACGAAAAAACAAAATTGAAATGAATTCTGTGATTTGCAATGGTTTTGGAATGGAAGCAAGGAAACCCCCTGATTCCATTGAATTAGGGTGGGTTAATGGAAATTGTCTAATTTAAATTGTTGAATTTAATATTTGATTTGATTGAAATGTTTTAAATTAAACTGTTGAATTAAACTATGAAACAAAAATGGTGAAAAATTATGGAATTGGATCTAAATGAATTTAAAACTATTGAATGGATTAAAATGATTGGATAGAAACCTTGTGGTTTTATCTTGGGAATAAATGCATGTATTTTTGAATAAAATTGGTTTTTTTAAATGGAAATAAATTTGAATTTCTGAAAATCATGATTAGGATAGATCATACAATAATTAGTCTTAAAATAGTTCACCCATCATGTAATAATGAAATCAATCCTTTGTTAGTTACTGTGCTATTCAGATTCACTCTACAATATGACAATATTCGAAAACATATTTATGGTGGGTCACAATTATAATGGGTTGGGGATGATTCTCCATTGTCTATTCTCATAGGGACGTGTGTATAATCATTTTTCAGAGTTCAAATAGATAGCGTTGAATTAAATAGTTGGTTAATACTATCATAAATTTTGGGATATGGCCGAATTTCTCACTTGATTATTTATATTTTAGATATAAATGTATGGAATTTTTTTATGGAACTTCGTTACATACCTGTTCAATTTATATAAACTATATTATATAAATACTTCCCTTAATCCATTGTTATTTAAATATTCCATTTCATTTAATGTAAATACTATGCCTTATATTAATTTTCCATCATATCAGAATTGTTCATCATGATTTGTTTAAATATGCATTAGAATTTAAAATCATATTTATTTTGATAACTGATTGATTTTCATTGGATAATCATTTATTGGCATCTTTTATAGAATATTTGGTGGTATACTACTAGTATTAGGCTCACATATACGTTTTCCATCGGGTGTTTTTAGACTTTCTCTTTATAGGCTTGAGGAAATAAAAAGGATATTTTAAAGGTGGATCCAACATTTGAGATTTGTATGTGGTGAGACGTGTCTTTAGGGAACGTAGGGATGTTTTTCTATTATGTTTTTTGGGTTAGAGTACATTGGATTTTATGCCTCATTTTTAGGTACTTTGACTCCCAATGTGGTTTTTCTAATTTTATTCATACTATCTTTTATATTTTGCTACAGTGTTCTTGTGGAAGAAGTGTCCCACATTGTTTGGTGTATGATCCCAGGTTCTGGTCCCCAACCCATGGAGATTGGGAACTCTTATACAGTCTTGTTAGTGCTGGGTCGGTTTTCAGGTTACCAGGGTACCAGAACCGGTTCATGAAAAAATGGTATCAGAGGGAGGTTGATCCATTGTCTTGAACATAGTATGAAATTTTAAAATCTTGTCCAGGCCTATGAGGTAGTTTTGATTGAGTTCCTGGCCATCTCTCACCACAATGAACCTATAGTCACCAGGGGTGGTTTGGTAATATCGTCTTGTTGTGTAGTTATAATATTTTCCCTATTGTGATTTGAATATAGTTAAATCAAAATTTGTTTGTTCCTTCTATTGAGAATAATTTCTCTCGTTACATATTCTGAGTGTTAATCTATTGTCACCGTATTGAATACTGATGTAGAGTAATTAAATGCACCTGAGAAGATGTGAAAATTGGATCTTGGAGGAGGTTGCTACTGAATCTCAGCGATTAAATCAAGATGTGGATACGAATCATGCTGATGTGATATCATCAATACCTTAAAAATTTGAGGGGTAATCAAATGCATCTCATTTAAAAGGTTTACAACTGCCTGAATTTGGAACGAATCATCTTCATGTAGTGGAAGAGACTCTATATTAAGCATACATGGGTCCAACAACTGTTCGAGGTAACATTAACACTACATCTTCATAAGTTATTGCACTTTATGATTCTGGTGGATCTCAATCTTTTTATTCAACCCCTATTGTTAATCTAATAAATCATCCTATAGGGAAACAGTCTTGTGAAATGTATAATATTACACCCCATGGTACGTAGAGTATGTACTGTATCCTTAATCCTTATGTATTCCCTCTATCAGATGTCAAGATTCATTGGTATTTTCTAGAATTTGGCATGAAATCTCTTGACGTCATATTTGGGATGGATCGGCGCATTTCCAACAAATTTCGAATTGAATGATATCTTCAATGGTTATACATTAAAACACCCAGGGGTGTGCCCCTTGTTTTTCATTGGGAATGGGACCCAGGTTCGAGCCTGGCCGGACCATATTTTCTAGATTTGGGGACTGTGATATTAGTGTTTTCATTGGACTTGTATAATGATTCAATGGGTGGTGACCTTCCTCCACTTGTCTCCACGTTTTCTGATGTTATCACATCAAATTTCTCTAGTCATCCAATAGTGAGAGAGGTTGAGTTTTCCTTTGACATAATTCCTGGTACACAACTGATATCTCTCACCTATTACCTCATGGAACCATCTGAGATGAAATTGTTGAAATCTAAGTTATAAGACCTTCATGAGAAAGGATTTATTCATCCAAGTGTGTCACCTTGGGCAGCACCAGTTCTCTTGGAGAAGAAGGATGATGGTTATCTTCACTTATTCATTGATTAAAAAATCTCAATTATGTTGTGATAATTTAGTAATATACTTTTCCAAAAATTGATGATTTTCTTGATCAGCTAAAAGAGGTGAATTGCTTTTCAATGATCGACCTTCGATCTAGTTATAATCTGTTGGGGATAAAATAATCTGACATAAGATTACCTACCTTTTGGATCAGGTATGAGAACATTGAATACCATGTTATGACCCGTGGTTTGAAAAATACTCATGCACTTTTCATGGATAAAATGAAAAATATTTTCCACAAGTATCTTGTTACCTTTGTTATAGTCTTTGTGGATGCAATTCTTATCTACCCCATGTTTGAGGAGGATCATGTGCAACATCGAAGAACTATTTTAAGTGTGCTATGAAACAACATATATTATTCCAATATTTTAATGTGTTATTTCTTGAATCGAGGAGTGAAATTATTTGGAACCATGGTGTCTATATATGGTGTATCGGTTGATTCTAAGATAGTGTATGTGCTTATGACAAGGGAGCTACGACGAAAAGTATTTGAAATATAGTGCTTCTTGTGCATAGATGGATATTGTCGTAGGATGGTGAAGGACTTATCAACGTTGGGTTCTCTAATTAAATGTCTGACTTAGAAGGGGTGATATTTTTGTGGGATGATAAATGTATGATATATTTTGTTCAGTTGATAAACCTATTCACTTCTATGCTGGTGTTAACTTTTCCAAAATCCATGTATGAAAATGTGGAATTTTCTGACGCATTAGGTTTTGGCTGGGGATACATTCATATGAAAGATGATCATGTAACATCATATGGATTTCACCAAGGCTGGACACACGATAGTAATTATCCTACCCATAACCTAGATCTTGAATTTTTTATGAATGAACATAAAATCATGAATCACTACCATTTTTGTGAATGTTTTATACTTTATGAAGACCACAAAATCCTAAGTAATATTTTCTCATAAATATTTGTATAATTAGTAGACATGCTGGGTAGAGTTCCAACATTATTTCAACATTGAAATTTCTTACACCAAAGGGAATGGTAATGTCATTTCTGATTCATTGAGTATGTAACTTCCCCGCCAGGAAGTGAATGAATCTTCAGAAGAGTGGAATTTGTTGTCTCTTGTTGCGTAGTTTCATATTGGTTTCAATGAGGATGGAAAGGATTTTTCTTTTTCTAGTGTGTAGTTGAAATCGTCTCTTCTCAACATGATTCATCATGATAATAAAATTGATAATGGATTCCATGGAACTAGAAAAAACCATTATGGTGGTTATATTGTTTCTCAGTAGTCATTCTCTAATGAGGGTGTTCTATGTTATCAAAACCAATTTGTTGTGTTGTTTGTTGTAAGAAAAGTAACTAATGGGGGATTTCCATAATTCACAATGGGATGTGCACCAAGGATCCAATAATATGTCCTATTAAATTAGGTAGTAGTTATCACATCCATGTTTTAGATGGCACATCTATATGTTTTCCTCTCATTGATATATGTTCCAATATGTGAATGTTGAGCACCATAAACCTTTGGGTTTGCATTGACCTCTTCCAGTCACTAAATGGAAATGGTATCAGATCTCTAGGGACTTTGTGGTTGGGTTTCATCATACCCAAAGAAAGAAGAATAATATTTGGTTGTGATTGACACACTGAGGAAGCTGGCTCACATTATACCTATTCGAGATACTTCCAATGATGATGAGTTAAGAAATACCTACATTAATGTTATTGTTCGTTTTAACCGAGTTTCATATGCTATAGTCTCTAATATGGATCCACGATTCACTTATCTCCTTTGGATAGGCCTTTAAATGGAATTTGGATCTCAGTTCCATTGGAGAACACCATACTATATATAGTCTGACGACCAGATAGAATGAGCTCTACAGATTCTTGATAATATGATTTGTGCATGTGTTCATGATTTCAGAGGGAATTAGGATGAACACTTGGTGTTGTTAGAGTTCTATTATAACAAAATCATCAATAATATATCATAATGGAAGCTTTTTTGTCCTTTTATTGTAGTCCTTTAAATCTATGTTGTGTTCGTTAGAGGTTGGTGAGGGTTCTTGAGATGGACCATGCTCAGTGAAAGTTACGACATTAATGATTCTGTTAATTTGTCAGCATAGGTTGAAAACACCAATATGATATAAGTCTTATTCTGATCGGCGTTGTAGACCTTTGGCGTTTTCGGTTGGTGATTAGGTTCTCTTAAAGGTTTCACCCTAGTGGGGTCATCCATGGCATGGGAAGCAAGGGAATCTTGCACCATGAATTGTGTAACCTTATTAGGTTGTTTATTATGTTGGGAATGTTGCGTACAAATTAGAACATCCACCATAAAAATCATTGATACATAAATGTTCTATGTATCACAAATGAGTAAGTATCTATCTGATCCATCTCACGTTTTGAGTTGGATTGATTTGGAGATCGATCCTAATTTATCTTTTACTGAGTAACTAGTCTAGATAGTTGATTTTGAGACCAATGTGTTTGTGGGAAAAATATACCATTTTTAAATGTAAAATGAAGAAATGGAACTGATAATCACATGAAGCGGGAACATGATGCACTGATGAGATAGATGTTTCCTCATAATTTTTGGAAAAGAAGTCTCATTATAAAAATTATGGGGACAAAAGATTTTTATTGTGGGAAGGTTATAACATTCAATTTCATTGAACATGTAATATTACACTTTTTCGATGTCCATGTTCGGTTAAAAAATACCTAAAAATAGTTTTCAGGGTTTACTGAAGGTTTTAGGACATGAACGTGTCATATACATGAAGTTCACGATGTTTACCTGAAGTACATAACCTGTACCTAATGTGATCATCATGTACTTGGAGTAGGTTCTAGGATGTGAATGGTGATGTCACGACATGAGCTAGTACATGATGTGTGCTATATTATTACATATTGTAGGTGATAAATATTAAATATGTAACATGAGGGGATGGGATTTTCATCATAATTATCTAGTGTTGCCTATACATTGTGACCCCAAAGTACACACCATGACTCAGCCCACACTCAACATCAACCTACGTGATTGGTTGTTTCACATGTTCATTTTCAAACTAGACTTATTGTTTCGGGACCTGAAGAAGGTTTTTGTAATTTTGGAGTGACTAAACTCCATCCTGATTGAACCATATAGCTTGGCATCTTAATTCTTCTTATTGTGTGATTCCCATGTAAGTGTTCCCCTTCATTATTCATGTTTATCTCTTCCTCTACTACTTAGTTTTCAATAGATTATCTTGGGATACATTGATCCATTCCTTGTGTTATTGGATCATTCTACTAGGAAGAGTTTCAAGGTCTTCTACTCTATCATTCTTGTTGATGGGTTCTATTATGACTATTTTTTTGTAAAATAGGTAGGTGGTTTTATCCCGATTTTCCATGTTTATTACCAATGTATTACTTGATTTATTACAATTATTGATTTAAAATTGAATAATAAATCTTTTTATCGATTTCTATGATAAAACCCAATTCCAATGAATTGGGAGATTTGAAATGGTTTAGGCATGAAGAAAATAGAAACCCCTGATTCTAATAAATTGTTGTGGGATTATGAAAATTATCAGATTTAAATTGTTGAATTTAAATTTTGTATTTGGTTGAAATGTTATTAATTAAAAATTTGAACATAATTGTGAAAAATGAATTTTGAAAAGGATAGAATTGATTTTTAATGAATTTCAAACATGCGATCGGTTAAAATGATTTTTTTAGAGACCTAGCGGTTTTATCTTATGAAAGAGGCATGTTTTGTTAATAAATCATGTTTTGATTTTAATTGGAAAGAAATTGGAATTTTTGAAATGGGTGAATGCGATTTATCATATTTTATATAGCCATAAAATAGTTCACCCATCATGTAAAAGTGCATACAAGCCTTAGGAGGTTAGTGAGTTGTTTGAACACACTGTACGATAAGACAATGTTCTAAAAAACATGCTGTATGTCACATCCCAGACGGGATAGCGATGAGTCTCATTTGGCTAGTGTCATAGAGTGATTTTTACACACATTTTGATGAGTTCATTTAGAGAGTTCTTAATCCTATAGTTGTTTAATATTATCGTAACTTTTTCTAGATGAACATAATGCTCATTTGTTTATTTATATTTGAGATATAAATTTTTTCCTATATTAGATGGAAATTCATTACTTGCCTGTAAAATTTATATAGGCTTTTTTATAAAAATGATTTAATTAATCCTTTTCTTTGAAATATTCCATCAATTTTAATGAAAAACTAGTTCTTTAATTTGATTTTCCATCACATCGAAACTATTTAGAGTGTTTTGTTTAAGTATTCCTTTTCATTTTTAAATCAATTTACATTAGAAATATAAATTGTATCATTCGATAATATATATTTAGCATCTCTTACGGAATCATTGGTGGTATCCAGTTGGGATTTGTCTCACACCCTACTTTTCACTTTGGGTGTTTGTAAACATTCTCCTTCCAAGATCGAGTGACGGGAATGGATCTATTGGAGGTTGATCCAGCTAATGAGATTTGGACGTGGTGACTTGTGTTCTTAGAAACAATGGGTATTTTTTCCTATTTAGTACTTTGGGATACAGTACTCTGGATTTTTAGGCCAATTTTTTGTACTGTTACATTTACTTCCAATGTAGTTTTTCAGTTCATATGTGTACTATCTTTTATAGTTCCCTTTTGCATTCTTATGGAAAATTAATTTACACATGTATGTTGTACAATTCTAGGTGCTAGTCGCTAGCCCGTGGTGATATGTAATTCTCTTTATGTCATGTTGTGGTCGGCTCAGTTATCGGGTTACTAGGGTACCTGGGCTGGTTCATGACACACTCATAGTCCTATTCCTTGATGGATCTAATGGTCCTATTCCACGAATTCTCTCACGGTTGTACAAATATGAAAATATTTTCTCTCAAAATCGTTCAATGAAATCCCTCACTAACACCATGGTTATCCAAGGTGATAGGCCATGCCAACATAATGATAAAAATTTTACAAAAAAAATCCATATAACCAATCATTCAAATAATTGAATAAAAAATTAATCAATGATATCATTCTCATTATTTAATTTCAAAAATTATTTAATCATTTAATTTTTAATAATTAATTAAACAATTATATAATCAACAAAATTCTCCTAATTAACCAAATGATTAATTAACCACACCAATTTATTTTAATTTAATTTAAAAATTAAATAAAAAATTCAATTTAAATAATTAATTAAATTAGTAATCAATATTTTCACAAAATCATATCATAATAATTAAATAATCAAATAATTATCTTAATAAAATTAAATATATAATAATTTATTCACCAATTAATTATTCAATTAATTAAATCAATATCATATAATTAATCCCTAAATTAATTATCACAATTAATTATGTCAGGTTCACATAATCTATTAAAAAATTAATTACCTCTATTCAATACAATAATATCTCTTACTTAATTACAAAACTATTTAACAAGAATCCTACAAATAATCATGTAACATATTGAACTATAGAAACATTCATAAGTATGGTGAAATATTATTGAGAATATTATAGTTATTTGGTAGGAGGGTAGGAGAATGACTCCTTCATCTATAGTTTAAGAGGGGTGGAAGTAAGAGAATAGGTCGAACTATTGTTTCCTCAGGAAGGTTTGAACTAGTAGATTAATTCCCCTTGGTAGTCTCTACTTCTTCCACCACCCTAACATTCCACGAAGGCTTATACAATTTTCCAGGGTTCTCTGATCTTCTCCATTTTCCCTCATAATTTCATGATGTGGTCGACCTATATTCATGCATTTTCATCACATAGTTTGGAATAGATCTTCCATATTTAAAATTGATCATGATTTTCATTAATTCCTCCATGGGACTTTGTTATCCTACTATAATTGGGATTCATGATCACCAACAATTCATTATTGTATACTCATGAATTGATGATTTTTCGGATGACTAATCGATTGAGTGTTATGTGTGTGATAATTATCATTTCCATCTTTTTCGATGGATGTTAAGGTGCAGAAAAGGTTATGGATGTAGCCGAGTAGTGTTATTGATCTATATATATGGCATTCCCAATCCCATTTAGAACAATTAAATTTATAAATTTATTTTCAAAATTGTTGGAATATTTATTCATGTAAATTATAACACCCAATTCTTTTTGAATTCATTCTCTTAACGTATCTGTGCGGACAAGGATCTTGCTTCACCTCTATAAAAATGAATTCTCTATTCTGTAGGGAACAAGGGTTTATGTAAATGAATATTCTACGAATCCTAAATCTGCATCTGTTCAACATGTAAAATTTATGGTAATTGGTTGAAATCCAATTGAAATTGTTAATGGAGTGTTATAACATGAAGGAATCGATGATAGATTAATGTTCTTAAAGCCCTGGAAATGGCCCAGTTAGGAAATGATGTGTCTCACGTTCATCTAATGTGTTCCCCTCAGTTGTATCTTGTTTTTGGGTTTGAACGGGGTGAGCTATCGACACAATATCTCATTTTTTATATCTATTTAAATTGAGGATTAATGTTAATGCATTCATTCCCATTTTATTACCATTTTCCACCACTAATGGTCTCCCGAGGTCCACTTTTAGGTCCAACATTAGTAGAATGGTTTGGTATGGTGGAAAATACTAAAAAAAAGTATTTTAAAAAAAATTCATCCGGGATACTATGTGGTATCAACATGATTGAGGATATATAATGTATAAAGTGGTTGTGAATCATGCTCCCCGATCATTTGTGGATGAGAATGTGTTAGTAGTTGTTTTTCTTGTCACTCAGGTTACAGATTTTCATCCTTCATTGGTTACAATGGATCATGGATTCATCCACACATTACTTGTTAAAAATATAGTTATTAACCTGAGTTATCCCCGTGAACATATTTGAATGATAAAAGTTTTTATTCAATGGGTTATCCCATTATGATAATGATGGATACGAAATATAATTATTGGTTGGGAAGGATGTACTCTCTATCAAGGGATAAAAACAAATAAAAAAAATTCTTGTTTCATTGGTCGACGAAATGAGAGTTAGAACTATGGAATAATCCATAATGGAAAAATAAATAACGATCCTAATCAATGCAGGGATTGTAAATTTCATATTATAGTTTAAATACATCAACCCATGTGATCTTATTCCCAATGCATATACATTCATTACCTGGTTCACATGGTCCATTGTAGGGAATTGAGAATTCATGGATGATGGAAATGTTCAATGAGTTTTGTTTTTTACTACGCATCAAAGGATTATTCAGACATTAAGGTTAAATCAAATTATTGATGGTTATTATCTATATTCACATTTGATTTTGTGGCCCCTAGTGATTTCATGGTGCCAGAATCGATGTGTGATTTCAAAATTAGGGATTCTGGGCAAGATTCGATTTTCTAATATTAATTATGATATCTCATTATTTATGTAATCGATTTTTTAATTTTTGATAACCATAAAATCCTAATTTTGATTTTATTTAATTCAAAAAATGATCCGAGGAGAGAAAAATTCAACAATTAATTATCCAAAAATACCACAAAATCCAAATTCCATTATTAATTAATTAACTAAATTAATTAATTCCCTTAGGAAATTTCATTTCTATATATATTTGTAAATTCTATAAAATTTTACACATAATCAAAATCCAAACATTTGGATTAAAATTTTATTCCACCTCCCTCAATTCTTCGAGAAAAAATCACCAAATAGACATCCACAAAAACAGATCAGCACAATGATGTAGAACACAATTAATATCATAAAACAAAAAATAATGATTAAATTATTCATGATTTTATTTATTTATGTCAATATATATAATAATAGATATATATCTCAAAACCTATATTTAGATCTATCAAAAATAGTGAATTACTTCACTTAATAAATGAGAGGAGGATATGAGGAATATAAGAAAAGAACCAGCATATGATCAACTTATCAGGATATGAAGGGATGTTTGATTTTGGAATTGAATAGAAATTAATAGAGGTCATGATTTCTTTTTTTCAATAGAGCTTCAAGATCATGAAATATGTCTAAGAACTGAAGGGTTGTTGATTTTGAGTTAAAATTGGGGTTCTGTAATATGAAAAACTAATTTTAAAGTTAATTAAAATCATAAAATCTATATGTGGGGTAAGATAATATGGTTTATATAACTACCTTACTAGAACATGTGCCTCATTTATATGGGTGCATAGTTTCTGTTAAGTGGTGTATAGTTTGAAAATTCATTATCCAATAATGAAATTCCCCAATATCCATTATTTCATGATTTCCTGCAGTGGAAAATATGTTAGGGAAAACCATGAACTCACCATGAAGACACATCATTGATCCATTTTTTCACAAATTCCCAACACGAACTCATCATGTTTAGATCCAAAACAATATTCTCAACAAACAAGAAAATGGTTCATGTAATTGTGTTAGAGAAAATAGCCGAAAATATTAGGATCATGCAATATGCCCACCTTATAACAACTCATAAATGAGATACTACCTAGTTTATCTAATATTTTGAGTAAAAAATATTTTTCCTTAAGCCCTGATATCTACATCACTTTCCTATGTTTCATCCTCATGACACTTCTGTTTCCCTAATATACGATCTATATAAACATTCCTTTCGGACAACACATTCACACTGAAATCCAAAAATAGCATAATATACTCCTCAAAGGATGTATCTTTATCATGTTACACATCATGAACATTGATCACATGAGAGAGGTTTGGGAGATACTACTATAGAATAGATGCATTTTTAACACAATTCATTAGACTTTATTTAAATGGGTGGTCTAATTGGTAATCCACCTTCCCATTTCATTCTAGAAACTCAAACAATATAACGATCCTAGGTTGCAAATTTCCTTGTCTTTATATCCTATAGTGACCTAACAAATATTAAACCCCATGTAATGCATGACCACACACTATAATATCTGGGGGTAGTCTTCATCTATCAATATATGAAATTTTTATACATTTATCCATATCCATACAAATCTAGATTAGCTGAACTCGCTTAGAAATCTCTAGCAAGAGACTCAATCCCACCATCTCTGACTCACTAGTCTCTATCCATCATAATGGTTTTATTCATGGCCTATAATAATGACCATTGTATGGTTCCATCTATATGGCTTCCTAAAATATATTCTTATATTAGTACTAGATAAAAGATATGTGCTTCCCACATGACCCATTGAAGTGAGAAAAACACACCCATAAAATATCCAAAAGTACCTCCCTAGTATACTCCAACTACTCATCCATATGTGTATAGAAATTAATACTCAATAAGATTTGTATTCCGACCCACTTCTACAAGATCTTCCATAAAAATGAATTAAAATGTGATTCAGAGTCGAAAACATTAGTCTACACTACCTTGTGCAAACATACTATCTTCTGAACATTCAAATCTCCAAACAGTAACAATAAGAAAGTATCTTAATTATCCATGTAATGTGATTAATTTTACATTCTTCCCATAAGAATCCAAATATAATCAATCTTTTGTGGTGTTTTCAGGTGTCCCATGAAAAAAATCAAGGGTTACATAATCCCACTACCATTTTAGAAAGGTAGTTTTATGTAGAAAACATCATGGTCATTGATGCTTTGACTTCACCTACCGAAAAGTGTAACATTATGTCGTGAACCCCACTATCTCATATTTCATTAATTAACACCAAAACTGTCATAAGATTTCATGGTTATTTTCAGTCACACCTAGATAGGCCGCTCACAATGGAGCATGGAATTCCAGTATCAGCTCCTCCTGTAGGATTGTATGAATGATAAAATGATTATAGAAATAGATAATCTCTTCATCATCTATGATCCAATAAAAAATTCAACCCCACCATCATGAACTTCTTAAATGGTCCAGTAATCGTGATCCTCAAATATCTTATCCCTAATTTTGCTCAGAAGATTCGAATCCACTAAGACTGATATAATAATCATCTTCCCCGGACTCTTGAGAACAATACCCTACATCTCATCCCACAAAGTCATCATATCCCTCCAAACAGTAGATTCCTGAACACTTGAGTCTAAGTTTTCTATTTCATGGCGCCAGGAAAACTATTTCCATTATCGAGAATGTATGATTGCTCAAAATAAATAGAGTGCATATACTCACCAATATCCACTTTTGGAGAATAAAATTTCTTTCTACAAAGTTTAAATTTAATCAATTATGATTAGTATATAGTGAATCATTTTCACCCAAATGATAATGTCATCAAAACATCCAAGAATACAGTACTATAAAAAACTTGAGGTCATACATAGTGTACTTTAATTCATGTTGAATTATCATTTAATAAACATATACCATAAATCAATCACATTTCATCAATACCACTCTGAGTCTGATACCAAAATTAGGATAATATTCCATAAACTACTCACATTGGCTAGTGTAGTATCATGATTTGTGCTGATGAAAAATATTTCATCATCTATTGAATGAAATACTCAAATAAATCCACCCATTCAAACTTAATAACCCATTCTGAAAATTCAGATAGTTTTATTTCCCATAAAGAATATTCTAGGTTGAACCTCATATAATATATAGTATATCCTTGAAATATTTGGATATCTGAAACATTTGGTAGATTCTCCCAAGACACAAATCCCTGTATCATTTCTAAGTCTACTAACACATCTTCCAATAATATTAGGTTACCCATATTGTGTACATGGTCAATAAAAATTTGCACAGTGATATTTTGGTGTATAGATGATTCTCCCTCGATGTACTCAGGATGATATTATGATATTGGGAATGATCTCCGTGAGCCTTGTAGTACCCAAAGATTTTACCTATAAACACTTCCAAAAAATAATCATGGAAGAAATGGAGGATGTTGTTCATATATTCCATAAACTCATTTTTTATATTATTTAATTGTAAAATTCATTTTAATGAACTCATTTAATCTATACTTACTTCTGAATGATGTACTCTGTATATCAGAAGTCTAAGCTATTAGTTAACACAACCGCAATCACATGTCACTCATCAATAACACACATGATCCATTAAAATGGTAAAATATGTTGTTGATACATGGATGAGTATAATAGTACCTCACAATCATCATATTCAATATTGTGTAACAAAAACATATGTGCAGATTCCCACCTGACTTATTAGTAAACATCACCAGAGAAGCCCATGGAAATTTACAAAGATGAAAAAAAAATTATAATCATATTCACCTCTTTTATTATTGATTTCTTCAATCTCCATAATTTCAATTATATGTGGTGTAATTGAAATAAAATCACTACCAAAATGAGCATAATATTGAATTTCACATCTATCTCATGTGAAAACCCATAGTTTTTATTATAACAATCAACATTAAACAATTCCACTTTTGGTGGAAAGGCATATTGCATCACACTAGAATAATCCATAATATGAATAGAAAATTGGGATGTCACCTTTCCCCGTTGGTGAGTAATTGGCCCTGCATGACCTGGCTGAATATTCGCTCCTGACACTAATGAAAATGGTTATCCTTATGTGGTGTAAATATGAAAATTGAATAGCTATAATCAATGTGGTCTCGGTATGCGACTTGGAAGTACATAACCATAATTTGGTAAAATCATTACATGTCAAGGTTATAGAGATCCAATATAAAATGGTATTACCCAACAATAAGAAAAATTTCAAATAGTGTAGATTTCTCATGGTCGTACTCCAAATGGTGAATATATAGTCATTACCCTCATAAAAAACTCCACTACCATGATCAGTGTAGTAATATGATTCATTTATATAAATGAATTAGAGGAACAAATATCAAATATGTAACTAACTAATATAGAATCTAAAAGAATAGTGCATCTCACTATCGATAGCCCAACCTAACTCTCCACAAGTGCATGACTTACTGCATGAAACTCTCCCACCCCTCATTCATATTATTACATATGAATCCATGAGTTGCAACAAAATACATATATGGGAAATATTAACAATAATCATGACATCCCCTGCCTCTTTCCCTACGTCTAGTAGAACTCCATCTACTAGACAAAAGTGGTTAATATGATCCCTTCCCTGAACTGAGTTTTTTCTAGATCCTCCATCACTAATTGTCAATCGCTAGTTCCTACAAAGCCATTTTACATGGCCCATCTTGCCACAACTGTGGATCTCTATTTTAGGTTTGTAAAATATTTATGACAGATACCTGACCTACCAACCAATTGAAAAATCACTATAAAATGTTCTTGTGTATCTGAATTTACCTATATACACTCTGTTTTCCACTTCATTGGATAATGTTTTCAAAATTATTCTTCCTAATTTTTGAAGCCAAAAATCCCAATAATGTATGTGAAACCACATGTCCAACACAAGATGTTTCACACTATTTCCATTCTTCTATGACATCATGTTCCACCACCTTAGTAAGCTTCGTTAACCAAACGATTGTACTTCAGACCTAATCATTCAATTATTTCCATACTAGAAACATCTCATAATAACTATCTCATCTCAATCCATTACTGTATAAAATAATTTTTGATATGTATAACATCTATCATATTAAATAATGTTCATTCTCTCTTTAGTCAACTTCTTCAACTCAATATCTATTTCCATATTCAACGTCTCTAGATAAATGTTCTGCAAGACCATCTCCAAAAAGACGTTCCACATAATATTGTCATCTTGTCTAATCCATTCTTAAACTTCCCACTGGTGAATCATCAACCCTCATGGAATTTAAGGATACAATTTTACCCTCAACTAATATATAGTCTCCAAGTGGCCCATAATATTCTAGATAGAATCAATCCTTAACTCAGCACCATCCAGTCAAATCACTCCATTAAAAGTCAGAGGTTGTTTACACTGAAACAACATTGTATGGTCATACATACTCTTAACATCCCACCATGGTTCCCATTCCTTGAATTCAATAAATCAATTAATGTTCCCTCCAATCTACTCCCTTAATTCCTCACTCAACATTATCAGTTCTTTGTCTTCCCCTAATGGTATAGAAACTCTATCCATATCATCACATTTTTTTCTAAATATGTTTCATTGTATAGTAATAACTATAAAATGCCTAACACACATATTATGAGTCGTTACACAATAGTAACTCATATATGTCATTGGAAAATAAAATTAAGTCACATAGTGTATTTTATAAGAAACCCTCTCGGCATGGTCAAAACTGATGTACCATCACTACACATTTACATCCTACACCAATGTATATATTACCAATGTGTATAATTATTATAATTATTCAAATTTCATTATGCACCCTATTATTGACATTTTTTCATCATTATTCTACTAAAAATTACATATTGGAATTCTTTTTTTGATCTATTTCTCATGCAAGGAAAAATGTTTAAGTTCAACAACCTACACAATACAAATTTTCATGCGTACCTAAAATTTTGCATGTCACAAAATATTCTTGAGTACCTATAATGATTAACGAAGAATAATCTTGTCTTCCTGTTTGGGATATTAGTCAATTATCAAAATATTGAAAAAATATTATCACATCACACAACATGGGAATCAACCCTGGTGAAATAACATTAAAATGTATCATAAAATAGTAATTAAAACAATCCCACAGTGTGTACTTGTGTTTTCCACAATAAATGGATGTAAAATCCAATGATATAGATAATGACCAATGCCTAATGATTCTTAGTGTCATGTCAAAATTTCCCTAACATTATGAAAAAGTTAAAAATAAAAAAAAGGGCTCCAATAAAACTATGTAATGTATCATCCTATGTGAAACAGAACTGTGGGGGAAGCTAATTCTCTTCATGACCACATATATGCCATCATGTATGTCAGAGCCATCTAATTAGCATTGATGGTTAGATAATACGATCCTGGGGATATTATACCATATTTTATCATAGATATAAATTAGAGGAAATAATTGAAAAATAGAAGAATAATATATAACCATAATAATACCAACAACTCAAGATAATCAATGAATGTAATGAAATATCTATCAATCAAAGAAAAAAATCCAGGCCAATGTATGTTTCAAGTGTCTAAAATGAAACAAAAAACAAGGAAATTGATGATTACCATGTGTAGGTCTGAACCATTTCGGGTCCCCACATCCATTACCCATCATGACTCTGCCACCTCACAAAGGGCCTTACCCTTAACATGTATTACATAAATTAATTATATTAATGTACTAATCAGGTAGCCCAAGTTTGCAGTTAGTAAAACTCAGAACGCCACCACCAATAGTGTCTAAACAACATCTAGTCAAACAGTTTATGTAGTTTTATATAGTGTAGAATGGAGATAGAAATATACACAATACACGATTACACAAAATTTCTTCATTTCACCACAATACTCTAAAGTTCCTAAGGACACTATAACCTGAATATCCACTTCATCTTGTGCGGGAGTATGAAATATACCTTTGAGATATTTTATATCTTAATATCTATGTATTCATTCATTATTAAAATTTATTTCTGATTAAACACATAATACTTGTAAATGGGTCTAACTTGAGAAATTTTCACATAGGTCTCTATCCTCTAGGGCCAATGGATAGTAGGATTCAATATAGAATAGTTGCTTAATTGTTAAAGGGAAAATATCTTATAGTCTTTCCCATGACTTATCTCTAAGATATATCATACACCCTTGGAAATCAAAATTGGAAATGTCATTGTCTTCATTTTGATATCTCGTCCTGAACCTCTTCTCTAAAAGATTTCAGAGACCTTGTAATTGAGGGATCTCAATGTCAACTTCATGAAGTCCCTCATGGTCCTACATATATAGATATGTATACTCATATGTTCTACTACATTATTCCCTCACTAACAACGCTTTTAACCCATGTTCTACTCCATTCCAACAATATGTAGTCCAATATATATAAAATAAAAAATCCAACTCAAAAATAATTCCATTGGATTATAAAAAAATTACTAAATACTAAAACTTTCATTAATTAATTTTCTCATTTAAATAATCACATAAATTATTTTAAATAATTCAATAATTATTTTATCAACCCAATTAAATTAATTATCACTATGGTTACCTAATCACATGAATCATTTTTAATAAATAAAAATTTAATTATCATCTTCATGTCTGGTAATTAGTTTAAGAATAAATAAATAATATATATATCAACACCCACTAACTATTATCCAATTAATTATTTAAAAAATAATTTCAGTATCTCATAATTATTTCACCAACAAATTATTAAATTGAAGAAATTTATACCCTTTCAAAAACAATAAAATTAATTACCTAAATTCAAAATACCAATGTTAGATTATTAATTCCGAAATTAGTCATCCCAATTCACCACATAAAAATACCATAATAATTCCTAAATTAATTATCCATCAATCCCACAAATTCACTTTTACATAATTAAATTATTCATCCAATTATTTGATCACATTACAAATTTTGACTGTAAAGAATATATCTAAATTCTATAATTCTTATACACGTAATTGAATTCATAAATTTTGGATTTGAATTTTAGACAACCAAAATAATTTTTTCCTAAAAGAATCACCATTAGGAAATCATAAAAAATTGAGTGGACCAATATCATAGAATGATATTATATTAAAAATACATTAATCAAGAATAATGAAAACAACATCTTAAAATTCAATATATAGATCTAGTATCATAGATCTATATCTCAAAAAAAATTTGTATATATATTCTGAATGTAAAATAACACTACTTAAATAAAGTGAGGATTATGAGAGGAGAATGTGAAAATAACATGGATGTGATTAAATTATTGGGAGGGTGGGAGTCTTCTATTGATGATTTGAATAAGAATTAACAGAGGTTGTGAAGGTGTAGAATTTATCTAGATCACTCTAAAAACATGAAATTGGTCTTAGGGTTGAATAGAAGTCAAATCGGAGTTAAAATGGTGGTTTTAGAATTATTAAACCTAATATTAAGTTTAATTATATTCTCTCAGATGGTCTGAGGGGGTAGTGGTGCATGATTTACCCTATCTATGTGCCTAAAACGTGTTCATCATTTATAGTGGTCAACATGTACTCATTTGTTCGTGAACTGCATTACTAATTGTGGGCCAACATTGAAAATCCCCACTATATGGGCAAGCTCGGTTTGTTGGGCTTGAGCGCACGGTTAGGGAAAACTGTGCAACAATTATGAACTGCCTCATTTCATCCATTTGTCAGAAATTTACACCCATAACACATCAAGATAAATCCCAAATATAATGACACTGCAAACAGAAATAGAGTACCTATAATACAGCCAAATACAACTCCATAAAATATTGGGAACATACAACTACTCTTTATAATTATTCACTTTTTTTGTAAAAATGATTTTGGGGAGATTTGATAACAAAAATGTACATTGAAAATAATATATATTTCTTTTCGTTATATGATAATATATGTAAATAATAATATATAAAATAATTAACAATTTTGTTGTTATTATTGTTGATTTTTTTAACTAGACAATGCAAGGACATTATAGAGTGTTTATCTGTCTATATTACTATGTTTTACATGAATGTGGTTTTCAATGTGTTCAATGATATTATTTTATATGCCTAATATTATTCAACATTAACATGTTATTCAAAATAACAATTTTTTACCATCGCCTCTTAGTTATTTTCTTATGTCATGACCCAATTTCTCTTATGATCATGTTTTCTAAAAAAATATACTACTATACATCATGGTTTATTGAAATAGTTTACCTAATAATGTGTTATTTGTTAACTATTTATAAATGAATTTCCCATGTAATTATTAATTGTATAATATATGTAGTGTCATGAAGAATAACATGTGACATATATACTTAAAAGGGATATTAATGAAATGATTTGAAATTATATTTTCATTTATGCGGTCTATAAAGAAAAAAACATTTCATTTTTATATTAGTGAGTTATTGAAAAATAAAAGGATTATGTAAGAGAAATTTTATACGTAATATTTATATGTTTAATGGGTTTTTTCAAATAATCCCTGAAAATGTGAAATGTAAATCTTAATTTCATGAACAAGTGAACTATTGTTGCCCAAGGGTAGTATAAATGCAAGCGTAATAAATTAGAATCAGATTAAAAAAACTAAAATTTTCACAAACCATGTTAATATATCATTAAATTAATTGAATTAATAGATATTTCCATATTCTATAAAATAAAAATATTAAAAAAAATTATACCATCATGAAATATAACTGTTAATTGAGGGGGGTTTAGATGAATGGTATAGAAGAAACACCCACTCAAAACAATTATTACCATTGTTATGATATTAGAGGATAAATGAATAATAAGATGTAAATGAGTTGAAATAATGTATATGAAAAATAAAATCATGGATTTTATAATATTTTTAAGGGATTTTCCAACTCATCAATTCCACAAGATATTTGTTTATTTCTTAGATGTCTCTATTCTCATTAAAAATTATAGATCTTATTATCAATATAGAAAGAAGTAAAAAAATAATTTTTTAATGTAATATAGTATAATAAATATGAAATAGGGATTCGTGATGTAAATAGAGAAATAAAAATACACCATATTTTCCTCTAAGGTGAGTTCTATTTCATTATATCATTTTTTCTCAAATGATGCGTCAAATATATGAAAATTGTAATATAATGATATTTTTTCCATCAAAATGATTCATTACATTTACCAAAAAAAATTATGTTTATATACTATCTAAAAACAATGATGTGTGAGTGTGTGAAATCATGTGTTGTATTTAAATAATTAAATAACAACGACTCATTGTAAAATAATAGATTTATATATATATCTAAAAAAAACCATTTATTCATAAATGATAATCATTGATACAATGACCCTAATTTGGTGAATAAGTACCTAATATTCATATATTTTTTCTAGATCCATTGATAGATGCCAATTATTATCACCCCTATTAATATGAGAAAATATGTATTTTTTGTACATAGAATACTCTTAATTTCTTAAATATATATTTTACTAACAAGTCATTTATAGTCCTCTCTCCAGAAAGTGATTGAGAAACATCATAACATAATTCACGATATCTATGAAAATTAAACCGTTTCTACATTATTTAGTGTTCTAAATATTTTTTCTCCAGATAATATTCTTTTAAAACCATAATAAAACATTACATACAAATAATGATCCAGGAAAAATACCTCTATAAAATTCAATAAACTCATCATTTTCATTTTTTAAAAAATAAAATACATATAATGATTTCTGTTATATTATATACATGAACCCAATCATATAGGATGCTTTAATTTAATTTTATATCATTCACCTATAGTTGAACAAAACAATAAAAATGGGAATATTTTGAATATATAGTGAAGAACCAACACATTTTTGTTGTTGTAACATTTTATTTTTTGGTATATTTATTAAGAGTAGTTGATAGAAATAAAACCTTCCTCAAAAAATTATTTCATAGATCAGATGGTTTTTAGGTTTTTTAGATTCTATATATGGATCATAACCTTGTTATTGAACTAAATTTTTAATTGATAGGTATTAATTTTTTGGATGTTTCGTGTAATGTTATGTTAAAACAATGATATCAATTACACATATTTATAACCTAAACCCTATATGATGTTTATATATATTACAATATTATATTTTTCATATAGATAAAACGAAATGATAGACCATTAATGTAATGGCCCAGACCCTCCTGTTAAATTACTTTGAAAAAATTCTATGTTTTGGGGTGTCCTGGATTCATCAATCAATCCCACCCATATGCTCCACAGATCAGCTCCACTGATCATCTCCACTGATCAGCTCCACTAATCATCTCTAGTGATTAGCTTCCCTGATCAGCTTCATAGATCAGTTTCACAGATCGATTTCACCAAATTGGTTTCAATGATCGATTTCACCAAATCGGTTTCACAGATCGGTTTTACCAACTCAGTTTCACAGATCGGATTCACCATATCAGTTTCACAAATCAGTTTCACCAGATCGGTTTCACCAGATCTGTTTCACCATATTGGTTTCACAGATTAGTTTTAGCAAATCTATTTCACATATCAGTTTCACCAAATAGGTTTCAGATATCAGTTTCACCAAATCGTTTTCACAGATTTGTTTCACCAAATCGGTTTCACAGATTAGTCTCAAGAAATCGATTTCACAGATCGATTTCACCCAATTGGTTTCACAGATCAGTCTCACAAAATCGGTTTCACAGATCGGTTTCACCAAATCAGTTTAACATATCGGTTACACTGATCAGCTTCACAAGATTAGATTCACAGGATCAGCTTCACATGATCATCTTCTCCCAATCAGCTTCATGAGATTAGCTTCATGTGATCATCTCCACCGATCGGTTTTGACTATTAGTCTCACCAATCGACCACAGTGGCGTGTTAGGATTTTCCATCTTTATTTTTTCCCGTAACGCTACTTTTAAGTCTTTTAACCTTTTTAATGAGGTTCAAATCCTTATTTAGCACCATATAAAACTTTTTATATACCCTAGAAGTGGGGAGACCCTCAATGGACCCTTTTTCCTCTATTAAATGAAAGCCTTTAATGCAAAACTATTTTGGCCACCCCTCCAATGAGAATTATTAAATAAAAAATTATTTCCATCATGTGTGACCATCTCACCGCAAGGTGAAACCACAATCCACCTTTAAATATGCTCAAGATACTCATATCCTGTAATTCCAGGATTACACCTTTTTATCGCATGTGAATTCTTTCTTTTATGCATGCCTCTTTTTCTTCTTCTCCGTGGTGCGTTCGGAGTCCCCCTTCCCGAAGTCAGTGGTACGCATGTGCTAGAGCATTTCCTACTCATTCTTAGAATCTTCTGAGTTCCTCCCATGTAAGTCATGCATCACCATTTGTTCACACCAGGAGAAAAATGTCAAACTGTGATCATTCCAGTAGGGCTTTTCCTTCTTCTCTCCTTAGTGTGTATCATACGGGGAGGGTATGCTATTGTTTCATTGGTTATGGATGAAACAAAGCCTTAATTAAGATAATAAATGGAATTTTAAAGAATGAAGAGGGAATGATCGATTTTTCTACTATATTACATATTCTTGATTACGTGTTGTGAATTGTACGGGCTTATACCCACTGAAATGCATGGCTGTTTGTGGTCATTTTAGTGCACTAATGAACCTCTCTTTTTCTGGATATTTATGTGATTGAATGTGTGTAAAATGGAAAATTTTTAATCCTGTAATCTCGGTTGATGAAATCGATTCCCAATGAATATGAATCCTCGTGTGATCACCTTGGTTAACCAAATGGAAAGATGTAACTGAATGAATTTCATATTCATATTTTAAAACACTCTTGCTCTGTTCTGGTGATGTTGACGGTTAATGTTTGGGAAACTATGTGGATGGCGATGAGATCCTCTTTTCTGGTGCGGTTTCTTGATTTTGGATCTAAGGCCGTGTGGGGTTGTATGGTGGGGCTTGGTTTTGTTCCAATACCTCAAGGGATCTCACGAATCCCTTTTTTTGTTTTGAATTAACTAGAGAACCAGGTGTGAATGCTTAATTTTTTGTTTGGCTGTTTAACTTTCCTTGGCTTGTGGTAATTCCTGTCAGTTTCCTAGTAGTGTAGAATTTACATAAATGGAATTACTTGATTATGAAAACATGAATGGGTTCAATTGGTAATTTTTTTCTGGGAATGAGTTATGACAGGGTAGTGGTTGTCATTATTCTTATGAACTAATAGTAACGAGAGTTCTTGTGTATGTGTTGGTTTTGGAAAGCCTAGGCTTGGATGACATATTTTTACCTATATATATAATTGTAGTTCTTGAGTTTCTTATTCGCGCCCCACCCATGTTAATCACTTCTTTCCGAACACCCACATTTCACGGCGGATGGTGTTTTTTCTAGCACTCCTATGAGTGGATGGTTATTAGCTCCTTTTCTGCTCCCTTTCCCGAGTAGCAGATGATCTTTTGAGAATGCAGTGATGTCCTGAGGTAAAATATAGCCCTAGATTCTTTGGGCAGGGTACGTGGTGGTGGTTGGCCCAGGTGTGTGTGGGTAGGCTATTTCCCAATTGTCTTTGGGGTGAGGCACATGTATCATCGGGCATGGTATTAGTTGTTCGGACCTAGTTGTTTTCGGGATGTGTGGTAGTGATAGCCCATGTGTTTGTTAGTGGGATGTGTGATTGTGGTTGGTTAGGTGTGTTTGGGTGGGTGGATGGCAGTGGGACATCTGTGAGGATGGAGGGAGAGGATTGATGCGTAGGATGTCCTCAATAACCAGTGGGAAAATGGAGTGGGGAAACCAAATATCGATGTGATTTTACTATTACATTACTTGATATGCATAATTTTGGAAGCGTGCCTTGGTAATGTTTGGGGTTGATTGTTTTCTTGTTAGGTGCTCTGGTTATCTCCTTTTCTCACGGGGCATTAGAATGCCTCCCCACTTTTGCAAGAGAGCCCTTGGTATTTCCTACTGAGTATACCCATATACTCACACTGTGTATATAATCTTCTTTCTAGTTTCTAGGAGGACATCAGGGATCGTGCGAGACCATACTAGCTCGGATGTTGGGACATTTGTTTGTTTATTTTTTTCTTTTTCTGGTACATTCCTTAGGGGTTTTATTTTACTTATGTAGAATATACTTTTTGGAACATTCATATGGGGATGATTTTTTTCATTACTTTTATTTCCAGTTTTGGTGTTGATTTGGGATGTACCAACTTAACTAAAAATTATACTAAATTAAAAGGGTAATTATCCCATCTTTTTGTGTGATTCTATACCCTTGGTGCTAGTCACCACTTCGTGACCTATTGAAGGTGGGTTTCAGGAGTCATTATCTCTTCTTTATCTTGAAGAAGGAATGGTATGGAAACTCGTTATCCCTTCCCTCATCTTGGTGAATCCGGGTTGTGACAGAATGGTATTAGAGGAGTTAAAGTTGAGATATATAATGGAGTTCGAGGTTAGGCACAATGATTATTTCATGGGATGGTTGGGAAACAGTGCTAAGCAATCTTGGTGCATGAAATAGGCCCGGAAAGACTGTCTAGGACACAATATTTTAGGGCACCCCTTGATCCAATGCAAGGACTCTAGACCTACTAAAACCCAAGTGAGTCCACACTGATTGTAGGGTAGAGACCCTTGGAAAGGTACATGCATCATAATGACTTGTGTTTTTGTGTGTCTTGGGTAATTTGGGGATTTAAAATGAATAATAAGTCTACGAATAATTTAAAATAAATCTTCTACACTACTCATGCTTAGGAATTACTTGTTTGCCTTACAGTAATGGAACCTGGACGACGACCACGAGTAGTGCAGGAGATCGGGGCCCAAATGGTTGAATTTTCTGATCAGTAGAGGTCTTAACGAGAGGAGGAGGACGGTCAGTGGCAGAGGATGCTTCATGCCTTTTAGCAGCAGACCCTCGTGAAATACGAGGGAAGTACCTCGGACATAGAGGCAGAGAGCTGGCTAGAGGAGCTGGGGATAGATTTCTTCTTGATTCAGGCTCCGACGGAGTACTGGGTGTCTATGACTATAAGAAAGATGTGGGGATCATCCCTTCAATGGTGGAATCAATATCATGGGGAGAAGAGGGAGGCTGATGTTTTGAGGACAGACTTCGAGAGGGAATTTTGTGCTGAATTCCTCTCTTCCAAGATGAAGGCAGAGAAGAGACAAGAGCTACTCAACCATCAGTAGGGGATAAAGTCAGTGAGGGAGCTGGAAATCATGTTCATGTATCTAATTAATTTTTCTCCAGACCATTTTCTGAATGAGGAGTCTCAGGTGAGACGTTTAGAGGTGGCACTCCAACCTTCTCTTGATTATGTTGTTACTCCTTTCACCCTACCGTCATTCTTGGAGGACCAGAAGATGTCTGAAGTGGTATAGGGGATGCACACACTGGGATGTGTGCCATTAGAGGGGAGATAGTGGAGTTCTTCAAAGGGGAAGACTGTCAAAATCTGGCCTCTAGTATCAGGGACTTCTAGGTTTTGACCAGGGGAGAGGGCCCATGAAGTTCCAATTTCGATCTCTCGGTCCCCGCCCTTTACTCGCCAGACCAGGACCATGGTGCTTCATCTATGGAATACATGGTCACCTATAGAATCAATTACTGGATATAGTACAGTACAGTGTGGGTGGGAAGGTTCACCTCCCATCTCAGTAGCAAAAGTTTCAAGCCAGACCCTTTGAGTAGCAGCAGCAGGGACAACGAGCTCCTGCTCCTCTGAGAGTAGACATGACAGGAGGTGGCTGACCCCGTGGTTCTCCTCATGGACCTCGACCAGGTCATTGTTGAGGAGGCGATCAAAAACTGAGAGGAAGATGAGCTTGGAATGGTTAGTTGCATGCCGTAGAGGAAGTAGTTCCGGCTGGGCCGAAAGACGTTCGATGTACGATCAGCTTGTTTAGCACTCTTTCTTGCACCTTATTTGATTCCAGAGCATCACAATCCTTTTTACACTCCATCTATCCCATGCCTTGAGCCTACACTTAGAGTTAATCTTCATTCCCCTAGTGCTGAGTATACCAGTTGGGGGTCATACCAGTCTCTTTGATGTTCGTCGAGGATGTAGATTAATGTTGGGGCCCCATCAGTCTAGTGGGGAACTTCTTCTACTAAAAATGCCACCATAAGATGTCATCCTAGGAATCAACTTGTTTTTTCTATCCATGCTATTATTGACTACTTCCAGAGAAGAGTCATGTTTTCCGATGGGGATGGACAGCGTGTGGCATTTGTTGGTGAGTGGAGTTGTCATGTGGGGATATGGTTTGTGGAACCTCTTCTTTCTTTGTTGGCCGAGATTTTAGAAGAATTAGTGGATGCTGAGATGATGGATGTTCCAAGATATGTTATAGAGATCCTACAAGTTTTTCCTGAGGAGGTTGTGACTCCACCCCCTCGACGTGTCATTGAGTTCGGGATAGACTTACATCCTGGTGGCCATCTGATTCCCATGTCTCCTTATTGGATGGAACCTTCTGAGATGTCGGAGTTACGGATCTAGATTGACGATCTGATGAATAAGGGTTTTTTCTGACCCATTGTTTCTCCATGGGGTGCCCCGTTCTTGTTTGAAAAGAAGGAAATGGTGGTTTCAGGCTGTGCATAGACTACCCGAGACTGAATAAAGTAATAGTCAAGAACCGTTACCCTCTTATGAGGATAGATGATCACTTTGACCAGGTGAGGGGTGAAGGTTGGTTCTCTATGATCGATCTACAGCCTGGGTATCATCAAGTAAGGATGAAGGATAGTGATATTCCAAATACAACATTCAGGTGTAGGTATGGGCACTTTGAGTTCTTAGTCATGCCGTTCGGTTTTATGAATGCACCTGATGTGTTCATGAGCCTCATGAACACTATTTTGCACGAGTTTCTAGACAAGTTATTCATTTTCTTCATCGATGACATTTTGATCTACTCAAGATCAGAGAAGGAACATACTAAGCACCTTAAGATGGTATTGGAAATCCTTCGACATCACCAGCTCTATGAAAAATTGTCCATCTGTATGTCCATGACACAAGAAGCTCATTTTCTTGGAAATGTGTTTTCTCAACAAGGGGTAGCCATAGATCTGTCAAAGGTGGAAATAATTGTTTTTTGGGAAGCACCAATGATTGTGACGGAGGTTCGTAGTTTTCTGGGTCTTGCAGGCTATTATCGGATATTTGTACCCAAATTCTCTTGAGTTGCAGCACCCTTGATAGCATTGATCTGAAAGGACCAAGCCATCGTGTGGAGTGAGTAGTGTCAGCAAGCCTTCAATTATCTAAAATGGATGTTGGTTACTGCCCCAGTGCTGAGGTTACCGGAGGAAGGGATGTTGTTTGTGGTGTTTTTTGATGCTCCTGGACTTGGCCTAGGGTGTGTGCTGATGCAGTAATGGGGAGTGATATCTTATGGGTCTAGGCAGTAATGTTCTATTTACTGTTACTTTTCCACCCAAGACATGGAGCTTACAGCAGGTGTGTTCGCATTGAAGTTGTGGCAGCATTACCTCAATGGGGAGCACATTGTGGTAGTCACATATCACAATAGTTTGAGGCATATCTTTTCCCAGTGAAGGTGAAAACCAAGGTGGGTGGAGTTTCTCCAGGACCTCAACTTTGAGATCTCTTACACTGATGGTAAGGGGAATGTTGTGGCTGATGCCTTGAGCAGGAAGTCAAGGAGGGAAGTTTTTCAAGAATCTGTGGATGCTTGGAAGGCAATGGAGGAGTTGGCCTCCCTACACCTGGATGTAAGGGAGGATGTTGGTAGAGGTTTTCTATTTCAAATGATAGTGTAGTCCTATCTACAGATGAAGGTGGATGAGTCTCAGTGGGGAGGCATGGAGAGTGAAGTGATGTGCGATCAGGTTAACCAAGGAAATGCTCTAGATGGGTGGTCCGAGGATGGTCAGAATCAGATGCTTTTTCGAGGAATGTTGTTTGTCCTAGAGATGATGCATGAGGGAGTTCTCCAAGAGTTCCATATCTCACTCGTAGTGGTACACCTTCGAGTCCCCAAGATGCACCGAGGCCTAAGGGAACAATTTTGGTGGCCCGGGTTGAAACAGGCAGTGGTGGAGTTCGTGGCAAGGTGCTTGGTGTGTCAGCAACTGAAGGTCGAACACCGTGTCCCAAGAGGATTGTTGCAGCCTTTAGATGTCCTCGAGTGGATGTGGGATGAAATATCAATGGATTTCGTCAAAGTAATACCCAGGGATCAAGGTGGATGCGATTCTATCTGGGTAGTAGTAGAATGGTAGATGAAACCAGCCCACCTTCTGGAGATCAAGTAGTCGAGTACGGTGGATGCTTTAGCACAAAGATACGTGGATGAGGTGGTGCGGTTTCATGGAGTTACTTGTCCATAGTCTTGGATAGGGTTTCATATTTTACCTCACGAGTTTGGAGGGGATTTCAGCATGCTTTTAGCACCCATAAACATCTTAGCACTACATTCCACCACCAAACAGATAGGCAGATAGATCGAACCATCCAGACACTGGAGGTTATGCTAAGAACATGTGTTTTAGACTATGGGGGATCATGTAAATGAAATTTTCCCTTAGTAGATTTTTCCTACAATAACTGTTTTCACTCAACTATTGGCATGGCACCATTTGAATCCTTGTTTGGGAGGTCATGTCTTTCTCCCTTGTCTTGGACCGAGGTTAGGGAGGCATGTGTTCTTGGCCCAAAGGTGGTGTAGATCACAATATAGAAGGTTGAGCTTGTGCAGGAGAGGATGAAGGAAGCCCAAGATAGGAAGAAGTTATATGTCGATCATAGGAGAAGTCACTTGAAGTTTGAGGTTGTAGACCAGGTGTTCTTAAAAGTTTCCCCTCGACGTAGGTAGAGAAGGTTAGGCAAGGGGAGTAAGCTCTCTCCTTGGTTCATCAAGGCCCTTTGAAGGCTTAGGGTGGGTCAGTGAGGTGGCATATCAGCTGTATTTCCACATCAGTTGGAAAGGATCCATGATGTTTTCCACATCTCCCAGCATTGTCGATATCTACACGATGATTCCCATGTCATTGACTGGGGAGAATTGGATATAGGAGATGACATAGTGTTCTTGGAGTGACCGGTGAGGATCAGGTATCGAAAGGAGAATGTCTTCATGGATGAACCCTCCCTCTGGTTCATGTGTTTTGGAGGCACAGTGACCTCGAAGAGAGTACTTGGGAGCGAGAATCTCATATGCACACCTAGTACCCAAAGCAGTTTTGAGTTGCTGTTCCAAGTCTTACTTGTTGTTATTATTTTTGTGACCTAATATGATGTAATGCTAACCTTGTTGGTTTAGGAGATGTTTTGTTTCCATACCTTGTGAATGTTTATGAAAATTCCTGATATGTGGGGAAGGGAGGACCAGATCCCTAATCAAGACGCATTAAGGTGGATGCGATTAAACCCACGAGGGCAAGTCAAGGCCGCCCAAAGAAGATAGAATATTGACATGGAGGAAAAAACACCCCAATATGTGTGTCGGGAAAATGTGATACTAGAGATTCATATGGCTGTTTGGGGTGGTTTTCCCTGAGATTTATCTTCTAGAGGGGTTTTTGGGTTACTCTTGTATTCTTGAGGGCGAGAATAATTTTGAGAGGTATCTGATGTAATGGACCAGACCCTCCTAGTCAATTACTTTTCCAAATTTCTAAGTGTTGGGGTGTCTTGGATTCATCGATCAATCCCACCCATTAGCTCCATTGATCAGCTCCAATGATCAGATGAACTGCTCAGCTCCATAGATCAGCTGCACTGATCAGCTCCACCGATCAGCTCTAATGATGAGGTCCACTGATCAGCTCTATTGATTAGCTTCACCGATCAACTTCCCTGATCAGCTTCATAGATCATGTTCACATATCAGTTTCACAAAATTAGTTTCACAGATCAGTTTCACCAAATCGG
Source organism: Viscum album (assembly GCA_963277665.1). NCBI lineage: Eukaryota > Viridiplantae > Streptophyta > Magnoliopsida > Santalales > Viscaceae > Viscum > Viscum album. The sequence continues at coordinate 115,241,390 of OY728128.1, read as the reverse complement.
TTTCACTGATGGGTTTAACCAAATTGGTTTCACTGATCTGTTTTACGAGATCGGTTTCACTAATCGGTTTTACCAGATCTGATTCACAGATCGGTTTCACCATATCGGTTTCATAGATTGGTTTCAGAAAATCGGTTTCACAGATAGGTTTCACCAAATCATTTTCATAGATCGGTTTCACCATATTGGTTTCAAAGATCGGTTTCACCAAATCAGTTTCACAGATCGGTTTCACCAAATCCGTTTCGCGGATCCGTTTCACCAAATCGGTTTCATATATCGGTTTCCCCAAATCTGATTCACAGATCGTTTTCACGGAATCTATTTCACAAATCAGTTTTAGAGTTCGTTATCATAGAACTGGTTTCATAAATAGGTTTCACCAAATCAGTTTCATAGATCAGTTTCACCAAATCGGTTTCATTGATCGGTTTCACCAAATCGGTTTCAAAGATCGGTTCCACTAAATCGGTTTCAGAGATCGGTTTCATGAAATCGGTTTCACATATCTGTTTCACCTAATTAGTTTCATATATCAGTTTCACCAAATCGGTTTCACAGATTGGTTTCACGGATTAGCTACACAGGATCATCTTCGACAGATCATCATCACAAGATCCGCTTCATAGGATCATCTTGTCCCAATCAGCTTCATTGGATCAGCATCACCCGATCGGCTCCACCGATCGGTTTCCACTATCAGTCTCACTACTCGACCACAGAGGGGTGTAAGGATTTTCCTTCCCCAGTTTTCCCCGTAATGCTACTTTTAAGTCTTTTAACCTTTTAAATGTGGTTCAAACCAGTTTTTAGCGCCATAAACAATGTTTAAAATTCCCTAGTAGTGGGGAGACCCTCAATGGAACTATTTTCCTCTCTTAAATTAAATCCATTAATGCACAACTATTCTGGACACCCCTCCGATTAGAATTTTTAAATAAACAATGAATTCCATCGTGTGTAAACTTCTAACCATGAGTTGAATCCAAAATCCACATTTAGTGATTCTCAAGATCCTCATATCTTGTAATTCCAGGATCTCACCTTTTTTATCGCACTAGAATTTTTTCTTCATGGCTGGTCTCTTTTTATTCTTCTCCTTGGTGCGTTCGGAGTCCCCCTTCCCGAGGCGAGTGGTGCGCCTTTGCTGGAGCTCTTCCTAGTCATTCTTAGAATCTTCTGAGTTCCTCCCCTGCAAGTACATGATCCAAAGTTATTGGCACCATTAGAAAAACCTCGATCTCTGATCATTTAAGTAGGCATTTTCCTTTGTCTCTCCTTAGTGTGTATCATGCAGGGTGGGTATGCTATTATTTTTGTGGGGATAAATGAATCCAAACCTTAATGAAGATAATAATCAGAATTTTCAAGAATGAAGGGGGCGTGATCAATATTTCTGCTATAATCATTATCCTTGATTATGTTTTGTGAATTTTATGGACTTATTCCCACTAAAAATCATGGTTGTTGGTGGTCTTTTCTTATTCACTAATGAACCTCCGTTTTTCAGGATATTTATGTGATTGAAAGGGTGTATCATGGAAACTGTTTAATCACGTAAACTCGGTTGATTAAATGGATGCCCAGTGAATATGAATCCTTGTGTGATCACCCTAGTTAACCAAATGGAATGACGGAACTGAATTAATGGCATATTCATATTTGAAAACACCCTTTCTACGTTATGGTAATGTTGATGGTTGATGCTTGGGAAACGACATAGATGGGGATGGGATCTTTTGTTGTGGTGCAGTTGATGGTTTTTGGATTTGAGGCTATGTGGGGCTGTTTGGTGGGGATTGGTTTGGTTTAAATACATCGAGGGATCTCATAGATTCCTTTTGTTGTTTTCACTTTACAAGAGTATAGGGTGTGGATTATTAATATCTTTTTTTGGTATTTCCTTTCCTTGGATTGTGGTTATGCCTTTTAGTTTCCCAGTAGTGTAGATTTTACTTAAATGGAATTACATGAATATGAAAACATGAATGGGTTCATCGGGGAATTGTTTTCTAGGAATGAGTTGTTACAAGTTTGTGGTTGTCATGCTTTTATGAATGAATAGTAATGAGGGTGCTTGTGTATGGGTTGGTTTTGGAATCCATTGGCTGGGATGAGTGCTTGTTACCTATATACCCAGGAAGCTCAGTTAGAGGAAAGCCTCTGACCATTTATTAAAGAAAAGAAAATCCATCAAGGAAGAACAACAAAATAAAAGGACAATTACAGATCGTAGTAGTCAGACCCATCAACCTACCCATGTTAGAGTGTATCCTCTATAGTCACAGATTCCCACTCTGAGCTGTCATAGTGCCTTGAAATCTTGGCGTACTTCCTTCTAAGATTTAACTACTCTAAGGAGAGAAATTCCTTAGAAGACCACACAACCCAACCTTCCCTCCCAATGGAAGACCTGGTGGTCATTGGCATTGGCAGATGTCAATAGTCCCAACCTTGGAAAACATCGTTGCAGGATGCCCTGACCATGCCACATTCATTTTAGTTTTCACTATCAAGACAATCACCCCATTTTCCAGGAATGCACACTTCACGGTAACCCTCCACCATACCTGGTTCCGGTTGATATTGTCTATTTGGATCAAGCATGTCGAGACACTATAAATGACCCACAAGCCCACAGACAGCATTTTTCCCTATCTTCACAGTACCATCATCAGCAACAACCTCCATGGAAGCACTACCATCTTCATTGACATCATCCCACCCTTGCAATGTTGCACCATGAACACCTGAATCTGCATCACCTTTCCCCTCCGAAGCATTCCAACCCAAAGACACAACTCCATCTCAGTCCAACACCAAGTAATCCATCTCCAACCCAGCAAAATAGTTACTCAACTCAAAACTAGCCACCTGCTTCAAAGACTGCAGCCCGGTTGGGTACTGGACCTACCCACCACTCCCAACAACAGCCTGCTTCCCAGCCGAGGGATCCTTCTCTGTCCCCTCCTCCATAGCACCTGCATTGTTGATAACCACATCCTACGAGACAACACCCTCCATCTCGATTGAAATGACTTCATGAACCATATTTTCAGCATGATTGCAGCTCGACATTCCACCAAAAGTAATTGGACTCCTGGTCATGGCCTACAGATCACCCTCTTCATTGACCAAATGTTCCTTAGAGAGAGTCATCTACAAATGGAAAGCACTGCCCTCGACCATAGTCCTGGACTCAACTCCAAGATCACTCTTCAGTCTGTCAAACACTTGCATTACTGATGGGTTCAAATATGCATGCACCATATTCAGCCCGTATGAAATGCCTGACACATCATCAGGAGGAACCTGACTCATCTCCCTCTCATTATGACCAATAGGTTGCATTCCCACCAAATCTCCATGAGTGCAAGCTGATTTCGGTCGATCTCTTTGCCCAGAAGCACCTCCAGGACTGCTACAGACCACAAATTCTATAGGGTCATCCTTCAAACCCTCCTTAGTATGCCTCACAGCACCATTCACCCCACAACCATTCCCATTCTTTCCACCCATCTCTTGCAAGTTAACATCCAGCCCTCCCCAATGGAAAACATCCTCTAGATTCCCAAACTGTCTACACTTCACACAAAACATCTTCCACAACTCAAAAAAACCTCTTGAACCCACCTAAAATCCTTCTCATCAGTAATCCAATCAAAGCGCACAGGAGGTCTCGCAACATCGACCTCAAGACAAATATGTCAACAAATCAGATGAGATACAGACTCAGTCCATTTATCATAACAAAGAAATATTACAATAATATTTCTAATTGCAAAGACTAAATCCATTCATACAAACACCCACATTTCATGAGGTAGGATGTTTTTCCCAACACTCTTATGTGTGGCTAGTTATTATCTCATTTTATGCTCCCTTTACTGAGTATCCCAAGATACTTCGGGCAGGTTGTGATGGCCTGAGGTCCATTAGATCCCTAGATTCATTAGGGAAGGGTATGTGGTGGTGGTTGGCCCATTTATGTGTGGGCAATTTGTTTCCCAAGTGTCTTCGGGATGAGGCCCAGGTATCTTTGGGCATGGAGGTAGTTGTTCGGACCTAGGTGTGTGCGGGATGTGTAGTAGTGATAACCCTGGTGTTTGCGGGTGGGATGTGTGATTGTGGTATCCCAGGATTGTGCCGGTAGGGGGATGTCAGTGGGAAGCGGTGAGGTTGGAGGGAGAGGTTTGATGCATAGGATTTCCTCAATAACAAGTGGGAAAGTGGGGAAGGGTACCCAAATATAGATGTGTTATTAATAATACTTATCATGACTTGCATTATTTGTGGAGTGTGCCACAGTAAGGTTTGGGGTTGAAAGATTCCTTGTTAGGTTATCTGGTCATCTCCTTTTCTCACGGCGCATTAGAATGCCTCCCCACAGGTGCAGGAGGGCCCATGGTTTTCCCTATTGAGTATATAGGTATACTCACACTACGTATATAAACTGCATTCAGGTTTCCCGGAGGACATTAGGGATCATGTGATACCGTACTATCTTGGACATTGGGATATTTGTTTTTGTTGTTTTTTTCCTTTTTCTAGTAATTTCCTTTGGGGTTTTCTTGTACTTTTGTAGAATCTACTTTTTGGAACATGCATATGGGGATGGTTTGTTTTTCCCTTACTTTTAATTCCAGTTTTGGTGTTGATTAGGGATGTACGATGTTATCTCACAATTCTAATAAATAAAAAGGGTAATGCCTTCCATTATTGTGTGTGATTATATACCCTTGGTGATATTCACCACTCTGTGACCTATTGAAGGCGGGTTTCGGGGGTTATTATCTCTCTTTTAACTTGAGGAACGAAGGGTATGGAAACGCTCTCTCCCTTCCCTCATCTAGTTGAAGGAAGGTCGTGAGAATTAAATTATATGATGATATATCATTTAATCAAATGTGATGGTGGTTTTAGAATACGTCATGAATCTTGTTGAGATGATTGGTATTTGAATAAAAGAAATTATAAAACTAAATTATTATATAATTTTTCCGACAAAATAAATTAAATAATATAATTTTGATGATTTTGAAAAAACTAGGTAATGAACATGTTATAATTAATGTATTAAATATTTATTAGGAAAATATGGTGGCTTTTAATGTTGAAGAAATCAATATTGAATATGTTGTTTGTGTATCATGAAATGGGGGAAATATTGGATCAAATTATAGAAATATTTGTCTTTTTTAGATGATTTCGTATCTTTAGGATGAATTCATGAGAGGAATAACATCCATGATGGTGACTTTATAGATGACTGAATCTTATAATGTTGATTATGTATGTGTATTTAAATACAATTGTGTCCTTCCAATGCATGTATAGTTTAGTAATTATAATGTACTAGATGTTCAAAAAAAGTAGATGTAGGGATGTATTACTAATCCAATTAATGTAGACATTTGAATAAAATGTTATTAATAAAATCCAAGGTAATATTAAAGATTGTGTTGATCAGCTGATATTAAATATGTAGTACTATCTATAGAATCAATATGACCATTAAATATTATAGATATTTTAGAATATATTCAAAATGTATAGAAGAAGAAAAAAAAAAATTTAAATAATTTGTTTAGAAATGTAAGTAGGATTTCATATTATGAAGTACTAATATTTAAGAGAAAATTTTTATAAATGAATCCTTTTTAACTAACCTCCTTGGAGTTCCATGAAGATAATATTAAAATCTCCAGATGTTTAGAATAAAAGGAAATAAAATGGAAAGTAAATTTCGAGAGGAATGTGATGTTAAAAAAATTACTATTGCTGAACTGGAGGCATAAAGTAATAACACCATAATAAATGAAACTATATCAAAATATGTTTTATGGTAAATAGGTTTATGTAAAAATTATCATATTTTATAATAAGGGGGGCATTATTTTTTGAATGAATGATTTATTGAGATGATGTAATTAATTTGATAATGGTCTATTATTGATGATGATAAAAAATAATAATTATTAATAATTGATTAGTGGCTTAATGATATGAATCATCGATGATATATTATTTATATTTTTGAGGATGTTTTAAAAAATTAATTGTTTTTTTGATTCATTTATGACTATTTAGAATAACTGAGAATGATAATAGTCTAAAAAATCTACAGCTCACACTCCCCAAGTCTTTCTGTGTGAGATAGACAATATTAATCAATGACCACAATGAACATCTACCTTTATCAATCCTTTTCTGAATCTCACATTGATGTTATGGAAGATTATTTTTCACGAATGTGATGATTTATATTTTTAAATGGTTTAAATGAAAATAGTAAAATAATTATAATGAAATCCAAAAAAAGTTGATATTTTATGTTTATTTTTTGGTGATAGTTAACAATATAGAACTAATATAAATTAAATACTAGGGACATAAAATGTAGAAATTATATATTGGGTAATTCATGATAACCTTGTATACAAATTACTATTATTTTATTAGTATAAAAATAAATGACTCCAACTCAACTAGAACCCATCATTAATACCATCACCTATATTGGGTGTAGACCAAATATAGTTAATGTGTTCCCTGAGTTTTTTTTAAAATAACTAATTGAATATGTAAATGTGTGCTTTAAAATTTTAAATTATCATCACACAAAAATCTATATTTTTTCTATTAAAATAAAAAATGTATATCTGTAAAAGATTCTCAACCACCCATATATTCAGTATATTAAACACATGGACACATTAAAAGGTATTTGATTAATCTACATTTTTTATAATAATTCATTAATTTATTGGATATCAAGATTCTTAATTTAATTATTAATTTCTATATTGTTATAGTATTATGAAAATATTATCATTGGTAGAATGAATAAGATGTTTCATTTGATTATTTTAGTTACCTTAATTTTTTAAATACTAGTATATTGTTTTTTATATTGATTCAAATTTTTATGTGATATGAAATTACCAGTTATATTTGGAACAATAATGGAATCATTTTTATGTAACTACAATTTTTGAAAGTGAAGATATTATTATATGGTGAGTAATGTTGTTGTCTTTCCAACTAGGATATATACAAAGATGGGGGGTGAATTAGGGTATGACATATGGAAACTATTGTCCCTTTTTGATGTTGTTTCATTTTTATAAAAAATTATCTTATATCACCTTCCCATTGAATAATATGAACGAATCGTAAAGCATGAAAAGGACACAACAATTTTACATAGTCACTATCACTAGGCTACGACCTTGGATCATAGACCATCAATTTGATGATGTAAAAAATCCATTATAAGTGTATTGTTGTTTACATGTTCTTATTGGACTCAGTGTCCCTCTTGGTTTACAACCAAACACATCTTGAATGTTCCCTTCATTCTCAACTGATGTGCTCAAAACTTATTGAAAATATCCATTCACATTTTATAGACTTGTAGGTCCCTTAATTATGACAAATGAATGCATCCTCCTTGGTATGTAGATTCTCTATTGATGTTCCACTATATTCCACTAATGAATAAAACATTATTGTAGTGTTATTGGGAAACATTGAATCTTTCTCACAACACATACTACACAATGCATGCAACATTAATCCCATTAAGAAAGATTAAAACTTTTTCTTGAATACCCCTTCTGTATAACATTAGTCATACCTAAAAATAAAATCTTACACGCAACATTATTAGGTTGTGAACAACCAAAAATATTTCACTCAACTCCATTTTCATAAAATTCTTACTTTTTCCAGAGCCTAGATTAACTCTAACTTTTGAGATTCTTAAAATGAGGGGGGTCACATATAATTTATAGATGTTTTCGAACATTGTGTTGAATATTCTACATATCGGGATAGGTCTTCCTCAATCTTGAAAAACCCCCATATGAAGTCACATAGGGTGAGCTAGTTTTTATTGTGTGACTTCATCTTTCGCACAACTCAAAATCATTTTTTCACATCAGGACTTTTCCATATTTTGATGTTCTGTTACTAAAACGTACCTTTTGTGAAATCTTCCAATACACCATAATAATTTCTCACATAATATTTTTCCAAAACAATATTTCCCTCTTTTCCAATTTTGAGGGCCGAAAATTTGGAAACCATTCGAAAAAAGCATCACATTGTATCTGTTCTTTTTTAATTGCCTCCAGATCAGCCATTCGTTTTTCATGATTCATTGTCAATATAGGTTTTAACCAATATCTTCGGATCACGAATAATCATCATGGAAATACTCTTTTTCAACTAACAAAACAACTTTTTCAACAAAAACAATCACCAGAAAAATGATTCAATGATACCTGGATTGATTTTTTTACCAACAATCTCCCCATTTGGGTTTGGTAAAAACCATTTAATAAAATGATACAAAATTATAACTTCATCCATATTCTACCACCATTTTCATCATTAGATTTAGATAGTGATCAATGATATACTCAATAAATACTCTATGCCCACATGAGCAACGATCGACATGAGAAACTAGATTATTATGAAATGTTTATTTATAAAACACATTGTTTCTGAAACACATTATCCAATCCAATCAATTACAATAATGATGAATTTTATATTCCATGATATACCTTCTTTGGCCAATCACTTCTATCATCATTAGAATTTATACTCTCCACCATGCTCCCCCAATACTGCAACTCCACCTGTCAGCTTCTCCTAGAAACTTTGAAAAAGGAATTTTCTTCAATCTTCAATTTCAACACCATAAAGAACCACAAATTCTCCACCTTTGTCAATGAACCCAAATGTCACACAATTTTGGTCTATAATATTGGAAAGTGTAAGAACCCAGACCTTCTTTTTGAGTATGTTTTACATTTCTGGCCGTTTTTTAGAAAAAGATGAATTTTTGGAAGTTTCCAAAGTACACACCATCTACATTAGGTGTACATGTCGTGTACTAGGTTACGACGGGTAGCTGTGTGATGGTCATGTAGTAGCCACACACAGGGCCATGTGAGGGTGACATGGATTCCACCTAAAGCAGAGTATGAAAACGGCGTGTACACATTGTGTACTTAAAAGTTACACATAGTTTATTTTATTTTTTTCCATTAAAAAATGGGGTCAATTGCTTTGGGATCACCTGGGTAATATATCTCTTCTCCATGAGCTTAGTTTCATGATTCTCACACTTTATCATGTTATCCTCTATTGAACATTTTTGACGTCTTTCTAGATCTTGGATGTTCTAGATTGATTCATGCTTTTAAGTTCATGTATATCATTCCTACAACAATGAGGTAGGTGGTTTGTTCCTTTCCATTGTAAGACATTGAGTAATATGTGCAATTTTTCCCAGTACCCTTGAACATGGTATTGTGTGTGAACCATTTTACCCATGTTGGTTTCCTTCCATGCATGTACGCCTGTATAGAGATTAATTGGATGTGAATAGAGTTTTATTCTATGCTTTGGATGTGTTCTCCCGTGCATGCCCTGCTTACCACCGTTGGCTCCAGTTTAGCATGTTAGGCTTCCTTGATGTTCTTCCCATTCAAATCACTCTACGATGGATTGATTATTTTTATCTGACATGCATGATATTTTGTAGACTGATTAGCCAAGTAGTGCTGTATGTTTAAATTGGTCGTATAGCTCTACTATGCTCGCTTGATTAACACATGGACATGAGAACCTGGTGTAGTATACTATAAGGGGAATTGACCGAGTAAGCTTCCTTAGCGAGTATTTGATCACATTATGATAAAAGGGTAATTGACTGAGTGAGATTTCCCAGAGATTCTTGAACCACTTTGGCCAATAATCGGAATTGACCGACTGAGCTTCCTTAGAGAGTCTTGAACCGATTTGTGTTATAAGGGGAATTGACTGAGTGGGCTTCAACAGAGAGTCTATGACCACTTAGGTATATTAGGGTAATTGAATGTGTGAGCTTCCTCAGAGAGTCCTTGAATACTTTATACATTACGGAGAATTGACCAAGTGAGCTTCCTCAGAGTGTCTTTATATTACATTTGACTATAAGGGGAATCAACTGTGAGTGCATCCTCAAAGAATATTTATATATACATATGAATGAACCAGAGGGGATAGTCTGAGTGTACTTTTTAGTGGGTTACCTTAATTTATAAGCTTCTTATTTGATGTGTTGAAATTTTTATTGCTGATTACATTCTCGTTACAACATCTTTGATTATTACATGCCATATATATTCACTAACAATTAAGCACAGCTCTTTGTGTGATTTCCTATTAGTATTTAGTCTCACACCCTGTTTGGGGCATGCTTTTGCGTCTAAAGAGATTATATTGTTGTAGGTATAGATAAGGGCATGTGCCCCTCTACATCAGGTTCTTGATTGGCTGTGGAGCTGGAGAGCATGGGACCATGTTGTTTGTTGCAATGAAGAGGATTTGTTTATGTTCTTTATTTTGTATTCAGTTTAGTATTGTTGTGTTCTAGCATTGTGATTTGATTGGATTATTAACTAGACATATGTATGAGAATCATTCCCATATATATATATCTATGCCCCATTTTATTATTTTCTAATGTTCTGTTGTTAACTTATATATGGATTAATACATCTTCTACTACTACTATTGTTTATCTTCCACTGTGTTACTCTTCCAAAGAGGTCATTGTTTCCCATATATCACAACCAAGTCCCCCTGCTAGTCGGTAGCCTCTGGCATTCGAGGAAATGTGCTTGAGGCCATGTGACCAATCTGGTACAAGGCGCCTCTAGGTGGCATCTGGAACTGGGATGTTACAAAGTGGTATCAGTGGAATTCTTTTCTATTGAGTTACTATTTGGAGCCTTTAGCAAGGGATATGACAGAATAGGTACTTAGTAAAAAAATATGCATAGAAGTAGCTAACATGTGTATAGAGAATAGCAAATCTTCCTCGTTTAATGCAATTTTTCTGGTTTTTCAACTTGATGGTTGATTTGATTTTCATTTTTGGGTGACACACATGTTTTTTACTATTACTATTGTTGTTATTGATGTTCTATTTCTATCGCAACTAATGAGATGATGGTATGACATCTAATGCATCATATAAGCACTTGATAGAAATCAGATGTCATGCATTCTTTCCATTCCATTTAGGGTGCATTAGCGATTCCATGTTGTTGTGATAGGTGTTGTGTAGAATATGCATGTCGTTGTGATTGATGTCATGAATGAATACTTGTTTTTTGTTAGATCATTGATTGTGTAATGTTTTTCTTGAATGAACTCCAAACACTGGTTCATGTGTTGTTATGGGCCCTCATGGACCCGAATTTAGTGGATAATTGCACTGTAATCCTTGATTATAACATGTATAAAATGCCATACTTGGGTTCATGGGGCGTATGTGCCCCCACTAATCTAAATTTGACACTTAAGGGTCTGTTTCAGTGTTATTCTAGGATCCAGAGTACTTTCTGAGGCTTACTGTCGGGAACAACCCAAAATTAAAGCCGTGTAGTTTTGAATACAAGCCATGTGTTCTTCTGTTTTGGAAGAAATTGTTTCTTAAGTACACTCTGTGTATCAAATGTACATGTTGTGTAGTCTCTAACTGTGTCATAGGCCACGTGGGCAGAGACACAGGATAAGGAAATTCCCATGGGAACAAGCCGTATATCGGATGTACACGTCGTGTTTCTAGAACCCGTGATCATCCGTATGACTAATGACACTAAGGGATAAAATCATAGGTTTTACATGCTGTTTCAGTCATGCACACGCTGTGTAGTGTGATCCTGGAGTTAGGCTGTGTAATTAACAACATGGTTCTGTGAAATCCTCTATGTACACTGTCACGACCCGCCCTCGGGGTCCGTGTCGTGACTACCCCAAGCCCGCCTTCCATAGGCCAGGGGCTGGCGACTAGCACCAAGGCGTAAATCCCGGTAAAAAGGGAAGGCATTGCCTTTGAAAAGTAAACAAACACCACAGAGTAAGCAAGCAGAAAGTAAACACTAAACAAAAGCAGAGTACAACTGAAAGTGCGGAAAAGTAAATGGGCCAGTATACAAACCCAAACTGAAAGTAAAGTACAACTCGAAAGGGAAAACAGCAACTGAAAAGTAAAAGCCACAACTCCGAGCTGTCCACTGGAAATCCCACCTGATGGGTGGGTACAGATAGCTCCTCTGCTCCACGGGTCCCGCCGTCCGCTCCGAGCACGTCCCGCCCAGTGATCCTCCTCCAGGTACCGTCCTGCTCTGCAAGCCTCAGCTAAGATCAACGATGTCCGTCGTCTGCAACCAACACAACGTAGTGCGGGCAAAGCCCGTGCAGGGGTGAGTATAAGCTACTCAGTAGGGACCTCGAGACCACTGAAGGTCTCTCAAATCCACAAAGGATAAACCACGAAGAAAGGAACAATCACGAAGTAATAACCGACACTGCTTAGGTATATGCCCATACATATACCTAAGTCATCAATTTCAAATACGCTCTAACCTCCGAGCCCAAGTACAACTTAGTCCACACAGGAAAGTAAACGTATTCCACACAGGAAAGCAAAACGTAATCCACACAGGATTTCACAACACAATCCACACAAGAAAGCAATAGGTTTCAGCTCACACAGGATTTTCATTATCAAAAACGTAACTACTGAAGAGCCCCATCTCTGAAGTGTACAGTGTCCTGTCACGACTCTGAGATACTGCTCACTAACCTAAGACTGCTGAGGTACTCCTCCTGTCGAGTACCGTAGGTCTGCCGCCAACTACCGGGCGCTCCGTCCGCTGAGGGTCTGCTGCCAAATATTGGGCGCTCACCCCAATAGCCTACAGAGGTACTCCTCCAGTCGAGTACCGCGGGTCTGCTGCCAACTACCAGGCACTCCGTCCGCCGTGGGTCTTCCGCCAAATACCGGGCGCTCCGTCCACTGGGCTAGTCGACTCACTCCAAGTCGAGTCGGTCGAGCAGTCTTCAGGTCTCAGCCGGCTACACGGTCTCCGTACTCCGTACGCTCGTCTCCAGTATCGCAGGTCTGCCGCTACAACCAAGCGCACAACCTCTATAGAGTAAAACAGAAGATTCAGCTCACACAAATATACTTCTTCGGATGACGATAAATATGATCACTGAACCATCTAAGTCGTCAGACCCACGAAGGATCGATAGGTACTAACCCCCGTAGTGACCTACACAGGATCGGACCCACACAGGATCGGTAGGCGCTGGTTCACACAGGACCGCTGAGCGCAAGGACCCACACAGGATCGGACCCACACAGGATCGAGCCCACATAGGACATGTAGCACTGATCCACGTAGGATCGCTGAGTGCTGTAGTCGTCATCGTCGAATCCACATAGGATATCTTTACTGTCGTCGTCGCAGTCACCGTAGCAGTAGCAGCAGTAGTAGTCACAGTAACAGTCGCAGCCAGCACTAGGGTTTCCGCACACAGCAAGCTCGTTCGGAGGGTCCGCTCCACGAGCCGAGAGGCTGATACATCAACTTTCACAAAGTCCAGAGTTGATGTATCCAAATGTTCCGTATCGTCAACAGGAACTCAACGCAACAGACGGCGCGTCGATCGGACGCCCGGTCTGAGAGTTATTAGCATTTTCGTCCCTGGGGCGCGGTTGGTTTTTAAGGAAAAACCAACCCAACCATACTCCACCTGCGTCCAAACCTCGGGCGGAGTATGCCAAAAGATCCGTCTCACTAAGAGGAACACAACACAGCTGACGGCACGTCAATCGGACGTCCGTAGCTCAAGATATGAGCGTTTCCGCTCCGAAGGCCCGGTTGGTTTCGTGAACGAACCAACCCTGCCGAACTCAATGTAATCCGAAACCTTGAGTGCGATATACCGAAACGACCGTCTCGATCCAAGGATCGCGTTTCCGCAGACGGTTCGTCAATCGGAGGTCCGAGGCTCATGTTATGGCCAAAAGAACGAAACTGCTTCGAAACGGGGGGTTCGGGTCCGGGGTGACCCGGCCCGACCCCCCCTGGGTCGACCCGAACCGGGTCGACCCGACCCGAATCTGACCCGGCCCGGCCGGCCGGCCGGCCGGCAGTGCGGCGGCGCGGCGGCGCGGGGGCCGCGGCGGCCGGGCGCCGCACAGAGTCTGCACGCGGGGGGGGGGGGGGGGGGGGGGGGGAAAGCCCCCCGCTTGATTGGGTGGCGGCGCGGCTTTTTAGCAGCGCCTGTTTGCAAAACCGCCCCCCCCCCCCCCCCCCAACGTGGGGGGCTTGATTGGCAGGAAACGGGGGAGCCTCCTGCCCCCACTCAAAGTAATCGCCCCCCTCATAAAGAGGGGGGTTTTATGCGCTGGCCGGGGGATTAATTCCCCCAGTTTAATACCATCCGGCCGGCCAGCTGGCCGGCCGGTTTTCTACAATGGGACCGGAAAATCCGGTCCCCTCTTCGGCTTCCGACGCCGGCGGCCCGGCCGCCGGTCTTCTCAAATCGCCGCGGCCCGGAACCAGCCGCGGTGTTCGTCGTCCGGCGCGGTGCGACGGCACCGCGCCCCTCCTCCGCACCTTGATTTCTTTCAACGCGGCGCGACGGCGTCGCGTTCTTGAGGTTTCTTCCATGGTGCGCGCGCGACGGCATCGCGTATCAAGATTGGGCGAATATCCGCGTGGTGCGATGACACCACGCCACCTTGATTCATCCACAAATTTAAACACCAAGAACGAAGGAGGGGGTTCGGCCGTGTTCATGCGGTTCGGCCTCCTCATGTTAAAACACAACATAAAATATTCAAAAGCCACATGTTAGACATACTAGATCCACGATCAAGAATGAAATAATTAAACAATAAATCAACAACCCCTACCTCGGGTATAGGTTCGAAGATTTGACAACGTCCGTGGAAGACAACGTCGCGGAGGTCGGGCGTCGCGGTCGTCGTTCGTCAAATCCGTTGACGAAGAGATACGCCCGAAGAGATACGTCGTTGGCGAATCTTCGTATGTCGACGAAGAAGGTCCGAGGAGGAAGCGGCGTTCCCTCTCGTTGACACGGAAGACGAAGAAGAGAGGCAGCGTTCTTCGTCGGAGCTTGAGCGTTCTTCATCGGAGCTTGAGTGTTCTTCGTGTTCTTCGTCAAATCTTGAAGAAGAAGAAGAAGCTCTCAAAATCTCTCAAGTTGGCTAAGAGTTCTAACCCAACAAAAAAGAGAGAAGAGCTTAATTTAATCAAAAACTTAACACAAGAATTTCAAAGGTTTGAAATTCAAAAAGATTAACTCCAAAATTAAATAACCCATGTCATTTAATGAGGGGTTAAGGAAGTTTGAGGGAAGATGTAAAGTTAGGGGTTCGTGTGGGCCCCACCACACTTAATCCTCTCAAGGGAGGTTACGTGGGTGTGGGTCCCACCCCTAACTTCCTTTGAGAGAAGTTAACTAATAAGTTTAAATAAAAATATGTAAACACAATTTTTATTTAACTTATTCTAATCTCCCAAAAACTAACTTTCATCCCGCATCAAACGCAACTTCCGAAAAGGTCTCTTTAAGCAAATATCGGCGCTGCGAGTTCATCGGTGCCCTCGGATTTCAATTCCGAGCACCAGATCAAAAGTTAGGAATTCCCGCTCGTTCGTTCACTGAACGTACCCGAGCCAAACTTCGGAAATTGATTCCGGGCACTCCGGGCCTCGGAATCAGGTGCCGTCAGAAACCGCGCTCTTGTAAAATTCCAAAAAAAATTAAGAAAAAATTTCCTTGAATTTTATGGGTCTTTACATACACGCCTTGTCCATCTAGAACATGCCGTGTAGTGTGAGTCATGTAACTGCCACTGTATCTAACAATGCTGGTTGATGATGTTCGTCGAGAACACAGTATGTCTATAACAAGCATGTCATGTAGTCTTGTTCTATTAGAAACTGTGTGGTTTAGCCATGTAAGGTAACTC
The DNA here is from genome assembly GCA_963277665.1 of Viscum album. Taxonomy (NCBI): domain Eukaryota; kingdom Viridiplantae; phylum Streptophyta; class Magnoliopsida; order Santalales; family Viscaceae; genus Viscum; species Viscum album. The sequence continues at coordinate 115,225,528 of OY728128.1, read as the reverse complement.
AGGTAGTGAATAAGGATTCAATTACACACCGTGTAGTGGACATACATGCCATGTATATGTGTTTTGAAAATCCTGAATGCTTTATTTCTCTAGTTCCCTTCTCAATCTTCTGACTTTCAGCCCTTGATAATCTTGTTCTATGGTGTGTCCTTAACCATGTCGGGTCATGCCACCGAGATGTCCTCCATTGGTACACCAGTTTCCAGGAAATGATTAGACATTGTACATGGCTGATACGTGACTTCCAGCGGATCCTCCCGTTGTGACAGCCTTGGCACTAGCCGTTGTACCTGACAAAGGTGTTGATGAACTATTTAGAGACGATTTCATGAAGATGATGCAGACCTGTCAGGGAGCGTCATCAACTACCCCATCGATGGAAGAATGTACATGGGTATTTCAGCACCAGCATCCTCCCACTTTCTCTGGGGATGGTGGACCACAGGCTACCGAGTCATGGCTAGAAGCCACGTTGACGATCATCGAGCATCTGGAGGTACCTACAGAGAAGAGGGTGAAGCTCGGAATGTACATTCTTCGAGACTCTTCCAAGAGGTGGTGGGATGTGGTCTCATAGGATGGAGGCCAGAAAAATATGGCTTGGGATATGTAGACTTTTATATTGATCTCTTTCGAGGAGGGGCATCGGTCTGAATTTTTCCTTATAGGATGGCTACTCCAGAGTTGCTGGAGCTAAAGAAGTAGTTGGTGGACTTGCAGGTAAAAGGTTTCATCCGAACCAGTACTTCTCCTTTGGGTTTTCTTGACCAGTTTGCGAAAAAGGAAGGTGGTAACCTTAGGCATTGTGTGGACTATCGGATTTTGAACCAGTTGATGGTCAAGAACCGATATACCTTGCCTAGGATTAATGATATCTTTGATTAGTTTCGAGGAGCCACGGTGCTTGAAGGTTGACCTGAGAGCCGGTCACCATTAGTTGTGCATTAGACCATCAAATATTCCTCTCACATCCCTCCATAGCACTTATGGTCTATACGAGTATATGGTTATGTCATTCGGTCTTACGAACGCACATGCAGTTTTCCTGGCACTGATGAACCAAATGTTCCATCCATACATGGATTCTTTCATGGTGGTTTTCATGGGTGATATCTTAGTGTACCCTCACACTCGACAGGACCATGCTACCCATCTTGACATCATTTTGAGTACACTAATATATAATCATTTATATTCCAAGATCTCAAAATGCCACTTCTGGATGGATCACACTTATTGGGTAATGTTATCTTAGAGACAAGAGTATCAGTTGACATAGTGAATGTGAGAGAAGTAGTTTCTTGGGAGCAGCTGAACAACCTCTTTGAGGTGTAGTGTTTTCTAGGTCCGGCGGGATACTACAGACGTTTTATATAATACTTTTCATAATTAGTAGCACCGGTGAAGGGTCTGACTAAGAAGGGTGTGAAGTCCATGTGGTCAAATTCTTGTGATTCATCATTTCTGGAGCTAAAGTGGAGGTTGAGGTCAGAATAGATACTAGTATTTCCAGAGCTAGGAAAGAGTTATAATGTTTACTTCAATGCATCCCGTATCAGACTAGGAGCTATTCTTATGCAAGGAGATGGAGTCGTTGCATACGAGTCTGGCCTGTTTCAGCCACTTGAGAGGAATTACATGATGCACGATCTCCAGTTTGTTTCAGTGGTTCATTCCTTATAGTATTGGAGACATTATTTTTTAGGAGAGTATTTTGGGGTTTTCACCGACCACAAAAGTCTCAAGTAAATATTCACTAAGTGTGACTTGAATTTGAGATAGTGAACGTGTGTTGAGTACCTTGAGTTTTTTGACTTTGAGCTTGCCTATATGTTGGGGAAGGGCAACACAGTGTTTGATGTGCTGAGAAGGAGGACCAAGATACAGGAAGTTCAGGGGGCCAGAGTGAGTGGCAACTTATTGCTCTGTTCTCTAAGATTCATTTGGAGGTGCACAAAAGAAACGGGAAGACATTTCTTTCTTCTGTAATTCTTACCTCTACTATTTTTGATCGGGTTCTACTAAGGCTCCAATCAGATTCGGAAGTCCAAGTCCTATAGGAGAGTGTATCAGGAGATGAACCTATTCCTGGATATACCATAAGAAAGGATGAGATCTTGAATTTCAGGGGCACATATGGGAGCCAGCAGACATACGTGAGGAGCTGATGTGGGACTTGCATTCCTCAGTTGCGTCAGTTTATTCAGGTGTCACCAAAATGTATCGTGACTTACAACTTCTGTATTGGTGGTCAGGAATGAAGAGAGATGTTACAGGTTTTTTCTTTAAGTGTTCCACCTTTAAGCAGGTGAAGGAGGATCATCGGTGACCAGTAGGGGTTTTTTAGTAGTTACCCATTCCCTAGTGGAAGTGGAATGACGTTTCGATGGAGTTCGTGACAGGTTTACTGAGGTCACCTCAACGGAATGATGCAGTTTTGGATGTCATTGACAGACTCAAGAAGGCTTCCCACATCTCTCCGATCAAGGAGACCTTGAGTGTTGATGAGCTGGTATGGTTGTACTTCCTTGAGATTGTACATCTTGATAGAGTTCCAGACAATATCGTTTCAGACAAGGATGCTCGTTTTACTTCTCTATTCACGAAGGGGCTTCAAAACGCTTTTGGTACACATGTACTTTTGAGTACAGCTTACCACCATCAGACAGATGGCCAGTCCAAGAATACGATTAAGGTGCCTGAGAACATGATCCGAGCATTATTCCTAGACTTTGGAAGTTCTTGGGAGAAGAACATAACTTTTGTATAGTTTTCCTACAAAAATAGTTTTCAAGAAACTATTCATATGTCTCCTTATGAGGCTTTTTATAGTAGGCCATGCCGATCACCCTTATGCTGGATAGAGGCTGGAGAGGTAACACTTATGGGACCTCATCTAGTTTAGGAGACCACAGAGCAAATAGAGTTAATTAGAACGAGGATGGCTATTGCACAATCATGAAAAAAGTATTATGCTGATCAGTTGTAACACCCCAAGATTTCATAGTGTGTTATTTCTTCAAAATAATTAAATAACTTGCACTACACGCAACACCGAGTTCAATCACACCATGACTTACAAAAATAAGCCATTCAAAAGCGGTTATGAATAGTATTATCTAAATTTTAAACTTTATATAATCCTTATAATTTTAGAATCCATATTATGAGTTTCTTTGATATAATGCAAGAACAAATTCATTTTCAGTATTGCACTTTTATCAACTTTTAATAGTGAACCCTTTTTAAATACAATATTTTAAACATATTGACTAAATGGGGACATCAAAAAAATTTAAAATGAAACATCCCAAGCTTCCACGGTACGCTTTCCTTTGAATAATACAGTAGCGTGTGTTATACGCAACTTCGAGTTTTAACACACACCACAACCGATTAAACTAGCCGTTGTGAATAGTAATACCTAATTTTTGAAATCATATATATTTTATATTTCAAAATGGACTTCATTTTTGGATTCAGAATATCGAAATTAGCCTAGGGTGAAATTTTGGTACATTTCGGATAACTTTCATATTTTGATGAATAGTGAAAATTTCTAAATTTTAATTAAAAACAACTTTTTTAATCAAAATAATTAATAGTGATAAATTATGAATTTTAGTGGTTTTAAAGTATATTTAGAATATATTTTTACCATTTAATATAATGTTGGTCATTGGACATAATTTTACAATTAATCCGAACATAAACAAGTGTCAATCTTTTGATAGTTATTATCTCTTAAAAACACGCTTTTTGTTTTGACAGCGGGAATTAATTTTAAATTAATTTCTGCCACTTCTGTGTTTTGAATTTAGGAAAATGGATTCCATATTTGGAATCAGGATGTTAAAATTGTATAAATAGGTAACTTTTATTTTTAGACATTTTGAAAAGTTACTGTGGTAAATATTTTATTTACCATGGTTAAAGGGTAAATCCGGTAAATAAGGGTTAAAAAAATAATATTATAATAATACTAAATTACCCTAAAACGTGTCTTAACCCTATTGGTTGATACATGGTCGACCATGGGCATCTTTGGGTCTATTTTGGGACCCCATGGATCCACTTGTAAGTGATAATGACACATTATATTAATAAAGTTAAAATAAAAATAAAAATGGCATAAGCTTACATCTTTTAGAAGAACAATTTTTACATAGGGTTATACATGTTGGATTTTCGATTATAAATATTCATTACAAAGATAAAAAGATTTCCTACATAATTATATTTTATTTATAATTTTTAGACATTAAATAATTTATTTTATTTATGACACAATGATGATGCAGTAATTACTAAAATAGTGAAAAATTAAAATAATTGATCTTATAAATACCCAAATAATTATAATATGAAACTTTTAATGAATTGAACTAATTTTCTATGATAATATGATATATTAGGATTGATTTAATTGACTTTGTTCGAAGTAATCAATCTGTTAGGAGTTTCAAAAAAATCAACTATTGAATAGTGTCAAAATTGACATAAAAGAGTTCTTAAAACAAATATTATATTATTAATTGATATTAAATTCCTAAAAATCTAAGGTTCGGCCAAGAGACTTATATTATGATAGGTTCCTCATTAATGGACCACTTGGGGGTCGCTTGGATGTATATAGTAAGTTTATTAACCATATTATATAAAAATACAAAGAGACATTGTAAAAGTGAAACTAATTAACTTAGAGTTAATACTTAAAGATAAGGTTAATATAAGTACCCAAACCTGTCTAAATTCTATTGGTTGAGTGGTTTTCAACCTATCCCCACCTTAACCTTTGAATAGTCAACTTTGGAGCCATTATAAACCGAATATGAATTTATTATAAATTAATATTTCTAGCTTTTCCAAAGGTGCCCCTCACCCCTCTTATAAAAGGGCACTCCTCCTTCTCATTTCTTCACACCTCTAAAGCCTTTTGGTTCGGCCAAACTCTGCCCAAATACTCTCCAAACATCCCTCACTACAACCTAGGGGCCTTAGTTTGATCAGAAAGCCAACCTAAGGAGCCCTTTTGATCAAATCAAAAGGAAGAACCCGAAGAAGAGGTAATGTTTTCACCACCCCTTTTCCAAGTTCATTTCTTCTTCCACTTCTTCTTCCTTTGTTGTTACCATTCTAAAATAATGACTCCAGTATAATTTATATACTGTGATGTTATTATAAATATGGTACAACCATATTCAGTATTCTATCCACCCTTTGAATAACATGTCACCATACGTGCGTACGTACGGCTTACCGTCTCCACGTCGTGGTGTAATTGTTATTCAATATATTATTATTTGGATGGGTATAATAATGATGTGTAACTCATGTAAATAATAAATATAACATATTAATGATTCTTTATATATGATATACCATCCATTTATATATTATTTTAATATCAAAAGAATGATATTGTCGCTCGTGCGTACGTACGGACTACCGTCTCCACGAACGCGATGAGATTCATTCTCCATCGTAACCATTAAAGTATAATTATCATTTTATGATTTAAAAATGATGTTTAAGGACTTGATATCATTCTGGATATGAATAATATACATCCTATCCTTTACAAACATGTCTTACGTAACAAAACATATGAAAGAAAACAAGTAAGTTAACACCCGAAACGACGATAATTCTAAGATATTATTAACAAATCAATGTTAAAAGATCATATATGATATCATATTAATATATATGATTCTTTTATAATTTAATAACAATTATTTCACCATTATACAGGAGGTTAACCTACCCCAACAAAGGAAAAGTACAAGGTAAGGGTTATTTCACAATCTCTTCATTATCCGAGGTTGTTTATACGTAATAATCTACTGGGATTTCTTTATCATCCACATCCATGTTTCTTCGGAATGTATTTCAAAACATATTTATTATTTACATGAATATGGGTTAAATTCATTTATACCCTTGTTTGACTTTTTATAAGAGGTTTATAAAGGAATCTTTCCGTCGTTTTCAAAACAAGGTCCTTTTTAACCTTTTCGACGGAATTGAGGTAAGAATGTTTTTTTAACTTATACGGCGGGTGCGGTTATTTTCCACCGTTATAAAGTCGTTGAAGCTTTCCATACAAGCTTATAAGAATATTTTCAAAGAAAATGTTTTATTTTATATGCATCTTAAATGATTTCAAAATAAAATGAGATACTTCTTTAAAAAGAATTTTGATTTCATCTATGTCAACATCCTTTGATGGATTTTAAGATTATTTGAAGTTGATTTATTATGATACAAAACTTCTATATTGTATTGAAGGTTTTGTGATATGTTTGACTGTGGATGTGCTATTTTATACCATTCATAGTTTATGGTGAAACTATTGACATTTCGTATGCTAGTTTTAATCCGAATGTTTATGTTATATTTCAAACTTTTCTTCAGATGAATGTGCTAAACAAGTATGTTCCGGGTTGGGGACCGGTAAAAGTAAGCCCTCCAGGTTGGGGACTGGTAAAAGTAAGCCCTCCAGGTTGGGGACTGGTTAAAGTAAGCCCTCCAGGTTAGGGACTGGTAAAAGTATGCCCTCCGGGTTGGTGTCCGGTTATTAGAGGCACTCCGGGTTGGTGTCCGGTTATTAGAGGCACTCCGGGTTGGTGTCCGGTTATTAGAGGCACTCCGGGTTGGGTTCCGGTTAGAAGTAACCCCTAGGTCTTGGGATGAGGCCTAGACAATGAAATTAACGTTTGGCATTATGCATTCCAACATTATGAAAGTGGTTATTGATATTGCATGTGATCATTCGATTAGTAGAATATCCATGTGAACAAGTAAATGGCATTATTTCATTTTACTTTTGCCATACTATGTTGAAGTTCAATTTTTAAAAGGCTTTTGTTTTAGTAATTCATTGCCTTAAATGTTTATGCTTATTTTGAATGTTCCGCTATATTGTTATCCTTACTGGGCATTTGAGCTCACCCCTTTTTTATGTTTTATTTTTCCCAGGTAGTGAAGAAGTAAATTATGATTGACTTGCAGGGATATTATGGGTTTATAGTGTGGACGTTTGAAACATTATGTTGTTGTAGTAGTTTTTCATTTTATGATGTAATGTAAAACTTATGAATATATCTAGTGTTTCCAAGGCTACTAAACTAATCGGTCTTTCGGGATTTGATCTTTCTTGTGATCATGCCAATGTTACGTAATTAATGCACCGACTCTGGGCAGCTGGGGTCGGGGCATTACAGTTGGTATCAGAGGAAGTTTAGTACAAACCTTGGAAGCTAGATTTAGATAAACTCTGATTAGAGCACGTAGACCTAAGATGAACTTTGAGGATTAGTATAGAAGAACTTCCTAGAATTTTGGTATTGTAGAGATTTTGTGAGTTTTCCGAGCAATACATCCCTGTCTGGATACGAGCAGGTAGAGGCGGCTCTGGCACAGATGTACCTAGGGGTAAAACCCGAAAACACCGCTTTGAGCTAGACTCGAACGGGAACTGGTGCACGACAACGGGCCTTGCTGCACTCTTGGTTACGACACTGCCGGGGGATATGCTTAGGATAACTCTCATTTTCTTTACAAATCATTTTGAAGGGATTATGAGTATATACTTCCTAAAAGAAAACATTCTTATGATTATGGATTATATCCATAAATAGTTCAATTTATGTCAAGTGTTTTATAAGTATGGGATTATGTATTTTGATTCATAAACTGATCTAGTTTATGCCATTGTTTAGAAATGGCGCCCAGTAGAAGGAATGAGAACTCCAGAAATACACATGATTCAAAGAGAAGGAAGGATCATATCTTTCATGGTCTTAAGCTAGAATTTATAAGAGAAATAGTCACCCATGTATTATCATCATATGAAGAAATAATATCATGTGTTGATAAGATAAGTAAAGAGTTTACTGAGTCCTATGCCTTTGAAGGGAAGCAAGATAAGAAAAGGCTGGAAGAGAGAAAGATGGATAAAGGGAAGAGGGAAAAGAATAATTTTCCCATATGTGGTAACTGTGGAAAGAAACACCCTGGAACTTGCCTGAAAGGAATGAGAGTTTGTTATAAGTGTGGAGGAAAAGGGCACAAAGTACGTGACTGCAAGGGTGAGAAAATGGTCTCAAATGTACAATGCTTCATTTGCAAGGAGTTTGGACACTATGCGAACCTATGTCCCAGTCATCAGACTATGCCGCAAATGATGCTATTGGATAATAATCAAGTTATGATACTACCACAGATGAGGAGGAATGATTAGAGTTCTTATGTTGATTATGTCAATTGAGTGTTGTATCAACAATGTACTTGTTATAATAATTATGGAGTATATAAGGATTGTACTGCAGTACTATTTCATTAAGGACTTGAGATTATGTGGAACAAAGAAAAGTGACTCAATAGCAGGATAAATTTTTGGAAAATATATGGTTGAGAGAATGATAAACCATAATATAGTTCTGATACCGAAGTAGTGATTTTGGAATAATACATGATTGTTTTGGATAAATTATATTGGATATTCTTGACTACCTTCGAACTGATTAATGATTTGTATATTCCATCATTTTTGGGGTTTAAAACATTTTTGGATTAATGAAGTATATCCAGCTTTCTATATGGAATAAGGGAGCATGAATGTAATCAATAAGGAATATGGTAATTCAGGATGTTTCAGTGTATTAAAAGAATACATGATGAAGGTATTCATATGATATTACGGGGTAAAAAGGTTCTACATTATGTTTACCTTACTTATAAATGTTGGACTGTGAGTCTGGATAGAAGTATTTTGGATAGTTCTAGTTTGTATTATTTTGGATTACCATAAAAGGAAAACCCGGAGGTTGGGTGGTAACCCGTCGCGTCCGGCAAGGCTGCGAGACTTGAACCCGCAACTGAAGGGAGACAAGGGTGTATCACCTACCACTGGCCCACGAGATGTCCTGGATTAAATAATTTAGTTTTTATTAAAAGATCTGGTATATGAATTATAAATTCATTTATTTTGGAACCCTGTATAAATTTTTTTTACGTTCTATTACCTCTTAGAGTGAAAGATGAGTTTGTGGTAGAAATTTATTATTAGATAAAACTCTAATTATAAAGTAAGTATATCTCCTTATGATCTTAGACAAACTCATAAATAAATTCCTCAACATTAATAAAAGGAACTTAGAACAAAAATGTTGTCCTAGATGGTACCTTAAATCATCACTAATTTATGGCTTTAGGATTGTTGGCCTTTTCATAGCCATGTTCTCTACCACTCTCCATCAGATAATTGATGGTTAGATTTCTCCTCCATATCCATATTTTCCTACATGGAACCCTAGTATGTGTTATTTTCGGTAATCTTCATACTTTCCACTCTTTATTTTAAATAGAGGCCTCATTAATTCATTTTTCAATGTGGGATTTCAACTAAGATATTTTGAAACGTCAAAAATGTGTTATCCCAATACCCTATGTTTTGTTGAACCGATGGTGTTTCAAATCATCATAGATTGATGAGTTTAAGGACCTCAATTTTACACTTGTTTGTGATTGATGACCTCAATCACTACCTATAAATATTAACGTTTTCCTCCAATTATATGTCTCTAATTGCCACCAATGTTCTCCTAATCGAGATCATAATTTGGTGGTGACCCTTTCATTTCTCTTTTCCTCATATTAAGACTAAATTTTAGTAACCCAATTTCCGATGTGGGTTTTCCCACAAATATATTTTCTATTTTCAACCTTTTATTTTTGAAGAACAATTTCAAATTGCGAGGACGCAATTTATTGAAGGAGGGGAGAATGTAACACCCCAAGATTTCATAGTGTGTTATTTATTCAAAATAATTAAATAACTTGCACTACACACAACACCGAGTTCAATCACACCATGACTTACAAAAATAAGCCATTCAAAAGCGGTTATGAATAGTATTATCTAAATTTTAAACTTTATATAATCCTTATAATTTTAGAATCCATATTATGAGTTTCTTTGATATAATGCAAGAACAAATTCATTTTCAGTATTGCACTTTTATCAACTTTTAATAGTGAACCCTTTTTAAATACAATATTTTAAACATATTGACTAAATGGGGACATCAAAAAAATTTAAAATGAAACATCCCAAGCTTCCACGGTACGCTTTCCTTTGAATAATACAGTAGCGTGTGTTATACGCAACTTCGAGTTTTAACACACACCACAACCGATTAAACTAGCCGTTGTGAATAGTAATACCTAATTTTTGAAATCATATATATTTTATATTTCAAAATGGACTTCATTTTTGGATTCAGAATATCGAAATTAGCCTAGGGTGAAATTTTGGTACATTTCGGATAACTTTCATATTTTGATTAATAGTGAAAATTTCTAAATTTTAATTAAAAACAACTTTTTTAATCAAAATAATTAATAGTGATAAATTATGAATTTTAGTGGTTTTAAAGTATATTTAGAATATATTTTTACCATTTAATATAATGTTGGTCATTGTACATAATTTTACAATTAAACCGAACATAAACAAGTGTCAATCTTTTGATAGTTATTATCTCTTAAAAACACGCTTTTTGTTTTGACAGCGGGAATTAATTTTAAATTAATTTCTGCCACTTCTGTGTTTTGAATTTAGGAAAATGGATTCCATATTTGGAATCAGGATGTTCAAATTGTGTAAATAGGTAACTTTTATTTTTAGACATTTTGAAAAGTTACTGTGGTAAATATTTTATTTACCATGGTTAAAGGGTAAATCCGGTAAATAAGGGTTAAAAAAATAATATTATAATAATACTAAATTACCCTAAAACGTGTCTTAACCCTATTGGTTGATACATGGTCGACCATGGGCATCTTTGGGTCTATTTTGGGACCCCATGGATCCACTTGTAAGTGATAATGACACATTATATTAATAAAGTTAAAATAAAAATAAAAATGGCATAAGCTTACATCTTTTAGAAGAACAATTTTTACATAGGGTTATACATGTTGGATTTTCGATTATAAATATTCATTACAAAGATAAAAATATTTCCTACATAATGATATTTTATTTATAATTTTTAGACATTAAATAATTTATTTTATTTATGACACAATGATGATGCAGTAATTACTAAAATAGTGAAAAATTAAAATAATTGATCTTATAAATACCCAAATAATTATAATATGAAACTTTTAATGAATTAAACTAATTTTCTATGATAATATGATATATTAGGATTGATTTAATTGACTTTGTTCGAAGTAATCAATCTGTTAGGAGTTTCACAAAAATCAACTATTGAATAGTGTCAAAATTGACATAAAAGAGTTCTTAAAACAAATATTATATTATTAATTGATATTAAATTCCTAAAAATCTACGGTTCGGCCAAGAGACTTCTATTATGATAGGTTCCTCATTAATGGACCACTTGGGGGTCGCTTGGATGTATATAGTAAGTTTATTAACCATATTATATAAAAATACAAAGAGACATTGTAAAAGTGAAACTAATTAACTTAGAGTTAATACTTAAAGATAAGGTTAATATAAGTACCCAAACCTGTCTAAATTATATTTGTTGAGTGGTTTTCGACCTATCCCCACCTTAACCTTTGAATAGTCAACTTTGGAGCCATTAGAAACCGAATATGAATTTATTATAAATTAATATTTCTAGCTTTTCCAAAGGTGCCCCTCACCCCTCTTATAAAAGGGCACTCCTCCTTCTCATTTCTTCACACCTCTAAAGCCTTTTGGTTCGGCCAAACTCTGCCCAAATACTCTCCAAACATCCCTCACTACAACCTAGGGGCCTTAGTTTTATCAGAAAGCCAACCTAAGGAGCCCTTTTGATCAAATCAAAAGGAAGAACCCGAAGAAGAGGTAATGTTTTCACCACCCCTTTTCCAAGTTCATTTCTTCTTCCACTTCTTCTTCCTTTGTTGTTACCATTCTAAAATAATGACTCCAGTATCATTTATATACTGTGATGTTATTATAAATATGGTACAACCATATTCAGTATTCTATCCACCCTTTGAATAACATGTCACCATACGTGCGTACGTACGGCTTACCGTCTCCACGTCGTGGTGTAATTGTTATTCAATATATTATTATTTGGATGGGTATAATAATGATGTGTAACTCATGTAAATAATAAATATAACATATTAATGATTCTTTATATATGATATACCATCCATTTATATATTATTTTAATATCAAAAGAATGATATTGTCGCTCGTGCGTACGTACGGACTACCGTCTCCACGAACGCGATGAGATTCATTCTCCATCGTAACCATTAAAGTATAATTATCATTTTATGATTTAAAAATGATGTTTAAGGACTTGATATCATTCTGGATATGAATAATATACAACCTATCCTTTACAAACATGTCTTACGTAACAAAACATATGAAAGAAAACAAGTAAGTTAACACCCGAAACGACGATAATTCTAAGATATTATTAACAAATCAATGTTAAAAGATCATATATGATATCATATTAATATATATGATTCTTGTATAATTTAATAACAATTATTTCACCATTATACAGGAGGTTAAACTACCCCAACAAAGGAAAAGTACAAGGTAAGGGTTATTTCACAATCTCTTCATTATCCGAGGTTGTTTATACGTAATAATCTACTGGGATTTCTTTATCATCCACATCGATGTTTCTTCGGAATGTATTTCAAAACATATTTATTATTTACATGAATATGGGTTAAATTCATTTATACCTTTGTTTGACTTTTTATAAGAGGTTTATAAAGGAATCTTTCCGTCGTTTTCAAAACAAGGTCCTTTTTAACCTTTTCGACGGAATTGAGGTAAGAATGTTTTTTTTAACTTATACGGCGGGTGCGGTTATTTTCCACCGTTATAAAGTCGTTGAAGCTTTCCATACAAGCTTATAAGAATATTTTCAAAGAAAATGTTTTATTTTATATGCATCTTAAATGATTTCAAAATAAAAGGAGATACTTCTTTAAAAAGAATTTTGATTTCATCCATGTCAACATCCTTTGATGGATTTTAAGATTATTTGAAGTTGATTTATTATGATACAAAACTTCTATATTGTATTGAAGGTTTTGTGATATGTTTGACTGTGGATGTGCTATTTTATACCATTCATAGTTTATGGTGAAACTATTGACATTTCGTATGCTAGTTTTAATCCGAATGTTTATGTTATATTTCAAACTTTTCTTCAGATGAATGTGCTAAACAAGTATGTTCTGGGTTGGGGACCGGTAAAAGTAAGCCCTCCAGGTTGGGGACTGGTAAAAGTAAGCCCTCCAGGTTGGGGACTGGTTAAAGTAAGCCCTCCAGGTTAGGGACTGGTAAAAGTATGCCCTCCGGGTTGGTGTCCGGTTATTAGAGGCACTCCGGGTTGGTGTCCGGTTATTAGAGGCACTCCGGGTTGGTGTCCGGTTATTAGAGGCACTCCGGGTTGGGTTCCGGTTAGAAGTAACCCCTAGGTCTTGGGATGAGGCCTAGACAATGAAATTAACGTTTGGCATTATGCATTCCAATATTATGAAAGTGGTTATTGATATTGCATGTGATCATTCGATTATTAGAATATCCATGTGAACAAGTAAATGGCATTATTTCATTTTACTTTTGCCATACTATGTTGAAGTTCAATTTTTAAAAGGCTTTTGTTTTAGTAATTCATTGCCTTAAATGTTTATGCTTATTTTGAATGTTCCGCTATATTGTTATCCTTACTGGGCATTTGAGCTCACCCCTTTTTTATGTTTTATTTTTCCCAGGTAGTGAAGAAGTAAATTATGATTGACTTGCAGGGATATTATGGGTTTATAGTGTGGACGTTTGAAACATTATGTTGTTGTAGTAGTTTTTCATTTTATGATGTAATGTAAAACTTATGAATATATCTAGTGTTTCCAAGGCTACTAAACTAATCGGTCTTTCGGGATTTGATCTTTCTTGTGATCATGCCAATGTTACGTAATTAATGCACCGACTCTGGGCAGCTGGGGTCGGGGCATTACATCAGTAGAGATGACCTATGGAGTTTGAGGTCGGGGATCAAGTTTTCAATGTGTCATACTGGGGGGGGCATAGAAGAATTAAGTGATATGGTAAGATTTCACTGAGGTACATCGAGCCATTTGAGGTTGGGGAGAGAGTTGGTCCGGTTGATTATCGGTTTCATATACCCCTGAGGTACTGGGTTCTACACGATGTTTTTCTTGTTTCTAAACTCCAAAGTTACTTTTCAGACCCGTCTCATGTCTCTCAACCCGGGGAGGTTGAGGTCGAATTGGATGCGTAGTTTAAGGATAATCATATCCGGATTTTAGATCACAGTAAGAAGGTTCACTATGGCCGGTCTGTTCCTCTGGTATGGGTGCATGTCACCACAGGCAAGTATAGGACGAGACATGGGAGTGGGAGTCTAATATAAGAGCATGGTGGCCAGAGCTGTTTGGGGTTTCTTCTTCTACGCAACACATGGGAAATCCAGGGACAAATTTTTTTAAGGGGAAAAGTTTGAAAGAAACCAGGTCATCTTTTTAGGTATGTTTTCCTTTTTAGATCGTTTTTTAGAAAAATAGAAATTTCTGGAAATTTCCAAAGTACACGCCATCTACATTAGGAGTGGATGCCATGTACTAGGTTACCAAGGGTAGTCGTGTGCATGCCGTGTAGTGGCCAGAACCACATCCTTGTGAGGGTGACACGGAGGCTGCCTAAAGCTGAGTATAGAATCAAAAAGTACATGTCATGTACTTGAAAATTACACACCATGTATTTTTTTCATTAAACACAACGGGGTCAAGTCTAATGGCCAGAAACACCTTATTCTAGGTTTCGTTCAGCTGATAACTCCCATATGGTTGTGATATTCCTATGAGCCTCCAACTAAGCATCTAAACACTAATTTGACCACCATAAACTGCGTTGGGATTTCCTTGGAAATCTCTCTCTTCTGCTAGAGCTTTGTTTCATGATTCCTCCTCTTTTGCAAGTTATCCTATATTGATCCTTTTAGACACTTTTGTAGATATTCGGTGTTCTAGGGTGATTCATGCTTCGAGGTTCACATGTATCATTCCTACTACACTGAGGTATGGGGTTTGTGCCTTTCCGTTGAATGCCTTTGAGTAATATGTGCAATTTTTCCCAATACCCTTTCATTGAGTATTGCAAGATCACTATTTTACACCTTTTGATTTCCTACCATGCATGTACGCCTGTGTAGAGGTTAATTGGATGTCAATAGGTTTGTTTTCTATGCTTTAGATGTGTTCCCCCATGGAGGCTCTATTTATGAATGTTTTATCCTATTTAGCCTATCTGGATTCATTGATGTTCTTCCCATTCCGAGCGATATAGGATAGATTGATTACTTTTATCATACATGTTTTATATGATGTAGACTGATTAGCCATGTAGTTCTGTAAGATTACTTTGGCCATATATCTCTTCTATGCTCGCTTGATTTACACAGGGCTGTGAGAACCTGGTGTAGTATACTATAAGGTGATTTGAACGAGTGTGCTACCTCAGAGAGACATTGAGCACTTCAGTCTATAAGGGGATTTGACTGAGTGAGCTTCCTCAGAGAGACTTGAACTGCTTTGGGATATAAAGGGAATTGACTGAGTGAGATTCCTCAGAGAGACTTTACCCTCTTTTGGCTATAAGGGAAATTTACTGGGTGTGCTTACTCAGAGATTCTATGTCCACATGGGGCTATAAGGGGGATTTACTAAGTGAGATTCCTCAGAGAGTCCAGGACTACTTTAGACAATAAGGTGAATTGACCGGGTGAGCTTTCTCAGAGAGTATTTATAATACTTTTGACTATATGGGGAATCGACAGTGAGTGCTTCCTCAGAGATTCATTATATATTCTTATTATTGAACTAGAGGGGATAGGCTTCATTTACATTATAGAGGTTTACCATTCTTGAATAGCTGCTTATTTGATTTGTGGAAATATTTATTGCTGATTACTTTCTTATTACTGCATCTTCGATTATTACCTGACATATATATTCAATGACTATAAGGCATAGGTATTTATGTGGTTTCATACTGGGATTTAGTCTCAAACCCTATTTGGGTCTTGCTTTTTAGCCCAAACAGATTATCTTGATGCAGGTATATATAAGGGATAGCGCCCTTCTACTTCTGGTTCCTGATTGGTTGTGGAGTTGGAGAGCATAGGACCAAGTTGTGGCTTGCGAAACTAAGGAGTTTTTTACATGATTTCATTTATATTTGGGTTTGTACTATTGTGTTCTAGAATTGTGATTTGTTTGGATGATTTCCTAGACATATGTATCATGCATCATTCACATATATATATATATGTCTGTGTGTGTGTGTGTGTGTGCTCTAGTTTATTATTTTCCAGTCTTCTGTTGTTAACATTTGTATGGATTATTACTGCTTATGATATTACTATTGTTTTTCTTCCATTGTGTTACTCTACCAATGAGTTAATAGTTTCCCCACTCTCACAACCAAGGCCCTCGCTTATAATCGGAAGCCTATGGCGTTTAAGAAAATACGTTTGACGCCATGTGACCAACCAGGTACAGGGGTCCTCTATGTTGCTTAAGGAACCAGGACGTTACAGAATGAACACATATCAACACATTATGAAGAACACACCATACCTCTGTGGGAGTGGGATCCACATCAACACATTTCCATGCGAGGGAAGATGAATAGATCACAAATGTTGTCAATGAAATTCAATGGATTCTTTAGTTAATTTCGATATTAATATGTACACAATATATATCCTTATATGAACATACTCAAACATCTCAATCCCTTTATCCGCCTTCTAATTGATAAAGTGATATTTTATTTGAATATACTTTGTATTTGTGTGATGAGTTGTATTTTTGCTAAAATTTATTACACTCAAAATTATCACTCCGGATTATGATAGAAGATTTCACTTCAACTCCCAAACCATCATCTTGATTCTTCATCCATAATAACATTACACATGCTTGAGTGGTGGTAATATAAATGGATTCTACAATTCACAATGAATGGAAATGAAGTTTCATTATTATGCATGAAGTAAATAGTCCATGAAGATAAAAGGAACCACCTAATGTATTTTTCCTATCATCTAATGTACCTTCCAATTTTTCATCTTGTATCCTAATTACATTGGTGGAAATTTTAATTATACATCAAGCTGAATTTCATTATTCCCTGATATTCCAAATAATTATTTGTACAACTATCATGTTTATTTCCTTATGATTCCATTAATACCTAGCTACATGGAATGTGAAATATACAATATCAGGTCATTTATTAGTCATGTATAGTATGCTTCCAATGGTTTCTATGTATTTTGTTATATTAAATGATTTTCCATCATCATATTTTGAATGTTTTTTCTGGGTAGAAACCCAATTTTCAACTTCTTGGAATTTTCCTTTCCAAATATTCTCAGAAACACCTTGTTATATTTGGATTGATAAATAAAAGTTACATTATTTTCTTATGTCACCTGTAAACCATGTAAAAATTTCATCTCACCAATCCTTTTCATTTCGAAATATCTATTCATTAATTCAAAAAAATAACTTCACTGAGCTACATATGATCCTACAAATATTATGTCATCAATAGAAACCATCACCATTATCATTTGATTAATAGAATTCCTGAAATAGAGAATGTAATCAACTCCACTATACTAAAAGCTATGATTCCTCCATTACTGATCAGGCCTCGAGTACCGTGATATTGGTGCTTGTTTCATAACATATATCACTTCATTCAACTAGAAAACATTTTTATCATCTTCATGAATGAGAAAACTATTTTTCCTACTCAAAATAAATTTCTTCTGCTAGACTGATTTTAAAATATACTGATTTAACATCCATCTGGAAAATCATGAACTTCTATTTCTCAATAATGTAAAAGAATAATCTAATTGTTTCATACCTTGAAATAAGTAATAATCTATCATCGACATCAATACCATATATATGTGAGTATACGTTTCACACTAGTCATTCTTTGTTTCGAGTCATTGTGCCCTATTCATTCATCTTATTGTGAAAGACCGGTTTAGTCTCTATGAAATTATTATATATTGGCCTCAAAACAATATCCCATGTCTTACACTTCTCAATATGATCTATCTCAACATTCACTGCCTGAACCCAATTCTCATCTCCATCTACATCAGCAAAAAATTTCTACTCAAATATAGATAAGAATGATATATGCTTTAATGAATTCATTCATCATGTTTGAATAGGAAATGTCTGATCACTGATGATATTTTCCCTATCAATTTTTGCTCAACTCATTGGCTTCATTGCTCAAATAAACTTGAATTATGATTTCTCATCCTCAGTATATTCTTCTGAATAAGAAACTACCTCTTTTCCCTTTATGAGGCCTTCCACCTCATCACATTCATCAGCAAATTATTCACCATGTTTCTGAATATTTTTTTCAATCTCCACTATAGTGACATTATTTCTCCCAATTAATTTTCACACCATATTATTAAAGAATTTGTAAGCTTTTATTTTTCCTGAGTAGCCATGAAATATCCCCTCATATTCTCATAACCCAAATTTCTTCTGTTTTTCTTTGTTGAGAATAAGGATCTTACTTCAAAATATTTGAAAGTAATTCACTATGGGATTATTTTTATACCACATCTCATATGGATTCCTTCCTTCCTTCAGACACGACATAGCCATGTTTTAAATGTAGATAGATTTCAATTTGACTTACTTCGAAAATACCATTGGTAGGTATATATCAATAAGAATCATTCTGGCCATGTTGTTGATGATCTAATTTCTCATCACCACAACACCATTCTTTTGGGTTTTTCTCACTGAATAAACATGATTCCTTATCCCATGCTTCTCAACATAGTGTTCCACTTTTCTTTTTATTAATTATGTAACATTATCGTTATGAATCATTTTAAATTTCTATAAAAAAATACATTTACATTCCCTCTGATAATTTTTTATGAAAATAAAGTAATTGGTCATATGTTAAATGACAAACTACCCATTCCATTGTACTATAGTCATCCATGTAATGAACATAATACTTCTTTTATCAAAGCCTATTGATGAGATACGTTCACCAACATCAGCGTGCACCAATTCAAGAACTCTTGTTGACTTCATATAATTTCTTATGTACAACATTCTAATGATCTTACCTTTTTTACAAGAATTACACAAATGTGTATGATCACGTAAAAAATTAGAGAGGTCTCAATTTGAATCACAATTGACTATATCATCAAGTGATAATTGGCATAAATGACATTATTGTTAATTCCAGAGTCTATTTTAATCCTCTCTAGACAAAAACAACGATCATCTACTCTACATACAAGGTAGATATTTCCATTTTTTCTTTTCCCAGAGAGAACCATTGAACCATATTTTACCTTGATGATACACATCATCTTAATAAACCTAATATAATTATCTGACTCACATAGTTTACTAATGATAAAAAAAATTGTGGCTGATACCTTATACTACCAAGAAATTTGCACATCTCATTTCTATTTCCCAAAACCTGGAATTTCCCGAGCCAATAATATTCAGGCCTTTACCATTCCCAAAAATTAAAAAATATCTTTGTCATATTTTATTCTTGTAACCAGATCATTGTTTCAAGTCATTGGGGATATGAAGCCACTATCATTGATCCATACTCTAGAACCATCCAATGCTTTAATGGCTATTTCTACTACCACTACCTTCTCATCCATTTTATTTTTTATCCATATCTTCATCATCACACTTGTTGTAGATAAAAAATATTGACATTCATTAGAGTATAATGGACCAGATCAACCCTATAGTGCTAAAAAGTGATTTTTGTTTTTGTTTTCAGATACCCTGTCAATTCTCTGATTTTCTGCTTGCATCCTCTTGGGTTCTGCTTTGGCACATTCCTCTACATGATTTGTGTATAATATCTAGAAATGTGACCAAATACATAGTACCAAAATCAATCCCTAAAAATATGTTCTATATTACTAAGTTAATTTTTGATGCCACCATTTTTCATTTACCCTTTAGTATCATTTGGCTATAGAACAAACATTATATGAATGTCCCATCTTTCCATAATAATAAAACCTACTATAGGGTGCATCCCTACGTGTCACATTATCCACCACTAGCTTTCCCTTTGGATCTCTTAATATTTTAATTCTACTTTGTTCCCAAATCAACCATTAATCATAAAACATGTGCATTTTGTCTGACTTCAACATTTAGTACATATTGTTTTTGGTCCGAAACCTCACCATTCTTAAAATTTTAACTAGATAGTTTAGTCTTTTCTACTGGATCACTATTTTTTATTTAAATCTTTTCCATATTTTGAGTGATCTATATTGCCTATCTCAAATTGGGAGTCATGATATTTGTATTATCCTTATATTTTCATCTCATATTGACAACTTCTTCTTCATGTTCCTCAATATGTTTTATAAGATCATTAGAAATGTTATTCAAATCACTGATCACCCTTCTATATTCTTTAACTCTGTATTTTTACTCATCAATGTTTCCCAAGTCCACTAAAAATGATGACTTATGATTTTCAATATCATTACACAACTCATGCTTTTTTCTTCGTGTAGTTCCATATATAGTTCGGTATCCGGTACTAGATTGTTGGATTTCATAATTATTTATATCCAAACATCTATCTCATCAAGAGTATTTTATAATTCAACTTTCATTTCGATTATTCCATCAACTTCTTATCTATATTATTCAGAGTTGGTTTCTTCATTTTCTGAGAACTATTAATAACTTCCACCATATAATTTTCTCCATGATAATTTCAGTTCTCTATCTATCGCATCAAAATCGTTAAAATCAGACTCATCTAAACTATGAATTTATTTTTAATGAAGATTCATTTTTGTAAATAAATATTCTATTTACTATTTCTTTCTATTAACATATGATGAAGAATTATTATGAATAATTTTGATTTCATCCTCATAATCTTCTATGAACTTTTCGGGGAACCGTTTCGTATGATGTCCAACCATTTCCTATAGAGAAAACGTCGATGTATGTTTCCCATTGAACATTACTTTTCGTCTTGGTGGATTTTATGATAGGAATGATATCACTTAATCTATTACTTATTCTTCATAAGATTATTCAATGGTGATATTCATTAGGGCCTTCAATGCCACCTATTTAGATTTCCCCCTTTCCACCCCATCATTGTCATCATTTCTAATTTGATACGATATTAGGTTTTTTACATGTTATCCAATGTCATCTAGATTGTATCTTTATCATCAAAAACAAAAAATATCAGATAAATAGAGGTTGATGTTTCCTCATGATGTAATTAAAAATTTTTATGACTTCAATGACCACTCCAATACCTCCCTTGTTTTCCACAAAAATATTTACCTTATAAATGAATCAAATAATAGACTCAGTTGAGATCATTCTTATATCATCATACTTGTTCCAAAAAACATGCTTCATTTCATAGATGACCATTTTATATCCTTCAAGTATATTAGATATATTTTTCCAAATAGCATGTGATTTTATTCATGAAATAACCATTGTATATATATCATTGGATAGGTTTCCCCCTAAATCTCTGATTCCATTATCCTCTATATCCAGTTCCCTTAATTCAATGTATGATTACACACCACTATATATTTTAGGTGAGATACCATGCATCGCTGCTGTAAACTCATTCATTCCCAATGATCGAATGTAGTGTTTCTTCTAATTATTCCATAATAGAAAAAAAATTCTCTCAATGATCAGATTACCTTTATGATTGGTGAAATCCTTTGAGATAGAAACACAGATATCAAAAATTTCCTTTGATACCAATTTTCAGTTCCACTAGGGTAGATACCCTGAGGGGGGGAGGGTGAATCATTTAATGAAAAATTAAAACTACTACCCCATTTTGATCATGTTATGTTGTAAGAAAAATTCTATTCTCTCTAATTACCATTGTATAGTTTAAAATAATCTTAAGGCATGATCTATACACCTCAATTTGTCCTGGTTCACCCTCACTGGGCTACATCCAAGGATTATACAGAGTAATTGTTTCATTTTACCCAATCTAATATAATCCACTACATTTTCTATGTTATGAGTGAACTCACATCCCCTCCTAGCATAAAACCAATCACAATTTGAAATCTCACTACCTATTTAGAAGATCCAATCATATTTTATAGACATGATGGTCCCTTCATTATCCTTAATTAATGTTTCCTGCACTATATGTAGATGCCCTATATATTTTCCAATTTCAACCACTAATGAATACTAATTTACAACATTATTACTTGGTGGACTCAAATCTTTTTCACAACACTTACTGCATTTTGGATGAATCTTTAATGCATTGTATATAATATTCCATCATTTTTCATGAAACCCCCTTTCCTTGACATATATCTTACTTAAAAATCAAATATTATGTGAAACATTATATTCTTGCATGTAATTAAAAATCTTTCACAGAAATAACGTTTCTTAATATTTGTATATGATCGTGGGATCAGATTCAATATCTGTGCTGAAAATATTCCAAGGAGGGGGTCATGATTTATTTATAAACATCACCATCCCATGTGAAGATTATTCGATATATAGCACCTGATCCTCCTCAAATGTGCAAAAATCCATTTCACATCGCATTGTGCATGTATATATCTTTTGTGTAACCTCTCCTTTTGTGCAACTCCTACTCTTTTGTTCACTTCATGCCTTTTTTATATTTATATGTTCTCATACTTAAACATGCCTTGAACCCATGTTTCGAAACCACCTTCAGTATTACACGCAATAAACATATCCAAAAACATGTTTATCTATTTTCAATATTTGAGGCCCAGAAATTTTTCAACCCCTAGAAAATAGTGCGACCTTTTATTTTTTCACTTTATACCACCTACAGATCGTTCATTCCTTTATCATGATTCATTTCCAATATAGTTTTTCAAGAATATCTCTACAACTTGAAAATTCACTATGTAAAACCACTTTTTCAACAAACAATCCCTCTTTGTAAATAATCACATTAACCTAAAAAATTCATAAATGTTAAATTGAGGGATTATTGAAAAATAGTTGGAGGATTTGAAGATTATTATTAAAAATGGATTAATTAATTTAAAGTGTAAATTAGATTATATAAAACCTCACAGGATTCATGGATACAATTTCTATATTCGACTATTATCATAAAACTTTTGAAAACCATTCATCAAGGTTATGATGATAATGATTCAAAATTGGAAAATATAGTATATTTATCACATTATTAATTACATAATAATTAATTACTTTGATGTGAGGAAATACAATTTATTTATGATGACTATACATTATGAGAATATATTTCAGCCATGAAATATATTGAAATCATTAAATATGATCAAGGATTATCAATTAAATTATATGATGAGGAAGAAAATTATATTTCCTATAAGAGAATCATTGTTCTAATCATAAATCCCTTTGAAAAGGATACAAGAGTACATCGATAAATGATCAATAATTTCATTTATGTGTACAAGAATTTTTATCGTTTTAATTTTATCTCTAATGAATTAAATGGGTGATTATGGTGGATATAGAAGTTTATTAATCAATTGAATATTTTTATTTTCAGAATATTTTTTATCGCAACGTCAATGAAAATATCATTAAGTATAATGTTTTCACTTGGCTGATTTTAATTTTTAAAAATGGACATACATTTTTGTAATCTATATTATATTTTTGGAATAATTAGAAATATATAATTTTAGACAAAATTTACTAGTGGTTATGAATTAAATAAATTCAGGTGATTAAGCTAAAATTAACATTTACAGGTGACTGAACCATAATCATAAGTGCCAAAATGACATACACACTTTTCAAAAAGTCATTGTCATCCAATAATTATAACATATCTTCTCATGGTTCTAATTTTATGTTTTATTTTTATATGTTTTGATTAATATTTTTATATGATATTTTAATTAGGGATAATGGACAATAAGGGACCTTCCTTTCCGTTACCATATATAACACTTTTAGATATGTAAAAATCATATTCTAAATTATATAAATACTTTGGAATGATTAATGAAATATTATTATAAAAAATTATCATTAAATTTTAAAGATGAATTAGTTATGTAATAAGCTTTAGAAACACCTACGTATTGATTCTTTGATTACTAATCAACTAAAAGGAACATTTATATACATAGTAATTGTGAATTATATTCATTTAATTATTGTAAATAATTAATTTTATAGATGAATATATAATTACAAATAAATGATTTCATAATATATTTTATATCTAATAATGTTTTATATATTTATAAATTAAAACTAAATAAATAATGTCAAATTTTTTTTAAAGTTCGTTCAAAATAAATTAAATTTTATTAATTTAGAAGAAATTAATTAAAATTGTACATTCTACCATGTTAATTTTATATATAAATAAATATAAAATATTTTATTTTAATGGACCAATTGTTCTATAATATATATATTATTTTCCAATAGATTTTTAAATACTTTTTGGAAAGGTTTTTAATAAAGAAGTGTTGTGGTACATTAGAAGAACTTGTTTTAAAATTAATTTTCAAAAAAAATTATATATTTTTTTAAATTAGATATAATATTAATAATTTTGTGTGTGTGTATTTTATAATTAATATCAAAATATTTTAGTCATAATGGTAAAATTTTATAGGATCATAAACTATATTCTTTAATAAAATTCAAAATGATAAAATTGATTAATTATAGAAGAGAAGGATGAAAATTATTGAAATGCAGATATTTTTGTTTTTTTGGTGGTCTATACTAACCATTATCCCCCTTTAAAATATATCTTTTCAATTTTGGAGACATAATTGGAAATTTGGACCACCCATTAATAATTATCATTTGTTATTTACAAGAGTGTAAATCAACCTCCACTATAAAAATGAAAGCACATTACCCCTTCCTTACAACTCTCATTTAATTTTGGCTCATCCTAAATATGTATAAATAGTCTCAAAAAATACTACCACTCAACCTATATGAAAAAGTTTTTTCATAAATAAATCTATGAATTTCATTTTGTAAAAATCAGAAGTACTTACCTGATTAAGAGGTAGCATCTTTCATTAAGCTCTTTAGATTTATTTCCAATCACCACACCAAAACAATTATTAGTCAATTTTTATATAACAAAAATAGTATCATATATATAGTAAAATTTATTTATGATACTTTTTCCACTTAAATATTCACACACTCCAATTTAATGGATAATAATTTTTTTACCTGTATGATGAACCACCACCACATAAAATCACGATGAATTGTTTTTTATTTACAACCTCCCAAGGGTGGACATTATGACTATAAAATTATTTATATATTATATTTTCAATTTCATTATGATCAAATAATTATTATATAACACATACCATATTACACTCGATTTTGGGTAAATATGTTAACATCATTTGTGGAATTGTGGACTATCACCTCAAATAAGTTTGGGGATTCCTTCACACAATACAATGAATGTATTGAGGATGATTTTAATAAAACTATGTAAGATATATAAAATATATATAATAATATAATTATAATATAAATATGTATCATTTCAATTTTAATAATTCAATTTAATAATGAAATGAATATAGTGATCCTGTTTACGTACTACCCACCGTATCGATGAATGGTACACTTCATTCCATTTAACAAAATACAATGGGTAATTATAAATACATAAATACTCTCTCTATATATGACAAATTAATCATGGTTTAAGATATTTATATGATTATTTCATTATATAATTAACAGAAAAAAGTATAGATGTAAACATATAAACCAAAAAACATAAAAATTAAGAGAACAAATAGAAAAAATAATGTGTAAGTGTCAACAAATAGGTCATAAAATATTATAAGAAGTTAATATAAGATACTATTGAGATTATTATAATTATTTTATATTTTTTATGGTATTTTAATCAACTATATATGAGGATAAATACAAAAACTGATTTTGGTAAGCGATTTCATCTCAATATACAATCCATTGTGATTTATTAGTCGTTATGCACCTTGGTTCTTTTATATGGTGTATATACTGTCGTTGGAAATATTATATCATGATTATTTTTATTATCATGATATTAAAAAAAATTAAATATATTTCTTCAAAGGGATTATGATTTAAATGTTTCAATGATGCATGAGATAGATTGGAATGTTTAAAGACTATTCGCTTTAAGAATGTTCTAAATGATTATTTTTAAAATCTAACTTCCGTAGATATTATTATCTTTCTAATAAATTAATAACATAATTTTAAACAATGTTTTAGTAAATATGATTGAATATATATATTTTGATGCTTTAGAATTTTTATTGGTTTTATCTTATATCCTTTTCATAGGATATTCACTTCAAATATTATTTGACTGTTTGGGGAGATATTGATTAATCTATATTATCAATGAAATATATATATTTGATAAGGATTATAATTTATATCAATTATTCAATATGAGGACTTATTTGGACTATTAATAATTGGTGGGCCCATGAAATTATATTACCCATTTATGAATGGATAGATTCTCATTAGATAAATACTTTTTTTAAAAAAAAATGGATTATATCAATAGATTTATATCATCTTCTGAATGGTAATGACGTAATATATTTTTATGATTCTCAGAAATAAATTCTAAAAACTACACATTTCAATCATTTTGTTTCATTTATTACCATTCCTTGAGATTTTACATCAACATTTCTAAGAATACATTCATTTCAAAGATTATTAATTAAATTTCTTGTGTTTCTATTTCATTCATTTCAATAATGATTTATTCTAATCCTTTTATTTGAATGAAATATGTTTTTTAATAATTAACATTTCATGTTCATTTAATCCCATTTATTCATTATATATTATTCTTTACTCACCATTACTATGAATTTCATCTCACTGTTAATATTTTTCCATTGCAGATTTTATGAAGAGGGTCACATTTTATATGATTTTAATGATACATTTTATTTCATTGTATTATATATCATATATTTTTTTCTTTTCCGAAGTTATTATGGGTCTACTGTATGTAATATTGATTTCCAATAATGCTAAACTAATTGGTTTTTATGATTAAAATCATTTTAATCATTCCAATGTAATAATATAATGCACCAGCTCCATGTTATTGGGGGAAGGAATGAGAAATTGGTATTCAAGGATATTTAGAGGCCAACATGGAAACAATATTTAGAATAAATATTTTACAAATCAAAAAACTAAATTAAAAAATTTATTGATAAGTATTGAATATCATCGTAGAATATTTGTATTGAATATATTTTGTAATTATTCATTTAATTTAATCCATTTATAGAAACTACAAGGTGATTTAGTTCTCGAAAAAAAGTACGTAGGAGTAAAAAATTACAAAATTAGTGTTGGGGATAACTCTGTTTAACACAGTACAAGACAATAGTCATTACTGTGGAATTATTTTACTAGACCAAAAGGATATAATTAGGATAATTCTTTTTTTAAAGCATTTTAGAGGATTTTAATATATTTCCAGGTAAGGCATGTTTATGATTATCATATTAGTTATTTATATGGTTCCTGATTTATGTTATCTATAATTCTAGATTAAGACTTACAATTTCTTATAATTTTATTTTATATTCTAATATATTGAATTTTCTAGAAATGGAACCAGAAATAAATAGGTGTGTCAAAACCCATTGTAAATATAGGGGATTCCAGGCTAAGAATGACAATGTACTAGTTATTGGAACTGAGCATGTTATGGATATATTAAGGAATATTAATAAGGTTACAACAGATAATCTTCCATGGATAGAACAACCTATTACTAATAGAGGGTATCATATGCTCAATATGTTTATATAATAAATGACCACATTATTTAGTGGGAATACTAATCCAATTGTGTAGGAGAAATGGTCTCTGGAGTAGATATTCACATGCCGTAGATGTAGTGAAATTGAAAAGGACTCAATTTCGGTATATTTTATCCTAGGTGAAATATATTAATGGTGGTATTTTATCTATAATAATTTAGAGAAAAATAAATATAACCTAGAGAATGTAGAACATTTAAGGAAAAAGACATCGACAAATACTACCCTCATGATCAGAAAATTGATATGAAGAAAATTTTTCATAGATTAACGAAAGAGGACGAATAGAATAATCTATATTATTAACAGAACATTACATGGTTCACTAAGTATTCATTGAATTATATACATAACAAGCTGTGTATGGTTGATCAATTATTTAATGTGACTAAGAAAAATATCCAAATAGAAGTGCTTTCTCATATATTCACATCATAAAAAGAGAGAGTTTCATGAGACATAAAAATATAGAATTAATTATCAAGATCATAAATATTCCAGGGAAACCATGACACAAAGATTAAATATGAGAACCATGAAAAATGGAATGAGTCAATGATGATGAATTGAATTACTATTCTCTGAAAGTTATAACTCTGGAAAGAATCACCCTGGTAAATTCTTGAAGGGTTTGGGAGTATGTTATGTGTTAGGAGAGAAAGGCTTCCAATTAAAATAATTCAAATTGAAGAAGTAAAATGATGATATTTAGTGTCATAATTGTATTGTGATGGCCAAATATGAAAACAAATTCCCCATGAATCAACCGAATATACCACAAAAAATATGTGATCAAGGTCAATCATATGATGGAAAAACAACTGAAGTGGAATGATAAATCATATAATGGATTTTTATATAAGAATTATGTTTTAAAATAATTTTATTTACTATTTTCCTATAATTTTATTTACTAAATAATTAATGATTGTACGAAATTACCTTTTCATTAATGATTTGAGATCATGTATGGAATTCTACCAAAATCCTTTATTCAGTACAAATTACTTTTTTTGGAAGAATACATTGTTGAGAGAGAGATAAAACATAATATGATTATAATATAGATATATTGTTTTATAAATAATTAAAAGGATTATTTGGTTATGTATGAACTATTTTTGAACTAATTAATGATTTGTTGACAATGTGGTTAGGCTATCATTGAGGATGTTTGCAATAATTTTTTATTTTTATAATATATATTATAACATATGTTTTATATAAATAATAAGGAAGAAATAATTTTCCCAATAATAATTTATTTTAATTCATGTTATTACTATATTTAAGTATAATAGATGATAATGGTGTTATCATGTATGTTATTTGATAATTAAGGGGCAACTTCATGATGATTGAAGGATAATGATGAGTTCAATTTGAAAAATCATTGAAATTCTTCTTATTTTTAGAATAATAACATTTGTGAAATGTTAAATACTTAAGTAATTAATTAGAAGAAATTTTGATTTGATTTTAGATTTTTATATATTACATCACTATATGATGAATCTTTTTATAGGAGATTAAGTTGAAATAGTCCGAGGCAAATTTAAATGTTGTGGTTGTTCTTATAGAAACTTTGATTTTAAGTGTATTTACATATATAAATTTATTGTTAAATAATTCAACTACTAATTGAAAATTGATCCTAAAAAAGAAAAAGTCCATGTACCATCATTTTAAGTGAATCAAATGACTGATTAGAACATTGTGGATTTACGGCATTGGGAGTGTTTAATTTATTCTAACAGCGTTCTATAGACCACTGAATTATAACAACATTTATAGATTTATCCTTTATATCCATGATTATATTTTCCACCAATTTAATCCTTCATGGTATCCTAGTCACACGAACATTAAAATTTCAATTCATTCTTATTAAGATGATGTGTTTAAACCCTATTTACAATGTGGGTTTTTAAAATTAGTTCATTTTCAAATATGAATCCCCAGATTACATTGTTAATGTTCAAATGGGGAGAACAAAATTTTAATACAGACGTGATAATGTAAAAAATGAAGAATTTATAATATAGTCATTTTAGAATTAATATAATTCTCTAACATGGTTCATAAAAATAATTATGCATATCCTATATACAAAAAATAATTATCTTTCATTACTTACAAGATTGATTTATATATACTTTTAATTAGGCATCTATTTTAAAACTAAATATTGAATGTCTTTTCAATTTTCATTGAAAAAATAAATATCATTTCCGAATTCTAAATTCCAAAAATATATTGTGGTGATTATAGGTAATTTTTAATAAAATATATTTTTATGAAATGTGAAAAATAGTAAATATTATTTAAAAATGGATTTTTTAAAATAATAATTATTATACAAATATAAAATAATTAAATATTAATGTAATAGTAGATTAATTATACACATATTAATAAAATTTTGGCTATTTAAATCACTTTTGTGATTTTAGTGTTTATAAAAACATGTGGATCTTCAAAAAGATTTACCTTAAAGACATGCTTCCTCGCTACATCAGCACGATTATCGTTAAAATTAATTTTACCATAGTAGTCAATTGAATATTTAAAACTAAACATACCTCATTGGGAAAAGAATAATATTTTATTCTAATATGATAATAAATTTTTTAAAAAAATAAATTAGGGAATTTTGTTAAAAATAAATTCGTTATTAATGAAAAATTAAGAATAACAGGTGACTAAAAAGTAATCTTAATTGAAATATGACATATACAGTTATTAACATTTTAGTGAATACCAATTGTTCGACCATATTTCATAATGATTCTAATTTTATGAATTACTAATTTTTGAAAATTTTCATGTATGATATGTTATGTAATTGAAAATACAATAAGGTAACATTCATTACCATTAACTCTTATAACACATTGAGATTTATAAAAAAATAATATTTTAGGTTATAAATAGCCTTTGAAGTGTTTATTTGGTTTTTAACGTAATTTATCAATAATTTTTAGAGATGAATTTGTTACATAATATTCTAATGAAATGTCAATGCGTTGATAATTTTATTAATAACCAACTAAAATAAAGGTTACTAATTATTAAAAGTGAAGAAAATTGATTGAATTAATCTATACAATTATTTTTAGATTTTAATATATAATTTAACACAAATTTTAATATAATTTGTTTTATTAATAATATTTTTCTGATATTTTTAAATTAAAATTAAAAAAATTATTTCAAAAATAATAGTAATGTTATCTAAAAATAAATTATATTTAATTAAATTATTAAAAAATAATAAATTATATATTTTTAGAATGGATTTTTATGTGTCAAAAAATATAAAATATGTTATATTTCAGACATATTAATTTTTTATAATTATCTTCTTGACACAGAGATAGTAAAATCATGTTTAGAATGATCTTAATTTAAGTTGTGTTCTTTCACATTAAATGTGAATGTTTTAACAGTAAATTATTATAGGAAATGTATTTTTGGTTGAAAATTAGATATAATATTAATAAATAAAAGGTTCAATTTTCTAAAATATATTACATTATATTAGTTAGAAATTTTGAATTACAAAGATTAGAAAACTAGATTATTTAATAAAAATGAAAATGATAAAATTGAGTAAACATAGAAGTTATGGAAATAAATAATAAATATTCACATATTTTTGGTTGGTGGTGGTTTTTATGGACATTGATTCCTATTTTATACATTTTATTCCAATTTCATGGATACATTATTTAGTGCCACTATGTTTGAGTTATATGACCTTTTTTGTACCATTTTATGTATATTAAGTTGTTTAGAGATGTTTGGGAGTGTTTGGGAGAGTTTTGAATGTTTTTGGAAATTTTTGGAAGCCTTTTTAAGGGAGCACAGTTTGAGCATGGTAAGGGGAAACCAGGAAACCCTTATGTTTTTTAACAGGGTTAGTCAGGGTTTTCCCTAACACACCCATTTATTCTACCATGTGATCTCTATGTAGTATTAATTCTTCACAAGGGATATAGGTGCTCTCCCACTCATATGTAAAGGTTTTTGAAGGGTTTTCAATGGTTTTTGAAGGGGCTTTATCTCTAGTAAATATCCTCTTTCCTTATTATTATGGAATCCACAAGAACCACCCTCTTCTCTATCATGGTTTTTTAGATATACATATGTTTCATGATGGTCTAGAGCTTTTGTTTCCTTAGGTGATTATTTTTATTCTATTTGTTGATAGGGAAGGATATCTATAGGTTTTATAGTGGTGTGTTCATCCAGATTGGTTGTGTGGTTGCTAGTGGGTGGATTTTGCAAGAACACTAATGTAAGTGGATTCGCTATGGACTCCAATTTCATAGAAATTGATTCCTTGTTTTAAATTTATTTTATTTTCTTTATAATAAAATTTAAATATAATGTGTGAATCTTTTTGGAAACAAATTTTGTGATGAGTAGTGGATATGGGGTAAAATGGGGAATTATTGCAAAAAGTGGCAATGTTGTGAAATTTTAAAATGATGATTTTAAATTGGATAATGGATAGGATTATAGAAATTGTTTTATGAATGATGAATTTCAATAATTATTTTTCATCATTGAAATGTGGTTTGGAATGTAATATGATTAAAGTATGTTTTTAATAAATTATGGTAATTATTGACGTGTGTTGGCATGTTTTGAAAATGGAAAAGTGCATAATGTTTTTTCTTGATGTGATTATTCTTGATGGTGGGTCATGTATTATGGCTTGTGTTGATTTTGTGTGAATTTATTGAGATTTCTCACTATAAAAGTGAATGGATAGTGGATAGAAAGGCCATAATTATTGATATCTGGCTGGGAAGTACCACTAGATTGGAGAAGTAGTAAATGGGTTTGGACAGGATGTTCCACTATGGTAATTTTCCTTGTTGTGTTTTGTTATACCAGATGAAAACAATTAGTCTAATGGTAAATGGTGAAATATAATACGACATGGCTTTATAGCATTCCCTTCAGTTACATGGTTTGGGTATGGTGTCTTGGTAACTATTTTTTAGCTTAATGGTAGTTGTTGAGCCATTTTTTTATATAAATTGTTTTATATATTTTTTATAATATTATTATACTAATTTCATGTTTGATGATGTCATTTATGGAAGCCTATTGAGTGTTTTTATTAACCATTACATTGGAACATTGATTATTTTTCAGATTTTGAATTTTTAGACGAAGGTAAGAGTAAAGAATAGCATTTTCTAGCAGTTCCTCATAATGCACGGTTGGTTTGGTGGTGCTTGGAGCATGGATCTTCTTATGGGGTAGAGGTGTATTCCTTGGATTAATTTATTTCACTAGTCTAGTCATCTTGTTATCACATTAATTTTGGTTGTATATGTTTTTTTGGGATTTATTTGGGATTAGTTTGATTGTCTTTTGGTACTATATGGTTTGGGATGATATGTCAAAATTCATCAGGTAGTTTTGTTTGTAATGGCATGTTTGGTTAGTTGGTTTTTCCCATCGAAAATGGTTCCCAAAATTATTCTACATGCCTTTGGCATTTATTTGCAGCCTTGGGTTCCTTTGGAATGTGGCTTCTGCCCTTATAGCACCTCACAAACTTTTCATGTAAATGTGAAAGGGTAGAGGAATATAAACTAGTATTAGTTTGTTTGATAATTTGGTGTTTATTGTTTGAATTGGAGTTGAAATTCATTCACGATCCATTCAATGATTCATAACAGTAGCATGGTGTATGATTTTATGAACAAGGAATGTACAACGTAAAAGGATATGGATGAAATTTTTTAATAAGATTCATGTTACAAGGTATTTGGGTACATAAGTGTTTTGGATACACTTATAGGAATTTGATATCTCATTTTTGTCACCGTATCCAATGATATGAATATGAAATTCTTAGTAGAAATGAATTCCCAATTCAAAGAATTTTTTATTTTTTATAATGAATAATGTTATGCTTTGAATATATAGATGTGTGGAAAATATGGAAATCAATTCCAATGTGAGGATTTGAAGTGTTAATAGTTATGGTATTTTGAAAATGGGAGGATTTTCAAAACAAGTTATTTTGTTTAGAATAATGAAACATTGGAAATTTGAAATTGCAGAAATCCTGGTTGTGATATTTGTTATGTAATTTGATTTGTATCATAATCTTTTTCTTGATATGGGAGTGGGACTTATGGTTGTTTTAGTTTATAGAAATTATACTAGGTAAGCATTGTAGGGACCAAATATAGGAGACTGTTGAAAATATTGTTGTACCTGAGACTCAAGTGAACCAGAATCTGGTGCATAATATAGATCATGATTTCCAAGCTGAGGATATTGAGAATAAACTAGAAGAACCATGTATGTGGATCATGTTGTTCAGTTTCAAAAGTTGAATACGTCCATTTTTTAGGGATATTCACAGCGTAAAATGGCTGAAGCATGAAAATAAAAATGAACAAGATATTTGACTTCATTGGAACATATATGAGATGAATGTGAAGTTATCCACATACATGTTGGAAGATTGTTCCCTTCACTAGGCAGAGGGTGTAGTCCATGAATGGACGTTCCAAGGAGTGACATGGGAGGGTTTTGAGTAACTGTTTAACAAAAAATTAATCCCTCATAAATTTAGTATTTATTGGTGAAAATATGTCATTCGTTTTAAGAAAGATATCCATTTGGTAATGAAATACATAGAAAAGTTTGTGAACATAGTGTAGTTTTCACCTGAGGTAGTGGGTAGCACATTATTGAAGGAATGAATTTTTGAAGTTTGTTTGAAGTAAGAAATTTGTTCCAAGATAGTGGTGACGTGTATAAATGATTACTCTGAAATTGTGAGTAGATAAATGGTAGATGATTGAGATATTTTTGGTGATAGACGTTGGTGAATTATGTTAGTACCCATGTGGAATAGTTGGAACACAAATGTAGGGTATTAGTGGAAGAAGGAATCTTATTTATAGGGTGGGAGTACAGCTCAAAATCTAGTGGTGGGATCTTTGAAGCCATATTCTGAAGCCGAGAGCAAGCTGGGATATTTTCATTGTGCCTCTATGGGACACTTATAAAGGGATTGTACGACTCTTCCTCAAGCATGTCATAACAGTATGCAAATGGAGCATCATCAATGATACATTCATAATGGTGTGAGGTCGAGTGTTGTTACAGTCCTTCTGGGTTTTAGGCATCCTATACATCAAAGAGATGGGGGATGTAGCATATTCCTCATCATCAAAGTTTAATTACTCTTGTTTATTCAAGAAATAAAAACGCACTACACCATGTTAATAAAGAGAAATGTGTGGAAAGTAAGTATTGGTTATGAGCTGAACAGGTTGTGATAGATGATCAGTCGGAACCATCCATGGTGTGAGGTATGGATCTTTTGTAATTTATTTTGTTGCAATTTTTGTTTGATACATGGGCTTCCCACTCTTCAATTTCATCTCGTGTTATTATTTTTTTGGGTCATTCCAAGGAAATTATGCCTTCATTTTTAAAACATCAAACTCTTTTAGGACAAAGAGAGTGTCAATCATTCCTATGTATAGCATGTTTGTTAGATGTGGATGACATTGAATTGTTTTGTTATTTCATAGTGATTGAGATGGATGTATATGATATAATAATGGGAATGTATTGTTTGGGGATTTATAAGGACCACATTGATTTCTATTTCAAACAGTTAGTTTTGCAATTGTTTTTGGCATTGAACCTCTCTTTGGATGGCAGGAGAATGAAACGTTTGGTGCGACCAATTTTTCAGCACCATATATTTCCATGATCTCATAACAATTAGTTTTCTTGTCACTAGAATCTATGGAAGCAATTGAGAACAGTGTTTTTCTAATGGTTGTTGATCAGTTTATGGATTTCATTCTTGAAGAATTCGCATGGGTACCATCTTTGACTGAAGTGGAGTTTACGATTCATATCATTTTGAGGACCATTTTTATCTCACTTCTGTCGTAACGAATTGAACTACCAGAATTTCCAAAATTAAATGTGTAGTTGGAGGAGAATGCAAAAAATGGTTCATTCAATCTAGAACGTCTCTACGCAGCGCTGGTTTTTTGTGTGTTAAATATGAGGATAGAGCTCTATGGCTCCGTGTATATTATCATAGACATAATCAGGTTACGACAAAGAACCAATATCCACTTCCACACTTTGATGATTTGTTTTATTAGTTGAGGGTATCTTAGTCGATATTCCAGATTGACTTGAGGTTGTGATATTATTAACTGTTGGAGAGAAAGGAAGATATTACCAAAACAACTTTTAGAAGTAGATATTTCCATTATGAGTTTGTGGTTATGCTCTTTAGACTAACGAATGAACTAGTAGTTTTCATAGAAATATTTAATGATATATTTTAGAGATATCTGGATTCTATTGTGGTTGTATTTTTTTATTATATACTAGTGTATTCAAGAACAAGGGTTGGGAAAGAGAAGAACTTTGTGATAGTGTTGGGGATCTTGATGGATTATCATTTATATGCCAAACTTCCAAAGTGTGACTATTGGATAGAAGAGGTTCATTTACATGGCCATGTTGTTTCTATAAAGTGTGTTTCAATTGATCCATAATAGATAGAGGATGATATCTCTTGGCAACTGAAAAAAATGTTTTTGAGATATGGGGATTCCATGGTATAGATAGCTATTATCAATGTTTTTTTTCATGATATTCACTATTGGACTCACAAATGACAGCATTGAAATGAAGAATGTTCCATTTAAGTTGGATGAGCTATGTAAGAAATTGGTTGAATAGTTAATATGTTCCCTTACATAGGCACAACTCATGGTTTTTCTCAAACCATGGAAAGGGTACACATTATATTATGATGCATCAGGATTTGGTATAGTGGGTGTTCTCATGCAAGGGATCATGTGGTATCATATGGATCACTATAAGTGAGGTTTCATGATTTGAAATATGAATCACTTGATTCAGAGATGGTGGTAGTGGTTCATATTTTAAAACTGTGGTGCCATTACTACATCGGAGATAAATTCATAGTGTTTAATGAAAAGACAAATTTAAATATTATTTTGACACAATGGGATATGAACATTAGAAAAATAATATGGATAGAATATCTGCATATATATGACTATGAGATAATTTAAACACTGTTTAAGATAAATTCGGTGGAGGATGCATTATGGAGAAAATCATATGCTAAGGTGGTGCAATATGCATCGAATCAGTTGAAGTTGATCTTGATCAAAGGTGAAAAGCAGTTGTAATGAGGGAACCATGGTAAAATAGGGGCCTTATTTTTGGTTCCATAGGTTCATGTCCTAGTTGGTTTGGTTAAATAGGTATAGGCATCTGATTCCAAGTTTATGGAGATGAGTTCCAAAAACAAGGTTGGGGATATCATTGAAGGCTGGAAACTGAATAGGAGTTCTGTATTGTATTTTCGGAATCAGATGGTGGAACCATTAGCTTTTCAGAAAGAACATACAGAGATTATCATATTTGTAGGTGTGATTTCCATCTTGGAAATTTAGAATATGTATAAGGAATTGAATGTTTAGTATTGGTTGATAGGTATGAAAAGGCAACTGACTGAGTTTGATTTGAAATGTTGTACATGTCAGCAAGTCAAGTAATAACATCATTGGCCAGAAGGAATATTTAAATCTTTTCCTATTCCAGTGTTGATGTGGGAACAAATAGTGATGGATTTTGTGATAAGTGTCCTATGAATGATCAGGAACCATGATTCAATATGGTTTCTTCTAGATCGTCACACAAAGACAGCTCATTTCATCATGATTTGTGAATCTCATATGGAAAAGGATCTATCCAACGTCTCTATTAATGATGTGTTACATAAGCATCGAGTTCCAGTTTCTATTGTATCATATAGACATATGAGGTTCACATCTTGTTTTTTGAAATCCTTTAGCACACCCTAGGGACATAGTGGATGATGAGAACAGTGTATCATCCTCACACAGATGGCTAATCCTAGAGGACTGTACAAACATTTGTGGATATGATAAGGCCTTGTGTGATGTATTTTGGTTTCTCCTGGGGGGTGTGCTTACCATTTGTGGAGTGATACTATAATTAAATTTATCAGTATTCTATAAAAATGTATTTGTCTTATACATTATATGTAGGTCCGTGCAATTCACCACTATATTGGGTTGAAACATGTGAGATTTTAATGATTGGACTGAGCCTTGTCTAGGAGACCGTAATGAAGATAAATATGATCAGAAATATGATGGAGATGGATCAATGTCATCATAAATCATTTTTTGACCATCATCAATGACCATTTTCATCGGAGGATGGTGGTCATCAATTATTTAGAATCTCTACTATGTCGGGACATTTTCTATTTTGAAAGTAGGGTATTTTATCTCCAATGTATATTTGACATTTTGAGATACATTTCAATATTGGAGATGGGGATCATAAATTTTCTTTTACAACTTGTTATAGTGAAGTTCACAATGTGATTCATGTCTCATAGTAGTAAAAGTATCTGCAGGATCAGGACCATGTGATTCGATGGGATCGAGTTGAGTTGGAGTATGATGCTTCATTGGTGCATGTGCATGTGTGGATAGTGGTAAGGCAATGGAATGTCTTGTTTGATAAAATAATTGGTCTAGTCATGGTTTTATGGTAACATGGATAGATTTAGGATGATACATGGGAGTGGTAGAAAGAGATGACTGGCCAATGACTTGATCTCTTTTAAAAGACGGGTGGTTCTCTTCATTCAATGGATGTAAACTGCAATTGTGTGGAGAATTTAAAACCCATTTTTTGAGGTATTATACCTTTTTTGAAACCCTATTACGTATATTTAGTGGTTGGGAAGGTATTGGGAGAGTGTGGGAGAGTTTTTAATGGTTTTGGAAATGTTGGGTGGCCTATTTAAGGTTGCACGATTTGAGCCTGCTGAGGAAAAGCATGAAATAATCTTATGTAATCATGAAATATGCCACTTTTTAGGAAGTATCATCTACACAGTTAGTTCATGGTTTGTCAAAACGTTAGAGAAAAATGTGAGGGACTTAATAATTATATTTTTTTAAATGGGGTTACAGAAGATTTGTCTTCACTTACATATTTATTTTCCTATACATCCTCAATGAGAGATTTATTCTTATCGATGGCTTGTGGGGATCATCCACTTGTTTTAGAAGGGATTTGTATTGTTTTGAATGTGGTTTGAAGGTAGTTTATATTAGACATGTCTTATCATTTAGTTTCTTCATGTTTTCCTATTGATATTCTCTATTCCCTCTCTTGGTTTTCTACATCTATATGAGTTTCATGTAGTTATAGGGTTGTTTTTTTCTTATGTGATTATTTTAGGTATTTTTGATGATAGGGAAGGATATCTATAGTAGTTTTGGTGGGGCATTTTTCAAGATTTATGGTCTTGATTCTTGTGGGTCAATTTCTCTGAAATAATAAGGTATGTGGATTCTATCTTGACTCTACTTTTCTAGAACATGATTCCTTCTTTGCAATTTATTTTTTTATTGAAATTAATAATGAATATGATGTTTCAATAATATTGGAAACTAATTTGGAAATGATTTGCGGATTTTTGGTATAATGTGACATTGTTGCAAAAAGGTGTTTTATATTGTGATTTTAAAATGTTGACCATAAAATGGATAATTTGTATTATTATGTAAATGTTTTTTATGAAATTTGAATTTCAATTAAGATGATACATCATTGAAATGTTTTTTATAACAGAAAATGATTGAAAAGTGATTTTAAATAATGGGGGGATTTATTGATCTATTTTGGCTTTTGTGGGAAATGGTTTTTGGGAACAATGTGTGGCCTTGGTGTGCTTATTTATGTTGGTTGGTCAAGTATTATGGATTGTGGACACAGTGTGTGATGTGGGTGGTAATTCTCACTATAAAATGAGATGGATCTTGGATGGAAGGGCCGTTGTTATAGATAAGTGGTCTACAAATACCACATGTTTGGAGATTTAGTAAACTTGTTTGGATGAGATGTTCCATCGTGGGTGTTTTCCTTATTGTGTGGTGTTACACAAGATGAATATTATTTTTCTAATGTGAAATGGTGAAAATGATTATGGAATGGTTTCTTCGAAGTCCCTTAGGTGTCAATGTTTGGGTTTTATATAATGCCATTGGTGTGTTGGGATTATCATAAGTTATTAAACCATATGTTTTTTATATAAATAATTTTATATAATTTTCCTAATAGATTTATCCAAGTGGAGTGTTAAAAAAGTCATTTGGGTAAATCCTACTTTGTCTTATTACTCACCCCAACATTGGAACATTATTACTTTTATAGATGTTTTATTCGATAACAAATGTATGATAAAACATCTCATTCATCTAGTGGTTTTTCGGGATGCATTTGTGGTTTGGTAGTTCTTAGAGCACAAAGCCTATTGTGGAGAAGTAGAGTGTAAATTGGTTTAAATTGGGTATCATGTCTAGTCTTCTTCTTAGGGATCTGATTTTGGTTTTATTAGTTTTTGGATTTGTTATGGATTTGTTTGGTTGACATATGGTATTATATTTATTGTGTTTCTATGTAAACATGCATAATGTATTTTTTAAAAATGGATTGTTTATGTGGATGGTTTATCTCAAGGGAAAATCGCTCGGAAAATTTATTCTTAAAGCCCTCAGTATTTATGTCTAGTTATTGGAAACATAGAAACATAATGTAAGTCCTAGTATCACCTCACTACCTACTAATGATTATGAGGAAGGGTAGGGTCATTACGTATTAGGTACGATAGAACTCCCATTAGTGAATACCTTTTGGTATTTATAGGAGTGCAACTTCCGCTCCTCTAAATAAAATGAATGGTCTCTATCCTTTCCTCACACATCTAAAAGAAATTTGGATCTTTCCAAATGTGACCAAATAGTATCCAAATATACCTAAACTTAACCACAATGCTTCCCTTTGTGCAGATAACAATATAACGAAACCCTTCAGTACAACCCAAAAAGAGTTACCCAATTAATAGGTAACATCATTCATTTATCTCTTTAATTTTATTTCCATTCTAAAACCACTAAAATATTATATTCATGGATTAAATAACTACCATATTTTGATTAATATAATAGAATGTTATAATGATAAGGGTTTGACCTACACATACAAACACTCGCATCTAAAGGGTAATAATCTTACAGTTGATGTGAATAATGAACTAATTCCGCACAAAACAATGACTGTTCATTCATTCATTAATACCTCTTATTGTGGAACATTTTATTGAAAATCTATTTAAATATGAAATATATAATTTATTTATTCTTATGTAATTATTTGTAACACATACCTTATATTGTCCGAGAATGGTTTCCACACACAACTTCCCTAAACCAGTCGGTCACATGACTTCACACACACCTCCCCAATCACAATAGCCTACCAACTAGCAACGATGGTCTGGTAGGACATTCATGGGGAGACTATGCCTTTTTTCTTATTTTTATAGAGTAATTCCACAAAATATATAATATAAAAAAATATAGTCTGCATATAATTAAATAAAACTAGTTTCTAATGATAACCAAATCCTGATGTATAATGTACAAACTAAACCACAAACATGTTATCATAACATACATGACATGTGTCAATATGAAACTCAAAATTAAGGACTCTAAAGGAACACATTAAGGTTTTGATACATGTACAATTCACTCATACATGATGCACCCCAACTCAACCATAAAACACAAGGACATTTCCAATGACATTTCATG
Organism: Viscum album; assembly: GCA_963277665.1. Classification (NCBI taxonomy): domain Eukaryota; kingdom Viridiplantae; phylum Streptophyta; class Magnoliopsida; order Santalales; family Viscaceae; genus Viscum; species Viscum album. The sequence continues at coordinate 115,183,743 of OY728128.1, read as the reverse complement.
CTACTTTTTTTGTCTATTCGAATACTGATGATGCATCCTGAGATAAGTGAGAGTACAATTCAGTAGGCCACCACCAACAATATCTAAAAAAATACCACCAATGATATTGTATGATTTTGTATAAGGAAATATGTACATTGAATAAATAAATAGTTAATATCATTATTATATATTCTATGTTTCGGTTTATATTCCCCAATGTTCCTAAGGACACCCAAACCTCAATACCCACTTGGTCTCATTTTGGAGTTTAATATTTCAACCTGGAATATCAAGATTGAATGTCCATGTTGCCATTCAATGTTTCATATCACATAATTGAATGAGAAAGTTACTTTTATTTATAAATGTACAAAATTCCATGTTACAATTCAAAATATTATATTACAGAACAGAATGAAGAAGTTATAATTCATTATATCCCAAATTAGAATTACCATGTTTCCATTCCTTATTTCTCAACAAAATGACCATGTTACCATTCATAAACACATAATTTATTCTGAAATTTATTATCCCCAAAAAATCCATTACAAATTCAACAATTACTTATACATTACAATTCCATAAGTTATCTAAACAATTAACTAATCACAAAAATAACATTAATTGATTTGATATTTAATTAATCCCAACAATTTCCCATGTTAATTCCACAAACAACTAAAAAAATAAATTACTATAGTTAATTCAACAATTAACTAATCACATGGATTACACTAGTTAATTCAATGGTCATTAATGAACAATTAATTTAATTAATTAAACAATTAAAAAATCATATCAATTACACTTTTAAATTCCTCAATTAATTAATCACGTCAAAAACGGTTGTTATTTTATCAATTAAATTATTACATCATTAACTATAATTAATTAAATAGTTAAATAATCAAATAAATAATATTAATTAATTAAAAATGTAACTAATCCCATAAAATACATTAATTAATTTAAAAAATAATTATTCACATCAATATATTCAATTATTTAACTAATTAATAATTTATTTCAACCACATTAATTAATTACATAATTAAATAATCGATCCCATCAATCCCATTATATAATTAAATAATTAAATAATCAATCCCTTCAATCCCATTATTTAGATAAAAATTTAAATAATCAGAATATTTCCATTAATTAATAAATATCATTAATCGATTATTTAATAAAAAAGATAAATAATTGCATCAATCCCATTAATTAATTTATCAATTTATTATTCACATTATTGACATTATATAATTATAAATTCAATTAATCATATTAATCTCACTACCAATACAACTATTATTTAATCACATAATTACCCATAATTAATTCCTAGATTAATTAAGAATGTCAATTCAAAAAAATAATTTATATATTAATTAGTCAATATCCACCACTCTATATCCCATAATTAATTCAACAATTTTTTATTGAAATAAAAAATAAAAATATCAGACATTTAATTAACAGAATTAATATATATCAATATCAAATAATTATTTCTCAATTTAATTATATGAAATCATATATCATGATTTTTCAAAACAAAATCATCAATTATTTATCTGTACTCATTTTTATAGATACCTCATAATTAATCTTCCATTAATTATATAAAAAAATATATATTGATACCTCAAAATTTATTTAATTTTAATTTTCTAAAATCATATATCTTGATATCTCATAACCACTAATTATCTCCACACATATATCTTGATATCACATAATTATTTCATCAATTAATTTTCTCAAACCAATTATCTCAATATTTCAAAATAAATCCATAATTATTTATGTAGAAAAAAAATCTGTATATCTCTTAATTGATACATCAATTATTAATGTAATTGGACATCCTTAAAATCCCATTATTAATTCTTTAATTAATTATCTATATAGGACTCCCCTTATTATCATAATTAACTACAAAATATATATTCTATTTCAATAATAATAATATTTATAAATTGAACATTATCTAAATCAATTAAATAATTTTAAATATCACTAGTAATTGATGATAAAATTATTTATCACCATCCAATAACTTCAATATACAATTAATTACTTCAGTACTTAATTATTCAATTTTGAAAATCTATATCCTGCAATAAATAATTAACAATTAATTATCACATATCACAATCTTATTTTCCCAACCATTCACATTAATTGTTTCATCAAGTAATTAATCATTATAAACAATCTCAATAACTCCAAAAATAATTCTACTAATTATTATTCATTATTTATTATCCCAATATACACAATTTCAACATTTCACATAATTAATTACTTCAACCAATTAATTAATGTGCCCATAAACACAATTTGTTAAAATATTATATAAATTATAAAATTACCTATACATAATTGAAATAACAAATTGGGAATTTAAATTTATACCACTATGTCAATTCATTGAAAAATAATCACTGAATAGAAACCCACAAAAAATGATTGAATAAATATTGTATCTTATTCTGAATCTCAAAACACTAAATCAAGATTAAATAAAATCTAGATCATGTGTGTAACTATAAGAACCTAGGATTTCAACCAGTTATTGATCCTTCAAATTCCAGTCATATTATTTATTTTGAAACTAATATAGATCATTATTGAGTTAATTAAGTTTTTTAGGGTGACTAGGTATTTTTCTGAACCTGAAACACATCATTTTCAGAAAATTTGGACCATTTTATGTTTTGTAGTCAACTATTCGACATTGTTGTATGGTTAGATCTAATAATTCGGGTGATGTATTCTTAGATATAGCCTTAATGCATAGTTGGTGCATAGTTTCCCAAAATTTTCAACCTAACCGTGCTAGTACCCCCTTCCACAAGTACCAAGGCATGGCTTGTGCATTGTTTTTCAAACTATATAGAAAAACCATGCACTTGAAATTTTATTGCTAATTTTTTAATTTTAACATAATGGTCTAAAATATAGGTCATCCATCCTCCTAATATGACTTCATATATGATTAACCTACTTTTATCACGTTTTGGATCTCTATGAAATCATAAGATAATGATTAAAATATCTACTTTGTTCGGGTCCCGATTGAGCTCTCATCCAACATGTTGGATGTTCTATTGTATGTACTCGAGGCCATATTAGACGTTTTTATTATATATTTCACTTGAACATGATATTGAGGTTCTGATTGGTTTTTAATTTTTTTCATCTCCTCCCCATTATAAGCTGAATCATAGGATTATATCAGATGAGGATAGTTTTAAGGCCCTAAGGTGGGTGGCCAATAACTCTTCCCTCATGTTTGCTAATTTTGGAATATGTTGTGTGGGGTCCAATTATTTCATTGATTTCCATTTATTGATTTTATATGGAATGATTAAAAAAATTAGAACTATATGGTTTTGAGATTTCATAATATGTGATTAATTGCTAGTTGTTATGCACACAACTACATCCGTCCAACGTACTGAGTAATTCAATATTTGGGTTTTCTTATATTTGAATTGTTTGAGCCGTGTTTCAAGTGTGCCTTGCCATGACCCATATAAGGGTAAACTTCTTTATATGAAATTGTTTTTTATATATTTTTAATCAGATAATGTTAAGTACAATGTATTCCCACCACATGACCTACCTATGGTAAGTTCATCAAAATGATAATTTAATGTGAAATGGGAATCTGAATTTATAATATGTATATGACATGTCCTTAAATGTAAATGAATAATAGGTTTCATGTCCATAGAACATCGTACCACATTAATGGAAGGTATCAAAATAAACCTTCGTTTTTTAATATAGTTAAAATTATTAAATGAACGGTTGTATTATACATGGACTCTTCACAATAAATAAATTGTAGACATAAATCAAACATACTTATTGATAAATTATGAATTAACGAAAGGGTTGAATGCTATTTGTATATATCACAATAATAAAAGGAAATTCATGTACCAATTGAAATTATATATGAATTCTTTATCAAATAGGAGTGGCCATACTCGATCTTCCCTGGTATTCGGATCAGTGAATGCTTTGAGCACTTGGGAACCCCATTCTGATTCAAGGAAGTGGGTTTCAGAGTATGAAACCCACCAAGATCTCGATAAATGTTGGTTCTTGGATGCATGGTATGACATCGTATGAAACCTATAATTGTTTTAATGGATTTCTTGGATACACTCCTTTGATATAGATATGACAAATAAGTGCCATTGTTAAAGACCATAGGTCACAGTCACTGGTTAGCCCAGTTTTACCTTGGATGATCACATTGGATTTGGTATGCATATTATTTTGGTATTCTACTGAATATAATACATGGATTACGCTCCTACTCTTATCCAAGAATTAGTTATTCATTATATGGTGGCCCTTTAATTCTACATTTCCCTAGTTATTACATTGGGACATCATTGATAAATATCATTACAGGATTCGTTGTTAGATCATGGTACCATCACCATTATTAACAAGGGACTTATTTATGAATAGTACAATCAAATATTGACCTGGTTATATTTTAAGAGACTAGATGAGGTTTGAAGAAGGTGCATGGGTATTTTGTAAAATTGTACTATTTTAATAAATATATCCATTCTTGTACACTTTTAAAGTTTCATTACAAGGGACATAAGTTATAGACAAAATTGGTGGTGGTCTACTGAGATTTATCTCACACACTCTCAGGGCATCATATGGATCCCATAATATATAATATTGTTGGCGGTGTCGACAAATAGAATCATTCAGCTTCGAACACTTGACTTCTTTCAAATTTTGAAGGATCTTTATAGTATATGACCAAGCTAGAGCTCGGGATTCTTGGGATAGTCTTTTAAGTTATATTATTTTTTCTAGAACATGTTATGGTTGTTTTATTGTATCCATTCCTTCCAATTTTCATGAGACATGACATATAATCATCAATTGTTGTATATTATTCCATTAATTTCAATTAGTGTTACTATTGTATCTATTTTCTACTGTGCCTTTTATTAACTGGTATTTCGGATGTTGTTAAATTATGTTTATACTAATACTTTGCATAATTATTTAGTGATGACGTGATAGTCTTAAACTGACCATACATAATCCCTCATTGCTAGTCTAAAGCATCAGGCATTTGGGGGGATACACTTGAGTCCTTGTGGCCCACCGAGCATAGGGAACCTATTTAGTGGCATCCAGGCTAGGGATGTCACGGATTGGAATTAGAGGAAGGTTTCATTTCATGATTTTCTATTTTGAGACAATAAATTAGAGATTATAAACACTTGAATCTGATTAAGAAGATGGTATTGGTTATCTCCAAGACATGATCAGGGTAAAGACCATGTTAGCTAAATTATAATTATTGTTCTGTTATTGTCTAATGTTGTTTCTATTATTTCATTGTTGGGTGACACATGTGTTGTGTGTAGTTTTTTATCATTATCAAAAATAACGATTTATTTCATATGTAGATTGATGATATGAGGGTAAGGATCATTGTTTCATGAATCATATTTGGTACCGAAGATTCCCATGTCATGCTTGTTAGTATTTTATAAATGTGTATTTCACTATTTTCCCTTTCTTGATATACCTATGATTTTTGAGTGATGTTGTGATGGTTAGATATTGATTTTATTATGATTGGATGAGATTGAGTGATTTCCTCTCATAATTCAAGAGTTATGTGATCACACATGTGCTGGGATTAGTAATTAACATAGTCAATATATTATGGTGTAAATAAATGGGTTTCATCTCCATTATTTAGGTGTATGGGGATAAATTAAATTGGTATGGCTATCCATTATATACTGAAACATGACTAGTAATAAGAAATCATTTCATGTCCTTCACATTAAATGTCATTTTTAAGAAAGGTAAAGGAGTTGACATGGTTATTAAATTTAAATTGAAATGATACATATACATGAGAATGTATCGATTCGTGGCCTTCTAATTAGGTTTTTTGGATACAATTAGTTGGGTAGTGAATTTTATTAAATTCAACATCCACTTGTGATTATATAATTATTATTAAATCTTTTTTAGGAGTCTGCTCTGCTTTAGGAGACAAATACCCCCCGATGGCCTCATATCATATACGGGGAAGATAATAATCACCATCCTCTGTACATGGTGTTCCCTGAGATGCTAGTCTTACATAAAATAGTACCAATGTAGGAACAACCTATTGTACATGATCCATGAAATTATTCTCATTTTCATGATATTTTTCTATGTCTGATGTAGTCCATGCATGGTGGTCCACTACTTTCACCAAAGATTGCTGATCAAACTCATGAGTTCCAACAACGACATTATCCTTCCTTCTTCTGGAATGGTGGTACACATTCCAATGGGCTTTGAATAGAGTCCACCTTATATATATTTGAGAATTTGGAGATTACTACTAAGAATAGGGTCAAACTTTTTACCATCATGTTATGTGATTCATCCAATTGTTTGTGTTATGTGATTACAAAGGCTAGTCGTCCTAAAATAATGTTATGGGTTCACTTCCAGACTGCCTTCTATGATCAGTTATTTCCTCAAATGGTGAGAGGCAACAGAGCCCTAAAATTCATTCATCTCAAGAAGGGTCCAATATCAGTTGTAGAATATTCATCAGGATTTATAGAGTTGCATCCCTTTGTACCTCTTAGAGCTGATGATGACTTTTCACGTGCACGATGTTTCATGGATGGGAACCAGTATGACATATGTACCCCAAAGAATTCTTTTATCCTCTCTAATTTTACTAAAATATTCAATCATGATTTTATCCGTAAGATATTCCTATGGAATGGAAAAAATACCTTAATTATTGGACAAGTAATGTTTCATGCCATTAGTTCTCACAGTGTAGGGAAAATATCCCTCAAATATTCTCATCATCTTAGTGAAAAAAATAGTTTTTTTAAAGCTCAATATTGTTTTATTAGTCTATATGATGGGGGAACCTACAGTGTTGGGCTTATGGTCATAGGGGGAATCTTCCGCATTTCGGTAAAACATTTCCACTAGCCTCATGTGGAGGGGGATTCACTCCTTATCTATCTTCATGAGGATGTTATTTTACACCAGATCAAGTGGGGAATAAGAATAACACAATTAGATTTGTATGAGGAGGAGGAAATGGTAATTTTATCCAGACCCCTGATTATCAGTATTGCCAAAAGATCACTTATGATCATTGATGTAAATCTCTCACAAAGGGCCTTGAATTAGGCTAGTAGCATGAACTATATCATATACATGAGGATCTGGCTATGGAACCATCTACTGTACATTGTAATATTCTACTGGAATCTACTATATTAATTGTATTATATTATATAGGTGTATCAAAGTATTTTATAACATTATATATTTGTGCACATCCTCATATATAATATATTTTATTACTATGGTTTAATGACCCCAGTTACATAGACAAGGAAATAGACTGAGTACATAGGCCAATGTAAGGTCTATCCCCTGAGGAATCCAGCTACCCATTCTTATGGAACCTCAACATTCTCAAGAATACATGATTCGATGTCATTGTCAGGATGGACTGGATGGTCCAATATCATAATTTTATAGATTTTTATTACTATAGATTATCCCTTACACAACCATATGGATATAGATATCTATATATGGGTGAATAGGATGTCCAGGCTGGTAGAGTACTTCCAAAGAATCATGGTCTAGGTTGAGTGATAGCCTAGATTTCAAATCCCATCAGGGATGATCATGATTTATGAAATGATTATTTTCCTCTAATAGTGGGTCAATTGAATGATTTTATTCGAGAAATTTTTTCTAGAATATATCCTCATTATGTGGTAGAATTTATAATCAATGTTATTCCAGAGTTAGTTCCAGTGTCCATTTTTTCTTATAGGATGAAACCTATAGAGCTCTAGGAGTGTAAACAAAAGTTAGAGGATTTAGAGTACAATGGATGTATATTGCCAAGTACATCCCCTTGGGGATTTCAAGTGACTTAATCCATGAAGTAATATGTAACCTTATGTCTTAGAAAGGATTATATAATGATTACCCAACATATTTTCCAAAATAGATATCCAATTCATAGAATAGATGATATCTTCTACCAGCTCTGAGGAGATAAGGACTTCACTAATATAGACCTGAGATTATGTTATCCTTATGTGTGATTCAGGCTTCCATACATACCACGTATGGAATTTCATAGTTGTTATGGTGTTTATGAATACATGTTGTGTTGTTCGTTCTTATGAATGAACCAATAGTTTTCATGGATCTGATAAATTGAGTGTTCGACCCCTAATTAGATTCTTTATTCATGGCCTTTCATATTGACATCATGGGGTATTCTCAAACACATATAGAAAATTAAAATCATCTTGAGATCATCCTGTGTATAGTAAGAGAAAATTTCAATTAGGCCACACATTCAAAATTTTAACATATAGATTAAAAAAGTCCATTTCGTGGGTCTTATAATATAAGAATCAGGTGTATCTGTAGAAGTTTAAATTGATATTGTTGTAGGATCCTAGATGAATCCCTAGAATGTGTTTGAAAGATGGATTTTCTTGGGGATTGTGGGATATTATAGGTGTTTCATACAAGAATGGTCACGTCTTTATTCACCTCTTTCTTCCCTTACAAAGATGGGTTTTATGTTCATATGGAATGAATCTTGCGAGAAAAACATTCATAAGCTAAAAAGTTGGACATGTATCATCACATATTTTACCTATTTTGTAGCCAGGTAGAAGATAAACTATCTTCTGTGATGCATCAGGATCGGCCTAGGAGTAGTGATGATGAAGTAGAATAGAGTCATTGTATATGGATCTCAATAAATGAGACTTATTGAGATAAAACACCTGATGAAAAACATTAAGCTAGCAGTAGTTGTCAATGCCTTATGTTGTTGGAGACTTGACATGTTGGTTGAGAACTTTAGGGTGTACAAATACAACATGAGACTCAAATATGTCATTGTACAGTGTGAATTTAACCTCAGACTACAGAAAAGGGTTGAGTATCTATAATACATTGATTTTTAGCATTGTTATATGAAGGTCGATGGAAATGTTTTATCAGATGCCCCATGTTGAAAACTCAATAAACACGATATAAAAAATCCAAGGATAAATGGATGTTATTTTCAATTTTCTCTGAGCTTTATCTACAGTTTCTTGATAATTACAAGTAGTCTAATTGTAACACCCCAACCCCACTAGACTGGATCTGATGCATTACATGTTATAGTGTAATGGTTAGAAGTTATGAAAATCATGAAGGAACGATTAGTTTAGAAGAGTTGAAGAATCTAGATACCCAAATGTAACTCAAAATACATTGGAAAATGATACAAAATAATATACATAACAAAAACTAAAAACAGAAACCACATGAACTCAATAAACGATCTCCTCTTCATCACCTGTTGAGGGAGAATAGTGAATTGGGTGAGGTCAAATGCTCACTAAGGGTTACAAATAGTAGAAGAAAAAATAAAATAATAACTGCATCACAATCAATCTGACATAATCAATATGCCATGGTGAATAAATGAAAAACTAACACCATTAATAAACTAAGAATTAAACTACATAAATAGAATTTTTCATAGTGAAAACCACAGGGATAGTAAAAAATAATAAGGAATAAAGATAATTCTAATTAATTGGACATCATGTATCTGGAACAAGAAACCATAAATCCATTGAAATGGATTAGTTCTATGGGTAGAAACCCATCTGATTTTTGGAAACATACACAAAGGGTTTGTGGCCAACTGATTTGTCTTGTGAGTCCTACTAATGCATCAAGAGGCTCGAGGGGGGGGGCCCACCCACCACTTATTTTCCAAATAATTATTTATAAATTGATTAAATACAAGAGAAATATTCCTTTTCAATATTTGTATTGAGTAGAATATATTGATTCACCCATATTTCCATAATTAAAATTACATTACAAATAAACCTCGTAGGTAAAATGGTATACATTTTAGACTACAAACCAATCCATGATATGAGATTATCTATATTTCATAAAATATAATTTTCAAATGAAAAGTGATCTCAAATTGGGAGTTGGTACACAACAATATGATTATTAATTGCACAACAGGAAGTTAGTCACATCAAAATAGTAGTTGAGACAATATCTCTTACCACAATGTAATCCGTCGAATCATATGACCAGAACATAATAACCCTCAACGAAATCATTGAATAACATGAATATAAATATAGTAATGATATTAAATATTAAATTTCAGTAAACATATACCACATAAAAGAAATAAGTGTCAAAAAATGAAAAACTCATAGAAATGAATGTGAGATGAGAAACCACTTACAAACATTTTAGCATGGTAACATGTGTTCTTGCAAGGTCTTAATGAGAGGTAAAGGGGTATACCATTATTTATACTAGAGGAGAGATGAGTTTTATGATTTCTCAATACATTGTCCCTTATGTCAAAAATCCCAATATGCATTTCACGTTATGAAAAATCATGTTCCAGTTCAATTTCATCGTAGGTGAGTACCTGTGTGTGGACTAGCATGTATTTCTTGAACAATGACACATGGAACACATCATAGACTTTGTAGATATTTGGCGTTATTGCTAAACAGTATGCTACTGCTCCAATTCTTTCCATAATTTCAAATTGTCTAATATACTTGGGGCTCAATTTTCCTTTCATACTGAACCTTAAGACACGCTTCCATGGGGACACTTTCAGAAAGACATTATCTCCCACCTAGAATTCCAAATCTTTTATCTGATTTTTAGCATATCTCTTCTACCTAATTTGTGCTGCTTTAATATGGGCTTGGATTGTCTTCACCTTTTGTCTTGGTCCCTTCAATAAGTTATGTTCCAATAAGTTTCCTCTCACCAACATCATCCCAACTAGTTTTAGTTCGACATCACCTTCCATATAATGATTCACATGGAGCAATTTGAATACAATAATAGAAACTATTTTAGTAGTCATTTTCTACCAAAAGAATGTATTGATCCCACATTGATTGGATGTGACGAGATCCTGACCTCAACATGTCTTATAGAGTTTTAATAGTCCTTTCAGATTGTCCATCAGATTGGGGGTGATAAGTAGTACTCATATAAAGTTCAGTATTCAAATCTGTATGGTGAATTTTCTAGAATTTTGATGTAAATCCGGGATCTCGATCGACCAAAATTGGTAGAGGTGCACATTGAAGTCTTAAAAATACATTAATTTATTGGCATTCAAAGATCTAAAGTTGAAAAATAATCTCTTATTGGTAAGAAATGTGATGATATTATGATTCGATCAAAAATTACCCATATTGCATCATTCCTTCTTGGTGTCCTTGGTAGTCTGTTGGATAAATTCATCATAATTTTATCCCACTTTCACATAGGAGTAGGTAGAGGTTTCACCACTCATTTGTGGTTTAGACTCTCTGCCTTCACTTGTTGACAAACTAGACATCTTGGCACATATTCAGTAATTTCCTGATTCATATTATCCCATAAAAAATATTTCTTTTGATTTCTATACATCATGGAACTACCTGGGTGTATAGAAAAATTTGAGCTATGAGAATCTTCTAATAGTCCCATTTTTAGCTCAGGTATTGATGGAACACATAACGTGTTACAAAATTTCAGAAATCCTTCTTCATACATGAAGTCATCCGGTCTCTCATCCTTAACAACATTAATTTTATTGTTCAGATTCTGATCATCTGATTGAGAGCTATTTATCTTCTCTAGTAAAGATGGATTAGAAATCATTTCAATGAGGAGAGTTGTTTCCCCTTCATTAACAATTCCCATATCCATCATTAGTAGGTCCAGGAATAAAGGATCTCTTTCAATCCACATTTCCATCAGAAGGCCATGATCTTTCCTACTTAATGCATCTACCACCTTATTCACCTTTCATGGGTGGTAGTGTATTGAACAATCGTAATCTATGAGTAACATGATCCATCATCTTTTCCTCAAGTTGAGTTCTTTTTTGTGTGAAAATGTATTTCAAACTCTTATGGTCTGTATAAATCTCACATCTCTCTCCGTAGAGATAATGCCTCCATATTTTCATAGAAAATATTATGGCTTCTAACTCAAGATCATGTTTTGGATATTTTTTCACCAAAGTCATCAACTGTCTTGATTTATGTGAAATATCTTTATCGTTTTACGTAAGGATGAAACTATGTCCATTATTTAATGCATCACTATATATTATAAATCCATCACGTCTATATTGAAGAGTCAAAATTGGATCATTGAACCATATTATTTTAAATTATTCAAAGATTTCGGTAAATTATTTTGTACACAGAAACATAACTCCATTACATTTGAGATTGGTTAGCAGGTTAGCCAGTTGGGAAAAATTCAAAACGCAGTGCCGACAGTAACCTGTAGAACCAATAAAGCTGTGTAATCAGTTATGTTTTTTGGCATGGGAAAATGGTGGATTGACATGTTCTTCATAGTATCAACTAGGATAATATCCTTAGAGACAATATATCATAGAAAAGAAACTTATTGAAGCTATAATTCGCACTTTCTAAACATCCCATATAATTTATTTCTTCATAGAGTCCTCAGAATTATCAGCAAGTGATTCTCATGGTCTTCCATGATTTTTGTGTATATGAGGATATCATTGAGGAATACCACAACAAAGATATCAAGATAATCCTTGAAAACTCTATTCATTAAATAAATGAAAACAAGGGGTGCATTTGTTATTCCAAAAGACATCACTATAAACTCTTAATTCACATACCTGGTCTGAAATGTTGTCTTAGGAATATATTCTATGCTCAAACGCAACTACTGATATTCAGATAGAAGGTCAATCTTCGAAAAGTACTAAGCATCATGAAGTTGATCAAATAAATCATCATTCTATGGTATTTTATTCTTATTATTTATTGTAATATAATTCATTTCCATGTAATCAATGCAAAGCCACATGGATCTTTCTTTGTTCTTGACATTGAGGATATGGGATCCCCATGGAGAAACACTAGGTTGAATAAATCTCGTTTCACTCAAATCCCCTTTTTGTTTATTTAGCTCTACTAATTACAGATTCTCCATTCTATTGGGAGTCTTTGATATAGGTCTTCCATCGGGAATTATATTAATAGGGAACTCAACTTCCCACTCTGGAGGATGTCCAGGTAAATCCTCTAGAAATACATCAATGTACTATTTCACTATGTGCACATATTCAATTTCAAAAATTTATTTCCTATTCTATAGATATTGGTTTATCTTCCTCTCAAAGTATATATATTTCTAGATCTATAGGGGTGGTTCTAGATAAGAATAAGGTGGTGAAGTTTCTTACTTACAGACAAGGGATTCTACACCATTTTCAAAAATTGTAACTTCCTTCTTCTTACAATAAATCGTCACATCATAATTTTACATCCAATCCATACCGAGAATTATTAAAATTCAGTCATTAGTATGATTATATGGTTAGAAAATAGAGCACATTTTGTTGTTTGGAGGGTGACCAGTCGACATTCCTAGGTTGCAATGATATATCCCCAGGGAGTTTTGACTGAAAATTACTTTATAAAATCAAAATGGATATATCTAATTTTCTTGGAAAACTAGGAAGATATAAATGAATGTGATGATCCAGAATCAAAAAAAGTGTTGGCTATGTTTGATGAAACAATTAATATACCCACCACCACGTCATTAGGAATTTTGACCTCCGCGGTTATAATCACATTGGCTCTCCATTGTTCTCTTGGCTTTTTCTGTGGCATGTTTCCTTGGTGCTTCAGACAGTCATTTTCATAGTCACCCATCCCTCTGCAATTATAGCATTGAATATCATTGAATTGTTTCTTCCCCTTGCATTCGTCATATCGATGACCCATTTCTCCACAGTTCTTGTCTACTCTCATTCCTTTCAATAATTCCCTGAGATGATTCTTCACACAGTTCTCACATAATTGGAATAAAATAGTTCCCTTTCTCTTCTTTGATGTTTCCACTTTTCATTTGTTATCAGAGTACAACTGCTTATCTCGTTTTCCATTGAAATTATTTGAACTAGAAAAATACTTCTCTGTTTTGATGTCACATGATACAATTTAATCATATGATGAAATTGATTGAGAATCCATTTCCCTTAGAAGACTATACATAAGGCCTTAAAAGAAATGATAAATATGGTGTTCCGAGTCACGTGCGTAATCTACGACATACCTAGCTAGCCTTGTTAAAGTAGCCTCATACTCTGCAACACTGTCTTCTTCAAATTGTTTTAAGCTATGGAATTTCCTCTCTATTTATATTCATTGCTCAACAGTGAAATATTTTTCGAATAATATTTCGTTAGAAGTCATCCATTCCATATCATGTATTTATTCTTCCTTTGTGGCATTCTGAATCACAAACCACCATTGATCAGTGTCTCCCTTGAGACAATATACTGCCAGTACTGCCTTTTCTTTTTCATAGAATCTTAATTCCATGAATATAATTTCATGGGACTTGATCCATTGCTCAGTAACCACTAGGTTAGTAATCCCACTAAAATATGGGGCCTTCTACCATATGAAATGATCCAACACATGTGTGGAATTGTTATTCATTACGACCAGAGTATGTTGTCCCATAATGGTCAAGATCTGATCTACTCCAACACTGACTGTGTTGAATTGCTCAGTAGGGATATCCCTTCCTATCCAACTAGTATTGATTTCCCATCTTCCGTTAGTTTCCATTTCAAAATAATCAGATAAAGTATATTAGTTTATGAAACTGAAATAGAAAAGCACCCAACGTATATTGAAATTCTATGTATAGAAAATCTTATTAACATGGTTCCTCAAAAGAAAAAATTACATTAAACTCCTTCATAATTGCTTCTAAAAAATACGTGAATTATCCTAGGAATTTTCCCAGGAGTGTCGTATCCAAGAGTGTAGCAAGCCCCATTGGCATGCACCAGTTCCCATTCAAGTCTAGCTCAAAGTGTTATTTTTGGGTTTCACACCTTGATACATATGTGCTAGAGCCGCCTCTACCTCCTCGTATCTAGATCGGGATGTATTGATTAAAAGATACAAATAATCTATTCCTTAAAAAATAAAAGGACGTTCTTGTATGTTTATCCTCAAATACTACCTTAGGGCTTTGTTCCCTACTATACATTTCCTACTCTTGTTTCCATGTTTTCTACTAAACTTCCTCTGATACCAACAATAACACCCTGATCCCTCTAGACCATAGCTGGTGCATTATATGTTATTTTTTCATGGTTATAAGGAATAAAAATCCAAAAGTAATGATCAGTTCAGTAGTCTAGAAGAAACTAGATACATAAATGTAACTGAAATTACATTAAAAAAGATTTCAAAATACAATTCATAACAAAAATGATAAACAACAACCACATGAACTCAATAAACGATCACATATTCATCACCTCTTGATAGAAAATAATGAATGGGTTGAGATCAAATTCTTGGTAAGGGTTAAAAATAGAGGAAGAATGAATAAAATAATATGTAAATTATAATCAATCTAACATAATCAATATGTTATGGTAAATAATCGAAAACATCACACCATTAATAAACTGAGAATGAAACAACATCCATACATTTTTTCATAGTGAAAACCACATAGTTAGTAAAAAATGATAATGAATGATGAGAATTATAATTAATTGGATGTCATGTATCTGGCACATTAATCCATAATACCGTAAAAATGGTTTAGTTCTGTGGGTAGAAACCTGTCAGATTTTTGGAAACAAACTCTAAGGGTTTGTCGCCAACTGATTTGTCTAATGAGACCTACTGATTCATCGAGGGAAAGTAGTGGGGCCCACCCACCATTTCATGTCCAAATCATTTTATAAATTTATTAAATAAAATAGAAATATTCCTTTTCGATATCTGTATAGAGTAGAGAGTATGGATTTATCAATATTTCAATAAATAAAATAACATTCCAAATAAACACTGTATGTAAAATGGTATACAGTTTAGACAAAAAACATATCCATGATATGAGATTATGAGTATTTAATATAAATATAATTTCTAAATGAAAAGTGATCTCAATTGGGAAGTAGGTACACCACATAATGATTATTAAGTGCACAATACAATGTTAGTCACAACCGAAAAGTAGATGAGACAAATTCTCTTACCACAATCTAATCAGTCAAATCATATGAATAGAACAAAATAACCCTCAAATGAATCATCTTATAACATGAATATAAATATAAATATGTTATTATATATCAAATGTTAGTAAAAATATATTACATACAAGAAATAAGTGGCGAACAATGACAATTTCAGAGAAATGAAAGTGAGATGAGAAGCCCCTTACAAACATTTCAGCATGGTAATGAGTCTTCATGTGAGGGCTTCATGAGAATTAAATGGGTATACCATTATTTAAATTTTATAAGAGAAGGATGGGTGAGGTTCAAAAACAAACCCCATAATTATGAATTAAAAATAATAGAGCCCAACATATGGGACATTCTTAAACAATAGTGTGAGAGAGGATCCCTTACCTTATGCTTGAAGGTGTTCCTAAGATGTAATTAAAGACCTGAATAAACAAATTAGGATTATTAATTCATAAGTAGAGAACAATTAATATATGTAAATGATTTATTATAAATCTTTTTATTTCTTTAAAGGAATTTTTTATTAGATATAATGTTCAATTTCAATGGTTGGGCTCGTTTGATTACTTGTTTTTAAATGATCAATTCACTTATATTCTAGTCCGGATAAATATGAAAGATGGATGTGGTTGTACCAAAATTAAAATATATTCCATTAGTGAAATTCTAGTAAATTACATGGTTTTAAATTTAATTTGGTTACTTATAGTGAGGTTGAATTATTACATATATATAACCTTATTGACAATCGTTTTGGTTAAACGGTGAGTTTTATTATAATGAATATGTTTTTCTTTATAACCTACTAACATTTGTACAAAAGGATTACATAACTAAAAATAGTAATATTAAATAAATAATAATATGGTTACACAATAACACAAATGGTCTCATTACTAGAATTAATGATTATAATAGAAATTGAAAAAGTGTTGTCCTTGAATGTTCCAAATTAGTGCATCTCAAACGGTGCTTTCATTCCATCCAAATAAAGGTTGGGGAAAATAGAGAATATAATGAAATATACCATTAGAATAAAAACATTCCATTAAATGTATGTTACTGTTGTTATCATACTATTTGGGTGATGGGAGGCAAGGAATGAATCAAAAAGAAAAAAAAATAAAAAAATGAAGGAATTGGAAAGAGGAGTTTACCTCTTGAGACTTCGTCCATTGAGAACCTCTTAAGGGGAGGGGTATTGGTATTTTGAAGAGTCTAGGAGCTATTGGACGTGGGGGATGATATTTGGGAGACATGTGGGCAGAATATTGGAAAGGAACAAGGCTTGAGAGGAGTGAAGTGAATCAGTAGTGAAGTGGGTAATTATAGTGGAGGAGAGAGGAGTTTTCTTAATATAAAATTCATTAGTTTATTATTACACCATATGACAAATAATAGTGAGTATTCCATGACCAATAATAGTAATTATATCATGTGCATCCGAATCAATTGGTCTTACATCATAATATCATCATCAATGACCCAATTAATCCATTATTTAGCATTTATTTTGAATTATCAGATTTTAGTATTTATAAAAAATTCAAGTATTTCAGAAAAATACCAAAAAATCACCCTAAAAATTTATAAACGTGAAGAATACAAAAACGAATTCCATTTTTCAAAAATAATTTTCTAAATATTATTACTTAAATATTTAATAAAAATAATTATTTAATCGAAAAATATAAACACTTAAAATATTCGTCTTTATTTTTAAGGTGCATAAATACATTTATACATTCAAGGGAATGTATACCATTCATAAGAGTCATATTACTATTCATAAGGGTAAGTTACTATTCATAAGTGTAGGTTATTATTCATAAGGGTAGGTTAATATTTAGCAAAATTTAATTTAATTCTATTAGACTCTAAATATCACCGCCGTAGTGAAACGAACCATGACCCCGACACGCCAGATCAAAAAACCCTCTCTATAATGAAGGACTGTGACTGTGATGTTGCACCGAAACTCTATCCCTAGATGCAGAAGAGCTAAATCAAGGCCTTGAATAGACCCAAACAACCTCTCTGAGAAATACTGAACCTCGAGCCTCCAGAACGAGGCCACCCTTCATCGGGGAAGTAGATGTCACATAATGAGCTCTCCAGGAAGATTGATGAGGATTATATATCTGAAAATATTATTGAAAATTATATTCTATAATATATTATCAATTAATAACTACAATTATTATGCATCTCCGATTAAATGGTATAGGGATACAATTTTTTTCCATTTCTAATACCCCAAAAATCAATAATTATCATCATCATATAATTTATCAATTTCTATCACATCATATTATTAGTTAGAGTAATAAATATTTAAATTAATTGAGATTTAAATGATATGATATAGTTACATATTATTTATGTGTATATTTTTTCTCATGGAGAAAATAATATTTTTGAAAAATGTTGTTTTTCTCAATGAATCAGTTAAATTTCAAAGCACAATCCTTGATTACATACTACCAATTCATCATAAATTCCATGTAATTTCCACTATTAATTCGTTATAATCCATCTAATATACATAATTCCACCATCATACAAATTTTATAATATAATTACTATTATCATAAGCAACTAATGTATAAACCATGAATAGTTTATCATGTTTTACTAAAATTTGTTAATATTAACAGACTAAGAATGAAAATAATTATCTAAATTCTTCACCTAAAAATATTTATATATTCTGTATTAGTTCAACTAAAAATATAATTCCAATTTTTTCTACGAATCATTTCTTTACATTAAAAATAAATATTCTCAACCCATGTCACTTCGAGCCTATGAGATGTTTATTTTATTATTACTATACTACATGAGATTATATTCAGTGATCCATGTATAATAACACTGAGGATAAAAGATACATAACATTACCATAAAAAATAAAATATTACATAATTTTAGTACAAATAATCAATCATTAATTTTTCCGAATATCCAATAATACAACATATTTAAATTGATTTAAATAAAAAAAGTGAATCCAAAAAAATATTATATAATATAATATGTGAAAGGAAGAATGTCTAGAGGAATATAATGCTGAGTAATAATGTTAGGTGTAATATATAGGTGATATAGAAAAATATGTCAACCTATCATTTAATAAAAAGTAACTAACCAATTAACTTGTTTTTAAAGACATAAAAAATAGATGTAAAAATTGTGATTACCTCATGTTTGAAAATTATTTGAATTTTTTATTGAATTTCACCAATAACACATAGTGGAGTAATTTGAATAACAAATACTAAAAAACATAAAAATTCAATCATTACCTTATTATATTTATCCGATAAATCCTTCTAGTTCATATATGTGATATAACATTTTATTCCCCACTAATCATATTATATGGAATTTCATTTTATTAATCACTACACGGTAATATATAAGAAATGAAATATTATTAACAAATGAATGACATAAATATTTCAACCATTTTTTCTCGGTAAAGAACATAATATATCTATTTCCAATATAGAATAAAGGATTATACCTAATTGAAAATAGATTTCATTATTATATGAAATTTTTGGATTTATATGTGAATTATTATGAAAATTAATAGAATTTTATGTGAATTTATAATTATGATATATGTTCTCATATCATGTAAAAAATATGGAATTTTACATAAAATGTAATTCGATTGATTTAGTATATCAATTTTCCCCTGAAAAAAATTCTTTTATTTATAGTTTCAGTATAAAAATGGATTTATTACCAAATGAACACTTATAATAGATGAATTTAAGGGAAAATAATTGATATTAATTTCAAAATAATTTCATTTAAAGAGTATCCTATATGATAATAATATTTTATTTAAACAAGGGACCTATTCTATTATTGATTTTCATCACTCTCAATCCCAATACAGACTACATCAGTTACATTATCATAAAAATTAAAAACAATATCCCTGTAATCGAAAAAATATTTTCATAATTCACAAAATAAATTGAAAACATACTGGTTTCTAATGGTGGTTTATTTTATGAATATGCCCATAGTGAGATGTCTAATTGTATAATAGCATATTAATATCGTATAATCATTCTAAAAAAAGTATTCACAAGTACAATACATAATAATAATAATTTTTAAGACTATATTTTATATATAATATATTTTAAAATTAAAAAATATAATGTAGCTATTATTGATATATTTATAAAAATTAAATTGATAATGAAAATTAAAATCTCCAACTCATATGTTATTTAATTTTGAGGTACTCATTAGAAAAGAAATTATTCATCCTATAAGAGATGTATATTAGAGTCACTCATTCAGCAGGATATGATGAAAATATTTCAAATCTTGTATGGCATAAATGTGAGATGTGGTTTGGTATTTTAGGTGTTCTTATTGGAATTTCATTGATTACTGTATTGAATAATAATATTTAGTTTTGTTTTATTCGCATCTATCCACCGTATTCTCCACTACCAATAATAATTATCCACTTTAATAGATATTACTATAATTAGTAAGTAGAAATTTCTTAGACTATGTAATTTATAATAAAAAATATTTGATATTAAATTTAATAAATTAGATTTCATTCTAGGTTAGTTTACCAAAATATAATATTTTATTCTAAAATATCAAAATTTTACACATGGTATAATGTTTTTCTTCTATTTATAGTTCAAAAAATAATTTTATAAATTCTAACCTCTAAAAATATGTTTTTTTATTTACATAAATTAAATGATTTTCATTTAAATATATTACCTGAGTAAAAAACATTTCATCAATTAATGAATTTACACATTAATGATACATAATCCATAGATAAATGACCACTTATTATAATAATAAATAAATGGTTATGTTAGTAATGGTTTCACATTTATGGGCATATTTGATGAACATTGTTAATTTTGGTATTTTTTTCTAACATGAAATTGACCTATAGAAATATCTACAAGAACATGAATTGTTGTTGTTCTACATTGTCATAATCCATAGGGAAAATCAATGTTAATAAATCATTATTTATATTTAATAAATGATCTATATAAGGGATGTTATTATGCATAGTGACCAAGGTTTTCCCCTTACATAGATGTTGACACTATTAATTACAATTAATATAAAAAATTCAAATTATCCTATTAAATATTTTATATCAATGATTATTATAATAAACTACTCTCATATAACAACCATATTTTCTCTAACATTCAATTTATTATTTCTTTTTATGTAAAAATATTATAATTTTCATTTCCAATTTAAAAAATATATCAATTTCATTGAATTTAATAATACTCTTTTAAAATATACTTCATATTATAATGATGATAAAATTGGAATATGAGTAATGAATCATATATATTATAATCCTATTATTTATATTAATATATTTTGAATAATAAATTATATTAGTATTAATAAATCTTGGTATTTGATTTATGAATCACCATTTCTTTAATAAATTATATTTATTTAGTAGAAAATATTCATGGGAATTAATTTTTTCATATATGGATATCATTTATAGATTAAACATACAATATAGAATCTCAAGTATTAAATGGTGAAAAATGATCATGAGTTATATTTAATTATTTGGAGGCTCTTCTATTTAAGAATTTACTCCAAAATCAGAATATGTAGTTTGAAAATATTTTCCTGATCAATATTTATATTGAATATAAATTTATACGTTAAATAAAATTGATAAATATTTAAAGTTAATTATGTCATAATTTTAATTAAATAATTAATTTAATGTGATTATTTAAATATTTTCATGTGCGGACGTTATTCCAATTTCTGAACAATTTTATTCATTTTTTTACTTACTAGTTATATTCATAGTCTTACTAGATATAAATTATTATCCCAAATTTATTCAGTATTTTTCTAAAAGATTATACAATTTATTTTTCAATAATAAATGATTCTTTTATTAAAAATATTTCTCAATTTGAATCATTTATTGTTAAACATATTATTTGTATAGTAAAGTAATTATATCATAAATTTAAAATGTAGTTGTTAGGAAAAAACATCTTATTTGATTTCCCTTTTCTAATTTATTTAGTTACATAATATATTCTATATTATATGTATCCTCTTCCTATATGTAACCTATTAATTTTTTTTTCAAATATTAATTTTTTAATTAAAATTTTAATTATTATAATGATATTATAAATTCAAAATTAATATTTTCAATTATAATTTGCAACATTAATTGAAATATATTTATTTTGATAATGAATTTTTCGATTACTCAATATTTAAAAATAAATAAATAAATATATGATGGTTATAGATATATGTTGGTCATAATTTTATTCATGATGAGTTCAATGTACATTAAATTTTTTAATATATATATGGAAATATTTTTTCATAATAATTCATATGATAATTAATGATCATA
Source organism: Viscum album (assembly GCA_963277665.1). NCBI lineage: Eukaryota > Viridiplantae > Streptophyta > Magnoliopsida > Santalales > Viscaceae > Viscum > Viscum album. Next base: position 115,161,136 of record OY728128.1, on the reverse strand, counting down.
CAAGGTTTCTGGAGTCATGCATAAGAAGTATCATTACAATTTTGTGATATGAATAAATATAGTCATTATAAATACATAGAGGTTTGATGTTTAATTCATATGGATTAGAAATTGGATATTATTTTTATTTATTATATGTTCTATATTGTGGATTTATATTTACCCATGATATAATGTATTTTCTATTTTTGGTATTTTGTTGTAATTTTTAGAACTTATGTATTGAAAATTTGGAAATCATTAAGGTCTAAAATTTTATATTAGGAGTGGGATAATTTTGTATTTAATTATTAAAAATATCATGTTATTATTAATGTATTATAATAGATATCGATGTTTCATAAATGATTTTAGTGATTCTAGAGGGTTGAAATCTATATGTGGTGGTCATAGTAGGAAATAAATGATTTCTTATAGAATCAATATATGCAAGGTGTCACATCCAATGTATCGCTTCATAGAAACAATTAATACAATATATATCTACCAGTGATCTAATACATTTATTTAGATCTTCAAAAAAGGGAGTTCAAATTTTTTCTCTCTCTATTATATTAATGTATTTATAAGGGGACTCTAAACATCACATTGTCATAGACATTAAATACCCTAAAATGGTACCATATTTCAGGTATTATATAAATTATCTCACCCCACTAATCAATGGTGATTTTGTATATCATTTAAATGTAGATGTTATACATATAATTTCTTCTTCACCCTTTATCAATTCAGTTTTTTCATGTTCTCTCTAGATTTAGAATTGAAAACATATCACTATTGAATAGTGGAATCCTTCATATATCAAAGGGATTAAAAATATGCCTACAATTTATTGTAAAAAGTGGTTAATATCATTATTTGGATTATAATAATGATAAAAATAACTATAAACAATAATATTGTAGAGATAAACACATAAAATGTTGGTAAACCTGAATCCTAAGCCCCATTAAGGAATAAGAAAAAAATTAATTATGAAATATCAAGAAGATAGATATATTAACCCAGATAAACCTATGAATAAGATATATGGATTACATTATTTGGTAGTTTATACGAAGTAGAAAAGAAATATGTGGTTATTAATGCATATGTATCATACCAATAAATTTTTTATGAGAAAAAATCATAAAATTAGCCCTAACAATAGTACACTTTAAATTCTTCTCTTCATTGGGTAACTCCATATTGTTTTTACCAAAGGTCTTCCTTGGCTTGATGTCTCTCAAAGTCGAGGCATCTTGAATGGGAGAATGGATGTTGGGATCTTATTTTTAGGGTGTCCCAAGTCAAATAGCATGATTGTTGTGATGAGATGGTATGAGAGGTGGTCTTTTATAAGTGGAAAAAAGGAAACACATGTTATTTTTGTAATGAATTCTATGCCCCTGACATTTTAATTCTCCCACAATGGTCCAAAATAGTCGATTTTAAATAATTATATTGTTAATGTATAAATATTTTTAGACACTGATATTTTGGGAAGTGTAGTGTCATTTAAACACCTTATTTTCTATGTTTGGTCATTAATAATGCTATTTATGTAAGTCATTACATTTAATTTTAATTACATTCACGAATTTTATTTGTAAAAACCTAATTTGACCTGACTAAAAATTATAAAATTTTCTGATTCAAAAAATTAAATCAATCTTTTGAAATTATATTCAATGAATTTATAGAAATTTATTTATAATTAATATCATAGAAAAGATGTGATGAGAGTTTTTAATTTGAAAATGTTCAAAAGATTGAAATGTTTTTATTTTAAATATCAATGCGAAATTTTTTAAGGACCTAAATTGGATTAATTTATGTATAATTTTACTAAATATACCTTATTAAAAATTAAAATAATACTTTATCTATAATAATAAATTAGTCAAAAATGGTTTTATTGATATAAAATTCTATTTTAATAATATTTATAAAAAATAAAACATCTCAAAAAAATACAGAAAGTCAACCACTGAATATTCTGATATTACACTATAAAAATTATGTTTATTTTTTAAAATAATAATTATAACTATATTATATATTATATTTTAAATTGGCTCTCTAATAGAATGATATTAATTACATTTTAGAAAAATAAATCTTTTATTTTAAATAAATAATTTATTGTTATCTTATACATATCAACTCTATTGTATGGGTATGTTATTTTATTGTTAATTATATAATATATATATTGTTTAAAAAATTAATTAAATGTTTTTATTTTATTGATTTAGATATAAAATGATTGTAGATAGAAATATTGTTTTCTTACAAAATGAATTTCATTATTTCGAAGCAGTAATGAGATTCATACCTAACTAATTGTTAACCACTGGATTCATTTTATATATATGAGTAAAACTTATTTAAGAAATTTAGTTATTATTATTCATATGTAACATTTATATTCCAGTTTAGTAAAACTCATCCTTCTTTGTAACTCATGATATCTAAAGAACCTATAGTTATGAGTAACATAGTAAAAAATAGTTTTTCTTATACTAAATTCTAATTTATGTTTTTTGTGTATTAAAGTATTAATTTCGTGTTTCATAAATATGATGACATATATAGTGATTTCATATAAAATAATCTATATTCAATGTAGTGTGAAATGCATAATATTCAAAATAATCAATTAATTTTAAAAAATAAAAAATTTATGGGATGTTACATTCTTCCATGGAAAATGATATCTACCCCCAAATTCATCTAGGTTATCAAAATATTAATAGATGATAATTCCATTCTTGGAAAACGTCATAATAAAAAAATGGATACTAAAAGATCTTTTAAATGTTGAATGATGGAAGTATTACGATTACTCAATGTATATCCTAACATGGTTTACTAATAATAGATCATAGGACTATTGTGATTATTTCATATGGAAGAAAAGTGTAAATTATAACAGAGAGTGATAATTATCTTTGATCTCCCATAATTGAATGATCAATTGAACATTAAAACCCTCATAACCTTCAATATATGATAATTTAGAAGACCATTTTTTTGTTATAAATGATGGTAATATGAATAATATAATTCAGTAACATTTTAAAAGAGTTGGGGAATTATTTTACTAACAAAAAACATAAGTAAATACACATACATGATTTAATTACTTTTCGTATGCATTATTTCAACATTTTTTCTAACTTTCTTGATTTCCACTTCATCCCTTACACCATGAAATGAATGTGAATTCGTAATCCATGAATCAATAAAATATCATGAGATATATAAATAGAATTAGAAATCATTAAAAATTATTTTTCAATGCCAGAGAGAAATTGATAGCATTGTTTATCATATAGTCATAAATCATCATATAGCTAGATAAAAATTTAATCTCTAAAACATCATCCACCATTACACATAAATTGTAACATAAATAGTAAAACATGCAACATTAAAAAAATATGATAATTCAAATCTATTAAGTTAATTTTAATTTATTATATTAACATTGATCCCACATATCTCATATGGTTGTGACATGTTGTGACATTTGAAACATAGGAATACATTTATCAATTATTCTCTAAAATCACTGTAATAATTGTAATTTCCATACATGTAACGGACCCGAAGCTTAACGTACATGGAAATTACATTACTTTAGCGGAATACTTAACACATTACAAAAACAGACACACAAGGACCTTAATAGTTTAGTATCTTTGGAAACTTGCAACGTAATCTTCAAATCGTGGTGAAATATCTTCAACATCTCCCATAAAGATCTTCACCCTTTTTTTCGTACCTAAAACCTTTCTTTATATCATGGGGAAAAGAAAACATAAAAAGGGTGATCTCAAATTCTTAATAAGGGTAAGCATGGATAAAATAAAACATACCATATACATTTCAACTTAAAAACATGAACATAATGTTTAAAAATCAAAAGCTTGAGCAATGACATAAAAATGGAAGTACGAAAGGCATAGATCATAATGAAACATTAAGAATGATAAAATAGAATGTGAATAAAACATGTAATTGTGGAAACCATTAAACACATGATATGACTTCCATATTAGCCAAGGCATTGCTACCAAGACAATCTTAGTGGACAAAGTCCCTTTCTGAATCGATTTCACTCCTTGTTCCAGTCCTGTATTACTGAACTGGTTTAACTTGTCGTTCTAGCCATGTCTATCTCATGAGATATAAATCTTAACACAATGCATTTTAGGGAGATATAGGCTCCAACCATCTCATTGTGAAATCATTCTTACTTATTCCACAAAATAAACTTAAAACATTCATCATAACCCAAAGAATAAAATGGGTTTCATAAACATCATCCCATCATTTCATAATCCATATAAAACAAATGGATATAATTTCATAATAAGAAAAGAGAAACCATGTAAATAAAAGAGAAATTATACTTAAAACATACACATATGAAATAATTTCATTTTATATGGAAAATGGTTTTAATAAAACACTTGAAATGAATTCTTGAGGAAAATATCCTTTCTTCTTTAAAATCATTTTCTTTTTAAAAAATGTCATGCATTTTTAAATGAAAAGGATTTTCTTGAAAATAGTCATGAAATATTTTTTGAGGAAGCATCATGAAAATATGGCTTTATAAAACTGTAAAAATCCTTTCAGGCCGTATAAGTTAAAAAAACATTCTTCTCGTACTTTTGTCGGAAAAGTCAAAAGTACCTCGTACGAAAAACGACAAAAGATTCCTTTCATATCTTTTACTAAAAACTAACCGAAGGGTAAAATTGGATTTTAAAAATTTTAGGTGGATTGAAATAATATTACATATTGAGGAAACATGGATGTGGATGAAAAAATATACCCCAGTAAATTCCAAAGTATAAACAATCGCGGATAAAAATGAGATTGTGATATTTCCCTTAACTTAGGGATGATTTTCTTCGTAAGTGTCCAAACCTCTTGTATAATCATTTAAATAATGTCATTGACTTATTCCAGAATCATACTCATTGTAATGAAATCATATATGGTTCACTTGTGGCTTTATATTACCCGTTCTTTTGTAAATTCCATGTTAAAGAGCGTTTTGGGTAAAATCCTTTCATTTGTCGTCTGTGGTTTGACCTGTAATTATTCATATGATTACTTAGATCATGATTACATAATTAAAGAATATAAAACATGATTTATATATAATATATATTCAGAATATACATATACATATAATAGATCAGTAAATGGAAAGAAATACACCATTCATGGAGACGGTAGGCCGTACGTATGCATGAATGATGTTTTCGTTTCCTTATTGAGTTGAATGGAATTAAGTAGACGACATACATATATATACACATAAATACAGTATCATTATTATGTCATATATTTCATGATAACTTATTATATATACTTTATAATCATTCATGAATGGTTAACGTGGAGAATGAATCTAATCACGTTGTGGAGACGGTAGTCCGTACGTACGCACGAGCGATGATATCGTTCTCATGATCGTGGAATTGTATTGGAGTGTATGTATAATATTTCAGAATCTATATCACATTACAATAATCATATATATTTATTATGTACACCATTATTCCCATCCATGTAAGGTGTTGGTGGAAAATAGATTACACCATAGCGTGGAGACGGTATTCCGTACGTACGCACGCGCGGTGATTTCATTTTCCGTAGGATGGATAGATGGTGAAATAGGGTTGTTTAATACTTATAATAACATATAATTATATGAGTGATAATGATTTTATTACTTCATAATGAAATAACCTAAGAAGAAGAAGTGGAAGAAGAAATAATTTTGAAAGAATTAGTAACGGACATTACCTCTTCTTTGAAACGCCTCTTTGAGTCCTCCTCTTAGGGCACCAAAATTGGTTTTTGAAGAAGACCAGGACCTCTAGGATGTCTGTAGAGAAGTGAAGAAGAAAATTTGGAATGGATTGGCCGAGCTTGAAGGCTCAAAGTGGTGTGAGAAAGAGAGGGAGGAGGTTCCCTTTTATAAGGGAGGAGAGGGGCACCATTGGAATAACAAAAAATATTATTTTATTATAAAGCTAAATTCGGTTTTAAATAGCTCCAAATTGATTTATTTTGAATCTAAGGTGGGTATGGGTCCAAATCCTCTAATCCAATAGAATTTAGACAAGTTTAGGTTCCTATTTTAACCTTATCATTTATATTTAACTTTAAGTTAGATAATTTTACTTTTACCATGTCTTTTTGTGTTCTTACACTATAAGGTTAATAAACATACTATAAGAAGCCAAACGAACCCCAAGTTGTTTATTATTAATATATATAACCTTATCTAAGTAATTTTTCTGAACCTTATATTTTTTGGAAAAAAATAACAATTAATAATATAATATTTTTTTTAAACTATTTTATGTCAATTTTGACACTATTTTGTAATTGATTTTTGGGAAACACATAACAGAATGATTAGTTCTATAAAAGTTAATTAAATCAATAATAGCATGTCATAGTAACCTATAAAATTAGTGTAATTCATAAAAAGTCTCAAATTAAATTTATTTTGGTATTTATAACATCAATTATGTCAATATTTCATCAATAAGATAATTACTACATCATCTTTGTGTCATAAATAAATTATATTATATAATGTCTAAAAATTACAATTAAAATTTCATTATGTAGGAAATCTTCTTAGATTTCTAATGAATATTTATAGTCAAATTTATCTTATGTATAACCCTATAGTAAAATGATTTACTTATTAAACATTGATTTTAACTATTTTAACCCTTCTTTAAATAAATTAATAATAAATGTCCTAATCTAATCCAAGTGCGCGTAAATGGTCATATTTTATTCCTAAGGTTGTTTTGGGTCGATTTAAACTTATATAATAGAATTATGACATGTGTAAGGGTAATAATAATATCATTTTTACCCTTAATTACCCTATTTACTTGTAACTGTGGTTAAAAAAAGTAAAAAGTTACTATTCACCAAAAATTATTTTCTTCTCATTGAACCACATTTCACTTACTTAAATCAACTGTGTCTCTAGTATTTTTGAAATTCCACTCACAGAAGTGGTAAAATTATGTTTTATGAAAAATTCAGTTTTTTAACTACCACGTAGTGGTTTCACTATTCATCAAAAATTGAAAGTTTTCAGAAAAATACCAAAATTTCACCCTAGGCTAATTTCGATATTCCGAAAACAAAAATGAAGTCCATTTTGATAAATAAAATTTAAAAAATTTCAAAAATTGGTTATTACTATTCATAACGGCTAGTTTTAATAATATTGTAATAGCTTATTGTTGTTTAGTGAAACTCATTATTGCGTACTACACAAGCTATCGAGGAAGGTCGCGATTGTGTGTAATGCAAGGAAAGTCAAGGATACGTGTTGTGCAAGATTCTTTTTGGTGTAGCGTACAACACAAGACAATAATGAAATTAAAAAGAATATTTTTCATAAAATCTCAGGGTGTTAAAATACATCCCTATTGAAAAAATTCATTATTTATTATTTTAATATACATTGTATATATATTTTAATGATGTAATATCTCTGCATGATATTTTAAAACAATTTATATAATAATCATTTCTAAAATCATGGGTCATATATATTAACCAATTTACATTCTCCATATCATCATTTCATTATCCTTATTAAACATCAATTTATTTTCCACAGTTACACATTAAGGGTGTAATTCCGATAATCAAAATTATACATTTCCATTAAATCTACTTTATACATATTCATTACTATTCAATATAAACTTTTCAATCATTAATGAAATACATATACAAAAATTAGTAGTATCTATTTCATGAAGGATATAACATAATTTATGAATTACAAAAAAATATGTACTTCAATCATCTAAATTTATTCTTAATCCATTTAAAATACAATATAATTTAATTCAATAATAACCATTTCTATGAAAATTAAATATGAATCATGTATTAATGTTCTAAACTATCATTCTAATCTGTGTTCATGCATTTAATGTAATAAATATTATTAAAACATCCCATACTATTCGCATGTCATTTGGGGTCTCTTTATATTCACCAATATAACCAAAAAATGTACCACATTTCTGATTATCATCATGATATTTCAATTTAGGACATTGATTTTTATAATTCATTTATGTTCCACTACCAGAAAATACAATGATATCCCAGTTTCTTCTATTTATTCTTATTGAAAAAGAAAAAAAGAATAGTGTTTGAAACATTTATCAAAGCATGAAATCACATATTCATGAAAAATCACTAATTGTATTCCTAAATCTAGAAACATATATTAGATATATGACACCATTGGTATATCCATAGAGACATCCCTAGATATATACATTGAAATATCCCTAGGGATCTTATTATGTTTTTGTAATTTTATTTTCTAAAGGTTGACTAATCCTATACTTTAATTCCAACTATAGTAACCTATGCTTATCATACATCAATATCACATCAGTTTAAATGAATAATCAACACATTAATATAATACACTCCCAATGACCATAATAGTTTTTCATCTTTGGAATCAACAAAGAAAAATCATCTATCTTTTTAAAATATCTTCAACATCTCCCTAAATGATCACCCCCTTTAGTAATCCTATGTATAAAAATTCTTCAAATCCTAGAGAAGGAATCCTATGGAAGGGTTGAGCTGATTTGACCAATATTGGTATAGATGGGAGATATATAGGCATAACATTATTTATTTTGTATAATGACATGATCAATAAATTAAAATATCATACCCATCATATAAAATATCATAATTAATTGTCATATTATAATGATTGGATGTTCATAAGTCATTACTAATAGGGAATCAATGTTATAATCTAGGAGAGAATACCATAATAATCTAACATGGAGTTGTGTAATTTAGATTAGAATAAAAAATCATATATTAATGATACATACTAAGACCCTCAATGCATGTTAGGCTTGGGATAATCACTCATGTACCATATTATTATGGAAATGGGAAGCCCTATTGTGTACTCCCTTATTATGGGTTTTGGATTCCTTCCCATGTTTACCCTATAATAGGTTTAACATTCCCCCATGTTTACTCTCTTTTCCAGAGATTTGGATTCCATCCCACACACCCTCCTATTATTTTCTTGTGTTTCACTCATGTTTACCCACATAGTAATGTCTTAAGTTGCTCTTTCATGTACCCTCTTATTAATGTAATGTGATTCCCTAACATGTACCCTATTTTCATTATATTCGGATTCTCTCCCATTTTCCTATTCTGACAGTATTAGTATTCCCTCCCATTCACCCTATTGTTATGGGCATGGGTGTAACAATCCTTGTTTTGGATCATTGGTCAAATTCCATGGGAATTTGAATTGAGGAATTTAGTGGACATGAACATATTTTAACTAATACAAAGAGAAAAATTCTTATTGTTTTAAAACTATAATGTGTTTTTTAGACTTGGGTAATTTCCCAATATGTTTCTTAGGTGCTCTGTAGTGTTTTAGGATCCATAGTCCCCCAAAATAAAATGAATCTGTGTTATAAATATGGGTCCCACTTTATCTAAAAATGTGTTCCCCGCAACAACAATCCATGAAAATTGTGTATGATTAATAAAGTGGTGTTCTTGGGTGACACAAATTTTTCCCATATTGGTCCCCATTTAGAAACAATTAGTAACATATTTTTATTAACCTATCACTATTCACCATAGGGCTGGCACATGATTAGGCCAAATGTGTGGCACAACCATGTGATGTGGGATTCATATGTAGTGGTAGCCACATAGTGGGTGGAAAATTTGGATAAAAAGTGAGTCCAAAATGTGAAACCATGTTTCAATAGTTAAATAAAAAAAATTCATTAATGTGGTTAAACCCCACATTTTCAATTTTATTCATTTTCCTCTATTATGTTTGACGTCTTCTCTTGCAATATGGATTCCCCCAATGCCTAACATAAACATTAATGCATATCATACATATGTTTTCTAAATTGAACATTGTAAGATTCTATTTATTAATCATGGAAGACTCTAGATTCGTTTTGAATCATTCTTCATTTATTCAACTCTTGATCAAGTTAATGTGGTGGAAGATAATTTTCACTATTTTCATTAGGGATTATTTTTTATTATATTCTCAAAAATATAACCAAATTAGAACATAATATCATATGAGTGGAATGGACTAATCACAATAGAAGTGGACTATGAATTTTTTACTAAATTTCCATTTTATAGTAAATATTTTCATTATGGCATGTGCCTACCTTTTTAAAACATTACCATTTAAAATAATTCTTTATATCAAATTAATCAACACACATAGTAAGACTGTCTATGATACTTTTTAGGTACATAGGGAATTTCATCCTCGATCATGAACACCCCATGCGGGTGTTGACCATATTATCCCCATATCAAATATGAGAATAATTTTTTGGAATAGATTATAAAAGTTCATCTTTGATTTTAATTGTAGATGACTATTATAGGATATTTTAAAAATATTAATAGAACCACTCAAGGGACATGTTGATTCTTATCAATGATTTTCTAAGTATGGTATCATTCTAAAATGTTTTCCATGGGGAATTGGTATATCATTCATTAAATTTATGAGGGCTTATGATTACATGAATTTTTGATTTTAAATTTCATTTTTAAGGAAATTCCTTAGATGATATGGGTTGTCTTCAAAAATTATAACGTTATAATTAAGAATGTCATATTTTTCAGATATATGGCAATTATTCTTTTCTTATAATTTTAATATTGAAATAATATGGAGTTTCTTTATACAATCCCCTATTGGTTATTTATAAATGGAGTTTCATTAATTTGATATAACAACTAAACAAAAAATTGAAAATCCTATCTTCATGTGAAATGGCTCACACCTCTCAGGTCCATTCCTTTGCTGATATCTGGTGTTTGTGGTGTTCTGGGATGTCAAGGTGACTCATCCCCAACACTTTTCCATATTTATAGTAAAATTAATAGTGTATATAGTTTTATGAACATTTTCATGGTGTCACAGTCAGGGTGTCATAGAAACGATGTCAAAAAAATGGTGTCACATTCACAGTGTCACATTCACGTCGTCACAGTCATGATTTCACAGATACGATGTCATAGTCACAGTGTCAAAAAATGGGTGTCATAGAAATGGTGTAATGGAAATGGTGTTACGGAGACTATGTCCCTAAGATGGTAAAATTGAAATGGTTTCACATTTACAGTGTCACAAAAACAGTGTCAGGAAAACGGTATCACAGAAATAGTGTCACAAACATGGTTTCACAGAAACGGTGTCACCGTCACAATGTTACAATCGTGGTATCACTGTCACGGTGTCATGGAAATGGTGTCACAGAAAACATGTCACAGACACAATGTCACATTCATGGTGTCACTATGACGATATGATCATCACTGTGTCACTATCATGGTGTCACTATCATGTTGTCACAAAAATAGTGTCGTAGAAACAAAGTCACAACTCATTAACAATGTTTCTAGTACTATTCTATATTTTCTTTTCTAAATGTCTAGTTTTTTCTTGTTTAACCTATTTAATGTTTTCATTGATGTTCAAGGCATTAAAAGCCCTCTGTTTATGGATTTAAGTCCAAATAAAAAAAATAACTCCTATATTAACTTTCATAAGGCTCGGGATGATTTTACATGGTCAAATCACATGGTTTAATTTTATCTTCATTTAATGTAAAATCATGTGAATATTAAACCACTTCCACGTTAAATATTCTAAAGGGTCTAGATATCATCCTACCTTTATCTTCCTCCTTATTCTCTTGCGTTAGATTCTCCATCATTTCATTCCTTCCCATAGGTGTTGGGAGATAAAACAATCCTCCTTGGATTGCATCCCCTTGAAATTATTCTTGCAGAAAGTGCACCATCTGTTTTTGTTAAAACCAAGCAGTATCTATTAATATTCTATATAAGGTATGATCTACCAACATTATTTTTTGTTCAACCTATTTCTTATTTCCCATTAATGGAATTCTATCTCCAAGTTCCAAATGGACTTTTCTCAGGTGTTGACCTAGGTGGTGGTGTCTTTGTATCCTCATGTCGATACAGTGGCTATGGGGGAGGAGATAGTAATCCATTGTGTGCCTCATTCTCATATAAAGAACCTCAAGAACCATTTAAGGTAGGTATTTCATTGAATCAATATTTTATTACGTGAAAATATAGTGTTACCATGTTTTAGCCAACTAGATCCTAATGGAATTGACATGTTATATATTTGAATAGGGCCAATTAATTGATATCGGTCTTATATTAAGGCGTCTTTTTTTCTATATAGTGTGATATCTATACATTATTAGATTATACTTTTTTCTTGATGAAAGTTGGTAACTAACGTAATGATGGAATGAATTGAATTTTTTTTGGCTAAATATAAATAGTAATTTAAATGAATATAGTTTTTGTTGTTGTAATTTAATGTTAATTGAATTGATTTAGTAAGCATGTTTAGGAAAATTTTTTGCGTATTATTTAGGTTTTTTGTAGTTGGATCCTGTAAATAATACATTGGTTATTTCCCTATGGATTAAATTACAAATTGATTGATAATTGATAATGCCTAATAGGGTTATGAGTTACACTCTTTCTAGCTTAAGGGATAAGAGCCTAGTTGATAAGATGTTTTCATTCATTCTTTTGTTTTGATATGATCTAGGAAGGATGTTGTGATATGTGGGGTACAGATTCCTATTGGTTGTGGAATAAGTTGACACCTAGAGTGGAAAAATGCATTAGTTGATCATGTTTGTGTCAGGGAGGACACCAAGTGTGATGAAATGTGTTGGATGTTAATGTTTGGATGATTTCTGATTATTGTTGGTTGTTTTTCTTCATTAAATTTCTCACTTCTCAAGGCATCTGGTTTAATTACCCCTCTTCCAAAAGGGGAGATGACATGCGGGGTATGCCAAGTGCTTTCCCAGATTAGCTTCCCGAGGGAGGATGGGTCTACGCTCTTGCTACAAGTGGAAAATACTCAATGGGTAGTTCAGATAGTCATTATGTTGAGCCCCTTTTATATTTCATCTTATATTATTTTCCTAGAATTACAGGGAATATTGTAAAGTAATGCTATTAATAATTGACTAAATAATTCATGTTAACCCATGGGGTTGGTGCTTTCTGCGAGGAGAAGTTGAGTTTTCAATTTAAAGGAACAATGGACTATGGGTGTGATGCTAATGAAACATGATGTTGAAATTGATAATGGAAAATTAATGTTTAAAGAATTAATTGTTTAAAAGTGTAACTAAAAATGGAATGAAGAAATGTAATTATTCTATTTATGTGGTTCTGTGCTTATAGGATACATAGTCATAGAAGTGGAAACTGGGAGTCCAAGGGACGTTAGCTGTAGTAGAGTCTACGAATACATTACTACCATAGTGTGGTAGTGAGATATGTTATATTATGTAATTATTTTGTTTCTATACGCTACTCCACCCCTTCAGTTAGGGAAATTAAAAAACTATGGATTCTGAGCCCTAGGTGGTGTTTTCCCCAACATTCTGGTTGCTATATGGATGAATGATAACCCCCATTGGCCCCACTATCGTCCCCTAGTAGTTAATTGTGTTGTTTGGAATAGTGGTTACTTTTCTCCATATATGTGTGTAGTAAGCAGTAATGGAATGTGGTTATCCACACACAGATATTCAGGATATTTTTTCTTATGTACAAAAAATGTTGTTACATGTATTGGCTATGATGGGTTCGGTATCCTTACTTGGTGTATGGACAATAATTTCTTGAGATATAATGCCCGGTGTATGATACATGTTATTCCATTTGAGGTGGCTCCTGGAAAATACCTAGTGACATTGCTTACATGGACATGGTGTTTTTGATGCAAAGGGTTCTTGTTTTGGTGCTTCTCCCAGGTGTTCGTTGGAAATCCTTTTTGGAGAGAGATTCATAGTACATGCAACATTGGGGCATTGTAGAAAACCTATAGGGAAGTATTCGCGGGGTACCCTTGAAATTCATTTTGAATTCATATACTATTGTATGTGATACTTGGTGAAAGTATCCATGGGGAGGCTAGGAAAATAATATACCTATTTTGGCGACAAGTTAGTTTCACTTCTTGTTCATTGTGGTTTAGCATGCTTTCTATACTTTTGCACAAGAAGATCCAGGGAGTATCCTATTGAGTATACTTCTATACTCATCCTATTTCTATATAAACTATTTTTAGGTCACATGGAACTAGGTGGAGATCAGTTTGGTTACTTCTAGCTTGGGGTTGCAGGATATGTTAAGTCTTTATGGTCACTTCTATTTTTACTTTCTTTTGGGTACATGTAGTTTTCCCCTTTTTGGTATAGTAATTTTTCATGACATTATATATGTGTACTTGGGATTTGTTTTATTTTTATGTGTGATTTGGAGTTGGTTGGTGTTTTTATTATATCTCTCTTTTTTCATGAGTTATCTTATAGGGTAATGCCTCTAATTTGTGTGTTTACTATTCCATTAGTGATATTCGCCACCCTGGGTAATATTGGTGGCTTGAATCGGGGGAGGGGGTTATTATCTCCATTCTCAAATTTCCATCCTAGGAGGGGTACACCATGTGGGGAGGGGGTGGTGAAAGAGTGGTATCAGAGTCTCTGGTTGAGGGATAGGATGGAGTTCAGTGTTATGCACATGTGAGGTTTCATGAGTAGGTAGGGAAACTGTGTGTTTAATTTTTAGTAAATGATGTAAACCCTGGAGAGTAGCTGAAAAATAGGTGTTTAGGGACCCAAGTTATATGATGCATGTCTTTTAAGCTTCCAATGGATACTAAATGGGGTGATACTAGTTTCATGATAGAGACCTAGGAAAGGATGATGCATCATTATTCTATGTGCCTATTTTGGAATGTCTATACATTGTGATATTCTAACCAAAAATGAATAAAAGAAAAAAAATTAATTAATTATTGTTGAGTTTCTGGGTTTTGGGTCTCTTGCTATTTTTTATTTTATAGGTATGGCTCTGGTCGATGTCCACGTAAGGTTGGTGGAGAAGACTTTTATTAGGTTCATCCAGCAGATCATTGTTGGGTAGAGGTTGACGATGACGACACATTGAGGAGTGAACACTGAGATTTACAATCACTAGGATTTTCTTACCCTTTGATAGGGGATCTCTAGTGTGCGAGTGTTTGGAATATGTTTGAGGATCCTTTTACGATATCATCAGTCATGTTTCTAGATGAGGTGTCTAGGGTGTGGAATTTCACGGAGGCTTTGCATCAAGTGATCCATCGCTAGGTCACCCCGTTTATTATGAAGACATATCGTGAGGTGCTGGTGATAGCAGAGGTTTTCTCGAGGAAATTTTATAGAACCAGGTCATCCTGATAGGTGATTCATCATGATTCCTCATGAAGAAGAGATGATTTATGGTGTTCCCAATTTTCAGGGGAGAAGTGTTTTTGTTTGACCTTGGGTAGGCCACATCCCTCACCATCTCATTTCCTCGAGTCCTATGACATTCACGCCTATAAAAATGGATCAGGAATATGTTTTCCTTTTGGTGTTTGAGGTTATCAGTAGTGAGAGTGCCCAACCTTTCAGAGAAATCCTCTTACAGTAGGTGTTCCACTCCAGGTTCCTCCGTTGAGGATGTTCCAGTAAAGGCAACAGCAGCAGGTTTCACAAGATTTTGATTATCATAGTGTAGACGGGGAAGGAAGAGGACAACCATGTAATGCTCCCCATCATTAGAGAGGAAAGTTTGGCTGTGGTGGTGGTCATCATCCAGGTCAGAGAGGCCATAGAGGAGTTTGTTTTCAACTTCATGCTTTAACATTGCAAGATCCAGTCGATCCAGACGTCATTTTAGGTACCCATTGCTTGTATCCTATCACGGTGTATGCCTTATTTGATTAAGGAGCTACACTCTCCTTCATATATCCTACCCTAGTCCATGATTTGATACTTGAGGTAGAGAAGGATTCAGTCATGATGGTGTTGACTACGCTCTTTGGAGGTTGAGCTGATTGTTTGATGTATGTAGAAATCAGTGAGCAAGTTCTCAGGCAGCACCCCTCTTGGTGATATTTCGTGTGTTTATAGATACAACCATATGATGTCATCCTCATCATGGATTTGTTTTATTTGGTGTAGGCTATCATGGATTGATTCCGGAGGTAGGTTTTGTTCTCCGATGAGGATGGAGAGCTAGTTGTCTTTGTTGGCTTGTGAGACCCTCATATGGGTCAACAAGGGTTTTCCGTCCTTATCTTCCATGATGGATGAGCTATTAATGAGTTCCTCAGAGGTTCTGCGGTTGGTGTTTCCTAGAGTCATAGTAGAGTACATCGATGTTTTTCTAGAAGAGGTTTTAGCATTACCCCCTCGATGAGATATCGAGTTTGGGATCGAGCTACAACCAAGAGCATATCCTATATTGTTTTATCCATATAAGATGGCCACATTGGAGTTACAAGATCTATGTGTACATCATTATGGTCTATTACATTGTGTTTTTATTTGGTCGAGAGTATCCCCATGGGGTGCATTGGTTTTGTTCATGAAGAAGGGTGATGACAGTTTGCGGTAGTGTATCCATTATCATCTCTTAAACAAAGTGATAGTCATGAATCACTATCCTATCCATTTATTGATGATTTATTCGATCAACAGAAGGGTTAATGTTGTGTTTCAATGTTTTAATGGTGGTTAGGATATCATTAGATTCATTTGAAGGAAGAGGATATCACGAAGACTGCATTCGGTTGTCATCATGGTCATTAAAAGTTCGTCGTAACACCTTTTGGTGTGATGAATGCTCCATATGTGTTCATGGGAATGAGGAACACATAGTTCTGTGAGTTCATGGATAAGTTCATGGTGGTTTTAAATCAACCACATCCTTATGTACTCCATGTATGAGGTGCAATATGTAGAGCATCTTCACACCGTTTTGGTAGTTTTTCGTCATCATTAGCTATTTCAGAAGTTGACAAAGTGTTAGTTTTGGCCTCGAGAAGTTCGTTTCATGTGGCATGTTTTGTCCCAACAGAGAATTGATATGGATACATAGAATATAAAGGTAGTTTTGTTTTTGTATTCCCCAAATACATCGAAATAGGTGCAAAGTTTCTTTTCTCTTGCAAGATACTCTAAGAGTTTCGTAGCAGATATCTCTCAGGTTGTGACTCCCTGGACTACACTGACAATGAATGATCAGGCGTTTGTGTTGACTTATTATTTCCCAGAAGCTTTCGAGTATCTAAGGAATTTGTACATAATTTCTCCAGTTATTTTTCTTCCTATAGTGGGAGTTTATTTTTTTTAGTGATGCTTCGCATCTGCTGTTATGTTGTGTTCTGTTGAAATAGAGAATAGTTGATTCTTATGGGGATCAACAATTACATCCCCATGAATGTAATTGTGCCACCTATGTTCTTGACTTGGAAGTCATGGTGTTTTCTCTATAGTTTTGGAGACATTACCTCATTGATGATCACTTTGTGGTATCCACTGATCATAAGATCCTAGAGGTTTGTTTTATCCCAATGTGACTCAAAATATTGACATCGTCGGTGGATGGAGTTCTTACATAAATATGAGATTGAACTATTGTATACCCCTATAAAGGGAATGTTGTATCTGATGCACTGAGAAGGAAGTAACCTATTGATGTAGTACACAAATCTGGTGATTCCTGGAGAGTCATAGAACAACTTTCAGCAATACATCTTGTTATGGGAGAAGTTGGGGGTAGAGGTTGTCTATTTCAGAGATTGTGTAGTTATCTCTTGTAATGCCCCGACCCTAGTTACCTAGAGTCGGTGCATTATTACATAAAATTGGCATGATCACAAAATATCAACTCTTGAAAGATCGATTAATTTAGTATCCTTGGAATCACTAGATACATTCATAATGTTTACATTACATCATAAAGTGAAAACTACAACAACAACATGTGTCCATAGACCACACTCATATCCCCTCATACTATCCCTACAGGTCATTCATTAAATACTCCTTCACATCCTGTAAAAAATAAAACATATAAAGGGGTGAGCTTA
The DNA here is from genome assembly GCA_963277665.1 of Viscum album. NCBI lineage: Eukaryota > Viridiplantae > Streptophyta > Magnoliopsida > Santalales > Viscaceae > Viscum > Viscum album. Next base: position 115,143,051 of record OY728128.1, on the reverse strand, counting down.
GATGCCCAAAAAGGTTACAATATAGCAGAAACTTTCTTAAATATGAATAATCATTTAAGGCAATTTATAACTAAAACAAAAGCCTTTTAAACTAGAAAACCAGCATAATATGGATGAAATATAATGATATAATGTAATTTACCTATTCACATGGATATTCTAGTAATCTAATAATCACATGAAATATCCATAACCACGTTCATAATGATGGAATGCATAATTCCAGACTATCATAACCACATAGTCAAGGCATAGTGCCAAGACTAGAAATAATCTTTATTCACGGCCTTGGGACAAGACACTTGTTTGTCTCATGAGACCCACCGATGGATCGATGATCTATAACGGGATCCACCCATCACTTACTAAGTCCAATTCATTCATCATATGAACAATTTTAAACATAACATAAACATTTGTATTAATAATAGCATGCGAATTGTCAATACTTTATCCATAAACCATGAATGGTATAAAAATAACACATCCATATTCAAACATGTCACAAAACTTTCAATACAATATGGATGTTTTGTATCATAATAAATCAACTTCAAAGAAGCTTAATATCCATCAAAGGATATTGACATAGATGAAATCAAAACTATTTGAGAGAAATATCTCTTTTTTTGAAATCAATGAAAATTCACACATTTATAAAAGAAGTAATTTAAAAAATATTTTTGAATCAATGTTTCCCATACCCCTTTGAAAATTATGAAGAGAAATATAATTTCAAAACATTCATGTCCATATAATTAAATCATTAAAATTATTTTGAAAACATTGACATTAATAAAAAAATTATAACGATAAATCTTAACATTAAAAATTCTGATCTTTCTAAAGAGTACCTTTCAAAAATCCTTAAAATATTAATTTTGAAATCATTTTTATGAAAAATGGACATGGATGATAAAAATGTTCCAGTAGATACTTACACATAAAAAAACTCGGATAACAATGATATTGAGGAATAAACCATTACCTTGTACTTTTACTTGGTTGAGGGTAGGTTAACCTCCAGTATAATGGTGAAATAATTGTTATTAAATTATTCAACAATCATATACATTAATATGATACCATATGTGATCTTTTAACATTTCATTGATAGTAATATCTTTGTATTATCGTTGTTTCGGGTGTTAACTAATTCGTTTTACATTATATACATTGTTATGAAAGTCGGGTTTGTTATGGATAGGTTGTATCTTATTCATATCCAGAATGATATTAAGTCTTTAATCATTATTTTTAACCATTAAATGAAAATTATTCTGGAATGGATACGAAGGGGAATGAATCTAATCGCATTCATGGAGATGATAGTCCGTACGTACGCACGAGCGACAATATCAGTCTTTTGATATTAAAATAATATATAATTGGGTGGTATATCGTATATAAAAATAATTATCATGTTATATTTATTGTTTACATCAATTACACATCATTATCATACCCATCCAAATAATAATGTTTTGAATAACAATTACACCACGACATGGAGACGGTAAGTCGTATGTAAGCACATATGGTGACATGCCATTCAATGGATGGATAGAATAATGAATGCAGTTGTACCATATTTATAATAACATCACAGTACATAGAATATACCGGAGTTATTATTTTAGACTCGAAAAAACATAGAAAGAAGATGTTGAATAAGAAAGGAACTTGAAAGAGGGTGGTGAAAACATTACCTCTTCTTCAGGTTCTTCCTTTTGATTTGATCAAAAGGGCTTCATAGAATGGCTTTCTAATCAAACTAAGGCCTCTTCGTTGAATTGAGAGATGTTGAGAGTATATTTGGGTAGGGGTCGGCCAAGCCACAAGTATTTGAATTTATGAATTTGAGAGAAGGGTGAGTGCACTTTTATAAGAGGGGTGAGGGGCATCATAGGAAAAACATAAAATATTATTTTATAATAAATTCATATTAGTTTTATAATGGATCCGAATTTATTTATTTAAATTATAAGGTGGGGATTGGTCGAAATCCACCCAACCAATAGGTTTAGACAGGTTTGGTTCACTTTATTATCCTAATCCTTTAGTTTTAACTCTTAGTTAATTAGTTTGACATATACCATGTATCTTTGTATTTTAATATTATATGGTTAATAATCATAATAAAAACTTCAAATATACCCCCAAGTTGTCAATTAATGATACACCTATCCTGATATAAGTCCTTTGGACAATCCTTAGATTTTTAGGAATAGAATATCAATTAATAATATAATATTTGTTTTAAAAACACTTTTATGTGAATTTGGACACTATTGGGTATTTGGTTTTTGATAAATACATAACAGAATTATTACTTCGAAACAAATTCATATAACAAATCCTAATATGTCATATTAACCTAGAAATTTATTGTAATTCATAAAAAGTCTCAAATTTCATTTCTTTGGGTACTTATAATATCAATTATCTTAATCTTTCGTTAATAAGGTAATTACTGCATCATCATTGTATCATAAATAAGTAAAATTATATAATGTATAATAATTATTAATAAAAAACCATTTTTTAAGAAATAAATTTATCATTCTAATGAATATTTATAATTGAATTTATCTTATGTATAACCCAATACTAAAAATGTTTTATTTATTAAACATTGATTTTAACTCTTTTAACTCTTCTTTGAATTAAATAATAAAAATTGTCCAAATTTAATCCAAGTGGACCTATATGATAATATTTTATTCATAAGGTTGTTTTTGGTCGAGATACATTTGTCCAATAGAATTAGGACATGTGTTAGGGTAATATTTATATAATTTTTACCCTTAATTACCCTATTTACTTTTAACCTTGGTAAATAAAAGTAAAACGTTACTATTCAAAAAAATTATTTCTATCATATTGAACCACATTTTAATCCTTGAAATTAACCGTGTCTCTCAGTGGTTCAAAATTTCACTCACAAAAGTAGGAAAATTAAGTTTTATGTGAATTTGCAAATTCTCCTAGGAGATGGGTAAAAGACGGTGAAAAGTTCAATAAAATTTATATATATATAAAATTATTATAAACTGACTCCAATGAATTAAATTTAAATTATATAGGTATTATGTATCTATTTTGACCTATAATAAATTTAAATTAAATAAATAATTATTTAAATAAAAATTCGGTTTTAAACTATAACTTAGTGTTTTTCACTATTCATCAAAAATTAAAAATATTTAGAAAAATACCAAAAATTCACCCTAGGATAATTTTGATATTCCAAATACAAAAATGAAGTCTATTTTACCAAATTTAAAACATATAAGTTTCATTTATTAATTTAAAATTAATTCCCATTGTGAAATCCAAAAGGCGTATTTTTAAGAAATAATAACTATCAAAAGATTGACACTTATTTATATCCAATTTCAATGTGAAATTTCTTACAATGATCACCATTGGTTTAAATAGTAAAAATATAATTTATTTATACTTAAAACCCAATAAAATGTATAATTTAACACTATAAATTAATTTGATTAAAAAAATTTGTTTTCAGTTAAAATATAGTATGTTTCACTATTCACCCAAATATGAAAGTTATCAGAAAAACTACAAAAATTCATTGATACTAAATTCTAATAACCTAATTTTAAAGAAGAAGTTAATTTTTTCAATTTTAATATATAAATTTTTCAAATATTGTATTTAAACACGGTTCACCATTAAAATATGGTAAAAGTGCATTTTTTTGAAAAATACTTCTTTTATCTGAAGAGAAATGAATTAGTTCTTACATTATGTGTATGAAACACATAATATGGATTCTAAAGTTTTAAGGATTATATAATGTACAAAATTTAGTTAATACTATTCGTAACCGCTTTTTATCGGCTGGTTTTATATTCTTGTGGTGCGCTTGAACTCGGTGTTGCCTATAGTGCAAGTTATTGAATTACTATGAAGAAATAACTTACTATGAAATCTTGGAGTGTTAAATTATACCCTCCTTCAAAAAATTCCATCCTCGCAATATGAAATTTTTCATTGAAAATAAAAGGTTTAAAATAGAAAATACTTTGTGGGGAAACCCACATCGAAAATTGGGTTAACAAAATATAGTCATAATAAGAGGAAAAGGGGAATGAAAAAGTCACCACCAAAATATGATCTCGATTAGGATAACATTTGTGTAAATTAGAGACACCTAATTGGAGGGAAAATGTAAATATTTATAGGGAGTGATTGAGGTCATCGGCCATAAACAATTGTAGAATTTAGGGCCTCAAAGCCATCAATCTATGATGATTTAAAATATCATCGGTTCAACAAAACATTAGGTATCAGAATAATACATTTTTAGTTTTAAGATATCTTACCTATTGTTTAAGAAGTAATTTCTATATAGAATAAGAGAATAATATATATATATATATATATATTTATATATACATGACAAGTATATTTTTATCCTTTCATTAATTTCTACCAGAAACTAATCTTTCACTCTAAAAGATAATAGAACTTAAAAAAATATTCCATTTATACTATTTGTATAGGGTTAGAAAAAAATGAATTTCTAATTCATCTACCAGACCTTTTAAAAAAACTACATTATTCAATCCAGTAAATCATGTGGGCCAGTGGTAGGTGATACACCCTTGTCTCCCTTCGGTTGCGGGTTCAAGTCTTGTGGCCTTGCCGGACGCGACGGGGTTCCGCCCGACCATCAGGTTGCCCATTTATGGAAATCCAATTGCAATCTCAAACTAGAATTATCCAAAATACTTCTGTCCAAAATCACAATCCAAAATTTATAAGGAAGTTAGACACAATGAAGATCCTTTTTTCTGCGTAATAACATGTGAACACCTTCATCATGTATTCTTTTAAAACACTGCAACATCCTGAATTACCATAAAACATTATTGATTACATTCATGATCCCTTATTCCTTTTTAAAATACTAGATTTACTCTGTCTATCCAAAAATGTTATAAACTCATACCATGATGGAATATACAAATCCTTAATGACTTTCATGGTAGTCAAGAATATCCAATATAATTTATCCAAATCAATCATATATTATTCTGAAATCACTACATCGGTATTAGAACCATATTATGGTTTTTCTTTCTCTCAACCATATATTTTCCAAATTTTTAACCTACTATTGGGACACTTTTCATGAATCCACACAATCTCAAATCCTTAATAAAATAGTACTGCAAAACAACCCTTATATACTCCAAAATTATTATAACAAGTACATCGTTGATACAAATCTCAAATGACATAATTATTTAATAACAACATATGAACTCTAATCATTAATCCTCATCTGTGGTATTATAATAACTTTATTATTATCCAATAGAATCATTTGGGGCATACTATAATGATTTGGACATTAGATCGTAGTGTCCCAACTCCTTATATATGAAGCATTGTATATTTGAAACCTTTTTCTTTCCTTTACAGTCACGTACTAGATGTCCTTTTTCTCCACTCTTATAACAAACTCCCATTCCCTTTAGGCAAGTTCCAGGGTGTATTTCCCACAGTAATCACATATAGGAAAATTATTCATTTCCCTCTTCCCTTTATCCATCTTTCTGTCTTCCATCCTTTTCTTCTTTTGCTTTCCTTCAATGCTATAGGACTCATAGACTTCTTTACATATCTTATTAACACATGATACTATTTATTCATATGTTAAGAATACATGGGGGACTATTTCCCTAATAAATGTTTTCTTAATACCGCAAAATATATGATCCTTCTTTCTCTCTGGATCATACTTATTTCTACAGTTCACATTCCTTCTATTGGGTGCCATTTCTATACAATGGCATACACTAGATTATTTTATGAATCTCAATACATAAATCCAAACTTCTAAAACACATAACCTGAATTGAATAGTTTACAGATATAATCCATAATCATAATAAAAATTCTATGAGGTAGTGTATACTCATAAACCATTCAAAATGGTTTGTAATGAAAATGAGAATTATCCTAAGAAAATACCCTAGGAGTGTCGTAACCATGAGTGCATCAAGGCCCGTTGTCGTCCACAAATTCTCGTTTGAGTCTAGCTCAATGCGGTGTTTTCGGGTTTTACACCTAGGTATATTTGTGCCAGAGCCACCTCTACCTACTCGTATGTAGACAGCGATGTATTGATCAGAATACTCACAAAATATCTACAATACCAAAATTCTAGGATGTTATTCTATACTAATCTTCAATGTCCATCTTATGTCTATTTGCTCTAATCAGAGTATATCTAAATCTAGCATCCATGGTTTGTACTAAACTTCCAATGATACCAACAATAACGCCCCAACCCCAGTTACCCAGAGTGGGTGCATTATTACATAACATTTTCATGATCACAAAAGATCATGTCTCAAAATACCTATTAGTTTAGTATCCTTGGAATCCATAGATACATTCATAATGTTCACATTACATCATAAAGTGAAAAACTACAACAACATCTAGTGTCCATAGACCACACTCATATCCCCTCATACTATCCCTACAGGTCATTCATAAAATACTTCCTCACATTCATGGAAAAATAAAACATAGAATGGGGTGATCTCAGATGCCCCGTAAGGATAAAAATATAGAAGAAACATTCTTAAATTAACATAATCATTTAATGGAATGTATAACTAAAACAAAATCCTTTTAAACTTGAACTTAAGCATAATATGGCTGAAATAAAATGAAATAATTCTATTTACTTATTCACATGGTTATTCTACTAATCTAATAATCACAAGCAATATCAATAACCCCTTTCATAATGATGGAATGCATAATGTCAGACTATCGTAACCACATAGTCAAGGCATTGTGACAAGACTACCAATAATATTTTGTTAAGGCCTTGTTCCAAGACACTAGTTTGTCTCATGAGACCTACCGATGCATTAAAGAGTTATAGCGGTCTCCACTCGTCACTTACTAAGTCCAATGCATTCCTCATATGAACAGGTTTAAACATAACATAAACATTCGTATTAAAACTAGCATACGAAATGTCCATACATTCTCCATAAACCATGAATGGTATAAAAATAACACATCCATATTCAAACATATCACAAAACCATCAATACAATATGGATGTTTTTTATCATAATAAATCATCTTCAAAGAAGCTTAAAATCCATCAAAGTATGTTGACATAGATGAAATCAAAACTATTTGAGAGAAATATCTCTTTTTTTGAAATCAATGAAAAGTATCAAATTTATAAAGGAAGTAATTTAAAATATATTTTTGAATCAAAGTTTCCCATACAACTTTAATACTTTTGAAGAGAAATATAATTTCAAAACATTCATGTCCATATAAATAAATCCTTAAAATCATTTTGAAAACATGGAAATTAATTAAAATGTTTTAGAAAGATAAATCTTTAAAATATTAAAAATTCTGATCATGATAAATATTACCTTTCATAAATCCTTAAAATATTCTTTTTGAAATCATTTTTATGAAAAATGGACATGGATGATAAAAATATCTCAGTAGATGCTTACGCATAAACAATCTCGGATAATAATGAGATTGAGGAGTTAAATATTACATTGTACTTTTCCATGGTTGAGGGTAGGTTAACCTCATGTATAATGGTGAAATAATTTTTATTAAATTATTTAAGAATCATATACATTAATATGATATCATATATGATCTTTTAACATTTCTTTCTTAGTAATATCTTTGTATTATCATTGTTTTGGGTGTTAACTGATTCATTTTCCTTTATATACTTTGTTATGTATGCTATGTTTTTTATGCATAGGTTTCATCTTATTCATATCCAGAATGATATTATGTCTTTAAACATTATTTTTAAACATCAAATGAAAATTATTCATGAATGTATATGATGGGGAATGAATCTCATCACGTTCATGGAGACGGTCATCCGTATGTACGCACGAGCGACAATATCATTCTTTTGATATTGAAAAAATATATAATTGGGTGGTATATCATATATACAGAATCATTATCATGTTATATTTATTATTTACATAAATTAAACTTCATTATCATACCCATACAAATAATAATGTTTTGAATAACAATTACACCACGACGTGGAGACGGTATGCCGTACGTACGCACGTATGGTGACATTTCATTCCAAGGATGGATAGAATACTGAATATGGTTGTACAATATTTATAATAACATCACAGTATATAGAAGATACTGGAGTTAATATTTTGGAATGGAAATAACAAAGAAATTAGAAGTTTAAGATGAAAGGAACTTGAAAGGGTGTGGTGAAAGCATTACCTCTTCTTCGGGTTCTTCCTTTTGATTTGATGAAAATGGATCCTTAGGATGGCTTTCTTATCAAACTAAGGCCTCTAGGAAGAATTGAGGGATGTTGAGAGAATATTTGTGCGGGGGGATGCCAATCTAGAAGGTTTGAAGGTATGCATTTAGGAGAAGGGGAAGTGCCCTTTTATAAGAAGGGTGAGGGGAATCTTAGGAAAAACATAAAATATTATTTTATAATAAATTCATATTCGGTTTATAATGGCACCAAAATGATTTATTTAGAGGCTAAGGTGGGAATCGGTCAAAATCCACTAGACCAATAGGTTTTAGACATGTTTGTTCAAATTATTAACCTTATCATTTAGTTTTAACTCTTAGTTAATTAGTTTGACATTTACCATGTCTCTTTGAATTTTTATATTATATGGTTAATAAATATACTATAAACTTCAAATCGACACCCAGGTGGTCCATTAATGATACACCTATCATGATATAAGTCCTTTGGATGATCCTTCAATTTTTAGGAATATAATATCAATTAATAATATTATATTTGTTTTAAAAACTCTTTTATATCTATTTTGACACTATTGGGTATTTTGTTTTTAATAAATACATAACATCATTATTCCTTCGAAACAAATTTGTATAAATAATCCAAATATGTCATATTAACCTATAAAATTACTTGAATACTTAAGAAGTCTCATATTAAATTTATTTGGGTATTTATAATATTAATTATCTTAATATTTCATTAATACGGTAATTACTGCACCATCATTGTGTCATAAATAAATTAAATTATTTAATGTCTAAATATTATAAATAAACTACCATTATTTAAAAAATATATTTATCTTTCGAATTAATATTTATAATCGATTTTATCTTATGTATAACCCTATATTAAAAATGTTTTAGTTATTATACATTGATTTTAACACTTTTAACTCTCCTTTGAATTATATAATAATAAATGTCATAATCTAATCCAAGTGGACCTATATGATAATATTTTATTCCTAAGGTTGTTTATTGTTGAGATATACTTGTCCAATAAAATTAGGACATGTTTTAGGGTAATATTAATATCATTGTTACCCTTAATTACCATATTTACTTTTAACCGTGGTAAATAAAAGTTAAAAACAACTATTCACAGAAAAAATATTTTTATCTTATTGAAAAAAATTTTACGTCATGATATTAACAGTGTCTCTTGGATTTTCAAAATTCCACTCACAGAAGCGGTAAAATTATGTTTTATGTGAATTTGAAAATTCTCCTAGGAGTTGGGTAAAAGATGGTGAAATGTTCAATAAAATTTTTATATGTCAAAAATTATTATAAACTGACCTCAATAAATTACGTTGAAATTATATAGGTATTATGTATATATTTTAACCTAGAATAAATTTAAATTAAATAAATAATTATTTAAATAAAAATTCCATTTTAAACTATAACTCAGTGTTTTTCACAATTCATAAAAAATTTAAAATTTTCAGAAAAATAGCAAAAATTCACCCTTGGATAATTTCGGTATTCTGAATCCAAAAATTATGTCTGTTTTAACAAATTCAAAACATTTATGTTTAATTTATTAATATAAAAATAATTCCCATTGTCAAAAAAAAGGTGTATTTTCATGAAATAATAACTGTCAAAAGATTGGCACTTGTTTATGTCCATTTTCAAAGTGAAATTACTTACAATGACCAGAATTGGATTAAATGATAAAAATATAATCTATTTATAATTATAAACCATTAAAATGTATAATTTAATGTAACAACCCAAGATTTTATGAGAATTATAATTTTCAATTTCATTGATGTCTTGTGTTGTACGCGACACCAAAATTATCTTGTTCTATACACAACACCGTATAAGCTTGCAGTATACACAACACTAATCTTGGATCGTGTTACACACATTTTCAAGTTCGTTTGATAGATTTTATTTTACTCAACATTGAGTGTGTGTGTGTATATATATATATTCCATTTATAAATGAAATATGGTTGGATTCTATTATATGCAACAACAAATGAATCTTTCACTACACGGAACCCTGACTTGGTTGTCATTACACGCAACCGCGACCTTCCACGATAGCGTGTGTTATACACAATACCAAGTTTCACTAAATGATATATTTTTATAATATTACAACGAACTAACCGTTATGAATAGTAATACCCACATTTTGAAATTTTATAAATTTTATTTTTCAAAATAGAATTAATTTTTGGATTCGGAATATCGAAATTATCCTAGGGTGAATTTTTGGTATTTTTCTAAAAACATTCATTTTTTGATGAATAGTAAAAACACTATCTTACTATTTAGAAATCGACTTTTTATTGAAATAATTATTTATTTTATTTAAATTTATTTTAGGCCAAAATTAATTCATAATACCTATAAAAGTTCAATTTAATTCATTGGAGTCATTTTATAATAATTTTAGATATATTAAAATTTTATTGAACTTTTCATCGTCTTTTAACCACCACCTAGGAAAATTTGAAAATTTACATAAAACATAATTTTAACGCTTCTGTGAGTGGAATTTCAAAAATCTGACAGACATAGTTAATATCAAGGAGTAAAATGTGGTTCAATAAGATAAAAATAATTTTTTGTTGAATAGTAACTTATTACTTTTATTTACCACTGTTAAAGGTAAATAGGGTAATTAAGGGTAAAAATGAAATTATTATTACCCTAATACATGTCCTAATTATATTGGATAAGATTAATTCGACCAAAAACAGCCTTAGTAATAAAATATGACCATTTAGGTCCAAATGGATTAGATGAGAACATTTAATATTATTTTATTTAAAGAAGAGTTAAAATAGTTAAAATCAAAGTTTATTAACTAAAACAATTTTAATATAGGTTTATAAATAATATTAATTCGACTATAAATATTCATTATAAATATTAAATTATTTCATACCTAATGGTATTTTATTTACAATTTTTAGACATTAAATAATTTATGTTAGTTAATGCACAATGGTGATGCAGTAATGACCAAAATAATGAAATATAAAAATAATTTATATTATAAACACCAAAATAAATCTAATTTGAGACTTTTTATGAATTACACTAATTTTCTAGGTTAATATGACATGTTAGTATTGATTTAAATAACTTTTTTCTAACTAAGCATGCTGTTATGATTTTTACAAAAATCAATTACAAAATAGTGTCAAAATTGACATAAAATCGTTTTTAAAACAAATATTATATTATAATTGTAATTATATTTTTAAAAATATAATGTTCGTCCAAATGACATATATAAGGTTATATATATTAATAATGAACCACTTGGGTTCTTTTTTCTTGTTATAGTGAGTTTATTACCCATATTGTTTAATAATACATGAAGACACGGTAAAAGTTAAATTATTTAACTTAGAGTTAAATCTAAAAGATAATGTTACAATAGTAACCTAAACTTGTCTAAAACTTATGTGATGAGAGGATATCGACCCATCCTCACATTATCTTATAAAGAAATCAATTTGGAGCTATTATAAACCGAATATGAGTTTATTATAAAATAATATTTTAAGTTTTTTTCAAAGGTGCCCCTCTCCTCCCTTATAATAAGGGCACCCCTTCCATATTCTCTTCACACACTTTTGAGCCTTGAAGCTCGGCCAACCTCGGACCATTTCTCTTCTACACTTTCCTAACAACATTCTTGAGGTTATGGTAATATCAAAAGACCAACTCTACTTCCTTAATAGGATTCTTAAATGAGGTGCGTCGAAGAAGAGGTAATCTCTTTTTCCGATTCTCTCATGTTTCTTTCTTCTTCTACATATTTTTCTTCAGTTTTCTCAATATAAAGTAATAAAATCAGTATTACTTATATAATGATATGTTAATAAAATTATGAAAAAACCCTATTTCACCTTCTATCCATCTTACGGAAAATGAAATCACCGCGCGTGTGTACGTACAGAATATCGTCTCCAGGCCGTGGTGTAATCTATTTTTGACCACCACCTTACATGGATGGGTATAATGGTGTAAATAAATAACTATATATTATTATTTTAAAGTGATATTGATTCTGAAATATTATACATACACTTCAATACAATTCCACGATCATGATAATGATATCATCGCTCGTGCATACGTACGGACTACCGTCTCCACGACGTGATGAGATTCATTCTCCATGTTAACCATTCATGAATGATTATAAAGTATATATAATGAATAATAATGTAATATATGACATAATAATGATACTGGATTTATGTATATATATATATATATGTCATCTACTTAATTCCATTCAATTTAATAAAGAAACGAAAACTGCGTTCATGCGTACGTACGATCTACCGTCTCCATGAACGGTGTATTTCATTCCATTTATCGATCTATCAAATATATATCTATATGCTGAATATATATTCTATATAAATCTTTATTTAAATTATAGAATTAATTGAATCATGATATATGTAATAATATCAAGAACAACATGTTGAAAAACGTACAATAAATGAAACGATTTTACCCGAATCTCTGCTTTTACATCGAATTTACAAAAGAACTTGTAATATAACGTTTTAAGTAAACTATATATGATATAATAACAATGAGTATGATTATGTAATAAGTGAATGAAATTATTTCAATCATTATACAGGATTTTCATATACATACGAAGGATATCTGACATAAGGTAAGGGAAATTATTGCGATCTCAATTTTTTATACGAGATTGTTTATTCGTAAGTATTTACTGGGGGTCATATTTATCATCCATGTCTATGTTTTATAAAAATGTTTTCATGTATGTTTAAATTCCTTTTTACCCATTTTTTACTTTTACTACATGTTATGTAAGAAATATTCATTTTGTTTACCATATGAGTTACTTTTTGACTTTTTCGACAAAAGTACGAGGATAATGTTTTTTTGACTTATACGGCATGAGCAGATTTTTATAGTTTAATAACGCCTTATTTTCAAGAAGGTTAATCTACAAAATTTCATGATTATTTTCAAAAAAAATATTTTTATTTTAAAATTACATTAGATTTTGGGAAAAGAAAATGATTTTATAGAATAATGGAAATTTTCCTCAAGAATTCATTTCACGTTTTTTGTCAAAACCATTTTCCATATAAGATGGAATTATTTCATATGTGTATGTTTCTAGTATAATGTCTCTATGAATTACATGGTTTCAGTTTTCTTATAATGAAATGATATCCATTTTTTTGTATGGATTATGTTATGATGGGATGATGTTTATGAAACCCATTTTATACTTTGGGTAATGATGAATGATTTATGTTCATGTTGTGGGAAAAGTAAAAATGATTTCATTATAAGATGGGTGGGAACAATATATCCCTCCAATGCATTGGGTAATGATTTATATCTCATGAGATAGACATGGCTGGAATGGTAAGTTCATATAGTTCTTTGTTACAGGACGGGAACGAAGAGTGAACTCGGTTCAGTAAGGGACTTTGTCCACTAAGATGGTCTTGGCAGCAATGGATTGGCTACTATGGAAATCATATCATGTGCTTAATGTTTTTCCACAATTACAAGTTTTATTCCAATTCTATTTTATCATGATTTATGTTCTGTTATGATATATGCCTTATGTACTTCCATTTTTTATGTCATTGCTAAAGATCGTGATGTTTAATCATTATGTTCATGTTTTTAAGTTCAAATGTATATGATTTGTTTTATTTTCTCCATGCTTACCCTTACTGAGAATTTAGGGTCACCCTTTTTATTTTTTATTTTTCCCTAGGATTAAGAGAATGGTTTTAGTTATGGAAACAAAAAGGGGAAGATTGTTATGGGAGATGTTGAAGATCTTTCAACATGATTAAGAGTTTATATTCCATGTTTCCATAGACACTAAACTATTACAGTCCTTGAGTGTTGGTTTTTTATGTATTAAGTATTCCGCAAAAGTAATCTAATTTCCGTGTACATCATGCTTTGGGTCATTACAGTAGGTATCAGGGGAAAGGTCTAGTTAACCATTGGAAAGTAGGATGTGAGAACTTTAGTGAGATCCCTAGAGATATTTCTAAGGTATGTCTAGGGATATCTCTAAGGTTAAGTATACGTATAGTTTATAGTCCAAGAATTACGGTAATGATATTAGAATTAATCATAAGGTGTTATATATTGAAGGTACTCTCCATTTATTATGTTGTTTTACTAGCATGATTTTTTCCACGCACACTATTCTTTTTGGGTTTTATAAAATGGCTGGAAACAAGAAGATTCACGATAATGGATGATATGATGGAAAATGGAAAGATATTCTTCCGGAGAAACCAAATAAAATTGAATCTTGAATTCCAAACATTTTTATTATGCCTAATCAGAAATCTCATAATATGATCTATAATCTCAACTTTGGTAAGTATCCAAACTCAGCTAATAATAGAAAGATGGAGTTTCATGATGATCATAGAGGAAAGAAAGTTCAATTCCCCTCATGTAAGTCATGTGGGAAGAGGAATCAGGGAGAATGTTTCAAGGGAATCAGAAGATGCTTTGGGTGTGGAAAAGAAGGACACAATGCCAGTAATTGTAAAGGAAAAGGTTCAGTTAACACCATGGACAAGGATAATGGCATTTCTAAGACATCCAAAATGGTTAAATGTTTTAATTGTGGAATGTATGGGCATTGTACAAACCAATTCCCTAAGGGAAAATCTCATTAAGAGAATCAGCATGGTCGTATGGGTAGTATTTATGTTGATGACGATGAAGAGACTACAGATGATATATGAGATGAAGGAAATGACGAATCTCAGTCAGTGTTTTAAGAAGGTATTGGAATGACTGTATGTTTATAAAGAGTTATTTTGTATAAGTAATTTAATGGTACTATAGAATAAAGACACATCTAAGGATTGTTACACTATTTTTTTCTAAAAGTATTTGAAAGTATATGTTGAATTGTACCGGTAACCATGAAAGGTAAATTCATATATTTTTGGAAAATAGATGATATGCACATAATGAAGGGATTAGGAGATAATGAGATGTTTTATAGTATTGATGAGCTCATGGATGTTATAAGGAAAATGTGATATCATGGTTTGAGTGTATAAACATTTTGGGATTTTGGTATGTGGAAAGAGTTAACTTTTGATAGCATTCTTGTTTTCACAACGGTTCATTGAGTATTCATTTTTCAAGAGAATACATGATTAATGTATTCACATGTTTGGAATGTGACCAACAATATATATCTTATATGGGGGATAAATGATGATATTCACATGCTTGGTTGATGACATTTATACTAATCGTTTTCTTTATACTATATGATTGGACAGAAGTATTTTTGATAAGATTAATGGTTTGAATGGATTAAGATAGACATAAAATATAATTGTTTAAGTCTAGAACTTTTTTTGATAATATTTATGGAATGTTATAATAATGTAGTTTTAGAAAAAGGACAACCTGCAGGACGGGTGGAAACCCGTCGCGTTGAACAAGGATATGGGAATCGAACCCACAACTGAAGTGTGACAGGCCTTTATCACATACCACTGGCCTACAGGAAGTCCCTAGTTAGTAGAAACTAGTTTTATTTTATTATGTGGTATTATAGATAAAGTATAAGTCCATTTTTTGAATCATATACAATTAATCTCAACATATATGGACTTATGTATTTTTAATAACTTATGTTATCCTTTTTGTGATAGAAACAGATGGGATGACTTATCATTCTATCACATGATCTGCTAACACCTCGTGAATGAAAAATTCTTCTTCATTTCATTAAATATAGATGAAGTGGAAATTGTACATGGAATGACTAATAATGATTTTACACTAAAATCAAGTATGTATTTCTCCTTATGTAAAAGTTCATCAAAGTTAGGGAAATGATCTTGGAAACCAAAAATGTTGTTCTAGTACTCTTATATTTGTTAAATCAGATGATACCTTAGATCATCACAAATTTATGCCTTTGTGATTGTTGGATTTTTCATAGCCATGTTCTCTACCACTCTCTAACAGAACATCATGGTTAGATTTCTCTTCCTTGTCCATTTTTTCACCTATGTTCTCCTATGTGGAAACCCAGAGATAAGTTAATTGCGGTAACCATTACCTTTCATACATTATTTTTTAAAATTAATTATTAGTATTCCTTTTTACGATGTGGGATTCTATTAAAGAAAATTTCAAGTAGTAAACGATTTATAACCCTAACGGATTTCGAGGGGGAATTCATTTTAAGGGGGGTAGAATTTAACAACCCAAGATTTTATGAGAATTATTATTTTTAATTTCATTGATGTCTTGTGTTGTACGCGACACCAAAATTAGCTTGTTCTATATACAACACCATATTAGATTTCAGAATACACAACACTAATCTTGGATCGTGTTACACACAATTTCAATTTCGTTTGATAGAAGTTATTTTACGCAAAATTGAGTGTATATATATATATATTCAATGTATTAATGAAATATGGTGGGATTATATTATACGCAGCAACAAATTAATATATCACAACACACAACCCTGACCTGGCTTTTATTACACGCAACCGCGACCTTCCACGATATCGTGTGTTATACGCAATCCCATGTTTCACTAAACGATATATTATTATAATATTATTATGAAATAGCCGATATGAATAGTAATAAACACTTTTTGAAATTGTATAAATTTTATCCTTCAAAATGGACTACATTTTTTGATTCGGAATATCGAAATTAGCCTAGGGTGATTTTTTTGTATTTTTCTAAAAACTTTCAATTTTGGATGAATAGTGAAAACAATGGGTTACTAATTAAAAACCCACTTTTTATTTAAATAATTATTTATTTTGTTTAAATTTATGTTAGGTCAAAATTGATACATAATACCTATATAAGTTCAATGTAATTCATTTTAGTCATTTTATAATAATTTTAGATATATAAAAATTTTATTGAAATTTTCACAGTCTTTTATCCACCTCCTAGGAGAATTTGAAAATTTACATAAAATATAATTTTCCCACTTCTATGAGTGGAATTTCAAAAATCCAAGAGACACAGTTAATATCAAGGAGTAAAATGTGGCTCAATTAGATAAAATAAATTTTTGGAGAATAGTAACTTTTTACTTTTATTTACCATGGTTAAAAGTAAATAGGGTAATTAAGGGTAAAAATGATATTATTATTACCTTAACACATGTCATAATTCTATTGGATAAGATTATTTCTACCAAAAACAACCCTAGAAAGAAAATATGACCATTTAGGTG
Organism: Viscum album; assembly: GCA_963277665.1. Taxonomy (NCBI): domain Eukaryota; kingdom Viridiplantae; phylum Streptophyta; class Magnoliopsida; order Santalales; family Viscaceae; genus Viscum; species Viscum album. Next base: position 115,125,434 of record OY728128.1, on the reverse strand, counting down.
CACTTTTAATAGATTATGACATTTAATATTATTTTATTTAAAGACAAGTTAAAATAGTTAAAATCAAAGTTTAATAAATAAAACCTTTTTAATATAATGTTAAGAATATGATAAATTCGACGTTAAATATTCATTATAGAGGAAAACATATTTCCTACCGAATGGTGTTTTATTTATAATTTTTATACATTAAATAATTTATGTTATTTATGACACAATGGTGATGTAGTAATTACCTAAATAATGAAATATTAAAATAATTGATATTATAAATACCCAAATAAATGTAATTTGAGACTTTTAATGCATTCCACTAATTTTATAGGTTAATATGACATGTTAGTATTGATTTAAGTAAATATTTTCTAATTAATCATGCTGATATGAATTTCACAAAAATCAATTACCAAATAGTGTCAAAATTGACATAAAATAGTTTTTAAAACAAATATTATATTATGAATTGTTATTATATTCCAAAAAATCTAAGGATCAGAAAAATGACTTAGATAATGTTATATATATTAATAATTAACCACTTGGTGTTTTTTTGGCTGGTTATAGTATGTTTATTAACCATATAGTGTAAGAAAACCAGAAGACACGACAATAGTTAAATTATTTAACTTAGTGTTAAATCTAAAATATAATGTTAAAATAGTAACCTAAACATGTCTAAAAATTATTTTTTGAGAGGATTTCGACCCATCCTCACTTTAGATTCGAAATAAATCAATTTTTTAGAGGTATTATAAACCGAATATGACTTTATTATAAAATAATATTTTGTGTTTTTTCAAAGGTGCCCCTCTCCTCCCTTATAAAAGGGCACCCCTTCCCTCTTCTCTTCACACCCTTTTGAGACTTGAAGCTCGGCCAACCCATGACCATTTCGCCTATACACTTTCCTATTAACATTTTTGAGGTTCTGGTATTCTCAAAAGACCAACTCTACTTCCTAAAGATGAAGTGTAAAGGAGGTGTGTCAAAGAAGTGGTAATCTCTTCTTCTGATTCTATTGAGTTTCTTTCTTCTTCTACTTCATCTTCTTCAGTTTTATCCTCATAAAGTAATAACAAAAGTATTAATTATATACTGATATGTTATTATAAATATTAAACAACCCTATTTCCCCTTCTATCCATCCTATGGAAAACGAAATCACCGCGCATGCGTACGTACGGAATACCGTCTCCACGCCGTGGTGTAATCTGTTTTCGACCCCCACTTTACTTGGATGGGTTTAATGGTGTAAATAAATAACTATATATTATTATTGTAAAGTGGTATTGATTATGAAATATTATACATACTTTAAAGACCCATAAAATTCAAGCGAAATTTTTTCTTAATTTTCTTTGGGATTTTACAAGAACACAATTTCTGACGGAACCTGATTCTGAGGCCCGGTGTGCCCCGAATCATTTTCCGAAGTTTATCTTGGTTATGTTCAGTGAACGAATGATCAGGTTTTCCTAAATTTTGAACCGGGGCTCGAAATCAAAATCTGAGGACACCGATGGAATCACAGCGTCAGTAATTTCTTAGGAACACCTTTTCCGGAGTTGCGTTTTCTCAAGTGTGGTTACTAAATTTTGGGTTAAGTAAATGAATAAAATAAAATGGGGCAACCAATTTATTTTATTTAAAGTTGTTTAACCTACCCTAAGTGGTTTAAGTGGGACCCACTATATCCTACTCCACCAAGTAGGATATTTGTGGGGTGGGGACCACACGAGACCCACCTTTTCAACTTCCACGAAACCCCAAACTTTAATTAGGTAACACACCCGCACCCCCTATAAATGTAAGTCAACTATTGCATTTAAACTGAATAATAAACGCCTAATTAATTGGGATTTTTAAACTCCTCAATTAATTCAATTAATTGATTGTTTCATTTTTGGATTTCAAAATGTTTGGAGTGAGAAATAAAATAAGACAAACACTTATTTTATTATAGTTGTTGGGTTGTGAGAGGCTTGGGAGAAATCACTCAAAGCGTTGAGGCACTCCTTCCTCGATGAAGAACGCGAAGAACGTGAAGAACGCCGACCTCCGACGAAGGTCAACAAGAACACCAGATCCTCGGAGATCGACGACACGATGCCGACGAAGCTTTTCTCTGCGACACGACGACCCCCCTTCTGCGACGCCTTCTTCCATGACGTGTAATTCTGTGATGAGCTTTCATTCAACTACGCTCGAGGTAGGGAATTAATTTGTGATTTTTAGTGAACCCATGATTACATCCTTCTAAATCAAAGAATGCAGATCAACTAAATATTATGTTGATCCACGAAGAATATGTTTGGGGGTTGGGAATTCTTGATTGCGGGGAAAACTATAAGGGTTGTTTTCTTTTTGTTCGTGAAATATCCCTTGTCTTTCTTCGTATTTAATCTTTTGTTGGCCGCTTGCTATCATTATTACGGGAGGAGGTCGGACCGCAAAAATATGGCCCACCCTCCTCCCCCCTTTGATGTTTTGTTCATTAAGGATCGAACGAAGGTGAATCTAGGCAACAACACCACGCAGAAACAATAAAGAACGCGACGAAGAAGCGCGGAGCCTTGGTACCGCGCCGTTGAGGCCGAACGAAACCGCGGCTGGAGTTGGGGCCACAGAGGCGATTTGAAGACTCCACTAGTTGATCGTTGTGCATGGATTGACGAGCGATGACAAATGGGTCCACAAAGTCAATTTGAAGCCTCTGCAGTGAATGTCGGGTCCCGCACTAGTGGAAATACGGGCTTTAACATCGTCGTAATAACATCGGTTTTTTAAAAACTGACGCGAATAGTATGTGCGGGGAATTTTTGGCGTCGGTTTTACAAAAAACCGACGCCAAATATAATTATGCGTTGATATTTCGCGTCGGTTTTGAAGAAAACCGACGCGGAAAATATTAGTATACATATTATCCGCTTCGGTTTTCCTAAGAACCGACGCGAATAATATTATGCGTTGATTTTTCGCGTCGGTTTTGAAGAAAACCGATGCAGAAAATATTAGTATACCTATTATCCGCGTTGGTTTTCCTGAAAACCGACGCGGAAAATAAATTTTTATAATGTTTCAGCGTCGGTTTTCATGAAAACCGACGCCGAAACTAATAAAAAAAAATATTCCGCGTCAGTTTTCCTGCGAACCGACGCAGAAAATAAATTTTTAAAAATGTTTCGGCGTCGGTTTTCATGAAAACCGACGCCGAAAATTTTAAAACAACATTTTGGTGTCGGTTTTTCTTAAAACAGACGCGAAAAGTCTTTTAAAAATATTCACGGTCAAAAACCCTCATTTTGTTCGTTCGTCGAAATCGAGTTCCGCTGTGGCGCTTCGGACTCCCGACGACCTTCGAACTTGATTTGCGATATTGGACGGCCATTGTTGAAGGTTTTTTGTCGTCTGCACGATTTTGGGTATGTGTTCTTCCTATTTATCTCTTGTTTCATATCCCATTGTTTATTTCTTTATCAATAACCCTATTTTGCGTGGTTTTGAATATTGGTTAGATTTTAGTTGTAATTTATCATTATTTTTTGTTTGTATTATCATTGTTGGTGTAGATTTGATATTGTTTGTTTTTGGAAGTAATTATACCGGTCGCAGTTTGGATTTAACATCTCCATTTGGGTTGAACTTCAAATTTTTTGTTTGTATTATCATTATTCCTATTTAAAATGATCTTTCATTACATTATGAAGTACTATATTTTTTATTCCATTTCCATTTTAATAAATTCTTCTTCAAAAAAATAATTTTATTGTGTTAAATGAATTCACTCACATTTTTGCATGTAGTTTGTTGTTATTTCATTCCTTCTTGAGATTTACCATGCCAAATTCCTCAATTCTTTTTGGTTCTCATCATTTAACTAAGACATGAATAATTACCACTATCTATTATGTTAAAAAAAATTGAATAATTATTTTCATGCCATTATATAATAAATAATTTTTCTTGCAATGTTCATAATACGACTAGAATCATAATGTATTGTAATTATTTCTTCGTAGATAATAATATAATCATTATCCCTCTATTAATGTTCAAAAATACCTTTCCACTTTCATATGTGGGGTTAGATTCATGCATTTTTAATAAATGTCCTCTTAAACTAATCTCATTCCATTGATTATATTTATTCATCTTTCTCTTCCTCTAAATAATAGTCATGAAATGATTTACTTCCCCCTCTAAGTCATAGGCTGCAAATAAAACATTCTCATGATCTAATCTTTCATGGATGGATAATATATTTCTCTTCATGTTGATCCATTCCTTGACATGTTTTGCTGCAATAGACCCATGGATGGGGGTGTAAGTTGTCACCTACAATATGCAATGGAATTTTTATTCCTCCATAATGAATTTATATGTTCATAGTTCCCTATTATAAAACTCATGGATTTAGGGAGTTGAGTTATCATAGTCACCAAAAATTGTATCATGTCTCTTAATACACATTGTCTTAAATAAGGATAGTTATTGCACTATTTTTCACATTAATTTTTCCATGATTCATTCAAGTTACATCAAATGATTAAAAAAATAAATATAGTGTGATCAATAGTAGTCATAGTGAGAAATCATATTATCTTGTATGTCATTCATATAATATTTATATCATGAAACTTTATTTTCAAAAAATGAAACCTTTGATTTAAGCATTTTGTCCTTGTATTTCAATATAACACACATGTATATAATATTAAAATTAACTGTTTACTGTATTTGTAAACGTGTTTCATATCTGATGTCTTTTATCTGATTATCAATAGTTTTTATGGAATATGTTTTTGTTTACAATTTATCTGATATATATTTAAATGTTTTTATGTTTTAATATATTCATCAATTATATTGTGATATCCAGTATTAATGGATCATAATTGGATTTATCTACGAAGAACTACTAGTTAATATGAAAGAGTAGTTGACAATTTTTTGGAATTTGCTAAACGGCATAATCAAAATATTGATTTGATTTTCTGTCCATGTGTGAAGTGTGTAAATATGAGAAAGTTAAACTTCATAGAAATCAAAGATCATCTCATTTGTTATGGTTTTAGCCTTAATTATACACGTTGGATCTTGCATGGTGAAAGAACTGAAAATTCAACATCCAATGTTGATGACGATATTCATAATGAGGCAGAGGATCGTATTGAAGAATTAATTCATGATTTAGGTGTTGAAACCATGGAAAAAACACCAACTGTTGAACGATTGTATGGAGATTCTGAGAAACCATTATTCCCAGGTTGCAGTAAATATACAGTGTTATCAGCAGTTTTGAGATTAGTTAACTTAAAAGCAAAAAATGGGTGGAGTGATAAAAGCTTCTCCAGTTTACTAGAGCTTTTAAAAGAGCTTCTTCCAGAAGGCAATGGGCTTCCAGATTCCAATTATGAGGCGAAGAAAATATTATTCCCAATGGGATTGGGGTATAAAAAGATACATGCTTGCCCCAATGATTGTGTACTGTATAGGAAAGAAAATGAACATTTTCAAGTTGTCCTACATGTGGAACATCGCGCTATAAGATGTATGAGAAAGTCAACTCAGATTCATTTTCAGGTGATGTCATGTAACGTTATGAAAAATCAATTTTTTTACTTTCCAATGATATCATCCAATATTTTTTTCAAACAATTCTGATAATTTAATTCTGATTTATTTTTAGGTACCAAAATCAAAACTCCATCTAAAGCATTTTGGTACCTTCCAATTATTTGTCGGTTGAAGCGTCTATTTGCAAATTCAAATGATGCAAAAAGGTTAAGATGGCATTCAGATGAGCGCATTTCTGATGGTAACTTACGTCACCCTGCCGATTCACCATAGTGGAAGAGTTTTGATAAAAAATTTCATGATTTTGGAAGTGAAGTTAGAAATCTCAGAATGGGATTGTGTACTGATGGAATGAATCCATATTGGAGCCTCAGTAGCCAACATAGTTCATGGCCTGTTTTGCTGGTACTTTACAACTTTTTCCCCACATCTATGTATGAAGAAAAAATATGTTATGATGAGCTTGATGATTTCTGGACCAAAACAACCGGGAAATGATATTGATGTGTATCTTACACCATTGATTGAGGATTTAAAACTGCTATGGGAGAAAGGTGTTACAGTTTTCGATGCATACAAGAAAGAGTATTTTCTTTTGCGTGCTATGATAATGTTCACTATAAATGACTTTCCTGCGTATGGAAACTTATCTGGATTTAGTGTTAAGGGACATAAAGCATGTCCAATTTGTGAAGAACAAACTTCATATTATCAATTGCAGAATGGAAGAAAGACAGTGTACATGGGACATCGAAGATTTTTGCGAATTGATCATCCTTATCGTAGATTGAGAAAAGCATTTAACGGTTTACAAGAATACAACCTCCCCCCTCAACCATTGTCAGCTGAAGAATATTATGACAGAGTGAAAGATATTGATTCAACATTTGGAAAGAGAAAATCTTCTGGTTTACAAAAACATATCTGGAAGAAGCAGTCTATTTTTTTCGAACTACCTTATTGGAGATTTTTAGAGATAAAAAATAACATTGACGTTATGCATGTTGAGAAAAACATATGTGATAGTTTGATTGGAACTTTGTTAGACATAAAAGGAAAGACAACAGATGGATTACATGCTAGATTGGACTTGATATTAATGCGAATACGTTTGGAGTTAGCTCCCGCTGTGAAAGGAAAAAGAACATATTTACCTCCGGCTTGTCACACATTAAGCAAGATTGAAAAGATGAATTTTTTTCAGTGTCTTCATGGTATTAAAGTACCCAGCAGTTTTTCTTCAAATGTGAATAATTTTGTGTCATTGAAGGATTGTAAATTAATAGGTATGAAATCACATGATTTCCATGTGTTAATGCAACAAATTCTACCAGTAGCAGTGCATGGTATATTACCGAAAGCTGTCAGGAAGACAATCATCAGGTTATGTAATTTCTTTAAATCCATTTGTAGCAAAGTCGTTGATCCAAATTTGTTAGATTTGTTGGAGAATGAAGCAACTCTTATTCTTTGTCAACTAGAAATGTATTTCCCACCCACATTTTTTGATATAATGGTTCATCTATTGGTTCATTTGGTGCGTGAGATAAGAATGTTTGGGCCTGTTTATTTAAGATGGATGTATCCTTTTGAAAGATATATGAAAATTTTGAAAGGATATGTTAAAAATCCTTATCGACCAGAGGCCTCTGTTGTTCAAAAATATGTATCAGAAGAGGTGATTGAGTTCTGTACTGATTATTTGAATGAGGTGGAGCATATTGGTCTCCCACTATCTCGACATATGACAGTTGACAGAGAAGGTAGAGGGGTTCGAGGCTTAAAGGTAAAGTTCATTCCACGTGATGAAGTGATGCAAGCACATTTATACATTTTGAACAACACAGATGAGGTTCAACCATATATATCCTCACATATTGCTGAATTAAAGTTACGATATCAGAAATGAAATGAAAAGTGGTTGATGATTGAGCATAAGAAGACATTTGTTTCATGGTTTAAAGAGAAAGTCACCTCAGATATATCTGTATCAGAAACATTGAAGTGGTTATCAGGGGGACCAGCTTTTAATGTGATCACTTAGTCTGGTTTTGATATCAATGGCTAAACATTTTACACAAAAACCTTGATGACAAGAGTACCGTTCAGAATAGTGGTGTGATGGTATTCGCTGAAGCAGTGCATTTTTCGAGTGCCAAAGATAAAAACCCAATTTCTGCATCAACATCATATTTTGGAGTTATTGAAGACATATGGGAAATTGATTATATTAAATTTCGAGTCACTATTTTTAAGTGCAATTGGGTTGATAGTAATAGTGGCGTGAAACATGATGAATATGGGTTTAAACTGGTTGATTTGAAAAGATTTAATCACAATGAGGAACCATTTATCTTGGCGACACATGCAAAACAAGTATTTTATGTCATTGATCTGTCGAATGATCAGTGGTCAGTTGTTTTGCAAGGGAAAAGATATCATTTGGGTGATGATGATGATTCTGATGATGCTAGTGATTTACATGAGCCTTATTCATCTATTATGAAATTTTCAGATGATTACAATGAATATAAGACAGACATAGTGCATGCAGTACGTACCGATCATGATGAAGGGACGTGGGAAAACACTAAATTAGTCTCCTAATTTTTCTGGTAAATATTTATATTTTGTGTCTATTTTTAAAACTTACAAATGCATGCCTCTATTTTTACATATTTATTTTTCATTTCCTTGTTTCTAATTATTCAGTTTTCTAATGATATGCAGGTACCCAAAATTTCATTACACATTCTAGTAGCAATGTCAAATACATATAGTGAGGAGCAGTTACCGAGGTATATCAATTTTGACATATTATTAAATATTCAGTAATATACATATTTAATGAAATAAAACTGTTAATTTATTAAAAAAAATTGCAGGACTACTGATGCGTCCTCGGCGGAGGAGACTTCTCCAGTTACTACTGAAAAATCAAGTTCTCTAGTTGGTAAACGTGGTATTACACGTTTACCAAAACTATCACTCGCTCGTGATGATAAAAAATTACACATCCGTTTTGATGATAATAATAATGCAGTTGGCCCAAATGCAGTTCAGTTTGTCAGTTATATAGCGATGCAGAGCCGTTGCAAGATTAGTATTTTATATCCTGATTGGAAGTCAGTGGACAGGACGGCGAAGCAACAGCTTTGGGAGGCCGTGACGGTAAAATATCTTTATTTATTTATTTTATCTCATTTTTTTAATATTATATAGTTTAAAGGACATATTTAATTTTTTCAATTACAGATGACATTCAATTTTGAGGAAACCAAAGAAATTAGGAAAAGACATCTCTCTTTAGCGGCGGTTCGATGGAGAGATTTTAAAAACAAACTGACGAAAGATTATGTTTTTGGAAAGAGAAGGTTTGAAAGCCCATGTCTTAAGAATCCATATATAGATGAAGAAACATGGAAGTGATTTGTTGACAGTCGTCAGGAAGAGAAATTTCAGGTATTGTAATTGTTTTATATTTTAAAATTTATGCTATATTTTTCTTATTACTTATGTGTTTATTTTTATGTAACAGGCCTCCAGAAGATCTCATCAAGAGATCCAGCTGAAAAACATATACCCTCATACTTTATCACGTGGAGGATACTCGTATTTGGAGCAGAAAATTATTGAAGAAAAATTTGAAGCATTAAGAGCTCGATCAAGTAGTGGTTCAGAAGAGGTCCAGTATGGTCCTCCATCTCCTCCCACTCGCCATGAGAAATGGAAACGAGCAAGAAGAAGAAAAAATGAACAATATCTTACAGACGAAGCTCATCAAGTGGCTGATAGAATTGTAAGTAAATATTAATTCTTTGTTAACAATTTTCCTTTTTTATAATTTATAAACACTAATATAAATTTTTTATTTTTCATTTCAGGATGAACTTCAGGAGAAAGAGACACAGGGCTCTTTTATCCCCGAGGGTAGGATGGATATCCTAGCCACTGCTTTGGGAAAGACTGAACACCCCGGCCGTGTTAGAGGATATCAGGCGGGTGTTAGTATTCGGAAGTTTTTTGGTAAGAGTAAGCAACCAAGAGACCAGGAAATCGAATCCTTAAAAGAAGAGCTGCAGGATATGAAACGGTCTATGGGTGATCAAATTCAAGCAGCAGTACAGAAGGCTTTATTAGAACACTTGGCAAGACAGTCACAGTCTGCTCATCCTTCCGAGGTATATTATTTACTGTTAACAATTTTTCTTTTCTATAAATTATAAACCCTGATATAACTTTTTCATTTTTCAACATTCTCAGCCTACTCACTCAGACTATCATGCCTCATATGCTTACCCAACACCATCTGGGTAGCCTTCCGAGGTATATTATTTAATGTCATCAATTTGTCTATTTTATAAATTATAAACACTGATATAACTTTTTCATTTTTCAACATTCTCAGCCAACTCACCCGGACTACCCTGCCTCATCTGCTTACCCTGCCCCGTCTGCGCAACCATTTGAGGTATATTATTTTATTTAATTTTTAATCAATTTTTCTATGTTATAAATTTTAAACACTAATATACCCTTTTCATTTTTCTGACTTCTCAGCCTGCTCACCCTGACTACCCTGCCCCACCTGCTAACTTTGAGCCTCCACCTCCTCCATCGGATCGAACCTTATATTGTGAGTTGTTTGCGGGAGATCCTCATGTACATATTGTTGCGTTAGGACAAGTGTATTTTTTGGGGGACTCGGTACATCATCAGCCTATGCAGATGGGTCAGGTTAGAGTATCAGTACTTGTTATTATAGATCCTACTGCTCTACTACCATTTCCTACTGCGGAGATCACCAGTGTTGGGGAATGTATGGGCCATTTTTTACTTTGGCCAACTGCACTTCTTCGTTATATTTCACATGATGTATGAGTTTTTTAACTAGTAATTAGAAATGATTCCAAATTACTTATAATGTTTTCTGACATTTAACTTATATAGGAATATCTGAAAGCAAAAGAAACTGTACAAATGCAGCAAAATGTTCAGAAACAGTCGGCTGTAGATACTTCTGATATTTCTTCTGGGTTGAAAAGATTATCTCAGTGCTCTTCTTCCTTGAATTTTATCTATGAGTTTCGGATGACGTCTGATATATGTGGAAGAAATTATAAATTGAGAATATTGAAAGAAGATATCATTAATTTAGTTAATTTTGAAGAGATCGGGCTGAATGTGGTGCAGTTGTTTTCCATGTAAGTAAATTGACGTTTGAATTTCTATTTCTTTAATAAAATATTGGTATGTCATTGACTAACTATATTTTATTTTTAAATTAGGTATCTATACAGGATTCTTTTACAAAATGAAACTACAAGCATTTATAGCTTTATAGATCCAGAGTACATTTCCTTGGAAGTCAAACATGTGAAAAATGATGAAAGAGTTCAATATATATCCGAGAGATTATCACAAACAGAGATTCAGTGCTGGTTTTTGCCATTTCTTGATAAGTAAGAATATCAACATAATTTTGAACTCATGATCATTATAATGTCATTAATTATGAACTTTTTGTATTATAGGGGGCATTGGATGTTAGGTGTATTTTTCCCAAATGAATGCACCTTATATTGGTTTTTCTCTTTATTAGGAAAAGTGCGTAAACCGTTTTCCAACTTATTAAATAGGTAAGTTGTTTTTTTATTTTTAGAAGTTTGTTATGTTTAATTTTAATTGTTTACACAAGTTTTATTAGTTCTTATATAAAAAAATGCAGTTCATGGAAACATTTTACAAATGAAAAGAAACCAACGAAAATCAAATATGTGGAAGTACAGGTAATTAGTTTTTATATTTTTGTTATATATTGGGTTTCATTATTAGTTAAATGTTTTATAACTGCAGTGTCATCGTCAAAATGGAAATGTTGAATGTGGTTATTATATTCTACGATTTATGTACGAGATAATCACAACTGGGGAAACTACTGATTTTCATAAGGTTAGTTGTATTAACTTTTTTATATATTTTCATCCACTTTCTTCTATTTATTAATTTCATATCATTCAATATTATTGTAGGTATTCAATGATTCACAGTCATATTCTCAATCTGATATGATTCATATTCAATATACTTTTGCGGACTATTTGTTAAGTCTGATTAAGATTTGAGGTATGTATACTAATATTTATAAATAATAATATATATGGGTTTAAAAAACTAACTCTTATGATATATTAGGTGTTTGAACCTACTAATAATCAAATGAATGCTTCAACAATAACAAACAATGAGCATGTCATATATTTCAGGTACGTGTATTTTAATTCTGCTTTACTGAGTTTTCTCAAGTGCCTCTGCAAAAACTGTTTTATTGAATCTACTAATAATCAAATGAATCCTTTAACAATAACCAACAATAAGCATGTCGTATATTTCAGGTACGTGTATTTTAATTCAGAATTAGTTATTATATTTCTTTTCATTGTTATTTCTTAAAATCATTTGTCTGTACAGTGACAGATCTGTAGGGTGGTACTTGGATCATGAACATAGAGATTCGTATAGCGAAATAACATTCACAAACACTAAAAATCGTCTCCCTTGAATGCACAACAATATCTTCTAGGCCTTTTTATTTTTTATGCAAATAAATATCGAAAAATGATTGCCGAGAAGCATATCACATAATACCTGAAACAGCGCTTAGTGGGGTTGCACAAAGATAAAATAGAAGGCGTCAATTTTTAAGGTATGTTTCTTTATGTCTCTTCAATATGCATTTGATTTCAATTTTCTAACCTATTTTTTGCACTCAAACTTATTTCTCTGTTATTCCATAACTTAAACAAATAACAATAGTGAATGGGTAATGCACGTCTATACAGAGCAAATATAAAAACCTGAGGTTGGGGGTGGTGGGGATCCTATGGTGAAAAGACACCCCCAACATCTTCAGTGGGGGAGGTGAGGAAGAGGTTGCATTGGCTTAGTGTTCCTGGGAGTTTGATCAGGAGTCGTAACATTTCATTTTGATAATTTACTTTGTGAAAAAATGAATGATTCAAATAAATTACACATTTTCATTTAATGTTTATTCATTGCACTAATATCTTGGATTGATTTTTTCACGCACATCTCCTTAGTTTCATTACTGTTTTGATAGGATTGGTGCTATCTATGGGAGGAAACTTACAATGATTGATACTGAGTATGGTTAGATTAAGAAAATGCACCATGTAGGTACGTGTATTTTAATTCTGCTTTACTTTGAGTTTTCTCAAGTACTTCTGTTAAAGATGTTTAAATGTTTTTGTATACTTCGTTATTTTTTTTTCAGGGTTCATATTTGTTTGGAGGAGAAAATATATGTATTTTATTTAAAAACCGATGCCGAAAGTTTGATATTGCGTCGGTTTTTCAAAAACCGACGCCGAAAATCCTGAAAACCGATATTTCGCGTCGGTTTTTTAATGAACCGACGTGGAATGTTTGATATTGCGTCGGTTTTTCAAAAAACCGTCGCCGAAAATCCTGTTTAAATGGGTTTTCCGGGTCGGTTTTTAGAAAAACCGACGTGGAAAACCGATATTTCGGCGTCGGTTTTATATAAAACCGACGCCGAAAACCTAGTCGACTATATTTTCCGCGTCGGTTTTTTAATGAACCGACGCGGAAAATAATGTCTAAATGTAGCTTCGGCGTCGGTTTTATAAAAAACCAACGCCGAAGCTCATAAGTGAATTATTTTTCGCGTCGGTTTCTATGAACCGACGCGAAAACTGTATTTTTAACGTCGCCTATAAAGACGTCGGTTTATAACCAACGTTAAAAATTAAAAAAAACCGACGCAAAAAAGTGTTTTTGCACTAGTGTCGGGAGGACCGTTGGAAAAGGCGGCAGGCAAAACGGACCACCAGAGCGCGTCCAGTGATCCATGGAAAATCCTGTCGGCGGCCAGAGGTGGCGGCGGCACCCGGTGCCCTGTCGGGAAGGCCTGTCGTGGCTTAAGTCGCAGTGGAAGGCGGCTGGTCCCGCGGCTGCGCGGGACCATGGATGACGCGGTGCTAGGCCGCGTCGCTTGTAGGGAGCTGCCCCCACGCGGGGGTCGTGGCTTCAATCAGGGGGTGCGCGCCTCTCCCCCTGTCTGCTCGGCTCGGCTCGACGAGCTGGCCATGCGGCCGTGCGAGTGTGCCAGGTCAGGCCTCGCCCACCGGGAAGGGCCACGCCCTATTGGGTCGGACCCAGACCCGGGTCGGGTCGACCCGGTTAGGGCCGACCCAGGGGGTCTCAGGCTGGGTCGGACCGGGCCCAAACCCCCTATTTTCGGGCAGTTTCCATTCAAATACCCATATCATGGGCTACAGACCTCTGATCGACACAATTTCAGTCGCGATGAGATCCTTGGATCGAGACGGTCGTTTCAGTATATTACACTCAAGGTTTCAGAGAACTTTGTGTATGGCCAAGTTGGTTCGAACACGAAACCAACCAAGCCCTTGGAGTGGAAACACTTATAACATTAGCTCTGGACGTCTGATTGATGTGTCATCAGCTTTGTTGGATTCCACTTGATGAGAAGGAACTTTTGGCATACTTCTCCTGTGGTTTGGACGCAGTTGGATAGTGGCCGGGTTGGATTGTACTTGAAATCCAACCGGGCCCCTAGAACGGAAAAGCTGATAAAATTCAGACTGGACATCCGTTTGACGAACCGTCAGCGGCGTTGGTGATCACGTTGAGAAACGGTCACTATGAGTATACCCTATGAGATTTCAGGGTACATTTGAGATACGGACGGGTTGGTTCGCACACAAAACCAACCAGGAACTAGGGACGAAAAGGCTAATAACTCACAGACCGGGCGTCCGATTGACGTGTCATCCATTGCATTGAGACCCCTATGATGAGGTAGTCCTTTGAGATAATTATTTTTGGGACTTTGTGATACTTGGAGTATCGACCAGTAGCTCATGGAGCGGACCCTCCCGGAGACGAGCGTGCGGAGTACGGCGACCGTGTAGCCGGCTGAGACCTGATGACTGCTTGACCGAATCAACTTGGAGTGAGTTGACTAGCCCATTGGACGCAGCACTGCTTTGTTGGGTGAAGACCCATGGCAGATGGAGCACTTCTGAGTTTGGGTGCAGACCCGCGGTACTGGTCCGGAGAGTAGCTCTACAGTCTATTAGGGGGGATGCACTACTGTGTTTGGGTGGCAAACCCCGGCAGGGAGCACTTCTGTGTTTGGGTGGCTGACCCGCGGTACTCGACAGGAAGAGTACCTCATTAGTCTTACGTTAGTGAGCAGCACCTCGTAGTTGTGACAGGCCACTGTACACTCCAGATATGGGGCTCTTCAGCAGTTATGGTTTCGATAATGAAAATCATGGGTTGAGATGAGTCTATGACCTTTGTGTTTACCTCATGATTGAGATGGGTCATTTGATGACTTAGGTATATGTATGGGCATATACCTGGGTTGTGGTTATCCATTGTTTTCATAACCTTTGTGTTTCCTCATGATTGAGATGGGTTACTTGATAACATAGGTATCAGTATGAGCTTATACTTAAGTAAAGGTTATCTATTGAGATCCTTCTTTCTGGTTATCATTGTTGGATTTAGTGAGACCTTGAGGGTCTCGGGGTCCCTACTGAGAATCTTATACTCACCCCTGCATGGGATATTCCCGCACCTCGTTGTGTTGGTTGCAGATGACGAGCATCGCTGACAGAGGCCAAGTGTTCGAGGACTAGACGGTACCTGGAGGTGGACCACACGGAGAGTTAGTATCTGGAGGTGGACTTCATGACGAGACGACACTCGGAGGTGGTTGACGGGTGAGAGAGTTATGGAGGCTATCTGTACCTACCCTTTAGGTAGGATTCGTGGTGGACGATCCAGGAGCTGCGCTATCTATACCTACCCTTCAGGTAGGATCTGAGGAGGACGACCCAGGAGCTTCTTCCTTTCTTCCAGCTGTTTGTCTTTTTCTGTGGTACTTACATTCAGTTGTAGTTGTACATTGAGTTGGGGTTGTATTTTGTCCCATTTACTTTTTAGCACATTATTTTGTACTTAGTGTTTTACTTCCGCTTGTACTCTGTGGTGTTTTTTTATTTTTATAAAGGCAATGCCTTCCATGTTATCGGGATTTACGCCTTTGGTGCTAGTCGCTAGCCCCTAGCCTATGGAAGGCGGGATTGGGGTAGTCACAACATGGGCCTCAAGGACGGTTTGTGACAAATTGGTGTCAGAGGAGTCGGTTCTACCAAAGAACTGATAACTCTGATATTTTTCATTCTGTGAAGAAATAGTTTTAATTGTACCGAGTGTGGTTTTCAGTTCATGGAGTCCAGTGTTGGTGTGGGCGGCCAACGTATCCACACACTAGGACCCTGACAACTGATTTCTGACTTTGTGCATGAAAACACTTATTGCGTGTGTGTTCTCAGAAGTTTTTTAAAAGTCAGCTCAAACCAGGTCAGCTCACCAGGTATAAATCATTTGACCATGTCACGTATGTTTCTTTCAAGATGCCTCTCCAGGGACGATCAGATAGATCCCAGAGAGATGTACGTACTGACAGCCTGCCGAGTGATGAGGCTTCGGTATACGGCCCTCTTGCAGATGAGGAACCAACGGAGGCACCAGTGGTACTACCACCCGTTGGGAAACCGATGCCACCGGCCCTAGTAACAGAGAGTGCACATCACTTGAGCGCACTGCACGAGTTACAGCACCAGATGCCACCCAGGTTCAGGGGAGAGATGGACCTGCAAGAGGCTGAGGATTGGCTGGAGGCTGTGGTGGGAGTTTTCAAGGTAGTGGGTACACCAGCGAACTTCATGGTGATCTTTGCTGCCATCCTCCTTCATGACGAAGCTGAGAGATGGTGGAGCCACTTGTTCGAGTTTTGTGATGGGATGAACTTCACTTGGGAAGACTTTGAGAACTTCTTCAGGGTGGACTTCATACCAGTGGCTCTACAACCCGAGCGTGTTCAGGATATGCTGCCTTTTCCATGTGTTTTTCCATTAGTTGCTGAGTCATCTGTAGGTAGTAAACTGATGATGCATAGGACCAAGAGGACTAGAGCCAGTCGTACAAGGAGCAAGAAGTGTTATGAATGTGTCAGGAAGGGTCACTTGGCACGTGACTATCCGACCCCATGCATAGTTGATCCGCAAGCTTTAGAGGAGCCATAGAGGCAGAAGCAGCGACAGGTTCTTGAGCAACAACCAAGCAGTGGACAAGGCAGTAGGGCTCCGAGAGTAGATGGACAGGAGTGGAACTAGTGGATTCTTTTTTTTCTTGGTACTTCTAGTTCCATGTTGTTCTTTTTGTTTTTTTGTCTTTGTACTATGAGCTGCAATAATAAAAGACACTGATCTTTGTGATGTTTGCTACCCTGCCCTTCTGTTTAGTTGATACTGAGAGGTCCCATTTTAAACTGTTGAGTTGACCCTCACTTTTGATATTTTTACTGGTGGAGACCCAGTGACCTCACACTGATGCCGACAGTGTGACTTGACCCTTGGAGGCGAGAGTAACAGTTGGATCTCTTGGTAGTAGCATCGAGGCTTTACGACATCATCCATGGCATGAATGTATCATTCATGCTAGGGTAGACTATATTAGGAAAAGGGAGTGGTTCATCCAGGGGATGAGATCGAATTTCTATTTTCGGGGAAGGAGAAATCTATGCATCTCTTACATATCGTTTGGAAGGAAGGTACAAATCATCCAGGAGCGGATGAAGACTGCACAGTTCAGTAAGAAACAAGAAACTGGCGCTAGTCTTAGAGACTCGGGCATGTTAAATGTTTCAAGAAGAGAATGCTTTATGGGGAGATGAGTCTGCGAAGTAGCAGATGTGGAGGCAGAGCTCGGAGAGCAGCATGAGGTGGTGTACTTTTTTAACATGCTACAACCACCCGCCTTAGTTTTCCCCCCCAGGCTCAAAGAGTTGGAGGGAAGGGGAAGAGTGTGGTTGCATGCAGTCAAGGAGTGTGACCTAGTGGATCTAAAAATGACTCAAGGGACAGTCTGTGTCCACTACTAGCTACCGTATTAATAGACGTCGATTAAAATCATTCCTTCCTTTCACAAATCTTGTCACAGACCTAGATTTTGTAGTAAATTGTAGACTTGACCCTCACGTCTGGAGATACCTTGGGAGAAGATTCGATAATCACACATACGCCGACAGTGTGGTCAGACCCTCAAGGTGAGATTTTTGGTTGGAATATCTTGGTGGAAAAGTCGAGGCCTTACGACGTTGGTTTGAGTATGGACTGGGAAATCACAGTTCATACACAAATTGACAGTATTAGGAAAAATGGTTGTGGTTTAACTACAATGTCGGGATGGTTTTCCATGGTCGGTGAAAAGGAAACCCCAGGTAGCACCGGATAAACTCATGCATAGGAGGGTGCGGCCGATCACTGTTGATTCGGTCAACCTTACCCTCGTGGTAGCAGGAGTTTTGAGTTTCAGTTATAAACAGGAATTGGAGGCCTCTTGATTTCAAGTATGACCATCACGTCCTTATACGAGTCTCTCCTCGACGAGGTTTACAGAGATGTGGCCAAGGCGGAAAGTTATCTTCGAGGTTCAGTTGACCTTTTGAGGTCCTCAGCAGGGTAGGCGAGGTGGCTTACCATTCGACCCATCCACCTCAGTTTCACTAGGTGCATGACAACTTCCTTATAACTCAACTGAGGAGATAGGAGCACGACCCTTCACATATCATCGAGCGTGAAGAGCGGGATGATGGATATGGGGGGACTTTTGTGAGGTTCTAGTAGATGTTGAGGATCGACAGGAGTGGGTCCTATGAGGACAGTCGATTCCTCTTGTGTGCTTTTGTAGGCAGCACGAGAACCTCCAGGTGAGCACAAGGGATCTGAAGGCTCAGATGCGTGCTCAGTACCACTTTTGTTTCCCTAGGTTGTGTTAAAGCCTTATGGGGATGTAAAGCCCTGAGGTGGGAGTAGTGTAAAGACCCATAAAATTAAATGGAAATTTTTTCTAAATTTTCTTTTGGATTTTACAAGAAAGCAGTTTCTGATGGCACCTGATTCCGAGGCCCGGTGTGACCAGAATCATTTTTTGAAGTTTAGATCGGGTACGTTCAATGAACGAACGAGCGGGTTTTCCTAAATTTTAAACCTGTGCTCGGAATCAAAATCTGAGGGCACCGATGGAATCGCAGCGCCGGTAACTTCTTAGGAACACCTTTTCCGAAGTTGTGATTTCTCGGGTGTGTTTACTAAATTTTGGGTTAAGTAATTGAATAAAATAAAATGGGGCAACCAATTTATTTTATTTAAAGTTGTTTAACCTCATCTAAGTGGTTGAAGTGTGACCCACTATATCCTACTCCACTAGGTAGGATATTTGTGGGGTGGGTCCCACAAGATCCCCACCTTTTCAACATCCAGGAAACCCCCACCATTAATTAGGTAATGCAACCACACCCCCCTTTAAATGTAAATTAACTCTTGCATTTAAACTGAATAATAAACACCTAATTATTTGGGCGGTTTAAACTCCTCAATTTACTCAATTAATTGATTATTTCATTTTTGAATTTCAAAACGTTTAGCGTGAGAAATAAAATAAGACAAACACTTATTTTATTAGAGTTGTTGGGTTGTGAGAGGCTTGGGAGATATCACTCAAACCCTTGAATCACTCCTTCCTCGACGAAGAACGTGAAGAACGTGAAGAAGGCCGACCTACGAAGAAGGTCGCCACGAACGCCAGATCCTTAGAGATTGACAACGCGACGCCAATGAAGCTTTTCTCCATGACGATATGATCCCCCTTTCGTAACACCTTCTTCCACGATGTGAAATTCCGCAATGAGCCTTCGTTCAACTATTCTCGAGGTAGGGAATTAATTTGTGATTTTTAGTGAACCCATGTTTACTTCCTTCTAAATCAATGAAAGTGGATCATCTAAATATTTAGTTGATCCGCAAAGAATATGTTTGCGGGTTGGGAATTCTTGATTGCGGGGAAAACTGTAATGGTTGTTTTCTTTTTGTTTGTGAAATATCCCTTGTCATTCTTCATCTTTATTATTTTGTTGGTCGCTTTCTATCATTATAACGGGAGTAGGTCGGACCGCACAAACCCAACCTACCCTCCTACCCCCTTTGATGTTTTGTTCGTTGCGGCTCAAACGAAGGCGGCGCAGTGGAACGACACCGTGCAGAAACAAGAATGAACGAGACGAAGAAGCGTGGGGCTGTCACGCCGCCCCGTTTAGGCCGAACGAATCCGCGGCCGGAGTCAGGGCCACAGAGGCGATTCGAAGACTCTGATGGTTGATCATTGTGCGCGGATTGACGGGTGATGACAAATGGGGCCGCAAAGTCAATTTGAAGCCCCCGAAGTGATCGTCGGGTCCCGGGATGACCATTGGCGAAGGCGGTGAGCAAAACGGACCACTAGAATGCATCTGGTGGTCCACGGAAAATCCTTCCGGTGCGCCACGCCGTCACGGCGGCGCTGGCGGCCTGAGGCGGCGGCGCCCAACGAGCTGCCGGGAAGGACCGCAGCGGCTGAAGCCGCGACGGCAGGTGGCTGGTCCTACGACCGTGCGGGACCAAGGACGATGCCGCACCGGGCCGCATCGCTGGCAGGGAACGACCCCCACGCGGGGGGCCACAGATTCAATCAGGGGGGCACGCGCAACCCCCCCCCCCCCCTGTCCGCTTAGGTTAGCTCGCCTATCTTGCCACGCAGTCGCGCGAGGGCGCCAGGCCGGGCCGCGCCCAGGTCGGGCCAGGCCGTGCCCAGGCCGGGTTGGGCCGGACCCAGACCCGGGTCGGGTCCACCCGGTTCGGGCCGTCCCAGGGGGTCTCGGGCAGGGTCGGACCGGGCCCGAACCCCCTATTTCCGGGTAGTTTCCGTTCAAATGCCCATATCATGGGCTATAGACCTCCGATCGACGCACCATCATTTTCAATGCGATCCTTGGATTGAGATTGTCGTTTTTTTATATTAAACTCAAGGTTTTGGAAAACTTTTGGTACCGCCGAGTTGGTTCGAACACGAAACCAACCAGGCCCTCGGAGCGGAAACGCTTATAACTTGAGCTCTGGACATCCGATTGACATGCCATCAACTTTGTTGGATTCCTCTTGAATAGAAGGATCTTTTGGCATACTTCGCCCTTGGTTTGGACGTAGTTGGATAGTGGATGGGTTGGATTGTACCCAAAATCCAACCGGTCCCTTGGAACGGAAAAGTTGATAACTTTCAGACCGGACGTCCGTTTGACGAACCGTCATCCGCGTTTGTGATCACGTTGAGAAACGATCCCTATGAGTATACTCTATGAGAGTTTAGGGTATTGTTGAGATACAGCCGGGTTGGTTTGCACACGAAACCAACCGGGCCTCGGGGACAAAATGGCTAATAACTCACGGACTGGGCGCCCGATTGACGCGCCGTCTGTTGCGTTGAGACCCCTATGATGAGGAGGTCCTTTGAGATAATTCTTCGTGGGACATTGTGATACATGGAGTATCGACCAGTAGCTCATGGAGTGGACACTCCCGGAGACAAGCGTGCAGAGTACGAAGACCGTGTAGCCGGCTGAGACCTGACGACTATGTGACTGACTCGACTTGGAGTGAGTCGACTAGCCCCATGGGTGGATCACTACATTGTTGGGTGCAGAACCATGGTGGACGGAGAACTACTGAGTTTGGGTGCAGACCTGCAGTACTCATTCGGAGAGTACCTCTTCCGACTATTAGGGGGGGGGTGCACTACTGTGTTTGGGTGGCAGACCCCGGTGGGGAGCACTACTATGTTTGGGTGGCTTACCCACGGTACTTGACAGGAGGAGTACCTCAGCAGTCTTAGGTTAGTGAGCAGTACCTCAGAGTCGTGATAGGATCACTATACTCTCCAGAGATGGGACTCCTCAGCAGTTACAGTTTAGATAATGAAAATCTTGGTTTGATCTGAGTCTATGACCTTTGTGTTTTCCTCATGATTGATATGGGTCACTTGATAACTTTGGTATATGTATGGTCATATACCTGGGTGGTGGTTATCCATTGATTTCATAACCTTCGTGTTTCCTCCTGATTGAGATTGGTTACTTGATAACTTTGGTATAAGTATGGGCTTATACCTAAGTAAAGGTTATCTATTGAGATACTTCATTGTGGTTATCCTTGTTGGATTTAGTGAGAACTTGAGGGTCTCGGGGTCCCTACTGAGTATCGTATACTCACCCCTGAACGGGCTATGCCTGCACCTCGTTGTGTTGGTTACATACGACGGGCAGCACAGACAGACGTCGAGTGTTCGAGAACTGGACGATACCCGAAGGTGGACCACACGACGAGTCAGTATCCTGAGGCAGACTTCATGATGAGACGACACTCGAAGGAGGTTGACAGGAGAGAGAATTGTGGAGGCTATCTGTGCCTACCCTTCAGGTAGGATCCATGGTGGACGATCCATGAGCTGCGCTATCCATACCTACCCTTCAGATTGGATCCGAGGAGGAAGACCCAGGAGCTTCTTCCTTTATTCTAGCTGTTTGTCTTTTTCTATTGTACATACGTTATGTTGAAGCTATACTTTCAGTTGGGTTTGTATTTTGGCCTATTTACTTTTCAACACTTTCTTTTGTACTTAGTGTTTTACTTTCGCTTGTACTCTGTGGTGTTTGTTTACTTTTATAATGGCAATGCCTTCCCAGTTATCGGGATTTACACCTTTGGTGCTAGTCACCAGCCCCTGGCCTATGGAAGGCGGGCTTGGGGTAGTCACGACACGGGCCCTGAGGATGGGTCGTGACACATACACTTCAATAAAATTGCACATTCATGAGAATGATATCATCACTCATGCGTACGTACGGACTACCATCTCCACGACGCGATGAGATTCATTCTCCTTGTTAAACATTCACGAATGATTATAAATTATATATAATTAATAATAATGAAATATATGTCATAATAATGATACTGGATATATTTATATATATATATATGTATGTCATCTACTTAATTCCATTCAATTCAATAATGAAATGAAAACAACGTCCATGCGTACGTACGACGTACCGTCTCCATGAACGGTGCATTTCATTCCATTGATCGATCTATCATATATATATGTATATTCTGAATATATATTATATATAAATGATGTTTTAAATTATGGTGTTAAGTAAATCAGGATGTAATTAATAATATCAAGAACAACATGTCTAAACACGTACAATAAATGAATCGATTTTACCCAAATCATTGCTTTTACATTGAATTTACAAAATAACAGGTAATATAAATTCATAAGTAAAGTATATATAGTATCATAACAATGAATATGATTCTGTAATAAGTCAATGAAATTATTTCAATCATTATACAGGAGGTTCAGATACATACCAAGCATATTAGACATAAGGTAAGGGAAAATCTCACAGTCTCATGTTTTTATCCGAGATTGTTTATTCGTAAGTATTTACTGGGGGTTACATTTATCATCCATGTCCAAGTTTTATTAAAAAAAATTCATGTATGTTTAAATTCCATTTTACCCATTTTTCACTTTTACTACATGGTATGTAAGGAATCTTTCTTTTGTTTACCATACGAGGTACTTTTTGACTTTTCTGACAAAAGTACGAGGATAATGTTTTTTAACTTATACGGCATGAGCGGATTTTTATAGTTTAATAATGCCTTATTTTCAAGAAGCTTAATCTACAATATTTCATGATTATTTTCAAAAAAATAATTTTATTTTAAAATTTCATGACATTTTGTGAAAAGAAAATGATTTTAAGGAAGAATGGATATTTTCCTCAAGAATTCATTTCAAGTTTTTTATCAAAACCATTTTCCATATAAGATGGAATTATTTCATATGTGTATGTTTCAAGTATAATGTATCTATAATGTACATGGTTTCACTTCTCTTATGATGAAATGATATCCAATTTTTTATGGATTATGTTATGATGGGATGATGTTTATGAAACCCATTTTATACTTTGGGTAATGATGAATGATTTATGTTCATGTTGTGGCACAAGTAAGAATGATTTCATTATGAGATGGGTGGGACCTATATCTCCATCCAATGCATTGGGTAATGATTTATATCTCATGAGATAGACATGGATGGAATGGTATGTTAATCCGTTTCAGTGTTACAGGACTAGACCGAGGAGTGAACTCGGTTCAGTAAGGGACTTTGTCCACTAAGATGGTCTTGGCAGCAATGCCATGACTACTATGGAAATCATATCATGTGATTAATGTTTTTCCACAATTACAAGTTTTATTCCCATGTTATTTTATCATGATTGATGTTCCATTATGATCTATGCCTTATATAGTTCCATGTTTTATGTCATTGCTCAAGATCTTGATTTTTAACATTATGTTCATGTTTTTAAGTTCAAATGTATATGGTTTGTTTTATTTTTTCCATGCTTACCCTTACTGAGCATTTTATCTCACCCTTTTTATGTTTTCTTTTCCCCAGGATTAATATAATGTTTTTAGGTAAGGAAACAAAAAGGGGAAGATCGTAATGGGAGATGTTGAAGATCATTCAACATGATTAAGAGTTTATATTCCA
This sequence comes from Viscum album, assembly GCA_963277665.1. Taxonomy (NCBI): domain Eukaryota; kingdom Viridiplantae; phylum Streptophyta; class Magnoliopsida; order Santalales; family Viscaceae; genus Viscum; species Viscum album. Next base: position 115,101,266 of record OY728128.1, on the reverse strand, counting down.
AGTTTCCAAAGACACTAAACTATTACGGTCCTTGAGTGTTGGTTTTTGTTATGTATTAACTATTCCGCGAAAGTAATGTAATGTCCATGTACATCAAGCTTTGGGTTATTAAATTTAACACTATAAATTATTTTGATTAAAAAATGTTGTTTTCAGTTAAAATATAGTATTTTCACTATTCACCCAAATATGAATGTTACCAGAAAAACACAAAAAAATTATTGAAACTAAATTCTTATGCCCTAATTATAAATAATAATTTTATTAAGTCAAATTGAATATATAAATGTTTGAAATATTGGATTTAAAAAGGGTTCACCATTAAAAGAGGGTAAAAGTGCATTTTTTTAAAAATAATTCTTTTATCTGAAAAAATTGAATTAGTTCTTACATTATGTGTATGAAACTGATAATATGGATTCTATAATTATGAGGATTATATAATTTTTAAAATTCTGTTAACACTATTCATAACCGCTTTTGAACGGCTAGTTTGGTAATCTTGTGGTGCGCTTGAACTCAGTGTTGCGTGTAGTGCAAGTTATTGAATTACTTTGAAAAATAATGTACTATGAAATCATGGGGTGTTACATTCTTATCTACTTCAATAAAATTTGTCCTCTCAATTTGAAATTGTTCATTGAAAATAAAAGGTTGAAAATAGTAAAATACCTTTGTGGGGAAACCCAAATCAGAAATTGGGTTAATAAAATTTAGTCTTAATAAGTGAAAAGTGGAATGAAAAATCACCACCAAATTATGATATCGATTAGGAGAACATTGGTGGAAATTAGAGACACCTAATTGGAGGGAAAATGTAAATATTTATAGGGATTGATTGAGTTCATCAGTCACAAACAATTATAGAATTAAGGGTCTCAAAGCTATAAATTTATGATGATTTAAAATATCAACTTTTAAAAAAAACATTAAGTATTAGGATAACACATTTTTAGATTTAATATCCCATCCCTAATGTTTAATAATTAATTTCATCATAGAATAAGAGAATAATATATATATATATATTTATATATACTTGAAAAGTATAGTTCCAACCTTTTACTAATTTCTACCACAAACTCATCTTTCACTCTAAATGATAATAGAACATAAAAAAATATTCCATTTATCCTATTCGTATAGGGTTACAAAAAAATGAATCTCTAATTCATCTTCCAGACCATTTAAAAAAACTACATTATTCAATCCAGGACATCACATGGGCTAGTGGTAGGTGATACAACTTTGTCTCCCTTTGGTTGCGGGTTCAAGTCTTGCGGCATTGCCGGATGCGACGGGTTTCGGCCAGACCTCCAGGATGTCCTTTTATGGAAATCCAAAAATAATTTCAAACTAGAATTATCCAAAATACTTCTGTCCAGACTCACAATCCAAAATTTATAAGGAATCTAAACACAATGAAGATCTTTTTTGCTGTGTAATATCATGTGAACACCTTTATCATGTATTCTTTTAAAACACTGCAACATCCTGAATTACCATAAAACCTTATTGATTACATTCATGGTCCCTTCTTCTTTTTGGAATACTATATTTACTCCTTATATCCAAAAATTTTGGAAAGTCATGAAATTATGGAATAAACAAATCATTAATGACTTTCATGGTAGTCAATAATATCCAATATAATTTATCCAAATCAATCATATATTATTCCAAAATCACAACCTCAGTGCCATAACCATATTATGGTTTATCTTTCTCTCAACCATATATTTTTCAAAAATTTAACCTGCTATTGAGTAACATTTCTTGTTTCCACACAATCTCAAGTCCTTTATAAAATAGTACTGCAGTACAATCCTTATATAATCCATAATTATTATAACCAGTACATCATTGATACAACACTCAAATGAAATAATTAATTAATAACAACATATCAACTCTAATCATTAATCCTCATCTAAAGTATTATCATAACTTGATTATTATCCAATAGCATCATTTGGGGCATACTATGATGATTTGGACATTGTTTCGCATAGTGTCCCAACTCATCATAGATGAAGCATTGTACATTTGAAACCTTTTTCTTACCCTTACATTAACGTACTTGGTGTCCTTTTTCTCCACACTTATAACAAACTTCCATTCCCTATAGGCAAGTTACAAGGTGTTTCTTCCCACAATTATCACATATGGGAAAATTATTCTTTTCCATCTTCCCTTTATCCATATTTCTCTCTTCCATCCTGTTCTCCTCTTGCTTGACTTCAATGCCATAGGACATAGAGAATTATTTACTTATCTTATTAACACATGATACAATTTATTCATATGTTGAGAATACATGGGTGACTATTTCCATTCTGAATGTTGGCTCATTACTATGAAAGATATGATCCTTTTTTCTCTTTGGATCATACATATTTCTGGAATTTACATTCCTTCTATTGGGCACCATTTATATACAATGGAATACAGTAGATTATTTTATGAATTTCAATAGATAAATCCATACTTTTAAAACACTTAACATAAATTGAACAGTTTATGGAAATAATCTATAATCATAAAAAATGTTTTTTTGGTAGTATATACTCATAAACCCTTCAAAATGGTTTGTATAGAAAATGAGAATTATCCTAAGCATATCCCCCGGGAGTGTTGTTACCAAGAGTGCAGTAAGACACGTTTTTGTGCACCAGTTCCCGTTTGAGTCTAGCTCAAAGTAGTGTTTTTGGGTTTTACCCATAGATACATCTGTGCCAGATCCTCCTCTACCTGCTCGTATCAAGACAGGGATGTATTACTCGGAAAACTCACAAAATCTCTATAATTCCAAAATTTTAGGAAGTTCTTCTATACTAATCCTCAACGTCCATCTTAGGTCTGTGTTATCTAATCAGAGTTTATCTAAATCTAGCTTCCAAGGTTTGTACTAAACTTCCTATGATACCAACTATAATGCCTCGACCCCAGTTACCCAGAGTTGGTGCATTATTACATAACATTGGCATGATCACAAAATATCATGTCTCAAAATACCGATTAGTTTAGTAGCCCTGGAAATACAAGATACATTCATAAAGTTAACATTACATAATAAAGTGAAAAACTACAACAACATATTGTGTCCATAGACCACACTCATATCCCCTCATACTATCCCTGCAGGTCATTCATAAAATACTTCTTCACATCCTGGAAAAAATAAAACATTGAAAGGGGTGAGCTCAGATGCCCAGTAAGGATAACAATATAGCGGAAACTTTCTTAAATAAGCATAAACAATTAAGGAACTGTATAACTAAAACAAAATCCTTTTAAACATGAACTTAAGCATAATATGGCTGAAATAAAATTGAATAATTCCATTTACTTATTCAAATTGATATTCTACTATTCGAATAATCATATGCAATATCAATAACCACTTTCATAATGATGGAATGCATAATGCCAGACTATCATAACAACATAGTCAAGGCATTGTGCTAAGAATACAATTCAGATTTTGTCAAAGTCTTGTGCCAAGACACTAGTTTGTCTCATGAGACCAACCAATTCATCAAGGAGCTATAGGGAGCTCCACCCGTCATTTACTAAGTCCAATTCATTCCTCATATGAACAGGTTTAAACATAACATAAACATTCGTATTAAAACTAGAATACAAAATGACAATACATTCTCCCTAAACCATGAATGGTATAAAATTAACATATCCTTAGTCAAACATATCACAAAACCGTCAATACAATATTGATGTTTTGTATCATAATAAATCAACTTCAAAGAATCATAAAATACATCAAGGGATGTTGACATAGATGAAATCAAAACTATTTGAGAGAAATATCTCTTTTTTTTAAATCATTTAAAACTCACACATTTATAAGGTAAGTAATTTAAAATATATTTTTAAATCAAAGTATCCCATACCGCTTTGAAACTATTTATGATAAATATCATTTCAAAACATTCATGTCCATATAAATAAATCCTTATAATCATTTTGAATATATGGACATTAATTAAAATGTTTTAGAAAGATAAATATTTAAAACATTAAAAATTCTGATCTTGATATAGATTAACTTTCAAAAATCCTTAAAATATTCATTTTTAAATCATTTTTATGAAAAATGGGCATGGATGATAATAATGTCCTAGTAGATGCTTACACATAAACAATCTCAGATAATAATGAGATTGAGGAATTAAAACATACCTTGTAATTTTCCTTGGTAGAGGGTAGGTTAACCACCTTTATTATTGTGAAATAATTTTTTTAAAATTATTCATTAATGATATACATTGGTATGATATCATATATGATCTTTTAACATTGCTTTGTTAGTAATATCTTTGTATTATCGTTGTTTCAGGTGTTAACTGATTCGTTTTCCTTTATATACTTTGCTGTCTAAGCTGTATTTTTTATGGATATGTTTTATCTTATTCATATCTAGAATGATATTAAGTCTTTAAATATTATTTTTAACCATCAGATGAAAATTAATTTAGAGTGGATACGATCGGGAATGAATCTCATCGCATTCATGGAGAAGGTAGTCCGTACGTACGCACGAGCGACAATATCATTATTTTGATATTAATATAATATATATTTGGGTTGTATATAATATATACAGAATCATTATAATGTTATATTTGTTATTTAAATAAATTACACATCATTATCATACCCATCCAAATAATAATGTTTTGAATAACAATTACACCACGATCTGGAGACGGTAAGCTGTACGTACGCACGTATGGTGAAATGTCATTGAAAGGATAGATAGAATACTTAATATGGTTGTACCATATTTATAATAACATCAAAGTATATAGAAGATATTGGAGTTATTATTTTAGAATGGAAGTAACAATGAAAGAAGAAGTTGATGAAGAAAGGAACATGAAAGGGGTCGGTGAAAACATTACCTCTTCTTCGGGTTCTTCCTTTTGATTTGATCAAAAGGGGACCATAAGATGGATATATAATAAAACTAAGGCCTCTAGGTTGAAGTGTTGGAAGTTGATAGAATATTTGGGTAGGTTCTGGACGTTCCACATGGCTTTGAAGGTATGAATTTGAGAGAGGGGGAGTTCCCTTTTATAAGAGGGGTGAGGGGCATCTTAGAAAAAACTTAAAATGTTATTTTATAATAAATTCATATTCGGTTTATAATGGCTCAAAATTGATATATTTCTAGGATAAGGTGGGGATGTGTCAAAATCCACTCGGCCTTTAGGCTTCATACAGTTTTGTGTCACTTTATTAACCTTATCTTTTAGTTTTAAATCTTAGTTAATTAGTTTGACATTTACCATGTCTCTCTGTATTTTTATATTATATGGTTAATAAAAATACAATAAACATTAAATAGACCCCCAAGTGGTACATAAATGATACAAATATCATGATATAAGTCCTTTTGACGAACCTTAAATTTTTAGGAATAGAATATCAATTAATAATGTAAAATTTGTATTAAAAACTCTATTATGTCTATTTTGACACAATTGGGTAATTTGTTTTTGATAGATTTATAATTCCATTACTAATTCGAAAATAATTCATATAAAAAATTATAATATGTCATATTAACCTAGAAAATTGTTGTAATTAATAAAAAGTCTAAAATGGCAATTATTTGGGTATTTATAATATCAATTATCGTATTCATTCATTAATACTTTAATTAGTGCATCATCATTGTGTCATAAATAAATTAAATTATTTAATGTCCAAAAATAATAAATGAAATACCATTATTCAAGAAATATTTTTATCTTTCTAATGAATACTTATAATCGAATTTATCTTATGTATAACCCTATATAAAAAATGTTTTAGTTATTGAACATTGATTTTAACTCTTTTAACTCTTCTTTGAATTAAATAATAATAAATGTCCTAATCTAATCCATGTGGACCTATATGATAAAATGTTATTTTTAAGGTTGTTTTTGGTCGAGATACACTTGTCCAATAGAATTACTTCATGTGTTAGGGTAATATTAATATCATTTTTACCCTTAATTCCCCTATTTAATTTTAACCGTGGTAAATAAAAGTAAAATTTACTTTTCACAAAAAAAATTATTTTTATCCTATTGAACAAAATTTTAATATTTTATATTAACCATGTCTCTTGGATTTTATAAATTCCACTCACAGAAGCGTTAAAATTATGTTTTAAGTGAATTTGCAAATTCTCTTAGGAGATGGGTAAAAGACGAGGAAATGTTCAATAAAATTTGTATATATCTAAAATTATTAAAAACTAACTCAATGAATTAAATTGAAATTATCTAGGTATTATGTATCTATTTTGACTTAAAATAAATTTAAATTAAATAAATAATTATTTAAATAAAAATTTAGTTTTAAACTATATGTTTGTGTTTTTCATTATTCATCAAAAATTCAAAGTTTTCAGAAAAATACCAAAAAATCACCCAAGGATAATTTTTATATTCCGAATACAAAAATGATGTATCTTTTAATAAATTCAAACCATATATGTTTCATTTATTAATTTAAAATTAATATCCTTTGTTAAATCCAAAAGAGGTATTTTGAAAAAAAAATAACTATCAATAGATTGACAATTGTTTATGTCCAATTTCAAAGTGAAATTACATAAAATGACCAGTATTGGATTAAATGGTAAAAATATTATCTATTTATACTTATAAACCCCTAAAATGTATAATTTAAAACTATAAATTATTTTGATTAAAAAAAGTTATTTTTAGTTAAAATATAGTATTTTTTACTATTCACCCAAATATGAAACTTATCAGAAAAACACCAAAAATTTATTGAAAGTAAATTATTATGTCATGATTCTATAGAAGAAGTTTATTTTGTAAAATTAAATATATTATTGTTTCAAATATAGGATTTAAAAATGGTTCACCATTAAAAGAGCGTAAAAGTGCATTTTATTAAAAATACTTCTTTTATCTGAAGAAAAATTAATTAGTTATTATATTATGTCTAAGAAACTCATAATATGGATTCTACTATTACATGGATTATGTAATGTTTAAAAATAAATTAATACTATTCATAACCGTTTTTGAACGGCTAGTTTGGTAATCTTGTGGTGCGCTTGAACTCGGTGTTGCGTGTAGTGCAAGTTATTTAATTACTTTGAAGAAATAACATACATTGAAATCTTGGAGAGTTACATCTCTAGTACTGTAGGTGGAAGATTCCCAATTGGGAGATCTTGAGGTGGTGGTCTAGAGAGAATGAGTTGATTGTGACATGGTCTCTGTTGGTTGGTCTACGGATGAACAACACCAAGTGTTGTATCACAGAAGGATATTTTTTCATTTGGCGATGCATAAGACGGTTCTTAGAGAGTTTCCAAGATCTTCTATAGTAGTGCTTCCAAGATTAAAAAAGATTTACCGAGCCTTAAATAGTTAGTTTTGGTGGCATGGGATAAATCATGTGGTTGTAGAGTTTGTTTCTCAATGTTTGGACTACCAGAAGGTGATGGTCAAACACCTAGTTCCTTGTGGTCTTCTCTAGCTATTAGATGCTCCTCAGTTGGGGTGGGAGGACATTTCAATGGACTTTTTTACTTGTTTACCTCATGATCTGTGAGGTAATGATTCTATTTGTGTGTTAAGGGCTCATTTAACAAAATAAACCCACATTATATGGATCAAGTAGTCAAGATTAATAGATGTTTTTTGAGGAAGTATCTAGAGGAGGTGGTGAGACATCATGGATTCCAAAGGAAAATAATTTCTGACAGAGATCCCTATTTTACCTCTAGGATGTGGATATGTCTTCAGCATTCTATTAGTTTTCAGATTGGCCTGAGCACTGATTTTCATCCACAGATGGACAGTCTTACAGAGCGATCCATCTAGACCCTTAAAGACATGGTGTGATCTGGTGTCCTAAATTTTGGAGGTTCAAGGATGAAACACTTACCCTTGGTGGATTTATCCTACAACAATATTTTTAACTTCACCATTAGAATGCCACCATTTGATTCCATGTATGGCTGACCATTCCCCTCTCTGTTGTGCTGGACAAGGATTGGACGAGCATCAATTCTTGGACCGGAACTACTGTAGAATATGACAAAGATGGTTCAGGTGACTCGTGAGAGGATAAAAGTAGAACAATATCATCAGAAATCATATGTTGATCATAGGAGAAGACCCTAAGTGTTTTATGTTGGGGATCACATGTTTTTATGGTGACCCCTATCATGGGAAGTGTAGTTTTGGTCACAAGAGTATTATTACTCCTCGGTTTGATGGTCCTTTCCAGTTTTTGGCTCGTGTTGGATCTGTGTAGTATCAGATAGATCATCCCCCAAGATGATCTAGATACATAATTTTTTCCATATATCAGAGGTTAGTCATTATCATCATGATGACGAACACTTAATTGATTTTGGAGATATTGATGTTGATAATGATGTGACCTTCTAGGAGAAGCCCACTGAAATCCAAGACCGTAAAGAATAGGTTTTGTGTGGAAATTATATCCTCTTGGAGTATGTATTTTGGATACATGGTGGCATGGAGGAGAGTACATAGGAATATGCATCACAAATACGTGCTCCGTACCCAGAGTTATCTGATGTTCAACTCCATTCATGTAACAATGTTTTCATTGTGGATATAGACAATTCATGTTTATAATTGGTTAACTTTTTTTGTTTCATATAGTGTCAACTCTTATGAGAGGTGTCTCGATGAGTTGTTCTTCAGACCACTTTTCAGTTTCACTTTGGGTTGGTTTGGGATTCATGAGGATGAGAATGTTTTGAGAGGTATTTAATGTAATGGCATGGACTACTATGGTCCATTACTCTTCTGAAATTTGTTGTTTGAGGTGTTCTGGAAGGTCCAGCTGACTCATCCCCAACACTTCTCCAAATTTATAGTTTTGTGAACAATGTTTCCATTTTTATGTGCATTATCTCAGTGTTACAGTCACAATTTCATAGAAATGGTGATATAGAAATTGTGTTACATTCATAGTGTCAGATTCACTACATCACAGTCACAAAGACATTGAAATAGTGTCATAGTCATGGTGTCACCAAAATGGTGTTATAGAATCAATGTCACAAAAAAAGTGTCACAGACCTGGGGTCCAAGAAACAGTGTAATCGTCACAGTGTCATAGGCACAATGTCACTAAAAATGGCATCACAAAAATATTGTCACAGAAATTTTTTCACATTCACGGTGTCAGAATAATGGTGTCACAGAAAGGGTGTCACAATCATGGTGCCATAGAAATAGTGCCACTGAAATGGTGTAACAGAAACGGTGTAACAAAAACCATGCCACCGAAAAGGTGTCACACTCATTGTTTCATAGTCACGGTGTCACTGAAATGGTGTTGTAGAAATTTTTTCAATGAAATGGTGGAACAGTTACGGTGTAACAGTCACGGTGTAACAATAATAGTGTCACAGTCACAAAGTCACATAAATGGTGCCACATAAATATTTTCATAGCTCATGAACAATGTTTTCCTTACTGTTTCATATTTACATTTCCAAATTTCTATATTTTTCTAGTTTCTATGATTTAATGTTTTCATTGATGATAAACGCATTCAAATCCCTATTATAAGGGATTTAATGTCTGCTCAAATCCCATTACTACTTTATTAAATTTTCAAGGGATCGAGATACTTTTACTAGGTCAAACTATGTGGTTTAATGTGATCCACATTTAATGGAAAATCCATCATATCTTAAACAACTTCTCCATTATATCTTATAAAGGGATGAGATATCATCCTCTCTGGTACTTTCTCCCCGTTCTCTTGTGAGAGATGCTCGAACCATTCATTAATTCCCATAGGAGTTTTGTGATGAAACATTCCTCCTTGGATTTATTACCCTTGAATTTCTTCTTGCTGCAAGTGCACCCGCTGTTTTTGGTGCAACCAAGTAGTAACAATCATTATTCGATATAATGTATGATCTACAATCATTATGTAGGGTTCATATATATCTATTACTCCTTTCCCTTTTACGAAATTATGTCTTCATGTTCCTAATGGACTTTTCTCAAGTGTTTACTGGTGGGGTGTTGTCTCTACATGCCTGGGTGGATACAACATTCTTGGGAGAGGAGATCGTAATCCATTGTGTGGATCTTCCTGATATAAAGAAAGACATCAACCATTTGGGGTAGGGGATTTGATGATTCTCTATTATTTTACGTGAAAATATAGAGTTATATTTTTTTATCCAACAAGATTACAATGAAATTGAAATGTTAAATATTTGAATCCGAGAAATAAATAGATATTGATCATATGTTAATGCCTCTTTTATTAGATAATGTTATATCTAGTCTTTCATTGTTTTGCTTTTTGTTTTTTATAGATGTTGGTAATGAACATAAAGATGGATTTTATTGACAATTTTTTGGATAAATATATTGAGTCATGTAAATGATTCTTGTTGTTTTTGTTTTTGTTTGATGTTAATCAAATTGATGTAATAAGAATGTTTATGAAATTTTTGAGAGATTATTGTGTATGTTTCCCGATGTCATAACCTAAAAATAATGAATCTATCATTTCTAGATGCATTAAGTGGCTGGTGGTTTGTAAATATATAATTCCTCGGAGGGTTATGAGTTACCCTATATATTATCTAAGTGCTTAAATCATAATATATATGATGTTTGTTTTCATACTACTTGTTGTGTGATGTGAGCCTGGAAGGATGTTATGATATGTGGGGGGAAGGATGTCTATTGGTTGTGGTAAAAATGGAATCCTAGAGTGGCTAAATGCATCAGTGTATGTATGTGGGTGTCAGAGAGGACACCATGTATAATGAAACATGTTGGATGTGAATGTTTGGATGATGGTTGATTAATTTTAGTTTTTTATGTTCATTATATTCCACACTACTCAAGGCAGCTGTTTTTCTTTCAATCCTTCAAAAGGGGTAAATGATGTGTGGGTTATGCCACATGATTTTTGTGTTTATCTTCCTATGGTAGGATGGATATATCCTCTTGCTATAGGCGGAAAATACTCGATGAGTAGTTCACCAACTCACTGTATTGATACCCATATGTTTTGTAGGATAGAATGTTTTTTTATAATTCCTATGAAAATGGGAAAGTAACGATCTTAATAAATTATTGAATAAATTATGTTAACCCCAGGGGTTAGAGCTTACTGGGATGAAATACAGAGGTTTTCAATTTAAAGGAACAATGGACTTTGGGTGTGACGTTAATGAAACATAATATGTAAATTGTTAATGGTAAATTAATGTTTAAATAATTTATTAATGTAATGTTTAACTAATAGAATAATTTTTAAATGTAATAATTCTCATTATATGGTTGTGTGATTATAGGATACCTATTCTTAGAAGTGGCAGCAAGGAGTCCAAGAGACATTAACTATAGTTTTGTATGAGACTACTTTATGCCAATAGTGTGTTTGTGAGCTGTAGTTGTAAAATCCCAAGTAATTAGTGAATAATAGATATTTTTATCTATGACTATTAATGAAATATATAGTGTTTTAGAGGATTAAAATTAGAGTAAATCCAATCTTAAGCATGGAAGACACTAATATTTTTAAAAGATTGTTTTACTGTCTTTTGATGGAAAACCGTTTTTAAATAAATCTTTTGACAACTTCATATGCTCTATTTGTCAAAATAAACTTATTATTTATGATTGGAACATTGAACATTACTTTGGGTAAATTTTTGGTATTTTTCTGATAAAGTTCATATTTTTAATGAATAGTGAAAAATGATATATTTTAATTCCAATGAACTTTTTAATATAATTTATTTATATGATTAGATTATCTTTTGAATTGGTTTAAAAGTGTAATTAGAATATATTTTTACCATTTAATCCAATAGTGGTCTTCGTAATTAGTTTCACTATGAAATTGGACTTAAACTAGTGTCAATCTTTTGATACTTATTATTTCATAAAAACACGCTATTTGCTCTGACAGAGGGAATTAATTATTAAATTAATTAATTTAACTTATATGTTTTTAATTTTGGAAAATATACATCATTTTTGAATTCGGAATAACAAATATAGCTTAGGGTGATGTTTTGGTATTTTTCTGAAAAACATCAATTTTTGATGAATAGTGAAACCACTAAGTGGTACTTAAAAAAATGATTTTTCCATTAAATGAAATTTTACCACCTCTGTTTTTTGAATTTCAAAAATCTGACATTCATGATTTTCATTAAGAATTAAAAATTGGTTCAATGGGATTAAAATAACTTTTTGGCAAATAGTAACTTTTATGTTTTTAAACGCGATTAGAGGTAATTAGTGTAGTTTAAGGTAAAAATAATGTTTTAATAATTTGAAATGACCTAGACACATGTCCTACCCTTATTGGATGTGTCATGGACGACCATGAAAACCCATGGATCGATTTTTGGGACCCCATGGATCCACATGGGTAAGATAATGACATTAATGCCTTTTATTTAAAGTAAAAGTAAAAATGTCACAAACATGAGTCATTTTACTAAAACAATTTTTAAATGGGGTTATAAAAGTCATATTTTTGACTATAAATATTCATTAGAAATATAAAAAGATTTAATACATCATTATAGTTTTTTTATAATTTTTAGACATTAAATAAATTAAATTATTTATGACAACATGATGATGCAGCGATTACCTCATTATATAACGATTTAAATAAAATGAAAAGATAATGTAAAATCTAAGACCTACACAAGTCAAAAACCTATTGGATGGGAGGATTTAGAACTCTTATAGCCTTATCATCAAAATATATAATATTTGGACCTTTAAAATCTGAAAATCATATTATAATAAAGTATCCTTTTATAACTTTCCAAGAGTGCCCCTCCTCTCCTCTTATAAAAGGCCCCCACCTCTACCTCCTTACCCACATTTCCAAAGCATTTGGATCGGCCAACCCCTGCCCATTTTGTTTCTCCAAATCCCTATATAACTCTTAGAAGCCTCAAATTTGTCATAATTCTTCCCAAGGATGCCTTTGAGCTCAAATCAAAAAGAGTTACCCGATTTAAAGGTAGTGTCTTCTCTAGCGTTCTTATGTTTTATTTTGCTTCTCCAACCCCCTAAACACTTTTTATTAACTTATTTTGTAACAAATACTGTTTATTGAATATTCTAGGATGTTTTTATAAGAAGTATTCGAGATAAACTTACACACACCTACATCTAATGGTTAAAGAACATACTGTTTCCGGGGATGGAAAATTTCTGCCTCACGAAACGATGATTATTCAAAATTATTTTAACACCTTCAATGGTGGACATTAAGACGACACTATATTTATATATGATATATAATATGTTTATGTTTTACTTAAGCTTCTATATTTTTAATTTATGGCATACCTTTATAGTTTCCATTATGGGTAAATGCGATATCTTTTTTTTAGAAAGTGCAGACTACCACCCCCTCAAAGTGATTTGATTCGTTAATACCATATGTGGCACATATAAAGGATAGATTTAATGATATTATATATGATACCATACTGGAATTATAATAATATTATGTATCATTATGTTTTAATTGCATTAAAGTATGAGATAGAAATGAAAGTAGTGTTCATGCGTACGTACGGCTTACCATCTCCATGAACGGTGTGTTTCCTTTCTTATACCCAAATGTAATGTACTATTATAAGTAAATATATATAATCGATATATATGATTTATGTTACATATAATTGATGAATATAATTCTGTAATTAAAATATACATATCTCTCATTTAGTTTTAATTCCATTAATATGACATAGAAATGAAAGTAGCGTTCATGCGTACGTACGTCTTACCGTCTCCATGAATGGTGCATTTCATTTCTTACATCTAAATGATTATGTAATATTATAAATTCATGTATATACTTTATATATATGATATATATGGAATCTAAATCCTGAATATCATTCATGAGATAATGGATATTTTACTACGTGAACAACCTGTAAGTATAAGAAGTTCACTTTTGACTCAAGTACCAAATATCGACAAAACGACCATTATTAACTTAAATGATTAAATAAAGTTCATAACATGGTAATAAGTGATATAAGGTGAATAATGAACTTGAAAAATGTTCTTACTCAATTATAAATTAACTCAAGTTTATTATGGAGGACATTAAAGAACGATCCAGTCAATTCGGACCTGAGGTAAGGGAACTTCTTAACCCAATTTCTATTCTTTGGGTGAATCTCCTATTTTAAAATCATGTCATGATATTATTATGTCATATCTTGTATTTATAATTTCATTATGTGTACATATAGTGAATCTATTTTATTTAAAAATGATCTTTGTAAGGGACTTCGTCTCAATCTTCATTCATTGAGGCATATTTTGTTTTATACACAACTTTCTTTTATACGGTGTATAAACCCCTTTGACTTTTATGCTTATTCAAAAAGAATCTTTTTTTATACGAAGCGTTTACTAAATGACAAAAGGAATGTTTTTTTACGTATACGGCGACAATGAATTCTCTACCGCCGTGACCATTATTTGAGTTTCGGCTTCCTCTACAAGCCATACCTTTTTTAAAGACAAATAAATACCATGTTTTACATTTCATTTATTTTGGTGATGAAAATGGTTTTCATAATGTTTTTATATCAATGTGTTGTATTGATATCTTTTTATTGAAAAGTGGAAGTGTTATGTTTCCTTTATGCATGTTTTATGTGATACGATTATGTTATGGTTCGTGGGTTGTAATATTAAGATGGGTGGTTCCGTGATAGACGAAGGGCAGGTGAGCCCGATATAGCTCTCCAATGCATTGGGTAACGCGAAGGATTTAAACGTTAAGGTTTCTCCGAAGAGATTTAGGGAATATACTATGATGGGCATTCCAAACGTAACCAAGAGATTTACTCCCTACGTAAGAATGTTATGAATTCCTCAAGTTACCTTTATGTCTTATGATTTATATGATTTATTCACGATTTTATTAGGTATGTTAAAGTGCTCATGTTTTATGAGTAGATTATGATTTCATTTATTCTTATGTATACATGTACTCATGTTTCCTTTCCATATTTTTATATCCCTTACTGAGATTTTTATGCTCATCCCTAGTTTTTGAAATGTTTCTCACAGTTCAAGGGAAGGGTACATGATATGATGATAGTGTCAATGAAGTGTCAAGAAAGAATCCATGTTTTTTTAAATATGTTTCCGTTTTTGGGAAAAAATGAATACTATATTTTATTGTAACCACATTGTTTAAATGTGGGATGTAATTAAAGTTTTATGATATAATTCTCTAAAACTCTAAACCTACAAAGATCCTCAAGGTGTATTCTTAAAATATATCAAGATTAAGTAATGTTTAAGGCTGGGGCCTTATAGTTGGTATCCGAGATCGGTTTAGATAACTTTAGGAGTTAGAATCCTATTAAATGATTTTCCAATAATATTTTTTTAATGGTCAAATTGAAATGATATAGCATTTGAAGATTATCATGTTTCTTCATCTAAGACATGTTTGTTCGGAATGGGTTTTCATAGAGGAAACAAAACAGATTTTCTGGGAAGGCATACAGAGGTAAATGACCTTTCAAATCAGTATCCTGAGATGTTCAGAATCATAACTAAACAGTTTTTTGCAGTGATGGCTCATATGAATTAGGTGATAAATAGTGGTTGTGTTTATTGATGATATTTTGGTGTTTTCTAAAAGTAAAGAGGAGCATGAAAGTCATTTAAGGGTTATTTTGCAATCCTTAAAAGGAAAAAAATTGTATGGGAAATTCAGCAACTGTGATTTTTGGTTCCAACAAATTTCTTTCCTTGGTCACATTGTATCTAAAGATGGGATACCGGTTGATCCTACAAAAACAAAGGTTTTTGAAGAATGGCCAAGACCCACAAATGTAACTGAGATTCGTAGTTTCCTTGTTTTGCCAGGTTATTATCGAAGGATTATTAGAAATTTTTCACGATTATCTAGTCCAATGACTAAGCTAACTCGGATGGGTGTTAAATTTATCTGGACAAAAGAATGTGATGATTATTTTTAGGAGTTGAAAAGAAGATTGGTGAATGCTCTAGTTTTGGCACTACCTTCCATGAATGGTGAGTTTGTTATCTACAGTGATGCTTCATTGAAAGGACTTGGTTGTGTCCTAATGCAGAATGATCAGGTAATTTCTTATGATTCACGATAGTTGAAAGCTCATGAGGTAAATTAACCTACACATGATTTGGAATTAGCTGTTGTATTTTTCGCTCTAAATATTTGGAGGCATCATTTGTATGGAGTAAAATGTGAAATATATACCGATCAAAAAAGTTTAATGTATATATTCACTCAGAAAGAATTGAACATGCGACAGAGGTGATGGCTAGAATTAATCAAGTATTATGATTGTACAATTCATTACCAAGCACGAAAAGCAAATAATGTGGCTGATACTTTGAGTCAAAAAAGTAATGCTTCATTAACAATGTTGTGTTTGGGTCATGATCCTTTGGTTAAGGATTTGATGAACTTTGGAATAGAAGTTTTTGGTGCAGGATGTTCTTATGTTTTGTTTTAGGTATCAGTGAAATCTTCTCTATCAGAAAGAATTAAGCAAGCACAGAAGCAAGATAGTGAGTTGAAGAAAAAGTTAGAGCTTGTTCACAAAGGTATGTTTCCTGGATTAAACATTGATAATGATTGTGTTTTGAGATTTAGGAAGAGATTGTGTGTGCCTTGTGATTCAAAGTTGAAGAGAGAGTTGTTATGTGAAGCTCACAGTTCTCCGTTTCTAGTTCATCCTGGCAGTACTAATATGTACAGAGATCTGTGGGAGTATTACTGGTGGGATGGAATGAAAAGAGATATTGCTGATTTTACAGTGAAGTATTTGACTTGTCAACAGGTTAAAGCAGAGCGGAAGTTATCAAAAGGGATGCTTCAGCCTTTACCAGTTCCAGAGTGGAAATGGGAAAATATATCCATGTACTGTTTTGTGGGATTTCCAAAGACAGCTTGAGGTAATAATGCAATCTGCGTTATTGTTGATCGCTTGACTAAATCTGCTCATTTCCTTGATAAATGAGATACTTTTTCCGTAGACCAACTTTCCC
Organism: Viscum album; assembly: GCA_963277665.1. Classification (NCBI taxonomy): domain Eukaryota; kingdom Viridiplantae; phylum Streptophyta; class Magnoliopsida; order Santalales; family Viscaceae; genus Viscum; species Viscum album. The sequence goes on along the minus strand of OY728128.1, from coordinate 115,084,143 downwards.
GTTTGTGTCTTAAGGAGATATTCAGGTTACATGGAGTTCCTCTCTCCATTGTATCTGACCGTGATCCTAGGATAACTTCTAACTTTTGGAAGGGCCTTCAGAAGTCGTTGGGTACTGAATTAAATTTTAGTACAGCTTTTCATCCTCAATCAGATGGGCAGTCAGAACGAAAAATTCAGACTTTGGAGGATATGCTCGTGCTTGTTCGATGGATTTCCAGGGATGTTGGGACCAACATTATTATTTGGTTGAATTTTCATATAATAATAGTTTTCATTCCAGTATAAAGATGGCACCATTTGAGGCGTTATATGGGAAGCGGTGTCGAACTCCAGCTTTTTGGGATGAAGTGGGTGAAAGGAAGCTGATGGGACCAGAATTGGTAGAAGAGATGGCAACATATGTTCATTTGATCCAGAAACACATGAGAACAGCTCAGAGTAGGCAGAAGAGAAATGCATACAACAGGGTTAAGGATCTATCATTCGAGGTAGGTGATCATGTTTTTCACAAAGTTTCACCGTGGAAAAGTGTGATGTGATTTTGTAAGAAAGGAAAGCTGAGTCCAATGTTCATTGGACCATATGAAAATCTGGAGAGAGTTGGATCATTTTCTTACCTAGTGTCTTTACCTCTGAGTTTATCTCAGGTATACAATGTTTTTCATGTTTCGATGTTGAGAAAGTATATGCAAGCTCCGTCTCATGTTTTGAGTCCAGAGGTAGTTCAGCTGGAAGAGAACCTATCTTATGAGGAACAACCGGTCCAGATTCTTGAACGTAGAGAGAATGTTTTGTGGAATAAGGTAATTCACAGGGTAAAGGTTTTGTGAAAAAACCACACGATTGAAGAGGCAACATGGGATTCTGAAAATACAATGAGGGCTAAATACCCCAACTTATTCGATAAGTAAATAAATTGCGGGGACACAATTTTCTAAAGGGGGAAGGATGTAAAATCCCAAGTAATGAATAATAGATATTTTTACCTATGTCTATTAATGAAATAGATAGTGTTTTAGAGGCTTAAATGAGAATAAATCCAATCTTAATCATGGAATAAACTCATATTTTTAAAAGATTGTTTTACTACCTTTTGACGGAAAACCATTTTTAAATCCAACTTTTGACAACATTATAAGCTATATTTGTCAAAATAAACTTATTTTTTATGATTGAAACATTGAAATTTACTTTTGGTAAATTTTTGGTATTTTTCCGATAAAGTTCATTTTTTTAATGAATAGTGAAAAATGTTGTATTTTAATTCAAAAACACTTTTTAATCTAATTTATTTATATGATTATATTATCATTTGAATTTTTTTAAAGTTAAACTAGAATATATTTTTACCAATTAATCCAATATTGGTCGTTGAAATTAATTTCACTTTGAAATTGGACTTAAACTAGTGTCAATCTTTTGATACTTATTGTTTCATAAAAACACGCTATTTGCTATGATAGCGGGAATTAATTATTAAATTAATTAATGTAACTTATATGTTTTTAATTTTGTAAAATATACATTATTTTTGAATTCGGAATATCAAATATAGCTTAGGGTAATGTTTTGGAATTTTTCTGAAAAACATCAATTTTTGGTGAATAGTGAAACCACTAATTGTTACTTAAAAAACTGATTTTTCGTTTAAATAAAATTTTACCACCTCTGGGTTTTTAATTTAAAAAATACGACATAAATGGTTTTCATTAAGAAGTAAAATGTGCTTCAATGGGATTAAAATAATATTGTAACACCCCGAGATTTTATGAAAAATATTATTTTTAATTTCATTAATGTCTGGTGTTTTACGCTACACCAAAAGGAGATTGCACAACACGCATCCTTGACTTTCCTTACATTACACGCAATCACGACCTTCCCCGATAGCGCGTGTAGAACGCAATACCGAGTTTCACTAAACAACGATATGCTATTAAAATATTATTAAAACTAGTCGTTATGAATAGTAATAACCACTTTTTGAAATTTTGTAAATTTTATTTTTAAAAATGGACTTCATTTTTGGATTCGGAATATCGAAATTAGCTTAGGGTAAAATTTTTGTACTTTTCGGATAAAATTCATTTTCTGATGAATAGTGAAAATTACAAAATTTTAATTAAAAACAACCTTTTTAATCAAAATAAATAATAGTGATAAATTATTAATTTGAGTGGTTTTATAGTATATTTAGAATATATTGTTACAATTTAATACAATGTTGGTCATTGGATTAAATTTCACATTTAAACCAGACATAAACAAATGTTAATCTTTTGACAGTTATTATCTCTTAAGAACAAGCTATTTGTTTTGACGACGGGAATTAATTTTTAAATTAATTAATGCACCTGATATGTTTTTAATTTGTTAAAATAGACATCATTTTTGAGTTCATAATATCAAATATATCTTAGGCATAATTTTTGGTATTTTTCTGGAAACTTTCATTTTTTGATGAATAGTGAAACCACTATGTGGTAGTTAAAAAAATGAATTTTTCATAAAACATAATTTTACCGCATCTGTGAATGGAATTTAAAAAATCCTAGAGACACATTTTATGTCAATATGTAAAATGTGGTTCAATGAGATGAAAATAATTTTTGGGAAATAATAACTTTTTACTTTTTTTACCACGGTTAAAAGTAAATAGGGTAATTAACTGTAAAAATGATATTATTATTACCATAACACATGTTCTAATTCTATTTGATAAGTGTAATTCGACCAAAAACAACCTTAGTAATAAAATATGACCATTCAGCCCCACCGGGTTTAGATTAGGACATTTATAATTAATTTATTTAAAGAAGGGTTAAAATAGTTAAAATCAATGTTTAATAATTATATCATTTTTAATATATGGTTATACATAAGATAAATTTGACTCTAAATGTTCATTAGAAATCTAATAATATTTACTACATAATGATATTTTATTTGTAATTTTTAGACTTTATATAAGTTAGTTTATTTATGACACAAAGATGATGCAGTAATTATCTTATTAATGAAATATTAAAATAATTGATGTTATAAATACCCAAATAAATATAATATGAAACTTTATATGAATTAAACTAATTTTATAGGGTAATATGACATGTTATTACAGATTTAATTAACAATTTTACAACTAATCAATCTGTTATGATTTTCACAAAAATCAATTACTAAATAGTGTCAAAATTGACATAAAATAGTTTTTAAAACAAATATTATATTATTAATTGTTATTTTATTCCTAAAAATATAAGGATCGGCCAAATGACTTATATAAGGTTATATATATTAATAATAAACAACTTGGGGTTTTTTTGGCTTGTTATAGTAAGTTTATTGACCATATAGTGTAAGAACACAAAAAGACACGGTAAAAGTAAAATTATCTAACTCAATGTTAAAACTAAATGATAAGATTAAAATAGTAAACTAAAATTGTCCAAATTCTATTGGATGAGAGGATTTAGACCAATCCCCACCTTAGCTTCGAAATAAATCAATTTGGAGATATTTCAAACCGAATTTGGCTTTATAATAAAATAATATTTTTTGTTATTCCAAAGGTGCCCCTCTCCTCCCTTATAAAAGGGCATCTCATCCCTCTCTTCCTCACACCACATTGAGCCTTAAAACAAGTACAAAGCCTGCAAAATTATCTTCTACACTTCCCTAGAAACATCCAAGAGGTTCTGTTCTTCCTCAATGACCAATTGTAGTGCCCTAAAAGGAGATCTCAAAGAGGCGCTTCAAAGAAGAGGTAATGTCCATTACCGATTCTTTCAACTTTATTTATTCTTCCACTTCTTCTTATTAGGTTGTTTCATTACGAAGTAATAACATCAGTATCAATCATATACTGATATGTTATTATAAGTATTAAACAACCCTATTTCACCATCTATCCGTCCTACAGAAAACGAAATCACCACGCGCGCGTACGTACGGAATACCGTCTCCACGTCGTGGTGTAATCTATTTTCCACCACTACATTACTTGGATGGGTATAATGGTGTACATAATAACTATATATGATTATTTTAAAGTGATATTTATTCTGAAATAGTATACATACACTTCAATCCAATTCCACGATCATGAGAACGATATCATCGCTCATGCGTACGTACGGACTACCGTCTCCACGACTCGATGAGATTCATTCTCCACGTTAACCATTCATGAATGATTATAAAGTATATATAATAAGTAATCATGAAATATATGACATAATAATGATACTTTATTTATGTGTATATATATGTATTTCATCTACTTAATTCCATTCAACTTAATAAGGAAACGAAAACAGCGTTCATGCGTACGTACGGCCTACCGTCTCCATGAACGGTGTATTTCTTTCCATTTACTGATCTATTATATATATGTATATTCTGAATATATATTATATATAAACCATGTTTTATATTCTGTAATTAAGTAATCATGATCTAATTAATCATATGAATAATTACAAGTCAAAACACGGACGACAAATGAAAGGATTTTACCCAAAACGCTCTTTAACATGGAATTTACAAAAGAACTAGTAAAATAAAGTCATAAGTGAACCATATATGATATAATAAAAATTACTATGATTCTGGAATAAGTCAATAACATTATTTAAATCATTATATAGGAGGTTCGGACACTTACGAAGCAAATCAGACCTAAGGTAAGGGAAATATCACAATCTTATTTTTATCCGAGATTGTTTATACTTTGGTATTTACTGGGGTGTATATTATCATCCACATCCTTGTTTCCTCAATATGTAATATTATTTCTACCCACCTACAATTTTTTATAACCCATTTTACCCTTCAGTTAGTTTTTAGTAAAATATATGAAAGGAATCTTTTGTCATTTTTCGTATGAGGTACTTTTTTGACTTTTCCCGACAAAAGTACGAGAAGAATGTTTTCTTAACTTATACGGCACGAACCGATTTTTAAAGCTTGATTTTCATGAAGCTTCTTCAAAAATATTTCATGACTATTTTCAAGAAAATGATTTTCTTTTAAAAATGCATGACATTTTGTGAAAAGAAACTTATTTTAAAGAAGAAATGATATTTTCCTCAAGAATTCATTTCAAATGTTTTATCAAAACCATTTTCCATCAAAAATGAAATTATTTAATATGTGTATGTTTTAAGAATAATGTCTCTATGATTTACATGATTTCACTTTTCTTATTATGAAATGATATCCATTTCTTTTATATGGATTATGTTATGATGGGATGATGTTTATGAACCCCATTTTATTCGATGGGTTGTTATGAATGATGTATGTTTATATTGTGGCACATGAAATAATGATTTCAATATGAGATGGGGGGGACGTATATCTCCCTCCAATGCATTGGGTAAAGATTTATATCTCATGAGATAGACATGGATGGAACAGAAAGTTAAACCGGTTCAGTAATACAGGACTAGAACGAGGAGAGAACTCGACTCAGAAAGGGACTTTGTCCACTAAGATGGTCTTGGCAAAAACTCCTTGCCTAATATGGAAATAATATCATGTTCTTAATGGTTGCCACAATTACATGTTTTATTCCCATGCTATTTTATCATTCTTAATGATTCTTTATGATCTATGCCTTACGTACTTCCATGTTTTATGTCATTGCTAAAGGATTTGATGTTTAAACATTATGTTCATGTTTTTAAGTTCAAATGTATATAGTATGTTTTATTTTATCCATGCTTACCCTTACTGAGCATTTGAGCTCACCCTTTTTATGTTTTCTTTTCCCAAGGATATAATGAAAGGTTTTAGGTAAGAAAAAAAGGGGGAAGATCTTTATGGGAGATTTTGAAGATCTTTCACAACGATTAGAAGATTTTATTCCGAGTTTCCAAAGACACTAAACTATTACGGTCCTTGTGTGTGTGTTTTTGTTATGTACTAAGTATTATGCAAATGTATTGTAATGTTCATGTACGTCAAGCTTTGGTCCTGTACAGTTGGTATCAGAGGAAAGGTTTAGTCAACCTTTAGAAACATGGATGTGAGAACTTTAGTGAGATCCCTAGAGATATTTCTAAGGTATGTCTAGGGATGTCCCTAAGGATAATTATAATAATAGGTTATAGTACTAGAATTACGGTAACCTAAGATGTTAGATATTGAAGGTACTTCCCCTTTATTATGTTGTTTTCCCTAGCATGATTTTTCTCTCTCACACTATTCTTTTTGGGTTTTAGACGATGGCTGGAACCCGAAGGAACCGTGTTGATCAATGCAATAGACAATGCAATGATTGTCCTCATGAACAAACAAATGTTGTGGGAGATGGAGTGAAAAATCTTATTGCTATACTTACAGAAGCTATGAATCATTCTGGACTTCCAAATGAGCAGAGAAGGGAACAATATTCTATTGAGTCCTTTATGAGGCAACGTCCACCTTCTTTTAGTGGGTCTTCTGATCCAATTTTTTCTGAACAATGGATCAGTACCACTGAAATGATATTTTCATTTCTTCAATGCTCTGAACATGATAAATTCATCTTAGCAGTATATCGATTGGAAGGTGAAGCTGATCAATGGTGGAATCTTATCAAGAATACGAGGCCATGAGATGAAATTGAGTCCAAGGAATAGGACGAGTTCAAGAAATTATTTTTCAATAAGTACTTCCCTCATATTCTTCGAACAAAGATGGATAAGGAGTTTCTTGAACTAAAGAAAAATTATGATGAATCTTTTGGTGTATACGAATCGAATTTTACAAGGCTTGCATGGTATGCATCTGGCTTTATCATCCAACCTGAATGTAAAGTTGATCGATTCTTCAGTGGCTTAAAACCAAATCATCGAAGGGCATTAGCTATAAGAGACTTCAGTAGCTATGAAGAAATGGTGTGTTGTGCTATTAAGGTAGAAATGGAAGTTGGTGTTACATATTCATCTCATGGTTTTGACAAGAAATGGAAGATGGAGTTCAAGGAGAAATCTCAGAATAATGGTGAAAAGAAGATGAATGTTTCCTTATTCTCAAATTGTGGAAAAAAGCATGGTGGAGATTGTCTTAAAGGGACTAGAAAATGTTTTAAGTGTGGAATAGAAGGTCATCGAGTAGCTGAGTGTCTATGTAATGGAAAAAGGGTTTCTAATGATGTGAATAAAGAAAAGACTGCAGAGAATGCACCACCAACACTTCAATGCTTCAAGTTCAAGGAAATGGGGCATTATGCTAATAAATTCCCTAATCCAAGGGTTACTGATGATCATCATGAGAAACCACTTAAGGAAAAGGACAAAGGGAAGTCACATGCGATCACTATTGGTGATGTTGAATATGACAACGATGTGGTGGAATGATTAAGTGTTTATGTAATGGGATTCCAAAATAATGATGTATATAGTATCATAGAATATTGGAATATTTATGTATTGGTCTATTGTGGTTTTCAATAATTTTATGGTACCGGTAACCATGGAAAGTGATTGAGATATTTTTGGAATGTAGATGATATGAGCATAATGAAGGGATAAGGATAAAATTAAATGTTTGATAGTATTCATGAGCTCATGACTGATATAAGGAGAAGGTTATATCATGGTTTGAGTATATAGAATTTTTGGATTTTGGTATGTGGAAAGTGTTATCTTTTGACTGCATTCATGTTTTCACTAAGGTTCAATGGGTATTCATTCTTCAAGAGAATACATGATTAAGGTATTCACATGATTGTAATTTGACGAACAAGATATATCTTATGATATATGGGGGATAAATGATGGCATTCATGTGATTGTTATGTGACATTTCAAGTAATCATTTTCATTATACTATGAGCTTGGACCGAAGTATTTTAGATAAGCCTAAAGATTGGAATGGATTATGTTGTACATAAGTTAGTATAGAACTTTTTTTGATATTATTGATGGGATGTTATAGTAATATAGCTTTAGAAAAAGGACAACCTGCAAGACGGGCAACAGCCCATCGCGTCGGACAAGGTTGTGGGAATCGAACCCACAACCGAAGTGCGACTGGCCTTTATCACCTACCACTGGCCTACAGGAAGTCCTTGTTTAGTAGAAACTAGTGTTATTATATTAAGAAGTATGATATAATAAGTATAAGTCCATTTTAGGAACCATATATAATTAATCTCACTATAGATGGACTTATGTATTTTTTTATAACTTTTCTAACCTTTTTTTTGAGACAAATGGAATGACCCATCATTCTATCACATGATCTGCTAACAGATCATGAATGACAAATTCAACTTCATTTATTTTTGAGATGAAGTGGAAATTGTTCAAGGCACGAACAACAGTGAGATTTTACCAAAATAAAGTAAGTATTTATTCTAATTCAAATTCTTCAACTTTAGGGAAATGATATTGAAAACCAAAAATGTTGTCCCAGTGCTCTTATATCTGATGAATCAGATGTTACCTTAGATCATCACAAATATATGGCTTTGTGATTGCTAGATTTTCCATAGCCATGTTCTCTACCACTCTCCATCAGAACATGATGGGTAGATTTCTCTTCTATATCCATATTTTCACCTATGTGGAAACCCAGTGATTAGTTTATTTGGGTAACCGATACGTCTCATACTTTTGTTTTCAAAAATTGGTTTTGGTATTCCTTTTTACGATATGGTTTTCTATTAAAGAATCTTTAGAGTAGTAAACCATTTATAACCCCGACGAATTTCAAGGGCGAAATTCATTTTAAGGGGGGTAGAATGTAACTCCCTGAGATTTTATGAAAAATATTATTTTTAATTTCATTAATGTCTTGTGAGGTATGCTACACCAAAAGGAGCTTTCACAACATGCATCCATTACTTTCCTTGCATTACACGCATTCACGACCTTCCTCGATAGCGCGTGTAGTACGTAATACCGAGTTTCACTAAATAACGATATGCTATTAAAAAATTATTAAAACTAGTTGTTATGAATAGTAATAACCACTTTTTGAAATTTTGTAAATATTATTTTTTTCAAAATGTACTTTATTTTTGGATTTGGAATATTGAAATTAGCTTAGGGTGAAATTTTGGTACTTTTCGGATAACTTTTATTTTCTGATGAATAGTGAAATAACTAAATTTTAATTAAAAACAACCTTTTTAATCGAAATAATTAATACTGATAAATAATTAATTTGAGTGGTTTTAAAGTATATTTAGAATATATTTTTACTATTTAATACAATTCTGGTCATTGGATGTAATTTCACATTTAAACCAGACATAAACAAGTGTCAATCTTTTGATAGTTATTATCTCTTAAAAACACGCTATTTATTATGACGATGGGAATTAATTTTTAAATTAATTAATGAAACTGATATGTTTTGAATTTGGTAAACTAGGCATAATTTTTGAGTTCATAATATAAAATATATTTTAGGCTTAATTTTTGGATTTATTCTGGGTACTTTCATTTTTTGATGAATAGTGAAACCACTAAGTGGTACTTAAAAAAAATTAATTTTTCATAAAACATAATTTTACCACTTCTGTGAATTGAATTTCAAAAATCTGAGAGACAAGAATGATGTCAGTAAGTAAAATGTGGTTCAATGAGATAATTTTTTTTGGTGAATAGTAACTTTTTACTTTTTTTTACCACGGTTAAAAGTAAATAGGGTAATTAAGGGTAAAAATGATATTATTATTACCCTAACACATGTCCTAATTCTATTTGATAAGTATAATTCGACCAAAAACAACCTTAGGAATAAAATATGACCATTTAGGCCCACTTGGATTAGATTAGTACATTTATTATTAATTTAATTAAAGAAGGGTTAAAATAGTTAAAATCAATGTTTAATAAGTATATCATTTTTAATATAGGGTTATACATAAGATAAATTAAACTATAAATATTCATTAGAATGATAAAATGATTTTCTACATAATGATATTTTATTTGTAATTTTTAGACTTTAAATAAGTTAATTTATTTATGACACAAAGATGATGCAGTAATTATCTTCTTAATGAAATATTGACATAATTGATGTTATAAATACCCAAATAAATGTAATTTGAGACTTTTTATGAATTAAACTAATTTTATAGGATAATATCACATTTTATTACTGATTTAATTAACCTTTTTCGAACTAATCATTCTGTTATGATTTTCAAATAAATCAATTACTAAATAGTATCAAAATTGATATAAAATAGTTTTTAAAAAAAATATTATATTATTAATTATTATTTTATTCCTAAAAATCTAAGGTTAGGTAAAATGACTTAGATAGGGTTATATATATTAATAATAAACAGCTTGGGGTTCGTTTGTCTTGTTATAGTAAGTTTATTAACCTTATAGTGTAAGAACACAAAAAGACACGGTAAAAGTAAAATTATCTAACTTAAATTTAAAACTAAATGAAAAGGTTAAAATAGTAAACTAAACATGTCAAAATTCTATTGGATGAGAGTATTGCGACCCATCCCCACCTTAGCTTCTAAATAAATCAATTCGGAGCTATTTAAAACCGAATTTGGATTTATAATAAAATAATATATTTGGTTATTCCTAAGGTGCCCCTCTCTTCCCTTATAAAAGGGCATCTCATCCCTCTCTTCCTCACACCACATTGAGCCTTAAAGCTCGACAAAACCCTGAAAAATTCTCTTCTCTACTTCCCTAGAAAAATCCTAGAGGTTCCAGTCTTCCTCAAAGTCCAATTTTAGTTCCCTAAAAGGAGATCTCAAAGTGCTGCTTCAAAGAAGAGGTAATGTCTGATACCGATTCTTTCAACTTTATTTCATCTTCCACTACTTCTTCTTAGGTTGTTTCATTATGGAGTAATAAAATCAGTATAAATCATATACTTATATGTTATTATAAGTATGAAACAACCCTATTTCACAATTTATCCATCCTACGGAAAATGAAATCACCGCGCGTGCGTACGTACAGAATACCGTCTCCACGTCGTGGTGTAATCTATTTTCCACCACCACCTTACTTGGATGGGTATAATGGTGTACATAATAACTATATATGATTATTTTAAAGTGATATTTATTGTGAAATAGTATACATACACTAAAATACAATTCCACGATCATGAGAGCGATATCATCGCCCGTGCGTATGTACGGACTACCGTCTCCACGACGCGATGAGATTCATTTTCCACGTTAACCATTCATGATTGATTATAAAGTATATATAATAATTAATCATGAAATATATGACATAATAATGATAATGAATTTATTTGTATATATATGTATGTCATCTACGTAATTCCATTCAACTCAATAAGGAAACGAAAACAGCGTTAATGCGTACGTACGGCCTACCGTCTCCATGAACGGTGTATTTCTTTCCATTTAATGATCTATTATATATATATATATATATATTTGGAATATATACTATATATAAATCATGTTTTATATTCTGGAATTAATTAATCATGTTCTAAGTAATCATATGAATAATTACAAGTTAATACACGGACGACAAATGAAACGATTTTACCCAAAACGCTCTTTAACATGGAATTTACAAAAGAACGGGTAAAATTATTTCATAAGTGAACCATATATGATATCATAAAAATAAGTATGATTCTGGAATAAGTCAATAGAATTATTTAAATCATTATACATGAGGTTTGGACACTTATGATGCAAATCAGACCTAAGGTAAGGGAAATATCACAATCTCATTTTTATCCGAGATTGTTTATATTTGGTATTTACTGGGGTGTATTTTATCATCCACATTAATGTTTCTTAAATATGTAATATTATTTCCATCCACCTAAAATCTTTTAAATCCAATTTTACCGTTTGGTGAGTTTTTAGTAAAATATATTAAATGAATCTTTTGTCGTTTTTTGTACGAGGTACTTTTTTTTGACTTTTTCCAACAAAAGTACGAGAAGAATGTTTTCCTAACTTATACAGCACGAATCGATTTTTAAAGCTGGATTTTCATGAAGCTTCCTCAAAAATATTTCATTACTATTTTCAGGAAAATCCTTTTCTTTTAAAAATGCATGACATTTTGTGAAAAGAAAATTATTTTAAAGAAAAAAGGATATTTTCCTCAAGAATTCATTTCAAATGTTTTACCAAAACCATTTTCCATCTAAAATGAAATTATTTCATATGTGTATATTTTAAGTATAATGTCTCTCTGATTTACATGGTATCACTTTTCTTATTATGAAATGATATCCATTTCTTTTATATAGATTATGATATGATGGGATGATGTTTATGAAACCCATTTTATTTGTTGGGTTATTATGAATGATGTATGTTTATATTGTGGCACACGAAAGAATGATTTCAATATGAGATGGGTGGGACCTATATCTCCCTCCAATGCATTGGGTAAATATTTATATCTCATGAGATAGACATGGCTGGAACGACAAGTTAAACCGGTTCAGTAATACAGGACTGGAACGAGGAGTGAACTCGATTCAGAAAGGTACTTTGTCCACTAAGATGGTCTTGGCAGCAATGCCTTGGATAATATGGAAATCATATCATGTGATTAATGGTTTCCACAATTACATGTTTTATTCCCATTCTATTTTATCATTATTAATGTTTCTTTATGATCTATGCCTTACGTACTTCCATGTTTTATGTCATTGCTCAAGCTTTTGATGCATAATCATTATGTTCATGTTTTTATGTTCAAATGTATATAGTATGTTTTATTTTATCCATTCGTAACCTTACTGAGAATTTGAGAACTCCCTTTTTATGTTTTCTTTTCCCCAGGATATAAAGAAAGGTTTTAGGTAAGAAAAAAGGGGGAAGATCTTTATGGGAGATGTTGAAGATCATTCACCACGATTAGAAGATTTTATTCCGAGTTTCCAAAGACACTAAAATATTATGGTCGTTGTGCGTGTGTTTTTGTTATGTACTAAGTATTTTTCAAAATTAATGTAATGTTCATGTACGTCAAGCTTTGGACCTCTACAAATATTATGGTGAATAGTAACTTTTAAGTTTTTAAACGCGATTAGAGGTAATTAGTGTTGTTTAAGGTAAACATACTGTTTTAATTATATGAAATGACCTATACACATGTCCTACCCTTATTGGATGTGACATGGCAGACCAAAAAAAACCCATGGGTAAATTTTGGTGACCCCATGGAGCCACTTGGGTATGATAATGACATTAATGCCTTTTATTTAAAGTAAAAGTAAAAATGTCACAAACATGTGTTGTTTTACTAAAACAATTATTAAATGGGGTTATACAAGTCATATTTTTGACTATAAATATTCATTAGAAAGATAAAAGGATTTCATACATAATGATATTTTTTTTATAATTTTTAGACATTATATAAATTAAATTATTTTTGACACCATGATGATGCAGCGATTACCTCATTATTTAATGATTTAAATAAAATGAAATGATAATGTAAATTCTAGGACCTACACACGTCAAAAACCTATTGTATGGGTGTATTTAGACCTATTATAACCTTATCCTCCAAATATATAATTTTGGGACCTTTAAAATCCGAAAAGCATATTATAATAAAGTATCCTTTTATAACATTCCAAGAGTGCCCCTCCTCTCCTCTTATAAAAGGCTCCCACCTCTACCTCCTTACCCACACATAAAAAGCCATTGCATCAGCCAAACCCTTTCCATTTTGTCTTTACACATCCCTCTATAACTCTTAAAATCCTCAGATTGGGCAGAAGACTTCCCAAGGAATCCTTTGAGCTCAAATCAAAAAGAGTTACCCGATTTAAAGGTAGTGTCTTCTCTTGTGTTCTTATGTTTATTATGCTTCTCCAACCCCCTAAAATCTTTTTATTAATTTCTTTTGTAACAAATACAGTGACTTCAATATACTAGGATGTTTTTATAAGAATGATTATAGCTACACTTACACACACCTACATCTAATTGTTAAAAAACATATTGTTTCCATAGATGGTGAATTTCGGCCTCACGAAACGATGATTGTTCAATATTCTTTTAACACCTTCAAAGGTGGCCATTAAGATGACAATATATTTATATATGATATAGAATATGATTATGTTTTACTTAAGCTTATGTATTTTTCATTCATGGCATACCTTTATGGTTTCCATAAGGGGTAAACGCGATATCTTCATTTTAGGAAGTGCGGACTACTGCCCCCTCAAAGTGATTTGATTCGTTAATACCATATGTGGGACGTATAAAGGATAGATTTAATGATATTATATATGATACCATACTGGAATTATAATACTATTATGTATCATTATGTTTTAATTCAATTAAAGTATGAGATAGAAATGAAAGTAGCGTTCACGCGTACGTACGACATACCTTCTCCATGAACGGTGCATTTCATTTCCTATCCCCAAATGTATTGTACTATTATAAGTACATATATATAATGGATATTTATGATTAATGATAAATCTAAATTATGAATATAATTCTGGAATTAAAATATACATATCTCTCATTTAGTTTTAATTCAATTAATATGACATAAAAATGAAAGTAGCGTTCATGCGTACGTACGGCATACCATCTCCATGAACGGTGCATTTCATTTCTTACCTATAAATTATTATGAAATATTATAAATGAATGTATATAATGGATATATATGATATATATGGCATCTACATCATGAATATAATTCTTGAGATAATGGATATTTGACTATGTGAACAACCTGTAAATATAAGATGTTCACTTTTGACTCTAGTACCAAATATCCACAAAACGACCGTTATTAACTTAAATGATTACATAATGTTCATAACCAGGTAATAAGTGATATAAGAGGAATAATGAACATGAAAAAGGTTATTAAGCAAGTATAAATTAACTCAAGTTTATTATTCAGGACATTAAAGAACGATCGAGTCAAGTCGGACCCGGGGTAAGGGAACTTCTTAACCCAATTTCTATTCTTTGGGTTAATCTCCTATTTTCAAATTATGTCATGATATTATTATATCCTATCTTTTATTTATAATTTCATTATTTGTATATATAGTGAATTTATTTTATTTAAAAATAATCTTTGCAAGGGACTTCGTCTCAATCTCCATTCATTGAGGCATATTTTGTTTTATACACAACTTTCTTTTATAAGGTTTATAGACCCCTTTGACTTTTACACTTATTCAAAAGGAATATTTTTTTATACGAAGTGTTTAATAAATGAAAAAAGTAATGTTTTTTACATATGCGGCGACAACGACTTCTCCACCACCATGACCATTATTTGAGTTTCGGCTTCCTCTACAAGACATACCTTTTTTTAAAAGAAAAATAAATACCATGTTTTAATTTTCTTTTATTTTGGTATGGATAATGGTTTTCATAATGTTTTTATATCAATGTTTTGTATTGATATCTTGTGATTGAAAAGTGGAAGTGTTATGTTTCCTTTATGCATGTTTTATGTGATATGATTATGTTATGGTTCTTGGGAATTATTATGAAGACGGGTGGTTCCGTGATAAAATAAGGGTGGGTGAGACCGATATACCTCTCCAATGCATTGGGTAACGTGAAGGATTTAAACATTAAGGTTTCTCTGAAGAGATTTTTGGAATATACTGTGATGGGTATTCCAAATGTAACCAAGAGGGTTACTCCCTACGTAAGAATGTTATGAATGCCTCAAGTTACCTTTATGTCTTGTGATTTCTATGATTTATTCATGATTTGATGAGGTATGTTAAAGTGATTATGTTTTATGAGTAGAGTATGATTTCATTGATTCTTATGTATACATGTACTCATGTTTCCTTTCCATATTTTTATATCCCATATTGAGCTTTTTATGCTCATCCCATGTTTTTGAATGTTTTTCACAGGTCAATGGATGGGAAGATGATAGGATGATAGTGTCAATGAAGTGTCAAGAAATAGTCCATGTTTTATTTTAAAAATGTTTCCTTTGATGTGAAAAAATAAATACTATATTTTATTGTAACCACTTTGTTTAAATGTGGGATGTAATGCATGTTTTATGATCTAATTCTATAAAATTCTAAACCTGAAAAGATCCTCAAGGTGTATTCTTGAAATATATCACGATTAAGTAATTTTTAAGGTTGGGACCTTATAATAGTATGTTATGTGATTTTTTTATTTTTATATACTACTCCACCCCGTCAATTAGGGAAACTGACACCCAGGGGATTATGAGCCATGAGGGTTTGTTTTCCCTAACATTCTAGGTGGAGAATGGATGGATGACTACCCCCTTTGGCATTGCTCTCTACTCATGGTAGTTACTTGTGCTGGTAGGCACAATGGTTAGTTTTACACACATGTGTGTGTAGAAGGATGTAATAGGTTGTGGTTATTCACACACATAAATTATGGATATATATTTATATGGAATACTATAGGTGATACATGTATAGGCTGTAATGGCTTGATGATCCTGACGTGGTGTATGGTTAGTAATTGCTTGTGGTATATTGACTGATGTATAATACACGTTATGCGAGCTCTGGTGGCTCCCTAAAACTACCAAGTTAATTTTCTTATGTGGATGTGGTTGTTTTTTTGGAACAATGGGAATGTTTCGATGCTTCTCCTATGTTTCTGTGGGAAAGCCTTTTGGAGAGAGATGCTTAGGACATTCAACATTTTGTAAAAGTAAAAAATAAGTGGGGAAGCAGTAGCGGGGTACCCAGGATATTATTAATTAAATTCTATACTCTAGTATGTGATACTTTTTGAGAGTATCCATGCTAAGGTTGGGAAAATAGAATACCTATTTTTTTGATGAGTTAGTTTCACATGTTCTTTACTGTTCATTAGTATGCTATATTTACATTTGAATGAGAGGATTTGGGGATGATCCTACTGAGTATACTATTATACTCAACCTATGTATATGTAAAATATTTTTTAGGTCACATGAAGCATGCTGGATATCAGGTTGGTTATTTTTAGCAAGGGATTGTAGTTTTTCAGGACATTACATATGTGTAAATGGGAATTCCTTTACATTGATGTCTGAGTTGGAGTTGGATGGGGTCCATCTTATCTCTCCCTATCGCATGTGTTCTATTATAGGCTATGGCCTCCGATTTGTGTGTTTACCATACCCTCGGTTCTAGTGGACAACCCAGGGCCTACTGGCGGCAGGACTCGAGGGTCATTATCACCTTTCTCACATTTTCGGAAGATAAGGGGTACAACTTCGGGGGAGGAGGTCATGATAGAAAGGCCCAAACTTTTTTCATTATTACTCAGGTAGGTAATTATGCTATTTCTAATGACACATCTTATGTTCTCAATGATTTTTTTGAATTCATTTATCTTTCCTGACTAAATAATTTGTATTGTAATGTATTGTATGGAATGGATTTCCATGATGGTATTCCATTAATGATTAAATTAAACGGTATCATGGAAATTATGTGAGTATTAATAATGTATTGCTTCATAGTGTTTTCGATGACATGAATAGATTAATATTTTTAAATGAAATGATTTATGAAGGATGGAAAAGACACACAGACCCTCACAATCATTGGACATTCTACAATTTTAAATTATATTCCCTTAGCTATGAATTGGAATATTATCATTAAATATTGAGAGGTAATTATTCATGGATTATGGTACTAAAATGATTACTCATTTAAATTGAATTTGGAGTGCTGGAATGGGTTCTGTAGAGCGTGATGGAAATCACTCTCCCATTAAATGGTTGTTGAGTCATAAAATATCACAAAACTAAAATAATTTGAATGGTGGGAATTGTTTGACTGTCTCTTGAGGATTTTTTGCATGATGTAAATGTCACTACATCATGTGATGACATGATGGCACACTCACTATCTTGAGTTATGTGATTAATGAATAACACTAATTATGTGATTTATGTAATGTAAAAAATTTATTAATATTATAGACATAATTAGACGAGTTTTGGATGACTAAGTTGTACCCTAGTCTATCTAAGATATATAATTTCTATTATATGGTCACATACATCTAAAAACATGGTTCATAATGGTTGAATTATTGGGATTTAGGTATATCATGTAATAAATGACACGCCAAGGGGGTATAATGAAAACCACATAAGGTAAAAGATCTAGAAAATTCTTGGAAACAATATCAACATCCTAAATACTAACATCAACTGATTCCATAGATCACACATCAATTAATGAATAATGGGACTCTATACATATACTCCAACATGATAACATTCCACTTTAACAAAAACAATAGGCCATCCATAAGCATCCAAGATCACTAACATCATACAAACTATTTTAATGAAAATAGGTGTAGAATAAAATAATTCGATGAAAATATTGGAAAACATTAGACGCATCGGTTGAAAGAAAATAAACCCAATGTATTGATGTTTCCATGTAATTGGTTTACACCATTGACACACATCAAACAAAATCATTTTGACATTAACAATTATAGAAAAAACTAGGGAAATTGGATTCCTCTCTACATATATCCATAGTTCACATATTATATAAAATGAAAAAATAGGTTGATATTAAAAAAAACAACAATTAATCTTGTATAGACAACAAACTAACCATATTATGAATTATTTTTGGCACCATTGGTACAAGTTCATCCATAATGTGAAACTGACCATGCCCGTCTCTTCTACCTCTGTGTTTCTTGCAACATTGACAACCATGTTCACGTATAGGTTCTAAAACATGAGGAAAAACCAAAAGTTAGTCAGTAACTTCTTAATCCCCTATCTATTTTATATAAGATTGTAGAATCAATTATTTAAATAGTATCTCATGATGTTTCTACTATAGCTGGGGCTAAAAATACTATCCACTATCACATTGCGCTCAATGAACAATGAAAACAAATTCTTATGATGGAAAAACACCATATAAAAACATACTAGTAAAATAATTGAATAAAAGCATCATAACCAATGTAAAAAGATGTCTAGGTAGGAAAACTCTAATGTTAAATACCTACATGTTGAATTCTCGATGGACATTTTGTGTGATTTTAGGAACTGAAAACATTACTCACCAAGGAGCACTATCACTTACAATTTCATCATAAAAGATTTTTTGAGAGATAATACCAATCACCAATTATTCTTATGAAACTATATATAAATTTAAAATTTTATGAGGATTAATTTAATTATGGATTAAATGATGAGGAGGTTCATAAAGATACAGGGGTGGGAATGCACATCTGGGAATGATTGGGGTGGAAATAAAAAGGATCCCTAGACATGATTTCAACATCCTACATATATATACACCCCTATTAATTGGAGTCATGCTCCAAAAACATTAATATATTAATCGATGTAGAAACAAACCAAACATGATAATAATTTAGGTCATTGGACAACAAAATATTTGAATCCTTCCAATCACCAAGGTACAATATCTTACTATGACATGCCACATCACACATATTACATAAATACAATAGAAACATCTAACATACAAGGTCCTAAATAAATATTTTATTAATATAGAGGTCATCTTAATAGTTCTAAGAATCTACACGTGAAATTTTTCCATAAATATTCTCTATGTCCAGTCATTGAAATTTTTTTCATGGTGTTTTTCCATGATGCACCCTCATCTACCCTACCAACAACATTCTAATAATCCAAATAATCCTACAAAACCTCAACTGCTTCAACTACATGTGGAGGATGGATATAATCAATGTATGAAATGTAAGCGAGGATTTTCCAATACTCATTTTAAATAATTTTATTAATATTTATTTAATTTATTTTATACATCCTGGATCCAAACAATTTGAATAAAAACCTAAATAAATGTTGACTCGTTTATGTTTAATTTGTCTGTATACTACATGCGAAACCACCTTTGTTGGTAGCTTAGTAGGCTTATAGACCTTCGATATGATCACGAGGTCAAAAAATACCACTTCCAATCTAATATTTCTGTGCCTATTTATTGAATGTAGATCAATAGTTACCATTTCATTACCATACAATGATGTTATTAATATAATTTACTAATAAACATCATCTTATATCTCAATTATTTCCACATATTCCACACAATCATGAAACCCCCTATCCAAATTCCCCTCCCATTTTGAAATTATGTAAGAGATATAAAGACCCCATTCTTCTATTTCGTGTCGGCCAAAAGTATGTGACTTACACCAGGGGTATACATATATCAAAAACAAAATAAACTACTCTATATAAAAAGGGTATCTTGTGATATTAAAAAGAGACTACAAGAAAGTATATTACATAATATAAAAAAGAAACCTAATGCATCATATAATTCAAGTAAAAAAATAAGTTTCCATATAAATATACAAAATAAAATTTAAGGAAAAAAATTGAATTAGATATAAAGATCGATCCCAAAATGTCAAATATGTTCCATGAAATACAAATGGGTACCTGAATATAGATTTTATATAGTTACATTTTGAATAAAATTTAACAGGATGGGTTGAAAAAACGCCTCTTTTTCCCATGTGAATGAATAATACTAATGTAATAATGACAAATTTTAACTAGTAGAAATGTTTTGGGTCAACTATCCAATCACATCATCCCTGTTATTTTATAACCAAAAAATTCTTCTCATTATAACTATACAATAAGAACCATATCAGTAAAATTCATATCATTCTCCACATTATTGTTATATTTTCCACTATCACACCCAAAAAACCTAAGTTATGGAACTTTCATCACATTTATATATATCACATCATTAAATAGACCCTTAAAGAAGCTAAATATAACAACACATAATTTATGACAAACCATGGACATCACATCATATCTCACCAATGTACACTAATGTCATCACCTCACATCTCCCCTGAATAAAGTTACACCATCACATATCATCTCACCTAATGTGTCCTAGGAGATCACATCATATTCATAACTAAAATAGTAGTGTATCATGAATAAAATTACATAAACATCATAACCTCCACCAATATTTAATGATCCATATCATAAACCATATCATAATATCTCTTCATATCACATCTCACCTAAAGATGAGTTTTCAATCACATCACATCAATATAAATTGTGAAATAACTAATTTATTTAGATCCGGACATGTACATTTTGACTTCACTAGGAAGAGACAGTGGTAATGAGTGGGTATTTATCCATCCATCCCCAGGAACTAAATATTAGTAAAACAGAAAAAAATTATTTTGTTTTTTCCATTTCTTTTTTTGACATGAATTGAATCATATTACAGTCAAAATGAAATAAAATTCATATATATATATATATATATCAACACAGTTGCAAAAAAAAGTTTTTATAAATAAAACATTAATAAACTCATAAAATCACCACATAATCTAAAAAATCATCCACAACCAATGCCCCATCTAAATGAACAACACCAGAAAACAAGCCACATGCCATAATAATAATTCTATCATATCATTTAAATTCATCAAAATTTATATTTTCCCCATTTCCGACCAATTTATGTCATTAAAATTTTTCATATTCCATTCCATTATTTCATATATTATCAACAACCATTTAAACCACAGATCAAATTTAAATAATCCATTCATCAACATTTCATCCCGTTCAATTTGACTTCAATATTCTCCAATTAATTATGATACTTGAAAAGAATCGAGAAAAAAATAACACCACAATAATAATAAAATATCATAATATTCCCATTACAGAATTCCTAATGCTCTATGATCATATCCATAACAACCTACACATCACAACTGAAACATCCCCAAAATATTCCCTTACAAATAGCCTTTAACAGTGCAAAACAAATTAGAGAATATTCATCCATAACATGGCCCCACATCACAATATGAATATAAAACATCAACACATCATCACCATAACACCCAAAAAACAACCCCACATTATCACTCGAAAACAAAATCCATCATTGAAAGAACATGTCCCATAATGATAATATAACATTTTATTAGATTTACTAAATGGAATTCATCACATTAAATTTCATTATTCAAGGGAATTCCCTAACAAGACAATAAAATATTGAGGTAACCATTTTATTAACTTGATATAAGTTATCAACCAAATCCATTATCAAGGATATAAAAATACAAACCAAAGAAATTTAATAAATAAAATAATTTTAAAATAAAATTCTCCCAAGAGACAATATTTATTATAATGAAATCATGATAACAATAATATCAAAATACATTTATGAATGGAATTTCTTTTCACGTCACATTTAAATTTCAATTGAACTATTTTAATATTCATTATTCTGGATTTAATAATTATTCTAAAAGAGAAAAATCAAAATCCATATTTGACGATGTACTATGTGATTAAACATTATTTCATATCTCATACCGACCATTTGATATATTGAGCATGTTTGTAACTGGTGAAATGTCCCCACTGAATACCATAGTGAATAAGAACACAGTTATATATCTTTAAAAAGATAACCAAATCAACCTTTTACCTATATATCATAAAAAATATAGGTTTCCCTCAACTATAACCTCTCATGGAAAATATGTATAAGGTAAGTTGAAGAATATAGGGAGGAGACATACATAACCTTCATCAAATGGATCCTCTAATATAGTGGACAAAATAAACAAAATGGGGGATGAATGGGCTCATTGGGAATCTTTTGGTTATAACAATTAATATGATAAATTTTATTTAATTGGTTGGGATCATGTGATTAAATAATTTACATTTATTATAAAAAATACCACGCCATGGTTGAACCTTCATTCAAAACACCTTGTAGGGAATATCTATGGTGTAGTAGCAAGAGCCATAGTATAGAATGGATGTGAAACCATCATCCAAAATCATAATGTAATTAAATCAACTGATTGTAAACAACAATATTCACACCATGGAACATCCCCAATGGTTATGATGATAAACCCAAACAACTAAGAAGAATTTTGTACTTTATACCCTACTCCACGTAATAGCTACCTAGAAAAAATCATAACCACTAAAATATTCCCCATAGACTCTACATCGTAACTAAAACTATTATACCACATCCCTCAACTTCTTCGAAGTGACTAATATGATGTCATAGATCCAAGGTGCAGCTACAACCAAGTATGTTGTTTTTCTAAACAACTCCAACTACCCTCTTTAAAATCAGAAGCTCACTATTTTTACAGTATCCACCCTTATATAATATCACAATGTTCTATTATAGATTAATCTCCATGTGTGTATTTTCGATCTAGCTCTATTTTCCCACCAATCTTTGATACACATCCTCTTGAATCCTCAATCACTATAATTCTAAAAAAATAGGTAGGAAAAATCGAGAAATTAATATAAATATGTTGAATATGTGTTCTATAATTATTTTAAATCATACTCATCTTTGGATTTAATTATTATTTTAAAATTAAAAATATTCCAACATTATCGGTTAACATATTGGAATGAATAAAAAAACTAAATATTTGTAATTTCATTCATCTTATATTATCATATATTTTGAAACACATACATTTTTTATTATAATAATTTCATTCATTATTGATTTGTTTTAGAAAAATTTAGTTAAAAACGCACACAATATCATTTCATACATCAATTCATAGTGTTTTTGTTTTGACAAGTTCGTATGAATATTTATTTATAGGGATTAGTTTTAATCTAATAATTTAATGATAAGAATTGCAGCCCTAAATAATATCAAAAATATTATTGATTCAACAATTATAATTTAAATAAAATATAATTTCCATAAATTATGGAAATAAATATTTACATAATTATTTTGCACTATGTAGTAATGGAATATAGAAATCTTTATTGATACACAAATAGTTAACGAAATTTTCTACTCTACATTTCATTTATCATATATTTTCATTAGTATTATACAAATACATCCTCATTGGGAATATTATTAATATTTTTGAATTATTTTTTAATCCATATTTTTTCTCATGAGTTTCTATCAACAAACAAGAATTAATTGTTTTTAGATCTTCCTATTCTAATCTATATTGATTTAATGAATCTTGATAATATTTTTATGAGATATTATTTATATATAAAAGAACATAATAGATAAAAAATGTGTACTTTTGGCATATATTCATATCATGAATATTTTATATTATTTATTTCCCATATGTTAATACTTATTCATTGGGATATATAGAATTTGTAAATTGGAATTTTTAAAAAGAATATTGTTAAATATAAATATTTGATTGTCATATATATAAATTAGATAACAGTTCTCTGATTGAAAATGAATCTTTCCCATTACTATGTGATTGCTTATAATATTTTATAGACAACATTTAAACTATCCATATTCTATTAGTAAACGGAAAAATTAATGAATTTTCTATATAGTATTTTATTTTCATTGGGACCAAATATATGATTTCCAAAACATAGAATAAACTATTCAAATTCTTCATTATTTTTATTTAACATTATTATAATTATACATGATTAAATTAGATTATATGGTTGTAAAAATTATCAGTTTTTATGGTATAGACTATCATTGTATGTAGAGGTTCTTGTTTTACATGAAATTAATATATAATTTGAGGATCCTTGTTTTATCTGTGTTTTATAGTTTTACTAAAATGTATTTCAATAAATATGTAAATGATTAACTATATTCATGTACTCCCATTTATATATAGTATGTTTGCTGAGAATCCATATCTAGTGGCCTATCGAGTATTTATTTTCACACACAATATTTTAACTCTAAAGGGGATGTTGTTTCATCTGTTTCATTTTTAGGTTTGTTTTTATCTATGATTGTTTTTTGTATATTTCTATTATTCATGAATGAAGCATAATAGGTTCTGTTATCAAGATACATTGAGGATGGATAATATTTGGGTGTTTTTTTGTCTAATTACAATAAATCGTTATTTTTATTTTACTGTAAACAATAGTTTTATGTTTTTGGATTACCATTAAAAAATAAAAGAAATCTTATAGTCAGTCAGAATATCAAAATAAAATATTATAAAATTTGAATGAAATTATAATGCAAATTTAAAATATCATATTATTTAGCTACATTGTCATGAAATATTGGAATAAATGAATCCTTGTGCCTCATAATAGAAACAACCAATTTCTTCTTCCACCTGAATTATTATGCAATTTCATTCATGATCACTTCACTTGATCATTTCACCACCCACCTCAATCTATTAATTTACACTAATGTTAGAAACATTGTCAAATCATAAAAAAATTCATCATTTAAGTAGGAATTCTGAATTACCCACCCTAACATCATTAACTTCATATCCATGTGAACATTTTTCACTAATGTATTTTGAATCGATGAATCAAAAAACTGAAAATTGAATAAGGACCTAATAAACAAATCCAATATCTATAGTCACAGTTGATTAAACCAAAAAATATTGTATTCCATGAAATCAAGAAACCTACATTATAGAACCCTAAAAACATGACCAATAATAGAATGATGTTGTCTGAATTCATATACATTATTGACATTTCATTTTTTATAATTATTGAAGAGAGTTTTAATTATTAATTTCTAAAGTATACCAAATAGTGAATACATTATTTTTTATTTTTTGAATGTATAAAACAATTAAATGATATTACAATAAATTAGTAATACAAACATTTGATATATTATATAAAATACGGATGGTATATCCTTCAACAATGATAAAATAATACATATGGGTGTAGTCATTATATACTAGGTAATGGGGAATACCCAATATGTCTACTATGAATAGGATCATGTTTCCATATTAGGGATTTCATAGTATATCCTATTAGATGAGCCCTTCTACAATTTTAAAATATCAAATCTAAAGAATTAACAATTTCACTGATTATTTTTTTATGTTATCTATAGTATCCAATTTTATTATTGTCTTTTGTCCAATAAAATAATTTCTTCATATTGGATGATGAAATATCATAAAATAAAATCCTATGAATATATTATTTATTCTCGTATAATAAAATATATGTAATAAAAAATAATTATATATGTCAATAATATATTATTGTGGGAGGTTCATCATTTCATTTATGGATTGAAATTTTATTAGCAAAATGTAATACATGTTATGAGATAAAAAGAAGTCTTAATTAAATTCATACATAAATACAAACATAAAAGAAATATATACAATGTCATATTATAACTCATTTAAATATACGTTTCAGGTCATTCCACTGATAAAAACACTAGAAGTACTGAAGGATGATAGAAATAGGATAAAAAATTTAGAAATTATATTGGAAAACAAGGATAATTATTTGTATAATGTATTTTTTGTGTGAGAATATATATATATATATATATAATTCGTATATGACTGTTGGGTCTTTATAGTCGATTGGTTCATATGGCCATTGGTCATAGATTCTATTTTTAATAAAATATTCATTATGTTAGTTTCCATACATAGAGGAATGAGTATATAAAATATCAATATAATATTTAAAATAGTTGAAATATTTTAGTAAATTTTTTCCATAAGTGATTTTTTTAATCTATAAGGGTGATGGATTTGATAGGGTTTTCCCTAGACCAAGCCGAAGTCAAACATCAATATGTAGTGTTTGAGGGAGATTATTTTTGGTAGAATCATTATCTAATGTATATCATAGTTATATTAATTATCGTTGAGTAATCACCAATTACTATAACCACTTAAATATATATTCTTATGTCATAAATATTTTTAGGGGATTTTTTAGTTTAAAATATGATGGTATCATTATGTAAATATGAATTAATATTATATTTTCATAAATAATTTTATTTTTTTCATCTGATTATATAAATTTTATAATGAATTAAATTAAAAAAATAGTAAAGTTTTTAACGATTATTAAAAGTGTAATCATTCTAAACAAATTATTAATAAATTCATTGGAAGGTAAACAACATTTTTGGAAGATTTTTAGTATTTAATATATTTCTTTTTTGAAGAAAATATTTAGTCAATATTAATTTTATATAGTTTAATATAATTTATATATATATATATATGAAAATAAAATAACATCCATCCAAAAGTTTTTAATGGAATTTAATAAATTCGTTTTATTCTTCAAATATTCATTTTTCTTAAAATTGAATTTATGCATCATGCAAACCTATATTGAACTTATTTTTATCACATATGGAAATTATATAAGATAAAAATAATTTTCATATTTGGAATCATTATATTAAAATTAAGTAATAAAATATATTTTAATTTATGGAATAAAATTAAGTTAAATTGGTGAATTTTATTAATGAGGATAAATATAAATGGACAATTTTAAAAGAATTGTTTTGATAAAAATATGGAAATTTTATTATAAATTAAATTTATATACATTAAATTAAGAATATCTTTTTTTTATTGTAAATATTAAAAAAATTAATATCATTTAATGATAAATAAATATTAAATATATATATATATAATGATTAAAAACCAGTTTTCAAAAAAATGTTATCTTTTCAATTTCGGATAATTTCATTAAATCATAATTTAATTTTTTTTCACAAAGTGTAATTGAATAAAATATTATAAAATTTGGATTCAAAATTCCCAAATACGGTAATAAGGGTGATATTATATTTCATTGTAAAAAAATAATTATTATGAAAAAACAATAACCATGGTTAAAGGGGTTTAATGGGAGACTTAACTTAGGACCAATTCATATATATTAACATGAAATTGAATCATTATTGATTAAATATTAATGGTTTAAAATACATGAACACTTTAATAATATACCATTCCTAATCTAATTATTCTAACTTCCATGTGATTCCTTCTATACGAATTATGTAACATTGACATCCAATGAAATAGTCATCATTTAAATATACAAAAAGAGAACACATCCTCCCTATTCGTGCATCAATCCATCTTGAAAATTCAAATTGAAACTTTTTAATATTATATCATATAGATACAAATTTTAGTTTTGGATTACCATAGCTAATATATTGTGTCTAATATTTGATATTTCTAATAGATTAATTAGCCGAAGAATCATTCCATTAGCATATGAATTATCAAATCCCTTATATTTATGTCACTATAATTTTTTACAATATTTCCATCAAAACAATTGAAAAAATACTAATAAAATGACATAATGAAAAATTCAAGATGTGATATTTCATTATATTAATTCACTAACTCGTGTTTATATCCTTCACTTCCATTGGAAAATGTAAATTATTCCTTTTGTTTAGTGTGGAAAATTTCCTCCACGTATGAAATATTTCATTTACATCTAATGTATATATGTATAGTTCGGGGAATGTATTTAATGGAAATCATATTATATTTATCTGATGTTTTTTGTTTTAAATAGATAACATTGATATTTAAACATTATCTCAACATACTATACTTTTTTATTATAATTTATAAATATTTATT
Source organism: Viscum album (assembly GCA_963277665.1). Taxonomy (NCBI): domain Eukaryota; kingdom Viridiplantae; phylum Streptophyta; class Magnoliopsida; order Santalales; family Viscaceae; genus Viscum; species Viscum album. The sequence continues at coordinate 115,055,697 of OY728128.1, read as the reverse complement.
TATGATTATATATTGATCAATCACAACTAAAGCACTGAAAAAATCAACATTAAATATGTATAAATGAAACAATAAAAATAAACAACATCATATAACTAGTAAAAGGATATATAATTTTTTACAATTTATATACATTCTAATGAAGGGTTTTCTTCAGACACGTGTCACTCCATCAGTGCTTCCCTCCATACGCCACTTCCGACGCAAGACCTAATTACCTCCCTAGCGAATTGTGAGTTTCCTCCCCACATATAACTACTGAAAACCATACACCATGTCCCTCATCTATCGACTACTACATGAAACCGAAACTTGTCCAATCGAAATCTTAGCCAAATATCACTTCTGCATCCAACACACTATCAAACTCCACACCGTCGATCCTATGACAAATCATCCTCTCACAAGTTATACTTCTCACTGTCACGAAAGAAATCTTCTGACTCAAAGGATCATATTACTCCTCCTCAATCGCTTCAGCAACCACCGACGTCTACAACCTCTTAATTCTCTGGAATCAACAGCCGAAACTTCTTTGTAACAAAACGGCTCCATATCTACGAGAATATGTAATCTAGGGTTTCAGAACCAAGAAAAAATGGTTCCTAAACTAATGGGTTTCAACTCTTTCTTCCTCAGTTACTAGGCAGAAGCTGTAAGGTTCCACAACATGTATGTTTTCATACTCGACTGCCATACCTATAACTTAGTTCATCATCATGTTTTTTTCGGGTTTAGAAAGGATTATGAAATTTCATTATACATTATACTCATTCAATAATGACAATATTATATGTCTTCATCATTTATCTAAACCTATATGTAAACTTGTATCTAGACACCCAACCATAGTAGTATCTTCGTGATGATTCTAATTATTATTTGTCTTCACCAGGTATACTCACAAAAAAATGTTCATAAAACCACATCCAATTAGCCATGATTTATATTATCGTCCATTTATCATAATTTGCAGAGAAATATCATAGCTTCTATTTGACTGCTTCCGGTATATAACTATCATATGTACCGTTTAGACATACAGTCATGTGACTATGTCTATATGAACATTCTAAATCACAATTTTCTTTAGAATATATATTTTTTAAAATTGTAACACAATGATGGATTTCTTGTTTTTATGGTTCTATTATATTCATTTACAATCATATAAATAGATACATGATATAAAGATGCAATCCCAGTCGAGATACAGAGATGCACGATTTCAATGATGACTACTATGACAATAATGACAATCAGGTTGTCTTCTACTTTCCCTGCATTCCTAACACTGTTTCCTTATTTCTCATCAATAAAATTATATGTTTATGATGTCTCTAATTCCAAAGGACGATTTTCTACTGAAAACATTAATCCAATATAACTTGTAACACCAACAGTTGACACGCAATGAGGACTCTGTTTTCGTTTTTCACTAATACCTAGTAATTGTCATTTCAATTTACTAATTCCATTAATGTTTCATTAGTTATCATATTTGAAATCAATGTATAATACAACTTTAAAATAGAATCTTGCTTCATGAAAGTGTATATTCCAAAATTACTATGACTATTAAGGTAAAACTAACTGGGGGACAATGTTTTACAGCTGAAGTTGTCACACAAGCTAATAACACATTATTACGAAGACGCATTCCATTCTCACCGATATGAAGCAATGATAATTATAGTTTACTATCTCCAATTTAAATATATTGTCTTCATAATACAAAATACACAATCTTATATTACCAAGACTTTTCATCATCCTATTACACAGTCCCTAAAAAAATTTCAGATCTGTCAACAATAAACAGCGGATCAAAGAAAAAAAGAAACGAACAAATACCAGGATACAACACAGTTTTTCATTCTGTAAGCATGTTGTCAATGAACATTGTTTCAACAAATGTAAAATATTTTTCATTTCTATTAAGAAAATTCAGGACCCAAAAACAATCTCACAAGGTACGAATACAAATGAATGTACTCTTACAGAGTCATGTCATGCCTCCTCGTCATAGTTAGTACAATTCAGTTCACTACATGAAATTTTTTGTTTCTCTGAAATATTGATTTATACACATGTACCTTAAATAATGAATAGTCCAACATATACTGATATCAGAAATCGTATTCCTCTTCCTTCCATGGGCGTATACTACAGTCCAACTACCATTTCAGGTTTTTCATCTCTATGCCTTTATTTTTTTTAAAATTTATAATATTTAATAACAATCTAACCAATGGTGTTGTTCTAACAACGCAATCTTGTAGGTACTACAGAACTCACTGATGAACAACAAGCCATAAATCAGACGACCGCAGAAAATAATACTTCAACAAACTATGACATAGCTAATGTTATAAACTATAGAGGTTTGTCAATGTTTACATTATATTTTCTACAAAAAACACATTCATTGTTTCTTTTCAATTATTATTTTCACATTAATCACAAATAAATATAAGTCCAATGTTGAGGAAATGACACTTATACTACAAAGTCCTAAACAAACAGGATATTTAGATTTATGTAACACTCAAAATAAAAAATTTAATAACAATTTAACCAATGTGCTATTTCTAATTATGGAGGCATACATGTACTAGACATCTGCACAAGGAACTACAAAAAATGAATCAGACAACGACAAAATGTACTACTTCAATAATCATTGACACAGATCCTAAAAAAACATGTTATTTACATTTAATTATTACTCAAATTACTAACATGTATGTGTAAACATTTGAATTAGTATTCTACTTCTATTCCCATTAATATTAAATATACATACACTTTTCTCTTACAAAATATTCAGATTGTAGAGACAATTCAAACATTTGTGATTACTATGGTTCAACTTTCTGGTATGAAGAGAAGAGTAAAAAATATAGCAGTAGACATATCCCATGATTTTCATTTTGTTTATACCTAGGGAAAATTTCTTTACAGTAGCTACCTACTTGTCCAGAATACCTTAAGTATTTTGTTTTCAATAAAACCTGTTCTCATTCCAAAACATTCCAAGACCACATGCACATTTACAACTCATTGTTTGAATTGGCATCATTTGGAAGCATTGTAGACAAATTTGTGAACTATGTAGGGTATCCACATGTTTTTAGATTAATTGTACAAAACTATCATTGTATTGGAAGTTTATGTCCCCCTGATGGACAACCACCAATGTTTGGTCAGCTATTTGTATATGACACTGCAAAGGAAGCTTACAACAGAGTACGATCCATCAGGTGACTACTATATTAATTGGTAAAGTCTCATTTTTTTATGTCTTCTGATTATAACTTCTTAACACTATAATATGAAGCTTCGATGACAGGATTCAAAAATTAATTATACAATTAAGTGTTTTTCAGAAACTACAAGAAGTGATCCCTGAAATAAATGCGTTATCACATCAATTCAGAACGGCTAGAGATGATATTGATAGTAATGGAACTACAAATTTAATGTTGTGACTACTTAGAAGATGAGGAAGTGATGCACAAAGATACAACATACCAACTACATCTGAGATCGCAATGATGATTTCTAGTGACATTGAAGATCTAAATCATCTGAGAGATATCATGATTCAATGTAAAAGTGGTGAATTACAACGCATTGATGAGCTTCATCCACTATAACTACCTCTAAAATATCCATTGGTTTTCACTGGAGGAGAGGATGGATATGTCGACAATATATTCCATCGTGTTACACCATTCAATCAAATTTCATAATGGAGTAATGTAACAATGAGGGAATATTTCTCCTTTTACCTTCAATTCCATCATAAAGATTCATCTTTTCAACTTAATTTTAGGAGGCTGCTTCAACAATTTATTGTGCATGCATATACAATGATTGAGTCTCAAGGACTTCCTTTTATTCGCTTTAATAAAAATAATTTTAGGGCTTAACTATACAATGGTTTGAAAGATACTTTCTTTAGTGGTGACCGAGATGGATATTTATGTGTGAAGTGTATCATTTTACCTTCCACATTTACAAGTAGTCCGAGAAATATGATTCATAAATACAAAGATGATATGTCAATATATTGTTGGGAAGGGTATCCAGATCTTTTTTTAACATTAACATGAAATCCCTTGTGGCCTCAAGTTTCAAGATTTGTTAAGTTACACAATCTTCGTCCATCGGACTATCCTCACATTCTTTCGCGAATATTCAATATTAACATTGGACAACTCATGAAAGATTTATGATAAGGATGTTTTTTTGTAAAGCCTCGAGCAGATATGGATCTTCATCGCAAATAAAATATACTATTTCAATGATAGATTATACCATCAAATTACACATTTCTTCTACATGTTCTCTCATCTGTTCTTCATTTTCTAATGTAGTTATTCGTACTATGGTGTTTCAGAAGTGTGGACTCCCAAATGTGCACATTCTATTATTTCTCTGTCAGGGAAAAATATTTTTCACTCCAAATGGCATTAAAAGAATTGTTACAACCAAAATTCCAAATAAAGGAACATCCCCAAAACATCATGAAGCAGTTGCAAATTTTATGATCCATGGGCCCTGTGGTGATGCAAACCGTCTCTCACCATGTATGCGGAATGGAAAATGCTCAAAATATTATCCAATGAAATTTTTTGAAGAAACCAAAATGGATGAAGATGGTTATGTTGTATATCATAGAAGGAATTCTGGATGTAAAATTGTCAAATATGGAATAGCATTAGACAATCGGTTTGTTATGGCTTACAATCCAGTTCTGCTTCTAAAATATAAAGCTCATTTGAACATTTTAAATTTGTAATCAGTCATCGTATATCAAATATCATTTCAAATATATATGAAAAGGGAATGATCGTGTTAAAGTGACACTCTACGACAACAACAAGCAATTGTCTGATAACATTGTCGAAAAAATTAAAATGTACTACGACTACCGGTACATCTCACCATGTGAAGCTTCTTGGAGGATCGTTTCTTAAGAAATCAATTTTAGATATAATCTATTTGATAGACTGAAGTATCATTTACCTGGACCAAATAGCATTACTTATGCATATTGTGACAATATTGAAGACATCTTAAATAATAGAATCATTTCTAATACCATTTTCACATCTTGGTTTGAATCAAATCTGTTGTACCCAGAATGTAGAAGTCTAACATATACAGATTTCCCAACAATATTTGTCTACCTCTACCATGTAAAAAAATGGCACCTGCGAAAATATTGATTTAGTATTGGTAGACTGTACTACGTGACATCATCTTCTGGATAACTCTATTACTTGCAGATTCTACTTACAAAGGTCATCGGTGCAACTTCATACAATTCTATTAGAACGGTGAACAACATTACTCATAGTATATTCAGAAAAACTTTTTCATCAATGGGACTGTTAGCTGATGACAATGAGTTCATTCAAGCCCTAAAAGATGTCTCCTCTTGGGGAATGGGACACTCTATGCGAAGACTGTTTGTTGGAATCTTGTTCTCAAATACCATTTCCCGACCTGACATTGTTTAGCTTGAAACATGAGGGATTCTAACCGATGATATTATATATTCCCAACAACAAATCCTACAAATACAAGGTACAAACAACATACCATCTTTCTCAATACATAACCATGATATTATGTTTGGTTTTAATACTATTTCCCTCTCATGTAGACATGAAAATAAAGGATCATCAAAGACAAATGTTAGGTTTGATTGAAATAGACATCATTCTCCGTAGTAATGGAAAAACTCTACATTGTTATCCTCCAATGCCCATTCCAGATTACTCATTAGCTGTTCAACCTAATCGGTTGATTGTAGAAGATCTTAACTACAAAAGAGAAAATATAAGGCCCTTGCCTTAAAAATTACTTAAACATGAGTTATTTCAAGAATACACATTGAGGATCTTTTTAGGTTTAGAGTTTTAGAGAATTAGATCATAAAACATGCATTACATTCCACATTTAAACAACATGGTTACATAAAAGATAGTACTCATTATTCCCATCAACGGAAACATATGTAAAATAAAACATGGATTCTTTCTTGAAACTTCCATTACACTATCATCACATCATGTACCATTCCCTTGACCTGTGAAAAACATTTCAAAAACTTGGGGTGAGCATAAAAAGCTCAGTAATGGATATAAATGTTCGAAAAGAAAACATTAGTCCATGTATAAAATCATACTTTACTCATAAAACATAAGCATTTTATCTTACCTCACCAAATCATGAATAAATCATAGAAATCATAATACATAAATGTAACTTGAGGCATTCATAACATTCTTACGTAGGGAGTAACCCTCATGTTTACGTTTGGAATACCCATCACAGTATATTCCCTAAATCTATTCGGAGAAACCTTAACGTTTGACTCCTTCGCATTACCCAATGCATTGGAGAGCTATATCTGGATCACCCGCCATTATTTTATCACGGAACCACCCGTCTTCATAAACAATGCCCAAGAACCATAACATAATCGTATCACATAAAACATGCATAAAGGAAACATAACATTTCCACATTTCAATCACAAGATATCAATAAAACACATAGATATAAAATCATTATGAAAACCATTTTCAATACCAAAAAAATGAAAATTAAAACATGGTATTTATTTTTCCATTTTTTTAAAAAAGTTATGGCTTGTAGAGGAAGCCGAAACTCAAATAATGGTCACGACGACAGAAAAGTCGTTGTCGCCACATACGTACGAAAAAAACATTCTCTTTTGTCGTTTAGTAAACGCATCGTATAAAAAAGATTCCTTTTGAGTAAACATAAAATTCAAAGGGGTTTATACACCGTATAAAATAATGTTGTGTATAAAAAAAATATTCCTCAATGAATGGAGATTGAGATGATGTCCCATAACTCCGGTCTGACTTGACTCGATCGTTCTTTAAACTCCAGAATAATAAACATGAGTTAATTTATACTTGCTTAAGAACCTTTTATCAAGTTCATTATTCCTTTTATATCACTTATTACCATGTTATGAACACTATGTAATTATTTATGTTAATAATGGTTGTTTTGTCGATCATTGGTACTTGAGTCAAAAATAAACTATTTATAATTACAAGTTGTTCATGGGGTAAAATATCCATTATATCCAGAATTATATTCATTATTTAGATATCATATATATCATATATATCCATTATATACATTCATTTATAATATTACATAACATTTAGAGGTACGAAATGAAATGCATTGTTCATGGAGACGGTAAGTCATATGTACGCATAAACGCTACTTTAATTTCTATTTCTTACTTAATGGAGTGAAATAATAATTATATAAAGGTATATTATAATTACAGTATAATATCATATATAATATCATTAACTCAAGCCTTTATATGTCCCACATATGGCATTAACTAATCAAATCACTTTGAGGGGGCGGTTGTCCGCACTTTCTAAAATGAAGATATCACGTTTTCCCAAAATGGAAACCATAAAGGTATGACATAAATGAAAAATACAGAAGAATATGTAAAACATAAACATATTATATATCATATATAAATATAGTTACATCTTAATGGCCACCTTTGAAGGTGTTAAATAAATATTGAACAATCATCGTTTCATGAGGTAGAAATTCACCATCCACAAAAACCGTATCTTCTTTAACCATTAGATATAGGTGTGTGTAACTTTAGCTCTAATAATTCATATAAAAAAATCATAGTATATTGAAGATACTGGTGTTTTTACAAAATAAATTAATAAAAGGATTTTAAGGGGTTGGAGAAGCAAAATAAAACAAAATAACATTAGATAAGTCTTTACCTTTAAATCGGGTAACTGCCTTTGGTTTGAACCAAAAGGGTTTCTTGAAGAGCTTCCTGCATAAGATAAGGCTTCTAGGATGAGGAGAGGGAAGCAGAGAGACAAAATTTGCAGAGATTAGCTGAGCCAAAGGCTTGAGAGGTGTGAGTAAGGAGGTAGAGGTGGGGGATTTTTGTAAGAGGAGAGGAGGGGTACTCTTGGAAAGGTATAAAATGTTACATTATTTTCAAATGAGTTTCGGATTTTAAAGGTCCCAAAATGATGTATTTAGAGGATAACGTGATAAGAGTTCTAAATCCACCCATACAATTGGTTTTTTACATGTTTAGGTCTTAGATTCTATATTTTCTGTCATTATATTTAAATTGATAAATAATGAGGCAATAGCTGCATCATCATGGTCTCATATATAATTTAATTTATTTAATGTCTAAAAATTAAAAAAAATACTATGATTTAGTAAATATTTTTATATTTCCAATGAATATTTATAGTACTATATATCATTTATGTAGACAAAATTAATTTTTATTACATAGGTGATACATTCTTTGTTATATTTACTTTATTTAAAAAAAATAAAAAGATAAAAAGTCATTATCACACAAAAGTGATTCCATGGGGTCCCCAAGTTTGGAACAAGGAATCCTATGGTCGGCCATGACACAACCAGTAGTATTAGGACACATGATGGTGTCATTTTTTATTCTTATGATATTAATTTATTATCTTTAACTACCCGATTACTAATTAATCAAGATAATTAACGATAATTATCATCGTTGCTATTTACAAAGTCCAAAAACAAAAGAGTCTAAATTAAAGAATTTGGAACTTATGATTCAAAATATGGAATCCATTTTACCAAATTAAAAACACAGAAATTTCAATAATTAATTTAAAAATGATTCCCATTGTCAAAACAAATAGAGGGTTTTTTTAAACAATTTCTATCAAATGTTTGACAATTTTTATGTCCAATTTCAAAGTGAAATTAATCCCAATTACCACCATTGAATTAAATGGTAAAAATATATTCTATTTACACTTTAAAACCAATAAAAAAGAGAATCCATCCATATAATTAAATTAGATGAAAAAGCAGATCTGATGTAAAATGTAGTATTTTTTCACTATTCATTAAAAAATGAACATTGTCAGAAAAATACCAAAAAATTATCCAATGTAAATTAAAATTCCCCAATCATAAAGAATAAGTCTATTTTGAAAAATAGAGACTATAAAATTTTCAAACTTTTGATTTAAAAATGTTTTTCCATCAAAAGGCAGTAAAAAATATTTTAAAAACATTAGTTTATTCCATGCTTAAGATTGGATTTATTCTCATTTTAAACATCTAAAACACTATCTAATTCATAAATAGACATAGATAAGAATATCTATTATTCATTAAATACTTGAGATGTTACATCCTTCCCCCTTTAGAAAATTGTGTCCCTGCAATTTATTTACTTATCGAATAAGTGGGGGTATTTATCCCTTATTGCATTTTCAGATTCCCATGTTGCTTCTTCACTCATGTGGTTTTTCCAGAAAACTTTCACATGATGAATCACCTTATTCCGCAACACATTATCCCTGTGGTCAAGAATCTGGACCAGTTATTCCTCATAAGATATATTCTCTTCCAGGTGAACTACCTCTGGACTCAAAACATGAGATGGATCTCCCATGTATTTCCTTAACACTGAAACATGAAAAACATTGTGTACCTGAGATAAACTCGGAGGTAAAGACACTGGGTATGCAACTGATCCAAATCTCTCCAAAATTTCATACGGTCCAATGATCCTTGGACTCAACTTTTCTTTCATACCAAATCGCATCACACTTTTCCACGGTGAGACTTTGAGAAAATCAAGATCACCTACCTCAAATGATAGATCCTTCCTTCTAGTTATCCTCATAACTCTTCTGCCTACTCTGAGCTATTCTCATGTGTTTCTATATTAGCTGAACGTTTTCTGCCAACTCTTCTACCAATTCCGGTCCCATCAACTTCCATTCACCCACTTCATCCCAGAAAGCTAGAGTTTGACACTGCTTCCCATATAATGCCTCAAATGGTGCCATCTGTATACTAGAATGAAAACTGTTATTATAAGAAAACTCCAACATAGAAAGATGTTGGTCCCAACTTCCCTGATAATCCATCGAACAATAATGTACAATATCTTCCAAAGTCTAAATTGTTCTTTTTGATTTCCCATCTTATCAAGGATGAAAAGCTTTACTAAAATTTAATTCAGTACCAAACAACTTCTGAAGGCCTTTCCAAAAGTTAGAAGTGAACCTGGGGTCACGATCAGATACAATGGAGATGGTAACTCCATGTAACCTGATTATCTCTTTAGGATACAAATGCGAAAGTTGATCTTGGGAAAAAGTATCTCGTATAGCACGGAAATGAGCAGATTTATCAAGTGATCAACAATAACTGATATTGCATTACTACCTTGAGGTGTCTTCATAAATCCCACAACGAAGTCCGTTGATATATTCTCTCATTTCCACTCTAGTTCGGGTAGAGGTTGAAGCATCCCATTCAGTAACTGCCGCTCTGCTTTAACCTGTTGACAAGTCAAACACATCAAAGTAAAATCAGCAATATCCCTTTTCATTCAGTCCCACCAGTAATACTCCTAAAGATCTATATACATCTTAGTACTTCCTAGATGAATTGAAAAAGGAGAACTATGAGCTTCATATATCAACTCTATCTTCAACTGTGAATCACACAGCACACATAATCTCTTCCCAAATCTCAAAACACAATCATTATCAATGTTTAATTCAGGAAACTTACCCTTCTGAACAAGCTCTACCTATTTCTGCAACTCATTGTCTTGATTCTATGCATTCTTAATTCTGTATGGTAGAGAAGATTTCACTGATACCTGAAACAAAAAAGAAGGACATCCTGCACCAACAACTTCTATGCCAATGTTCATCAAATCCTTAACCAAAGGATCATGTTTCAAATGAAACATTGTTAATGAAGCATTACTTTTTCGACTCAAAGCAGCAACCACTTTATTTTCTTTTTCCGGATGGTAATGAATTGTACAATCATAATCCTTGATTAATTCTAGCCATCTCCTCTATATCATGTTCAATTATTTCTGAGTGAATATATACTTTAAACATTTTTGATCAATATATATTTCACACTTTTCACCATACAAATGATGCCTCCAAATTTTTAATGTGGAAACAACATCAACTAATTCCAAATCATGTGTAGGGTAATTTACCTCATGAGTTTTCCACTGCCGTGAAGCATAAGCAATAACCTGATCATTTTTCATTAGGACGGAACCAAGTCCTTTCAATGCAGAATCAATATAGATAACGAACTCCCCATTCCTGGAAGGTAGTGCCAAAACTGGAGCATTCACTAATCTTCTTTTCAGTTCCTGAAAACAATCATCGCATTCTTTTGTCCAGATAAACTTAACACCCTTCCGAGTTAGCTTAGTCATTGGACTATATAGACGTGAAAATTTTCTAACAAACCTTCGGTAATATCCTTCCAAATCAAGGAAGCTACGATTCTCAGTTTCATTTGTGGGTCTTGGCCATTCTTCAATAACCTTTGATTTTGCAGGATCAAAAGTTATCCTATCTTTAGAAACAATATGACCAAGGAAAGAAATTTGTTGCAACCAAAACTCATACTTTCTAAATTTCCCATACAATTTATTTTCTTTAATGGTTTCCAAAATAACCATTAAATTTCTTTCATGCTCCTCTTTACTTTTAGAAAACACCAAAATATCATCAATGAAAACAACCACTAACTTATCCAAGAACTCATGGAAAATTCTATTCATAAGGTCCATGAATACAACAGGTGCATTGGTTAGCCCAAAATTCATTACTATAAATTCATAATGGCCATATCTTGTACGAAACGCAGTCTCTGGAACATCTTCTTCCTTTACATTCAACTAATGGTACCCCGATATCCGGTCAATCTTTGAAAAATACCGAGCTCCCTGGAGATGATCAAACAAATCATCGATATGAGGCAAAGGATATTTTTTCTTAACAGTGATGTTATTCAAGGCTCTATAATCAATGAAAAGTCTCATAGAACCATCTTTATTTTTAAAAAATAAAATAGGGGCGACCCATGGTGATGTGATAGGTCGAATGAAAACTTTCTCTAATAAATCTTGCAATTTCTCCTTCAACTCTAAAAGTTAAATATGATCCATTTGATAAGGGGGTTTTGAAATTGGCTTAGAATCAGGAACTACGTCATCAGTAAATTCAACTTCCTAATCTGGTATTATTCCAAGCAACTCATTAGGAAAACATCAGGATACTCATCTACCATTGGCACATCACTAATCTGAGCAGTTCCTTTGTATTCAACAATATGTGCAAGGTAACATTCAATTCCATCTTTTACAAGTTTCTCAGACTCTTGATATGTTATCAATAGTAAGGGTTCATTCTTGTTTACAAACTGAAAGCCTCTCTGAAAAGAAACTTCTTTATCTTTACATTCAATCTTAGCATGGTAAATAGAGAGCCAATCCATACCCAGGATAACATCAAACTATACTAGAGGTAAAACAATAAGGTGCGCAGGTAGGTTCTTTCTCAGGATAAATAGGAAGATCCTTATAAATTCTTTTTGCCTCAACATTTATCCCAGGTGTTTTTACCGCATGTTCAGGAGTCATTTCTTGAGATTGTATTCCCATTTTACTAGAAAAGTTTTCAGAGATGAATGAATGTGTAGACCCCGAATCAAACAACACACTGGCATAATCTGAAAAAAAAACAATGTACCTGATACCACATAATTTGATGTCCCAACATCTTCTGATGTAGTTTCAAAGGATTTAACCACCCCTTTCTGCTTGTAGTCTAACTACTTACCATCACTCGAGCTATTTTTCGGACACTCGTTTGCATAATGACCCATCTCATTGCACTTAAAACATTTCACTAGATGTAAATCAAATTTGTTCTTACCATCACCCAGATCTTTTTCAGTGGAATCATGAGCCTTATGTCCCATCTTGCCACATCATTATCACTTCCTAGAATTCATAATACATTCCCCAGCATGCCTTTTAACACATTTGTCACAAACTGGAAACTTATTTTTCTTACCATCTGACCTTTTTGAAGAATTATTTCATTTCTCCTGCCACCTCGGTCTCTTCTTCTGTTGGTTGTTATAGAACACTTGATCATCAGAAAACTCTATTTCCACATTCTTAGCACACCAAACAAGCTTTTCAGAACTCTTGAACTCGTGAGAAGATAAATCCCTTCGATATTTTGGATTTAATTCTGAGTAAAAATGATTGATTCTACTATTAAGGTCTCGGATAAAATTTGGATCATACCTTGTCAATCGAGTGAACCTTTCTTCATAAGCAGTCACTAAGTCTTTCTCTTGCCTCAATTCCATGAATTGTTTTTCCATCCTATGTCGAACAGCCTTAGGAAAATACTTCTTATTAAACATACCTTTGAAATTATCCCATTCGAGAGCATCAATATCATCACCATCCCTGATATTTTTAACCATCGACCACCACTTATCTACTTCACCCTCCAAATAGAAAATAGCAAGACTAACCTTTTTATTGTCTGAACACCCCATGACATCAAAAATCTTCTCCAGTGATTTAATCCACCCTTCAGCTAGCACAGGGTCATATGATCCTCTGAATGATGGGGGATGATGCCTCATTAAATGTTCCACCACTGACATGTTCCTCTGCAGTTGATCTGTCTGATCTCGTGCATGGACACCACCACTATTTATCGCTTGAGTCAATTGAGCCATTACTACAACAAACTGTTCAGTTCCATTTCCGACCATCTCAAGATGCTGATTCTGAAGGTCATTTCCTTATGTATACCTTCCTAGCACTGCTTCCCTGTTTAATCTGTGGAAACCATTCTGAACAAACATGTCTTAGATGAAGCAACATGGTAATCTTCAAATTCTATATCATTTCAATTTGATCATAATTTTTTTTGATAATCATTTAATAGAATTCTAACTCCTAAAGTTATCTATAGAGACCTCTGATACCAAATATAATTCCGCAGCCTTAAACATTACTTAATCTTGAGTTATTTTAAGAATACTCATTGAGGTTATTTTCATGTTTAGTGTTTTAGAGAATTAGATCATAAAACGTGCATGACATTCCACATTTAAACAAAGTGGTTACATAAAAGATAGTACACATTTATCCCATCATGTGAAACAAATTTAAAATAAAACATGGATTCTTTCTTGACACTTCCTTGAAACTATCATCACATCATGTTCCATTCCCTTGACCTGTGAAAAATATTTCAAAAACATGGGATGAGCATAAAAATCTCAGTAAGGGATATAAAAGTATGAAATGAAAACATTAGTCCATGTATGAAATCATACTTTACTCATAAAACATAATCATTTTAACATACCTCATCAAATCATGAATAAATAATAGAAACAATAAGATATAAAGGTATCTTGAAGCATTCATAACATTCTTACGTAGGGAGTAACCCTCATGGTTACGTTTGGAATACCCATCACAGTATATTCCCTAAATCTCTTCGGATAAACCTTAACGTTTAACTCCTTAGTGTTACCCAATGCATTAGATATCTATATCGGTCTCACCCACACATATTTTATCACGGAACCACCCGTCTTCATAAACAATTCCCATGAACCATAACATAATCGTATCACATAAAACATGTATAATGGAAACATAACATTTCAACATTTCAATCACAAGATATCAATACAACACATCGATATAAAAACTTTATAAAAACCATTTTCAATACAAAAATAAATTAAATGTAAAATATGGTATTTATTTGTCATTAAAAAAAATGTTATGGCTTGTAGAGGAAGCCGAAACTCAAATAATGGTCACGGTGGTGGAAAAGTCGTTGTCGCCGCATACGGACGAATAAAAACATTACCTTTTTTCGTTTAGTAAACACTTCATATAAAAATTATTCCTTTTGAGTAAATGTAAAATTCAAAGGGGTTTATACTCCGTATATTATAATGTTGTGTATAAAACAAAATATGCCTCAATGAAAGGAGATTGAGGCGAAGTACCATACCTCGGGTCCGACATGACTCGATCGTTACTTGACCTCCTCAATAATAAACATGAGTTAATTTATACTTTCTTATGAACCGTTTTTCAAGTTCATTATTCCTTTTATATCACTTATTACCATGTTATAAACACTATGTAATTATTTATGTTAATAATGGTCGTTTTGTCGATCATTGGTACTTGAATAAAAAATAAACTCTTTATAATTACAAGTTGTTCATGCGGTAAAATATCCATTATATAAAAGAATTATATTAATGATGTAGATATCATATATATTACATATATACATTATATACTTCCATTTATAATATTACATAACATTTAGAGTTAAGAAATGAAATGCACCGTTCATGGCGACGGTAAGTCATACGTACATATGAACGATACTTTCATTTCTATTTCATACTTAATAGAGTGAAATCAAAATGATATAAAGGTATATTATAATTTCAGTATAATATCATATATAATATCATTAACTCCAGCCGTTATACATCCCATATATGGTATTAACGAATCAAATCACTTTGAGGGGGCGGTAGTCTGCACTTCCTAAAATGAAGATATCGTGTTTACCCATATTTGAAACCATAAATGTATGACTTAAAAGAAAAATACATAATCTTAAGTAAAATATAGAAATATTATATATAATATATAAATTTAGTGACATATTAATTTCCACCTTTGAAAGTGTTAAATGAATATTGAACAATCATCGTTTCGTGAGGTAGAAATTCACCATTCACAGAAACAATATGTTCTGTAACCAGTAAATGTAGGTGTGTATAAGGGTAGCTAGAATAATTCATATAAAAACATCCTATTATATTTAATATACTATTTTTGTTACAAAATAAATGAATAAAAAGAGTTTAGGGGGTTGGAGAAGGAAAATAAAACAAAACAACATTAGAGAAATCTTTACCTTTAAATCGGGTAACTCCCTTTGGTTTGAACCAAAAGGGTTTCTTGAAGAGCTTCCTGCATAAGGTAAGGATACTAGGATGAGTATAGTGATGTGGATAGACAACATGAGTAGAGAGTGGATGAGAAAATGGCTTTAGAGGTGTGGGTAAGGACATAGAGGTGGGGGCCTTTTATAAGAGGAGAGGAGGGGCAGTCCTGGAAAGGTATAAAATGTCACTTGATTTTCAAATGAGATTCGGATTTTAAAGGTTGAACATTGATTTATTTCTTGAATAAGGTGATAATATTTATAAATACACCAATCCAATATGTTTTTGACATGTTTAGGTCTTAGATTTTACATTATCTTTTCATTTTATTTAAATCGTTAAATAATGAGGTAATCACTGCTTCATCATGGTCTCATATGTAATTTAATTTATTTAATTTCAAAAAATTATAAAACAAATACTATGATGTAGTAATTAATTTTATCTTTACAATTAATATTTATAGTCCTAGAGATCATTTATGTAGACAAAATTAAAAAAAATTTACTCAGGTGATACATTCTTTGTTATATTTACTTTCTTTAAAAAAATAAAAAGATAAAAAGTCAGTATCACACAAAAGTGATTCCATGGGGTCCCAATGATTGGAACAAAGCATCCCATGGTCGTTTAGGACACATAATGTAGTATTAGAACACATTTTGGTGTCATTTATTATTATTATGATATGATTTTATTATCCTTAACTACCTTATTACTAATTAATCAAGATAATTAACGATAATTACTGTTGTTACTATTCACAAAGTCAAAAAACAAAAAAGTATTAATTACATAATTTGGACCTTATGATTCCAAATATGGAATACATTTTACCAAATTAAAGACACAGAAATTGAAATAATTAATTTAAAAATGATTCCCGTTGTCAAAACAAATAGCGGGTTTTTTTGAAACAATTTCTATCAAAACATTGACAATTGTTTATTTCCAATTTCAAGGTAAAATCAATCCCCATTACCACCATTGTATTAAATGGTAAAAATATATTCTATTTACAATTTAAAACCAATTAAAAAGATAATATAAAAATTTAATTAAATTAGATGAAAAAGCAGTTTTGATGTAAAATGCAGTATTTTTCATTATTCAATAAAAAATGAACATTGTCAGAAAAATACCAAAAAATTATCCATTTTAAATTTCAAGACCCAAATAAAAAAGAATAAGATTATTTTGACAAATAGATATTATAAAATTGTCAAAATTGTTATTTAAAAACGGTTTTCCATCAAAAGGCAGTAAAACAATCTTTTAAAAATATTAGTGTATTCCATGCTTAAGATTGTATTTATTCTCATTTTAAGCCTCTAAAACACTATCTAATTAATAAATAGACATTGAAAATAATATCTATTATTCATTAATTACATGGGATGTTACAGAAAAACTTCTTAATGAGTTCACATCATTGAACAATATGCTTACTATTGAACAAAAACAAGTTATCAAACAAATTATGTCTACATTATGTTATATTGCTGGGGGATTTTTTTCCTGCATGGATTCTGAGGGATGGGTAAGAATTTCATCAAGAGAGTTTTAACATGTTTACTAAGGTCACAATGAAAATTATTTCTTGCAGTTTCTTCTAGTGGAATAAAATCATTACTCCTACCTGGTGGGAGAACATTCCATTTAAAAATTTGTATTCTAATATCGACAAATGATCTCTATATATGCAATATTCAGCAAGGGAGTTATATTGTAGAACGACTACAATAAAAAAATTTATTATCTGGGATGAGGCACCAATTCTTCATAAAAACTGTTTTGAAGCGCTTGATCGTACATTAAGAGAAACACTTTCAGTAAAGAATTAAAATTCCTCTAATTTAACATTTGATGGTTTACCAGTTTTCCTCAGTGGTGATTTCAGAAAAATACATCTAGTAATTCCTGTTGGGGACATATGTGATTTTGTATTTGCATGTATAAGGTCATCATATCTATGGAAACACTGTCAGGTTTTAACATTGACCCTAAACATGAGGTTCCATTCTATATATTCAAATGTATGTTCTGATGAGGTGGGATGATTTTCATAGTGGATTCTAGATATTGGGGAGGGACGTGTTGGAGAGATCAATGATGGGGATGGATGTATTCATATCCTGTCAACATACCTTATGAGAACAAATAAATCGGCATTAGCAGCATCTGTTGAATTTTCTTACCCAAATTTCAACAATAACTATGGAGATGTATCATATCTGAATGGTCGCGCAATATTAGCACCAACCTGTGACATTGTTTAGGAAGTTAATGACAGCATGTTTAATCTTAGTACATCAGAAGGAAAAGATTACTCCAGTTCTGATTATATTTGCAATACCGGTTTTGATACTGATTGGCATGAGGACATATATACAACTGACGTGTTGAATGATATCAATGTCATTGGACTTCCTGCACACAAAATTACTTTCAATATTGGAGTACCAATTATGTTTCTTTGAAATGTATATCAATCAGTGGGGTTATGCAGTGGTACTCATCTTATTTTTACCTGCAAGGGTGACCATGTCACCAGAGATGAAATTTTAACTTTTAGTCATTCCAGGTTTCTTGCATTTTTCCCAGTTATTAATATGACACACAATGACGATAGATGTCCTTTAAAACTACAAAGATGTCAATATCCTTTGAATGTTTCTTATGCAATCACTATTAATAAGATTCAAGGTAAATCTATGTCATATGGTTGATTATATCATTGCAAAGTTGTGTTCTTTCATGGACAATATTATGTATCCGTATCTAGAGTGATGTCACCAAGAGGTTTGAAAATTGTTCTTGATGATAGAGATAATCCAACCACAGATAATACAAAAAACATTCTCTATAAAAAAAAATTTTATAACCTTTATTAGGTATATTTTCATTAAATATATTTATATTTCACTGATTTTATCAATTGCACATATATATAAACAAATTACTTATGTTGTTGCTTACTATTTTATATATGTACACTAATTGAATTCATACAGAAACCAAAACATGTCACGAGGAACATGTCTTTTGAAAGAGATTACAATTGATGCTAATGAAACATTAATGATACAAGACCGTGTATTGAATTTGTGGTGTAACTCATCACCCATCTCTGAAGTTTCTTCTATTGATCTGATTATCTGTGATGGTGATGTGAGTTTATCCTCTCCAGAAGTTACAACTTCTATACATTTTTTCTTATGTTAATTCTATGTACTTCTATTACAAGACGTTATTTTATGTAACTTATATCTGTAATCTGATTTTTAAATGTTTAATTTGTAAATTAATGATGCAGGAGACCAAAATTCAGTGTACAACTTCTTACCGCTAGCTAATCACCAAGTACAAACCAGTACTGTGTGAAGGCCTATGCTGCATCATACAAAACATCCAAATTTCTCTTAATCAAGGTAACTACTTGGGGGGAAAGAAATGTTTTCCAACTGTTTTTCACATCTACAATATATGTTTGACCAACCGATGTCCAACTTCCACTGTTCATTTTTGACTTCACTTCATTTGATGACATTGTTAACACAGTTGTTCCCGAACAAAAATTAATAGGTATATTTCATTACAACTCTATTTATGGGGAAGCCTACTCATTTCGAATGCATCATTACTAAATGTTTTTAATAAATGTCTTCCACTAATACAGATCTAACATAGTATAATTTTTAATTTCCTCAATTACTATGTTATTCACACACTGTTAGGGGATACAACTATCAGAAATAATATTTAATTTATATCAGTTTTTCCTACTATAGAAATTATTGGTCATCTGTGAAAATCATATCCTATACAGTCCATCGGTACATCCAATCATAAGATTCAAATTGTTTTATAGGATGATAGGTCTGCATCTTTCACTTCTAACATTTATTAACATATGATATTGCGATTACCAACATAACTATGATGATGTATTGTAGAGGCTTGCAAATTAACTATAGCTTGTGGGGGAAGTTTTCCAACATAATGTATGAGTACTTGGAAAACAAAAATGACTCCTCTAAAATAATGATCTTGAAGATGGTCAGGGAAAAGAGATTGGGCAGCAAGATATCTAGCTATACATTAAAATATCATACATACTACAAACTATATTGTTGAGTAGTTCAATTGGACTTATGATTATGATTATCAACATGTTCGATCATATTGCATTAACAACACTTTAATTTTTATGTTCTAACTGAGAACTAAAATTATATCAAACTATATATACCCAAAATCTAATATATTCCAATAGATTACATTCATTAATTGTATATGAAAATTGTAATCTTTGACCAGGTGAAATTCAGTTATGCCTTATTGCAAACTATAATGTTTGTAAATTAAAGTTCTTCTTTGCTAAATGTTCCATACATTGACTGTTTTGTTTACAACTATATACTTCCAATCCTGTATATGCACTTCAATATGTTCCAACATTAGTTATTATCACCACTTTAATAAATTCTTCCAAATTACTTCTAAACATGGACATCCCAGTAGTCCACCACTTCAAGAGTAGGTAAATTTATAACTTATATTTTTTTCTCCAGATATTATTTCTACAAACACAAACAAAATGATTCACTATTGCATAAAATGTTGACTTCAGTGCTGCTTTTTCTTCATTTAACAGATCTAGGATCATCATTCATTTGCAAATATAAAGTCCTCCATCAACAATTTCAAATATTTTTTTTACAACATTTCTTTATTGGAATAACAAAAAAATAAATTTTGATGTAAAAAATATTCTGCAGTTAAGTACAATATCAAGATTTTTTCTTTTAATATGTCATCTACAATACTATTACATGTATGAACTACTTTCATGAATAAATTAATAATTACTACTATCTCATATCTGATATAGTTTTTTTATTTCTGCTACAATAGTTAAAATTCAAATCACTCATAACTGGTTTTTTGAATCATGAAACTATTTCATGGAAAAAGTTTAAACTCTGGACGGGAATATTTGGAGCCAGAATTGTAAAAAACAATCACGCTTCACTACTCCAAGGTATTCATTTAATGTGTTTATTATTTGCTGAATATTACTTGGGTATAGGCTAACTATATGAATTTTATAGTACCAATACATCCTCAGGACTTATAACATCTATAAACACAATAGGTTTAGAGTTCAACTACTGATGACAAATGAGAAAGACTAACTATCTGCAATTCTATTTGACAAGCACGTCATGCAATTCATAAACAGAACAACTTCTCAATTGAGAGATTCTCTAATTCATGTAATTTTCTAGAACCATTTTATCTTCTTCATGTATTTGATGTTTTTTTAACTCACAGTTCTATTTCATTTCATAATAGGACCAGGATGAGTTTTTATTTCCCCCAGAGCTAAACGTTTTAAAAAAAATTGCTCGTAGTAGATGTCACAAATTACAACATTCAGAATCGAAAATGTTCTTCAGAGATGAAAACTGACATAGTTCTATTCATCACTGATAATGAAAATTATATCACCAGCTATCATCAATGTTTTGTAGATAGTCAGGTAAGTAGAGTAATTACTCCCCAAAATTTTACTTCAAAGCCTTAAAAATTTCATATTACAACATTCACATTTACATTACGATGACGTATTATTTTATTCATCCTTACTTAGAATGTAGTTTAGTTTCAAACCAGTCACCACATACATATAAAATTCATTTCACCCGTCTGTTTTAGGAACATCACCGTGTTGTATCTTTAATAGTTAGCCGCAATAGTGATGTTGGATTCTATACCACAAGTACAATTGTATGTTCAACTCAGGTATAGTTTCTCTCTCTTCATTTTCAGTTACTGTCAGTGTGTACATATTGTAAACAATAATGGTTTTCCATTCATTTTGTTTTATTTTTAAATCTTATTACAAACACACTACAACTGTTTTTTCTGATATTCCAACAATGAAATATTATATTATTGCTTCACTGGTGTGTCTTATAAGTACTGAATGCTAATCATTCGTTACAATGATATCTTCATGTCAAAAAAGCTACTGACTGACTTTGATGCTGAAGGTGGGGTCGAAGGCAATGAATCATTTCCTATAAAGTACATGCCAACTAATTCCAATGAATATCATCTCCATATAATGGATAAAAGAAGCAAAAAATATGACAAACTTGACTGATTGTTTGCCTTTCATTTCCATTGTAATTTAGGCCTGTGGGAAAATCAATAAATTTCAACATTACAATTTCATATTAGAAAATATACACATTTTTTATGTCTCTTCATTGTTTTAAGCTTGCGTCTGGGGAGGAGGTGTCACTTATGAACCCTGCCCTATTAGTTTATTTTTTTGAAGAAAAACATTGATGTTTACTAAAGTCTGTTTTATTAAATTAATTTAATTATGTTAAGTTTTTCTACATCCAAAATCCTAGCTCTGTGATGTAGTAGAATGTTTATAGTCCTTGGTTTACATTGTTTCATAATTAAATAACATTATTATTCCATGAAGATTCTTTTTTCCAGATACAAAAAAAACATTATAATGCAACATATCCATGTAGGTTTGGGGTTGCAAACCACCATACAATGACCTTTATGGATGTCATCTGTTGTTTTTTCAAAATAATATGTGTCATTTACTCATAGTAAAGAATAATTACCTATTGCAGAGAGAAATATAACTGTCTAACAACTTGGTGAAGTTCTTCTGCTCTGCATCAATGGATCATGGCAGTTCTGGGAGGCTATATATGTTGCTTATTCATATTACACAACTATGAACCTAACTCTAACACCCCAAGATTTTATGAGAAATATTATTTTTTAATTTCTTTAATATCTTTTGTTGTACGCAACACCAAGATTATCTTTCACTATTAACAACTTAGTATTATCTTGCATTATACGCTACACTTTTCTTGGATCATGTTACACAAAATTTAACATTTGTTTGATTGTATTTATTCTACACAACATTGAGTGTATATATATATATATAATCAATGTATAAATGAAATATGACTGGATTCTGTTATACACAACAACAAAAGAAGTCTCGCAATACACGCTACCCTGACTTGGCTTGCATTACACGCAATCACGACCTTCCTCGATAGCGTGTGTTGTACGCAATACTGGGTTTCACTAAACAATGATATGTTATTAAAATATTATATAAACTAGCCGTTAGGAATAGTAATACCAACTTTTTGAAATGTTATAAATTTTATCATTCAAAATGAACATCATTTTTGGAATCAGAATATCAAAATTAGCTTTGGGTGAATTTTTTTTATTTTTCTGAAAACATTCAATTTTTGATGAATTGTGAACACACAAATTTATTGGTTAAAACCGACTTTTTATTTAACTAAGCATTTTTTAATTTAAATTTATTTTAGGTCAAAATAGATACATAATACCTATATAAGTTCAATGTATTTCATTGGAGTCATTTTATAATAATTTTAGATATATAAAAATTTTATTGAACTTCTTACCGTCTTTTACCCAGCTCCTAGGATAATTTTCAAATTCACCAAAAACTTAATTTTACCGCTTATGTGAGTGGAATTTCGAAAATCCGAGAGACATGGTTAATATTAAGGTCTAAAACCTATTGGCTGAGAGTATTTCAACCCATCCCCACCCTATCCTCTAAATAAGTGACTTTTGAGCCATTATAAACCAAATATGAATTTATTATAAAATAATAATTTACGTTTTTTCTAAGGTTCCCCTCACCCCTCTTATAAAAGGGAACTCCCTCTTATATCACATTCACTCCTCCCAAGCCATTTTGTTCAGACAAACCCTGCCCAAATACCCTATAAATAATTCTCCCTTCATTGTAGAGGCCTTACATTAGTCAAAAAGTCAACTTAAGGATCCCTTTCAATCAAATCAAAAAGAAGAACATGAAGAAGAGGTAAATATCTCATCAACAATTTCATGTTTCTTTCATATTCCACATCCTCCTTCTTTTTTTCTATTATAGAATAATAATTACATTATATTATATACATTATGATTTTTTTATAAAACTTTTATAACCATATTAGTTATTTTATGAATCCTTTGAATGAAACAGTCACCACACGTGCGTACGCACGACTTACCATCTCCACGTCGTGGTGTGGTAAGTTTTTCAAACATTTCATCACTTGTATTTGTATCATAATGAGTATAAATGATATAAATAATAAATATAACATTATTATGATTTTTATATATGATATACCATCAAATTATATATTATTTTTATATCAATAGAATGATATCATCGCTCGTGCGTACGTACAAACTACCGTCTGCACGAAATCAAGGAGATTTATTTTCCATGATTAACCATTCAAGTATGATTATAATGTTTATATAATAATTTATCATGAAATTTATTACATAATAATGATACATGATTTATGTACATATATGTTTCATTTACTTAATTCCATTCAATTCAATAAGGAACCGAAAATAGCATCCATGGGTATGTACGGTCTACTGTACCATGAACGGTGTATTACATTCCATTTGTTGACCTATCATATACATTAATATTATTAATATATATTATATATAAATCATGTTTTATATTCTATAATTTTGTAAATCAGGATATAAGTAATCATATCAAGATAAAAAAGTTGAAACACGTACAATAAATGAAACGATTTTACCCAAAAAAGATACTTTAACATGGAATTAACAAAAGTACGAGTAATATAATATCATAAGCGAACCATATATGATATCATAACTATGAATATGATTCTGTAATAAGTAAATTACAATATGTAAATCATTATACAGGAGGTTTGGATATGTACGAAGCATATCAGACCTATGGTAAGGGATAATTTTGCAATCTAAATTTTATCCGTGATTGCTTATATATAAGTATTTACTGGGTTATATTTTTCATCCAAGTCCATAAAAATGTTTTTCATAAAGTTTTTAATTTTATTACATGTATTTTAATGTCATTTTTACCCCTCTTTTACTTTACTTTGTGTTATGGAAGGAATCTTTTTTTGTTTACCAAACGTGGTACTTTTTAGTTTTCAATTAATAGTACGAGGATAATGTTTTTTTAAATTATACAGCATGAATGGATTGTTACGGTTTCATAATTCCTTATTTTCATGAATCTTACTATACACGATTTTATGAATATTTTCAACAAAATTCTTTTATTTAAAAATTGCATGGGATTTTGTGAAAATAATATGATTTTAAAGAAGAATGGATATTTTCCTCAAGAAATAAATTCAAGTGTTTTATCATTAACATTTTCCATATAAGATGAAATTATTTAATATGTGTATGTTTCAAGTAAAATGTATCTATGGTTTACATGGTTTCACATTTTCTTATGATGAAATGATATCCATTTTTTTATATGGATTATGTTATCATGGAATGATGTTTATGATACACATTTTATTCATTGGGGTATAATGAATGATTAATGTTTATGTTGTGGAACACAAAAGAATGATTTCATTATGAGATTGGTTGGACCTATATCTCCCTCCAATGAATTTGGTAAAGATTTATATCTCATGAGATAGACATGGCTATAATGGAATGTAAATCTGGTAAAGTAATACAGGGCTAGAACAGCCAGTGAACCCGATTCAGTAAGGGACTTTGTCCACCAAGATAGTCTTGGCAGCAATGCCTTGGCTACTATAGAAATAATAACACGTGATTAATGGATGCCACAATTACATGTTTTATTCCCATTTTATTTTATCATTACTGATGTACCATTATGATCTATTCCTTATGTACTACCAAGATTTATTTCACAACTCAAGATTTCGATGTTTAAACTTTATGTTCATGTTTTTGAATTTAAAATGTATATGATTTGTTTTATTTTCTCCATGCATACCCTTATTGAAAATCTGAGCTCACCCTTTATATGTTTTCTTTACCCTAGGATTTGAAGAAAGGTTTTAGATATGAAAACAAAAGGGGAGGATCTTTAAGGGAGATGTTGAATATTTTCACAATGATTAGAAGATTGTGTTCCAAGATTCCAAAGACACTAAAATATTATGGTCCTTGGGTGTCTATTTTGGTTATGTATTATTTATTCCACAAAAGTAAAATAATTTCTATGTATGTCATGCATTGGGTTCTCTACGGTTGGTATTAGAGCGAAGGTTTATTTAACCTTTGGAAACTAGGATGTGAAAACTTTATAGAAATCCCTGGAGATATTTCTAAGGTATGTCTAGGGATGTCTCTAATGTTAAGTATTTGTATAGGTTATAGTACTAGAATTACAGTAATTATATTAGAATTAATCCTAATATGTTATATATTGAAGGTAATCCCCCTTTATTATTGTGTTTTCCTAGAATGATTTTGTCCTTTCACAATATTTTTTTGGGTTTTATAAAATGGATAGAAACCGTAAGATTCATGTTAATGGAGAATATGATTGACAATGGAATGATATTATTCATGATAAAGCAAATGAAATTGGATTTGGAAGGTGAAACTTCGTTATCATACATATTAATAAATCTAACAATATGATCAATAATCTCATCTTTGGTAAGTTTCATGACCCAGTTATTAAGAGAAAGAAGGAGTTTCATGATGATCATAGAGGAATTAAAGTTCAATTTTCCTCATGTAAATCATGTGGGAAGAGACATCAAGGAAATAGTTCAAAGGAACTGGAAGATTCTTTGGGTGTGGAAAAGAAGGACACTAATCCAGTAATTGCAAAGGAAAGGGTTCAGTTAACACCATGGACAAGGATAATGGAATTTCTAAGACATCAAAAATGGTTAAATGTTTTAAATTTGGAATGTACGGGCATTATACAAAGCAATTCTCTAAGATAAAGTCTCATGAATAGAATCATCATGGTGGTATGGGTAGTAATTATAGTGATGATGATGAAGAGACTAAAACTTATATATGAGATGAAATAATTGTTGAAGCTCGGTCATTGGTTTAAGAAGTTAGTGGAATGATTTTATGTTTATCAAGAGTATTGTTGTATAGGTAATTTAATGGTACAATAGAATAAAGAAACATTTAGGATTGTTAAAGTATTGTTTTTTTTGAGTATTTGAATGTATACATTGAATGGTACCGGTAACCAGGAAAAAGTGATTGAAATATTTTTGGAAAGTAGATGATATGTGCATAATGAAGGGACAACGAGTAAATGAAATGTTTGATATTATTAATGATCTCATGACTTATGTAAGGACAATGTTATATCATAGTTTGAGTATATAGAAATTTTGGGATTTGGGTATGTGGAATGTGTTAACTTTTGACAATATTCAAGTTTTAATTAATGTTCAATGGGTATCCATTTTTCAAGAGAATACATGATTAAGGTATTCACATATTTGGAATGTCACCAATAGGATATATCTTATGATATATGAGGGATAAATGATGGTATTGACATGCTTGTTATGTGACCTTTCAAATATTCGTATTATTTATACTATGAGCATGGACCAAAGTATTTTGGATAAGCCTAAATATTGGAATGAAATAAGTAAACACAAGATAGAATTATTTAATGCTAGAGCTATTTTCTGTATAAATGCAGGAATTTATAATAATGTAGTTTTAGAAAAATGGGCAACCTGTAGGAAAGGCAACAACCCGTCGCGTCAGACAAGGTTGAGGTAATCAAACCCACAACCGAAGTGTGACATGCCTTTATCGCCTACCACTAGTCTACATGAAGTCCTTGGTTAGTAGAAACTAGTTTTATTTTATTATGTGGTATGATAGATGAAGTATAAGTCAATTTTTTTGAAACATAAATGATTAACATCACCATATATAGACTTCTGTATATTTGATAACTTTTCCTAACATTTTTTTGAGACACATGGAATTACCCATCAAACTATTGTATGATCTACTAAAACTTCAAGAATGAAAAATTCGACCTCATTGCATTAAGAGATGTAGTGGAAATTTTTTCAAGGCACGAACAATATTGATATTGTACCAAAATCATGTATGTATTTAATTTTGTTCAAAAATTCTTCAACATTAGGGAAATGCTCTTGAAAACCAAAAATATTTTCCTACTTTTCTCATATATAATGAATTAGATGGTACCTTAGATCTTCACAAATTTATGGCATTGTGATTTCCAGATTTTTCATAGCCATGTTCTCTACCACTCTCCATCATAACTTGATGGTTATATTTCTCTTATATATCCATATTTTCACCTATGTTCTTCTATGTGGAACCCCAGTGATGATATAACTTGGGTAACCATTACATTTCATACATTAGTTTTTAAAATTTTGTTATAGTATTCCTTTTTTACGATGTGGGTTTATTTGAATGAAACTTTCAAGTTGTAGACCATAAATAACCTCGATGAATTTCAAGGGAGAAACTCATTTTAAGGGGGGTAGAATGTAACATCCCAAGATTTTATAAGAAATATTATTTTTTAATTTCTTTAATTTCTTCTTTTGTACGCGACACCAAGATTACCTTGCGCTATACGCAACACCGTATTAGCTTGCAGTATACACAACACTATTCTTGGATCGTGTTACACAAAATTTCATGTTTGTTTGATAGTAGTTATTCTACGCAACATAGAGTGTATATATATATTAAATGTATAAATGAAATATGGTTGGATTCTGTTATACGCAACAAAAATAGAGTCTCGCACTACACGCAACCCTGACTTGGCTTACATTACACGCAATCACGACCTTCGTTGATAGTGTGTGGTATACGCAATACCGGGTTTCACTAAACAACTATATGTTATTAAAATATTATATAAACTAGCTATTATGAATAGTAATACCCACTTTATGAAACATTATAAATTTTATCTTTCAAAATAGACTTCATTTTTGGAATCAGAATATCGAATTTATCTTAGGGTGATATTTTTGTATTTTTCTGAAAACATTCAATTTTTTTAATAGTGAAAACACTAAGTTGTTGGTTAAAACCGATTTTTATTTAAATAAAAAATTATTTTATTTAAATTCATTTTAGGTCAAAATAGATACATAATACCTATATATGTTCAATTTATTTCATTGAATTCATTTTAAAATAATTTGTGATATATATAAATTTTATTGAACTTCTTACCATATTTTACCCACCTCCTAGGAGAATTTGAAAATTAACATAAAATATAATTTTACCACTTCTTTGAGTGGAATTTAGAATACCCGAGAGATACAGTTAATATCAAGGAGTAAAATTTTGTTCAATAAAATAAAAATAATATTTGGTGAATAATAACTTTTAACTTTTTTTTCCACGGTTAAAAGTAAATATGGAAATTAGGGGTAAAAATGATATTACTATTACCCTAACAAATGTCCTAATTCTATTGGATAAGTCTAATTCGACCAAAAAAACATTAGGAATAAAATATTACCCATTAGGACCACATGGATTATATTAGGACATTAATTATTATTTTATTTAAAGAAGAGTTAAAATAGTTAAAATCAATGTTTAATGACTAAGACATTTTTAATATAGGGTTATACATAAGATAAATTTGACTATAAATATTCATTATAAATGTAAAAAGCATTCATACATAATGATATTTTATTTATATTTTTTAGACATTAAATAATTAATTTATTTATGACACAATGATGATGTAATAATTCACTTATTAGTGAAATAATAACATAATTGATATTATAAATACAAAAATAAATGTAATTTGAGACATTTTATGAATTATAATAATTTTATAGGTTAACATAACATATGATGGTTGGATAGTTGAATTTATTTTGAAGTAATAATTCTGTTAAGAATTTAACAAAAAAATACCAAATAGTGTCAAAATTGACATAAAATAGTTTTTAAAAAAATATTAAATTATTAATTGATATAATGGTCTTAAAAATCAATGGTTCGGCCAAAATACTTATATAATAATATATATGACATTAAAAAACCAATTGGGGTTCTATTGGCGGTATATAGTACGTTTATTAACCATATAGTGTAAGAATATAAGAAGACACAGAAGAAGATAAATTATTTAACATAGAGTTAACTCTAAAAGATATGGTTACAATAGTAACCTAAACATGTCTAATTCCTTTTGGTTGAGAGGATTTAGACATATCCCCACACTAGAATCGAAATAAGTAACATTGGAGACATTATAAACTGAATATGAATTTATTATAAAATAATAATTTTTTTAATAAGGTGCCCCTCACCACTCTTATAAAAGGGCACTCCCTCTTCTCTTACATTCACTCCTCCCAAGCCATTTGGATCAGCCAAACCCTACCCAAATACCCTCTAAAATATCCTCCATTCATTCTATAAGCCTTCCTTTAGTCAAAAATCCATCCTATGGAGCCCTTTAGATAAAATAAAAATGAAGAAGACAAAGAAGAGGTCAATATCTCACCACCTATTTCAACTTTATTTCATCTTACACTTCTTCCTTCTTTGTTGTTTCCATTATAGAATAAAAACTCCAGTATATTATATATACTATGATTTTGTTATAAAAATTTTACAACCATAATAGTTATTTTATCCATCCTATGAATGAAAAATTCACCACACGTGCGTACGTACGGCTTACCTTCTCCACGCCATGGTGTAGTTTGTTATTCATACATTTTATCATTTGGATAGATATAATAATGAGTATAAATGATATAAAAAATAAATATAAAATTATTACGATTATGTATATATGATATACCAGCCAATTATATATTATTTTAATATCAAAATAATGATATAATCGCCCGTGCATACATACGAACTACCGTCTCCACAAACAAGATGAGATTAATTTTCCATGATTAACCATTCATGTATGATTATAAAGTGTATATAATTAATTATCATAAAATTTATTACATAATAATGATACTGGATTTATGTACATATATGTTTCATTTACTTAATTCCATTCAATTCATTAAGGAAACCAAAACAACGTTCATGCGTAGGTACGGTCTACCGTCTCCATGAACGGTGCATTACATTCCATTTATTGATCTATCATATATGTTTATTTGATGAATATATATTATATATAAATAAGGTTTTACATTCTGGAATTATGTAAATCAGGATATAATTAATAATATCAAGAATAATAAGTTGAAACATGTAGTATAAATGAAACGATTTTACCCAAAACGCTGCTTTAACATGGAATTTACAAAAGTACGGGTAATATAAAGTCCTAAGTGAACCATATATGATATCATAACAATGAATATGATTCATTAATAAGTCAATGACATTATTTAAATCATTATATAGGATTTTTGGATATGTACGAAGCATATCATATCTAAGGTAAGGGATAATTTTCCAATCTCATTTTTATCAGATATTTCTTATACGTAAGTATTTACTGGGGTATGTTTTTAATCCATGTCCATAAAAAAGTTTTTTATAAAGAGTTTAATATTATTACATTTTGTTTAAGGTCATTTTTACCCCTCTTTTACTTTTACTTTTTTCCAATGGAAGGAATCTTTCTTTTGTTTACCATATGTGGTACTTTTTTACTTTTCCATTAAAAGTACAAGGAGAATGTTTTTTTATCTTATAAGGCCTGAAAGGATTTTTATGGTTTCATAACGCCTTATTTTCATGAATCTTACTCTATATGATTTCATTAATATTTCCAACAAAATCCTTTTATTTTAAAATTTCAGGGCATTTTGTGAAAACAAAATGATTTTGAAGAAGAAATGATAATTTCCTAATGAATTCATTTCAAGTGTTTTAGCAAAACCAGTTTCCATCTAAGATGAAATTATTTCATATGTGTATGTTTCAAGTACAATGTATCTATGATTTAAATGGATTCACATTTTTTTATGATGAAATGTTATCCATTTGTTCTATATGGATTATGTTATGATGGAATGATGTTTATGAAACCCATTTTAATCTTTGGGTTATTATGAATGATTTATGTTTATATTGTGGAACACGTAAGAATGATTTCATTATGAGATGGGTGGGACCTATATCCCCCTCCAATGCATTGGGTAATGATTTATATCTCATTAGATATACATGGCTATAATGACATGTAAATCCAGTACAGTAATACAGGGCTGAAATGACAAGTAAACCCGATTTAGTAAGGGACATTGTCCACGAAGATGGTCGTGGCAGCAATTCCTTGGATAATATTGAAATCATAACATGTGAATAATGGATGGAACATTTACATGTTTTAATACAATTCTACTTTATCATGATTTATGTTCCATTATGATATATGCCTTACGTACTGCCAATATTTATTTCAGAACTCAATATATTTATATTTGAATTTTATGTTCATGTTTTTTTAAGTTAAAATGTATATGAATTGTTTTATTTTCTCTATTATTACACTTACTAAGAATTTGAGTTCACCCTTTTTTATGTTTTTTTCCCTAGGATTTAATGAACCATTTTAGATAAGAAAACAAAAGAGGAAGATATTTATGAAAGATGTCTAAGATCTTTCACCATGATTAGAAGATTATGTTCCACGTTTCCAAGGACACTAAACTATTACGGTCCTTGGGTGTCTGTTTCTGTTATGTATTATGTATTCTGTAAAAGTAATGTAATTTATATATACGTCATGATTTGGGGTCACTACAAGAACTATAGTTTTACTAGATATCAATTTTGATATATGTTTCCTAACATTGGATCGTGTACTCTGTTTTAGCAGTTGACATAGTTATTTATTTTGACAATGGATAATTGTTTATGTTCATAAGTAAATGAATTATATGATATTTCTTAATGGACATCGTATTGACTTAAATCAAGATGAAGTTCAATAGGAACTAAAATCAACACTCAATAGAAACAAGATTTGGTGGTTTCTACTCTGAAGACCACACCCGCTAATGGTCTGTGGTTGACCTGCTGGAACTATCTAGGTGTGATCATGTTATGATCATTTTATGATTTGATCATGATTAGAAGAAAATTTAAGCCTTCGTGGGCTCAATGTTGTTGATTTAGGTAATTTAAATTTCCTAGAGAGCGCTAACAGTTGTCTTTCTCTACTTGTTTCAATCTTTCATCGTCACTGCAGATACGAAGCCACGCACAGAAATACTTTCTGAAGGTTCTGATGAATGGGACAGGTGAACATTTACCACCTCCTCAGCCAAATAGGAAAGCCTCCCATCCATACCCTCAAAAATCAGTTAAAAATGGTTATCATTCCACATTTTCCAAACTCAGTGCTCCTCAATGACACAAACTATCTTATAATATTTCTCTTGACTTTCATGCAGTCTCGGATTTTTCAAAAGGCATGGATTGCTTTGCTTCACAATCAACTCCACTGGAACCTTGATATGTTCTGATACTAGATTCAACTTCAGTGTTGGGGAACTCTTGTGCTGCATTACATTCTGGGCATTATAATGTGCCACCATCAAGAACTATGTATGTGGAGAGAAGATAAAATTAATTTCATTTCCATCACCACCACAACCTACCTTTTTCTGGAATCAATTCTTCTTATGTATCTGTTATATGTTTTCAGATTCTAAAGGTCCAACCCAACCTGTGCATAATAATTGTGCCAATAATCGTTGTGAGAAATCAAAATCATGGCATGTGGTGAAGCAAATGATTATGCAAATTCCATTCACCATCCAAGAGGATAGTTTACTATTGTATTTTTACTCGGACTAAATAAATTCTTTGTATTTAGATTATTTTTATTTTTTGTGATTCATGGTTCAAGTGACTATAACTTGATAGTTGAATGTGGTTGCTGTTGATCCCTTAAGTTCGCTGAACAGCGTGGATTGGGTGTTAAAAACATGAACCATTGAATGGGTTGTCATTTGGGCCCTAAAACATCTTATTGTGAGTTCATAGGATTGTTTTTGATTTCATGCATGAAAAGGTCCAAAAAAATTTTATTTTCTTCATGATTTAGTGGGTATGAATTTTTTTTATTTATGATATTTTGAACCAAAAAAGTATTGTCCCTTTTCTTTTCTTTTGTTTCCATTAGTTATTTTAGAATATATCAAACGAACACATACATTTATATTAGCTCGAGAACTGACTCAAGCTTCCATTCAATGGAGTTAGAACCTTGACCACAACAAATGATCCAGACATGAATGACCCAATAATCAGGTGTTGTATTGTTTTATAAGTTTTCAATTTTTTATTCTAACATGTTACCTCATGATCATATATCAAACGAACATATACATTTTCATTGGTTCCAGAACTGACTATAGCATCCAACTCTAATACTAATAGCTTCTATTTATTATATTAAGTAGATGTTGTAGAATTGTTGCATTGTAGCTGATATAGCCATTGGATTATGGAAACAAGTAGATGATACATCATTGGAGACAAGTTATTGTAGGTACATTTTTTATATATGTGACTGAGGAGGAAAATGAAGTAACAAAGGGTTTTCTTCAATGAAAATAAAGGTTTTGATTCTTATTTCTTCCATCATGTTTGTTGAAATTTATGCATTTTACTCCATAACAGGAAATTAACAAGAAGGTTGTGGACTACTCTACATGTGATTTTTCTAGGAATTCAAATTTCAGTGACATCAATTTGGTAGAGAAACCGATGATGAAATATTTTGCAAGGTACATAATCATCTTTGAAATGGTAACATCTTCACTCAATAGTGACATGCACAACAACTTTTAACCCCACTTGCCTCCCATAAATTAATCAAATAAGTCATATATTTGAGGATTACGATGTTATTTTTCAACCATAAATTGGTTAAACGTATAATAATAAACACATAATCACAAATATATATTCTCCTTCCTATCGATGAATTATTTATTTTTGTGTAAGTGAATCATATTCCATTTATAATTTTGAATACGAGTTCTATTACTATATATTTAATATAGATTCATTTATGTCCTTATATTTTTCAAAGATTACATGCACAATATACATATTATTTTGGTTTCGAATATTTATTATATGTACTATGATCATAGTATTTGCTAACTTTATTATGTTTAACTCCTTAATAATTAAATAAAAATACATACAATAAAAACATGAAAGTAACATTTACATGTATATAGGTAAGGTTATAAAAAATAAAACTCAGAAAATAATGAAGAACAAGTTCTGTTATTTCATTTTTTTCACCGTAAAATGTTTTGTTTTTTTTTCATTCTACTACTGTAAATATTCACTATAATTTCACATTTACTGGATTAAAATGTCTTCAAAATAATATTCCATCTAAACAAACATCTACAAGAATATTGCTAATAGGATCTCATATGTCATTATCACCTAAATCCAGTGATGGTAACTTCAATTTACAATGTTGAGTACAATTTTATTCTAATCACTTTTCTATCATTTTAACATTCAAATATGATATATCATTATTTATTAATATGTATTGTTAATTTTAATCATTTTTGTTTTATGATGATATACATGTTCGATGACTTTTTAGGTGTTGATATGCTGGATTATTACCTACTATTCTGAAATTAAATTCTATGTACAACTAGAGCTATATTTTCATTAAATATTTTTTCTTTGATCTTCATGATTTTTATAGACATATGTCACAAACATTTATTAATGTCTACACAGAATATGTAAAAAAACTTATATCGAAAAAATGAACCATTTCTCATGTTCTATTGTTTTCCTTTTTTAGAGATTTTATACAGTGGATGAAGAATATTGGGAATTTTTTGGTTCCCGTTTGATTCTACAAGGATGTTCTAGCATCAATGCAATGTTTTCTTCACATCGTGAGTATTTCCCCCTATCCAAAAAAGTCTATGTTCTAAAGTGCATTGTTAATGCGGAATTGATTGGGAATTTATAGTTCAATTCAGGTGTCCATGGATGTGGGTGAATATAAGAAATTTTATTATGTATTAAAATGTGAACATCTCATGAATATCTCATGTTCTGGGAATATTTACTTAAGTCCTATGATTAATCATATTGAATTATTTATTTTTTTTACAATTGTGGAAAATGATTAATTTTCATCCTTCATCATATAAACATGTTTAATTATATGATAATTATGAGATGAAATAATTATTTTTTCACTATATTAGTTCAATAGTGCATAATTTACATCATTTTTAGGGAATATAAAATCATGAAATCCATTGTTTGAGTGGTGTTTCTAGGAAAAATATTCCATATGTATGAACATCCAATTGGACTATTTTTGTATTCTTCTGGACACACACACACACACAGAGATATATATATTCCAATAATGATAAAATTTATTTTGAAATTAATTCAAGTGTGTGTTATAATATTTTCAACATAAAGTGAAATTTATTTATGATGAAAACAGGTTAAAAATATGAACTCTGTCACGACCCATTCTTGGGGCCCATGCCAGGACTACCCCAAAACTTCCTTCCATAGGCCAGGGGATGGAGACTAGCACCAAAGGCGTAAATCCCTATACTGGGAAGGCATTTCCTTTATAAAAGTAAAAAATCACAATAGAGTACACAAATGAAGTATGCAGTAAGTAATAATGTATACAAAAGTAAGTGCTAAAAGGAAAGGGGATGGAAATACAAGCCCAACAATAAGTATAGTACAACTGAAAAGATAGTACAACTGTAGTAATGTAAAACAGAAACCACTGATTCATCCTCCGAGAATCCCACCTGAAGGGTGGGTACATATGGCCTCCTCTGTATCTCAGGTCCATCAGTCTGCTCCGTGTACGTCTCTCCAAGGGGTTAACCTCTTGGTACCATCCAGATCTACAAGTATCTACCTTGAACAGTGATGTCCGTCATTTGCATCCAACACAACGAAGTGCAGGAATAACCAGTGCAGGGGTGAGTATACGATACTCAGCAGGGACCCAGAGACCCCCGAAGGTCTCCCAAAATCCACAACGGATAAACTACAGAAGAATGAAATGATCTCGATGTATCGACCAACTCTACTAATGTATATTCCCATATATATATCTAAGTCATCAATCACAGTTCGACTCCGACTCTCGAGCCCACGCACAACCCTGTCCACATAGAAAAGAAGTCAATGACATTGAGGATAATGATTGACAGTCAAGGTGCAGCTCACATAGGTATACATCTTTCGTATAGTGATAGAGATGATCTGATGTAGTCACTGATTCATCTAAGATGTCAGACCCACATAGGATACTAGACCAGCTAAGTTATCAGACCCACATAAGATACAAGACCTGCTACTCTATCGGACCCACTCAGGATACTAGAACAGAATTCAAAACTTTCGGACCCATATAGGATACAAGAATAGTAGTCATTGCTGTCAAACCCATGGAGGATTATAGTATAGTAGTAGTCATCGTGGAACCCCTGGAGGATTCCAGTAAGGTAGTCGTCACAGTCACAACCAGCTCTAGGGTTCCCGCACACAACACACTCGATTTTGGTAGGGTCTTCCCCTCGAGTCAAAGGTTGAGACATCAACTATCATTAAGTCCTGAGTTGATTTATCCAGATGTTATGTCTCGTCAAAAGAAACACAACGTGACAGACGGCGCATCAATTGGACGCCTGGTCTAAGAGTTATTGGCTTTTCCTTTCCGGGGGCACGGTTGGAATTACGCTCATCCCAAACCCGGCCATTTTCCAATGTCTTCCAAAAAACACTTAAAAAATAAATAAATGACCTCTTCTTCAGGAGGGTCCCAATGCTGCAGACGGTGCGTGAATCAGAAACGCGGTGTAGAAGTTATTCACGTTTAAGTGAAACGGGCCCGACCCGTCAATCCTAGTGGGCTGGCAGGTCGGCCCAACCCGGTTCGGTGGGTCTGACCTGGCTGGGGGTCGGCCCATCCTGGTGGAGCATGGCCCGGCCTGACCCAGCGGCTGGCGGCTTGACCTGCCCAGAGGTGGCCCGAGCCCACAGCTGATCGAGCAGTGCGGGGGGCGCGGACCCCGATTTTCTGAAACGGCGGCGCTAGGAGGCGCATCCCCTCCTGCCCGGCCAACCGAAGCCATCCGATCTTCTCTAGAGTGATCAGCCCATATAGGCAGGACCCTGTTCTCCCACACATCACCTTCGGGTGCCACGACCTCCATCAACCCAGCCTGCGGGCGGCCGGCCTGTTTTCCCGCCGAAGCGGCCAATGGAAGCGGGCCACCATTCTACACAGTACGGCGCCAAGAGGCGCCACTATTCTCCTACCCAATCAGCTGATGCTGGCTATTTCTTCCTACTCGGCCTGTCATGAGACCATCTAGTCCTTCTTCGGCCAAGAGGCCCGCGGTTGCGGGTAGCAGTTCTTCCGCAGGCGGCTGGCGTGTGGCCGACATTACCACCGGTCGCCGACGTTGCATCCTCCTTCATCTGTGGTCCTCCTCCGGCATGGTGCTATGACACTATGCCCCCCTTGACTTAGCAACCATCGCCAAAACAGAAATAAAATATGGATGGTCATCGGGCTGTGTTGGGTCGACCCACGACCTTTGGATTAGTTGGTATCATTTGGGAAAAGTAAACCCAAGGCATACATCGAAGAAGAAGAGTTTAATTTTTTCCATTAAAATTAATCAAAAACCCCTACCTTGATTTCAAGAACACTGCACGTCGACGAGCCATAGAAGACGAGGATCGCGGTGGTCGGGCGTCACAGGATACAGACATCGATTCCTTTGACGTCGGGTGTGTCTGAAGAGGAAGCGTCGTTGTAGAAGATCTTCATTTTATTCGTCGGAAATGTTATTCATTGAAGAACGACGTTCTTCTTCGAGAGAGGAACACTGTTATTCTAATTATCTAGAGACTCTCCAATAGAATATTTTCCAACGCAAACAAAATAATAGGCTTCCCAATTTAATTATGCCATGCATTTCAAATCAATTCAAAATAACCAATTAATTAAGGGAGTTTAATTAATTAAATTGATGGGGTTCCATAATTAATGGAGAGATTTGGAGAGGCTCCTCCATTATGTGGGAGTTAAAAAGATAAAAAGGGGGTTTATGGGAGTTAAAGTGGAGGTGAAGAGTTAGGTACTCATGCGGACCCCACCACACATTATCCTCTCATGGGAGGTTATGTGGGGTGTGTGCCCCACCACATCTTCCCATTGGAGGAAATAACCACCTCTTAAAAATAAAATTGTGTAATTCAACAATTTTATTTAATTTTCTATGAATCCCCAAATTATAACTTCTACTCTCACCAAATGCAACTGCGGTAAAGTTCTCCTTAAGAAAATATCAGCGTTGTGAGTTCATCGGTGCCCTTAGATTTCAATTACGAGAACTGGTTTAAAAGATAGAAAAAACCCACACGTACGTTTACTGAACATACCTGAAAAAAACATCAAAAATTGATTCTGGGCACACTGGGCCTCAGAATCATGCGCTATCAGAAACTGCAGACTCTTAATATTCCAAATAATTTATGAAAAAAATTTCCTTGTAATTTATGAGTCTTTAAATTACCCCCACCTAATGTATTGACATCCCTGTAAAGAAAAAACACACGCTAGGGAAACAAAAGGGGGTTCTGAGCATGCATGTGAGCCTCCTGCTCCCACAAGCTCTCATATAGGTTCCCGTGCTTCCTGCGAATGTGCACCAGAGGAATCGACCGTCCACATAGAACCCGCTTCTATCAATCCTCTATTTCCACCCAGAACATCATGAATGTGGCCCCGTCATTGATGTCCAACTCCCCATGGGTGATGATGTGATATGTTTCATGAATGTATCTCCTCAGCTGAGATACGTGGATGATGTTGTGCACCTGATGAAACTGAGGTGGAAGGGCCATGCGGTAAGCCACCAGGCCTACTCTGCTGAGGACCTGGAACGACCCGATGAAATGCAGAGATAACTTTCCACCCCAGACAAATCTTTATAGTCCTCGTTGAGGAGAGCCCTATAGGAAAGCATGATATCCATCCTCAAACTCCAGTGGTCTCCATCTCCAATCATCATAGGACTTACGTCTGCTCTGTGCAGTCTTCATCTGCTCCTAGATGATCTGCAGCTTCTCCACCGTAGCATGCACCATCTCTGGTTCTACAAGTGAGGACTCCCCAAGATCAGTCCATTACAGAGGTGTTCTACAAAGTCGGTCGTACAATGCCTCGTAAGGTTCCATCTCAATGGTGGAGTGAAATCTATTGTTATACGTAAACTCCACCAAGGGTATGTGATCCTTTGAGCTGCGACCAAAGTTGAGGACAAATGCACGGAGCATGTCATTAAGATTTTTAATGGTCCTCTCAGTCTGACCATCCACTTGGGGATGAAAGGCGGTGCTCAAGCGAAGCAACATCCCATAAGCTATCTGTAATCCCTTCTATAGTCGGTAAGTGAAACAATCATCTCGATCAGAGACAATAGTCGATGGCATACCATGAAGTCATATGATATCCTAAATGTAGAGGCATACCATGCTCTCTACTGAGCCCTCCTCTATGATCGGTAGGAAGTGGGCTGACTTGGTGAGTCATTCTACGATCACCCAGATAGAGTCGTGTACTATGGATGTACGTGGAAGACCCATCACTAAATCCATAGATATCCCATCCTACTTCCACTCTGGGACCTCTAAGGGATTTAACAATACTGCTCGTAACTGGAGATCTGACTTCACTTGCTGACAAGTGAGGCATCATGAAACGAACTATGCTCTTGCCTTCTTCATACATGGCCACCAGGGCTGTCGTCTAAGGTCCTGATAAATCTTCTCCACACCTGGATGTACCTCTAGAGGGGAAGTGTGAAACTCTCTTAGCACTTCCTCCTATAGTGGAAATGGTACCATGGTACATCCTCTGAAGAGGATGATGTGCTCCCAACCTTCTAAAAACCCATCAGGTGCCTGCATTGAGGATATCTGAGCACGTCGTGCCTCACAGTCAACGTCCCCATTCTACGCCTCTCTGACTCGCTGAAGTAGTGGAGGAGTGACTTTGAGGGACTGCAAAAAGGATGCTCCAACTTTAAATACAATGGATATCTACAACGCCACCAGCTACTCTGTCGCCTCTCTTAGCAACTGAATGCCCGATCTCTTGCTAAGTGCATCTGCTACAACATTCCCCTTCCTAGTAGTATAGACTATTTCAAAGTCATAGTCCTAGAGGAACATGATCCAACGTCACTATCTCAAGGCCAGGTCCTTCTACGAGAAGATGTACCTGAGACTCTGGTGGTCAGAGTAGACTGTAAAGCACTCTCCCATCAGATAGTGTCATTACATCTTCAACGAGAAGACAACTGATGCTAACTCTAGGTCATGGGTAGAATAGTACTTCCCGTGCTCTCTCAACTACCGTGAACCATATGCGATCAGTGCTCGCTCCTGCATCAGGTCACACCCGAGTCTGGTCCTTGATGTGTCGTAGTAAACTGCATACCCTATGCCCTCCTCTGATAGCCTAAAGATGGGCACAATGGTCAATCTCTGCCTTAGCTCCGAAAAGTTCTGATGGAATCTCTCTGACCAGACCAAGGGTTTCCCCTTCTTCGTCAAAGCTAAAATCGGTGCTACAACTATGGATAAGTCTGGCACAATCCTCCAATAGTCCCCATCCAGACCCCGGAAACACCGCACCTCCATCACGCTCCTAGGTGGCTCCCAAGAAAATATTTCCTCAATCGTTACTGGATCCACTGTAACTATAGCCTCCGAAATGACGTGTCCCATAAAGAGAACCTCTTGAATCCAGAACTGGAACATCGAGAGCTTACCATAAAGCTGGTGCTATCGGATTGTATCCAGTAAAACCCGCAAGTGGTAGGCATGCTCCTCCTCAATAGTCAAGTAAATTTGTGTGTCATCGATGAATACTATGACAAATCAATCAAGGTAAGTCTAGAAGATCCTTTTAATGATACTCATGAACACACATGGTGCATTGGTTATGTCGAAAAGAATAACCATGAACTCGTAGTGTCCATACTGATACCTGATGGCGGTCTTCTATACATCCTCATCTCGAACACTGAGCTGGTGATAGCCTAACCTGAGGTGAATCTTCGAGAACCATCGTGCTCACATGAGCTGATCATAGAGGTCATCAATCCTCAGGAGTGGGTTCTTGTTCATCACGGTCACCTGTTTTAGGCGACGGTTGTCGACACATAGTCGCAAGCTCACATATGCCTTCTTGGAGAACACAATCAGGGATTCCCAGGGTAAAATAATAGGTTGGAAAATCCCTTCCCATTCATGTCTTCCAGCTATACCTGCAGCTCACGAAGCTCAGCGGGAGCCATCTAATATGTTTGAGTAGATATCGGTGATTTTCTGGGGTACATATCAATATATAAGTCTACCTCTCTACGAGAAGTTATTCATGGAATGTCGTTAGGGAAATCATCTGCATACTATTCCACCACCATAGGAAAACTCGGACTCCGCACATCAACCACTCCAAGGATGAGACTAGCCAACTGATGTGTAATCGGCTGCCCCCTCCTCTGTGTAAATCCATCCTACGCTGAAAAGTCCCCCTTCTTGCTGGTGAAGGTGAAATTAGTCCCATCCATGAGGACACACTACACTTTGCGCCTAATATAGTCGATCTGAGCATGAACTGTAGATAACCAATCCATACCCAAGATGACATCGTAAGGCCTTGACTGCACAACAAGAAGATCCCAGCTGAAGCCCTATCCTCCTAGAGGAATATCACACTGCTAGCACTAGTGCGTAATCATCGACTCTACTTCTGTAGGAGTCTATAGCCGTAAGGATCGAGCCAACAGCTCTGTTGGAATCTCTGAGCTCCGAACAAGGGCAGCGTCCATAAAATAATGACCCACACTTGTGTCTATAATTAATGTCGCAAGGGTGGAGTAGACACATATATTATCTTGAATCATCTCAGGTGTGCCATGGTCGTAGGCCTTGACTGCCTGGAGCTGAGCCTGCCTCTATCCTCCAGCTCCCTATGGTTGGGGTGGACCTCCAGGTGGTTGTGGAGGTAGAGCCATGAAATGTTTTCCACCACCCGCTACTCAGCCAACTCCTCTACCTCCTCCGCCTGCTCCTGGTGGACCCCCACATTCAAACCTATACCTCTTCCTAGGAGCTCCCTATACTGTCTGCTTCTCATCTTCATGACATGTCGGGCATTCTCGATCCACGTGACCCTGCCCGCCACATGCATGACATTGCATACTCCTCGTATAGATGGCTCCGTTTCGTGTGCCCCCCAAAATCAGAAATGTATCTGGAGGTCTCCCAACTAATTTCCTAGTCTGCTGGGACCTCTTCCTCATTTGTCTACTTCCGGTTGTAGAAGTCTCTGCTATGTGTTGGCCTGTGGTGGGTCTCGCTTCTGGAGACTGCTCAGCGAGAAAGCTCTCTATTAGAAGGGCTCGCTCCATCACCCCCGCCTGCATCGGGATGCTGAGGGGAATCGTCGAAGCCCATATCTCACGCCTGAGTCCCTTCTCGATGTTCTGGGACCTGAAGAACGGGTCCCACACCATATCCGTGGAGTAGCATGAGAGGTCGGTGAACCTTGCTGAGTACTCATCTACTGTCATGCTTCCCTTCTGTAGATGAAGTAACTCATAAATCTGCACCGCACGAAGGGTGGCTGCAACAAACTCTGAGCGAATGAGACTCTCAATGTTCGTCCAGAATAAAGATGCCTCATCATGCACCTGGAGTATCAGGCTCCACCATCTACTTGCTTCTGCGTGTAGGAGACTTGTGGAAAGGATCACCATAAGGTCTCCATGTGTCCCTAACAATATGAAAACTATGACAACAGCCTCCAACCAATCATCAGCTGCTTGTGGGTCCATCTCTCTACAGAACCTAGGAGACCTCTATCTCTAGAACTCGTGAAATGCACTCAGGAAGCATGAACTCTATGCTGTTGGGTCTGGTTCTATCGGTGGCCCATCAAGTAGTGGTACCGCTGGTTCCTCCGCTGTAATGGGTCCCTACACCGGGGCCTCGTTGCTCAGTGGGAAACCATCTCTTATATAACTCGGAACCCTAGATGGCTACCTTCAAGGGGCCACCCTGAAAAGAAAATGGAGCACCATGGTCGAACAATATACATGGTGAGATGACACAAACTAATCACAAAGAAAACTTTTGAAACACACATGCAATCAGTTTTTTCGTGCACTGAGTCAGAAATCAGAGGTCAGGGTCCTTGTGTATGGATATATCAGCCACCGCACCAACATTGGAATCCCTTGAATGAAAATCACAGTCAATAAACTAAACACTATTGATTCATAGAAAATATTGATAAGTGTCTTGAGTTCTGCTATAGAACCGACTCCTCTGATACCAATTTCTCATGACCCATCCTCGGGGCCCGTGCCGTGACTACCCCAAGCCTGCCTTCCCTAGGCCTGAGGCTGTCCACTAGCACCAAAGGTGTCAATCCCTATACTGGTAAGGCATTGCCTTTACAAAATTAAACAAACACAACAGAGTATGCATCTGAAGTATTCACTAATTAATATTGTATATAAATGTAAGTTTTGAAAGTAAATGGCCTGAAAATACAAGCCCAAAAGTAAGTAAAATACAACTGAAAAGCTAGTACAACTGCAATAAAGTAAAACAGCAACCCCTGAGTCATCCTCCAGAAATCCCACCTGAAGGGTTGGTACAAATGGCCTCCTCAGCACCTCAGGTCTCTCCGTCTGCTCC
Source organism: Viscum album (assembly GCA_963277665.1). Lineage (NCBI taxonomy): Eukaryota > Viridiplantae > Streptophyta > Magnoliopsida > Santalales > Viscaceae > Viscum > Viscum album. The sequence continues at coordinate 115,011,090 of OY728128.1, read as the reverse complement.
ATGTACATATCTCCATGTGGTTCACCTCTAGGTACCGTCTAGCTCTACAAGTCTCTACCTCGATCAGTGTTGTCCATCGTCTGAATCCATCACAACGTAGTACGGGCATAGCCTGTGTAGGGTTGAGTATACTGTACTCAGTAGGGACCCCAAGATCCCTCAAAGGTCTCTCAGAATCCATGAAGGATAAACCAAAGAATAATGATACAATCACTAAGTATCATACAAATCTACTTAGGAATATGCCCATACATATACCTAGGTCATCACACAGAGTTTGGCTACAACTCTCAATCCCATGCACAACCCAGTCCACACAGGAATGAAGTCAATCACATCGATGATAATGATTGAAAGACAAGACTCAGCTCACACAGTTATACATCTTTTGCATAGTAATAGAGATGATTAGATATATTCAATAATTCATCTACGTTGTCGGACCCATATAAGTTACTAGACTACCTAAGCTGTTGGACACACATAGGATACAAGACCAGCTACTCTATTAGACCCACTCAGGATAAAACAATAGAAGTCAAACTGTCGGACCCACATATAATACTAGAATAGTATTCATCGATGTCAAACGCACGGAGAATTACAGTACAGTAGTCATCGTCGTCAAACGCATGGAGGATTCCAGTATGGTAGTCGTCACAGTTGCATCCACCTATAGGGTTCCCACACACAACACGCTCTATTCCGGGAGGGTCCTCTCCTCGAGTCAATGGTTGATACATCAACTATCACGAAGTCCCGATTTTATGTATCCATAAGTTCCATGTCATCAAAAGAAACCCAATGTGGCAGACGACATGTCAATCAGATGGCCGATTACGACAGACGACAGACGATGCGTCAATGTTTTTTAGATAATATTTCCCAATGATCTTTTTAAACCTGAAGGTTCCTGATTTGCATCTTGGTGGTTCGTAGTTTCCGATTATGATGTCAGAGTAATTGGAATCTTTGATTCATCTGGATCTAATGCTGGTCGCATGATTCAATCTTCGAAGGCCCTCGGTTGAGGATTTTGATCGATTCGTCTTCAGTAAATAGGATTTTAAAGACCGTACAATTGTTGGTCTTATGGATTGACGACACTTCATGATTTGTTTGGCTTCAGAAGCTGATATGATTTGGGCCTGGTCTAGTGCCCCTCAGTGATGCAATAGCTTCATATTCTCACTATTTAGATGGTCGTTTGATCTTTTCATGAACCGTGATCCATCCTTCAGTGCGATATGTGTAAGCTGCCCTCAACGTCCTCTGCCTTTTCAGAAACTATCAATTCTTCACATGATTGGAAATATGGTGGGTCGTTTTCTTTGTTGTGGAATTCGCACATCCACTATAATCCACTCTATAAATACCCACATCTTTGTTGAGGTAGATGTGTCAAAGACTCCAGTGGAGTGGTTTTCGATTGCAGTTGGTTCAGAGTTTAGATGAAACAAGAAGTTGTGTTTGAGTCATGGGTCAAATACATTTCACAATGTTGACAATTGGGTAATTTAGCATCTGAGTGTCAGGATGAAGGTTTCATGAAGAGGAATTATGTTCTGAGGATGAGTCCTGGTGAAGGACAAAGGATGATGTGTGAAACTGATCATGGGAATGACTTTGGTCTGGTGAATATGGGTGCATTGGCAGTGGGAAAGGCTGAAGAGGTCTCCTTACATCTGATGGTTCTGGCACTTTTTAATCGGTTGAAGAGTGATCTGCAGGTTGGTGATGGTGGGAAGCAGGATGATGATAAGTGTGTCTCTCGTGTGGGAGGTTTGTTGGCTATTAGCAGCAGTGCTGAGGGGGTGAAACCTATTGCATTGTAGAAAACAGGCCCTGTAGTGCATGATGGTCCTACTGTGGGGGCTTCAGAAGGATGTGCTGATAAAACTGGCCGGAAGAAATATGATGGAGGGTTCCTCATTATAGTTCTTACAAGAAACTATTTTTAGGTTTTGGAACAATAGGATGCGGAGGTGACTAAACCAGTAAATAATGGTGCCCATGCGGAGACTAGACCTCAGGACGATACTCTTGAAATGAAGAAATGAGGATGGTGTTGTATGAATATCATGAAATGGTTGAACAGCCACAATGCTTAGAATTAATTGATGCTAACGCTCAGTTTCAAAAGAATCAGTCAGCAACTTATCAAAATGTGGTTATCCCGGGAAAATGGGGGGAGATTTCTGAGAGTGATAAAGAAAATAATGGTTGATTGGCAAGGCCCTCGTATAACAACAATGTCCTGAGGGGAAGGTGAAGGTATTTGAGAACCATGAGGTGATAATTTCCTCACCATGAAGGTGGCCGAGTAAAGATTACTCCCTTTTTCCATATCCGATGTCAACTAGGTCATCTATAACAAATGGAGGAGGTGCTGGTCTATATAAGGGTATGCAATATCCTAATGAAATTATTTCATTGGAGCGGTTCAATTTGAGGAGGAAGTATGCCAATTTACTTATGCATTATGAAAGCTCGGAATGGGAATCATCCACCTTAGAGGAAGCTTTCTATCTGGGTTGTGGTGATGGGTACGGTTCTGATGGTTTCTAGTTGAAGTTTTTGGGCTTCTGTTCTTGTTTACTAAATGTTTCATTAATTTTAATAAATGGTCAGAGGTTTTCCTCTGACTGACTTTCTGGGTATTATATCACGATATAAATGATGAATACCTTAACAAATATTTAATGATAATTATTAAATTCACTATTAATAATATATATATAATGTGAATGTGTATTCATAAATAAAAAAAGAATTATAATAGACTCATAATTTCTTTACATTTTTTGAAATGTTATATTTGATATATCAAACATAATCAATCATATCTAAGGATAAAAACAATGAAGATTAATCTTTGAAAACTATTTACCTAAAATATTTATTCCAACTAAATTATCAATGTTAATTAATGCTAATGTATCTGTAGTACATCATCAAATCCATTACGAATTACCCAATTATGAATTTTATATGAAACCCCAAATATACAAAATAGAAGACCATAATATAGAGGATGTAGAGGGTTAATACCATAGAGAGTGGGGAACCAAAAAATGATAACACTCAACTAAAGGTTAGATTTCTCAAATTTCATATTGACTCTATATATACAATTTAATGAAATAAATTAATGAATTCAATTTTAAAATCAAAAGAGAGTGAAATTAGTTTCCATAGTTTTTTTTATCAAAATAAAACATTATATAATATAAAATAATAATAATATTCCTTCATCAAGATCCCATATTTATAATCCATGATTTCAATTTTGGTTTTATAATTTTCTAACTAATAATAAATGGTAGTTCTAGAGACATCACATTACTCTCATCCCTAATATACATCCCTAAATCACAATTTTTATTATATATGATCAATTCATGTTCTATGTTGTTTACATGAAATATAATGTATAGGGAATAATATATGTGTCCTTAATGGCATGTAAATGATTAATTCCTTTAAATATTACTTGTTTTGTAATGAATATGTAAACTTTAAAGATTATTTTCTACTCGAAAATATTTTTTCAACTTTGGTTCTTCAGTTTTGGTCCTCCAAAACCTCCCATTATCATATTGTCCAGCATATGAATACAAAATATATATATATCTTCCAAAAGTGTCAAATTCAATCCCTTAATAATCAATAAATCCAATATAAAGAACCATAAATTTGTATATCTAAATAGATTAATCAAATACCGCACATTATAAACATTCTCAACCAAAAGAAGAACATCAAAACGAAAACACTACGGATCCATACATCACCAAGTGAATTTCAAAATTAATTTGATCAAAAAATCATTATATAAATATGTATTATAATATAAAATAAAAGTACATAAAAATAAATTCATAAATAATTATTATTTATAATTTCATTTTCAAATATATATCACATTTTCACATTTACATTTCAAACATTCTTCAATAAAAATTCAATTGAACATTTTTGAAAACTTGAATGTTTACACTCATATCTCAAGGTAAAAAATTAATATATTTATAGGAATAAATAATGTACATGATCATTTCCATAGTCTTTCATTTAGTTTTATATCTCCACTCCATAATTTCAAATAATGTAACTAATCATGATATATTTTCAATTATAATCAAATGAGATAGAGGTTGAGGGTTGTGAGTTAGTTATTTTTAAAAACTGTTAGGCTCAACAAGGAGTCCAAACCAAATGTATAATATTTGATATTCAAAGGACTATATCAATGAAATTATGATCAAAAAATTATAATTTCCTCTCATAAACCCCCTAAGGACCAAAGATACAAATCAATTATGATGTAGCAATAATGAAAATTATTCCACTCTTGTGAGTTTTTATATATTTCAAACCTCATGATTGTAATGAACCTCATATCTACCAAATGACCACATATGATAAATTTAAGGTGTCTAGTAAAGGCGATGTTTTATTCTCCTATTTAAAAAATATTGTTTTCTTCTTTACTTATTTTCATTTTTCCCTGAATCTAGGATTTGGATTAGTCTATCATCCACCACCAAACCACATGTGATTATAATACCATTTATATAGAAACAATAACTTTATTCTATTTCGACTATCTGGAACCTAAAATGGTTTCCCCAAATCAACAGAAACCATAATTTAATACATTTCATTCTCTTTGGATCCAAAAATCAAGAATTGATTCATTATTCCATTTTCATTATCATGCTAGGAAACAAAATAGATCAACAAAAATTTCCATTTCATTCCATAATTTCCATGTTTTCTGTTATGTGGCTCTAAATACCTGTGCTGCATAAGAATACACAAAAAAAATACCAGTCCCAGATATCATATTAAATATATTAATAATCAATTAATTTAATTTAAATACACTTAAAAATATAGACAAAAAATTCATATCAAAACAATAATTATTATTTGTATTAATGTAATTTGAATCCCATTAATCCATAAATAATCTCAAAGATTGATACTTCTCTATCATGTGTAAAAAAATCCATTCCAAATGGTGAAACACCGGGGACTATACATCACAATCACACAAATCCTATAGTGGACTATTTAAATCTACCAATTCAATTGCGGACATTATATATAGATATTTATATATAGGACATGAATTACAAATTGTTAAATGTAAAACTAAACTTCATGAGAAGGGAGTTAACCTATTAATTCCTATAGATATACATAAATTAATTTCTTTACCATGGTTCTATTTTCTATTCACACGGTATTTACATTATATATATTTATATATGATAATTGATCTCCCACTCCACCAATATATTCATTAAGGCAACATATTGGTGGAGGGTGATAAAATGATATATAAGATGATGTATCCTCTCTAAAGGCATGAGATTACTCTATATATATAAGAATATACATTATTTAATGTCTTCATGATCCATTAAATTTTATGTTTTTGGTTGCTAGAGTGTTCTGAGGAGACCTTGAGTGACTATGGAGAAGTTTTGTAGCGAAAGGTTGGAACACGAGGGATTACACATTGTGTAATTAGGTTACACGACATGAAACACTATTTCATAGAATTTCTTAGAGGTTTCACAATAATAAATATTTCAGGGTATGAAAAATATAAATAAACATGTAGGTGATGTATTTTTTGGCTGTAACCAAACTCCGAGTACAACAAAGCATTAAAGGTTATTACATGTCATGTAATACACCGATCCTGTTTTGTTTTAAAAGAAATTATTTTCCATCTAATTTTACATCATTCGGCCATGATCTCTACATCCTCATATTTCAGATGAACCTTAAGCACCCCAATGTTTTCTTAGATCCCTATACAACCCTCTTTAATCTGTTGATCTTTGTAATTTATCATTGAAGATCTGTGGTGAACCAAGTAACATCCCCCCTTCATTTTCAACCAATTCCTCTTAGTTTGAACTCTATTATTCAATATCTTCTCACTATTCTATGGAGTTTATACCAATATTCCTAAATTTGATCCCTTTAGTTATAGTTTGTCTGGTTATGTTGTGGAATCCCCATATTGATGCAGATTTTGGGGAACTGGTTATCAGAGGTTTGTCGTGTGATCAGTTCTTGAGAAAGACAGTTGAAATACATTCAACGATGAGTTTCCTTTTATTATAATTATTTTTCATTATATGTGATATTTTTTCACTTCTGTTTACCTATAGATCATCTTTTATTAAAAATAATTTTATAAGAGGAATTAGTTAATTTAAATTGTTGGGTAATGGGGGTTTGGTTGAATTCTTTTTTACAAATTTGATATTATTGTGATCCTGTGATTTTTTGTGAGGGATGCCCTAATGAAAATTGGTGTTGTAAGTGTATTTGATTGCACTGTAATAAATTTGAGGAATTTATGTGTTAATTTATTAGTTGGAAACATACATGTGAAAATTGGATATTCATGTACCGGCATTCATGGAATGGATTTCCCCAGATTTTACAGTTTCTATGATAACAACTTAATTAATAAGTTGAATAAAATAAGGGATTCATTTCTAAAAATGAAATTTTGTCTTTCTATATTTTTTATGTGGTGTTTTTTTGAGTGTTGTTGTGTTTTCTAGGATGGCGTAGTTTGTGAAATGGAATCAAAAGAATACATACTTATTGATTTTGGGATGGTTGAGACATGTCGGGCATTAGGGCTGTGATCAGGTTGTGCAATAATGTGTTTCCATGTGTGGTTGTATGTGGATGGGTTTTGTTGACTGACATTGATTATGTATGGTGTTGGTTTTTATGGGTACTTTTCCAAATGTTTCTCCATGAATGACTTTTTTTGTGCTACTTGTTATGTGATTTTCTTGGTAATTTCCCATTTTTATGGAATTAATTAATCAATTAATTAATGAAAATTTGATATGTATAAAAATGGAAGGGGTTGGTTTACATAATATAATGTTTTTTATAAATTAAAACAATTGGAAATATGAATTGTGTTATGCGATTTGTGTGGTTTTTTCCATCTAGAGGTAGTAGAAAAAGTGGCAATGTTAATTTTTCTAAGAACCCATAGGTTATATACTAGTATTTGGTATCTTATATGTACATAAATGAATTTTCATTATAATTTCTATTTGAACCACATGATAATGGATAATTTTGTTCTAAAAACCTTCATAGTCATAGGGCGCTCTTACCTACTCCTCTATCTAGACAGAGATACACCATGTTTCATAGAGCCTACTGTAGTTTGTGAGGAATATGTGTGTGCGGTAATGTTTTTCATTCCCATGTGACTTTAGGATGAGATGAGTTGTTCATTACCATGGGGTTATAGGATGTGGTGTGTTTTTTTCATAGGTGTCTGAGGGAGGTTGTGATGTGGTTTGTATCACAGGTGTCTGTGGGTTGGATGTGATGTGGTTTGTGTCTAATCCTTCAACCAGCATGATGTGATCTATTTTTTGTCCGAGGTTCATGCAGGTGGTATGTGATGTAGTTTTTTTCCATATATCTATGGGTGGGATTTTTTGGTTTGTTTCATAAGTTTCTTTAGGTAGGATGTAATGTGTTTTATGGCACTGGTTTCTATGGGATGGGTGTCTTGTGGTATGTTCATAAGAGGTGGTTGAACCACGATGATTTCCATTAGGGTGTGAGATCGTCTAATTAGTGGGAATGATGTGTGTGGTACCATATCATTTATTTGATTTATATTATATTATATGACATTCATTATTTGGTGAGCATTCCATGGAGTGGTTGGGGGTAGAATACGTGTTTATGTTCTATTTTGGTTATGTAGTTTTCTCATAGCTGAATTTATATGCCAAATTCACATGAGAAACAGAGACTTTGGTTTCATTACTGAGTATACTCGTATGCTCATCCTACATATATAAAATAGTATTAGGAATATAGGAGGATTTTGAAGAACATGTTTAAACTTAGTAGATTCGATCATGAATGATTTGGTGTCACTTCCTCGCTTTATTTTTTTTATTTATTTGGAAACATTTGAATTTCTATCAATTCTAAATTTCACATTCATGTGATATGGATTAAGGATTTCATTTATATATTTCATAGAGTTTGTTTTATTTTGATCCATCATATCTCAAATTCTTGTTTTCCAAAAAAGGGGAATGCTTCACATTCAGGGTGATTTGTACGCCCTTGGTGCTAGTTGCCTAGCTACGGCCTACTTGAAGTGGGGCACGGGGTCATTATATGCATTTTTCTTTTTTAGCCCTAAAGGGGTATCTTTCTGGAAGGTGGAAATCCTAGAGTTGTATCAGAGGAAAACGATTAAAGGGATATTATAGTGTTTTTTTTTCGGAATAATTGTAATTGCATGGGGATGAGATTGTAACCGTTTTATTTATCCATGGTGTGTGACATAGGTTGGGGAGACCAGATAGGTCATGGGATTTTGGTTCCCCCATCCCATAATAAAGTGCATAGAAAATGATCATATCGAATGACCATGTGAGATTGAACTTCTTGTATTTTAGAGACCTATGATCTTTACATTCCTCCTAATTACATTTTTTAATTGATAAATTGGGTAATTTTGGGAATTTAAAAATTAATAAAAATAATTAATATAATTTTTTGTAAACTAACATAATAATCAATCATAAGAAATAATTATTTACCTTATGGATATGGAATTTGGAACTCATCTACATGTGGCGTAAGAGATGTAAATTCAGCAGGATGATCTGGTTGATCACCATATGGGTAGTCAAGTAGAGGAGGATGGACCGTGGTAGAGGGCATTGCATTCTTTCACGAAGTGGGATTTGGGAAATTATAAGGGAAGTGTCTCGATTTTAGAGACATAGGGATGACTAGATGATCTGTAGATTTCCTTTGGTTAGATTGAGGCACTGACGGAGTACATGGTCCCATAGGTAGTTATTCAATTTTAGGGAGATACACATAAAGTGGTGGGAGTTTTTTTTGTACGTGCTTAAGGTATATGACATGTTGTGGGTCAATGTTTTTAAGGAGTTCTGGTCAGCTTTATTAGGCCCCAGGAAAAAACAATGCATGATCTTGAATTAGGTAAATAATTCACATTGAGGATCTTTTCAATTTTATATCATTATAGAATTAGATCATAACTTATACATAACAACATGAAAATTACATGTAGACAATTCAACTGAGTATCCATTTTTTCATTAAATAATAACTCTTCAAAAAAACATTTCTACTTCCATGTTTTAAATAGCATGACTTTTCCTTGAACCAATCGATGGCCTTATTCATATTTAAGTCCCTTGGAAAGCATTTAAAAAACATTGGATGATAATAAATAGTGCAGTGAGGAATATTAAATTAGGAAATAATCATTTGTTCATGAATACATACAAATAATGGAAATCATACATTTCAATCATAAAACATATTCTCTATTACATACCTCCCAAAATAAAAAGATTTATGATTATCATATAGAAATTGTAAATCATAAAGGTTAATTTTGGAATCAATAAAAGACATACATTGAAGCTTTCATATCTAAATAGGGAGTTACATTTGAATTACTCATCACAGTATATTCCCTAAATACTTTAGGATAAACATTAATGTTTACCTCAGTCACGTTACCCAATGCATTGGAGAGCTATCTCAGGCACACCTAGCCTAGGTTTATCACAGAACCACCTATATGCGTAAATAATTCCCCAAAATCCATAACATAATCATTACACATAAAACAAGAATAATGGTAAGATAACACTTCCACATTGAATTCACAAGATATAAATTCAATATATTCATATAATCAATTATTTTAAAACATTCAAAAAGACAAGTTTTGAATCAAAGTGTCCCATGAAACTCTGAATCTTATGAAAATAATTTAAAATTTAAAACAGTCATGTCAAAAATAAATAAATTCATAGAATAATTTCAAAATAATGAACATGAAAGTGAATTATTTAGATGATTAAATCATTAAAACTTTAAAAATGTTTTTTTAGTTAAAGAATCCATTACAACATATGAAATTGCTGAAATAAAACAAATTAATGAACAAAATCAATGAATACCTTCAATTTCATGAGCATATATAAATGCATGATATTGAATTTCAAAATTGTTTAATATCCACCTTATAGGATAATAAAGGTCCACAAAATTAAGATATACCTCAATAAAAGGAGATTGATATGTAGTCCCTTACAAATAACATTCACTTTGATTAAGGAAATATCCATGACGTAATTATGTGTGAAAAATATAAATACACAAAATATAAGTGTATATTATGTTTAAAAAAACCATTGGTCATTCACAAATATTACTAGAATGAAAATATCTAGATGTAAATGTTTAACCTAAAGAATTGAAATTGGGTTAAGAAGATCCCTTTTAAAATTCCACATCCTAACGACGTCACATAAATATACAAAAAATCAGTTGATCATAGAGAAATAGGGTCTCTAATAACATGAAAAAATAACAATAAAGATATATAAGATCATATCAAAACATTTGAAACTGAAATTTAATGAAAAGACATAATATAAGTCTTTGACTAAAATATGAGGGTGAATTGTTCCCTCACCTCATGTCCAACAAGACTCGTTCATTATTTATTCTTGAATAAAAACATAAGATAATATCGAAATTCTTAAGATCATTTTTCAGTTTTTTTATTCCGTTTATATCACTTATTACCATGTTATAAAAATTAGATAATTATTTATGTTAATATCGGTCGTTTGGTAGATATTGGGTACTTGAGTCGAAAATGAGCTAGATATAATTACAAATTCTCCATGTCGTAAATTTTACATCATATCTAGAATTTAATTTATTAATTAGATATCATATATATCATATATATCATTTATTTATTTATTTATAATAGTCCCTATCATTCGGACATATGAAACAAAATGCACCGTTCGTGGGGACGGTAATGCATACATATGCATGAACACTACATTTATTTATTTTTCCTATTTAATGGAATGAAAAATGAATGATACGTAGATATATTATATTCCCATTATAATATATATTATATATGTTAAATATGTTCATTAATTCATTGCTTTATATGTTCCATGTCTGGAATGAATGAGTCATATCATTTTGAGGGGGAGGGGGGTAGTGCGCACTTTCTCAAATGAAATTAGCTTATATATATAAAATGAAACAAATAATGGAATGCTTCAAATTATAATTACATAAGAGTAGAGATAAAATTAATATCATATATATCATATATAATTTTATTTCCATCACAATGGCCACCATGAGAGGCGGTAGGAGATAATTGAACAATCATCATTTTGTGAGGCAGTAGTTCGCCGTCCACAGAAACAATATGATCGTATTCATTAGATGGAGGATTGTGGAAGTGTAGTTAAAATACAACTAATAATAAAACCTATTATATTTAGGATACTATTTCTGTTATTTAAATAATAAATAAGAAGAGTATATGGAGTGGAGATTAAAAATAAAACAATTGAACTTGAGAGAAGGCGTTGCCTTTATATCGGTTAATTCCCTTTGGTTTCAACCAACATGCTTTTTGGAATTTCCTTTTGCGTAATAAAAGGAATATGGGAGGTTTATATGGATTTTGGGAGCTTGTTGGTGCCTAGTATGGATGATCCAAGAGGCTTGATTGTTGTGAGTAATGGGTTAGAGTTGATTCCATTTTATACGGGGAGGGGGTCTTTAGGAATGTTTGAAAATATTAATTTATTAAAAATAGAATTTCATTTTCAAAAGACCCCCAACATATTTACATCTATGATAAGGTTGGGATTTTTCTAAATCATCTCAACGAATGGGGTTTTAGACATGTTTACCGCATAAAAATAACATTATCATTTATCTTTTACCCTTTCATAACTAATTTAACCCTTAGCATATCCTATTGTATATTAATACTATTTGGTTAATATTTTTACAATAAAATTCCTATGTACCCAAAATGGATCATTAATGACATTTTTAAATTCATATATTTTATTTGGCCAAATATTATATTTTTATGATTATTTTATCATTTAATGAAATATTAAATTTTTTCAAACAAATTTTACATATTTTATAAACTATTCATATGAAGACTTTTAAAAAATCTATAAAAACATGGTTATTTCGAAAAACCATGAGTAATTAAAATATAAAAATCATTATAATCCCTTAAAGTCATTGATGACAAAAAAAATATTAAAAATAAGCTTATTTTAATATTAATAATCAAATTTATTTAAAACTATCGCTAAAAAGGTAATCATTACATCATCATTGTTTCATAAATAAGTTTATTAAATGATGCCGGAAAATTATAAATAATAAACCAGGATATATGAAATATTTTTTGATTTCTAATGACTATTTATAGTTAAAAATATCAGGTATATAATCCCATATAAATATTTTTTACTAAAACATATATGTTTATGTTACATATTTCTTAACGATAAATTAATTATTTTAAAATGTCTTTTTAACTTAGAAGTGTCTCTATGGGGTCTCAAAATCAGCCCAACGATGCCCATGGTTGGAAATGTATCATCCAATAGGGTTTGGAAATATGTCAGGGTAATCTAATAGTATAATAATATTATTTTTTACACCTATTTATCAGATTTACACTTGAAAAATGGTAAATAAAATATTTACTAAATAAACAATTTATAATGACTAAAAAAATATACCAATTTACACAATTTGGACTTCCTGATTCCAAATATGATATAAATTTTTCCAAATTCCAAACAAAGAAGTCGCAAGATTTAATTTAAAATTAATTTCCATTGTCAAAAACAAAAAGCGTGTTTTTAAGAAATAATAACAATCAAAAAATCCACATCTATTTATGTCTAATTAAAAAGAGAAATTACATAAAATGGCTAAATTGGATTAAATGGTGAAAATATAATCTAATTATACTATAAAATGAATTAATCAGATAGTATAATCATATAAAAAATATATATTAAAATGCATTTTTGAATTAAAATGTTGTATTTTTCATTATTCATCAAAAAATAATCATTATAATAAAAATACCAAAATTTTACCCAAAGTAAATTTCAATGTCCCTATTTTAAAGAAAAATAACATGTTATTAAATGAACCATATAAAATATTCAAAAACTAGATTTAAAAAGGTGTCTTCATCAATTAGCGGTAAATAATCCTTTTAATGAATATTAGAGTATATCATACTTAAAATCAGATTCAATATTATTATATGACTCAAATTTTTATTCGATAAAATTAAAAACATTTAACAAACATGTGTAATCATATTTTAGGTAGTTATATTCATTATGGTCAATATAATGTCTAGACGTTAACTACAATTTAAATTAATAATATTATCATAATATTTTTTGGAATAATCAAAGTGTCATGTTATAATGAACAGTGATAGAAAACATGATCTGGAGAATGTTAACCACCAAAAAAAACAACAAATTCTGATAGGTTAAACGGTCTTTGATTCCACGGTTGGAAAAGAAAACGTACAACCATTTTTTTAGGTTACCATTCATAATGAATGATAATTTATTTCTGTGATTGACTAAGAACATAAATAAATATAACTACTTTTCATGTTTTTTTCATCCATTAATGAATTTTCCCCAGAACCCATATTTTTATCAAACAATGAGTATTCATGATTACATGGTCACACATGAAGTGCTAGAATAAAATAATAGAGAATAACAACATCCAAAAAAGATAAACTATGTATTTCCCTTCCCATTACAAATTAACCATAAACATAATGGTTATTACAAGATCAGATGATCCCCAAAAAACATAAATTTTTATAAAAAATAAATTCTAATTTTAATCTCCATATTTGAAAAAATACCCAACACATGACAAAGACCATTTAATACAAAATTCACATTTATATTATTCAAAATAATCCAACGTATGTTTCAAACCCAAAATTCCAATGGATTTTATCCCATTCTTCGACAAAAATCATAACATTTATCTAAAAATAACATTGGCTACTCTTAATTTCTAATAATAAAAAGTAATTAACCTAATCACATATTTCTTATGATAGGTTAACAATTTCTATAAATAACCCACATCTCTATATTTTCAAAATTTAATCATTCATTCATAAAAAATAAAATTTCAATCATTACTCCACAAATGAAATCCTATAGTATTCTTTTTTTCCTTGGGAATACATTCATTCCCCAAAAGAGAGAACGTATTCTAAAATAACCTTTATCCCTTAATCTCAAAATCATTTTCCTAAAATAAGGATGTGAAATTGATAATATATAAGTTCCCAAAATAAACATAATCATGATCCGTAAAATAATCTATCTAAAACTAATTAATCATACTATCCTTGGACTTCAAATAGTTTAGTGGGAGGCAATAAATTCCAATCGTACTTTGGTTGTGGGTTAGATTCCCCCAGCTTTGTCCGACGTGACGTGATGACACACTATCATTCATTTATCATTTTCAGTTTTCACATCTTAAAATGAAATGACATTAGAAATTGGTGAACTTATACTTGTATAATCCTTCTAATCCCATTCATAAACATCCATCATGGGACATCTATTTGTATATGTACCATGTACACAACATATAAAACATTCAATTGATTCATCAGATATAACTTCTTTCTGTTTCCTGGAGTCAACTACACACTTCCTTTTCCCATGGAATGTTCTTGCTTTATGTCCTTCATTGAAATATATAAAACATATTATTGTCCCTTTGATGCATTTTCCTAGGTTATTCTTTTCACATCCTTTATAGTTATGTTTTTGAATATACCTACCAGTACGATTATTACCTGAATATCCATTGGGATTTGATTCTCGCATAAATAACGACTTAAAAATCAACAAGTTTCATGCATTAAATCATGACTCCTGATTGTTGTTTATGAATAACCACATGATATCTCATTGCATCTCCCATTTTATTTGGTTTCTCATTCAAAAAACCAACAATGTTTTTTTTAAATCCATTATTTCTCTGGTGCCTGCTAGATCCATCCCTTTACTAAAACCAAAAATTTCAGTCTCAAAATATGTCACGACCCGCATTCTCCAAGAGGATGGAAGGGACGTCAAACTTCCATACCATTCCTTCATCATGTTATAAGATATATAATTACCCAAGAGTACAACCACCAATAGGCCCTAGTGTCGCGACTAGCACTGTGTGTATAAAATCATATGTGATATGGAAGGAATTACATATTTTTTTAAATAATCATGGAGTAAGATATTAAATCTCATACAACACCAAAACTGGAAGTAAAAGTAAATCCAAAAACAATCCATTAGTATATGAATGTTCCAATATAATGTGCAACTAGTACAAGAAAACTCCAAATGGATGTACCAAAGGAAAAAAATCGGCAACACTAATAGTCCTAGTGTATGACCTCATATGGTCTTCCACGGTCCCTGAAGTACTCCTAGAATTCACAAAATAGATTTCTATAAATAGGGTGAGAATAAAAGTATACACAGTAGGGAAGACTAAAAGCACTTGGCACAGGTGTGGAGGCATTCAAATTCCCCATGAGAAAAGGAGATGACCAAATCACTTAGCAAGGAAACTACCCAATGAAACCACACCCTGGTACAATCTCCAAATAATGAATGTCATGTAATGTAATCTTAACAACACATCGATGTTTGTATACCCACAACAATTTCCCACTGGTTATTGAAGACAACCTATGTGTCAGACATCCCCCGCCATTTTCACTACAATCTCATTGTTTCCCCAACAACAACCTTTTGGGACACCATAGTCATGCATCTCACCTGCAGACACCCTATCCAAAAAAACCACACACATAAATGCCAATAGACACCTGGTCCAAAATAACTATCTCCATGCCTAATCAAACATGGGCCAGAACAATTCCACCATGCCCGAAGACACCTACTCCTCAACCTAAAGACATCCGGGAAACAAACATCCTATACACACCTGGGCCAAAATACCCAATTACCCTTACTGAAGAATATTAAGCTATAATGGACCTCAATCCATCACAACCTACCATAAGTGTCTTGGGATACTCGGGAAAGGGATCAAAAAAGGATCTAATAACTAGCCACTCATAGGAGTGTTGGAAAAAACACCCTCAACCCTGAAATGGTGGTGTTCAGCATGAAGTGCTCAATAGGGGTGGGGTGAAAAAAGAAACAAAAGAACTAAATTATACATATAGGTAAACAACAATTCATACCATCCTAGGGGTTCCAAAACCAACCCATAAACAAACATCCTTCTACTGTTCATTCATTAAAATATCAATAACCACAACCAAGTCACAACTCTTTCCTAAGAATTAATTCCTTTTTGAAACAATTCTTGTTATTACATTCAAGTGGTTCTATTTAAATAATTACTCACTACCGAGAAACTAAGAGACATAGCCACACACCAAGGAAGAAAAAACAACCATGATGAAAATTAAGCATTCACAACTGGTTCCCATGTAACGTCAGAACAACAAAAGGGATCTGAAGTATTGGGACTAAACCAAACCCCATAATACAACCCCACATGGCCCCAAATCCACAAACTAACAACATCACAATATGAGATCCCATCCCCACCCATTTCACCTCACCAGCATCAACCAGAACAACAATTAAAATCACCAGAAAACTGAAAGGGAGTTTTTAGATTTAAACACACCATTCCTTTTGTTCGGTCATTCAGTTTGGTTAACCATGGTGACCACATAAGGATTTATATTCATTGGGAATCCATTAAATCAACCTAGTTTATTTGATTGACCATATTTCATTTTATATCCATTCAATCACAAAATATTCCAAAAAATAGAGGTTCATTAGTGGGAAATAAATGACCACCAACTTCGATGATTTTCAGTCGACATATGCCCATAAAATTCAAAACATATAATCAAAGTTAAAATAGTAGAGAAGCATCATCAAAAACAACCCTTCATTCATCAAAAATTAGTTATTATCTTCATTTTGTTTTGGATTCATCCATACCTGTAGGAACATTATCATACCCAGCCTTCATGATAGACAATAATGAGAGATGATTGAAAAACACTACCTATATGATCAACGAGAAAAAATTTTCTCCACACGATAAGAACTGGGGATGCATGACTTGTAGGGGAGGAACTCTAAGGACTCCATGAGGAGGAAGAAAATTATTCAACATAGGCGCACCACTAGCCTCAAAAGGGGAACTCCAAATGAAATAAGGAAAGGAAATAGAACATCCAAGAAGAATATAGAATCCTCATGCAATAAAAGTTCAGATCCTGAAGTCACAGGATATGAATTCTTGGACCGCTTCAAAGGTGGGTCATAGATTATCCATGCTGTTTGGTTCATTCACATGATGGAATTAGTTTTCATTTAATAATTTTCATTTTATTGGTGTCCATAATGGTTTTGAGTTAAATTATTTCTATTAAATAGAGTAAAATTCATAAATGGGGAGAAATTTGAAATTACGGGAAAAGGGGGTGACACCAAGTAAAAACTGCATGTTATGGTATGTCAAGGGTCACCTGGATCTTATGAGTTTTAGATATCATTGAAGTGTTTTTAATGGATTTTAATTTGTTATTGAAACAATTTTACATCAAAGGATATGTATTGGGGGTGGAAAATGAAAAAGTCATAAACTAGAGAAAGAGAACAAGGGTGGGATGCCTTTTGGTGAGACATTGTAATGGTGCCATCGTCACGGAGCCACCATTATTGTGTACGATCATGATGGTGTGACTGCTACGGTGACACTATAAGTGATTCCACGATTTTTTTGTGCGACCATGAATGTGTGACTGCTATGGTGCCACTGTCACAGTACCACTGATTCGATGGAACACCGTACATGGAGCCTCATTCATGGTGCCACTAGTTTGATGAGACATTGTATGTGGCGCCACCGATTTTGTGTGTGACCATGACTGGCACCACATCCATGGTTCTTCTATGACAGGTTCCACCTTTTCAGTAGATCCTTTTGATGGAATCATTTTTTCGGAATACAATATAATGAGTCATTATCTGTGCCATTATATCGGATACCTCTCAAACTATTTTCTATATCGAGAATCAATACTATACACTAAAAAAGAGATTGGTTTGAAAAACCACCTTGCAAGATAACACTTATGAATAATCCTCCATGTCTTCTTGGAAAACCTCTCACTCAAGTTACCACACAAACATTAAAGGTAATACCGTCCAGTCATATGGACTTGAGAGTTTCATCATCCATGTCAACATACTGCCCACTTTGGGCAGCACTGTCTCACCCACACGGGTTTAGCCACATCCACATTAATGTGATTTGATTAAGGATTAGGTTCTCCCCTCCCCAATTTCTGGAGTCACCACACACATCTCCAGAACAAGAAAAACTATCCATTTCATAGTTAACAATGTCAAGCACTACATCACAAACTAGTACTAAATAGAACAGAACCAAACTCAAACCAGCTCTGGGTATTGGGAATTCATTTGTGCCTCTCGTTCCCAGGTACTCTCCTAGAGGCCACTATAACTCCATAACACATGAACAAAGGGAATGTTTCATAAAAAAATCACCTTAATCACATGATAAAATATCCTCATTTGCCACTCTTTGAATGTCATTTCGTCCACAATATCTAGCTTCTCCCCGTCGAGGACATACAAATCATCACGTAAAAACCAACAGATCATATACCATTGTACAAGGTCATGCACCCTCTGTAGTGGCGGTGGTTGCACCTACTATTAAGCCACCTCGCCGACCCGCCACCACACCTTGAAGTGT
Source organism: Viscum album (assembly GCA_963277665.1). NCBI lineage: Eukaryota > Viridiplantae > Streptophyta > Magnoliopsida > Santalales > Viscaceae > Viscum > Viscum album. The sequence goes on along the minus strand of OY728128.1, from coordinate 114,992,295 downwards.
CTGATGAACCTGGTTGAATGATTACTTCCCCTATTGAACCATTTTTGCCCACACATAAGGGAGACCTTCAAGAAAACATGGTCACCAAACTTGAACACCATGTGCCACCTCCTATGATCTACATACCACTTCTAGATATCCATATCCACCTTTATCCTCTCTCGTATAAGCTGAACCTTCTCTGTTGTGCTTTTCACCACCTCTGTGACAAGAACACATGCTTCCCTGACCTCTATCTAGAAAATTTTTGATCAACACAACCCCATATACATGGCTTCGAATGGATCCATTCCAATTGTAGAGTGATATCTATTGTGGTAGGAAAACTCTACTTTAGGAAAGTTTCATACCCACTATCATCCAAAGTCAAAAACACATGCCCATATAATATAATCCAACATCTAGATGGTATTTTTAGTCATCACATCGGTCTAGGATTGGAATGTAGTGTTGAGACATAACTAGGAGCCAAAATCATTTTGCAATACTTTCTAGAACCATGAGGTAAAACTAGGTATCTCGATCTGAGACTATGGACCTCAAAACTCCATGCAACTGCACCGCCATGTCAATGTATGTCCATGTTATGGAATCCACCACATTCGACTCCATGTTTTATAAGATTTGTAGGGCTTTAATAATATAGTCAATTAATATTCAGATAGCACTGAAACCCCCTTGAACACATGGTAGTCCCATGAAGAAATCCATTGAGATTTCAGACCACATTGACTTGGGTACATTTGAATGTTGGAACAACCATCTTGGGATGCAGTGGCCAGACTTCACCTACTGACACATGAGGCACATTTCCATAAACTCTACCACTAATCGCGTCATCCCATGCCATGAAAAATGGTCTCTTATACCCTGGTACATCTTGAAAACTCATGGGTGTATATCCAGGGTTGAGTGGAGGAACTCACCTAGTACTCTCTTGTGAATTTCCCCTAGGTCAAACAAATATCCTTGAAAAAAAATCTGATTTTGTCATCTTCCATCCATCCTCCTAGAGCATCACCCTAGCTAACATGGTCGCACATCACTTCAGCCTCTATGTTCCCCCACTGAGACTCCTACCCCTTATGCAACAGAGATGACTAAACTGTCATCTAGAATAGAATTCCTCTACCATCCTCAACCCTATAATTCAGGTGTATGGAATCCAACTCCTCCATGGCCTTCCAAGCATCTGTCGAATCTTGAACAAAATCTTTCTGCGACTTCCTACTCAAGGCATAGACCACCACGTTCCCCTTTGTTTAGGTGTAGAAAATCTCAAAGTCGTTGTCCTGAAAAAACTCCATCCACCTTTATTGCCACAATATCAAGTCCCTCTATGAGAATATATACCACAAGATCTTGGGATCTGTTAAGACCACAAAGCACTCCCCTCTGAGGTAATGCTTCCAAAGTGTTTGTTCCAACACATCTACTTCAGGTTCTAGATAGTGGGTGGAATAGATACACTCATGGGGGCATAACATCCTAGACCCATATGAGATCACCCCATATTGTTACATCAACATACACCCCATGCCTTGGCCTAATGAATCAAAGGACACCTCAACCATCAACCCTTCTTCAGTCAGCCTCACCGCAGCAACACTAACCAAATTCCCCTTCAGATAACTGAAGGCTTTTTGTCACCACTCACTCCATACAAAAGCATGTTCATTATTGGTAAATCTTTTCGAAGGTGCTACAACATGGGAGATATTGGGAATGGATCATCAGTATTAACCTTCTAGACCGAGTAAACTACATTCCTTTGCCAAAATATTGGGTTCTTCCCAAGAAAAAAACTGCATCGACCATTGAAAATTCCACTGGTATCCCTTACTTGGACACCACATGTCCATGGAGGTGCACTTTTTATGTTCAGACCATTCATTTGGATGACTTCCCATAGAGTTGGTGCTGTCATTGGGCCTCTAAAATTATCATCAGATGATCGGCGTGATCCTCCTCTGATATTGAGTAGATGAGTATATTGTTAGTGAACCCGACTATGAAGAAGTCTAGATATTCTGGGAAGATGGAGATCATGAGTCCTATGAACTCAGATAGTGGATTATCAACACCGAACAACATGACCAATAACATGAAGTGCCCATATCTGCACTAGAAGGTTTTCTTCGAGATGCCACCCTCCTTCACCCTCGACTGGTGATATCCTGACTACAGATCAATCATGGTGAACTAGGCTACACACTTCAATTGACAAAAAAGGTCGTCAATCTTTAGTTGGGGGTATTGATTCTTGAATATCACAAGGATCAGCATCTAGTATTTTACACGCAGCCTGAGACCACCATCTTCCTTCTTCAATAACATGACTGGAGAACGCTATGGTGAAGCTCTTGGTCGAACAAAACCCTTGTTCATCAATTCGTTAATCTGAATATGTAACTCTCACAAATCAGAAGTTGTCATATGATGGGGATCCATCAAAATTGGATGGGCATTGGGATGCTAGTCTATCTCGAACTCAACATCACATCGTGGGGGTAGAGTCACCACCACTCCAGGTAAGACGTCCAAGAACAGAATGAATTTCCTTGGAGATTCGACAATCTCTATATCCACTAACTCCATTGATAGCTCAAATTATAAGGAATGGGGGGGCTCCACTCACAGGCTACCCCCTGGAAACCCTGCTCACTGACAAAGCTACATACTGGTCACGCATATCCAAAAACACAACCTTTCACTGGAAATAGTCGATAATGGAACACACAAAGAACAACTAGTCGATGCCTAAATGGACATTATATGGTTGCATCTGCATCCAAAGATGGTCCTCACTAGACTGAGGTGGTCCCAACATCAGTCTACATCCTCGGAAAACATGAGACAAGCTGGTCTGACCCCTTATATGCGTACTCGAAACTAGGGGCACGAAAATTCTCTCTACATCTAGACCAAAAGCATGGGATAGAAAGGGTGAAATAAAAAAGTGTGAAGCCCCATAATCATACAAGAAACAAGCACAAGTTATAAAATACATGATAGTATATTGAATGACATCTGGCCCCGCTAGAGCTGCAACCTCTATTGTGAGCAACATCCCAGACGTAGCTCATCTTCCCCTCAGCATTCGGCCACCTCCCCAACCATGCCTTAGTGGAGGGACTTGAGGAGCGCCTTGAGTTCAACCTCCTCCAGCAACATGTTTTCTCAGATGACAGAGAGCTCACTGTCACTATTGGTGCTGCTGAAAAGGCCTGGTTAGAAACTATCACTACTTAGGTGTGCACTGAACCTGCCCACCCCCACTGTAATGCACTCCTCCCAGGCATAGGGACTAATGATTCCCACAACTGCGAAATATGAAGCATCTAGTTCTTGGCCCCGAAAAGAATGGTTGTGGACCAAGAGATCTAAACTGAATATGTTGGGTCCTGCTCCCCACTAGTCGAAACATAAAAGGTCATGATGCTGGAGACATTCTGTTGATGTCATTCCCCTTTGATGAGCCCTACTAGCACCCCTCTTAGGGCACACCTCCTAGTGTATGCATCATATCCCCAACATCGACCTTCTTCTAAACATCCATGTACATCAGCCGAGCGAAGGGAGTAACAACTTAAAGAATAGAATATCGGAGTGCCTCCTCTAAAAGTATCTCATGAGACTCCTCATCCCGAAAGAGGTTTAGAGAAAAGAAAACGAGACCAATGAAAATGATCCCCATCTCCCTAACTGAAATACTCCCCTACTAAAGGGAGATTATCTCCTACCTCTTCTCATCCTTCATCATCGAAGAGAGGAATTACACTCGAAACTCCCATTCGATGTCAATACATGAACCCTCAGTCACCCTCTTCTCTCCATGGTAGAGCATCCACCATTGACGTGCCGCTTACCGCATCTGTCTCACAACCATAGGAACCCATTACTCCTTTGGAGCCCGAATCATGCTGAAACATATCACTTACTCCACAAGATAGCCGTATATCTCAATTTTTGAGACCCTCCCCTCATACTTCCTGAGGGTCTTTTGCTGAAAGGCACAATGTGTCCTCTTCCATTGGTCATTTCATACTCTAGATAAGACCTATGTTGATAATCCAAATCTACCCTTTGGGCCTCGATTGACCACAATACCCATGCTCACCATCCAGGTTCCATAACTGCAAGGTAAACAAGGAATGCCTAAGCCCGAGTAGTGTAGAATATATCTATTAAAATTTTCATAGACTTTTTATCTATATTAAAATAAAAAAAATACAAATGACATAGTTGAACAGAAGTAATTATGATCCATGTAACTATCCAAGGATATATACCCTACAATCAGTGTAGGCTCGCATGGTCGTTCAGTCGGTCCAGAGTCCTTGTTTCGGATCACAGTGGGGCATAAAATCTCATTTCCTAGCCAGTTTTCCCTATCCTATTTCACAAGCCATGATTTCATAAAAATATTTCCCTACCATCCAATGCAATTATCAATATTCCTAACCATATACTTCATCGTATCTCTCAATCCGCCCTTGGATAAAACTCTACGATGACCTTCCTTCACCAATATGAGGGAAGGGACAAAAAACTGTCAGGGCCTTCATTCTTGAAGTTGACAGAATGAAACTGTCCTCTAGGTCCTACCTTATGTAGGCCCTATATTGGTGACTATAACGAAGGGTATAAAATTATATGTGATATGGAAGGAATTACCCCATTTTTTTAAAAGGATCAAGAGATTAGATATTAAATCCCAAGCAACAAGAAAACTAGAAGTAAATGTAAATAATAAAAAAATCCATTCCCATATGCATGTTCCAATATAATGTGCTATAAGAAAAAAAAACCCCAAAGGGAAGATCCAAAATAAAATAAAAGAAGAAACACTAACAGTCCCTACATCTGAGCAAATACGATCCCACATGGTCCCCAAATTCGTCCAAGAAACCCAAAAATTGTTTTGTACACAAAGGTTGGGTATACAGTTATACTCAGTATGGAATACCAAAAGCTATCCTAAAGATGTGGGGATGAATTCTAATGCACTGTGAGAAAAGTAGATAACCAAAGAACCTATCAAGGAAACTATCCACCAAAACCTCTCCATGTTACAAACTCCAAATAACGCAAGCCAAGTAATGTAATAGTAATGACACATTGATGTTTGGGTACCCCGTACCACATTCCCAGGGGTTATTAACGACATCCTATGCATTAGATATCCCCAGCCATTTTCAGTGTAATCTCACTACATCCCCAACAAAAACCTTCTGGGCCACCGCAACAATGCATCCCGTCTACAGACACATGGTTCAAAACAACCACACACATCCTTGATCGCAGACACCTTGTCCACACCGACTACCCCCACACATGAAGACACATTGTCCAGAGAAAATACTGACATTCCCAAAGAAACCAGTTCCTCATCCCGAAGTATCAAGGAAAAAAAACTTCCAGCAAAAACCTAGGCCAACCATGACAACTACTCATCCCAAAAAATCGTTGGATATAATGGAACTTAGGCTATCATAGTCTACCCAAAGGGTCTTGGGCTACTAGGGAAATCGAGATGAAAATGATCTAATAATCAACTACTCATATTAGTGTTGGGAAAAACATCCTCCACAATAAAATGGTGTTGTTTGACACAAAGTGCTAAAATTGGGTGGCGCACAAATAAGAAAAATATGAAATAAATTATATATATAGGTAAACAAGAACTCATCCCAACTTAGGGGTTCCAAAAAAAACCACCCAGAAAAACCATCATTACTATTTATTCTCTAAAATAACAACATCCAAAACCAAGTCACAACTCATTCCAGGATAAGAATTCCCTGTTGAAACCAGTCTTGTTATCACATTCATGTGGTTCCATTTAAATATTTCATCACTACCAGAAAACTAATAGACATATCGACAATCCAAGGATGGATAAACCTCCAAGACACAAAATAATCATTCATACATTATTCTCTTGTAAAACCACAACATCAAATGGGATACATGAAATTCCACAAAGTACTAAAACTAAGAAAAGCCCCATCATACGGCCACACACAGCACCAAATCAAAAAACTAAAAACTACAAAATAGAGGACCCCATCCCACTCCATGTCACCATACATGCATCAACTAGAACGACCATACACATCTCTATAATTGATCATGGATTTTTTTAGATTTGAACACACCATTACTTTATTTCAGTCTTTCTATTTAGTTAAACCGGGTGACCACAAAAGGATTCTTATTCATTGGGATTCCTTTTAATCAACCTAGTTTATGTTATTAACATGATTCCCTGTTACAACCATTCAATGAAAAAATTATCTAGAAACCATAGGTTCCTTAGTGTGCAAGAAAGGAAAACAAACGACCACGATTTTCAATGGAAATTGTCCCATACAATTTAACACATATAATAAAAGGGTAAGGAGTAAAAAAGAATCAAAAAAAACAAGGCTTCATTATTTAAAAACCATTTATTAACTTCTTTAAGGTTTGGTTTCATCCATAACTATAGGAACATCTTCATACCTACACCGCATGATTCAATGTAATGAGATACAAAGAAAAAACCCAACTAGGATGATCAATGATCGATGTTTTTCTCCACACGCAATGAACGGGGGATGCACGACATGCAGGGTCGGAACATCGAGGAGTCCATGAGTGAGCTAGAAATACTCTAGCACATGCGATCCACTAGCCTTTAGAAGGGAGACTCTAAACACAACACAAAAATGAAATAGATTGGTCATAAAGAACAAAGAATCCTCATGAGATAAAAGGTGAGATCCCAGAGTAATGGGATATGAATTCGTGGACATCTTTAAAGGAGGATCTTGGTTTCCCCATGTGGTTGGGTTGTTACAAACAATGGAATTAATTTTCATTTAATAATTCTCTTTAGAGTGGTGTCCATAATGGCTGTAAGTTAATGTGATTTCATTAATCAGAGGAAAACATGTAAGAGGGGTAGAACATGAATGTATAGGAAAAGGGTGTGACAACAAGGAAAAAGACCTATTTTTTTGGTATTTTATGGTTCTCTCAGATGATGGGGTATTTTAGATATCATTTATGGGATTTTAATTTCATTAAAAGGGTTATTAAATCACTTTGACATCAAAAGATATATTTCATGGGTGGAACTGGGAAAAGTCTGATACTGGAGAAAAAGAACAAGGAAAGGACACCACTTGGTGATACATGGTAATTATGCAACCATCACAGTGCCACTGTAAGAGGGGATACCCTTTCAGTGTGCGTCCGTTACGGTGATACCGCTATGGTGCCACTGTCACGGTGAAACTGGTTTGGTGCAACACAATAAGTGATACCACAATATGCGGTTCCACTGTCATGGTTACACTGGTTCGGGGGGACACCTTATGCGGTGCCATCATTTTAGTGTGCATCGGTGACTGATGCCACCATCACAGTGCCACTATGACCAGTGCCACCGTTTCTGTAGAATCATTTGATGGAACCAAGTTTTTGGAAAACTCCCTAACGATTCCCTGTCTGGGCCATTACAGTATATCATTCAAATCATCATATACTAAATTATGAGTGGGAAAACACTAAGATATACTTATTAATGTTATCATAAAATCATTTCATTTATCTCAAATAACTATGACTCTTTCTAATATTCTTACCATTATGGTTATGAAACTTTTTCTTAAATAACACACAAACCTCTAAAGGTATCCTAACCAATATTTGATACCAATTTTAATGCCCTAGCCATAAACATTATATAATCTTGAATTAGGTTAATAATTAACATTTAATATATTTTCAGGATTATAGATTTATAGAATTAGGTCATAACTAATACATAATAGCTTGAATATTAAAATCAAACACTTCTATTAAATATCAATTTTTTTCAAAAATAAAAAACCTTAAAAATAACACTAGTTCCATGTTTTAGACAACATGACATTTGATTGATCCCTTCATAGACAATATTCATTTTTAATTCATATGGACAACTTTTTAAAAACATGGGATGAGAATAAAAATCTTAGTAAGTGATATTAAATGATGAAATAAATATTAGTAAATGAATACATAAAAATCATAGAAATCATACGATTCAATCTTAAAACATAATCTACATAACATAGCATGTAAAATCATCAGATTTATAAAGATGAAAAAGTAATAATAAATCATAAAGGTAAATTGTGGCATTTATAACTTAAATACATTATATCTTTCACAACTATATTGGGAGTAACATTTTAAATACACATCATAGTATATTCCCAAAATCTCTTAGGAGAAACATTAACCATACCTACATCATGTTAAAAAATTAATTGAACATATATTTCTGTCTCACCCACCCTAGGCTTATTAGGGAACCACTAGTATGGGTAAAAAATGCCACAGAACAATAACATAATCATACCACATGAAATAAGAATAAATGAGAAGATAAGATTTCCAAATTGCATTCACAAGATAGCAGTTCTATATATTGACATAATCAATTCATGTATTTACGTATATTAGTTTTGTTAAATAAACAATGAAAAAAACATATGGAATAGAGAAGGATAATAAAAAAAATAACTTGAGAGAAGACAGAACATTTAATCTTGGTAAGTCCCATTGGTTTGAACCAAAACGCTTTCCGGAATTGCCTTGTGCCAATTGTAATGATTATAGGAAGAAGAAAATGATGTATGGAACTTATTGGTGTAGGGGATTGGATGAACTAGGAGTCTTGAGATTTGCTTGTAATGGGTTAATAGTGATGACCTTTTTTAGGGGGATGAGGGGCTCATTAGGATAGTTTGAAAACATTATTTTATTATAAATTGAATTTCGATTTCAAAAGGTACCCAACTAATTGAATTTGAATATAAGGAGAGTAATTTTCTAAATCTTCTCATCAAAAGGGTTTTAGTAAAGTTTCGGACATATAATTAACCATATATTTTATCTTAACCCGTAGTTAACTCATTTTACTTTTAAAATATCCTCTTGAATATTCATATTATATTCATACTATAAGGTTAATATATTTACAATAAATTTTCAAGAGACCCAACATAGAAAATTAATTACATTAATAAAATCATATCTATAATTTTGTATAATATTTTATTTTTATGATTATTTTATCATTTAATAAAATATTTATTATTTTAAAATCTCATTTATGTCAATTAATAAATAATTCACAAGATGACTTTTAAAAAATATATAAGAATTTGATTCTTTTGAAAAAACATCATTAATTGAAATATAACAAGTCATTATTTTTGATAAAATTCGTGGATGACATAAAATGTTTCAATATAATTTTATTTTAATATTTATAATCTCAATTATTTAAAACCGTCTTTAAAATCATAATCATTACATCATCATTCTGTCATAAATAAAATTATTTATTTGATGTCAAAAAATTATAAATAAAATTCCATGATGTATTTAATCTTTTTTGGTCTCTAATAACATCTTATAGTCAAATATATCGCATAAATAATCCCATATAAATATTTCTTTACAAAAATTTATATATTTTTGTTACATTTTCTTTAACGTTAAATTAATTTTTATAAAATATTATTTTCACTTACATGTGGCTCCATGGGGTCCCAAAATTGTCCTGAGAATGCCCATGGTTCGAAATGTATAATCCAATAGGGTTAAGACACATGATAGGGTAATTTAATATTATTATAATATTATTTTTTACCATTATTTACATGATTTACCCTTTAACCATGGTAAATAATTTATGTACTGAAATTACTATTCATAATGTCTAAAAAAAGTTACCTATTTACCAAATTTGGACCCCCAGATTCCAAATATGAAATCCATTTTTTTAAATTCGAAACACAGAAAATGTCGTAATTAATTTAAAATTATTTCTCATTTTCAAACCCAAAAAGTGTGTTTCTAAGAAATAATAACTATCAAAATATTGACATCTGTTTCTGTCTAATTAAAAAGATAAATTTATTATAATGAACAAATTTTTCTTCAATGGTAAAAATATAATCTAATTACACATTAAAACAAAATAAAAAGTCTGTCTAATCTTATAAATAAATTAGATTATACTACATTTTTGAATTAAAGTGCAATATTTTTCACTATTCATTAAAAAATTTACATAATCAGAAAAATATCATACTTTTACCCATAGTCAATTTTGACATCCTGATACTAATTAATAAACATATTTTTTCATAAATAACATATAAAAGTGAAAAAATTGGATTTAATATTGGTTCTTCCTCAAAAGGTGTTAAATCGACCTTTTACAAGAATACTATTGTATTTCATGCATAAAATCAGTTTCATTCTTATTTTAAGACTCTAAATATTATTGGATAAAAGTATAAACATTTTACAAAAATGTGTAATCAGATTTTAGTTAGTTATATTCATTCCTGAAAATAAAATTTATTGGCATTAACAACTATTCAATAGAATAATAATTTTACATTATTTCTCCTTATAGCTCAAAGTTGCGTGCTATATAATATTTAAAAAAATGTTATTTCATGTTTAGTACACTATCAAACAAGGTTTACTAATTACAAAAAACATAAATATGATATTCATAAATATTAATAGATATGAAAATGTAATATTCCTAAAATACTTTTGTCATTACAAGATTTCCATGCATCGAAAATGAAGGTTGAGAAGATGTAGGAGATACTATCCCTTAATCCAGGGAGTATGTCCATATAAGGGATTGAGGTAAGGTTTATGTACCATCTATTATTTTCTCTACATATGTTTCTAGATATGTAGTCTTGTGCGGGACTTCTCGAATGAGTAGTTCACCCTTCCACACAGTATATAGATACTCTATTTATATTGGATAAGTATTTGTTGGTTTAGTATATGATATAGGTGTTAATGTAGATTCACCCACATGGAGGAATACTACCATATGGGATCCCTAGGAGGTCTTCTATTTGTAGAGTTGTTAGTGACAGATCTCAGGAATCCTGGCCATTGATGTTTTGACTAATTAATAGATGACCTCCGCTGCATCCTTAACATACATTTGGTGCTAGTGGTCCCTATACCCTTTATATGGGAATATTGAAAAAAAAATTCATCTATGGGGATCACAAAAATCATTGAATTATTTCCTAATGTTTGTTCAGGCATATTTTGGTAGAGGAGGACGAGTTCAGCATCATCCAAATCATCATTTTTCTGTGAGATAATTTTAGTAACATAGAGAATTGGGATTTTCTTCACATATGGTAAATGGAGTAGGTAGAGGATGACCCTAGGATTTTCGTCATATTCATCAAACACGACATGAGTTTGTTCAGGGTGATGATTGTCACCAGGGAGGCCATGGAGATGGGCATGGTAAGTTTTACATGGAAAAGGTAGCAGTTCTAGCATGTCTAGATGATGATTGAGGTATGATTAGTTATATTAGTAACCATTATTCTTATTTTATCGATATAGGAGACTCTCACTCTTTGTTTTCACCCCCTCTAACTTATTCATTGGGAATAAACATATATAGGCTTCTCATTCCCCTTATGTTGAGTACTCCAGTTTTTATTCAAATAAGAATTTTTTTGTTCTTTGTGGGTGTGGACTAATGATGGGACCACACCAGTCTTATAGGGATCGCTTATTACCTGAGATGTAGTGATATTATGTCGTAATCTACATCGATTGGTTTTATTCCATATATTTTTTCATCTACTACTTCCAAAGGATAGTCATGTTTTAATTTTTTGATGGTCAGCTTTTAGATTTTATTGTAGAGCAGGATTGTCTAGGGGGATGTCAGCTTGTGAAACACCTTCATTCCTTGTTGATTGAGCTTTCATCGGAGATAGTGGACACCATGATGGTGGAGGTCCCCATTATCATTGGGGACATCATGGATATTTTCATTAAGCAGGTTGTGACACTACACCCTTAACATTATTTTGATTTAATTAAATAATTGAAACCCAGTGCTTCTTTGTTTATTATGCATCCTAATCAGATGGAAACATATGAAATATAAGATCTGAAATTACAATGGATGATCAAATTAATAAGGGTTTTATTCATCCTACTATTTGACAATGGGGATCATTAATGTTGTTCCCCAAGAAGGTGGATGGTGGTTTGAGGATATGTATATACTACCAAAGGTTGAATTAGCTAATGGTTAAGAAATGTTACCCACATTAAAGGATACAAGATTTTTTTTTTATTTTCTATGATAGGATAGATGGTTATCTATGATCGATCAGTGGTTTGGATATCACCAGTTTGGGTGATTTTAGGCAATATCAAAAAGACTAATTTCAGTTGTAGGTATGGGTTCTTCATGTTCATAGCTATGTCCTTCAGTGTTACAAGCATTTCAATTTTGTTCATGGGACTTTAGAACAATAATGATCAGGGGTTCCAAGAACAATTTTTCATTGTATTCATCAACAATATATTTATATAAATTAATTCAAATGAGGAGAATTCAATACATCTCAAAACTATATTATTGATTCTTCATATCCAATAGTTCTAGAGAAATATATATAAGTTTATGTTCAAAACACTAATGGTTTAATTACCTTAGGATTATTTGTTTCCGAAGGCTTCACTAGTGGCCTTGTTGGTGGAAGACATAATTATTTTAGGCGAATCCCCCCTAAACAACATCAATGTTTTTAGTTTCCTTGGTCTTGCAGGAAATTATCTAATGCATCTACCCAATTTATCTCGAGTTTAATATTCATTGATGTCATTAACATGAAATTACAAAGCATTTGATTGTATTGATCACATATAGGTAATAATTGGTAAATTGAAATTAATGTTGGTTAATGTAGAACTGCTTTGGTTTCTAGAAGGACTGATTTTGAGGACTTTTTTTGGACACTTCTCATCTGGTTTTGTGATTCTTGATGATGTACTAGCGAGTAGTGATCACATATGGATCTATAAAGTTACATCCACAAGATTTTAACTATTGCTCTCATGATATAGAGAAAGAAGAAGTGGTTTTCATGCAATTTTTTTGGTAGCATTACCTCATTGTGGTTCACATTGTGGTCTTCACATATCACAATAGTTTGTGGTATATTTTTTCCTAGCATTATCAAAATCTACAATAATAATGGTCGGTGATGTTTCTTTAATTCATTGATTTGGAGATCTCATATACTATATTGGGTGAGTTGGTAGCCTTGACATTAGATGTAATAGTTGATGTTAGTAAGGGATCATTATTTTAGGTGATGGTGCATTACTATCTAATGTAGTATGTTAAAGAGTCTCGCTGAGATAGTTATAGGTATATGTGATGCCCGATCATGAAAGACAAGATGATACTTTGGAGGGATGGTTAGGGGATGTTTAGAACCACTGGTTGAAATGGAGATAGTTTTTTATAGGGATGTATAGTTGACTCCTTCTTAGATGGCATAGCTAACTGTTGGAAGTGAATGATGTAGATTCCAAGATTTACAATGGATAAAAGATTTTGTTTTGGTGGCATGGAATGAATCCACATTTTTTAGTGGTATTGGGGAAATGCATAGAATGCCAGCGGGTAAAAGCCAAGAATTGTGTCTTTGGTGGTTTTTTCTTTATTTGGATGTCCCTGAGTGGAAATTGGATGATATATCAATGAATTTCACCATATAGTTACCAAGAGATAATATATTTTATGATTATTTCGTGGTGATAATGGATTATATGATGAAAATGAACCACTTACATGAGACTCATGGGATCGGCGTAGTAGATGTCTCGTCCTAGAGGTATGTGTATGAGGTGTTAGGGATTAATGATGTTTTGAGGTACATCATCTTATGTCTAGAAATGTATATTACCTTGCACCCATGGAGGGGATTGCCTCATGATTTTGGAACCATGTTATGGCTCATCACTTCTTTCCCCCATCAAACTGATGGGAAGATAGAGTGGACAATACAAATGTTGTTGGAAATGTTGTGGGAATGCATCGTGGAATTTTTTGGATCTTGGGTACATCACATTCCAATTTATCTGTTTTAATATAACAATATATATCACTTTTCCATTGGCATGGCTCTATTTGATGTTTTTTATGGGTTTCCATGTATTTCCCCATTGTACTAGATGATGATTGGGAGGCAATTGTTCTTGGCTCATATGTGGTGCATCACACAACCAAGAAGGTTCCTCTTGTTTATGACAGAATCAAATATGTACATGAAAAGAACTTTTTTATACCAAAGGAATGACGAGGCCCATGGAGTGAATGATTATGAACCATGTGTTCATGAAGGTTCCCCTCAAATTGGGAAATTGTGGTTTGGAATAGGTAGTAAGTTTTATCCCAAATTCGTGGGAACCTATGATGTCTTTGGGAATGTTGTAAAGGTTGAATACAAGTTGGTGTGTCCACACTGATTAGAGAGGATCCATGACATATTCCACTTCTCTCAGAATCATGGGTACCATCACAACCACTCCCATGTCATTGAATTTTGAGAGTTGTATATCGATGATGACATGAAATTTTTGGAATGACCAATGGATATCCTGATTCAATGGGAGAAGGTTTTTTTTACAGATGAACCATTCCATTTGTTCATGTGTTGTGAAGGAATGGTGTCTAAGAGGAGAGTACATGAAATTGAGAGATGCAAATTCATGACTAGTACACAGTGTTTTTTTTGAATTTTATTACTATGTTTTTTTATATAATGCAATGTTTGAAATGTGGTTTTTATTAGATGAGTTATTATTCCTTTTTGATAGTGATGTGTGTGGTGTGGTCTATGATAAAATTTCAAAACTGAAGAAAGGGAGGAACCTTATACTAATAAAGTTTCATTAATTATTATGTTATTAACCCCTTCTGGGTGAGTCAATGCTACCCAGATCAGATAATATCTAAACATGGATGACCAAATTACATGATAAGTATGTTCGGACGGTGTGGGTGTTTCAATCGTGTGGTGTGTAATATGGGTTCATTTGATTGGTAGATAACATCTAGTTGTGGATTTTGGTGGAGGTGTTCTGGGATGTAGTTGGTTCTACTAAAAAATTAAAATAAACATAGCTGTTTATAATTTAATTATAATGTGTTTCGTTGTTGGTGGTGTTTCATGTATAGCAGCATCCTTGGGCGGTATCTCGTGAGGTGGTTGTTTGGACCCCACATTCCACCTTATGGACATGGTATTGGATTCTTGATGGAAAGAATCATTTGAGATGTATATATTGTAATGGTGTGTGTCCTCTCAGTCCGTTACAATACCATTTTTTGGTTTTTGGAGTGTTCGGTGGAGGCCGAGAGGGAGTTGGTAGATGATTGGTTTCTAAAATCTGGGAGAATTAAGATTACATGTCGAGTACTTGGGTTGCATGATGTGAACCTCATATTCATGACATGTTAGGTAGGTTTTAATTCATGTATGATTTCAGGGTTTCAAAAATACAATAAATCAAATGATGACATATTTTCTAGTGGAAAATAATCCCCAAGAACTATATGACATGAACGGTTATAACACACCA
Organism: Viscum album; assembly: GCA_963277665.1. NCBI lineage: Eukaryota > Viridiplantae > Streptophyta > Magnoliopsida > Santalales > Viscaceae > Viscum > Viscum album. The sequence goes on along the minus strand of OY728128.1, from coordinate 114,976,800 downwards.
TGGAATACCCTGATACAATTTTGTTTTTAAAAAAAATATTTTTGGCCATATTTTATTTCATTTGTCTATAGTCGCTACTTCCCCACATTTTAGACAAAACCAACGAACCCTGGGGAGTTCATCATGCCCTCTTACTCTCTATTCAATTGGTTGATCATGAAAATGTCTTTTTGGTGATCTTTGGTGATCCAAAGTATGTTTTCCCATTGATTTCTTGAAATTTATTTTGTTTTCAAATGATTTCTTCTCTATATTCTCATTGTGCTATGAGGTGTCTTACCCATATTCCTAATGGGGTTCTCATTGATTTTTCTTGATATGGTTGTGTTGCAGAATCCATGAATGTATACAGATATTGAGGAATTGGTAATCAGAGTTATTTAATGTGAAATATTCTCATTCTAGGAATTTTTACATCACTTCGAGATAGAATTTAATTCGTCTCTCCTTGTTGTGAATCATGAGGGAGGGTTTTTTTTAATTATGTTAACCTTCAGATCTAGTTTTTTCAAACCTTCTTGATGATATCGAATCTATTAAATGGAATTGATGGGAAATGGTGGGTTTTTAATTCATTTTCTACATATTTTATATATTTTTGGTCCCGTGACAGTTTAGGATTGATGCCGTACTGAAAATTGAGGCCATTGGTGGATTTTAAGGTACAGTAATATATATATTGAATGTTTGTGTTTGTTATTGGATAGGAATTACATTTTTAAATTGGTTAATTTTGCACACATAGTTAATTAATCGATGATTCACGATTATATAGATTCTTTGATTAACTATGAATTAAAATGTGGAATTAAATAAGTGATACACGATTAAATTTTTTTGTTTGGATTAAGTTGTTGTAAAGTTGTCAGAATAATTGTGTTTTGTTTGATTGTTTGGATAGAGAAGTGTAATCTCATGATGAGAGATAGATTAATTGTGGGATGGATGATAAGTGATGTGTAGTGGGATTGTGATCAGTTTGTGCGGTGATGTATTTCTTGTTGCTGTATTTCATGGATGGTTTTGGAAGGATAACTTTATGGAAGGACAATGATGGTTGGTATGGGTACTCAACCAAAAGGTTCTCCATGAATGACGTTTTCTTGGATTCTTATTTTGTATTGTAATTGGTAGTTTCATGAATAGTGACAAAATAAATAATGAAATAAAATATTGATTAATATGATATGGAGTGGTGTTGTTTATATTGGATTATGGTAATGATTTTGAAACTTTAAATTATTTGAAAATAGGATTGGGGTGTGGATTTTGTGTGGTTTTGTGCATATAGAGGTTTCAAAAAAAGTGAGAGTGTTGGTTCTTCATGGGACCCATTGTTTGGGTATTAGTCTTTGGTATCTTATATGTATAAAACTGCATTTATATTTTGATTTTATATTGGAATCCCATATTAGTTTTGAAAAATGTGTTGAACACCCCCAATATCACAAAGGAGGGTGTCACTCCCAATCATCATGGCGGGTGGAGGGATAGATGTCCACCTTCCCTTTCATTATTCTTCTTCAAATCATTGAGAGCACATGTTTTGTTGAGAAGGATTTTTTTAGTGAGGCCCTAGTTGTGTGCATGTGAGTTATGCTTTTTCAGGTGTCTTCGGGATGAAATGTATTTCACTTTTATATGTGTCCAGGAGAAGAGATGTGTTTTGTGGCCTATGTGTATGAGGGTGGTATGAGATTTGGTTTTTGACCTAGGTGTCTTCAGGTGTGAGTTGATGTGATTTTTGGCCCAGGTGTATGCCGTGGGGATTTTTTGTGGTTTGTAGTGCAGGTGTATAGATGGGTATGTGATTTTGTCTATTTCCTAGGTTTTTGTGGGTGGGATGTGATGTTGTTTATGGACCATGTGTATGTGGGTGGTAGGTGATGTGGTTTTTGTTATAGTTTTATTTTTATGGGATGTGATGCGGTATGTTTGGAAGAGGTGGGAGTGCCACATGGTTTTCTATGAGGGTTTCAGAGAGGATAATCATTGGGAATGTGGTCTGCATCACCCCATCATAGAAGTGATTAATATTATGTTACAATAAATTAATTATATAGTGAGTGATCCTTGGATATGTGGGGGTGGATAGTATACATGTTAAGGTGATCCTTTTGTTATTTCATTTCCCCATAATATCATATGTATTATTCTTTCACATTGGAACTATAGAAATTGGTTTTCCTATTTAGTATACTGTTATTTTCCCCCGAAATATATAAACAACTTTCAAGATTACAAGAGGATTTCACAGATCATGGTGGAAATTTCTTGCTCAAATCATGACAATTGTGGTGACACAACCTTGCATTACTTTTGCAGTTTACATGAATACATTTTTATTTGTGTCAGTTTTAATTTTCACATTCACGTGGTCATGATTTTGTCATTCCTTTATATATGATTTCGAGTTTCATTTTTGATTAACCATTATATATAGCGATCTTGTTTTCATAAAAAGTTTAATTCGTCTAATACTGTGATATTTTTACAACCTTGGAGCTAGTTTCCATCCCATGTCTTGCTGGAGGTGTGACATAAGTTTCAATATCTCCCTTTCTAATTTCCCCCCAAGGAAGGGAATATTTGCGAAATGGTGGTCATGAAAGAGTCCTAATCACCTTCTCTTGAAATGTTTTACCTTATATGTAGAAATAAAAACAATACCATGGATTATATTAAATTTAATCATTTGAATAAATAACCAGTCATTATTTAGTGTACATAAATTCTTCATCATCAGAAAAAAAATATAATTAATGCAATAAGAATCCAATTATCTTTCATATTAGAAAATTATATTCTCTAATTATTTTAAAATGATTCATTGTTCATATTATTCACCAATGATATAAAAAAGATTATAGAACCATTGTAAAAAATTCTTTTCTGTCATTGATTTTAGGATCAGTATTCCTATTATTACATTAAATTGTACTTCCAAAAAACCTAGAGTGAAAATATAATCTTTGACATGATACGATGCCATTTTTTAGGTAATTTTCTATGATATTTTTTGAATTTTATTACAAGGTTCTACACCCCCATATGTTTAACTTATTAATATCAGAAGAATCGTCATTTATTATTCATTTGACAACATTATGGAATTAATCTCTATATTAAAACATCTCAAATTCCATTCTATCAAGCTATAGGATCCTTCTTCATATAGTTGATAAATGTCATAAATCCCAACATTCCTTATTCCCTATTTAGAAATCTGTTGTTAATAACATTGTTATTTGAAATGTTTTTATTCTAATTTATCTTGAAAACATGAAACATATATAACAATACTCATTCCATTAATATTATTTAGAACATATTATCACGCAATGAAATGGTATGATAAAGCAATACCATTCAAATAAATAGTTTTGACATATAAATAAAATGATCAATCCTTCCTTAGAGTCTACTTGTATTTTCTACCTCATCATTATCTATACTATTATAGTTATCCTCTTTCCCAAAAACAATATATTGATATTTTATATATTATTGGAAAACTATGATTCCATTTTAGTTATTTTCTCATTAGGATAATATTTTTCGTACAACCTATGTGTAATAGTTTTCCATTACATGACATTTTCTTTATCATCCACTCTATTTTTATTTATTAGTGACCTCAGCAGGTCTACAACTACAAATATAGTTACACCATGTTTTTTAAGCATGTACATCTATATTGGAAAATGATAATTTTTGTTAACTTGATCAAATTCCAAACTATGTTTATATACTTATCAACCTCAATAGCTACATCAATGAAATTCTCTGCTAGAAAATCCCTATATTGACAACTTGTAATAAAAATGGTTTTTATTCCCCCCAAAAGTCATCATAACTATACATAAATACCACATGAAATTGATGTTTGAAATTTTATTCCTATTTTTTTCTATAACAATATTTGGAATTAATGAATTTAGCATGGTATGTGTTATACTAATCAATGATCCTGTAAATCTTATATCTTTGTCTATAATAAATATCCTTTGATTCCAACTATATTAAAAAACACCTCAAAAACCACAGTTCAATAGCTATATGAAATTACTATTACTTAATTTAGTATTCACCAAAATATAGAATGACATAGTAGTTATATATTATTGGATTCTTATATATATAACATTGGAAAACATAAGATATAAAATTTACACAATATTTTAAAATTATTATTATATTTCCTTTACAAAACAGTAAATAACATAAATTTATTTGGTAGGTTTTATTAGGAAAGAAAATGAAATTTTTGTCTTATCATATTTTCAAATGAAGTAAAATTATATTGAAACAATCATATCATTGGGATGAAGTAAGGAATATGGTTGGAAAAAAATAACCTGATTCCAAAATCAAATTATAGCGACTAAATTTTATACACATTATATCAAAAGAAAAAAATTGATAACAATAATAAATGATTCTAAACTGATATAATATATAATATCAAACAACAACAAAATAATTTCAATTGTTGTATAATCAAACACTAATGTTATATGTGGAGAGGTATATATCTGAATAATAGATGGTAATATTTATGAGGCAATTAAATACATCAATGTTCTATATAATTCTTACTCATTCTTGTCTCATGTATTATTATAATAGATTCTCTATAATATTCATGAAGACATTACATAACATAAAAAATGAATCAACTGTATGAATGAATACATGGAATTTCATACAATGATATATATTTAAGATTATTATTTCTCTATTTAATGGACTATTTTTTTATCTTGGAGAATATCCCTTAATCATCCTAAATGATGTGGTCTATATTCAATGAAATAGATGTTCAAATAAAAAATAAATACAATGTCGATGTTATATTAAATTTTTCAGGTTATCCAAACAAGATAGTACCTAGAATAAATATTTTACAATGGAATTACACCAAGTTATTGTTTGAAAAAATCCATCAATATTTATTATGATATCCATATAAATCTAGCAGTGTATTTCCATTAGATGATTATGAATAGTTATAGAGTCGTAGTCTCTCTAATCATGGATGAAGATGATGATTTAGTAATTACATATATAAACACATTTTGTAGACATTTTCCTTATATTAATCTATTCTATTTCCACATTGACATTGATTCGTCCAATTAGGGATTCTATTTTATATAAAATAATCCCTCATTAATTTTGAAAAAAAAAGTTTTTCTGAAAATATGTAATATTATTAAATATATTTAATATAATAAACTATCATTGTACATTTTTCAATTGTGGGAAAATTTTATCAATATTAAATTCTTTTATATTTTACATTTAAATATGTTGGTTTATTTTAAATATGACCTTATTGAAATCGATGAAAATTAATTAATTAATCATATATTTAGATAAAATATATAAATTAATTTACAAAAGGTAAAAAGAAAGATATTTTATTATTAGAATGGAATATATGTATCTCGTTTTATTATTAGAATGTGTATTGTAAATAAGGAATCATTAAAAAATTACAAAATTTCATTAATTTAAATAAAACGTTAAATATGTTTATTAATTATTGATAATAATATTTCACAAAGAATTAACCTATATGAGATTCAAATTTCTATTTCAATAAAAATATGAGTAGTGATTTTTTATATTTTATATTTAAAATTTTGGAACAATTACATAGTTTTTAAATGATATTAACAACGAAAAATAACACTAAATATTTCAAATTTTGAATTTATAATTATTAAGGGGTTTCAACTTCTATTTTATGATTTATTTCAAAATAAATGTTTGGAAATTAATTAATTTAAAATTATTTAAAAAAATATTTATGTTTCAAATCCTAATAAAAAAATGAAATGGTTTGGATTGTTCAAATGTTTCAGAAATAAGGTCACTTTTCAAATGACAAATTTTGTTTTCAAAAAACTAATTTTTTTCGATATTAAAATAAAATGAAAATGAACATGAAATTAGTAAACAATTTATTTAATAAAATATGAATTCAAAAAGGAAAATTTTGTATTTTAAAATAGTATATAACGTATAAAGTCTATGAGAATCATTTTTTAAAAATAATTATTTTACTTCAACAGATTACTTATTTCATATTATTATTTAAAATATGTGATTTTCATAGGATATTTAGTTAAATCATTCATCGAAATCAACATATGATTTTTTTTATTATAAATAAATTTATATCATTAATAAAATTTATATCTAGTATTTTATATTATATAATGATAGAATGCGTAAAAATGTCATTTCCTAAAAAATAATATTTAAAAAATTATGTGTATTTAGTTAAAAATTTTCCTTCCATGTCATTATAATATTCAGTACATAAATTAATATTGAAATATGATATTATATTTTTTTAGGTAGGTAATGTTATCACACTTATGATTTTTCTAAAAAATAATTACTATTTTATGAAATTAAATGGTTAGGTAAATATAATTTTTTTTAAAAGTTAAATTGATTAAAAATTACTAAAACACTCACGTTTGTGGAAAAATTATATGATTGAGGTTATTCATGACCCAAAATCATCTTCCAATCATTTTTTCGATTTTATGTCCTTTTACACTTGAATTCAAACATTCTAATATTGGAAATGTTAAGCGAACACCCATAATTACCGTTCATGTCATGTATAAAAACATTAACTCATATAAACCTTCATGAAATACTAATAATTCAAATTTATCGTTCAAATTTGAACATTCTCCATTAAATATAGATATTACATCAATGAAAATCTCCTCGTAACTATTATTTAGAATTATTTAATCATTTCCAATGAGTCTTCTATTGAAAATTACAGTCCCATGTAGGCATACTATCTTTTTGATAGTTTTTATTTAAAAAAATATTGTTCAAAATTTATCCAAGACAGAAAAATGTTATGTAATTAGTATAATTTATATATGTAAATATTAATATATTTATTTTATTATCATTTTTATTCAAATGTACATGTTTCTACTAAATATTAAATCATTGTTCGTGCATTGTGAAGAATATAACCTCCACAATAGGTTTTTAGTTTTTTTTTCAATCACCACCATACATGGATAGATTAATAAATTTTATATAACTATAATTATGACATTTATGATATCATTAAAAATATATTATAACAGATTACTGAGATGTTTTTTAATTAATCAATAAATTATTATCGTTAATTTAATAGTTTAAAACACTTAATAAGTGGATAATTACTTCTATAAATTGAGTAATTTTTTTCATATAAATTATTGAATTTTACAATAAATTCCAATTTATCTGTTACACAATCATAAATACATAAAAAAGTCTTTATTGTTATGATATATTTTTATTACAACTAATCCATCTCATATATCTTACATAATCATGGACGGTTCATTCTTTGATCAATGTAACAACATATTTTTAAAATAAAATACATTTCTATCAGAGATGAAGCTGAGATATTATTAATCAGTTTAATATGATATAAATCGGTATATAAAAAATATTTTTGTCTCTATAGATGTTATATCATTATTGAAATCATTAATTAAAAAGAAATTTTTTTTCTCAGTGAATCATCAAAATATGCCACATATGGATTTCATCTGCAATGATAATGACTAAAATAATCATAAACTATATTTGAAACATAATAAAAAATGATTAATTATTTTTAAAATTATTTCTAATGATATATTAATGATTAACATTGATTTATTGATGAAAACCTATATAGTTAATATGAGTTTAATAGGATTGATAAAAAATATAAACACATAATGGGGAAAATCTACCTAATTAATTTAAATAAAACATATTTATGAAAATAATGATTCAAAATGAAAATAGATTAGGTTAGGAATTGTTTAGTTATGTTATATATGTTTTTATATATGATTTTAATGTAAATTCATGGATTTTGGGACAAGAGTTACATGTTCTTTTCATTAATTCCTTTTATTTTTCAGATTATTATATTATTAAGCATGTTTTTTGAATGGTGTACATACCAAACATTTCAATGAGTATAAAATTATTCTATAATATTTTTTATATTAAATTTCTCATTTAATATTTTCATTCAGATTTATTTTGTATCCAGGCCTCCCAATGTATTGTGGGATTTCATCTGAATTTGGCTATATTGATACAAGAATTTCATTTATAAACTAAATATCGTTAATTTATTTTATGTATTTCTTTTAGGAGATATCATTTTATGAAAAAAAAATTACTACTATAATTTCATATTTGAATGAAATATCTCCAGTGTATTGGTTTTTGATTGAAATATATCCAATGAAAAAAATTTATTAATGTTATTAAAACTAATTTGTTGAGAAACTAATCATTTATTGCACCATGATTTAATTCAATTGTGCATTCACTGCACCGAGTTATATTTTTTAGAATGGATTCATTTCATTGGATTTAATGAAAAAATAGTGTTAAATTATTCCGGTGTCTAGTGATTCAATTATTTCCCCAATATTGAGGATTATAGGTAACTCAATATTCATACACTGAGTGATTATCATTTATTCAAATTATTATTGTATTTTTTATAAATTCTTCAATTATATTATACAATATGGTCATAAATCATTGCTTTTTTGATTTAATCATTCATAAGACATAAATAAATTAAAATATATATCTCATAGTAAGGGCTATGTTCAATCCATAAACCCTATTTCCATAGATGTATTTTGATCATGTTATTCTTGAATTTCCTACCTGAATATTAATTTTTCAATAAAAAATAATCCTAAAACATTATATGAAAAAAATGAATGATGTTTGAAATGATATTATTTTTTTATATTTTAAAGGGTAATAATTTTTTTAATTGAAATTATTTTTATAAAGTTGATTATATATGGGTTATCTAGAAATAATATGCTTCAAGATGGGTAATAATTATGTTGTCAATTATGTTTTGTTGGGGAATAATATTAGTATTTTAACATCAATTATTATTTTCTTGTTAACAATTTACTTTTCGACTATCCACCTTCATTATAAAAATGTGTTATGATCATGTAATACCATTTATAGATATTGGATTATTGGTTGATGATATGTATTTTTAATTTTATACATATCCAAATTTATATTTAGTAATTTTTTTTTCAGGGAATTTAAAAAAATGTATTGGTGGTTTTTATGTTGAATGAATTAGTTATGTAGAGCAGATTGTTAGAGCCTGAAATTGAATAACCCATGAATGTATATATTGATCTCATGACAGAAATTAGGTTGGTTATTTTGAATATTACTACTATATTTAGAATGATTTTATGTTTGTGTTCGCAACTATAATTAATTTTTTATGTATCAAGGACATGGAAAAATAATTTTCATTCTAAAATTATATGTTCCATCATTTGAGAATAGTATTATAAATATCCATGATTTCACTTATAGTTAGGGTTATAGAATTCCTTATATTCGAAATTAATCAAGGAATCATGTTGTTTACCAATTCCAGCTATAATTTTTATGCTCTTCGTTATTTAGTTATGTGTTACATATGATATGAATTTGATTTCACGCATTAATATGATTCCATTTATGAATGTTATTTAATAAAATACTACACATTCCATGTATAGATGGAAAACACATATGAATTAAATTTTGAACATGTTAAACAGTTTTGATGAATTATGTATTTTCAAATATAATGAGAAAATTTACAATATTATACAAAGAAAATGACATTTTTCAATTTAAAATGTTTTAGACTACAATATGTATATATATATATCTAAATTCATACAATTTTTATGGGATCTATTATAATTATATATTTTTTAATTATTAATTGGTAGATTTTTACATTTATATATTCAAGATGAAAAACTATTCATTATATATATCCATATGAAAAAACATATATATAATGTTTGAAGCATCTGAATTGGAATCATAAGAAAATTTTAATGCATTACTGAATACGATAATATAAATGATAATTTTAATTTTAACATTTTAATTTTTTCCATGATAAATAAATCTCAATGATATGTATATGATTAATGTTATGGAATTAATGTGTAATTTATTTACATATTTTGATGAGAATGCATAAATGAAAACCATTCAAATATATTTATGTTTTGGATACCCTCTAGTTGTTTTGATAATATAGATATAATTTGGTTTCATCCTAGAAATATATCCATGTTCTTATAGTGTAATACATATTCAACTTTGGAAATTACTTAACTTGGTCATACACCGCAAGGAAATTTTGGTCGAGCACTAACCCAATAATTACTCTTATGTATAATGACTGGGAAAGGGGCTAAAAACCCAATGAGAAACTACCATGGTAAAACCATGGTTAAATAAAATTATTTTTATGAAAAGTAATGAATTATTTAATAATTTTATTACCTAAAATTATTATATTACAAATAAAAACAATTTACTCAACATGTAGTAGTTGAAAAAAGAGACACATTGGTTTATGTTAATATCATATATGTTAATAAGTTTGTTTCATAAGTTTATACCTTTTTTAATTTATTTTTGAATATATAAATTTTATATATCATCATAGAGGATTTTATATTGTATTTTCTTCAAACTGGTTCAAGGAAATGAAGATGATAATGGTATATATCTATAAGTAACTATGTCTTTTAACCAAATTGTTTAGAAAAACTGGATGGTAAATAATAGAATTATTTTCCCATTATGATTAAAAATATGAGACTCTTAGTTTATATAAAAAATTTGATATTGATATTGTTAAAATCATTATTGTTATAGGAATTTTTATTGATAACATTCATTTATCAATTACATTCTATTAATTTATAAAATTTAATAGGGTTATGTGTTACTAATATGATTTTTTCTATAAACTTAAATTTATTGAATAATGTTTTTTTCATTGAATCAATAATAGATGTAAATTATTATATATATATATATGTTAATTTATTTTATATATATATTAATGAAATCATATTTGAGGGGTGGATAAATTTTATGATATTTAAACTAATGTTTTTAGGATAATAATGAGTTGTGATATTTTAGAAATGTAATTTAAATAATATTAATATCCATGCCATTGGAATTAATTAAATGGAAATTTTTAGATAATTTTTTGTACTATGATATATAATGACTGATGTACGACCTCATGGACTACTGGTACAGACAATTTTATGGTTCATGATAGAGTTAATTTTTAGAGGAAAATATAATCTCATTGTTTTAAAATTTATAGTGATTAATATTCATGTTGGGATATTTTTATTATTTATAGACTATGATTTATTAATTAAACATTATTGGGTATATGGAAGATAAGATTGTACATGAATTTTTGGAAGTATAATTTTGATTAAGATAACATATATCTCAATGATTATTAGTATTTTAAAATAATAGTAATGATAATGATAATTTTTTATTTTGATTTTTTTGATATTTTAAATATATGAGAGATCCCAAATCACAAGGAAATAATATTTTTATTTATAAATCACCATTAAAAAAATAGGGAAACCAAATAAGACAAAAAATATGTACATCTAACCCCAAAAGAACTCACAAAATAGTTAAATAAAAAATGTATTTTGAATCAACCACCCTATATAATACCTTTTAATGTTTGGTCACATACATATTTGTATATTACATAATATATAATCAAATGGTTGTTAATATTATAAATATAAAAGTTCCACATATCACATTGAAATAATTAAATGAATCATCATTCAAAAAAATTAATGTCTAAATAAATAAATCCTAAAAACCCATTTGAAAACTTGTACAATAATGAAAAATATTTATAAGTATAAATCCTTTAAACATTTTAACTGATAATTTAGTTAATGGTTTTTAAAATAATGAGAGACGCTTGAATACAAATAATTGGGGAATAACATTTAATCAGAACTTTATTATATCTTGAAAATAATATGATTAATGATATATTATTCCAAAGGGAAGTATATACACCATATAAGAGTGAATTAGTGAATAACAACAATGAAGTCTCAATGAAATGTAAATTGAGATGAAATCCCTTATAAAGAGGGTATCCATAGATTAAGGATAAATAAATGTCATAATTATGTGTGAAAAATATAAATACACACAATATAAGCGGATATTATTTGTAAAATAATTAAAGGTTATTCACAAGTATTCATTGCATCACGTAATCAAGAAGATAGATGTTTAACCCAATGAATTGAAATTGGGTGAAGAAGTTCCCTTACAGAAATTCGACAGCCTAATGACGTCACATTAAAATTTAGAAAATCTGTTGATGAGAGAGAAAAAGTCATCTAATCACTTAGACATAAAATTTACAATAATAAGGATATATAAGAACAAATCCCAACATAATAATAGATAAATTGAAAGACATAACAATAAGTAGTCTTTTAAAAAGAGGAGGGTTAATGGTTCCCTTACCGATTTGGCAACATAGGAAACATACACCCCAAGATTGAAGGATATTTCAATGATTATGTAAACAGAGATAAACTAAATTATATTAAAAAAATAATACAATCAAGGGCAGTACATCCACCTCACAAAAAGAAATAGTGGAAAATATAGCATTAATATTATTGGAATAAATGTGAGATGAAAACCCTTACCACGTTGTAATCAATTGATTCGTTTTGGAAAAAGTTAATAAACACCAAAAAAATCAAAAAATACAGTTAATATAAATAGAATCATGATAACATATATATATATCAAATTGAAGTTTAAAATACACCACATGCAATAAATACGTGGTGAATAACGGAAATCTCCTAGAATTAAAAGTGAGATAAAAAAACACTTACCACGTTGTAATCAATCGAGTCATATGACCAAAAGTTTATAAACACCAAATTAATCACATAATACCATGAATATAGAGAGATTAATGATAATATTTATCAAATGGCAGTAAAAAATACACCACATGCAAAAACTATGTGGTGAACAATGGAAATCTCATGGAATTTAATGTGACATAAGAAACTCCTAACCACGTTGTAATCAATCGAGGAATATGAAAAATAGTTAGTAACAACTAAAGTAATCAATTTATACCATGAATATAATGAGAATCATGATAATATATGTCAAATGTAAGTTCATAATACACTACATGCTATAAATAAGCGTTGAACAATGGAAATCTCATGGAATTAAAAGTGATATATGAAACCCCTAACCACGATGTAATCAATCGAGTCGTATGACCTAAAGTTAATAAAAATATAATTAATCACAAAATAACAAGAATATAAAGAGAATCATGATAATATATATCAAATGGAAGTACAAAATATACCACATGTAATAAATATGTGTTGAACAATGGAAATATCGCATAATTAAAAGTGTGGTAAGAAACCTTTTACCTTTTGTCCGAATTGACTCGATCATTATTTAATCTCCTAAATAAAAACATAATGTTAATTTATAATTTAATAAAAACCTTTTAAATGTTTATTACTCATTTTATTTAAATTATTACCTTGCTTTAACAATTAGTTAATTTTTTTGAGTTCATATTGTACATTTTGTCGATGTTTAGAACGTGAGTTAAAAATGAACTTGTTTTAATTAAAAACAGTGTTTGTGGTTAAAATTCCATTATTTTCAGAACTATATTAGTGGTTTATATATCATATATATCATATATATTTAGTATATATATGTATTTATAATATTAAATAACATTTTCACATAAGAAATGAAATGAATCATTCATGGAGACGGTAAGCCTTACGTGCGCATGAATGCTACTTTCAAATCTGTTTCATATTTAAAAGAATAAAAACGTTATTATAAATTATTATATTACAATTTCAGTATAATTTATAGTATAATTTAATTTTATCCATCCTTTATACATTCCTCATATTGTATGAACGAGTTATATCACATTGGGGGGGGGGTTGTATCCACTTCCTTAAATGAAATATCGTGTTTCCCCATTATGGAAACCAAAGTGGTATGCTATAAATGGAAAATACAGATACATAGAAACAATATTATTATAATATATATCACATATAAATACATTTCCATCATTACAGACACCATGAGAGGTGGTATTAGATAATTGAACAATCATAATTTCTTGAGGTAGTAGTTCACCGTCCACAGAAACAATTTGTTCATTAAAAATTATATGGTGGTGTGTGTAAGTGTAGTTATAATACATCTCATTAAAAAAACATATTATATTGAGTATACTGTTTTTGTTATAAATGAATTGAATAAATGATTTTATTGGCTTGGAGAAGAATAATAAAAGAAAAAAAATTAAGAGAAGAAGTAACATTTAAATCGGGTAACCCCCATTGGTTTGAACCAAATGGATTACTTGAAGTGCCTTTAGCATAATGTACGGATTATATGTGTTGGATAGGGATGTATAATGATTATTTGGGTAGAGTATGGGCGATCTACATGGCTTGAGATGTTTGTTGATTAGGGTATAAGTGAGGTAATTTTATAAGTAGGTGTAGGGGCTCTTTAGGAAAGTTTGAAAATATTATTTTATTATATAATGATTTTTGGTTTCTAAAAGAATAAAAATAATTAAAGTCTAAGATAAGATGGATAATGTTTGAAATAAAATTATCCAATAATAATCGGATTGGATTTGGATATTGTTTTTATCTTTATAATCTTAATTATTTAAATCATTCAATTAGAAGGTAAACACTGAAACATTATTGTGCCTTTAATATTTTTATTTATATAATGTACAAAAGTTATAAAAAAATATCACAATGTATAAAATCATTTTAGATTTAATTTGAATATTTTAAACCTAAGAAATAATTTATGTAACCCCATGTAAGAATTTAATTACTAAAAGGTATATGTTTAAGTCGGTTTTGTCTTTACTTTAAATTAATTAATATAAAGTGTAATTATCTCGCCCATGTGGCTCCATGGGGTAGAAAAATCCATCCAAGGATGCCCATGATCGTAGATGTATCAAAATATATTATTACGACACATTTTAGGGTAATTTAATATTATTATTATAATATTTTGTTAATCATATTTATCAGATTTACCCTTTATCCATGGAAAATAAATTTTTTACTGAAGTGAATATTCATAATGTATAAAAATAAATGTAACTTATTTATATAATTTTGACATCCTCATTACAAATATGGAATCTATCTTTCAAATGAAAAACATATAAGTGGAGGAAATTAATTTAAAATTAATTTCTGGTGTCAAAACATAAAGCGTGTTTTTAAGAAATAATAACTATCAAAAGATTGAAAATAATTTAAGTCCAATTTCAAGGCGAAATTACATTCAATGACCAAAAATGGATTTAATAGTTATAAAATAATATAATTACACTCTAAAACAAATTATAAAGATAATCTATACTTATGAATAAATTTTATTAAAAGGAAGTTTTGAATGAAAATACAGTATTATTCACAATTAATTAAAAATGAAATTTATCAGAAAAATACAAAAAATTTACCCACAGTAAATTTTGATGATCAGATTCTATATAAGAATTTTATATTGTCATATTTTTCATATAAAATGGACCAAAACTATATTTAATGATGGTTTTCCATAAAAAAACTAGTAAATCAATCATTTAATGAATATTAAAGTATTTATACATAAAATAAGATTTATTCACATTTTAAACCACTAAATTTTATTGGATAAATGTAAAAATATTTAACAAAAATGTATATTTATATTGTAGTTACTTATATCCATTCCTTCCAATACAATGGATAGGAATTAATTCCCATTTGTAATAGTATTATATTAATATTTTATAGTGAGACTTGGCACTTTGTGCATCATAAGATTTCAATGAAACCCGTTGTTGCATATTAGGTAATCCATCGAATAGAGTATCCACTTAAAAGTGAAATTAATAATTAATTCATAAATTTTAATAAATATTGAAATGATTTATTCATTATTTACATGGGATATTACACTTGTAAACTTCATCAATATTAATTATAGGTCAATTTACTTCTCCTTTAATTTTTTTAGCTCCCCTACTTAAAATAACAAAAAAATATCCACATCTATATATTTATAAACTATCTGATCAGTAGTGTGGAGGACAATATTTTTCGAAGTTGTATCAACAATTAGAATACTATCATGTAAATATAAATATGGTGGATATTCTCTAAAACCATTTTCAATCAATGCATTATGTTTATGAAATTATAGTTATGTTATTTAAATTAACTAATTACCTTTTGATCATTATAGAATTATTGATAAGTGTCATTATAGATTACATTGATAAATTTGTGGTAGTCATTATGGAAAATATTCTCTTCTACTCCAAAATAAAGGTGAAATATGAGAATAATTTTAATTATTTATTGAAGATAATGAGAATGGGTAATTCATTTTTGTTATAAAATAAATGTTAGTTTTGGTTAGAGAATGAATCTTTTGTTAGACATGATAAATCTAGTAGTAGGATATATGTGGATCCAAAAATAAACTATTGAAATTGTAGCATGTATAATGCCAATATATGTGATATAAATCGACTCGTTCATTTTTTTGGTATAATCATCGATTTGGCATAAAATTATCATAAAATTTATGACCACTAATGTTTCTTACTCAATACAGTCTGATGAATTTCTAGAATAATGATTTTGAATAATGTTTTAAAATTTTATTAAGATGAAAACAAATGAACCATTTTTTACATTAACCAACAGTAATTAATAATTTTTTTTCTAAAATAATGCATACAATAGTAGCATGAATTATTTTCTCATGTGTGATGAAATAATGGGAATCAATTACTCATTCCAAATGGTGATATTTATGATGAACTACAGAAATTGTTATATATAATTGATGAAGTGATCGTTGAATTAAATATATGTCTCTTATAACAATATACAGATATTCATGAGATATATATGTTGTAAATACCTGAAAATTCTATGGAATTTTTTTTCATAAATACATGGTAATTTTAAGAGTCTATAGTTTTTGACGGCGCATGATTCTGAGGCCCGGAGTGCAGGGAATGATCCGTCAAAGTTTTGTTAATCTTAAATTAACGCGCGTATGCAGTTTTCCTAAAAAATTGGAATAACTCGTAAATGGTTACTCAGATCAGAAATATGAGGCCACTGTTGTGCTCAGTATGGCAGGATTACCTTAGGTGTGACTTAAGTTTAGTCAGTGCTGGCCTCTTGTGAGAAAACCAGAAAGTGGCATAACTGTAAATAAAAAAATTAAATATAATTATTTTATTTCTCAAATGCTTATAACTCACAAACAGTAACTTGGATTAAAAATACGAGACCACCTCTAAACTTGTGATGGTGGGATTTGTTTAAGAAGATACTAACATGAATCGACGAGAGCCAGCAGTGAAAGTTAGTTTTTGGCCGTAAATAAAATAATTAAGTGACAATTATATTTATTGTAAAATTCATAACTTTTAAACGGTAACTCAGATTGGAAATCCAAGGGAACTTTTGGGTTTTGTTAGGGCGTGATTCACCTAGGCAGATCCTATCCTCAAATGGGGCGGGTCGATGGTGGCTGATATTAATTTCCCAAACTTTTTTTGGGTAAGTTCAGTAAATGTGGGAGCGACGATTTATAACTTTTGAAATGGTGCTCAGAATTGAAATCTGAGGGCACCGTTGAACTCGCATCATCAATTATTTCATAGTGAGACCTTCACCACAGTTTCATTCTAATGAGAATGAAAGATAGATTTTGGGGGTGTTTAATTAAATTAAAAAAAATAAGGTGTACTTATTTTTATTTGAGGTGGTTAAAACATCCAAAGGGTGGTTAGTGGTAGGGCCCACTCACACATAACCTCCGTTGGGAGGATATTATTTGGTGGGTCCCACCGGATGTTTTAACCACTATTTAAATCAAAGTTGTGGGGCCTACACGAGCTTTAACCCCCTTGTAACTCTCCATAAAGTAGGAGAAAACTTTAAAATTCTTCACATTACATCCATCATTAAAGTGAAATCTACATATGAATTAATTAATGGTTCATTAATTAATTTTTTGAATTATTTTTAATTCATTCCAATAATAAAATAATAGGCAATGCTATGATTTTATTTTGTTGGATCTTTCATCTGGTGGGGCCTTGGAGAAATTGAGAGAACATCCTCTCAACGATGAACATGAAGAACCGTCAGCATCTTCTTCCATCATCAATAGAGGAAAAAAAGGGACGTGACTCCCACGAAGAACACCGATGTCATCTTCGACTTCGTCGCCTTCGAACGCTCATCGGCCAACGATGAGTACCCTCTTCCTCCTCTGACATTGACGGAACGACGCCGTCTTTCCGAGACTCCTTCAACATCACCGAACTCGAGGTAGGGGGTTTTGAGTTAATTTATTTATGAGTATAAACCTCAATTATTCCTCATTAAAATTTCTAGAATACGGTTTTCCATGAAGTGGAGGGCTCGGACCGCACGAATACGACCCGACCCGACCCTTTTGTTTGATCTTGTATGATGACGACAGAGGTGATACACGCGGGGACCGGATACGGGCTGGCTGCGAAGATGCTGGTGGCGTAAGGCCGCCATGTCGCCACAATGGTGTGGCACTGCCGTTCCGCGTAGAGAACCAAGAGGCGACCTGGAGGGCCGCATTGGTCAGACGACAAGCATGACGTCGTTGCATCGCGCAGAGGCCAGCAGGACCACGGCGCCGCCGTGCTGCAATGGAGCATCCATGGGGACCAACGGAGCCGACCGCTGGTGCGTGATACAGGCGGGACCCCTCGAGTCACGTGGTTCACTGAAAAGTCACCTAGTGCTAGTTCCTTCTGAATCCAGCCCCCCCCCCCACACCACTCCCACACAATGTGGCTAGACGGGGCACGCAGCCAGCCGGTCGGGCCACACGGCTCATCCACACGTGGTAAGCCGACCAGGCCCCAAGACTGGCCACAGGCGGCCCGCCGGCTGTTCCACACGTCCTGCCAGCATGCGGACAACTAGCTGGGCCACACAGCCAGCTCGTCGGGCCACCCCCACGGGTATGGCCGCCCCTTCGGGCCGAGACACGCCTTCGGGTCGGGCCGTCCCTTCCGGTCGGGCCGCGTCTTCGTGTCGGGTCCGCCTTCGAGCTGGGCCACCCTTTTGGGAAAGGACATTTCCTCAGACCATGTTAGACCTGTGGATCGGTTCAGACCCCGGTTTGGACCGGGTGGGTCTGACTATGTCGGACCAGACCCGGACCCACTATAGCCAGTTACACCTTTTCGCCTATATCATGGGAAATGAGTTTCCATTTGACGAACCGTCAATAGTGCAGATATTCTTTGAATGAATTCGTCCCTTTTAGAATACACCACATGAGTTTAGGGTATAGTTGAGATACAGTCAGGTTGGTTCACACACAAAACCAATTGGGCCCCCAGGACTAAAATGCTGATAACACACAGACCGAGCATCCGATTTATGCGTCGTCTATTGCGTTGAGACCCCTATGATGTGGCAGACCTTTGAGATACATCTTCATGGCACTTCTCAATATTTTGACTATTTCCTAGTAGCTCATGGAGTGGATAATTCCAATGATGAGCTGGCATAGTGCGGAACCGAGTAGCTGACAGACCTGACGACTTCTTGACCATTTGACTCGGAGTGATTCGACTAGCCCAGAGGGGAGAACCTAGTATTTTCCAGCAGACCCATGGTGGAGGGGTGCCCGGTATTTGGTGGAAAACCCATGGTACTCGATAAGAGGAGTACCTCGCAGACT
Organism: Viscum album; assembly: GCA_963277665.1. Lineage (NCBI taxonomy): Eukaryota > Viridiplantae > Streptophyta > Magnoliopsida > Santalales > Viscaceae > Viscum > Viscum album. The sequence continues at coordinate 114,957,024 of OY728128.1, read as the reverse complement.
ATTATGGGGAGCGCTAGGTATTTGGTGGCAGACCCACAGCGAATGAGCGCCCAGTATTTGGCGGCCGACCCGCATTACTTGACAGGAAGAGTACCTCAGTAGTACAAGGTTTGTGAGAAGCACTTTGATGCCGAGACATGCCCACTGTACTCGATAGAGGAAGAGTTCTCCAGCAGTCGTCGTTATGATAATGAAAATCCTGGTTTGATCTGAGTCTTGACTTTTGTGTTTTCCTCATGATTGAGATGGGTTACTAGATAACTTAGGTATATGTATGGCCATATACCTATGTAAGGGTTTTCCATTGTTTCTTAATTGTAGTTTATCCTTGTTGGATTTTGTGAGACATTGATATTCTTGGCGTCCCTATGGAGTATCTTTATACTCACCCTTGTAGGGGTTATTCCTGCACCTCGTTGTGCTGGATGCTGATGACGGACAACGCTGACCGAGGCGGAGTGTACATGGTCCAGATGGTACCCATAGGTGGACCACACGGTGAGTCGGTTCCTATAGGAGATAGACAGACATGAAACACTGAGGAGGCTATCCGTACCTACCCTTTAGGTAGGATCCGTGGTGGACGATCCAGGAGCTGCTAGACACCTTCTAGTTGTTTGTCTTTTTTGTTGTACATGTTTGTCCTTTCCTTGTACTTTATTGTTGGGCTTGTATTTCTGACCCCTTTTTCTTTCTAGCACATATTTTTTATATATTTTTACTTAGTGTTTTACTTCCACTTGTGTACTATCTTATGTGTGTTTATAATTTATAAATACATTGCCTTCCCAGCTTATTGATTTACGCCTTTGTACTAGTCACCATCCCCTGGCCTATGGAATGTGGGCTTGGGGTAGTCACGACATGGGCCTCGAGGATGGGTCGTGACAAATTAGTATCTGAGGATTTAGGTACACTAGTCAAAATAGGACTCTGATGATTATTTTCTGTGAATCAATAATGTTATGGGTACCGAGTGTGGTTTTCAGTTTAGGGAGTCCAATGTTGGTGTGGCGGTCGATGTATCAGTACACCAGGATCATGTCCTCTGATTTTCGACTCAGTGCACGAAGACACTGATTTCATGTGTGTATCAAATTTTTTTCTCTATGTCAGCTCAACCAGGTTAGATCACCAGGTATAATCATTTGATTGTGTTGCATATATTTCTTTTAGGATGCCTCCCCACAAATGACTAGTTAGAGTCCTTAGATATTTCTCGATGAAGGTCCACTGAGCGACGAGGCTCCAGTGTAGGGCCCTCTTACTATGTTGTCACCTTCGGGTGGTGTACTAGTAGCACCACCACTCGTTGGGCAGCAGATGCCACTAGCTGCATTAGAGGACGGTGCACGCCGACTGAGCACATTTGACATGTTCCAGATAAAGAGGCCTCCGAGGTTTCGAAGCGCGACAGATTCCCATGCAGTAGAGGACTGGATGGAGATGATTACTGGAGTTTTCCGCATAGTTGAGACACTAGTAAAGAAGATGTTGATCTTTGTTACTAGTCTTTTTCAGTGAGTGAGCATGAGGATGGTCCCCTTTGTGAGGAGGTTTCTGTATGTGGACCGTTTTCCGAGATGGTACCGTCTGGTAGTATGGCAACTATATCACTTCCCAATGGTCAATAGACAGTACCATCAGTACCGGTAGATGACACTTATAGTCTTAGTGACTTACATGTGATTCAGCATCAGATTCCCCTCAGGTTCCGAGGTGAGCCTGACTCAAATAAGGCCGAGGACTGGCTTGAGGAAGTTTTTGAGAGTTCCCTTCAGCTTCTACAATTTCTATTGGATGACATGTCGGTAGTTAAGAATTAATCGAGGCATACCAACCATTCCTGGTACTCGATGAATATAATGTGAGTAGTGATTCAGGGCTCTGAATTCTGAGTGAGGTGTGTTTAAGAACAACTGAGCCAACACTTTTCCTCTATGCATTCCTACTCATGTTTGGGTGATTGAGAGAACCATTGTGGTTGAATGTTCTTTGGATGATCGGATACAACCAGTGAATGTTAGCAGTGGGAAAGAAGGAAACAGGTTCCAGTCTTAGAGGCTTGGTCATGCAAGATGTTTTGGGAAGCGGATGTGACATGGACAGATTAATCTATAGGGAAGCAGATGTGGAAGCAGAGATAGAGTGTAGGGGAAGAGCATAGCTACATGCGGTCAAGAAGTGGGACCCAATAGCTCTATGAATGATCTGAGGTACAGTCTGTGTTTACTAATTGCTACCATATCAAAAGACATAGGTATTAATCATTCCTTTCTTCCATGAATATTTTCACAGGCCTAGATTTTTAGGTTAAACCATTTACTTGAACCTCATGTCTGGATATACCTTTGGGAGGAGACTCGATAATGACACTTACGCTGATGGTGTGCTCTGACCCTCGAGGCGAGAGTTTTGGTTGAATCCTCTTGGTTGTAGCGTCGAGGCCTTACGAAATTAGTTTGGTTATGGACTGGGAAACCACAATTCATATAGAGATTTAATGTATTAGGAAAAAAGGATTTTATTTACCTATAATGCTTGAATAGGGCTTTCCTTGGTTGGTGAAAAAGGAAACCCATGCAGCACAGGATAAACTAATTTATAGGAGGGTGCAGTTTATCATTCGTGAGTTGGCCAGCCACACCCTCATGGAAGAAGAAGTTTTCAGTTTTCAGTTCCCAATAGGAGTGGCTACAGTTCCACCAGGACTATGACTTTGGGAAAGTTTATAATCCTAGGAAGGGGGAATATGGTAGCAGACTCACTAAGCAGGTGATCTGGCCTACAGCTTCTAGGAGACGAAGTAGAACAACTGGCTGCCTTATAGATATCCTTCATTGATAGGGATGGAGAAACCTGTCTACAGTCTCTTACAGTCACTCCTCCACTTCTTCAGCAAGTCAGGGAGGCACAGCCTATGGGTGCTGACTGTGAGATATGACTTGATCAGATATCCACAGGGCAGACAACTGTTAGATTTATTGAAGTTGGGGAGCACATCATTATTTTCAGAGGACATACCATGGTACCCGTTTCACTTAGGAAGAAGTATTGAGGGAGTTCCACACTTCCCCTATAGCGGTACATCAATGACTAGAAAAGATGTATCAAGACCTCCAATGACAGCACTGGTGGCTAGGTATGAAGAATGAAGTTGTGGATTTTTTCTCATGATATCTCACTTATCAGCAAGTGAAGCCGGAGCACTAGGTACCGACAGGCTTGGTTGAACCCTTAAAGGACCTAGAGTAGAAGTGGGATGGGATATCTATGGAATTCTGGACGGGTCTTCCACATACATCCAGGAGTCACGATTCGATATGGGTGATCGTTGACTAACTCACCATGTCATCCCACTTACTACTGATCAGAGAGCATGGCTCAGTAGAGATATTGGGACGCCTCTATGTCCAGGAGATACTGATTTTACATAGAGTACCTTCTTCTATTATCTCCAACCATGACACACACTTTACTTCCCTGCTATGGAAGGGGTTTCTGGGGGAGTTCAAGACACAGCTTCTCCTAAGCACTGTCTTCCATCCTCAAATGGATGGCCAGACTGAGAGGACCATTCAGACCCTCGAGGACATGCTCCGTGCATGTGTCCTCGACTTTGGTCGCAGTTGGGAGGACCACTTACCATTGATAGAGTTTACCTAAAACAACAGCTATCACTCCACCATAGGTATGGCACCTTTTGAGGTGTTGTACATTTGACCTTACATATCACCATTGTGCAGGTTAGACCTAGGGGAGTCAGCACTGGTGGGACCAGAGATGGTATAGGTTAAGACGGAGAAGGTGATGATCATCCAGGAGTAGATGAAGACATCACAGAGTAGATAGAAGTCGTATGTAGACAAGAGACAGAGACATTTGGAATTTGAGGATGGTGACCACGTCTTCCTACCGGTCTCACCTCGATGAGGTATACAGATATTTGGCAAAGGTAGTAAGTTATCTCCTAGATTCATCGGACCATTCAAATTCCTCAGCAGAATAGGCAAGGTGGATTACCACATAGCTCTTCCACCTCAACTGCATTAGGTGCATGAAGTCTTCCACGTATCTTAGCTGAGAAGATATGTGCATGACCCATCTCACAAAATTGACCACAGGGAGTTGGACATCGATGACGGGGTGACATTCATAGATGTCCCAGTGGAGATCAAGGATCAACAGGAGTGGGTCCAACATGGATGGTTGATACCTCTAGTTCACATTTTATTGTAGCATAAGAACCTCCAAGAGAGCACATGGGAGCGAGGGGCTCAGATGCATGCTCATTACCCACTTTTGTTTCCATAGTTCGAGTTGTAGCTTACGAGGATGTAAATCCCTTATGTGGGGAAAATGTAACAACCCGAAAATATAGTTGAATGTTTTTTCTTAAATTCATGGGAATTTTACTAGTACGTTGTTTCTGGAGGGTCGTGATTATGAGGCCCGGAGTGCCCAGAATGATCCTTCAAAGGTTTGTTAAGCTTAAATTAACACGCGTATGTAGTTATCCTGAAAAGTGGAATAAATCTTAAATGGTTACTCATATCCAAAATATGAGTCCACTATTGCACTCTTTATGGCGGGTTTACCCAAGATGTGACTTAATTTTAGTCGGCACATGCCTCCTGGGAGAAATCCCAATGGTGGAATAAATGTAAATAAAATAATTATATAGAGTTATTTTATTTTTGAAATGCTTATAACTCACAAATGGTAACTCAGATTAAAAATCTGTGACCACCGCTGACCTCATGAGGGTTGGCTTTCTTTAAGCAGATACTAACAAGGGTCAGTGAGGGCCACTATAGAAAGTTAGTTTTTGGCCGCAGATTAAATAATTAAGTGAGAATTTTTTTATTTTAAAATTCATAACTTTTAAACAGTAACTCGGATTGGAAATTCGAGCATACCGTTTGGTTCGTTGGGGAATGATTTACCTAGGGAAAGCCAAACCTCAAACGTTGTGGGTCGAGGGTGGCTGATATTAATTTTCTGAACTTTTTATCAGGTATGTTCTGTAAACGTGCCAATAATGTTTTATAACATTAGAACCGGTGCTCAGAATTGAAATCTGAGGGCACCATTGAACTCACAACGTTAGTAATTTCTTAGTTAGACCTTCACCATAGTTACGTTATAATGATAATGGAATATAGTTTTTGGGGGGTTTTAAATAAATTAAATAAAAATAAGGAGAACTTATTTAAATTTGAGGTGGTTAAAACCTCCAAAGGGTGGTTAGATGAGGGGCCCACCCGCACATAACCTCCCTTGGCAGGATATTATTTGGTGGGGCCACCGGATGTTTTAACCTCTCTTTCAATCAAATGGGTGGGGCCCACACTAGCTTTAACCCCCTTGTAACTCTCCATAATTTGGGGGAAACCTTTGAAATTTTTCATCTTCCTTCCCTCATTAAAGTGAAAACCCCACATGATTTAATTAATGGTTAATTAACAATTTTTTTGATATATTTTTAATTCATTCCAAAAATAAAATAATAGGAAAATATATTATTTTATTTTGTTGGCACTTTCATCTAGTAAAGCCTTGGAGAAATTGAGAGAACATCCTCTCAATGAAGAACACGAGTAACTATCAGCATCTTCTTCCTTCTTCATCTGGGGCAAGAAAGGGAAGTGACGCGCACCAAGAATGCCAATGTTGTCTTTGACTTCATCACCTTAGCATGCTCGTCATCCAATGACAATTACCTTCTTCCTACTCCGACATTGAGGGAACAACTCCGCTTTCCCGTGACTCCGTCAACGTCCCCGAACGCAAGGTAGGGGGTTTTGAGTTATTTTATTTTTGAGTATAAACCTCCATTCGTCATCATTCAAATTTATAGATTATGGTTCACCATGACGAGGAGGGCTCGGACCGCATGACAATGATCCAACCACGAAGAAGCTGGTTGCGCAAGGCCGCTGGGTCGCCACAAGGGCACCGCACAACTTTTCTACGTAGAGAACTGAGTCGCGGCTTGGTGGGCTGCGACAGGGCCGGAGGGGCACAATGCCGTCACACCGCACCCAAAGAAGGGCCGCGACCAGGAGGTCCATGATGGTCATACGATGAGCATGGAGTTGTCGCACCGTGTGGACGCTAGAAGGACTGCAGTATCATCGTGCCGCTGTGGAGGAACTAGGGCGGCCGGGTGAGCCGGCCGCCTGTGCGCATTATAGGCGTGACCCCTCGGGTCCCGCAGTTCACCGAACTGGTGCCTAGCGCTAGTTCCTTCAAAAATAGGGGGGTGCCGCACCCCCCCCCCCCCCCCACTATGTTGCGAGCCGGGCAGCGTAGCCATGCTGCACGTGGCAAGCTGGTCGTGCCCCACGACCCTCCAGCTGGGCTGAAAGGCCAGCCTGCACGCGGCCAGCTGGGAGGGCCCCGTGGCCAGCCATCCATGCCACCCCAATAGGTCGGGAATCTTATTTAGTCCAGGACGCAGCTTCGAGACGTGCCACCCCTTTGGTCCTGGCTATTTCCTGAGACCGGGTCAGACCCACGGACCGGGTCAGACCCCAGTTCGGACCAGGTGGGTCTGACTAGGTCCGACCGGAACCAGACCCGCTATAGAGGGTTACTCCTTTTCGCCTATATCTTGGGCTACATGCATCCATTTGATGAACCATCAGTGCTGATGATATTCTTTCAACGAAGTCGTCCCTTTGAGAATACCCCATGGGAGTTCGGTGTATAGTTTAGATACGGTCAGGTTGGTTCATACACGAATCTAACCGGGCCCCCGTAACTAAATGGCTAATAACTAACAGACCACGAGTTTTATTGACGCGCCAGATGTTTCTTTGAGACACCTATGACATGGTGTATAATTGATATACTTCTTAGGGTCACTTCACGACCATTGGAGTATTTCCCAGTAGCTCATGGAGTGGATCCTTCGATTGACGAGAAGGTAGAGAGGAATGACCTATTAGCTCACAGACCTGATGACTGCTTGACTATTTTACTAGGTGTGATTCGACTAGCCCTGTGGGGAGCGCCCGATATTTGGTGGCAGACCCATGGCGGAGGAGCACCCGGTATTTTGCAGTAGAACCACAGTAGAGCAGAACCTGGTATTTGGTGGCAGACCCACGGTACTTGACAGGAGGAGTACCTCAACAGTCCACAGTTAGTCAGAAGTTCCTTGATGTCGCAACATGCCCACTGTACTCAACATAGGAGGAGTTCTCCAGTAGTTGTGGATTCGATAATGAAAATCATGGTTTGATATGAGTTTTGTCTTTTGTGTTTTCCTCATGATTGTGATGGGTTACTATATAACTTATGTATATGTATCGGAATATATTTAAGTAATGATAATCCGTTTTTCGTACATTTATTTTATCCTTCTTGGGTTTTGTGAGAACTAGAGGGTCTCGGAGTCCCTACTGAGTATCTTTATAGTCACCCTTGCATGGGATATGACCACACCTCATTGGGTTGGATGCAGATGAGGGAAATAACTGACCGAGGCAGAGTGTACGTGGACTGGACGGTACCCGGAGGTGGACCTCACGACGAGTCGGTACCCGAAGGAGATGGATGGACTTAGAGCACTGAGGAGGATATTTGTACCTACCAAACAGGTAGGATCCGTGTTGGACGATCCAAGAGATACTAGACACCTTCTAGATGTTTGTCTTTTTAGTTGTACCTATTTGTCCTTTCCTTGTACTTTACTATTGGGCCTGTATTTCTGGCCCCTTTTTATTTCCAACAAATCTTTTGTATATAGTTTTCTTAGTTTTTTTACTTCCAGGTTTTTACTCTGTTGGGTTTATTTACAATTTATAAACGCAATGCCTCCACAACTTAGTGATTTACACCTTTGGTTCTAGTCGCCAGCACCTAGCCTATGGATGGAGGGCTTGGGGTTGTCACGACACGGGCCTCGAGGATGGGTTGTCACATATGGATAATAAAATCCTCATAAATATATTCACATTTATGGAATTTAATATGTTTCAACAAATATAGTTTTTGAAAAGAATATATTATTATTGATTTATTAATTAATATTTAAATAAATATGAAATTGATTGATTCTCTATGTGGAATGGATATTATTTTATAATCCATGGCGAGGATTTAATGGGATATAATTCATGGACATAAAAATGATGGGCATGGGAATAATAAACTGACCAAAATACTACCATGCTCATATAACTACTGATGTTTCAATTCATCATATGATCAATGGTGCTCTGAAAAATGGTTAGTTTCAATAGAGGAAGGTAGTGAATATTCCAACATTCAACCTTACTCTGTAGGAAGGAAAATGGTTTGGAACCTAGATATGGGTCCCATCAAAATAATAGATAATGATTAATCTTATAGATGATGTGTAATGATAATCCTTCTCTATTCATGTTTGATAAAAAAATTATTTAAAAATAATTTAAAATATATTATTTGATAATATGAAGAGGTATATTGTTGTATTTGAATCATTATTCTTTGTATGATAATAATTCTTTGAATTTTGATAGATTTATAATGGTATGATGCATATATTTCAAATAACTATATTTAAATTGTAAAAAATAACCTTGTATTTATTCCTATGAATTCGGATGACACCTAAAGAAATACCACAGTCTTTGTGGTAGTCAATCACTTTACCTAATATGTTCATTCCATTTGAATCAATGAATATTTTTCTGTTGAATAACACATCATGATATATTTATTTGAAGTTATTAGAATTATTATAGATATAATTTATTTTTTATTCTATATAAATCAAATTTTTAGAAATATATTTTGTATGATACTTAATAAATAATTGGATACAAGTAGAGATTCATAATTGTTAATCAAACAATAACATATGTTCTATCTGAATTAATCATTCAATATTCATAGTACAATGTGATAATATTTTCAATATATTTATAAGGATTTTGTAACCCAAAACATCCCCTAGTTATGTTCTAATATAAATTCCTTTCCAATTTCAACTATCAAATTGATCCTTGTGAGGCTCTATATGGTAAGAAGTTTCAATATATGACATGATGGGATGATTTTTTATAATAGATACTCACGAGTCATGATTTTATAGAAAAAAATTTAAATAAAAGTTGAACCATTAAATGTCATATTAAATAAAAAAAATTGATCGAAAATCTTTTAAAATAATATAAAACATGAATAAGTGGTTTAGAACATAGATAATGTGTTCTTTTGTATAAATCCATGGAAGAATATCATGAGGTTTGGTAAAATGGAAATTATAATACTAGATACTTTGCCTCTTTTAGATCCATGATTATATTTGATTGAATTACAATTGAATAGATCTCCCGCCTAACATATCTGAATTTGAAGATGTGTATCATGTATCGATCTTGGGAAAGTACATATCAATCCTCTCTCATAATATAAATCCATAGGTTGTACCATTGGATTTTTATCATTCATATAAGGAGAAAGTAGTGAACATCTTAGTTCATAGAGAGAATATTCTACCAAATATGGGAACAAACTTAGTAAAATTACTGTTGTGGAACCACTAGTTTATGAAGTATACAAGGGAACCATAATAGAAAATGATACAGATGTATAAAAATCTGTCTTAGTGCTTGAAATGAAAAATTTATCAAAGAATTTTTCCAATGATGGATGAATTTAATGACCCAAAATTTACAAATGACATTACATTTTAAAATAACCAAACTCATTGTTATTTAATTATGACATTGAAAAAATACACTAATTTTGTTCTTTTGAACATTTATATGGTCTTTCAAATTTTAAATGTTTTTATCCATTATCACAATTGTCAATGTATCCTTTATTCTATTACAATTATGTTTTTATATAGGGTTTAATGATAATTTGTAGTTGAAAATTGTGATTGAAGTGATGTCTGAGACCAGTAATATCATACACTATATATCCAACAAATATCATTTTATGTGGGAGATTGAATAACTCGGTTAGGCTCTTGATAATTCCTAATAAATTTTTCACAAAAAAAATCATGATAAAAATTATTTATGTGTGTAGATGAAACATTTCAAAATCACAGGCTAGACTATATGTTTTAAAACACTACATCAGAATCTCATAATTTCATACCTTACCCTTAGTGTAATTTCTAGTGTAATCAATTCGTACATATATATAGACCATATTAGCAATAAAATTTAGATTTTAATTTAAAAATTAAATTATATTTCCCCCACATTAAAATTAAATTTAAAGGAATGAAATATGAGTTTGATAAAATATATTTTGATATATAATAAATCTAAAAAATTAATTTTTTTAATCATATTGTTCCAATAATGTTAATCTATTCTACTTCCCTCAATACAATTTGTTAAATAATATTTTTATAAAATTTCATTATAATATTTTCTTATATAAAATATAATATAAGATTATAGGGTTAGAAAAAAAAATTAGAAGTCTAAGAAATTTTTTATTGTTAGAAAACCAATATTTTCCAATAAATGTCATCTTGTTATTTAATAAATAATATTTTCATGGTTCAATAACTATTTCGAAAAAAATAACTTCTATTTTTGACGTAAACATATGAAAATTTTACTATAGTGTTGTTTTCTTAATATTTACAGACATCTAAATTTTTTGGTTAAAGTTAAATAATAAATATATATCATTCATATTGTAAAATCATAATAACCCAAACGACATGTAATATATTTCTAAAAAATTTCCATTTCCAGAGACTTATTAAACCATTAATTTGATGATTTATTGGATATATATTTATTTTAAAAAAATATAATTAATCCTCCAAAACCATGATTATATTTTAAGGATGTTAGGCCAACTAATTTTAAATATAACTCACATCCACTTCCCCATGATTATTATACGAAATAAATTGATTCATAATCATGTCAAATAATGAAGAAAAAATTACATCATAATATACCATTGTAATAACCATTGGATGGATTTTAATTTGGACAAATTTATCATATAGGGTTCACAACACGTGTTTTGAAATAAATAATTAATTCTACGCTATTTTTCTATATAAACCTACCCATAATCTAATGTATATTAAATAAAAAAAATACATCTTGTAATTACTCTATCCATACCTCTCTATATCCCTCTGATGGTCCCCCTGTTTTATTAATAATAATCTCTCAAGCTTTTAAAAACACCATATCAAGTTAAAGGACCGTCTCCTTTTCATATTTATCTAAGACACTACATTATATTATTTCCTTTTTCCAATTCAGAACATTGAGATATTATTTCACATGTATTTAATACTATACTATTTATTTCCAGTTGACAAGGGACACCTTTTAATTTTATTAATCCCACATAGGATCCTTTATGTTCCACAATTATATTTCATGGATTATCCTATGCATATCCCAACAAATTTTTTTTGTTGTAAATGAAGATCTTTATTTCCAATCAGATGTATTCAACTTGATATAACAACACGTAATTTATTGGGTACATAAATTTATTTCATCCAAACTCAATTATAATGATATTATAAAATATTTAATGTTTATTTATGTTTACGATTAATGTGTCACACTTATGCACTTACATGATATGAAAAAGATGGTTTCATCTAGATAGAACATTAATGTAATGGGTAATGCTTTAGTCACATGAGATCTCATGTATTGGAGTATAGAAGAAACACAATCCAATATCGGATTCCATCAAAAGTTTTATGATGTCATGGGGTCATCTTTGAACTTTTTTTATGATATCAATGATTAGTGTTGTCTCTACATCTTGATAATCACATTTTTTTCAATCATGTGATGTCATGCATTAATGATCAGAATTATTATTCTAACCCCTCTTATGTTTCCTTCATGTACATCTTATGGTACATTTAATACATTATGTTTTGAAAAAAAAACTTTTTTTATATTATATGTATTTTCATCTCACCCATTTGTGACATACATCTTTCAGATATAACATGTATTTTAATGAAAAAATTAAACTTTTAGGACCATGTTATTGGTGTTTTCAATAATTTCTAAATATTTGTATGGAATTTAAAATTTTATTTATCTATTTTACCATATACATTAGGAATCATGATCATATGGGATACAATTATGTATAAATTTATGTGATGAATATTTATATTAATTGTAATAATGATATGGTTGGTCATAATTTTGGTTGATCCTGAAATATATAATGATGGTCCTTCCCTTATTGAAATGATATCAACAGGGTCAATAATTATAGTTTTTTTACTATATTACAAAATCCTTAACATGTAGTTTTTGTTTATTTTTTGTTCCTAGTATTAATGTAATGATTTCAAAGGTGTGTTTTTCTTGTCACATTCACCTAAATATCTCACAAGAAAATTCAAAAAATATTACTCATTGGGTATCATAACATGTTAGTGGTGCCTTAATATTTTGTCCTGGAACCATCATATGGAGTCCATGGAGCACGGTGACCCAATAATACGTCACAAATTTAAGGTATAGGATTGACGGTGGCATATGATGATCATCTACTAGGATCACTAACTATGAGTAGTGAAACTGGGATGAGATGTGTCTTGTTGTGGAAGAAGATCCCATTGTACAATGTACAATTTTTATTTGTATATGTGATCATTTATATGCGAAATAATATCCAAAAATATTGTTTTGACCCTTTTTTTTGAATTTACGCATACTATTGGAATGATGTTGTATTATTCTTACTAAAATTGTATATTTTTAAAATATCATGTAATAATTTGTTATTTTGACATCTGATTGATTCTATTGTCTCCCCATGATCCTAAAATATAATCTTGCTTCTTGTTGGTATCATTTGGTGTGTGGGAGGCATGATTGAAGTAATTTGGTTATCTCTCTTGGACATAGGGTTTTGGGTATCAATGTTGCAAAATGGTATCAAAAGGCAGTTCATTTTTCATTCTTATTTCAGGAATTTAGTATAATGAATACAAAGTAATGTGTTTGTGATTTTGATGAATCAAATATTTGTTTATTAAAAACAAAATTTCTTAAGGAATGTATTTTTAATAATTTTTTTTTGGAAATCATTGTTTTTAATGAAAACATATTTCGTCATCTCAACTGATGAAAATGGATTTTTGGTATTTGATATAATAGGAATTATACCCTCAGGTATATCATCAAAAATCATTTCGAAAATGATATTCCAAATATATGTTTATGGAAATAGGAATGATTCTTGTCTTCCAATGTATTACTGAGTAATAATTCATATGTTGATTTAAAATTACATGTACTATGTTTTATATATGTGTTCATGATGGAATTATTTTGGATAAACTCTTATTATGGCTATATATAATAGCATTTTCTGTGACATAATGGTGTGGTTCACCTGGGTGGTGATTGAGATTACAATAATAAAAAACATCTATTATATGGTATAATGTTATATAATACACATTTAGTATGTTGGATATTTTGAATTGTTATATGGACTTGGAAATATAAATTAGTATAATTCAATATAAATATTTTTAATATATCTAATGTTGAGTTTACATTAATATTATTGTTTTGAGGGTTATGATAAGGTACAATTGATAAGGATGAAATATGTTATCATCTCAACTATTAGGTTCATACTCAATGATGCTAGTTTATTTATTATATGGAGGGTGAAATCACCAATAGTTTTTTCTCATTACCAAATCCAAGCAATGATTCAACAATATTTTTTGATAAAATTTTTTTACCTGGGGATATGAAACATTTCATCTTTATAGTATAGATAATGAATACCAAAACAACACATCGAAATATCACAATTTCCCACCATACACAATGATAGATATCTGGAGTAATAAATTTATATATATATATATCATAATATTTGTAAACTTTATACTATCTTTTAATATAATATAATTATAATTAATCATTTTAATATTACATTTTAAATTATTAAAAAATGATTTTGATAAAATGATGATTTTGATTCGATGAAACAAAAACTGTTTATTTCGAAATGTATCGTTTTTATGATGACACTCTATTTTAATGTTTTCATAGATCTTTTATATATATGATATTTTATTAAAAATTATCATTACATTAGGTTTATATATATTTGATAATATAATTTTATCATGTAAAGTTTAATATTTATAAGTGTAAGAAATCTGTTGTTGTCAAAAAATCCTAATTCATTATTATATGTTTTATTTTATTTAAAATTTAAATTTACCACGCATATAAAATTATTTGGATAAAAAAATTATTATTTTTGAAATCACCATTATTTATTATGCAATGGTGGCTTTTTTAAAAATTTATATTGATAAGAAAAAAATCACAAATAAATATGATGTGTAATATGACATCATAATGAATAATAGGTGGGGTAGTATATTCCATAGAATGTGTCGAAGTAAATAATATTTAAAAAGTCAAAATATATTTTTTAGGATTTTATATTAATTTTTTATACTCATAAATAATCTCCAAAAATGTATATTATATTTTAATCTTATAAAATCAATTTTTTTAAAAGAAAAATCAATTACACATCACCAATTATAATATTTTAATGGGATAATCTAAAAAAATGTAAAATATTTTAAACCATTTCACATTAGAATAAAAAATGTGAAAAATCACAGGATGGTTTTTGTTGTTTTATGTAATTATCATCTATAGTCCAAAAAAATGTTTTGAAATTATTAAATAATTCTCCTCTTTATTTATATCTGAACACAACCAAACTCAAATTACTACTCACTAAAAACCCATTGATAATTATATTACTCTGTCCATTCAAATATAGTCACTTTTCCCTATTCACATATGTTTTTAAAATTTTCCACACATTCTTTTGAAGAACCATATCATGGTATTAAATTGTCCCATACTCCTCTTTTCTCAATATCATCCTTTATGTTTTTTCCCTTTTTCTAATTTTTCATATTGGGATATAATTTGACATACCCATCCTACTACAATAATGATTTTTATATAATCATAGTTCCCTTTTAATATTATTATTCCCTATTATGAATCGTTATATTACCATATTAATCTATGTAAATTATCAAGTGATTTTTCAGTTTCATATACTTATTACTGTGAATAAATATCATTATTTCAACATAATAATATTATCATACATAAGTATATCATTAATTGATAGGGAACATACATTTATATTTCACTAAATCTACTATAAAGGTTCTAAAATTGATAAAAGGTACATATATGATTATTATAATTTGGAAAAAGTTTGATTGTACATTATTTGAAAATTATAGTTTCACCTATGTAGAATTATAAGGAATTGGGTAATGATTTCATTTTGTGATACATCATTTATAGAATTAGGGATTAATCCTAAAAAATAGTGTGACTTATTAAACCATGTCACATTGTTTTTTTATCCATAACTTGTTCCAATGATGTCTGGATTAATGTAATAAACACATTAATATGTTGAAATTTATTCTTTCTTGTAATATAATGTTTGTTATTCATGAATCTGATTCTCACCCCTCTTATGTTACCTTTATATTCCTCTGAGATCACATGTACTAAATTCCCTTATGATATTATTTTTCCCCTTACATGGATTTATACCTCACCGGATTCCAATATAAATCATCTGGGTATTTATTGTATTTTTTGAAGAATGATGGTATTTTATGATCATGTAATGGAAGAGTTCAGTAATGTCTATATATTTATATTATAATTTATTAAACAAAATTTGCCATGTTTAATATGATACATGATATTTTTTTTTATTTCCATACATTAATGGAATAAATGTTGAAATAATGTGTATTAAGAATGTGGGTTTAAACTAGTTTTGTTTCTCCTAACCTATATTGTGACTGTCCATCCAATATGGAAATAATGTAGTTAAGGTGTAGTGTTGTTTGGTATGTTCATGACCCCTTGAAAATTATTTATTTCTTATTCATAGTAATTATGTTATTCTTGTTAAAATATGTTCTTATTTTTAAATTCCTCTATGATTCTAATAATTATGTACGCGGTATATTATTTGTTTAGTATTGGTTCGAATTAGTGATATATAACTAAGATGTACTGAAACCAGGATAATTTTTTCTTGGAATATAGATACCTAAGAAGACATAAATTTGTATTGGTATTGGTTGGGAAGAGGTACAAAATGATCATTAAATTGGTGTAGAACAGAATGAGTTGGTAGATTTGAGTGAGATGTGGCATGGCATGGATGAAGCACCCCATATAGGATTTTAATTTCCTATTTTATATCTAATTGGTTAGTTGGTAAATAGAATCATTTACCAAGGTTTTTAGGGTATTATTTTGGAATACATTCATACAATAAATATCTTTTTGTACTCTCTTATTATATTTTTATACTATGTATATTTTCGGATATATATCATTATTTTTCACTCGGATTGATGGTATTATATTCACATGGATCCACTCAAGACTCTTTTTGTTTTTTAGTATCCTATGTTTTATGGGTGTAATCCCTATGGTAATGTTTAGTTCAATCTTCTACAAAAGTATTGTAGTTAATATTTTGAAAAATGTTATCAATGTACTAATAAAATAGTTTTAAATTTTTTACAGATTATGTAGATAAGTTACGTAGGAATGTATTGTGGTATGTTATGAAACATGTAATAGTTACTCACCAAAACCATTTCTAATATAATTTATGTTAATACAGAATATAGTTTATGTCCATGGTTTGTTTTCTTATCATACGGTTTCACCTCATCTAATGAAAATCGATTTGGATTATTTAATTTCATACGAGTTTCACTATTGGATACCAATAAGAGGAATTGTTACAATCATATTAAGAATATTTTTTCATAATTACATGTATATATATTAAAATTATGTTAATAATGATAAAGAACTCATTTTTTAAGTGTCAATGACTTGTACGATTTTTCACATATGAGTTAATAAATAAATCATTTGGATTAACATTTACTCATGCATACAATTTTCCTCCAATGTATTGAAATTAATGAAAACACTTAAAAAACATTGTCTATTATGAAAATTCATAAGTGTTATTGAAATTTCCATAGTAAGGTTACCATAAGTATTATTATATTAATCGTTATTATAATATTAAATTAATATAAAAAAATAATTGTTGTCATTTACCAATAGGATTATTCCCTATGAAACAAGTATATCTATGGTTTTGAGGGAGAAAACATGATTGGTATTTTCCTGTGACGAATCTCTTACAATGATTCAAAAATTAAAATATAATAAATATCATTATGGGGGTGTTCAATCATTTCAAAATCAAGACCTAGACAATTATTTTGAAAATAACATGCAGATATCACTATTTTACACATTGAACATATATAATCCATTATTGTAATAAATTGTTTTTTATCTCGACTATAATAACATTAATTTTTATATCATATTTTTATATAGTAGTTCTTATATTTACCTCTTCAAATATTTCTATTTAAATGTTTAAATAATGAGTTTTGTAGAATCTTGATTTTGATTTGATGAAACATAATTGTTATTTTTGTGAAATGTATATTTTCAATGAAGAAAAATTATTTTAATGATTTTCAAATATAGAAAAATTAATTATATTTTCAAAAAACTATTATAAAATAATGATTATATAAATAATTATATTATTTTATGAGGTCAAAAATAATTTTATTATTTCTGATAAATGTATTCTTAAGAAATGACTTTTTTAATAAATTTGGTTTCTTAATTAAATATATAAATTATTGTACATATAGAATTATATGCAAAAAAAAATTATTTTTGATTCCTATATTTCAGTGTTAGAAATTGTTTATATTTCATTATTTTGAAGGTAATAAAATTTTGGGAAAAAATTAAATATTTTATAAACATATGGTGTGTACTGTTACATCATAATGATAAAAATGTGAGGTAATATTTTAATTAAAATGATTCCATTTCAAAAAAATTATTTACGCTTTAATATAATGATTTTAATATGTTATATTTTTAATTTTATAAACCTTATATTAATCATCAATAATGAATAATATATTTTATGTTTTAAAATTAAATTTTCTGTAATCACAAATTACTTCCTCATCACCAGGTTTAATATTTTAATGTTATAGATTCATAATAATGTAAAATAATGAAAACCACTACACATTTTATGAAACCATTGAAAAAAAATATCAAAATTTTATTGTTCTATATTACATTTCAAATAGATTCCCAAACATTGTATTTTAAATTAATTATGAAATTTCATCTCATATTATATATAATCGACAAAAAAACTAATTCATCATCACTAAAAACCCATAAAGAATAAAATTAATATAACACAACCTCTTTAAATATAACCTAATTGGTTATTGTAATTTTAAAAATATCCTATAAATATTTTAGTTGAACATTTCAATGTAATTGGTCATCTCCTTCTCCATTTTATTCAAGATCATCCTTTTTATTATGACCTTTTTTCCAATTGTTCCTGTTGGTATTTAACTTTACACAAATATCATAACATCCTTATGATAACCTCATTATTCACTCCCATGAATTGTTCTGTACCCCCATTATGTTTCCTAATTTATCCTCTAATTTATCTTCGGATAACATATTGTAGTCAATACCCATAATTATTTCCACTCAACGAGTATACATATAAATATACATATACCAGATTGATTGGGGGATTCCATTATTTTTCATTCACTCCAAGATCATAGAATTTATATTTATGAAAGGTACCTATTTAATAATGATTCATGTTGGGAAATATTCATTTAGATGATATTTATGTGATGGGTGAATTCATATTGATCTCCAATGAATTGGGTAATGTTTTTGTATCAGGAGGTGTCAATTATAGGATATGGAATTAAACAGAATCCATTATGTGATTTCTAACATAATGTTTTGATGTTTTTGTAGTTTTCAGTGACCTATGAATATCATGTCATGATTAATATAGTCCCCATATTTCTATGTTCAAATAATTCGGTAATATCATATCATGAAATAATGTTCCATATTAGGATTCTCAATATCTTATGTTTCCATTATATGCCTCTTAGATATAATGTATTAAATTTAGTTATGAAAATTTTTTATTAGCTTGCATCACATTAATGATCATCAATTTCTTATATAAAACCTCAAATAGACAATATATTTTTTTTGGAATGGTATAATTTATGGAGCTTCCTATATAAGAATTATGTAATGTATATATATTTTTTGTTGAAATTTTTTATGAAATTTACTTAATTTCCAAAATTAATTATGCTTAATAATCAATGTGGATTATATTATGATTACCATTATGATATATATCATGTAATATTTTGTATTAAGGATATGGGTTGTCAATATATTGGTTCTCCTAACATCTACTTTTATTATCAACCCAATATGGACATGATTTTGGTATTGTTGGTGTATGGGGCGGTTTTTCATGTCCATTAGGTCTCGATGTATTTTATTTGTTTATATTTTATTCTTCATTATAGTTTTATTTTTTTCAACTATATTTTTTTCAATTTTATTCCTCTATAAATTTCCCAAGCACGGAAATGGAATATTAGTCATCCAGTAGTGAATAAATTTGGTGGGGTCTTACTAAGAATTAATCACACCTTTTTATGGCATCCTTCCAAAATTTTCACCTATTATAACTCACTTATATTATGTATATATTGGGATAAGTCCCATGATAATCATAATGTGGGAGAACTTGCTATATGTAACGAGACTAGGATGAGATATTTATACCATGGATACCAGTAAAATGTAATTTATTCCATTGTTCTTTGTATAGTTTCTTGTCTAAGATGGAAATCATTTACCTATATATAATATTGAGGTTTTTGTTCTTTAATTTATTCCTTAAATACATCTGTTATTGAATTATTATTATTATTATTTATTATTGATTGATCGGTTATTTTATATTATTTTGCACTTAGATAAATTGTATGTAATACCCATGGTTCCTCTTGAGAATGCCATTACTAATTAAAATCATATAGTCTTTGGGACACATGGTACAAGTAATTTGGAATTATTTCTTGGACCACAGGATTCAGTTCAATATGTTGTTAAACTGTGCCAATGGAATACTTTATTGTTTCCTTTTTAGGGTTTTTTTAAGGGATACAAATAATGGTTTTGAGAATTATGATGATATATGTGTAGGTTCATCAAAAACACCATTTATGGGAGAATTACATGTTAATATTTTATATAATTGAGGTTCTTGTGTTTTTTCTATTTTCATATTCTTTATCCTCAAGAGATGAAAATGGAATTTTTTTATTTTTTTATATTTACTTTACTCTTTTCTAGATTATATTGTGTTATTTCATTTTTCATATTCATAATATAGATTTCTCATGAGATGTGTGTAGCTTGTCATTTATTGTGCTAATGATGAAGAACTCATATTTTGGTGTCAATGAATTATACTATGTTTCACACACAAGTTCTCAATGGAATTATTTTGGAGAAACTCTTATTCATATAAATGTTTGTTAGAAATACAAGAATAACGATTATGGGGTTCACCAGGGAAATAGTAGAGATTATATAGATAAAGTCAATGATTTTGTGGTTCCACTATTTAAAGATAGGGAGCTTTACATTTTTATATAAGCCCATATCATTATTCAAATTAATTTTCTGATTTATTAAACAATGGTACTATTAATAAAACCACATAACATCATGAGAACATTTTTCCTTTAGAATAGTATATGACTTAATAAAAAAAACATGAATAAACATCTGACCTTAAAATCTTTGATACATGTTGTTATATTCCATAGATATTTTAAAATTAAAATTTACAACCTTGGGATGGAAATAATTATTCAATGATCTATAATGAAAAATGTTAGAAGAAAAATATATAATAAGGTAAAAACTGACTTGTGTGAAAAAATTTATACAATGTTAAAATTTTAGGGGTGATAATCATTATCAATAACAATGAGTAATCATATAACAAGATAACATAGAGGAATCATAAGAATACAGAAACAACATAAAACCTAAATTCAAAAACATATGATATGTATGTCATAAATGAAAATATCAATAAATGTTTATGGGACATCCTCTAGATAAACCATACACAACATCTCAATAGATAAAAAATTACATAATGTAATGGATGAAGATATATTTCATGGCCCACTTATCACTTTCATAATATGTACATGCATAATTTTGTCACGTAGATCATTAAACATGATAATTAATTTCATCAATTTTAGAAATATTTTTTTGTATTATGAGATAAATAAGGGTAAATCCCCAATCAATGAAAGATAGTTTAAAATATTCAAGGGCATTTATGTGGAAATTGAGATGGGTATTCACTATAAAAATATGTGGCCTTAAAAATCGAAGGATAATTTCTATGAGGAATTATTTTTAGATAATTTTTATATATTGGGTGAATGAGAGAAATATATTACACCCATTACATGGTAATCATAGGGAATTAAATATTTTTTAAATTATCCCAAGATAATAAATTTGAAATCAAAATTGTATACATAAAAAATGATAAAAATAAATAGTAGAATGATAGGATCACTAACCATGATAGGGCATATCCAAATGATTAAGAGGATCATATAATGAAATTGGGGGAAACTTTTCAGGGATATATAGTGGGATGGGAAGAGGGAATTTTTTATAAATGGATTTTGAGTCAATAATAATTGGAGGATGGGTGCATTTATAATGAAAAATATAGGATATTAATTTATTAACTTCCAAACATAGGTTTTGGACTCTATAATGTTCTAAAAACCACAAACCTTATAATAAAATTTCATCTATTATATATATCATATTTGGATCTTTATCCTTATTTAAAAATGGTGAAGACAATATACATTTATATATTTCAATTTTTTGGATGTTTTTCATGTTTAGATTCAATTTTCTATAAAACAAAAAAATATAATATTTTTTTAATATTCATTGAGGTGATTTTAAATTAATAAAATAACATAAGAAAACAATTATTTCAATAATAAAACATAAGTAATTATTTTAAACTTCTTATAGTCATTATTATATCAGATTTGGGATATTATAATATCATTGTACTTATTATATATTTATATGTTATTTAATTTTGACAAAAAAACTCAACTATCTAAGAAAATTATCAAAAATTACCCATTGGATAAATTTGGCTTGTAAAATTAAAAAAATACTATATATCTTGAAAAAATATTTTTAACCTATGATAATAAAATCATTTATATTAAAATACCTATTTAAATAAAATAAATTTTACTTTTAACAATATTTATTTTCTAACACATATAAAAATTACACCATACATCATAAAATTATATTATCATTTTAATTAATTAAATGTTATATTATAATAATATTTTATTTAAAATACGATTTATTAAAAATAAATAATTCATCAAATATAATGATTTAAATTAAACTATAATTTTACAAGAAATAAAATAAGATTTTTATAAAATCTATATAATATATTTAACAATGTATATATTTATTTGTTATAATATAGTATTAAAAGATAAATATTACAATAAAATTATAAATAGAAATAAAAAAATTAATACTTTTAGGATTCAGATAAACTACACTTTATTACACTAGTTAATTACGTTAGGCCATGGTGTGTCATGGTAAAATTTTAATAGGGTGGTTTAATAAATATAGGGTAGGTTGTAACCTCTATTAGTTTTAAATTATAACATATATTTATTCACTAATGATTTAGTTTACGAGTATTGGATACAACATATTCATGGAAAAATCCTAGTGATGTTATCCCCATTAGATGATTTGATAAATTGGCTTCATAGTATATTATCCTATTAGATGATTCCATAAATTACTATACTAATTTAAAATAGAAATTATAATAATCTATAATATATTATTTTTATTTGTCTTTGTAGATGGAAAATATTTTCTATTTTATGTTTTTTAATGTATTTTTTTATTTTTTAAAACATTTCACTATCCAAAATAACCAATTTAGTGATGTTTATCTATTAAATAAAAAATATAATAATTTATTAATTTGTAAAAAAATTTAATTTCATTTATAAATGTTGAGATCAATATATTATCCCCCCTTCATTTATTTGATACTCTAAATATTCATTTCAAACACTAAAATAGATGGGCTTATTTTTTTAACAACCCTTTATATTCCCATGTATCTTTTATAAAATGTGGCTCTTCCACTAAACATTGTATAAGTGTTATGTATTGTTTTGTATATGTTTATCGATATGTTATAATAACATCATTCACTACTGCCCTTATAGAATATAATTCTCTGAAGGTACCACCACTAACTTTAGTGCATGACATGGGACTATTATATACTTCATCAATAGGTATTCATGGAACACAACATATATTTGGGATATGTTTGTTTAGAAAAATTTCTGATAGGCATCCAATCTGATGAAATCATTGATATTATCATTAACTATGGTATCATGTATTTCAAAACCTCATGACATTCATCAATGAATAAATATGAAAAAAATAAACAACCACAAACTCTCAGTCCATTATATTGTTATCTAGCTCTGAATGGAACTATTCAGCTTCTGTAAAAAATGATGACAATGTTTATGTGGTATCATTGGGATGGGGGGGAGATATCACCGGTCCAGTTGTAAAAGACTGGAAAATCCTATAGATGAGTCGGAGATAATTTTAAAAACATTTTAGAGTCCATGAAATTGATGGAGGCGAAGTTGGGTTGTGAAATTATTTAAGGAAACATTATATGGATGAGGTTTATGAGGCACAAATACGGTGACAATATGAATGGATCAGCAAGTAGCATGAGGAACCCATCAAAGATATAATGAATAATGACTTACCTCCTTGAGCTGGTGGTGGATAAGACTTCATGGTTTGTTGGGCATAGTGAAATAAGGTTTTGGAAGGGTAACTACTGCAGTAACACCATCCACTATTTAGGATGCCTAGAACCAGATATTATGTTTAGTGAGGCTGATGGTTTCCCATATTTTTTTCCTGCGACTCTGGATTTCATCAAAATGATGTGTTTCAAATGATCAAAATAGCAGAAAATCTAGACTGATGTATCCTGGACACCTCATCGTTTGGGTATTTTCGAAGTAGTTAGTTGTAGATCATCTTTCCTAACAAAAGTGGCTTAGATGTGTCGACTACAATCCTATAGTGTAAACGGATAATAACAAATTTGAATTTTCATGTATGATGGATTAGGAATGATTCCCTTCCCTCGGATTTGAATATTCAGTGGAAGGGTATTGGCTTAGCTTCGTAGTGTTGGAGATATTGTAGGCCAGGACAAGAATCAATATGGCACGTGTCCTTCCAAAGAAACATTTATGGTATTGTTTGCAGTATAATACTGTTGTGCATGAGTGTGGAATGGGGTGTGGAAACCTTTGGTTCATTCTGCTATGCATGGTTTAAAGGTTCTGATCGGGGAATTTCAGAGGAAAAAATGAGGGGTATGGTCTTTATTGCTTCATTTAGGGTGATATGGTAAGATCATAATAAAATAAGGGATTTCACAAGAACATCCAAAACATATCTCCTTGATTAGTTTCTATCATTATTTGTAGAGTTCGTACAGACTCGTATTTGTGGGAAAAAATAAGGGTCCTTCAGAATGCTCTTCCCATGGGTCGGAAATCCAGTAGAGGATGTCGGTCTCCTCAGTAGAGGGACATAGGTGTGATAGTTTCCACCATCCATTGGATTGAAGCCCAATGATGATGGATACTATGTTGGGGAATGATTCAAGGAGAATGAATTGTGAGGGGAGATTAGGGTTCAGTTCTGCATGGCTTCAACGCCTTCTGTGGACCATGAAGTTCTTTTGGAGTGGAGTTAAGGCTGATTCTTAGTGGTCACCAATTATGTTAATTTTATAGTATAAATATATCCGATGTAGAATCAGATTCGAAAACTCTGGTTGGGTTAATTAAAGGGGGGACACATCCTCCATGGAAATTTATATACTATATTCGAAAGGGAAAGACATTTTTGGAACTAGGCATGATGGTGGTTTATATGTGGTGTGAAGGAAACATTTCCACATATGCCTTAGCTAGAAGAGGTGTCCCCAGGGAGGCAACAACTATCTATTATTCCTTGGTTTCACTACCTGTGGATTATAATAAATTTTTAGGGGTGGTTCCCTTGGTCCCCACCATTTCTGTCCACCGTAAACATTATGTCTTCCTTCCTTTGAATAAAATGTCAGCCTGCTAGTCATTATATTATTATCAGTATTAAAATTATATATACATATTGTATATTTTATATGTATGTTAACGTTTTAAACCATCTTCGTAATATCTTTTAAAATATAATGACCCAAAAAAATTTCTCTCTAACATAATCCAATCAGGTCAAAATCTTACACCTCCCTCCATACAGAGACTCATTATGATCAATTTAAATATTATATAGAAATAAAAATTATGGCAACCCCTCATGTAGAATTAGTTGATATTAATTTTTTTGTAAATACATTGAAAAATATCTCAATAAATAATGTATTGTTTTATTTTCTTAGACTGACCAACTATTTATGGGTGATATGAAGTACTAATGCTCAAATCCTTATCCACAACTCAATTATGTGTTCTCCAAAACCATTATGTAAACCTATGATATCAATGAGATATGTTGGAGATGGTCACACCCTTAAATAATTCAGCTTCTCTAAAATATCATGGTCAATTTATAGTAATATAAACCATAATTGATAATTATGAATTATTTTACCATTGTATGTAGATCAATAACCACCCAGATAATGTTATTTTATTTTGGTGTCATGGTGAGTCCTATAACAATATAAAACTTTTTTTCCTATTTAAATAATTACATGGTGAAAGGTTTCATCATACATATATAATTCTATCATTTTACCCTAACTTGTTGGAAAACCAAACATCTAGATAGAAACCCAATAATATTCCACTACATGTAATCCAAAAAAATTATCCATTTCAAATATCTATGTGTCAATGTCATTTCATAATTAATAGGTATGTATGAGATATCTGAATCATCATGAAGATCCCTATTGAGTTATAGTTTTTGGTGGACACATATAAGATTTCAAATTTTTTAAACTCCATCGTTAGGAAAGTCAAACTCTATAATATTAACAATCAATTTTATATCACCTCACATCATTTTGGGCCTCCTTTAACAACTCAATAATAGATGGTTGATAATTTACATAATCATGGAATGACGAATAACCTTATATTATTCCCTTTTCAATAATTTTTATATCCAATAATATTATATCCCATTCTATCCTCCCAATGGATCGGGTAGTGGGATCCATCGCACTCTGAGAACCTCTGACATTTTTACACATCCAAATATTGTAAAAATTTTAATAATTAATTTCGATGACCACCTATAACCACCTTCATCGAAACTTATTAAGCTTCTATTGGGTGAATATATACTTCACTATTTTTATCCATATATATTCTTGCATTACCACATAGACATAATACCATTTAATATTCGATACGATGATCACTGTAGGAAATTCTAGAACATGTGCTATGATGTTATACTCAGGGATCAATAATTAGATGTAGTGAATACTATTGTTTTTTTATGTTTCAAGATTACACAACATATTCATTTTTTTGATGAATAACAATTTATTACAAATCCTTCCCACTTTGGAAAATTTTGAGAACATGTTTAATGATTGGGAATAGATTTAACTCGTTATATATCATATCACAATCATAATCCCTAACATTAATGACTCCATTATAGGTAATAATTTTTGGTGTTATAGAAAATTATTGGAGTTTTGTCACAAATAAATGATAGTACCTAGAAAATGAATTTTCTGTAAATATTTACATAATGGTTGTTGTTTTTTTACAATAATTGACTTCAATTATTTTTCATGGATCTATAGATAAATCATTTCTCGTGATAGCATTCCCATTGAATGTTTCCTTCTCCATGTAAAATTCACATTTACAGTAATTGAAAAATAACAATTCCATTTATAATATCTTCAAATATACATTCACATTCACCTAGTTTTCTTCCATTATTTTGGAGATGTTAAAAATATCATACAAAAGTACTACTAAATATCATTCAATTTATTTCAAAATGAATTTATTTGATATTTCAGAAAATAAATTTGCATAATTAGTGGGTTAAAATTGTACCAACAATGTTTTATTGAGCATGTACCATGTATGAAATGCAATCTTATAGATATACACCTACATCTCATTTACAATGTAATATAATGTACAATGATCAACAATATAGTAGTAATTTTATCCATATATCTAATAACAAATTAATTAATATATGGATGTTGATACTCATTCTTATTCATGATATTATTGAGATCATAGAAATGAATGTAGAGGGACATTGAACCATCCTTCTTCTAGATGAAGAGGGTTCATTCACCCCATAGTGAGGTACATATCTATATACAACTGCTATCCAAACTATACTAAATTTTTTTATTTAGATCCTATAATCATCAATGGAAATTCTATATGGACTCATGAATATTGGAAATGAAAAATGTAATAGCTCAATTGGGAAATCAAAATCACATGTAGGAGGAATACCATACACTTTATTAGGAACACATTGGTGAATTCTATAATAAAGGGAATTTATTCTAGGATTAGATTTTCTTCTATCACAATAATATGAGCTACATACACTTCTATACTAGGAAATATTATCCATGCGTGAGATGTTGATAAATAATACTATTCATACTCATCCATTAACAAGTAGAAAATCTAAGATAGATTTGTGATACATGGGGTTATTTATTTCTCTTGATAATTAATGTTCAATCTATACAATGTAATCCAATCCATTACATGAATATCATTTAATTACAATAAGTGGATTATATCTATGATTTTATCGGAATTCATTCCCCATCAGAGAAAATGGAGGAGGTATAAAGATGGGATGAAACAATCAACCCATTTTTAATCTTCCCAAATAAATCTACTATAATGTTTTAATTAGTGTTATGAAAATATATTCTAATCAAATGTGATATAAAAGAATGTATATGAACACAATTTTAATAAAAATTTCATGTTAATTATTGGATATTTGTGATTCAATAAATTATTTTATTTTTGTTATAATCATTTACATCATCAATAATATACTAAGGGATGATAATTTTTAAACTATTAAAAACAAAAAATTAACAAATTAACTATATATTGATAACTGATCGATGAAATACATTACTAACCATTTGAATTTGTATGTGTAAATCAATTATAATCATGATTTATTTCCATAAAAAATATTCTAGGAATTTTACTACTCTTAATAATATTTTAGGATGATCTTTTGAATTTATCAAAGCATATCTATTTGGAGTACCAAACCATATGTGTAAAGAAAATTTCTTTCTAACATTTGATGATCATGTCAATTTTAATGTTCTATTTTCTATGTTATTACATGGAGTTACAACTTTCCTAGATCCAAATCCACTTATGAATTCTAAAGGGATGTATATTCTAGAAATCCATTTACTCTATAAATTTGAAAATGTATTTTATTTTTTTCTATGTATATCCTAGTCCATAAGTCATTCAATAGTGTATTCTTATATTAATTAAAAAATTTATCTATAATTCACTCTGATACTATCATAGAATAAACATTTATTTGATACACTTTATATAAGTGTTTATTACATAACTGTACATTTAATACAACCCCATTTGGTAAAAAAACTGTGGTGTTTTTTAAATTATTTAGATGATATTTTTTAAAAAATGAGAACAACATCATTAATCAAAAAAACTAAATCGTTCCATTATATTACATGGAACTAATAAATGTTCATGTGAAAACACATATATTTATTTAAAAATTGGGCTAGATAAAAAGACTAGAAAATAAAATAATATGAACACAACATATGATAAATTATAAAATTTTGGCCAAGAGTTATATCATGATATCAAAATAAGGATGATAATCATATTCATGAAAAAGGAGGGTGATATAATGTGATAACATATGTTCTATATGACAATGTTGATACAATGTAAAACACAACTTCATAAACATAATTCATCTGTAAGATCGAGGAAAAAATACATTATATGTATAGAATAATGCATGAAAATCTCACCATTTCACACCATACAAAATGAAAGATATATGGTGTAATATGTTGATATCAATATATTACATAATATTCGTAAATTTTATATTAACTTTTAATATAAAATAAGTATACATACTCTTTTTAATATTACATTTCAAATGATTAAATAATAATTTTGAAAGAATGTTGGTTTTGATTCGATGAAACACAAATTGTTTTTTCGAAATGTATCATTTCTATAAAGACACTCTATTTTAATGTTTTCATGAATTATATATATATATATATGATATTTTATTAAAAATTTATTATTACATAATGTTTATATATATTTGATATTATAACTTTATGATGTAAAAATTAATATTTATAAGTGTATGAAATCAGTTGTTGTCCAAAAATCATAATTCTTCATTATATGTTTGATTTTATTTATAATTTAAATTTTCCATGTGTATAGAATTATTTTGAAAAAAAATGTTATTTTTAAAATCACAATTATTTATTATGTAATGGTGGTATTTTCATAATTTTTGGAGATAATAAAAAATCACAACTAAAAATGATGTGTAATATGACATCATAATGACCAATAGGTGGGGTAGTATATTCCATCAGATGTATCCATGAATCTAATATTTACATAGTCAAAATTAATTTCTTATGATATTATATTACATTTATATACTCTTAAATAATCCACAGAAACGTATATTATATTTCAGTCATATAAAATTAAATTTTTTAAACAAAAATCACTTCCACGTCTCCAATGTTAATATTTTAATGAGATCATAACAAAAACATGTATAATATTTAAAACCATTTCACATTAGAATAAAAAATGTGAAAAAACATACAACTTTTTTTGTTTTTTATGTAATTATCATATATAGTCCAAAACATATGTTTTGAAATTAATAAATAATTCTTCTCCCAATTACTATCTGAACCCTAGCACACTCAAATTACTCCTCATTAAAAACTCATAGATAATTTTATTACTCTAACAATTCCTATCTAGACACCTTTCACGGTTCACTTATGCTATTAAAACTCTCCCCACATTCTTTTAGAAGAACCGTATAATGGTAATAAATTCTCCCATACTCCTCTTTTCTCAATAACATCCTTTATGATTTTTTTTCTTTTTCAAAATTTTCATAATGGGAAATAATTTCACACATCCATCCTTCTACAATAATGGTTTTCATGAAATCATTGACCCCTTTTACTATTATTATTCCCTCTTATGAATCATTATATTCCCTTATTAGTCTATGTGAATTATCCTGTGAATTTTCCGTTACAAATACTTATTATTATGAATAAATATCATTAATTCCACATAATAATGTTATCATAAATTAATCTATCATTAATTTATTGGGGAGATACATTTCATTTCCCCAAACTCTAATATAAATGGTTTATCATTGATAAAAGGTACACGTATGAGTATGATTCTTTGGAACGAAATGGAGTATACATTATTTGAATATTATGGTTTCACCTATGTAGCATTATAATGAATTCGACAATGTTTTAGTTTATTGATACATTATTGATATAATTAGGGATTAATCCTAAATAAAAATGAGACTTCTTAAATCATGTCACAATGTTTTATTTTTTTACTATAACTTTTTCCAATGATGTCCTGATTAATGTAATCAACACATTTATATATTGAATTTATGGTTTCATATTCTATAAGATTTATTATTCATGAATCTGATTCTCACCACTCTTATGTTAGCTTTATATTCCTCTTATTTAACAGGTACTAAATTCACTTATGATATTATTTTTCCCCATACATGGATTTATACCTTACCACATTCCAATATACATCATCAAGTTATTTATGATATTTTTATAAGAATAATAGTCTTTTATGATCATGTTATAGAGGATTTCTGTAATGTCTATGTATTTATATTATAATTTTTTAAGCAATACCTCCCATGTTTAATATGAAACATGATATTTTTTGATTTATTTCCTTAAACTAATGGAATAAATATTGAAATAATGTTTATTAAGGATGTGGTTTTAAATCAGTTTGGTTACTGTTAACTTATATGATTATTGTCCGTCCAATATAAGAATATTTTATTTATAGTTAAGGTGTAGTGTTGTTTGTTATGTTCATGACCCCTTGAAAATTATTTATTTCTCATTTATCGTAATTATGTTATTCTTGTTAAAATATGTTCTTATTTTTAAATTACTCTATGATTCTAATATTTATGTACGCAATATATTATTTTTTTGGAATTGGTATTAATTAGTGGGGTATAACTATGATTTACTAAAATCATGATAATTTGTTCCAGGAATATATTTAACTAATTATACATCAATATGTATTGGTATAGGTTTGGATCAGGTTGGGAATGATCATCAAAATGTTGTAGAATATAATGAGTTGGGTGATTGGAGTAAGATGTGTCATGGCATGGAAGAAGCACCCCTTATTGGATTTTTATTTCATATATTATATGTTATTATTTAGTTGGTAAATAGAATCATTGAGCATTGTTTTGAGGATATTATTTTTGAATACATTCATACAATAAATATTGTATGGTATTCACTTAATATATTTTTATACTACGTATATTTTCGGATATATACCATTATTTTTCACTCCAATTGATGATATTATCTTAACATGGTTCCACTCAAGACTCCTGGTGTTTTTCAGTATCCTATGTTGTATGGGTTGAATGCCTAAGTTAATGTTTAGTTCACTCTTCTAAAAAATTATTGTAGTTAGTATTCTGAAAAAAGGTATCAATTTACTATTATAATAGTTCTACAATTTTTACAGATTAGGTAGATACATGACATATTAATATGTTGTGGTATGTGATGAAACATGGAATGGTTCCTCACCAAAACCACATCTAATGAAATTTCATGATAATATGGAATATAGTTGTTGTTCATGGTTTGTTTTCTTATCATACAGTTTCACCCCATCTATGGAAAATGGATTTAGATTATTTAATTTCAAATGAATTTCACTATTTTATACCAACAAGAAGAATTGTAAGAATCATATTAAGAATATTTTTTGATAATTACATTTATATATATTACAATTCAATTAATAATGATAAATAACTCGTTTTTTATGTTTCAATGAATTGTACTATTTTTTCACATATTAGTTAATCACTGAATCATTTGGATTAACATTTAATCATGCCTACAATTTTCTTCTTATATGTTGAAAAAAAGAAAATAAAAAAAAACACAACATTGTCTATTAATTAAATTAATAAGTATCATTAAAATTTCCAAAATAATGTTACCATTAGTATTATTATATTAAGTGGTATGAGGATATCAAATTAACATAGAAATAATAAGTCATGGAATTTACCAATAATATTATTCCCTATGAAACATGTGTATCAATGGTTTTGAGGGAGAAAAATGATTGGGTTTTCCTTTGACGATTCCCGTACATTGATTCAACAGTTAAAATGTTATAAATATGATTTTGGGGGTGTTCAAATATTTCAATATCACAACCTAGACAATTATATTGAAAAGAACATGAAAATATCACTATTTTACACATTTAACTTATGTAACACATTTTTGTAAAAATGTGTTTTGTATCTATACTGTAATAATATTAATTATTATATCATGTTTTTATATAACAGTAATTATATTTACCTCCTCAAATATTACAATTTCAATGTTTATGTAATGAGTTTTGTAGAATCTATATTTTTATTTGATGAAAACTAAATGTTATTTCTGTGAAATATTTAATTTCAAGGACGAAGATTTATTTTAATGATATATAAATATAACAAAATTAATTTTTTTTATAAAAAAATATTATTAAAAAATGTTAATATAAGTAATATTATTATTTTATGAAGTCAAAAATAATTTTATTAATTATAAGAAAACTCTTATTACAAAAATGTATTCTTTAATAAATGCAGTTTCTTAATTAAATATTTTAATTATCATACATATAGAATTATTTGAAAAAGAATTTATTTTTGAATCCAGTATTTCTGTGTTGGAAATTATTTATTTTTCATTCTTTTGGAGGTAATAAACATTTGGGAGAATATTAAATATGTTATAAACATATGGTGTGTAGTGTTACATCGTAATGATAATAATTTGATATAATATTTTCATTAAAATGGTTCTATGTCAGAATATTTATTTACACTTTAATATAATGTTTTTAATATGTTAATTATAAATTTTAAAAAATATATATTAATTATTAAAAATTAATAATATATTTTATGTTTTAAAATTAAATATTATGTAAACAAATATCACATCCACATCACCAGGTTTTATATTTTAATGTTATAGATTCATAATAATGTCAAATAATGAAAACCACTTTACATTTTATGTAACCATTGAAAAACATGATCAAAATATTATTGTTCTATATTTAATTTTATATATATTCCCAAACATTATATTTTAATTTAATTAATAAATCTCATCTCATGTTTTATATAATCCCACCAAAAAACTAATTCATATTCACTAACAACCCGTAATGAATAAAATTAATATAATATAACCTCATTAAATATAACCCAAAGTGTTCTTATAATATTAATAATACACTATCAAGATTTTAGTAGAACATTTCAATGAAATTGGTCATCTCCTTATCCTCATTATTCAAGAACATCATTTCTATTATGTGCTTTTTTCAATAGTTCAAGTTGGGATTTTACATGACACAACAATCTTAATACCATTATGATTTTTAATTTAGGATTGATCACTTTTAATCTTATTTTTTCCTCCCAAGAACCATTATGAACCCCCATTATGATTCATAAATAATCCACTGATTTTTCCTAGGAAAACATATTTTTGTTAATACCCAGCATTATTTCCACTAAAAGATTATTCATATAAACATACATATACATGATTGATTGCGGGCTTCCATAATTTTTAAATCACACCAAGATCATAGAATTTAAATTTATGAATGGTAACTATTTAATGATGATTCATGTTGAAAAAATATTCATGTAGATGATATTGATAAGATGGGTGCATCCATATAGATCTCTAATGAATTGGGTAGTGTTTTAGTACCAGGAGGCATCATGTATAGGATATGGAATTAAACCTTATCCATTATGTGATTTCTAACATAATGTTATGATGTATCTATCATTTTCATTGACCTCTATTTATCATGTCATGATTAATATAGTAACCATATTACTATGTTCCAATTATGTTATAATGACATATCCAACCATAATGTTACATATTATGATTCTTAATATCATACATTACATTTATATTCCTCATATATTTGATGTATTAAATTTCATTATGTAATTTTTTATTGGATTATATCACATTATAGATCAGAAATTTATTATACAAATCCTCAAATAGAAAATATATTTTCTATGGAATGTTATAATTTAAGGATCTTCCTATATAAGATTTTATTAATGTCTATATATTTTTGGTTGAAATTTGTTATGATATTTACATAAAGTCAAAAATTAATTATGCTATATAATCAATGTGGATTATATTATGATTACCATTATGATATATATCACGTAATATTATGTATTAAGGATATGAGTTTTCAATATTTTTGTTACTCCAAATATCTAATTTTAATCTCAATCTAATATGGAAATGATGTAGGTATAGTTGGTGGTATGGGATGGTTTTTCATGTCCATTTCATCTCTATGTATATTATTTGTTTATTTTTTATTCTTCATTATAATTTTATTTTTTCCCAATATCTTTTTTTCAATTATATTCTTCTATAAATATCACATTCACTGAAATGGGATATTAGTCATCCAATGATGGAAAACTTTGGTGGTGTCTAACTAAGATTTAATAACACCTTTTTATGGCATCCAAGGCTCATTTTTACCTATTATAACTCACTTATATTATGTATATATTGGGATAAGGCCCATGATAATCATAAAGTGGGATAACTAAATACATGTAAGGAGACTATGATGAGGTATTTCTTATCATGGATACCATGACAAATGTAATGTCTTCCTTTATTCTTTGTTTAGTCGATTGTCTAATATGGAAATCATTTTCCAATACATATTATTGAGTCTGTTATTATTTAATTTATTAATAAAATATATATTTTATTGAAATAGTATTATTATTATTTATAATTGAATTATGGGTTATTTTATATTATTTTTCACTCGGATAAATGGTATTTGTCTACCCATGGTTCCTCTCAATACTCTAATTACTGATTAATATCATATAGTGTTTGGGAAAAATGTTGTAAGTAGTGTGGAATATTTTCATAGACCACATGATTCGAATCAATATATTGTAAAATAGTGTCAAATGGATGTCTATATTGTTTTCTTTTTAGGGTTTTTTATAGGATATAAATAAAGGTTTTTCAAATTATAATGATATATGTGTAGCTTCATCAAAAACACCATTTATGGAAGAATTATAAGTTAATATTTAATATAATTGAGGTTCTTGAGATTTTTATGTTATCATATTTTTTATCCTCATGAGATGAAAATGGATTTTTTTATTGTTTCCATATTGAATTTACTATTTTCTAGATTATATTTTATTATTTAATTTTTCATATTCAGAATATAGGTTTCTCACGAGATGTGTATATCTTTTCATCTGTTGTAATAATGATAAAGAACTCATTTTTTTGATGTCAATGAATTATAATAAGTTTCAAAAACATGTTATAAATAGAATTATTTTGGATAAACTAATATACATATATAATTTTGAATGAAATAATTGAATAACTATTATATGCTTCACCAGGGCGACAATAGAGATTATAGAGATGATGACAATGATGTTGTGGTTCCACTATATACAGATAATGATCGTTAAATTTTTATATAAACACATATCATTATTCAACTAAATTTCATGATTTTTAAAATAATGGTACTATTAATAAAACCACATAACATCATGAGACCATTTTTCCTTTAGAATAGTATATGGCATTATAACAAAAAAATGAATAAACATCTGACCTTAAAATATCTGATACATGTATTAATATTGGATGGATGTTTTAAAATAATAATTGACATCCTTTGGATGGAAATAATTATTCGATGATCTATAAATCAAAACTTGGGAGTAAAAAAATATAATAAGGTGAAAAATTACTTGTGTGAAAATAGGTATCCAATATAAACATAATAGGGGTGACAATCATTATCATATAAAATGAGTAATCATGTAACATGATAACGTAGTGGAATCAAAATAATACTGAAACAACATAAAACCTGAAATCATAAACATATGATATGTATGTCATAAAAAAAATATAAAAAAAAATTCATGGGATATCCTCTAAATAAACCATACACAACATCATAATAGATAAAAAATTACACAATTTAATGGATGGATATATATTTATTTTCCCACTTATCACATTCATAAAGTGTAAATGCATAATTGTGTCATGTAGATCATTCAACTTCATAATGTAATTCATCAATTTTAGACCTATTTTTTTATTATGAGAAAAATAATGGTAAATCCCCCATCAATGAAAGATAGTTTAAAATATTAAAGTACGTTTAGGTGGAAATTGAGATGGGTACTCCCTATACAAATATTTGGCCAAAACAATATAATTATATTTTCGTTGTGGAATTATTTTTTGATATTTTTTATATATTGGGTCCATGAGAGAAATATATTACACCCATTACATAGGAATCCTTGGGAATTAAATATTTGTAAAAATATCCCAAATTGATAAATTTGAAAACAAAAGGTAATACATAAAGAGTGATAATAAATAAATAGGAGAAGGATGGGATCACTAACCATGATAGGGAACTTCCAAAAAATTGAGATGTTGAAATAATGTAATTCGGGGAACCTTTTCAGGGATATATAGTTGGATGGGAAGAGGGAATTTTTTATAAATTAATTTTGAGTCAATAGTAATTGGAGGTTGGGTACAATTATAATTAAAAATATTAGAGATTTATTTATTAATTTCCAAACATAGGTTTTTGAATCTATAATGTTCTAAAAAACACAATCCTTATAATGAAATTTCATCTATTATATCTATTATATTTCAGACTTTATCCTTATTTAAAAATGGTACAAACAACTAACATTCATATATTACCATTTTAGGATGTTTTTCATGTTTACATTCAATTGTCTGTATAACCATAAAATATAAAAAATTTTAAGATTCATTGAGGGTATTTTTAAATAATAAAATAACATATGAAAACAATTATCTCAATAATAAAACATAATTTATTATTGAAATCTCCTTATAGTCATTATTATATCACATTTGTGATATTATAGCATCATTGTATATACTATATATTTATATGTTATTTATTTTTGGTGAAAAAAGTCAACTATCATAGAAAATTATCAAAATTTACCCATTGGATAAATTTTGAATGTAGAATTAAAAAATAATATTTATCTTAAAAAAATTAATCTATGATAATAAAATCATTAATCTTAAAATCGATATTTAAAAAAAAATATTTTTAACAACAAAAATATTATTACCCTTATAAAAATTACATCTTACATCATAAAATTATATTATCATTTAAATTCAATATATGTTATATTATAATAATATTTTATTAAAAACCCATTTATGAATAAAAAGTAATTCATTAAATATAATGATTTCAATTAAACTATATATTTCCAAGAAAATACATATGAGTTTCATTAAATCAAAATAATATATTTAAGAATTTATTTATTTATTAATTATAAATTTGTATTGAAAGATAAATATTAACATTAAATTATAAATAGAAATAAACAAAGTCATACTTTTATGATTCAGATACACTACACATTATTACACTAGTAAATTTTTTAAGGTCATGGTGTGTAATGGTAAAATTTTAATAGGGTTGTTCAATAAATATGGGCTAGGTTGTAAACTCTAATAGTTTTAAATTATCAAATATATTTATTCAAAAATGATTTAGTTTTTGAGTATTGGATACAACATTGTCAAGGGAATATCCAAGTGATGTTATCTCCATTAGATGAATTGATAAATGCGCTTCATAAAATATTATCCTATGAGGTGATTCCATCAATTACAATACAAATTTAAAATTTACATTATTATAATCCGTAATATACAATTAATATTTGTCGTTGTAAAAGGACAATATTTTCTATTTTAGGTTTGTTAATGAAATTTTTAACTTTTAAAACCATTTAACCATCCGAAATAACCAATTTACTGAATGTTTTTTCAATAAATACATTATGTAATAATTTTCTAATTAATTATAAAATTAATTAACATTTATAAATGTTGGGGTCAATATATTATCCCCCCTTCATTTATTTAATACTCTAAATATTCATTTCATTTACTAAAAGAGATGATGTTATTTTTTCTACAAAACTTTATATTCCAATGTATCTTCATAAAAAATGTTTCTCTTCCACTAAACATTTAATAGGTGTTATGTATTGTATTTTTATATTTTTATCAATATGTTATAAGAACATAATTTAATATAGCCCTAATAAAATATAATTCTCTAAAGGTACCACCATAAACCTCAGTCCATGAGATTCCACTATTATATACTTCCTCTAGAGGAATTCAAGGAACACATCCTATATTTGGGATATGATAGTTTAGAATTTTTTTTGATAGGCTACCACTTTGATGAAATCAATTATATTATCAATAACTAGTTTATCACATATTTCAAACCCTCGTGACATTCATCCATGAATATATATGAAAAAATGCACAACCACAGACTCTCTATCCATTATGTTATTAGCTAGCTCCTAATGGAACATTTCAGCAGCTAGAAAATTTGATGATAAGGTTCATATGGGATCCATGGTATGGGGGGAGATATCATTGGGCCAGTTGGAAAATACTGGAAAATCTTATTAATGAGGGTTCCCAATTTGAAAAACATTTTGGAGTCCATGAAATTCATGGAGGCGAAGTTGGGTTGTGAAATTATTTAGGGAAACATTATATGGTTGAGGTTTATGAGGCATAGAGACTGTGAAAATTTGAATGCATTGGCGAGTAGAATGAGGCACCAATAAATTCTTAAAGGAATATTGATTGACCGCCATGAGTTGCTGGTGGATAAGACCTAATGGGTTGTTGGGGACAGTGAGATAAGGTTTTTGAAGGGTAACTTCTACTTTAACACCCTCCACTGTCAGAGATTCCTGGACCCTGAGATTCAGTTCATTGAGGTCGATGGTTTCTGATGTTTTATTCGTGTGACTCCATATTTTCAACCAAATGAGATGTTTCAAATGATATATAGTGACCCATACATTACATACATGGTTAATACTTCAAAATTTAAGCATACGTATTACAACATATAACAAAAGCATGAAACGACCATATAGGTATAGTGTCATTAGAAACTGGGAAACATAAATAACTGTTTCATAAAGCATCTACATTGTCTCCCATTTATTTCATCATATCTATAGTCCCTTTTTGGAATATCTTACTTAATAACCTTCTTCCTGACCTGGGGAAAGAAAAAATACAAAAGGGTGAGATCAAATGCTCAGTAAGGGTAAACAAAAGAAATATCAATCACATCAAATTTATAAGAACATAACATTTTGGAAATCATACCCCGCAAAAGAGATCATAATTTCATAACATGGGATAAATCATGGTAGTGAAATGTAATCTCAATAATCATAACTTAAAACATGATAATTTGTGGAATACAAACATAATCATAGAGAATAATTTCTTATTAGTCAAGACTCATAGCCAAGACTATCTTAGTGGACAAAGTCCATTTCTGAACCGAGTTCACTCCTCGTTTCAGTCCTGTTTCACTGAACCGGTTTAACCTGTCATTCCAGCCATGTCTATCTCATGAGATATAAAATATTTACCCAATACATTGGAGGTAGATATAGGTCCCACCCATCTTATAATGATTCCATTATTATGTGTGCCACAAAATCATAAACCATACATCATAGCATAACCCATGTAATAAAAATGGGAATCTTAAACATCATGACATCATAAAACAATTCATATATGTAAAATGAATTCATAAAAATATTTCCATCACAAAATAATCAAATCAATGTAATAATGGGATAGAAACAGAACCCCATATTATCATAGATGGAAAATAATTTTGATAAAACACATGAACTCCATTCTTGAGAAAAATATCCTTTCTACTTCAAAAACATTTTTCCTTTCATAACATGTCATACAATTTTAAACTAAAATAATTTGATTAAAAATAAAATTGAAAACATGAAAAGTAAGATTCCTGGAAATAATGTTTTAAAAATCCATTCATGACATATAAGTTAAAAAAACATTCTTCTCATACTTTTGTCGGAAAAGTCAAAAAGTACCTCGTACGAAAAATGAAAAATGATTCCTTTCATATCTTTTACTAAAAACTCACCAAAGGGTAATTGGATTTAAAAAATTGTAGGTGGATTAAAATAATATTACATATTGAGAAAACATGGATGTGGATGATAAAATACACCCCAGTAAATACCAAAGTATAAACAATCTCGGATAAAATGAGATTGTGCTATTTTCCCTTACCATAGGTCAGATTTGCTTTGTAAGTGTCCGATCCTCTTGTATAATGATTAATATAATGTCATTGACTTATTCCAGAATCAAACTAATTGTTATGATATCATATATGGCCATATTCTTATCTTCTTATTATATTATTTTATTGCTACTTGTTATTCAGGTGTTTATTACTTTTTGTTCTTATGCGTGTTTTGTCGAATAAATTATTATTATTCTCTTTATGTTATAGATACCCCATTTCCAGAATAGTATTAGTGTAATATATATCATATTAATTCATTCAATTCATTCAATTCATTTATATAATCATTATTCATTGAAGATCATGTATAACGAGTCACATCACATCGTGGAGACGGTATTCCGTACGTACGCACGAGAGATGATATCGTTCCAATGATCGTGGAATTTTATTGGATGTATGTATACTATTTCAGAATCAATATCACTTTACAATAACCATATATAGTTATTATTTACACCATTATACCCATCCAAGTATGGTGGTGGTGGAAAATAGGTTACACCATGGCGTGTAGACGATATTCCGTACGTACGCACACACGGTGATTTTGTTTTCTGTAAGATGGATAAGAGGTGAAATAGGGTTGTTTCATATTTATAATAACATATCAGTATATGAGGGATACTGATGTTATTACCTCATAATGAAACAACTAATTAAGGGGGAGTAGAAGAAGAATGGTGCTTGATGAAAATTGTAGAAGGTATTACCTCTTTCTCGAAGTGCCTCCTTTAAACATTCTCTTAAGGAACTAGAGTTGGTCTTTTGAGAAGACCAGTACCTCTAGTAGGTTTATAAGTAAGTGAGGAAGTGAAATGGGTAGGGTTGTCCGAGCTTGAAGGCTCAAATTGGTGTGAGGAAGATAGGGACGAGGTGCCCTTTTATAAGGGAGGAGAGGGGCACCTTTGGAAAGTGTGGAAATATTATTTTATTATAAACCTATCTTCGGTTTCAAAAGGTCCAGAAATCATTAAAGGTGAATCTAAGAAGACTAATGGTCGAAATAAAATCATCCAATCATAATTGGACATGTTTTGGAAAATATTTTAATCATTATAATCTTATTTATTTAAATCATTTATTAATGAGGTAAATACAGCATCATTATTGTGTAATATATAATTTAATTTATTTGACGTCTAAAAATTAAAAAAAATATCATTTTGTAGGAAATAGTTTTAGATTTCTAATGAATATTTATAGTCGAAAATATAATTTATATAAACCTTTATAAAAATTAATTACTAAAAGATATTTGTTAATGTCAATTTTGTCATTACATTAAATTAATTAATCCAAATTGTCATTGTCACTACCAAGTGGCTCAATGGGGTCCCAAAATCGACCCAAGGATGCCCATGGTCGGCTAATACTCATCCAATAAGGTTAGGACAACTGTCAAAGTAATTTTGAATTATTATAATATTCTTTTATCCTTGAATTACCCTATTTACCTTTAACCGTAGTAAATAAAAAAATTACCGTAGTTACTATTCATAATATCAAAAAAATAAAAGTTACATAATAACATAATTTGGACCCACTGATTACAAATATGGAATCCATTTTTTGAAATTCAAAACACAGAAGTTGCAGTAATTAATTTAAAATTAATCTAGTTGTTAAGCAAACCGGTTTTAAAAGTTAAAACATTGCAAATGATTGAAATGTTTTTACCTATTAATTCAATGTAAAATTAATTCTAATGAAATATATTATATTAAGTGGTAAAAATATATTCTATTTATAATTTAAAAAAATCAATATTATAATTTAAACATATAAAGTACTGCGATGAAAAAGGTTGTTCTTAATTAAAATATATCGTGTTTTTACTATTCAATAAATTATGAAAGTTATCAGAATAATATGAAAAATTTATCCAAAGTAAATTATTATATCCTGATTCTAAAGAAGAATTTTATTTTTTTCAAATTTTACTTATAAACATGTCAAAAACTAGATTTAATGTGGGTGCGCCATCAAAAGGAGGTAAAACTGCATTTTTTTGAAAAATTCTTCTTTTATCCAAAAAACTGATTTTATTTTCATTCCTAATTCTTTAAAATGTATAAGATGAATTAAAATGTTATAAAATACAAAATTCAGTTAATACTATTCATAATGGCTAATATTATAATATATCATTGTTTAGTGAAACTCGGTATTGCATACGAGGCAAGCTACC
Organism: Viscum album; assembly: GCA_963277665.1. Classification (NCBI taxonomy): domain Eukaryota; kingdom Viridiplantae; phylum Streptophyta; class Magnoliopsida; order Santalales; family Viscaceae; genus Viscum; species Viscum album. Next base: position 114,913,966 of record OY728128.1, on the reverse strand, counting down.
GAGGAAGGCCGCGATTGCGTGTAAAGCAAGCCAAGCTAGTGTTGTGTGTAATGAAAGATTCCTTTGATGAATTATATAACATAAAAACAAAATATTTCTCAAAAAAGTTTCAGTTGTTACATTCTACCCCCCATAAAATGAATTTCTCCCTTGAAATTCGTCACTTCGTAACAAATAGATGAGGATACCTCTCCTTCATCATATCCTCAAGTTCTCATGTAGCTTCTTCTAATTGGTGGTTCCTCCATAAAACTTTCACCAAGCGAGTGGTCTTGTTCCGTAGGACTTTCTCGCTACGATCCAGAATCTCTATTAGTTGTTCATCATAAGAAAGATCTTGTTCCAGCGGTACAACTTCTGCACTGAGTACATGTGAAGGATCAGGTAAGTACTTTCTCAGGAGTGATACATGGAACACATTGTGAAGTTGAGAAAGATTCGGTGGAAGCACCAATCGGTAAGCTACCTTCCCATGACGATCGATAATTTCAAAAGGACCGATATATATAGGGCTCAACTTTCCCTTCTTTCCAAATCTCATTACTCTTTTCAAAGGAGATATTCGTAAGAACACTTTATCACCCACTTCAAACTCTAGGTCTTTTCTTCGGTTGTTGGAATAACTTTTTTTTCGACTCTGAGCTACTCTTATGTGTTGTTGAATAGATCTGACCTTTTCTGCCATTTCATCAACAAGATCAGGTCCTAATAGCTTTCTTTCCCCAACTTCATCCCAACAAGTTGGAGTCCTGCATTTCTTTCCATATATATCTTCATAAGGAGCCATCAGAATACTAGAGTGAAAGCTATTATTATATGAAATTTCACCAAAGGTAAGTGTTGATCCCAACCACCTTTGAAATCCATAGAGAAAGCTCTCAACATATCTTCTAGAGTTTGAATTGTCCTCTCAGACTGACCTTCTGTCTGAGGATGATAAGCTGTGCTGAAACTCAACTCTGTATCCAGAGTATGCTGAAGACTTCGCCAGAACATTGAGGCAAACCATAGAACCCGATCAGATATAATGGAAATTGGTACTCCATGAAATCTTACCACTTCCTTTACATATATCCTGTAATGTTGATCAAGAGGAAAATCTTCTCCGATAGAAATGAAATGTGCAGACTTTGTAAGACGATCAACTATGACCCAGATAGCATTATTGCCTTTTGATGTTTTAGGAAGTCCAGTGACAAAGTCCATAGTGATGTTTTCCCATTTCCATTCAGGTATGGGTAATGGTTGTAACATCCCCTCAGACTTCTTTCTCTCAGCATTAACTTGCTGACAAACCAAGCATCGAGAGACATATTCAGCAACATCTCTTTTCAAGCCATCCCACCAGAAATAATATTTCAGGTCTCTATACATCTTCGTGCTTCCAGGATGAATAGAGAATGAAGAACTATGAGCCTAATCCAGCAGCTCCTTTATTAATTATGGGATGGGAGGAACACAAACCCGATTCCTGAACTTTATTATCCCATCACAATCAAGGTTGAATTCAGGAACATTTCTCACATTCTTTTGTACCTCGACATCTTCTTTCTGTGCCTCTTTAATCTTTACATGTATAGATGGTTGAACATTCATTTGAGAAAGATATGATTTTCCCCTTCCATTATAATTCCAAGATCCATCCTTTGTAAATCCATAAATATAGGCTCTTTTGTGATCCTCATCATGGATAAGCTAGCATGGTCTTGTCAACTTAATGCATCTGCCACCTTGTTTGCTTTCCCAGGGTGGTAATGAATTGAGCAGTCATTATCCTTAATCAGATCCAACCTTCTTCTTTGGTTCATATTCAGATCCTTTTGTGTGAAAATATACTTTAAAATTTTATGATCAGTATTAATGTCACACCTTTATCCATAAAGATAATGCCTCCAAATCTTTAATACAAAGATTACCCCAACTAACTCCAAATCATGAGTTGGGTAATTTTGCTCATGGATTTTCAACTGTCGTGAGGCATAATCTATCACCATATCATTTTGCATAAGAACACACCCCAATCCCTTCCTGGATGCATCATTTTAGATCACAAACCATTATCTACTACAAGGATGTGTGAGTACAGGTGCACTGGATAACATTCTTTTCAACTCCTCGAAATTCTATTCACATTCCTCCATCCAAACAAACTTAACTCCTTTCTGAGTCAACTTGATGAGTGGATTAGATAATCGTGACAAATATTTCACAAAATGTCGATAATATCCATCCAAAACAAGAAAACTTTGGATCCCGGTTACTATTGTTGGTCTCGACCACCTTCCGATAACCTCTGTTTTTGCTGGATCCATAGATATCCCATCTTTTGAGATTATGTGACCCAAAAAATGAAACTTTATGAAGCCAAAATTCACACTTGGTAAATTTCGTAGAAAGCTTCTCCTTTCTCAGGGTCTTTAATACAATTCTCAAGTGATCTTCATGTTCTTCCTTTCTCTTTGAATAGACAAGAATATCATCTATAAAGACTACCACAAATTGATTAAGATAGTCTCTAAAGACTCTATTCATCAGATCCATGAAGATGGAAGGGGAATTAGTAAGACCAAATGGAATCACTATAAATTCATAGTGTTCATACATTTTATGGAATGTCGTCTTTAGTATATCCTCCCTTTTGACCCTTAATTCATGATACTCTAAACGAAGATCAATCTTGGTAAAGTATTGAGCTCTGCGTAGTTGGTCAAATAGGTCATCAATGCGTGGGAGAGGATATTTGTTCTTGATAGTGATCTTTTTAAGTTCTCGATAATCAATGTAGAGTCTCATTGATCCATCTTTCTTCTTAATAAACAGAACTGGTGCTCCCCAAGGTGACACAGTAGGGCGTATGAATCCCTTATCAAGATTCTCTTGGAGTTTCTTCTTCAATTCCTGCAACTCAATTGGGTCCATTCTATAAGGAGTCTTTGAAATAGGCAAAGCACCCGGTACGAGTTCTATTGGAAACTCAACTTCAAGATTTGGTGGAAGACCTGTAAATTCCTCCGGAAAGACATCATAAAATTCCCGTACAATGGGAATATTATTAATCATGAGTTTATCTCCAACCATTTCAGATAAATAACCTTCATTTATTGGAATCAAGACCCATAAGATAGAAGAAATTTTCACTGGAAGGTTATGTTCATCCTTGCATCAATAGACGATCATAAATTGATCTGGAATATGGAATGTGACTTCCCTTCTTTAAAAATTGATATGAGCTCTATATAAAGAATGCCAATCCATGCAATTAATCACATCAAATTCCATTATAGTAAGGATCACAAGATTTGCAGGAAGCACTTTCCCACAAACTTCAATCGGAGAAGAATTGTAAACATTTGATGTGACTGTTGTGCCATTAGGAGTTGTCACAGCCAACTCAACATCTAATTGTTGAGGTAATACAACGATATCCTTAGAAAATTCTTCAGAAATAAAAGAGTTGGTGGATCCAGAATCAAAAAAAACATTTTCTACTTTAGAGTGGATGGTAAGTGTACCCCTTAACACTTAGTTTTCATACTCCACATCGCCGATAGTAATTGCATGTGACATTCCTTTTTCTTTGGACTTAAGAGTTTGTTGACGTTGATCATCATCATCAACCCTTGGATTTGGGAATTGATTGGAATAATGCCTCATATCCTTTCACTTGAATCATTTAAGTGTAGTAGGTTCATTCTGTGTATCTCTTCCATTGTTTGCATCATTAGACATCTTCTTACCATTATTTCGACATTCAATTGCCTGATGACCTTCTTTTCCACTCTTATAACATTTGTTTGTCCCCTTAAGACAATTTCCTCCATGTTTCATTTCACACTTTGAGTATAAGGGAAAACTCATCCTATTTTCAGTGTGGTCTTTAGATTTTCCTTTGAATTCCATTTTTGTCTTCTTATCAAACCCATGTGACTGATGGGTTACACCAATCATCATCTCAACCTTGAGAGCACATCGAATAATTTCATCATAGCTATTGATGTCCCTTATGGATAATGCCCTTCAAAGACTTGGTTTTAAGCCACTAAAGAATCGATCGATCTTACTCTCAGGTTCGATAATAATTCAGGAAGTGTACCTTGAAAGTCTTGTAAAATTTGCTTCATAGGTACCAAAAAATTCATCATCCTTTTGCTTCATTTCATGAAACTCCTTCTCCATCTTTTTTCGAATAATACGAGGGAAATAATTATTGAAAAATAAGTTCTTGAACTCATCCCATTCCATGGACTCAATTTGATCCCTTTGCCTCATATTCTTAATAAGATTCCACCATTGATCAGCATCACCTTCCAAACGATACACTGCTAAGATGACATTATCATGTTCAGAAAATTGAAGAACTGAAAATATCTTTTCAGTGGTACTGATCCATTGTTCATCCACTAATTGATCAGAAGACCCGCTGAATGAAGGTGGACGCTACCTCATGAAGGATTCAACACAATTTTGCTCCTTCCTTTGCTCATTTGAAAGTCCTGCATGATTCATAGCTTGAGAAATTTGTGTGAGCATGGCTACAAGATTTTACATTCCAGCTCCCATATCGTTTGGTTGCTCAGGGGGACAATAATTGCATTGCCCATCGCATTCTGCATTAACACGGTTGCATCGAGTTCCATCCATTGACTAAAACCAAGAATAATAGTGTTAGAAACACTAATTATAAAAAGAAAACCACATAATCAAGAACAAAATTTTACACTTAAGGACTTATCATAGGTTGTTCCTGTAAATTTCTAAAACACTAAGATTGTGTTTTATGCTTAGACATATCCTTAGGTTTCTTACTAAGGATTTCAAATCCTAGTTTCCAAAGGTTGACTATACCTTTCCTCTAATACCAATTATAGTGACCCATACTTTACATATATGGTTAATAATTCAAAATTGAAGCATACTTATTACATCATATAACAAAACCCTGAAAGGACTGTATAGGTATAGTGTCTTTAGAAACTGGGAAACATAAACAAATGGTTTATAAAGCTTCTACACTATCTCCCATTTAATTCATCATATATATAGTCCCTTTTTGGATTATCTTACTTAATAACCTTCTTCCTGGCCTAGGTAAATATAACATTCAAAAGGGTGTGCTCAAATGCTCAATAAGGGTAAACAAAAGAAATATCAATCACATCAAATTTATAAGAACAAAACATTTGGGAAATCGTACCCTGCAAAAGAGATCATAATTTCATAACATGGGATAAATCATGGTAGTGAAATGTAATCCCAATAATCATAACATAAAACATGAAACTTTCTGGCATACACACATAATCATAGAGAATAATTTCTTATTAGTCAAGACTCATATTCAAGACTATCTTAGTGGACAAAGTCCATTTCTGAACTGATTTCACTCCTTGTTTCAGTCCTGTTTCACTGAACCTGTTTAACCTGCCGTTCCAGCCATGTTTATCACATGAGATATAAAATCTTTACCCAATTCATTGGAGGGAGATATAGGTCCCACACATCTTCTAATGATACCATTTTTATATGTTCCACAAAATCATAATCCATACATCATAACATAACCCATATAATAAAAATGGGAATCTTAAACATCATGACATCATAAAAACACTCATATAAGATAAAATAATTCATAAAAATATTTCCATCATAACATAATAAAATCAATGTAATAATAGGTATAGAAACAGAATCCTATATTATCTTAGATGGAAACAAATTTTGATAAAACACTTGAACTCCATTCTTGAAGAAAATATCCTTTCTACTTCAAAAACATTTTTTCCTTTCTTAACATGTCACACAATTTTAAACTAAAAGAAGTTGATTAAAAATAAACTTTAAAACATGTAAAGGAATATTCTTGGAAATAATGTTTTAAAAATCCATTCATTCCGTATAAGTTAAAAAAACATTCTTCTCGTACTTTTCTCGGAAAAGTCAAAAAGTACCATGTACGAAAAACGACAAAAGATTCCTTTCATATATTTTACTAAAAACACACCAAAGGATAATATTGGACTTAAAAAATTGTAGGAGGATGGAAATAATATTAAATATTTATGAAACATGGATGTGGATGATAAAATACACCCCAGTAAATACCAACGTATAAATAATCTTGGATAAAATGAGATTGTGATATTTTCCCATACCTTAGGTCCGATTTGCTTCGTAAGTGTCTGAACCTCCTGTATGATGATTAAAATAATATCATTCACTTATTCCAGAATCATAATAATTGTTATGATATCATATATGGCCATATTATTAGCCTCTTGTTAGTAATATTTCATTGTTACTTGTTATTCTGCTGTTTATTATTTTTTTTCTTAAGCATGTTTTATCGAATAAATTATTATTCTTCTCTTTTGGTTATAGATACCTCATTTACAGAATGGTATTACTATAATATATATCATATTCATTCATTAAATTCATTTATATAATCATTATTCAATGAAGATCATGTTGAACGAGTCACATCACATCTTGGAGACGGTATTCCGTACGTATGCACGAGTGATGATATCATTCCCATGATCGTGGAATTATATTGGAGTGTATGACTATTTCAGAATCAATATCACTTTACAATAATCATATATATTTATTATTTACACCATTATACTTGTCCAAGTATGGTGGTGGGGGAAAATAGATTACACCATGGTGTGGAGACGGTATTCCGTATGTACGCACGCACGATGATTTAGTTTTCCGTAGGATGGATAGGAGGTGAAATGGGGTTTTTCATATTTATAATAACTTATCATTATATGAGGGATACTGATGTTATTACCTCATAATGAAACATCTAATGAAGAGGTAGTAGGAGAATAATGGAAGTTGAAGAAAATGGTAGAAGGTATTACCTCTTTCTCGAAGTGCCTCCTTTAAAATTTATCATACGGCACTAGAGTTGGTCTTTTGAGAATACCAGTACTTCTAGTAGGTTTCTAAGGAAGTGGGGAAGTGAAATGGGCAAGTTTTGGCCGATATTGAATTCTCAAATTTGTGTGAGGAATAGAGGGAGGATGTGCCCTTTTATAAGGGAGGAGAGGGGCACCTTTGGAAAGTGTGGAAATATTATTTTATTATAAACTTATATTCATTTTCAAAAGGTCAAAAATTCATTAAAGATAAATATAAGATGATTCATGGTCGAAATAAAATCATAAAATTATAATTGGACATGTTTTGGAATATATTTTAATCATTATAATCTTATTTATTTAAATCATTTATTAATGAGGTAAATACTTCATCATTATTGAGTCATAAATAATTTATTTTATTTGGTGTCTAAAAATTATGAAAAAAATATCATTATGTATGAAATATTTTCAGATTAATAATTAATATTTATAGTCTAACATATATTTTATATAAAACCTTAAAAAAATTAATTACTAAAAGATTTTTGTTAATGTCAATTTTGTCTTTACATTAAATTAATTAATCCAAATTGTCATTGTCACTACCAAGTGGCTCAGTGGGGTCCCAAAATCGACCCAAGGATGCCCATTGTCGGCCAATTCTCATACAATAAGTTTAGAACATGTTTCAAGGTAATTTTGAATTATTATAATATTCTTTTAACCTTGAATCACCCTATTTTCCTTTAACCGTAGTAAATAATAAAAATTACCATAGTTACTATTCATAATATCAAAAAAATAAAAGTAACCTATTAACATAATTTGGACCGAATAATTCCAAATATGGAATCCATTTTTAAAAATTAGAAACACAGAAGATGCAGTAATTAATTTAAAATTAATCCCGTTGTTAAGCAAACGGGGTTTAAAAGTTGAAACATTCCCATAGATTGAAATGTTTTTACCTATGAATTAAATGTAAAATTAATGCTAATGACATACATTATATTAAATGGTAAAAAGATATTCTATTTATACTTAAAAACATTCACTATTATAATTTATTTATATAATGATTTGCGATGAAAAAAGTTGTATTTAATTAAAATATAGCGTGTTTTTACTATTCATTAAAATATGAAAGTTTTTAGAATAATATGAAAAATTTACCCAAAGTAAATTTTTATATCTTGATTCTATAGAAGAATTTTATTTTGACAAATTGAACTTATAAACATGTCAAAAACTAGATTTAATGTGGGTGCGCCATCAAAAGGTGGTAAAACTACAATTTTTTAAAATACTTCTTTTATCCAAAAAGCTGATTTTGTTTTCATACCTCATTCTAGAAAATTTATAAGATGAATTAAAAAGTTATAAAATTAAAAATTCAGTTAACACTATTCTTAATGGCTAATATTATAATATATCGTTGTTTAGTGAAACTCGGTATTGCGTACGACGCAAGCTATCGAGGATGGCCGCGATTGCGTGTAAAGCAAGCCAAGCTAGTGTTGTGTGTAGTGAAATATTCCTTTGATGATTTATATAACATAAAAACAAAATATTTCTCATAAAAGTCTCGGGTGTTACACGATCACTATGGAAGATGATCCGGACAGATGTATCCTGGACACATAATCATCTTGGTATTTTAGAAGCAGTGAGTTATTGATCCTCATTCCTATCCGCAGTGGTTCTCATGTGTCGACTACCATCCTATGGTGTAAATGGATAAATAAAAATTTGAATTTTCTTGTATGGTGGATTAGGAATGATTCCCTTCCATCTGATTAGAATATTCAGTGGAAGGTTATTTTCTTAGCTTCATAATTTTGGTGATATTTTAGTCTGGGATATTAATCAATATGGAACGTGTTCTTCCAAAGAAACGTATATGGTATTGTTTGGGGTATAATGGTGTTGTGCATGAGGGTGGTAGAGGGTGTGGAAACCTTGTATTCATTCATGGATGCATATTTTAAAGGTTCTAATCGAGACATTTCAAAGGCACAAGTGAGGGGGATGGATTTTATTACATCATGTTGGGTGATATGGGAAGATCGTAATCGAATAAGGGATTGTACCCGAACATACAAAACATATCTCCTATATCTTTTTCAATCATTAGTATTAGAATTGGGAGGGACAAATATATGTAAGATAAAATCTGTATCCTTTAGAATGCACATCCAATTGGTTAGAACTCCTATAGAGGATGTTAGTCTCCTCAATAGAGGGACATAGGTGTGTTATTTGTCTACATCAATTGGTTTGAATCCCAATGATGATGGATACTATGTTGGGGCATGATGCAAGGAGGAGGGCTTGTGAGGGGAGATTGTGGTTCAGTTCTGCACAGCCTCAACACCTTCTATGGACCTAGAAGTTGATTTGAAGTAGAGTTACAGGTGTTGATTAGTGATCTACAATTATGTCAATTTTACAATATCAATATATCAGAGGTAGAATCGGACTCCAAAATTATGGATGGGTAAATTAATGGAGAGAGAAATCCTCCATGGATGTTGGCATACTATATTCTGAAGGGCAAGACGTTGGTGGAACTAGGCGTGATGGTGGTGCATATGTGGTGTGATGGAAAATTTTCCATAGATTCCATAGCTAGAAGAGGTGTCCCCTGGGAGACTATCACTATCTATTCTTATTTGGATTCACTTCTTGTGGATTATAGTAATTTTTTTAGGGGTGATTCCATTGGTCTGCACCATTTCTGTGCACAATAAATATTCGGTCTTCATTCCTTTGAATGAAATATCTGCCTACAAGTCAATATATTATTATTAGTATTGAAAATCTTTAAAAAAAATTCTGATTTTATATTTATTTAAATTATTTAAACCATCCGTTTAATATCTGTAAAAACATAATGACCCAAAAACATATTCTCTCTAACTTAATCCAATCATGTCCAAATCTGAAACCGCATTCCATACAAAGACTCATAATGTTAAATTTAAATATTAGATATAAATAAAAATTATTGCAACCCCTCATGTAGAATGTGATGTTTTTAATTTTTTTTGTAAATAAATTTTACAATATCTCAATAAATAATCTATTGTTTGATTTTTTTAGACTGACCATCTATTTATGGTTGATGTTCAGTTCTAAAGCTCAAATCCTTATCCACAACTCAATTACGTGTTTTCAAAAACCTTTATGTAAACCTTAGATATAATTCAGATAAGTTGGACAGGGTCACACCTTAAAATCATACAACTTCTCTATATTATAAATGTTAATTTATATTGATATAAACTATAATTGATAATTATGAATTGTTTGATCATTTTATGTAAATCAAAAACCACTCAGATATTGTTACTTAATCATGGTGTCACGGTGTGTCCTATTACAATATACATGTTTTTGTTCTCCTATTTAAATAATTGTGTGGGAAAAAGGATTATCATGCAATTAGAAATATGTCATTTTACCCTAACTTTTTGGAAAATCAATCATCTGGATAGAAACCCAATAATATTACACATCATGTAATCTAAACAAATTATCCTTTTCAAATATCAATGTGTCATTGTCAATTCATAATAAATAGGAATGGATGAGATATCTGAATCATCTTGAAGATCCCTATTGAGTTATAGTTTTTGGGTGACACATATAAAGTTTCAAATTTTTCAAACTCCATCATTAGGAATATTGAACTCTATAATATTCTCAATAATTTTTATATCACCTCATCATTATTATGGGCCTCCTTTAAGAACTCAAGATTAGATGGTTGATAATTTACCTAATAATGGTATGAATAATATCCTTATAATATTCCCTTATCAATAATTTTTATAAGAAATAAGATTGTATCCCATTCGATCCTCATAATGGATCGGGTTGTGGGATCAATCCCTCTCTAAGAACCTCTGACATTTTTCCCAACACAATATAGTAAAAATTTTAATAATCAAATTTGATGACTAAATCTAACCACCTTCATAAAAACTTATTAAGATTCTATTGGGTGAATATACACATGACTATTTTTATCCATATATATTCTAGAATTACCACATAGACATAATATATTCAAATATTAAATATGATGATCACTGTAGATAAATCTAGACCACGTGTTAGGATGTTCTACTCAGGGATCAATAATTGGATATTGGTGCATGTTATTACTTTTACATGATTCAAGATAACACTTCCTATTCAATTTTTTGATGAATTTCTATTAATCACAAATCCTTCCCACATTTGAAAATTGTGAGAACATGTGTAATGATTGGACATAGATTTAACTCGTTAAATATCATCTCACATTCATAATCCCTGTCATTCATGACTCCATTCAAGGTAATAATTGTTAGTGTTATTGAAAAATATCGTATTTGTTTTCACAAATAAATGATAGTATATAGAAAATAAATTTTCTGTAAATATTTACATAATGGTTGTTGTTTTTTTACAATAATTCACTTCCATTATTTTTCAAGGATCTATAAATATATCATTTCGGGTGATATCATTCCCAATGAATGTTACCTTATCTATCTAAAATTCACATTTACAATAATTGAAAATTAACATTTCCATTTATAATATCGTCAAATATACATTCACATTCACCCAGTTTTCCTCCATTATTTTGGTGATGTAAAAAATATCATACAAAAATACTACTAAATAATTGTCAATAAATTTTAAAATTAAATTTTCTGATATGTTTGAAAATAAGCATTCATAATTAGTGGGATAAAATTGTACGAAAAAGATCTCATTGAGCATGAATCATGTATGAAATGCAGTCTAATAGATATCCACCCACATCACATTTACATTGTAATATATTGAAGAATGATCAAAAATATAGAAGTAATTCGATCGATATATCCAAAAAAATAATTTATATATGGATGTTGATACTCATTATTTCTCATGATATTGTTGAGATCATAGTAATGAATGTAGAGGTACATTGAACAATCCTTATTCTGGATGAAGACGGCTGATTCACCCCATAGTGAGTGTAACAGCCCGAGATTTTATGAGAAATATTCTTTTTTATTTCACTAATGTCTTCTGTTGTACGCTACACCAAAAGGAGCTTGCACAACACGCATCCTTGACTTGCCTTGCATTACACACAATCGCAACCTTCCTCGATAGCGTGTATGGTACGTAATACTGAGTTTTACGAAACAATGATATGCTATTAAAATATTATGAATAGTAATAACCACTTTTTAAATTTTAGAAATTTTAGCTCTCAAAATGGACTTCATTTTTGGATTCGGAGTATCGAATTTAGCCTAAAGTAAAATTTTGGTACTTTTCGGATAACTTTCATATTCTGATGAATAGTGAAAATTACTAAATTATAATTAAAAACAACTTTTTTAATCGAAATAATTAATAGTGATAAATCATTAATTTGAGTGGTTTTAAAGTATATTTAGAATATATTTTTACAATTTAATACAATGTTGGTCATTGGATGTAATTTCACATTTAAACTAGACATAAACAAGTGTCAATCTTTTGATAGACATTGTTTCTTAAAAAACACGCTATTTGTTTTAACAGCGGGATTTAATTATAAAATTAATTAATGCAACTTTTATGTAATGAATTTGGTAAAATAGACTTCATTTTTGAATTCGGAATATGAAATATAGCTTGGGATGAAATTTTGGCACTGTTCTGAAAAACATCAATTTTTGATGAATAGTGAAACTACTAAGTGGTAGTTAAAAAACTGAATTTTTCATAAAACATAATTTTACCGCTTCTGTGAATGGAATTTCAAAAATCAGAGAGACACGGTTGATGTCAGTAAGTAAAATGTGGTTCAGTGAGATGAAAATAATTTTTGGTGAATAGTAACTTTTTACTTTTTTTACCGCGGTTAATAGTAAATAGGGTAACTAAGGGTAAATATGATATTAATATTACCCTAACACATGTCCTAATTCTATTGGACAAGTGTAATTCGACCAAAAACAAACTTAGGAATAAAATATGACCATTTAGGCCCACATGGATTAGATTAGGACATTTATTATTAATTTATTTAAAGAAGGGTTAAAATAGTTAAAATCAATGTTTAATAAGTAAATCATTTTTAATATGGGGTTATACATAAGATAAATTCGATTGTAAATATTCATTAGAAAGATAAAAGGATTTACTACATGTTGGTATTTTATTTGTAATTTTTAGACATTAAATAATTTAATTTATTTATGACACAATGATGATGCCGTACTTATCTTATTAATGAAATATTGACATAATTGATGTTATAAACACCAAAATAAATATAATTTGAGACTTTTTATGAATTCCAATAATTTTATAGGTTACTATGATATATTAGTGTTTATTTAATCAAATTGGTTCGAACATATAATTCTGTTACGACTTTCACAAAAATCATATATCAAATAGTGTCAAAATTGACACAAAATAGTTTTTAAATCAAATATTATATTATTAATTGTTATTTTATTCATAAAAATCTAAGGTTCGGCCAAATGACTTAAATAAGGATATATATATTAATAATAAACAATTTGGGGTTCGTTTGGCATCTTATAGTAAGTGTATTAACCATATAGTGAAAGAAAACAAAAAGACACGGTAAAAGTTAAATTATTTAACTTAGAGTTAAATCTAATTGATAAGGTTAAAATAATAACCTAAACTTGTCTAAATCCTATTGGTTGATAGGATTTCGACCCTTCCCCACTTTAGCTTCGAAATAATACCCTTTGGAACCATTATAAACCGATTTTGACTTTAATATAAAATAATATTTTGAGATATTCCTAAGGTGCCCCTCTCCTCCCTTATAAAAGGGCACCTCCTCCCCCTACTCCTCCCACCAAATTGAGCACTCAAGCTCGGCCAACCCCTGCCATTTTCTCCTCTCCGATTCCCTAGAATAATACTAGAGGTCCTGGTCTTCTCCAAAGACCAATCTTAGTTCCTTAAGTGGAGGATTCAAAGAGGCGTTCCAAAAGAAGAGGTAATATCCATTACCGATCTTTTCAATTTCTTTCTTCTTCAACTTCTTATTCATTAGTTGTTTCATGATAAAGTAATAACATCAGTATTACATACATACTGATATGTTATTATAAATATGAAACAACCCTAATTCACCTTCTATCCATCCTACGGAAAAATGAAATCACCACGCGTGCGTACGTACGGAATACCGTCTCCACGCCGTGTTATAATCTATTTTCCACCATCACCTTACAAGGATGGGTATAATGGTGTAATGAGTAACTATATATGAATATTATGAAGTAATATTGATACTGAAAAAATTTATATATACTCCAATACAATTCCACGATCATAGGAATGATATCATCACTCGTGCGTACGTACGGAATACCGTCTCCACGATGTGATGCGACTCGTTCAACATGATCTTCATTTCATAATGATTATATAAATGAATTGAATTAATGAATATGGTATATAATACACTAATACCATTCTGGAAATGAATTATCTATAACCTAAAGATAAGAATAAGAATTTATTCGACAAAACATGCATAAGAACAAAAAGTTATAAAGACCCGAGTAACAGGTAACAATGAAATATTACTAACAAGAAGCTAATAATATGACCATATATGATATCATATCAATATGTATGATTCTGGAATAAGTCAATAACATTATTTAAACCATTATACAGGAGCTTCGGACACGAACAAAGCAAATCGGACCTAAGGTAAGGGAAATATCACAATCTCATTTTTATTCGAGATTGTTTATTCGTAAGTATTTACTGGGGTGTATTTTATCATCCACATCCATGTTTCATCAATATGTAATATTATTTCCATCCACCTACAATTTTTTAAATCCATTTTTACCCTTCGGTGAGTTTTTAGTAAAATGTACGAAAGGAATCTTTTGTCGTTTTTCGTACGACGTACTTTTTGACTTTTCCGACAAAAGTACGAAGAATGTTTTTTTTAACTTATACGGCATGAATGGATTTTTAAAACATTGTTTCCAAGAAGCTTCCTTTACAAGTTTTCAAGTTTATTTTTAATCAACTTCTTTTATTTTAAATTTTTATGACATGTTATGAAAGGAAAAATGTTTTTGAAGAAGAAAGGATATTTTCCTCAAGAATGGAGTTCAAGTGTTTTATCAAAATTATTTTCCATCTAAGATAATAAAGGGTTCTGTTTTTATACCTATTATTAAATTGATTTGTTCATGTTGTGATGGAATTATTTTTATGAATTCCTTTATATTATATGAATTGATTTATGATGTCATGATGTTTCAAGAATCCCATTTTTGTTACATGTGTTATGCGATGATGTATGTTTTATGATTATGTGGCACACATAAGAAAGGATTCATTATAAGATGGGTGGGACCTATATCTCCCTCCAATGCATTGGGTAAAGATTTTATATCTCATGAGATAGACAGGGCTGGAACGGTAGGTTATACCGGTTCAGTGAAACAGGACTGAAACGAGGGTTACTCGATTCAGAAAAGGGACTTTGTCCACTAAGATAGTCTTGGAAATGAGTCTTGACTAACAAAAAATGATTTTCCATGATTATGTGTGCATGCCACAAAGATTCAAGTTTTATGTTATAATTATGGGCATCTCATTTTCACTTCTATGATTTATCCCATGTTATGATATTATGAGCTCTTTTGCAGGTTAAGATTTCCAAAAGCTATGTTCTTATGTATATGATGTGATTGATATTTCTTTTGTTTACCCTTACTGAGCATTTGAGCTCACCCTTTTATGTTTTATTTTCCCCAGGATATAAAGAAAGGTTTTTAGGTAAAAAAAAGGGAAGATCTTTATGGGAGATATTGAAGATCTTTCACCACGATTAGAAGATTACGTTCCGAGTTTCCAAAGACACTAAACTATTACGATCCTTGTGTGTGTGTTTTTGTTATGTACTAAGTATTCCGCAAAAGTAATGAAATGTCCATGTACGATAAGCTTCGGGTCTCTACAGTTGGTATCAGAGGAAAGGTTTAGTCAACCTTTGGAAACTAGGATGCGAAAACGTTAGTAAGATCCCTAGAGATATTTATAAGGTATGTCTAGGGATGTCCCTAGGGATAAGTATACGTATAGGTTATAGTAATTGAATTACGCCAACGATCATAGAATTAAACCTAAGATGTTGGATATTGAAGGTACTCCCCCTTTATTATGTTGTTTTCCCTAGCATGATTTTTGCCTCTCACACTATTCTTTTTGGGTTTTAGACGATGGTTGGAACCCGAAGGAACCGTGTTGATCAATGCAATGGACAATGCAATGATTTCCCTCCTGAACAAACAAATGTTATGGGAGATGGAGTGCAAAATCTTATTGTTATACTTACACAAACTATGAATCATTCTGGACTTCCAAATGAGCAGAGAAGGGAACAATATTCTATTGAGTCCTTCATGAGGCCACGTCCACCTTCTTTTAGTGGGTCTTCTGATCCACTTGTGGCTGAACAATGGATCAGTACTACTGAAAAGATATTTTCAGTTCTTCAATGTTCTGAACATGATAAAGTCATCTTAGCAGTATATCGTTTGGAAGGTGATGCTGATCAATGGTGGAATCTTATCAAGAATACGAGGCCAAGAGATGAAATTGAGTCCATGGAATGGGACGAGTTCAAGAACTTGTTTTTCAGTAAGTACTTCCCTCGTATTCTTCAAACAAAGATGGAGAAAGAGTTTCTTGAACTGAAGAAAAGGGACGATGAATCTGTTGGTACCTATGAAGAAAATTTTACAAGACTTGCAAGGTATGCTTCTGGAATTATCATCCAACCTGAAAGTAAAGTTGATCGATTTTTCAGTGGCTTAAAACCAAGTCTTCGAAGGGCATTAGCTATAAGAGACTTCAGTAGCTATGAAGAAATTGTGTGTTGTGCTATCAAGGTAGAAATGGAAGTTGGTGTTACATATCCATCTCATGGTTTTGACAAGAAACGAAAGATGGAGTTCAAGGAGAAATCTAAGAATAATGGTGAAAATAAGATGAATGTTTCCTTATGCACAAAGTGTGGAAAGAAGCATGGTGGAGATTGTCTTAAAGGGACTAGAAAATGTTTTAAGTGTGGAAAAGAAGGTCATCGAGTAGCTGAGTGTCGAAGTAATGGAAAAAGGGTTTCTAATGATGTGAATAAAGCAAACACTGCAGAGAACGCACCGCCAACACTTTAATGCTTCAAGTGCAAGGAAATGGGGCATTATGCTAATAATTTCCCTAATCCAAGGGTTAGTGATGATCAACATGAGCAACCACTGAAGGCAAAGGACAAAGGGAAATCACATGCGATCACTATTGGCAATGTTGAATATGACAACGATGTGGTGGAATGATTAAGTGTTTATGTAATGGCATTCCAAAATAATGTTGTATCATTGAGTATTGCAATATTTATTGATGTGGTATTCAAAGTGATTGAGATATTTTTTGGAAATAAGATGATATGCGCATAATGAAGACGAGAAAATGAAATGTTTAATAGTATTCATGAGCTCATGATTGATATAAGGACTAAGTGATATCATGGTTTGAGTATATAGAATTTTGAGGATTTTGGTATGTGGAAAGTGTTAACTTTTAACTGCACTCATGTTTTCACTAAGGTATTCAAGAGAATACACGATTAAGGACTTTGAATGTTTGGAATGTGACCAACAAGACATATCTTATGATATGTGGGGATCAACGATAGTATTAAATCTCTGGTAATCGTTGTCACTATATTATGAGAGTGGACTGCAGTATTATGTATAAGCCTAAAGATTGGACTGGATTATGTTGGACATAAGTTAGTATTGTTTAAGGATAGAAGATTTTCCATATTATTGATGGGATGTTATAGTAACGTAGTTTTAGAAAAAGGACAACCTGCAGGACGGGCGACAGCCCATCGCTTCGGACAAGGCTGTAGGAATCGAACCCACAACCGAAGTGCGACTGGCCTTTATCGCCTACCACTGACCTACAGGAAGTCCCTGTTTAGTAGAAACTAGTGTTATTATATTAAGCAGTATGATATATGAAGTATAAGCCCATTTTAGGAACCATATATGATTAATCCCACTATAGATCGACTTATGTATATAAATTTTGCTAACCTTTTGAGACAGATGGAATGACCCGTCATTCTATCACATGATCTGCTAACACTTCACGAATAACAAATTCAACTTCATTTATTTAAGAGATGAAGTGGAAATTGTTAAAGGCATGAACAACAGTGAGATTGTACCAAAATAAAGTAAGTATTTATTCTAATTCAAATTCTGTAACTTTAGGGAAATGATCTTGAAAACCAAAAATGTTGTCCTAGTTCTCTTATACCTGATGAATCAGATGGTACCTTAGATCGTCACAAATTTATGGATTTGTGATTACTGGCTTTTCCATAGCTATGTTCTCTACCACTCTCCATCAGAACATGATGGTTAGATTTCTCTTCCATATCCATATTTTCACCTATGTGGAAACCTAGTGATTAGTTTATTTGGGTAATCGTTACATTTCATACTTTAGTTTTTAAAGCCAAGTTTTGGTATTCCTTTTTACGATGTGGGTTTCTATTAAAGAAACTTTCGAATAGTAAACCATTTATAACCCCGACGAATTTCGAGGGCGAAATTCATTTTAAGGGGGGTAGAATGTAACAGCCCGAGATTTTATGAAAAATATTATTTTTTATTTCACTAATGTCTTGTGTTGTACGCTACACCAAAAGGAGCTTGCACAACACGCATCCTTGACTTGCCTTGCATTACACGCAATCGCAACATTCCTCGATAGCGTGTATGGTACGTAATACTGAGTTTTACGAAACAATGATATGCTATTAAAATATTATGAATAGTAATAACCACTTTTTAAATTTTAGAAATTTTAGCTCTCAAAATGGACTTCATTTTTGGATTCGGAGTATCGAATTTAGCCTAAGGTAAAATTTTGGTACTTTTCGGATAACTTTCATATTCTGATGAATAGTGAAAATTACTAAATTATAATTAAAAACAACTTTTTTAATCGAAATAATTAATAGTGATAAATCATTAAATTGAGTGGTTTTAAAGTATATTTAGAATATATTTTTACAATTTAATACAATGTTGGTCATTGGATGTAATTTCACATTTAAACTAGACATAAACAAGTGTCAATCTTTTGATAGACATTGTTTCTTAAAAAACACGCTATTTGTTTTAACAGCGGGATTTAATTATAAAATTAATTAATGAAACTTTTAGGTAATGAATTTGGTAAAATAGACTTCATTTTTGAATTCGGAATATGAAATATAGCTTGGGATGAAATTTTAGCATTGTTCTGAAAAACATCAATTTTTGATGAATAGTGAAACTACTAAGTGGTAGTTAAAAAACTGAATTTTTCATAAAACTTAATTTTACCGCTTCTGTGAATGGAATTTCAAAAATCCGAGAGACACGGTTGATGTCAGTAAGTAAAATGTGGTTCAATGAGATGAAAATAATTTTTGGTGAATAGTAACTTTTTACTTTTTTTACCGCGGTTAATAGTAAATAGGGTAACTAAGGGTAAATATGATATTAATATTACCGTAACACATGTCCTAATTCTATTGGACAAGTGTAATTCGACCAAAAACAAACTTAGGAATAAAATATGACCATTTAGGCCCACTTGGATTAGATTAGGACATTTATTATTAATTTATTTAAAGAAGGGTTAAAATAGTTAAAATCAAATTTTAATAAGTAAATCATTTTTAATATGGGGTTATACATAAGATAAATTCTATTGTAAATATTCATTAGAAATCTAAAAAGATTTACTACATGATGGTATTTTATTTGTAATTTTTAGACACCAAATAATTTAATTTATTTATGACACAATGATGATGCAGTAATTATCTTATTAATGAAATATTGACATAATTGATGTTATAAACACCAAAATAAATACAATTTGAGACTTTTTATGAATTACACTAATTTTCTAGGTTACTATGATATATTAGTGTTTATTTAATCAACTTGGTTCGAACATATAATTCTGTTACGACTTTCACAAAAATCATATATCAAATAGTGTCAAAATTGACACAAAATAGTTTTTAAATCAAATATTATATTATTAATTGTTATTTTATTCATAAAAATCTAAGGATCGGCCAAATGAGTTAGATAAGGATATATATATTAATAATAAACAATTTGGGGTTCGTTTGGCATGTCATAGTAAGTGTATTAAGCATATAGTGAAAGAAAACAAAAAGACACGGTAAAAGTTAAATTATTTAACTTAGAGTTAAATCTAATTGATAAGGTTAAAATAATAACCTAAACTTGTCTAAATCCTATTTGTTGATAGGATTTCGACCCTTCCACACTTTATATTCGAAATAAGACCCTTTGGAACCATTATAAACCTATTTTGAATTTAATATAAAATAATATTTTGAGATATTCCTAAGGTGCCCCTCTCCTCCCTTATAAAAGGGCACCTCCTCCCCCTCCTCCTCACACCAAATTGAGCACTCAAGCTCGGCCAACCCCTGCCATTTTCTCCTCTCCACTTCCCTAGAATATTCCTAGAGGTCCTGGTCTTCTCCAAAGACCAATCTTAGTTCCTTAAGTGGAGGATTCAAAGAGGCGTTCCAAAAGAAGAGGTAATATCTATTACCGATCTTTTCAATTTCTTTCTTCTTCAACTTCTTATTCATTAGTTGTTTCATGATAAAGTAAAAACATCAGTATTACTTACATACTGATATGTTATTATAAATATGAAACAACCCTAATTCGCCTTCTATCCATCCTACGGAAAAATGAAATCACCGCGCGTGCGTACGTACGGAATACCGTCTCCCCGCCGTGGTGTAATCTATTTTCCACCATCACCTTACAAGGATGGGTATAATGGTGTAATAAGTAACTATATATGAATATTATGAAGTAATATTGATACTGAAAAAATATATATATACTCCAATACAATTCCACGATCATAGGAACGATATCATCACTCGTGCGTACGTACGGAATACCGTCTCCACGATGTGATGCGACTCGTTCTACATGATCTTCATTTCATAATGATTATATAAATGAATTGAATGAATGAATATGGTATATACTACACTAATACCATTCTGGAAATGAATTATCTATAACCTAAAGATAAGAATAAGAATTTATTCGACAAAACACGCATAAGAACAAAAAGTTATAAAGACCCGAGTAACAGGTAACAATGAAATATTACTAACAAGAAGCTAATAATATGACCATATACGATATCATATCAATATGTATGATTCTGGAATAAGTCAATAACATTATTTAAACCATTATACAGGAGCTTCGGACACGAACAAAGCAAATCGGACCTAAGGTAAGGGAAATATCACAATCTCATTTTTATCCGAGATTGTTTATTCGTAAGTATTTACTGGGGTGTATTTTATCATCCACATCCATGTTTCATCAATATGTAATATTATTCCCATCCACCTACAATTGTTTAAATCCATTTTTACCCTTCGGTGAGTTTTTAGTAAAATGTACGAAAGGAATCTTTTGTCATTTTTCGTACGAGGTACTTTTTGACTTTTCCGACAAAAGTACGAAGAATGTTTTTTTAACTTATACGGCATGAATGGATTTTAAAAACATTGTTTCCAAGAAGCTTCCTTTACAAGTTTTCAAGTTTATTTTTAATCAACTTATTTTATTTTAAAGTTGTATGACATGTTATGAAAGGAAAAATGTTTTTGAAGAAGAAAGGATATTTTCCTCAAGAATGGAGTTCAAGTGTTTTATCAAAATTATTTTCCATCTAAGAAAATAAAGGGTTCTGTTTTTATCCCTATTATTAAATTGATTTGTTCATGTTGTGATGGAATTATTTTTATGAATTCCTTTATATTATATGAATTGATTTATGATGTCATGATGTTTCAAGAATCCCATTTTTGTTACATGTGTTATGCGATGATGTATGTTTTATGATTATGTGGCACACATAAGAAAGGATTCATTATAAGATGGGTGGGACCTATATCTCCCTCCAATGCATTGGGTAAAGATTTTATATCTCATGAGATGGACATGGCTGGAATGGTAGGTTATACCGGTTCAGTGAAACAGGACTGAAACGAGGGTTACTCGATTCAGAAAAGGGACTTTGTCCACTAAGATAGTCTTGGCAATGAGTCTTGACTAAAAAGAAATGATTTTCCATGATTATGTGTGCATGCCACAAAGTTTCAAGTTTTATGTTATGATTATGGGGATCTCATTTTCACTTCTATGATTTATCCCATGTTATGATATTATGAGCTCTTTTGCAGGTTACGATTTCCAAAAGCTATGTTCTTATGTATATGATGTGAATGATATTTCTTTTGTTTACCCTTACTGAGCATTTGAGCTCACCCTTTTATGTTTTCTTTTCCTCAGGATATAAAAAAAGGTTTTTAGGTAAAAAAAGGGAAGATATTTATGGGAGATATTGAAGATCTTTCACCACGATTAGAAGATTACGTTCCGAGTTTCCAAAGACACTAAACTATTACGATCCTTGTGTGTGTGTTTTTGTTATGTACTAAGTATTCCACAAAAGTAATGAAATGTCCATGTACTATAAGCTTCGGGTCTCTACAGTGAGGCACATTGGCATATACAACTGTTATCCAAACTATACAAAATTTTTTACTTATATCCAATGATCATTAATGGAAATTCTATATGGACTCATTGATATTGGAAATGACAATTTTAAGAGCTAAAATGAGAAATCAAAATCACATATAGGAGGAATACCATACACATTATAAAGAATACATGAGTGAATTCCATAATAATGGGAATTTATTCAAGGATGATACATTCTTCTATCTCAATAATTTGAGTAATATACACTTCCAAACAAGGAAATATTATCTGTGAATGAGATATTGATAAATAATACTATTCATCCACATCCATAAGCATGTAGACAATCTAAGGGAGATTTGTGATACATGGGTTTCATTCATTCTCTCGATAATTAATGTTCAATCTATTCAATGTAATCCAATCCATTATAAGAATATCATTTAATTACAATAATGGGTCTATATCTATTATTGTATTGGACTTCATTCCCCATCATAGATAAAGGAGGAGTTATACAGAAGGGATGAAACAATTAACCCATTTATAATCATCCCTAATAAATCAACAGAAATGTTTTAATGTGGGTTATGAAAATATATACTAATCAAATGTGATATAAAAAAATGTATATGACCATAATTTAAATAATTTATTATTATTGTTATTGGATATTTTTTATATATAAAATTATTTGATTTTTGTTATAGTCATTTACACCCTCAATAATATACAAATGGATGATAATTTTTAAACTATTAAACTAATAAAATTAAAAAATTAACATTTTTGTGATAACTGATGAATGAATTATATTGATTAAATTTAGAATTTGTATGTATAAATCAATGTTAATAATTATTTATTTCCAAATAATATATTCTAGGAATTTTACCACTCTTAATAATGTTTTTGATGATCCTTTGATTTTATTAGAGCATATCTATTTGGAGTACTAAACCATATGTGTAAGGACAATTACATTCTAACATTTGATGATCATGTCAATTTTAAAGTTGTATTTCTATGTTATTACATGGAGTTACAACTATCCTTCATCCAAATCCACTTATGAATACTAAAGGGATGTATATTGTAGAAATCCATTTACTATATAAATTTTAAAAATTATTTTATTTTTTTTCTATGTATATTATAGTCCATAGGTCATTCCCTAGTATATTCTAGTAAGAATGATAAAAAATATCTCCACATCACTCTGATATCATAATAGAATAACCATTTATTCAATACATTTTATATAATGATTTATTACTTAAATGTACATTTAATACAACCCCATTTGGTAAAAGTAACTAGTGTGTTTTTTAAATTAGTTACATGATATTTTTTACAAAATGAGAACAACATAATTAATGAAAAAACTAAATCATTACATTTTATTACATGGGACTCCTAAATGTTCATGGGATAACACCTATACTTATATAAATATTTTTTTAGCTTAAAATACTATAATGGAAATAATCTGAACATAACATATGATAAATTAAAAAAATTTGGCCAAGAGTTATATCAAGATAAAAAAATATGGATGATAATCATAATCATGAAAAAGGAAGGTGATAAAATGCCATAACATATGGTTTATATAATAATGATGAACCAATGTAAAACACAACATCATAAAAATATTTCATGTCTAAAATCAAGGAAAATAATACATTATGTATATAGAATAACCTCTCATGTTAAATAAATGGAATATTTTGGGATAAAACAATTACCCAATGAACTGGATTAATATAGTAGTCAAGGCACACCAATTACATTCATAAAATGTGTATATGTATTTGTCACATATATATCATACAAAAGTTTTATATATTTCATCAATTATAACCACATAATTAAGGATTTTGTGTTAAATACTTGAATATTTCCAATTAATTAATGATAGATATAACTAGGTAAATATATGTGAGTGGAAATATATATGGATACTCAATACAGAAATTTTTACTATCAAATAAAAGGAACTATTTTGAGCCCTAATGTGTGTATAGAAATGATTATTTAAGGGATGAATTAAATCGAACGAATAATCACATTACATGGGAATTTTAAGGAATGTAACAGGGAACTGTAAAATCCTATACAAAAATGGAAAATTGAAAATCAAAAATCAATACATAAAGAATTTCATTTAATAAAGAAGAGAAGATGATGATCCCATAACTTGAGAGGTATCATCATATATCTTGGGTGTATCTTATTAATATCATGGGAGAACCATGGGGGGTTATAGAGACAGTATGATTGAATAACAAAATATATCAAAATGTTTTAGTGGTGATAAATAAGGGAATGATAGGGTTTATATTTAAATTGAGATGATAATTCATTATTAAATTATAAATTAATGAAATGGATATTCATGATACATTAATAAAAAA
Organism: Viscum album; assembly: GCA_963277665.1. Classification (NCBI taxonomy): domain Eukaryota; kingdom Viridiplantae; phylum Streptophyta; class Magnoliopsida; order Santalales; family Viscaceae; genus Viscum; species Viscum album. Next base: position 114,888,982 of record OY728128.1, on the reverse strand, counting down.
ACGTTTTTAAGGTTTTTTACCGCACTTTCTACAAAATAAGTGTTTTTAACTTACTATTGAAAACATAATGTCTTTCAAATTAAAATAATTCCATTTATTATTTTAACAAGATTCATGATTATTGTGAATTGATTTTAAAAACAAAATATATAAAATAGTATTTTTAAGAAATAACTTAAAATTCAACCTATTTTAATAAGGGGTCATATAATGGGTCGTGATAATAAATAAATTATTTATTTCATTAGTTTTATACTAATGTTATTTCATAATGAAAACTAAATTTGTATATAGTATTTAATTTTGAAAAAAAAAATGTAATATTTTAGAAAATTAAGAAAATATCACCATGGGAAATTATCTATTTGATGATTTCAAATTTTATATTAATTTTATAAAATTAATTCCAAATATTTTTAGATTTATATTTCTAAATAAAGAATCCACATTTATTAAAAAATATTACATTTTATTTATAATATCAATTTTATAACACTTACAAAAATTACATCTTACATCATAAAATTATATTATCACTTAAATTTTTTAAATATTTATTAATAATATTATTTAAAAATAACATTTTTAAAAAAAATTATGAATTCCTCAGAATGTGTTTTTTATTGAAATTATTTATTTTCCAAAAAACAATTTTTTGTGTAATCGTATAAAAGTTTATTTTTATAAAACTTATTGTACAATGGTTATAAATTTAAATTATAAATTTATAAATAATAGAATCACATTCTTTTTTTCAGTGTCTAAAAACATATCCCTTTATTCGAATATCAATTTCTCTAAGGGAAAGGTGTGTGATGTTGATAAATTTATGGGGTTCCCCCGGAATATATATTAGGTCATGATCTCAATGAGATTAAACTTCTCCCAATAAAAACATTGAACTCGGTAATTATTTTCAATATCAACATGATATTTTTCATGGTAAAACATCATTGTTGCTTTCCCCCATGGATGATCTAATAAATGGTCATCATAGGGAATGATCTGAACTATCAATGCCATCATATAATTTGTCTTTGTCAAACAATCATTATTATAACACATAATATTCAAATATTAATGGTCATTAAACAATGACTATAATGCCAATGGTAAACATTTATAACAATATATTAAATTGGAATAATCAATTAATATTATATCATAGATAAATTTCAATATGTGTTTTATAAAACTGTATTGAAAAATGAATCATTTATTTATTACAAAATTGAATTTCATTTATAGATGTTTAGTTAGTAATGATTGTTTTCATTATATGGCCATAATTTTCTTTTAATGAACCATCTTTGAGTATCAAATATATGTTTTTTATTAATATTCCCAAAAATAATCAACATTGATTTATCCTCCTTAAAAAATCTGCATTGTTTTATAACAAACTCATCAATTATGGTCTTATCTAGGTTATACTAAGAGTAATGTAATCATGTATTTTCATTGATGTTGTTTCATGATGATTTTTCAATATATTCATCCCATATTGATTCCTTGTGTGAGTTTTTTAGTGACCTTAAGGCCTTGATTAATCTTTTGTCACTACCATGTTTATCCTCATTCTTATTGGTAGTAACAATATTATAGATATTACTCATGGAGGGATATTATAGTTTACATTGGAAGGGAATTTATCATTTACGTTAATTCGATTCCAATGTGTTTAATAATTAGAAGTATTATAGAATGTAATTATTTTTCATATTCCATCCATTGAGAATTAAGAACATTTTGTGGCATTACTAATTAAGTATTTTTCATTTTCATTGAACAATAAATTCACAACAGATGGTAATGAATATTGTATTATGGGTGGTGTGTGAAGAAACAAGGTAGAATAGTGTTTATTTTTCTAGAAGACTGAATTTTGAGTTCATGAAATTGGGGGAGTAGGTTCCATATGGTTGGTGTAAAACTAAATTTTATATTAGTTCTTCATGTAGGTATTTGACTCATCATAAAATCAAACACATTTAGTGTGTGATTTTTCTTTACATGACTTTTTGGGAATCCATTTGGTGTAATAATTCTGTTGATGGTTACACTTTGGTCAACATTACCATTGTGATTGTTGTGGTTAACATGAAATTATCAAATCCTCATGTTTGGTATATATACAGAAATTATGTATTTTTGGTAGGTAACATAATTTTTTTTTAAAGTTTCTATTTGAACTTACAATAGCCTCATTTGAAAAAAAACAATGGTTCTTGTAGCCTAGTTCATAATTAATAATGTCATATCTAATTTACGTATTAATCCATAAAAAATGGATCATTGAACTTTTGTGCAGTTGAATCGAGATTTTCATTGGGGGAGATTTCATGGTTCAATTCATATTCCAATTTAAGGTGATCTGACCAATATTTATCATGACTCATAGCTTATGCAAGTGATATTCGAAAATAATTCTTCACAAAGAGAATAGATTATTGAATATAGTAGAATAAATTTAGATTATTCCATTTGGGTGTAGTAATTTAATATTTCCATTGATTTTAGTTGATTTTTTGGTTCCACATTGTCTTTGTGTATGAGGATGAATAATTTTGGGATGGATATAAAGATATAATTGTAAAAGAGAAAAATATAGATCCTCATTTTTTGGGAAGAATTAGTGTTTTCATGTGTAAAATGGTTCTTTTTGTGGATGATTCACTGCAATATAGAGGATAGATCATTGGGAATATTATATTAACACAAGATATAAATGCGTACTAGATCCATTAGTATCTATTTTTGTTTTGAATGTATGATGTTTATTTAAAAAATATCTCATGATGTCAATAAAATAAGTTATTTGGACTAAGAACCTATAAAAACTGAGAAGTCATAACATTGTTTGGTTTATGCATGAAATTGAGCCATGTGTTTGGATCATGTAGTTTGTGATCCAATACTGACACATACAGTTCATACATACATATTATATTATATTATATTAATATTGAATATATATGATTACAATTTGTAATATAACCCTTTAGCACTACTATATTTTGAAATATATATATATATATATATATATATATAATTCTTACCAGATCTATATAATCTACCACACAATATTTATAACTATAAAATTTCATAGAAAATTCATATAGTAAATAATTCTTCAGAAAACGGGTAAAAGAGGCATAGTAAATGGTACTCACATATACTCATGGATGGTAAAAAATATATAGATATCAATTATCACATAAACCATACATTATAATAGAAAATTGAAAACAAGATATTAACATTCTAATATGAAATCCAGAACACTATTTATCAAATTTGTGAGTAATGGAATAATTCTTTGTAGTTTATATGACATGAATCATAATTGAATCAAAGAATTTATGCTCTAAAATCCAAATGTTGGAATATGAAATAGGATTATCACTTACACAATAGCATATGAAATCATTTCCATAGTAAATTATGATTTTAAATACTATCCTAATGGATTTAGTTCACTCCATAACAACTCATATCCTTAATCAAGGGTCACACTGAAGAATAACAAAGTCGATATATTACAATAGTAAACAAGATTAACTAATAATTCATGTCCTTATTATCTCATGAGATAACCATATTTACCCTATCCAATGATGATATATATATTTCTTAGATTACATATCTTTTATTCCCAAATCATCAATATGAGTCTCAAATCATGATAAACATTTTTCATCTATCATTACTCATGGAATATAAATGGTATTCATAAAATATTCCATTATTCATTATTAAAATATCTTTTGGAATATAAATGGGTTTTATATACGTATCTTCATCTGTGAACATAGAAAATATAAAATAGGAATATCGATAGTATCATTAAATAACATCACTAGTAAATAATATGTATCCTTAAAGGGTTTTAACATAAATGAATACATTCAACCAAATATATTATTGATTTTTAAATTGTAAAATGTTCTTTTTATTTTGGAAAATAAATAATTAAAATAATTGATTTTCATAATTATTTCGTATTGTAATTTTTATTTATATAATGATGGAATCCGATTGAGTAAAAATCAATTCATTGAGTTTTAATGATCGTTGGTATTTTTGTCATTCCATATACTTAAAAATAAGAATTCCATTCTTATTTACTTTAAAAATTAAATTTATTTCATTTTGTTAAAAATTTATTATATTATAATAATTTTTAAAAAATATAAAAATTGATATAATAACATCCAACAATCCTTTTATATTAGTTAATAAATTTATAAAACATTTTACAAATCAATTATATTGAATTAATAGTTTTTTTAATGGGGAGACAAATAATGTTAGTTTTTTATATAAATCATTAATTTTGTACCATGCGTACTTAAAGAATGTAAGATAAAAGGAAAACATGAAGTATCTAAGAATACAAAATAGATAATAAAAATTATTGGATTCTGGAGGGTTATGTCTTAATAAGTAATCATAAAAAACATAAACATATTCAAAAATAATAAATAATGAGACTATAACATAAATATCATACCACATGTTCTTCATTATTTATAAATACTATTACCAATTGTATAATGTTTATAAATTTAATATGAAATATTATATATTGTTTTACATAACAATAACATCATATATGTTCCCACTATATAATTTCAACAATAGCATACAAACAATGTCATATTAAAATTTTCATTTTCAAATGTTAAGTGTTTCATTATTCCTGATAATTTCTATTTCAGGGTATTCGTCCATGTATTTATATCACAGTTCAATCCTCAATTGAAAATTATTCGTAATAATTCCATAATAAATAATATATATATCTATATATATATATATTGTCATCTATAAACTACGGAGATGAAAAAATGAATTACACTATTCATTGGGCTGGTATGGATTGTGTATGCATGAATTTTGTTTTCACATTTCAGATGATAAATAGAATTAAGGGTAATAATAAATAACCTTAAAATTTTCATCATCATATAATATATAAAATATATTTTTTGTAACTGTATATTTATTACAATCACATTATATAGGAAATGAAAAATTACTCGCGTCACTTTATGGACGTGGTTGTCCAAAATAATGTGAAACACTATCATTTTCCAAGGTATTAAAATTTAAGACTATAGAACATATAATATAATTATATAATTAATAATATTTTATAATAAAATATAAACAAATTAAACCTATCATAATCACAATCATTGAATTATTGTCATCAAAAATGAATTGCATCACTATGTGGAGATAGTAATCCACATGTATAAACAAGGGTAACCTTCACATCCCATTATATGGAATAGGGGTTGATAATTGGTTTTTACGTAATCATAATGATTATTGTGTATGTTTAATAAAAATAATTTCTTAATCTTTTATTAATGTAATAGATTTAGTCGATGTATAATACAATATAATATGGATGTGTTAGAATATGACGATCATCACTAGTTCAGTTGGAATCCAGCCGTTTTTATTATTATTGAACATTAGAATGGTCATTCGAAAATAGAAAAACATCTATTCATCGGATGGGTAAGTTTAAAACATATCATTTTAGGGTGTGGTTGAGATAGATGGTTTAATGATGCCAAATGAAGAAAATTGTGCAATGTCCTTTTATAAGTGATGGATATCACACAAATGGATTTTTTTGATAATTAATATATATTAGAATCATATTCAATAATTATCCTTCTAAAGGGATAGATATTCAAATATGGGATAGGGTGATCTTGAAATAAGTCCATTCAATATGATTTAGAAAAGCATAATTGGAAAAAAAAATACCCTTATCATGTAGTTCAACAATCCTGATTAATGAAACTTTTACTTTAACCACAAACAAAATTATTACAATTTTTATATTAATTATGATGAATAATTAATATTACTATATAAAAAATATTAATTACAAGGATTCAATTGATTAAATTTATATTACCAAATTGAATTCACTTAATTGAATGAGTTTAATATAAAATTAAAGCATCCTAATGTAATGATATGTGTATTTAAAGATATATAATAATTATCACATTTATATTAGATAATTATAAAGATATATGTTATTATAATAAATAAAATAATAGTAATTTATATCAGAGTAATTTTTTATGTAATTTAATGGATTAAAACAATTCACAACATATATAGGAATGATAATGTTGTATTTTCTAGTGTTTTTATTTATTTATAGATTTAAAATTATATACTATATTTTATGAATCATAAGAAGCTGGATAAAACCAATTGATATGTTTTAGTGTTTTTTGGGATAATTCATTGGTGAAAATTGACATTAACATTGAGAAATATAAGGTATGGTTCCTTGTGTAATATAAATTTTGATATTAATTAATCTTTATTAGAATGTTCTATGGGGTTATCCATCACGGGAGAGTGCCCCTAATTTTCACAATGAGATAGATATAATAATAATTCATTATTAATTAATGATAATTTTCACCTTATTAATTAAAGAAATCATGCCTAATGTAATTGGAAAAAGTCACAGGGGCCATGGATGATATTGTGAACTATATTAATATCATCTATTAATGGGTGATGTGGGATCACATTTGATTACATTATATTTCATGGACACCTTCATGTGTGATGATTTGGTAAATGAGACATAGATCCCATGATATCATTTGTGATGACTGGATCCTATGTGTGTGGTTTGAGTATACATGAAAGACAATTTAAACTAACAATTCCATGCGAATTCTTATTTATCATGATAGATAATTTGGTCCATAGAAACATGTTTTGTTGAAATTACACATTATTATATAAAATGATATATTTATAACTGAAACCTATTTTTCGATGTTATATATGTATTGGTTTGACATTTTTACCATTCTTGGTTGTGATCCCAATTGAGTATTTCTTTATCCTGGAAGACCTATTATGATACATTATTTTATGAGTAAGCATCTATAAATTATTGTTCCATGTTCAATAATGATCTTCTAAATGAATATACTACTGAAAAAACTCATGATGTTATGTCATGATATGGTTTCCTATTATAAACTAGTTTTTTCTATGTAACTGTTACATTAGTATCATAGTTATTCTTTCTTGGAACAAGATGAATGGATAGTAATGATATACCATTTAAGGTGTTGTGTTCATGTTATGTGATTTTTGTGATGAAGACCATTACTAATGTATAGTGATGAACGGATTCCATGGATGTATGTTAGAGGCTTTACTCAATTCTTATAAAATTAAGATTACTATGACATTCAATCATATAATAATATTGAGTGTCTCATGAATCATTATGGATTATAAGTGTCCATTTATATGTAATGCATATAGAATTCATATTATAATGAAAAATGATTCCATGATATAGCCAACAGAAAGATATATTACGCTGGTGGCTAGTTTAGTTTCCCTTTTAATTTGTTATTATTATCCCTCTAATATAGATTTCCTTTCCGTATGCTAATTTTTCATGGAATATAGGTAATTTGATGACTATATGGAACATGGTTGGTGAAATTTTTGGTTACATGATGACCATATTATTCTTTTATATTTATTTTTTCCAAAATCTCTTATTATACTTACTAAATGCGTATATAATGGATATTTTTTGTATAGTACTTGATCTTGATTGTGGTGTCTTAGTAATTTTACACACACCCTACATAGGTGGTCAAACAACTCGGTTACCCCATTAACCCTCACATTTATTCCAGAATAGGTTGGAATAAGTCTATTAATTATTATCTTCTTTGATATTTATATATATCTCTAGAGACCCTCATAAGATGTGGATTTGAGTTATATCTGGACATTTGGTACTTTGTTTTCTTTTTTTATATATGATTATCCTGTCGGGACATCAGTTACATTTGCTCAAGTTTTAGTGTATTATTTCTATATAGATTGATACAGTTAGTAGTTTATTGGTTTTTAGTGATTCTAATTATACATTTTTTACATGATTTTTTATTAAATGATATTGTACATACTAATTGAGGGTGGATTCTCCCCAGGATTCTTCTTGAGACCGATACTACTATTCAACAACTACTAGCATATAGGGTACATGCATGTGGTCATGTATAATTGTATCACAAACATTTCAGTTCAATTTGATCTTAACAATAGTAAATGTACTAAGAAAACAATATATTACGTCGATGTATTCTCATGAATGATCATTTAATGGTTATAATGATGTATAAAATACCAAATTACCCATATATTATAAATTAGTTATGAATCATTGGTAAATTGTTATAAATGTATACGTAATTGATTTAAATATCTAGTTAATGGTCATAAATAATAAATGTCAAAAGCAAAGTGATAAATTATAACATTTTGTGTCTTCTATTTCATGAGATTTTGGAATTTTTTTAGTTAATTTACCATTCAATTGTCTAACAAGTGATGTAATAACCATAAACAATCGAAGCAGAAGAACTCTTATTTGACTAATAATAATGAATGAAAGTGTTATATTTTACTCTATGCTTTATAAATACCTCCTTCTTCTAATTCTTCAACTACTATTTGAAATTATGTCATAAAATAACACCACACTTTGTTGAATAGAATATAAATAATATTAATGTTTTTGAAGGGATTTTTTTCATGGAGAAATAGATCATTATATAATTATACGTCACATTATGAATTGGTTATCTATCATTATAATAAACATGAAATAATTTTCAATATACATAAATCCCATTCAATACTATTAATAAAATAGAGATTATATTAAGGTGTGTGGAAATTTATGTGTTCTCTATAAATCATTACACATGTCATACGAGTAAAAATGAAATGATACAATTTATTTAAGGGTATAGAATATAGAACCATAAAATGATAATTTATTATTACAATTAAATAATCAATTTGTAATATTTCATGCTGTATATGCAATATAAAACATTAATGAACCCATTAAATATTCTGTTATTATATAAATAATATGTATAACCTTTAAAAAAAATTTACCAATATAATTTTATTGGAATAAATACATTATGAAAAATATTCATATTGATTTCGAATTCTAGATATAATATTTATGATATTATAATAGTTTATTAAATATTACTAAAATGATATTTTATTATTTAGAAATGTTTTATTATATACATTCTCTTTTTCTGATATTGACTTTTATTCAAGAAACCTATTATGGGTGATAATTTTTTTTATAAAAATAATGATATAACAAAATATTCTTTTCTAAGTGAAACTAAAAATAATATTAAAAGATAATATTTGAAAATTTCATTTTCTAACTAAAAATTATTTCTAATTCTATATTCTATATTCATTCGAAAATTGATGTTATATTATGGGAAATGAAATTAATAAAAATAAACAACAATTATCAAATTTTCATATCAAAATTGACTTATTATGAATAAATTATATTTTAATAAAAATTATAGTTTATTTAAAACATGTGGTTGCCATAAAAAATAATTTTTTGACCATAACATTATATAAAATTCATTAATAAATTCTTAAATCCATTGAATTATTTTAATAATAATTTAACTAATAGAATTTTAATTAATAAAAATTATTTTAGATAACAAAGTCTATGGAGAAAAATAATATATGAATTTAAAAATTCATATTTATATTAGACTAAATATTCATTAAAATAAACTATTTTCATTGGATATACTATTTTGGATGGATTTAAAATCATCATAACATTTATTTATTTCTAATAAATTATTTTTAATGAAATTCATTATAAAATATTATTTTATTTTTTATATAGATTTTACATTATAAAATGAAATTTTATCTAAAAACTATTTTTAATTAATTTAAGTGTATGTATAATAAAATAACATTTTAACATATTTCGAAATTTTATTAGGTAAAATAATTTTGATATTTTATATTTTAAAAATTAAATTATGTAAAAATTTCATTGTTCTTTCTTTTCAGTATTATTAATTTCCAATGTATGAAATTAATTTCTATGATCTAAAAAAAAATAAGATAGATCTTTGATAATTTGAAAATTTGTAAAACAATCAATAAATTCCGAAAATTGAGTGGTTGCGTTCAGCTTCACCCAACTCCCATTTTCCTCTCCACATTTTTTAATTTTTTGGAATTTGGAACTGTTATTATAACATTCCATTATTAGAAACGTTTAATCATCCACCAAAAGTTCCCCTCCCATTAATTATAATATTGTAACTCCTATATAATGTCATGTATTGAATATCATTCAAAATTATCCATAAAACTCTTACATATTTTCCATCATAGAACCATATTTCATTCTATTAATCATATATACAACATTTTTCATCATAGTTCATTTGTTTCCCTGAAAACATCCATGTAAAATTTAAGTCCCTATCACGAGTATTATCAATTCCATAATTTTTCATCATAATTATCTTGATTAACATTTATCCCATACATTCTAATATTTATATAATATTACAATTAATATAAATTAAAATAAATATATTTTCATTATTATCATAATTTATTATTATGGCCCATCAATTAAGAATGAAAAATATTTTCACATGTTCTGATGACAAGATAATCAATGATGAAATGTGTTACGTCTTCCTTCAATGCATTACAATGATGAGCCCATAAAATGTGATTATTGGAAATATATTATTTTTATATTTTTAATAAGGATTTTGATAAAAAATTTATTAAAAAAATTAATGACATTATTAAAAAATTATCATCAATTTTTTTTCAAATAAGCAGACTAATGGGATTATATTTTATTCATATTGTGTTAATGTTTTAGAATCATTTGTATCTTTTTACAATAAATTCAAAATTTTAAATATGAGACTAATAAAACCAAAAAAAATCTCATTATGATTATGGTATAATGATATTACAACTAAACCATCTCATAAACATCCATTACTAATGATAGGTTCAGGATGAGTTCACTTTGGTGAACTAATGTACTAATACAATATAATTGTATCATGGATGCATATGATAATTTATTAAAATTTTTAATATAATATAAATGATTATATTATTATATTTATATAACTTGTTACATTATATCAATGAGTAATTTTTTTAACTATGAAACAAACATTGATCATAAATATTCCTTGAAACAATGTAGTTATCAATAAATATTCTGGTATAAAGAACAAAATAAGAATAAAAAGACTTTCATAAATCATAAATAATTATCAAAAAAACTAATAGTAAAATTAATGTTATTTTTATTATTATAATTTATTTAATATAGATATTTAACCACATTATTATTAAACGAGTATATCAATCAATATTATAGACGCTCAATGTGAACACAAGAATAATTCATTAAGTGAAAGTCTTACTAAGAAGATAATGAATGAAAATTGATAGGAATAAGATTAAATATTATGTTATTATGATAAATATGTTTTTTATAAAATATTTCAATGTGTAACCATTTAATTTAGGACTATATGTAAGGATTTTGGTCCCAAAATCCATTTGTTGAGATATGCTTCATGTTATTTGTTATTTTTTTACCTTCCACCACATGAAATTTTTATATCATGATTTTGTTATATTTTATGATATTAAATTTTCCATTTAATTATAAATATTTTATTGGATATTTTTCTTTGTTATCTATATCTGATGACAACTTTCATCTCGAATTACAAGTATAGAAAAAGGTATTGTATTGATGAAACAATTTTCAGTTACATAGTGTATATATTTCTTATTTGAGATATCACTTCCTGATTTAGCTATTAGTCATTGTATTTTGTTTAAAAGTTAAATACACATATATATATATTACATGGGTTTTTTATTTGAATATTTCAAAAAAAATACTGATAACTTTGGCCTCTATTCTTATTACATGAGCCATAAAATATTTCATGGACATTGATTTCTTATATATTTTAATTTAATACCAATTGATATATGTTTATTATACTATATGTATTCCATGAGAGTTACTATAAAAATAATATTTCCATATTCAAGTGGAAATAAATTCATATTTTGCAAAAATGTGACAATTTTTGGTTCCCCAATTTTCATTCACTATGTTCTGATGATTTTTGTAAAAAATATAAATGTGGAACATTTTTTCCTTTGACAAAATTTTGTAAAAATATCACATTATATCTTTTGGATACACAAACTATAATATAACTCCCTTGAAAATACAATTCACAATTCTATTACAATATTCAATCCATCAAATTTTTTCTCTAAAAGTCTTACGATCTTGTTATTCAGGAAATGTATTATTCGTATAACTATTACACAATATGGTATGAACATAAAACTATGGGTAATTTATATTGGATAATTGTATCATAAACATTTTTTAATTTTTTTATAGGTGAATTTTTTGGAAGTCCAATTACGGTGAACCTTAGCATGAGGAATAATTATTTTATAACTATACACATTATCTTATGTATGGGTTGTGATCATGTTCTCACTTATATTCATATGTGAACATATATTAGAATCTTAATATGGATAATTATTTTCAAAATTACAATGTTTTAATTCCACATACACCTTAATTCTATAGATTTTTTATGATCATTTTATCCCTATTGTTATCATTGGGAAATGTATTTTCCATCCATATAATTAATTATACATATAACCAATTTTTGTATTTAATAAATTTTCCACACTAATTGATGTGAAATGTCAAAGTTACTCGAATGGTGAATGTATTAGACATAACATGTTGATCGATGGAGTATTGAACTTTATAACACATCAATTAATAGATATGAATAATGAAAAAAGAAAAAACTTTTGGGTATTTAGTGTAATCCGTACAAATATTACAGTGTTTGTTGGAAATATTTTTGTTGATAAGTAATGTTTTGTAGAGAAGGTGTTAACCATTTTTTTATGTTCAAAAATATTTCTTCTATATGTACAAGGACAATATTATTAATATCCATATTTTGACTTATTTTCCGTGATATGGAATTATACAAATTTCATGGTGACTATTAAATTTTATTCCTTTCATTTTCCATCAATAATTGTCATTCCATGTATGTTCCATAATTTCTATAGTTATATTTTTACCTTAATGATTTTTTTAAGAAAAACCTTCTAATGTTTCCATTTTAATATGATATCGGGATAAGTAATACATGTGACATGATATGAATGATTGAACTTGTGATAGAATATTTAAGAGACTTTATAGATTAGACATTATATAATAATGTTCATATATAATGGGTTGATTATTCATTTGATAGAAAATAAATTTGATTTACTTGTTTATAATGGGTATTATATCAACAATAATATAAACCAAAAATAAAATGTTTTATATAATATGATCAATAGTAATAGTTGAATTTTAATTTTTGGATGGTTACACCAATTATTTTTAAATTATATCAATAAAATAATGTAAATTATATGTCCATGTGCAATGGATCTCAGATTTTTTGTTTGTGGTATCACAATAATTCAAATAATTTTAGTAATGATTCAATTAATATAATAGTTTTAAATTTAAATGGAAGAGGTCATATGATAAACCTTATGTGGACTTCTAATGGGAATATGAAAAAGGTATTAAATATAGGGGTTGAATATTGTCTCATTAAAAACAAATTTAAAGATAGGTAAACAACTTAAAATAAAATCTTGTAAATAAATTTAAATTATATTCCAACAAATTATATTTTATTATAATTGAAATTGAATGATTAATAAACCACACCTTTCTTACTAGAATTATAAAATTGGTAGGACCACTTAACACCATATGATGTTATTATATGGAATCAAAACAGGGGAAGGTAAGGTGAAATAATGATAAATACATTTAGTAGGATGGAATGTGATAATGGGTAGTGTTGATCTCAATTTATAGTTTAGAAAGCGAACTACATTCCTCGAAACTAAATTTTGATAATGGTTATGAATGGAATAACATGGATTCATAGTTGGCTAAAATGTATGGGGGAGTTTTGTGTAGAAATTTTATGTGATACTTGTATAAAAGATATTACAACCTAACAATGTTATTATGGAAAGTATATATTACAATTTAATTATTTAAAATTTAGGATACCTTATTCATACATTTTTAACATCATAATTATTGGTGAAAATTTATAAATAGAACATATGGTTTTAATAAAAATATATGATTAATCAATAGACCCAAAATTTAAAATATAAACAAAATTTTGACTCCATATAATTAGAATCAATTTATAAATATTAAAATTGATATTATAATAAAAAAACTATATATTTGAACAAAATCGTATAGAAAAATATTTTTATAAATTAATTTTTTTAAAATTTTATTTTCAATTTATTATTAAATGAATTTATTGATTAAATATTTTTATATAATTAATATTAATATTAATTCATTATTATTAAAATTTATAATCTAGTCTATTAAATTATTTTAATATTACTCTAATTGAATTATTACATTGGACACTACCATTATAATTTTACATTGTAAGTAATTCATTAATAATATTAACTAGTTTTAAATTCAAGATAATATGATTATAGTAGAAATTTAATTTCCACATACCGATTCTATAAGATCAAATTTTTTTAAATAAAATTAATATTTTTAGTGAAATATATTTTGATAATAACATAGGTAAACTGCATTTTTAGTAAAATTGTATTTTTAGGAATAAATTTGTTTTAACATTATAAAATTATAAACTTAATATATTATAATGAAATAAATATATATAATATATATTAGATATTTTTTAGTCTTTTTAATCATTCAAAGATGAATTTTATCATCATGTTATTCAATTAAATTATAAGACACAGTACATTAATATTATTTCATAAAATTACTTATGTTCATAAAATTGTAAGCATATTTTTGAAATATTATTGTGGTATTTCAAATAATGTATAATTTTCCTCCCTATAAACATATATTACCATATAATAATTTTAAACTATTATGTATTTCTTATATTTTGACATGGTATGAAATTTTATAGGTATAGTAATAAATAATGTTTTCACTTTTCACATAAAAATCAACTATTTGGAAAAATCCATAAATTTGTTCTTAAGATAGTATCTTAAGGATTTTTTCTAATATAATTTTAATTTTTTAACAAATTATGTTAATTTTTTTAAAATTATGAATTTAAATATAGAAATGAATTGAGGATCTTCAGAGTGTTCATTTTGTGATAGTTTAGGATATTTTGAATAATTTCAATAGTAGGAACAAAATTATTATAATGTCCCTTATGGAATGAATGATGGAGTTGAAGGATTTTCTATTATGACAAAATTATTGCAGTAGAATCACATTTTTATGGGATACACCATGGTGTTCAAGGAGTTTATCACTCTTCACATACTTATGCATGGTCAATCTAGTGAGTGTAATATTTTGTGTAGTGGGTACATGATTATATGTTTTTATATCTCTATTGTTTGGATGAGATTTTTTGAATATTTCTAAAGGTTATTATATTGATATCCGGATTTCATGATATCTCTATACCATTTTGTGGGACAACTGTGTCTTGGTTCCTTGGTTGCAATGTGGCACTACATTAACACCTTTATCAAGTCATCATGAATGAAAAATATACCACATGAACTCATGTCATCTTCTTCATTTTCAAGAGGATTTTGAGTATTAAGATATTTTGAAGGGTTTTATGGGGAGAATATATCCTGGGTAATAATAAAAATTCTAGTAACTCACAAAAAATTATAAATAAACATCTCATAACATAATCATTGAAATTAAAACTATATAATCATGTAACAATTAATAGAATCATGTTCGTACAATATAAAACAAAAAGACTCCAAATGTGATAGGTCAACCAATGTATTATATTAAAATAAAATAAACTCATTATATATAAAAATTTGATTGGAGTAATTACTGAAATCACATATTCCCCCCAAGATCCACTTTCTTGACTTCCCTTTTTGGGGCCATTACCCTTACCTAGATCCTCAATAATGAATTTTCTAAGTGAACATGGGTGACCATTTCGTGTTTGTGTGTGTAACCTGATATGACAGAACCATAATGTTATTATCATAAATTATTCATGGAAATAATTTTGTATTCTATGATAGAGTATAAAATAAAAAAAAATCCAATAATAGGCCATGAAAATGTGTTCTAGTCATACATACGTTCTATTTGATCTTACCTAATTTATATTCTTGTTATAAGGAATGTCTCATTCATCCTAACCTCTTGGATCACATTTTAAGGATCATACATGTCTCAAATCAAGGCCCAATGATAGTATATAATCAGGATAAGACACATGGTTTATATACACATGGTTCATTCCCAAGTCATATTATAGGGTCATATTTCTCATAGATAAACCAAGAAACAATTTAAGCCTATCATACCCTACCCATTGACCTAGGTAAAACCATAATCCCATTATACTCCATAAATTATCTAGGTATAAGCCTTATTTTATTCACAAATCATACATTTCCCTATTTCCCATTTTCATTATTAAAAGAACAACACACTCATACATTCTCCAACTGAATGATCTTACTAGGACATGATTTTCCTCATGTAAACATAATACAATTCTCTAACCATTATAGAAAATTACTCATTCATAACATGAAAAAATATATAAGTTAACAATCAAAACACAAAATTTATAAGTCCCATTAGCCTTACTTCTATAACAGAAACAAAAATTAATAATTTGATATCATAAAATTTATTACTGTTATGCACACTTTAAAATATATTCAAATCATGAAAATTATCTTTATACAAATAAATTTTGTGTAATTTTTTTTCTTACTCATCTATGAAGAGATAAATATCCAATATTCGTTATCAAACCATACACCCTCACAAATAAATCTTAGAAAAAACCCCAAATTATCCCATATAATCCCGTTAATACATATTCAAGGGGGAAATTAATTTTTTCATTGTATTATATCAGTAAAACAATTAATATCGCATGTTAAGGGTAGATCCAGAACAATTCCACTGAGGGATCTAAGTTATTTATAATTATAGTTTATCCACTAGTCTTCCATGAGTTATCTATTTTATCACTATGGGATGCATAGATTTATCCACCATATCTTAAATATATAATCAATCAAATGATAAAAATGGGATTCATGCTATGATGGATGAGTAGAAATTTTTTGGCACTAGCATATTAATATAGTCATCAACTGCCTAATAGTTTGTATTAGGAGATACACTTATCTCAAATAAGATATCCTATAGATGATTATTATGAATTAATGATGATCTTAGAATGTGAAATACAAATACATTCATTTGAGAAAATAACAAAAACAATTTTAATGATTATGCCTTCTCGGTACAACCAGATAGCTAGTGGGCCTCACCATGAGGCATATTAATCTACATGAGTGATGATGGTTTTCAAATGGTTGGACAATAGCTCTATGAAAAATCATGTACTATAATGTCATAAAATATATAGATTATGGATATATATGATATATTTTTTCCCATCAATTATATTAATTGAAACATCCACATTCACTAGAAAATATTTGGTAAACCAGTCTCTCTATGTACTATTTGGTTACACCATCTCTATCAATTTTCATATTTAGCTTTCAATAGAATACATTATGCTTCAGAAACACTGAAAAAAATAACTATGATATGATGAAACGTAATATTATCATGTTTTCTAATTTCAAATCTTTTACAAATCTCTCTAACAAATTAATTCAAATCATAGATATGTTTCTCTGGATGTCCCTCTCAAATTTCCCAATCGATTATACACCATTATGAAACAGTCACCCCTAATACCCCTTTCAAATTCTCCCATAGTTACATTGAAATAAAAAATGGTATACTTACTTCTCCATCATTATTTCTATTTTATAGTGAAAAATAAATAGTTATTTTCCAAAAACTATGTATACCTTTCCAACTCAATGATATCAATTTTGATAACATGCACAGTATCAGTTTTGTAATTATAAATTTTATACAATTTGAAAATTTAAAAACTCCTTAATTTTTCAATTAATATTCAATTGAGGGTCAATATTATAATATTCCTTATGATCAGAAATCATTAATAAAAAATATTACACATTCCATACTTCTTTAATCGTTGAATCCCCAACTGAGGTGACACTAATATGAAAAAAATGGTCAAACATGGATAAAATCATAGCCATATCAATTTATGATCTTATTTCACAACTAAACATGAGTAGGAACCAACTACTTAGAAATAATCTTGACCTATTTAGAGTTCTCCATCACATTACTCATCAAAATAACATTTATCACACCTACTTCAAGACAAAAAACATTCAATGACATGGTTGATGATAAATATTATTGAATAGTTCTATTTGAACCAATGTCTCAAAATTATTATTGTATGAAAATTCTTGTACATTCAGATTATCATCCCACACAACATTAAATTATATGATGCATTCCAGGATATTATCCTAAGAAAAATTTATAGTCCTCTCTAAATCTACATTAAATTTTAGATATAACCCATACTCATCATTAAATTATTTATTATTTCCTTTTACTTGATGATACAAAAACATGTAGCAAAATCATTATATATTTCTTACAAAATATTCTAAGGAACTATATCGAACTATAAAATCTGTAGAATATAAATTTTACCCAACCAATATATATTTTTATTCACTCATATAGTCATTAAAAGTTTTATCCTCTTCATTTAATCAATAACTATTCATTCTATATATATACGACTTGGTGTCCTGGGAATCCAATTAAATAATAACCGAGAATCATTATCATGTATAAACAAATGCAGAATAAGAGGATAATGGAAACCACTATGTGAATGATTATTATATTTAATATTCCTACATTTATGAAGACAAGATACCATATTGAAAATTTAATTCTATATACAGAGAAACAAAAAACATCATATGATTCAAGGATATATCTTCACCGATTCTAGTATACTTTTCCTCATTAAATTTTGTGAGAAAATTTATTATCACTTATATAATGGAAGAAATAACCTTATATACAAGATTATTATAGATAATTTCACATCTATTTAATGGAAATCCATTAACTAGGTTTCTCCCAGTAAATAATATCCACGTCACTAAGAAATCGTAACCCAACTCTGGTCTAGCGTTCACCTAGACCAAAATGTAATTAATGAAAATTGATGGGGATTATTTTCATACCCATTAATCCATGGATAAAC
This sequence comes from Viscum album, assembly GCA_963277665.1. Classification (NCBI taxonomy): domain Eukaryota; kingdom Viridiplantae; phylum Streptophyta; class Magnoliopsida; order Santalales; family Viscaceae; genus Viscum; species Viscum album. The sequence goes on along the minus strand of OY728128.1, from coordinate 114,869,735 downwards.
TCAAAACCAATTCACCCAACATGATCATAAATTTCTTATTCTCCTAAAATGCCACTCTCCATGAGACCACACCTTTCTATTAAGTGGATTCATATAAATATCAATCATTCTAGGAGTACAGGCCATCTCATTTTCAATTAATACAAATAAAAAACAAATCCAATTAACTAAACAATCATTTATTACTAATAAAAGATCCATTGAAATATATTTTCATCGAATTTTATGAAAACCATATCATAAAATAGATAATTTAAAAAAACATTTCATGTAAGGACTAACACTACATGTCATAAAATCATGTGTATTATAGTCCTAATAATGAGCATGGAGTTGAAAAACACTTTTGGTGGTCCCACTATATAAAAATATCTACCACTCAAAATCCTAATTAATAGTGGTATATTATTTATCAAATAAATATACTAGTAACTTAAAAATTATTTAACTTTGTAATAACATCACCAGGACTAGGATTGAAACATCTTATTAATCTACCATATAAATTTCACAAACAACATGGTTAGATAAGTCATAGGCACTGTAAGATGGGGGAAGTCCATAATTAACATCCGATAGAATAGAACCAAATATAATAAATAATTGATTTTGAAAATAATAAAACGGATTTACCATGATTTTATATACCCTATAATTTCTTGAGAAAAATATGAATACCATATATTAAATAAAATATCCAATTAAGCACACAACATAGATACAAATGGTAAACTTTGAAAGCATATCCTAAAGTCGTTGTGTTCAATGTGTACTAAGTGTGGTATCAAGGTGTCTTAAATGAATAAGTGTGGTGTATTACCATATTAATATATATAATTAGGGAATACAATGAAAAATAATAATATAATAATGTAAGATCATGTTCATGATTTCCATAAACACCATTGAATCATTTGTTAACCTAAAAGTCATGAAAATATACTCTTTTATTCTTTTACATCCCTCAATTTTTTTTTCATATGTATGTCTTCATTTATGATTAATATAGTGGTATACTGATTACATGTCAATATTAGGAAACCATTATATTCCATTTAAATGATATAATTAATAATTTATCATAACAATGGGTTTCTATCAATAATTTTGAAATGGTTATGATTCATAAAAAATATAAAAATATGATGGAACTATTCCACTTATTTATTGAGAAATATTCAAATAGTGGAACACTATAGTTAGGATAGTTTTTGGATCCCCTATCCATAGTGTTCAACCCTATAGTAGGGATATTGTGTGGGTCCTTTATGTATATAGTGTAACACTGCATTCATAATGGGAAATGATCTTATGTCTACATTGAAGAACCCTATAATAATTATATGGATTTATTCCTCTATTTATATAGTGTACCACTCTTATCTATCATTTTCATGTGTCCTCTATCAACTTAATTTAACCCTCCTATCATACTATTTCATGGGTCCTCAATCTACAATGCGGAACCCTCCTGTCATACAAGGGCATGGGTCCTCTATCCATAGAGTTGATCCCTTATGTTGGTTATGGGTTGGGGTCCTCTATCATTAGAGTGGAATCCTCTTATTAAGACAGGGTATGGGCCCTCTATCCACTATGGGGAACCATCCTTCTATAATAGGGAATGTTTCCACAATAAAAAGAGTGGGACCTTTTTTCATAATATGTACTAGGTCCTTTCTCCACCAATAGGAAAACTTATATCATAAAATTCAATGGGTCTGATATATAGAGATTCCTCTACATTTATTTTTTATCATAGATTCAAAGTGTGCCACCACATGGTTTCTTATTTGTAAGGACACATCAAATTTGGGGTAATAGTTATGGCCATTTTGAACTATTTCCAAACCATTTTCGAATGATGATAAATCAGATAGAGATCCATTTTCTTAATCGAATAAGAATATTTTAGGATCATATATCACAATTGAGTATATTTTTTTATCAATTGATATGAGTTGATATGTGTGATTATTTCACATAACTTATTTATCCACATCTACATTTATGGGATTCCTACTAGAAATTTATTAACCCCTCCAGGCATGGAATTTTCCCTTTCATTTTATTTCTTTTGAATATGATATAAGTATTTTTGGAAGTTTCAAAAGAGAATATGGATTCACAAGTTAACTGAACAAATATAGTGGTTGGGGTTTGAAGATATGAATTTTTTCTCTCTCAGCACTCCCTATTCAAGTTTCTTTAGTTTGGGTAATCTTTATGGTTAGCTTACTTATTCGCAATTTTTCATTTTTGAATTAATCTATCATACACTTATATTACCAACATGTTGTTACCAGTATGATTGTTACTCTATAGGTTTATTTAATTTTATATAATCCTCTACCCATTAATATTAAGATGGTTTTGTCTATTTCTGGGTAGGAATATAGGGGAAATACTAAAATAATAGTTATTTTTTATGAACCATGTGATAATCCCCATTCATAAGGAGTATTTCATGGTGTATTTTTAGTTCAATTCCCATAGGATTGTGTTGTGAAATTTTTGTATCGTACTAGGTTATTATGTGGGATACTGTTTGGGGTTGGAACCCTTAATAGTATTTGGTGGGACTTACAGAAAAAATTCCAATATTTAATATGTTTGGTTGTTGTTCTATGGAGCCGATTTTTGGTGTGGCAACTGATATATCCCTTTCAATACATTTGAAAACCTTATTTTGTAATCAAAAAACTGAGACACTGTTTATAGCGAACATTTATATGTGAATCATATTGGATTGTGTCCGTACACATTCCATCTTTAGCATCTCCCATATATATATTATCATTAACCATGGTATGTATTCTATATTACATGATGTTTCCACAATGAAAACCACCATGGTTCACATGGTTGGTTCAAGAGTTTGACTTGGTGAGGGATGGGGCCTACCAGATGGGGATTAAATATGAGATTACCCGTCATTAGGATAGTCAATGGGATTCCGCTTGTATGGTTGATTTGTTTTATTCCCACCCAATTTAGTTAAGGTTGATACAATGTGTCATACTAATTCATGGATGGATCATTTTATGTTGGATGATTATTCAAAGGATTTTACATTGTATCATAAGCTTTAAAGGTAGGGTTCATTTAGTTAATTGAGTTAGAAGGTCCCTCATTCAACGGTCATGTGATGTGTTTATCATCCCAAGAGGAACCATTGTTCAGAGTTACATTGAAGATGGATCAATCCATTGAAGCTTGTTAATTTCTCATTCTATGATTAGTATGTAAATATAGTATGATATTTTATTACACATCCTGAAAATGTTAGGGTGGAAGTTGACTAATTAGAATCGAAGAGGCATAGGCTGGAGAAGTGAGGATCATAGCATGGAAGACACTGTGGAGTAGATGATATAGATATAAGAGGGGGATGTCACATTGGTTCAGTACTACCTCCACCACTAATAAGTGGCCCATTATGGGAATATAGTTATTGTGTTCAGGATCATAGATTTCCACGATAATCTTATTTTCATTGCACAAATACTTAATGAGTGGTTTAATGTATGATCCATATTCCTACTACTACTGTTTTATTATAATTATATACTTTTGTGAGAAACTATTTTCCCAATTTTATCAATTATATTATAGGTATATATGGTGATCCACTAAATCACCATTTCGAAGATAATTATACCATGTTCATACATGAAAGGATTATAGGCAATTCTCGCCACCATGACATGTTCTGGTTACATGATCTAAAACTGCGAAAGAGGTTTTGTGCCACCAAAATATGATATCATGAATGTGTAGTGTGTGAGTTCCATTGATTTTTTATTGGAACTTTATATATAGATAAGGTGTCAAATTGTTCCCTCTTATTGGTAAATATTATTTAGATTTAATTTTGTTTTATCATCTAACACAATACAACTCTAATATTCTCTGTGTAATTTCCAATGTCGCCTACTGAGATCCAAATTAAGTAGTTTAAATTGGAAAATAATTGCCATAAGAGTTTTATCATTCCTAGTTTGTTATCCAAGTAAAATTTAATGTTGATAACGAAATAGGTGGATGAGGATCTGGAAATGTTTTTAGATATTATCATTTATTGAAGAATGACATCATAAAGAACACGTACCTCTTTTCAAGGACGTAATAAGAATTTTATTAGTTGATATAAATGATTTGGAAATAAATGAATGATATCTAGATCGATTAATATATGTTGTTTTTTTAATGTTGTAAATTATAAAGATGTTATTCTAATGACACTGTAGAAACTATGAGTTCTTGGATGTGAATTTCATTGAAATAAATGACACTCTTTGTGTATAAAATATTTGAAATACATATTCCATCCACACAAGAAACGATTTGTTTTTTTATTACAATGATGGAATACTTGAAAAATCATGATACGATGAGAAGCATGAAGCGCACAGGGGGATGGTCATATAACTAGTTTTGGAGCACTAAATTCATGGTATGACATATAACCTAGATCTTTGGATCCATAATGTTCTTATTCTAGGACATGTAATTTCATAGTATACACTAATAGAAAATGTATGTATACCCAATAAATTGGGATAAATCATGAATATAGGACCCCATATATCCATATTTTTCCCAAAACCAAGGTTAAAAATATTTTCTCAGAACTTATACCCAAGGTTTACAAAACAAGTTTGTATAGGGTTTGGTTAAAGGCATATACCCTTTGTTCTTATATGAACCATGGGTATAGGTCAAACATATACCCATTTTTTTCCCAATTACTTGGGTATAGGTATGGGCAAAAAATATATAACCATGATTTAGAAAAACGTGTGGTATATCATTCCTGCATGAGCATGGAGAAAAAAACTCCATCGGAATGAATTTTTTTGTGGTATTGCCTATACCCATAGTTGTTCTCTATTTATACACAGTTTATATAAATATATTTATATATATATATATATATATATGTTAAAATAAAAAATTTGGGGGCAGTTGTTAGTTGTAGAGTTTTTGATGAATAGGTCATGGGATCAAAACCCATGGCTAGCTATTTTTTAAAACCTATACCCACTCATCAAATACATGGATATAGGGTTATGATATGATGGGAAATACCAATAACAATTATTATAGAATCATTAGTATGATATTTTAAAACTATTGGTATATATTAGAGCTATAAGGATGTCTCAGTTTCCCATAGTACCGAAAATCAAGGTTATAGCCTATACCCACGATTTTGGGTACTATACCCAAAGATCTGAACTATAGGTATATAACCTTTTTTAATTTGTGATAGAATAATTGTGGACCTAGTGAATATTTATTAAATTCTTATATGGGATCCAAAAAAGATTGTGTTAATGTTGTAGAGTTTTCATGGCCTTGTAGTAGCTACCTCATATTAGTGGAAGAATTCTCCACGATTGCAACCTCTTTGACAGCCCAGATGCGGACAGTAAAATAGTTCACCTAGGCAAAGAAGTGCATTAGATATACTAAAGGATTTAACGATGAGGCGGTAGAGTGCTCCTATATTTAGACTACTCGAGTAGGTTTTATAGTACGAAGTGTATTTCAATTCCTCTAGATCCATTATTAGCATCTTGTTGATGCAAATGTAATAATTTTTGAAATATGGATTTCTGTAGTTGAGATCCCATGAGAAAAACGACATGACTCAAGACCTTGAGTTGGAAGTAGTAAACCATTAAATGAGGATTTTGGTGCACTATCATTAGGGAGAGTTATTTTTTTTCTACCATGACCACCAGAGTCTTAGGTATGTCTACATGTAGAAGGACATCCACTATAGATGGAGGCACTAGATGGAGTTCTAGTACGAACATGACATTGGGATATTCATTACACCTTGGAAGGGAAATTTACTATATGATTACCTTAGAAGGAATCTATACACTTTTTCGGTGTAGGATGTGTTTGAGTGGATTCATTCCTTATAGAAGTCCTTTTTGATACGGATTCATTATATATTCTTTATCCCAAAGTGTTGAATCCACCTAGTATACATCATGAAAGGGAGTCCCAGTTAGTGGACATCGAACCTGAGGTCATACATGATATTATATCCAAAATAAAATCACAAAATTGAGATTCTATTGGATGGAATTTTGTCATAATTTTCATGGGATGGTGGGTGGTCTCTATCATGAAAAAATATGAGGTGATGGGAGAGATTCATAAATTTTATTTTTCTATAAATCATGGTGTGGGGAATATTACAGATATATTCGATAGTAGTAGTGGTTGGATTAAATGTGTTAAATCCTTGATGAGTACATCTATAGGTTACAAACATCTCAGTATGTGAAGGATACTTATTGGGTTCTCATAGTTTTTTTGTAACATATTTATATGTCGTATTGAAAATGCGATGGAATATAGATGGACTTTATGAATGCTCATATCTGAAAAGAGAGAGTCCAGGGAACACTCTTGGTGATAGTTGACCAATATAGGAAGTCGATGCAGTTTATTTCTGTCATGGTGTATAGAAATATGGAGCTTTTAGGAATGTTTTACATAAATGATATCATTCGTCATTAGAATGTTCCCATTAATAATGCCTTCGACCATGATCTGATTTTTATTCATGGTTATGGAGAAGCCAACATGATGCATTTAGGACCCAAATGAGGATGCGTACTGTCTTTCACCACTATATGGATAGGATGACCAAGCCTAATATTTAGGTGCAACCAGAAAAGAATAGGGATTTTTGTAACGCCCCGACCCCAGCTACCCAGAGTCGGTGCATTAATTACATAACATTGGCATGATCACAAGAAGATCAAATCTCGAAAGACCGATTGGTTTAGTAGCCTTGGAAACACTAGATATAATCATAAAGTTTTACATTACATTTCAAAGTTAAAAACTACTACAACAACAAAGTCTTCATATCCACACTATTAACCCCTCATAATATCCCTGAAAGTCATTCATAATTTACTTCTTCACTACCTGGGAAAAATAAAACATAGAAAAGGGGTGAGCTCAAATGCCCAGTAAGGATAACAATATAGCGGAACATTCAAAATAAGCATAAACATTTAAGGCAATGAATTACTAAAACAAAAGCCTTTTAAAATTGAACTTCAACATAGTATGGCAAAAGTAAAATGAAATAATGCCATTTACTTGTTCACATGGTTATTCTACTAATCGAATAATCACATGCAAAAATCAATAACCACTTTCATAATGTTGGAATGCATAATGCCAGACTATCATAACCACATAGCCAAGGCCTCGTGCCAAGACTACAAATAAGATTTTGTCAAGGCCTTGTGCCAAGACACTAGTTTGTCTCATGAGACCTACCGATGCATCGAGGAGCTATAGCGGGCTCCACCCGTCACTTATTAAGTCCAATGCATTCCCATATGAAAAGGTTTAAACATAACATAAACATTCGTATTAAAACTAGCATACGAAATGTCAATAATTTCACCATAAACTATGAATGGTATAAAAATAGCACATCCACAGTCAAACATATCACAAAACCTTCAATACAATATAGAAGTTTTGTATCATAATAAATCAACTTCAAATAATCTTAAAATCCATCAAAGGATGTTGACATAGATGAAATCAAAATTCTTTTTAAAGAAGTATCTCCTTTTATTTTGAAATCATTTAAGATCCATATAAAATAAAACATTTTCTTTGAAAATATTCTTATAAGCTTGTAAGGAAAGCTTTGAAGATTTTATAACGGTGTAAAATAACCGCACCCGCCGTATAAGTTAAAAAAAACATTCTTACCTCAATTCTGTCGAAAAGGTTAAAAAGGACCTTGTTTTGAAAACGACGGAAAGATTCCTTTCTAAACCTCTTATAAAAAGTCAAAAAAGGGTATAAATGACTTTAACCCATATTCTTGTAAATAGTAAAAATGTTTTGAAATACATTTTTAAGAAACATGGATGTGGATGATAAAGAGATCCCAGTAGATTATTACATATAAACAACCTCGGATAATGAAGAGATTGTGAAATAACCCTTACCTTGTACTTTTCCTTGGTTGGGGTAGGTTAACCTCCTGTATAATAGTGAAATAATTGTTATTAAATTATACAAGAATCATATATATTAATATGATATCATATATGATCTTTTAACATTGATTTATTAATAATATCTTAGAATTATCATCGTTTCGGGTGTTAACTTACTCATTTTCTTTTATATGTTTTGTTACATAAGCCATGTTTGTTGTATCTTATTCATATCCAGAATGATATCAAGTCCTTAAACATCATTTTTAAATCATAAAATGATAATTATACTTTAATGGTTACGATGGAGAATGAATCTCATCGCGTTCGTGGAGACGGTAGTCCGTACGTACGCACGAGCGACAATATCATTCTTTTGATATTAAAATAATATATAAATGAATGGTATATCATATATACATAATCATTAACATGTTATATTTATTATTTACATGAGTTACACATCATTATTATACCCATCCAAATAATAATATATTGAATAACAATTACACCACGACGTGGAGACGGTAAGCCGTACGTACGCACGTATGGTGACATGTTATTCAAAGGGTGGATAGAATACTGAATATGGTTGTACCATATTTATAATAACATCACATTATATAAATGATACTGGAGTCATTATTTTATAATGGTAACAACAAAGGAAGAAGAAGTGGAAGAAGAAATGAACTTGGAAAAGGGGTGGTGAAAACATTACCTCTTCTTCGGGTTCTTCCTTTTGATTTGATCAAAAGGGCTCCTTAGGTTGGCTTTCTGATCAAACTAAGGCCCCTAGGTTGTAGTGAGGGATGTTTGGAGAGTATTTGGGCAGAGTTTGGCCGAACCAAAAGGCTTTAGAGGTGTGAAGAAATGATAAGGAGGAGTGCCCTTTTATAAGAGGGGTGAGGGGCACCTTTGGAAAAGCTAGAAATATTAATTTATAATAAATTCATATTCGGTTTCTAATGGCTCCAAAGTTGACTATTCAAAGGTTAAGGTGGGGATAGGTCGAAAACCACTCAACCAATAGAATTTAGACAGGTTTGGGTACTTATATTAACCTTATCTTTAAGTATTAACTCTAAGTTAATTAGTTTCACTTTTACAATGTCTCTTTGTATTTTTATATAATATGGTTAATAAACTTACTATATACATCCAAGCGACCCCCAAGTGGTCCATTAATGAGGAACCTATCATAATATAAGTCTCTTGGCCGAACCTTATATTTTTAGGAATTTAATATCAATTAATAATATAATATTTGTTTTAAGAACTCTTTTATGTCAATTTTGACACTATTCAATAGTTGATTTTTGTGAAACTCCTAACAGATTGATTACTTCGAAAAAAGTCAATTAAATCAATACTAATATATCATATTATCATAGAAAATTAGTTTAATTCATTAAAAGTTTCATATTATAATTATTTGGGTATTTATAAGATCAATTATTTTAATTTTTCACTATTTTAGTAATTACTGCATCATCATTGTGTCATAAATAAAATAAATTATTTAATGTCTAAAAATTATAAATAAAATATCATTATGTAGGAAATCTTTTTATCTTTGTAATGAATATTTATAATCGAAAATCCAACATGTATAACCCTATGTAAAAATTGTTTTTCTAAAAGATGTAAGCTTATGCCATTTTTATTTTTATTTTAACTTTATTAATATAATGTGTCATTATCACTTACAAGTGGATCCATGGGGTCCCAAAATAGACCCAAAGATGCCCATGGTCGACCATGTATCAACCAATAGGGTTAAGACACGTTTTAGGGTAATTTAGTATTATTATAATATTATTTTTTAACCCTTATTTACCGGATTTACCCTTAACCATGGTAAATAAAATATTTACCGCAGTAATTATTCAAAATGTCTAAAAATAAAAGTTACCTATTTACACAATTTGAACATCCTGATTCCAAATATGGAATCCATTTTCCTAAATTCAAAACACAGAAGTGGCAGAAATTAATTTAAAATTAATTCCCGCTGTCAAAACAAAAAGCGTGTTTTTAAGAGATAATAACTATCAAAAGATTGACACTTGTTTATATTCGGTTTAATTGTAAAATTATGTCCAATGACCAACATTATATTAAATGGTAAAAATATATTCTAAATATACTTTAAAACTACTAAAATTCATAATTTATCACTATTAATTATTTTGATTAAAAAAGTTGTTTTTAATTAAAATTTAGTAATTTTCACTATTCATCAAAATATGAAAGTTATCCGAAAAGTACCAAAATTTCACCTTAGGCTAAATTCGATATTCCGAGTCCAAAAATGAAGTCCATTTTCAAATATAAAATATATATAATTTCAAAAATTAGGTATTACTATTCACAACGGCTAGTTTAATTAGTTGTGGTGTGTGTTAGAACTCGAGGTTGCGTACAACACACGCTATCGCATTATTCAAAGGGAAACGTACCGTAGAAGCTTGGGGTGTTACATTCTCCCCTCCTTCAAATAATTGCGTCCTCGCAATTTCTAGGGTATTACTGCATAAAAAGACTCGGGTGTTTCTTCATCATAAGTTCCTCGGGTTCCCACGTTGCCTCTTCCATCTTATGATTTCTCCACAAAACTTTTACCAGACGCGTCGTCCGGTTTCTCAGTACTTGTTCTCTTGTATCAAGAATCCTGACGGGCTCTTCACAATAGGAAAGATCGGGTTCCAGTTCTAATTCCTCATAGGTGAGTACATGCGTTGGGTCAGGCATGTATTTCCTCAACAGAGATACGTGGAACACATCGTGAACTTTGGAGAGACTTGGCGGCATTGCCAATCGGTAAGCTACAACCCCAATTCGTTCTAGAATTTCGAAAGGTCCGATGTACCTGGGACTCAATTTACCTTTCTTACCAAAACGTATGACTCCCTTCCACGGAGATACCTTCAGGAAAACATGATCACCGACTTGAAATTCCAAATCCTTCCTTCGATTATCGGCATAGCTCTTCTGCCTACTTTGAGCTGCTTTAATGTGATTTTGGATTACCTTCACCTTTTCCACCATTTCCTCCACCAGTTCTGGGCCTACAAGTTTTCTTTCACCAACGTCATCCCAACAGGTTGGTGTACGAAATCTCTTTCCGTATAACGCTTCATATGGTGCCATCTGAATACTCGAATGGAAGCTATTGTTATAGGAAAATTCTACCAGAGGTAAATATTGATCCCACATACCCTGAAAGTCATGTGAGCAAGATCTCAACATGTCTTCTAAGGTTTGAATAGTCCGTTCTGATTGTCCGTCTGTCTGAGGGTGGTAAGCAGTGCTCAAATGAAGTTCAGTATCCAGGGATTTCTGAAGACTTTTCCAAAATCTTGAAGTAAAACGGGGATCACGATCAGAAACAATCGATAGGGGTACTCCATGAAGTCTCACAACTTCATTAATGTATAGTCTTGCTAGATGTTCCAGGGGTAGATCTTCTCTTATAGAAAGAAAATGTGCTGACTTGGTAAGATGATCAACAATAACCCATATTGCATCGTTCCTTCTAGGAGTCTTCGGTAGCCCCATGACAAAGTCCATCGTAACATTGTCCCAATTCCACTCCGGTATGGGAAGAGGTTGCATGACTCCTCCAGGCTGTTGCCTTCCAGCTTTCACTTGTTGACAAACCATACATCTTGACACAAAATCAGCAATCTCCCTCTTCATGTTGTCCCACCAAAAATGTTCCTTCAAATCTCTATACATTTTGGTGCTCCCAGGGTGTATAGAGAAATTGGAACTATGAGCATCATCCAGCAATTCCCTTTTTAGATCAGGTATATTGGGAACACAAAGTCTCTTCCCGAATTTCAAAATTCCATCTTCATACACAAAGTCTCTCAATCTCCCATCATTCACAGCTTTAATCTTCTTTTGGAATTCGTCATCATCGGTCTGAGAACTCTTAATCCTTTCTAGTAAAGATGGTTTGGCAACCATTTGAAAAAGCATTGATGTTTCACCTTCCCTGGTTATTCCCATGTCCATTTTCACTAGATCCATGAAAATTGGATCCCTTTCAATTCTCATATTGTTCAAAACTCCATGGTCTTTTCTACTCAAAGCATCTGCCACCTTGTTTGCCTTCCCCGGGTGGTAGTGTATCGTACAATCATAATCCTTGAGTAATTCAAGCCATCTCCTTTGCCTCATGTTGAGTTCTTTTTGTGAGAAAATATACTTCATTAATCCAAAAATGTTTTAAACCCCAAAAATGATGTAATATACAAATCATTAATCAGTTCGAAGGTAGTCAAGAATATCCAATATAATTTATCCAAAACAATCATGTATTATTCCAAAATCACTACTTCGGTATCAGAACTATATTATGGTTTATCATTCTCTCAACCATATATTTTCCAAAAATATATCCTGCTATTGAGTCACTTTTCTTTGTTCCACATAATCTCAAGTCCTTAATGAAATAGTACTGCAGTACAATCCTTATATACTCCATAATTATTATAACAAGTACATTGTTGATACAACACTCAATTGACATAATCAACATAAGAACTCTAATCATTCCTCCTCATCTGTGGTAGTATCATAACTTGATTATTATCCAATAGCATCATTTGCGGCATAGTCTGATGACTGGGACATAGGTTCGCATAGTGTCCAAACTCCTTGCAAATGAAGCATTGTACATTTGAGACCATTTTCTCACCCTTGCAGTCACGTACTTTGTGCCCTTTTCCTCCACACTTATAACAAACTCTCATTCCTTTCAGGCAAGTTCCAGGGTGTTTCTTTCCACAGTTACCACATATGGGAAAATTATTCTTTTCCCTCTTCCCTTTATCCATCTTTCTCTCTTCCAGCCTTTTCTTCTCTTGCTTCCCTTCAAAGGCATAGGACTCAGTAAACTCTTTACTTATCTTATCAACACATGATATTATTTCTTCATATGATGATAATACATGGGTGACTATTTCTCTTATAAATTCTAGATTAAGACCATGAAAGATATGATCCTTCCTTCTCTTTGAATCATGTGTATTTCTGGAGTTCTCATTCCTTCTACTGGGCGCCATTTCTAAACAATGGCATAAACTAGATCAGTTTATGAATCAAAATACATAATCCCATACTTATAAAACACTTGACATAAATTGAACTATTTATGGATATAATCCATAATCATAAGAATGTTTTCTTTGAGGAAGTATATACTCATAATCCCTTCAAAATGATTTGTAAAGAAAATGAGATTTATCCTAAGCATATCCCCCGGGAGTGTCGTAACCAAGAGTGCAGCAAGGCCCGTTGTCGTGCACCAGTTCCCGTTCGAGTCTAGCTCAAAGCGGTGTTTTCGGGTTTTACCCCTAGGTACATCTGTGCCAGAGCCGCCTCTACCTGCTCGTATCCAGACAGGGATGTATTGCTCGGAAAACTCACAAAATCTCTACAATACCAAAATTCTAGGAAGTTCTTCTATACTAATCCTCAAAGTTCATCTTAGGTCTACGTGCTCTAATCAGAGTTTATCTAAATCTAGTTTCCAAGGTTTGTACTAAACTTCCTCTGATACCAACTGTAACGCCCCGACCCCAGCTACCCAGAGTCGGTGCATTAATTACATAACATTGGCATGATCACAAGAAGATCAAATCTCGAAAGACCGATTGGTTTAGTAGCCTTGGAAACACTAGATATAATCATAAAGTTTTACATTACATTTCAAAGTGAAAAACTACTACAACAACAAAGTCTTCAGATCCACACTATTAACCCCTCATAATATCCCTGCAAGTCATTCATAATTTACTTCTTCACTACCTGGGAAAAATAAAACATAGAAAAGGGGTGAGCTCAAATGCCCAGTAAGGATAACAATATAGCGGAACATTCAAAATAAGCATAAACATTTAAGGCAATGAATTACTAAAACAAAAGCCTTTTAAAATTGAACTTCAACATAGTATGGCAAAAGTAAAATGAAATAATGCCATTTACTTGTTCACATGGTTATTCTACTAATCGAATAATCACATGCAAAAATCAATAACCACTTTCATAATGTTGGAATGCATAATGCCAGACTATCATAACCACATAGCCAAGGCCTCATGCCAAGACTACAAATAAGATTTTCTCAAGGCCTTGTGCCAAGACACTAGTTTGTCTCATGAGACCTACCGATGCATCGAGGAGCTATAGCGGGCTCCACCCGTCACTTATTAAGTCCAATGCATTCCCATATGAAAAGGTTTAAACATAACATAAACATTCGTATTAAAACTAGCATACGAAATGTCAATAATTTCACCATAAACTATGAATGGTATAAAAATAGCACATCCACAGTCAAACATATCACAAAACCTTCAATACAATATAGAAGTTTTGTATCATAATAAATCAACTTCAAATAATCTTAAAATCCATCAAATGATGTTGACATAGATGAAATCAAAATTCTTTTTAAAGAAGTATCTCCTTTTATTTTGAAATCATTTAAGATCCATATAAAATAAAACATTTTCTTTGAAAATATTCTTATAAGCTTGTAAGGAAAGCTTTGAAGATTTTATAACGGTGTAAAATAACCGCACCCGCCGTATAAGTTAAAAAAAACATTCTTACCTCAATTCTGTCGAAAAGGTTAAAAAGGACCTTGTTTTGAAAACGACGGAAAGATTCCTTTATAAACCTCTTATAAAAAGTCAAAAAAGGGTATAAATGACTTTAACCCATATTCTTGTAAATAGTAAAAATGTTTTGAAATACATTTTTAAGAAACATGGATGTGGATGATAAAGAGATCCCAGTAGATTATTACATATAAACAACCTCGGATAATGAAGAGATTGTGAAATAACCCTTACCTTGTACTTTTCCTTGGTTGGGGTAGGTTAACCTCCTGTATAATAGTGAAATAATTGTTATTAAATTATACAAGAATCATATATATTAATATGATATCATATATGATCTTTTAACATTGATTTATTAATAATATCTTAGAATTATCATCGTTTCGGGTGTTAACTTACTCATTTTCTTTTATATGTTTTGTTACATAAGCCATGTTTGTTGTATCTTATTCATATCCAGAATGATATCAAGTCCTTAAACATCATTTTTAAATCATAAAATGATAATTATACTTTAATGGTTACGATGGAGAATGAATCTCATCGCGTTCGTGGAGACGGTAGTCCGTACGTACGCACGAGCGACAATATCATTCTTTTGATATTAAAATAATATATAAATGAATGGTATATCATATATACATAATCATTAACATGTTATATTTATTATTTACATGAGTTACACATCATTATTATACCCATCCAAATAATAATATATTGAATAACAATTACACCACGACGTGGAGACGGTAAGCCGTACGTACGCACGTATGGTGACATGTTATTCAAAGGGTGGATAGAATACTGAATATGGTTGTACCATATTTATAATAACATCACAGTATATAAATGATACTGGAGTCATTATTTTAGAATGGTAACAACAAAGGAAGAAGAAGTGGAAGAAGAAATGAACTTGGAAAAGGGGTGGTGAAAACATTACCTCTTCTTCGGGTTCTTCCTTTTGATTTGATCAAAAGGGCTCCTTAGGTTGGCTTTCTGATCAAACTAAGGCCCCTAGGTTGTAGTGAGGGATGTTTGGAGAGTATTTGGGCAGAGTTTGGCCGAAACAAAAGGCTTTAGAGGTGTGAAGAAATGAGAAGGAGGAGTGCCCTTTTATAAGAGGGGTGAGGGGCACCTTTGGAAAAGCTAGAAATATTAATTTATAATAAATTCATATTCGGTTTCTAATGGCTCCAAAGTTGACTATTCAAAGGTTAAGGTGGGGATAGGTCGAAAACCACTCAACCAATAGAATTTAGACAGGTTTGGGTACTTATATTAACCTTATCTTTAAGTATTAACTCTAAGTTAATTAGTTTCACTTTTACAATGTCTCTTTGTATTTTTATATAATATGGTTAATAAACTTACTATATACATCCAAGCGACCCCCAAGTGGTCCATTAATGAGGAACCTATCATAATATAAGTCTCTTGGCCGAACCTTAGATTTTTAGGAATTTAATATCAATTAATAATATAATATTTGTTTTAAGAACTCTTTTATGTCAATTTTGACACTATTCAATAGTTGATTTTTGTGAAACTCCTAACAGATTGATTACTTCGAAAAAAGTCAATTAAATCAATCCTAATATATCATATTATCATATAAAATTAGTTTAATTCATTAAAAGTTTCATATTATAATTATTTGGGTATTTATAAGATCAATTATTTTAATTTTTCACTATTTTAGTAATTACTGCATCATCATTGTGTCATAAATAAAATAAATTATTTAATGTCTAAAAATTATAAATAAAATATCATTATGTAGGAAATCTTTTTATCTTTGTAATGAATATTTATAATCGAAAATCCAACATGTATAACCCTATGTAAAAATTGTTCTTCTAAAAGCTGTAAGCTTATGCCATTTTTATTTTTATTTTAACTTTATTAATATAATGTGTCATTATCACTTACAAGTGGATCCATGGGGTCCCAAAATAGACCCAAAGATGCCCATGGTCGACCATGTATCAACCAATAGGGTTAAGACACGTTTTAGGGTAATTTAGTATTATTATAATATTATTTTTTAACCCTTATTTACCGGATTTACCCTTAACCATGGTAAATAAAATATTTACCGCAGTAATTATTCAAAATGTCTAAAAATAAAAGTTACCTATTTACACAATTTGAACATCCTGATTCCAAATAAGGAATCCATTTTCCTAAATTCAAAACACAGAAGTGGCAGAAATTAATTTAAAATTAATTCCCGCTGTCAAAACAAAAAGCGTGTTTTTAAGAGATAATAACTATCAAAAGATTGACACTTGTTTATATTCGGTTTAATTGTAAAATTATGTCCAATGACCAACATTATATTAAATGGTAAAAATATATTCTAAATATACTTTAAAACTACTAAAATTCATAATTTATCACTATTAATTATTTTGATTAAAAAAGTTGTTTTTAATTAAAATTTAGTAATTTTCACTATTCATCAAAATATGAAAGTTATCCGAAAAGTACCAAAATTTCACCTTAGGCTAAATTCGATATTCCGAGTCCAAAAATGAAGTCCATTTTCAAATATAAAATATATATAATTTCAAAAATTAGGTATTACTATTCACAACGGCTAGTTTAATTAGTTGTGGTGTGTGTTAGAACTCGAGGTTGCGTACAACACACGCTATCGCATTATTCAAAGGGAAACGTACCGTAGAAGCTTGGGGTGTTACAATTTTATTATATACTTTTTCTAAATTTCTTAGAATCACTTAAAGATATTATAGTATTATTCTTATAGCAACTACCACTCTTTCTAATCATGGTACCATTTTAGGCTCTATAAGAGGGATCATGTTGGATAGAATTGTGTTTGATTGAGATAGGGGAGGCATCTATTAATACGACATAGATGGGAAGATGATGATGGAAAATGACCAGGTGATCCTTGAGTAGATGATTACAAATCAAAGGAGGTATAAATATTATGCAAATTGACATCGTAGACCCACGTGTGTGATACATGAGAAAAACATTTCTTATGTTCCTCTACATGATGAGTATTTACGATGTTCATCCTTGGGGAAAATATATACCCACATTTAATCAATCCATTTGTGATCATTCCTAGGATTTTCAAAGTTTCTTAACACCTCGTCATATCACCAATGTTGTAGATGGTTAATGATTTTTTCAATGTGATGTAGCTGAGGGGATACATGTCTGATCTAACACTCTTTTTTGGAAAGGGAATGTTTCACCATGAAGATGGATCCAATTTTTTATAGAACACTAAGGTAGTCATGGATTGGATGGAGATTATGATATGTGGATGGATCGTTCCTGTGGTTTGAGGGTTCTATTAAAATGGGAGCATGTAAGAGAGTTCTATAGAGGGGGAGAACAGGTTATGGGATTATTATCCCCATATTTTGTCTATATATTATTTTTAAAGAAGAAAAAAATAAAATGAATGAATAATAAAGAGTCTTTTTATTCCATTGTAACACTTATATATATTTATAAATATGATTTTTTTATCTATCTAGTGAGACAGGGATACATTATGACTCCCTTTTTCCCCAAAATTTGTTTCAAAAAACATTTATGTATATTTTATATCATACATGTATAATTATTTATAAATAATTTATTATCTACAAAACAGAGTACTAAATGGAAATATGATACCACATTTCAATATATAATTCTTTATTTACAATATTTATAACTTAGAACTGGTTAGAGTGGTCCATTTACATAATGCTAGCATTAGAGATGTGTTTAGTTGACTAATTTATTAATTCATTAATTATTTATTTAAATAACAAATAGAATAATTACCTATATTGATATGATATTATACCAAACTACCATTGTTATACATGTTTCCATGGGATACATGATATGATAATTCCATTTTCACACATGGTAATTTGGTATAAAAAAATAGAACCTTACAGATCCAAACAAATTGACACACTATGAATGCCACAAATATTTGTCCTTCATTTTTTGTATCCTTTTTCACCAATTATCCATCCAATCGATTTATTAATCATCATTTTTATATTTTTTCCAAAAAATATTAAATCAATAAGAAAAATAAACTTTTTTTCATGGATCAATGTTCAATTTGAGCCTTTAAATGTTCCCACTTATCATTTTATTATTCAATTTGATAAATATTTTCATGATTTATAACCCAATATATACCAAATATAGTTCACTATCCATGAATTCTTGTACAATTATTTGAATTCAATTTATTATTTGGATTTTTTCACATATTAATTAACTTTATATTGAGGCAGTGGAATGTTCAATGAGTGATCTGGTTGTATACATGCTATATGTGATGGATTATAATCTGATTTATGGCCACTAAAGTGCTACAATATATAATAGGATGAGGGTTTCAAAATTTAATAGTGGACAATCAATTGTATTTTAAGTGGAGGATTAGTGTCAATAATGAATGTAGATGATCTGAATTTTCGACGAAAAATCAAACTACTCACCTTGTATTCTGAATAACAAATAGACTGTTGGCCCCTAGATGTGGTGGCTATATTCTATGAGTCAGTTTAGTATCACAATCCATATGGTACCCCCACATGAAATATTACCATATGCTTGGGACTAGTATGGTGCTCCTGGAATTCGTAGAGAAAGTGTGAGAAAGAATACATATAACTTTTGTAGAACAGTACGTGGACCTAGGTGATTGGGAAATGGAATGTGAAACTCATACACTACATGGAGGTATATATCGATAAAAAATTTGGTTCTATAGATTTTCCTTCTCCATTGGACAGTAAGAAAACACACCTTCGGCGTCCCTAATGTGATGTGTACGTATGAATATCATTCATATCATATCTCTTTTGTTTAGACTCAGGTTTCTTCTCATTGGTAGCATATCCTGAGTATTTTTTAAAAATAACACATAATTGTTTCCATCATAGTGTCTTTTGTGATATAGTTTCAGGTGTTCATAGTTAAATTATTCCTTATATGGGACTCCATTATGAATGTGATGATACATGAATCATACAGTGGAACCCAACTATTTAGACATCGTATGAGTCCTCTATGAACTCTGTGAAGCCCTCGAATTTTTATAGGGTATGGTTTCTTTATCCACATAATGGGAATTACTTATACTAATAGCTCATGTGTCCTCTATCCACAAAGTGAAATAATCCTATTGAACTGGGGAATAATTCTTCAATCAATTATTTGGATCGCCCATGTCATAAAACAAAATGGATCATATCTTATTATAATATAACCACCCTATTTTATAATGCCAAGGGTCCTCAATCTATTGATTGGAATACCCCATTCATACCGATGAGTGGGTCTTATATCATTATAATAGAACCCACATATTTTTATATGGTTTCGGTCCTCTATCCTTAATATAGAACCCAGATTATGGGACAAGGTATGGTTCCTCCATCCCTGAGAGTGAAACACCGATGTAAAATGAAGTAATGGATCCACTATCGATAGAGTGAAACCCATCTATCATACCAACAAATGGGTCTTCTACCCACAAAGTAGTACCATCAATACATACAAGGGAATAGGTCCTCTATATATAGATACATCCCCTTTGACTATGTGGTATTAGATAGAGTATTTGGTCAAAAATATTAATTACCTGGAATGAAATGTGAGATACTGGAAATCATTGATGGATCATTATAACAATTGGAAAATATTTACATTGGATGAGCCCTAAGATGGAGATAACAAGTATCTCTCATCTGTGTATATTTTATAGGAAAATATTCTTATTTATTTGATGTAAATTGTATATTACTAAGGAATGAGTTGGTTACTTCTATCATCTCTATTACTGCCCCCCTTCTTCATACCATGGATAATAATAGGTATGTATATACTCATCTCTATCTGGACATTTCCAGCAGTAGTCATGTCTTATGCCAATGGTAGAAAGGACCATGATCATTGTTGAGGAGCATGGGTATAACATGATGCATTAACTGCATACGATTGTTGGGGCTTGGAGGTCAGGTGATGTTCTCTCTCAATATTCATTTTCCTTTTTTTCTTCATATGAATGGGGTATCATTCTAGTTGGGTATGTATTGGCCATTTTATGGATATTTTGTTTTCATTATATTGTATTCACTACATAATTTTACTAGCATAATTGATACTCTAGATGTTACTATATTTTCGTTTTCATTTATAAATTTTTTACAGGGATGTTTCATTCTGCTTATATAGGTACTTCATAAAATTCCACCCACATTAATTATGCCTTATTTTTACATGTCAGCTACACTAGGCATATGGTTCTAGGATTTTGGTTGTTCTGGTTCAAACATCAATGGGTTGGGTCATGAAACTATTATTTTCCTTATGTTCTTTTTTATTTGTGTGCCTTGTGGTAATTTTGTGAATATTGGGTTTGAGGAAAGTGGATATATCTCTAGATTATGTTGGATGAACTATATTAGTCTTTTTTTAATTGTGTCATAAGTAAGACAACATGTTTAAATTGTGTTTATATAAATATTTTTTTGATAAACTATTGTATTCCCCTTTATTGTTAATGATAAAGGTGTCTTAAATTAATTTTGGAATATATTTCAGAAAAAATTTCAATGAATTATTTTAATTAAATGGATTAAAAATGAATGACATGGGAATCCATTAGTAGATAGGTGGAATATATATCAATATTCTTCATCCATTGATATTTATGTCGGGGTTCATTATGGGGGTGTTCCACTTATTCCATATAATATTTTTCTAGGGACTTGTTTGAAACTATTGGGATGTTCACATTCATGTATTTTCCCCTAATATCTATATTCGATCAATATTTTTAGAAGCATGATGTGTGCTATTGTCTATCTATGAATATGAGTGTCTATGGTGTACTGAAAATTTGGTATCCTTCAAATGATTATACATATGATTTATTATTTCTTTTTTTAGATAGGACACATGGATATTTTTTTCTTTGAATGATTTTATATATCTGATATTCATTGAAACAATATTGCTTAGATTATATAGAATTATTAATATAATGGAAAATGATTTGACATTGTTTTTAATAATAAAAAATTTTATTATATTTTATCATTTACATTAATGAAGATAATTTTGGGATTTTTATATTGAGAAGTGGTATATATCATCATGGTGGGATCCTACTAGGTATATATATATCATATATAGTTCTCCCTTTAGTGGTGTATAGTGTATGTAATGTCATCTAATTTTGGGAATGGAAATGAACTTCCATGAAGTTGTATGGTCTCCATCAGTTATTTCAAGGAAGATGGTTGTGAGATGGTGGGATTTTACCCTTGATATCTATTTAATCCCAAGCTTAACAAATATTTATATTACATCATTATATATTAATATTTAGATGTTTTAAAAAGTACATGCTTTTGGGAAGTATTTTTTACTGAATTTGGAAACATAATCTTATATCATAGTGAATGATCATTATCATCTACCTTAATAATCATCCTCTTTAGTGATACAACTTATATAATTTCATTATAATCATTTGAAAAGAAACATTAGAAAGGGGTAAGGTCATATGCTTATTAAGGGTAAATGAGGGAGATATGTAAGCCCAAAATTTGAATAAGGGTATGTAAAAATGGTCATATCATTATAAGATAATACCTTGCATATCATATACCAAAAAAATAAATCATGTAACTAATATTGGTAGCTCAAAAGACATTTTTCAAAAGATAATCGATTGTATAAGACAAGAATGAATAACATAAGAATAGTACATTGTATTTTTAAGACACTTATGTATACAATGTTATTCCATATAAGTTATTTCCCATTGAAAAAACATAACATACAACATCAGGGGTCCAACCCCTATTAAGAAGGATACACCACCTTCCCCTAGTCTCCTACCATTCTTTATAGTGGATCTGGTTATACATTTTTTCCAAATTAGATTAAGGTCTTAAACTTGATCATGTTATTATCTTATGAGATATAAATAATTATCCAATGTTTCTATAAGAGTGTAATTATTTCACTAATCACTCACTAGACATCCCCATCATATATGATGAAATAGGGTTTCCCACCTCTATGTGAAACACCCCATAATATAAGCTATAATGCGATTACATGATGTTATCAAGTCCACCCTATAATATAAGATTTAATTTTCTTAACTGATGCTCTATAGGTTACCCCATAATTTCAGCTATAATTAGATTACCCAATGATATATTTGTACCCCATTGTATAATATGTTATCATCTTACCTAGGTCCATCATTAACGCCGCATTTTATAATATGATTCGAGCTTACCCAGTCCAATCTATGCCACCCCATCATATAAGGGTTTTCAATGAAAAAAAAAGTAATTATCAATGCCTTTTCATATAATAATAAAACTAAAAAATAGTTATTCAATCATAACATTATTAACCCATGAAAAACAAATTTGGTTTATGTCAATTTATTTAAAACATGATTTAATCATTAAATATAAACATGTTTCATACACATCTGACAATAAAAAATAAATCATTTAGATAAATAATATAAATGGTGTCCTTGTATCATAACACTAATAATACATACACTATATCAAAGGGATTCGTTTTGGATGGAGTGGGATTTCAAAAGATCACTTGATAATCAACGTTTATTAAAAACCTTTTTCAAAAATATTATTTTTTTCAAACCATTTCATTGAAAACCTGTAATAAAGAATATAAATTAATAATTAAATTTCATTTTAATAAATTGAATTTGAAAATATTATTTTCATCTAAGGATAGTGATTTTTGAAGATGAAAACAATATCAACTATTTTTTTAAATAGCCATGAAAACATTTAAAATTATCCTTGAAAAAAATTAATAGCATTATTAAAAATAAAAAAAAATTAAAATAATATTCATTAAATATTATACTAAGATGCAATTTAAATTTTATTAAACCATTTTTAGAAATCATTTTTTTTAAAGAACATAGATTTCTGATTGAAGAGAGAGATAAGTTCATATTTTCTCAAAAGCGCAATCTAAATTATCTTAACAACCATTGAGTGAAAAAATGATACCAATATATGAAAATAACATGATCAGGTTTAATATAAAAAATACATTGGGAATTATAGAGTGATGGATTATAATGCATCATTGTTGAAAGAATAATCATAAATAATCTCATTAAACGATGAGATTGTTGCAATAAAAAGAAACCATTTACGAAAACGTCCTTCAAAAACCCTCATGAATGAATAAAATAAATTAAATCATTGAATATTATTACATGTTGTAATTTCCCGATAAAATATGTCCTAGTTATTTTTAGAAACCATATAAAAATTATATGTCTTCAATATATCATATATCAAATAAAAATAAAACTGGTAGGATAAAACCATTATGATATGTTTTGACATTAATTTTACATGTTTAAACATAAAAAATGGTAAATATATTTTTAGTATAAATCTAATATAGAACCATAATTTTCAATATCATATAACATATTATGTCATTATAACTATGTATTAACTATTTATAAACAATCCCATGTTATGTTTGCATTAAATTTAATAGGCATTTTGTTTCTATTATATGTATTCTATCACATTTCCTATTTTAATTAATCATATAATGATTTTATAATTTAAATTATTTAATGAATGATATAAATATAAAATATGTTATCCATATATTAATTTATAGTAATATATAAATGATTTAAATATGTAATGCAATAAACTATTCATAGAGGCGGAAGGTCGTACATAATCATGAATTTTTTTTTCTATTTTCATATCATATTGAATTAAGTTAAATAAATTATATATATATATATATCTAGTAGAATTATAATTTCATTAATATAGTATGAATTTATTAAACTCATCAATAATTCATTCCAAATGAACTGTGAATGAATAATATCTCTTTTAGGAGGTTTCATTCCACACATCATAAAATGATGTTATTATATTTATAGTCAATAGAATTCATGAATATATGATTTATATAATAATAAAATATTAATAATGACATAAAATATAGTATATATATCATATAAAATTGTATTTTTATCATAATTCATCACCATTAGTGGTGGTAATAGAAAAACAAACGACATCATTTCATGAGGTGGTAGTCCGCCATACACACAAATGGTATGTTACATAACTATTTGATGAAGTTGTGTGTAAGTGTTATTCAAAAAAATATAATTAAAAAAATTCATTATATTTATGATAATTTTTTATTATATATTCATCGAATAAAAAAATTTATGGATGGATAATGATATGAATGAGAAATTATCTATGAAGAATGTTAACTATTTTTTCTAGTAACCTATTTCTATTTTCACCAATTTTCGTCCTTCGTTGTATTTCCCTAAAAAGAGTGGATTTTAGGATCATAGGAGAGATTTTTTGTGATACTTTTGGAACTTATAGGATGAGAATCACATGTGTGTGTAGGTGAGGGTGGTTAATTCCTTTTTTATAGTGTATGAGAAGTGGCAATCTAGTAAAAAGAAGAAAACAACATTAAGATATCTCTTGTAAATAATTTTCAACCAATAATTTACATGTCTTGATAAAATTGAGCATGTGATCTATATATTTATATAAATGGATTTTGGAAATGTATCCAGTGTATTTGAACCCTTATTTTAATTTTTAACTGCTATGAAATCTTCTATTTAACATAATCATTATTATTAATTTTAATTACATTAACAAATTTTTTTCTAAACAAATGTTTATGTTAATAAAAAATATAAGTTATGATTATTCAAAAATAATTATTCAATTTATCCAAATTCTAAAAACAGACATGTAAGAGTGCGATTTAAAATTAATTCACCAGATGAGATGTCACGATGAGTTTTTAATGTGATAATTATCAATTTCCACATAAAATCTAATTACATTAAATTATTTTATATTTTAATATCATGATGCAATAAATGATAATGATATAGAATTATAAATCATCTCATTTAAATTAATTTATCATCAATTAAATTTGGTAATAATCTGTTATCGAATATTCATAAAGAATCACTTTGAGATAGAAAACATTAATCTATAAAACCTTATCTGTTGATTAGAATAAAATTCCATAAATGGGTAAAACTGTGACCCTAAAGAAGAAAAATTAATAATAATATAAATAAGGACACTACAGTCCTCAAAATCATCATTATATTGTGTTGCTCGGAGTAGTTTACTGAAGATGGGAGGGGTGAATTGAGTAACTATAAAAATTTCTGTTAAAAAAATATTATTTTCAAAAGAAATGGTTTCCCCAAAAATATATACAACCCATTTAATCAAGGTTATACTGTTATAAGAGTTTGAATTTTTAAATAGCTCCTTAGAGGATTGATTAAATCTCTATAATATTAATTTTTATTATTAATATTACTTTTGAAGTTATCCTACCAATAAAAACTAGTTATAACTTCTTTCCAAGACTAAGTTTCAATGTGAAATTAGTGATTTCTGGATTATGCAATATATCAGTAAAACATAGAAGAATAAATTTAAACAGCCCAGTGGATATGAAACAAGTGGTTCAGTCTCAAGCTGAGACCTAAGCCACTCCACTTGGTGATCACCTACAACCAAACAATTTATATTAATAAACTATGATCCACACCCTGGATCTGGGTAAACAAAAGTTCACAGACTATCCAGGTCACATAGGGTCCTCTTCCATAGTTTTCATGGGTAAAAAGAAATAATAACCAGGCCACACAGGGACCTCTTCCATAGTTTTCATGGGTAAACAAATGTATAAAGAGTTTGTTTTAAAGATTTCAGTATCCTCCGGTTCAGCTCAGGATTTAGTGTGTGTCAAACCAGACAGGGGCACACACTACTCATAATGTAAATAAAAAATGATCATAGTCGAGAACGAATATAGAAATTAGGTTAGAATTCCCTTGTGTGATGTTATTGCAGTTCTGGTCTTCTTTGGATTTAAGCAGAAGAAGATTTGAGTCCTTCTTTCAAAGTGGTGTGAAAAACAGAATGTCGCGATTCAGCTTGTGTTCTTCACGAGTTTTGATAATCCAAAGATGTTCTCTGGATTCCAGTGTACTTAATATGTTCTTTAGCATAGTTGGATTGCATTCAAGTGACAGTCCTTCTGTTTGAAAATATTGAAATATGGTCTTCACATTCATGCTCACATGCTTTTATTTCAATCAGTATCCCTCTCTATTGTTCTTAGCCTCACTTTGATCTTTATCTTCGAATGCATGATTTTTAGCCGACAGGTTCCATGTGTTCTGCACCTCGTACCTCATACTATGTCTAAAATGAAACATTAATTATTTAAGTGCATTAAAGGTATCAAATATTACCGTTAGAAACTAAATTGAAAGAAGAAGAAATAGTTTAAGAAATGGTGCCGGAGTAAGTTATGGAAAGGATGTCTCCCTCACACACTATCTAGACTGATCATGGTGTCTGAGTCTCACAGTGTCTCATTTACAGTGTCTTCCTCACGGTGTCTTGTTCACGGTGTCTGGTTTACATTGTCTGGCTTTACGGTGTCGTGTTTCAATGTGTCTTGCTTCCTGTTGTCTGGTTGATGGTGTCTAGCTTCATGGTGTCTGTTTTATGGTGTCTAGATTATGGTGTCTAGCTTATGGTTTATGGCTTACGGTGTATTGAATACGGTGTCAAGCTTATGGGGTCTTGTACATAGAAAAATAATAGTATTCAAACTTAAATAGTGAATGAATGAAATGGTTTGAGATTAACTATTATAAACCATGAGAGAACATGAAACATAAATACACATGATTGGATATAACTTATAGGATTTATCTAGGTTGAATATTATTTTTGATCATTAAAACATGATTATTACATGAGGAGTCAACCAATATCCCCCTATTTTATGATCACAAATCATGCATTGTTAATGTGTAAATAGGATGTAACTACATAGAAAATAACATAGAGAAACTTAATGTAGAAACTTCTCCCCCTTTTGGGATTATCAAAAGGTTGAAAGAAGAGAGGGAAAAAAGTGCACATTCCATTAAGAGTAAACATAGTTGAGAAAAAAATTAATGGATAAATACAAAAACAATGGCATTCCCATCAAAAAGGAGTAAGCACTAGTCTTCTTCGGGAACTGGCCTTCTATTTTCCTTTATCAGCAGGAGAAGAGGAAGCCATTGGGGCAGTGGTTGATGTAGAAGAAGGTAGAGATGTGGTAGATAAAGAGGGTAAAGAGATACCTTCAAAGACAGAGGGAGCCAAGGTAGGAGTAGTAGAAGATATAGGTAGTTTCTGATCAAGAATCATAGGCCTGATCTGACTGAGAGTGTGGCCATCGGACATGGTAGATGAGGCTAAGGTAGAGGTGAAGGTGGGCATCCCAGTTCTGAGAGGTGTGACCACTAGAGAAACAATTGATGTACTCTATACATGAAGATAAGGTCTCAGAAGTTTGATGTAGTCTTCAATAATCTCTCCACCGTACTACATGGCATTTACAAATTCATATTTGTTTTCCATAAACATGTCCAACAATCAGGTTAACTCGTTTAGCTTATGGACTTGGGTTTTGATGGCTTGAGTCACAGGAGGAAGTCGCAGATTCTCTACAAGGTATTTGAAGTATTTGGTCATATCAGTCTTGGAGAAAATTTGGTGGAAATAGAAATATACTTTATTATAAATCTCTTGATGGGCATCATTTGCAATTTTGGAGTGAATTTGTAAAATGTCAAGAACTATATCACTGTTCTTGAAAACAACTGTCAAATAAGACACATTAAAGCCACTGAAAACATTATGAAGCTATTATATGACTATAGATCTGAGCAAAGTATTGTCCAAGGAAGTTGTAGAGGATTGACCAAAGGTATTAGAATAATTAATGGATGTTATCAGAGATTTGAGCTGATTTTGTACCTCTTGAAGACAGCTGATGTACTCATCAGTGAGTTTATTAAGGATTGTCACAAGCTATCTCATTTCCTTCAACATATGTTTTTGCCATTCCGAAATCTTTTCGTCGAAGGATGCCGGATAAAGCTGAATTTGAGAGAAAACATTTTTAGGTAATTAAGAAACAGTGGGTGCTAGAGGAGCATTAGCAGGCTCTGATCTTGAATGTATCTCTTTTTGTATGTCTTCAACCCTCCTTCTCAGGTTTGTGAATTTATTACTCAGAAGCTTATTTTCAACTCATACATCTTTAATCTCATGCACCATCTTAGGTTTTATTTTCCAAATAATATTTTTCAATAACAATGAGGCATCTCTCTCACATAAATTTGTCCTGGGATGAGGTTTGGAGTTCATAAGTTTCTCAAAGCCAGATTAGAGAGTATCTCCAAATTATTTCAGATCATCCTTTCTAAAAAAATGAGGGCTTTTCAGATAAAGGTCCAGGTTTAGGAATTGGTATAGGGTTAGTTTCATGTTCATGTTCCTTCTCAGGTGCAAAGTTTGTGAATGATTTCAACTAAAATAGGGAAGAAAGATCAGTCCTGGTTTTAGTAACCTGTTGAGACACATTCACATCATAGAAACATGGAAGTTTATACTTAGTGTCCACTAGACGTGACATAGTTGGATGTGAGGATTCATCAGACTCGTGATTTGGGGGTTCCTCCCACTCAACAGGTTCCTCCTTCTCAGGACCGAGAGGCTTAGGATCTTGGTCCAAATCCACAGACTCAGAATAAAGATCCTCATTCATTTCTTGTCTTTCCAGCTGAATGTCCATCTCCATCCTCTCTTCAGAAGAGTGTATGATTTTAGGAACAGATTGTTCCATAAGCAGTTCCTCCAGATTTTCTTCTTTCACCATAGGGAGTTCTTCTAGACTCACTTTTTCCACAACATGGAGTTCTTATACTATAGGCGCTTCCACGGCATACTTCTCAGATTCTGTGACAACTGATTCTTTCAAAGCCTTCGGTTGGATTTCTAGATTGACATCATATCTAGGGGCATGAACTTCTTCTTCAAGAACAACATGAGAAACAATAGTCCTTTCTTCCTCAATAATAATTTCCTACCTTGGTGGTAAGTTAGCCTCTTATTCTTCTTCTAAAAACTCAACATGTTCATCTGGTTCCAAACCAGGATTAGAAATGTCTTTCGGTCTTGATGGATAATCCACAAGATTAAAATTATCATAAACCTTATCATTATCTTCCACCCATACCTTTTTCCAAGGATTCCAATTTATCTTCATTCTCTAGATGGTGTATTTATAGAGACAGTACTCACAGTCCATAAGCACTTTTTTATTATTTCCAACCAAGACTTTTTCAACAAACATGGATGATATCAGCCGATAGTAAAACAGAGAAGTGGACTTGGATGTAACTTGGTCAACTCACTCATATAGTGAATGATGTACCTTCACAGGTCGATCTTATGTCCATTTTTAATATGGTGAATGAAAAATACATTTTGATATTTTAACACAGAAAAATCATCTTTTCTTGGACTACCCATACTTTTAACAAACAAAAATAAAAGCCATGTTTTTCCAATTAGTTCAGCAGCAACAACCCTTCTCTTGGTGCCGTTTCTGATTAGGGTTTTCATAGAATCTTCTAGATCAAAAAAATAAGTTGAAGGTGGAGGTTCTCTCTGATAATCCTCACATATACCTTAATGATGTATCCTAAGGCATTCATCACATAACCTCGAAGAGAAGGAGAATACCTATCCATTAACCCAGCTCCTCAAAATATAACATTCACCAGAATCAAAAGAGAACTGTACATACTGGTAGAACTGAGCCACTAACCTAGGATATATGGGTCTATTCACCCTTGAGAACCACTCTAATTAGCCTTGTTCTTTTAACACATTATAGACGAGAGATTAGCTAGAAAAAACCCGTCTGGGGAAGATTTCCTTCTCTTGTACAACACAACGATTTACCAGATTTGGATTTAAAGGTCCTTCATGTATCAACATAGGTGCAATCTTCTTCATCTTCAGGTTGTGCTTCTCTGGTGTGGATGATGATGGACGTTTCATTCTTGGAATCCAGTAAAGGTTTGAGAGAGTGAGTGAGAGAGAGAGGGTTGCATGGTTTAAAGGGTTCAAAATGATTTAATAAGAGAAAGCCTGAGTGAAAAACAGAGTGTGAATTTTTGTTTTATCATTTAGGAATTCCAATCGTCACAAAAAAAATGCAGGAAAATAAAAGAGGCGAAATAATAATTACCATGATACGGGTTTAAAGAAAAACACAAATAATTTTCACGGTGAGAGTGTGAGTGAACTTTTTAGTCTGTGTTATGGTGAGACAATAAATGTGAGACCGTCTGTACAGAGTGCTAATGGTGAGACTGTAAACATAAGAGATAGTAACTGGGAGACCGTAATCATGAAACAGTAAAGTATAATATAGTAAAATTTTGAACAGTAAGACAAGTAAGATATCTATTTTATATTTATCATGCCAAGATCATGTATGATGTAGTCTATATTTCTAGAATGTAATGGTTTAGTGAATATATCAAAAAGTTGATATTTAGTACCATATAATTCCAAGGAGATATCACTTTTTCGATAATGATCTCTCAAAAAGTGATGAATTACATCAATATGTTTTGTCCTAGAATGTGAAACAATATTTTTTGAGATGATAATATCACTTGGGTTGTCACAAATTATAGTTAAATGTCTGAATTGATATCCAAAATCTAGTAATGTGTGATTCATCCACACAATTTGTGCACAACATCTGCCATTGGAAATGTATTCAGCTTCTGTAGTGGATAATGCAGCTAATTTTTTTTCTTACTAGACCATTATACTAGTGACTTTCTAAAACGGTGACATGTTCCAAAGGTGCTCTTTCTATCTAACATACAACCGATGAAGTCAGCATCAGAATAATTAACTAGTTCAAATGATTGTCTTATAGGATAGAACAATCCTAGATTGGGTGTATTCTTGAGGTATTAGAACATTCTCATTACAGAATTTAAATGAGATTCATTAGGATTTTCTTGAAAATGAGCACACATACACAGACTAAACATTTTGTCCGGACGATTAGTAGTTAATTAGAGTAAACATCCAATCATTCCTCTATAAGTGGTTTGATCAACAGATTTTCCATCTTCATCCATCCATCCAAATATACATTTATATTAGAAGCCAATTTATGGAAAAGTGGGAAATCGTTGTTCACATGACCAAGATCACTATGAGCTGAAGGTGCTCACAATATTATTAAACAGAAGACTAAGATGATTCAAATCAGAAACTCTATATAATTCCCACTGCAGGGTACTAACCTGAGTGTCTGGATCCTCCCTGATAAGGACTTCGAGGTGAGAAATCATTCTGTCCATTTTTTGACTGAATTCTTCCATGGTGATTTTACCTTGGTTGAAACCCCAGGAAATGATTTGATCTTGCATGTCAATCCACTCTCTTTGCTCATCATTAACCTCAATCATCATGCCTCTTTCATAAATTCTTAAAATATCCTCATTAGAGGCATTGGGTCTAAGGTATTTCCCAGGCATTTCTTCCTTGGAGTGAATAATGAGCTTCAAACACTCACCATTTTCATCTTCTCTGCCTCTTGTAATCCTGTTTGGTTCTTCCATTTCCCCCTCCTGGAGGCCAGTGGTTTTTTTGTTCATTACCTTCTTTTCTGACCTCTTCTCCATCGTTTTTGGCAGGTGAGAATAATCCTTTCGACCCATAGTCTTTTTCCCCTAAACCACAATACATTTCACTGAATCTCTAGAAACTTTTTTCCCCTTATTCCGCTGGGGACTGTGTGGGCTTTTTCCTTTGCATAAGTCCATGCTATCCATTGAAGGGGTACTATAGCTTTCATCACCTGAAAAATCATCATCCAGAGATAGTAGAGGTTCATAAACATCCAAGCTCGCAAAGCGATTCCCCAGCTTTAACTGTGTGCCTTCATTGCGAGGCTTCGACTTATAATGTGGCTGGTCCTGATCTTCCTTCTTCTCCATGAAATTGTCCTTCCCCTCGGACCTAGCCTTCGGATGAATATCCCCTAGGGAGTTAGGATCTAAAGGCCTCAGGACATTCACATTGGAAAACTTCTCTTGTCCGCTGGAATAAGTAGCAGTAGACAAGAATGATTTCCCCAGAACCAAAGCTGATCCTGCAGGTTGTTCATAGCCCCGACCCATGAATTGTAGTGACATGTCTACCTAGCCTCTCCGAGAAGAACCGCCAAGACCATGAGCCTCACTTCCCTCACCTTCCTCGACCAGGATGGGTGTTACTGTAGGAATCCCTACTGCCACAACTAAGGACATCTCCAGGCCATCTCCCTTAGCACCATAATCTTGCCGCAACATACCAAAAACATCAGCAACCCTTGGTCCTTCCTGGATGTTTGTTTCTGCCGCAAGAAGAATCCCAACCATCACCATCGCTCCTGGATCCTGGCCGTGCGCCACCTCAAGCTCGCCCATAGCCACACTACCGTGCGACTGAACTTCCACCACTGGAGTAACCAGCACCTCCGAAGACCTGTCCCGAATCACGCGGCGACATACAGAAGCCACATGTCCAAGTTTACTACATCCAATACAAAATGCGAGCCAAGACTCAAACACCACCAGCTGCTTCCATCTCAATTCTTCTTCAACCTAAATCCACAGCCACTCGGTTGGGGGTTTTGAAATATCAACCTCAATAAAAGCGCGAGGTAAGACGGGGTGACAGACCGCAGAGGTACAATAATCAGAACATAAAAACTGACCAATCAAATTCCCAATCATGCAGATGATAGAGGGATTTTGGAAAAGAAGTGGTAAATCCGGAAAGCTAACCCAAACCGCTGCCGATGGAGGGTCGCGATTCAAGTTGAAGTCGAACGACCATCATAGGAGGAAGAAACCGCACCCATCACAAACTCGAGGAGCGTTGGACCAGGCGGCAGCCAATTCCTCCTCTAAAGATAAGTGAACCATCAATTGACACCGGTCGTGAAAACCCACCATCGCTCGATTTTGAAGACCCCAAGTGTCGAAGAAAAAATGGGCAAAGGCATCGACCGAGGGGCGACGACCTCTGAAACGAGCTAGCAGTGTTGATCTGTGAAGATTCGAAGCAGTGTTGAACTCCTTAAGAGAAATCGCGAGCTGAGGAGATCCTTCGTGGAGGTCAGGAACCTTGGGGCAAAGAGAAATTGCTGGGTTGGTGAAGGGTATGAACGACAGAGCCACCGAGAAAAGATTCCCCCCTCCCCCCGCTGGGGAGGAGGGGGGCGGATCATCAATCATTGTCGATCTAGGTCATCGATGCGGGCGCAGAGCTTCCGCCTCTCCCAAAATAATTTTTTCCATCTTCATCAAGATCCGACATACCGATGGTACTCATGGAAGAGTCACTACTTTTAGTGATATCCAATCCAAAACTTTTTAGAAGATCTCTATTTTTTTACTTTTAGTTAAAACAATTCCATCATTATTTTGAAATATTTTAATTCCATGAAATAATTTTAGTACACCCATTAAATTCATTTTAAATTCGTTTTGCATCATTTTAGAAAAATCAATACATAATTAATTTTTTGATGATCCAAAAATAATATAATCTACATAGATTTGAACAACTAAAACATCATTAGTAATTCGTTTTATAAAGAGGGTAGGATCAGCTATTCCTTTTGTAAAACCTTTGGAAATGTGAATAGTACTCAATCTATCATACCAAGATCTTGGAGCATGCTTTAAACCTTATAATGCTTTTGATAGTTTTAAAATATGATTGGGAAAATGAGGATTTGTAAATCCAGGGGGTTGTCCAACAAATACATACGTAGCTATAAACCCATTTAAGAATGCACTTTTAACATCCATTTGATATAGTTTTAAATTCAGATGTCCAGCATAGGCAAGTAGGATTCTGATGGCTTCATGTCTGGATCCTCGAGCATAGGTCTCCTCGTAGTCAATTCCTTCTTATTGAATACAGCCTTGTGCAACTAATCTATCCTTGGTTCTAACTATATTTCTAGCTTCATCTACTTTATTTCTAAACACCCATTTAGTACCTATGATGAATGTGTCCTTGGTTCTTTCAAAATGTTTCCAAACATTGTTTCGTTCAAACTGATTAAGTTCTTCGTGCATAGCTATTACCCAAAATTCATCATTTATGGCATCATCAATTTTTTTCGGTTCATGTTGTGACAAGAAGGCTTGATGTTCAACCTGATTTCAAAGGGAAGATCTATTTTGTGATCATTTCTCTAAGATTCCTATAACATCATCTAAGGGATGGTTTTTAAGGGTTCTAACCTTTTGAGAAAAAGAGGGACTAGTGATTTCAGGTTCATCAACAGATTCAGGTTCATCACAAATTTATGGCTTTGTGATTGTTGGATTTTTCATAGTCATGTTCTCTACCACTCTCAATCAGAACATGACAGTTAGATTTCTCTTCCATATCCATATTTTCACCTATGTTCTCATATGTGGAAACCCAGTGATAAGTTAATTTGGGTAACCGTTATGTTTCATACTTTAGTTTTTAAAGATTGGTTTTGGTATTCCTTTTTACTATGTGGGTTTCTATTAATGAAACTTTCGAGTAGTAAACCATTTATAACCCCGATGAATTTTGTGGGTGAAATTCATATTAAGGGGGGTAGAATGTAACACCCCGAGATTTTATGAAAAATATTCTTTTTAATTTTATTGATGTCTAGTGTTTTACGTTACGACAAAGGAGTCTTTCACAACACGCAACCCTAACTTGGCTGCGTTACACGCAATTGCGACCTTCCTCGATAGTGTGTGTTATACGCAATACTGAGTTTTACTAAACAACGATATGCTATTAAAATATTATTAAAACTAGTCGTTATGAATAGTAATAACTAATTTTTGAAATTTTGTAAATTTTATCTTTCAAAATGGACTTCATTTTTGGATTCAGAATATCGAAATTAGCCTAGGGTGAAATTTTGGTATTTTTCTAAAAACATTCAAATTTTGATGAATAGTGAAAACACTAGGTTACTATTTAAAAACCGACTTTTTATTTAAATTATTATTTATTTTATTTAAATTTATTTTAGGTCAAAATTGGTACATAATACCTATATAAGTTCAATGTAATTAATTGGAGTAATTTTATAAAAAATTTAGATATGTAAAAATTTTATTGAACTTTTCACCGTCTTTTACCCACCCCCTAGGAGAATTTGCAAATTTACATAAAACATAATTTTACCACTTCTGTGAGTGGAATTTCAAAAATCCTAGAGACACTGTTGATTTCATTAAGTAAAATGTGGTTCAATGAGATGAAAATAATTTTTGGTGAATAGTATCTTTTAAATTTTATTTACCACAGTTAAAAGTAAATAGGGTAATTAAGGGTAAAAATGATATTATTATTACCCTAACACATGTACTAATTCTATTGGATAAGTTTAATTCGACCAAAAACAAGATTAGGAATAAAATATGTCCATTTAGGACCACATGGGTTAGATTAGGTCATTTAATATTAATTTATTTAAAGAAGGGTTAAAATAGTTAAAATCCATGTTTAATAAGTAAATAATTTTTAATATGGGGTTACACATAAGCTAAATTAGACTATAAATATTCATTAGAAAGATAAAATGATTTCCTACATAATGGTATTTTATTTATAATTTTTATACATTACATAATTTAATTTATTTATTACACAACTATGATGCAGTAATTATCATATTAATGAAATATGGACATAATTGATGTTATAAATACCCAAATAAATGTAATTTGAGAATATTTATGAATTACACTAATTTTATAGGTTAATATGACGTGTTATTATTGATTTAGTTAACTTTTTTAGAACTAATAATTCTTTTATGAGTTTCAAAAAAATCAATTACTAAATAGTCTCAAAATTGACATCAAATAGTTTTTAAAACAAATATTATATTATTAATTGTTATTTTATTCCTAAATATATAATGATATTTAAAATGACTTAGATAAGGTTATATATATTAATAATAAACAACATGGGGTTTGTTTGGATTGTTATAGTATGTTTATTAACCTTATAGTGTAAGAAAACAATATGACACGGTAAAAGAAAAATTATTTAACTTAAAGTTAAATCTATAGGATAAGGTTAAAATAGAAACCTAAACTTGTCTAAATTTTATTGGATGAGAGTATTTCGACCCATCCCCACATTAGATTATAAATAACTCAATTTGGAGCTATTAAAAACCGAATATTACTTTATAATAAAATAATATTTTTTGTTATTCCAAAGGTGCCCCTCTCCTCCCTTATAAAAGGGAACCTCCTCCCTCTCTTCCTCACACCACTTTGAGACTCCAATCCCGGAAAAACCCTGCCAAATAATCTTCTACACTTCACAAGAAACATCCTAGAGGTCATGTTCTTCTTCAAAGACCAATTTTGGTGCCCTAACAGGAGGTCTCAAAGAGGCGTTTCAAATAAGAGGTAATGTCTGTTACCGATTCTTTCAACTTCATTTCGTCTTCCACTTATTCTTATTTAGTTGTTTCATTATGAATTAATAAAATCAGTATCACTAATATAATGATTTGTTATTATATGTATGAAACAACCCTATTTCACCATTTATCCATCCTACGGAAAATGAAATCACCGTGCGTGCGTATGTACGAAATACCGTCTCCACGCCGTGGTGTAATCTATTTTCCACCACCAACTTACTTGGATGGGTATAATGGTGTACATAATAACTATATATGATTATTTTAAAGTGATATTTATTCTGAAATATTATACATACAGTCCAATACAATTCCACGATCATGGGAATGATATCATCATTCGTGCGTACGTACGGACTACCGTCTCCACGACGCGATGAGATTCATTCTCCATGTTAACCATTCATGAATGATTATAAAGTATATATAATAAGTAATCATGAAATATATGACATAATAATGATACTATATTTATGTGTATATATATGTATTACATCTACTTAATTTCATTCAATTCAATAAGGAAACAAAAATAGCATTCATGTGTACGTACGGCCTACCGTCTCCCTGAACGGTGTATTTCATTTCATTTAATCGATCTATCACATATATATATATATTTATGTATATACTAAAATATATATTATATGTGAATCATGTTTTACATTCTGGAATTAAGTAAATCAGTATATAAGTAATAATATAGAGAACAACAAGTCCAAACATGTACGATAAACAAAACGATTTAACCTAAATCGCTGCTTTAACATGGAACATACAAAAAACGGGTAATATAAAGTGATAAGTGAACCATATATGATATCATAACAATGAATATGATTCTGTAACAAGTCAATGACATTATTTAAATCATTATATAGGAGTATTGGAAACGTACAAAGCATATCAGACCTAAGGTAAGGGATAACTTTTCCAATCTCGTTTTTATCCGAGATTGTTTATTCGTAAGTATTTACTAGGGTTATTTCTATCAATCGTGTCAATCTTTTATAAAAGTTCTTTCATGTATGTTTAAAGTCATTTTTACCCATTTTTTACTTTTACTACATGGTATGTATGGAATCTTTATTTTGATTACATTACGAGTTACTTTTTTGACATTTCTGACAATAGTACGAGGAGAATGTTATTTTTAACTTATACGGCGTGAATGGATTTTTACAGTTTCATAACACCTCATTTTCATGAAGATTCCTCTAAAAGATTTCATGATTATTTTCAAAAAAAACCCTTTTATTTTAAAATTGCATGACATTTTGTGAAAACGGAATGATTTTGAAGAAGAAAGGATATTTTCCTCAAGAATTCATTACAAGTGTTTTATCAAAACCATTTTCATCTAAGATGACATTATTTTACATGTGTATGTTTCAAGTATCATGTCTATATGATTTACATTGTTTCACTTTTCTTATTATGAAATGATATCCATTTATTTTATATGTATTATGTGATGATAGGATGATGTTAATGAAACCCATTTTATTTATTGGATTATTATGAGTGATGTATGTTTATTTTGTGGAACAAGTAAGAATGATTTCATTATGAGATGGGTGGGACCTATATCTCCCTCTAAGTAATTGGGTAAAGATTTATATCTCATTATATAGACAAGGTTAGAAAGGTAAGTTAATCCGGTTCAGTATTATAGGACCGAAATTAGAAGTGAACTCGATTCAGAAAGGGACTTTGTCCACTAAGATGGTCTTGGAAGCAATGCCTTCGCTACTATGGAAATCATAACATGTGCTGAATGGTTTCCACAATTACAATTTTTATTCCCATTATATTTTATCATGGTTGATGTTCTATTATGATATATGCCATACGTACTTCGACGATTTATGTCTTTTCTCAAGATTTTGATGTTTAAATTTCATGTTCATGTTTTTGCTTCCAAATGCTTATGGATTGTTTTATGTTATCTATGTTTTCCCTTACTGAGCATTTGAGCTCACCTTTTTTTTGTTTTATTTTCCCCAGGAAATAAATAAAGGTTTTAGTTAAGGAAAAAAAGGGGAATGTCGTTATAGGAGTTTTGAAGATATTTCAACATGATTAGAAGTTTATATTCCGAGTTTCCAAAGACACTAAACTGTTACAGTCCTTGTGTTTCTGTTTTTGTTATGTATTATGTATTCCGAAAAAGTAATGTAATGTCCATGTACGTCAAGATTTGGGTCTTTACAATTCCTTCATAACAATTGGATGCAAATTTTTCAAGATAATCCTTAGTGTTGAGAATAAATACGTTGCAACCAAAAATTCTAAAGTAATTAACCGTAGGCTTCCTATTGTTCCAGAGATTATATGGGGTCTTTTTGAGAATTGTTCTAATAAATAATCTATTGATTATATAGCATTTTTTATTAACAGCTTCAACCCAAAAGTAAATAGGTAAGTCATATTCACTAAGAATTGTTCTAGAATTTTCTTTCATGGTTCTATTTCTTCTTTTTACAACACCATTTTTCTGAGGTGTTATAACGGAAGAGAAATTGTTACTATAACCATTTTTTGAGAAAAAGGATTCAAACTCTTGATTTTCAAACTCATGGCCATTAACACATCTTAAAGATATAATTTTATGTCCACTATGATTTTCTACAGACCTGGCATACTTAGTAAAATAAGAGAAGGCTTCTCTTTTTTGAGCCATGAAGAAGGTCAAGGAATATCTAGTAAAATCATCTACAAGAACATAAACATAGTTCTTTCCATTTAAACTAGAAACTCTAGATGGTCCAAAAAAATCCATGTGAACAAATTCTAGAGGATGAGAAGTAGAAACATCTTTCTTTGTTTTGAAATAGATTTTTTTTTTGTTTTCCGTTTTGACATGGATTACATAATCTGTCATGTGGAAACTAAAGATTGGGTAAGTGATTAACTAGGCCTTTTCTAGTTAGCTTTCTAAGGGACAAAACATTACAGTGTCCTAGTCTCCAATGCTGGATCCATGATTCCTTATGAAATACACTTATGCATTAAACATTTTGCAAAGCTAAAGAATATAAATTAACTGAATAAACGTTTTCATTCCTTGATGCAGAAAATACTAATTCATCTTTAGAGTTAAATACATTACATGAATAATTTTCAAATTTAACATGATATCCATCATCACATAATTGTGAGATACTAAGAAGATTATATTTTAATCCATTAACAAACAGTACTTTATAAATTAAAACTGAAAGAGTGTTACCAATATGGACTAAGACAATGATTTTCCCTTTGGAATTGTCACCAAATGTGACATGTCCTCCATCTATTTTTATCAGGTTTATGAAGTATGCATAGTCTCATGTCATATGCCTTGAACATCCACTGTCCAAGTACCATAGATATTTTCAGGAGCTCTTTAAGAAGCTTTCCGATAACATGATCATGAAAAGACATATTTTGGTACCCATACTCATTTGGGTCCAGTAATATTAGTAATAAGGGATTTAGGAACCCATATTTGTCTCATGGGTTACCTATAAGCATTGTGTAATGTATTTTAAAAATAAACTGTATTTTCTCCACAAAAACATGAAACAGTAGAATATGTATAATGACATGAGCTAGTTGAGTTGTGTCCAGAACTGGAAACCAAAACTATAAGTCCTATACTTTGAAACAAAATTTTTTATACAATGATTTCTTTTACCAGGTTGATAACCAATGCCAGTATTGTATTTAGGGGAAAATTTTCTCCTAAAATTTGTGTAAGGGTATTTTTTTCCATTAGTAATCTTTTTTAAGTAACTTTTTAATTACTCCTTAGTCATTTTTAATTCATTATTTTCTTTGTGTAGTTGATCATTTTTCTCCTTTTCAGTAGTATGTTCAGATTTAACATTTACAGTGAGAGCATGTTGTTTCTTCAATGATTTATATTTATCTTTTAATTCATTGAATGTCTCTTCAAGCATGTTATATTATTCAAACATTGGTTCATCAGTCATATTTTTAGAGTCACTTTCATCTTCAGAATAATATGAATTATGTAAAGAAGAGTTCAGTGTTACCTCAGATGTGTTTTTCATTAAAAACATATTGGCTTTGTTAGCTTGTTCATCATGTGATGTCTCTGAGTTTCTTGAACTATCCTCAGAGGCACTCCAGGTTGCTTTCATGCCTTTTTTTACTTCATGTCATTTTCCTCATATTTCTTCTTATATGTGAGCTATGGACCTGTATCCTTTATATGTCCTTTGTGCTTACATTCATAGAATACAATTTCATTAGATTTGTCACTTCTTTTGGAGTCTTTTTTCTAGTTTCCTTTTAGATCATACTTTCCCTTGAAGTTATGATTTCTAAAACATTTCTTCTTTTTGTAAAATTGTTTGAATATTCTGGCTAGTTGATCCATATCCTCATCACTGTCAGGTGATGAATTTTTAGTGGTGGAGCTTTCTACAAAAGCTTCCAGTTTCCCTTTGTCTATGTTCATTGAGAAGGTGGTCTTGAATGCTAATGATTTCTTCTTTGGTTAATTCTCCTCTTCATTGTTGAATTTCAGCTCTTCCTTATACATCTTCAGTTTCCCAATGGGTTCTTTTACAGGTAGCTTGCTGATGTCTCACAGTTCTGTAATAGAGACAGAGGCTTCGCTCCATCTGTCACGTATACATCGAAGTATTTTCATGATCTGTTCTTTGGTAGTGACTTTTCTTCCAAGAGAAATCATTATGTTGAAAATCTCATTGAATCTAAGATACATGTCAGAAATAGGCTCATCAGGATTCATTTTAAAATTATCATATTTTATAGTACAAGTATTATGTATCATTTCCTTTACAGTAGATGTGTCTTCATGTGAGACAGACAAGGTATCCCAAATTTCATGGGCAGTTTTACAAGAAGAAATCCTATTAAATTATTCATATCCTATGGAACAGTACAATGCATTCATGGCTTTGCAATTTTTATTATAAGAAAGATTGGTAGGTTCATCCCATGTAATTCTATCAGTCACAGGAAGTTTGTATTTATCTATAATGGATGACCAAATTTCAATACTCATACTCTCTAGATGCATTTTCATTTTAATTTTCCATTGAGCATAGTTGGTTCCATTAATGAATGGTCGTATTTTGGTTTCAGTACCTTCCAATCTATTATCCATACTGTCGTATTCCTTTAAAAGAGCTATAAATTTAGAATTAACAGAAATTTACAGATCATTAAATTACAACTATAATCACAGTTGAGTAAGATTACACAGAGTCCTAATAAAGCAACCTCTGATACCAAA
Source organism: Viscum album (assembly GCA_963277665.1). Taxonomy (NCBI): domain Eukaryota; kingdom Viridiplantae; phylum Streptophyta; class Magnoliopsida; order Santalales; family Viscaceae; genus Viscum; species Viscum album. Next base: position 114,827,322 of record OY728128.1, on the reverse strand, counting down.
TGTTTCCCGGAGTAGTTTACTCATGAGGGGTGGGTGAATTGAGTAACTATAAAAATTTATGTTAAAAGAATATTATTTTCAAAAGATGTGGTTTCCCCAAAAATAGATATAGCCTGGTTAATCAAGGTTATACTATAATAAGAGATTGACTTTTTAAACAGCTTCTTAGAAGATTGATTAATACCCAGTAATATTAATTTGTACTATTAATATTACTTTTGATGTTATCCTACTAAGACAAACTTGTTATAACTTATTTCCAAGACTAACTATCAATGTGAAATTAGTGATTTCTGGATTATTCAATAAAGTAGTAAAACAGAGAAGATTAAATTTAAACAGAACAATGGATAAGAAACAAGTGGTTCAATATAAAGCCAATACATAATCTACTCCACTTGGTGATCACCTGCCACCATGCAGTTTATATTAATACACTTTGATCCACACCCTGGATTGGGGTTAACAGTAGTACACAGACTATCAAGGTCACACATGGACCTCTTCCATAGTTTTCATGGGTAAACAAAAATAATAAACCGGCCACATAGGGACCTCTTCCATAGTATTCGTGGGTAAACAAATGTATAAAAAGTTGGGTGTAAGAATTTCAGTATCCTCTAGTTCATCTCAGGATTCTGTGTGTGTCAAAAATGATAGGGGTACACACTGCTCATAATGTAAATAAAAAGATGATCACAATCAAGAAAGAAAATATAGATGAGGTTAGAATTCTCTTATGTCATGTTATTGTAGCTCTCGACTTTTTTGGATTTAAGCTGATGAAACATTGACTCCTTCTTTGGATGTTGTGTGAAAAACAGTGTGTCTCGATACAAATTTTGTTCTTCCTGATTTTTGATTATGCGAAGATGTTATCTGGATTCCAGTGTACTTCTTATGTTCATCAGCAGAGTCGGCTTGCATGCAAGTAAAAATGCTTCCTTTTAAAAATCATGCAATATGTTCTTCACGGTCGTGCTCATAGGCATGTATTTCAATCAGTATCGTTCTCTATTGTTCTGGGGAACACTTTGCTCTTTATCTTCGAATGCATGAGTTTTAGCCGACATGTTCCATGTTTTCTACACCTCGTACCTCATACTATGTCTACAAAGAAATGTTAATTATGTATGTTCATTAAAGGTATAAAATATGACCATTAGAAACTAAATTGAAAGGCAAAAAAATATTTTAATAAATGGTTTCAGTGTATGTTATGAAAATGGTGTCTCCATCACATGGTGTCTAGACTGATCATGGTGTCTGAGTGTCATGGTGTCTCATTTACGGTGTCTTGTTCATGGTGTCTTGTTCACAGTGTCTAGTTTATAGTGTCTAGCTTAACGGTGTTTGGTTTCATGGTGTCTTGCTCCACAGTGTTTGGTTGAAGGTGTCTGGCTTCACGGTGTTTGGTTTATGATGTTTGGCATACGGTGTATGGCTTATAGTGTTTGGCTTACGGTGTCTTGATTACGGTGTCTGGCTTACGGTGTCTTTTACTTAGGCAAATGACTATATTCAGACATAAAAAATGATATGCATGAAATGGATTGAGCAAAACTATTATAAAGCATGAGAGAACATGGAACATAAATACACATGATTGGATAAAATTTATAGGAGTTAACTAGGTTTAATAAGATTTGGGATCATTGAAACATGATTAATAATGAGGTGTCCAACACATTGATACACCATATCTCATAAATTTTATCTTTTCTATCACATAAAAAACATGTGAATATCTTTAACATGAATTATCATGAAACATGGTAATCACCATATACCCTTATTAACAACGTAAAACTTTTCAAATATAAAAAATTATTGGATATATTACTCAAATCAGAAATTTTTCACAATCACTCAATAATATATGAAAACACATTGTCAACAAATAATTAATCAACACCCCGGTAATGTGTATTTTATAACATTCTAATTCATATCCATTATATTCTTATCATAACATTATTATCACAACATTAGGAAGATATTATGTGAAACATTACCAAAATAAATATATAACATTTCCATTAAATCTTATTTACATCTCATTTTTTTATCCATATTGGAAACCTAATTGGGAAAATTCATATTTATTTAAGGATTTGTAAAACATGATATTTTAATTATGAAACATGTACACATAAAACATCCATCATTATTCATAAAATATTAATCCATATCCATAATATTATTCTTTAATAACCCATTACTAGAATATGAAATATTGATAATGAAATGAGGGTACTCAACCTCAATCTAAACATGCTTCAAACATTTAATGTAACCAATAATTTTGAAACATCCCATAATGTTCAAATGTCATTTTGGTATCTTTATCTTTAGAAGTATAATGAACAATTGTACCAACATCATGATTCACTTCACAAGATTTCCACTTTTGAAATATATCTGTATACTACCCTTAATTTCAGAATCAAATAGATTAAATGATAACCTGATTACCTCTAGTTTTTTATTTTTTATGACAAGAATGCATTGAATGAGAATATATTATCATAGCATAATGACAAAAAATACTAAACAATCAATACTTTCTTGTATAAATCCTAACATCTTATTAAAATTTATTATGCAATATGCTTATCGTTAGAGACATCCATAGAATTATCCTTTGAAATATACCTAGGGATTCAACAAAATTTGACTCTTACTATTTTATAAGGGATGATTAAATTTATCATTTGATAAAAACTATAGTGGCCAAGGATTAACATACATGGATATTACATCATTTTAGATGAATATTCGGCACATTAAAAAAATCAGGGGACCATAATAGATTAGTTTATTTAGAATCATTGAATCATAACAATCTATCATGGTGAATGATCGCCAGAATAACACTTAATGGTCCCCTTTTAGTAATCCTACAAAAAGAAGATTATACATAACCTAGTGAATGGTAACAAAAGGCTGGTACAAGATCTGATTATTTTTAATGGTAAACAAGGGACAAATATATGAATTAGAATAGACTAATTGTAAGATAACTAGATCATATCATTACAAGACTATAACATACATATCAAAGATCATAAACATGAATCGTGGATTAAAAATATGATTTTATAATGACATAAATAATAATAAAATCATGAGAATAAACTATAGAAAAATAACAATGGAGAAATAAATGTAATTGTGGAAGACACATAATTATATATAATCATTTTAAATAAGTCATAGATCATATCCAAATAATATTATGACTCTTCTTGGTGGTTATCGCAACTGGGCATGGCATGCCACCATCCTTAGCGGTATCCTCTTACATATTGTGGATTAAGATTTTTTTTACCACTATAGGTCAGGATCATATAGTTGTCCTGTAATTATATTATGAGACAATAATTATTACCCAGTACATTTAAGGAGTAAAATATGTTCACTGGTTTTATCAGGGACTCCTAATTATATAATCTATAACATGAATTATCAGCGCTATCTAGCCAACATGTCATATAATTATAATAGGATTACTCAGTGCTATATGGGCTAACCCATATTAAAATATTTACTGCGATTATCAGAAAATATATACTCCAACCCATTGTATAATCTATAATTGTCTTACTTGGTGCAATCTAGGCCACCCCATTGTATAATTTGTAATATTTTTACCCAGTGCCATTTGGACCACCCCATCATATAATATGTAGTAGGATTACTCATTGCTATCTAGGTTACCCCATTGTATAAGTTATCTCCATGAAAAACAACATGAATAATGTAAATAATTGATTTCAATGAATTATGAAACTAATAATAAAAATTATCATTTCATAAAATTATTTACCCATTTCAATTAATAGGTTTCATATTGATATATATATATATCATGATTTTCTCCTTTAAATGAAATAAGATCTATAAACATCTTTCCATTGAGACATAATCCTTTTTGATTAATAATATGAATATTATTCTAAGATATTAGCCCTAGTAATGTATAAACTATATGAAATAACCTTATATTAGATGGAGATAGATTTGGAAAGATAACGTTAAATATAACCTTTCTTTTAAAAATCGTTCTTTAAACCACGAAACACATTAAAAATTAGTTTCTAAAAAACAAAATTTAAAAATTTAAATTAAGAATTAATATTTTTTAAAACAAATTATATCAAATATACTTTTTTCATTGGTAAATGGATTTTATATCATAAAAAATTTTGAAAACCATTTGAATTCATAATAACATTGGAAATGTATATAAGGATATCCAAAAAATAATTCACTTTTAAAAAACATCCCATTTTTTAAAATAATTTTAATTGATATTGAGCATAATATGTCATCTGAAAACATTATTGAATCATTTTTAGAAAAAATTGTTTTAATGGAATGATGATTTCCCACAGATGTGAGAGACATGGTATAATTTTTTTAAAACACATTATTAATTATCTAAGAAACAGGGAGTGGAAAATGGCACAATTATATTAAAATATCAATCTAAAAATCATATTAGTAGAAATATATTGATAATTATTGATATATTTTGAGATAAATATTATTAATAGACACATAATAAAAAATAATCACAATAAATTAGGACGATGTAACAATAAATGCTTACCATTGTAGAATTTTTAAAAGAAAATACACCTAAAATAAAAATGTTATTAAAAAAATTAATATCACTAAAAAAATAAAATTCTTGATATAAAAAATATTTGGTCAATGTATACACTACTAAACAATAATATGTGGTGAATATTTCATATATTTCACAATAATAAATGTGGGATAAGAAAACCCTCACATTAAGTATTGAATTCAATCGTACACATTTAAAACATTTGTATAATAATATTTTTTGATAAATATACCACATAAACATATTATATTATTTAATACCATATTTGATTTGATTATGAATATATATTAAACATTTATTAAAAATTCATGGTGAGGTTTTGTTTTAAGTAATTTCCATTTTTCTTATATGTTTTGACATTTTATTCATGATCCTCTTTCATATATCATTATATTATTATTTACATAATGTAAATTATGAAATCAATGTCATATATATTCATTATATTTTTATATATATTAATATATTCAATATATTTTATGATATAGAATTGATAATTCATGTTGATGGTAGGCCTCACATACACATGAATATTGATTCCATTTTCTTATCCATTTGAATGAAATAATATAAATGATAAATAATAATATATATTCATATTATTATTAAAGCGTAATTATTATGTCATAAATAACAGATAAAGTCACTTATAGAATAGTTAATTCATTTTGTTGAATGTGTGAAAAAATCACACAACATTGATGAGGTGGTAGTGCACACATCTAGAAAGAATGTTATCATATTTACACAAAATGGGAAGAATGAAGTAATAATATAAATAATAATTTAACGTTCCTAAAAATATTAAAAAAGTATATATATTATTTATTACATTATTTTAATCAATATTCCAATCCATTAGTGGTGGTCAAGGAAAAATGAATGATGTAGTTTAATGAGGTAGTTGTCATCCATACCCATGAATGGAATGTTCATTACTGATTTTATTGATTTGCGTGTAGATTAATGGGGGAAAATAGAATAAACAATTCTATATTTTTCTAATTATTTCATTATATAATAATGGAATAATATAAATTTAAATGGTGGAGAATGAAATATAACATAAATTCACATTTAAGAACATTACAACTCTTTCTGTTACCACCTTTCGGTTTTCACCAACTGAAACCTTGGTTATATTTCTGGGCAAATTGTCACATATTGTTTGATATGAGATGATTTTTAATATTTTCTTGTAATTTTAAAAAATATATAATGTTGATTTATTAGTGATATTATGTGAGTGGGAGGGGTTGAGAACCCATATATAATGGAGGAATAGTGGAATTCTACTAAATTTGAAAAGGTAGAGACTACTAAGTGGTCTCCCGTACAAAATTATCATAAATTAAACATCCAATATTTGACCCAATGGAGGATATAACGGAAATAATTCTATAATATTTCATTCTACATGTGTCTACTGTATTTTTTCTTTTAATTCAATGAAAATTTTTTTAAGTAAACTCATTTTTACCTTAATCACTGTAATTAATTTTAATAATTGTCAGTTATATATATTATATGGAAAAATTGTTACCTAATTCATAATTATCATTTATGATTGTATGAAATATTTTTTACATGTTTAAAATTCTAGAAATATAAGTGGAAAAAATTTATTTCATAATAATCCCGAAGATAGGAAGAGACAACATGGTTTTAATAGAATGTGTTAAAAAGATTGAATTTTATTTATATCCATTATCAATGTGAAAATTAATTCCAATTACATTAATTTAATTTATTTATTGTATAATTTACATACTTATAAAAAAAATTATAAAAATTTTTATCTATATAAATATAAATGGTGAAATGCAGTTTTCATTTAAAATATAGTACCTTTAACTAATTATCAAAATAATAAACTTATGTAAAAAGTACGAAATGTTAACACAATGAAAATTTCAATATCCCCAATAAAAATATAATTTTAATTATATCATATAAAAAAATATACTATTAAAATATTATATTTCTATAGGGTAATCTATTAAAAAAATATAAAATTACATTTTACAAAAACATGTATTCCTATTCATATAATTGGTTGTATTGGTCTTATGCCAATAAAATCAATTGGATGAGTGCCAAAAAATAAATTCAAAATTTAATATCTTAATTTTATTGAAATAAATATCAAAATAATTTTCTTTAATTTATTGAGATGAAATATTGTTTCTACATAGAAAAATAGATTTTTTATAAAAGAAATTTCAATATTTTCAAATGGTTGTCACATTAATTAATATGTAATTTATTACCAGATGAACAAGATTTTTTACATTTGTAAATAAAATTTTAACACTTTAGTAAATCATATAATCAAGATTCATTTTGTTGCCACGGTGGTAACTATTATTATATTTTAATAACAATATTAATAGTATATATTTGTTCCCTAAAATATGACCTTCAATTTAACACAATCACTCAATAGAACTCATAATTGCATGTATTGCAAGACAAATAATGATGATAATTTAATGAAATTTAATCAACGAGTTTCTGGTAATTAAATATTAATATAATGATTCATGTAATGAAAAATAATATTTTTCTATAATATAAAACCTATTATATTAAGTGTTTCATGAAAGGATGAATATTGAAAAAATTAATATAACTCCAAAAAATACAAAATACTGGTGTGTTAAAATATTTTTTTCTAAGAATATGGTGCCTGACCAAAAACCAAGGAACAATTATTATAAAGGAAATGAATTTCAAGAGTCCACAACACGGAAGAATATTAAAATCATTATTATGAAAATGTAGTAAGTTAGTTGGATGTTCACCAATCTTGGTAATGTCTAAATTGACTCCATTGTTTCCAAGACCATCAATAACCATATTAGCTTCACGATATATATGAGTGATGGTGTATTTGATGTTTAGAAGAGTGCGGATGCAGTCCATCCAACGTGTGGTGATTGGCCACGTATGATGTATCACACCATTCCAAACTACTTGTAAAATGGTGGTCGATTCACTCTCAATATAGAGGATGTCATAAACATGTTTTTTTTCAAAAAAGAAGGCATGAATCAAACCCGTAATTTCATATTACATTGAGGAACAAATACCACAACTACCATAGAAGAAACCACTGATATGACCAATATGATTCCTGAATATGGAACCACAACCCACAGGGCCTGGATTGAATTTTTAAGAACCATCTACACTAACCATAATCCATCCAGGAAGAGGGTCATGACAGAAGACTTCAAAAGTACATCGTGGTTGGCTGTAGTTTCCCACAATACGTAATTGTCAAAGGACGCCCAATTTGTGCACCGTGTTGTTATAGTGACCCATTTGGGTCGAATAGGTTTCACGAATGGAAATGAGAATCTGTGTTCATCCAACATTATGACTGGATGAGCATTTATTATGAATAAGATCATTTCTATCATGCTAAATCTCATGGTTATGCTCAGGGAAAACAACAATGATTTTTTTTAATTTTCTGAGAACTATTTATATCTACATATTCTTTTAATTGAGATTTTACAGATTCATGTATCCACCATCAAAAATCAAAAATGTCAAAATATTATTTCGAAAGGGATGAAATAGTGGCACAAGATAGAAAAATATTATTTTCATCTTCTTTGTGTTGATTGTAGATACTGCATTTAGAAGAGAGTTGAAAACAAGATGATTGAAGTCGATCATCAGTGGGTAGTCTTGTAGTACCCACAGTTTCTGGTATGTAACCCTTACATTATTCTTTTCATGTTTTTGATGTTAATGGTGATGAATGGGAGGTTCATAAGAACATTGAATGATTTTTTGAGTAAAAGGGAAAGTTGGACGGATGGCACACCATTTGTCTAAACTGTGCGTAGTTTTATCTTGGAGGCCGTAGCTTCCGCACGGGAAGTGCACGGTTTTTCTAACAGTGCTGAAAAACTATGTTTGGATGGTCTACCGAGGTAGTGGCCAATGAAATTTTAGTGAACAGTTTGTCTAACTATGCGAGAAAACCATGTGGCCACTTAAATGAGCTCCTATAAAGGTGGATCTCAAACGTTTTTTCCTCAATGTGGCTTGTTTTTCTTCTTAAGCCCCCTAACTCTGGATTTTTCTTGTCCTAAGGTCAGATAAGGTTCTCCCATCATTTGGGATGCGATCCAAAGGCTTCTCTTGGTGAATCAAAGCCGGATTCTTGAGGTATGTGCTCGTTCTTCATTGTTCTTGTTCTTTTTTTTAGATCTACTTAGATCTACATCTCCTCTACTCTCGTTTTCTTATATCTACAGCCTTTATGCATAGATCTAAGTGTGAAAATTCCATATATGAAGATATTTTTTCTTGGTATTTATAGGAGTAGAGATCTATGACGTGTTTTTGAAGAAGAAACCTGGATTTATTGTGCTTTCTTCATTCGTTGAGGTTTTCGTCAAAACCATAAAGGTAGGAGGATTCACGCTCGACTCCTCTTGTTTGAATTGAATGGAATAGTTTCAAATTGGGTTATTTGGAAGTAATTGATTTTGAAAAGAATAAATTAAATCTTAATTAGTGATAATTTATTGTTTTAGTGAAATTGTAAAATCATGGTGAATTGTTGTGTAATTCATTTAGATTCTTGAATTTAAAATGTTGATTCTAATTTATGGATTTGCTGATGTTGTAAATGGTTTGATGAAAAATGGTTTCTCAATAAAAAGGGATATTTATTGAAATTATTTTTGATTGAAATGACATTGATAGAATTGGTTTTTAAAAAAATGGAGTTTTATGGAAATGGTTTTGAATTTAAATGGTTTGGCATTGAAATGGTTTTAATGGAAATGGTTTTCAATAAAAAGTTGCTTTTATTGAAAGGATTTTTTGGAATTATAGATGTATATATGTGGTGTGTGTTCATATTTCATGTACGAGGCTTGGTTGAAATATGACCTTCTGCTCCATTCCAAGGGTTTAATAGCACATGGTAACTATATGTATGAAGCTTGTTTGAAATATTACCTGCTGCTCGGTGCCAAATATTTAATGGAAAATGGTAACACTCTGTATGAGTCAAGGTTGAAATATGACCTTGTTCTTGGTGAAAATGGTGTAATGGCACATAAAAAACAATTACCTGGGGAAGACTTGGAAGATCGACGAGAAACAGCTCATGAGTATGGAATGGTCATAACGAAGCATGCATGGTTCTTTTTATGGGTTGGGAAATGGTTGGGTATGCAAAAATGGGATGTTTGTAAAATAGTTCTAAAGCTTGTTTACTTATTTTTCTGTAAAAATAACTCAAAGGAAAATTTGATTCTTTTTCATTTGAATGCTTTTGGTTATAAGTAGTTTTGGAAAACATGATTATATTTAGTAATAAACTGCTTCTGGGAAATTGTTTTATATAAACTATTTTTATATAAATGTCGCTAACTCTTCTATCGGAGCGGTGTGAGTAGGGAAGTCAACGGTGATACCTACTGAGTTTTATACTCACCCCTGCGTTGGCACTTTGGTGCTTTTGCAGATGTCATTTTCTGAGATATAGGTAAAGTTAAAGCATCTTATTCTTAGAGGCTCGTGGTGATGGTGGGGAGATGTTGTGGAGCATAGAGCTTGTGGAGCACGAATTCATGGTGTCATTTGAGAGTCATGAGTTGTTCACCTGTTGTGTACTGTGATGTTTGGTTTGGTCTTCCATTTTTGGGTACATGATGTGGTTGGACATTAATGATGTTGTTTACATTTCATTCATTTGTTCATGCATCATAGAGTAAATTCTTGTTTATTCTAGGTTTGTTTAGGGGTTACTTCCGAAAGGGTAAATCGTCCCCCAAATTTTATTTGAAACACTTTGGAATTTATTTACATTCTTTTGCATGTTGGGGATGTCACTCAAGTCCTAGTAATGACTCGTTGTACTCTCAATCCAATGAGAATAAGTGGGTCATTAAAAATCGTTTCACCATGTTCGGTCCCCCCCTAACAAGTAGTCATCTATGTTCCTAGTCTTGGAGTTGAAATTCCTTATTTTGTATTCATTATATTGAAATCATAGATAGGAGTAGGATTTTTGGAACGTGAAATGTATAGCATTAAAGGATGTAGTTAACCCATATATGCTAAACCTCAAGTTACTAGGGTGTTGGGCACATAAGTGTTTTGGATACACTTATAGAATGTTGGAAATCTCATTGTTATGGTATTATCCAATGAGATGAGCATGAAATGCATTATAAATGAATGACTTCCCACTATTATTTCATATCTAATTGTGAGGAATGACTTATTATTTTCTGCAAAGTGTGACTTTTTAAAAAAAAATCAGAAATTGTTTTAAGTGAAAGATTTTGAAAACAAGATATTTGGTGTATTTTGATAATGGGTTAATTTTCAAAAAAGCATGTTGAATGTTTTCGAAAATAATTAAACATGGAAAAAGAATGTTTTGTAAAACAATGTTGTGGTAGTTGATATGATAGAATTGAAATGTTAATCCATCAGTTGCTATAGAGTGAGATTGACAGAGGATGTTTCTGGTTTAGAAAATGGCACCCGGTAGGTGTCGAAACCAACCCAAGGAAGCTGTAGGGAATGTGGTTGCACCTGATCCACAGTTGAAACAATAGCTTCTTCAAAGTATTTTCCATGATTTTCATGATGTGGATACATGGAATCATAGGAATGAACAATGTCATGTGGATCATACCATCCAGTTCATTAAGAAGAATCCACCAAACATTCATGGTGATACTGAACCCAAAAAGGCGGAGATGTGGCTATCTAGGATGAATCATATCATTGATTTCATTGGCACACCATCAGAGATCAAGGTCATGTTGGTGACATATATGCTTGATGATATTGCATTTAAATGGTAAGATTTAGCGGTATAGGATAAATTGGATGAATTCCTTACATGGGAGGATTTTGAAGAATTGTAAAACAAACAATTCTATCCTCAGACGTTAAAAATTATGAAAACAATGGACTTTATCAGCCTAAAACTGGAGAGCCTCTCTGTCACATAGTTTGCTGGTAAGTTCATGATTTTAGTCCATTTTTTCACTAGAGGATCTGACATGTGCATCCTTGAAGGCACACATCTTCGAATCAGGGCTATGGCATGAGATTCGATCGAAGATTTCCATGATCTGTATTATGGATTATACAAAAATGGTGAACAGAGCGATTATTGATGATTGTGAAATCTCGGGATCTATAGGAGGAGGATTGAAGATACCTATAAGAAATGGTGGAAACTCTACTGTTGGTAACAAGAGGAAATGGGAACTTATTTCCACAGTGCTAGTGGAAATCAGAACAAGACGGCAGTATCCGTGAACCTTCCTCCACGACCCCAGAGCAATGAAAGTTGTTTTCAATGTGGTTTTCAAGACCACATAAAGAAGGACTGCCTGGAACAACCTCAATCATGTCACAATTGAAAACAAATGGGGAATATACAGTGCTATTGTAGAAATGCTCCGAGGATGGGTGTGCCTGACACTTCCCAGGCATCGCAAGAATCATATGATTTGACAGGACGAGGACAACAATGTTCATCTCGTCAGCATAACTGATCTAGCCATGGTGATTCTCAAAATACCATGACTCCACAACAAATAAAACCTCAGAAAGGAAACAAGAAGAAACGTATAGTGAAGAAGCAATTGTATGGAGCTGAGCAGATGATCATTGATGATCTGGATGAACCATCTATAGTATGATCTATGATTATTTTGAATTCTACCTTTATGAAATTGTTTTTTGATACTGGTGCATCACATCACTTCATTTCTTCCCATTCTATTAACATGCTATGTTTAAAACTGCAACTGATGCCTTCTATTTTGAAACTGCAAACTCCACTTAGGGAAAGATAATGTCAAGCCTTTATGTGTAGAGCATGTTCTATAACTATTGATAGAGCTATGTTAATATGGGACTTCACAATTTTGTAGATGGATGTCTATGATTTAATCATGGGTATGGATTTGTTGAAAACATTCAAGGCTCTAATCAATTTTTATAGCTGAACCGTGAGTTTCATGACGGTGGACGACATCAAGCATCTCTTTAGAGGATAATGGATTGTAATGAAGTGTGAAAAGATCTTGTTGGAACCAATGGTGGGAACTATATCTTATCAATTGGAAGATTTGACTTTGGAATCAATGTAAGATATTTAGAAAAATAGTTTTCCAGCTGTTGTGGATCATTTTCTAGTTGTCATTACCATGAACTTCTATGGGTTACAACCTCTATGGGATGTGGAGTTTATGATTGATCTCCATATGGGGACAAGTCCTATTTCCCTTCCATCATATAGGATGGAAATAACAGATTTGATGGAATTGAAAGTGTAGTCAGAGGAGCTAAAAAGAAACGGTATTATTCGACCAAGTACGTCTCCATGGGAATCACCAGTTATATTTGTGAAGAAAGCAGATGGAACTCTTCAGCTATGTGTTGATTTTCATAAGCTTAACCAAGTTACAATAAATAATAGATATCCACTTCCATGCATTGATGATCTGTTTGATCAATTAAGGGGAGAAAAGTGGTTCTCCATGATTGACATGGGATATGGATATCACCAATTGCAATTTAGGATAGATGATATTCAAATTATAGCTTTTAGAAAAATATGTGGCCATTACAAATATGTAGTCATGCATTTTGGTCTAAAAAATGCACCAGTAGTCTTCATGGAATTGATGAATCTAATATTTCAAAAATATCTGGATTCTTTTGTTGTGGTCTTTGTGGATGAAATTTTGGTCTATTCAAAACAAGGGTTGATCATAAGGTTCACCTAGAAACAGTGTTACAAATCTTGAGAGATCATCTCTTATATGCCAAATTATCAAAGTTTGATTTTTGGATAAAGGTAGTATGTTTCCTTGGGCATTTCATTTCTGAGAAAGGTGTTTCTATTGATCCTGAAAAGATAGAATCTGTTATCACTTGGAAAACACAGAAGAATGAGTTCAAGATATGATGTTTTCCTGGTCTAGCTGGTTACTATAGACGCTTTGTCCGTGATTTCTCATGACTAGCTTCACCAATGACAACTCTGAAAAGGAAGAATGCTCCATTACTATGACTAGAAGAATGTCATAAGTCTATCCAAGAACAGAATGTTTCGCTTGCATCAACACCTATCTTGATTTTACCAGAATCATGATAGGTTTATGTGGTGTATTGTGATGCTTTGGGATCAGGCTTGGGTTGTGTACTCATGAAAGGAGAACAAGTGGTTGCTTATTGTTCAAGGCAGTTGAGGGTGCCTGATAAGAATTACCCAACACATGATTTGGAGTAAGATTCAGTATTCCATGATTTGAAAACATGGAGACATTATCTCTTTGATGAGAAATTTACTTTGTTTGCGGATCAAAAAAGACTAAAAAACATTTTCTCACAGTGATATTTGAATCTGGGGAAAAGGTGGTAGATGGAGAATCTCCCAATGTTTGACATTGAATTGATGTACACACCAGGCGAAGGACGTTTGGTGAAAGATGCATTGAGTAGAAAGTCATATTCTTAGTTGGAGAAAGAAGCTTCAGATGAATGGAAATTCATATCAGTCATAGCCATCATGCATTTGGAATGTGAAGATAGAGGTTATGTTGTTGTTTTCATTTCAACTATTCTTGTGCCTGATCTAGTAAAATTGATCAAAGAAGCACAAAAATCGGATGCAGAATGTTTTTTTGTATGTTCAAAACTAAATGAATGTAGGCCCCAGACACAGTACAAAAAAGGAGAAGCCCCAGAATAGGATTCAGAGCAGGTGAACTCACCAGAGCAGAGCCAAATGGATTATCAGAATGAGAGGTTATGGCTATGCCATCGGTACCAGCCTGTGCTTGCATGGGAAGCCTATCCAGATGGTCATGCAAAGGTGGAGAGCTACTATCAGGATGCAGATGTTGTGGAGGGGCAGTTCCTTGTAAATAATCTAGTTGAATTCCCTAAGACCTTCAGGTAATGTAATATCCCAAGCCTACGGGCCATGTAATCTCTAATCCTACAGTCCCTGTAAGGTTTCCCCTTTATCCCTTGAAATGGTGGTTATCAAAAATCAATAAAAATGAAGTCCTTCGGGCCATTCTGGTAGGTATGTTCAAAACTCAATGGTGGGGAGACCATTAAGGGTAGGAAATATGATTGGGGTTTAGTTTTGTGTCTTAGATATCGAATGGTTGTACCTATGTTTTTTCAGGAATAAATCCTTCATCCATACCACTATTCAATATGGGTTGTACGTCCATGTACACAAAAGACGAATAAGGTGTTGAAGGCGCAGTTTTGGTGGAGCGACATGAAAAAGTAAGTGTTTGAGTTTGTCTCACAGTGCTTAACATGTCAGCAGGTTAAAGTAGATCATTAGAGGCTAGCTGGAATGTTACAATCATTGTCCATCTTAGTGTGGAAATGTGATTAGGTAGCAATGGATGTTGTTATAGGTCTTCCAAGAGCAGTCCAGAAACACGATTCCATTTGGGTGATAGTGGATCGTCTAACCAATTCGGCTCATTTCATCCCTATTCGTGAAACTCTTACGGTTGAGGATCTTTCAAAAATTTAGATCTGAGAATTGGTAAAGAGGCATGCTATACCAGTTTCTATAGTCTTAACTACAGATCTAAGGTTCACATCTCGTTTCTGGAAATCATTACAACAAGCCCTTGGAACTCACTAGACTATGAGCACGGCGTATCATCCTCTGATGGATGGGCAATTCGATCGAACGATACAATTATTGGGAGAAATGTTGTGGTCTTCTGTAATGGATCTCGATGGATCATGGGAGGATCATATATCCGTAGTGGGGTTCTCATACTATATAATATATCAAGGCTCAAAATGAATGGCTCTGTTTGAAGCATTGTATGAGAGTCCTTTTCGTTCTCCACTATGTTGGCTGGAAATGGGTGAAATGTCAATAGTCAGACCAAGCCTTGTCCAAGAAACAACAGAGATGTTCCAGTTGACTAGAAAAAGGATGGATACATCTCAGAGTTGCCATAAATCTTATGAAAATCACAGTTGAAGACCATTGTCGTTCGTTGTGGGTGATCAGGTCTTCTTGAGTATCTCTATAAGGCTTGAAAAACGTCATTTTGGGATGTAGGGAAAGATATCTCCTAGATACATTGGATATTTTGAGATACTAGAATGGGTTAGAGAGGTGGCATATTATTTGGCATTACAACCATAGTTCAGTTTGGGGAAAAATGTGTTCCATGTATCTCAGTTGAAAATGTATCAGCCTGATCCTGACCATGTGGTCAGAGGATATCATGTTGACATAGAGTCGGATTCTTCATTGATACATATCCCAGTACTGATTGTGGATAGGCAAGATAATGTCTTGTATAAAAATATCATTGGTTTAGTGCAGGTTTTATGGCCACATGGTTAGATTTAGGAAGAGACGTGGGAATGTGATAAGGACATGAATGAGAAATGGTCGGAACTCCTTCAGTTTGTTGAAGGTTTTATACTTTCAGAGAATGGAAATACCAATGGTGGGGAGAATTTAGTACCAACGGTATTCGTTATGTAACCCTTACTTTATGATTTTCACGGTTTTAATGTTCAGGTTTATGAATGGGAGAGTAGAGAGATTGTTGAATTTAGTATTGAGGCAAAGGGGAAGTCGCACGGACGGCGCACGGTCTGTCTAAACAGTGCGGCAAAACCATATGTTGTTGGTCTAATAGGTAGTACCTTCTGCAGGGGAAGGGCATGGTTTTTATAACTGTGTGGACAAACTATGCGTGGATGGTCTTCCGAGGCAATGGCTATTGCACAGTTAGCAGATGACTTGTCTAACTGTGCGAGGAAACTATGCGGCCACTTAAATGAGATCCTATAAAGGTGGATCTCATGCGTTTTTTCTGCTAAGTGGAATTATTTTCCACCTATGTATAACTAAATAGTTATTTTTCTTCTCCTTTGGTCCGAGAAGGTTCTCCCATAATTCTAGAGGTGATCTGAAGGCTTCTCTTGGTGAATCGATGATGGATTCATGAGGTAAGTGATCTTTCTTCATCATTCTTGTTTGGTTTCTTATATCTACATTAATCAACTTATCCTATTCTCTCAGTTTCTTGTATCTACACACGTTATGGGTAGATCTAAGTGTGTGGATTCCAAATATGATGATATTTTGTCTTGGTATTGCTAGGAGATGAGATATAAGGCGGGTTTTTGAAGAAGCAACCCGATTTTCATGTGCATTCTTCGTTCGTTGGGGTTTTCGTCAATACCCTAAAGGTAAGAGGCTTCAATCTCAACTCCTCTTGTTAGAATTTAATGGCATAGTTTCAAATTGGGTTATTGTAATGGAATTGATTGTGAATATCATAGAATAAATATTCTTTATTGATGATTTATGGTTTTAGTGAAATTGTGAAATCTTGTTGAATTGTTGTGCTAGTGATTTGGATTCATGAATTTAAAATGATGATTTTAAATTATGGATTCTCTGAAATAGAAAATAGTTTTATGAGTAATTGGTTTTCAATAAAAATAGTGTTTTATTGAAATGGTTTGATATTGAAATTAATTTAATGGAATTGGTTTTCAATAAAATGGGAGTTTTATTGAAATGGTTTGGAATTGAAATGTTTTGTCATTGAAATGGTTTTAATGGAAACAGTTTTCAATAAAAAGGTATTTTTATTGAAAGGGTGTTTTGGCATGATTGATGGTCATATGTGGTGTATGTTCATGTTGCATGTACGAGGCTTGGATGAAATATGACCTTGTTCTCGGTTCCAAAGGTGTAATAGCATATGGTAACTATATGTAGGAGGTCTGGTTGAAATATGACCTTGTGCATGGTGCCAAACGTTTAATGGCACATAGTAACTATAAGTATGAGGCTTGGTTGAAATATGACCTTGTGCTCGGTTCCAAAGGTGTAACGGCACAAGGGAAACAATTACCTTGTAATGACTTGGTAGATCGACAAGAAACCTCTAATGAGTATGGACCTGCATAATGAAGCATGCATGGTTGGTTGCACTGGTTGGGAAATGGTTGGGTATGCCAAAATGGGATGTTTTTAAAATGGTTCTAGAGATTGTTTCATAATTTTTTTGGAAAAATAACTCCCTGGAAAATTGGTTTCTTTTTCATTTTAATGCTTTTGGTTATACGTGGTTTTGGGAAACCTGTTTATATTTAGTTATAAAGTACTTTTGGGAAAATGTCTTACAAAAACTGATTTTATATAAATGTTTCTAACCATTATATCCTAGTGGTGTGAGTAGGGAAGTCATTGGGGGAACCTACTGAGTTTTATACTCACCTCTATATTGGAACATTGGTGCTTTTGTAGATTTCGTGTTTCGAGATATAGGTAAAGTTAAAGTATCTTATATTTGATGGCTCGTGGTGATGCTAGGGAGATGTTTTGGAGCATAGAGCATGTGGAGCATGGAGTCGTGGCGTGTTTTGAGAATCTTGAGTTGTTCATCTGTTGTGTACTTTGATGTTTAGTTTGGCCTTATACTTTTTTTTAATTGATGTGGTTTAACATAAATGAAGTTTTTTTTTCATTCATTTGTTCATGCATCATATAGTGATTGTTTGGTTATGCATGGTTGGTTTATGGGTTACATCATAATGGGTAAACAGTCCCCCAACATGTATTTGAAACCCTTAAGTATTTATTTCCACCAATTGGAATCTTAGAGATGTCGCTTAATGCCATGTAATGACTGGTTATACTCTCAAGCCAATGAGAATTGGCTGGTCATTAAAAGGAATGTTATGGGAAACCATCTAAATAACAGTAAATCTTGAAGGTTTTATCAAAGGATTGTCAAAATGTTTTGACCCCCCAAAATCACATTTATAGTTACAAATTTGTGGTTGTAAATGTTTTTCAAATTAAGCATGCCATTCTGAGTAGGGTCCAAAAAAATGAAAAAATTACTGTTAGATAAGGGTATGTGTCCATTACAGTCATCATGTTACCCGGAAGAAGATAATTTCAAGAGTTAAGAACATATCTAATAGAAAGTTTAGTGTTATTAGGGTTTTGTAATAGGGAATCACATGAAATTAAATTAAAGCAACCCAGTTATCCAACTAGATGTTCATTGAAGAGTTTCTAGAAACCATCCAACTGGTGTTATTCATAATGGTAAAAAAGGAATGTTTTATGGACGAACAGATAAAGGAGACAAGAATGATAGAGTTTTCATTCTTATGTTTTTGAAAAAATCTACTTTTATGGATATTGATGGAATAAGATTATCCATATAAAAGCTTCGAAGTGATCATGGCTTGAAGATCCTTATTAAACTTTTTATGATTTTTAATGATAATTCCTCCCTTATCAATATTTTTGCAAGAAGTTGACCAGGGGATGGTGACATTCATCCTTTCCACAGTGCTACCGGTCCACAACAATTTTTTGATTGAGGTATTGATTTTTTTTAATACTAGAAGGAAATTTATAGACAATAATAGAGTAAACCATTATAGAGATAATAGTATATTTGACAGGTAAGATTCTTCTACCATAGAGAGGGATTGTCCTTTCCATGAGGATAGTTGATTTGTTACTCGATTGGAAATTTCCACGAAATGACATGATTTCAGGGAAATCATTCCCTTTGGTTTTTTATATTCTAGGTTCGGGTATCTAGACCATGGGGTGAATAATTCCCTTCAGGTATGTGATTTTTCATGTCATGTACTATTTCAATTATGTATCCAATTTGGCTTCTTCACATGGTCTTGTATGACTTCCTATTAGCAACCTATCATGCCTCCATGTAATTATAATTCCATTTTATAGAAATTTTGTTCATATCATCACTTGGATTTCTTCTGTTTGAGTAACCAAGCTATTAATAATATGTAATTCTCCTATATCCTCCACTAAAACCATCTTGATCATCAAAGCCTTGAATACAACCAATGAATAAATCATAAATTCAATGTATTTTTCATGGTACATCTATCACGTTGGAAGGTGTATCTTTAATTTATAGGTCCTATACACATCATTCACATCCAAATGCGTAGTGATGTGAAGCTACTCTATGAAAAGAGTAAAATAGATATATAAAAACAATTTCACACACTAATTGATGATCTATAATATCATGTTAAAAAGCTAGCATTGTTGAACCCAATAAATTATTCTCAATGATGATGTCCTTAATGGTCTCCCATGTTAGACCATTATGTCTCCATAGTTTTTTATTGATGCCCAAATCTATATGTATGTCTGTAAAGCATGAAATAATATAGTTAAATCAATAATTCCTCTATATATTCTCTTAAATCAAATAATTTCATGTTGGTATTGATCTATTTCAAATATTAATGGGGCAATACATTAATATGTAATGATGGGGGATGTTGAAAC
Source organism: Viscum album (assembly GCA_963277665.1). Classification (NCBI taxonomy): domain Eukaryota; kingdom Viridiplantae; phylum Streptophyta; class Magnoliopsida; order Santalales; family Viscaceae; genus Viscum; species Viscum album. The sequence goes on along the minus strand of OY728128.1, from coordinate 114,807,307 downwards.
AACAAATCTAAAGTAGAAATGAGCATTATATTATGAGCTCCGTGTATTTAAATATGATATATCCAACTAAATTTTGGATGAAGTAGTTCCTCTCCAAATACCGTTGGATTGGCTATTGAAGTACAATCTTTTACACCCTCCTATAACACTGGAGTCACATCAAGGTAAAACACTATTATAAGAGTATCTTAAACCACTTCCTCAGGTGGTCCTGTAAGTTGGTGTCATTGTGTAATTGCCATAAATTTCAATCTAATTCTTCAAAATTCCCCGATTAGAGAAAATTTCAACACCACTCAAAAAATTATAGGAACTCAAATATGATAACTATAATAAATCATATCCTTGTAGAGTACAAATGTTTATAAGGAACAACAACCATGTAATAACTCATGGACTAACCCTACTCTCCATTATATACAAGTTATTCATAATTTTATAAAAATTAAAAACCATATATTATTCAATTCAAAATAATTCCAATATGAGAATACATATATAACATAATAATATATCATAGATTATAACTAACATTTATTTAATTGATAATCAATGTATCATAATAAAATATGAATATCTCTTATGAACCAAAGTTATTTCCCATGAAATAATAACACAGTAAAACATCATAAACATTATACAAAAAATCATGTGCATAAATAAATATGAAATAGATCATTACAAAATTTAAAAATTAATAATGATAATCCTATACAATGGTAACTCGAAGGTGAACATCACATGATATGATTAGGAACATTAATAAATCACATACCTAGGCTCAACGCATCATATATCATTTCTACCACACACTGACAAAGCCATTAATAATATAAAATTAATCATCTATTCAAATGACTTTGTAACATCAATACTAAATTAGTAGAGCCGACCAATGTTCCACAAAACATCATTCAGAAATCCACATCTATAAGTGGACATTGTAAAATATTAATGTCCCAAATAGTGACCTAGGGAGACTATATCCACACTAATAAATATAACATATAAGAATCATACTAATGTATAAATAAAAATCCCATAATATTATCAAAAACTATATGTACATCATCATGCAATTAATAATGTAAATCGAGTAAAATAACAATACGAAATAATCACCCAATGTTTACTGTCTAGCAATGTGTGAAAACTGAATAATGTTTTCTTAGACACTATAAATATATTCATTAGAATATATATGCAACTTCTACTTCAATGATTCTACACCTACTCAAAAGTAATATTCAAGTCTATTTCCCTTAGTTATATTCTAAATCATGAAAGCTACACACACACACACACACGATGAGATACTCATACATGATTTGTGTATTTATAATTAGGATAACATTAAGTAATCGTAAAAATTAATTGATCATATATGTTATGTAATATGAATGTATGGAATAAAAATGTAATTAATAATATCCATTCAAATACTATGAACATATATGGTAACATGATTCAACAATCCATTGTTTTACCAATATCAGTTCCATGAATGATGAAATGTCTCTTACCTCATCACATATTTTATTTGGGAATAAGTGTAGCCCATGTATTGGATAATTTCCCATAGATATTAATGAATATGGAATTTGCACTAGGAAATCTCACCCCTATCTTAGAATCACATACAACCAAAAGGCCAAGGTTCCCTTTACTATTTTTCAAAAGGCTGGACAAACATTATACATCATAACAAGCCACGCATCATAAAAAATTCACCATCATATGTCATGATTTCTCTCAGTTTTTGAAAATTTTCTAGTATACCCCATATGTGTCCCCATGTACCTTAACCATTGTCAAAAACATAACCCACTTGCACATGATTCCCATATATGGGATACCCATTTAACAATATTCCACATTTGAAATTCATACAATGTTTTAGACACCATATCATGTGTTACATGAACTTCTCAAAAAATGGAAGATGTATTTCCATGCATTGAGACTGAAAATTACCAAAACTGGGCTCGAAATGTTCACGATGTAAAATTCTATTTTTCATGGGGGTCATTGGTGGTAGTGAACGAATGAGACTAAAGGGCCATGAATGCAACCCAACACTAATCTGAAGCAGGGGTGTGGGGGTGTAGCACCCGCTGTATGGAGAAATAAATTGGGATATGTCACCAATGGGCCACCTAAGGTACCTACATGCAAATACCTGTGTGCGACCATGTTGGAGCTGAATAAAGTAATTATTTTTGCCATGTCCTCAATGTGGTGCCCCAGTTTAGCCAAAATACCTTTAACACTCAATTTCATTCCAATACCATATATTTTTTCCCATGGGCACCTATTTTCCTTTATATAGACCATCGTGGCCTTCATTTGTATGGAATAATTTCTATGAAGACTAATTGCTTCTCAGGTCGGCCTAGTTCTTCACCCAAGTCTTTAGAATCCTTCAAGGTAGTTCTCTAACTTCTAGAGAGGAGGAATTGAAGGAGGATCATAGGACTTATGACCATTTAGTGTTTCAAATACATAATGCTTGCATGCCTAAGGCACCCGACATCCATAAATCAGAAACACCTATGCGCTATCAATTCCTCTCAATGGAACTTGAGCACACCACTTTTGGGAATACTAGTGAATAATCGTGATGGATTTAGTAAAGTCTCTCCAATGTATTAAAATCCAGTTTTTTTGTAATGTAGGAGAACACCAGATCCCCCAAGCATACTTGTGTGACCATACTTCCATAATAATACTTATTTGGATTAATTTCATTGATTAATCAACACTCTTCAGTGTATAATCCATCAATACTTATTCAAATCCATTCATGGAAAGGATTCTTATTCATTGGATCCCATGTTTGAATGGTAATATGATAAACCCTCCAGAAAAAAATCATGAATTGTAACACCCCGACCCCAGTTACCCAGAGTCGGTGCATTATTACATAACATTGGCATGATCGCAAAAGATCAAGTCTCGAAATACCTATTAGTTTAGTAGCCTTGGAATCACTAGATACATTCATAAAGTTTACATTACATCATAAAGTGAAAAACTACATCAACATCTTGTTTCCATAGACCACACTCGTATCCCATCATACTATCCATGCAGGGCATTCATAAAATACTTCTTCAAATCCTAGGAAAAATAAAACATAGAAAGGGGTGAGGTAAAATGCCCAGTAACGATAACAATATAGTAGAAACATTCATAAATAAAGATAAACATTTAAGGCAATGTATAACTAATACAAAATCTTTTTAAACAGGAACTTAAGAATAATAGTGTAGAAATAAAATGAAATAATTACATTTACATATTCACATGGATATTCTACTAATAGAATAATCACATTCAATATCAATAACCACATTCATAATGATAGAGTGCATAATTCCTGACAATCATAACCACATAGTCAAGGCCTTGTGCTAAGACTACAAATAATACTTTGACAAGGCCTTGTTCCAAAACACTAGTTTGTCTCATGAGATCTACCGATGCATTGAGGAGCTATAGCGGGCTCCACCCACCACTTATTAATTCCAATGCATTCCTCATATGAATAGGTTTAAACATAACATAAACATTTGTATTAAAACTATTAAAAGAAATGTCGAAACTTTCTCTATAAACCATGAATTGTATAAAAATAACACATCCACGGTCAAACATATCAGAAAACCTTCAATACTATATGAATGTTTTTTATCATAATAAATCAACTTCAAATAAGCTTAAAATTTATCAAAGGATGTTGGCATAGATTAAATAAAAACTATTTTAGAGAAATATGTCTATTTTTTGAAATCATTTAAATGCCACATCATTAAAAAATTTACTTTAAAAGTTTTATTATAATCTTGTAAGGGAAGCTTCGACTATTTTATAACGGTATATAATAGCCTCTCCCACTATATAAGTTAAAAAAAGACATTCTTACCTTATTTTTTTCGAAAAGGTTAAAAAGGTCCTTGTTTGGAAAAAACAGAATGATTCCTTTATAAACCTCTTATAAAAAGTAAAACTATGGTATAAATGAATTTAACCCATATTCGATAAAATAATAATATTATTTTTAAATACATTTTCTTGAATCATTGATGTGGATGATAAAGAGGTCCGAGTCGAAAATTACGTATAAACAACCTCGGATAATGAAGAGATTGTGAAATAAAACCTCACCTTGTACTTTTCCTTGGTTGAGGGTAGGATAACCTCATTTATAATGGTGAAATAATTGTTATTAAATTATTCAAGAATCATATAGATTAATATGATATTCTATATGATAATTTAACATTGCTTTGTCAGTAATATCTTTGTATTGTCATTGTTTCAGGAGTTAACTCATTTGTTTTCCATTATATAATTTGTTTTGTAAGCTGTGTTTATTATGGATAGGTTGTAGCTTGTTCATATAAAGAATGATATTAAGTCTTTAAACATTATTTTTAACCATAAAATGAAAATTATTCTTTAATGGATATGATGGGGAATGAATCTCATTGCGTTCGTGGAGACGGTAGTCCATACGTATGCACGAGCGACAATATCATTCTTTTGATATTAAAATAATATATAATTGGGTGGTGTATCATATATACAGAATAATTATCTTGTTATAGTGATTATTTACTTGAATTAAACATCATTATTATATCCATCCAAATAATAATGTATTGAATAACAATTACACCACGACGTGGAGATGGTAAGCCATACGTACGCACGTATGGTGACATGTCAGTCATGGGATGGATTGAATAATGAATAAGGTTGTACAATATTTATAAAAACATCACAGTATATAGGAGATATTGGATTTATTATTTTAGAATGGAAATAACAAATAAAGAAGATATTGAAGAAGAATGTAAAATGAAAGAGGGTGGTGAAAACATTACCTCTTCTTTGAGTTCTTCCTTATGATTTGATAAAAATGGTTCTTTAGGATGCCTTTCTAATCAAACTAAGGCCTATGGGATGAAGACAGAAAATTTTAGAGAATATTTGTGTAGGGTCTGTTCGAGCCAAAAGTCTTTAAAGGTGTGAATTAGAGAGAAGGGGGAGATCCCTTTTATAAGAGGGGTGAGTGGCACCTTAGGAAAAGATAGAAATATTATTTTATAATAAATTCATATTCTGTTTATAATGGATTCAATGTGACATATTTCTAGGATAAGGTGGGGATGGGTCGAAAACCACCTAAACAATAGGTTTTAGACAGGTTTGGGACACTATATTAACATTATCTTTTAGTTTTAACGCTTAGTAAATTAGTTTCACATTTACCATGTCTCTTTGTATTTTTATATTCTATGGTTAATAAACATACTATATACAACCATGCAAACCCCAAGTGGTTAATTAATTATAAACCTATAATTATATAAGTCTCTTGGCTGACCCTTATATTTTTAGGAATTGAATATCAATTTATAATATAATATTTTTTTTAAAAAACTCTTTTATGTCAATTTTGACACTATTTGGTATTTGATTTTTCTGAAAATCATAACAGCATTATTACTTAAAAAAACATAATTAAATCTATAATATCATGTCATATTAACATATAAAATTAGTTTAATTCATAAAAAGTATCAAATTATATTTATTTTGATATTTATAATATCAATTTTATTATTATTTCATTAATTAGTTAATTACTGCATCACCATTGTGTCATAAATAAATTAAATTATAAAATTTTTAATAATTGTAAATAAAATTACTTTATGTAGGAAATATTTTTATCTTTCTAATTAATATTTATAATCAAATTTATCATTTGTATTCCCCTATATTAAATATGTTTTTTTAATTTAACCTTGATTTTACCGCTTTTAAATCTTCATTGAATTAAATAATAATAAATGTCCTAATCTAATCCAAGTGGACCTAAATGATAATATTTTATTTCTAAGGTTGTTTTTGGTCGAGATACACTTGTCCAATAGAATTTGGACATGTGTTAGGGTAATATTAATATCATTTTTACACTTAATTAAACTATTGACTTTTAACCGTGGTAAATAAATGTAAAAAGATACTATCACCAAAAAATTATTTTTATCTTATTGAACCACATTTTACTTCTTGATATTACCAGTGTCTCTCGTATTTTCTAAATTACACTCACAGATGTGGTAAAATTACGTTTTACATGAATTTCCAAATTCTCATAGTAGGTGGGTAAAAGACGGTGAAATGTTCAATAAACATTTTATATATCTAAAATTATTCTAACCTAAATTTAACGATAAAAATTGATCATATATAGTTATTATGTATCTATTTTGACCTTAACTAGATTTATATAAAATAAATAATAATTTAAATAACGATTTTGATTTTAAACTATAACTTAGTGTTTTTTCACTATTCATCCAAAATTGAATGTTTTCAAAAAATACAAAAAAGTCACTCTATCCTAATTTCAATATTCTTGAATCCAAATATGAAGTCTGTTTTGAAAGATATAAATTATAAAATTTCAAAAAGTGGGTATTACTATTCACAACGGCTAGTTTGATTGGTTGTGGTTTGTGTTAGAACTCAATGTTGTGTACATCACACGCTATTGTATTATTCAAAGAGAAGCGTACCGTAGAAGCTTGGGGTGTTACATTCTTCCCTCCAAATAATTTCGTCCTAGAAATTTCTAGAATAGTACTGCATAAAAAGACTCGGGTGATTCTTCATCATAAGTTCCTCGGGTTCCCATGTTGCCTCTTCCATTTTATGTTTTCTCCATAGAACTTCTTCCAGACGAGTCGTCCGATTTCTCAACACTTGTTCTCTGGTATCAAGAACCCTGACAGGCTCCTCGCAATAAGACAGATCGGGTTTCAGTTCTAATTCCTCAAAGGTGAGTACATGCGTTGGGTCAGCCATGTATTTTCTCAACAATGATACGTATAACACATCATGAACATTGGAGAGATTTGGCGGGATTTCCAAATGGTAAGCTACAACCCCAATTCGTTCTATAATTTTGAAAGGTCTGATGTACCTGGGACTCAATTTTCCTTTCTTAACAAAACATATGACTCCCCTTTAAGGAGATACCTACAAGAAAACATGATTTCCTACCCAAAATTCAAAATCCTTCCTTCAGTTATCGGAATAGAACTTCTGCCTACTTTGTGCTTCTTTGATGTGGTTTTGGATTACCTTCACATTTTTCATAGTTTCCTCCAACAGCTCTAGGCCTACGAATTTTATTTCACCAATGTCATCCCAACAGGTTGGTGTGCGACATCTTATTCCTTATAACACTTCTTATGGTGCCATCTGAATACTTTAATGAAATCAATTATTATAGGAAAATTCTACAAAAGGTAAATATTGATCCCACATACCATGAAAGTAAAGTGAGAAATATCTCAAATGTATTCTAAGGTTTGAATAGTCCGTTCTTATTGTCCATCTTTTTTAGGGTGGTAGGCAGTGCTCAAATGAAATTCTATATCCAATTCCTTCTGAAGACTATTCTAGAATATTGATGTAAAACATGGATCACGATCAGAAAAAAATCGATAGGTGTACTCCATGAAGTCTTAAAACATCATTAATATATAGTATGGCTAGATGTTCAAGTGGTAGATCATTCGTTATAGCAAGAAAATGTTCTGACTTGGTAAGACGATCAACAATGACCCATATTGCATCGTTCATTCTAGATTCATTGGTAGTCCCATGACAAATTCAATAGTGATATTATCCCATATCCACTCAGTTATGGGAAGAGGGTTCATGAATCCTCCAGGTTGTTTCCTTCAAGCTTTCACTTGTTGAAAAACCATACATCATGACACAAAATCATCAATCTCCCTCTTTGTGTTGTCCCACCAAAAATGTTCCTTCAAATCCATACACATTTTGGTGCTCCCAGGGTGTATAGTGAAATTGGAACTATGAGCATCGTCCAACAATTCCGTTTTTAGATTAGGTATATTGGGAACACACAATCTCTTCCAAAAATTTAAAAATTCCATCTTCATACACAAAGTCACTCAATCTCCCATCATTCACAGCCATAATATTCTTTTTAAATTCTTCATCATCGGTCTAAGAACTCTTAATCCTTTCTAGTAAAGATGGTTTTTCCACCATTTGATAATGTATTGATGTTTCACCTTCCATGGTGATTCCCATATCTATATTTACTAGATTATTGAAAATAGGATCCCTCTCAACTCTAATCTTGTTCGAAACAACATGATATTTTCTACTCCAAGCATATGCACCCTTATTTTCCTTCCTCGGGTGGTAGTGTATCATGAAATCATAATCCTTGAGTAGTTCAAGCCATCTTTTTTTCATCATGTTGAGTTCATTCTGTGATATAATATACTTCAAAATCTTGTGATCTGTATAAATCTCACATTTTTCACCATAGAGATAATGTCTCCATATCTTCAAGGCAAATATTACATAAGCTAACTCAAGATCATGAGTAGGATAGTTTTGCTCATGAATTTTCATCTGTCATAATGCATAGGAAATAACCCTATCATTCTGCATAAGGACACAACCAAGTCCTTTCTTTGAAGCATCACTATAAATAAAAAACCCATCATTCCCTGATGGTAGAGTCAATATAAGAGCATTGACTAATCCTTTCATTAGTTCATTGAATCATTCTTCACATACTTTTGTCCAGGCACATTTAACTCCTTTACGTGTGAGCTTTGTTAATGGGTTATCCAACCATGCAAAATTCTGGATGAAATGTCGATAATAACCTGATAAACCAATAAAACTGCATACCTCAGTTATACTCGTATGTGATGTCCATTCATGGATTGCCTTGGTCTTAGAAGGATCACCAAATATTCCATCCTTAGAGAGAATATTGCCAAGAAAAGAAATCTCATGAATCCATAATTCAAACATTCTAAACTTGCCATATAATTCATGTATTCTCAGTGTCTTCAGGATAATGCGTAAGTGGTTTTCATGATATTCATGGCTTTTTGAGTATATGAAGATATCATCAATAAATACCACTATAAAGTCATTAAGATATTCCATGAAAACTCTATTCATTAGACCCATGAAAACAGAGGGTGCATTAGTCAGCCCAAAAGGCATTACTGAAAACTCATAATGCTCGTACCTGGTTTGAAAAGCTATCTTCGGAATGTCTTCCTTATTCATACACAAATGATGATATCCATATCGCAGGTCAATCATTGAAAATTATTCAGTTCCATGCAACTGGCCAAATAAATCATCAATACGAGATAGATAATAATTGTTATTTATTGTTATAGAATTGATCTCCCTGTAGTCAATATATAAACTCATAGTTTCATCTGTATTCTTAACAAAAAAGACATGGGCTCCACATGGAGAAACACTAGGGGGAATAAATCCTTTATTATTCAATTCCTCTAGTTGTTTCTTTAGTTCCCCTAATTCGACAGTTTCCATTATATAAGGGGTCTTTGATATGGGCCATGATCCAGGAATTAAATCAATGGAAAACTCAATTTCTCATTCTGGATGATTTCCAGGTAAATCCTCTGGAAAAACACCAACATATTCAATAACAATATGTACATCCTATATCTGGACATTCCTTTCCTCATCCAGAGTTATTTCATTCTCATCCTCCCCAATAATTGAATTTAGTTGAGCTACTATGGGTGGATCTAGATAAGAATTAGGTGGTGATTATTCTCCTCTAAAGATAAGGTGTACCTTGTCATCATCATCAAAAATCATAACCTCCTTCTTCTTACAATTAATCTTCGCATCATTGTATGAAATCAAATCCATACCAAGGATTATATCAAACTTAATCATATGTATGACAATGACATTATTAGATAAAAAACATTTATGTGCTCTAATGGGAACTGATTCATTGAACATTGTAGCAATGATACTTCCCTTAAGAGTTTTAACTGAAAACTCTCTTGTTAAATAAAATTGGAAATATCTAATTTTCTTTGTAAACTAGGAAGATATGAAACAATGTTATGATCGAAAATCATATAATGCATTGCTAAACCTGAGTAAAGCATTAAATTACCTTCCACCATGTCATTTAGAGCTTTTAACTCAGTAGTAGTGATAACATAAGCTTGGTCTTGATCCCTTGGAATTTTCTGAGGTAAGTTCCTTTGACGCTTAGGACATTCATTTTCATAATTTCCCATATATCTACACCTGTAGCATTGAATATCAGTAGCTTATTTCTTCCCCTAGCAATCACGATCTTGGTGGCCTTTTTCACCACACTTGTAACAGACTCCCATTCCCTTCAAGCATGTACCAGGGTGTTTCTCCCCACATTTACTACAGGATGGATATTCAAGTTTTCCCTTCTTCTCCTTATTAACATTCCCAGAGTGATCAACAGATCTCTTCTTCTCCTGCTTTTCATTAATGTCTTAAGACATAGAGAATTCCTTTTCTGTCTTGATAGCACATGAGTCAATGTCTTTGTACGACGAGAACGATTGTGAGAATAATTCTTGACGAAGAATTGGTTTTAACCCATATAAGAAATGATCAATCATACTTATCGGGTTATGTATATAATCTGCTACTTACCACACTAACCTTGTAGAGTTACCTTTACAACATTCTCATCCTCATTTTGTCTCAGACTCAGAAATTGCCTTTCCATATCTACTTGATGGTTATGAGGAAAGTATTTTTCTATGAAAATATATTTAAACTCCCTCCATTCCATATTTGATACCTCATCATCTTCCTTTGTATTTTGAATCAATGTTTACCATTGATCTGCATCACCAGTGAGGCAGTAAACTGCCATGACAAATTTTTCACTTTTACTACTCCCCAAGGCCTAAAATATTTTCTCTAGGAAACTTATCCATTGCTCAGCTACAAATGGATTTGTACTCCCATTAAATGTTGGTGGTTGTTTCCTCATGAAGCGATCTAACATTGATCCTCCATGTCGCGGATCAGTGTGCTCCATACATGTAGGGTTATTATTCATAACATGAGTGAGTTGTCCCAATGTAGTGATAACCTGATTAGTACCAGTTGAATCACTAGATCCACTATAATTATATTGAGAAGGAGGGAAATCCCTACATGGAGTGCATGCATTGATATGGTTTCCATTTCTTCCACTAGGTTCCATTTCTATACAATGGCATAAACTATATCATTTTATGAATAAAAATACATAATTCCAAACTTGTAAGACACTTAACAAAAATTGAACAGTTTATGGATATAATCCATAATCATAAAAATGTTTTCATTGGGAATGTATATACTCATAAACCCTTCATAGTTTTTTGTAAAAAAATGATAAATATCCTAAGCATATCCCCCGGGAGTTTCGTAACCAAAAATGCAGCAAGGCACATTGTCGTGCACCAGTTCCCGTTTGAGTCTAGCTCAATGCGGTGTTTTTGGGTTTTACCCCTACGTACATCTGTTCCAGATCCGCCTCTACCTGCTCATATCCGGATAAGGATTTATTGCTCAGAAAACCCACAAAATCTCTACCATACCAAAATTCTAGGAAGTTCTTCTATACTAATCCCCATAGTCTATCTTATGTCTATTTTCTCTAATCAGAGTTTATCTAAATCTAGCTTCCAAGGTTTGTACTAATCTTCCACTGATACCAACAGTAAAACCCCGAAACCAGTTACCTAGAGTCAGTGAATTGTTACATAACATTGAAATGATCACAAAATATCATGTCTCTAAAGACCGATTAGTTTAGTGGCCTTGGAATCACTAGATACATTAATAAATATTACATTACACCATAAATTGAAAAACTACAACAACATATTGTGCCCATAGACTACACTCATATCCCCTCATACTATCCCTACAGTTAAATCATAAAATACTACTTCACATATTCGAAAAAATAAAACATAGAAAGGGGTGAGCTCAGATGCCCAGTAAGGATAACAATATAGCAAAATCTTTCATAAATAAGCATAAACATTTAAAACAATGTGTAACTAAAACAAAATCCTTTTAACTTGAACTTCAAAATAATATGGTAGAAATAAAATGAAATAATTCCATTTACATATTCACATGGATATTATACTAATCTAATAATCACATGAAATATCAATAACCGCATTCATAATGATGGAATGCATAATTCCAGACTATCATAACCACATAGTCAATGCCTTGTGCCAAGACTAAAAATAAGATCTTTTTAAGGCCATATGCCAAGACACTAGTTTTTCTCATGAGATCTACCGATGCATCGAGGAGCTATAGCAGGCGCCACCCATCACTTATTATGTCCAATGCATTCTTCATATGAATAGGTTTAAACAGAACATAAACATTCATATTAAAACTAGCATACGAAATGTAAACACATTCTCCATAAACCATGAATGGTATAAAAATAACATATCCATAGTGAAACATATCACAAAACCATAAATACTATATGGAAGTTTTTTATCATAATGAATCAACTTCAAATAAGCTTAAAATACATCAAATGATGTTGACATAGATGAAATCAAAACTCTTTGATAAAAATAAATCTTTTTTTAATCATTTAAAAGCCACATAATTAAAACATTTAATTTGAAAATATTCTTATAAGCTTGTAAGGTAAGATTCAATGATTTTATAATGGCGGAAAATAACCTCACCCTCTGTATAAGTTAAAAAAGACATTCATACCTTAATTTTGTCGAAAAGGTTAAAAAAGACCTTGATTGGAAAACGACGGAAATATTCATTTATAAACCTCTTATAAAAATTCAAAAAATTATATAAATGACTTTAACCCATATTCAATAAAATATTATTAATGTTTTGAAATACATTTTTAAGAAACATGGATGTTGATGATAAAGAGGTCCATGAGATAATTACTTATAAACAACATCTGATAATGAAGATATTATGAAATAAAACCGTACCTTGTAATTTTCCATGGTTGAGGGTAGGTTAACCTCTTGTATAATGGTGAAATAATTTTAATTAATTTATTCAAGAATAATATACATTAATATGATATCATATATGATTGGTTAACATTGCTTTGTTAGTAATATCTTTGTATTATCGTTGTTTCGGGTGTTAACTGATTCATTTTCCTTTATAAAAGTTGTTATGTATGCCATGTTTGTTATGGATAGGTTGTATATTATTCATATCCAGAATTATATTAAGTATTTAAAAATTATTTTTATCAATCAAATTAATATTATTCTAGAATGGATACGACGGGGAATGAATCTCATCGTGTTCGTGGAGACGGTAGTCCGTAAGTACGCAAGTGCGACAATAGTATTCTTTTGATATTAATATAATATATAATTGGGTGGTGTATCATATATAAAAAATAATTATCATGTTATATTTATTATTTAAATTAATTACACATCATTATTATACCCATACAAATAATAATGTATTGAATAACAATTACACCATGACGTGGAGACGGTAAGCTGTATGTACGCACGTATGGTGACATGTCATTCAAGGGATGGATAGAATACTGAATATGGTTGTACCATATTTATAATAACATCACAGTATATAGGAGATACTTGAGTTAATATTTTAGAATGGAAATAACAATGGAAGAAGAAGTTGAAGAAGAATGGAACTTGAAAGGGGGTGGTCAAAACATTACCTCTTCTTCGGGTTCTTCCTTTTGATTTGACCAAAAGAGTTCCATAGGATGGCTTTCTGATCAAACTAAGGCCTCTAGTTTTAAGTGACCGACGTGTATAGAATATTTTGTCAGGGTTTTTTAGAGCCAAAAGGCTTTGAAGTTGGGAATTAGAGATATGGGGAGTTCCCTTTTATAAGAGGGGTGAGGGGCACCTTAGGAAAAGCTAGAAATATTATTTTATAATAAATTCATATTCAGTTTTTAATGGCTCCAAAGTGACTAATTTCGAGGATAAGGAGGGTATGGGTCGAAAAACAACCATAAAATAGGTTTTAGACATATTTGGGTAAATATATTAACCTTATCTTTTAGTTTTAACTCTTAGTTAATTATTTTCACATTTACCATGTCTCTTTGTATTTTTTATATTATATGGTTAATAAACATACTATATACATCCAAACGGACCCCATGTGGTTCATTAATGATACAAATATCATTATATAAGTCTATTGGCCGAACCATATATTTTATGGAATTGAATATTAATTAATAATATAATATTTGATTTAAAAAACTCTTTTATGTCAATTTTGACACTATTTGGTATTTGATTTTTGTGAAATTTATAACAGCATGATTATTTCGAAAAAACATAATTAAATCACTACTAACATGTCATATTAACCTATAAAATAAGTTTAATACATAAAAAGTCTCAAATTACATTTATTTGGATATTTATAATATCAATTATTTTATTATTTCATTAATTAGGTAATTACTACATCATCATTGTGTCATTTATAAATTAAATTATTTAATGTCTAAAAATTATAAATAAACTACCAATATGTCGGAAATATTTTTATCCTTCTAATAAATATTTATAATCTAATTTATCTTATATATAACCCTATATTAAAAATGTTTTAGTAATTAAACTTTGATTTTAACGCTTTTAACTCTTCTTTGAATTAAAAAATAATAAATGTACTAATCTAATCCAAGTGGACCTAAATGATAATATTTTATTCCTAAGGTTGTTTTTGTTAGAGATTCACTTGTCCAATAAAATAAGGACATGTGTTACGGTAATATTAATATCATTTTTACCCTTAATTACCCTATTTACATTTAACCGTGGTAAATAAAAGTAAAAAGTTACTATTCAAAAAAAATATTTTTTTCTTGTTGAACCACATTTTACTCCATTATATTAATCGTGTCTCTAGGATTTTCAAAATCCCACTCACAGAAGCAGTAAAATTATTTTTTACGTAAATTTCTAAATTCTCCTCGGAGGTGGGTAAATTACGGTGAAAAATTCAATAAATTTTTTATATATCTATAATTATTCTAAACTAACATCAATGAATAAAATTGAACTTGTATAGGTATTATGAATCTATTTTGACCTTAATTAAATTTAAATAAAATAAATAATTATTTATATAAAAATTCGTTTTTAAACTATAAATTAGTGTTTTTTCATAATTCATCAAAAATTGAAAGTTTTCAGAAAAATAAAAAATTCACTCTATGATAAAATCGATATTCTGAATCAAAATATGAAGTCCATTTTGAATGAAAAAATTTATAAAATTTTAAAATGTGAGTATTACTATTCATAATGGCTAGTTTGATTGGTTGTGGTGTGTGTTAGAACTCGAAGTTGAGTACAACACATGCTATTGGATTATTCAAAGAGTAGCATAGCGTAGAAGCTTGGTGTGTTACCTAAATTATCAAAATATTGGGTAAACACTTTAGCGTGTCTCCTATTTGGGTTTTTATATCCACAGTGAATGGTTTCCAACATTTGTTTCACAATGGGGATAAGATTCATTGAGTATCTGTGTGTTTTTATATTAGTAGTGATATGGTCATTTCTTCTAGGAAAAGTGTTGGGATGATTCCTGTTTTGGAGGATTTGGTTTTAGGTTCTGACCTCCCCTTCTCATCACTAAAACCCAGAACCTTATGTCTCTGCTAGAGAAGGTACGATTCCAATATACTGTTCCATTCACAAAAATGAGAAGTCTCCCACACCATCCAAGACATTTTCTAGTGAATCCATACCTATGTAGGCCACTAACCATACAAGTAGAAGGTTACCGTATTTCTCCTCTAAACATCCATCACCATCACACATTCTGTACATTGGTGTGTTGTCTAATATATTGTGTATAATGGGAAGGATGTTCACCTCGCCCTCTTCCCCAGTTGCATCGGCCTCATCTACCCTCGCCACCATAGAAATGTCCTCTTCCACCTGTAGAGGAGGAAAAGATTGTGTGATTTTTTATAATCATTAACATCCCCTTGATTCTTGAACTAAGAATGTATCACATTGGCTTAGAGATTCATCATAATTTCAACATTATCACAAACTCCCATGGTGAATGAACTACGAGAACTATGATTCTCAATATAATTCAGATACATAAGAAGCTTTCTTGGTGCCCTAGCTCATTGGATATCCTTTTCTAGAATCCAATCATAATTCCCATAATCTGGTCATCCTCTATAGTAGTAAACCATGAATTAAGCCCAAAAATTACTAATTCATCCTTTTAGAGATCTACGCCCGAAATCATTTCTCTAAAAATACTATACTCTCCTGTGAGACTTATAAAACTATATGGGATTTGATTCCCATCCAAATGGTATACGTAGGAATCCAATATCAGGTTCAAACGCAGAACATTAAATCAACCATTTTCTTTATTGGGCCACATTTTCATCAGGTAATAATCTTTCATGGAAACCCATATATTTTCCAAGTTTCATGGGATGATTGGGCATAATTCCAACACCAAACATTGGATAAAATCCTTTCTCTTATATTTCCATACCATATGACATTAAACTATATGGTTTGGTCCTTATCACATGAACATTAAAGGTATGATGTCTCCTATTAAGCGTCACTAAACTACAGGGGTTCTGATTCCATTCCCAAGGATAAGTAGGTTGCTGATTTTATGGGTATGATCTCAATATCAAAACTAACATTTGTCATCCTGGATGAAATTAAATTCAAGAGTTCCCCACTTAGTGTCTAAAAAACTAGTATCGTCAGAAATATGATTAAAATAATCTCTATATAGTATATGAGAGGATATAATTGATGGATAACCTCTAATACATAAGGATTTATACATTACTGAAGTACCTCGAATAAATACGGATGATAATAAATTTCACACATGATAATAATTTATTGAAAATTCCAATGGAAACTGATGTTATACATGGTGAATTAATAAGGATTAATTAAAATATCTCAAACCAATAAATACTATCCTGAAGTAGAAAATAATACCCTCCAAAAGGGTGTGGTGTGTCCAATCTCCCACCATATCAGCCAATTCATGATCATAGGTATCGTAAGTTCAAACCTAAGAAATTCCTTCCTTTGCAAGGCATGTACTTTTTGGATAAATAACTATTGGATGATTTTAGTTCCCTAAATAAATTCAACGGTAACTGCCTGGAAGCAGTCATTCTTGAACTAGAACACACATTATAATGAACTATGAATCAAATGTACAATCCAAAATATGCTATGATTTCAGACCAAACATGGAATTTCACAAAATACATAATTAATAAAAACAATGTAAATATAACATGAACTACCCTCAAAAACCATATAAAAAACCATCATATTTTTTAAGACAATGTTTCACATAGAAAAGAAGACATTAAAAAGCATTCCAATCAAGTCAATTAAATTAATATACATTCTAATTGTGTTAGGAAATCTTATAACATTTTAACAAATTTAATATACAGAGATACATAAACAAACTATAGATAAAAAACCACAATCATCCTAACCAAATTAGATTCATCACAAATGGTACAGTAGAAACATGATTCATGTAGGAAAAAATACCAAGGTATCAAATCTAGATCGTCTTACCCCACAAGAAAGCCCTGAAATTTTAGATATTTATGTGATCAATGGATGGATTCAAATTATAAAAATTCAATGTCTATCAACCAGTCTATTTAAATTTATCTATTATATAAAATTTCTTCCTTATATCTTCTCACCATTCCTTAAATTTAGATTCATCTCAAGTAAATAAGAGGATATAGGCAATAAAATATTATATAAACTATTGGGAACAAAAATATTTAATATGATTGATATGTAGAAGATAACGGAAATAGAGATACAATATAATTGTAAGAGAGTTCATATGATTATTACGTATGAATAGAGGAACAACTATGAGAGTGGTATACAAAAATAGGTTAATTAAAAGGTTTATGAAAGATGAAATAATGATCATGATGTATATGAACAAATTGAAATATGTTAATCCCAAGAAAAATCATAGGATATTTCTTTAAATAATTGGTAATTGATAGATCCATGTCTAATAGATAATTAAATTGTGTTTTTTACTTGGAAATTGAAACATATATCATCAACATATATGCACATTTCACGGTATAAGGTGGAAAATAAACTCATCCAGTTTATTGGTATTTTACCCCATCTGTATTAAATTATAATCCATTCATCCAAAGTGTTCAAATAATCATCATCATTTCATCAGGAATCTATTTTGGTGTATTATTTGTCTTGTGAGGTTCATTTCAATACCCATGTTTTATATCAGTACTATTGCATCTCATAATTTCAGTGTAATTTATTTTTTTTATATGGAATTATGTTGGGACTGTGAAATTTGACCACACGAAATTCTGAGGCCCAAAGTTCCAGAAATGTGATATTAAACTTCAATTAATGTACATTTAGTAAATGTGTGAGTTCGATTTTCAATGATTTGAACTGGTTCTCGAATTAAAAATTAGATGGCACTGTTGTATTCATAATGCCAGGATTCAACTAAAATGACTTGATATCATCCAGAAAGGGCTGAACAGAAATGTAAATTTTTTGGATCATTTGATGAAAATAATAAAATAATTTTAAAGAATTATTTTATTTTATTACTCAAAATTGAGTGGTGGATTGTGATGATGTAGATCAGTGATGAGGCTGCGATGATATGAATTAATGAGGATCATTAAATTTCTCGTAATCATACAGTGTAATAATGTTTTAATGACACATAACAATGACACTGTTTCCTAAATAAAATATCATAACAACACAACGTTGCATCATTATGGAAACACTATGATGTGCTTCTATTCATAGTTCACTGTTCTGGGGAAATAGGATTAATAATTTGGAGGATTCTCTCACAAAAATCTAGAGGACATACACCTTAGCACAGAACGATGAACGCTGGTAGAACCTCATCATCATCGACGCATTTTAATGATCAGAGTTGCGAAGTGACGTCGAATTATAAATAGGTCAAGGACGAATGATGCAGCATCGAATGTCATAAGATGTAGGGGTTTTTGATTTTAGGATATTCACCATAATTTTATAAAAACAATGAAAATGGATCAACCCCCAAAATGGTTGATCAGCGATTAGTGTATTATAGGGGAGGGTATTTTATTCTTGGAGTTATTTTATTCGTTGTCCATATCATGGCATGGAATGATTGAATGGATACTCACTGAGCCACCCCCATCATTAATCCTATAATGCGGAGGCCCTAGGATGAAACAAACAAAACCCAAGAACCTCCTCATGTGCATTCATGGTGGTCATAGCCTCAAAAATGATTCCATGTCTTCTTTGGGATCCTTGTAGGGAAGAGGGGGATCCTCGAACGCCACAAACACTATTGACAAGATGAACGGACCATAAAAGAGTGTCCAATAGTCTACTAAACTCCACGTTGATGGAAGTACTGATGTCGGCTGGCCATACGGGCATCATAGAGGAGGCGGCCCTCGCTGGCAGGTTGCGTCGACCGGGAAGTCATGGCTCATCTGCTGCGTCGGTGTGGGGGAGGACATAGTGCCAGGAGAGGCACCGTGTGGAGGGAAGACCCTTGTGTGGGCTGTCTAGATGGTAGGAGACACTGTGGTCTACTGACAGAGTTGTTGGAAGGGCCATTCTTCAATGGGGCAATGGCGGAGCCAGATGCGGCAGTTAGGCCACATCCTGGGTGGTCGGTACCACAAGCCAAACTGCTCGGCTGGTCGCCAGGTGGGGGGCTGATCCCCAAGTTGCTTAGGCATATCCTTCTACCCTGTGGGCCAAACCCAAGCACATCAGGCCAGTCCCAAGCGAAGTAGGCCAGAACGTGTCAGTGGGTCATACCCACACTGACGTGTTGGACCCGCGCCAATGGTTCTCACTAGCTCTAGTGAGCCAGAATAGCCCTCAACAAGCTGGACCCCCTCTGTAGAGCATGACCTGCAACTAGCGAGCCAAAACTGCATCAAGAGGCCAGACTTGTTCTGTCACGAACCAACCCAGGCCAACCCTGAACCGGTCACTCAAGTAAGCATGTGGCATGAACTGAGTGTCTTTCCCGATCCCCATAGGCTGGAAGCTAGTGTCGGGAATCAAAACTAAACAGGTAGGAATGATTTGGCCCACAAAAGAAAAATAAAATAATAAAGACTAAACAAAGAGAATTAAAACTAGCAGCGGCAAGAAAACAAGACTGGACATACCAGCATGTGACATCTTGGTCACCGCCAATAACTAACAGTCTCCCTCGCATGGGCAAATGAAACAATAACCTGAACCAAATAGCTAAACCAGCATCTAAAAAGGTAATATAGGCGTGAGCATTAAAATTCTCATTTGGAATGCCAAAAGTAAACAATAGAATCCATGAATTTTCCAGTTCCAAAAAAGTCTGAAAATACTAGTTTGAACTACAGTTATAAAAATAAGGTTTTTATATTTACACTGCATTTAGAAAACTAACATTAACAATTCCATTTCCCTTATAATTCAAAAACAAGGAAAATAAAACAAAAGAGGGGAACACACAAAATTTTCCAAAACAGCTACTTTGAAGTTCATTTTAAAACCAACAATACACACAATACTTTTCTATGAAAATGCCAAAACAAAGTTCATGGGTATGATTCCACACACAGTAAGGGAAATGGTACTAATTTTTCTCACATCAAAGGATCAGAGAAAACAAAGAAACTCGGAGGGAGACCAGAACATACTATACATGTTACTTGTAACGACCCAATTTTTTTTGAGTAGTATATTAACTTACTCTTATTGATTTAATAATATGTTAATGGTTAATGCAGAAAGAGGAGTCGATGGCTTCATCCAGTAGACTCAACCCTTACGAAGCCCACTTATCAGAGCTTGGGAATGAGGTAGCATCTGTGGGCTTCGCTTTGGACCAAGCCCTAGCCGAACTCCAGCGTGTCAAGCTTGAACGAAAACGCCTGCGGGAGAAGTTCAAGTTAGTAGAGATTACTACTAGGGCAATGTTATCTGAGCCTCCCTCAGATTCTCTCACCATAGCACACCTTACACTCAGGTCTTATGCCGGTGTTATAAGGGGCTATGTGACGAGACCCTAGCTTCCTTGTGTAGTCCTTTCGGGTGAATAAATTGAGATTTCTTCCTTTAGTGATGTTTGTGAAATTTCAAATGTCCGGATAATTTTAGAATGTATTTTATTGATGAATTTTGAAAAAGGGATATTTTGAAATATTTATGTAATCCCTAAATAACTAATGATGTGTAATGATTTTCAATAAATGGTCTTCTACAAAAGTGTTCATTAAGGAATTTGGAGTCTAATAAGATCAACTTAATTTTTGATGAATAGTAAATAGTGAATAGTGATTTTATGCTTAGGATTAGTAATGATACCAAATGGATTAGTAATCTCACTTAAAGAAAGTTTTAAAATAATCTAGGCACCTTGATTAAGTAATGTGATTCAATAAAATGGGTAAATAACAGTTTCATAAATTATTATTCAAGTATTAGTTTTTTGGGATGAATAGTGTTTTTTAATTAAAAATTTAATTAAAAATAATTAGAAAATTATTTTTATAAAAATGACTTTATTTTTGAACTCAGAGCATCGATATTATGTTATGGTAATTTTGGGGGATTTTTCTGAAAGAATAAATTTTCGGTGAATAGTGTATTTATTTAAAAATTAAATTAAAAATATTTAGAAAATTATTTTTATAAAATGGAGTTCATTTTTGAAATCATAGCATTGATATTTGGTTAAGGTGAAATTTTGGGATTATTCTGAGAAAGTTGAATTTTCGGTGAATAGTGAAAGTATAGTTTTTAAGTTACGGGTGTTTAATGACATCATTAAATAATGTATTAAGTATATATTCAATATGGTCGAATTATGAATAGTACGATAAGGTGTGAGGTGTCCCAAGTGGCCAATACCATGGGCAAATACCATGGGCAAGCCAATGGTTTTGCCAAAACCACTAGTGAGGTGTCCCTTGGCCATTAATGCTTTGTCCCCTCACTTTCCCTATAAATACCCACCCTTTCCTCCTTTAGTTTTCACTCCCAACACTCCCCCAACGATGTTCTGGCCTTCTTACCTTCCAATAAGTCCTCCCAAGGTTCCCCCAAGCCCTCAAGGTCCAATCCTTTGAGTTTCAAGAGTCACGTTTTAAGGTAAGGGATCCGACCCCTCTCTTTCTTTTCATGTAATCTCTTTTATGTCATTCCTTTTCTGCTCCATGTTTTTATGTGAGAGGATGTTCTTTTATATTCCTCTTACTGCCCTTTCATGTTTATATGATGATAGATCCCCTCTTACTCTCATCATTTCGTTTTATGAAAGTTTAAGTGACGCCGTTAGGCTGCCGAATTTTTAAGGGATTCTTTCACCCTTCTCATTTTTCAAGTTCGATTTTCATGTCAAGTCTTTCAAGTTCCGTTTTATTATGTTGGGGTATGATATCTATATCTATCATACTGATCTCTTATGATAATATGATGAGGGACCCTATTTGATCTTGTCAAATAATTTTCTTTTGAAGTTAAGTGACGCCGCAAGGCTGCCGAATTTTCATAAGAGAAATCTAATCTTTTTTTCTTCCATGTTTTTCATTTCAAATGGTATGTCCCTAAAATTTCATTACCATGTCCATATTTCCTTCTTATTATTTTACCCTACTGTTTTATGGATCATTTATGAGTGGGTGACCCATGTCCCCTCTCATTTCAATGTTTTCTAAAACCCCGAAACTTAGTCGTTATGCTGCAGAATTTTCCCCTCAAAATGTCTCTCTCTTTTCTCAAAAATTATTTTATGTTATAAAGTGAATACTCAAAGCTCTTATTTCTACAAGGGTATTCACATATATATCAAAATGTTCCATTTTAAATTCTGTGATTTACATACATGAGACCCGCTTTCCCTTTCCGTGGGTTTAATGTGACGTAAAGATCATGTCTTTAAAACAGTTTTTAAAACGTTATGATTATGAAATGAAACCCATTTATTTTATGCTATGTGGGTTATTTATGAAATTCTTGATGATGATATATGTGGCTCACATGATAATAAAGGAAAATTTAAGGGTGTGCCCTGATAGCGCTCCAATGCATTGGGTAATGATGTAACCACTAGAGATTACAATCTTCATGATACCTTGGTGAATAACCTTGTAAATTTTCAAATGACACCTTGGGGATGGACCATGGTGATATGTTCATGATTGTCTATGTTAAATTATGTAGCCACATCTTCATGTTATGGAAAATGTTGTTTTTATTATGAAATGCCTCATGATTTTCTTTCTCATACCTTAAAGTTCTTTTCATGTCCTTATTGAAGTATATCAAGTTCACATGTAAAATGTTCCTCTTGTTTCCCTTACTGGGCCTTCGGCTCACCCTTTCTTTTGATGTATGTCCCCAGGTTATGAGATGCAGTAATGAAACTAGGATGAACTTAAGGAGAAGCCTTTCAATTGTTTAAGAAGAATGCTTTATGATGTTTTCACGTATTATGTTCCTGGTTTCCAAGACACTAAACCTTAAAGATCCTTAGTTGTGTGTAATGTAATGAAAGTTTATGTTATAAAATGGCAGGATGCTATAGTTGGTATCAAAGGATGGTTTAGTTATTTGTGGAAATTAGGATATAAAAAAACTATAGGAAGAACCCTATAGAAAAGTTTAAGTATAGGAAAACTTCCTAGTATTTTGGTAAGTATTTAGTAAGTGGTTTATCAAATAAATACATCCATGTCTAGATACGAGCAGGTAGAGGCGGCTCTGGCACAGATGTACATAGGGGTAAAACCCGAAAACACCGCTTTGAGCTAGACTCGAACGGGAACTGGTGCACGATAACGGGCCTTGTTGCACTCTTGGTTACGACACTCCTGGGGGATATGTTTGGTTAATCACATGCTTTTTATGAATCATTATGAAGGAATTATAGAGAAGTATAATTGTATAAGCATGAAGTCTTAGTTAAAAGATTCATAAATGAAATAAGTTTCTCAATAAGGTTTTATTCATTTAGAAGATGGCGGGCAATAGGAGGAACTGTGCCGATGGTGACCGCAATGCCCCATGTGCTGATGGACCTCCGATGGAAGCCGGAATGGAAACATTCATGCGAATGATGAACCAACTGACTCAAGTTATGATTAATAACTTGAATCAAGCTGAGAGGCCGACCTCACCACGAAGGGAACAACACTCTGTTGAGTCCTTCATGCGTCAACGACCACCAACATTCAGTGGATCTACTGACCCATTGGTTGCGGAACAATGGATAAGATCCATTGAAAAGATCTTTTCTGTACTTCATTGTTCGGAACAAGAAAAAGTCACCCTTGCTGTTTATCGCCTTGAGGGAGAAGCTGATCAGTGGTGGTCACTGATCAAAAACACGAAGCCACGAGGAGATATGGAAGCAATGGAGTGGGAAGAATTTCGCGGGATTTTCTTTAACAAGTATTACCCTCGTTCCATGAGAACGAAAATGGAGAAAGAGTTTCTCGAGCTGAAGCAGAAGGAGAACGAATCTGTCGGAAGCTATGAGATGAACTTCACAAGGCTTTCCCATTATACCTCAAGCTTTGTCATGGACCCTAATGAGAAGGTTGATAGATTCTTTGGTGGACTACGACCTCATCTGCGGAAGAATCTAGCCAAAAGGGACTATGATAGCTATGAAGAAATAGTTCGAAGTGCCATGAAAGTTAAACTAGAGTTTGGGGAGACACAATGGTCTCACCAATATAATGAGAAGAAGAGAACTCTAGAACCATGCCTGGGAAGAAGTTTTGATCAGGAAAGAGGTGGAAAGCATATGCAACATGCCACATGCAATAAATGTGGGAAGAAGCATCCGGGGAACTGCTTGATCGGAAGTGGTAAGTGCTACAAGTGTGGAAGAGAAGGCCATATTTCTCGGAATTGTCGTGGTGATGTGAAGCCTCAACTTCCCAACACTAACGACAGAGGAAAGATGGTTCTGGCCCTACCCGAAGTCACATGCTTCAAGTGTGGACAACTTGGGCACTTTGCTAATCAATGTCCAAATCTGAGGGCGGTGGGGGGGAATCACCATCAACCTCAGCAGAGGCCAAGGGAGCAAGGTCGTGCTTTCGCTATCACAACAGCTGAAGTTGTAGTCCCGAACGATGTGGTAGTAGGTACTCTTGTTGTCCTCTCAAAGCTAGCAAGTACTTTATTTGATTTTGGTTCTACGAATTCCTTTATTTCCTCCAAGTTTGCAAGGAAAATAGAATCAATCCCCGAACTGCTAGAGGTAGAGTTGTCAGTCAAGACTCCAAGTGGGATTATCCTTGCATCAACAGTATTTAGAGACTCTAGTGTTTACTTTGGTGAGAAAAATATTATCGCAAATCTAGTAGTCATTCCCATGATGGAATTCGACATTATACTAGGGATGGACTGGCTCTCAATGTATAATGATAAGATCAAATGCAGAAGTAAGGAAATCTCAGTAGTCTTGAATGAACGACCTACAGTTATCTTCCAAGGAGAGATATCCTGAACTGATCCCTATCTAGAAGCACCTCCCATAGCTTTCTTTATGGAGTTAATCGGTGATGATGAAGAAGGGAAAGGGAGCATACAAATGGAAGATGTTCTGATTGTTCAGGAATACATGGATGTATTTCCTTAAGAGTTACCTGGACCTCCCCCAGAAAGAGAGGTAGAGTTCTCCATTGAACTCGTACCTGGGTCTCAACCGATATCAAAGACTCTGTATAGAATGGCAAATGTGGAGCTAAAGGAGATAAAGAAACAACTCCAAGACTTGTTGGAGAAGGGGTTTATCCGACCGAGTGTGTCTCCCTGGGGAGCACCAGTTCTCTTTGTGAAGAAGAAGGATGGATCAATGTGGATATGTATTGATTATAGAGAACTGAACGAGATCACAGTGAAGAACAGATACCCTCTTCTAAGAATTGATGATTTATTTGACCAACTTCGTGGGGCTCAATTCTTCTCTAAGATTGACCTTCGATCTGGTTATCATCAACTGAGGGTGAAGAAGGAAGATATTCCAAAGACTGCCTTCCGATTAAGATATGGGCATTATGAGTTTACTGTTATGCCCTTCGGCTTGACTAATGCTCCTGCTATTTTCATGGATTTGATGAATAGAGTCTTTAAGGACTACCTTGATAACTTTGTGGTAGTTTTTATGAGGATATTTTGATATATTCAAAAAGTCGTGAGGAGCATGAAGATCATCTGAGGGTTATTTTGAAAACTCTACGGAAGGAGATGCTCTTTGGGAATCTTAGCAAGTGTGAGTTTTGGTTACAACAAGTGGCTTTCTTGGGGCACATCGTAACCAATGAAGGAATCTCGGTTGACCCTGCAAGGAAAATGGTTGTGGAGGAGTGGCCTCAACCCACAACAGTAACTGAGATTCGTAGTTTCCTTGGTTTAGCAGGATATTATAGGAGGTTTGTGAAAAACTTTTCATGGCTTTCTAATCCACTAACCAAGTTGACTCGAAAAGTGGTTAAGTTCATCAGGACAAAGGAATACGAGGAAAGTTTCCAAGAGCTGAAGAAGAGATTGGTTACTGCACCGGTGTTAACACTACCCTCTATCAGAGAAGGATTCGTTATTTTTATCGATGCATCTCTGAAAGGGCTTGGGTGCGTCCTCATGCAAAATGACAAAGTAATTGCTTATGCATCTCGAAAGTTGAAGATTCATGAGCAGAATTATCCTACGCATGATCTAGAGTTGGCGGCAGTTGTTTTTGCTCTAAAGATATGGAGGCACTATCTTTATGGGGAGAAATGTGATATATACACTGACCACCAAAGTCTAAAGTATATTTTCACACTGAAAGAATTGAACATGAGACAAAGTAGATGGTTGGAGCTTATTAAAGACTATGATTGTTCAATTCATTATCACCCGGGAAGAGAAAACAAAGTCGCGGATGCGTTAAGCAGGAAAGATCCTGTTGTTCTGGCAACAATGAGGATCCTCGGAGATCCCTTGATTAAAGATCTAGTAAAACTAGACATGGGAATTATAAGGAAAGGGACATCATCAACCCTATTCCAAATGATTTCTCAACCTTCATTACTAGAGAAGATCAAGAAGGCTCAAAAAGAAGATCCTTTGCTGCAGGAGAAGTTCGAGGCTGTAAAGGATGGGAAGTTCCCTGATTTCAATATTGATCAAGAAGGTGTATTGAAATTTCGTACAAGACTATGTGTTCCATATATTCCGGAGATAAGGAAAGAATTGATGGATGAAGCTCATAGCTCTACATTCTCTATACACCCGGGAAGTACTAAGATGTATAGAGACCTTCGTGATCATTATTGGTGGGATAACATGAAGAGGGAGATTGCCGATTACACTACAAGGTGCATGGTGTGTCATCAAGTAAAGGCAGAAAGACAACTTCCTAAGGGGGTATTACAACCACTACCCATACCAGTATGGAAGTGGGATAATATCACCATGGAATTTGTAACTGGTCTCCCAAAAACATCCAAAGGAAACAATGCGATATGGGTTACTGTGGACCGTCTCACCAAGACAACCCATTTTATATCTATTCGGGAAGATTTCTCTCTGGATCAGCTTGCCAAGATATACGTGAAGGAAGTGGTAAGGCTGCATGGGGTACCACTATCCATCGTATCTGATCATGACCCAAGATTCACATCAAAATTCTGGAGAAGTCTTTAACATGCTCTGAATACTGAATTGAATTTTAGTACGGCCTATCATCCTCAAACTGATGGCCAATCTGAAAGGAATATTCAGACACTCGAAGACATGTTGAGATTATGCTCAATGGAATTTAAAGGTGGATGGGATCAACACCTCCCATTAGTTGAGTTCTCCTATAACAACAGCTTCCATTCGAGTATTCAGATGGCACCCTATGAAGCTCTATATGGAAAGAGGTGTAGAACTCCTACTTGTTGGGATGAAACTGGTGAGAGGAAGCTTCTTGGGCCTGATCTTGTGCATGAAATGACAGAACAAGTTCATTCCATCCAACAACACATAAAAACTGCTCAGAGTCGGCAGAAGAGCTATGCTGACAATCGTCAAAGGGACTTGGAGTTTGGTGTTGGTGACAAAGTCTTCCTTCGAATTTCTCCATGGAAGAGAGTCATGCGGTTTGGGAAGAAAGGGAAGCTCATCCCTAGGTACATTGGCCCCTATGAAATCCTTGATCGCATAGGAGCAGTGGCCTATCGTCTAGCACTTCCACCGAACCTAGCTCAAGTTCATGATGTCTTCCATGTATCTCTCTTGAGGAAGTACATACCCGACCCTTCGCATGTACTGAACCTAGAGGTGGTACAACTTGAACATGACCTCTCTTATGAGGAGCAGCCAGTGGAGATCTTGGACCGTAGAGACAAGGTCCTACGAAACAAGACTACCCACCTTGTGAAAGTGTTGTGGAGGAATCATAAATATGAATAAGAGACTTGGGAGCCTAAGGAAACGATGAAGCAAAAGTACCCTCACCTTTTCGACTAGGCCTCAAGTATAAATTTCGGGGACGAAATTTCTTAAGGGGGGAAGAATGTAACGACCCAATTTTTTTTGAGTAGTATATTAACTTATTCTTATTGATTTAATAAGATGTTAATGGTTAATGCCGAAAGAGGAGTCGATGGCTTCATCCAGTAGACTCAACCCTTATGAAGCCTACTTATCAGAGCTTGGGAAGGAGGTAGCATCTGTGGGCTTCGCTTTGGACCAAGCCCAAGCCGAACTCCAGCGTGTCAAGCTTGAACGAAAACACCTGCGGGAGAAGTTCAAGTTAGTAGAGATTACTACTAGGGCAATGTTATCTGAGCCTCCCTCAGATTCTCTCACCATAGCACACCTTACACTCAGGTCTTATGCCGGTGTTATAAGGGGATATGTGACGAGACCCTAGCTTCCTTGTGTAGTCCTTTCTGGTGAATAAATTGATATTTCTTCCATTAGTGATGTTTGTGAAATTTCAAATGTCCGGATAATTTTAGAATGTATTTTATTGATGAATTTTGAGAAAGGGATATTTTGAAATATTTATGTAAACCCTAAATAACTAATGATGTGTAATGATTTTCAAAAAATGGTCTTCTACAAAAGTGTTCATTAAGGAATTTGGAGTCTAATAAGATCAACATAATTTTTGATGAATAGTAAATAGTGAATAGTGATTTTACGCTTAGGATTAGTAATGTGACCAAATGGATTAGTAATCTCACTTAAAGAATGTTTTAAAATAATCTAGGCACCTTGATTAAGTAATGTGATTCAATAAAATGGGTAAATAACAGTTTCATAAATTATTATTCAAGTATTAGTTTTTTCGGATGAATAGTGTTTTTAATTAAAAATTTAATTAAAAATTATTAGAAAATTATATTTATAAAAATGACTTTATTTTTGAACTCAGAGCATCGATATTATGTTATGGTAATTTTTGGGGATTTTTCTGAAAGAATAAATTTTCGGTGAATAGTGTATTTATTTAAAAATAAAATTAAAAATATATAGAAAATTATTTTTATAAAATGGAGTTCATTTTTGAAATCATAGCATTGATATTTGGTTAAGGTGAAATTTTGGGATTATTCTGAGAAAGTTGAATTTTTCGGTGAATAGTGAAAGTATAGTTTTTAAGTTACGGGTGTTTAATGACATCATTAAATGATGTATTAAGTATATATTCAATATGGTCGAATTATGAATAGTAAGATAAGGTGTGAGGTGTCCCAAGTGGCCAATACCATGGGCAAATACCATGGGGAAGCCCATGGTTTTGCCAAAACCACTAGTGAGGTGTCTCTTGGCCATTAATGCTTTGTCCCCTCACTTTCCCTATAAATACCCACCCTTTCCTCCTTTAGTTTTCACTCCCAACTCTCCCCCAACGAAGTTCGGGTCTTCTTACCTTCCAAGTAGTCCTCCCAAGGTTCCCCCAAGCCCTCAAGGTCCAATCCATTGAGTTTCAAGAGTCACGTTTTAAGGTAAGGGATCCGACCCCTCTCTTTCTTTTCATGTAATCTCTTTTATGTCATTCCTTTTCTGCTCCATGTTTTTATGTGATAGGATGTTCTTTTATATTCCTCTTACTTCCCTTTCATGTTTATATGATGATATATCCCCTCTTACTCTCATCATTTCGTTTTATGAAAGTTTAAGTGACGCCGTTAGGCTGCCGAATTTTTAAGGGTTTCTTTCACCCTTCTCATTTTTCAAGTTCAATTTTCATGTCAAGTCTTTCAAATTCCTTTTTATTATGTTGGGGTATGATATCTATATCTATCATACTGATCTATTATGATCATATGATGAGGGACCCTCTTTGATCTTGTCAAATCATTTTATTTTGAAGTTAAGTGACGCCGCAAGGCTGCCGAATTTTCATAAGAGAAATCTAATCTTTTTTCCTTCCATGTTTTTCATTTCAAATGGTATATCCCTAAAATTTCATTACCATGTCCATATTTCCTTATTATTATTTCACCCTACTGTTTTATGGATCATTTATGAGTGGGTGACCCATGTCCCCTCTCATTTCAATGTTTTCTAAAACCCTGAAACTTAGCCGTTATGCTGCAGAATTTTCCCCTCAAAATGTCTCTCTCTTTTCTCAAAAATTATTTTATGTTATAAAGTGAATACTCAAAGCTCTTATTTCTACAAGGGTATTCACATATATATCAAAATGTTCCATTTTAAATTCTGGGATTTACATACATGAGACCCGCTTTCCCTTTCCGTGGCTTTAAAGTGACGTAAAGATCATGTCTTTAAAACAGTTTTTAAAACGTTATGATTATGAAATGAAACCCATTTATTTTATTCTATGTGGGTTATTTATGAAATGTTTGATGATGATATATGTGGCTCACATGATAATAAAGGCAAATTTAAGGGTGCGCCCTGATAGCGCTCCAATGCATTGGGTAATGATGTAACCACTAGAGATTACAATCTTCATGATACCTTGGTGAATAACCTTGGTAATTTTCAAATGACACCTTGGGGATGGACCTTGGTGATATGTTAATGATTGTCTATGTTAAATGATGTAGCCACATATTCATGTTATGGAAAATGTTGTTTTTATTATGAAATGCCTCATGATTTTCTTTCTCATACCTTAAAGTTATTTTCATGTCCTTATTGAAGTATATCAAGTTCACATGTAAAATGTTCCTCTTGTTTCCCTTACTGGGCCTTCTGCTCACCCTTTCTTTTGATGTATGTCCCCAGGTTATGAGATGCAGTAATGAACCTAGGATGAACTTAAGGAGAATCCTTTCAAGTGTTTAAGAAGAATGCTTTATGTTGTTTTCATGTATTATGTTCCTGGTTTCCAAGACACTAAACCTTAAAGATCCTCAGTTGTGTGTAATGTAATGAAAGTTTATGTTTTAAAATGGCGGGATGCTATATTACTCATCCTGAAGGCTTGCCTACTCTCGATTACATCATAACTCCCTAACGCTTAGTGTTTCCCTACATGACCTAACCGAGGGGCCCAATCCCCTAGAAGAGTGTCATTCGTACTAGGGGCACTAGCTAGTGCGTAATCTAAACTAGTGCAGCAATAATTCTCGGTAAACCCCCTTGCTATGCTATGTTCACAAAGAGGTGTGACACGCATTCAAATAACAAGCTTTATATATATAATCAACCACGCGACACAATCTAGAACCACCCAGACAACCTCAAGGTTAGTCTCATGCCTTAAAATAAGTATTCTCAAAAGGAGGCCCATACTGAGGACCCTCCTGTCACATGATCGAAAGATGAGGAAAGGGGCCTAACCAAAGAGGGGTTTTCTAAACACACTATTTAAAAGATTCCAAATGGGCCTTTGCATTCACAACACTCATCCTTTTACCAAAACATTTATTAACCGATTAAAAAATAACCACAAACACTATATTTATACCAATGTGCCCAAACGACCCCTTAAATAAAACATTTTCCAAAAACCTTCCCAATTTCACTTTATGTCAAGTTAAAACTACAACACCTAAGAAACTGCCAAATGGGATTTGACTTATACTTTCACCCAATCACACCCCAAAATTTACAAACACCCCTTCTATTTTCCAACAACTCACGCTAGCATGTTTCCTGGGCTAACCAGGCCAAACGAAGAGGAACATTTTGAAACCAAAAAAACATTTTGAAACCAAATTTTATAAATACACACTTTGATTTCAACCCAAAAACACCTATATCACTCAATACCACACAATTTCATAAAACAAAATCCTATTTTTAGACAAACACCAAACCGCAACCAGGGAAAACACCACATTTCATATACGAAAGCCAAAACATATTTCAGACCAATTTAACAAAACATTTTTATGGGAAAAACCCCACCCAAAACATCCAATTTCACCCAAAAAGAACAAGTGGGCATTTTAAAACACCAGAGGAATCATATACAAGGCCTAAACCATGATTCATTTAAACCCTATCCTTAACAAAAACAAATAATTTCTGATAACCACCAGAATCTTTAAAGAGGTACCATGCATAGAAAGATAATAATATAAAGAAATCCTTATGCATCAATGACAATAAATGGAAGGTAAATACAAGGATTTTCCTACCACAAGGATGTTCAGTTGAAACGTTCTAACTCAAGAAACACCTTGGTTGCACGCACGCATGCGCTTCCATATATATATATATATATAAATATATATATATATATATATAAATCTTGAAACTGATGCATGTGTTCCTCACACCATGAATGAACACGAACTAAGAAGGCATATATATATATATTCTTACATAGGAAACAAATGTGTGCGCGCACCCGGAATTGATCCCAACGCCCTGCAACAATTCCCAACACTAAAATATCAGCGCAACTAGAAACAAAACACAACCAAAGAGATACCGAGGACACACATAATCAAAAGACCCTGAATTGGAAGACGCGAAACATAATAGAAGTTGTGATAACCTTACTAGAAACATCGACAGCATATGGAAGAGAGTCCATTCACCTTGCCTTCGGCGGCAGATGCCGGACTATGGACCAATGGGTCTCGATACATCAATCACATAATCTAGAAATTCTAAAAAAATCGTGAAACACAAACCAAGATGTTAGATTTTAGTGAAATTGTAGAAAACACCAAAAATAACGAAATGCACCAGAGGAGGGTTGTTGGATGGGGTTTTTTGGTTTTCGTCAAATGATCGTCAGACAGAGGGTTCTGGTTTTCCAATAACATCACATGTAGGGAGGGGTCTAGGCCCCCAGAAAAATAGTGTGTACAGGAGCGGGGAAGGCCGAAGAGGCCAGCTAGGGATGCGAGAGGGAACTGAGTTCTCCTTGCACTAGCTGGACATGCAGAGGGGGTGTTGAGCGAGCCGGAGGGGGCATGAGGTGAGGGCGGCGGGAAAATCAGACCCGCAGGAGCGTAGAGCGAGATCCTAGTGCGGAGAAGTGCCATAGTGGCGCTGGGAAAAGGCGGAGGGCGAGGGGTGTTTTGCCAGTGTGGGTCGGTGATGGGAGGGAAGGGAAAAGATGGGGGAGGGGGCTGTCGCGCGGTGGATGAGAGAGGGGGAAAGGGGAGTGTATAGGTGGAGGTCGAGAGGAGAGGGGATTAGCACGGGGAAGTGAGAGAGTGATGGGGAAGGGGGGGTGCGGCCCGTGGACAGCACGGGATAAAAGGGGGGTGCCGAGTAGTCTAGGGATTAGGTTTTTATATTATTATAATCAAAATAGTTATAATATAAAACAAATAATAATTATAAATAATAATAAGAATAATACAACAATGATAGAAATAATAATAATAATAATAATAATAATAATAACCTACACATAATGATAATAACAATAACAACAGTAGAATTAAAATAAAATTCTTTCTCAATAATAATAATAATAATAATAATAATAAGATGATAATATTATTAATATTAATAACAACCAAATAGTACTAATATAAACATAATGGTATTTAAAATTAACTAATTGTTTCATTTCATTTTGGATATTGATAATAATCGGTCAACCGCGTAGTCTCCAAGACCAAACACATGGTATTCGCTAGCAGTGCGGTGACCGCGCACCGGCCCGAGACCTACCAAAAAAATAAAACATCGGAAATGTTGAGACACTGTCCCAACTAAACCTCATCCAAACAACATGAGACCAATAAAAGAATAAAATAAATGTTTTCTGTGGTTAGGGTGTGACAATTCTCACCACCACAGAAAGTCACCAAGCCAACAGTTGACACAACCTGAGTCCACAACCAAACCAAAACAGAAGAAACCAAGAGGCTTGGGGTGACCATTACCGACACACATCACACCCACCCAACTCATTAACAATCATTACCCGAAGTAAGGGGGAGAAAAAGGGAGGTTTCTCCCCCCATGAGAATTCACTAACATGGGAATCCTTGAAACTCTAACACACTACCACCACCCCTTGGGGGTCAATGCGGGAACTCCTAAACTAAACTCATTCATTTTCCCAGCATGGACCAAAGAAGACACCCGAGCTGTTTTTGGAAAACTTTCTAAGAATCAACCCAGCAACATAAGAATGAAAAATTAACTCAACACTTCCCATAAATTCAACAAAACGAACATCCCCCTAACAAACACAGCTGATCCCAACTCAAAATCAGAACATGTCCATCCATTCACAGCCCACACTATTCCAAAAGGCCAAACAATTTAAAAACCACACTAAGAGCAGATAAGACCACATGGATTGTGGGAGAACACACTCATCATGCCACCACAACATGTATGAGATTATGATAGGTATGAGAATAGAACAAGGAAATTTTGGATATTTCCATCCCAAAACTGAAAAAATTATCCTGACCAAGGTTCCACACACCCTCAGCAACTCCAGACAATGTGTGAGCTTCACCCCGAGACCTGTGGTTGGGGCCCTGATGGCGGAAGTATCTCATGCCTCACAGTCAAGAATTTGCATCCCTCGGTTTCTAACTCATTCCTCCAGAACAAAGCTTCTTGCAGAACTCTTCTTGTTGGCCCGAATAGTCGCATGGTAGTAAAACATTGGAGGGATGCGAAAAGGTGGATTATAATGCCTGAAACAGCCACACTAGTGGCATGCGAGAGAACGGTCCAACAAACTGGGAGTCATGCCGACCCCCACCAATTACGCCCAGACTCTAACAATGATGATACATCCCACCTTTACTTTTACAGAACTGAACAATCAAATAACTCTGGGATGGTAATAACATTAACTACCCTAGGAGTTCCCAACAACCCGAAGACACAATATCTTTCTGAACTATACAACTTCCTTTAAAAGGCATTGATTACCTCGATAAGTAGGCAACACACAAAAAGAAATGGGGACGGGTCATAACTCCTTGACAACTTTTGCAAGCTTTCTAGGCGGCAAACTCAGAACAACACGAAAAGAACATCGAAACTAGCATCAAGACCAAACTCAT
The DNA here is from genome assembly GCA_963277665.1 of Viscum album. NCBI lineage: Eukaryota > Viridiplantae > Streptophyta > Magnoliopsida > Santalales > Viscaceae > Viscum > Viscum album. Next base: position 114,771,849 of record OY728128.1, on the reverse strand, counting down.
TCAAAGAAACAACACCAGACAAAGGAGACAAGCCCATAATCCAAACATATACAAACACATGCATAAATCACTTTCGAAAACAATAATTTAATTAAAATTTTAAAACCCTCCTATGGAACCTTATGAATAGTCACATGTTTGTTTATTCAATCCTGCTCACATCATCTGTGAACATGTTCCCCCATGCACTTTCCATACATACCCACACATGTGTTACCCTACATAAGGTGTTCCATGGTTCAAACACTTCTTTTCCTTATCAAACCCAAACACATATAAAGTTTTTCCAAACTAATACACTTTATTTTTTAAGAAACCCAACATTACAAATTTCAAAAAAAAATTGGAAGAAACCCCATTTTTTCATTTCGAAGTCACTTTCATTTTCATCACACACACAAATTGAATGGTTTCAAAAATAAAAAAACCAACTATTAACCATGGGAAAGAGGAACTACTGTATGTGCCTAACCAAACGACATGGTGGTGAGCCATGCCAAAAGTAAGGGATAACACTTAGAGGACCTTAAACCAGAACTTGGACTCCACATGGTCACTACCCCATGTGAGGCCACAACATGAACTGATTCGCTCCCATTTTCATCCCTCAATCCAAAACAACCAAAGACAAAAGACTCAAATCCCGGATTACCCCTAAAAATTCAGGTCTTGTTACGAGCAGTGGTGATCAGGCACCGACCCATAACCTACCACCTGAGCCCCAACATTCTTAGTCTCATTCTAACAGACATCCCAATTAATAAGGGCCTCCTCTTATACCATTTTTGTCATGAACAAACCGGGTCAACCCTAAACCGGTCACCCAAGCCAGCCCGCGGCATGGCCCGAGGGGCGTTCCCAATCCCCACGGGCTAGCAACAAGTGTATAAAATCAAAAATAAACAGTTGGGAATGATTTGGCCAATAAAAGGAAGACAAATAAAATAATTAACACTAAATAAAGATAAATAAATCTTGAAGCGACAAGAAAACTAGATTCCACATACCTCCATGTGACCTCTTGGTCACCTCCAACAACTAACTGTCTACCTCGTACGAGCAGAAAAAACAAGAACCTGAACAAAACGGCTAAACCTGCATTTGAGAAGGTAAGATAGGCGTGAGAATTGAAATTCTCAGTAAGAATTCCAAAAGTGAACCACAAAATCCATGCATTTTCCAGTTCCAAAACAGCCTAAAAATACTAGTTTGAAATACAGTTATAAAAATATTTATATCATATTTACACTGAATTTCAAAAACTAACAATCACAATTCAATTTCCCTTATAATCCAAAAACAAGGAAAATGAACAAAAGACGGGCTCACAGAACCATTTTCTAACAGCTATATAGAATTCCCTTTTAAAACCAACTTTACACACAAAACTTTTCTTGGAAAATGCCAAAACCATGTTCAAGGGTATGATTCCACACATAGCAAGGGAAATGGTTCTAATAGTGCTCGCATCAAAGGATCATGGAAAAACTAGGAACTTAGAGGGAGGCCCAAATGTAATATGCATGTAACTCATTCTGTAGGTATGCCTACTCTCGATGACGTCATAACGCCCTAATGCCTGATGTTGCCCTACGTGGCCTAACTGATGGGCGCAATCCCCTAGAAGAGTGTTATATGTACTATGGGCCACTAGCCAGTGCATAATCTAAACTAGTGCAACAATCGTTCTTTGTAAACCCCCTTACTTTTCAAAGCTTCCATGCTTTGTTCATAAAGAGGTGTTCCAAAAATTAAAATAAAAACTGTATATATATAATCAAGCAGGCGAGACAATCTGACACCACCCTGACCACCTCGATGTTATCCCCATGCCTTAAAATAAATATTCTCAAATGGAGGCCCATACCGAGGACCCTGTTGTCACATGATCGAATGATGAGGCAAGGGGCCTAACTGATGAGTGGTTTTCCAAACACACAGTTTCAATGATGCCAAAAAGGCCTTTACCTTCACCACACTCATACTTTTATCAAAACATTTATTAACCCATTCATAAACAACCAAAAATACTATCTTTATATCAATGTGGCCAAATATCCCCTTACATAAAACATTTACAAAAACCCTTCCCAATTTCACTTTAAGTCAAGTTAAAACAAAAACACCTAAGAAAGTGCCAAATGGGATTTGACTTCCACTTTGACCCAATCACACGCCAAAATTTACCAACACCCCTTTCATTTTCCAAAAACTCACCCTAGCATGTTTCCATGTCCAACCGGGCCAAACCAAGAGGAACACTTCAAATCCAACCAAAAATTTTGAAACCAAATTTCATAAATACACCCTTAAATTTCAACCCAAAACACCGATATCACTCAATACCACACAAGTTCATAAACCAAAATCTTCTTTTTAGACAAACACCAAACCACAACCAGGGAAAACACTAAATTTCATATATGAAATCCAAAACATATTTCAGACCAATTTAAAAAAACATTGTTATGGGAAAAACCCCACCCAAACATTTAATTTCACTGAAAAAGAACAAGTGGAAATTTACAAACACCAAAGGCATCATATACATGGCCTAAACCATGATTCATGTAAACCCTATCTTTAACAACACCAAATAATTTATGAAAACCACAAGATGCTTTAAAAAGGTACCATGCAGGAGCATAACAAGATAATAATATAATGAAAACCTCAAGAGTAATAGAAAAGCAATGGAATGTAAATTCATGGATTTGCCAAACTCAAGGAAGTCCAGTCTAAACTTTCTAACTCAAGTAACACCTCGCTTGAACACACACATGAACTTCTATATATATATATATACATCTTTAAACTAATGCACTTATTCCCTGCTCCATGAGGGAACATGCACTCAGAAGGCATATACATACATACATATATATATATATATATATTCATACCTGGGGGAAAAAATGTGTGCGCGCACATGGAATTGATCCCAATGCCCAACAACAATTCCCAACACCCAAATTTCAGTGCAACTAGAACCAACACACGACCAAAGAGGTATCCGGGACTCGCATACAAAAAAGGCCCTGAATTGGATGACACGAAACAAAATAGTAGGTGTGATAACATTACCAGAAACATTGGGCGGCATTGGGATGAGATTCCATCTGCCTCTCCATTGGCGGCAGATTCTAGACCATGGACCAACGAGTCTCGATACATCAATCACATACTCTAGACATTGTGCAAAAAGCATGAATCACTAACAGAGATATCAATGTTTTGTGAAATTGATCAAAACCCAAAAAATAATGAAATTCACTGGAGGAGGTCTGTTGGATGGGGTTTTCGGTTTGTGTTGGAAGATCGTCAGACAGAGGGTTATAGTTTTCTGGTAACAGTTCATGTAGGGAGGGGTCCAGGCCACTAGAATAATAGGGCGCATAGGGGCTGAGAAGCTCGGAGAGGCCGGCTGGGGATCTGGGAGGGCGCCAAGGTGGCCTTGCACCGGCTGGATGAGTAGAGGGGTTGCTGAGCGAGCTGGAGGGGGCGTGAGGCGAGGGCAGTGGGTGAAGTAGACCTACAGGAGCACGGAGCGAGGGCCTGGCGTGGCGGAGGGCCGTAGCGGCACTGGTAAAAGGCAGAGGGCGAGGGGCACTGTGCGAGCGCGGGGCAGTGACGGGATGGAAGGGAAAAGATGTGGAAGGGGGATGTTGCACGGCGAACGAGAGGGGGAAAGGGGAGAAGAAAGGTGGAGGCCGGGGGGAGAGGGGAGCAGCGCAACAAACGGAGAGAGAGACGAGGAGGGGGGGGGGGGTGTGCGGCCCTCAGCCAGCAAGGGGGGAAATGGGGTCATTGGGCAGTCTAAGGTTGAGGTTTTTTTATTATAATCACAATAGTTATAATAACAAAACACATAACAAAAATAAAAATAATAATGATAATTATGATAATAATAATAATAATAATACATCAATGATAGAAATAATAATAATAATAATAATAATAATAACATACACATAATGATAATAATAATAACAACCCTAGAATGATAATAAAATTCTTTCTCAATATTAATAATAATAAAAAATTTAGTAAAAAGAAGATGATAATATTAATAATATTAATAACAAACAAATAGTACTAATATAAACTAAATGGTATTTAAAATGAAATCTTTGTTTCATTTAATTTTGTATGTTGATTATAATCGGTCAACTACAGAGTCTCCAGGACCGAACGCATGGTCACCACTAGTGGTGCGGTGACCACACACCGGCCAAAGACCAAAAAAATATATAAAACTTCGGAAAAGTTCAAATAGGGACCCAACTATACCTCATCTAAACGATGGGAGACCAATAAAATAACAATATAACTAGTTTCCATGGCTGGGGTGTGAGATGTTCCCCCTTTTCGGTAGGTACAGACTAGGCCGGGTCACCGGATGAATAGGCATTCTGGATCCTCGGCCAGCCGGGTCGGGTCTTGTGAGGCCTATTGGGCGTAGCCCACTGGCCAGGATGCGCCATACCAACCTTAACCCACACTAGGTAGGGTTGTGTCTGTCTTAGTGAACTGGGGTATGTGGGACCCCTGGGCTGATTTGGTTGGGTCTGTTTGACCGGGTGAGACTGGTCCCCATCACAACCGGCCCCCTAGTTACTAAAATGTTTTGTATCTTGAAAAAAACACATCTGATTGAGGAGCCATTTGCGGCATTGGGACCCTATCAATGTGGAAAATCATTATTAATGACCTATTAAGACATTTTTGGATGCTGAGATGTGATGAAGTGATTGAGGAGAGGTTCTGCATAGCTCACTATGTTTATAACCCTACGACTCGCTGATTCCTAAAGACTGTTGTCCTTTGTCCAAGTGGGACGAAACTCTCTGAGACTTTACCTCCTACAGTGGGAATCACCTCTCTGTGTCTTTGTAGGCCCATGATACGCAATGCATATGAGTACCTCAATAGGCCATTACATTGGGAAGCACCACTATGTGACTTTGAAGAGCCACAATATGCGAGAGGAGTACCTATGTAGTCCATCGTTTGTGGGAAGAACCAATTCATGACTTGGAAGGACCATAGTACTCGCTAGAGGTGGATTTCTATATTAGTCATTGTGTTCGAAAATGTGACTGATGATGCTAGTATTAATACCATAGAATATACCTTTTGGGATCCATATTGTGTTTCGTATATTACTTTGAGGAATTGTTGTGTTGTCTTTCCATTTTTGTTGTGGGGTCCCTACTATGTATTGTGTTACTCAACTGTGAACAAGCTTTGATATGCACGTGTTGTGTATGTTTTTGATGACCGAAATTTCTACAGGGGAGCTTAGGGAGATGAGACTGACTCAGGCTACAACAGTGGACACATTGGACTCATACCAAGCAAGCCCTGTAGAACCAGGAAAACTGGACATACTACTTCTGATTCTAGTAGATTCTCTTCTCCGACCATTAGGAGGGGATTTATGCCGACAGAAATCAAGTATTCAATTTTTTAATGTCACTATTTTTATTTTCTTGTAGGGTTTGTATTGTGGCCCACATACATTTATTTGAACTAGAACTTAGCCTTGTTTTGGTGATATTTTCCCCATTTTTAGTGTATTGGGAAGTGGTTGGGTGTGTGTGTGCATATTTTAGTCAAAATAATGCCTCCCACTTGCAGGTTGACACCTTCAGTGCTAGTCACCATCCACTGGCCATTGGGAGCCTGGCTTGTGGTAGTTACGACACGGGCCTTGGGGGGCCGATAATGAAAAGGATTTATCAAACGGCAGTCGATTCCCCCCTCAAATACAATGAGTATATGTTTTTTTTTGATACAATAGTGTAGTGTTTTTAGAATCCGAAATTCTAATTTGGTGATTCTAGTGTTTCTGCGATAGGCAATATATCCATACACCAGGACTTTGAATTCAGATTTTTTGGATTAAAACATGAAACCATTTGCATCATAAGTGTCTCCTCATGTTCACTTGAATAAAAGTCATCTCACCATATATGACCTTTTGACCATGGAACATCGTGACCATTCTCCGGATTCCTCCACATGGAAAACCAGTCTGGATCTCGAAGCGAGACAGTGAGGAAACCTCACCCAGTGAAGACACATCTGTTCCGGGTCTAGAGCTTGAGATGGCCCCAACAGTTGGTGAACTGGTGCTACCACCACCAGATGGTCAGACTCTACTACCAGCTGTTTGGGTAGAGGATTCTCTTAGGCTCAGTTCCCTACATGAGTTTCAGAGACATAAACATCCAAGGTTCTAGAGAGAGACAGATCTTATGTTCGCTGAGGAATGGCTGGAGGTTGTGATATTGGTGTTCTGGTTAGTGAGGACTCCACCTAACCAGATAGAGATCTTGGATGTGATCCATCTATAGGAATAAGTAGGTAGATGTTGATGTTTGATCATCCAGACTCTTGATGAGGAAACCCTCATTTATTTTGACTTCGAGAGTCTTTTCCGGGTGGATTTTCTCATGCGACCATGCCATATGTGCACATCCAGGATCTGTTTCACCTATATCTAGACAACATTATGGTGGCCATGTACTATACAATGTTCACTGAACATTCCCACTACTCTATATATACGGATTGAGACCCTTTAATTAGGGATCAATCCATTGAAATGGGAAGAAAGATGGAGATCAGGGCTTCGAGGGAGTCTCTCAGCATCCCTACCCAAGACGGGGTGCTGGAGATAGCCCTAATAATGGTGATCTTCTTGGTGGAGTGGGCCCTGAGAGATAGAGCATCTTGAAGACTCGAGGTGGTAGAGTATTTAGCAAGAAACAGATTGTAGATGGGTGGGTCCATGATGTTCAAGTAAATTAGAGGCTAAACTCATGACTCAAGGTCAGTAGTGCGAGGATTCCATGCTAGAGAGATTCATCTCTGGGCCATGTTTTGAGATTCATATGCCATGTAGGAACACATGGAACATGACTTCCTGACCTGAGTAATAGTTGAACAGCAGATGGTTGAGGGTCTGTCGAGGCAGTTGTAGAATTTCGAGTGAGGAGGCATGCCTGGTGGTAGGCATGGCCGAAGAGCTGGCCGAGTGGTAGGTGGTGGGTGACTGTTTCAGTTATGATCGCCCCCACACCTAGATGGCCCACCCAAAACACCGTGTGTAGGGAGACACGGCTAATCTCAGCTTCAGGCATCAGAGTGTTATGACCGTGGCGCTCTAGAGAGGATTTGAGGTACGATCTATGTCTTCTCTACCCTAGCTTCAGTATTTATCAACATAGGTTCAAGTCAATCCTTACTTTCCATAGATCTCATTCAGAGCTCAGAGATTTTGGTGGAGTCATTGGCTTGATCCATATGACAATAGACTCTTATTGGAGTGATTCGATGATTAAACACTGGTTCTAACAATGTGATATTACTCTAGGAGGCAATAGATTCATTTGGGATCTTCTAGTCATAGAGTTGAATCGATATGTAGGCATTGTGGCTATGAACTAGTTATCTACAGTACAGGTTTAGATCGACAATTTTAGGAATACAGTGGTGTTTTTCAATGAATATGGGACCATGATTTTCTTCACTCGCAAGAAGAGACCCATGTGTCATAGGAAGGACTCTCTCGAAGGAGGATGCAACCGATCACTCATCTGTTGGCTAGCCTCACCCTCAGTGAAGTGGAGGAGATCATGATTCCCTATAGTGATGGATGAGTTTGAGGATATTTTTTTCCTAATGTGGTTTCTCAGCTACCTCATCATTGATAGGTAGAATTCTGTATCGACCTATACCTCGGGATGACACTGATATCTACACCGGCATATCGAATGGATCCCGTAGAGCTTTACAGGTTGAGAGTACAACTGGAGGACTAGCAGGTGAAGGGGATCGTATTTCTAGGAGTTTCACCAATGGAATCCCTGGATTTTTTTTTGAAGACCAATAAGAGTTTGTTTTTGTGCATCGACATCCAATGCCTGAACAAGGAAACCATGAAAAACAAGTACCTACTGAATAGAATTGATCACTTCCTCAACCAGTAGAAGGGAGCTAAGCAGTTCTCAATGATATAACTCAGATCAGGTTATCACCAGCTTTAGATACGAGATATAGATGTATAGAAGACACCCTTCTGGTGCCGATATGGAAACTATGAGTTCTTGGTGATTCATTTGGTGTGACCAATGCCCCATTAGTTTTCATGGGCCTCATGAACATGATCTTCCTACCCTACCTTGACTGATTTATCATGGTCATCATCAATGACATCTTGGTGTACTCAGTGTCATTGGATGAGCATGACACACACATACAGATGATCATCACTACACTCTGAGATCACCAGCATTATGGTATACTCTTTAAGTGTCAGCTTTGGATTAGGGAGGCCCATTTCCTAGGACATGTCATTTCAGAGTATGGAGATGAAGTATATCTAGATAAGATAATGGTATGTATTTCTTGGGATCCACCCTAAAGCCTGACTGATGTGAAATGCTTCTTGGGGTTGGTTTTTTACTATCGTAGATTCATACCAAACTGTTCCTGGGTAGAAGAATACTTATAGGAACTGAAAGAGAATAGACAACCCTTCATGTGAATGGAGAAATTCTAGATGTGTATTCAAGAGCTAGGGTAGAGATATACTAGTGCCCCCATCTTGAGACTACCATAAGAGGGAGTTGGGTATGTAGTTTTCTCGGACACATCAATTACCAGGCTCATTTGTGTCATGATGCAAGAGAAATTGGTGGTCGTCTATGGATCAAAGTAGTTGAGGCATAAAGAGCATAAATTTGGGACCCAAAACCACGATTTAGCAGCTATGGTATTTTCCGTGAATATGTGGTGGCACTACACGATGGTAGGTTGGTTCAATATTTACTCAAACCACTAGAGTCTTTGGTATATCTTCTCCCAGATGGACTTGAACGTGAGACAGTGGATATTACTAGAGTTCCTCCAAGACTATTATTTTGAGATATTCTATACTCCTGAAATATAGAACATAGTGGCAGAGGTGCTCACTAGAAGTACTGGGTTTCATATTATATGTGACGCTATATTGCAATTAGTCATGATGCAGATATCCTTCATGGATGATGGTGAAGTTGCTTACCTCCAGATGATGACTGGTACGCCATTACTCATACAATGATTCAAGGATGCAGAACTAGGGGATTTTGACTGTGAGGTCTGGCTTGCTTATATATCTTAAGGATGGTTTCTTGATAAATTTTCTATTGGTGGGGAGAACGTCATCCTTTTCAGAGGGCGCACAGTAGATTCATTGACATTACTGGATGAGGTATTGTGGAAGTTCCATACTTCCCCTTAGGTAGATCATCCTGGTCTGGAAATGTTGTACCAGGACATCCACCATCATTACTAATGTCCAGGGTTAAAGAATGCAGTGGCTTATTTCATTTCACGAAGCCTCACTTTTTAGCATGTGAAGGATGAGAATGAGGTACCTGCAGGCTTGACTCAACAACTCGATGTACCAGTGTGGAAATGGGATGGTTTCTCGATGGACTTCATGATGTGGTTACCAAAAATGTCTTGTGGTCATGACTCTATCTGGGTGACTACTGACCGACTCACCAAGTCAACTAACTTCCAACCCATTTAAAAGATGTTATCTATAGAGGGATTGGGATTCCTTTATATCCATGAGAGAGTGAGGCTCTGCGTGGTGACTTTTACGATCGTCTCGGCTCATTACGATTTCTTTACATCCAAGTTGTGGAAGATATTGCATGAGGTGTTCAGAACATAGCGAAGACTGGACCAAGATTTTCATCCCCAGATGGTTGGTTAGGAAGATCGGACCATACATTCCTTGGAGGACATGCTCTATGATTGATTCCATGACTTTGGTCGTAGTTGGGAGGAACACCTTCCACTTTTGGTGTATTCAAAATACAAAAACTATGACTCCGCCATTAGAAATGCACCATTTGTATCCTTGTATGAGCGGCCTTGAAGATCACCCATATGCTGTACAGACCCTGTGGAGTCGGCACTCCTGGGTCTAGAGTTAGTATAGGCAACCACTAAGAAGGTAATGATCATGATGGAGAGGATGAGGAATGCACAGAGCAAGCTAAAGTCTCATACCGACGAGAGAAGGAGACTCCTGAAATTTGGGGAGGGAGATTATTGGTTCCATTGGGTATCACCCTGAATATGGATGCAGAGACATGGCTGAGGCAAAAAGCTATCTATAAGAATCATCAAACCTTCTCATATCCATATTACAGTTAGATAGGTGGCGTACCACCTAGCTCTTCCCCCACAGATGCACTGGTTGCATGAGGTTTTTCATGTGTCATAGCTGAGGAGTTACGCGAATGATCCATCATTTATCATCAACTTGGGAGAGCTAGACATTGATGATGTGGAGATGTTAGTGAAGTTCCCAATGGGGATTGAGGACCAAATGGACCGGGACCTACATGTATGGTATATTACTCTAGTATGTGTCTGATGGAAGCATGCGAATATCCATGAGATAAAATTGTAGTGGGAGGCAAAGATTTGTAATTAGTATCCCCATAGTTTTATTGTTTTTTTTGTCTTTTGGTGATCAAATTCCCTAGAGTGGGGAGACTGTAACACCTCGGAATTTCATTTAAAATTACTTTTTATTTATTTATATGGAATTATTTTTAGGCCAAGAAATACGACGACACATGGTTCCGAGGCCCAGTGAACCTAGAATGGGATCTTAATCTTTTTAAGGTACTTACAATAATAATGTGTGAAATATTTAATATCTATTGAACTGGTTCTCTGATTGAAAATTTATGGGTATTGTTGGATTCCGAATCAAAATATTTCTATAGAAATGACATAACTTTTTCTGGAAAGGGCCAAAAAAAGTTATTTTTTGGACCTTTTGAGAAAAATAATAAAATAATTAAGTAGAATTATTTTATTTTCATTCTCACAATTGATTGGCGGAAAACGACATTGTGGGGAAGTGAAGAGGCGGCGATGATGCGCCTTAATGAGGCTCACCAATGTCTTTTTAACTCGCAGCATAACTATGCTTTAATTATGCATATCAGCGAGATTGGTTCTTAAATAAAATAGTGTGATGACACGACATACAATCAAAATGGAAATTCTAGGACGTGATTGAATTTATAGTTTTATGTACTGGGAAATAATGATTAGAATTTTGGAGGGTTCTCTAGAGAACCTCTAATGGACTTCCACCCAAGAAAAAAATGAACAATGCTTGCAGAACTACATCACCATCACTGCCTTTTGAAGATTAGAGTCAGGAAGTGATGTTGACATCTTAATCCCTCGGCGATGAACGTCATGGAATCAAACTTCAGAAGAGGTTGAGGTTTATGATTTGATGTTATTTTCCGTCCTTTTCTTAAAAAGAAGAACACATATCAACCCATGAAAATATTGACAAATGATTCATGAATTATGTGGGAGAGAGTTTTATTATTCGTGTTATTTTATTTGGGGTCATAATCATTCCATGGAAAGGATGAATGAATACTCCACAAAACTCCCCATTCTGTAAACCTCTAACTTGGAGGCCCCAGGATGAAATGAACAATGATCGAGAGCCTCTTCTTATGTTTTGTTGGTGGAACTACCCTGGAGTGATGGAATGTTAGGTTTTGGGTCCTAATGGTGAAGAGGTCACTCCCCGGAGGCCATAGATGCTGACACCTCGATGAAAAGACCACTGGAGCGCGTCTGATGGTCCACTAAACTCCCTACCGGTGGAGGCAGCAGCTGCGGCCAACTAGCCTTGCTAGCTGCGTGGAGGAGGCAACATGCACAGAAAAGTTGTGTTGACCGGGAAGTCACAGCTGGTCAGCCTCAATGGCAAGCTGGGGGATGTGGTTCCAGGTAGGGCGGTGCGTGGAGGGACAGCCTGTATTGAGGCCGACCTGATATCTGGAATAGACATGGTCCTTCAACCATGGCTAGTGGAATGGCCCCACACCTGCGAGGATAATGGGGGAGCCTAACACGGTAGCAAAGAAATGACTACTCTGGTCAGAACCAATGGTCGAAACATACTGCCAGTCCCCAGCTTACGGGGCAAGCCCCCAGCGAGCCAGACTCATGCTGGTGGGCCTAACCCACTCCCATCGTACTGGAGCCGCACCGGTAGGACAGTCCCTCACCTCCTTCAAGACGGGCTGGACAAGACTGTGTCGCTGACCGACTCAGCGGTCATTACCACTATCCAACCTTTCTAGGTCCAGTGAGGCCTATTGGGCAAGGAACTTAGTCCATGCTGGACCAGACCGACCACGACCCGTACTAGGTCAGGTCGAGTCCAGCTTAATGAACTGGGGTGTGTGGGACCCCTGGGCCTGGTGGGATGGGTTAGTATGACTGGGTCGGATTGGCCCCATTATAACATTCTCCCATGTTAATAAAATTCATGAATATTTAAAACTACATTTCTGGTTGATGAGTCCATTACATCATTGAGACCCTCTTGATGAGGGTGATCTTTTGGCAAGCTATATAGTGAAATTCATGGAAGTTGATATGTGAAGAATGGATTGTGGAGAGGTTCATCCCGAATCAGTACGTATAAAACCCTATGACTAGATGAAACCTGAAGACTGTTGAATTTTGGCTCTATGGGAAGCACCTCTCTGTTACATTGCAATTCTACTATACGTGATGAGTAGAAGTACCTAAATTGGTCGTGACTAGTGGGAATCACCACTCTGTTACTTTGCTGGCCCACACTACATGATGGGGAGGAGCACCTATATACATCAAGGATAGTGGGATGCACCTCTTCGTGACATTGAATGCCCAATTTACTCGATAGAGGAGGATTTATCATGCAGTAGAGGTTTTCAACTATGTGACTGGGGAATCTACTATTACTACCCAATAATATACCTTGTGTGATATGTATTATGATTTTTGATTTACTTAGTGGAATTAAATTGCAGTCTTTACTTTTTGTTTTGGGGTCCTTACGAAGCATTGTGTCACTCACCTTTGGATGTGCATCAACCTCATGTGTTTTTTCTAGTGTAGATGAAAAGAGTTTAGATAGGGGTGCTTAGAGAGTCATGACTGACAGACGCTATAATAGTGGACTTGATGGCCTAAGACCTGGTGGGTGTAGTAGAACTAGGCAGACCTGACAAAATGTGTCAGCTTCAAGTAGAATCACCACTCTGATGATCAAGTGGGTATTAATGTGGATAGACATCAAGGTTTCCTTTTATTATATTGATGTTTTCAGTTCTTTATTGTGTTTGTATTCTATCCCACTTACCTCCAGTTGTACTTGCACTTAGCCTTGTTTTATTTATATAATTTTTTCCCCTTTTCAGTTTGTTGTAATGTGGGATGGAATGTGTGTGAATACATTTACTTAGAAAAATTCCTTCCACATGGAGGCGGAAACCTTTTGTGCTAGTCACCAGCCCCTGGCATTCGATAGGCGGGTTTGGGTTTGTCACAGAATGGGCCTTGGTGGATGGGTCGTGACAAGTGAAGTGTATTCTTTAACCTTCAATGATTGAGGATGTTTTTTCATAGATATCCTACATGAATGAGGTAGAATAATTAATTTTTAATATATTTAAGGCTATTATAAGTGAATCATATACAATTTATCTCATATTTTGACACCCATAATTTTATGGTCTATAATGAATATTGTTTTCATTTATACTAAATATTTATAGTGTTCTTATTATTATTTTATGGAGAATCCAATTAATAATCCACTTCATCATTTTATAAATAATGATATTGGATTTACCATTCAATATGCTTCATTAGGTTATTGATTGATTGTTTTTATAATCTATAAAATAGATGCTATGTCATATTGGTACCAAATGTTACGTCCCCATGAACATCACTACATAGTCATTGATATTTAGTATATTGAAATATTGCTTCATCTCATGTTTTTGTTAGATTACATCTTTTTATAATCCTTTACAGTCTTCATGGTCTCAATATAAAGAGCCATATCTTATCTTTCCATGATTTAAATTTTCCTATTTATGTTCCTTAAAATTCATACATGGATATTGACGTTTTTATATAATGTATAATTGGGGAATATATTGGTTACTTATTTTAGAGGGATGATGTGTGGGGATGTTTTCTCTATGTTTTATTTTTCTATGAGGGTGACAGTTGGACTATCTATAATAATTCTCAATATAGGGGAATATAATGGGGTATTTTTTCTTTTATAGTTGGTGGTGTAGCCATCCATGGATTATAAGGTAGTGGATTCTTTAATATCCTATTCTACGGTAGATGTTTTATTAGATAATGTTGTTTTTTGAAACAGTCCCTTGGAAGAGAATAAAGATGATCAAAATTAGGTTTTAATTCAATGAGGATATTTTTTACTTTTAATATGTGTATAGAGAATCGTCGTGAGTTTAATTTTTCATCAATGGATGTGGAAGAAACTACTATTATGATGCATTGGTAATTTAAGGGCATGTTTTTGTGTCCTCAAATAAAAATGTTACATCTAAATCATAGGTATTTATATCGAGATTCCAATAGGATGATGTATTAGAACATTTTCCCTAGTGGGTCACTTCAACTTCTCAATCATTCCTAGTCTATGTGGCAATATATATACATTGTCTACATCTATAATTCTTTTATATTTTTAAATGATTTTTTGTTTGTGGGAGATCATGGATGAAATGAACAAGTCAAATCATTTCAAAATGTTTAATGAGTCATTCTATATGGTTTTTCTGTAGATCCATTATTTTTATGAATTATTTAGGCTATATGGGGTTAAATATATAATCATATATTGTTTTTATTAATATTTTAAAACATGTTTTCATAGTGTCTATAAATATAAATTTGACTATTAACTATTTCCTAAATCAACATTTCCTCAATAGTTGTTGGATAAAACAAAATAAACTATCTTGAATTGGTATCAGTAGTTTCGAAAGCATGTTCGAGATTAATAGATATATTTGGTGATATAATTACCATAATTGATGTTTATGTATATTATTAATTAGAGAAAAATTTGATTTGGAATTATTTGATGTACTTTATAGTATATAATTCCCATCCCTATTTTACTTCACTGAGGATTGAGAGATAAATATTCTTATAAAATAATATTTGTCATCCAAGATAAAGAAATTATAGTTGAAATATATGGGAATCAACGATGAAAAAAAAATCATAAATCCTATACTATTCATGGGATGAATAATAATGTGTTAGGAACTTGTATTTATGTGACCCTAAATATGAATCCTCATTAGGAAACATAGTGGTATGATCATAAATGAAATCATCCATTTTTAGTTATTCGACATCATGAGGATTCAGAGAAACCTACATTAGTTGCATACTAGTATGAACATCCATCATAGATATTCCATATTGATTTCATCATTCAGGGGTTTCATCATTTATAGTAATGTATAATGAATCTCATTTAATTAACTATTTTTAGATACACTTAGATGAATAATCAACCTTTAGGGATGTTACTGTTGAGGTCATAGACCATTATGGGATGTAGATTATTTTGGGTGTGTAATTAATAGTACTTATGTCTTATAGAAACAATATTGTCTAGAGGAATGTAAATGAGAGTGGGATTTTGACAATGAAACCTAGTATCCCATATTATTCAATGTTAATTTTATATTTGACTCTATTTGTGGACATTAATTAAAAATGAGATGATGGATAATGATGTCTATTTTACACCACATTCATCTGATGTTATCATTATATTTTTTTCATAGAGATAACTCCGAGATGTATCTCAAGTGATGGTTGTTCTATAACCCTCATTCCACTTCATTATTTTTTATATAATTATTTATAGATAATTAGTATTGTTTGAGAGGTATCTAATGTAACAGTAAATATTTTTTCAAATCCATTACATTTTATTTTAATTGTTTGGAAGTATGTAATAAATTACTTGTTATTATATGCATCATATAATTGATAATTTACCTCGATGATGATGAATGTGAAATAGAAGATTGGGCTATATATTGGTTTGGGATTGTAATTATTTCTTATATCATGGAAATTTATTATTGATGTTGAGATGTGATATGAAGGTTCCTTTATTTAATTGAAATTGATGTAAATGAGATATGGTGTTTGGGTTTAAGATGTAGATCATGAGTGGTCAGTGTATTGTCTATTACGTAATAATGTTCTTAATTATATATGGAATTACAAACACCACTTTTTTATATGTTTTTTTGATTCTATTGAAATTAATATGAGGGTATATATGTCATGCTACTCAATATTCAACAATGAATCTTGAGATTTCTAAACCCAATCCGTATCATTTGGGGAACAGCTGACTTGTGTGGTCAATGATACATTAAATCATAAAAATGGTATTATAAGATAATGTGTTAATATTAATGTTCTATAGTTTTGATTCTAATGATTTTTCTCATATTCATTCAATGTAGTGTATCCTCCCATGTAACAATGTAAATTTAGTTACAACACTATGTTTTGCAGAGTAGTCGAGTTAGTTGTGTCGTGGTATTATATATATAAAATATTATATAAATTTTCAATCCATCATAATATATTTTATTCTGCCACTATACCCTTGATCCCAAGTCATCTTGTATACCCCATTGAGAGAATTGTTATACTTTTTAAATGCTTCTGACCCCCCTATCTAGAGAATATTTCATTATGATATGAGGATGCTTCAATTATTATAAATGGATTTTATTCTCTCTTTATCATTAATATCATGTAATTGTAGTTATTTTAAATAAAATTATATTGAGGTTATATTCATTATTAATAAAAAAATCTTTTTGTGATTATATTTAGGTTTTTATAGTTCTTCAGGTCAATTGATATTAGAGATTATTGCATGAATTTTCACAATTTATTATGAAATGATTAATTTTTTAATGTTGATGTAATATATTTATTAATTTTTATTTTTTATGTTAATGTGTAGGATTATCATACTCTAGATTTAGGGTTAAAAACACAAGAAACCTCATAAAGATAAAAATAATAAAATATACAAATGTATTAAATATTGAATGATATATAGTTATGAAACATGTGGTATGATATAATTGGGATTATCAATATAAATTGAAGATAGTGTAAATTTTATTTATGTTGTTATTTTTGTTTTTTAAATTGTGTGATATTGTTTAAATTGACTAAACATTTAAAAATATAATAAAAAATGTGAATAATGAAAGAGGGTAAAAAATGTAATTATATTTTCTCGTATATAGTATCATAAAATATTGTTTTTCAATCATGCCTATATTTGATTCCAGGATATTGATAGATGTTATAAATATTTTTCATATTGATGAATCATTCTCAAAATAAATTGGTTAATCCAATATCATAACGGAAAATTGTCTTCATTTCTAATTATATTCAGGGGCTATTTGTATGAAATAATTATTTATTATAGGATTATAATAATTGTATTTAGACCTTTTTTTCATGTTTGTTTTTTAATATGAAATTATAACTGTAAGTTGATGATTTTTTTAAAATAATGATTCAATATAAAATGTTTGTTTGGAACAAATAATTTTTGGAAAGTATGTAAGGGATGTAAAAAAAAGATAAGTGATAGTATATCTTATTTCATAATCATTGATAGTAGTTTCAGATTTTGATGTTTATCATGAGTTGAGTGTTATTATCTATTATTGTTATGTTTTTGTTTGGAGATATCCATTTATAATTATGTATGTGTTGAGAGCATAAATTTATTATTATATATAATTTTTCATTATTAATTTTTTTTCTTGTGTTTTTTCTTTTTATTTTAAATTTATATTTTTTATTCATATTCATTTTGAATGAATCATCAATATAGTCCTTAAAATTGACTCATTAAATAATAATGATGTATAATTATAAATGATAAAAATTTATCACATGTTGTTGTGATTTATTTATGGTAGTATAAATATATTATAATAAATAAGTGATGGTTCAAACAATTCAATAATGTATGAGATGTAAAATGATTGTTTTGATGATGGATTATAAAATCATGTAGTCCTATAACGGAATTTAATTATTAAAAATTCATAATGTGATAACTAAACCTTATTTATTTTTTCTTAATAAAAGAAAAATATAAAAACCATCAAATTTTTATAACTGTTTGATTATTTGTGATCATGTTTCCTATATTATACATAAGGATGCAATGTTTTAAACCAGGGGGAAAACTATTGTTCATTCTAATTCTAATATAATTCCCTTACTTTTTATGAGATACAATTTCTATTATGTGTTATAATCTCACATTAAAATCAAAAAATTTGATTACTAAAATTGATGCCAATTTTATTGGGTCTATTTGATTTCACAATAATTCTCATTGGTGAGGGAATATATTTCCAACATTTCATCATCCTAACATAGTCATTGAAATGATAATTAGGTACAAACTATGTTTTTTAGTGATAAAAATTATTGGTTTTTCAAATCCACAGTGGATTGATGTAATATTTTTCAAGAAATGATTTTTACAGTTAATATGGATTCAGTGATAAAGGAAACATTATTTCTTGGTGTTTTCAGTTTTTTGTGATCCAAAATTTAGATGATGGAGAATGTATTTTTTTGAAAATATATATTTTTGGAAAAAAAAGGAAGAATTGGTATTAATGGGAGTAGGTGTTTCACAAATATTCACACAATTGATGCTTTGAGAACATTACATAATAATAATGCAACATCTAATGTTTCTCACTTGATCTGAAATTTCCATACAATCAATGATACACAACACATAGAGAGTTTCACAAACTAGTGAAATTGAGATGAATTTTTCATGATAAATGTGATGTCAAAATTAGATGTCTATTGTAGGAGTAATGTTTTATTCAAATTGAATGTTTCATAAGAATGTTTCATATAGGTTTGACCATTAGTATCAATGGGTCCATTCCCCATTGATTGTAAGTATCTTATATAAACTATTTTCATGCTTCTCAAATGTGAAAATGTTTTACACGCCATAGATTTCTGTGAATTACACTTTCATATAGAATGATCCTCGTGTGTATGAGGACGATGTGATTTTCAGGAATTGTGTTCATGAATTTTATACATGTAAAAACAAACAATAATATTTAATTCATGTAAAATAGTGTTATGTAATTGAATCAAATACATGAGTAGATGGTTTTTAATATCTAGTTTGATTGATACATGCATATAATTTCATCTATTCAAAACATTTTGTTATGAAATGTCTCATAATAATTAAGTACAAGGATATAATTTCTTATTCTATTGAATTGAATATAAAATCATTTTAAATTGTAAGTTAACTACCACATTATTTCGTATATTGTGGTAGATGGATGTAATTTGAGGGAAGTAGTGTGTTGTCCCAAAATTATTATAATGGGTGTGTTTGTAGAAAACATTCTCTGTATATAATATTATTAAATCCACAACACATACTGATGCTAAGTAGATTTAGGGATGACTAATTCTCTAAAATCATATGATCCTCAAATAATCCCTAGTGGTGAAGAATGAAAACATTACGTATTTTCTATATACATTATAATGTTTCATTTTTCCATGATTCAACTAGATATGTTATAAAATTTCCATCCAATGTGTGAAAAAATCTATTTCATTAAAAAAAAATTCATCCTAATTTGACCCTCAACTAACATGGTGTTCAAGAATCCTATATGTGTTATTAGAGCCTACGATTTTTTTTTATATTTCATCTATTTTTTTCAATTAAAATATAGTAAATTTATGGGTAATCTCAATTTCTTGTGGATGTAACCTTTATAATTGATGAATAGAATGAGATATCTTAAGAGGATCCTTACAATGGATGCATTTTTTGAAATGGTCTATGGATTTAGGTAACTGATGAAAGCATCATTTTATTTACTAAAAGAGGGTGGAAAATTGTTAATGCTGTCATGAAAACTCGAAATTCTATTAATTATGGTCTATATGGAAATGTATATTTGAAGAGGATGAGTTTTACTACAGCAAATTCCATTTTGGAGAAACTAGAAAATATATAACATAGTGATAGAGAAGTGAATGAGGACATAATCTATGATTTAAATAATTAGTTTTCTTATATGATAATGCATCCATCTGAAAAGAAGATTGTTTTTAACAAAAATGTTGAAGTTAGTGGATAAATTCCGGCACTATATGAATAATTAAATGATACTGAAATATTGAACAAAATATGGTTAATTATTCCACCTATATAAAATCAAAATTTTCCTACCATTGAGGAACAGGATATGTCTATACATTGTCTCTATGATCTTTTAAGCAGTCATATAGCTTATGAAATTATAGTTAAACCATAATAAATTTTTTAGAATGAATGATTGTGAAATTTAATTAGTGTAAAATGATGCAAACATCAAATGTTGTCATGATGCAGTTTATGTGTATGATGAAATAATATCTTATTATGATAAAATGACATGATATGAAAACATTTTTTTGACAGCTAATTTCCCTTGGCATGATATTAGTGTGAAAGAGTAGGGCATATATCCACTTGATACCCAATGATAATTTATGATGTATAATGTGATGAATAAGTCATAAAGAGTCCTTAGAAGATGTTCACAATCAAAGGAGGCATAAAATGGGGAATATTATTAATTATAAATTGCTTCGTTGGCATAAAAGAATAAGAGGATAATTACATGATTGTTATTATTGATCTCAAGGTGGAACCTGTGAGAAATCGTGATGTGCCTAAAATTAAATAAAATTCCAATTGATAGGTTATTTAATTGAGGAAATACTCATCATAGTGTTTTAATCATCTTGAAGATAACATTCAATAATTATTAGGGGTGGTAGATCTACACCCAAAAACTATTGAATGCTTAAAAGTGTATTTTTTGTTTAAACATATTATTAATGAGATTAAAAATACATCAATGTAGATAAAAAAATAATATAGGAATTGATAATATAGTTTAAGAACATATAGAAGAAATTTTTATTCTGATGAGTAAACAACCAACTCAATCATAATCTAGGGAACAGTTAAGAAATTAAAATATTGAATATTTCTAGATGAAAAGCTATTATGAAGGGAATTATGTAGTCTTAAAGGATAAGGGAAGAATATAAATTAAAATAGCCCCTCATGTATTGGAAAAATTTTGTTACATATAATGTAGAAACAACATTGTATATAAATGGGATAAGACGAAATTAATGGGAAGTAGAAAGATGGACATATAAAAAACGAAATTGATAACCAAACATTAAAATATTCTGAACATATTGAAAAAGGTTATGAAATCAATCCTCACAGATCCGGTTGGAACATTACTAAAATACATTTATAAAAGACTAGCATGTGTAGAAATGAATGTGAGAAGATATTTCCCCTTATGAAATGTTAATTCAATGGCTTTCTGGGCCACACCATGTGTCAATATGAAGTGGAAATGAGTAATCTAAATGAACAATTTTCTGGAAGTAAAAAGAGAAGAATGAAACCTCACCCATTATCATAAAGAACAAATAGTGTATATATATATATTGGAAATTGTTAATGGGGTCATTAATATATTCATTATAGGATGAGAGATGGTGTGAACAATAAATATAGAGCTCAAAAACATTTAAATACCTATCAGCCAAGTAGAGTTACTCATGAAACTATGTATTATCCTCTAAATGTTTAATATTAATGTTCAAATATAATTAATATTGAAATGAGATTGTAATTTCCATATTCATCATCTACTCAACTACATATCTCATTGATGTAAAAAATAAAATATAAATATCAAATATTTTAGTAAATAGCCTTCAATTTCTAAATGAATATTAACACCTCAATTCCTAATAGTTCATTATAATCCCCAAATACATGATGTATAGAGTTTTTGAAAAAAAAATTAAGAAGATAGTTGATGGAATAGTTTGATTTTGAAAAAATGTTTAATTAATGATAAAATGAAGCATAAATACAGAACTGGAAAATGATATGCCAAGGAAAAAAATGTTATGTACATAGAACTTTTTATAATCAATCTTATAAGTGTAATTCAACTATGTTTATCAGATATCGTAGTTACATTTAATCGAATTTTGTTCACTATCAAAGGAAATTCAGTATTTATCTCCTGAAAGGATGTATGAAAAATGGAAATTTTTACCAGGTTGAAGGTAAAGAGATATTTTTTTTCATAACAACAGAATAAGAAATAATATCTGGGACCAATGATTGGGTAACATTAACCAAAATAAGATAGAATTTATATACAAGAGTAATTTAGTATTCAAAATTCCTAATTTGAATCATGGAGTAGAAGAGACATGTGATTCATGGATGTGAGGAAAGATGGACGGAAGGTCATATCAGCAGAATAAAAAAAGTTAATGAAGACTGTTTGATCTCATCCATATAACCTTTTTTTTTCTAAATAATGTCGATGGAGCATATAAAGATATTTAATTCATTAAATTTTTTTATTTTCATTTATTGGAATTTGAGATGTTAATACAGGGGAATCATATTATTCTTGACTCAATGAAGTGTTATCATCTTGTACATTTGAATGAAACTGGATAGATAATAATGATATTTAGAAATAAATAATAGAGGATAATTCATTTATAATTAGTTATAATATAACATCAATAAGATTGGATAAATAATAATATTTCTTCATTGAGAACTCCTAAAACAAATTGATTTTTATGTGTAGAAATCATTCGGTAGAACATATAGATAGAACAAATATGATTTAGAGTTTTTTACTCATATTTAGTAAAAAGTGGATATTCAAAAAGTGTTGTACTTTCAAAATTGAACTATGATTTCATAGGATAATTCTTGACACCATAAAAGATATTACATGGAATGAAATACAATTTAATGTATTTTAATTTATTGGTTGTAACTGTTCCATCCAAAACAATGAAGGAAATCCAGTAATGAAAGTTGATTATAACGATCAGGAAATATTCCATTGATGTTGAATTAATAGTATAGACTACAAATGTGACAATATTAATCATAGAATAATTATGGAAAACTAGGATTTCAATGTTAATAAGGATAAAACTACAAATAGATTGGGGATATCACATGCTGATATGATCGAAGATTAACAATAATTAGGATAAGGGACATTATCAAAATTTTAAATAGCAAATGTATTACTAAAAATTAGAGGCTCTAAAAATTATGATGATTCAAAAGAAGAAATAAAAGAGGAAACTATTGATGATTAATCATCATCAGAACCAAAAATTGTAAATTTAAAAGAAGAAATAGATAAATATTACATCATTAGGGACTTGACCACAATTGCAATGATATATATAGGAAAAAATGAAGAAATTTATATCAACCTATAAATTGTGGAACCAACCACATCTGAAGAAGCCTTGAAAGATGAATCATAATATAGTAAATCAAAAATGGTTTGGACCATATTTACATTAACTAGAAATGGGATATTGTTAAGAGGACATAAAATAAATTTTTTTGGAATATCCTAGAAAATCAAGTTGAAATCGAAGATATAGGAAATGTGATAAAAAGGGAATAGTAATTGAGAAAAGGATATCCATTGATTTAAGGAATTGATGTTAATGGAATGTTTCGACAATAGATATATTTCAATCCATTATGCTCTTTATTTTTAGGGAAATTCAATTATCTTACAATGACTATCAATGGTTTGTCAACCCAACATTCATAAATTCTATTGTTGAAGAGTTTGTCTACATTGAAGAAATAGTGGGATTTCATATTTGAAATTTAGAGAAGAATGTTTTTAGATTAATGAAGGCTCTCGATGGCCTAAAGATTGAAAACATAGTATGGTATTCTAAAAATGGTACATATTTGAAGATATTAAATTTAAATGAGTCTACATT
This sequence comes from Viscum album, assembly GCA_963277665.1. Lineage (NCBI taxonomy): Eukaryota > Viridiplantae > Streptophyta > Magnoliopsida > Santalales > Viscaceae > Viscum > Viscum album. The sequence goes on along the minus strand of OY728128.1, from coordinate 114,747,963 downwards.
GACCATAACCAGTTTTTGATTAATATTTAATAAAATCAATTTATGGTTATTCTAAAGCCCCGACACCAGAAGCCCAGAGTCGGTGCATTATTATTTATCAATGGAATAATCACATAAGATTTAGTCTAAAAAGACCGATTAGTTTACTATCCTTGTAACTACTAGATATATTCATAAGGATAACATTACATCATAAAATGAAAAACTACAAATTCATTTTTTCTATAAAAAACACTGAGATCCCATAGAATATCACTGTAGGTCATTCATAATATACTTATTCACATAATGGGGAAAAATACAACATAGAAAGGGGGAGGTCAGATTCTCAGTAAGGGTAACAATATAGAGGAAACATTCATAAATAAGCATAAACAGTTGAGGAAATGTATAATAATAAAACAAAGGTCTTTTAAACTTGAACATCAGCATAATATGGAAAAGATAAAATCGAATAATGCCATTTAAATTTTCAAATGGATAATCCACTAGTCGAATAATCAGATGAAATATCAATAGACACTTTCATAATGATGGAATGCATAATTCCAGACATTCATTACCATATAGTCAGGGGTATGAGACAAGTCTAAAAGTATGATTTTTTCAAAGCCTTATGCCAAGACACTAGTTTGTCTCATGAGACCTACCGATGCATCGAGGAGCTATAGAGAGATCCACTTGATACTTACTAAGTCTAATGCATTCCTCATATGAAAATGTTGGAACATAATCTTAACATTTTTAATATAATTAGAATATGAAATGACAATATTTTAACCACAAACCATGTATGGTATAAAAAAATCACACCCATAGTCAAACATAACACATTTTTTACAATATGGAAGATTGTATTATTATAGATCAAAATATATAGATAATAATGAATGATATTGAAATTGATGAAAAAAATTATCAAAACTATTAGAATGAAATATCCTCCTTTTTTTAAAACATTTTAAAGTCTCAATATTTATCAATAATCCATTTAAACTAGATTTTTGAATCAATGTTTCCAATACCAATTTGAAACTTTTAAAATAATTATAATTTTAAATCTTTAATGTTTATATAAGTAAATCCTTAAAACCATTTTTGAAACAAGGAAATTAATGAAAAAGATTTAGAATAATAAATCTTGAAAATATTTTAAAATGATATTTTAGTTAGAGTTCTTAACCAAAAGAGAGACACATGAATAAAAATAATTGAGGTAATAAAAACACTATAATATCAAGGGAATAAAGGAATTAATGATATACTATGTCAAAGTACATTATATACAACATATAAAAGTCAATTCGAATATAACAACAACGATTTATCAATGGAATGTAAATTGAGATGAAATCTCTTATAAAGAATGTATCCTTATGTTAAGGATAAATCAATGAAATAATTATGTATGAAAAATATAAAAACACTAAATATTATTGGATATTAAATTTAAATAAATCATTTGACATTCACACATATTCTTGTTAAAAAAACACCAATGAATTGTATGTTTAACTCAATAAATTGAGATTGAGTTAAAATTACTCATATCAAGTTCATATCGATGACTTGAGAATTTATAAATGGAGTGATTATGTAAATAAAATTCATATCCATAGAAAGAGGAGTGGAAATTACAACACAAATAATAAATAGTGATCTACACATAATCAAGGAGTAAAATAATCAATGAATTATTTGCAAAGCCTAATGAGTGGAAATTGAAATTTGAAATTCCCTTACCAATTTGGTAACTTGCGACACATACATCCAAAGAATTATGGAACATAAAATGATGATGTAAATACTAATAAATTAATTTTTATTACACAAAGAATACATTCATTGTGGAGTATATACACCACACAAAAGTAAATAGTGGCAATATGGAATGAATCTCACGGAAATAGGATGTGATAGGAAAACCCTTACTTCATTGTAATCAATCGAGTCGTATGGAAAAAAGTTAATTACAAAACAATGAACAACAAAATGCAATGAATATAAAGATATTCATGATGATATATATATATATATATATATCAAATTATAGTACACAATACACCACATTTAATAAATAAGTTGTGATCAATTGAAATCACACAGAATTAAAAGTGAGATAAGAAAGACCTTACATTTTACATTTCCATGGTCGAGGGTAGGTTAACCACCTTAATAATGGTGAATTTTTTTATTAAATTATAAAAGAGTCATATACATTAATATGATATCATATATGATATTTTAGTATTTCTTTGTTAATAATATTTTAGTATTATCGTTGTTTCAGGTGTTAACTCATTTGTTTTCCTTTATATGATTTGTTTCATAAGTAGTGTTTGTTCTAAATATGATGTATCTTATTCATATTCAGAATTATATTAAGTCTTTAAACATTATTTTTAATCATATAATGAAAATTAGTCTTTAATGGATTACGATGGGGAATGAATATCATCGTGTTCATGGAGACGGTAATCCGTATGTACGCACGGGTGACAATATCATTATTTTGAATTTAAAATAAAATATAATTGGATATTATATCATATATATAGAATAATTATCATGTTATATTTATTATTTACATAAATTACATGTAATTATTATATCCAATCATATAATAATGTATTGAATAACAATTACACCACGGTGTAGAGACGGTAAGCCGTACGTATGCACGTATGGTGACATGTAATTCAAAGGATGGATAGAATAATTAATATGGTTGTACAATATTTATAATAAAATCATAGTATATATAAGATAATGGAGATTTTAATTTTTTAATGTAAACCACAAATAATGAGTATGTGGAAGAAGAAAGGAACTTGAAAGTGGTGATGAAATATTTACCTCTTCTTTTTTGTTCTTACTTTTTATTTGATCAAAACGGCTCCATAGGATATATTTATAACTAAAGGAAGTCCTCTAGGATGCATGTAGGATAGTTGGGATGGTATTTTTGAATAGTATGGCCGAGCCAAAAGGCATTGAATGTGTGAATTTCAGGGAAGGGGGAGTGCCCTTTTATAAGAGGGGTGGAGGGCACCTTATGAGAATCTAGAAATATTATTTTATAATAAAATAATTTTCAGTTTATAATGTCTCCAAAATGTATTATTTAAGGGCTGATGTTGGTATGGGTCTAAATACACTCAACAAATAGCTTTTAGATAGGTTTTAGTCACTATATTAACCTTATCTTTTAGATTTAACTGTTAGTTTAATATTTGACGTTTACCATGTCTCTTTGTATTTTAGTATTATATGGTTATTAAACATATTATATATATCCAAACGAACCCTAAGTGGTTCAATAATAATACTCCTATGATTATATAAGTCTTTTGGACGATCCTTATATTTTTAGTAATATAATATCAAATAATTATATAATATTTTTTAAAAAAACTCTTTTATGTCAATTTTTACACTATTTGGTATTTTGTTTTTTCTAAATTTATAACATCATTATTACTACGAAAAAAATTTATCTAACCAACCCTAACATGTAATATTGACCTATAAAATTAGTGGAATTCATAAAAAGTCTCAAATTACATTTATTTGGATATTTATAATATCAAATATTTTAATATTTCATTAATTAGGTAATTACTGCACCATCATTGTGTCATAAGTAAATTTAATTATACAATGTCTAAAAAATATAAATAAAATACCACTATGTAGGAAATTGATTTAGATATCTAATGAATATTTATAATCAATTTTTTTATGTATAACCCTATATTAAAATGGTTTAGTTTTTAAGTGTTGAATTTAACAGTTTTAACTTTTCTTTGAATTAAATAATAATAAATTTCCTAATCTTATCCATGTGCATCTAAATGATCATATGTTATTAATAAGGTTGTTTTTGGTTGAATTGAACTTATCCAATAGAATTAGGAAATGTGTTGAGATAATAATAATATCATTTTTACCCTTAATTACCCTGTTTACTTTTAACGGTGGTAAATAAAAGTCAAAAGTTACTAGTCACCAAAAATTATTTTTATCATATTGAAACACATTTTACATACTCATATCAATCGTGTCCCTTGGATTTTTGAAATTCAAATCACAGAAGTGGTAAAATTAAATTTTATTCCAATTTACAAATGCTCCTTGGAGTTGGGGAAAAGACTGTTAAAAAGATAAATAGGGTTTTTATATATCTAAAATTATTATAAACTGACTCCAATGAATTACAATGAACTTATATAGGTATTATATATCTTTTTTTACCAAAAATAAATTTAAATAAAATAAATAATAATTTAAATAATAATTTGTTTTTAAACTATAACTCATTGTTTTTCACTATTCATCAAAAATTGAATGTTTTCATAAAAATACAAAAAATTCACCCTAAGATAATTTTGATATTCCACATCTATAAAATAAGTCCATTTTATAGAGAAAATTTATAAAATTTCCAAAAGTGGGAGTTAGTATTCATAATGGCTAGTTTCATTAGTCACGATGTGTTAGAATGTCGAAGTTTCGTACAATGAAAGCTATTACATTATTCCAAGGGAAACATATCGTGGAAGCTTGGGGTGTTACATTATTCCCCCATTTTGGAAATTGCTTACTCACAATTTTTAAATTGGGCTTGGGAACATTATTGAAAGTCCCCAATCAGAAAAAGTGTCAATAAAACTATCACTTTAAAATAAAGAAAGAGAAGTACAAAGGTCAACCGAGAAAACCAATACTAGGATTCCATGTAGAAAAACATGGATATGGACAATAAACTAAGTATCAGGTTTTGACGGATATGAATAGAAAACATGATCAGGAGAAAGTTAACAACATGAAAACCTCAAACTTGTGATCGGACAAATGGTCATTTGTTTCCCAGTGGGAAAAGTAACAGATAGTGTTTTTTAGTATCATTTCATAGAGATGAGGAATTTATTTATGAAATTTACTAACAACATAAAGATATATACTTACATTTTATGTAGAGTTTCATTATTTAATAAATTTCTACCACAAAATCATTTTTTTAAACGATGAGTATTCAAGATGACTTGGTCACACTGAAAGAGCTAGAATCAACTTCTAGATAATCACATGATCCACAAAGGATAAACTATATATTTATATTGTCTTTAGAGATTAATAAATACAAAAATGGTTAGTAAAAGATTAGATGATCTCCCAAAAAGGACTTTCCTTTAGAGAAAGAAACAATATTCTTAATTTCTAAAATTAAACCAACAAAACCCCAAAGTTAAATAAATACCATTCAATAAAATTTTTCCTTAAACTCCTTCAATATAATAAAAACTAATATTGAAACACAAAACATAGAATAATTTGTCTATGTAGTCTTCCACGTTAAATTGTATCCCAAATGGAATCGACTAATCTTAAAGTCATATACTTATAAGTAACTAACCAAATCACATATTCTCTATTATAGGTTAATCATTTCCTTAAATAACCCAAATCACTATAAATCCACAATGAAAACATAGATAAAAATCCACCATTACTCCTCAAATGAAATACCAAAGTATACTATTTTCCTTAGGCATATTTTTTTCCCAACCGAGGAAACGTCTTCCAAAATAACATTTGTCACTTAATCACCAAATCATTTTCCTATAATAATGGTCTTCATTTGATAAGACATATGATCCCAAATCAACATATTATTGGTCAATAAAATCATTTATCTAAAAATAATTAGTCACACTAACTGGGGACTTCACGTAGTCCAGTGGTAGATGATAAATCCCAATCACACTCTCATTGTGGGTTCGATTCCCACATATTTGTCCACTACGATGGGTTGTCACACGTTCTGTGTGTTGACCCTTTTAAAAAATAGTATTTTATAACATTTCAAAAATGAGATAAATTTTCAATATAATCATAACATAATTTAACCAAAAATGTTAACTCCTACCATGTATTTTCATCCCAAAATATAATAACTTTTAATTGCATCAAACCCAATGATCTTATAAAACAAAATGGTTATTTATAACTATATCCATAAGAGAAAAGATAACTCTTCCTCAATTATAATTTTCACATGACAAACTGCTAGGTTACAAATACAAGAGAAAATTATCCAATGCAATCTCATCAACAAGGAGCACTAATAGTATTAACCATTTCTCCAACCATTCATTTCCACAAAGCTTCTTCATTGACTAAGAAAATATCCTATTAAATAAGGTATTCACTCTGGTAATGGCTAGGTCCCCTACATTTATGGAAAATGTCTGTAAATGGATTCGTGGGGCCATTTTAATTTTCATCCATAGTACAATTCATTTTTACTTGGAAATTCTTTACATTGTGTCCTTCTTTCCAACACATAAAGCATTTCATTGTTCCATTGGGAAACGATCCTGGGTGTCTCCTTCCACATTTCATGCATGATGGAAATTGATGATTCTTTTCTCCACGGTCTCCACTGATGGAGCTCTTATGATTCATCACCTTTCCCTCCTTTGTTGATTCTTGGAGTTGGTTAATATATATGTTGTTTATCATATTTTTGGAAAACTTATTTTCCATGAACATGATATCTTTTACCCCTATCAAAATTCAATTTTGTGGCTCATTTCCACCACCATTACCACCTTGTACATCATGGTAAAAGTTACTATGACTTCTTTGGAATCATTCCATTGAATAAAAACAGAATTCATTGGGTGAGTAACAGTAGTCATAAAATCATTTATATAATATCATGACACCATATTTTTAATTTGAAACGACTTAGGATTAACTAAGGTAATTTATTATCAACTTATATTAAAACCATCAAATAGGTTTTTAAAGAAAATGTAAATTATCCTAAGCATATCCCTCGGGAGTTTCGTAACCAAGAGTGAAGAAAGGCCCATTGTCGTGCACCAGTTCTCGTTCGAGTCTTTCTCAAATCATTGTTTTCATGTTTTACCCCTAGATATATCTATTCCAGAGCCGCCTCTACGTGATCATATCATGACAGGGATGTAATGCTTTGAAAACTCACAATATCTCTAAATACATAAATTTAATGAAGTTTTTCTATTCTAATTCTAAAATTCTATCATAGGGATATGTTCTCTAATCATTGTTTATTAAAATCCAGTTTCCAAGGATTGTACTAAACTTCCTCTGATAACAAAAATAACGCCCCTACCCGGGATTCCTAGAGTCGGTTCATTATTACGTATCATTGGCATTATAAAAAATGATCATGTCTCAAAAGACCGATTAGTTTAGTAGTCTTGTAAGTAATAGATAAATTCATAAGGATTACATTACGTCATAATATAGAAAACTACAACAACATTTTTTTCATTGAAAACACTGAGATCCCAAAGATAATCCATGCAGGTCAGTCATAATATACTTCTTCGTATCCTGGGAAAACTAAAACATAAAAACGGGTGAGCTCATATGCTTAGTAAGGATAAAAATGAAGCAAAAACATTCTTAAATAACAATAAATATTTAAGGCAATGTATAACACTAAAACAAAATTCATTTAAACTTGAACATCAGCATAATATGGAAAAGTAAAAATCAAATAATTCCATTTAATGTTTCACATGGATATCCTACTAGTCAAATAATCACATGAAATATCAATAGCCACTTTCTTAATGATGGAATGCATAATGCCAGACTTTCATAACCACATAGTAATGTCCATGTGACCTGACAACAAGTAAGATTTTGTCAAGGCCTTGTGCCACGACACTAGTTTGTATCATGTGACCTACCAATGCATTGAAAAGCTATAGAGGGCTCCACCCATCACATAATAAGTCCAATTATTTCCTCATATGAAAAGGTTGATACATAATCTGAACATTTGTATTATTACTAGCTTACGAAATGTCAATATTTTAACCAGAAACCATGTATGGAATAAAAATAGCACACCCAGAGTCAAACATAACTCAGTCAATATAATATGGAAGATTGTATTATAATATATCAACATAAATAGAGAATAATGAATGATATTGAAATAGGTGAAAATAATATCCAAAACTACTTGAGAGAAATAACCTCCTTTTTCTTGAAAACATTTATAAGTCTCACTATTTATCAATAATCGATTTAATATAGACTTTTGAATAAAAGTGTCCCATACCACATTGAACCTTTTAAAATAATTTTAATTTTAAAACATTAATGTCCATATAAATAAATTCATAAAACCATTTTTAAGACATGGACATTAATGAGAATTATTTAGAATAATAAATCTTTAAATCATTTTAAAATGATATTTTAGTTAGAGTTCCTAACCAAAATAAAGTCACATGAATAAAAATAATTGAGGAAATAAAAACATTATAATATCATGAATATAAAGGAATTCATGATATACTATGTCAAATTACATTATATACACCATATAAAAGTGAATTGGAGTTTAACAACAACAAATTCTCAATGGAATGTAAATTGTGATGAAATCTCCTATAAAGACTGTATCCTTAGGTTAAGGATAAATCAATGACATAATTATGTGTGACACATATAAATACACCGAATATAATTGGATATTCAATGTAAATCAATCAGTGGATATTAACACATATTCTTGTAAAAACATCACTAATGAATTGGATGGTTAACTCTATAAATAGAGATTGAGTTAAAATTACTCTTATCAAGGTCATATAGATGACCTGAGAATTTATCAATGAAGTGATTATGAGTATCAAAAGTATATCCATAGAAATGGGATTGGAAATTACCAAAATAATAATAAATAGTGATTCCACACATAATTAAAGAGTAAAATAATCAATGAAGTATGTGTAAAGCCGAATGAGTGGAAATTTAAATTTAAAATTTCCTTACTAATTTGGTAACATACGAAATATACATCCCATGAAAGATGTATCATAAAATGAAGACTTAAATACTCATAAATTAATGTTTATTACACAATGAGTACAATCATTGGGCAGTACATACACCACACAAAAGGAAATAGTGGCAATATGACATGAATCTCACAGAAATAGGAAGTGATATGAAAACCCTTACATCGTTGAAATCAATAGAGTCATATGGACAATAGTTAATGACAACCAAATGAATCACATAATATCATGAATACAAAGAGAATCATGATAATATATATATATATATATATCAAATTACAGTACACAATACACCACATTTAATAAATATGTTGAAAACAATGGAAATCTCACGGAATTAAAAGTGATATGAGAAACCCCTTACATTGTATTTTTCCTTGGTTGAGGGTAGGTTAACATCCTTTATAATGCTGAAATAAGTCTTATTAAATTATAAAATAATCATATAAATTAATAAGATATCATATATGATCTTTTAGTATTTCATAGTTAATAATATTTTAGTAGTATCATCATTTCGGGTGTTAACTGATTCAATTTACTTTATATGCATTGTTTCATAAGTAGTGTTTATTGTTATTAGGATGTATCTTATTCATATTCAGAAATATATCAAGTCATTAAATTTAAATACACTTATTTCCCATAGATTTTTTTTAAAAAAAAATACATGGGAATTTTATGAATCTGCAGTTTCTGATGGTGCTTGATTCTGAGGCCCGGTGTGCCTGGAATCAAATTATGATGTTTTGTTTGGGTACATTTAATAAACATACGTTCGGAATTTTATAACAATTGAACCAGTGCTCTGAATTGAAATCTGAGGGCACCATTGAACATCCAGTGTCAGTAATTTCTTAGTGAGACCTTCACCGCAATTGCGTTCTGACGAGTTTGGAAGTTTGTTTTTGGAGGTTTTTAATGTAATTTATTTAAATGATGTTTTAACTTTATTTAAATTGGGTGCTTAAAACCACTAAGGGGAGGTTGGATGTGGGGACCACCACACCTGAACCTCCCATGGGAGGTTTTGGTGGTGGGTCCCACCCACACAGAACCTCTCACGAGAGGATACGACGTGGGGACCTGATAGAGAAAATATTTTAAATTAATTTATATTTAATATCATTTTTTTAAACACACTAAAGTGTTCCTCTAAGATGAATTGTTTCATTTTTATGATTTTGGTGTTATTTTGAGCTGAATAGTAAAAATTGGCCATTTTGGATTTTTAACAGTTTTAACTTATTTTTGTATTTTGGCCATAAAATTAGCTACATTGATCCAAATTAAAAACTTATTTCTTTTCCAGATTCTACACATCCAGGGCTTCATTTACTATTTTTGGACTAATAGCTGAAGCGGCCATATGGAAACTCAAAATAAGATCACAAGTTGGCTCCAGAAAACTGTTTCCAGTTCTGCCATGTTTTGGTGTGGGATCCATAACTCATCCATTGTGGGCCCAAAGCATGTAAAAGTCGGTGGGTGGATGCGCAAGGAGTTTTGGAGCATCTTTTATTAAGGTATAACGGCGGGATTAGTCTGTTTGTGGTTCCATTAATGCTTCCTAATTCAAGGTTTGGCGTTTTTGAGATTCTGACTGGACAAAATAAATTATGAGAGTAAAACGGTCATAACTCACGGAATACCTGTCCACATCCGATGAGATTTTGAGGGAACACGGAGAAGAAAATTATGAACAACATTGAAGAAGGGCGCAATGCGTGAAGGGGTAATTTATTGGGTCCAAAACGCGACAACATTCGGAGAACAGAAATATTGCTATAAAAGGAGGAGAGCTCCTCCTCCGCAACACATCTCATTGTCCATCCCATTTCTTCTGGGACACCAAGGAGAAGAACTTCTAAGCTTTTTCTTTTATTTCTTTTATTTTAAAATTTATCTCCTCTCGCGAATTATCTCTCTTACCCCATCCAGGGAGGGGTAGTTTCATTTGAGTGATCGGAAAGAGGGAAGGCTAGACCAATGTGTTGTGTTTGAGTTTTTGAGCATGAAATGAATAAAATTTGTTCTTCTTTCTTCTTCTGGTTCCAATTCATAATCAGTATTAAATTCCGAATGCGGTTGTGTTAAGGTTTTGATTCTAAAATTCTAAATTTTTTTGGTCAATGATCACATCTCCCTTCACCCAATTCTAATCTGTATACGGCGGAACATGATTAGGTTTGGGTGGTGATTGCTCGACGGTTGTCAAGAAAGTGTGTAGGACTGTATGTCGAAATCTTGATTTATTAGGGAACAACAATTCTAGGTCAGGTATTTATCTAATTAATCAAGAGATCTTCTATAACCCTAAACACATTGGAAGGAGGATATACCAATTTAATGTTTTATAATGGAAAATTCTCATCACATCACTTTTACCAGTTTAAGGAAGAAGAAGAGATAAAATTTGGAATCCATGATGGCACAACACTAAGTCTAACCGAACCCAATCCGATCACCGTCTTTATCATTTGTTAAAATCAATAAATTTTTATTTTTGGTTTCTCTTATAGTCATTAAAATTAATTAAAACCAATCTTTTTATGAAAACCAACAAAAAGTGACAACCTTGTTTTGTGTGCACTCCTCTTCGGTAGACTACCTAGGATCAACTGCAATACTATACTTAGGTAAATAAAATATTGTTTTTCCACGCCCCATGACAGGCATGCGTCAAACTTGGCACTGTTGCCGGGGAGGAAGTGCCACAACCTATTTGTAAATATTTGACCTTTTCAAATTTAAAAATAAATTTTAAAAAAATATTATTTTTTCCGTGATGTATTCAAATTCAAATTTTTATGGATGGGAAGATTACTCGCAGTTGCAATATCAAGAACCATAAATTGATTATCATGACCTCAATTATTGGGTTGAAAATATTAGTAATAATTTGGATGATTTGGTTAGCAAAATGGAATGGGCATTGGACTATGTTCGTGCAATGATGGAGCAACCCGACCCTGAGCCGGAGCAATAACCTGAGATAGTGGTGGAATAAATTTCACCACTCATCATTGAAGAACAAGAGATGGTAAATGTTGAGGTACCTGAAGACTCATTCATCATCACTCAACCAATTCTACCCGAGATTGATGAAAAAAAGATGACTTCCCTACTGAGATACATGTGGGAGATCGACAAGAACTTGATGAATTTTGGAATAAATGTGAGGAACTTATTGATCTTCCCAAGCCTTGAAAACAAGAAGAGACAACACTGTGGAAGGAAGACACCACCCAATTGGTGGAATTTGAAGTCAAGATGGAGGAGCCCAACTACCTCCCTCCATCCAGTGATAAGAAAATCCAAGATTCACATTCAACTGAAGAAGTGATTGAACCAGACCCAACTTAGGGAGATAATCCATACATGAACTCTACCTTTTATGATTTCATTCAATATGATTTGAGCATCACTCCTTATAATTTTGAATTTTCAGATTTGGTCAATCCTTACATTGCCTTATAAGAAGATGAAAAAGAATATGCACCTATTGAGGAACACCTGGAGCTCCCTGAAGATATTGATCATCTACTTGAGGAAGTCCATGAAGACATACAAGTGGCTATGCATGAAGAACAAAATCTAAAAGCTTCCTTCCTAAAAAGGGATGATTTTGAAATTAATATTTCAAATTTTGAATCTCCCATTGATTATTCTTTTCATACAGCACATCTGGAGAAACCACTATATTTTGAAGAAGACGTTGCACAAGTTGCAACTGAAGAGGAGGTGGTTTCGTACTTCATCCTACCCCTGCCATGCAATAGGTTTATAATTGTGAAGGGGGAAGATCTGGTGTACTCTATACATGGAATTATCCTCAGAAAGGAAAAAGTACATGCTGGAAAGAAGAATTTTTGTTGGTTCATGAGCAAGAAACCTCACCTACCATCAGATTGGGGACAACTGATTGGAACTTCCCCTCTAGAGGCAGTCAAAACTCAGGGCCCACTTGGGGGATTAAACCATGATTTATCCTTATTTTCTTATTCAATTTAGATTTTCATTTATTTTAATAAATTTTTTATGTTAACTTTTTGACTTTTTTAGGTTTTCAAAGAGTTACACTTAGGAGATTAACTCGACGTTGCATTGCCAACAAGTCAGGTTGTCCATTAATGAAGAGGTTGTAGTGGGATTATACGTCATGAAGAAAAGAATCAATTTGACAGGGGAGTAAGAGTTTCAATTCTATATTATCCAACTTTATTCCCTACATTTTTAGTCTTTTAAATAATTAATCAAAAAAATGCATGCTCACGCTTGAATTCATGTTTTACTTGACTTCTTTGGGAGACATGAGTTTCATAGAAATATAATGATTCTATGTTTTAGATTTCAATGTTAATGAGATTGAATGATTAAAATGGATAATTGGATGATTAAAGTGAAGCAAGGATATTGAAATAAGGACTCATGATTTGAGGGAATTAATTGATTCTTGTAAATGAAATTTCCCTTCCATTTTTCATTCTTTGAATTTCTGAAATTCATGTTAATTAATTTGTTATTATTAATCATGCCATGAGTGATTTTCCAATATCATATTCTCATTCCTGAGAGGATTTCTAGACCAAATATTTCTTATTTTATCTTAAGCATATTTCTTGAGTGATCTTGGGACATTCCACCTGCTAGAACATGTATTGAAACTTGTCAAAGCTATGACTGTACAAAACCACATTTAAAATGATTGAGGCATCTCTTTGGCTAGCCACATTTTATCCTAATACCAACCCTTACATTTATCCTTCGTAGGCCCTTAGATTCCATGAATTTCCTTATAGGTTTAAGCCATATTACAATCCAATTTTTCCTTACCTACCCGCACTTTTAGTATTATTGCATGGTTATTTTAAGTTTGAGTGTGGGGGAAGGGCCTTTTGTGTGCGTTCCTTGGGATATGTATCATTTTTGTGTTGAGTAATGTGTTTGTCATCATTTTGGGCAATGTATTATTAGAAAATTGGGCATGAGTCATCATTTAATTATTCTTCTTTCATTTCATCCGGTTCTCCATAAAAAAATGAAAAAAAAGAAAAAAATCAAAATAAAGCTGTGCCTTTCTGGAGATTTACAAAAAAAAAGAAAATAAATGTGTGCCTTTCTGGAGCATTAAAAAAAATAGGGAGAACTTGGATGATATAATTCTTTGTAATCATTTATTGACTCATGACCCATGTCATTGAAAGGGAGTGGTGTTGTGATTCACATTTCAAGGGGATTTGAGTGAGGTTCATCTTGTGTTTTCACTTGATTAATCATGCATTGTATTTGAGAGTCAAACCTCCCACTTCTGGCCTTAAAATATTTCAATCATTTACCCACCAACCCTAAGCAACATATTCATTTTAACCTTTATTACAAGTCCTCATGATTTTATGTGTGTTTTGTCTTTACAAAGTGGAGAAAGTAGTTACTTTACAAGTCTATGGGTAAGGAGCATGTTCTCATGATATGAGCATATCTCCAGTATTAATTGTATCATGATTGATGAGAGAAAAGATTAAAAAGTGAGGTAGGTAATGATTTGGAATGTTTAATAATAATAAATTGAGAAGCTTGAATGAATGAAAGGAGAAGCTTCATTATTTTTCAAAGGGGAAAAGTAAACTGCATGAATTGATTGTTTATTTGAAAAATGGGAAATTAAATTGTTATTTTTTGTGGAACTGGAAAATTTGATTGGACATTGATAATCATTTGATTTTATTGCATTAGAAATTTAAATATTGGTGACATTGGTGCCCTTTGAATTCCATGTCGAGATTTTATGCTTGAGTTCAAACGTAGTCTATGTATGGGGGAATTGATAGAGAAAATATTTTCAATTAATTTATACTGAATATCATTGTTTTAAACTCACAAAAGTGTTCCTCTAAGATGAATTGTTTCAGTTTTATGATTTTGGTGTTATTTTGAGGTGAATAGTAAAAATTGGCTATTTTGGATTTTTAACAGTTTTAAATTATTTATGTATTTTGGCCCTAAAATTAGATACATTGATCCAAATTTCAAAATTATTTTTTTCCACATTCTACACATCCAGGGCTTCATTTACTATTTTTGGACTAAAAGCTGAATCGGCCATATGGAAGCTCAAAAGAAGCGCACAAGTTGGCTCAAGAAAACTGTTTCCATTTCTGCCTAGTTTTGGTGTGGGATCCATAACTCATCCATTGTGGGCCCAACGCTTGTACAATTAGGTGGGTGGATGCGTAAGGGGTTTTGGAGCATCGTTTATTAGGAATAACCGTGGGATTAGGCCGTTTGTGGGTCCATTAATGCTTCCTAATCCGGGGTTTGGCGTTTTAGAGATTCTGACTGGACAGAATAAATGATCAGAGTAAAAGGGCCATAAATCTCGTAATACCTGTCCAAATCTGATGCGATTTTGAGGGGACACGACCAAGACAATTATGAACAACATTGAGGAAGGGAGAAACGCGTGAAGAGGTCATTTATTGGGTCCAAAATGCGACAACATTCGAAGGACAGAAATCTAGCTATAAAAGGAGGAGAGCTCCTCCTCCTCAACACGTCTATTTCTCCATCCCATTTCATCTGGGACACCAAGGAGAATAACTTCTCAACTTTTTCATTTATTTCTTTTATTTTAAAATTTCTCTCCTCTCCCTAATTATCTCTCTTACCCCATCCATGGAGGGGTAGTTTCATTTGAGTGATCGGAAAGAGGGGAGGCTGGACCTATGTGTTGTGTTTGAGTTTTTGTGATTGAAATGAATAAGATTTGTTCTTCTTTCTTCATCTACTTCCAATTAATAATTCAGTATTAAATTCTGAATGCGTTTGTGTTATGGTTTTTATTCTGAAATTATAAATTGATTTGGTCAATGATCACATCTCCCTCCAACCAATTCTAATCTGTATACGGTGGAACATGATTAGGGTTGGGTGGTGATTACTCGACGGTTGTCAAGCACTTGTGTAGGATTGTATGTCGAAATCTTGGATTATTAGGGAACAAAAATTCTATTTCTGGGATTGCTCTAATTAATCAAGAGATCTTTTACAACCCTAAACACATTGGAAGGAGCATAGACCAATCTAAGGTTTTAGAAAGGAAAATTCTCATCACATCTCTTTTACCAGTTTAAGGAAGAAGAAGAGATACAATTTGGAAACCATGATGGCACAACACTAAGTCTAGACGAACCCAATCCGATCACCATCTTTATCATTTGTTAAAATCAGTCAATTTTTGTTGTTTGTTTCTCTTATAGTCATTCAAATTAATTAAAACCAATATTTTTACGAAAACCAACAAAAAGTGACAACCTTGTTTTGTGTGCACTCCTCCTCTGGAGACTACCAAGGATCAACTGCTATACTATAATTAGGTAAATAAAATATTGTTTTGCCACTCCCCACGACAGGCGTGCGTCAGGACCACATGAGACCCATAACCTCTCTATTAAATGGTTTGGTTGGGGACCACCCGACCCCTATTAATGGTGGAGGATAAACCTCCCTCTCTACCTCTTTAATGAGGGAGAGCCTCTTTCCAATCCACCTAGTTAAATGTGACACCGCTCACAAATTTAATTAGGTGGGGCCCACTCTTATAATTCTCCAAATTTCAATTATGTGCCAATGTAATTTTAGAAAAACCCTCCCTCTCCATTATCGTGGAATCTTGGGGGAAGGTTTTGGGACAGATTATTCAAGCGACGATACGCTAGAAAATAGACACGATGCCCAACCCTTTGAGAATTATTCCTCAAATGAAGAATCGTAGCCCACGAAGAAGGATGAACGACAAACATCGTCTTCATCCCTCTTCAACCGGTGCATGAAACAGAAGCACTGCCGCCCACGAAGAACTTCGATGACATCAGCTCGACTGGTCTTCTTTGATCACTTCTTCCTCCGACATTGACGGAATGATGACCGCCTTCGGCGACTCCGTCGTCGATCACCGAATTTGAGGAGGGGGTTTAATTTTCGCGTTGATAGTTTACCCCATTTCATACCTTCTCCAAAGGATAAAAAGAGATATATGCGGACTTTTTTGATGATCATCTTCTATATATGTTGAGACTTTTTTTATCCACCTAAACGAGGTGGGTTCGGTCCGGCCACAAACGGCCTGACACCCTCTGTCGAATTTTTATAGTGATGTTCTTCGAAGCGGAAACAAGGCATGGAAAAGAGGTGATGGTGTTGAAGATGGAGAATAAGTGCCACACTAGTCGCGACCTCCTCGAACCGCAACGCCCCCGCAGTGCCCCTGCGTGCTTCTCGTGCCATCGCGCACATCCCCGGCGCAGTGCATGCATGCCCCGTGTGCTACCCTGCTCAGTCGGTGCCCCACAGCCGTGCTGACCGGCACCCCATGGCCCGCTGGCGCACTGCCCGTCGCCCCCGCGCCCCGCCGACACGCTCCCCGATACCCCGTGCATCACCATCATGCTGCTTGGCACCCACACACCCCAAGACCCACTGCCCAGGGCCCCCGCCCCTCGTCGGTGGCATGCCTGGTGCCTTCGCGCCCCTCTGGCGGCCTCCTGGCATCCCTACTCTTTCCTGGCAGGCTGCCCCATGACGTGTCAGCGGCCTTCCCGGCACCCCGGCACCTTGCCTGGTGCACCCACAGCTTGCCGGTGGCTAGCTGACCTCCCCTCTCCCGGCACGGCCTTCTTGCTAGCCTTCTGACCACTGGCCTCTTGGGCCGATCTGCGGCGCCCCCCACGGTGTTGATTGTCAAACCGGCCTGGTCTCTAGGGCCGAGTTACCGAGCCGCCTACGTGGCAACTATTGGGCCGAACCGCCCACATGGTCCGCTGGTCCAGAACCTACAGACCGGGTCAAAACATAGCGGGATGAAAATTCCAATGTGCTTGGTCAGACCCAGCGAGTCTGACCAGGTCGACCCAGACCAGGTCGGGCCAGAATGGGTTGGGTCGAGTCGGTCTGACCGGGTCAGACCGGACCGGGCCTATTACTGACCCTTTACCTTCTTGGTTCATAGATTTGGCACCAGACGTTTGTTTGAAAAATAGTTAGCGGCACCAGTAATCTTGGATCATAGACATCCCTTTGAGTATACCCCATGGGAGTTCGGGTATAGTTGAGTCATGGTCAGGTTGGTTCGTACATGAATCCAACCGGGCCTCGGGACTAAAATGCTAATAATTCACAGACTATGTGTCTGATTGACACGCAGTATGTTCCGTTGAGACCCCTATGTCTTGGCGGTCATTTGTGATACTTCATTGTGAGACTTTGTGACACATGGAGTACCGACCAGTAGCTTGTGGAGCAGATCCTTCTGGTGACAAGTAGATAGAGTGTGGAGACATAGTTGCTGTAGACCTGAAGTCTACTTGACCGATTCGACTCGGAGTGATTCGATTAGCACAGTGGAAGGAGCGCCCAGTATTTGACGGTAGTACCATGGCAGATGGAGCATCTGGTAGTTGACATCAGACCCGCGATACTCGATAGGAGGAGTACCTCTGTAGGCTATAGGGGAGCACCCAGTATTTGGCGGCAGACCAACAGTGGATGATGTTCCCGGTATTTGGCAGAAGACCTACAGTACTCGACAGGAGGAGTACCTCAATTGTTCAAGGATAGTGAGAAGTGCCTCGGTGTTGCGACATTCCCACTGTACTCGATTGAGGAGGAGTTATTCAGCAGTCGTGGTTTTGATAATGAAAATCCTGGTTTGAGCTGAGTCAATGACCTTTGATTTTTCATCAAGATTTAGATGGGTTACATTATTACATTAGTATATATATAGGAATATACCTAAGTAATGGTTATCCATTGATTACATACATTGTGGTTTGTTCTTGATTAATTTTTTTGAGACCTTGAGGGTCTCAGGGTCTCTAATGAGTATCATTATACTCACCCCTGCACAGGATATGCTCGCACCATGTTATGTTGGATGCAGACGACAGACAATGTTGATGGAGGCCGAGAGCGCCAGGATTGGACGATACCTGGAGGAGGACCTTACAACGTATCAGTACACGGTGGAGTCTGATGGGCGTGGAGTGTTTTGGAGGCCATTTGTATCTACCCTTCTAGTAGGAACCCCGTTGGATGATCCAAGAGCTGCATTCACATTTCATCTATTTCTCCCTTTCTCAGTTGTATTTGTACTTTACATTTCTGCATGTATTCTATCCCCCCTTTACTTTTAGTGCACATGTTATACAAATTTTACTTAGTTTTTTCTTCTTCTTATACTCTATTTGCGTGTGCTTACATTTTTAAAGGCAATGCCTTCCCAATTTTAGGGAATTATGCCTTTGGTGATAGTCTCCAGCCCCTAGCCTAGGAAAGGTGGGCTTGGGGTAGTCACAATACGGACCACGGGGGAACGGGTCATGCCAAATTATTATCAGAATAGTCAGTTCTACCATATAACATAGGACTCTGATATTTCATTTCTGTGAAGAAATAATGTTAATGTTAATGAGTGTGGTTTTCAGTTCAGGGAGTCTAGTGTTGGTGCGACGACTGATGTATCCATACACCAGGACCCTAACTTTTGATTTCTATCATAGTGCAGAAAACACTGATAGCACGTGTGTTTTAAAATTTTTCTTTAAGTCATCTCAAATCGGGTCAGTTCACCAGGTATAGTATTTTGACCGTGACGCATTTTTTTCTTTTAGAATGCCTCCCTGTGGATGACCAGCTAGAGCCCCAAGAGTTGTACGTACTGATATCCCACTGAGTGATGAGGATTCGGTGCGTGGACCCTTTCCAGTTGAGGCACCAGTGGTACCACCACCCGTTGGGCCACCGATGCCACCAGCCCCAGTAGGAGATGATACATGACGCTTGAGCTCATTTCATGAGTTCCAATGCCATAGGCCACCCCGGTTCTGGGGAGATACAGACCCATAGGCGGTTGAGGTATGGATAGAGGCTATGGAGAGAGTCTTTAGGCTAGTAGGGACACCAGCAGACATCATGGTGATCCTTGCTTCCAGTCTCGTTCAAGCAGCAACAGAAAGATGGTGGAGCCTGATGCTCCATATGTATGACGAGGTGACACTTCTATGGGAAGACTTCGAGAGCCTATTCTGGGAAGAGTTTTTACCATCCACCCTTCGAGTGGTGCGGATAAAGGAGCTACTTCATTTATAGCTGGGCAGTATTAGTGTAGCTCTGTACTTAGCGAGGTTCACTGACCTCTCATGCTACTCCACTTATATATTACAAGAACCATTCTTCAGGGCCCAGACATTGAACAAGGAGTCACACGAGAGATAAGAGATTCATTTATCTCCAACATCATCCCGACACTGGCTGGGGTGTTGGAAAGAGCCCTCCTAGTTGAGAGTTTCCATGCTGAGCATTCTCCAGCAGCGTGACCCACCACAAGTCAACTTTTAGTTGAGTATTTAGTAGCTGGAAGTATATAGATCATGCAAGAGTCCAAGATGACCAAACCCACAGGTGGTCGACCGCACGACTCCGGATTGGTTGTGCGTCGCACCCAGAGTGGAGACACAACCATACATGATAGGAGTGGACAATGTTACTCATGCGGCGGACATGGTCACATAGCTCGTGAATATCCGACCCTCCATTTTTACGATCATTAGTCAGTTGAGGGACCTCCTAGGAAGAGGCAATGGTTCGATTGAGGCGGTCTGTAGGGAGCAGGCAGATGTGGCAGAGGAGCTAGTCGAGAAGATAGCGGAAGTCGATGATACGAGGTTCTACCACCACCACCAGGAGTTCCACCCCGACCACAGGAAGCAGGTGGATATGGGAGAGCACAACTACATGAAGCTGAGGCCTATGACAATGGTGCTCCAGAGATTGTATAAGGTACGATCTATGTCTACTCCACCTAAGCTTCAGTTCTTATAGACATAAGTTCTAGTCAAATTTTCATTTCTACTGCCCTCATTCAGAGCACAATGATTTCAACAAAGCCATTGGCTCGATCCTTACTGATAAAGACTCCTACGGGAGAATACTTGATGATTATGCACTAGTTCCGGCAGTGTGAGCTTACACTATGAGGCGAGAGCTTCAGCTGGGATCTCCTTGTAGTGGCATCAAGCCCTTACGATGTCATCTTGGATATGGACTGGTTATCTCCATTCCATGCTCATATTGACTATATTAGGCGCAATGTGAGGTGTCTCCACACGGATGAGACCATGTTCACCTTCACCAGAGAGAAGGGAACCGTTGCAGTATAGGAAGAATAGAATTGGAGGAGGATTCAGTCAATCACTCCCCAGTTGGCTTGCCTTACCCTCAGAGTAGTAGATATGGAGAGTCCAACATATCCTGTAATGGTGGACCAGTATGTGGATGTTTTCCCTAACGATGTCACAAGACCACCTCCTCAGAGAGAGGTGGACTTATACATTGTCATGTACCCTGGGAAGACAATGATATCTACTCCAGCATATCGGATGGCTCCCGCTGAGCTTCACGAGATGAGGGTATAGCTGGGGGACTTACATGGGAAGGGAGTCATCTAGCCCAGTGTTTCTCCCTGGGCGGCCCCGATTTTGTTCGCCAAGAATGAAAATGGGATCTTGAGACTCTGTGTCAACTAATATCACCTGAACCATGTGAACATGAAGAACAAGTACCCACTCTAGAGGATTGATGACCTCAATGATCAGCTCAAGGGAGCACGATGGTTCTCGAAGATAGACCTCATATCAGGCCATCACCAGCTCAGAGTTCGAGATGAGGATGTGTAGAAGACGACCTTCAGGAGTGGGTATGGCCACAATGAGTTCTTGGTTAATCCCTTCAGGGTAACCAACCAACCAGTAGTGTTCATATTTCTCATGAACTTGATCTTCCAGCCTTACCTTGATCGCTTTGTCGTATTCTTCATCGATGACATACTGATCTACTCGACTATAGAGGAGGAGCATGCCTACCATTTACGAGTAGTACTGGACACACTCCGAGAGTACCATCTTTATGGTAATCACTCGAAGATCTCGTTTTGGATTCGAGAGGTTCACTTTTTTGGACACATCATCTTAGAGGCAGGAGTTGCAGTGGATCTGACAATGATCGAGGCCGTACATGCGTGGGATCCACCCAGGAGTGTGACGGTGATACGAAGATTCCTGGGATTGTCTGGATACTATTTGAGATTCGTTCTAGACTAATCTAGAGTTGCAGAACCTCTTTCATCCTCGACAAATAAGGGGCAACCCTTTATGTGGTCAGAGAGCTGCCAACAGAGCATTGAGGAGTGGAGGTAGAGGCTGACTATTTCCCCCATCTTGTGGCTTCCAGATGAAGTAATATGGTATGTAGTCTACTATGATACATCAAGGACCGACTCAGGTGTGTCCTGATGTGGAATCGATCAGTGATCGTGTATGGTTCTCTGCACCAGAGACAACACGAGTAGAACTACACTACCCATGACCTATATTTAGCAGCAGTGGTATTCGCCTTAAAGATGTGGTGGATCATTATAATGGGATAACATTTTATCATGTAATCCGATCCCAAGAGTCTCAGGTATATATTAACTCAGAAGGACATGAACCTGAGGCAACGACATTCGATGCAGTTCCTCCTGGACTTTGACTTTCAGATAGTATATACTCCTGGGATGGGTAATGATGTTGCTAATGCGCTTAGTAGGAGGACTGGTATTCAGCTACTAGGAGAGGTGACAGAGCAGCTAACTGCCTGACAGATATCCTTTGTGGATAGAGACAGAGCATCATATGTTCAGTCTCTTACAGTCACTCCTCCACTAGCGAGTCAGGGAGGTGTAGCATGGAGACGCTGACTACGAGATGTGACGTGATCAAATATCCACAGGGCAGGCACCTGATGGATTTTCTAAAGGTGGGGAGCACGTTGTCCACTTCAGAGGAAGTACCATGGTACCGGTTTCACTTTAAGAGGAGGGTTTGAGGGAGTTCCACATGTCCCCTCTAGCAGTACATCCAGGTGTGGCGAAGATGTACTAGGACCTTCGACGACATCATTGGTGGCGAGGTATGAAGAGGGGTGCAGCATAGTTTGTCCCACGATGCCTTACTCGTCAGCAAGTGAAGTCAGAGCACCAGGTACCCACAGGCTTGGTTCGGCCCTTAGAGGTCCCAGAGTTTATGTGGTACGGGATATCTATGGACTTCGTGATGGGTAATCCACGTACATCCAAGAGTCATGACTCAATTTGGGTGATCGTTGACTGACTCACCACGTCGGCACACTTCCTACCGATCTAGGAGAAGGGTTCAGTAGAGAGCTTGGGACACCTCTATGTATTGGAGATACTGAGTTTTCCTGGAGTACCTTCTACAATTGTCTCCGACTGAGACACACGGATTACTTCCCAACTATGGGAGGGGTTGTAGGAAGATTTCCGGACACAGCTTCACTTTAGAACCGCCTTCCATCCTCAGACTGATGGTCATACTGAGAGGACCATATAGACCCTCGAGGACTTAATTCATGCTTGTTTCCTCGACATTGATCGCAGCTGGGAGGACCACATGCCATTGGTGGAGTTTTCCTACAACAACAGCTATTACTCCACAATCGGTATGGAACCTTTCGAGGCGTTGTACGGACAACCTTGCAAATCACAACTATGCTGGACAGACACAAGGAAGTTAGCACTAGTGGGAACATAGATGCAACGGGCTACCACAGAGAAGGTGCAGATCATCCAGGACCAGATGAAGACTGCACAGAGTAGATAGAAGTCATATGCTGACAAGAGGCAGAGACCTCTGGAGTTCAAGAATTGAGACCACATTTTCCTACAGGTTTCACCTCGATGAGGTCTACAGAGATTTGGACGAGGTGGAAAGCTATCTCCTAGGATTATTGGACCATTCAAGTTCATCAGCAATGTAGGCGAGGTCGCTTCCCCTTGGATCTTTCACCTCAGTTGCACTAGGTGCACGACGTCTTCCACTTATCTCAGCTGAGGAGATAGGTGCATGACCCATCCCACATCATCAACCATGGGGATCTGGAAATCGATGACAGGGCGACATTCATGGAGGTTCCAATGGAGGATGAGGATCAACAGGAGCAGGTCATATGTGGATGGTCAATAAATATGGTGCACGTATGTTGGCAACACAGAAACCTCCAAGAGAGAACATGGGAACTGGAGGCTCAGATTCGTGCTCAGTACCCTCATTGGTTTCTTTAGTGTGAGTTGTAGATTATTGGAACGTAAAGCCCTGAGGTGGGGACAATGTAAAGACCCATATTTCCCATGGAATATTTTTAAATACATGGAAATTTTAGGACTCTACAGTTTCTGACGACGCTTGATTACGAGTCCTGGTGTTCTTGGAATCAAATTCTGAATTTTGTTCGGGTACGTTTAGTAAACATACATTTGGAATTTTATAACTTTTGAACCGGTGCTCAGAATTGAAATCTGAGGGCACCGTTGAACATGCAGCATTTGTAATTTCTTAGTGAGACCTTCATCGCAATTGCGTTCTGATAAATTTGGAAGTTTGTTTTTAGAGGTTTTTAATTAAATTGATTAAAATAATGTTTTATCTTTATATTATTTAGGTTGTTAAAACCTCCAAGGGGAGGTTGAAGGTGGGGGACACCACACCCCAACCTCCTTGGGAGGTTATGGGGGTGGACCCCACCCGTACATAACCTCCCACGAGAGGATACGACATGGGGACCACCCATGACCCATAACCTCTCTATTAAATGATAGGGGTGGGGACCACATGACCCCTATTAATGGTGGTGGATAAAACCTCCCACCTCTCTCTCTTTAATGAGGGAGAGCCTCTTTCCAATCCACCTAATTAAATGTGACACCTCTCATGAATTTATTTAGGCGGGGTCCACTCTTTTAATTCACCAAATTTGAATTAAGTGTCAAAGTAATTTTAGACAAACCCTCCCTCTTCTATATAAAGGAATCTTGGGGGAAGGTTTTGGGACGGGTTCTTCAAGAGGCAAAAAACTGGCAAAGAGACGCAACGCCCAACCCTGGGAGAATTATTCCTCCAACGATGAAATTTTGCCCACAAAGAACAAATAATGATGAATTCCATCTTCATCATTCTTCTAATGGGGCATGAAGGGGAAGAACTGTCGCCCACGATGAATTTCGATGACGCCATCTCAACTTGTCTTCTTCAAACTCTTCTTCCTCTGAATTTGATGGAACGACGACCGCCATCCTCAACTTGGTTGTCAATCATCATATTTGTGGTAGGGGGTTTAATTTTTGGGTTGATATTGCACCCCTTTTCTTACCTTCTCCAAAGGATATAAAGGGAATGATGCCGATGTTTTTCATGATCGTCTTCTACTTATGTTGAGCCTTTTGTTATCCTCCTAAATGTGGAGGGTTCGGGATGACCTCACACGACCCGACACCCTCCGTCGAATTTTCATTGTGATGTTCTTAGAAGTGGAATCACGGAATTACTATGAGGTGACAACGACAAATATGGAAAACAAGGGCCACGCTAATCACAGCCTCCTTGAACCGCTCCGCCCCCACGGTGCCCTGTAGCGCTTCCCATGCCCTAGCGCGCTTCCACGACGTGCTGACCGCTAGCCACGAGTGCTTCCTAGCTCCACCGGGGCCGCATCGGCACACAACCCATCATCCCCGTGGCCCGTTGGCGCGCTGCCTGGCACCCCACGCCCTGCCGGTGTGCTGCCCGACACCCCCGTGCTCCGCCGGCAGGCTTCCTGTTTCCCCTGCGCCCAAGCGGCACGCTTCCCGACTCCCCTGCACCCCCTAGCGGCCTGACTGGTGCCCTCATGCCCCACCGTCTACCTGGATGGTTCCCCCGCGCCCCACCGGTGGCCTACTCGACACCCCCATGTCCTATCGACGACCAGCCCTGTGCCCTGCCGGCTGCCTGCTCGGCACCCTGGCGCCCTGCCCGGTGCACCCGCAGCCTGCCAGTTACCACCCGGCATACCCGCACCCCGCACAGCCATCCTGCTGGCCTTCTGTCCCCCTGACCTCTCGATCCAACCCACGGTGCCCCCCGCATTGTCTCTAGATGAACCGACCTGGTCTCCCGGGCCTTGTTTCCGAGCCGCCTACGTGGCGACTACCGGGCCATACTGCCCTTGTGGTTAGCTGGGCCTGGCCCAGCAAACTGTGACAAAACATAGTGGTATGACCCGGTGTAACACCCCGAGCTTCCACGATACGCTTCTCATTCAATAATGCAATAGCTTGCATTGTACGCAACTTCAAGTTCTAACACACCGCGACTAATCCAAGGAGCCGTTATGAATAGTAATACATACTTTTTGAAATTATATAAATTTTATCTCTCCAAATGGACTTTGTTTTTGTATTCGGAATATCATAGTTATCCTAAGTTGAAATTTTTGTAATTTTCTGAGAACTTCCAATTTCTATGAATAGTGAAAAATACTTAAACACAACTTTTTTAATCAAAATAATTTATATTGATAAATTATATTATTGAGTGGTTTTAAAGTATAATTAGAATATATTTTTACCATTTTATCCAATGGTGTACATTATAATAAATTTCACCTAGAAATTAGACATAAACAATTGTCAATCTTTAGATATATATTGTTTCTTAAAACACGCTATTTGCTGTGACATCGGGAATTAATTAATGAAACTTATATGATTGGAATTTCATAAAATTGACATCATTTTTGAATTCGGAATATCAATTATAGCTTAGGGTGAAATTTTGGCATTGTTCTGAAAAACATTAATTTTTGATGAATAGTGAAACCACTAAGTGGTAGTTAAAAAACTGATTTTTTCGTTTAAATGAAACACTACCACTTCTGTGATTTTATTTTCAAAAATCCGACATACATGGTTGTAATTAGAAAGTAAAATTTTGTTCAATGGGATTAAAATAATTTTTTGTGAATAGTAACTTTTAAGTTTAATTAATCACGATTAAAGGTAATTAGTGAAATTTAAGGTAAAAATGATATTATAAAAATATGAAAATATCTTTACACTTGTCCTAACCCTATTGGATGAGTCATGTCCGACCAATAAAATCAATGGGTCAACTTGGGAACCCCATGGAGCCACTTTGGTAGGAAAATGACATTAAAAACATTTTATTTAATATTAAAATAAAAATGTAACAAACAAGAGTTGTTTTACTAAAACAATTATTAAATGGGTTTATACAATTCATATTTTTGACTATAAATATTCATTATAAATCTAAAAATATTTCTTAAATCATGATATTTTTTTATAATTTTTAGACATTAAATAAATTAAATTATTTATGACACCATGATGATGCAGCGATTACCTCATTAATTAACGATTTAAATAAAATGAACAGATAATGTAAAATCCAAGGCTTACACTTGTCAAAAACCTATTTTATGAGTATATTACGAACCCTTTTAACCTTATCCTCGAATTATATAAGTGTGGGACCTTTAGAATCCGAAAAGCATTGTATAATAATGTAACATTTTAATACTTTCCAAGAGTGCCCCTCCTCTCCACCTATAAAAGGCCCCCACCACTACCACCTTACTCACACTTTAAAAGCCTTTTGGCTCGGCCAACCTCTGCCTAAATACTCTCCCAACTTCCCTCCATTGCTCCTAGAAGCCTAACTTTGGGCATAATTCTTTCCAAGGAAGCCTTTGGCTCAAATAAAAAAGAGTTACCCGATTTAAAGGTAATGTCTTCTCTAATATTGTTTTGTTTTATTTTGATTCTCCAAAACCTTAAACTCTTTTTATTAATTTCTTTTGTAACAACACCAGTATATAAAATATACTAGGATTTTGATATGATAATAATTTGGTTTACACTTACACACACCTTCGTCTAATGGTTAATGAGCATACTGTTTCTGTGGGTGGCGAAATACTGCCCCACGAAATGATGATTGTTCAATATTATTTTAACACCTCTAATGGTGGCCATTTTGATGACACTATTTTCATATATGATATATATATTATGTTTATGTTTTCCTTATGCTTCTGTATTTCTCATTTATGGCATACTTTATGATTTAAATTATGGGTAAACGCGATAATTTCATTTTAGAAAGTGCGGACTACCGCCCCCTCAAAGTGATTTGAATAGTTAATGCCATATGTGGGATGTATAAAGGATGGAGTAGATGATATTAAATATGATATTATACTGGAATTATAATACACCTTTATACTATTATTATTTCATTCCATTAAATATGAAATAGAAATGAAAGTAGCGTTCATGCGTACGTACGGCTTATCGTCCCCCTGAACGGTGCATTTCATTTCTTACCTCTAAATGTTATGTAATATTATAAATGAATGTATATACTGGATATATATGATATATATGATATCTAAATCATGAATATAATTCTGGATATAATGGATATTTCACCACATGAACAACTTGTAATTATAATTTGTTTATTTTTGAGTCAAGTACCTAAGATCGACAAAACGACCATTATAAACATAAATAATTACATAATGTTCACGACATGGTAATAACTGATATAAAAGGAATAATGAACTTGAAAGAGGTTCTTAAGAAGGTAGAGATTAACTCTAGTTTATTATTCAGGAGATCAAATAATGGTCGAGTGAATTCGGACACGAGGTAAAGGAATTTCTTAACCCAATTTCCATTCTTTGGGTTAATCTCCTACATTCAAATTATGTCATGATATTATTATGTACTATCATGTATTTGTACTTTCTTTATGTGTACTTATAGTGAATACACATAATAGATCTATTTTATTTTATAAATGATCTTTTTAAGGACATCGTCTCAATCTCCTTTCATTGAGGCATATTTTTTTTATACACAACTTTCTTTTATACGGTGTATAAACCCCTTTGACTTTTACGTTTATTCAAAAGGAATCTTTTTTATATGAAGAGTTTTACTAAATGACAAAAAGGGAATGTTTTTCATTCCATACATATGCGGCGACAACGACTTCTCCGCCGCCGTGACCATTATTTGAGTTTCGGCTTCCCCTACTAGCCATAACTTTTTTTAAATGAAAAATAAAAACCAAGTTTTAACTTTCATTTATTTTGGTATTAAAAATGGTTTTCGTAATTTTTTTATTATATCAATGTGTTGTATTGATATCTTGTGATTGAAATGTGGAAATTTTATGTTTCCTTTATGCATGTTTTATGTGATACGATTATGTTATGGTTTATGATATGTTTAAAACGTTTCATATGAGGAATTCATTGGACTTAATAAGTGATGGGTGGAGCCTGCTATAGCTACTCGATGCATCGGCAGGTCTCATGAGACAAACTAGTGTCTTGGAACGAGGCCTTGACAAAATATTATTTGTGGTCTTGGCACGAGGCCTTGGATATTTTGTTATGATAGTCTAGCATTATGAATTCCATCATTATGAAAGTGGTTATTGATATTTCATGTGATTATTCCACTAGTAGAATATATATGCGAGTAAGTAAATGGCATTATTTAATTTATTTTTTCCATATTATGCTGAAGTTAATGTTTAAAAATGATTTTGTTTTAGTTGTACATTGCCTTAAATTTTAATGTTTATTTACGAAAGCTTCCGCGATATTGTTATCCTTACTGAGCATCTGAGCTCACCCCTTTCAATGTTTTAATATTTTCCAGGATGTGAAGAAGTATTTTATGAATGACCTGCAGGGATAGTAAGAAGAGGATATGAGTGTGGAATATGAAGACTTTGTTATTTTAGATTTTCACTTTATGATGTAATATAACATTTATGAATATATCTAGTGTTTCCAAGGCTACTATACTAATCGGTCTTTCTGGACCTGATCTTTTGTGATCATGCCAATGTTACGAAGTAATGCACCGACTCTGGGTAGCTGGGGTCGGGGCATTACATTTTTATCAGAGGGAGGTTATTACTTACCTTGGAAGCTAAATTTAGATAAACTCTGATTAGAGCACATAGACCTAAGATAGACTTTGAGGATTAGTATGGAAGAACTTCCTAAAATTTTGGTATTATAGAGATTTTGTGAGTTTTATGAGCAATACATCCCTGTCTGGATACGAGAAGGTAGAGGTGGCTCTGGAACAGATGTATCTAGGGGTAAACCCCGAAAACACCGCTTTGAGCTAGACTCAAACGGGAACTGGTGCATGACAATAGGCCTTTATGCACTCTTGGTTACGTTACTCCCGAGGGATATGCTTAGGATTATTCTCATTTTCTTTACAAACCACTATGAAGGGTTATGAGTATATACATCCTCAAAGAAAACATTTTTTATGATTATGGATTATATCCATAAATAGTTCAATTAGTGTTAAGTGTTTTACAAGTATGGAATTATGTATTTTGATTCGTAAACTAATCTAGTTTATGCCATTGTTTATAAATGGTGCCTAGTGGAAGGAATGGAAACCTTATCAATGCACACATTCTATGTAGGTATTTCCATCCTGCTCAAGATAATTATTTTGGATCTGGAGATACAACTGGTGCTAATCAACTTATTACCATACTGGGAAAACTCACTCAGGTTATGAATAATAACCTTACTCGTATGGGGCACCCTGATCCGCAACGTGTAGGATCAATGTTAGACTACTTCATGAGGCAAAAACCACCAAAATTTAATGGGGGTACAAATCCATTCGTATATGACCAATGGATAAACTCCTTAGAGAAAATATTCCACACCTTGGGGAGTAGCCAAAGGGAGAAGGTTATCATGGCAGTTTACCGCCTCACTAGAGATGTCGATCAATGGTGGTCATTGATTAAAAATACAAAGGAAGATGAAGAAGTATCAAGTATGGAATGGAGAGAGTTCAAAGATCTTTTCTTAGAAAAATACTTTCCACATGACCATCGAGCAGATATGGAAAGGCAATTTCTGAGTCTGAGACAAAAGGAGGATGAGAATGTCGCAATGTATGAGGCTAACTTTACAAGGTTAGCGAGGCATGCAACAGATTATATACGTAACCCAAGAAGTAAGATTGATCGTTTCATTGATGGGTTAAAACCATTCCTCCATCAAGTATTAGTCTCACAAACCTTCTCGTCATACGAAGATATTGTATCGTGTTCTATCAAGATATAAAAGGAATTCTCTAAGTCTTATGACAAAAAAGTAAAGCAAGAGAAGAAGAGTAGGGTGGAACAAGAGACAGATAAAGGGAAAAAGGGAAAAAAGGATTTTCAATTATGTGATAATTGTGGGAAGAATCACCCTGATACTTGTCTAAAAGGAATGTGAGTTTGTTATAAATGTGGGGAAAAAGGTCACCAGGAGCGTGATTGCAAGGGAAAGAAAGATGCTATAAATGTTGAATGCTACAATTGTAGGGAAATGGGGCATTATGAAAATGAATGTCCTAAGCGTCAGGGAAGCATACCTCATAAAAGGCTAAGGGATCACGGACAATCTTATGCTATTACTATAGTTGAAGCAGAATAATTAATGTATTGGTGCTTTTGGACTCAAGGATTATATTCTGGTTATAAGGATAATGTGATTGTACTGTAGTACTTGTTGTTTTCATTAAGGATTTAATATGTTGAAGGTAATCATATTTTTAGTATGTGACAATAAGATAAACTTTACTTTGTT
Organism: Viscum album; assembly: GCA_963277665.1. Lineage (NCBI taxonomy): Eukaryota > Viridiplantae > Streptophyta > Magnoliopsida > Santalales > Viscaceae > Viscum > Viscum album. The sequence continues at coordinate 114,716,506 of OY728128.1, read as the reverse complement.
TGGGTAATCTGATGTTATAATTGATTTTGGTATTTAAAGACCTTTTAGAAAAAGTCTGGACAAAGGTATTTTGGATAACCTTGGATAGTATTGTTTAAAGTTAAAACATTTGTGACGATTATTTTTGGAATATTATAATACTATAATTTTAGAAAAAGGACAACCTGCATGGTGGGGCATAACCTGTCACGTCGGACAAAGCTGCAGGAATCGAACCCACAACCATAGTGCGACATGCCTTTATTACCTACCACTAGCCTACAGGAAATCCCTGGTTATTACAAAATAGTTTTACTAATCTAAATGGTATGTGTTAATATTTGTAACCTTATACAATTAGGATAAATAGAATATTTTTGAGTTCTATTACCTTTTAGAGTGAAAGATGGGTTTGTGGTAAAAATTTATTAAAGAATGAAAGTCTACATGACAAGTATGTATATTCCCTTACGTTCTTAGTAAATCTCCTAAATAAATTCCTCAACTTTATAAAATGTAACTTAAAACAAAAAAGTTGTCAGTTAACTTTTCCAACTGGGGAATCAATGATTGATTAACCAATCAAAAGTTTGTGATTTTCTTATAGTTAGCTTTCTCCTAATCCTGTTTTCTATAACTCTCCATCAGACCTTTATGGTTTGTTTTTCTTCCATATCCATATTTTTATAGAATCATAGTATGGGATATCTCGGGTGACCTTTGTACTTCTCTTTATTTCTTTTAAAGTTATATTTTTATTAACCTTATTTCCGATGTGGGTTTTCCACAAAGGTATTTTCTATTTTCAACATTTTATTTTCATAGAAAATTTTCAAATTGTGAGGACGTAATTTATTGAAGGAGGGGAGAATGTAACACCCCGAGATTCCACGATACACTTCTCATTCAATAATTCAACAGCTTGCATTGTACGCAACTTCGAGTTCTAACACACCGCGACTAATCAAAGGAGCCGTTATGAATAGTAATACCTAATTTTTGAAATTTTATAAATTTTATCTCTCCAAATGGACTTTGTTTTTTTATTCTGAATATCAGATTTATCCTAAGTTGAAATTTTTGTAATTTTCTGAGAACTTCCAATTTCTATGGATAGTGAAAAATACTTAAAAAAAAAATTTCTAATCAATTTAAATTTATATTGATAAATTATACTATTGAGTGGTTTTAAAGTATAATTAGAATATTTTTTTACCATTTTATCCAATGGTGTACATTATAATTAATTTCACTTTGAAATTAGACATAAACAATTGTCAATCTTTTATATATATATTGTTTCTTAAAACACGCTATTTGATATGACAGCGGGAATTAATTATGAAATTAATTAATGCAACATATATGTTTGGAATGTCATAAAATAGAAATCATTTTTTAATTCGGAATATCAATTATAGCTTAGGGTGAAATTTTGGCATTGTTTTGAAAAACATCAATTTTTGATGAATAGTGAAACCACTAAGTGGTAGTTAAAAACTGATTTTTTCATTTAAATGAAACATTACCACTTCTGTGATTTGATTTTAATCAATCCAACATACATGGTTGTCATTAGGAATTAAAATGTGGTTCAATGGGATTAAAATAATTTTTGGTGAATAGTAACTTTTAAGTTTAATTAATCTCGATTAAAGGTAATTAGTGAAATTTAATGTAAAAATGATATTATAAAAATATGAAAATACCATTAAACTTGTCCTACCCCTATTGTATGAGTCATGTCTGACCAATAAAATCCATGGGTCAACTTGGGGACCCCATGGAGCCACTTTGGTAGGAAAATGACAGTAAAAACATTTTATTTAATATGAAAATAAAAATGTCACAAACAAGAGTTGTTTTACTAAAACCATTTTTAAATGGGTTTATAAAACACATATTTTAAAATATAAATATTAATTATAAATCTAAATCTATTTCCTAAATCATGATATTTTTTTATAATTTTTAGACATTAAATAAATTAAATTTTTTATGACACCATGATGATGCAGCGATTACCCCATTAATTAACGATTCAAATAAAATGAAACGATAATGTAAAATCCAAGTCTTACACTTATCCAAACCCTATTTGATGAGTATATTTCGAACCCTTATCACCTTATCCTCTAATTATATAAGTTTGGGACCTTTAGAATCCGAAAATCATTGTATAATAAAGTAACATTTTAATACTTTCCAAGAGTGCCCCTCCTCTCCACTTATAAAACCCCCCCACCACTACCACATTACTCACACTTTAAAAGCCTTTTTGCACGGCCAAACTCTGCCCAAATACTCTCCCAACTTCCCGCCATTACTCCTAGAATCCTCACTTTGGGCATAATTCTTCCCAAGGAATCCTTTCGCTCAAATCAAAAAGAGTTACCCGATTTTAAGGTAATGTCTTCTCTAATATTGTTTTGTTTTATTTTGCTTCTCTAACCCCATAAACTCTTTTTATTCCTTTATATTGTAACAAAACCAGTATATAAAATATACTAGGATGTTTTTATGATAAGTATTTGGTTTACACTTACACACACCTTCGTCTAATGGTTAAAGAACATACTGTTTCTGTGGGTGGCGAAATACTGCCTCACAAAATGATGATTGTTCAATATTCTTTTAACACATCTAAATGTGGCCATTGTGATGAAACTATTTTCATATATGATATATATATTATGTTTATGTTTTTCTTATGATTTTGTATTTCTAATTTATGGAATAATTTATGATTTCCATTATGGGTAAACGTGATAATTTCATTTTAGGAAGTGCAGACTACTGCCCTCTCAAAGTGATTTGAATCGTTAATGCCATCTGTGGGATGTATAAATGATGGAGTAAATGATATTGTATATGACATTATACTGGAATTATAATACACCTTTATACTATTATGATTTAATTCCATTAAATAAGAAATAGAAATAAAAGTAGTGTTCATGCGTACGTACGGCTTACCGTCTCCATGAACGGTGCATTTCATTTCTTACCTCTAAATGTTATGTAATATTATAAATGCATGTATATAATGGATACATATGACATATATGATATCTACATCATGAATATAATTCTGGATATAATGGATATTTCACCACATGAACAACTTGTAATTATAAGAAGTTTATTTTTGACTCAAGTACCTAAGATCGACAAAACAGCCGTTATAATCTTTAATAATTACATAATGTTAATGACATGGTAATAAGTGATATAAAATTAATAATGAACTTGAAATAGGTTCTTAAGAAGGTATATATTATCTCTAGTTTATTATTCAGGAGATCAAAGAACGGTCGAGTGAATTCGGTCACGAGGTAAGGGAATTTCTTAACCCAATTTCCATTCTTTGGGTCAATCTCCTACTTTCAAATTATGTCATGATATTATTATGTCTTATCTTTTATTTTTACATTATTTATGTGTACTTATAGTGAATACACATAATAGATCTATTTTAATTTAAAAATGATCTTTTTAAGGACTTCGCCTCAATCTCTTTTCATTGAGGCATATTTGGTTTTATACACAACTTTCTTTTATACGGTGTATAAACCCCTTTGACTTTTACATTTATTCGAAAGGAATATTTTTTATACGAAGCATTTTACTAAATGAAAAAAAGGGAATGTTTTTATTTCCGTACATATGCGGCGACAACGACTTCTCTGCCGCCGGGACCATTATTTGAGTTTCGGATTCCCCTACAAGCCATAAATTATTTTAAATGAAAAATAAAAACCAAGTTTTAACTTTCATTTATTTTGGTATTAAAAATGGTTTTCATAATGTTTTTATTATATCAATGTGTTGTATTGATATCTTGTTATTGAAATGTGGAAATTTTATGTTTCCTTTATCCATGTTTTATGTGATACAATTATGTTATGGTTTATGATATGTTTAAACATGTTCATATGAGGAATGTATTGGACTTAATAAGTGATGGGTGGAGCCCTCTATAGCTCCTCGATGCATCGGCAGGTCTCATTAGACAAACTAGTGTCTTGGTATGAGGCCTTTACAAAATATTATTTGTGGTCTTGGCACGAGGCCTTGGCTACGTTGTCATGATATTCTGGCATTATGAATTCCATCATTATGAAAGTGGTTATTGATATTTCATGTGATTATTCCACTAGTAGAATATCCATGCATGTAAGTAAATAGCATTATTTAATTTATTTTTTCCATATTATGATGAAGTTAAAGTTATGGCTTCTGTTTTAGTTGTACATTGCCTTAAATGTTAATGTTTATTTACGAAAGATTCCGCGATATTGTTATCCTTACTGAGCATCTGAGCTCACCCCTTTCAATATTTTAATATTTTCCAGGATGTGAAGAAGTATTTTATGAATAACCTGCAGGGATAGTCAGAAGTGGATATGAGTGTGGACTATGGAGATTTTGTTATTATATATTTTCACTTTATGATGTAATGTAACATTTATGAATGTATCTAGTGTTTCCAGGGATACTAAACTAATCAGTCTTTCGAGACTTGATCTTTTGTGATCATGCCAATGTTACGATGTAATGCACCAACTCTGGGTAGCTGGGGTCGGGGCGTTACACTCAGCCAATGGGTTGGGTTAGACCCAGCGGGTCGGGCTATGTCAACCCAGACCATTCGGCCCAGACTGGGTTGGGACGAATCGGTCTGGCTGGGTCGGACCGGACGCATGCCCATTACAGATCGTTTAACTTCATGAGCCATATCTTTGGCACCAGAGGTCCATTTGACGAACCGTCAGCAGCAACAGTAATCTTGGAGCATATCCGTACCTTTGAGTATAGCCCACATGAGTTCGGGGTATATTTGAGTAATGTTCAGGTTGGTTCGTACAAGAATCCATCCAATCCTCGGAGACTAACATGCTAATAACTCACAGACCGGGCGTCCGATTGACACACCGTCTATTGAATTGAGACCCCAATTATGTGGAGGTCCTTTGAGATACTTCTTCGTGAGAATTAGTGACATATGGAGTATCGAATAGTAGCTCGTGGAGAGAGTCCTTCTGTTGATGAGAAGACATAGTGTAGAGACCTAGTAGCTGTAGACCTGACGACTGCTTGATTGATTCGACTCAGAGTGATTCGACTAGTCCAGTGGACGGAGCCCCCCGTATTTAGCTGTAGACCCACGGAGAAAGGAGTTCCTGGTAGTTGGAAGAAGACTCGCAGTAATAGACAGGAGGAGTACCCCCGTAGGCTATAGGGGGAGCGGCCAATATTTGGCGATAGACCCATAGCGGACAGAGTGCCCAGTATTTGGCAGCAGACCAGCGTTACTCGATAGGAGGAGTACCTCAGTAGTCCAAGGTTAGTGAGAAATGCCTCAGTGTAATGAGAGACCCACTGTACTCGACAGGGGAGGAGTTCTCCAGTAGTCGTGGTTTCGATAATGAAAATCTTGGTTTTAGCAGAGTCAATGACCTTTGTGTTTTCCTCATGATTGAGATGGGTTATTTGATAACATAGGTATATGTATGGTAATATACCTATGAAATGGTTATCTGTTTTCTTCATATGTTGTGGATTATAATTGTTGAATTTTTGTGAGACCTTGAGGGTCTCGGGGTCCCTACTGAGTATCGTTATACTCAACCCTTCACAGGCTATGCCCGAACCTCGTTGTGTTGGATGCAGACCACAGACAACATTGACAGAGGCCAAGAGTGCCAGGACTAGACGATACCCAGAAGAGGAAATTACAACGTATTGCTACACAGAGGAGTCTGACGACCGTGGATTGTTGTGGAGGCCATCTGTACCTACCATTATGGTAGGAACCCCGGAGGATGATCCAAGAGTTTCTTTCACATTTCAGCTATTTGTACCTTTCTCAGTTGTATTTGTACTTTACAGTTGGGATTCTATTCTTTCCCCCATTACTTTCAGTAAACTTGTTATAGAGCTTTTACTTAGTATTTTCTTCCACTTTTACTCTGGTTCTCTTTGTTTACCTTTTATAAAGGCAATGCATTCCCAGTTTTTGGGAATTACGCCTTTGGTGCTAGTTGCTAGCCACTGGACTATGGATGGCAGGGTTGGGGTTGTCACGATATGGAACTCAGGGGAACGAGTCTTGATATTAAACATTATTTTTAATGATCTAATTAAAATTAGTCTTAAATGAACTATGATGGGAAATGAATCTCATCACGTTCTTGGACACGGTGATCTATACTTACGCACGAGCGACAATATCATTCATTCGATATTAAAATCAAATATAATTGGATGTTATATCTTATATATGGAATAATTATCATGTTATATTTATTATTTACATAAATTACATATAATTATTATACCTATCCAAAAAATAATGTATTGAATAACAATTACACCACGATGTAGATATGGTTAGCCGAACGTACACACGTATGGTGACATGTCATTCAAATGATCGGTAGAAGAATTTATATGGTTTTACCATATTCATAATAACATCATAGTATATAGAATATACTTGATATTTTATTTTAGAATGGAAACATCAATGAAAGGGGAAGTGGAAGATGAAAAGAACTTGAAAGAGTTCATGGAATATTTACCTTATCTCTAGGTTCTTCCTTTTGAGTTGATAAAAAATCAATCATTATGATGGATTTCTGACTAATGGAAGACCTGCAGGATGAATTGAGGACAGTAGACAGGGTATTTGGGCAGAGGATGGTGGATCCAAAAGGCTTTTAATGTGTGAATTTTAAGGAAGGTGGAGTTCCCTTTTATAAGAGGGGTGAGGGGCACCTTAGGGAAAGCTTGAAATATTATTTTATAATAAAATAATTTTTAGTTTCTAATGGCTCCAAAATGAATTATTTAAAGGATAAGGTGGGGATGGGTCGAAAACCACTCAACCTATAGGTTTTAGATAGTTTTGGGTCACTATATTAACCTTATCTTTTATATTTAACACTTAGTTAAATAGTTTGACATTTACCATGTCTCTTTGTATTTTTATATTATATGGTCAATAAAAAATAATATATATCTCCAAGTGAACCCAAAGTGGTTCATTAATGATAATCATATAATTATACATGTCTTTTTCCCAATCCATAGATTTCTAGAAAGAGAATATCAATTATTAATATAATATTTGTTTTAATAACTCTTTTATCTCAATTTTGACACTATTTGGTATTTTGTTTTCTCTAAATTCATAATAGAATTATTATATTGAAAACAATTCAACAAACTAACCCAAAAATTTCATATTCACCTATAAAATTAGTGTAATTCCTAAAAAGTCTCCAGTTAAATTTATTTGGATATTTATAATATCAATTATTTTATTATTTCATCAATTAGGTAATTACTGCATCATCATTGTGTCACAAAAAAATTAAATTATTTAATGTCAAAAAAATATAAATAAAATACAATTATGTAGGAAATATTTTTATCTTTCTAATGAATATTTATAATCAAATTTAACTTATGTATAACAGTACATTAAAAATGGTTTAGTAATTAATATTTGAATTTAACAATTTTTACTCTTCTTTGAGTTAAATAATAATAAATGTCCTAATCTAATCCATGTGGACATAAAGGATCATATATTATTCTTATGGTTTTTTGGTCTAATTAAACTTATCCAATAGAATTAGGACATGTGTTTAGGTAATAATAATATCATTTTTAACCCTAATTACCATATTTACATTAACCGTTGTAAATAAGTCAAAAAAGTTACTATTCACCAAAAATAAATTTTATCTTATTAAACCACATTGTACTGACTGATATCAAATGTGTCTCTTAGAATTTTGAAATTCTATTCATAGATGTGGTAAAATCAGGATTTATTAAAATTTGCAAATTCTCCTAGGTGGTGGGTAAAAGATGGTATAAAAAATCAATAAAATTATTATATATCTAAAATTATTATAAACTGACTTCAATGAATTAAATTGAAAATATATAGGTATTATGTATCTATTTTAACCTAAAATAAATTTAAATAAAATAAATAAATATTTAAATAAATATTCAGTTTTAAACTATAACTCAGTGCTTTTCACTGTTCATCAAAAATTAAAATTTTTCAAAAAAATACCAAAAATTCACCCTATGCTAAATTCGATATTCCAAATCAAAAAATGAAGTACATTTTTAATGATAAAATTTATATAATTTAGAAAATTGGGTTTTACTATTAATAACAGCTAGTTTGATTGGTCACGGTGTGTTAGAATATTGAAGTTGCATACAATGAAAGCTATTGCATTAGTCAAAGGGAAATGTAGAATAGAAGATTTGGGTGTTACAATTATTATATATGTGGATGATATTATTCATAGAAGATGAAAGTATGAATCAGTTGAAAAAATTACATATCATATGAAATTTATGTTTTAATTCAATATAATTAGTGAACTTATAGATTAATGGGGGATAATGGTTGTTCAAAAAAGGAAACATTAATTTACAAAAAAATGTATAAGAGAGTAACTAATAAAATTCAAAATGAATGTCTACAAACCAATGTAACCTCTATTTTCTATTCAATTGGAACTTGGAATTCCTAAGAATGGGAAATATGTTGATCCCGCCATATATTTGAGGATCATTTAAAGCTTGTTATACATGATTTAAACAAGGAAATATATCATCTTGGTACCATGATTATCATTACACATCCTTTGTAATTTGATGTAAGATCATTTTGATGCCTTTAAAAGAATAATGAGCTATATTCATGATAATAAATATTTTATCCTATATAATAGAATAGTTATACATAATAAACAATCAACATTTTCATATGTTTACTACATTAGTGATTTGGTGGATAAAAATTTCCACAAGTGGTGGAGATTTATTATTTGGAACAAAATTTGTGCAATTTCTCATTATGAAAAATGAAATAACATCTCATTATATAGCTGATGAAGTGTATATTTATACTATACATTCATGTACACATATATTGTGGACGACATAATAACAAACTGATATTTGTGGTTAGGTGAAACATTTAATGGTGATACACAGTGATGACAAGATCATGATCGATCTTAAAAAGAACCCAATATAACACTCTAATACCAAACATATTTAAATCCAATATCACTTAAGAAAATATATTGTGGGACATGTTCTGATTAAAATGATTCATGCTATAAAAAATTATCATATATCTGACATTATCACTAATCCATAGTGGTCAAAAAATGATCGAGAAACAACGATAGAACATAAGAGTGATGCTGCACCCCATTCCATGAGGTGGATCATCAGTGGCCCCATTCCACATATTTTTTATATTTATAATATGTTTTTGGATGTAAGTATTGTATTTGGGGGAGATATGACCCACGAGGAGTATATTTTTTACAATAATAGTTCACATGCTACTTCGTTGGGTTTATTACAAAAGTGGGAGATAAGAGAAATTAAAGGAACTATAGGTTTTCAGGCGTGAAGAGTGGTCTATAAAAATAAGAAATTATATTTTCCAACTTCATTTCTCTTAAATGATATCATCTCCTATATACATAGACTTATTGATGTGTTATTTCATGTCAATCCTTTTTTGGGATACGGTTGTATATTTTTAAAATTATCTACATATTAGCAAGATACTTAATAAGGTATTTTAATTGAACAACATGATTTTCATATATTTTAATGGAACGTTTTTTTCAAAAATACCCAATATGTTGATCTAGGAGTTTTCAATACAAGTGTTCCTGTGGTGAATATGAGTTTATAGTTTCTGGTAATGTTGTTTACATAGTCTTAACAAAATTGTAAAAAATTTGGAGGATGGAGAATTATTTATTCATTCGAATCATTTTTTTGTAGAAGAATGATGTTTTTTCATGGGTGAAGTTGTTTCTAAATTTTCACCTCATGTTTTTTTTGGGAATATAAAAAATAATATGGAAACTGAAATATCTGAACACAGTCTTTTCAATTGTGAAAATGTTAGAGTTTTGTGAAAAAGGAAGAGTTTTGTGCACCAATAAAAAAAATATGGACTTTCCCACTAAAGTTAATGTCAAATAAAAGTTCAACACTATAATAATGTTTTCAGTACAATGGAATGAATGTAGGAATGTTGTTTTTAGTTTTAGTTGTGTCTATAAATATGAAGATACCGATTTAAATAATTCTTAGATCTATCTGTTTCATGAATTTCTTTTGTTCTATAGTTTTTTATGAAGTCTAATTTCACAATGAAATAAGTATTATATATATGAATTCCACATTAGGTTCATGAATAATTTTCCAAAAAGATAAAAATGCAAAAAAACCAAAAAAATTGCATGCAAGTAAAATAGTTCTCCCCAAGTACATCAGTTTAATGTGTAATAGTTTTTGAATATTTGGTTATATTACTCAGTGAGTACAAATGAATCAATATATGACTATTATTCAATAATTATCTCATGATAATAAGTGGTAATGAATTAAATGACCAATATATTGAAGTGACCACATATCCTTAAACTAGGCGATACATCTCCTAATTCAATGATCTATGTAGATTCAATGGAAATATTATATGGGGTTAATGTGGTGTTATTATATTTTTTTCAATGGTACTATTCCTAGAACAGAGCTAGTGGGTATAATATTTTTTACATTACAATAATAGAAGATGAATAATAAATCTTTGTATGGCCGATGCACTTTCGGTGTATACTCTCTTGACTATCCCATAGTTGTGAACCATGTAACACTCCTATGTTTTCTCTATATATATGAATGTTTCATAATTGTATAATTATTTTTAAAATGATTTCAAAGACCAATTAATATGAGAAAAATATAAATTACTATAAAAGAGGCTATTAACATCTTGATTCACCCCCCCCCATGACAAGGTGTTCTAGGGTCTTACACATGATGTGTTGGATTTCCTAGTCAATGATATATTGATGCATAATTTACGTACTTATAATGGATTTAATGTATTTAGATTAAAATCAACCATTTTATTTTGTTTTATTGAATTGATATTAAATGTTATATTCATATAAGTTGTAATAAATGTACTCACAATAATTTTACTTCATTGTGCTATAGGTGGTTGAGGTACAAGGCATTATATTTATGCTATAATTGATTTTAATCATATTATTTTATATTGATTGGTTTAGATGTGGTTGTGATATGGGCGCCATGGTTTATGGGTGAGATAATGGTGTGGTTTTGATAAAGACTCCATGATATAAATTGGATTTGAGTATATGACAATAGGTGTTTGGGAATTAGAGTAACAAACCACTAGATATGTTTAATCAGGATAACAATATTTAGTATTTTTTGTCAGTATAGGTTAAATTATACTATGAGATATTTTTTTTGTGCACCTTGGTTTTAATAGGATATTATTTTAACAACATTGGTAACATGCTATATTCCGTTATTATTTTCTGTGGTTTGAATAAAAAAAGATCATGTCATTAGTAGTTTTTTAGTGATCGAGATGAGAGTTACTGGTTCATGGTATTTTTTATAAACTATTGGAATTCTTGGTTAATTACAAAAAATTGTTGAGTTTTTGTTTTTTATTTTCACCTTTATTACATGGAATTCGTGTGATGGGATGTTAAATGTCGTATTTATATTATATAGCTTGTTGATGACAGGTTTTGATGGAGTGGGTTTTCTCCTATAATGATAAGGAAAGTGAGAATATAAAACCATATTATAATAAATATTAAAAATTGTATTGTTTGATATATAAAAATTATATTACCAAAATGTTGATCTTGATTAGTAATCATTTGATATTTAATAAATTTATATAGTAGATCCATTGAATGTAACGAATAATGATATTTAAATATAATATATTATCATTATTAGATATTTGGAATAATCAAATTCATGAATTAACTATATTGAAATTAATTATTCAGATTTAGTTACTTATAAAATATAAAACCATTTTTATTAATAAATTTTGAATTACATATTAATATTCATGAATGTTAGAATTATTTTATATAAATTCCATATAGGCTATTTCTCTAATGAAAAAATTAAATTCATGACTTCAATAAAATTTGTTTTCATCGGTAAAAAATCTTAAAATTAATATTTTTAGAAATATCAAAACAATGTTTATTTTCCTAGGATATTACATTCTTAATTAAAATTATATTTAATAATTTGTTTCATCAATATTATGATTTGATAATATCGAAATGTAGTTGTCCATTAATAAAATTATTTCACAGTAAATATAAATGATATCATCATAATTTCAATATGATATATAATACTTTTTTAATACAGAGCAACCTAGTTCGTATATTAACTATATAAATAGAACTAATGAGATATAATTTAATAACTCATTAATTAAGAAAAAATAGCCCCATGACTGTATACACAAAAATTTCATGGATTCCAAAAACATTTTAAAATGATGAATGAACTAATATACCACAATGAATTATTTATGGAGAAGGAAAACATTTTTATAAGCTGAAAATATTATATTTTTGTACATTATTCTGACCAAAATATTCATCTATTTTGAAAATTAGGTATTTTTTTAAATATAATTCATTTATGATTTTCAACTTATGTAATACTATGTTATTATTTTTCAATTGAAAAAAAATATGCTGATTAATTTTAAATTTATTTCTATATACATCATTATTACGCTAATTATATGCCTAGAAAATTTGAAAAAAAAATGAGAAATGATAATGTTGAATCTTATAAAAGATTAAAGGCAATTAAGAAGATTATATAAAATATCATATTTCTTATTATATCCATATCTTGTATTATCATTATTTTAGAATAATGTATAGTATTTGATAGTCCTACAAAATAATCACACAAGAATTATTAACAAAAATAAGCATAATATTTCTATTAAACAAATTGTTATGTGTTTTTATGTTGACCATAATGTGAAAATTGGATATGTTGGATAACTAATGTGGAATGTTTTTTAAATAGTAATATTCCATTATATATTTTAGAATATTCATTTATTTATTGATGAATATTTGTGAATTGAAATTATAGAAATAATAATTTCAATAACTCCAAAAAAAATATATAATGTATCCAGTTAATATACAATATTTCCTAGAAATTTTTATGTTATAGCAATACATTTTGACAAAAGTATAATGTTATTTAGCAATTAAGAATAGTTTTAAATTATCATGTAATTGAAAATTGTAAAAAAACCATGACCAAAATGTGTTGATAATAAATATAAGTCTACAATGTATGATGTTGGACTTTCTATGATGAGGAATTATTATTTTTCTATCAGATGAAAAATTAATATCATCATCATAATGGCATTACTAAATGATGTATAAAAATATTTAAAACTAATATCATGTGTCTAGAAACCCCAATAAACTAATTATTATTGGTAATTAGTTATATTAAATATATATAAGCTATTTTGGGAAATTATGTCAATTTTAATTACACGTATACTCCCCATGATGTCAATATTAATATGAAATACATGTTTTATATAAAATAATAAATTATGAGGTCATTATATTTTCGTCATGATATAATTTTAATGATATTACATTTGGTACATATTTTTATAATAAATTTTTATCAAATAATTGTTCAAATTCTACTAATTTCAAAAGATTTATAATACTTTATAAAATGGTTTGATTAAAATGATTATATAAATAGCATAACAATGATGTAGTTTTATTATTTATTCTGGGAAATAATTTTATTAGTTATGATTTGATTGATTGAATGATTTTTTAAAGCAAATAATTTGAAATAAAATCTGCTAATATTATTCATTTATAAATCTCTATATTTTTCATCAATGATGAAATATATTTATTAAATTGATATTAGGTAATATAGAAATTGTAACCTATATTATAATGTCATAGTGTACGAGTAATGTTTACAAAAAAAAACTCCAGTCCCACTATAAATTTATTTGGAAACATTTCACATATAGATGAATCACCAAAATCCTATTAAAAATTCAATTACAAAATTTTTTAAGTTTGAGGGTTTTAGAAATCATTCTTTGGGTGGTTATATAATTCTATAAAACAAAATTTTGAGCATTGACATTAAAAATAATTTTCAATTCCTTGTGAAATTGAGTGTAATTTAATATATCTAACAAAAATCCAATGGTGGATATAATAGAAGTAATATTCCGATTAGATATATGGATTGTATTATTTTTATGTCGAAATGAATATTATCTACTTAATCAAAACCTAAATTTCTAACACATCAATTATGACAATAATTTATACTTATTTGTGTTTTTAACCCCTAATTCCCTATTATAATATAGTACACTTATTCATTCCACTTTTATATTTTTTCCATTATTTTGTCCCATGTAACTTTTTGGTGCCAACATATAATATCATCTTCTTTTGTCATAAAGTAGGAACACTATACAATATAAAATATTTTTTACTTTTTGTATTTATTCACTCATTATTTTTCTATTAGAAATTTATTTAATTTTGGTTTTTTTTCAAAAAAATAAATTATTATCATTATTTTAAAATTTTCCTTTTCATGTTGAATATTTTCTTTCATAATAGTAGTATTCAATATTTTTTCCCCATCCCTAATATCTTCTTCTCTAATGAATGTTACAATAGATTTTCTAGAGGTAGTATTCTATTTTATTGTTTGGATAGTTTTATTAAAAATAATGAATCATACTCAAAATATGGTTATCTTTTTCATATGGTTTAATACTTCAGTACAATGGTATATATGTAAATAATATTACTATTATAGGTATCCCAAGAGTGATGTGTTCTCAAATATAGTAATAATTTTTTCAATTAACCCTTAAAACCCTTATATTTTAATGTCATACAACAAACAACTTAATTGTTAGACAACCCCCACATGAGTTATTCATGATGTCATTTTGAGTAACATTATATTATACATAAATATTCATTGATTCAATATTTTTACTCAATTGTTTTACTATATTTTTACTCAATAGTTTTACTAAAGATTGTTTAAATCCATCCCTGTTGATTTCAATAATGGTGTATTTCCCCTTTACATATGATGATATCAATTTAATCAAGTCCACTGGCCATTGATTTCCCATAATATTTCATATAATTGGATATCAATATCGGTTAAAATAAATATGTCGATGTTCACCCATTATGATTATTATCGAAATATGATTTGCATGTATTGTATATGCATTTATGGGGGACATTTGTTTATTGTTGTTCATAGTTTTTTGTTTCATTCATGTTAATATTTTTTTGGCACCTTTTTAATTACAATTTTGATTGAAATTGAAATTTAATATAAAATATTATTCTGATAAATGTTAATGTAAAATTAGAGTGTCTATCATGGAAAATATTTTCATTTTATTATGAATTATAGAGGAAATGTTATCTAAAATGAGGTCTTATTTATTGGTATGTGAATCAATATTTATATTTAATAAGAAACAGATTATTAGGATATTCATGATATAATATTCAATAAATATATAATTAAATTTCACATGAACTGATAAAATAATGACGACATAAGATGGAAATGGAATAGAGGATGATAAAAATTATGTATTGATGTAGTCAATAGATATCTATAGAAATTTCCTTTTCAGTTTACATTTTTAGTTATAATTTATTTTATGAATGCATTATAATTTTAAATTTTAATGTCTTATTAGTGGAATATTAATGTGTGACCTTATGTTTTATCACCCAAAAGATTTAATTACATGTTCTAATTATTATTACATTAGGTTGATGATTTATTTTAAGAGGAATTATTCAATTTTAAAAAATATAATCCTATAATATATTTTTTATTTAAGATATTGGTTTTATGTTGAATTCAAATTCCATATACCTATTGGTTTCTATGTCTAATTCAATTTATCTTGTTTTATAAAAATTTTCTAATATTTAAGATAATTTATTAATTTAAAATTTCATTAATTATTATATATATAACATGTAAAAATTTTAATCAATTATAAGTGTTAATATATATGGATTAATGATGTAAAGACCCATAATTTCATTGTAATTAGTTTTAAATAAATGGGAATTTTATGTGTCCAGGAAAATTTACGGCGCGTGATTCTGAGGCCCGGGGTGCCTGAAATGAATTTCTGATTTTTTTTAATTACGTTCAGTGAACGTATTAGAGAGATTTTGTAACCTTGGAACCAGTGCTCAGAATTTAAATCTGAGTGCACTAATAAACTTGCAGCACCAGTATTCTCTTAAGGATACCTTCATCTAGACCGCAGTAGGTCGAGGGTGAAACTCATATTTTTGGTTTTTTGTTGATGAATAAAATAATGTTAAAATGCTAAACATTTTTATTTTTTTGAAACCTCCCATGTGGATGTTAACAAGGTGGGGACAACTAGAGCCAAAACCTCCCCAATTCTGAATTCAAAGGCAGCGACCACCCGACCCTTGAACCTCCCACTTAAATGTGGGGAAGCCTCTTGATCATCCCCCACTTTAATTGTGCCACACCCTTAGATTAATTATGCCAATTAAATGATTCCAAATTAATGGTTCCATCAATTAAAATGTTAAATCACATTTTATGTTGGAACTTCATCCTTTGAGAGAGGATTTTTGGGTTGGAAAAGGATAGGGGAGGTCTTGTGGATGAGCTTCTCCAACGAAGAACGCTGATGAAGAAATCATTTCCTCCGACAAATCATTCTCCAAACTTCATCGAAGGATATCCAATGACGAACAAACCAATGATAGAGGAAACTTTGTCATCACCAACTTCATCTTTTTCCTCTCCTCACTGACGTTGTTGGAAGAGACTTATTTCGAGATCGACAAATGCCAATCTGTCTCAACCACGGACAATCTTTAACCAAACCATCATGGTAGGGTAGATGTTTGAATTTTTCCCCTTAACCATTCTTGATATTCAATTTTATTAAAATATTTTAATGAGCTTCTTTCCACTCCTCTAACGTGGAGGGTGCAGGAAAAAAAATAAAGGGCCTAACCCCTCCGGATTTTTTCATTAATTTTGTGTTTTTCATGACGGAAGAAAGTGGCTTTATGCCCTAGTGGCGAATGAAGAACACCTAGTTGAACCAGCCACCGTCAAAGGCGCGGTGCATGACCACCCAATGCGGAGAGGACGGCTGGACATCTGCCCGGCTACTGCAGACCGCCGGATAGTGGCCGCCCCACCTCACCACAGCCTCCCTCTGGCTTCCGTGTCCTCTTCCCTCTATGGCAGCCGCTCCTTCACAACCTCCTCCCTCCACAGCCACCACTGCCCCAAGGATTCCGTCGCCCCACGGCCACATGCCGACCCTGCAGTCTCTGTGGAGTCTGCTCCCACGAAACCTCCGCAGCCCCCGCGACCTCCGCTTCCCCGCAACCACTGTGGGCTCTGCTGCTCCATGGACTCCACCATCCAGCGGCCTCTACATCCCCTCGCGGCCATCGCAGCCTCCACGCCACCTCGCGCAGCCCTACGGCCACACTACGCCACCCAAGCCGGCCGCCAGGCTAAACTGCCTAATGTGGGTCGAGCCGCACCATGGACCAGGCCAGACCCAGCGGGTCAGGCCAGATCGGGCCGGGTCGGTATGACCATGTCGGACAGGACCCGTACCCACTTCCACCCATTTACGCTCTTTTGGCCATAACATTGGCACCATACATCCATTTGACGAAACATCTATGATACTAGAAACCTACAAGAGAGATGGTCCCTTTGGTATACCCCACATGGGTTTTGGATATATTTGGGTAATGATTGGGTTGGATCGATCATGATTCCAAACGGGTTCTCAGGACAAAAAGGCTAATAACTTACATACTGGTCATTCAATTGAACCACTGACTGTTGTGTTGAGACCCATATTATGTTGCAGACATTTGGGATACATCATCGTGGGACTTCGTGACTATTGGAGTATCAACATCTGGCTTGAGGAACAGACTCTACCAAAGACAAGCGAGCTTAGTGCGGGAACCCTGTAGCTGGTTGTATCATTAGAAAGGGATCCTTTGTGGGTCTGTAATTGAGGATCCCACATGGATCTACGATAGGAATCCACATTGGACTACTCTCGAATCCTGTGTGGGTCTGCTGTACTAGGATCATGAGTGGGTCTGAAGACATACTAATGTTATACTTGGATCCTGTGTTGGTATAACGACATACTAATGATGTACTAGGATCCTATGTGGGCCTGATGATGTATTGATGATGTACTAGGATTATATGTGGGTCTCATGACTTACTAATGTAGCACTAGGATCCTGTGTGGGTCTAACAATGTAATGAAATGTACTAGGATCCCGTGTGGGTCAGACGATATACGACAATCTTCTGTGGGACTGAAGATGATTTAGGATCCTTCATGGTTCTGCATCATAATAGAGTAAGATGAATTAATAGTTTCATCTAATCATCTCTACTACTATACCAAAGATATACTTTGTGTGAGAGATGTTTGTACCTGTGTGGAACTTATGTTTGTGGTTTTCCTTTTTTTATGGAACAGTTGAGCTTGGGGATTTTGGGTTGGACCCTGTGATTCCTCATGATTGAGATGGGTTTACTTGATAACATTGGTATAAGTATGGGAATATACCTAAGTATGGTTTTCAGTTGATTTCAAGCTTTTTGGTTTATCTTATATGGATTTTTTGAGACCCAGAGGGTCACATGGTCCATATTGAGTATCGTTATACTCAACCTTGCACAATCTACGCCCACACATTGTTGTGATTGGTGAGGATGACAGACAATGCTGATCAAGGCTCAGGGTACTAGGACTGGACGGTTCCTGGAGGTGGACCATACGGCGTGAGGTGACCGGAAGATGTGGAGTGCTCAGGAGGAAACCTATACCTAATCTTCAGGTAGGAACCACAGAGGATGACCCAGTAGCCACCTTTATTTTTCATCAGTTGTATTGTATCTCAGTTGTACTTGTACCTTTTTTTTGGGCTTGTATTTGGCCCCCTTTTTACTTTCCACACTCTTTTACTATATAGTTCACCATTGTTCGTATCTTGTTGTGTGCTTGGTTTTGTGTGTTTACGGGTTATAAAGGTAATGCCTTCCCAGTTTTGGGGAATACATCTTCAGTGCTAGTTACAATCCCCTAGACAAGGGAAGGCGGGCTTGGGGTAGTCACGGCATGGGCCCCGGGGGATGGGTCATGAAAAATTGGTATCAGAAGAGTCGGTTCTACCGTAGAACATAGGTCATTGATCTTCAAAAAACAATAAGGTTATGTGTAGTGAGTGTGGTTATCAGTTTAGGGAATCCAGTGCTGGTGCAGAGACCAATGTATCCATACACCAGGAACCTAACTTTTGATTTCTGAATCAAATCACGAAAACACTGATTGAATGTGTGTTTTTAAAATTTTTCTCTATGAACTCTTTGAGTCATCCGAACAGGTATAACTTATTGACCATGGAATAGTTGATTATTTTCAGGACGTCTCCATGTAGACAGCTAGCTAGGGTTCCAGATATAGTATGAAATGATATCCCACCGAGAGATGTGGCCTCGGTTCATGGTACTCTTCTAGTAGAGGCACCAATAGAGGCACAGGTGGCACCATTACCCATTGGGCCACCAATTCCTCCATACCTAGTAGTAGAGGGTGCATGCCTTTTGAGTGAATTTGTACGAGATCCAGTGCCAGATGCCATCGAGGTTCTGGGGAAAGACTGACCCATAGGTAGCTAAGGATTGGATGGAGTCCGTAGTGAGAGTCTTTTGACGAGTTGGGACACCAGTTGATCTCATGGTGATACTTTTCGCCAATCTTCTATATGAAGCAGTAGGCAGATATTGGAGCATGATGCTCCAGGTCTATGACAAGGTGACGGTTCTCTTGGCAGACTTCGAGAGACTATTTCAGGAAGGGTTTTTTCCAACAAATCTTCACACAGTGCACATTCAGGAGCATCATCATATGCTGGAAGGTAGTATGACTCTAGCTCAGTACTCAACGTGGTTCACTGACCTGTCACTCTACTCTACTGATATGGTGTGGGACCCACTCTTTAGGGCCCTCACATTCAAGTAGGGATTGAGGGGGGAGATCATGCATTCGATAATCTCACTCAGCATCCTAACGCAGACATGGGGGTTAGAGAGATCCCTCTTAGTGGAATGTATCCTTGCTGAGCAGTTACCAGTAGCGAGACCCACCACCAGTCTCCATGTAGTGGAGTCTTCTGCAACTGGAAGTAGAAAGATATCACTGAGGTCCATGAGGACTAGACATACAGGTGTACGATAGCCGGATTTAGGGTCGGTTGTGTGGCGCACTGGGGACAGAGCCAGTCATGCAAGAAGCAGGCAGTGTATCACATGCGGAGGGTAGGGTCACATGGCTCGAGACTACCCGAACCTCCATACAAATGATCAGATGATGGTTGAAGGATAGCCTAGGTAGGGACAGAGGTTCGACCATGGAGGTCTACCGGGAGCATGCAGACGTGGCAGAGGAGCTAGTCGTGTATATGGCGGGGGCGGTGATTCGAGATGTTACTTCCACCACCCCCAGAAGGTCCAACCAGACTGCATGGAGCAAGTTGATAGAGGAATTCAGCTCCAGGCAGCCATGGCCTATGATCATGGCGCTTCAGAGATGATACAAGGTACGATCTTTGTCTACTCCACCTTTGTATAAATACTTATAGACATAGGTTTCAATCATTATATTATTGCCACTGCCCGCGTTCTGAGCATTGATATTCCGAAGGATCATTTGTATTGATCTATACGACTAGAGACTTCAATGGGAGTAGATTCGATGAATAAACACTGGTGCCAACCATTTGATCTTACTCTAGGAGGCATGAGCTTAGGCTGTGATCTCCTAGTAGCGGCTTCGAGGCCTAAAATTTCATCTTGGGTATGAAATAATTATCTACATTCCATGATCAGATTGACTATATTATTCTCAAAGTGAAGTGTGTCTTCAAGGATGTGACCAAGTTTACCTTCACCGACGAGAAGGGAGACTTTGCAGTGCGGGATGAACTTACTCGATGGAGGGTGCAGCCGATCACTCATCAGTTGGCAGGCCTAACCCTCAGAGTGACTGATGTGATGAGTCTAAGATGCCTTGTAGTGGTGGACCAGTATGCAGATGTCTTCCCTGATGATCGTCCTGGTCTACCACCTTGAAGATAGGTGGAATTTTACATTTTCTTGTACCCCGGGACGACAATAAAATATACCTCAGCGTATTAAATGGATTCTATGGATCTTCATGAGCTGTTGGTATAGCTGGAGGACTTACAAGGGAAATGGTTCATCCTACCCAATGTTTCCACTTGGGAAGCCCCGATTCTATTCACCAAGAAGGCAAATGGGATCTTGAGGCTTTTTTCATGACTATTTCTGCCTGAACCAGGTGACTGTGAAGAAAAAGTACCCACTCTAACATATTTTCGAACTCTTTGATTAGCTGAAAGAAGCATGGTGGTTCTCGAAGATAGACCATGGGTCTGGCTATCACCAGATCGGACTACAAGATGAGGATATTCATAAAATGGCTATCAGATGATGGAACGACCACTTCGAGTTTTTGATTATGCCCTTAGGTGTGACCTACAATCCAGTAGTATTCATGGGACTTAGGAACATGATCTTTCAGCCACATTAAGATCTCATTGTGGTGTTCTTCATTGATGACATTCTGATCTACTCGGTTACTGAGGATGATTATTTCTATCATTTTTTTATAGTTCTAGACACACATCGAGACCAACAACTTTATGGTATCCTCTCTACGTGCTAGTTCTAGATCCGAGGTGTTTAATTTTTGGGGAATGTCATCTCAGAGGATGGAGTTGTATTGGATCCTATGAATATTGAGGTGGTAACTGCTTGGGAGCCACCTTCCTAGGACTTGTTGGATTCTACTAGAGGTTTGTTCCATATTTCACCATAGTTGCATAAGCTTTATCAGCATTAAAAATGAAGGGGAAACCCTTCGTGTGGTCTGAGAAATTACATCAATGTTTTCAGGAGATGAGGTAGAGGCTGACTGGTGCCCCCATCTTGAGGCTACCGAAGGAAGGTGTTGGGTACGTAGTCTACTACGATGCACCAGGGACTAGACTCCGATGATTCATAATGCTGGAGAGACCAGTGATCGCATATGGTTCTCAATAGTTGAGACAACATGAGAAGAACTACACCACCTTTGTCCTGGATTTAGCATTTGTGGTCTTCACCTTGAAAATGTGGTGACATTACTTGATGGGCGAGTGATTTATGGTGTACTCTGATCACATGAGTCTCAGTTATATCTTCTCTGAAAAGGACATGAACCTGAGAAAACGACATTGTCTTGAGTTCCTCCAGGACTATGTCTTTAGATAGTCAATACTCCTAGGAAGGGGAACATTGTAGCAGATGCACTTAGCAGTAGATTTGGTATACAAATTCTAGGTGACGCGATGGAGCAGTTGGCCGCTATGTCGATATCCTTTTTGGATCGAGAAGGAGTATCTTTTCTTCAGACTTTTATAGTAACTCCCCCACTTATTCAGCGAGTCTGGGAGAACAGCCTGGGGATGCTGATTGCAATACTCGACATGCTCAGATTTCCATAGGACATGAACCTGATAGATTTTATGAAGGCGGGGAGCACATCATCCTCTTCAGAGGATGTACCATGTTACTAGTCACTTCGGGAGGAATTGTTGAGGGAGTACTACACATCCACTCTAGCGGTACATCAAGGAGTGGTGAAGATGTACATGGACCTCTAATGAAGGAATTGGTGGTTGGGAATGAAGAAGGAAGTAGTAGGGTTTGTCTCTCGGTGCCTCACTTGTCAGCAAGGGAAGGCATAGAATCAGGTACCAGGAGGCTTAGTTCATCTTTTTGAGGTCCTAGAGTGGATGTGGGATGGGATATTCATTGAATTATTTAGAGGAATTCCACCTAAATCCAGATGTCATGATTCTTTCTGGGTAATCTTCGACTGAATCACCAAGTCATCCCACATGCGACCAATTAGAGAGATGGGTTCAATAGAGAGCATGGGATGCCTATATGTGCAGGAGATTCTATAGTTACATTGGGTAGCCCAGACGATCTTCTCTGATCGAGATGCATGTTAATCTTCCCGGCTATAGAAGAGGTTGTTTGAGGCTTTCAGGATGAAACTTCGTTTGAGCACCACCTTCCATCTTCAGAATAATGGCCAGACTAATAGGATCATTCAGGCCCTCGAGGACATGGTACATGCTTGTGTTCACGACATCGGTCGTAGCTGTGAGATTCACGTACCTTTGGTGAAGTTTTCATACAACAACAGCTATCACTCTACCTTGGGTATGGCACCTTTCGAGGCCTTGTACGACTGACCTTGCAGATCACCATTGAGATGGATTACCCTAGGGGTGTCAGCACACGTGGGACACGAGATGGAATGGGAAACCACAAAGAAGGGGAAGATCATCTAGGAGCGGTGAAGACTGTATAGAGAAGGCATAAGTCTTATTCTGAGAGAAGTTGGATACCTCTAGAGTTCTATGGTGGAAACCACATCTTTCTATGGGTCTCACCCTGATGAGGTTTACAGAGATTTGGTAAAGGCAACAAGTTATCTCTAATGTGCATTGGACACTTCCTACTCCTCAAGAGAGTAGGGGAGGTGGCTTACCTCTTAGAACTTCCCCATAAGTGGCACCGGGTGAACGACGTCTTCCATGTATCCCAGCAGAGGAGATAGATGCACATTTGTCCTACATCTTCGACCACAGCATGCTGGAACTCGACGTTGGGGAAACATTTATAGAAGTTCAATAGAGAATGAGGACCGACAGAAGTGAGTCCTTTGTGGGGAGTTGATACCTCTTGTTCTTGTTCACTGGCTGCACGGGAACCTCCAGGGGAGCACATTGGAGCGGGAGGCACTGATATGTGCTCATTACCCACAATAGTTCCCTTAGATTGAGTTGTGGCTTACGGGGATGCAAAGCCCTGAGGTGGGGAGAATGTAATGAACCAGAATTTCAATGTAATTTTTTTAATATATGGGAATTTTATGAGTCTGAGAAATTTTACGGTGCATGATTCTGAGGCCCGGGGTGCCCAAAATGAATTTATGAACCTTTTTAAACGTTAAGTGAA
The DNA here is from genome assembly GCA_963277665.1 of Viscum album. Classification (NCBI taxonomy): domain Eukaryota; kingdom Viridiplantae; phylum Streptophyta; class Magnoliopsida; order Santalales; family Viscaceae; genus Viscum; species Viscum album. Next base: position 114,692,371 of record OY728128.1, on the reverse strand, counting down.
CGTACGAGCGATTTTTTAAAATTTTAACTGGTGCTCAGAATTGAAATCTGAGGGCACTGATGAACTCGCAGCACTGGTTTTCAAATATGGAGACCATCACCTCTACCGCAGTAGGTCGAGAGTGAATGATAGATTTGTGGTTTTTCATAGAAGAATAAAATAAAATAAAAAATTTCCACATTTTTATTTTTGTTGAAACCTATCATGAGGATTTTATAATGGTGGGGACCACTTGATATTTAAAGTCCTATTTATGTATTCAAAGGCGAGGACCACCAAACCCTTGAACCTCCCACTTAAATGTGGGGAAGTCTCTTGATCTTCCCCCACTTTAATTGTGTAACACCCTTTGAGTAAATATTCCTATTAAATGATGCCAACTTAATAGTGGAAATAATTAAAATGTTAAATCATATATTATGTTGGAACCTCATCCTTTGAGATAGGACTTTTGGGTTGGAAAAGAAGAGGGGAGAACTTGTGGAAGAGTATATTCAATAAAGAAGGACAAAAAAGAACACTTCTACTTCGACGAATCTTTCTCCAAACTCCGTCGAAGGATCTCCAATGACGAACGAACTTACGAGTGAGGAAAATCTATCATCACTGACTTCATCTTTTTCCATTCCTCACCAATGTCGTTGGAGGAGACTTGTTTCGGGATCGAAAAACGCCAATCCTTATCAACCGTGGACAATTTTTAACCAAACCATCGAGGTAGGGTAGATGTTTGAAATTATCCCTTTAACGATTCTTGATATTTTATGTGATTTATGATTTTTGTTGATCTGCATGATATCGCTCTAATGTGGAGGGTGCGGGCCAAATAGACAATGGTCCGACCCCTATAGTATTCATCATGAACGGTGTGTTCTTTGTGATGGAAAAAGGCACTTTGTGCTTCAACGGTGAACGAAGAAGAGCCGGATGAACATGCCACCGGCGAAGGTGCGTCGCATGCCTGCACCGCGTGGAGAGTAATGATGGCCATCCGTCCAGCCGTGGCAGACTGATGCATTGTGGCCACCCCGATGCACTTCCGCCGCCCCGTCGCATTGCTGCAGCCCCGCCACACTACCACCACCTCACATCCAATGCAGCTGCCGACGCCCCGCAGCCTCTGTGGCATCATCCCTTCGTGGCCGCTGCCGCCCTGCGGCCTCTGCCCCCAACAGTTGTTGCTTCCCTGCAGCCTCCGCAGTCAACGCCACCCCGCGGCCTCTATAGCCTCCTTTGCCCTACGACCTCATGCTGACCCCACAGTCCACGCGACCTCCACCACCCCGCGTCCCCTTAATCCTCACCGACCTCTGCCACCCCGTGGCCTCCACTACCTCAGCAGCCTCACGACCTCCACACCCCCTCAGTATCTGCGGCCCACAATGGCCTCTGTGTCGCCTCATATCCCCTATAGCCTTCGTGGACCCCGCACCCCCCTTGCGGCTTACTCACCGCGTCACACTGCCCAACCACCCAACTGCTCCTCCCAGGATAGGCTACCAGGCTGGACCGCCCAGTACAGGACGGGCTGCCCCGCGGGCTAAGCTTAACCCAGCGGGTCGGGCCGAGTCGGCCCAGGCCAGGTTGGGCTGGTTCTATTAGTCCGGGATGGACCGGACCCATACCCACTTCGACCCATTTACGCTATTTTTTTTCATAACATTGGCACCAAAGTTCTTTTTGAAAAACCATCTGTGGTTGAAAAAACCTTAAGGAGGGTGATCTCTTTGGTATACCCCAATAGAGTTTTGGATAATGTTGGAGAACAATCGGGTTGGATCGAACATGTATCCACCTGGGCCCACGGGACAAAAATGTGTATACCATATAGACTATGCATCCAATTGACACACCTTCTATTGAGTTGAGACCAATATCACATGGAAAACATTTTTGATAATTCATTGTGGGACTTCATGACCTTTGGAGTATCGACCAGTGGATTGAGGAGCAGACTCTTCCAGAGACATGCGAGTATAGTGCAGGAACCATGTAGTTGGTTGTATCATGAGAAAGGGATCCTTCGTGGGTCTATAATTGAGGATTCCACATGGATCCGCACTAGGAATCAAAGTGAGACTACTCTAGGATCATGTGTAGGTCTACTGTACTAGAATCCTGGGTGGGTCTGGCGACGTACTGATGCTGTACTAGGATCCTGTGTGCTTCTGACGACGTACTGATGTTGTACAAGGATCATGTGTGGGTCTGAAGACATACTAATGGTGTACTAGGATCATTTGTGGGTCTGACGACATACTGATGCGGTACTAATATCCCATGTGGGTCTGAAGATGTACAAACAATGTAATAGGATCTTGTGTGGGTCTGACGATGAACTAAAATCCTCTGTGGGACTGAAGATGATTTAGGATCCTTCGTGGGTCTGCCTCATAACCAAGTAAGATGAATTAGTAGTTCCATATTATCATCTCTACTACTGTACCTATGATATACCCGATGTGATCTATGTATATACCTATGTGGTACTTACCTTTGTGGTTTTCCTTCCTCTGTGGAATAGTTGAGCTTTGGGTATTTCAGTTGGACCCTCTATATCCTCATGATTTAGATGGGTTTACTTGAAAACATAGGTATATGCATGGAAATATAACTAAGTAGGGTTGTCAGTTTATTTCATTTTTGGTGGTTTATCCTTTGATGATTTTGTGAAACCATGAGGGTATCAGGGTCCCTATTGAGTATCATTATACTCCCATTTGCACGGGCTACACCCGCACCTTGTTATGTTCGGTGCTAACGACAGACAAAGAAGATCGAGGCTGAGGGTACCAGGATAGGACGGTGCCTGGAGGTGTACCATACAGTGTGAGGAGATGGGAAGACGTGGAGTCCTGAGGAGGTGATCTGTACCTACCATTTATGTAGGAACCCCATAGGAGGACCCAATAGCCACCTATTGTTTTTTCAGTTGTGTTGTATTTCATTTGTACTTGTACCTTTTCTATTGGGATTGCATTCTGGCCCCGTTTTACTTTTAGCAATATTTTTCTATACAGTTCACTTGTGTTTGTATTTTATTTTGTGCTTGGTTTTGTGTCTTTACATGTTATAAAGGCAATGCCTTACCAGTTTTAGGGAATACACCATCGATGAAATTTTCCAGCCCATGGCCTATGGAAGGCAGGGTTGGGGTAGTCACGACATGGGCCCTAGGGTACGGGTCATGACAACTAATATGAATAAAATAAAATACTAAATTTAATTATAATAAATGTTATTCCATAATAATATATTATTTCTGATGATATTGTATGTGTAATTCCATATCTATCAAAATAGTTTATATATGATATGTTGTGATTATGAAATCCAATATCATTATTTTTTTAGTTATCATTCATTCAATCCTAACCATTATATTGTATTATTTTTAGGATTAGTACATCCAAGAAGAAGCATAGTGTTTTCTTCGAGGCCAAGGGAGCGTTTTTTAATTCTAGTGGATATCCATGCAGACGTAATGGGTGTGATTGATTTTTTTTTGGGTTGGTGGATCTGGTGAATCATGAGATGCAACATAGATTATCATAATATCATCGAGGTCATGTTGGCCAGTGTGTTTTCATAATTAGAAAATCCAATAAGGAATCAAAATTTGAGGTTATAGTTCTAGGTATGAAGCCTTGGGTTCCTCAATTCAAATAAATCAAGACTCTCATACCATGGAATTGGTTTTGGGAACGATAAGTGAAACCCCCATGTGTGTGGGAAACATGATATAGTGGATGAAATTTATAAAAATGAGATTTAGAACATTACAACCATGTCAGGGAAATTATGGGATTCATTGTGGAAGTCATGATTATTCTAATATAGTTAAGACTACTTCCATTATTCCTAGATCACAAAAAGTTATAAGGGTTAAAATGTGTGAGATGTTATTAGGCCATTAAAGGTGTTTTCACCTAATTAATTATCTCTGTTAATATATCCTCACACATCCTTCTATTCTTCCAAAAAATCTTATCTAGTTTATAATTATTACGGTTTCGTTGAGTAATTTATTTCATTGAGTCCCTTTCGATAGAAATAGTTTCAGGGTAACTTTTCACAACCCTCTAAACACACACACACACACACACAAACACACACACATATATCATATATTTACTGTGATTTTATATTATACACAAACATTTTTGGTAGTGTTATTTTCACTCATTAATCTCTTCGAATGTGCCTTTCACCAAAATCTAGGTCAGTGTAAAATTAATGATCGAATAACTCCACATTCACTACACTCTCCTCCAATTATTATTATTTTATGGTTCATGGTTCTATCCTTAAAATATGTTTTTGTAGAGTGGTGTATGGTATTGTTGTTTTCATGACATAAATGTACATTTCAATATAGTAAACAATGAATTATATTTGGTGATTCACAGATGGGTTGTAATGGATAATGGTGTATCACCTGTCATATGAGTTGTGGTGGTAGACATAAACTACTTAGTTACAATATGGTGATCTGTGTGTGATTATGAGATTATTTGATTCATCAGGTTCCCTGTCTGTGATTATGGGATGATTTAACGAACAAGGTTTGTGGTATGTTGTAATTACCCGGTAACATTGTAAAAAATTAGAAAACATGGTTCTACATGGGGAAGGGTATATTATTTTGATATATATTGGATAAAATATTAGTACTACTATGTTATTCATGGATAGGGGGCCACGATGATCTAGATAACATTTCATACTTACTTTTCATACATGTTATCATCCCTTGTTTTTTCATCCATATGTAGAATGATTTTCTTATCATCTTCATGGGAGGTTACGATAATGATCCTGCTATTTATACTTTTATTTATCATAATAATTTTGGAAACCAATATTTATGTTCTCCTGATCTTGATTTGGATTATCCAATACTGTACTAACTCATTCATGTGTTTTAGAATTTCTTTGGGTTTGTGGTCGAAACAAAGGATTATAATTTTTCAAGATTCAGTTATTTCAATATTTTTTAATTTTCATAAAATATCATGAATATATTTTGAACTATATTTATATTTTTAAGAAAATCAGTAACTATTATATTCAATAATATAACATGTTTATTAAAAATTAGATGATAATCCGTTCTATTTGTGTTTATGATATTATATCTGTTCCAATCACAAACCAAATACATGTTAGATGTAGGAGTCTAGTTTTATTATCTCCCTTATATTAATGTCATATCAGTATTTAAAAGTATTGGGTATATGGTTGTAATGGTGATGTATAATGGTCTCGTGAAGGATATGTTATATCATGGATATAGTAAATGATGAGAACTATATGGGATTGGGGGAGATTGTCTCAACAATATTTATTATTTTATTAATGCACATGACATCATCTAAGACATGGTTATTGAATACAACTTGTCATATTATTCATCAACCATTAATATTATTAATCATAATTCACATGGTGACATTATTTGTGGGTTCTTAATACAAGAAATAATGTTTCATCATTCATCCCAGATCTTGTCATTAAAAATTGTTATACATTGGGTTTTGTTAAACCATAATTATTAAATCTTAAATTTTTTTTCATATATAATATATATTTTCATGTTTATGAGTCCCCAACCATAAAGTATCATCTGTGAATTTCACTTTGTCAAAGACCATGTCAATTTCTCAAATAAGATTCCTTATAACATGTGGAAGTAGGTTATTAAACTATTGAGGTCGATGAAATCAACATATATAATAATAAATAATGATATATTTGTAACCATATTATACAAATTATTGGGGCTCTAATTTATATGTAGTTATAATATACTTGATGTAGGTTATATATATAGGCATCAATTCGATCTTCACCATTTAGGACCACTAGGATTCATTGTTAGGGATTAGGATATATGAGGTTCGAAGGCAATGATGTTTATTATTCACTAGGGAATGTTAAAAGATAGTTTCCCAATTAAAAATTTTATGATAATCAATTGAAAAAATAATTTTCATTAACTATAATTGAATTTAGCTTCCAATAACTGATCAGCCATCGAAATTGGAGTTTCATCATGAAGGGGATTATGTTTAATTTTAAGACCCTACTATGATATAATTCAGAATAATTTGTATATGATGTGGAATAGATGGGTAATTCTTAGAGTGATTTAAGACAACAAGTACAATTACTAGTCACTCAATTTATATTGATGATGTATCATGAGGTTATTGTTAGAATATTGGTCTTCTAGAGGATCATAACACTAACAAAATTAGCATGACAGTAGAGTATTTAATATTTCCAATGTTGGATATATGTGGTATGAAATTCCTAGTAACATATAACGAATATGATTTTGATGGATATAGGTAAGACCCAGTCCTCATAATCTTGTATCTCTTGGGGTAGTGGATTTTATTATCTGTTATGGTTATGATAAATATTTTTATATAGATGTCATTAAATTTATTGGTGGGAGTGCCTAAAAATTTTGAGCAGACATCCTATCATTGGTTTTCTAATTTATGATCCACAAATTTGTAATTATTAGTCAGGGATGTGGTAGTCGGGTTCTCCTTCTATCTATCAGTAGGGGAGATATGACATTCTAGGTAAAACATTGTGATTCTATTAATCCACACGGTGTAGATCTAGTTTAGGATGGTAGTCCTCATGCGTGATAATGTGGAAATAGAGGATGTTTTTGTTCACATTAAGATATATATATTTTAATTTCATGAGATCTATATACTACATGGTGTACCCATTGTTGGTTTTATACATTATTGCACACATGTATTATATTCAATAGCTACGTGCTCCACAATATAAAATACACTAGTTTTTTTATTAGGGTGATTATTTAGAGAGACATAGACATCCCTTCACAATGAAAATTAAATTTGTAGGTTTATATTATAAGTAGGATGTTTTCATAGTAATTAATCTAGTTCTATTGAATTCCTTCCCTTGAGGGGACTCCCTATTTTTACACCTCAAACTATATTACATCATCCATGTTATGGGCTAGATATATTTGGTGTAAGAAATTGCAGATTTTATCATACTGAAGATTTTATTCATTATTTCTAAGAGAGTGTCCAATGTGTATTTAATGGACATAGATACATGAATGGTTTTCATGCATGATATTTCAATGATTTTCTCAATGGATTATCACATTGTGAGTTCAACGGAGGTTCATCAGACCATATTTTCATGCATTGTCGAATTATAAATTTTTTATCAAGGATTATGAATAAAATTATAGAATGTAGATAATGTTTTATATAGTCATATGTAAGGGGGATACTATGAAATCTGTGTATCTATACAGGATGGTTCAATCCGAGTTACTATAATATACTGTATTGAATGATAATATATTGTAGTAATGTTTTTATTGTCTAAGGATGTCACAATTATGTGACCTAATTTTCATTGTAATGATTTTTTATTGAAGTAATTTTTTTAATAAGAATTGTTATTTAATGAATGTGTTAATTGTGAGACATTATACAATATTTCTTGTATTTAATGATTATTCGTCCATTTAAAATGATCTAGTTGGTTCTTGATGATTTACCTATGTTAAAGAAATCATCTGATGCTACTAAACTATGTGGATATTTTTAAAACCAAATTCTGATGTTGATATACACAATATGACTTCATTTTGATTCCATTGAGTGTGATAAAATATCTAATTGTATAAATGGGCTGATGAAAACAAATTTTCAGGAGTTCTAAAGTCTATTCATGGTTCATTTCAGAGACAAAATTCTTCTTAATTCCAGGCCTAAATATGTGCATGTAGAGATTCTACATGATGTTTTGGGAGTTCATCATCATCATCTATTCATGAAGATGTTGATGTATGAGATATAGGTTCAAGAATATATTTTCATGTGGAATTCCATTTCATATCCTATAGTAGTACTGGATCCATAAATGATATAGGTAGCCAGATCTTGTGAATCCACAAACACTATTTCATAGGTGTACAATATCCTCAGGCATATTAGATATTATTGGGGTTCCGACCCAACATATCATGAATTGAAACTCTTTGGGAATCCTTGAATAGAAAAGAATAAATTTATTTTTTGAACTAAACATTGGTAGGAATAATTTGACTAACTGAATTATAGTATGGTTAGTGATACAATACCACATTTTCTAAGTGATAGAGTCCAGTTTGATTTTTTTTGAAATATACTAACATTGATTTGTTATTTTACTTGTTCTTCTGGTCATTTGTTCCTTTTGGGCCGAAGTAGTTATTTCCCCATTAATGTAATAGTTATTCCTTTTAAATTGAGTTATTAGTGGTAGTATTTTTCATGAGGTTCTCCAACTATATTCTTATCTAGTTATTTGTGGTTTCCTAATATATCATGAGTGTTAGGTCTGTCCTATAGAATCAATACTGTAAGAAGCCAACCAATTGCAGATTTTTATTGGTCTCATTTTGAGGTACTATTTTTTCATATGTAATGTAAATTTATTTTGGTTTTTATTTTGGGGTGTGTTTGGGTGGATATTTGAGAAAAAACATGACAAATATTCTATTGCACAGTTGCTGCATAGATTTCCATAGCCATACCCCCATCCTAACCAACCATCAAACAACATATATAAGGGAATTCCAAGGATGGAAAATGGTTCATCCAAACGTGTGACCTATTAGGAGTAATTGTTCACCCATATTAAAATATTCCACTATTTAGGCACATATTCATGGGAATCCATGTTCTGCTACCCAACAAACCATTCATGGTAACTAAATTATCCTTAATGTTAGTTATAAGATCACTCAATCCCAAATTTTAATCCCAAATCATACCCCATTAGACACTAAAACCTAATTCATGATTTATTATCCTACTAGCTATATTTTATTCCATATTGACCTCAATTTTTATGGGTTCCAATCCCGACTCAATGATATGCGACACAAAAAGTAAAAGGATCTCATCCGAGTCACATTCTCATTCCACCACTATTATTCTCTCCATTGTTAGGGAAGTTATTATATACTTTTTTAGATCGATACCAATTTCATTGTACTATATTTATTATAGTACATATTTTTTTTGATTAAGAGATATTTTACTATTCAATAATGATTTATGTTCTAGATTCAGATCTCAATATACACCATTAATACATTTAATTGTGTGTATTTACATTAGGAGATTGTTCCAAAAATAATTGAACTAAGTGTTTTATTAATCAAATCCAATATTAATTATTTAAATTATTTTTATAAAAATAAATAAATTATTGTCTTTATTTACTAATTGATCATCAAAATTAAATAAAATAATTTAGTGAATAAATTAATTACATGATAGGGACACTGAAATCGTAGAATTTGATGAATAAATAATTTATTAGTTAATTATTAAAATGATAAATTATTTATTTGATTATTTAATGGATTAATTACTTTTTATCAAATTAATATGTTCAATATGACTAATTTTCTTAATTAATTAATATAAATGATGCAATTACTTGTTTTGGAAATTTAATTTCCTGATGGATATTATTAATTGAATATATAATTTATTAATTGAAATTATGTGATTAACTAATTATGGTAATTAATTAATGGGATTGGTATAATAAATTAGTTTTTTATTTAATTAAGATATATGTGGATATAAATTTATTTTTGAATTTAATTAATGATATTTAGTTGATTAATTAGTTTTTGAATTTATTTATTTAATGATTTGTGAATTTTCCATTGGTGGTTTATCAGATTATTATGATTATGTTTGAATAGATCTATACATGAGTTTTCCAGGGTTTGTGTGTGGGGAAAATCGAGGAAGATAGTGAGATATTCCATTTAGATTTCCACTGGACTATGAGAGCCTTTTGGGTGGATGATCATGAAAGAATCAATTTGGTCTTCCAAGGGTGCCTAAAAGATCATTTAGTTAGGCTAGGGAATAGACTATGAGAGATTACCCTTTAATTTTAATTCAATTATTATTCATTTAGACGCATTAAAAATAGATCCGTGATGGTGGAGCCTTATGTTCACGGTACTCGTGCCAGACCGATTGATTTTTTTTTTCATTTTTTAGATATGAAGTGAGATATTGAAGCTCAAAAACGGAATTAATGCATATGAAATTCCTTAGGTATATTTTATTATCCAGGTGGATCCAAATATGGTTCTGAGTGTTCGGGTGTCCTCTAGATCCCTGGTGTAATGTGGTTAAATAATGATTAATTGAATAAATTTCAGATGGAAACATTGTGTCATGTCTATTATTCTATATAAAACTAAACACACTATTATTGATTGTATAATATTTTAGATGTATTTGTTATTGGACAAATGATTGGTACTCACTACTGACCATGGCTTCATTGTCGGTGCTAGAATTATTATTACATGTATGGACATGACCAAGGAGAATTCCATGTGTTAGATGGTTGATTTGGGATGAAGCATGGATAGGGGAACCATAAAAAATTAAATAGCCTCTTAGGGGATTCATCAGTTCAAGATTTTGATTTTCATTTTAGAAACTATAAAATTAGATTAAAATGGATTTGTTTCTGCATAAATTTGAAACATTATTTTTAGTTTTGGCCAACTTATGGAACTAGTAATTTCAGGTTATGATTATATGTTATTATGTTTTGGTTTGTCATTCTAAAATGTTGTAAAATTATGACAAAAAGGTTGTCATATCACCATTAACTATATATCAGACACACAGAGGTAGTAGGTAGACTCTAGTGTTTGGGTAGGAAATATTGAGGTCTGGTGTGGTTCCTTCCCAGGGAACTGAAGAGTGGATATTTGGATGACACAATAAAATATTCTGTCAGTGGATTTTAATTCTATTTTATTTCATCACACAACTACAGAGAGGTAAAAATGAGTTAGGTAGATTGGGGCCCTATACATGATCTAATTTGTTGGTCTTGATAACCATTTTATAAGTTAAAAACTAGGTACACCAGGTGGGATTTCAGTTATTAATATGTATTTTGACAATTTGATATACTTCCAACATGGGTTATTCCCTTGTGTTGTGATTTAATAATTGTTTCGATGATTTGTTCATATTTTATGAGTTGTCAATTGTGTCCCCATAAGGGATGTGAGTTGTGTATTCATGAATAATTCTAGAACCTTAGAAATATTTTATGAAATGCATCGTTTTAGGCATGGATGATAAAATAGGATGTGGGAATGTAGATGAGCTTTAACAAATTTCACTTCGTGTGAAATTAAATAGAAAATGGTAAAATGATGTAACATGAGAATTATATTTTTTCTATTGGAATATGAATTATGAGATTTTGATTATCCATGATAACTAGGAATTGTGTGTATGTTGGTTAAGGGTAGTGATAGCACCTCAGTGTTGACTATGAGGTGATGTTTTGGGAAAAGACATTTTTTGATGTTTTCAAATTTTCCTATTACATAAATATGATAATGTTTTCCTATGATTACTAGGATTGGTGTTATCATTTTATATATATGGTCCATGATGATTCTTATTGAGAGGATGTCATTGAAATAACCCATACCTTACTTTCAAGTATGATTACCTTTTCTTGTCATTTTTAAAGAAAACAAGCATTTGGGGAAATTTTCTAAGTACACGTTGTGTACTTTTTGAGTACATGTCGTGTACCTCCTTACTGGAGAAGGCCATGTATTGGCCATGTAGTATACACACACACAACCATGTGGGAGTGACTTGGAGGCCGCCTAATGTAGAGTATAAAAACGACAAGTAGACAATGTGTACTCCAAAAGTACACACCGTGTATTTTGTTTTTTATAATTAAATGCACCGGGGTCGCGTCTGATGGACAGAACATATTTCTTCCTATTCGTCTTTGTCTGAGAGAACCCGTATGGACGCATCTTCTCTCCGATCCCCCGAGATTCCATCTGACCTCCGATTCGAACCCCGTTGATTGCGTTGGAATCACATCAGTGATTTCCCTCTTCTTCTTGAGCCTTGTTTTCCAATTCCTCTTCTTTTACATTTAATCATGGGTTTAATGTTTTGGACATTTTCTTAGATCTACGATGTTCCAAGGGGATTGAAACTTATAGGTTCAAGTATATTGATCTCTTAACCACCAATTAGGTGGTTTGTGCCTTTCCGTTCGAAGTCGTTGAGTATTATGTTCCAATTCCACCAATACACGTGAATGAGGTATTTCGTGTTTATTACTTTACCCCTAAAGTTTTCCTACCATGATAGTATGCCTATTTAGATGATATATGGATATGAATATGGTTGATTTATATTCTTTGGAAGTGTTTTGGCCATGAATTTCTCTATTTACGACCGTTTGGTCCTGTTTAGACTTTGACTACATTGCCTGTTTTCCATGCCTATTGCTGTAGGATGGAGAGTTATATTCTGACATTCTTGTTATCCTCTAGACTCTTTAGAAAAATCGTTCTGTAGGTTTACATTAGATATGTTACACTTCTATTCTCGTTGACTTACATAGGTCCAGGAGAACTTAGTGTAGTAGAATATGGAGGGAATTGACCAGGTGAGCATCCCTAGTGAGTCTTTGAGCACTTTTGACTATAAGGTCTATTGAATGAGTGAGAATCCTCAGAAATCCTAGAACCACATAGGGCTATAAGGGGAATTGACTGAGGGAGCTTCCTCATAGAGTCCTTGATTACTTTAGACTATATAGGGATTGACAGAGTTAACATCCTCAGAGAGTCTTTTATATTAATCTTGATTTGTTATACCATAAGGGGAATTGATGGTGAGTGCTTCCCCATAGAGTCTATAAATGACCTAGTCTATAAGGAGAACTGACTGACTGAGCTTCCTAAGAGATTCCTAGAACTTGGGGCTATAAGTGGAATTGATCGGGTGAGCTTCCTCAGAGAGTCCTTGACTACCATAGACTGTATGGGGAATGGACAGTGTGAGCTTCCTCAGAGAGTCTTGATTTACCTTAGAATAGAAGGGGATTGACTGTGGGTGCTTCCTCAGAGATTCTTATTATATTCATATACAAAACCAGTGGGGTTAGACCATGTTTGTTTCCCAGAGGGTTGCTTGTACTTTTTAGGTAGGACTGGAGGGGATGGATGTGAGTACTTCCCAGAGGGATACCTGTTTGTGGTTTAGCTGTTTGCTTCACTGTTTCGTGATTTGAAACTATGGATTGTTTTCTATTTAGTAAATTACTGTTACTGCATTCTATACCTTCACCTTCCATATACTCATTGACTATTATGCATAGATCTTCATGTGGTTTCCTACTAGTATTTAATCTCACACCCAGTTTGGGTCATTCTTTTGGGACCAAATAGATTATATTATTTCATGTATAGATAAGGGAAACACCCTTCTGCATCAGGTACTTGACTTACTATGGAGCTGGAGAGCATGGGACCAAGCTATGGCTTGTGATGCTGAGGATCTGTTTATCATTCTTTTGTACTTTGGTTTAGCACTGTTTGTATTTCCAGCATTGTGACTTGTTTCTCTGATTTCCTAGAGATATGTATCATGCATCGTTTCATATATATATATATATATATATATATATATGTCCTCTATTTTATTATTATTACAGTCTTATGTTATTTACTGTTGTAGGATATTTACTACATCCACTATTGTATGTGTATTTTACATCCACTATGTACTCTACCAATAAGGGAATAGTCTCCCCGCCATGACACCCAAGGCCCTCACTGCTAGTCGGCACCCTCTGGCATTCCAGAAAATGCGCTTGAGGCCATGTGACCAACCGGGTATGGGGCGCCTCGGGGTGGCTTCATGAACCGGGACGTTACAAAGTGGTATCAGAGGATTTATTTTCTCTTCACATACTGTTTGGAGCCTTAGCCAGGGATATCACAGAATATGTATTTGGTAATAAGTTGTGCCCGAGAGTAGGTAACTCGTGTACAAGGAAAATCCAGTCTACCTCGTTATTGCAATTTTTTGGTCTCACAATTATCACAGTTGATTTGATTTCACCTTCAGTGATTCACATTATTTGTGTTGTTATAGTTGATGTTGTTGAGGATCTATTTCTGTTACAACACGATGAGATGTGGGCATGCCATCTCATGCATCATATAGGCACTTTCTAGAAATCACATGTCATGCCTTTTTTCCATGCCATCTAGGATGCATTAGAGATTGCATGTTATTGTGATAGTTGATGTCTAAAATATGCATGCAATTGTGATAGTTTCCTTGATAGTAATACCTTCTGTTTGATTGGGTATTGTTTTCTGTAGATATTTTCATGAATTAACGCAAAACAATAGTTCTTGAGGTGTTATGGGTCCTCATGGACCAGAGTTTGGTGGAACATTGCCTTGTTTTATATGATATAATGTGTATAAGATGCCAAAATTTGATTTGCGGGGAGTTTGGGCCCTCACGGATCATAATTTGGAAATTTCAATGATTGTTTCAGTGTTATTTGGGTTCCAGATTAGTTTCTGAGGCCTATTGTCCAGAAAAACCTAGAATACATGTCGTGTAATGTTAAGTACACGCCAAGTGTTCTTTTATTCTGGAAGAAAAAATTAAACTTAATTACATGATGTGTACATTATGTACACGCTGTGTTTTCTCTAACCGTGTCATAGGCCTTGTGGGAAGATACACTGGATGGGAAAATACTGGTTGGAACACGCCGTGTACCCATCGAACATGTCGTGTTGTGTTGACCCCGACACCACCTGTGTCTCTAACAGCACATCTTGGTTGAGTCGTGTCTAATACATGTTGTGTGCCATATAAACATGCCATGTAGTCTGACCTAGGTTCTCGGATGTGTCATGAACAACACGGGTTGGTGTTACCCTTTCACGTACACACCGTGTCTGTCTTAAACATGCCGTGTAATTTGACCCAGGTACTCGGCCATGTCACGAACAACACGATCTGGTGTTATCCTTTCCTGTACATGTTGTGTCCATCTGGATCATGTCGTGTGGTGTGAGATGTATGTTAGGACATGTCACTAACAACACAGGCAGGTGGAGCTTGTCTAGTACACGCCGTGTTGGAATTCAACACACCATTCAGTCTTGACTGATGAGAGCCTTGTGGCTTAACCGTGTAGAAGGACTTGGGAAGGGAAAGAGGATTCATTTACATGTCGTGTGTTAGGACAACACACCCTGTGTATGGGGTGTTACACGACCTGGATAGGCAGGAGTACACTCCCATGTAAATGACTTTAGGGAACACGCCGTGTAGGAAGTGTACACGCCGTGTAGTCATGTTTTGTAAAACTGGAATGTTTTCTTTCTCTTGTTCCCTTCTTATACTACTTGTTTTCAGTATTTGATAATATTATTCTATGGTTTGTACTTGACTTTGGAGATTCTTACCACTAAGACATCCTCTTGTTGTTCTAGTCTTGGCACCAGCTATCTTTCGGACATTGGTGCTAATGAACAGTCCTCAGAAAGGTTTTATAAGGATCATGCAGGCTTTCTGATGAGGCATGATGCATCATCTGATAACCATGTGGTGTTCTACCAGTGTGTTAGAAGCAGTCATATAATGCCACATCGCCCGAGAGACCTAGTGGAGTGTCGATATTGCAGCAAGATGGGTCACTTTCAATGCTTTTGTCGGTTCCTCTCACTAGCAGCTGGTGAATTTGGTTCTTCTATGACTCCTCATTTAGGTGCAGCACCACCGGCTTCTCACTAGTCAGGGTACTGGAGACTTCTGGCCATTCTAGATGAGGTGGAGTTCATGGATGTGGTATCCAGTCACACGGTTTTCATCAAAATAAGGGTGGATCAGCTCCAAGTGATCAGGCAGGGTCAAAGGGCTGTGGTACAGGCCAGACATTCGCAGTGGAGTAGACCCAGCAGGAGAAGGATCCCAGACCTTCTACCATTCTAGGTACGATCATAGTATCCTCATTTTTCGGTTATGCTATTTTTGATATTATGGCTTCCCATTGCATTAAATATATATCTATTGTGGATAGCCATGGGCTCTACATATTTTCTTCTTCTTATGTCTTGATGCTAGACAGTCCATTGGGGAATAGAACAACTAGTGTACGTCAGTGCAGAGATTGACCTCTAGAGTTTGGTGGATGTCACTTCTTATGGGACCTCTACATCCTAGAGATGATCTGCTATGATTTCATTCTTAGAATGGATTGGTTAGTCCCATTCTAGGTAGTCGTCGACTATTATTGCCATAGGTTGAGTTTAATATCACCATAGGGTATATATTTTCTTCATATGGGTGAATGGAATATCTAGGCGAGAAAAGTGTGTCCAGAGCATCATGTGTTGGGAGGAGTTACTACCCTAATTTCTTGACTTTCTCTAGATGACTAGGGGACTTCACAATTAGAAATTCATCTAGTGTATGACCGTTTTAGAGATGTCTTTCTATAGGACTTTTTAGGTTTGCCTCCAGAGCGTGAGGTAGACTTCATGATTTAGCTTGTTCCAGGAGTGCCATCAGTGTCAATTCATCCTTATTAGATGGCTACACTTGAGATTCTGGAGCTCAAGAAGCAGTTGGAGGAGTTGCAGGTTTAGGGTTTCATCTGACCTATAACTTCTCCTTAGGGTTTCACTGTCCTGTTTGCAAAGAATGCAGACAATAACCTCAGGCTTTGTGTGGACAATTGGAATTTGAACTAGTTGATGGTCAAGAACCGATATCCCTTGCCTTAGATTTATGATCTCTTTGATCAGTTTCGAGGAGCCCAGGTGTTCTCAAAGATTGATTTGAGATCCACTTATCATCTGTTTCTCATTAGACCATCAGATATATACCTCTTATATCCTTCTGGAGTATGTATGGACTATACGAGTATTTTTTTATGCCATTCGGTCTCACGATGGTGCATACAGTTTTCATGGAATAGATCATTTGAGTGTTCCATACATACTTTGATTCTTTCGTGGTGGTCTTCATAGAAGATATCTTTGTGTACTCTCTCACTCAACATGACCATGATTACCATATTGAGATAGTTTTGATTACACTGAGAGAGCATCAATTATATGCTAAGCTCTCAAAGTTTCAATTTTAAATAGATCAGATTCACTTCTTGGGTCATGTTATCTAAGAGGCAGGAGTGGCAGTATACCTAAATTAGGTGATATATATAGTTTCATGGGAGAATCTGAAGAACGTCTTTGAGGTGTAGAGTTTTTTGGGTTGGATGGATACTATAGACGCTTCATACAGGACTTGTCATGCTTAGAAGCACCACTTACAGGTCTGACAAAAAATGTGACGAAGTTATTATGGTCATATTTTTGTGAGTCAACCATTTAGGAGGTGAAATGGAGGTTGACTTCAGCACCGATACTAGTCATGTAGAGCCGAGCAAGAGATATACCATTTACTATGATGCCTCAGGTATCGGTATGGGAGTTGTGCATATGCAGGGTGATGGAGTCATTGCTTACGGGTTTCGACAGTTGAGGTCACATGAGAGGAATTACTCGACGCACGATCTATATTTGCTAGCAATAGTTCATTCCTTACACTATTGGAGATATTATCTTCTGGGAGAGAATTTTGTGGTTTTCACCGACCAAAAAATTCTCAATTACATCTTCACTCAACATGATCTGAATTTGAGACAGCACATGTGTGTTGAGTACCTTGAGTCCATTGACTTATAGCATGCATATATTAGTGGGAAAGGCAACCCAGTGGCTGATGTGTTATGTAGGAGGAGACAGATACATGAAGTTCAAGAGACCAGCAGTGAGTGGAAGCATATGGATATGTTCTACGAGATGCATTTAGAGGCCCATGATAGTAAGGGACATATGTTACATTCTTCTGTAGCTGTTACCTCTACTATTCTAGATTTAGTTTGAATGAGGCAGCTATCAGATTCTGAAGTCCTATTCTTAAAGGAGAGTGCGTTAGGAGAAGACCCTATTCCTAAATAGACCATATGTGAGTATGAGATCTTATGTTTCCAGAGACACATATGGGTGCCAGGAGATATACACGAGGAGCATAAGTTGGATTTTCATTTCTCAGTTTTTGTAGTTCATCCTCGAATCACCAAGATGTATCGTGATCTAATCCTTCAGTATTGGTGTCCATGTATGAATAGGGATGTTGCTGGTTTCTTCATGAGGTGTTCCACTTGTCAGCTAGTGAAGGGGAGCTTCAGTGACCAACATGGATTTTACAGTAGTTACCCATTCCCAAGTGGAAGTGGAATGACGTCGTGATGGACTTCATGATAGGTTTTTTGAGATCTCCTTGAGGGAATGACACAGTTTGGGTTGTCATTGATAGACTCAAGAAAGTTTCACACTTCTTACGGATCAAGGAGACCTTCATTGTTGTGAGATGGGACAGCTATATATCCAGGAGATTGTACCTCTTCTTGGAGATCCACACTCCATTGTTTTCGATAGGGATACATGTTTTACTTCTCGGTTCTGGAAGGGGCTTCCGAAGGATTTGGGTACATAGATACTTTTGAGTACATATTACCATCCAGAGACAGATGGAATGTCCGAGCGTACTATTCAGTTGCATGAGGATATGCTCTAAGCATACATTCCAGATTTAGGAGGTTCTTGGGATAAGCATATTCCTCTTGTGAAGTTTTCTTAAAACAATAGTGTTCAATAAACAATTCAGATGACACCTTATGAGGATTTTTATGGAAGGCCATGCCGATCAAACTTATGTTGGCTAGAGGTAGAAGAGGCAGCTTTGTGGGGACCTCATCTTGTTCAATAGACCACATAGAAGATAGTGTTGATTCGGAAGAGGATGGCTACTGTACAGTCTCGACAGAAGTCTTATGTTGATTAGTGGAGACGACCATTGGTGTTTGAGGATGGGGATCAGGTTTTTCTACATACCACACCGAGTTTGGGACACAAGAGGATTAAGAGACATGGTAAGCTTTCACCGAGGTACGTTGGGCCATGTGAGGTGTTGGAGAGTGTTGGGACAATTTCCTATTAGTTGTAGTCGCCTCAGAGGTACTGAGCTAAGCAGGATGTCTTCCACATTTCTTAGATCTGACATTAATTTTCAGACCCGTCTCATGTCTTTCAACCCGAGGAGGTTGAGATATAAGTGGATGCGTCGTTAGAGGAGCATCATATCCGGATTGTGGATTGTAGTATAAAGGTTCTCTATGGACAGCCTATTCCACTAATATGAGTGATATGCCAGCATGGGGGAGTTCAATAAGAGACTAGGGAGAGGGAGAACGATGTACAAGCATAGTGGCCAGAACTGTTCGGAGATTCTTCTTCTATGCCGTGCTAGGGAAATTTAGTGAAGAATTTCTTTAAGGGGTGAATTTAGTAAGAACCCAGACCTTCCTTTCAGGGATGTTTTCTTTTTCTGGTCATTTTTGAAGAATATAAGAATTTCTGGAAATTTTCTATGTACACACCTTGTACTTTATGATAACATTCTGTCTACTTCCTTGCCACAACAGGCCGTGTGCTGACCATGTAGTAGCCACATACATGGCCATGTGGGAAAGACTTTGAGGCTTCCTAATGCGGAGTACGGAAACGGAAAGTACATGTCGTTTACTTCAAAAGTACACGCCCTGTATTTTGTTTTTTTAATTAAATGCACCATGGTCATATCTATCAGACAGAACAACCTTCTTCTAGGTATTATTTGTCTGAGAGAACCCGTACGACCATGAATTCTCACTGATCTCCCGAACATCCATCCTTCCTCTGATTCGAACACTGTTGATTGTGATGGAAGTGCATCTGTGATTTCTCTCTTCTGGCTGATCCTTATTTTCATATTCCTCTATTTTCCAAGTTATTCTGGGGTTGAATGTTTTGGATGTTTTCTTGCATATATGAAATTACAAGGAGATTCATGCTTTGAGGATCAAGTATATTTATTTGCTGACCCCGATGTAGGAGGTTTGTTCCTTTCTGTTTGATGTCTTTGAGTATTATGTGGAAATTCCACCAATACCCATGAATAAGGTATTTCGTGTTTCATGTTTTACCCCTGTTGTTTGCCTATCATTTGTGTATTCTTATGTAGAGGATATTTGGATATGAATAGGGTTGATTGTTATGATTTGGACGTGTTTTCCCCATGCATTGTTCTGTTTACGACTGTTTGGTCCTGTTTAGCCTTTGGCTTCCATGCCTGTTTTGCATTCCGGTTGCTGTAGGATGGATAGTTATATTCTGACATGGTTGTTATGTTGTAGACTTTTTAGCCAAGTAGTTTTGTCGGTTTACTTTGGCTATAATACACTTCTATGCTCGTTGACTTACACAGGGCCGTGAGAACCTGGTGTAGTAGACTATAGGGGGAATTAACAGGGTGAGCTTCCTCAGAGAGACTTTGAGAACTTTTGGCTATAAGGGGGATTGACCAAGTGAGTATTCAAAGAGTGACTAGAACCACTTATGTATATAAGGGGAATTGATTGAGTGATATTACTCAGAGAGTCCATTATTTCTTTATACTCTAAGGGGATTGAAAAAGTGAGCATCCTCAGAGAGTCATTGATTTTAATCCTAAGCTGTTATACTATAAGGGAAATTGATAGTGAGTGATTTTTTAGAGAGTCTATGAATGACCTAGGCTATAAGGGGAATTTACCGAGTGAGCTTCTTAAGAGATTCTTAGACTTTGAGGATATAAGGGTAATTGACCGAGTGAGCTTCCTCAGAGAGTCTTTGACTACCCATGACTATACGGGGAATGGACTATGTGAGTTTCCTCAGAGTGTCTTTCTTTACATTAGAATATAAAGGGATTTACTGTGGGCGCTTCCTTAGAGAGTCTGATTATATTCATATATAGAACTAGAGGGGTTAGATTGAGCGTGATTACCATAGGGTTTCTTGTACATTTTAGGTAGGACCAAAGGGGGTGGCTGTGAGTACATCCCAGAGGGTTACCTTTTTGTGGTTTAGTTGTTTGCTTCACTGTTGCTTCATTCGGAACTATGGATTGAATACTGCTTAGTACCTTCCTGTTTTTGGTTTCTGTTCTTTTACCCACCATATACTCCATGACTGTTAGGCACATATCTTCGGGTGGTTGCCTACAAGTATTGAATCTCAAACCCTATTTGGGTCAAGCTTTTGGTCCCAAAAAGATTATATTGATGCATGTATAGATAAGGGCAAGCACTCTTCTACGTCATGTACTTGACTTTCTATGGAGATGGAGAGCATTGAACCAAGATATGGCTTGTGATTCTGATGAGGTATTTATCTTTCTCTTGTACTTTGGTTTAACACTATTTTTATTTCCAACTTTGTGACTTGTTTGGTAGCATTCCTAGACATATGTATCATGCATCATTTGATATGTATATATATATGTGTGTGTGTGTGTGCTCCTGTTTTTTTATTATTTTTATCTTCTGCAGTTTACTTGTTTGATATTTACTGATTCCACTATTGTATGTGTTGTTTACTTCCACTATTTACACTGCTAATGAGGTCATAGTTTCCCCACTATCACACACATGGCCCTCGCTGCAAGGTGGCAGAATCAGGTGTTCTGGGAAATGTGCATTAGGCCATGTGATCAACCTGGTACGGGGTGCCTCTGGGTGGCTTCAGGAACTGGGATGTTATAGTCATGAGGATCAGGGTGTATATGCTCCACAAATAGTTGAACCAGGGTCACTGATAGTTATAGTTGAGGATGTAGGAGAAAAAATTCATGAGATAATTTTTCATTTGATGAAATTCATATAATGGGACAAATTTAATGTTCTTAAAAGCTTCTTTGATCTAATGAGGGAGTTTTAATTTCATCACCCTATGAATTTTACGAGTGATTGTTGGTGTATGGGACATGAGTTCTGAACTAAATATATCCAAACTATACTTGACAACATGGAGAGTCAGTCTAAGATGGGATTCAAATTGGATTGTTATATGTCACATGGTCAAGTAAAAATATGATTGGATATATTCCCTTAGGATGGAATGATAGAAGCTTTGAATAGATGGACTATCAAGACATGTTTCTGGAGAAATGTTTCCTGACACAATAATTGAGCATAGAGAAATTGAGATTTTGAGAATGACTCACAAGAGTATATCTGCAATGGTATTGTGTTGATATTGTAAATATTTGTGAAATAATTCTCCATTGTTTTCTATAGATGATCCTAACCAGAAAAATTGTTTTCCAGTGGACTTCTATGTAAAATTAGGTCCTAAATAGATATATTCAGAATGAAAAAGTTACCTGATCTCGTGACTCAGAATCACATATCTGTGGGGAACATGAAAGAGGGTTGTATTGGAGGAAACATAGATTAATCATCAATATCATGAGGCATGTATTTTGAAATAAATAAATGTTGTTTTGAGAATTTATCTTATAGAAGTGGCATGAAATGAATTTATGGAGAAGGTTCGATTAAAGAATGAATATACCTCGTGGTTTTCCACCGATGTGCTATGTATTGATACATCCATAAAAATTGTTCATCACAACCGATGTAGTGACAATGCTATGGATTTATGAGATGTATAAATAGATTCCATAGGAACCCCCAAAAATTATTATTGATAGAGAAGCTTAACGGAAGCTAATATTGGGAAGGGGTTCTAATGAACATTATCAGTTTGTAAAATTGAGTTTTACATGCTGAGGTAGTTGGGGAAATAAATTTTCTGATTCTGGGAAAGAGTTCTCATAGTACCAGAGGGTTGTAGCATAGGGGAGTCATATTGAATCACATGGAAGAGGGGTAAGACAATTTCAATCCATTCATCCTAGACTAGTGGATATTGAGGCTAGACTATTGATAGTGTGATGTACTAGTTGTGTATCATCTAAATTAGATAGTTTCTTGTTTGATATTAGTGAATATCATGCCATTATATATACCAATGTTGTTACTGTTTTTACAATAGTAGTGGAATTTGAGATCTGGGGTATGAAGGTAGAATTATGGTATTTACTATGTCCTAGAGACATATATTTTCGAATGGAGTGTTCTTTAGAGATTGAGGATTAGAGTTTCTCTGGAATCTCTATATTCTTGATTGGTTGTTCTTCGACATAATTGATTTTTTATGGACTAACATGTATGATTATTTGACCATAGTGATTGTTTCTAGAGGTGACTAAAATTCATTTCTGCTAATGGTGACCATTACATTCACCATTGGTAGTGGAATATATATAATGGCCGAGTGGGGATAATTACTCAGCAACTGGGGGAGCTCACAACCAAGGAATCAAGTATTTTTCTAGATGATAGAGGTCAAAATAATGATGTCTTTCTATCCATAGTGGACTTGTTTTACAATGTGTACCCTGAAGCAATCTCAGGGTTTCAACTCGATATATATTTTAAATACAAAATTATTCCCATGGACGGGGGATTTTCCTATTTAAATTACATAGTACAAAAACAAATTGACAATGTTTTAAGATCTCAAGAATCATCTATAGGAATATGAGTATAAATGAATTTTTTTCATCCATGTACATAACCTTGGGGTTATCCAGTTTTTTCCAAGAAATGATTAAAGATATTTTCCCTTCTATGTTGATTACCAGATGTCAAATAAGATTACTATGAATAAAATGAATCTAAAACCACATATTGATAATCTATTTTACCAGTTGAGGGGATCTTGGGTAGTTTCCAATATTGACATGTTATTAGGGTATCATCCGTATAGAGTTTGAACATTCAATATACTGATGACTACATTCAAAATTAGGTATGTCCTTTATGAGAACACGGTAATGTTTCTTGGTTTAATGAACATAGTTTTAGTGTAAATATCCTAGATGAAAAAATCATCCATCAATGACTGGATCACATTTTTGTAGTGTTTGTAAGGGACCTAATCTTATGGACCATTAATTTAAAAAAAATCATATAAATTATTTATTTTTCTAGATTCAAGGTTTTTTTTGAGACATGTGAGTCATTGAAACGATGATTCATTCCAATAATATTCCAAATTTCTAGTTCCCAATGTTGTCTCATTCTAATTGTGACTCATTCCAATGATTTTACAAATTTTTAGTTGTTAATGGTGACTTGTTATGGTGGTGATTCAATCTAGTGGCGACTCATTATAGAGGTTACTCATCCTAGCGTTGAGTCACTCTAGTGGATACTCATATTGATAGTGAATCATCTTAGTGGTGACTCATTTTAATGGTGAATCAACCTTGTAGTTACTCATCATGGTAGTGACTCATTATAGAAGTGATTGATCATGGCTATGACTCATCTTGGATTTGATGCATGTTGGCAGTGACTCGTCATGGTGGTGACTCATCCTAGAATTGACTCATCTTGTATATTACTCATCTTGGATGTGTATCATCAAAAATATTGTAACATTATGTTGTTGACTCAACCTACTGTTGACTCATTGTGAATGTTTTTAATTTTTCTAAATTTTTCTAGTTTTTTAAAATATTTTCCGAGTTACCATTTTTATGTGTTTTGTCAATAAAAACATTTTTAAATGCCTTAATTAGTCAATTTAATGTCGTTTAAAATGTTTTTAATTAAATCCTTAATTTATTAAATTTCTAGATAATTTTAAAACAAATATAGTTCATGTTTTTAACGAGATATGCCTTTAATGGTAAACTAAACCATTTCAAATCTCATTAGTTTATGATATAATCTCTCTAAGGTGGATATAATCCCTCAATTAGTTTCTTCATATCATTATAGATATTGGATGATCTAACTACTTCTTCCTTGGAGTGAAAACAAGATTTGTTTGAGTTTTTTCAAGTTATCACTAGCAACATGGTAATATTATCTAATATGTGCACCCACTATTTTGGTGTTAAATGTAGGTTAAATGCTTCTTCCTCTTTATGTAGGGATCCTTACGTTTCTACTAATGTTTATCATGTATGATGTGCTTATTATTTATTACAATTGTGAATACATTTTCAAGTATATTGACAAATATAATGAATCTTCTTAGAATGAATCAAAAAGATAAATTGAATGTGAATTATGATTTTATAGATTTTTGAGTAATTGATTAGATTAGATTATATATTTTTTTGTATGTGTGTAATTACATGATGAAAACCATATATATTTGAGGAACTATTATGCTGTAACAAAATCCTCCAAAAACTTATGTTTTTTGTAATGGTTTTATTATCAACATAAATAACTAACTAACTATGTATATTGCATTAATGTAATGGACTCTTTTATATTGAATTTCTTGTGAGATAACTCCATAAAATAAAGAGGTGAAATTGAAGAAGATACCCCCTATTTAATCTAAAAATGTTTTGGGTTATGAGATATCTTGTGATTTTTGGA
This sequence comes from Viscum album, assembly GCA_963277665.1. NCBI lineage: Eukaryota > Viridiplantae > Streptophyta > Magnoliopsida > Santalales > Viscaceae > Viscum > Viscum album. The sequence continues at coordinate 114,667,066 of OY728128.1, read as the reverse complement.
ATGGTTATGATTTGTGTGAATTGTAATGATGTGTTGTGTGTAATCTATGTTACAATTTTTTTGGGGAAATTAGATGTGATTTGGTGGAAAAGATGGGGTTTGATGGATGCGGATGTATGGTCATGCAGTAGGGCTACAAAATGTGATGTGGATATTAAATGATGTCGATGTGTCACTTGGGATGTAGAATTTCGATTATTATTTGTGGTTGTTACAATTAAATTTTTACCAATGTTTTATTGGAATTAATATTGCAAGATAATGATTTCAAATAGATATGTTTAAAATGAGAATTGATGATGACTTTTATGAGGTAAATTGTTCATATTTTTATAATGAATATAGGGAAAGATGTATTGGACATGTTTTAATGCTCAATGGAATGGGATTAGAATGAATAATCAATACCAAAAACATAAATAGGTTGTTAAAGGTTATTTTATTGATAAAATAGAGACTCTGGAAATAGGATTATAGTCTAAAATTAGAATTATTTCTTTGTTTGTTTTGAGCTATTTAATGTAATTACTGGTGGCAGGAATAGTCTTCAGATTATGTGAGATGGTTAGATCTTTTTTGTAATCTAATAGGATGGGCTTTTCAACTATAACTCTATTTTTATATACACTCAATTTTCTTGATATTTATATACACATACCTCCCTAATCAAGAATTATATACTGGCAGTATTATTTTCTTGGAATGTGTTTTCATTTCCCTCATCATTTTGGGAGGATGGATTAATGGACACTAACCCTTCCCAGATACCTCTTCCAAATAATGGTTTCCTAGGTTTCTCAGTGTGGGTTGTGATTTTTGGTCCCATGTTTATTCAGGATGAGACGTGGTGAGTGTTCCATGGTGTCTTCAGGGTGATTTGTGGTAGGTTGTACCATTTCTATTTTTGGTATGGTGTGGGTGGTATGTGATGTATTTTGATGTAATAAGAGTGTGTGGGTGGTATGTGATGTCTATTGAAGGCCCAATTGAGTGTGGTTGGGAAGAGATGTGATGTTATGTCAATCGGGCATGGGGGGAGACCCAGGATGTTTTCCACTGGCAAGTGATTTCATTTAATCAGTGTTAATGTTGTGTGGTGTACCATATCATGGATTTTATTCATATTATATATTATTATACATAGACTCATTTTTTTCTTATTGATCCATGGTGTGGTTTATATTTTGGTTTGTTTAACTATTTTGGTGTTTTTTTATTCTACTACATTAACATTTTTTTAATTATAAAGATCATTTAACAAAATCATGAGATAAATTGGTTATCAATTTGAGTATACATTTGTGCTCACCCTACATATATAAACACTATTATCATGTTTGATGGAGGATTTTTTGGACAGTTCTATACATTACTAGATCAATCCTTTGAATAGTATTTGTTTAGCTTCTATAACATGGTTTCACATGGGATATCATTTTTGAACATTTATATGTATTAGTTTTTAAATTTTTATTGCCTTGTGGGTTGGTTTTGAATTGTTATATAAAATATCATGGAGGTTTTGGTATTTAATTCATACAATCTCAAAATATTGTCTTCTTATAAAAGGTATTGCCTCCTATATTGTGTGTTTTTTATAAACATTGTGCTCTTCTCCAATACGGGACCTACTTCAAGTTGGACTTGAGTTTCATTATATCACATTATTATTTTCCAAAATATCATATCATTGGAGGGATTGGTTCATGATAAACTAGTATCACATTAGATGGATGAGAGATTGGGTGGTGTTTAGAGTTAGGTATAATGAGGAAGTAATTTTTTGGTATGTTAAATGATCAAGTGGACTATGGTGTGTTACATTTTCTTAGGATACTAGCTCAAACATGTGTTTTTGGGGCCCTAGTGATCAGGTTCCGAAAATTTGAGCATAATGAATGTACAATTTAGATGGAACTATTTGTATTTTAAAGACATAACAGTGGTAGATGCATCATTATGAGTTGTGATTATATATTAAATTGGTTATCATGGGAAGTTAAAATTATTCAAATAAATCATGATATTTTATGCAACATTATGTGAAAATTTCCCATGATATTATTACTAAAAAATACATCTAATTTTTTGATGATTTAATTATATAACAACAAATTAATGAGTAAAATTATGCTTTACTGGTCTGACTTATTTTTTTAAAACCATCTTTAGGTTTGAATGTGTTGTTTTCATTATTTTTATAGAATTATTGTTAAATAATTGAAATTTTTTCCCTATAGAAATATATAACATTCTATATTATTTTCCAATTGTTCAAAAAAATTTAGAGAGCATGAATAGTATATTTTATTGTGAATAACTATTTAAATTTGAAAACCATTATGATGAATGGAAGTAATTGAGGATTTTATGGAAACAAGATAAAATAATCATTTTTTCAACAATTATTATTTGGATTATATTTTATATATATTTTTTAATATGTCTAGTGTTGCATTAAATTTGTAATTTTTCATGAGAATGTGTTTACAATATATTTATAATTTTTTTTTGACATTTAAACTCTAAAATTCAGAAAAGTTTCTATATTAATTGTTTAAAATTCCATTAAATTTGGAAATATTTAAAAATAATTACATTCTATTTATTTTCAACACAATTAATTTATGATTTATTTTTATTTCCATGTGATGTAATCATTTGTTAAGGATAAAATTATGTTGAAATTTATTCCAATTTTTTTTTATATTATAATCATGATTTGTATTAAACTGTTGACACATAAAATTGATTAATTGATGAAATTTATTCTTTCTCAGACTAACAAAAAATTTATTTTCAAAATAAAATTGCATCACATATTCAATCATGAGTAGTCTGTTATTAGTAGTACACGTAAATCATAATAAATTTGTGTGATAACTAGGGAAATTCTAGTATGATAGAACCTATCATGTTTCATGTGTAAAACATTACATTTAAATATGTATGTGAAATATTATTACCCATATTTCAATATTCATGCATGTTTTTATGAATAATGAAATGAGAAATGAATTTTTAGTTCGAGTATAATGATCATCAAATATAGTAATACATCATGTGAACATTAAATTTATATTTTTAGAAATAATGATATATTCTATTGATTTTAAAATAATTAGGTTCACGTAATAGATTATCTGAATTGAACACAAGAACTTAGCTTCTATTGATTTTCAAATTAAGATGAATTCATGTTTAATTTGTGAAATTTTGAACATATAGTGTCTTGGTTATCATATTAAACCTTATTTGTGATAATACAACCTTATAGTTTCATCTTTATCTTGGATTTATCTTAAATATATTTAAATGAAAGATAGGTTGTTTACTAGAATTTACATGAATTTTTTTTATTCTTGTTGGTTTCATATTGATCATTGCACTAAAATGTTGATGTGTTTTAATGAAAAAACAGTTCTATGAAATGATCATATCTCAATGATTATCATATGTTATGATACCCCAAATGTGACTTCTTAATTATGATCACCCTTTTTGAAAGGGATAATCCAAAATATATTCTTAATAAAATTTCTAAATTTTTTTTAAATTGTTTAAAAATACTAATGCTAATTAATGTGGTGAATTAATGTATTCCCATAAATTATTATGAATGATGTTATGTGTTTTTTCTATGTGTGATTGATATTATTATAATTACATTTGTGATATGTGATTTATGTCTTCAAATTTAGGAAGAGGGGGATACAATATCCCTTGATTAGATTCATTTTACATTGACATGATTAAAAAAACTAGGGAATGTCAGTGCCCCCCAAAAGAGTAAAACAACTTTATAAGGAGAAAATAATTTCATGAATGTAGTGCTTGGGGAATTATGTGTGATTATTGTATCAATCGTTGTTTGAGGAAATATAGAGGATGATATATAGAAATAAGATATGTGAAAAGTCTGGTTTATTGAGCATAATAAAGTGGTGTAGTGATGTCATTGTGTGGAATTGTTTGTTGACATATTAGTTTTTGGTGAGTTTGGGATAGTGGTTCAATTGTGAAATGTAGGTTATGTTTGCTAACTAAGATACTTTTTTTGTGGTTGGATAAACAGTGTAGTGATGTGAATTTTTTTTAATAAATTAATCCCTCAAATACCTTAAATGATTAATAACATAAATTCCGTAATAATATTTAACATTGGTTATGAAAATGATGAAATTCATGGATATTTTCATTCCTCCCAAGAAGAAATTATTTAATAACTGGAGTGATGATAAGTTTTGTGTCATATCTTATTGGGAGTGATTCTTGAGATATATTTTTTATTAATTAAATGTGGTATGAATTAAAACTATTAATATAGATAATTATTATCTGTACCAATACACATTATATTAGGAAATGTTTTAACATCGTGCATTGGAGTTAGCACCAACTGAAGAATAAAATATAATGGTGTAATGGATGAGTTCATGTTTATAGTATAATTATGGAAAAAATATCTATTAATATATTTGTTCTTGTTTTGGTTCATAATTGTTATCTAATTCTTCATGGGTACCGTCCTAGTAAAAAAAAATTTCAGAAAACATGGAATACTTTACAACATTATAAATCCGAATTTAATCAAAATTATTATTTTTAAAATAAAATTAAGATTTTGAATTTTTGATATTTTTTAAACCATTGGAGGATTTATTTTGTTTAAAATATTTTAATGTTTATTATTTATTATAATTTATTTATTGATCTGTCTTTAGGTCCATCATTGAAAACTTGTCTTGTTTAAGGGGTATTGACCCTTATGAGATTGTTTTATGGTATTGTTTAGATGTGAAACTTTTTTCCCAGGGATTATTGTGTTCCAAGTATATTGAGATAAACAATATGTATCTTAGGGGTTGGGTTTTAATATAACTATTCAACTTTATTCCCATTTTACATTGATTCTGTAAGATGATCTGTAACACCCCAAGCTTCCTCGGTATGTTTCCTTTCGAATAATTCAATGACGTGCATTGTACGCAACTTCGAGATTTTAACACACCACAACCAATCAAACTAGCCGTTATGAATAGTAATACCTACTTTTTGAAATTATATATATTTTATATTTCAAAATGGACTTCATCTTTGGATTCGGAATATCGAATTTAGCCTAAGGTGAAATTTTGGTACTTTTCGGATAACTTTCATATTTTGATGAATATTGAAAATTACTAAATTTTAATTAAAAACAACTTTTTTAATCAAAATAATTAATAGTGATAAATTGTGAATTTGAGTGGTTTTAAAGTATATTTAGAATATATTTTTACCATTTAATATAATGTTGGTCATTGGACATAATTTTACAATTAAACCGAACATAAACAAGTGTTAATCTTTTGATAGTTATTATCTCTTAAAAACACGCTTTTTGTTTTGACAGCGGGAATTAATTTTAAATTAATTTCTGCCACTTCTGTGTTTTGAATTTAGAAAAATGGATTCCATATTTGGAATCAGGATGTCCAAATTGTGTAAATAGGTAACTTTTATTTTTAGACATTTTGAATAATTACTGCGGTAAATATTTTATTTACCATGGTTAAGGGTAAATCCGGTAAATAAGGGTTAAAAAAAATAATATTATAATAATACTAAATTACCCTAAAATGTTTCGTAACACTATTGGTTGATACATGGTCGACCATGGGCATCTTTGGGTCAATTTTGGGACCCCATGGATCCACTTGTAAGTGATAATGACACTTTATATTAATTAAGTTAAAATGAATACAAAATGACACAAGCATATATCTTTTAGAAAAACAATTGTTACATAGGGTTATATATGATGGATTTTAGATTATAAATATTCATTAGAAAGCTAAAAAGATTTCCTACATAAGTATATTTTATTTATAATTTTTTGACATTAAATAAGTTATTTTATTTATGACACAATGATGATGCAGTAATTACTATAATAGTGAAAAATTAATATAATTGATATTATAAATACCCAAATAATTATAATATGAAACTTTTAATGAATTAAACAAATTTTCTAGGATAATATGATATATTAGGATTGATATATTTGACTTTTTTCGAAGTAATCAATCTGTTATGAGTTTCAAAAAAATCAACTAGTGAATAGTGTCAAAATTGACATAAAAGAGTTCTTAAAACAAATATTATATTATTAATTGATATTAAATTCCTAAAAATCTAAGGTTCGGCCAAGAGACTTATATTATGATAGGTTAATCATTAATGGACCACTTGGGGGTCTTTTGGATGTATATAGTAAGTTTATTAACCATATTATATAAAAATACAAAGAGACATTGTAAAAGTGAAACTAATTAACTTAGAGTTAATACTTAAAGATAAGGTTACTATAAGTACCCAAACCTGTCTAAATTCTATTGGATGAGTTGTTTTCGACTTATCCCCACCTCAACCTTTGAATAGTCAACTTTGGAGCCATTGGAAACCGAATATGAATTTATTATAAATTAATATTTCTAGATTTTCCAAAGGTGCCCCTCACCCCTCTTATAAAAGGGCACTCCTCCTTCTCTTTTCCTCACACCTCTCAAGCCACTTGGCTCGTCCAAACTCTGCCCAAATAAGCTCCCCACATCCCTCTCCTCCTCCTTGAAGCTTCCCCTTAGGCAGAAAGCATTTCAACAAGTCCTTTGGTTCCAACCAAAGTGAGTTACCTAAATTAAAGGTAACGATTTCTCTTAAATTATTTTCATTTATTTTGCTTCTTCAACCCCCAAACTCTTTTTATTTCCCTTCTTTTGTAACAACACCAGTATCCTAAATATACTAGGATGTTGTTATAAGAAGTATTCAAACTACACATACACACAACACCATCTAATGGATGATGAACATAATGTTTCTGTGGATGGCAAACTAACGCCTCACGAAACGATGATTGTTCAAAAACATCTTACCTCCTCTCATGGTGGCCATTATGATGGAACTGTAATTAAATATGATATTAATGATATATATTTTATATATAAGCTTCTGTAATTCCATTTTATTTCATACCATTATTCGTTTCATGTTGTATATACATACGATAATTTCATTTGAGGAAGTGCGGACTACCGCCCCCTTAAAATGATATGACTCGTTCATACCACACATGGAACTTATAAAGGATGGTGTTAATAAACTTAAGTAACATATATAAAATATTATATTATACTGGAATAGTAATATACCTATATATCATTTGGATTCGATTCTTTTAAAATAAAAAATTAAATGGAAGTAGCGTTCGTGCGTACGTACGGACTACCGTCTCCACGAACGCGATGAGATTCATTCTCCATCGAATCCATTCAAGTATAATTATCATTTAATGATTTAAAAATGATGTTTAAGGACTTGATATCATTCTGGATATGAATAAGATACAACAAACATGACTTATGTAACAAAACATATAAAAGAAAATGAGTAAGTTAACACCCGAAACGGCATTAATACTAAGATATTATTAACAAATCAATGTTAAAAGATCATATATGATATCATATTAAAGTAAATGATTCTTGTATTATTCAATAACAATTATTTCACCATTATACAGGAGGTAAACCTACCATCGACCAAGGAAAAAGTACAAAGTAAGGGATTTTCTTATCTCACTTTCAATTCCGTGAGATTTCCATTTTTCGCCACTAAATTATTGAAAGTGGTGTATTGTGTACTGCCATTTGATATATATTCATGATCCTATTTATATTCATGTTATTCTGTAAATCATTTGGTGGTTATTAACTTTTGGCCATACGACTCAGTTGATTAACGTGGTAAGGGGTTTCTTATCTCACTTTTAATTTCGTGAGATTTCCATTGATCACCACTTAATTATTGCATGTGGTGTATGTGTACTGCCCATGATTGTATTCATTGTGTAATATAATTTAATTTATAGGTATTTACATCATCATGGTATTATACTTCTTTCATGGGTGTATGTTTCTTAAGTTACCTAATCAATAAGGGAATTTGAGATTTCAATTTCCACTCATTTGGCTTTACGCATATTTCATTGATTATATTACCCCAAGATTATGTGTGGAATCACTATTCATTTGATTATGTCATAATTTCCACTCCCCTTCCTGTGTATATAAGTTTGATACACATAATCACTCCATTGATAATTCTCAAGTCATTGATATGAATTTGATAAGAGTAATTTTAACTCATTCTCCATTTGTTGAGTTAAACATCCAATTCGTTGGTATTGTTTTTACAAGAATATGTGTGAATATCCTTTGATTGATTTACACTGAATATCCAATCATATTTAGTGTATTTATATTTGTCACACATAATTATGTCATTGATTTATCCTTAACCTAAGGATACAACCTTTACGAGATATTTCATCTCAATTTACATTCCATTGAGACTTCTTTGTTGATATACACCAAATCACTTTTATGTGGTGTATATAATGTACTTTGACATAGTATATCATGAATCCCTTTATTCTCATGATATTACAAAGTTTTGATTACCACAATTATTTGTATTCAAGTGTCTCTTTTAGTTGGAATCTCTAACTAAAATACCATTTTTCAAAATGATTTAAAGACTTATTCATCTAAATCTTTCTCATTAATGTCCATGTTTTAAAAAAATGGTTTTAAGGATTTATTTATATGGACATTAAAGTTTACAAATTAAAACTCCTTTTAAAAAGTTTCAAAGTGGTATGGGACACTTTGATTCAAAAATCTATTTTAAATGGCTTCTTGACAAATAGTGTGACTTTTAAATGTTTTCAAGAAAAAGGGGGATATTTCTCTCAAATAGTTTTGATGATTATTTTCATCTATGCCAACATCCTTCATTATTATTTATTGAGGTTAATGTGATACAATACAATCTTCCATATTGTATCAAATGAGTTATGTTTGACTATGGATGTGCTATTTTTATACCATTCATGGTTTGTGGTAGAAGTATTGACATTTCGTATGCTAGTTTTAATACGAATGTTTATGTTATGTTTAAACCTGTTCATATGAGGAATGCATTGGACTTAATAAGTGATGGGTGGAGCCCGCTATAGCTCCTCGATGCATCGGTAGGTCTCATGAGACAAACTAGTGTCTTGGCACAAGGCCTTGGCAAAATCTTATTTTTAGTCTTGGCACGAGGCCTTGGCTATGTGGTTATGATAGTCTGGCATTATGCATTCCATCATTATGAAAGTGGTTATTGATATTGCATGTGATCATTCGACTAGTAGAATATCCATGTGAGTAAGTAAATGGCATTATTTCATTTTACCTTTGCCATTTTATGCTGAAGTTTAAATTTAAAAGGCTTTTGTTTTAGTTATAAATTGCCTTAAGTGTTTATGCTTAATTATGAAAGCTTCTTCTATAATGTTATCCTTACTGAGCATCTGAGCTCACCCCTTTCAATGTTTTATTTTTCCCAGGATTATGAAGAAGTAATTTATGAATGACCTGCAGGGATAGTATGAGGGGATATGAAGACAAGATGTTTTTTTATGATGTAATGTAAAAAAATTTATGAATGTATCTAGTTATTCCAAGGCTACTAAACTAATCGGTCTTTCGAGACTTGATCTTTCTCATGATCATGCCAATGATATGTAATAATGCACCGACTCTAGGTAATTAGGGTCGGGGCGTTACAGTTGGTATCAGAGGAAGTTTAGTACAAACCTTGGTAGCTAGATTTAGATAAACTCTGATTAGAGCACGTAGACCTAAGATGATCTTTGAGGATTAGTATAAAAGAACTTCCTAGAATTTTGGTATTGTAGAGATTTTGTGAGTTTTCCGAGCAATACATCCCTGTCTGGATACGAGCAGGTAGAGGCGGCTCTGGCACAGATGTACCTAGGGTTAAAACCCGAAAACACCGCTTTGAGCTAGACTCGAACGGGAACTGGTGCACGACAACGGGCCTTGCTGCACTCTTGGTTACGACACTCCCGGGGGATATGCTTAGGATAATTTACATTTTCATTACAAACCAATTTAAGTAATATATATATAAGATGAGAGTAAATGACCTTGGTTAATCCTAATATGTTTCAAATTGAGAATATGGTGACATTTTAATCTCTAAATGATTTTACGACTACTATTACTCACACAATGCTTTATGGTTTTAGTCAATGGCTGGATTCCAAGGAAGTCATAGTGACTTTGAGAATGATGTACAAGATGGGAACGGTGGTGGCAATGAGCAACAAAATGGAATGTTGATAGGCGTAAAAGATATCGTCTATATGCCAAATTAGTTTTCCAAAAATATGATCAACAACATATATATTAACCAACTCCCAGACTCAACAAGGAAGAGAAAGGTGATAAATGATAAGAGCTCCAGCAATGGAGACCATGGAGAAAAGAACCCTCAATTTTCATCATGCAGGAAATGTGGAAAGAGACACCCAGGAAAGTGTCTCAATGGGACAACGAAATGTTTTACGTGCGGGAAGGAAGGACATAAAGTAAAGAATTGCCGAAGAAAAATGAAGAGTACTATGGAAGAAGATAAAAATGGTCCCAAGAGTCCATTTACAGTCATTTGCCGTAAATGTAGGGGACATGGCCATTACCCGAGTGAATGTCCTATTCTATAGGATATTTTCTTGGTCAAAGAAGAAGCTATGTGGGAATAAATGGTTGGAGAAATGTTTAAAAAGTATTAGCACTCCTTGTTGATGGGTTTACTATGGAATAATTTTCTCTTGTATTTGTAACCCCGCAGTTTGCCATGTGAGAATGATATTTGAGGAAGAATTGTCTCTTCTCTTGTGGATATGGGTATAAATAACCATTTGGATTTATATGATCATTGGGGTTTGAGAGAATTATAAGTTATTCTAATTTGGGATGAAGATTCAAGGTATGATATAACATTTGTGGGTAAATTTATGATATAGTATTTTGAGGAATTTATCTCATTTTGGCAATATTATAAAATATAGTTTTTGAAAAAGGACAACACGTAGACCGTGTGACAACCCGTCGCGTCGGACAAAGCTATGGGAATCGAACCCACAACCAAAGTGCGATTGGGATTTATCGCCTACCACTGGACTACGTGAAGTCACTGGTTAGTGTGACTTTTTTTTAGTTAAATGATTTTATTGATCAATAATAAGTTGATTTGGGTTCTTATTTCATATCAAAAGAATACCCTTGGTATAGGAAAATGATTTGGTGATTAAGTGATAAATGTTATTTTGGAAGATGTTCGCTTTGTTGGGAACAATATATGCCCAAGGAAAATAGAATACTATGGGGTTTCATTTGTGGAGTAATGATAGATTTTTATCTACGTTTTTATTGTGGATTTATAGTGATTTGGGTTATTTATGGAAATGATTAAACTATAATAGAGAATATGTGATTAGGTTAATTAACTTTGAGTATGTGACTTTAAGAGTATCTGATGTCATTTGGAGATACAATTTAACATGGGAGACTACCTAATCAAATTCTTCTATGTTTTGGGTTTCAATATTAGTTTGGATTATATTAAAGGATTTTAAGGACAATTGGTTATTGAATGGTATCTATTTAACTTTGGGGTATTGTTGGTTTAATTTTAGAAATTAAGATTAGTGCATATTTATCTCAATGAATATCCTTTTGGGGGATCATTAGATCATTCACTGACCATTTTGGTTTTGATTAATCTTCAAAGACAATGTAAATATATGGTTTGTCCTTCATGGATCATGTGATTCTATAGAAGTTTATTCTATCTCTTCCGGTGTGACCAAGTCTTCTTGAATACTCATCGTTTAAAAAAAATGAGTTAGTGGTGGAAATTTATTAAAGAATGAAAATATACTTAAAATGTAAGTATATCTCATAATGTTCTTAGTCAATATCATAAATGAATTCCTCTTCCTTATGTAATGTAACTTAAAAAAAATGGTGTCCGTTTACTTTCCTACTAGAAGACTAATGGTCGTTTGTCCCAACACAAGTTTGTGGTTTTCTCATTGTTAACTTTCTCCTGATCATGATTTCTATCCCTCTCCATCAGAACTTGACACTTAGTTTATCATCCATATCCATGTTTTCTTACATGGAATCCATGTATGGGTTATCTTGGATGACCCTTATACCTCTCTTTCTTTCTTTTAAAGTGATAGTTTTATTGACTCTTTTTCCGATGTGGGACTTTCCATTATATTCCCAAGCAAAATTTTAAAAATTGCGAGGACGCAATTTATTGAAGGAGGGGAGAATGTAACACCCCAATCTTCCTCGGTATGTTTCCTTTCGAATAATGCAATGACGTGCATTGTACGCAACTTCGAGATTTTAACACACCACAACCAATCAAACTAGCCGTTATGAATAGTAATACCTACTTTTTGAAATTATATATATTTTATATTTCAAAATGGAATTCATCTTTGGATTCGGAATATCGAATTTAGCCTAAGGTGAAATTTTGGTACTTTTCGGATAACTTTCATATTTTGATGAATAGTGAAAATTACTAAATTTTAATTAAAAACAACCTTTTTAATCAAAATAATTAATAGTGATAAATTGTGAATTTGAGTGGTTTTAAAGTATATTTAGAATATATTTTTACCATTTAATATAATGTTGGTCATTGGACATAATTTTACAATTAAACCGAACATAAACAAGTGTTAATCTTTTGATAGTTATTATCTCTTAAAAACACGCTTTTTGTTTTGACAGCGGGAATTAATTTTAAATTAATTTCTGCCACTTCTGTGTTTTGAATTTAGAAAAATGGATTCCATATTTGGAATCAGGATGTCCAAATTGTGTAAATAGGTAACTTTTATTTTTAGACATTTTGAATAATTACTGCGGTAAATATTTTATTTACCATGGTTAAGGGTAAATCCGGTAAATAAGGGTTAAAAAAAATAATATTATAATAATACTAAATTACCCTAAAATGTGTCTTAACCCTATTGTATGATACATGGTCGACCATGGGCATCTTTGGGTCAATTTTGGGACCCCATGGATCCACTTGTAAGTGATAATGACACTTTATATTAATTAAGTTAAAATGAATACAAAATGACACAAGCATATATCTTTTAGAAAAACAATTGTTACATAGGGTTATATATTCTGGATTTTAGATTATAAATATTCATTAGAAAGCTAAAAAGATTTCCTACATAAGTATATTTTATTTATAATTTTTTGACATTAAATAAGTTATTTTATTTATGACACAATGATGATGCAGTAATTACTATAATAGTGAAAAATTAATATAATTGATATTATAAATACCCAAATAATTATAATATGAAACTTTTAATGAATTAAACAAATTTTCTAGGATAATATGATATATTAGGATTGATATATTTGACTTTTTTCGAAGTAATCAATCTGTTATGAGTTTCAAAAAAATCAACTAGTGAATAGTGTCAAAATTGACATAAAAGAGTTCTTAAAACAAATATTATATTATTAATTGATATTAAATTCCTAAAAATCTAAGGTTCGGCCAAGAGACTTATATTATGATAGGTTAATCATTAATGGACCACTTGGGGGTCTTTTGGATGTATATAGTAAGTTTATTAACCATATTATATAAAAATACAAAGAGACATTGTAAAAGTGAAACTAATTAACTTAGAGTTAATACTTAAAGATAAGGTTACTATAAGTACCCAAACCTGTCTAAATTCTATTGGATGAGTTTTTTTCGACCTATCCCCACCTCAACCTTTGAATAGTCAACTTTGGAGCCATTGGAAACCGAATATGAATTTATTATAAATTAATATTTCTAGATTTTCCAAAGGTGCCCCTCACCCCTCTTATAAAAGGGCACTCCTCCTTCTCTTTTCCTCACACCTCTCAAGCCACTTGGCTCGTCCAAACTCTGCCCAAATAAGCTCCCCACATCCCTCTCCTCCTCCTTGAAGCTTCCCCTTAGGCAGAAAGTATTTCAACAAGTCCTTTGGTTCCAACCAAAGTGAGTTACCTAAATTAAAGGTAACGATTTCTCTTAAATTATTTTCATTTATTTTGCTTCTTCAACCCCCAAACTCTTTTTATTTCCCTTCTTTTGTAACAACACCAGTATCCCCAATATACTAGGATGTTGTTATAAGAAGTATTCAAACTACACATACACACAACTCCATCTAATGGATGATGAACATAATGTTTCTGTGGATGGAAAACTAACTCCTCACGAAACGATGATTGTTCAAAAACATCTTACCGCCTCTCATGGTGGCCATTATGATGGCACTGTAATTAAATATGATATTAATGATATATATTTTATATATAAGCTTCTGTAATTCCATTTTATTTCATACCATTATTCGTTTCATGTTGTATATACATACGATAATTTCATTTGAGGAAGTGCGGACTACCGCCCCCTTAAAATGATATGACTCGTTCATACCACACATGGAACTTATAAAGGATGGTGTTAATAAACATAAGTAACATATATAAAATATTATATTATACTGGAATAGTAATATACCTATATATCATTTGGATTCGATTCTTTTAAAATAAAAAATTAAATGGAAGTAGCGTTCGTGCGTACGTACGGACTACCGTCTCCACGAACGCGATGAGATTCATTCTCCATCGTATCCATTCAAGTATAATTATCATTTAATGATTTAAAAATGATGTTTAAGGACTTGATATCATTCTGGATATGAATAAGATACAACAAACATGACTTATGTAACAAAACATATAAAAGAAAATGAGTAAGTTAACACCCGAAACGGCATTAATACTAAGATATTATTAACAAATCAATGTTAAAAGATCATATATGATATCATATTAAAGTAAATGATTCTTGTATTATTCAATAACAATTATTTCACCATTATACAGGAGGTAAACCTACCATCGACCAAGGAAAAAGTACAAAGTAAGGGATTTTCTTATCTTACTTTCAATTCCGTGAGATTTCCATTTTTCGCCACTAAATTATTGAAAGTGGTGTATTGTGTACTGCCATTTGATATATATTCATGATCCTATTTATATTCATGTTATTCTGTAAATCATTTGGTGGTTATTAACTTTTGGCCATACGACTCAGTTGATTAACGTGGTAAGGGGTTTCTTATCTCACTTTTAATTTCGTGAGATTTCCATTGATCACCACTTAATTATTGCATGTGGTGTATGTGTACTGCCCATGATTGTATTCATTGTGTAATATAATTTAATTTATAGGTATTTAAATCATCATGGTATGATACTTCTTTCATGGGTGTATGTTTCTTAAGTTACCTAATCAATAAGGGAATTTGAGATTTCAATTTCCACTCATTTGGCTTTACGCATATTTCATTGATTATATTACCCCAAGATTATGTGTGGAATCACTATTCATTTGATTATGTCATAATTTCCACTCCCCTTCCTGTGTATATAAGTTTGATACACATAATCACTCCATTGATAATTCTCAAGTCATTGATATGAATTTGATAAGAGTAATTTTAACTCATTCTCCATTTGTTGAGTTAAACATCCAATTCGTTGGTATTGTTTTTACAAGAATATGTGTGAATATCCTTTGATTGATTTACACTGAATATCCAATCATATTTAGTGTATTTATATTTGTCACACATAATTATGTCATTGATTTATCCTTAACCTAAGGATACAACCTTTACGAGAGATTTCATCTCAATTTACATTCCATTGAGACTTCTTTGTTGATATACACCAAATCACTTTTATGTGGTGTATATAATGTACTTTGACATAGTATATCATGAATCCCTTTATTCTCATGATATTACAAAGTTTTGATTACCACAATTATTTGTATTCAAGTGTCTCTTTTGGTTGGAATCTCTAACTAAAATACCATTTTTCAAAATGATTTAAAGACTTATTCATCTAAATCTTTCTCATTAATGTCCATGTTTTAAAAAAATGGTTTTAAGGATTTATTTATATGGACATTAAAGTTTACAAATTAAAACTCCTTTTAAAAAGTTTCAAAGTGGTATGGGACACTTTGATTCAAAAATCTATTTTAAATGGCTTCTTGACAAATAGTGTGACTTTTAAATGTTTTCAAGAAAAAGGGGGATATTTCTCTCAAATAGTTTTGATGATTATTTTCATCTATGCCAACATCCTTCATTATTATTTATTGAGGTTAATGTGATACAATACAATCTTCCATATTGTATCAAATGAGTTATGTTTGACTATGGATGTGCTATTTTTATACCATTCATGGTTTGTGGTAGAAGTATTGACATTTCGTATGCTAGTTTTAATACGAATGTTTATGTTATGTTTAAACCTGTTCATATGAGGAATGCATTGGACTTAATAAGTGACGGGTGGAGCCCGCTATAGCTCCTCGATGCATCGGTAGGTCTCATGAGACAAACTAGTGTCTTGGCACAAGGCCTTGGCAAAATCTTATTTTTAGTCTTGGCACGAGGCCTTGGCTATGTGGTTATGATAGTCTGGCATTATGCATTCCATCATTATGAAAGTGGTTATTGATATTGCATGTGATCATTCGACTAGTAGAATATCCATGTGAGTAAGTAAATGGCATTATTTCATTTTACCTTTGCCATTTTATGCTGAAGTTTAAATTTAAAAGGCTTTTGTTTTAGTTATAAATTGCCTTAAGTGTTTATGCTTAATTATGAAAGCTTCTTCTATAATGTTATCCTTACTGAGCATCTGAGCTCACCCCTTTCAATGTTTTATTTTTCCCAGGATTATGAAGAAGTAATTTATGAATGACCTGCAGGGATAGTATGAGGGGATATGAAGACAAGATGTTTTTTTTATGATGTAATGTAAAAAAATTTATGAATGTATCTAGTTATTCCAAGGCTACTAAACTAATCGGTCTTTCGAGACTTGATCTTTCTCATGATCATGCCAATGTTATGTAATAATGCACCGACTCTAGGTAATTAGGGTCGGGGCGTTACATGATCCATTCCCCTAGTTCCAATGAAGTTGATCTGTGTTGTCATGGAGGGGAGTATTTAGAGTGTGTGATATAGATGTAATCCACATACCTTGTGTTTTTTTAATTTCATCCCTTATATTTTTACATTTTCATTTTATTTTTCATCATTATTCCTAAATATATTGATATTACCAATGATTTGATGTATGTTGTGTGAAGTGTGATAATGTTTTGACATGATAAAAATGGAAGATGTGATTCTTAATCTTGATGCATTTTAATATAATGTGATGAAACTAGTAAATGTGAGTGACGGCCACCCAGGGTTTATTATATCCTTACATGGTGTATGGGATTCAAATATTCTTATTTTGGGGGAATTATTATTATTTAATTATTTTTCGTTTTTGGAATACAAGATTTATTTAATTGATGTGTTTTTGGGAGAACTAGATCAGTGGGAGGTATCTCGAGGAATGATTGTTCTAACCCATTTTATCCTTCCTTCAGGGTTGGTTTTTTATTCTCAAGGATGAGATGTGTTTTAGAAATATCAAGGTATCTTGATTAATGTTTGTTTGTATCTATTCTTTGTGTGGTAATTTTATTTTTCTTGATTCATCTTCACACTTTTGTATTCGGTGATTCCGAAAGATCCATTATAGAAGGGATCCACATTATCTCCCTATTTACGTGCATGTGTGGTGATTTTAATATTGTTCTTTCCATTTGGTTGATACAAAGGGTCAATATAATAATAATAATGAAATTTTTTATCTAAAATTTAATTGAATGGGGATAAATTAAATGACATTTTTCCCCTTATGGTATTCAATATATATTTTAAATACACATTGATATTGTTGAAAACAATTACTATTATGATTCATTACTATTCTATAATTTATACGGTCTTGAGACACTTGTATCATGATGTCACTATATCACCATTACTGAAATAGATTATTACTTATTTATATTAAATGAATTGGAATCCAAAGTTATTCAATAATTTTTTTAGAATAAACAAGATATGTAATGAAATAAAGTATATAAATCCCTTATGGAATATATCATTGTAGATTCCGGGATGTGGTCAAATTTTTGAATTTTCTGTTCCATTTCATTAGGTGAGGTGGGATGTCGTGAAATTATGGTAGTGTTTTTATTATATTTGTAAATGATAGTGAAGTGAGGTGATGGTTGGTTCACATGGTATGTGATGTAAGTTGTATTTGAGGTTGGTGATGTGTGATGATCATGATTTTTTGTGACAACATTGTGTGGTGGTTGTTCTATGTGGTGGATATGATTTTTTGTGGTCATAATGTGTAATTATTTTATTGATATTTGTTGGATTATGTGATATGTTTTTTATTATATGTGGGGTGGTTGTTCTATTTTTCTAGTTATCTGCGGCGTTAATTATAATGATGAAAATTAAATTACATCAGTTGGAAAAAGAATATCTAAATTGGATGTATTGATGTGTTATAACTATATTAAATGAACTTTTCCATTAATTAGGGGTGTTTATATATGTGGGTGAATGGGTTATTAAATTGGATTCATAAGGAACTCATTAAAATATTTAATATAATGTCATATATAATTTGATGTGTAATTTTGTTTTTATAGGTTGTGGCTTTCAGGTGTGATACATTTAGTTGTGGATGATTCTATAAAGAATGGAATGTGGTGAAATATGGGACTTAATGTGTATGATAGTATTTTTTACATGATCCCATATGTTTGGTATTATTTTTATTACTATATTTTTTACTTTATGTTATTTTTATATGCACTCGTTTTATTTTAAAAACCCAACTAATGCCCAAATATTTTGGCCTACATGCATTTCACCAACAAAAATGGTTTTTGGTGATACTAGTGGATGTCAGTCCCAATCCCCTACTATACATTTTATGTATTTTCATACATGTCAGTGTAGTGGATTGCCTAATGAATATATTAGTATGTTTTTTAGTTTTCATAGTAATGACACATATTGATGTTGGAGATTACACTATGGTGATGACGATTTGATATGTGGCAGTGGTAAAGCATCATTGGAAGAAGGAATGAAGTTGATACACATAAGGTTTATAATTCCCTACTACCCATCATTAGGATATATGTTTTTATTTGGAAATGTTGAGGTTGTTATGAGATGATGTATGATACTAGCACTAGATGTTAGACTATGTGAGGTCGGGATATGTTGGGGTACATCCCATCCCACATCCGAAATTTCTAGACATGTTACATGATTTTTATTGATTAGATGTGAGCACATGATGATTGGTTATAGGAAAAGGGAGTATAAAATTAGTAGGGATTCGTATGTGTGGATCCTTCATATTATTGTATTGATATAATGTTATAATATTGGATGCATGAATTTTTTATCATTCTATGTCGAGATTGGGATTCATAAGTAGACCAGTTCAGGTTTCTGATGTTAATATAGAATTTTCTATATCACATTAGTAATCTCATTAAATATGTTCAATTTTGAATTGGGAATGACCATACTATGTATACATATTATGACAAAATTTTGTATATAGATTAATTTTTTTAGTAATCTAGGAGGGCATCATGGACCGAGGTGGATATTAACTTCATAGATTTTGATATTTTTTTAGTTTGTACAATTTTAATTTCATCTGGTATTTATATGTTGGCCAATATTTTTATGTAATGAAAATTTACATTCAATGTGTATTGATTTGGGATTAATTTTATGTAATATACTGATGTTTTTATTATTTGATTATCATATATCATTATTTTATATTATATTAAGGGTAATTACTCGTACATGTCAGATTCTATACACTTTGTTATACTCCCCAGAATAAGTCGAACAAGAGGTAGGACCTAATGGCCAGTATTTATATTCCATAATATTTAGTCTCAGATCTGTACCTCTAGATAGAGGTGGATTTGATATATTTGTTTTTTAGGTTTTGTAGGATAGACATTATGGTGTTTAAAGTTAGAAATTTTTTGGATGTTTTGTTATGGTATAGAATTACTGTCATTTGATCATGTATTCACACATAGGTCATGAATACCATATATTTCATAAGATATTAGGGTCCCACATGATTTGATGCATGGAACATTATCTTACTGAATGACCATGTGAGTTGGAAATATATTCATGTCTTATACCTATTATATGTACATGGGTGATTCTTTATTAAATTAAAGATTGAATTTGGTGATTTTTTTAGAATAAAATAAAAGAATATAATATATAATGAAAATAATCCTTGATATCGAGCATAGGGATTCAAAGTTATTTTCATGTATGGTTTATGGTTCTTATCCACATATATCTATAGATATAGTAAATTATAATATAGATAATGTTGATAATATTATTATTGAACTAATAATAGAGGATGATGTATAACGGTGTTCCTCAGGTACACTTTAGTAATAGATATTTGTAATGTATGTGTCGAGCAACTCACATCATTGGATGCAACCATCTTTTGACGATCTAAAAAACTCATAGGCTTGATTTGATCTTAGTTATGTTTATGGTAAGTTTGGTAGATAATAAAATTTTGGCAGTAAGTTATAAGTAGAGAATGTTATAAATGGGTGGATAGAAGTAGGAAGATTTTGTAATGAACATATTTCTATAAAGTGTTATATTTGGAAAACTTTCATCGATGATAATGGTCGAAAATGGGAAGAATCATTTTCCTCAATATTTTCTATTAAAGAGTGTTATGAAGAATCAGGTCAGACACAATGACCTCCAGAAATCCTCCAATAATGTTTCCCTAATAGATGTTAAGATCCATGAATCTATTAGAGATGATCCTCCAAAAAATTAGGTTTGTGACCACCCCTTTTTTATTGATTAGTAACTAGATGTGTGGAAAAAGTTATAAGACATTGTATACAACCTTTATTTAAAACAAAATTCCAAAGAGAGTGTCCAAAATGGAGTCTAGACGAGTAGATATTTTGTGTGTTGTTCATAGATGTTTAGGCAATCAGGGTTTTCACTAGTGGAAAATTGACAATGAATGATACTTTATAGTCCTCCAATGACTAGAGGTTTCTGTGGACCGTCTAGGTGCATCATGTTAAAATATATTTATTTGGATGACATGGAAATTCCATTACTCAATTTTTGAATTATCAATGATATCCATTTCATATGGATGGTCAGGCCACATTATATTGTAATTGGTAGTTTTATCCTTAGTAGTTTTAGATGTAGGTGTCATTTACATTTTTCTATACCTTGAGTAATTATGGAGTTCAATGATGGAATTGTCACAATGTTGTAAATCCTTAAGGTCCAGCCATGATTTTGGTCATCATGATGTTAAAAAAGTGGCTATGGGGATTCATTATGTTTGATAAATTTCTTGGATCTGACACTTCCAATAGAGCCATATATTGTAGAATGTATGATTGGTTTGTCATTTATTCTTTTTTGTTACATGTTTGATTCCTAATAAAAAAACAATATTATTTCTCAAAATTGGTTTGTAGTTTTGAAGATGATGATGAATGGATTCATTTCACTATATTGTTATTTATTATAGTTTGAATTCAGGATTCATAATTTTATGAGTATAACAGATGTTGGCTAACGAGTTGGAATCAATACCAAAAGTGAGATTTCTTATTGTTGTATAAACCACAATGTGATGTTTTCCTTATCACAAAATAGTCGTATACTATGCATTATGACATAAAATATTTCTATATGAGTGTTTTTTTCCATGGCCAAGTGTTAGTAAAATATTTTCATAGCTGAAAGTAGTTATCTGGTGGGTGGTATAAATGGGGAGCCTCATTTACATAAAATGACAGAGTAACGAATGGATGTCCAAAAAGGGGGTTTTCCCATGTTTATTGAAGTGTTACTTGATAATTTTACAAATGAGGTTGTGACATTGCACCATATATTGTAATGCCCAGAACCCTCACTTCTGGATTCAGTACTAAAACATGCTGTGTATTTTTTTTGATAAATGATTTTATAAAAAATAAATGGTAAATTAATTAATAGAGGACCTTTTGAAATATATAATCTGTAGAAATATGTAACAAATTACATATATTGAATTAGGGTTTACAAAAATTAATAAGTAATATAAATAACATGATCCACCTTCATTAGCACTATAACTGTCCATTGAACCTCTAAGGATTCTTGTGATTTTTTTAAAAAACATGGGAATATAAAAATATCTCCATAAGGGATATAAAATAAATAAAAGGATCTATTATCCCATTAATACATTTAAACCATTGAAATCATTATCACAATACCTAGTTCATACCGACAATGTTTCATGTACATACTTTCTGAAATCATATAGAACAGTAATATACAATATAGGTAAAAAAGGGCACTAATTAAAGAAAATTGTAACCATCACAACTATGATGTTATTTGTAACCCAAATGTCTACCTTACAATTTCACCCTCACTTCTACCTTACAATGTAACCCTAAAGGCTACCTTATAGTGTAATCATCAATGTGACACATGGAATAACCATATATCTATCCTCTAAATTACACATACCGATTAAATTGGAGGGAGATATACGTACCACCTTTCATCATAATCAATTCATTAGAACTAGAATACAAACATACTGTATGAATAATTTTAAAAAAACAATTCTTTTGAATTTTGTAATACAGAATTTTAACCGGGTTTTTAAAAAAAATCCATTATAAATATCATTTAATTAAATTAAGACTCAATAGAGTAAATGAAATATGTATATAGAATGTAAATTTACAGAATTCAACATAATATTAACAAAATTCACCTCACTGTCAATTTTAGTTCCACATAAATAATGAAGTATAATTTTAACCCAAAGATTGGAAATTGGGTTATGATTTTCCTTACATAGGGGTTTTTATAATTCAAACTCAATTAAACCAACATTATAATGGATAAACTATTGTTATTAATATTTCATAAAAACATTATTATGTTTATAGAAACTTACATGATCATTTTATTACATCATTTAACTCTTTAGATATTAGTATTTTGTTTGATCAATTGTTTCAGGTGCATTATTTACATGATTTCCATGGTTGTTTTTATTTTATTTTTGTGACATATTTAAATGAAACACCATAAATGGAATTAAAGGGTATTAATAAGATTCCATAATACTAAATGAATCCATAAATCATTTTGTTTATATGGCATGACGATGAATCATTCGATAAATATTTAGTAATATCCATTTAGATCATTTTGGTGGTTCATTGATTATCATGAACTGGTTTCATTATATAATTTAATGCAATGCATATAAGTTCACTCCAAAACATAAAATATGATATAATATACCCTTTAAATTTTTATTCAACCATTAAAATGATTTTATTGTAATATTTTAATGATGTAATGGATATTGTAAACAAATCATCCATTATTTTGGTATACTGGGAGATCATTGATGGTGTTTTTATATTTAGAAAAATAGGGAGATGAGAGGAAAGATAATGATGAAAATTTTATTGGAACATGATAACATAAGGAATATATAATATTCTTGAGATTTCATACCTCCTAAATAGGTGGAGGGAATGAGTTTATATTAAAATAACAGAATTAGAAGGAAAACACATGGAAATGGAAGTTGATTTATACCTCTTGATCTATTCTCCTTGAGATCCTCCTTAAGTATTTAGTTTTTATCCTTTTGATGAGACCAGGAGGTCTTGGATGTGGGGAAGATACATGAGGATGTGATTTGGCACATCATTGATAATGCTCAAGTCTTGAGACTTTTGTGATAAAGAGGGGATTGAGGGTGGTATTTATAGTGAATGAGAGGAGGGGTTTTACAATATTTTAATAATTATTATAGTATTTTTTCTCAAGAATGTTAAAATTCATGATTCAAGTGATCCCAAATAGAAATAAATTCATATGAGTTCGAACCTAGTGGTCATACATCAGCCTTCAATCTCCTATGTTGTTATAAAACAAGTATTTAACATTTATCATAATTTATAATATTTTACCCTTCTTCAAAAATAGTAGAATTTTAGAAAAATCCATACCGATCACCCTAAATTTTTTTCAATATATATATTTCATAAATGATTTACATATTATTATTTTTTAAAATTTAAATTAATAATTTTTCAAATAAAATCATAATTTTTTCACATTAATAATTTTAAATCTATAACTAATTTTTAAACACCATGAAAAAATTAATGAACATCTCATAGTCTAATATACTCAGGAAAATAAAATAATAATATGATTTACAATTTATAATGGTCATATTAATATACTTATTACTATTTATAAGGGTGTATAAGTAATCAACAAAAAAATAAGTTGGTCTTATTAGACTGTAAATATCTTACTAATCACAACTATGTATGTCTATTTTTTGATATTTAGAACAGAGAAGCTTGAAAATTATTTTTCCTTATTAGTCAATAATGGTAAAATAATATTTTGTAGTTAATTTAGTCAAATAATGTTTTCCTTTTAAAATATTAGGATCATATATTATCCCCCCAATATTAATTGAAACCTCGGAATTCATTCATTACACTTCTACAACTGAATTTTCAAATCAATAATTGAGAAAAAATATTTTCTTCTGTGTTTATAATTAACTAAAATTTTAAAAGTATACCCTATCACAAGAATAAAATTCAAAAAAAATTTCAATGTCTAATCTCCAATGTGGTCTAGACCATTCTTTTGATACCAACTATAAATCTTTGAACCCGAACATTAAGATTCAGTAAAAAAACATGCTATGTATTTTTTTAAATAAATGTTTATAGATAAATACACATTACATTATACAATCGATGACTTCTTCATATCTACATTCAGAATAATTGGAATGCGATATAAATATTTTGAAGTACAGTTTAAAAAATTTAATAGATAATATAAATAACTGGATAAGTCTTCATTAGTACCCTAACTGCCCATTGAACATCTAAAGATTCCTATGATTTTTTAAAAATAACACTTGTGATGTGAAAAATATATTTGTAAGGGATACTTTTTTTAAAGTTTGGGTACAAAGGGTCATTTTTTAGATAAAAATAAAAGTCCTATTTTGACTTTGTAGAGGGTGACCCATTACATAGCATGATGGCCATGTGGTCATTTAGCTGTTAGTCCAAAAATACATTTAATCATATAAAAACATTTTCACCAGACATACTTCTTACCCATAAAGTATCATATACATACACTGTGAAATTATTCAGAACAGAAATTAAACATGTAGGTAACATATGGAATTGACTACATAAATTTTTTAAAATCATTGCTACCTTTTTATTTGTAACCATCATGGATACCATACAATGTGACCCTCGTGGTTATCTTACAATGTAACTATCACGTCAACCTTATGGTGTAGCCATCACCATTACACATGGATTAACCATACGACTAACCTAAAAATTACTCATAACTCATCCATTGGGGGTATATATTTGGTCCAATAAATCATTATAAATAATTTCCATGAATCAAAACACATTCATTCAACATGAATTATTGCGTAAAACTATATTTTTTTAAAAACTATTACAAAAAATAATTTTAAAAGAGGTTTTTTTAAAGGAAACATATAAATATCATAAAATTGATGTAAGACCACATTGAGAGGATGAAATATGTATATAAAATGAAAATAAAAATAATTAATCATAATATAAACTATGTTACTCTCACAAACTATTTTAATACCACATAAATAATGAATTGGAATGTTAACCCAAATAATAGAAATCTGGTTATGAATTCCCTTATCACGTGTTTTTTTTAATCCAAAATCATTTTATCCTCCTATATAATGGTTAAAAAAGTTTTATAAATATTTTATAGAAAAATTATTATGTTTATAACACCTTATATGGTCATTATATAACGTCATTTTACTCTTTAGTTATTAGTATTTTTTTCCTTTATTTGTTTTTTGTGCATTATTTACATGATTCCCATGGAATGTTTGAATTTTATTTTCTTGACATATGGAAATAAAAATCTAGAAGGGTATTGAATGGGAATTAATATGTTTTAGTAATATTAAATGATACCATAAATCATATTTGTTATATGGTATGAGGATGAATCATTTAATAAATCATTAGAGATATTTGTTTAGTTCATTTGGCGGTTAATCGATAATCATAAACTGGATTCATTATATAAAATAATTACATTCATAGAAGTTCATTTAAGAACATTAAATATGTTACAAAATAAAAATTAAATTTTGTTTTAACCATTAAAAGGATTTTATTATCATATTTGATTGATATAACGGATATGTCGAACACATCGCCCATGATTTTCATAAATCGGCACATCATGGACGTTGTTTTTATATTAAGAAACAGTGGGTGAGGAGAGGAAGGAAGATTTTGAATTATATAAATGAAAATGATAAAAAATAGAATATATAAGATTCTAGAGATTTCATAACTCCTTGATATGCAGAGGGAAATATATTGTAAGAAAAGAATGAAATTTGAAATAAAACACATGAAAAAGGAAGATGATTCTTACCACTTGATCTCTTGTCCATGCAATCCTCCTTAAGGAAATTGGGTTTGGCCTTTTTGTGAGAAAAAAGATCATGAAAATTAAGACTATCCTTAAGTTGGGTATTTCTAAATAATTATAAAATTCTCCTAGCTTGAGAGGTGTGTGAGAAAGGGGGACTGAGGGTCATATTTATAGTGGGGGATAATATGGAATTTACATTATTTTAATCATTATTATAATATTATTTCTCAGTAATATGAATATTCTTGATCAATGTGTCTTCAAATAGCAATAATTTAATGCGAGTTCAAACCTATTGGGATTAAATCAGCCTTTAAAAACATATGATGTAGTAAATGTAGTATTTAGCATTTATTGTAATTTTTCATTTTTACTATTCAGAAAAATGACATGAATTTTAGAAAAATCCCGAAATTACACCCTAACCATTTTATTATGTTTATAATTCAGAAATGAACTCCAATTTTAAATTAATTTTCTAAACATGAATAATTAAATTTTTAAATAAAATTATAATTTATTCAACGGTAACAATTTCAAATCTATATTTCATTTCTAACACCAAAAAATATTAATCAACTCATAATAATCTTCTAACTGTAAAAAAATAAAATAATATTATTATTTAATATTCATAAGTGTCACAATACTATTCACATGGGGATGGTACTATTTACCAAAATAATATGTTGGACTTATCAGACTTTAAATAAATTTTTGATTGCAACTGTGTATATACGCATTTTGAATTTCAAAACACAAAAGAAGCAGAATAATGAATAATGGTTAGTTAATAACGTTGACATAGTATTTAGTAGTTCATTTTATCAAATTGTATTACCTTATAAAATATCAGGATGGTAAACATATCAATATCAATTATGATAAATGGAGAAACATTGGAGAATTTCGTAATCCCTCCTTATCGAATGGTGCATAGGAATATTTGAGAGTTGTGGTGGTAGGTTGATGATCTTATATATTGGGGTTTCATCTAATCTTGTGTATCTTATTGGTGTTCTCCAATATTATTATGCCAGAATATTGTTAGTTTAGTATGGTTTTTACATGAAAATATAATATTAGATTCGGAGATATTAAACAACAATAACCCCCCCCCCTCAGGAGGATTAAATATGAATTTTACATGTTGAGTATAGAATGATAATTTTCTATTATCAATTTAAAATTTTAATATCACCATTTGTAGTAGAAAGACATTTATATCATTAATATTTTATGTAGTTGTATATATAAATCATTCGTGGTCTTGGTGATCAAAATCTATGTTAATAATAAACTAGATTATATCATGGGGATCATGTACTACATATTTCATGAGTTCTTGGACCAATTCATCATCATGTTCATTGATGAGATATTAATTTACATTAACTCAGATAATGATATTTTTGAATATATCAGATCGATATGGATTGTCCAAAAATAAACCAATCCTTATGGGATTATATCCTACTGTTTGATTTATACATTATTATTGAATTTCCATGTGAACTTTGTGTCTCATCAATGAGTGATATAAACCAATAGAATGTTGATGCAGTTTTATTCTATATCATTCCAATGAACATGGCATATGTTTCTAATTTTCATGGATATGAATGATATTATCAATAGTTTTTTATGATTCCACTCATATTTCATCCACTAAAATACCACTAACTAGGAAGGAATGAATTTTTTTTATGATGATCAATGATAGAAAATATTCACTTATCTAAAGGTTATATTGACTATTTCATTAGGGTATCAATTACTTATAGAGGGTGTGGTGTTTAAGGTTTTCTATGTAATATCCCTTCTTGCATTATGTTGTTTCTTGATGTAGAAAATGGTAATGATAAATTATTTTTCATTGTAGTTACATAACCATTATAATTTATAAGACACACATGTTATGAATTATATGGTTTTTTTCGTTGATTATTCCATATAAATATATATTTTATCAATTTTCTAATGACAGTTTTAAAGGGTGAGTGTGAACCCTAAAAAATAAAAACTGTAATAGAAAACCTGTAGAAAATCAATAAAAACATCATTGTCCACCCACATAAGAAAAATATTTTACATCAAAATCCCAATAAATATTTTTACACCCACCACATTTTCTTTAAATGAAACAGATAATCAATCAAAATGTTATGAAAATATTTCCTCATCAGTAAGAAAACATTGGATCACATATACTACAAGAGAATTTAATATATTGGGTGTGATCTTGATAATAATAAATGCTTGTGGAGGTGGAAGTATTTTTTAAATAATTAGGATTTTGATATATATTACACTATAAAAATATAGAAGGTCATTAATGAAAATTTGATTCGAAATTCCTTAGGGGATATGGAGAAGGAATGTGTATTTTTTTTATGATATGATGGGTATTGTAGTGATTCATATTTAAATTTGAGAATTAATATTAAAAGGGAGACTATAAAATATTACCATGGATTCAAATAAGATATATCTATTTGAGGAGACTCAGGGTGGTGACCTTGAGTCGTAGGTTATATGTGTTTATGCCATCCATGGTGGCGAATTAGAGGAATTTTCAGAGAAAAAGTTCAGAATAATATATTATTATAGGGGAGTTTTATTCCATTTTATATATGTGAGAGAGTTCTCACGGAATTTCATCACTTATCCATAGTGGATAGTCTTATGTAAATAAGTTGTATTATTACATGAGGATGAACAGTTGGTCTCATGGGATGAAATGATTAGTGGTAATGATTGTGTACATGGGTATGGTTTGATAGTAGTTGAAAGTTGTATACAACATTCTCAGAGGATTGTTAAAGGCCTTGTCCATAAAAAATACATAATCAATACTTTCAATCAATAAAATATATTATTTACATTAAATATCTTTTTAGGATTAGAGTTTTTGAGTATTAGGACATAACTATTGCATAACATATCCAATATTACCTAGTAGACCTGACTACTCTCTATAGATATTATAAATAATCTAACAAATTTTGAAATAAAACATGAATTCATTTTCATGAAAAATATATTCATTATATTTATCATGAATCTTCCATTCTCTTACCCTTCATATTAACATGTGGAAAAATATTCCAAAAATTGTGATGAGCATAAAAATCAAATTTAAGGGTATTAAAAATGGATTGAATCCATGAATCCATGAATATTTTAAACTCATGAAAATATTTTCACAAAATCAAACATTTCCCCAATAAATAATAAACCCCTTATCATACCATTTTAAAAAAGTTGTTATAAAACAATATATATATCATATATCATAAAGGTATCATTTTACATCCATATCATTCTAACATTGTAAAATTCCCAACTACCTAGAGAGTATCCCTCATGGTTGCATTTGGAATACCAATGAGGTTATATTCCAAAAAATCTATGAAGAAAAACCCAACAAGTTTACATCATACCATTACATAATTCATTGGGGATCTACCACAGGATCACCCAACCTTTGTTTTTTCATATTACCACCCATATTCATAAATAATTCCAAAAACATTAAAATAATCATAACACAAAAAACTAAAATAACGGAAAAAAATATTTACACTATGAAATCACAAGATACAATTTCCTAATATTGATATAATGAAATCAATTATTAACACAATTTTGAATAAAACATTTCCTTATAAGGTAATATGCTATTTATTTCCCATTTAATATAAATACATCATATAGAGTAATCCAAAAGACAAAAAATGGTTACAATGGCAGAAAAGTCGTTGTAATCATATACGTTAAATACATTCCATTTTTAATTTTTTAATATTATTGGTATAAAAATACTAATTTTTGAAAACTATTAATGATATAAAATGATAAATGGATTGATTTTATATCTTATAATAGACGGTGATGTATATCCTAAAAATATAGCTCAGTGAAAGGAGATTGAGATTAAGTGCCCCACATTGCGTCTAAATCATCACATAAGAATAGTATATTACAGATTAATAAACATAAATTGATTTATACATTATAATGGTCCATTTTAAATTGTATTATTCCCTTTATATAACTTATTATAATGTAAAAATAGTTACTTAATTATTTATACACACATAAAATGTTTTTCAACATTATGTATGGGAGTTCAAGATGAATTTGGTATGAAAAAATAGTCAAAATGGTCATGATTCCATTATATCCAAAATAATATTCATGACATAATAATTTCTTTTATACAAAAATTATATATTTAAATACAACCATTTATGTATGGTTCTAAAAAAATGTTATAATCATGTAGATGGTATGCGGTATGTATGCATTAAAAACCCTTCAATTTTTCATTGATCATTTTAGAAGGAAGGGAATTCTCAGTTTAGTTTTAAATAATTATCCTTATATCATTAAATAATATTATTCATTTATATATACTTATATATATCATACATGTGATGTGATGGAGATATACCAGTCACATCATTTCATGGAGGTGATAGTTCACCTGTTTGCACAAACAAAGTTATAATATTTATATGCATGGATGGTTGGAAAATAAATGATATATTATTCATTCAAAGTTATATATATATAAAATTAATATCACATATAAACATTAATTTCATAATTATAACTAGTCCATATATATATATATATATTAAAAACAAATTATATCGGTTCATGGGGAAGATAGTTCAAATGTATGCACGAATGATTTATTATTTTCACATTTAATAGAATCATTTATTGATTTATGTGATGAAATACAAAAAAAAATTATATTTAGGATACTGTATTTTTTATCTTATCATGATGCTAAAATATATTAAGGTAGTGGAAAAAAAATAGAATAAATTAAATAAAAATGTCATTTTTCATTTGGATGATCACCTTTTTGTAACACCATGACACCTCTAAAGAGGGTTCTATTCCAAAATTATGTCATCTATAATGTGGTTAGGTATTATAGAAAGATGATTGGGTAGACCATGGTCAATGTAAAAGGGTTTTTATGTGTATGTAATAGATATTATTGGGTTACCTTTTAAGGAAGTGGGATGGGCACTCATGGAATTATTCAATGTAATAAGTAAATAAAATTCATTATATATTTCAAAAGAATACAAAATATATTATTTTGATGAATGTATTATTTTTCTTATAATTCCATTCATCCATTTTATATTAGACATATTTTTATTATTCTTTAAACTGAATCTTTTTTTACCCTTTTTAATTTTTACCTTGACATTATGTGATTTACCAATTCAGAGTGACTATAATTAACATAAAAATTCAGATGACCAAAATTGAGTAATTGATGTTATATTTATACTTATCAAAGTAATTTTAAAAAAAAATATGATTTTTATGAATATTAATTCATTTAAAAAATATTAGTTATTTTAATATCATATAAATGACAATTTTTACACTTTTCAATAATTGAATTTTATAAAATATTTGGGAAACATCATTGGTACAAAAAACTACCTTAAATCATACCTATCATGTCAAAATCCACAATAAATATAATTTATGGAATCAAAATATTGAATTTTTATTTATTTAATATTATTAATATCTTTATTTTATTTTTCATTTAATAAAACAATAACTAAATCATAAATATATTGTAATTAAATTTAATTATTTGTTGACTAAATATTATAATTAAAATATCATAATGTATATAATCATTCTATATTTAAAATTAATATTTATAGTCATGTTTAACCTTTATATTTACCTATATTAAAAATTATTTACCTAATAAAAATTTGAGTATGGAAATTTTAACTTTTCATTCAATAAAATATATAATAAATTTAATATTCTTTCCCAAGATGCATAAAAATTATATAAATAATAAAAAAAAATTATTTTGGTTCGAAATCACTCATAGATGAAATTTTAACTACTGTTGGTATGATTTTATAAAATTATAATATTATTATTAACTTTTATTACCTGATTTAACCTTCACCATGATAAATTAAAAATTAAAGATAACATTCATCCAAATTTTAGCATATCATCTTAGATAAAAATTATCATACTAATTAATATTTGACTACTTATTTTTTAGAATCCTATTCCACGAAGTGGGTAAAATTAATATAAAACTTTTTATTTTGGCAGATCGAGAAAACATGTTTTTTTAATGTCAAACTGTTAAATAGATCACAATGATTTTTATATCCAATAAAAATTTTAAATTGACTATAATAACCTAAATTGGATTAAATAATGAATATATAATTTATATATATATTAAAACTAATTAATATGATAATTGTAATAAAAATTAGGTGAAAAATCAATTTTAATTAAAATGCAATATTTTTTACCATAAAATAAAAAAATGAATATTATATTAAAAATATTAAAAAAATCAACCAATGAAAATTTTGATACTAAGATTCAAAATAAGATGATTATTTGTCAAATTAAATTTATTAAACTATGAAAAATTATATTTAAAATTTTTTCTCAATCAATAGGTTGAAATTCTACCATTTAAAAATATTAGTAGTTTTAATGCTTAAAAATGTTTTATTCTTATTTTATGAAAATAAAATTTATTTTAAAAATGTAAAATAATTTTATAAAAAAATTTAATTGTATTATAGTTATTTTAGCATTCTTTACAATCCAATTTCTATGAGAAAACATTATATTAATATAATAATAATAATAATATATTTTTTCGGTGTAACTCAATCTTGGGTGAAATAGAAGATTTTGGAGAAACCCATTATGGTGTGTCTTATAAACAAATCTATGTAGAATCTTAGATATTGTAACATTTATATCTAATTCATAAATATCTAAAGAAATTTAAAATATCTTACTTAATAATTTACAAGGATTTTACATCCTTCCTCCTTTTAGAAATTGCATCCTCTCAATTTTATAAAAATATGAAACCACTGGGGTTATTTTTCCTTCAAATAATTTTCATATTCCCATGATTCCTCCTGAATTATATATTTTACATAAAATATATACCTGATGAATCAACTTATTTTTAATGACATTCTATTTGCGGTCAAGAACATGAACTTGGCATTTTTCAAATGAATGATTATCTTCAAGTCAGACTACATCTGGACTCAGCACATGAAAAGGATGTACATAAACATTCATTACATTGAAACATGAAAAAGTGTATAAATAGATTAAACATTAATGGAAATACAATTGGTATTAAAATTATACAAATTTATCTATGATTTTATTGGGTTTAGTAAATCCTAGAATCATCAACCCCTTCTTACAAAAACGAATCACACAATTAAATGACGAAACAATGAAAATACTTGATCACATAAATCAAAGGAATGTTCCATCCTCTAATTTTCTACATTACATTAGTAAATGATCTGAGCTATTCTCATTTGTCACTTAATCAACTAAACTTTCATTGCAATTTTTATTACCAACTATATTTACATGAACTTCCATTCCTCAATATTATCCAAAACTTCAGTATTTTAACAACATTTTCCATATAATTCCTCAAATGGGGCCATAATTATACTACAATGAAATTTATTGTTATAAGAAAATAAATCAATGAAATAAGTTTATCCCAAATTCCATCACAATATATTGAATATTCATGGATAATATCTTCCGTGGATTGAGTGATTAATTATATCTTTCAAACTGATTGATGATGAAAATATATACTGAAATTGAAATCTATACCCAATGACTTCTGAAGGCCTTTATAAAATATATAGGTTGTCTTGGGATGATTTTCCGATACAATGAAGAGAGGAAATCCATTTAACCCTTCAGTCTATTTATGTAATGACTATGAGTGTAGATCAATAGACATAGTGTCTTGAATACGATGAAAATGAGTAGATATAGTAAATCGATCAACAATAACCCATGTATAATTTTAACCATGGGAAGTCTTGGGTAATATCACAATGAAATCCATAGTTATATATTCCAATTTCAATAATGGCACTGGAAATGCATGCTGCATCCATATTTGCATCTATCATTTTTCTATAACCTATTGACAAGTCAAACACATCACTGTAAAGTCAGTAATATCTGTTTGTATTCTATCCCACCACTAATAACCAGGAATGTCTCAATACATCATTGTACTGCAAGAATGAACATAAAACGGTGTACTATCAGATTCACATAATAACTCATTCGTCAACAATGAATCATAAGAAAAATATAATCAATTCTAGATTCTCAAAATCAAATCATAATCAATGTTAAATTATGGTAACATACCCTGTTGAACCAATTGTACCTTTTACTACAATAAACATTCTTCATTGTATAAATGATTTATTTTTTCTAATATAGATTATTTAATAGAATCTTGAAACAAAATAGATGAATTTCCTACATAGATAACATCCAAGATAAGGTTTTTCAAATAATACTGAAAGTCTCATGTTCCATACATAACATTGTTTTTATTTCATTACATTTCTGGATCTAACAAACCTCCATATTATTTTAACTTCTAGGATGGTAATTAATAGTGAAATCATAATCCTTGATTAGTAATGACTGTATTATCTATCTTATAATCATTTCATTATGAGTGAATATATTCTTAAAAAAATTATGGTCTATATATATTTTTCATTTTTCTCGACTCGATGACTCCTCCAAAATTTATAAAGAAAAAGATCAAAATCTAATTCCAAATCATTTTTATGGGTAATTTAACTCATGATAATTCAAATAACATGGTGTATAAACAATAACCTGATAATTATCCATTAGGTTAGAACAATTTCCTTTCTATGAAGCATCACTGCATATAACAAATTCATACTTTCTATAAGTCTCGTCCATAACTGGAGCATTCACCAATCTTTTTTTAAATTCTTAATAATGATCATCTCGTTTATTTTATCAGGTAATCATAATAGTATTTTGAGAAAACATAGTAACTGGGCTAGATAGCTATGATTTTATAAAAAAAGGCATCTATTAATTTCCTATTATACCATGATAACTATGAATCTTAGATACCTTTGTGTATTTGTACATTCATCATCATCATTAATTTTAGTAGGATCAATGGTTATGACATATCATGAATCAATGTGTACATGGAATTAAATTTCATGCAACAAAAATCCACACTTTCTAACTTTACCATTCAATTATTTTCTTTAATGGATCACATAACTACAACTAAAATTCATTCATGGTCTGACTTAATTTTACAATAGAAAAAAATTTCCTCAATAAACACTACCCAATACTTATCCATGGATACATTAAATATTATATTAATAAGATCCATAAATACATAAATTTGATTTGTTTCCCGAAATTACATAACTTACCATTCATAATGTCCATATATAGTACAAAAAATATTCATTAGAATGTTTTCTTCCATTACTATGAACTGATGGTAACTGGACCTCAATTTAATCTTTGAAAAATATTGTTTTCCCTATACCTAATAAAAAATATAATTGGTATGATGAAAATGATATATTTTTGTATCATTGATGCTATTGAATTATCTATGATAAATTCCATGTCTCATTGAACAATTATTATTATTGAAAAAACAAGATAGAAAGACCCAATGGTGATGTGATATGTATAATGAAGCATTTATTTAATAACCCCATTAATTACATCTGAAACTCTAAATGTTCAATTTAAGAAATTAGACAGGGGTTTCTGAAATTGTCCTAGAATATGGAATAAATTCTATAGTATATTCAACTCCCGGACAAGGTATAATACCAGAAAACTCATCAGGAAGAACAAAAACATACTCATATTCTACTGAAATGTCATTAATAAGAACAATTTCTTTATAATAAATAATATATGGTAGAAAACATTAATTCCCATATTTTAATAGATTTTCAGCATCATGATGTGTAATAAATGATATGGGTTCATTCATTTACACAAACATAATCTATTTCCAAAATCAATGTATTTTCATATAAATTAAATCTTAGTAGGGTAAACAAAAAAACAATCTATACCAAAAAAACTGACACTACTAGTAGTAAAGCAAATACATATACATGTAATTAATTTCTATGGAAAATTAAATAATGATTTGTATAATTTCATTTTGTCTCAACATTTCACCATGTGGTATTACCTTATGTCCTAGATTCAATTGTTGAGGTTGAATTTCTAATTTTCTAGAACATTTATCAAAACATTAATGAATGTGTAGTCACATAATAAAACTATGCAATGTCAAAATATAAATAAATAATTAATGTACATGATACAAAATCATATTAAAGATCATCATCTACTAAAATAGTTTCACAGGATTTCACCACACCATTCTTCTTAAATTCCAATTATTTCACATCATTTGAGTTATTATTTTAATAAAGACACATCTCATTGCACTTAAAAAATTTTAATAACAGTAAATCAGATTTATTTTTTTGAATAACCATTAACATAATCATAGAAATATGATATTAATATCCAATTTAACATTATCGGAAGCACATACCATTATAGATAATGAAACCTCCAGTGTTTTTACCATAAATATCAAAAAATTCGAAACATAAATTTCATTCTGTCATACATTGCGATGAATTTATTACATAATCCTCCCACCTAAAACAATTATTCATATAGTTGTCAATGGTTGCATGATCATCAAAAAAATAAATTTCCACATTCTCTACACATTGAACATGTTGTTTATAACTTTTGAACCCCTGAGAATCCAACCCCCTTCAAATAATTATCATAAATCCTGATTAAAAATGATTTATTAGTATATAGTGATCTCAGATGAAATGTGGAGCATACCTTTCCAGTCAAGATAAATTTATTTCATATGAATACATTGAATCGACCTCACAACTCAATTCCAGTAATATATTATCCATCCTTTTTCAAACAGCCTTAGGAATCTTTTTCTCATGAAAAATAATTTATGATTAATCCCAGTCATGTGCGTAAATATCCACACTATCCATGCAATTATTAACTGTAAACCAAAAATAATCCACTTCACCTTCAAAATGATAAGAAAAAAGAATAACCTTTTGATTTTTTGAACAACCCGTGACATTGAAAGACATTTATGAGGCATTAATCCACCCTTGGTCTAAAACATCTTCAGAAGATCTTCTCAATGATGTATGATATAGCCTCCTAAAATGCTTGGATACCAACATATTCTTATTTGTATAATCTAGATGAATTCATTCATTGAACCCTGAATCATTATATCCTGAGTCATCTATGCCATTTCTATAACAAACAATTCATTTGTGATTCTGAACATATCATGTAGAAGATTCATAAATATTCATTCCTTTTGATGTCATACTGGAACAGATTCCATGTTTGCTATATGAATAACCAGTCATAACATACATATCATAGATGAATATACATTGTAATATTATAATACGTTATAATATCAAATTTAAGGTAATTTAAAAATTATTTATGGATATTATATTAACAACATATTTACACTTACAGTTATCTAAAGAGGCCGTTGATGCCAACTATATTTCCCTGACCAGAAACCATAAATAATATTTTTTTTTGTCATGAAATGTTATTCTTTGACATTGATGATATTTTTAGGTTTATAGTTTTAGATAATTATTCCATAACAACTTAATATCAAATCAATTATAACAATGTAGATAAGTCTACTCACATTCCATTTTTTCCTAACATATAACATTTAAAAAAACATTAATCAGTTTCCTTGTAAGAATTCTTCATAACATTAATTGTAGTACCCCCGGTTTCTTGTAAGTAACCTCTGTTTTATGCTTTTTATGTTCATGATGTTTATGGGAGATGATTGATTATATTTTGGGAGAGTTTTAAAGCATAAAAGGGGAAAGTGTTGGGATGCACGAGCTGCACACGGTTTTCCAAAACATGTGGAAGTTGTGCAGGTGGTGGTCTCTTTGACAGAGGAGAGCGCACAGTGTGCACACGGTTTGGGAAAACCGTGTGATGAGGCCATGCGTGTAGGATGTCCGAGGAAGAAGCTAACACACAAATAGTGTACGGTTTATTAAACCGTGTGGACTAACCATATGGTCACTTAATGTTAGATCCTAAAACTGTGGATGTAACTCATTTTTCCATTAATTGCCTTGTATAAAGCCCATAAGCGGCCCTAACTTGGGATTACTCTCCCTTGAAGGTTTGAGGACTTCTCCAAGGAATTATGGAGTCGATTCGAAGGGTTCTCTTGGAAAATAAAAGCCGGATTCTTAAGGATTTTGATCCTTCTTGATCGGTTTCTTAGATATTATTAGATCTACATATCCTCTTCTCTCGTTTTCTTAGATCTATGCCCATTATGGGTAGATCGAAGGGTGTGGATGCCAAATATGACATGATTTGGTCTTGGTTGTGTTAGGAGAAGATATCTAAGGATGGTTTTTGGAAAATTGACCTGGTGCTCATTGGGGTTCTTCATGCATTGGGGTTGTCACCTAACTTGCGGAGGTAAGAGGCTTCACTCTTGAGTCCTCCTGCTAGAATTTATTTGGATTAGATTTCAATTAGATTATTTGAATGAAATTTATTATTGCAATAATGAAATAAATATTCTATTATGATGATTTATGTTTTGGGTGAAATTGTAAAATCTTGGTGAATTGTTGTGCAATGTGATGTGGCTACTTGAATTTCAAATGTTGATTTTAAATTGTATGTTTTCTGAAATTGGAAATGGTTTTATAAAAATGGGGTTTTCAATAAAAGGGTGGTTTTATTGAAATGGTTTGAATGGGTTGAACACAACTGGATTGATGTAAATGGTTTTCAATAAACGGTGTTCTAATGAAAGGTTGTTTTGGCAGGATTGTTGGTATTGTGTGGTGTGTGTGCATATTGTATTGTACAGGGCTTGGTTGAAATAGGACCTTGTGCTCGGTGAAAATGTTTAAGGGCACATGTTGACTTTATGTACTATGATTGGTTGAAATATGACCTTGTGCTCAGTGAAAAAGGTGTAATGGATCTTGGGGAACAATTACCTTGTGACGACTTGGTAGATCGACGATGTTCCGCTCATGAGTATGGAACTGTCATAACGAAGCATTTATGGTTGATTTCATGGGGTTATGAAATGGCTGTAAATTCCAAAAAGGGATGTTTGTGAAATGGTTTGAAAGCTTATTTGGTTATTTTTCAGGAAAAATAACTTGTCGTAAATTTTTTTTATTTCTCTTGGAATGCCTTTGGTTGTGAATGGTTTTGGAACTTGATAAAATTTAGTTATAAACTAATTTTGTGAAAATGTTTTATATAAAATGTTTTTATATAAATGTTTCCAACTCTTCTATCCTAGTGGCTTGATTAGGGAATTCATCGGAAAATCCTACTGAGTTTTATACTCACCCATGCCTTCTCACTTTGGTGCTTTTGGAGATGCTGTTTTCTGGGACATAGGTAAAGGAAAATCGTCTCATTACTAATGGTTGGTGGTGATGCATGGGAGATGTCGTGGATCTTGGAGTTTGTGGAGCATAGAGTCGTGGAATCTCTTTCAAGTCTTGGGTTGTTTATCCACTATGCATTTGATACTTTGTTTAGTCTTCCACGGTTATGTACTTTGATGTGGTTGTTATAAATGAAGTTGTTGCTGTTGTCTCTCATTTATTCATGTATCATGTAGTTATGTTGAGTTTTGGTTGGTTGGTTTATGGGTAATCTTTTAAAGGTTAAATCATCCCCCACTTGTATTTGAAACCCTTTGGCATTTATTTTCTGCCTTTGGCGCATTGGGGATGTCGGCTAAGGCCAAGTAATGACTCGTTGAGCTCTCATGCCAATGAGAATTGGTGGGTCATTACAAATGGTATCAGCTTGTTCGGTCCATGCCTAACAAGTGGGTATCGATGTTCTTGGTCTTGGAGTTGAAATTAATTCATGTCTATTCCTTGGGTGGTCATCTTATATTGGAGTAGGATTGTCGTAACATGAAATTTATAGCATAAAAGGACGTAGCTAACATGTTTATGCAGAACATCATGTTACAAGGTTATTGGGTACATTAGTGTTTTGGACACACTTCTAGAAAGTTGGAAATATCATTTTCATGGGTTTAACCAATGAGATGAGCATAACATGAATTGTAGAGGAATGAATTCCCACTAGGATTTCATATCTCATGGTTAGGAATGAGTTGTGATTTTGTGCAAAGATGTAAATTTTTGAAAAATGCATAATTGATTTTCAAATGAATGAATTTGGAAAGTGGATATTTGGTGTATTTTGAAAAATGATTTAATTTTCAAAAGCATGTGGAATGTTTTAAAAATGGTTAAACATGTAAAAAGGTTGTTTTGGAACAATTTTGTGAAAGTTGATGTGATTGAATTTGAAATGCTAAGCCAACAATTTATAGGGAGTGAGATTGACGGAGTTTGTGGTTGGTTTAGAAAATGGCACCCGGTAGGCGTCGTCGAAACCAACCCAAAGAAGCGGCGGAGAATGTGGTTGTACCAGAACCACACATGAACCAAGTGGTGGTTCATAGTATTTTCCATGCTTTTCAAGCTGTAGTTATGGGGATCCGGAGGAATTAACCATGGAACGTGGATTACACCATCTAGTTCATGAAGCAGAATCCACCTAACTTTTAGGGTGATGCTGAACCCGAAAAGGCCGTGATGTGGCTAAGCAGGATGAATCGAATCTTCAATTTCATCGGCACACCAGTGGAGCTAAAAGTAAAAATTGCGACCTATATGCTCGAGGATGTTGCACGTCAGTGGTGGGATTTAGCGGGGCAGGCTAAATTGGATGAAGGACTTACATGGGATGATTTTGAGGAATTGTTCAACAAACAATTCTATCCTCACACGTTCATGATCCAGAAAACAACAAAACTTTTCAGCTTGAAACAGGTGAACCTCTTTATCACAGAGTATGCAGCTAAATTCATGCATTTAGTCTATTTTTCACTAGAGGTTGCAGCGAGTGCGTCGTTAAAGGCATGCATCTTTGAATCGGGGATAAGGCAGGAGATTCGATTTAAGATTGCGGTGTACTATATCATGGATTATACAGAAATGGTGAACATAGCTATGGTTGAAGAATGTGATATCTCGGAATCGGCAAGATTAAGCATGATGATACCCATGGTAACAGGTGGGAACTCTAATGTTAGAAACAAGCGAAAGAGGGACACCTACTTCCAAAGTGGGAGTGTCAATCAGAACCAGATGGAGGGATTAGTAAACCTTCCACCACGACCCAAGAGAAAAGCTGGTTGTTTTCAATGTGGCTCTTTTGATCACGTGAAATAATAATGTACAACACCACCAAGATCATGCCACAATTGGAACAAGATGGGGCATCTTTAGTGATATTGTCGTAGTGCTCCAAGCTCGGGTGCTCGGGACAATTCTCAGGTGTCACAAGCATCTTATGCTTCGACATGAAGAGGATAGCAGAATCAGTCTCGTCATCATAACAGAGATAGCCTTGGTG
The DNA here is from genome assembly GCA_963277665.1 of Viscum album. Taxonomy (NCBI): domain Eukaryota; kingdom Viridiplantae; phylum Streptophyta; class Magnoliopsida; order Santalales; family Viscaceae; genus Viscum; species Viscum album. The sequence goes on along the minus strand of OY728128.1, from coordinate 114,625,065 downwards.
ATTCCAGGAATACCATGACTCCTCAACCTAGGCAATCACAGCAAGGCAACAAGGAGAACAACACAAAAATGAAGCAATTGTATGGAGCTGAGTAGATAATGGTAGATGATCAGGCTGGACCATCTACAGTGAGAGATACGATTCTTTTCAATTCTACCCTTGTTCAAGTGTTGTTTGATACTGGTGCATCACATTCTTTCAATTCTTATCATGTTGTTGACTTTCTACGTTTAAAACTTGAAATAATTCCTTCATTCTTAAAACTAAAAACTCTTATGGGTGAAAGAGATTGTCAAGCCTTCATCTGTATAGCATGTGCTATAACCGTTGATGGAGCTGAGCTGAAATGGGACTTCTCCATGTTGGATACGAATGTTTATGATGTAATTATAGGTATGGATTTTTTTGACGATTTTTAAGGTGTAAATCAACTATTATAGGAGAACGGTTAGTTTCACGACAGAGGATGAAATTGACCATCTCTTTAGAGGTTAATGGATGGTAAAGAAGTGTGCAAATAGATTGTTGGCACCAATGGTGGGAACGATCTCTCACCATTTGGCAGCATTGACCTTGGCATCAATGGATGAAATTGAGTGAGATATTTTTCTAGCTGCGGTGGATCAATTTCTAGATGTTTTTACTGAAAACTTCTCGGGGTTACCACCTATAAGAGAAGTGGTGTTCACGATTGATCTCCTACAAGGGACCAATCCTATCTCACTTCCATGTTATAGGATGGAACCAATGAAGTTTAAGGAATTAAAATTGTAGTTATAAGAGTTGGAAGGAAATGGTTTTATTCGTCCAAGCATGTCTTCATGTGAAGCACTAGTTTTGTTTGTAAAGAAAGCAGATGGAACATTGAGGCTATGTGTGGATTATCGTAAACTTATACAAGTTAAGATAAAGAATAGATACCCACTTCCATGCATTGATGACATGTTTTATCAATTGAGGGGAGCTTAGTGGTTCTCTATGATTGACTTACGTTCAAGATATCACTAGTGGCGAGTTCAGAAGAAGGATATTCCAAAGATATCCTTCAGAAGTAGGTATGGCCACTACAAATATGTAGTCATGCCTTTTGGTCTAACTAATGCACCAGCGGTCTTCATGGATTTGATGAATTAGATATTTCAGCAATATCTGGATTCTTTTATTGTGGTGTTTGTCGACGACATATTGGTGTATTCAAGAACAAGGGCTGAGCATGAGAAACACTTGGAGAGAGTGTTGGAAATCATGAGGAACCATCATTTGTATTCCAAATTATAAAAGTGTTATTTTCGGATACAAGAGGTATGTTTTCTGGGCCATTTCGTCTCTGAGAAAAGTGATTCAATAGATCCATAAAAGATAGAAGCTGTTCTTTCTTGGAAACCGACGAAGAATGTCTTTGAAATACGAAGTTTTCTTTGTCTAGCTAGTTATTATTGATGCTTTGTGTGTGACTTCTCATGACTAGGTATTCTTATAACAGCATTTACAAATAATAATAGTGTATTTCAATGGACTGAGGAATGTCAATGATCTTTTCAAGAGTTTAAAGTCCGCCATACATCAGCACCCATCTTGATCTTTCCAGAATCAGGATAGGGGTATGTGGTGTATTTCTATGCTTCATGATCAGGGTTGGGTTGTGTTCTCAAGCAAGGATACCATGTTGTTGCTTATGGGTCATGGTAGTTGAGGGTACATGAGAAGAATTACCCAACACATGACTAGGAATTGGCCGCAGTCGTCCATGCATTGAAGACATGGATAAATTATCTCTTTGGTGAGAAATTCATTGTGTTTACAGATCCCAAAAGCATGAATCACATTTTCTCACAATTAAATTTGAATATGAGGCAAAGGAGATGGATGGAGTATCTACAAATTTTCGACTTTGACTTGATGTATACACTGGGTAAGGGCAATTCAGAGGGTGATGCATTAAGCAAGAAGTCGTATTCTCAGTTGGCAAAGGAAGCTTTAGATGAATGGATATTGATGTCAGTCTAAGCCGACATGCATGTGGAATGTGAAGACTGAGGCGATGTTGCTGTTTTCTTTTGAGCTATAATTGATCCTGATTTGGTGGATATAGTAAAGGATGCATATTCATCCGATGTAGAACATGATGCAATGAGTTCAAAACACAATGGTGGTGAGACCATTGTGGGATGGAAGCTGATTGGGATTTCTGTTCTGCGGTTTCGAGATCGGATGGGTTTACCTTTAACTGCTCATGAAAAACTCATTCAAGCTTACCACCATTCGAGATGGGTTGTACATCCGGGTACACAGAAGATGTATAAGGCACAACATGCGCTGTTTTAGTGGACCGGCATGAAAAAGAAGGTTGCAGAGCTCGTCTCGCCATGCTTAACATCTTAACAGGTCAAAGAAGAGCATCAGAGACCAGCTATTATGTTACAGTCTTTACCTATCCCAGTGTGGAAATGGGAGCAGATAGAAATGGATTTTTTAGAGATATTCCAAGAACGGTCTGGAAACATGATGCCATTTGGGTGATAGTGGATTGTCTAACCAAGTTGGCCCATTTTATCCCAATTCGTCAAACTCATACGGTGGAAGATCTTTCAAAAATCTATATCTAGGAATTGGTAAAGAGAAATGGTGTATGAGTTTCTATCATCTCAGATAGAGATCTGAGGTTCACATCTCGTTTATGGAAATACATACAACAAGCCCTGGGAACTCAGTTGAATATGAGTACGGCGTATCATCCTCAAATGGATGGACAATATGAAAGGACGATACATACATTGGAATACATGTTTCTGTCTTGTGTAATGGATTTTGGTGGCTCATGGGAGGAACATATACCCTTAGTAGAGTTCTCATACAATAATAGATATCAAGCTTAGATATGCATGGCTCCGTTTGAAGCATCGTATGGGCATCCGTGTCTTTCTCCACTATGATGGGTGGAAATGAGTGGAACATCACTAGTTGGGCCGAGCCTTGTCCAAGAAACAACGAAAAAGATTCAGTTGATTAGAAAGAGGATGGAGATAGCTCAAGGTCGTCCAAAATTTTATGCAGATCACCATCGCAGACCATTGGCGTTCATTGTGGGTGATCGTGTCTTCTTGAGAATCTCTCCAAGACATGGACAACGTCATTTTGGGAAGTAGGGAATATTATTTCCTCGTTACGTAGTCCCTTTTGAGATACTTTAACGGGTTGGAGAGGTGGAATATTGGTTGGCATTACCACCACGGTTTAGTGCAGTGCATAATGTGTTACATGTATCTTAGTTGAAGAAGTATCAGCCCGATTCTAACCATGTGATCAGATGGGATCTCTTTGACTTAGAGCCTGATGCTTCATTGGTACACATCCTGGTGTAGATTGTGGATAGGAAGGATAATGACTTGGGTGGAAAAAGCATCGGCCTAGTGTGGGTTTTGTGGCAATATGGTCAGATTCAGGAGGAGGCTTGGGAACGCGAGAACGAAATGAAAGAGCAGTGGCCGGAACTCATTCAGGCAAGCGATGGTTTTCTACATTTTTTAGATGGAATGGCCAATGGTGGGGAGAATTTAGTACCCCCGGTTACTAGTATGTAACCATTGTTTTATGTTTTAAAGTGCATGAAGTTTATGGGAGATGATTGGGGAATGTTTGGGAGACTTTTAAAGCATAAAAGGGAAAAGTGTGGGGACACACGGGCTGCACACGATTTTCCAAACTGTGTGGAAGCCGTGCAGGTGGTGTTCTCTTGAACAGAGGAGGGATCACGGTGTGCGCACGGTTTGGGAAAACCGTGCGATGAGGCCATGGGTGAAGGATGAACGAGGCAGAAGCTAATGCATGGTTAACGCACAGTTTGTCAAACCGTGCAGACTAACCATGGAATCACTTAATGACAGATCCTAAAAATGTGGATCTAACTCATTTTTCCTTTAATAGCCTTTTTTAATGCCCCTAACCGGACCTATCTCGGGATTACACTCCCTTGAAGGTTGGAGGACTTCTCCCAGGGGTTCTGGAGGCGATTCGAAGGGTTCTCATGGCGAATCGAAGACGGATTCTTAAGTTTTGTGATCGTTCTTGATCGGTTTCTTAGATCTAATTAGATCTACTTCTCCTCTTCTCTCGTTTTTAATATCTTTTCCCCTTATGGTTAGATCAACGGGTGTGGATGCGAAATATGACAAGATTTGGTCTTGGTTGAGGTAGGACAAGAGATCTATGTCGGGTTTTTGGAGAATTGACCTAGTGCTCTTTGGCGTTCTTTGTGCATTTTGGTTCTCGCCTAACTTGTTGAGGTAGGAGGCCTCACTCTAGACTCCTCTTGCTAGAATTGATTTGGCTTAGTTTTCTATTGGTTTATTTGAATGAAATTGATTTTCGAAAGCATGAAATAAATCTTCTCTAGTGATGATTTATGTTTTGGGTGAAATTGTGAAATCTTGGGGAATTGTTGTGCAATGGGATGTGGATTCATGAATTTAAAATTTTGATTTTAAATTGTAGGTTTGATTAATTGGAAATGGTCTGATAAAAATGGGTTTTTCAATAAAAATAGATTTATTGAAATGGTTTGAGATTGAAATGGTTTTGATGAAATTGGTTTTCAATAAAGGGTTGTTTTAGTGTAATGGTTTGAATGGGTTGAACACATATGGTTTGATGAAAATGGATTTTAATAAAATGTTTTTTATTGAATGGTTGGTTTTGGCATGATTGTTGGTATTTTGTGGTGTGTGTTCATATTGCATTGTATAGGGATTGGTTAAAATAGGACCTTGGGATCAGTGTCAAACCTTTAATGGCACATGGTGACTTTAAGTACGAGGCTTGGTTGAAATATGACCTTGTGGTTAGTGCCAAAGGTGTAATGGCACATGGGGAACAATTACGTTGTGAAGACTTGGTAGATCGACGAGAGACCACTCATGTGTTTGGAACTATCATAACGAAGCACACATGGTTGATTTCACGGGTTTGTGAAATGGTTGGAAATGCCAAAAATGGATGTTTGTGAAATGGTTTGAAAGCATAATTGTTTATTTTTCTGGAAAAATAACTTGTAGGAAAATTTGTTTTGATTGATCTTGGAATTCCTTTGGTGGTGAATGGTTTTGGAACTTGTTTATATTTAGTTATAAACTACTTTTGTGAAAATGTTTTATATAAAATGTTTTTATATAAATGTTTCCAACCTTTATATCCTAGTGGAGTGAGAAGGGAAGTCATTGGTGAAACCTACTGAGTTTTATACTCACTCCTACCTTGGAACATTGGTGCTTTTGCAGATGATGTTTTCTGGGACACAGATAAAGGTAAAGTATCTAATTACTAGTGGTTGATGGTGATGCTTGGGAGATGTTGGGGAGCTTGGAGTTTGTGGAGCATGGAGTCCTGGAGTCTCTTGAGAGTCTTGGGTTGTTTATCCATTGTGAATATGTTACTTTGTTCAGTCTTTCGCTACTGTGTACTTTGATGTGGTTGTTATAAATGAAGTTGTTTCTATTTTCTCTCATTTATTCATGTATCATGTAGTTATGTTGTGTTTTGGTGGGTTGGTTTATGGGTTATCTCTTAAAGGGTAAATTGTCCCCCACTTGTATTCAAAACCCTTCGGCATTTATTTCCAGACTTTGGTGCCTTGGGGATGTCGCTTAAGGCCAAGCAATGACTCATTCAGCTCTCAAGACAATGAGAATTTGTGGGTCATTACATTAATCTGGACTTCTCCCATTCTCTTACCCATCCTTATAAAATATGGAAAGCATTTCAAAAACACGGGATGAGCTTTGAAAAAAATTCTACGGGGTATAAAGGAAGGGAATTAATTGTTTGAGCATTGATATTTTAGTCTCATGAATACATTTTTACAATATCATAATTTTCTACCATAAAAACAACAACTAGATTACCTCATGAAATCATAATTCACCTTTAAGAAACCCTAGAAATAATAAATCAAAAAGGTACCTTGTAGAATACATATAATTCATACATTGCATCTTTCCAACCTACATTGTGAGTAACCTTCATGGTACATTTGGAATACATATCACTATAAATTCCATAAATAATGAAGAAGAATCCCAAAAAATATACGTAATATGATTACCCAATGAATTAGAGTTCTATTATGGTCACAAATTCACTTATTTTATCAGGGAACCACCTGTATATATAAACAATGCCCAAGAAATATTACTTAATCATAACATGTAAAATATCCATAAAAGAAAAGTAACATTTCCACATTGAAATCATATGAAATCATCTCTAGAAAATCATATTTTCAATCCTTTTTCATAAATATTTTCAATACCAAAATCCCTAGAATGGTAATATTGAATTTATTACACTTTTTTTAACATTTCAATATTTAGAGGAATCCAAATATCAAATAATGGCAATGTTGGAGGAAAATTAATTGTCAATGTATATGATGAATACATTACTGTTGACATTTTTTAAAATATTTGTACAAAATGATTCCTTTTGAATTTTTTTAAGGAAATAAAATTTTAAATGGTTTTATTATACACATTATAAATGAAGGTGGTGTATGAGAAAAATATATACCTCAATAAAAGGAGACTGAGACAAATTTATTTACTGTGAATCCAACTCATCACGTAAAACATTATCATCCTAAATAATAAAAATAGATTAATTTATTATTTCTTAATAACCTTTTACATGTTTGTAATTCCATTTATATCTATTATTTTAATTTTGTAAAATTATAATAATTATTCAAACTAACTTTTAACATTTTTTCAATATTCAGTACTTGAGTTCAAGATGATTTAGTTTTAATCCTAGTAGCTAATGTTGTTAGGATTCCATCATCTAAAAAATAATATTGAGGAAATAATTATATCAATTATAAATAAATTATACTTATTAATAAAACCTTTTATCTATGGTCATGATGAAGGAACATTATTTTATTCATGGAGACTGTTGGTCTATGGTATACAAGAGTAATGTCTCTATTTCTCAATGAAATATATAGAAAAAAGATAATTGTAATTTTATCTATTAATAATGACCATAATATATTTAACATAATATTAATAATTTATATATTCATAAATATATCATACATTTGATGTGGTTTTGTAAAATGAGTCACATCACTTCGTGGACATGATAGTTCCCTCGTACGGACGAACGATGTTACCATTATTATGTGAATGGATATTAAGAACATATATGATATATTAATAATTAAAAATGAAATATATTTCAGGAATGTCATATATAAAAATATATATCATCCTTTTAACCCATCATTAGATATGTTAATGAAAATTGAATTATATCGATTTTGTGGAGCAGATTTTTCACTCATACACATTTGTGAGTAATTATTTACAAATTTAGTGGAATCAAAATTGCATTTAGATTTGGATATTATCATTAAAACATGTTAGTTTCATTAGAATACTGGATTAATAATCTCATTCTGGTTTAGTTGATTTTATGTATTGAATAGAGAAATTAAATAGAAAAGCTAAAATAAAAACATTACATTCCCTTCAACCGATCACATTTTTAATGCCGTAACACATCTAAGGAGGGTGTTCTACCAAATATAAAGCCTCTAAAATGTAGGGAGATAATCCAAGAAGGATTTTTTTATGATATTGGCTGACCAAAAAGGTTTTCTAAGTGTAAATAAAATAGATAAATCGGTTCCCTTCTGTAGCGGAGGGGAGAGAAACTCTTGAAATTATTAAATGAAATTAAATAAAATAATATTCATTTCATTGAAAAAGTATCTAAAACCAAATTATTTCAAAGATATTATTATTTTGGTTCTGAATAAATTCATATAATTAAAATTATACATGTTTTTATTTATTTATTGTACTATAATGTTTTTTTAATCCATACATATTTTTACGGTGACATTTTTTATTTAAAATTTTTGAGTAAATATAATTTCAATGAAATTAAAAAAACTAGTTATTAATGAAACATCTATAATATCTACTATAATTTTACAAGTAATATAATTTTATGAATTTTATATCATTTGGTAAAATATTATATATTTAAAAATATCAAAATTTTAATTTTGACACTAATTGATAAATAGATTTTTTTTAAAATATAATTAAACATGATTATTGTTCAAAAACTATATTATATAATCCCTAACATGAAAATATAATTCATAAAATAAATTTATATAATTTTAAATTTTAAATTATATTTATTTTAATATTATTAATATCATTTAATTGATTCTTCCATTAATAAATCAATAAATTTATCATTATTGTGTCACAATTAGTTTTGATTATATAATGTCTAAAATTAATAAATAAATTATCATGATTTATATAAACATTTTCTCATTTTAATTACAATTTATATTAAAATTAATAATTTACATAACCTTATATTAAAAATTATTTACTTATAAAAAATATGAGTATGATAATTTTTTATCTATAAATAAAATATAATAAATGTCATATTATTACCAATATAGACAGAAAATGTTGTAATTTTTGTATATGGTTTATTTTGGTCAAAAGTCACTAATAAAATTATGTTATGACATGTTTTAGTGTAATTTTGTTAAATTATAATCTTATTTTTACAATTAATTTCTTGATTTACGCTTAAGAAGGGTAAATCGAATACTAATTTTAATATTCAGAAAACAAATTATGTTTTTCCTATTACATAAAAATTATCATACTGATTAAAAAAATTTATTTATATTCCTTAAAAATTCAATAAATATATGTGGTTATTATTAATTTAAAATTAATTCTATTGACTAATCGAAAAAAAGAGTTTTTTTAACTAAAATCCTATAAATGTTCAGAATAATTTTTATAACGAATTTGAATATGATTTTCATTACAATTAGTTACATTATATTAAATGATAAAAACAATATTTTCATATAATGTAAAATAAGTTAAAAGAACCATCTAATTATATAAATAAATTATATGAAAAAGTATCTCTTATTTCAAATGTAGTATTTTCATTATTCATTAAAAATAATATTTTCAGAAAAATAACAAAAAATTAAACCATTGTATATTTTAATGAATCTATTCTAAATAATAAGATTAAATTATCATATAAAAAAATTAAAACTATCAAAAACTAGATTTAAGAATGGTTCTCCATAAATTGGCGATTAAACTACATTTTAATGATATTAGATATTTCTTTGTTAAAATTGGATTTATTCTTACTTAATCCATAGAAATAATTGTAAGATTGTAAATATGTTTAACAGCCTGGAGTAAAAATAATATTGTTAGTATTGTTCATTTCAGCTAATAGAATGACTAGGTGATGTTTACCCTTTAATATAAAAATATTAATAATATTTTGTCATTCAACATAACTTATTCTTCTGTGAAATGTAAGATTTAGAAGAAAAAATTGTTGCATTTATAGTAAGATATACGAAATAGAATCCCCATTAAGGTGACATTACTATATAATTAATAATTTTTTAAAATTATAAAAAATCATATTCTATAAATAAATAGGATTTTATATTTGTTGCATACATGAGATGTCCCTAACTAGTAGTTATTGTAATTTTTGATGGATTTCATTATCTAAAGAAACTAGAATCTGGAAGTATGTGATGCAAGTATGGTGATTGTGAACCATCTATTGATGACTTATCATTTCCATGAAATTCCCTATTCAACTATGGTGGATGTTTCATTGAGTTGGTATATGGAAGATATGGAAAGGACTCATGGGGTACATAGGACTACCATATATGATCATGGTTCCCCTTCCTACACTTGGGTCTATATGGTGTTTAATAATGAATTTGGCACATATATTCTCCTTAAAACGACTTTCTATGCTAATACTAATTTGATTATGTGGCCAAACATTTCAATGATAAAATATATTTTATGACTTTTGTCCAAGGTCATTGCAGATCCTTATAAAATCACACTTCTTTGATTGATTAGTTATAAAAAAATATATTCCACTCAACCTTTTTAATGGATTAATTTGATTCATTGTATGGGATACCCTATCATTATATATAGTTCCGGACAAAGATATATGAATAATTTGTTCCGGACATCATATTGCATAGAGAATTGTTGAGATGGTATACACTATCTAAGAGAAGGTCATTGTTATGTATTACTAATAATAGGTTTCTGTTTATCATTGGATGATTCCCTTGTGTTTTTTATATAACATACCATGATTTCTTTAGTTTTCTTCCTTGATGGGAATATCATGGGATTAGCTGATGGAGATCAATTTCCCAATGGTTTGTCATAAAATTTCTGGGGTCAGAGCATGTTTGCATCGTGGAATATCAGTTGGTTCATCAAATGTTGATAAAAATGATCCCTAAAAACATCCATTCATCGAAATGTAATTTGTATCACAAGGATGTATAGAACAAAATTTAATTTATAAAGATAGATATCAATAAAAATATGAGGTTTAAGGTGTTTCCAATAGTGATCATTGGGATACATGAGACTATTTAGTGTGGATACACTATCCACGTATAAAATAATCTTCAAGTCATGGTGTGATTGATGAGATTACCTAGTAGTTTAATACATATATTTTTACCAATGAAATTATATTATTAATTATTTTAAATTATTCAATTTTTTATAGATGGTATGGTGTTTGAATCTTCCTAATTTAGGGGATGCCCCTTTTCCTGTTATAGATGGTGTCTATTTTGACAATAAATACATGAAAAATGGAAATCCAACACCAAAATATTGATTTATACTCATGAAACGTTTTGAAAACATGTAGTTTAGCCACTTCCATAAAATGTGGAAAACATTATGATGTGGTAGGTATGATGCATTGTAATTTGTTATTGGGACAATGTTGTGTTGTGTATGAGGTGGTATAATACTTATGTTGTTTGGGGTTTGAAAATTTAATGTGCCTATTTTATTGAAATATATGAGTCATGGGGGATTTGAGATTTTAATATAGTTTATTTGGGGTTTTAATACTATGTTTTAGTAATTTATTGTTTTGTCTGATCGGTTGTATTGTTTAGGGCATAATGATATCTCTAAGAGGTATCTAACTGGTTGTAGTTTAGAACATTCAATTTTCTTTTAGGGATGGTCTTTATTACAATGATTGAAATTTCATATCTGGTATATAATTTAAGATTATATTCATTCTTGTATTGAAATAGTCCTAGTTTCATTATTTTAGGTTCCTAGAGGAGCCTCGATGAGGGATCAATGTTGAATTGAGATAAAATTATACATTGTGAGGTTCAACATGATGTGAACATGTAATCTTGTTATGTGTGGTTTTATCCCTGTTACAGGCTATCAAATTAGGATTATAATATTTTTATTTGAGTTTTTTACATAAGGAACTCATGATGTTAATACATTTTTAATGATCAGATTAATCTCCTTCAAAATAAGGACGGCTCTTTATTTTTGTTATTTTGAGGGATTTAAGTTGTAAATATGTTTCCTATAATTATTTTCAAGTTTCCATGAAAATAGATTATGTGAATCATTGTTTCATGATTTTAATTTTCCATGTTCTATGTTTTATAAAATTTTTATGTTCATACACAAAATTTTTTTTATACCACTTTTACATCAATCATTGGACTAACCATTATGATTTTTAGAGGATATTTCAACTCATTTTTCTAAACTTGACACTAGGCATGTATTGTGTGATCATTAGAAATATGTGGTGATTAAATATCTATTCTCACTCATTAGCTTCTATTTCACATTGGGAAATATATTTGTTTCTGTTCTTGTTTTAGAGTGTTTAGGCTGAATTTTGATGATCACTTGGTATGGATTCAGTTGATTTGAGGATCCCTTAGTTCATTTCTGTATATTGGCTATTTCAAATTAAACATATTTTGTTCAACAATTATAATCAGTCCTTTGAGGTTGGGGATACTGATTTTCTCCCAATTTATGTGCATGTGTGGGAATTTTGTAGTTCTTATTAATATTGGATATATATTATATGGAGAATAATGATTAACATGGAAGGATATTACATAAATTTTTAATAATATTAATTACATTATATAGAAAACGGACAGAGGACAATAATAGTTCAATATATATGGAAACATGGAACACAATATGCTAATCAGGTGATTTATCATAAATGATTCCCACAAAGAATATCACATTTATTACTGCCACATAATACATTTCTTCATAACCCTATAAAATAGAATATAATAAAGGGTGAGATCATATGCTCAATAATGGTAACTGAATGTGACACACAAACATATTATGAACAAAATGGTTTCAGAACCTAATAATAACATTTAAAAACCATACCATTCAAATCAAAAATCAAAATCAGGATTCATAGAATAATGATTGGTAGTTTATAAGACATTACCCATAAGGGAACCAAATTCAATATCCATGATATATGATGAAATAGAATTATATCCATACATGTAATCATAGATAATAAATTTTAATGGGAACAAACCAAGACATTGATAACATGTTTGTCATGGAAAAAACACAAATGTACCTACGATACGGTTGGGCTAAACAACTATGTAGCCTCATTTTTTCTCTTGGAAAAAACAAATGTATACCCTAATCATTGACCATAGTTTATAAATCCACATTACCTCATATTTGGTCTTTTTAAAAACATGTGCTCCCTGTCATCATTGTGATTGGTGGATACACTTTTGTACTTTTTAATATTATCTATCACTTATCATTTCCAGATGAATTTGAGTAAGATAAAAGCCTCACTATTAAATGAATGAAACCATATGAATGTGTTACATGAGATAATAATTATTAGTTATCACATAACACATACAATATTATGGTTATAAAAAAATTATCTTTTAAAAACATGTGGAAAAGAGATAGGTTTTGTAATAATACCATTATAAAATAACACATTAAAAGAAGTAGGATGCATATGATTTTTATCATTTTGTATACTAAGGAAGAGAAATGAGTTTCATATAAATCCTTCTATCAAATTATAAACCATTTAGAAAAAGAATATGAATGTTGTTTTTGGATTATATAATATGTATGGAATATGAATGACCATAATATGTTACATTTTTTTAAACAATCTAAATTTTATAATAACCATGAAAACCAATAATGGAATATCTGAAAATCATTTAGTTTTTTTTAAATCAAACACATAAGAAATACTTTAACATGAAAAAATATAAAACATAATTCTTTCATAAATATTTAATAAAACCTACCACAACAGAAATTATTATTTAAATATAATATAGTAAACATTAGTGAATGGATTGGTCATGATGAAGGATTATTCCATGCATGACGTATATGTAAAAAAATATTCCTACCAGATTATATATAGAAGTCTATAAGGCTTTGATAAGAAAATCAAAATTGGTTTCCACTAAAAAATATTAAAAAATGAAAAAAATTCTACAAATAATTATATAAAACATTCGCGGATAATAGGAAACTTTAGAATCATTTTTAGATTGATTTTATTGGGAGAAAATGGATTTCATAATTAATAGATAATAATATTCAGATTTTATTAGAAACATTTTCACAAATAAATTAACAACCAATGAGTGGGAAAATTCTAACATTTCATAAATATATACATAATAACCATTTCAGATCAAAATTACTGATTATTATTCATATAAAAATAATTATATTTGAACAATTATTGTATCATTGTTGTCAATACTTTTATACCTGGAAATCATAAAAAAAACATTAAAACTTTTGAAACATTGAATTTATAAGACTCATGAAAGAATATGATTTTATAAAACATAAAATAACAGGAGGATTAATAAATTAATGATATTTTAAATAAAAGGGGTTTTATATATACCACATGAAACTATATTGGTTAACAAAAAAATACAAGTCTCATAGAAGGAAGATTGAGAGAAAATTTAGTTACCGATTTGGTATATTTTTAAATGAGAAAACCATGAATGAGATATATTCAAATAGATATGTAAAAAATAATAATATTTTGTAGATTAATACTATGTTTTTATAATTTTATATCTATATAAATCATAAAATAAAAGGGTAGTGAAATTATATTATTTTTCAAAAAAGTAAAAACAGAGATGAATGTTCATTATCTTTTGTGTAGACATAGTTCATACTCATTCAATACTAATATATAATAAATAATAGTTTATTATAATATCATTTTAGAACCATTATAATATGTATCATAATATATATTATTTTTTTGATATTTGACTACTTTTTTTAACAGCTTCAAGTTAAATATGCCTTTATGGTTAAAACCACTTTTCCTTTCAAATCATTTTCCATTTTTTATTATTTTATTATATTACTTTAATAAATATATAATAATATCTGGATTGATAACCATAACGAAAATATAATATATATTCATTTTATATTTATTTATATTAATATATAAAATATTCATATTGGAAATTAAACACATCGTTCATCGAGACAGTATGTCTTACACATGCATGAATGATATTTCTATTTTCTTGACATATTTAATGAAAAAAATGTTAATGAGATGTATATATATATTTTATCATTAATGTTTAATTTATATGTTATATATACGATATATTTATATTAAAATCATCCTTCAAACATTAAATGAAATGATTGATCGAATCAAATCTCTATATGGGGAGATAGTTCGTCATACTCAAATGCGATGTTATCTTATTCCCACAAAATGGAATGGATGAAGTATGTATTATATAATAGTTCCACAAAAATAATTAAATCATTTATATCATATATATTCTATATAAACATAGCTTATATCCTTATTTCCAATATTTAGTGGTAATGATGAAAAAACAAAGGGCATCAGTTTTTACTACAATGCTCTTCTAGACACACGAACGACAGTTTGATTTCCGATTTCTTAAATTTTGATTCATTATTGTTATTCAAAAATAAAAAACAACATATCAATATTTTAAGATGTTGATTTTATTAGTTAATCATGATATTAGATTTGTTTATGTAGTTTGACGAATAAAATAAACAATAATATTCGTTTAAAAATGTATACTTTTCTTCAGGTATTTTCTATTGGTTTAACACAATCGAATTCCTTGGATAGAGTTTTTATGAAATGATATATTTTAATATGAGAGGAGGTAATATGAAATTTTATTTTGGAATATATTTTTTGAACCAAATTGTTATTATTATTCTATCTATGGGGTGGGCTTTTATACTGTAGGTATATGGATCTCTTTTAAATTTTTTAAAAGGTTAATTACACCCATTTTTTCAATGATAGGATGATATAAAAATTAAAAAATATATTTTATAATTTATAATATCAATATATTTCCATATAACCTGGGTTTTAAATGTTTCTAGGTAATTTTCCTGAACATAATAATGTTTAGCCTCTTTGTAAATTCATTTTTTTCTTAAACCCTTTTATTGATTCCAATCGCTTTCACAAATCATTACATAAAAAAATTTGGATTTAATGTTAATAATTTATACAGTTTGATTGTTACTATATATTGAATATTTTTATCCAAATTTGATTAATAGAAGTTGACAAAAATAATATAAAATTTGTTCTACAATCATGTGGAATATGTAAGTTATCAAATGGATATTTTTTATAATTTTTAAATATTTTATAACCATTATCATTATGAAGTTGTAAAAATGGTCTAATATAGATTAATATTTTTATAATTTATTTAACAAAAATAGATAATTAAATTTATATATAATATAGATTTTATAATCATTTGAAAGAATGGATGATTTGTAAAATAATAGTATTTTTCACTAATAACCTAAAATGATTATTTTATAAAAAATCCCATAAATATTCAATAAGATAATTTGGAATTTATGAATTAAAAAATTATCTTATTCACATTTAATTTTTAAATTATTCAAAATGGATTTTTGAAATAACTACACCATTAAAAGTTATAAACTACATTTTATGAAAGTATTTTCTTTTTGGTGTATAATTGGATTTCATATAATCTATATCATAGTGAAAAAATATTATATATGTCATATTGTATTTTTAATATATAATATAAAACATTCATAAAAATAATTCATAAAAATTTGGTTGATTAGTTTTTCTCATAAAACAAGTTAGTGTATTGAAATATTGTTTTTCAAAAAAATGAATTTTATTATCATCAAATAGTTAATATATTCATTTTTAATTAATTCCCTAAAAATTACGTAATATTATAAAATATCATAAACCATAATTCATAATTTAGATAATCCATTTCAACATTTATTTGCTACTTTTAGTTGAAAACAATAAGTTCATTTTAATAACATTTCATGTATCATTTAATCTCAGTGATTTGTGTAACACAATCCACACTCAATGTTGAGTATAACACAATATAAACTAGGTATTTCACATAACAAAATAGAAAATCTATTTTGTGTCTATTGTAATATAAAATTATTCTTTCATGTAACATAAAATATCAGAAATATTAAATTCAATTAATAAAAAAATTCACAAAATCTAAGCGTGATATATTAAACTAATCATAGAATAAATATCTCCCTTGAAATTCATTTCTATTAAAAAGGATTATTACCCGAACATTACATTCATAAAAATAGAAAACATAAAATGGGTTAATAGAAGATCATATTTAATAAGAGAAAGTGATGTGTGAATGTTATATGGAATAAAAATTCTATGTTTCCAAATATGAAAACAGAAGTGTGTGGTTGAAAGATAGACAAATAAGAGAAAAATTACTGTGAAATAAAATTGGAGGGTTATAGATAACGTGGTGAATATAATTTTAATTATCCAGAATAACACATAATATGGTCATCCCATTGTCAATTTCAATTTCATAAATTACTTCATTAATTGAAGATTAATTTGATTTGAATGAATTATTAAGGAAATATAATACCCATATATATAATATTAATTTGTCTTCCTATTATTTGATATAATTTTAAAAAAAATTGTAAGTACACGCTACAAATAAATTTCTATATGGTGAAGAAATATATTATTCAATAAAACATCATTTAAATTTTATAAAGAATAATTCCATAATTTTGTAACCATATTATTCGTCCAAAATTTATAATTTACATGTTAGGTCACATAAGTTAAAAATTTCCGTGGAATCATTATACTCAATATATCTATAATATGATGATAATAGTCGGTTGTAATAAATTTGATTATTGTGGTTTATATTATAAAAAATCATGATAATTATAACGACCCAAACTTTACATACATTGTTAATACATCAAAATTGAAGCACACTTATTACAACATATGACATAACCACAAAGGACCATATAGGTATAGTGTCTTTAGAAACTGGGAAACATAAACAACTGGTTCATAAATCTTCTACAATGTCTCCCATTTATTTCATCATATCTAGTGTCCCTTTTAGCATATTCTACTTAATATCCATCTTCCTGGCCAGGGGAAAAGAAAACATAAAAGGGTGAACTCAAATGCTTAGCAAGGGAAGATAAAGGAAATAAAAATCATATCATATCTTTTTGAAAATCATAACCTGCAAAAGGGATCCTAATATCTTAACATGGAATAAATCATAGAAGTGAAAATGAGATCCCCATAATCATAACATGAAACATTAAACTTTGTGGCATGCACACATAACCATGGAAAATCATTTCTTGTTAGTCAGGACTCATTGCCAAGACTATCTTAGCGGACAAAGTCCATTTCTGAACCAAGTTCACTCCTTGTTTCAGTCTTGTATCACTAAACTGAAATAACCTTCCATTCCAGCCATGTCTATCTCATGAGATATAAATCTTTACCCAATGCATTGGAGGGAGATATAGGTCCCACCCATCTTATAATGAATCCTTTCTTATGTGTGCCACATAATCATAATTCATACATCATCGCATAACACATGTGACAAAAATTGGATTCTTGAAACATCATGACATCATAA
This sequence comes from Viscum album, assembly GCA_963277665.1. Taxonomy (NCBI): domain Eukaryota; kingdom Viridiplantae; phylum Streptophyta; class Magnoliopsida; order Santalales; family Viscaceae; genus Viscum; species Viscum album. Next base: position 114,607,100 of record OY728128.1, on the reverse strand, counting down.
AACAAATCATATAAGGTAAATGACTTCATAAAAATAATTCCCTCACAACATAATCAAATCAATGTAATAATAGGGATAAAAATAGAACCCTTTATTATCTTAGATGGAAAATAATTTTGATAAAACACTTGAACTCCATTCTTGAGGAAAATATCCTTTCTTCTTCAAAAACACTTTTCTTTTCTTAACATGTCACACAATTATAAAATAAAATAATTTTATTAAAAATAAACTTGAAAACTTGTAAAGGAAGCTTCTTGTAAATAATGTTTTAAAAATCCATTCATTCCGTATAAGTTAAAAAAAACATTCTTTGTACTTTTGTCGGAAAAGTCAAAAAGTACCTCGTACGAAAAACGACAAAAGATTCCTTTCATACATATTACTAAAAACTCACCGAAGGGTTAAATGGATTTAAATAATTTTAGGTGGATGGAAATAATATTACATATTTATGAAACATGGATGTGGATGATAAAATACATCCCATTAAATACTTACAAATAAACAATCTCGGATAAAAATGAGATTGTGATATTTCCAATACCTTAGGTCCAATTTGCTTTGTACGTGTCCGAAGCTACTGTATAATGGATTAAATAATGTTATTGACTTATTCCAGAATCATACATATTGATATTATATCATATATGGTCATATTCTTATCTTCTTGTTAGTAATATTTCATTGTTACTTGTTACTCGGGTCTTTATTGCCTTTTGTTCTTATGCGTGTTTTGCCGAATAAATTCTTATTCTTATCTTTAGGCTATAGATACTTCATTTCCTGAATGTTATTAGTGTATTATATACCATATTCATTCATTCAATTCATTTATATAATCATTATGAAATGAAGATCATGTAGAACGAGTCGCATCACATCGTGGAGACGGTATTCCGTACGTACGCACGAGTGATGATATCGTTCCTATGATCATGGAATGTATTGGAGTATATATATATTATTTCAGTATCAATATTAAATTATAATAATAATAAATAGTTACTCATTACACCATTATACCCATCCTTGTAAGGTGATGGTGGAAAATAGATTACACCACGGCGTGGAGACGGTATTCCGTACATACGCACGCGTGGTGATTTCATTTTTCCATAGGATGGGTAGAAGGTGAATTAGGGTTGTTTCATATTTATAATAACATAGCAGTATGTAAGTAATACTGATTTTATTACTTTATCATTAAACAACTAAAGAAGAAGAAGTTGAAGAAGAAAGAAATTGAAAAGATCAGTAATGGATATTACCTCTTCTTTGGAACGCTTCTTTGAATCCTCCACTTAGGGAACTAAGATTGGTCTTTGAAGAAAACTAGGACCTCTAGGATTATTCTAGGGAATTGGAGAGGAGAAAATGGCAGGGGTTGTCCGAGCTTGAGTGCTCAAATTGGTGTGAGGAGGAGGGGGAGGAGGTGCCCTTTTATAAGGGAGGAGAGGGGCACCTTAGGAATATCTCAAAATATTATTTTATATTAAAGTCAAAATCGGTTTATAATGGTTCCAAAGGGTCTTCTTTCGAAGCTAAAGTGGGGATGGGTCAAAATCCTATCAACCAATAGGATTTAGACAAGTTTAGGGTATTATTGTAACCTTATCAATTAGATTTAATTCTATGTTAAATAATTTAACTTTTACCGTTTCTTTTTGTCTTCTTTCACTATATGGTTAATACACTTACTATAACATGCCAAAAGAACCCCCAATTGCTTATTATTAGTATATATATCCTTATCTATATCATTTGGCCGAACCTTAGATTTTTAGAAATAAAATAACAATTAATAATATAATATTTGATTTAAAAACTATTTTGTGTCAATTTTGACACTATTTGATATATGATTTTTGTGAAAGTCATAACAGAATTATATGTTCTAAACAAGTTGTTTAAATCAACACTAATATATCATATTAACCTATAAAATTAGTGGAATTCATAAAAAGTCTCAAATTACATTTATTTGGGCATTTATAACATCAATTATGTCAATATTTCATAAATAAGATAATTACTACATCATCATTGTGTCATAAATAAATTAAATTATTTAATGTCTAAAAATTATAAATAAAATACCATTATGTAGGAACTATTTTTGTCTTTCTAATTAATATTTAAAGTCTAATTTATCTTATGTATAACCCCATATTGAAAATAATTTACTTATTAAACTTTGATTTTAACAATTTTAACCCTTCTTTAAATAAATTAATAATAAATGTCCTAATCTAACCCAAGTGGGAAAAAATGGTCATATTTTATTCATAAGGTTGTTTTTGGTCGAATTACACTTATCCAATAGAATTAGGACATGTGTTAGTGTAATAGTAATATCATATTTACCCCTATTTACTATTAACCGCTGTAAAAAAAAGTAAAAAGTTACTATTCACCAAAAAATTATTTTTATCTCATAGAACCACATTTTACTTACTCATATCAACCGTGTCTATAGGATTTTCGAAATTCCATTCACAGAAGCGGTAAAATTAAGTTTTATGCAAAATTTAGTTTTTAACCTACCACTTAGTGGTTTCACTATTTATCAAAAATTGAAAGTTTTCAGAAAAATACCAAAATTTCACCCTAGGATAATTTCGGTATTCCGAATCCAAAAATGAAGTCCATTTTGTAAAATAAAATTTATAAAATTTCAAAAAGTGGTTATTAATATTCATAACGGCTAGTTTTAATAATATTTTAATAGCATATCGTTGTTTAGTGAAACTCGGTATTGCGTACGACGCAAGCTATCGAGGAAGGTCGCGATTGCATGTAAAGTAAGCCATGCTAGTATGTAGTGAAAGATTCCTTTGATGATATATATAAAAACAAAATATTACTCATAAAAATCTCGGGTGTTACATTCTACCCCCCTTAAAAAGAATTTCGCCCTCGAAATTCGTCACTTTGTAACAAACAGATAAGGATAGTTATCCCTCATCATATCCTCAAGCTCCCATATAGCTTCTTCTAATTGGTGGTTCCTCCATAAAACATTCACCAATCAAGTGGTCTTGTTTCGTAGGACTTTTTCTCTACGATCCAGAATCTCTATCGGTTGTTCTTCATAAGAATGATCTTGCCCCAGCGGTACAACTTCTGAGCTGAGTACATGTGAAGGATTAGCTATGTACATTCTCAGGAGAGATACATGGAACACATCGTGAACATGAGAGAGATTCGGTGGAAGTGCCAATCAGTAAGCTACCTTTCCAACATGATCCAGTATTTTGAAAGGATCGATATATCTAGGGCTCAACTTCCCCTTCTTTCCAAATCTCATAACCCTCTTCCAGGGAGATATTCATAAGAACACTTTATCACCCACTTCAAAGTCTAGGTCTTTTCTTCGGTTGTCGGCATAACTTTTCTGTCGACTCTGAGCTGCTCTTATGTGTTGTTGAATAGATCTGACCTTTTCTTCCATTTCATCAACGAGATCAGGTCCTAATATCTTTCTTTCCCCAACTTCATCCTAGCAAGTTGGAGTCCTGCATTTCTTTCCATAGAGTGCTTCATAAGGATCCATCTGAATACTGGAGTGAAAGCTATTATTATAAGAAAATTCCACCAAAGGTAGGTGTTGATCCCAACCTCCTTTGAAATCCATAGAGCAAGCTCTCAACATATCTTCTAGGGTTTGAATTGTTCTCTCAGACTGACCGTCTATCTGGGGATGATAAGCAGTGCTGAAACTCAACTCTGTATCCAGAGTATGCTGAAGACTTCTCCAAAACATCGAGGTAAATCTCGAATCCCAATCAGATATAATAGAAAGTGGTACTCCATGAAATCTTACCACTTCCTTTACATATATCCTGGCAAGCTAATCTAGAGAGAAATCCTCTCTAATAGCAATGAAGTGTGTAGACTTTGTAAGACGATCAACTATGACACAAATAGCATTATTGCCTTTGGATGTTTTAGGATGTCCTGTGACAATGTCCATAGTGATGTTTTCCCATTTCCATTCGGGTATGGGTAATGGTTGTAACATCCCCTTAGACTTTTGTCTCTCAGCTTTAACTTGTTGACAAACCAAGCATCGAGAGACATATTCAACAACATCTCTTTTCATGCCATCCCACCAGAAGTACTCTTTCAGGTCCCTATACATCTTCGTGCTTCCATGATGAATAGAGAATGAAGAACTATGAGCCTCATCCAGCATCTCCTTCTTTAATTCGGGGATGGGAGAAACACAAACCCGATTCCTGAACATTATTATCCCATCACAATCAAGGTTGAATTCAGGAACATTTCTCACCATCTTCTGTAACTCGACATCTTCTTTCTGTGCCTCTTTAATCTTCGCATATATAGATGGTTGAACATTCATTTGAGAAAGATAAGATTTTTCCCCTTCCATTATAATTCCAAGATACATCCTTTGTAAATCCATAAATATTGGATCTTTTGCGATCCACATCATGGATAAACTAGCATGGTCTTGTCGACTTAATGCATCTGCCACCTTGTTTGCCTTCCCAAGGTGGTAATGGATTGAGCAGTCATAATCCTTAATCAGCTCCAACCACCTTCTTGGACGCATATTCAACTCCTTTTGTGTGAATATATACTTTAAACTTTTATGATCAGTATAAATATCACACCTTTCACCATAAAGGTAATGCCTCCAAATATTTAATGCAAAGATTACCGCAGCCAACTCCAAATCATGTGTTGGGTAATTTTGCTCATGGATTTTCAACTGTCGTGAGGCATAAGCTATCACCATATCATTTTTCATAAGAACACACCCCAATCCCTTCTTGGATGCATCACTATAGATCACAAACCTTTCTCCACTACAAGGCAGTGTGAGCATAGGTGCACTGGATAACCTTCTTTTCAACTCCTTGAAATTCTATTCACATTCCTCTGTCCAAACAAACTTAACTCCTTTCCGAGTCAACTTGGTGATTGGATTAGATAATCGTGAAAAATATTTTACAAAACGTCGATAATATCTAGCCAAACCAAGAAAACATCGGATCTCAGTTACTGTTGTTGGTCTTAACCATCTTTCGATAACCTCTGTTTTTGATGGATCCACAGATATCCCCTCTTTTGAGATTATGTGACTCAAAAATGAAACTTTTTGAAGCCAAAATTCACACTTGGTAAATTTGGCATAAAGCTTCTCCTTTCATAGGGTCTTCAATATAATTCTCATGTGATCTTAATGCTCTTACATTCTCTTTGAATAGACAAGAATATCGTCTATAAAGACTACCACAAACTGATCAAGATAGTCTCTAAAGACTCTATTCATTAGATCCATGAAGATAGCAGGGGCATTAGTAAGACCAAATGGCATCACTATAAATTCATAGTGTCCATACCTTGTACGGAAAGTCGTCTTTGGTATATCCTCCCTTTTGACCCTTATTTGATGATACCCTGAACGAAGATCAATCTTGGAAAAGTATTGAGCTCTGCGTAGTTGGTCAAATAAGTCATCAATGCGTGGGAGAGGATATTTTTTCTTGATAGTGATCTTGTTAAGTTCTCGATAATCAATGCAGAGTCTCATTGATCCATCTTTCTTCTCAACAAATAGAACAGGTGCTCCCCAAGGTGACGCACTAGGGCATATGAATCCCATATCAAGATTCTCTTGGAGTTGCTTCTTCAATTCCTGCAACTCAATTGGGGCCATTCTATAAGGTGTCTTTCAAATAGGCAAAGCACCCGGTACGAGTTCTATTGAAAACTCAACTTCACGATTTGGTGGAAGACCCAGTAATTCCTCCGGAAAGACATCATCAAACTCATGTACGATGGTCATATTCTTAATCATATGTTTCTCACCAACCATTTGAGATAAATAACCTTCATTTAGTGGAATCAAGACCCATAAGATGGAAGGAATTTCCACTGGAAGGTTATATTCATCCTTTCATCGATAGAAGATCTTAGATTGATCTGGAATATGAAATGTGACTTCCCTTCTTTGGAAATTGATATGAGCTCCGTGTAGAGAAAGCCAATCCATGCCAAGAATCACATCAAATTCCACTAAAGGAAGGATCACAAGATTTGCAGGAAGCACTTTCCCACAAACTTTGATCGGAGAAGAATTATAAACATTTGATGCGACTGTTGTGCCATTAGGTGTTGTCACGGCTAACTCAACATCTAATTGTTGAGGTAATACAGTGATACCCTTAGAAAATTTTTCAGAAATAAAAGATTGGGTGGATCCATAATCAAATAAAACATTGTCTACTTTAGAGTGGATGGTAAGTGTACCTTTCACCACTTCGTTATCGTACTCCATATCGCTGATAGAAATTGCATGTGACTTTCCTTTGTCTTTAGCCTTAAGATTTTGTTGATGTCGGCCATCATCATCAACCCTTGGATTTGGGCATTGATTGGAATAATGCCCCATCTCCTTGCACTTGAAACATTGAAGTATAGTAGGTTAATTCTGTGTATCCCTTCCTTTGTTTGCATCATTAGACATCTTCTTCCCATTATCTTGGCATTCAAATGCCCGATGACCTTCTTTTCCACATTTGAAACATTTACTTGTCCCTTTAAGACAACTCCCTCCATGTTTCTTTCCACACTTTGAGCATAAGGGAAAGCTCATCTTCTTTTCAGTGTGCTCTTTAAATTTTCCTTTGAATTCCATCTTCCTCTTCTTATCAAACCCATGTGACTGATGGGTTACTCTAATCTCCATCTCGACTTTGAGAGCACATCGAACGATTTCCTCGTAGCTATTGAAGTCTCTTATGGATAACGCCCTTCGAAGACTTGGTTTTAAGCCACTAAAGAATCGATCGATCTTACTCTCTGGTTGGATAATAATACCAGAAGCGTACATTGCATGTCCTGTAAAATTTGCCTCATAGGTACCGACAGATTCATCATCCCATTGCTTCAGTTCAAGAAACTCTTTCTCCATCTTTGTTCGGAGAATACGAGGGAAGTACTTATTGAAAAATAAGTTCTTGAACTCGTCCCATTCCATAGACTCAACTTCATCCCTTTGCCTCGTATTCTAAATAAGATTCCACCATTGATCAGCATCTCCTTCCAAACGATACACTGCTAGGGTGAATTTGTCATGTTCAGAACATTGAAGAACTGATAATATCTTTTCAGTAGTACTAATCCATTGTTCAGCAACTAATGGATCAGTAGACCCGCTAAAAGAAGGTGGACGCTGCCTCATGAAGGATTCAACAGAATGTTGCTCCTTCCTTTGCTCGTTTGGAAGTCCTGCATGATTCATAGCTTGAGAAAGTTGTGTGAGCATGGCTACAAGATTTTTCATTCCAGCTCCCATATCGTTTGGTTGCTCAGGGGGACAATCATTGCATTGCCCATCACATTCCGCATTAACACGGTTCCTTCGGGTTCTAGCCATTGACTAAAACCAAGAAGAATAGTGTGAGCAACACTAATTATAATAGGAAAACCACATAATCAAGGATAAAATTTCACACTTAAGGTCTTATCCTAGGGTATTCATGGCCATTTCTAAAACACTATGATTGTGTTCTATGCTTAGACTTATCCTTAGGGTTCTTACTAAGGCTTTCACATCCAAGTTTCCAATGGTTGACTATACCTTTCCTCTGATACCAACTATAACGACCCATACTTTACATACATTGTTAATACTTAAAAATTGAAGCACACTTATTACAACATATGACAAAACCACAAAGGACCGTATAGGTATAGTGTCTTTAGAAACTGGGAAACAAAAACAACTGGTTCATAAATCTTCTACAATGTCTCCCATTTATTTCATCATATCTAGCGTCCCTTTTAGCATATTCTACTTAATATCCATATTCCTGACCTGGGGAAAAGAAAACATAAATGGGTGAGCTCAAATACTCAGCAAGGGAAAATAAAGGAAATAAAAATCATATCATATCTTTTTGAAAATCATAACCTGCAAAAGGGATCATAATATCTTAACATGGAATAAATCATAGAAGTGAAAATGAGATCCCCATAATCATAACATGAAACTTGAAACTTTGTGGCATGCACACATAATCATGGAAAATCATTTCTTGTTAGTCATGACTCATTGCCAAGACTATCTTAGCGGACAATGTCCATTTCTGAACCGAGTTCACTCCTCGTTTCAGTCTTGTATCACTGAACCGAAATAACCTTCCATTCCAGCCATGTCTATCTCATGAGATATAAATCTTTACCCAATTAATTGGAGGGAGATATAGGTCCCACCCATCTTATAATGAATCCTTTCTTATGTGTGCCACATAATCATAAATCATACATCATCGCATAACACATGTAACAAAAATGGGATTCTTGAAACATCATGAAATCATAAAACAAATCATATAAGGTAAATGACTTCATAAAAATAATTCCCTCACAACATAATCAAATCAATGTAATAATAGGGATAAAAATAGAACCCTTTATTATCTTAGATGGAAAATAATTTTGATAAAACACTTGAACTCCATTCTTGAGGAAAATATCCTTTCTTCTTCAAAAACACTTTTTTTTTCTTAACATGTCACACAATAATAAACTAAAAGAATTTGATTAGAAATAAACATGAAAACTTGAAAAGGAAGCTTCTCGTAAATAATGTTTTAAAAATCCATTCATGCCGTATAAGTTAAAAAAACATTCTTCGTACTTTTGTCGGAAAAATCAAAAAGTACCTCGTACGAAAAACGAAAAAAGATTCCTTTCATACATATTACTAAAAACTCACCGAAGGGTAAAATGGATTTAAAAAATTGTAGGTGGATGGAAATAATATTACATATTGATTAAACATGGATGTGGATGATAAAATACACCCCAGTAAATACTTACGAATAAACAATCTCGGATAAAAATGAGATTGTGATATTTCCCTTACCTTATGTCCGATTTGCTTTGTACATGTCTGAAGCTCCTGTATAATGGTTTAAATAATGTTATTGACTTATTCCAGAATCATACATATTGATATGATATCATATATGGTCATGTTCTTAGCTTCTTTTTAGTAATATTTCATTGTTACTTGTTACTCGGGTCTGTATTGCCTTTTGTTCTTATGCGTGTTTTGCCGAATAAATTCTTATTCTTATCTTTAGGTTATAGATACTTCATTTCCCGAATGATATTAGTGTAGTATATACCATATTAATTCGTTCAATTCATTTATATAATCATTATGAAATGAAGATCATGTAGAACGAGTCGCATCACATCATGGAGACGGTATTCCGTACGTACGCACGAGTGATGATATCGTTCCTATGATCGTGGAATTGTATTGGAGTATATATATATTATTTCAGTATCAATATTACTTTATAATAATAATAAATAGTTACTCATTACACCAATATACCCATCATTGTAAGGTGATGGTGGAAAATAGATTACACCACGTTGTGGAGACGGTATTCCGTACGTACGCACGCGCGGTGATTTCATTTTTCCGTAGGATGGGTAGAAGGTGAATTAGGGTTGTTTCATATTTATAATAACATATCAGTATGTAATTAATACTGATGCTATTACTTTATCATGAAACAACTAAAGAAGAAGAAGTTGAAGAAGAATGAATTTGAAAAGATCGGTAATGGATATTACCTCTTCTTTGGAACGCTTCTTTGAATCCTCCACTTAGGGAACTAATATTGGTCTTTGAAGAAGTCCAGGACCTCTAGGATTATTCTAGGGATGAGGATAGGAGACAATGGTAGGGTTTGGCCGAGCATGAGTGCTCAAATTGGTGTGAGGAGGAGGGGGAGGAGGTGCCCTTTTATAAGGGAGGAGAGGGGCACCTTAGGAATATCTCAAAATATTATTTTATATTAAAGTCAAAATCGGTTTATAATGGTTACAAAGGGTATTATTTCGAAGTTAAAGTGGGGATGTGTCTAAATCCTATCAACCAATAGGATTTAGTCAAGTTTATGGTATTATTTTAACCTTATCAATTAGATTTAACTCTATGTTAAATAATTTAACTTTTACCGTGTCTTTTTTTTTCTTTCACTATATGGTTAATACACTTACTAAAACATGCCAAACGAACCCCAAATTGTTTATTATTAGTATATATATCCTTATCTAAGTCATTTGGCCGAACCCTAGATTTTTAAGAATAAAATAACAATTAATAATATAATATTTGATTTAAAAACTATTTTGTGTCAATTTTAACACTATTTGATATATGATTTTTGTGAAAGTCATAACAGAATTATATGTTCGAACCAAGTTGATTAAATCAACACTAATATATCATATTAACCTATAAAATTAGTGGAATTCATAAAAAGTCTCAAATTACATTTATTTGGGCATTTATAACATCAATTATGTCAATATTTCATAAATAAGATAATTACAACATCATCATTGTGTCATAAATAAATTAAATTATTTAATGTATAAAAATTATAAATAAAATACCAATATGTAGGAAATATTTTTAGATTTCTAATGAATATTTATAGTCGAATTTATCTTATGTATAACCCCATATTAAAAATAATTTACTTATTAAACTTTGATTTTAACTATTTTAACCCTTCTTTAAATAAATTAATAATAAATGTCCTAATCTAACCCAAGTGGGCCTAAATGGTCATATTTTATTCATAAGGTTGTTTTTGGTCTAATTACACTTATCCAATAGAATTAGAACATGTGTTAGGGTAATAGTAATATCATATTTACCCCTATTTACTATTAACCGCGGTAAAAAAAAGTAAAAAGTTATTATTCACCAAAAAATTATTTTTATCTCATTGAACCACATTATACTTACTAATATCAACCGTGTCTGTCAGATTTTCGAAATTCCATTCACAGAAGCGATAAAATTAAGTTTTATGAAAAATTCAGTTTTTAACCTACCACTTAGTGGTTTTACTATTTATCAAAAATTGAATGTTTTTAGAGAAATACCAAAATTTCACCCTAGGCTAATTTCGGTATTCCGAATCCAAAAATGAAGTCCATTTTGAAAAATAAAAAATATCAAATTTCAAAAAGTGGTTATTACTATTCATAACGGCTAGTTTTAATAATATTTTAATAGCATTTCGTTGTTTAGTGAAACTCGGTATTGCGTACGACGCAAGCTATCGAGGAAGGTTGTGATTGCATGTAAAGTAAGCCAAGCTAGTATGTAGTGAAATATTCCTTTCATGATATATATAAAAACAAAATATTACTCATAAAAATCTTGGGTGTTACAATAATAATCAATAGTACAATAAATTTCACTTTATATATACAAAATCTTGATAAACTCCCATTACATAAAACCTCAAAATGAGGTTACACTGACTCAGAAATGACTATCAGTCTTAAACTTATAAATACTTTATGTAAACCATATATAATACGTTATTTTTAAAAGGATCTATATACAATTAAAGTATATTGTTTATCTTTCTTATCCTCATATATGACCTTATATTATGAAAAATCATATTCATTTGATGATTTAGTTCATCCTTATACCAACAGATTATTTCATTTCATTATTCTAGAATCCATGTAAATAATCAAATAAAATTTTACTATATTATGGAAAATATTATTTCTCTAGGGCCATAATTCAATCCAAATTTAACTTGAAATTACCATCTATGTAGGTGAGGGTAATTTTTCCCTATTTATCATTGTTCACTTAATCCATTAAGATAGAATATGATTTCCTTTTATTATTAATTCTTAGTGGTGGTTGGGGATTTTCATCCTCATTAGTCCAAGGATTGGGGGAACAAGTTAGCTTAATAAAAAAATCCATCAAATGGAGATATTAAATTGTAGGGGGTGGTATTCTATGGGGAATAATTACTAATAAAAATAGTCACTATATTTTTCTATTACTATTGGAATTCATCTTCTCAATGAATCTACTTTCTGAAAATAAAAATCATTTAATACTCCCAATTTGAAAATTACCTCAATAGTTCTTCCAACAATTTGAGCATAAAATAAAGCTAAACATATTCTCTTTATGTTTTTAAAATTTCTTCATGAATTTTATTGATCTATAATTATAAAAAATATGATACTAATAAATATATCTTACATCCATTTATACATGATAACACATCACATAATATCTTCATCGAATCTAATGTTTTTATGGACATTATCCATCATTGATTTTGTTTTCATCCTTTTAAGAATCGATCAATCTTATATTTAGGATGAATGATAATAGCCAAATAGTGTTACACATGTATTCGGAAATTTGGTTTATATCAACAAAATGATTCATCATCCTTTTACATTGGCTCCTGGAATTCCATATTCATAATGTTATAAAAAATAATTGGAATGTTATTATTTAAAAATATGTTCATTACCTCGTAAAAATCGATGAATTGATTATCATTCGGGTGCCACATATTACTGATAATCTTCAACCATTTATGCAACTAAACAATCCTATGGTTTCTATTTATTATTATTTCTTCATGATTTCAACACAAGATAATTTAAAATATATTTTCAGTTGTACTGATCTATTTCTCAGCAACAACGTGTCCATAGAGGCACTGTATAAAGGTGAGTTCGTATTAAGGAAGCACCCAACCAGGAATTGTTCCCTTGTTTTTACAATTGATAGTGCACCATGAATCATAGATTGGGAATTCCCTTTGAGAATTACAATATATATTATGATTTGGAAAACCAAAAAACAATTTACATCAAAGGACAATCATTCCAATATTCATTGAATTCTTCATTTACATAGTACCATCAGGTAATAGGAATTTAATTAATCCAAAATAATTATTTTTGAATTTAACGATCATATCCCATTAGAGTGTAAATTTTGAAGCCTAGTAATCCAAATTTTCATGATCTTTTTCTGGACTGAGACTATCATAATATGATCCTTTCTGGGTTATCACCACAACATACATTTGTTCTAGATTTGAATCAACATATATTGTCTAGATAGATATGTGTTTTTAGAGATTCAATATATGTTTACTTTTACATAATTTTATTACATAGTATTATAAATTGATTCATCCTTAGATATGTCAATAGGGTAATCCCTATACATATCCGTAGAAATATAGCAAGGGATCTCAATAATGTTTTCTCATCTCTGTTTTCGACAGCTAACTAAAAAATTATATTTATTCAAAATATAAGGAACCATTATTTAAATATAAGTATATTAAATAATTTTTTATGAATAATAATTACATAAGATAAACACATTATTAATTACAAAAATATTTTATTTTAATTGAAATAATGAAAAAAATCTACTAATCGATTGAAGGATCATCATTTCATCACATAATCTTCATCCCAATGAGTGATCCTAAATAAAAATTATATTCATATACTAGGTAAATAAAAATTAATAAATGGTGATTTTTCATGATATTTATGGTTATATAATGTATATAAACAACCATAACAAAAACAAAAGTGTATGGGAATTTCAGAATATCATTTGAAAACGGTGACCTATATATTATAGATCAAAATAATTATTCCAAGAATAATGATTGGATGTTTGTATGAAATAAAAAATAATGGAGGTAAGGGGAATGTTCATGTCATCACAACATAAGGATACTATGGAATACATCTAAACCTATAAAATAGTGTTCCATGTATACCAACCAATATTCTCATTACAAGTTAGTCTTGGGCTAACTGCACATGTATCTATTTTTGGACTGGGTTTAGTGCCCATTTACTCTGTAGTTTGGGATTGGAAGTAACAAATGTGTTCTCTTAACTTCGTTATTTGGATAAAACCCCATAAATGATAATCATTGTTCTTGGTCTAACAGTCATGTACCAAAATTTTTGTTATTTTGATAAACACTTCTGCTCTAACTAACGTCTATATATATTTTATAAAAAAAAATGCATTGGAGGGGGATATTAGTACCACCAATGAAAAAATGAAAACCATATTTCTTTTTTTAGGGTGATAAACATTCATCATATCATTACATATTATATTAAATGTGTTTCAAAAACATTTAATCATTTAATAACCTATATAAATGATACTTGTTTCATTATACTTTCATAGAAGCATTTCCTATGAAAGAAGTCACAATCAAAAGCATTTTATCATGGTCTACCCAATGTAACTGAAATAATTTACATAAATATCATAAAATGAAAAGATAAACCGTTCAAATAAAGAATTTTAACTTTATTTTGGGATGATATACCCATTATAGAAAAGGTAACACCATTGGATGTCATCCTAGATGGAAAACCTTTTTGATATATCATTTAAAACATCTCTTTGAAAAAACATTCCCACATTAATATTTTTTTAAAATATAAAACATTTTGAAAACAATTTTATTTATAATATAACATTAAATCATCTATTTGAAATTTTGAAAATCATTTAAGTCACTTTTTTAACATAAAACATTTAATGTATTATTTTCATTGATATTCAATATAATATATATATTTGAAAAATATTTTTTGAATTATTATAAATTGAAAAATATTATTTATCATATAAAAATGAATCTTCAATTAATTGTTTGATCATGAAGAAAGAGAATTATATTTTTGGCATATAAATAAAAGTAATGATTTCGTTGAAATTGTTAATAGATGTAAAAGGTTAAGTTACTAGAAATTAATAAGAATATTTATTTGAAATAAAGCTTTAAAAATTAAAATATGGGTTAAAATTAATTTTTAAAATTATAGGATATATTTATAACATTTTTTTACAAATTGAATAAAATATTGTTTTGGTTGAAAATAGATTTTCAACTGAAGAGAGAAATAATTTCCGATTTCACTGGATATAATTTCTATATTATCATTAGTACACAATATAGGGAAACAATTAAATGATAAATATTTTAAAATATTATAATACATTAATACCAATATAAAATTTAATTAATTGAAATAAATATATCAAAATAACAGTTCTCAATTTAAAATCAATAATTTTCACTATTCATTATAAAATGAGTATTTTATCATAAATATAAAAATTTAACCCTAATATAATTTTAATTTTATTTATTTCGAAAATAAATTTTATATTTCAAAATCAAAATTATGAAATTATAAAAAAATATTTTTAATTTACCTTCCCACTACAAGGCACCTAAATTGAATTCTATACAAATACATCTATTTATCGTAAAATTGGATTTACTCATACATGTTTTTTTTTAAAAAAATTTTAAATTTTAAATTGTATACTGAATAATATATATATATATATTTAAAATAATTCAAAAAATGATGTCTATATAATTTATAGTTAAAAAAATATATGTGAAAATTAATATTTTTTCATTAAATGGATTTATTTATTCTCAAGAAGTTGAATAATTAACATATGATTAATTGGATAAGAAATAATACAATTTATAAAGATACACAATCCATAAATAATAATTTATTTAAAACAATTCATACTCACCATTCCATAGACTGGATGATAATGAAATTATATTTTAATAATATGGAATGTTTTATTGTACTCTATTTTTCATGTAATAGTTGGTAATGTTAGTGTTGTGTGTAACCCAATCTAATAATGGGATTTTATGTAGCACAAGAAAAAATTATTGTTGTGTGTAACTCTAGCTAGAATCATTTTTTCATGTAAATAAAAATATCAATAAGACTAAATTCATTTTCTAATGATATCAAAAAATCTTAGGTTGTTACCCTATTGGGGTATTTTTAATGACGATAATGAATTAGAGTGAATATATAAAATGGTAATGGAAATAAATCACATATTTTTACTACTATTTATTCCAGTACTAATGAGTTTACACATTTTTTCAAATTATTAAAATCAACATTGTTGGGATCCTTTCTTATGATGTAGTTGATATATTTTAGAGAACTCTGTAGCAAGATTTCATAATATCACCGAAATTTAAATGTTTAATAACTTATATCTTGATTATGAATTTTTATCATTTAAATGTGTAATTTGTGTTATAATACCCCTTCTATGTAATTATATATTTTTATTATTTCTTTTATTGAATATAAATGTATTAAATTTGGGTTTTAGTGGTCAGTTCAGATGTTCTTGTTATGTTTACTTATAGGGGAGGGATGTCGTGTGGTGATGGTAGTGATGGAATGGGTGTGTAATTTGGGGGGCAGCAAGGTGATAGTTGGTTATAATGGGATGATATTTTGGTAGTGATATTATTTTGATAATGTTAGCTGGGTAATACATATGGCGTTGTTGATGTCTGTTCGTTGTGTAAAAAGGTGGTTAAGATGTACATTTTTTTATATGTGTGGTTTTAATTCTATTATGGTTGATATCATAAGGTTTAGTTTTTATTTTTGGTTTTATTTTGTGTGGTTTTTGGTAATTCATGATTAAAAAAGTACAAAAAATAGCATGGGATGGTAAACGAATATATTAATTGGAAGGATTGATGTCGAGTAATTAAATCTAATGAATTGATTGATTAATGAATGTTTTATGTAAATGATAATGTATTTACTTGTAAATTTGAGTTATTTTATTCTTTATAAAATATATAAAATTTTGGAAACTATAATAAGTAGATATATTTTTCATTCTTGTTGGTCGTGTGGTGTGGTTCATTTTTTCATGGCGTTAGTTGTAAGGGATGCCATGTTGGGAAATAGTGGTGTTTTATTATTTTATATATTAGTTGATGTGAACCCAAAGTTTTGATATTTTGTGATATTTACCAATCATTTATTTAATAACATTTTCATACACACTCCACCATAGTAGGATAACCATATCAGTATCTAGATGATTTTGGTCCTAGGTGTTTTTTCATACATCCCTGTTTTTCATGGTATTCATACATGGATATGCCCACATCACAACACTTCCATAAGTGGAAGTGATTGTACATGTTGTTGTTTTTTGGATACTAATGATTTATTATAGAGGTTATTATTATAGATTATTTAATATTGAAGAAGATGTAATATGTGGTGGTGTTCATGTGTGGTGGGATGATGAAATTAGGTTGATTTCATTCCAATTCATGACACCATACATCCCACATTATGTGATTTGGTTGTGATATGATGTGATGTTGATAAAATGTGGTGATGAGTGATGCTTAAACCATGAGACATGACTTGTAAAGGTCAGTATATGTATGGATATATCTATACCAATAGTAAAGATGAATGTACACTTGATGTGATATATATTGAATGGGTGGGAGAACATGTTGTTTGAAATTGGGTATTGGGATAGAAAATCCTTGGGGAAGTGGTTAGGGGGTGTTATTTTTTTACATATATATTTTTACTATATTTTATGGTTTATTTTATGATATTTCCATGGTAATCATGTAAGATTATTGCTGACACATTTTAGTGCCTCTCGGTTCAGTGATTAGATCCCCAAAACATTACAATGATCATTTTTAGATGTGAATATGAGACCATGTGTGTGATCTATGTTGGTATAAATGTTATTCTCACACTAAATTTCTAATCATTTTGTATAGGATTATAAGAAGTATTAGGCGGAAAATTTAAATATTACTAACATGAGTTTTGAATCTAATATTCAGTCTCTCCAATAGGGAAATCTTTTTTAATTTATTAATATATAATTATATTTATTTATTGACAATGTTCATCTGTAATGGGATAATGTATGATTCTGTTTATATAATTTATTGGAGTTCCATGAGGATTTATTATCCTATCAACTGATCCCATATAATATAAAGGGAAAAGTGTCATTTTTGTGATTTGTATATCTTTTATTCCCATCTAAAACTGGGGGACAACTGGATTCAAGACTCATGGGTCATTACATATATACCTTCTTTTTCATTCTGATAGGGTTTCATTTAGAGTTATGGGGTTTGGAATACCCATTTAAAACATAATTTTCAACCATATATCAATCCCCAATCATTTATTGGACCTTAAATTCTCCCCTAAAAGGATTAGCCTTAGATAACTTCATAATCCAAGGAATCCTTGGCACATGATACTGATTAATAAGACCATCTTAAGGATTATAAGTACAATTCACATAAAAAAATATTAGTTAGAATTAAAACGGTACACTACCTTTTTATAGTATGAAAATTTTCATTTGATATTGAAAGTTGATTTAGTCCAAAATGACCAAAATCAAGAAAATCAGTGAATCCATGATAGTGAGTGATAAACCCTATAACTAGAATTAGTTATTGAATTATTTATTGGGAAATAGAAATTGATATTCATAGACCAGTATCCTTACAAATCATTTTTACATGTAGTGTATAACATGATAAAAGGAAACTAATTAGTGATGATCTGTAAAGAGGATTTGGAAAATGGAAGACATGAAACAATAAGGATACACCCTATTTTGTTTTCATAAATACACTAACCCCCCCCCCCAATTATAATTAATTTGAACAATAATATTTAAATGAAATTAAAAATCCCATTACAATAATTTTTTAAAAAAAATTGGAATAATCCTTCTATATCAACAAATCAATAGTTTCACCTCCATTGATATTGTAGAGTAAATTTCTAATATTATTCTTCCATATCATTAATGTTGTAATGATTAAACAATTGTTTTTTAACCCTTCTTCATCATAGGTTTACCAATTAATCCTTACGTACTGGAATACCATTTTTCCAACCACTATACATCATTGAAACATATAGATGTCAAAAGTGGAATCTTAATTACAAAATATACCATTATCATTTTCTAACCCAACTCTGATAATCCAGGTGTATTATATTATTTTTTTCATATATATATATATTATTTAACTCAACTAATTTTCCTAATATCGTCACTCTACAGATCCTTGTATTCTTCTTTTATCAATGGGATGCCCTTAAATATTCTGTGGTAAACCTTTATGTATTTCTTTCACTATGATTTTTCTCCATAATCGAATTTGTAATCAGTGAGAAAATATAGTGTGTCTTATGTCACTAGTTTCTAGGTCTATACAATTTCAGGATGTCATATGTATCCATACACATAACATTACCTTTAAATTTGAGTAATCAATATATAATAGTGACCATACATATGGGAACTCATTTGTATAAAAACATATGAAACACAAAACCCGCGAAAACAAATCAATATTCCATCAATTCAACTCTCGGCTTTGAAAAACCTATCAAGATATTTTTTTCCACCACATATAATTGATAATATTGCCAAATCCTACGAAATAACTTTTTACTCAATCCCTGAACTCCACCACAATCCAGGATAACTCTATAAGATCCTAAAACATATAGTTGATCCAATGTATAACTTTTATTTCATATTTTATATAAATGTTCTCGTACAAGACCCTCAACCCGCACAGATTTATTTTTCATTCGATGTAAAATCATACTATATTCCATGGATAACTTATCCAACATTGACTCGAACTCAATAATTTTATTGAAACCAGATAATCATATTAAGAAACATCTCCATGAGACACATAAAATCAATGGATTATTATATGAAACTGAATTATTTATCACTCCTGATCAAGATCATGGAAATTGATATTTCCACTAAATTTGTTAAACTATATTTTTATGTATCCTTTTATACTAAAATTTTTTCACTTTTTAATAGTGATGAAAAAGGATTCTCATTGTCAATGATCATTTCTTCTAACAAAGGTGAAAAAAAAATTAATTTATTAATAAATATTTTTATATCACTAGACATGATTTTTATTATAAAAAATTATATATATGAATAAAATAACCACATATATGAATTTATACATATTTATAATAATTTTTATATTGTTAATTTTAGATAAATAAATAATATAAAATATAGTAATCTGAATAATATAATTAAATATTAAAATATTTTTAAGGAAGATAATATTTATTGTTTTATATTTATTTTAATGTTTAATTTTTTTATAGATTCACACACACACATATATATATATATGACTGTCTGTTTATATGTGTCTTTATATATTTATATATATATAAATTTAAAATTATGCTTCTACGTAATAAAAATATATACTTTTCATATATATAAATAAACATAAAAATATATATTTGATTATTTTTATTGAGAAAAATAAATATTTAATAACATAAATCATCATAGAAAAAATTATTACACATTTTACTATCACAAATATATACATATATATCTCAAAAAATATATAATTTTTGTATATAAATATATTTTGATACTATTATGAGATTATATATAAATATTTACTTAAATGCCTTTGTCTGTGTATATATTTATATATATATGTATACATTCTGCAATAAATGTATATTTATAAAAATATATAAATTATTATCTATATATAAAATTTGATTTTAATTTATATTAAAATATATATATGTGTCTATGTGAGCTTATATATACATTTTGAAGAAATTTTTCAAATATATTAGAATTTCATATAGCACTGATAATTGTTACTTATATCACTATAGGTAAGAGAACATATAAAATGTTTTTAAATGGATTAAATAATTGATCATCTAAAATTTTGTAAATATTCATATAATAATTTCATCTTAATAAAAATATTTAATATATTATAAACACAAATATATATATATTATAATTAATTTTATTATATTTTATATATAAATTCGAATTCAATTGATATTACATTCATTTTATATAATTTTATAAAAAATATAAATATTTTGTTCACCTGTACAAATGAACACACAAACTCATGTCGTCAGGTTTATCTAACAAGGATAAAAACCATCATGACCCAACTCCACGAATGTATAACCTTTATGGTTCTAGAATGTTTCATGGAATATAGTGACCACATGAGTATAGTATTTAGTATGCCCTAGAAGGAAACTACAACCGAGTTCATTATGTATATACAAGTTTTATGAAATACCCTTAAAAATATAAAAGCAGAAGATAGAGACTAAAATGATACACCAATAAACTCCTTCTAATCTAGAATATGAATCCATAGTGCATACATATTACAAAAATGTAGAAATATTTTACATTGTTTATGAAATTTACCAATCATTGATAACTATAACTATGATTTTCAATGGGATTTTTAAATGATCTAATAAAATTGTATTATTTCTAGAGACTAAAAGAATATTGTATTAAAATTTTGTTTTATGATAAATTTATATTTTTTACATAAAATTCATGTTCCTAAAATAATTGTACTAAATCTTTTATACATGATAACACATTTTAACGAAGTACTATTTAATTTTTTTAATGGTAAGAATGATTTTCATTTTATAAATTTTATAAATTTCAATTAAAATGATATTTATATAAATGATTCTATTATAATTTATATATAATTATTTTGATAAAATATACATCAGTTTTATAATCAATGTTTCAAAATTATGTAACGATAATTTATTGTAATTTTCTACTATTTTTGATTTATTGGATAAAATGTTATAAATACATGTTTTATGAAATACATAAAATCTTATGATATAATTATTATATGATGAGAAATAAAAAGATATTAATACTTATTAATATTTTAGTAATGTTTAATGATAACATAAAAAATATTATTTAAAATGAATAAAAATGCTATTTGAAATTTTTGAACCCTGATTTTATTATTTCCATAAAACATGTTTTTTTGAGATATATTAGTATATTATTAGAATTCATTTTATCAAATTAATAAATAGATTTGTTTAATAACGAATAATTATTTAGAATTATAAATTTTGAATCATTTAATATGGTGAATTTCATATTTACAGATAAAAATGATATCATGATAAATGATCCATCCACAATATTAAAAAATTATTTTTGGGGGTTAAAGAAAAATGTTAAAAGATTAAATTACCTAAAAAATAACATTAAATGGAGTTTTAATTTAATTTAATACCTTAACCATCATTCCAAACAAAATTACCCAATATCATTGAACTTAAATCAAGAAAATTGTGGTTATTTAGAAACCTAAAATAATTATTTTTAATCACTTATTGCCAAACCTCCTCAAGTATGAATACACACTTCTCACATACAATATCCACTCTAAATACACTAATCAAGACTATATAGTCATTTAATCATTCATATAATCATTCCACTATTCCCACAAGGACTCTATGATCAGTCCTCATGTTTTATGAGGAATATCATCATGGTAAGGGACTTATCCTCTCCTCTTTTATTAATCAAATTACCCATTTTGATTATAAATTATAAATATTAATAAAATTTATTATCTTAATGATTTTATATAATTTATATTCATTTTATGTATCAATGGTAGTCATTTTCCCTACTAAAATGTAGTTCTTATAGAAAAACTGTATATTTTTATGCTATGGAATTCCGTTTATGAATTTCTCATTTCTAAATGAAAAAATGTCATATTTTCAATACCCAAAACACATATATATCCCTAAGTGTTCAAATAGATAAAAATATTATTATTTATTTTTGATTTTACATATATGAAACCCATATTCACTTTTTGTGGGAAAAAATATTTTATCGTTATTTGATTGATAACGTTGACTGTAATGATTTGTACATGAAACATATGGTTCACTTTCCAGGAATTATTGAGGATACGATTTGTATTGGTAAATGAGGATAACATGAATTAATATATTTAATGGTTGAACCAAGTTATATCTCTATCTATATTGTTAAATAATTATTCTTTTGATATTACCTGTTTATCATAACGTTTTGAAAAACCATTGTAATTACAATGTTTTACAACCTATTGACAATACTTGGTTATATTCTTATGAATGTATCTTTTTTATATTGTTTTAAAACTTCAATATAATCAGTCATGATCATTATATAATAAAATATCTCATGGAGATATGATCATTCTTTATTGATATCCCTTATTTTTCACATTTATTATTCCCTTACTAGGATTTATGATAATGTATATCAATGATATATTCCCCAATGATATGATATCTATTAAAATAAAGTTAGGATGAACCGATAAAGATATATTTCAGGTGGATTAGGAGAATTTATTATTTTCATATTTTTTATATACACATTTCAAACACACAATAACCCATAAGATACTCTATTAAGATAAATGTGGTACAATTAAATGAAATGTTAATGAAATAAAAAGTGGGGTCACCTAGGATTATATGAATATATGGATTATTTAGTTAGGAAAATATTATTATAAGATATTATTAAAATCTGAATTTATGAGTGTAATTATTGGTGAAAATCATTGTATTTTTTTGATTTATAATGTATGTTGTTCAAAGGTAATTACATCCCAATAATTACAAAAACAATAGGTGATGTGTCTCTAGAACAACTGTATCCAGAGAAAATAACCTCTAATTAGATTCAATGACATAGAATCAACTGAAAATGTAATCATGAAAAATGGCCTTTCTACACAACTACTTAAAAATTAATTACGGATTTTCTTTTGTTATCGTAATCTTTGAATAATCCATCATTGATGGATGAGGAGAAAGTGTTATATTTTTTAAAAAATTAATGTATTAAATAAAATGTTCCTAGAAATACAATGTTAGAAAATAATTTATTTAGTAAA